>CM042805.1:10560861-13362378 GCA_009982885.2 Hyles vespertilio
TCGACGTGTGGCTTATTTAGTTCTTGAAGATGTCTTCCGTGAAGCGATTTTTGTATCCAGGCTGTAAGTTTACTTTGTTGATCTAGTAACTTTTCATTGGGCTGGGCTGTAAAATTGGCTAGGTTCAAAGGCGTATATTTATTATCATTTTGGTTTATTGCTTTATGTAGGGTAGATGTTAAGGCTTTATTATGGAAATAATTTCTGAGATTAGTTATCTGTTTATTATGTAGGTTAACAATATCTATGAATCCTCTGCCTCCATCAATTCTTGGTAATGTCAGTCTTTGTAAACACGATCTTGGGTGATGCTTTCTATATCTGGTCATTAGTACATTTATAATTCGTTGAGCATTCTTAAGATCTGTTTTTGTCCACTTTAAAATACCAAATGAGTAGGTTAATGTTGGGATAGCAAACGTATTAACTCCTTTTATTATATTTCTTGAGTTTAAATGTGTTTTGAGAATTAAATTAAGTCGGTTCTTAAATTTTTGTATCACTTTAGTTTTGACCTCCTTATGAATTATTTGCTTAGCCTGATCATAACCTAAATATTTATATGTGTCCCATTCATCTAATGGATCTATCAGTTCACCTGAGGAAAGAGTGTAATGGTGCTTATGGGTCTGTCCAGCTTTAATAGAGTTGATTTTACATTTGTCGATTCCAAAGGTCATACCAATGTCTTTCGAAAACCTTTCTGTCAATTCTGCTAGTTCGTTAATGCCATTTTGTGTTGATGCATATAATTTTATATCATCCATATATAGCAAATGGGTAAGTTTCCTGCTAGTCTCTATGTTTTGTGATCCAGAACTAGTATTATATGTGAGAGGATAACCGATATCAGTTGCATTTAAAATATTTGAAAGTGGATTTAAAGCTAGACAGAACCACAAGGGGCTAAGAGCATCACCCTGGAAGATTCCGCGCTGTATTTTTATTTTTTCCGTTTGTACACACCCATTACTTGTTTTTATTTTCAATTTAGTTGCCCAATTTCGAGAGGTACTTTGTAAGTAGTTAACAAGAAGTGGATTTATTTTGTAAATGTCAAGAACTTTAAACAACCAGGTATGGGGTACAGAATCATAAGCCTTTTTGTAATCTATGTACATTGTATATACATCTTTCTTTTTATTTAAAACCTGTTTTAATATTACTGCGTCTATGGTTAATTGTTCCTTACATCCTTGGCTAAATTTTCTGCATCCTTTCTGTTCTTCATTTAATATATTATTACTATCTATCTATATGATCATAAATTACTTTGGCAATGCAAGATGTAATAATTTTATAGAGTGTTTGTAAACAAGTAATGGGTCTATATTTACCAGGATTGAGTGGATCAGTTGAGTCTTTGGGTAGCATATGTGTTATTCCTTCTGTTAAGTAGGTTGGGACTGTTACAGGTTCTAAGATAAACTTATTTATATATTGTAGTATAAAAGGGTGCGTAAAGGTCAATTTCTTATACCAGTAGTTGTGAATATTGTCGGAACCAGGTGGTTTCCAATTTTGTAGTCTACTTAAAGTATTTTTATATATTTCGGAGCTAATGTTCGTGAAGGGCATCTCCTGAATGTTAATAAATCTATTTTCTTTATTTTTGATCCATTCGGCTTGGTCGTTATGTTCGACCGGGTTTTCCCAGATATTAGCCCAGAATTCTTGTAATACATCTACTTGTGGTACAATATTTTGGTAACTGCTCGGGTTAGGGTTATAAATATTTCGGTAAAATTGTTTTTCGTTACACGAAAATTGAGAGTTTTGGGTCTTACGGAGAGTACATTCTTTGTATCTTTTTAACCTATGGCTTGCAACTGCTAGTTTTTGTTTAAGTGTGTTGCAACTGCTAGTTTTTGTTTAAGTGTGTTTATTATTATTATTATTATTTATAATTATTGGTTTTAAAAATCTCTCTGTATTCACAATCCCGTATTTTTTGACAAGAGGGACAATAAGAGGAGACGAGGTATATGAGCTGAAGTCGAAAGCAATAATTACTTGGTATCATTAGAACTCCAGGTCTCCAAGCTTTCAAATATTAGTTACGGGCCAGGTAACTACAGTATCACTTTGTTTTTCCGATGAGGTGAGGCAATAAGGGCAATGAAGGTCGCAGACACGCAGTGAAGGGCTATTGAAACCTTTGATACCGACCACTCAATAACTGGCAGTGGGATGGGTTGACCCCACTCCGTACACACCGAGATCATTTTCCAATGAGTGGAGGCGTCGGATACCTCAAATATATGGAGACCTTAGCCTTAATTATTTCTCGAATTACTGTTACAAAATAATCAAAAACTTATTACGCATAAATAAGCACATTAAAGTATCATTGAAAATCCCGTATTATCCATTTATAATTTTATTACTAAGATAAACAAATATGATAAATATCGTATTACGGATCGTTTTAATCCTAATTGGAAAATAAATAACAATTTAATCCAGTATTGAACTGAATGGGCAAAAGTTATAAGTTGCTTGTTTCCAACGTTTTCAATTAATGCTATGTATGTGAAACTGACATGTTTGAATCAACTCATTATTTAGTAGTTTACGTAGCGGGAAAATAGAAAGCTTTTGAAATCAACATTCCAATAGAGGATTCACTTAGGTCAGACTTCTTGAAAACCTTTAAATGAGACCTTTAGATATTAAAATCCATCATTGAGATTCTTGTGAGTCGAGTTTCATGTTTGTGTGTATACATTTGGTTTTAATCCGGCAGGAATATTTGGGTTGAATTATGTTTTCTTTTTTATTGTCAGCTTAAAACGAAATTAATGCGTATGCGGATTTTATCTATGTTTCGATTTATTATTTACATAAATCTATATGATTGCCCGTCCTTTCAGAGACTTTCCAGCATGCGTCGTCGTTGAGAAAAACTATATCCCAACAAATGTATTATTACACTCTCACCCAATGCTCATATATTCTATCCACTAACGGACCTGCGTATCTACGCTCACATAAACAATATCGCTAGACATAATGTCACATGCGCCGGAATAAGGACCATTATTCAGCTATTTGGCGCTAGGCCGGCCGAGGGCTTCTGGTGATGAAAACCTCTAATCAAATGTTCCGTCCAATCAGAGACCGTAGTTTATGGTGACGAGTCCAAAAACGCGTTTCAGCAACTCATTTCTTGTAATATTTTATTAATAGAAATAAGGAATATATTTATTTCAATGTACAAATATCCTGAAACATAAGAAAACATTGATATATCCATTTATATCTGTCTATTGCATAGCATCTCTACACTATTCGCAAGGGGACTTGAGCCTTTGTATTCAAATAATCAATAATTTATTTCTGTGATTCTTGGTACAGTATACAATACGACACAATGCGAAGAAATGCACCTGTTTCGATTTGTCAATTACCCATAAATCTATACATATAAATAAAATTGAAGTGTCTGTTTTAAAAGTGAAAATAAAAAAACACAACTACATATCGTTATATACACGATACAGGTGCCGAAAATGACCTTTACAAAATTTTTGTCTGTCTGTCTGTTTGTTCCGGCTAATCTCTGAAATGGCGGGACCGATTTTGACGGGACTTTTTTTGTCAGGTAGCTAATATAACAAGGAGTAACTTAGGCTACATTTATTTTAGAAAAAATATTTTATTTTAGAAAAATAAAGTAGTGTTGCAATGCCCGCGCGCAGCTCACGCGCATGCCACCACTGGGCCGTCACGTCGGGCGCCTCCCACCACTTCTCCTACCAACGAATCAATATCACATTTACAAAATATTGTATATTATAAATAAATTTTTCAATAAAGCTTATACAAAAAGCTGAAAATAAACGTGTAACGGGAGTTTACCGCCGCTCGCTAAGAGATGGCGCCACCGTAGAATTAGATCGCGGTATGGTTTCGTTACAAAGGTTGATAATTAAAATAAAAATGCAAAAACCAAAAAAAAACTAAATAAACTAATTAACTTTTTTGCTAAATTCCACGCAGATGAAGTCGCGGGCACAGCTAGTATCTTAATATAATAAAACAATGCTATTGTAAAGACTTGACTAAAATGGAGAAATTCGGACATTATTAATTGTACGACAAAAGTCACTAAAAATACTAAAATAATTTCGTCTTATTTGACTGAAATGTTCTTAAGCGCCCTCAGCGATTAATAAACGACGGTTTTGTTACAGGTGGCCTAAAGATCTGCCTCTACTGACGTTGCGAAACTATACTCATTAGGTAGCACGGGATATTTTATATTTATAAAATATTTATGAGCACTAGTAAAAAATATCTAGAGACACAATTGTCGGAACCAAATGAAATAAGCATTTTGGGTGCGGAATATAAGTATATTTTAATACCATAATGGCAGGTATGAATTTAAATAACTCTATTCTCAAGTCCCATAATCACACATATTTCTACAAAGCCTCTCACAAAAACAATGAATGAACTCAAATTGCCTCAATTTGTCCGTACCTTGCTATGATACTGTATGTTCAAATTCATGTCAAGTACAGCTATAAAGTTAGTCCATTGAAATGTTACATGAGCTTTGCATTTTTTAGAGGACGCAATTTTATTTTTGGGATATGTGTGGGTGGTCAATAGAAGCTTAACCTCAAGTTTGTGGGGTCGCCACCCTTGTCCCCCGGCCGCCATCTTGGAAAAAGGGGTGAAAATACTTTTTTCGCCTTATCTCGGAAACTATACGTCTTACGAAAAATTTGTCACAACATAATTTGTAGCTAATTGTATTGCCTACAAATATGTTTATACAGGGTATCTCAAGACTGCTACCGAAAACGAAGCCGGGTGGTTGTTTAAGCGACTTGAGACACAAAGCAATAGAAAATTTTGCAAAAAAAAAGAGACATTTTTTTTTTGTTTTTCTATACCCAACAGCGGCGTGCACAGGATTATGACACTGGGTATGTGGCGGAGTACTCGGTCACAAAAACTTTTTCTTTTATAGTTTTTTAGCATAGCCACAGCCACGCGACGGATCTCTAAGTCGGAAACCATGCCAACATAACAAGTCTTAGATGTACTACTATTCATGTCCATCTTCTACGGCAACGCAGACAAAACAGCGATCGATCGTCGCGGCGGAAGAAATTCTAATAAGTAAAATAAAAAAAACTCACCTAGTCAGCTTTCAATTTTCACATATTCAAGGTTCCGGTTAGTTGAGATTACTATACCTATCCCGATGTAAATAAACGCAAGATTTCGGCCACCTCATTCATTGATTTGATAAACATACATTTTTAACACAAACCTCGCAATCAAATAACATTTAAAAAAATAAACAAACACACTAGTAAAAGCAAATGACTACAATTAATATCGAAACTTAGTAATAAACTGTTAAATGTACACACTTTCAAATGTTAAAATGAAAAATCCGTTAACAAATCTAATTTTTTTTACAAACATACTAGTATAATATAGTAAACAATGCAAAATCTCATAAAAAAAGCAAAATGCCCCCGCGAAACACAAAACATTTCTATTTAAACTAATAAAACCTTACTAACCAAAAATGCATAATGTGCATAGGTGATTTATTAGATTCCAGCCTATTAATTTTACTCGGATTATAGGCAACGAACATTTACGATTACTCCTGACAACTGTCGAACTCCCGAGGCCTGCCGCAGGAGTCGCGGCTTTCAATATTCATGGGTGTGTGCGTTTGCGACTGTGCACGGACACCAAAATTACTACACACATGCAAACAAATGTCATGCGGGACGCGGCGGCATGACTTGGTTGATTAGGTACATTAATTTGCTTTGCAGCGCCTCTTGCTTTTCGCGTGGTAACCATAATGTTTGCGTGATTGCAAATAGGTGCTATTTATAAAATATTAGGCGTTTTTAAGTTATTATATTTTGTTTATGCATAAACATATATTATTTATTATAAATTAGTCATCTAAAACGTACGAACGTTATAATAAAATATCTGTGAATGGCAAGTAAAGCACTGCATTTCTGCCTACAAGGAGTGCACGCCCCTGATACCCAAATATGGTCATATTTGGGTGGTAAAAACATTTTTCCTAAAATAATAGTATATACTCTTTTATTTATAAATACTCCAAGGTATAAAACAGTTTAAATTATTATTTTAGCAAAAACTCTGGATTTACCACCCAAAAATGACGATATTTAAAAAATAATAAAAAAATAATGACGCGTTTCATTGCGAAATTTTTAGTTGCATTGTGTTTGTAGTCACTAAAACTACCACCCGGCTTCGTATTCGGTAGCAGTCTTGATATACCCGGTATAACTTTTTGCCCTGAATTAAAAATTAAAGAAGTTATAAGCAGAAAAAGTGAGTAAATATACCGGGTATATCAAGACTGCTACCGAAAACGAAGCCGGGTGGTAGTTTTAGTGGCTACAAACACAATGCAATTAAAAATTTCGCATAGAAACGCGACAATTATTTTTTATGATTTTTTAAATATCGTCGTTTTTGGGTGGTAAATCCATAGTTTTTGCTAAAGTTATAATTTAAACACTTTTATACCTTAGATTAGTTATAAATAAATGGGTATACACTATTATTTTAGGAAAAAATGTATTTACCACCCAAATATGGCCATAGGAAAAAAATAACAAAAGAAAAATTGTCGCTTTTTTTTGAAACTTTGTCTGTTGCATTGTGTCTGAAGTCGCTTAAACTACCACCCGGCTTCGTTTTCGGTAGCAGTCTTGATATACCCTGTATATAAAAAAAAAAAATTTTGCTCTATAACTTTTAGTAAATAAATCTCACTTTTTTGCTATTTTTTATTTTTATTAACCTATTCTGTAACAATGATGGGCAAAGGTCTCCCTCAACTCCTTCTACATATCCCTATCAGGTGCTGATGCCATCCAAGTGCTGCTAAATTGGTCGAAATCGTCGCGTCACCTTTTCCGAAGCCTGCCGCGTGGCCTCTCGCCATCCTTAGGCATTCATTGATTGGCAATCTTTGCCCACCTCTTCGGGTGCATCCGGGAGACGTGGCCCACCCAATTCCAGTTTAGTTTAGCTGATTTCTGTGCAACATTCTTGACTCTGGTTATGGAGCGCAAGGTGTTAGTGGGTACTCTGTCCATGCGTGTTACGCCTAGCATCCTGTCTACATAGCGTTTTGATACACCTGGACCTGGACCTCTGAAGTTCGGTCAAAGATCAGGATTGAGCACTGTATGTGAGAATTGGTAAGATACAAGTCGAAGAGTCTACTTTTAAGAGAAACGGGAAGATTTCCTTAAGAAATTTCTTCTTCACTTTTCTGCTTATAACTTCTTTAATTTTTTATTTAGGGCAAAATGTTAAATAAACATATTTGTAGGCAAAAAAATTTGCTACAAATTATGTTCTTACAAATTTTTTGTATGAAGTATAGTGTCCGAGTTATCGCGAAAAAAGTGTTTTCACCACTTTTTCCAAGATGGCGGCCGGGGGACAAGGGTGGCGACCCCACAAACTTGAGGTTAAGCTTCTATTGACACCCCAAACATGTCCCAAAAATAAAATTGCGTCCTCTAAGAAATGCAATATTCGGTCCTCCAATTGTAACATTTCAATGGAACTAAGTTCAATAAATTAACGACCCAGATAATTAAATATTTGAATTAATTAAAATCAATTAAATCCCGATATATAGCTGTAAATCGCTTTCAGTGGATGTTCGGCGTTTCCCGCTCGGTGATATTAATTGATTGCCGCCAAAATTAATTCAACATTATCTCACGACTCATTATGAATATAACATGAAATTTAATAAGCCAGGGAAGAGTGCCGTCGGTCTCGTTTTTCGCCTTTTTTCGCCTTTTTAGTCGAATAACTTTTTAGGGTTCAGTGACAGTAGTAGCCACAAAAATTTCTTTAATTTAAATATAAATGAAATATATTTCACGATAAGCAGCATATTATCATCTCTATCTCTATCACTTTTCATCTAATTTTAATCCAATCACCTATATATGGATATGGATAGACCACCACCACCACCCAACCTAAAATATGGGTGGACATTTGGTATGCTAATAGGAAGTCTTACGAAAAGTTAATTTTCAGTAGGTCACTGTAAAAATCTTTGAAGGACGTGGATGGATAGAGTAGCATTCCTGTCGCCTTACAAATATGACGTCAAAGAATTATTTCGATTTTCTATTTATAAATGTAACTTTTTCAAGCCAATCTATTTTTTCATCGATTTAGTGGCCCAAATATTTATTCACCAGTTTATTTTACCATTTTCAAAGGGTTTATACATTTCAAATCTTTCTTTATTTTATCCAGTTGTTCGAGTTAACCCGTCCGCTGCAGTTTGATAGCAAATCAATAACACCAGACCACTCTTAGACAATTTACTTTTGAGTACAGAACTTCCATCGTGTCAATAATTTCACACTTAGCCAGTTATTTTTTATTGAGGAGGAATTTAATGCAAGTTTCTTTGAAGGATAAAAGGTTGAGGCTAATTATTATATAGTATATAGAGACGATACGAAGTATATAGAGGGTACGATATATGTATAATAAAAAATCACAATCGGTTCACCCAGTACAGACTTATGAGGTAACAAATATTAAAAAAATACTATCTAATTGAGATTTGAGAAATTCGCCTTTTTTTGAAGTTAATATAATGAACTATATCACTAATGCTTGCTAATGGCAGCCTGGTTGGTAATGAACCGGACTGGTCAATCAGGATTCCAAAGAGTACGGTGCTCAGTTACCGCAGAATTTTTGTTTATTACGCATTAATTCCGTGAGTCGAAATTATTACCCCAACTCATCAACACATTTAACAAAAGTTGAACAACAAACCATCGGTAAAATAAAATTATCTTATTGTTAATTACTTAGTTTAGCATCTAATAACATAATTATTAATAACACCCAACAGTCACATGCATAGTGCTGACCCCACACTAAGATCGAGTCTTGTGTCATGGACATACGAGAGACTTTTCGGTCTCACAAATAAATAAATAACATAAACCTTCAACAATTTGGTTCTTCGAGCCTGCTCGATAGGTAGATAAATTAGGATATTTACATACAGGGTATAACAAGACTGCTACCGAAAACGAAGCCGGGTGGTAGTTTAAGCGACTTCAGACAAAATGCCACAGAAAATGTTGCAAAAAAAAGCGACAATTTTTTTTTGTTATTTTTTTCCTATGGCCATTTTTGGGTGGTAAACACATTTTTTCCTAAAATCATAGTGTATGCCCTTTTATTTATAAATACTCTAATGTATAAAAGAGTTTAAATTATTATTTTAGCAAAAACTATGGATTTACCACCCAAAAATGACGATATTTAAAAAATAATAAAAAATAATTGTCGCGTTTCTATGCGAAATTTTTAATTGCATTGTGTTTGTAGCCACTAAAACTACCACCCGGCTTCGTTTTCGGTAGCAGTCTTGAGATACCCTGTATGTATATAAAACATATAAAATACATACAGAGTGCTACCAGGACACCCATGATTCGCCATGAGTTCCGTCTCATGATGTGATGGGAAGCGAGCATATCGCCGTATCTGGCACAAATTTCCCACTCCGGCCTGGTAATTAATAAAAAAATCCAGTATGACTTCGCCCAGCCGGGATTCGAACCCGAGACCTTAGCTTTGTAATTATACCGTAGTATAACTCTGCCACTCTGTTTAACAAAACGTTATGTATGAAAACGATCACATTATGAAGCAAACATAATGTGATAGTTTTGATACAGAGCGTTCTCCAAAAGAATCTTGAAAGTATGTGAAATTAATCAGTACTAACTACCGTAGTGATTAGATTAGCGACTAAACCATCAGTCATAAAGATAAGTACTCAAAAATTAGCAATATAATATGAAGGAATATTCAAAGGATTGAAATATTGCTTATTAATTCTCAATCATCCATTTCTATTTGTACCAATCTAAATTACAATTTATTAATAAATGTCGATACATTACCGCCCTCGGGAAGTTACTCTGCTATCAAAATATATTTATCATTGGAAAACAGTCTGCAATTACTGGATGGAATTGAAACAAATTACCTTTGAATTAATTACTCGGATACCTAGTTTATCCGAACCATTTGATTGAGTGAACGTCGATTTGAATGTGTAAATAAACAGAACTGTATTACATTTGGAGATATTTTGACGTGACGAGATTTTGTGATCAATTCTACTGAGTGATTCTTGAGAACTAAAGGGTTTAAACTTAGAATTAAATTAAGTTATATTTTATATATATATATGTGGTGGCCTATTGGACTAAACTGCTGATACTGTTTTGTTTTTTACGGTTTCAAATTCAAAGACTCGGCTTTAACTTTTCATTAATATATTGTGTATATTATTAGTTTTATTACAACTGCTCTAATGCTATATTACATTTATTTGATTCTAATAATCATCATTAGGTGCATTGTAAAACAAATGATTAATTCATTGAAAAGTTGTCATCTAAATTCGTAGTACCACAGAATACTAAACTAACAGAAGTCAAGCTCCATACAAAGCGCGCTAAATTAACGCACACATTGACAGCGTTCACCGACATGATATTTCAAACCAATCGAGACCACTGCGAGCGCGAGTTTCACCCGCTTCGGGCACGAAAATAGTGAGATGTTTTGTACAAAGATGGAGCAAATAAATAAAAGTTATTACACTTGTATATAAAACACCAGATTATAATAATTAACCATAAATTTCATGACAAAAAAAAACACATATTATACAAAATCAATAAAAAATAACTTAGAATAATGACATACACATTCTCAGCGAGTTCATAAATAAAATTAAAATTTATTTATCGTATTATTGTGTTATATATTTTATTATAACAATTCAATCAAACGATACGAGTGCTATTAACACGATACGTGTTTTCGCATAAGCCAGAGTTAACAACCCTTGCGCGAACGCCGAGCGTAGTGTGAGTGTGGCAACAAAAGTGAAGTACATACACAAGCTTGACTTCTGTTAGTATTCTGTGGTACCCAACCCTTTTCAAATCCCTTTCAGAACACCGACAACCAAACTATTAACTTGCCTTTGAGTACATCATTTACTTGAATCTCTCGAATTCTCCTACTCCAGTAAACCTGTAAAATACAAACCACAAAAATACAGGGAATAATTTAGCGAATATATTACGATAATAACAGCACACAGCGATAATTAAGGTGGCGGCGGTGGAGGCGACACAATGGCCGCGTCAAGGACCACTCCAGTCACAAAGAACGCTCTCCGCACCTACATGCATAATAAACGCGCTAATATAAATTCACAGATTTTTTCTTTTAAATTTTTTCGACCTCTAAGACTTGAGGTGGAATGCAAAGAAAGAAAGTAATATATGCTAGTTAGTGATGATGAAATATGTTGTTGGTTTAGTTGTTATTATTTTTGGTTTTGTATATTTTTTGTTACATAATCTTTTATTGCAGCCTGTTGAATGCGAATATTTATAATCAGAATTATACCATATAGCAGTACTACACTATCTACCCCTAATCCCAAAACAACTGATTGTAATATTGTAATTGCAGGCAGCTTGTAATATCGCTTTCATTTACGTCGAATAATGGCCATTAAACGAAGAAAACGTGTCTCGTTTCATATAAAAATCTTGGGGTACATTCGGATAAATTCACGGCATTATTAGGCGAATAAAACACGTCATACAATATGAGGGAATGTATACGACGATATGTCTCAATGAAACACACAGACACGGCAGATGGTGAGTAAAACAGAATTTATGGTATGAGTGTAACTTATCACATTGGATATATGATTGTAAATATAGCTTTGTCTAGTGACTTTTGTTGGTATTATATTCGTAATGGGGTCGTGTCCAAGATATGATTTTGAGCAGTATATAATGGTTCCTAAAAAGTGCTGGATGATGGCGTCACATCGTGCATGTTGCATCCTTTTCTATTACTCCTACCTTTTATGTATTAGTAGTGTGTGTAGTGATCCATGAAATTACACGGTTCATGATCATGACAGGTAACGGTCATGACTAACTCAGTGGCTATATTCGTAAAGTATAAATGCAGGTGTCCATACTACTGCAACGTACGTATTTATTTCTTTATTCATTCACCATACACAGAAAAAAAAACTAGATATAATAATTTCAAAAAGTAAAGTTAGCGGTCTTATCGCTCTCGGCGATTTCCTCCAGACAAACTTAGTATATAGTAATCTTGGCAAAATCGCTGGAAGACCTTAGCACTATGCTCGAAGACCTCAATCGAGTCTCCCAACAGGTGGGTCTTAAAATAAACATGGACAAAATGAAGATCATGTCGAATGTCCAAGTTGTGACCACCCCCATCGGTTTGGGGGCTCGACTCTTGAAGTTGTTGACAAATTTGTCTATTTAGGACAAGTGGTCCGGTTAGGCAGGTCCAACTTCGAGAGAGAGGTCAATCGTCGAATCCAACTCGGTTGGGTAGCGTTCGGGAAACTACGCGACGTCTTCTCGTCTAAAATACCTCAGTGCCTTAAATCGAAAGTCTTCGTATAGTTGTGTGTTGCCAGTGATGACTTATGGCACCGAGAAGTGGCCTCTCACTATGGGCCTTATTAGGAAGCTCAAAGTCACTCAACGAGCTATGGAGAGAATAACCGACATAGCCCAGCGGATTAGTAAGTTGAAGTGGCAATGGGCGGGGCACATAGCGCGGAGAACTGATAGCCGATGGGGTCGGAAAGTTCTCAAATGGAGGCTACGTAGCGGAAAGCGCAGCGTAGGGCGTCCAACCACAAGGTGTTCAGATGACCTCCTCAGGCTGCCTCCAACAGGTCACTGTGGAAATCATTGGGGGAGGCCTATGTTCAGCAGTGGACTTCCTTTGGCTGATGGATGGATGAATGAAACTTAGTATGGATATAAGAAAAAGAAAAAATAGAGAGCAGATAAAAAGTAAAGGATACAAGCTACATTAAATAAAAAGAAATGTAATCAATATTGATATATGTAAATAATACAAATATCGTGTAGATTTAAATAACCTACTAATATTATAACGGCGAAACTTTGTGTGTTTTTTTTCTTTTTCACGCTCAAACGGCTTGGCTAATTTTGATGAAATTTAGTACGAAGGTAGCAGATATCCTGGATTAATACATAGGCTATAGTATACCCCGAAAAAAGTAGTGTTTACTGTTTCCGTGGAATGATCAAGGAGTCCTGCCGCTTTCATTCGTGTCCATTTTCTTAATTGATGTCAGTGTTTACGCTAGTCTTTGATTCGCCACAGAATTTATAGATCGGGGCGATCCGTATGATGCGAGTCTGTAGACGCACTCATATGAATTCCTATACAAAGAATACAACGATCTGTTTGATGCGAGCGATGCAATGGTATGACGCAAATATCTGAACGCTTTCCTTATTGCAACAATGTAAATAAAAACCCGTTAGAAACCTGTCATTGAAGATGCAGATATGCCAATGCTCGAAATCTTACGAGTATACATGCAGTCTGAAACGAAAAACCAGTAGCGTAGGTCTCTTTATCGAGTATTCCATCAGCTAAAATTAGCTGTGTTATAATAACGCATGCTTGATATTTCTTCCTATTTCACATATTATACAGGGTTTAGTGATAGTTGATTTTTATGCAAAAAAAGACGATGCGTTTTTTTTTTGTTATTTATTCTATGGTTTAAATTAATAATTTAGCAAAAACTATTGAACTACCATACAAAACAACGATATTAAAAATCACAAAAAAATATATAGTTCTAGTCACTAAAACTAGGTACCACCCGGCTTCGTTTTCAATCGTTGTCTTAATATACCCATAAAATACACGCACAGTATGGACGATTACTCTATTCTTCAACACGAAGTGCGAATGTTCAAATCTCCACGTACAAGATAAAAGTCTTCCACTTCTAAAAATCACTACTATTCTCTATGAAACCTATCATTTATTGAAAACTTAGTCTAAGAATTTTATGCAATTTGATAATGAATCACTACATATTACAAAACAAAGTCGCTTTCTCTGTCCCTATGTCCCTTTGTATTCTTAAATCTTTAAAAATACGCAACGGATTTTGATGCGGTTTCTTTTAATAGATAGAGTGATTCAAGAGGAAGGTTTATATGTATAATACGTACATATTATTGTACAGAAATCTATTTGTACCCGGGCGAAGCTGGGCCGGGCCGCTAGTATAAATATAAATAAGGTGCGATGTACAATGGAGGATTCGGACACTATAGTATTTAGGCATATTTATACAGTTTTACGTACGACGTTCAAACATTTGTCATGTCGAAATATAGAGTAATATTGTATCTCAAGTGTCATACTTCATAGAGAGGTTCTAAAAGGTAAGCCGCTTATTCACTCGCTATCTCGTCCTATAAAAATTAGCAATTACCTAAGAGGACATTCGTCTGATTTCTAAATTAGACCGTGAATTTTTTAAGGGACTTTTGGTACTGAAATGCTTATATCCTGAAGTGAAATTTATGGCCAGCTTTGCAAAGAAACTTACAAACTTGAAGAAACTGATAGAGATGTAGAGCCTCAATTCAACACTTATTGTATAAAAAAATGGGAGACAAATTCCAACGCCGCGCTAGCTAAACAAGACACCCGTACAACAAACCTCATTGTCATTCCACGCAGACTCCGGGCAAAATCTCGCAGCGGGAGATTCTCAAGCTAATTACCTCCCAGCGGTGAGTAACGCGGCTAATCCGGTTCACCCGGATAACAGGCATAAACCGGGTATAACCGGTTCACCCGGATAATAGGCATCAACCGGGTATAAGCTGGGTGAGCCGATTGCAACTCGTGTCTGATATTCACACATCAAAGGAGCGAATCTTGTTTCCAGTTAGAGTAATTAGCGTCTGAATTTTATACGAGTAAGCTTGTGTTGACGGTTTAATATTTATTTAAGAGTATAGTCGCTGCAATTATCATCATCTGGAGATTTTTAGCCAGAAAACTTTCTGCTGAATTTAGGAATTTAGTTCAGAATCGTTTTGTGGAGGCTAACTGCCAAAGCGCTGGTACCTATTGCAAAGCGCAGATTGTCGATTTACCTCGTCTTCAGTCTGTCATTGAGGCAGGTCCCATGACGATGGCTATTTTCCGTCTGTCAGCTATCAGAGTTTGGCTAGCAAGGCCCATCGCTAGCAGATGAAGTTGGTTTCTGTGAGTAATTGTAGGTTAAATTCTCTGACACCGCAAAAACTCATTCGATACACACCTACCTAATGCAAACGATATACAGGGTATATCAAGAGTGCTACTGTAAACTAAGTTGGGTGGTAGTTTTAGGGACTTCAGTCACAGTGCAATTAAATATTGTGCAAAAAAAGTGACGATTTTTTTTGATTTTTTTTCTTTCGTCTTATTAGGGTGGTAAATACACATCCATAGTTTTTTCTTAAACCTCTTTTATTTTTAAAGACGCTATGGTGCGCAAGGATTTAAATTATTATTTTTACAAAAACTATAGATTTACTACCTAAACTCGAGGATATTTAAAAAAAAACATTTTTAGTTACATTGTGTTTGTAGTCACTAAAACTACCACCCGGCTTCGTTTTCAGTAGCAGTCTTGATATAAATGAATACATGATGAATACATGAGCCTCATAAGATATTTTTGAGAGTAAACAAAATAAATTACTTAAATTATCCTGAATATCGATGTAATTATTGTTTGTGCGAAAATGTGCAGCAAAAATAGCTTACACAATTTAATGTTTACTAATAACATTGCAATACTAATAACCTTCTATCATTGCATGTTCTGTTTGCATCCAGAATACAATATTCCCATAACATATTTTGTTATTGTAATATACATATAAGTTTAGTTTAAGATTGTATCCAGTTTTTTAAACCAAATAAAGGGTAGAAAAATATAAAAGTACACAATATATTTATTACATTGAACGCCATTATACTTAAATTTTATTATGAACTCCCACTTTTAAACTTACTCTAAAACCGTATACTATACGTAGTGATGGGGCAAGGTCGCACAATCGACAATCGATAACAGGTGTGCGCCCGTCCTGAATTATACATTACCGATGCTAGTACACGCTATTTGTATTCCGATTTCACGGTTATATGTGATTTTCTTGATTTGTATAACTATAGTGATTTATTAAAAAAAAATATTTAAATATGAAATGCAACTAGTTCGGATGTCCTCATATAAATGAACAGACTAGGCAAAAAATTAACTCGATGCTGCTTACAAAAGTTGTGACGAAAATCCTTGTAGAGCATTAGATTTTTTGTGGCTGAAAATGATTAATGAATATTAAACAGATTCTCACACATAAGCGTAGATCATAAAATTGGTGTGTAGTTTGCCATGGTGCTAATGATTGTGTTACTAAATGTTGTGTGATATAAAAATATCGTGGTCCAGAACAATCAGAATTAAATTAATTGCATTATAGTTAATAGAAATTACGAGTGTATTTGACCATGATCAACTTTTTCGTTATTTTGTGTACAAACACATTAGCGAGACAAGCTTGCCATTCGTCTGATGGTAGGCTGTACGACTGCACATAGTCAGTAACAATACCATGAATTACAATGCTTTCCCCTGTGCTCATCATCCTGAGAAGTAAGATGTTAAGTCTCATTATGTCCCTTCAAACCGGAACACAACAGTGCATTTACACTGCTGTTTGGCAGGAGAAATAGATATTACAGTCATACTTACAAAGGCCATCCTGAGACGTAAGATTTTAAGTCTCATTATGTCCCATCAAACCGGTACACACTGCTGTAGAAATAAACTTTGCGGTGGTACCTACCTAGTCGGCCTCTCACATGTAAAAGATATACCACCAGTAAAACAATAAATACTATTAAAATAAATCATTTCTATCAAAACAGTACTAAAATTGTTTGTAAAATGAAGAAAATATTAGTAAATGGAGTGCAAGCGTAGTTGGTGATTGGAATATCTTACCGTCTCTTTCAGATACAAACATTGTAATGTATATACTAGTCTTGCATCTCATTTCTTTTACGCCTTCCTCATTTTGAGATTTCAACGTTTCTTGCTTGTTTAATACTAAATAGATTTTCAAGATTATTAAGATTTTCGATGTACCTTTTGATAAATACATTAAAAATTTAATCAAATACCCCATTGTAACTATTGAATAGATTCGGGTATTGTGCCTTATTCCCATTCAGATAATGTGATGAGGCTTAAGTCATAATCCACCACGACGCTTCAATGCGTCTTATTAAATGGATGAATGCAATTAGATTCGACACAACACGAACAAATCATAATATATCTATAGGTTTAACTTAATTAAGTTAATAGTCGTTTCAATGTTCCATTACTTAAAACGCTTACATGATCACTAAATGATTTAGAGAAAAATACCAATGGAAATGTAGTTTTAGAATACAATAAATAAAAAATTCTATAGAGAAATAAAAGGCTGAAATAAAATAAAACATTTAAGTTAAAACTTTCATTTATACCAAAATACATCATCAAGAACCAGCAATAAACGCGTAAACATTACACATTGAAATCCAATTACCTTCGAAACTAATAAGTATTTCATGCAAGATATATAGCGGGGCGAAAGGAATATATTACTTCCCTTTCAACGGAGGAGAGTCCATTTTTTTCGGCACGCATTATCTGTGTCGATTTATGGGCTGGCCGCATAACGGCCTCGGATAAACGGTCAGGAAGCCGTCGTAAAACATTATTTTTCGACCATATATTATCGGCAAATTAGTAGGTTGCATCAGATCGTAGAAATTTACAAAACATTTTACGCCCTAATACTGGAACGCAACTTAAATATAACTTACACTTAACTACGTTATTCCCGATTAAATGTACTGGCTAAGTGGGCCGTGCGCTGTTAAGAGCAACTTATAATTTGAATGGCGTTCCAGTATTCGGGCGTTAGACTGCTTTTGAATTCAGTTTGAGTTACAGTTACCGTATGAGTTTGTAGACATTTCCTAAACTTATTTAAACTATGGAATGTTTTGTCCCTTTCGAACGACTTCTGAAGTCAGTTTAAGTGGAGAAGACAAAAAATTTGATACATAAAATAGGTTTTAAAAGTGTCTTTGAATTAGGCCGTTAAACTTTAGAATTTGATTTATTGACAATTAAATTGGAAATTGGAATTGATGACTACTTTTGCAATTGCAATGATTTATTTGCGTTCTTTTTTATTTCTATCTTATATTTGAGTCCCTCTTTTCCCTGATAATCCATATCACGTAATTGAACTTAACACACAAGGCGAAACTTGGCTGTCCTGGTATCACCTCTGCCTACCCCTTCTGAGAAAAAGGCTTATTACGTGTTGTGCTTGGTTTAATATCCAAATGTTACTATCTATTCAGAACTTAATAAAATTAATTAAATCCAATTCGTCACAGTCGACGGCTGACCCAATTTTGTTGGCCTATTAAATAGAAAACCCGTACTATCACTATAATGCTAATCTTATGTGATCAATAATATTAATCGTGTTTCTATGTGTGTACTTGGAAAACATTAAGCTAATTTCCATCGTGTGGGAGGGAATGATCGTGAATTATTTAGTGAGACACATTATTCCGTCTAACAATGAGTAATTACATAGTTTGCTTTATTCACGCATACGTAGTAAGCTTCTAGTTCTACTAATTTTATTTATGTTATTATTTTTATTAACAAAAGTGTTTCCATTTTAAGGAGGCTTTGGTTTGTTTATTTGGGTGATATGAATATCTTAGCGTCAGGAAATATAAAATAGTAATAATTGAATGGTATAAGTGACATTGGATTAAAAATAACACCCAAATAAGACAGCCTCCGTGGCGCAGTTGGTTACACGCCGGCTGTGAAACGTGAGGCCGCGGGTTCGAACCCCGCACCGGAATAAATATTTTGTGTGAACACTCTTGTGTCGTGGGTATCAGGAATTACTAGAGACTTTTCGGTCTCAAAACACGCGGGGAACGAATTCTCGGCCTCTCGTTTCCCGGGCGGCGTCTAACCATCTGCGCCACCGAGGCGGTCAAATTGATTGATACTAAAATTGGTGTTCTGATTATTTAATGCCATTAGTAAAGACTAACGTATAAAGGTAGGGTTTCTTGAGGGCTAGACAATTGTACGTACCGATACAGTTGATTCTATTCTATCACTTACAAAATTGCTCTCCCGACTTTAGGGGCTAATATTGATATCGTGGAGAGGATTTCACGAAATTTTGAATGCCATTGACATTTTTTATAATTCATTTTTTATTGCCATGCGTCGTTTGTTTGTTGTAGGATTTTCGTTGAGTTGGAGTTTTTTATTATTGAAAAAATGCTGGGACGAGCTTGTCGTTCGCCTGATGGTAAGCGATACGACTGCTCATGCACACTAGCAAAACCAAACAAAGTACAAAGCAATGCTTGGTATTCCACTGCGCTCGCCATCCTGAGACATAAGATGTTAAATCTCAATATGTCCAGTTAGTCTGGCTACAATGTCCTTCAATCCGAAACATGACAATGCCTTTAAGCTGCTGTTTAGCGGGAGAAATAGACATTGCGGTGGTACCTACCCAGGCGGCCTCTCACATATGAAAGACCTACCACCAGTAGGCATTCCGTTGTATCAATAACTTACACTATTTGTAAGTCATTGAACGAACAAGTACTACATACCCTTAATAATCCAACAAGTGCGAATGCACACAAAAATAAAACCATTGACACCCAGCGAGTACGTAACAGTAATTTTCGTGTTAAAAGAAACACGAATAGAGGCGCGCGAACGGGCGGTGTCCACGTATCGATAAGCGTAGCCGGCGGAGCGTCCCTTCCATTAGCATTCTAGTTAATTGAAAAGCCAGCTCGCACGTCCGATTGTTTTGTCACAAAAATATTACTCTGGACTTCAAAAACTGTTTTGGTTTGCAAGTATAGGAGTGCTAACTCGATCAATTTAAAGAAAAAAAAAATAAAGTGGCAATTTATTGTATTTTTTTGAAAAAGATTATAAACAATAGCAAATAAAAAAGTAACTATGGTAAATTGCTGAATTTATAAGTAATTCACAATCAAGAGCCCATTGATCGGTTGATCGTTTTTGAAACTTTCATTAAAAAGAAAAGGATTTCACCTAACATTACTTTTCAGCGTCAATAAAAAAGACAGGTTTATTATTTTTGGTTTAGAGAAAGTTACAGTTCGGATGTAGAGGAGATTGGCGCGGGAAGCGGAGACTAACGCCGGTAGTAATAACACAAGATAGAATGAAGGAAAGATTGAGCTACATTGCATTTTTATTATAAGTGTAGATGACAGAGACGTTGCGATATGCGTATGCCTGGATATTAAAATTTCGTGCTGAGCATAAACACTTTAGTACCAATATAAATGTCATGCATTTTGTTTTTTATTTTATCTAAATATTTTTCAGCGTTTTTACCCATATGGTCGGCATGACTCCATCATCATTTTATACAATATCTATCCATAATAGTTGTATTATAATTTTGGTATTTGTTAATGCACTACCGCATTCGAGGAAATTGGCATAGATAGAGAGAACCGTTTGAAGATCATTAATTACCACTCGCCAGTCAATTTGTAACCAGAGTAAGTACTGGATATATTGAAATTTAATATCTTGTGACTCAAGGTGACAAGCACAGTAAAATGCTAAGCAAAGCTTTGTAATGAATGTCGTTGTTTGGTTTTTCTGGTATCCATGACCGGTCGTATCGCTTACCATCAGGTGAACGACAAGCTCGTCTCACCATTTTTGCAATAATAAAATAACTCCAACTCAACGAAGATCCTACAACAATCACAAACAACGCTTAACGCAAAAGTTAATTAAACCCTGTGTTCATCCAATTCACTTATACATAGTAAAGTAATGTATCAAATACGTTCACAATTTACACAATCGACCTCTGCCAAACATCGGGCCAAGTAAGTTTAAGATTTGTGGAAGCAATTAAACGTCTCGGCTTATCTGGCATTAACTCTGACACGCCCACATCGTAACTACGCCCAAGTTGTTGGCTATCGATATCGGTGTTGCGGCGCCTCACTATTAATTAAGTTTAAGGAGAGTAAAATAAACGTTATCTTTTAATGAAGTTTTTAAAGAGGCAGGCTTTGAGATGCCTTTTTATGCTGCTCTTAAAGTATACTCCGCCTGATGGTAAGTGGAGACAGATTCAAATAGAGTTTTTGTGGAAGAAGATTATATCTCGCTATTCATTTATTATAAGACTAACGCCCGAATACTGGAACGTCATTCAAATAATAAGTTGCTCTTAACAGCGCACGGCCCACTTAGCCAGTAAATTTAATCGGGATTAACGTAGTTAAGCCCAACTTATATTTAAGTTGCGTTCCAGTATTTGGGCGATACTCTATATCTCCTTTTAACAGACGTAAAAACAAATACATGGACCTAGTGGAGGCTATGACGAATTTCCGAGCTTTTGAACGTTTTTGCCATAGTTATTACTGGAATCAAATGTAGCAGGTTACATCATCATCAGCCTATTCGCGTCCACTGCTGGACACAGGCCTCTCCTATGGCACGCCACTGGGCTCGATCTTCAGCCCATCGTCTGCAACTTCTACCAGCCATCTTTCGGATACCGTCACTCCACCTCGTTGGAGGGCGTCCTACACTACGCATGCCGAGGCGTCGTCTCCACTCGAGAACACGTCCACCAGCCCACTGCCCCTTCAACTTGCTGATCCGTTGGGCCATGTCGATCACCTTACATAACAGGACTAATTACATAATTATATAACTGATCAGTTTACATAATAGTTCCCATTAAATATATTAATAGTTTGATCCGTGTTGCTTTACAGCTGGCTCCTCTGGCTGTAAAAGTCTTTATCAGAGGTTATTTACCTTTTTAGTCCATTGATTTGTCACCCGCTTTGCTACGCAGGGAAGTGCTCCTATTATTTACTTCATGATTAATTTCGTTGCGGGTATAAGACAAATTAGGCATTCCCGGAGACTCGCCAAGCTTCAATGCTCGGTGTCATTAAAATGCGTGCCACTGTTGAACCTGGCTTACAGGAATTTCAGTGGAGGGTATGAGGAAGGGACAGTCTCCAGACGTAAAAAACTATCAAACAGAGAGTTATCGAAATAAACGAACTACAAATATATTAACGAAGTAATAATAATTGAAGAATGGAAAAAGTAGGATTGGATCACAGTGTTTAACGTCAGTTGTACATTATAAACCTAAATTGATCCAAAAATGAATTTGTAAGTTTATTTCAAAAATACTGTACTTAAATCCAAAAATAGTTCTCCTTGGTGTCTAAAACATAACACATAAATTTAAAAAACAAATCAGTTGAAAGGTTCTCGCTAATATCGGAGGCCTCCATTCTGCTCCGTTATACCTTTTAGCTTAAGCAGATTGAAAGTTGCACGAGTCGTGGGCGGGTACAAAGGAGCTCTTATTGAAAACAAATGCATTACACCCGCTCAAATGTCTATGACCTAAGTTGATATATAGGTAGACCTGCGCTTCGAAATTTTCATCTCACGAAGAATGGCTTAGTGAAACAAAATAGATTTTGTTGCGCAAAAAGAGAAGTAAGATTTTCTATATTTTAGTGAGGACTCAGAAATCTAAGATCTAAATAAATCTTTTGCCGATTCAATAAAAAATCTCAAATATAATACAATAATTCATTCATTGTAGTACACTACAATACCATAAAAACCAGTGAGGGTTTGTTCAAGTTTACAATCTTTCAATAGTTTCGAATATTCAACGTTTATGACTACCAACGTGGAAGGCAAGTTCCATTTCAGTTACTCAAAAACATTTGACAGACACTTCTCGAATCTCCGTACTCGAAATCCACGTCGAAACTGAGCCGACAAAACAAACGCCACAGGTGCAAAGTATATGTGAACTGCATTCCTTTTTCACGACATGAAACTCAAAAAAAATACAATTTCGCTCTGTTTTGCATTCAGAACTTTCAGATTTTTTCCGGAATATCGCGGTGTATTGAAACTTTTGACAGTTATAATACTTTTCAGTGTCTTTGGTTGTGGTCAATAAATTTCTCACTTGATATTCTGATTGAGAACTCTTTAAAACAATCTGAGTTTTTTTTTCCTTTAGAAACTATCAAATTGAAACATTGACGTCTTAATGGTCTAGTATCGATGTATGATTTGTGAATCGTAAGTTTCCGGATTCAACAATGTCAGTATTTTGACTGATTTTGGTTTGTAAATCATGTGAATCGGTATGCCAAAAGGCAGGCTTAAATCACATCTTGACTGAAATAATTTCGGTAAATAAAGTAAACGTGGCACTATTGGCAGATCCACGCATGCTTCTAAATATATGGAGGTTTTGATTTTGTAAGCATTGTATCATGTATCTTGTAGTAACTGAATAAATAGACCAAGTATACCTCAGACCACACTCACAAATCTCGGTAATAGTAGGATCAAGAGGCTCGTGGTAAACCAGTATCGGCCATCAAAGTAACCAAAGACGGTTGCAAATGGATTTGCGGAGTCAGAAAAATGCATTCAACCGTACTATGGGATCTAGGAATATTTATATTAGAATAAAGCTGTATAGTTGAAACTAAGGATGCGAGAGAATAAATATAATGTTTGCTATACGTTTCTGTTAGTTTATTTGTTGAAAATAGACGCACAACATGGTAATGTATTTGATCCATAATGATATTTTAATGACGAAGTAACTGTTTTAAACATAGTAGAAACTTTTCAAAGTTATTACGATGTGTTCTACCTCCCCGGCCCCTCCCTCCTGCCCCTCTTTATCGTATTTTTGATTGTAAGGCCTCCTTTACCAAGGTGCCCTACAATGGGAACGTATATGGCCTGATATAGAGATATACACAGTTCTGTCGTTTCAGTCAGTTAATTACCGAAGAAATTAACAACAGAAGAAGCAATTAAGTAAGTCAGCGTAATTAAATATTTTTGACTGGAACTACTACCCGAAATGGTGATAGGCTTCCTATTCATACTCTAAGCTGTCATTTGTGCAGCTCTGTGTAGTAATTCAAAGGAAGCGCTATCTTATTTATGCTCATTAATGTCCAAGACAAACAAACATTACATACTCGTACATATAGGGTATATCAAGACTGCTACCAAAAACGAAACCGGGTGGTAGTTTAAGCGACTTCAGACACAATGCAACAGAAAAAGTTGCAAAAAAAAGCGACAATTTTTTTTTGTAATTTTTTTCTTATGACCATATTTGGGTGGTAAATAAATTTTTTCCTAAAATAATAGTGTATACCCTTTTATTTATAAATAATATAAGGTATAAAAGTGTTTAAATTATTATTTTAGCAAAAACTATGGATTTACCACCCAAAATTGAAGATATTTAAAAAATCATAAAAATAATTGTCGCGTTTCTTTTCGAAATTTTTGGTTGCATTGTGTTTGTAGTCACTAAAACTACCACCCGGCTTCGTTTTCGGTAGCAGTCTTGAGATACCCGGTATACAGGGTATATCAAGACTGCTACCGAAAACGAAGCCGGGTGGTAGTTTAAGCGACTTCAGACACAATGCAACAGAAAAAGTTGCAAAAAAAAGCGACAATTTTTTTTTGTAATTTTTTTCCTATTGCCATATTTTGGTGGTAAATACATTTTTTCCTAAAATAATAGTGTATACCCTTTAATTTATAAATACTCTAAGATATAAGAGAGTTTAAATTATTATTTTAGCAAAAACTATGGATTTACCACCCAAAAATGACGACATTTAAAAAATCATAAAAATAATTGTCGCGTTTCTTTTCGAAATTTTTGGTTGCATTGTGTTTGTAGTCACTAAAACTACCACCCGGCTTCGTTTTCGGTAGCAGTCTTGAGGTACCCGGTATATATAGTGCATTATTTTATTACAAATTAGTGCATTTACACTGGTGTTTAGCGGGAGAAATAGACTTTGTAGTGGTTATTCTGACGACTTATCACATATTAGAGACCTACGAGTAGCAAAGTAATATAATATATATCAATATCATTTTGAATTATTTCTATATCAAAAGTAATGTAATCCTCCTTCGATCCTTCCGTAAGACAAACAAAAACCGAAAACACTCGTGCATTTTTAATAACAATAAAGATGTGTTTCTTTCTAAAGGATATTTAAGAATACACGTACCCATTAGTATCTAAGCCCTTGAGAGCCCACAGCTCAGACTGAGCTGTACTTGATCCAAGACAAGTGAATTAAAGTTTGATTGAAGTTGTTACAACTTGTACTGCCATTTCGATTTGCTTTAAGCTAGTTGATTTATCTTGGAATGCCTCGGTGGCGTAGTTGTACTTGGGTGCAATTACTGAGGCCTCAGATTCGAATCCCGGATTGGGTAAAGTGATATTGGATTTTTCTACTCATTATCAGCCCAGAGTCAGGAATTTATGCCCGATAAATGCGGCGATAGGCTCGCCGCCTATCACATCGTGGAACGGAATATACAAGCCAAAATGTGGGTGTCCTGGTACCTCTGCCTACCCCTTATGGGAAAAAGGCGTGAGTTTATGTATATGCATACGTACAAAACTTAAAACGTTTGAAACTTTTTTATTTCTGGATGGATTTACAAAAATTATTTTATTGATAGATTTTGGATATGAGTACGTTTTGATAAATTCAATAATCTAGAGTACGATTTAAAGTAGTTAGGCCATATATTATGGTCGAATGGCGTGAGATAATCACACCCACGAGGTACCTTATTTGAACGTCATTACACTAACCATTACATGTACATATACGTATAGTGCTGTCACTTTGGTTAGAATATATATGCCTACTCTACTTTAGTCGATACTCAAGAAAATATTCCTTCACGAAAAATATCATTAATTCTTCCGAACCTGCTTCAAATAACAAGTGACCACTCGAACCGCTAAGCCCGATGATTTATTACGAATAATGAGTAATGGCATGTTACCCTCATTTCAGCCTGTAATGCACAATTATGTCGGAAGATTACATCTTGTTATGAAAGTTGTGTTAGTAGCACGCATGCGGCCTAGTGAGGGAGTCGATATTAATTTGGATAAAGGCGTCATTTGTTAAAGCCAATGGCTAATTTTATTGTGAGTGGACACATTACGGTTTTTATATCGTCAATTTATATTAAATATTTAATATTACAATAATCCAGTCTATCCAAAGGATGCCTGAGATCGCAGCTAGCGATAAGGCCACATATTGTAAAAATGCGTTTAGTTTTTAAGTATTTTGTAAGTGTCTTTTATTTTGGTGTACAATAAAGCATGTACGAGTAAATAAACAAATGGTAAAAACTAGGAATTATTATTTTTCTCACTCGATTCTGTTTCAGTATCAGTATATGGGATACGTCACACTGCAGGGCACGAGCCTCCTCTACAATTGAGAGTACGATTAAGATAGGCTGTATAGTCGACCACGCTGGCCTATTGGAAGTTGGCGGACTTTTACATACCACAAAAACTATTCCGGTTCACTATGGTGTGCAGGTTTCCTGACGATGGTTTTCTCATTATTATAATGCGTGTTGATTGGCTAACTGACAATAACTACGAAAAGTCAGAGGTATGCCCTGAGAGTTGATCTGCGGACACTGCGAAAATGTTTGCGGCCGCGTCTTGTCCATTACCAACAGACCATCACGCACTGGCCATCTATACAACATAGATGTTAAAATGGCCCTGAGGTTACATACAGTGTAATGCCAATGACTGATGGGTCTTAGACCAAGCCTTAAGTTAATAAAAGACATTCGGCTAATAACAATTGTCTCTGTACCACAAAGACATTCGTGATTAACTCATACACGTGCGTGTCACCGAAAAGCAGGTTGCTACTATTTTTACATAATAATTGCAAGTAACTGGTTAATCTGGTATATCCACCTATGCTCGCCGCAAACTCACTGTTTACTCAGAAACACTTTCTCTATTGCTACGGCAAAGTATTTCATATAATTTTGTATTTTCCTATGATGTTTTATGTTTTCTATCAGCAACTCTCTTACAACGAATGGTGGTTTCTGTAAAAATTAAATAAATTATCCAAGGTTAAAATTTAAAAAACCAGATTGTCAGAAAACAATTATTGCAAGATTAATATTATTTCCACAAAACACAGCTTTTTTATGATAAAAGAAAAATGTATATAAAAAACTAGAAAAAAATACTCGCCCCAGTTCAAGCTATAGCTTATCATGCGTCACAGACTTCATCGCAAGCTGTTGAGCTAAAATTAAACCGGCTGACGCAGACGTCCAATCCCGATGCGACGGTACACTCACAATAAGAACACTGCTTCTGATTGATTTTACTCATATCACAGTTGAGATGACAGTAGTGGGTCAAAACATTCGTTGAGTCGAAACTGACAGTACCATCATGAGTTCGTGTGTTGGTTTCACCAAAAATAATACTACTTCTGATTGATTTTACTCATATCACAGTTAGAATGACAGTGGTATAAGTCAGCTTTTGTGTTGGCTTCCTTGGTGATGATCCCGTAAAAAAATTAACACAAAGCAGATTGCGTGATCGAGAAAAGATAGGGAATAATTGCTAATACTGTATATATTGTTTGCTACTATCCTGATCGCGGTAATTTTTTTTTACTAAATAAAATCATTTGTGGCTCTCATAAGTGTGATGTGTTTTATGTGTTATTTTACAATGCTAATTTACTTTCCGTTTATAATGTTAAAATGTATACCAATAAATTATCCAAAAAATAAGACACCAAGTCATGGGTACCAGAAACAACAAGACTATGATTTCGCAACATTAGGCTCGGAATAAATAGGTTTTGTAATTCACACAAATGACAAAATAATATATTAGCTCGTTTTTCATTCAACTTCATAAACAACTGAGCCAAAAATCACATTCACATCTAATTATTAATTTCTGTGTATAAAAAATGTACTTGCAACACTGCTATTATCTGCACTGTGACGAAACAATTGCCCAGTCCATTGCAATTCCAATACAAGGCTCGCTTATTCTTACTCCAATCTTAAACTGAAATCTGTTGACAATCGGAGATAATGGGAAATAAAGGCGCTAGGCTGGAAATGATCAGATGTCTCATTTAAATACGGCACTCTATTTAACTCTAAGGGCCTTATTTATAAACTTGGATGGGTGGATTAACTTTAGCCCAAGACTTTAGAATCGACTCGATTATATTTTTCCTTCTTTTTACTTATGACAGCCTCCGTGGAGCAGTTGGTTAGACGCCGGCTGTGAAACGAGAGGCCGCGGGTTCGATCCCCGCACCAAGGCAAATGTTTGTGAGGCCCACCAGTATTCTTCCGGGTCTGGGTGTTTGTCTGATCGAAAAGACTCTCGTAGTTACTGATACCCGCGACACAAGACTTAATTGATCTTAATGTGGGGTCACGACTATGTGACTTTAAATACACCCAGTATTTATTTATATACTTTCCTAAAAATATTGCCGTCAGCTAGGTATTCAAATCATATAATCATAACCCCCAATGTTTCTCAACCGTGCATAAAAATACAACCGTAAATATGTGTTAAAATATAATGAAAATATAATTATACAAAGCAATAAATAAACTTGTTACTTAAGATAAACATAATCCTTTAATAAAAGATAAAATCGCGTGTACAAAGTATAATGAAATAATAGCCAGAGTTTGAAAGTTAAATAATGATACTTTAATCGCTTTGTGTACTCTAATAGCTTTTCGCTAGTGGAGTTAATGTGAGATCGCAAATATGTGAATACGTATGGAACGGGTTGGTCTGCAGTGCAAATTATGAGATACAGCAGGGAATTAATATTTAGAAAGTATTTTTGTATGAAGAACGCGTAAAATTATTTTAGCCTTACTGTTGTTACTTTGGACTACAATGAGAATTAGCTGGCTTGTTTGAGCTGGTATCATTCTTTCACTGGGAACTGACGTGAAGCAACGGCGTTGCTGTCATGTTTCATTCTATGAGTAAATATGTCGGAAGTCTAATATCGCTATCCTTCGTCCGTCCTTTCTCCATGCCTATACTCTCCCATTTTAAGAGGCCGGCGACACTTCCATGATTCAAGTGTCATCATACATTCCTACTTACGTATTCACAGTTGACGGTAAAGACTGATCATTTGACGAGCCGTTCGCTCATTTAGCCCCTGCTCTATAAACATTACAATACAATATTCTCTAATACACTCACATTTAAATGAACAGTAAAAACATACATTTATAACTACAAATAATATAGGTACAATCGGCGGTCTTATTGCTCCAAGCGATTTCATTTCATTTTAAGCGATTTTCCTCAAACATAACAACTATTGCCACCAGATAAAATGCAAACAAATATGACTCTATTTCACTCCTAAAGTCCTATTTGGCTGTCTATATTTCCACAACCCGCTGATCTCTCGTGTTTCATACCAAATCCGCTGTAGGCCAAGTGCTCGCTAATTACCCGTCCCAGCGCGTCGGAGGGTGAGATAGGCTTTTGTTTGTCTTTCTAATCAGTGCGCAGCCTCCGCGCCATTGGATTACGTTCGACTTAATTGCCTCAGCACTTAACCATTGATTGAGTTTTAAGAATTAATCCTAAATGGATTAGGAAGGTATCGTCTTTTGATCAGCGGGCGTTTGGAGTTCCTTTTTTTTCAGTGCCTGACTAAAGGAGGTTTAAGTTGAAGTAGGTATGTTAGATGCGTGGTGACTGCGTAGTAGCCTGTTGGTATTGGACCAGACGCGGCTGCCAATATGTTTATGATGCATGTTCAAATCCCAGAGCACACCTCTAACTTTTTGGGTTACTGATAATCCATCATGACGCTCAGTAACGGTGAGGGAAAACATCGTGAGAACACTTGCATACCATGGCGATTCTTTATACGGCGTAACCCATCTCAATCGTACCTACTCTTATATGATTTCTTGTATTTTACAATTGAATTGAATCGTTTCATTCTATATATTGTCCAACGTTGGTATTATCCAAGAAAGATATTGAATATTTACAATACAAAACAGAGCTTTACAAAACACGCACCAAAAAAAAGATACTCAACAACCTAGCTAAAAACACCCAAAGTAAATAAACAAAAACTTAAAGAAATATATTTTATTACTTTTATATATTATCCAGAAAGCGACATGCACAAATACACATAAATAAACCCATCCAACTATTTTAATTTCATAAGTGTTATTTTGTTTTTTGTTTAATACCTAAAGCAAATGTTTTGTATATGTGTACATAAGACTCACCACCTCTACGGTCAAACCGAAGCCCGGTTTCATGGAACTAAAATTTATTTTGGATTTTATCTATGTATTTTAATAAATAAATAACTGAACATCCAGTCTTAACAAAAACAAAAAAGAGCAAAATGTTTAACCACTACTATTTTATATCACGTAGCATCACGCTTCGACCTACTTGTTGCTACCAACCCCTAATACAATCGACGTGGAGGTTATTATTTTGTCATTACGCTTAATAAGAAGCGAGTCTCGCGTGACTTTTTTGTGTAGATTGGATCAGGAGTCTCCCGCAAACGGTGCGTATAGACTGTTTATTGGGACGTAAAATTCCTTATGATGTAGAAAGATTTTCAGCAGTACGTGCTTATTGCCTCTATAGAACAGATAGGGAATTTACTCATCATATCATGACCACCGTTATAATAGGGTATTTGACTCTATTTTTTTATTGTATTTATTAAAACGTATCCATAGCTATAGTCTAACAATCAAAGAAATTTATAAATCTATTCAGACTGAAACAAGTTAGAAACGTTTTAAATCTTGTAGTGGGAGTAACAGAAAAGAAATGCAAAACAAAGATAGTGACTTCACTAGGGTTATACATTACAGTGTGAGCGTGTGGAAGAGACAGCAAGATGTTCACACTACCTTCTCTTTAATTTTAAATATTAATATTTGCCTTATATTACAAGCTACTTTGATACTTTTTTGACAGCAAGGCTTTATTTTTAACGTATTTGTGTTTGTAAGCGAAATAATACCAAAAATCTATAATAGTCAAATACCCTATTATCTTCTTCCTCTTTTACTTCTTCAACTGAAAGAAAACCATTGCTAAATATAAGTCAACCCCAATTTCAAAGCGTCTTGTAGACTGCATCTAAGGACTTCCCGCTATTTATATTCAGTCACTTGTGTGGCTTATTAAGCCCCATTTACACGAGGAGAGTTTCTCGCTAAGAAAATGTGACTACCGTAAGTATATGAAAAGTTGCACCGTATAAACGTTTGCCAAGCACGATAATCCTATGGTGGTTATTTTATTCGATAGTGGCATACGATTCTCGCAACTCTCCCGGTGTAAATGACGCTTTAGCACAGAATACTAACAGAAGTCAAGCTAGTGTATGTACTGTTATTGTTTTGTCACCCGCCTTGCACGGAGGGAAGTGGACAATAATTTATTTCCAACTCCTCCTATTAATTTAACTTTCTGATTGATTTCGTTGCGGGTTAAAGACAAGTTAGACATTCCCGGAGACTCGCCGAGCTTCAATGCTCGGTATCATTACATTGCGTGCCACTGTTGATCCTGGCTTACAGGAGTTGCAGTGGTGGGTGTGAGGGCGGGACAATCTCCAATAGTGTATGTACTTCACTTTTGTTGCCACACTCACACTACGCTCGGCGTTCGCGCAAGGGTTGTTAACTCTGGCTTATGCGAAAACACTTATCGTGTTAATAGCACTCGTACCTATCGTTTGATTGAATTTTTAAAATAAATTATATTAAACAAAATAATACAATAAATACATTTTAATTTTATTTATGAACTCGCTGAGAATGTGTATATCATTATTCTAAGTTTTTTTATTGTTTTTGTATAATATATGTTTTTGTTTAATGAAATATATATTAAATCATTATAATCTGGTATTTTATATACAAGTGTAATAACTTTTATTCATTTACTCCATTTTTGCACAAAACATCTCACTAACCCGAAGCGGGTGACGCTCGCGCTCGCACTGGTCTCGACTGGTTTGAAATATCGTTTCGGTAAATGCTGTCAATGTGTGCGTTGATTTAGCGCGCTTTATATGCAGCTTGACTTCTGTTAGTTTAGTATTCTGTGGCTTTAGTGAACGTTTAATACAATGGTTGCATAGCTTATACGAACTGTATTGATTATAATTGATATGAATTTCTACGATTATGCTAGCAGTAACAAATTTTGGCAATGTTTCTATGCATGGCGAGTCGAGCCTGCCATTCGCTTGATGGTAGATGAGAAGGTAACAACGCTGGGCGAATGCCCTTATGTCTCAGGATGGCGAAAACAGTAGAATTACTGTTCTCGCCATCCTGAGACATAAGATGTTAAGTCTCGATTTAGTAATTAGGTCTCAACATGTCCAGTATTTACTCTGGTTACAATATCCTTCAAACCGGAAGACGAAATTGCGTTTTGCGAACACTACTGTTTGGCGGTAGAAATAGATAATGCGGTGGTATCTACCCCGGCTACTTATGAGAGACCTACCACCAGTAAAATGCGTTTAAATGTAAACCAAGCAATAGTATGTCTTACAAATTATAATTTACTTTAACAAGACTTAAATTAACTTATCGTGCCAATATTATTAATTTTCTATGCCTTTACAGGCCAGATAAAACGTGGACACATTCATCAAGTAATCACTAACTTGAATTGCGGCGTCTATCGCACTAAAAATAGTTTATCGATTTTATGACGGTCTGAAAAGTATCGTCTTGTATATCTAGATTGAATTGGCTTACTAGTGGTTCTAGATAGCACATTGAATAGATGAGATTGAGATATTTAATAAACTCAAAAAATATGGCAGTTGATTGCAGTAATTTCTTGAATGTAGACGGTCAGGGGCTGTAATTATGTCTAACAGTCTCAATGAGTACGAACTTAACATTTAAAATATTTACACTATTAAATTTACAATATTTAAAGAACAAAAAAAGCGAAAACACAATGGGCGCAATGGCATGACATTTTCGCCAAACCCTTAAAACAGTTATTAACTGATACTAGTGGTCGCCCAGGGGTCGAAATTCGACCAAATCAAGAAGAGAAAAAGTTTTTACCTGTATGATGATGTTGTTATTCTGATAATTCGTGCACATTTAAATGTACGTATCTCTCAAAATCACTTATTTATCCTGAAGTACATGCAATTACTGAAATCGTAAACTACAATAATTGCTTTGAACCAGCAATAGCAAATTATATATACGTTGTTATTGCAGATTGCTGCTACAGATCTTTCTTTATGCATATAATGATAGTCCGTGTACATTTAAATGTATCTTACTACTACACAATTTGTATAAGCGCTCAGTATTTCACGTAGTATTCGTCAAATAAAACTTTTCTGTTTGACATTCAATAAAACCACAGTACACAAACTTTTCTGTTTGACATGTCAACTATGTCTATAATAATAAAAAAAACAATTTGACCAAAGAGTATGTACAAATACTTGTATATGCGTGTGTCAAATGCATGCTGGTTTGTGTAATGTTTTATTTATTGATATAAGGTACTTTTTATGCATTATTATTAAAATCTTTTTTTTATATTAAATGAGGCAAATAAAACTTTTTTTTTGATATGTCTATGTCAGAAGAACAAAATGAAAAAGAAAAGATACAATTTGACAACAGAGTATGTATGCATGTACAAATACTTGTGTAATTATGTGTGTGTGAAATGCATGGTAGTGTGTGTAATGTTTTATTTTTTTGTTTAATGTACTTTATAAGCATTATTATTGAAAAATATTAGCGTTCTGCACTTCTCCTACATATAAACTATTCTGTATTCTGTATCGGCCCATATACGTCACACTGCAGGGCACGGGCCTCCTCTACAATCGACAGTACGATTGAGAGTGGTTAGGCCATATAGTCCACCACGCTGGCCTAGTGTGGGTTGGCGGACTTACATACCATAGAATTTGTCCTGCTCCTGCGTCCGCGCAATTTTTGTAAAAAGGAGTCCAAAGTTTTTGCATCACGTATTAATATATAGATGACGAAAAATCAACAAATTACATCATTAGATAACCAAAGTTAGATGTCAATCAAAAACCTTAAAAATTTACTATACAGCTTCACAAAGCTTTCTAAATCACTAACGAAACAATAATCCATGTATGCATATAAAGCCACGTGGATTTTCAAATCGCCACATACACTGAAAACGCGACGAGAGTGAAGTGCAGGCAGCGACGCATTGTCATTACTCGGCTCGCTGAACACGCTCTTGTATCGGTGTGAATGGGCCCTTACAGTAATGAAGCCACAATGTCCCTTGCAACTCGCATTACGATTGGGCGATAAAATGAGAATTTTATTTGTTGAAGTATACTGTACTGTTGTGGAATTGTTGTGGTTTTTTAAAATGTTATTTCACAATGGTGGATTCTGAATCTGTACATATAAGCATGTGTAGGGGTCGAGTTTGATCCTCTGTATACAGGGTATATTAAGACTGAATACTGCGATACAGGGTGTATCAAGAGTGCGACCGAAAACGAACCTGGGTGGTAGTTACAGTGAATACACAAAGCAAATAAAAATTTCGTAAAATAATGTGTTTTTTTTTTTGTATTTTCTTCTTTTTTCTTATTATACATATTTGGTATATGCATAGTGTTTGATAAAATAATAAATTATATCCTTCCGTACCATAGCGTCTTTGTGAAGAGGTAAATTATTATTTTAGAAAAAAATTACCACCAAAATACGGAAAAAAATACAAAAAAAATCTTCGCGTTTTTTAATTGCATCGTTTCTTAAGTCAATAAAACTACCACCTTTTGATATATACTGTATATCAATAGATATTATTCCTTAGAACAACACAAGTATGTTATAATACCTCAATTTTGACAGCCTCCGTGGCGCAGTTGGTTAGACGCCGACTGTGAAACGGGAGGTCGCGGGTTCGATCTCCGCACTTACACAAATGTTTGTGCGGCCCACAAATATTTGTGTCGGGTCTGGGTGTTTGTGAGACCGCAAAGTCTCTCGTAGTTTCTGATACCCACGACACAAGACTTAGTTGATCTTAATGTGGGGTCAGAACTATGTATGTGACTGTTGGGTGTATTTATTTATTATTAATTAGACCCGGAAAAAGGTAAATATTGCGTGCTGGTATCCGTTTTGCAGGCTGCCATCCCAAATCATTGGGAGAGGTATATGTTTAGCAGTGGAATTCCATTGGCTGATGGATGAATGGATCGATGCGTTTGAAAACAAAATTTGCTTCCTAAAAACCAAGCTACATTGCAATGCTTATATTTATACAGCCTCATATCATACTAGCGGCCCAGCTCGGATCCGCCCGGGTGCGGATACAATTTTCAAAATGTCGGCCAAAATGTTCAATTCCTACAATCAATTTAGAATATCGGGGGAAAGGATCCCTTAGATATCGATTTTTCTGACTAATCGGACCACGAAGAACGAGTAAAATTTCTTCGTGTTTGCTAGAGACGAGATTTTTCACTACTGCTTTCGTCCTTTAGGTCATAGCGTGATGATATATAGCCTGTAACATTCGTCTATAAACTACCTATCCAAAACAAAAATACTTTTGGAATTCGAACCAGTAGTTATTGAGATTAGAGGTAACAAACAAACTCTTTAGCTTTATAAATATTAGAATACATACAGATTATAAACCTATTTTAGATATAAAATGTTGTGTCTTCTTCGCTCAAACTTATTGAAAAAATTGTTCGAAAATGATAAAGAATCAATAAATACATAAGTTTATAAATTGTCTATGAATAAGAGATAGACGTGTTTTCATAAAAGTCTGTTTGAAGATCTCATAATAAAAATCACGAGTCCCAAATAAATATTCTGAATTGAGTAAACTTTAGTCATCTGTTTTCAAAGTGTGCGTCCTTATTTTGCAAAATGTTATTACGAACAATATTTAAGTTACGGAATCTTTTGATTTAGCTTTTTAACTTTGTATCCGCGTTTTGTTTATTAAAAAAATGCGGATAATTAAGTTTGTTTATTCTTTTTTAGTATTGAAGTCAATAAACTTTTTTGACAGGCGCTTGCACCTGTTGCACACGCATAGTAAATTGTTCCGTATAAAAATTGTTCGTAAAAATAGTTAACGCCTTTCGTAGTGAAAACAGTCAAGTGCATGGTGTTTGTGTATCAACAAGAATTTGTACTGAGTGTTTGTGAAGTAATTACTGACCTATTTATCAGTGGCTTTGCTTCTATACCGGGTCTTTTCGAGGTGCTGGCTGCAGTTAAACTTGATTACCCACTTTTATGTTTAGATTTTTGGCATAATCACATACGATCATATTTGCCACTGGTTTGCGGCAGGTGCTCCAAATTAAGAATTGCTATCATATTTTATAAGGCACCTATAATTGCTAACAAACAATGGCTTCAACCAAACTCAGCTGGGGATGCTGTACCGAAGGAAAGGACGATGAAAACAATATTAAATGTACAACTTGCAAGAAAGTATACCATTTCGCCTGTTTAGGTCTTGAGGAGAATATATCTCTGCAGTTTGGGGTATGGAATTGTCCCTCGTGTGTTGGATCTATGCCAAAGGGAAACAGAAGCGATAGCACACCTGTTAGAAATGTAACAATAAGGAGTAGCAAACGAGCAGTTACTAATACCTCGCCTGAATCTCTTCTTGATGCACCAGTCAGTCGCGAAGATGTAAGTAGCATAATCACCACTGTAATGCACGAACAGTTCAACATCTTACTTACTAAAATGAACGAGGCACTGAATTCTAAACTTAAACCTATTCAGGAGGAAATGTCTGAGCTGGTCCACTCTATGGAGCATATGAATGCGCAGTTTGAAGACGTTCTCAAAGAGCATAAAGCTATGAAAGAGTCCATCAAATCACTAGAATCAGATAGAGAAAAATTAAATGCCACTGTTACCAACTTACATAGGAAAATTGATCAATTGGAACAGCATGTCCGTTCTAAAAATATTGAGATTCAATCGGTACCAGAACATAGACAGGAAGATTTGATTGATATGGTTGTGAAAATGGGAAAGTCTATTAATTATAACGTCGACAGGGCTCATATATTGCATATTTCTCGTGTTGCAAAAATACATAAAGAAAATACCCGACCTCGGTCCATCGTGATAGAACTCGCTTCGCAGCGGATACGTGATGAACTATTAGCTGGAGTCATAAAATACAACAAAGCGAACGCTCAAAATAAGCTTCATAGTGGTGCTCTTGGTATATCGGGTCCTAACATTCCTGTTTATGTCACTGAACACCTGTCTCCCTCCAACAAGGATCTTCATGCTGCGACAAGACTTAAAGCCAAACAATTGAAGTATAAGTACGTTTGGGTTAGGAACGGTCGCATTTTTGTGCGCAAGAGCGATCGCTCTGAATATTTGTTGATAAAAGACAGAGCTTCTTTGGAGAAAATAGTTTAACTTGTAGATTTCTAGTCTATTATAACATGTATTTTTTTTTTATTTTTGTCGTTCAAATTCAGTTCTTTAAGATTATACTATCAAAACGTCCGCGGATTACGTACTAAGACACACGACCTTTATACTCAAATATGTTGTAATGATTATGATGTAATAATTTTGGTTGAGACTTGGCTAAATTGTAATGTATTCTCTAATGAATTATTTGACAGTAGAAATACCGTTTATCGTAGAGATCGTGAATGCACTGGCTTTCACGGCAACAAGGACGGTGGGGGTGTTTTAATAGCTATTAAGAGTAATCTAAAATCATTTCGAATGACTTATTGTGAAAGTCTCTGTGAGGACTTATGGGTAAATGTTGAAATACCTCTGAATCGCACTTTTAATAAAATTGCTCTTTGTGCAGTATATCTGCCCGCTCCGATTAATAAGACGCACCTTGAACATTTTTTAAATAAATGTAATCATAACTGTGAGAGTATCCCACAATTATGTATACTTGGGGACTTCAACTTAGGTGTTATTGACTGGAACTTAGTGAGGAATCAGAATAGTTTTTATACTGTTCCGGGCATAGCATCACTACTGACAGATTTTATACATTTTCATAATCTATCACAAGTAAATAACGTTACGAACACGTCAAATCGTATACTTGATCTGGTGTTATCGAATGTATCATGTGAAGTTACTGAATCAAGTAATACTCTTAGTACAATTGACAACTTTCATCCACCCCTGGAAATAACATTTTCTCTGTATAATGTGTCATACCTTGCATACTCTCATAATTTCTCAAAATTCAATTATTATAAAGCAGATTATGCGCTGATTAATGAGTATTTGCGTGATACCGACTGGGCCAAGTTGTTTAAGGATACTAACGATGTAGACGACATGGTTAACATTTTTTATAATAAACTACGGGAATGTGTACGTACATTTGTTCCTTGTATAGCGAAAAAGAAAAAAAGCCGTTACCCCACATGGTCCAGTCGAAGCTTGATTCGTAGTCTGAGAGAAAAGAATAAAATACGATTAAGATACAAATTATATAAAAATCCCATGGATGAACTCGCTTTGAGGAAAATGAGCCATCGTTGTAAGCTTTTATCGTCTGAAGATTACAAACGGTACTTGGCTAATATGGAGCAGGGTATTAGTAAAAATCCCAAACTTTTTTGGACCTTTGTTAACAATAAACGAGGCAATAGCGGGTCGTTTCCTAATCAAATGTCTGATGGCGTATCTTGTGCAACTGACGGAGCCACGATATGTGATATGTTTGCTGATAATTTCTCTCAGATTTATTGTGCTTCTCGTTCCTGTATTAGTAATGATAGTTATTTGCATGACATGAAGCAGCTTAATGCCTATAGTCAATCATTTACTACACCCGTAATCAGTGAACAAACTGTTAAGAATGTTTTAAAGGCTTTAGACCATCGTAAGGGTGCAGGTCCAGATAATATACCTCCAGTTTTTATTGCATCATGTAGCTCCGTTTTATCTTTGCCCCTTACTATCATATTTAATAAATCATTGTCATCAGGAACATTTCCTAGGGAATGGAAGGTTGCAAAAGTGATTCCGATCTACAAATCCGATGATATATGCAATGTCAATAATTATCGTCCCATCGCAATACTATCAACATTTGCCAAAATATTTGAAATGACGGTTTGTCCTTTTACCCAAAGTCACTTCAATTTGTATTTAACTCCTTATCAACATGGTTTTGTAACCCGCCGTTCTACAACTACTAATTTGGTTACTTTTACTGAGACTCTTATTGATTCTATAGATAGAAATAAACAAACCGATGTCTTATATACTGACTTCAGTAAGGCATTTGACTCAGTACCTCATGATATATTGGTATCTAAACTCTCTGCCTATGGATTCACGGGCTCTCTGCTCAGTTGGCTAAAATCGTATCTAGAGGAGCGAGTCTTTTATGTGGTCATTAACGTTTTCCAATCCAGCCTTCATAAGATTAAATCAGGAGTACCACAAGGCTCTCATTTAGGATCTATTCTGTTTAATATTTTTATCAATGATGTTACTAATTGTTTTAAATTTTCTTCACTTTTTATGTATGCGGATGATTTGAAATTTTGCAGAACTATCGAATCAAGCGATGATTGCACTTTATTACAACAAGACTTAAATAGACTTATACGGTGGTGTAAGGACAACAATATGCTGTTAAATCCTAAGAAATGTTATAGTGTGGTATTTTCGAGAAAATTAAATGTTATCAGCCATCAATATAAAATTGCAGATGTTAATGTACAGGAACTGGAAGTGATAAAGGATTTAGGAGTAATTTATGACAAAAAAATGACATTTGTCCCCCACTTAGACTATATTATCAGGAAGTCTTCTAAAATGCTGGGGTTTTTATTAAGAAATTCTAAAAAATTTAAGTATCACTCTACAAAAAAACTCTTGTACAATAGCCTTGTTAGGAGTAACCTTGAGTACTGCTCTACAGTTTGGCGTCCACATTTTGCTACACATAGCTTAAGGTTAGAAAGAGTACAAAAAAGGTTCCTTTGGCACCTTGCGAGGAGTATCGGTAGAGCTGATAGAAGGTTCTCGTATGCTGATAGATTGATTTATTCTAAAATGAGCTCTTTAGAAAATCGTAGGGATATTTTAGATTTGCTATTCCTTTTTAAACTTTTTAATAATAAAATAGACTGTGCATCTTTGCTTGGTTCCTTTAACATCAGAGTTCCCTCTAGAATTCCTAGATTCTCAATCACCCCATTATCGCCTCCTCTGAGAAGATCCACTCTTGGTTGTAATTCTCCAGTGCCGAGACTTTGTAAGTTGTTGAATAGCTACAGTAACGTGGTCGACATTCACGTGGAATCATTAAATAGGTTCCGAAAAGGTATATGTTCTCGTGTAAGCGAATAAATTTTACGAACTTGTTTATAGTTAGTTGTCAAATATTATTTGTTGTTTTAGTTTATTCTATTATTTTTGATTGTTAAACTTCGAATTGTTAACTTACTTTACCTAACCATTGTTTTATTGTATGTACTCATTGTGTATGCTGTGTCTACTATGGAAAATCATGTATTTATCTTTCTTTTATTTCATTTTTGTTATTTTTATGTACTGATATGTGATTTATTGTAGACCTAATAAATAAAATAAATAAATAAATAAATAAATACATGGATAATGTGGAATTGCTATATTGTTTATTTAAAATTTTCGATTTGAAAGAATTGGAACTAAAGTGAAATATGGCGGCGGTTGTTGTCACGCTCCTATAGATATATTTCTTGGTTTCAATTCAAACGCGACCACCTTTCAAAATGGTCATAGAAAACGGTTTTCACTAGAGTATAACGGGCAAGAATATTGTTTCTTTGAATGTTTACCCGTTCACAATTTAGTAATTGTTACAATTACAAGTGGTTTTAATCAGAGCAGTTAATTAATAATTTATGATATTTTTTGTTGTTTCAGATCACATAGCACAATGCGAGCGTGGCGCTAGTGCAGCGGGCAATGCGCCGCGCGGCGAGGCGCGCGCCGCCGCCGTCGCGCGTAATATGCGCTCGCTGAACGAGTCAGCGTGCGCGGCGCTGCTCGACGACGTGCGCTGGGACGAGCCCGCCAGCCTCGCCAGCCTCGCCGTGCTCGCGCTCATTGATGTGCTTGTTATTGCTGGTGAGTTTCTGATACCGGCTCCAGACTCTCGCGAGACGCTCTCAATTTATTAAATTGCCCGCTAAGTCTACTACAAAATGGACGATTGAAGTTACTGCATGTAAGAGGGCAGCTTAAAAAGGAAAGATATTACACAGGAGATATGAGCAAATATTATAATTGACGATCATTGATAAGATTGATCTATCTACATTTTTCTTAGACTGGGCTACACTTCAGATTGCCAGCCGCACTCACGTTTAATGTCAATCAAAGCGCTCCTTAGCATCTACGCTTAGCAAGATTATCTTCGTAAAGTCTACACCAAGTGTAGTAACAAAGTCATCATTTAATTGACATAAAATTCTCTGAGTACGGTGGATAATGTTTATGCATACAATTACACATAAACTAAATTACCCTGTCCCTGTTTTACGACTTCAATCTTTTAACACAAACAACGCCTATCAATGGGTGTGAATCTCTTCGCAATAGTGGCGCATGTCGCTCCACAAAGTAATTGGATACATACAGGCCGAAGCAAACACGTAACCACTGTTCCGGATTTTTCATGCGTTTAATGGTCATCCCGCAGGACACGGGGAAAACAAACGAATTTATTGATGAATACAGGAATTTATAGTGGTTTATAACAAGCCTGAAATGCTTTGTTTGCAAACAAAGTACCTAGTGTTTGAAACAGCAACGAATAACCAAAGGATTAGAGAGACGTGGATGTATTCGCGGCCTTTGAAATACAGAATGAAGTTGATGAAAATATATGATTAATTATTTCAATAATAGGGCTTACAGTAAAATATTTTATTGCTTTTTTTGCTAAGGATAAAACTTTTTACAGAAAAAATAATGTATTATTAAAAAAATATTTTCGCTCCATTGCTAACTATGAAATACCTAGTATAGAAATACTGTTCTTACTATTTACACCATATTTTGAATATTAAAATAAATAAAATACACAATTATTAGTATCAATATCTTGACTTTATAAACAACGTAATGCAACGCAAAAAATCACACTAGCCATTGATTCTCGCACTGCCATGTAGTTTAGTACGCTTTACATTGCTGGTTAAGACTATACAACACATGACTTAAATGAAAAATAAATCATTATTGCTTTATATTCGTCTCACACATCCACATCAAGACATCACTGAGGATAATAAATAAACAAATTAAGCACTAAGCGCGTCACAAAGACGTAAAAATGTTGTCATTCTCGGCTATTGCATATAACATACTCATAATAAAAATACGGACTTTTAAAATTATTTATTCAGTGTTGAAATACTTGCTTAACTAAATACAACAATTAATAAAAACTTTAAAATCTATTTTATTTTTATCGTAATGCCACGCAAAAAATACACTCTAGCCGTCATAGATTCGCGCTGCCATGTTTAGTACGCCTTACATTGCTGGTTCTTTATACATCTCATGACTAAAATTAAAAAGTATAACATTATTGCTTCTCATAGCTATATTACTTCTTTGTTCAGGATCGTATGTTCTATATTCGTCTCATTACTTCAAGACATTGCTGAGGACAGTAAATAAACAAATTAAGCTCTAAGAGCGTCACAAAGACGTCCATTTGACGTCGAGCAAACTACATACATCACCCAGAATGCTAACTTGAAGTTGTTAGACAGAGTAAGCCCGTCCTGGGCTTGATATGAATCTCTTGAATGCCTACATGATTGTTCTAAGTTTCGCCCCTATACGAGTCCCTTTTAATTACCGCAGTGGAGAAGTTTCAATTCTTATTGCTTTCTTCACTACTAATTGACTTTACAAATTATTTTCAGTTTGATTTATATGTTTTAATATGTGGAAAGATGTTGTTGATTTTTGGCCGATTAATTAGAGTATGCCTTTTAATTAGACTGCCTCGGTGGCGTAGTTGTACTAAGGTACGGGTACAAAGCTGAGGTCTCGGGTTCGAATCCCGGGTTAGGCAAATTATATTGGATTTTTCTATTCATTATCAGCCCGGAGTGAGAAATTTTGCCCTATATGTCGATAGGCTCGCCCCCTATCATATTGTGAAACGCAACATACAAGGCAAAATGTGAATGTCCTGGTTGCACCTCTCCCTACCCCTTCTGGGAAAAAAGAGGTGAGTTTATTTATGTCTGTGTGTAATAACAGTACTTTAATTTTTTTCAGAGCCTAATGTTCCGAGGTACCACGTAAATGATATTTCTTTTTTTAATAACAATACTACGTTTTAATGCGAAATTGCGATGGTTTCGTTTTATTTATTTTTGCAATAAGAAACGGCGTGATCCGTAGATATGAGGTGTAATGATTAAAGCTTGGACTGGCTTAATTCCCTGTGCTGTGTAGAATAAAATATAGAGATAACGTTAAAAAAATAAACAACATAGTCCCAAGTCTGCTACTAAAGAATAGCGGAACGATGCGACATTTTTGTCACGTGTCGAAAAAATCAAGGGGACGCTAATGTCCTTCCTTTATATTGTGTTTCTGCCGGAATTACATTTGGGCAATTTTTCTTGTGTAGCACGTTCGCGTCTACATGAATTGCAAATATAATTTTGTACGAGAAAACCTCTGTTCTTGAAAAAACTAGGTGAAAAGAAACGTAATTTGTTAAATAAGATAACTGATGAAAAAATTAAACGTTAGGACTTGAATAGTTGTTTAATAGGAGACATATAATTAAATACGTGGACGTTATAATTATTTACTTTATATACTTGAGTTTACTTTATATTTTATTTGTATTAATATTATTATATTTTATACATATTTATTATTCTTTTTATTGTATCTATATATTATAGTTATGTATAAATTATATCTAATTCTGCACCACCCAAAGATTGACTGGAAGAGAATGCCTCAGGCATTAAATCCTTTTTATACTATCTTTGTATAAAAAGTATAATAAATAAATAAATTATAATAAACATATGTTGCCTGTAGTTTAACTAATTGAACAATATTAAATATTTCAAAAACAATATTGTTACTTTTAATAATATATGAAACAGTCCTCTGTTCAACACTAGAATACCTGTGATTAAACATGCTGATATTTTGTGAATATGAAAAATGCATGTATGTATAAAACTACGAGACTCTCTTTGGTTTCACAAACACCAGTTTAGTTGCCTAAATTTACTATTTGCCGGAACAATTCTATTCGACGCCACAAATATTTGTCTTGTTCCGGGCTTCGTAAAAGTAGTCTTCTAGTTACAATCAACGTTTAATTTAATAGTGCACACTGGTGTAAAATTAAGTTACAAAAATAAGTTTGTTTCTTTTCGTTTTCTTAATTTATATTTTATCTCTCCCGAATAATTCACTGTTAAAATTCTATACTATGTTTTAAAAAAGATTCAAGAGATTATTGCCTAAGTTTACAAAGCATAGTTTGGGTATACAATACAACATTTACATAAGATTTTCCAGACAAATCTGAACATCAAAAACACTCCCACGCATTCAGCATTATAAAAACAATTTAAAACAAGATTTAAAACATTCATTGCCATTTTCAAATTAACATATCCAACGCTACGACGTAGCACGTGCTACGAAATGCACGGAGACGCTACGTGATTTATTTGTACATTGAAATTCGTTCTCAGGTTGACTTTAAGCCGTTAGTAAGAACACGTAACATCACAACGGCTTTAAAACAGTAACTGCGTAGAATATTTTACTGGGACCATTGTTCCCAGGCATCATGCACGTTTTATTTATTCCCGGATAGCTTTTAATTTTCCCGGGACAAAAGCAGTGCTATGGATTAGTTCTTCACGCAGACTGCAATACTCAATGCGCCATTCGCATGATGAGAGTGAGTTTGGCCTATTATACATTATATTCACCCGAATACTAGACATTGAACGGTAGTAATTTGTGTTTTTTATTCACTTAAATTAGGTCTCTGACCTTTTCTCAGAAAGTTTGAAATGTGAGCAGAGAGATTCTTGGTTTGATTGTCAGGGCCGGAAATCGAATTTATGTTCTAGTTTGATACATTATTTAAGTTGGCCATTACTAAAATTCGTATTCGCTGTCACGATATTCACATCCCTCATCACATAGGAACGGAAATAAGATTATCGAAGGATGGTGCCAGTGACAATTCTGCCTACTTCTTTAAGGATATAGATATAAAATTTACCATGCAAAGTAAATAAACATGATCCTTACAACTATAACACATAAGCCAATCATATCCACACACTGATAAACCCTTTTACTGGTGGTAGGTCTCTCATATGTGACCGCCACCTCGGTAGGTACCACCGCTTTGTCTATTTATGATTACATATTTTTGTGTATTAAAAGGAGCTTTTATTTATTTATTATATTGTAGTTTTTAGGGTTCCGTACCTAAAAAGTAAAAACAGAACCTGTCCGCTGTCTGTATGTTCCATGTTAGAGGTGTATTTATACATGCCTTTAGATACATTCTCACACTCACACACTTAATTTTTAAATAAAATATTTATTTAACTGGTTTCTCAAGACACAGGCAAAGCCTAATTTGAGAACCCCTGCAATATTCTTGTTGTGTAACATTATTATTTTTAAAGAAGATTTTTTCATTTTCATTTTTCACATAAACGCCATTTCCTGAACAAATATCTATAGACCACAAATTTTTTTATTCGTGCAACCTGAAATTACAATTTTCGTCATTCTCTCACTCTATTCATCTCTCTGCCGAACACGTTAAAATACAGAATAAAATACAGTTACATTTACGAAATGCAGTATATTTATAAACCTTTATATTAAACAAACAGTCTCGATTTTAAAATAAAATAAGCAACTGGTAATAAATTAAAATATTTGCATCAGATCTGTACCGATATTTGTGTTATAAATGAGCCAATATCAACGCTTTGCATATATTAAGCGAATACAAATATTTTTTGAATTTATTTTCAGTTTTATGAACTTTTAATATTGGCACGATAAGTAATTTCAATGTATTTAAGGGTAGGTCCAGGTAATCCCAGGGCACACCTCTGACTTTTCGGAGCCATGTGTGTATTGATAGTCAATCACCACGCACTAAAGCGGTGAAGGAAACATCGTGGGGAAACCTGCATACCATAGCGATTTATGAGAATGAATATTGTATGTAAGTCCGCCAACCCGCATTAGGCCAGCGTGGTGGACAATATCCACTCTCAATGGTACTTTCGACTGCAGAGCAGGTCCGTGCCCTGCAGTGGGACGTATATGGGCTGATACAGAATGGTAGATAGGTACACTTGTAATCTACATCACTGGAACTCAACAGCTTTGATGTCGCGTTTCGTTCGGTTGGTGAAATTACCAGATGCTCAATACCCATTTCTTCTTCCCATCCTTTTTCCTTTTCTTTCCCTTTCTTATTTAACTGGCCGGCAAACCATCTACTATCCAAACATTATGAATGTTCATGGGCGGCAATGATTATCTACCATCAGGTTAACAGTATGCTCGTTTGCCACACCTGGTTTTTTTTATGGAATAAAAAACAAAGAAAAATGCTATAGAATGATATGATCACTACTCCAAATTATCCGTCGTCGTATATTTTCATTATTATTAGGATCACGCTTTCGACAAACCTATGTTTAGCGGTGGATTTCCTGTGACTAATGGTCAAGAAAAATATTTTAAATAAATCAATATATACAACCCACAGTAATATCAATAATACATACTAAGATCGAATATTATGTCGTGAGTATCAGGGACTACGAGAGACTATTCGGTCACACAAACACCCAGACACGAAATCTGTGGATCACACAAATATTTGTCTCAGTGCTGCAATCGAACCCGCGGCCTTACGTTTCACAGCCGACCTCTAACCAACTGCGCCACGGAGGCAGTCATATAAATAAATATACCTCACTAGCCCACTTATTCTACTTTATTCAGACGTATAGAAACAGTTACATCAACCCTATACCGTGTAATAAAATAAAAGATCTAGATTTCCGATAAATATAAAAGAGTTCCTTGCGAGTATCTTTTATTCAAGTGGGGCCAACAATAGAAGTTAATGGCAGGCGATAAATAATCCTTAGTAGTAGGCTTTCAATAAGAAAACGTTTTATTATCCCATTTAAGGTTATCTTTGTGTTATCTACAAGGGACCTTTGGTACCACTATTTCATTTTGAAAAGGAATTGTATATCAATCAGTATTGTTGTATTCACTTCCGACACAGGGGGTGTCTTTGGCTCGTCAAGTCACCAGCAGCTGAGGTTAACCGCCCGCTCTCACTCCCGGCTCGCACGTGACTGATTCCCCCCGAGACAAGTATACAAACACTACAATTATTATCATTGATATCTTGAGTCACAAGAAGTATTTTCCTTTATAAATACTTAATGCAAATCTCCCTTTAGGACTTCCATAGTTTGTATCCAGTTGCTATCTGCAATCTTTATTACAATGAATGGCGAAACAAGCATGGCATTTGCTTCTACTAGATATTTATTTAGCGGTACGACCGCTCATGACCAATAGCAAAACCACACAACACAATTAATTAAAAGCAATACTTGTTTGTCTTTCCACTGCGCTTTCCCTCCTGGGACAATAGATCTTAAGTGTCTTTATGTCCAGTATTCTGGCTACAATGATATACAAATCACACCAGTGCATTGACACTGCTCTTTCGCGGGAGAAATATACATTGCGGTGGTACCTATTCAGGCGGCCTCTGACTTATGAGAGACCTACCAGTGAAATAAATCACAAAATATTTTCTGTAACGAATTCCGTCATAAAAGCTTACTTCAATGTGATACCCACCAATCATCGAGATTCATAGCCTCTTATTTGTCAAAGTTAATGTTGTTTTTCTTTACTCCGTGACTAAGTGTGTCCTTTGAAAGCTATATCTAAATATTTTCTCTATCTGACGATCAAAGCACGACGGCGCCATTCAATCGTCAACATCTTATCAACTCAAGTACCCGCTAGGGTGTTGACCTACTAAAAATTAACTTTATAATGTCTTCAGTGTTTTAAATCATATTATGCATACATCTACCTACAGTTTGAGTTTATTTCTATTTTGTGTAGTTGTAATGTATTTTCTGTTTGATTTTTAATTTTATATTATATACGTTTAGAAGTGACGTTTTGTTTTCTGATAAATGTTTGGAAGTGATATTTTTGTTTAATCAAATGTTTCGTAAATGTAAAAATGTGACTCACCCACCTCCACGGTAAAACCGAAGCCCGGTTTCGTGGGAACAAAATATATTTTTGTTTTTTTATCTAAAAAAAATAAAGTAATACTATATCAGTATTGCTAAAGTTGCTGCTAAATATGTAAATAACAATTTACCTACGCCAATGTTTTCACAAAACATTACGATAGAAGTGATTCTTAAGGTACTAACTTATAAATGCCCTCTAGAGATCACAAAATTTCTCTACAATCGAAAATTTTGCATAGGACTTAGATTCTAGTCCTAAAATATTCTGGCAAAATATCTTTGATATGTAGTTTTCGGTATTGTGTTGTATTTTAAAATATACCACCACCTAAAAAGTCAAAGGTGCCCTGGGATTTGAACTGATGACTACCATATGGGCAGATTACTAACAAATTATAAATGCATGACGACCCGTTGGTTGCAAACCGGTCGCAAACTATGGCTATACCCTCCTAAGCCAACTCTCTATAGTAGAAAATTTCATTGCTCAGTAATTGGCTTCTAACTTTTGATAATGGTTGGTTGGATTTTGGTAATGATAAATTTGATAATGGCATCTGAGATTTTTATTTCAATTGATTTTCACTTAATTTAATTATATTGTTATAATTGTACTCTACACACTGCCATAAAAAATCCAATTAAACTCCTAATAATGATCCTACCGAATTCTAAGAACCTATGTACTCCATTATAGTTTGCTTCAGGATATTAATCCGAAAAACGCACAATCCAAACGTGAACACGTCACAAAAGAGACCCATCCCGATTCCAATGCCCTGGGGCGGTCATTCAACGAACTTATTATTCAAAAGTTTTTCAATATACTCCAGTGACTTGTTGTCGACATTCGCCTTCTATTTATTGTTGGTGAAAAAACAAGTGATTACCGAGTGCTTTTGGTTTAAGGGCAGAAAGTTTTTGTTGATATACGTGCTATGATATTCAGAACTTATAAAAAGGATAGCGTTTTTTTTAAGGACGTCGTTACGAGTTAATATTCAGAACTTAAAAAGTATATGGTTTTTAAGGACGTCGTTATTCAGTGCTTTGAATTCAATTATTTTGTGAAATCAGTTAACAGGTTGACATTATAATCATCTTCTATTACTTTCAGGTTCTTAGCAGTTGGTCGGTCGGTCCGTATCGGTACCATGTATCTTATTTATTTATTTATTTAATCCTTTATTGCACAAAAACAAAAATACAGTGCAGAAACAACACAATAATAATAGTACAAGAGGCGGCCTTATCACTCTAGGTAATTTCTTCCAGGCAACCTTTGGATGGATATTGAGATAGGAAAAATGAGCGGGCTGTCTAAGGTATATAAAATAGTAATATATATACACACACATACATATATGTGGGAATAGTTCCGTAAGGGGTCAAATGAAATAAAGATCGTCTTGGTAATCTTCAATATATTTCATGTTAAATAAAACTCGTCTTCGCTTCATACGTTTTCCGTCTTTCACGTCTTCCGTCGTCTTCCAGACTGTTCTCTTCTATTCCGTCCTTGCATACTTCAACATTATATCATTCATCCTCTTACTCTTTCCATCTTAAATACTTTCATTAGTCATCTCTTTCACACAAACCACGTTCCATATCAGTCATACGTCAACGTTCCATTCTACTCATCTTTCATCATAACATTCAAATCCTACATATATATATATAATATATACATACGTATATACGAATACATACCAACAAAATATATTAAAATACACATACATACAATTTACCATATACATAAATATATAGACCTATCCTAACATTTACCAAATAGGCGAATGGACAAGATATTTCTCAGCTATGCTCTAGTTGAGAAAGGAAATATACATAATCTTTATATAATCTTATATAATCTTTATATAATCTTATATATTTATATAATATAATCTTTATATTTTTAATAAGTCAAGAATAACAAAAAAGCAGACATACAACACTGCGTGTGACCTTATAAAGTATTAAACGTCAATGAAATGGAATAATGAAACGTCCTCTGGCATTAAGAACGATTTCAATTATTTCTGGAGCATTAAAACCATGAGAATCCAGTTGCCTGCTATCGTCCTACAAAACTTTATTATTTCAAACAGTTTTTTTGTTCAACAGCTAAAGAGGCTAATTAGCCTTGTTCAAGCGTCCTTGAATTAATTGTTTTCTATTTTAATCGGAGCGACCGCTCGAGTTTTTTCTAACTAAGATGTTACGTTAATTATATTCTTTAAGATGCGAGTATGTTTTATAATAACAAAGTTAATAGGCCCGAACCGCCAGAAGCTAAAAACCTTCACAAACATGGTGATTAAAAGGAACCAACATTATGTACGCTTTAATTATTTCCAAATATTTGTTGTATGTTTAAAAACAAAAATTGTTAAGATAAAATTAAAATATACGCCAGTCATTAAAAGCATGAGACACAAAGTTCTTGTAAGATATCAGAAAGTAATTTGTTAAATATTGTATTATTTTGTCCTTTTGTGTGCAGTAAAGAATATATAAATATCACGACTAATATCTACATTTCTTACATTTTCTCCATTAGATCCATTTTCGTCAATAACAACTGGTAAATATGTTAGAAGTCCATAATATTAATGACTCCTGATTTAAAAACCACATACTTCAAACAAAAAAAAGATTAACACTAAACGGCCTTCGTGGCGCAGTTGGTTAGATGCGGGCTGTGAAACTAGAGGCTGCGGGTTCGATTCCGCATCGAGAAAAATGTTTGTGAGGCCCAGAAATATTTGTCTCGGTCTGGGTGTTTGTGAGACTGAAAAGTGTCTGGTAGATTCTGCTAACCACGACACAAGACTTCATTAATTTTAATGTAGGGTCACGACTATGTATGTGACTTTATATTTCATAATAAACAGAAAAAATATCTAAAAAACTGCTGTTTTATCGCTAAAATCGACTAATATATTTTCCAGACAACCCTGCAAGTAGTGGATATATGTAAGTGATTAACATAGACGGTACTTTTATGATACCATAAGGTCTAAGTCCAAATAATCTCTTTGTTTTCAGGAAACTGTCTGGTTATAGCTGCTGTGCTGTGCTCGTCTAAGCTGCGCAGCGTGACAAACCTCTTCATAGTGTCGCTCGCGGTCGCTGATCTGCTGGTGGGCGTCGCCGTCCTGCCGTTCTCCGCCACCAGGGAAGTGTTCGAGGTAAGACAATGTCACTTTCATTCATCATCATCATAATCTCAACCACAGGAAATCCACTGCTGAACATAGGCCTCCCCCAAGGATCTCCACATCGACCTGTTGGAAGCGGCCTGCATCCAGCGACTTCCTGCAACTTTGGCCAGGTCATCCGTCCACTTTGTAGGCATTTTTTCCTCACTGTCATTATTTGTACTTTTTATCAACATTATGATTTGAGAAGAATAATTATTATGGTTTCTTAGATTTACACCAATGTTACATATTGAAATGCAAGTATTTTTTACGGATTTGGTTATTTTTTTCTTCCCGTGGTCATCACTACGAAATGTATAAAATAATTAAACCGTCACGTCGGGAAGGTAAAAAATGTTAAAATTAAACAAAATCCGATATTAAATATATTCCGTGAATAATAGTTACATTTCAAGGAATAATATTGTTAAGGTCGCAAATTGTATCTGGATGGTACTAGTAAAAGAGCGAGGAAAGTGGCATACTATTAGCCTGAACTTAATAGTGCAGTCCTACTGTGGACGATGATGGTGACTTCATTATTATTCTTATACATTATTCATTAGCATTTAAAAATGAAAATCTGATGATTACTTTAAATGGATTTTTTTCAAATTGGTATAAAGGAAATTATTAAATTTAGTATTTTGCTCTTATGTACATACTGGACATATTGAGACTTAACATCTTATGAAGTGCGTGGTGGCCTGTTGGTAAATGGACTAGACGCGACTGTCAACATGTTCACGGTGGTCGCGGGTTCGAATCCCAGGGCACACCTCTGACTTTTCGGAGTCATGTGTGTATTGATAGTCAATCACCACGCACTAAAACGGTGAAGGAAAACATCGTGAGGAAACCTGCATACCATAGCGACTTCTAAAATTTCTATGGTATGTAAGTCCGCCAACCCGCACTAGGCCAGCGTGGTGGACTATATGGCCTAACCACTCTCAATCGTATTCTCGATTGTAGAGGAGGCCCGTGCCCTGCAGTGGGACGTATATGGGCTGATACAGAATCTTATGTCTCAGGATGGCGAGCGCAGTGGAATGCTAAGCATTGCTTTGTAATTCAAGGTGTTGTTTGGTTCTGCTACTGTTCATGAGCGGTCGTATCGCTTACCATCAGGCGAACGGCATGTTCGTCTCGCTATTCAATGCAATAAAAAAAAACATATAACTAGGACACCGAATTACTGCACGCATAATTTTGTTGATTACTCATTGACATGGTTTTTCATGAAGTTTATAATACTCGTTTATTCATATTCGAATAAACATTGCGGCATTCAGTATTTTTAATGCCTTTTTCATATTTACATTTTTCATCTCAGCACCATCTCAAGGTAGACTGGGAGAGAATTCCTATGGCATTAAGTCCGCCTATATACAGTATCCGTATAGTATTAAGTAATAAGACTATTATTTACGGATTTTATCGCGGATTTGGTTTAATTTTTACATTTTTTGAGTTCCCGACGTTTCGATTACTTTACAGCTTTCGTGGTCACGGGGCGGTGACCACGAATAATAGTCTTATTTCAATGTGTAACATTCGCGTAAATCTAAGAAACCATTAAGTATTAAGTAAAATAAATAAATAAAATAAAATGATAACCGATAATCTAAGTCACATTTAAACTGTGAACAGTTAGTTAGCTCTTGTGATCTATAAATCTATATCAGGCAACCCTATTCGATATTACATTGAAAAATCTCATGAGTTAGCTGAACTGGAATTTGTGTCTGGTATAGAATAAGATTGCCCTCTATCATCTTGGAACGTAAATATGCTTAATGAATTCTCAATGGCAATAATGGCAGATCCATTTTACCCTTCAATGGTATAGCTGTAAACTTACGTATGAAATTATTACATGCATACATATATAAACTCACGCCTTTTCCCAGAAAGGATAGGCAGAGGGGCCAAAATACCCACATTTCGCCTTTTGTGTTTCGTCCCACGATGTGATAGGTGGCAAGCCTATCGCCATATCGCACACAAATTCCTGACTCTGGGCTGATAATGAATGGAAAAATCCAATTTCACTTTGACCAACTGGGGATTCGAACCCGAGACCTCTTTTGTAACAGAGTTTTGTAACCGTACCTCAGAACAACTACGCCACCGAGGCAATGAAATTAATATGTAAAGAAAAAAGGTGAAAAATAACCAACCTGTTAAAAAATAAACAAACGAAGAAGAAAACAAAAGACACGAGGCGTGCTATACAGAACCTACTCAATAAAATATTTACCATTGAATACAGACGTATAAAAACAAATGCGATATTAAAGAAAAGCACCGTTTTCAGTAATTAGGCACTTCAAACCTTCTGCCAGATATTCGTACAATAGAATATCAAAAAACACTTTAACAATACTAGTACAAAGTTCAAAATTGAATGCAACAGTCTAGAAGATAATTCAAAGCGATTATCAACACTGTTGCTTGATCTCCAAGAGTTAATTTGGTATGACGGGTACGGCTTGCTTTTTGGCAAAGGATAAAGGAAGTTAAACTCTAAGCTGTGAAGGGTAAAGCGTTCTTTTGTATGCTGATGTACGACAGTGATGGTTTTCTTATATCTGTTGAAAGAGCTTCATAGAGAGGCTATTTAGAGGAGGTCTTTTGTCTTTATAAAGTATAAGTAGATATTTATGCAAATGTGTGCAAATGACAATAGAATAATTCAAAACTAACTGTGCATGCTTCTGACGCATTTGATATAAGAAAGGAGTTGAATTGCATTGTGCAGGCTAGACTCAGGGAGTTTCTTGCAATGCATTAAAACTTGTTGAGCGCTCAGAAAATTGTTATATACACGCCTGTAGATAAGTTAGTAACTGTGTGAATATTTAATTTCGACACTGTTGATATTTACCGTGGATACGATGATATTTTGGATGCTCTGTAAATTAATCTTAGCTATCCCACAGCTGAACAAAGTATCATTTCGGCTTTTTCGTCATTCTCGTTCCAAAGCAACCTCCGTCATTTGATCTTAAATGCATCCACATCATTTAATTTATTGGTTTGTGGTGTGTATTGTTTGCTCGTGTAAATTCCTATGGGAAATGTTCATAAACCACATTGTCTAGTCTGATGTTATGAGAATTCGGACTTGGTCTTTGCCTGAATTTCAACTTTGAATCTGTTAAAACTATCAAAATCTCATGTTGGTATAATTCATCTAAAATTTATCTCAGTTTATGATACAGTACTTAGTACCTATTGTGATCGAAGTAATTTTAAATAGTGATCTAAATTAATCGTATAATTGAAAATTTGGAGCTTACTCTCCAGGTGATCCGGGTCCAATAATTTGTTACCTTCAATATCTTGCTTGACGTTAAACGCAACAGGTCGCCCACCTGTCAGATCTATCTAAAATTGTAGATAATAATTTTGGAATAGATCTAAAAACTCAACATGAACGATTTTTATAACAGTGAGGGTGTATAATATATAATCTCTTCCCGAAATTTGAATTCGAAAAAAGAACTATTAGATATTGAGTGGCATTTTTTTTTACTTCTTTAGCGCTGAGTTTTGTTCAATCTATTTTAAATTGATTTAATATTTTATCTAAATTTATTTATTAATATTTATTTCTTTATTAAAATAGGATTAAAAAAACATATAACTGAATGAAATGTCCTGCATTTTATGCTCATATTTAATAAAGGTGCGTCTAGCGTAATCATGTTCCTTGACGATCAACGTTTGAAGGACGGATGAAATTTCGAACCAAATGTGACATCAGAATTATCGACATGAACCTTGCTTTATAGTACATTTATTGATTTGTTTGTCATATAAACATAAACAATTTTGTAGCAAACTAAAAATCCTCCTTATCCTCATATTTTGTACGACCGACATAAAATATCACATATCTTTCAAAACAAGGATCCAGTTGCACTGGTCGTGTAAAACTCCCCATACCCAATCAACTGGATTGCCGACAATACAAGAAACGTTGTACCAAGAGCTCAACATTTATTGGTTGGCATTATATTGCAGAAGTAACATTTACATCTCCCGTTAATAGAACTCCCGTATTGAGAACGTAGGCCCAATCGGGTGTAACGGTACTGTTTGGAACAAGTTACAAGAGGTAAGCATGTTTCTTTTTAAGAATATATATTTTTTATTTTATAGCAATTTTATATACTTGGATATATTCTTACTAGGAAGTATATACCAAATATTCTTGACAGTAGAATTTAGCTGCAGTTGATAACCATAATAATACGATCTCGAACACCCTCATCAGTTTATCCAAAGTCATAAGACATAAATCTAACAGCACAATATTTAAGTCAAAACTTAAAAAAGCACTTTTTACTTTTTAGCCATCTTGTCCCAACGTATATTAAATAATTGAACATAAATATTGAAATGCAAAATGTAAATCCAGCAAATCTAATTTATCTATAACAGTCCATATACGTCCTACTGCAGAGCACGGGCCTCTATCATCGAGAGTACGATTGACACTGGTATAAATAAATATTATTTCACAAGACTCAAACTGCACTAGGGCAACACTAACCAAGTTTAACCCTACAAAACCCGTAAAAAATACGCTAAGAAGTACTACTAACAAAATAAAACCTACAAAAATAAAGTTAAAAAATATCCGTTAACCCTTATGCCACGCGCCACCAATCTATTTTCTAAGGAAAAAAGTATCAGTGACTTCAATGTGGAACAAAATGGATCCATCGCCGTAAGTGCCAATGAACATTTGGGCCGACGGATACTCACTGCTTTGTAAGGGGAAGCCACTCCGTCGCTTATTATATATAGATTTTAGTCTAGAAAGGTTTACAGCATTCATAAGAGCAGACCAAAACAAATAGAATTTTAATAAAGTAGTATTAATAGTGTGCGTGGTGGCCTGTTGGTAAGTGCGTGGTGGCCTGTTGGTAAACGGACTAGACGCGGCTGCCCACATGTTCACGGTGGTCGCGGGTTCGAATCCCAGGGCACACCTCTGACTTTTCGGAGTCATGTGTGTATTGATAATCAATCACCACGCACTAAAACGGTGAAGGAAAACATCGTGAGGAAACCTGCATACCATAGCGATTTATAAGAATTTCTATGGTATGTAAGTCCGCCAACCCGCACTAGGCCAGCGTGGTGGACTATATGGCCTAACCACTCTCAATCGTATTCTCGTTTGTAGAGTAGGCCCGGGCCCTGCAGTGGGACGTATATGGGCTGATACAGTACAGTGTTAATAGTCTAAGTGCAGTATTTCTCAAAGTGGAAGATAGCACCCCGTTGTAGGCATTCAGATAGGGGTAGTATAATACTCAAAGAAAATTAAGGGGCTTTATGGAAGTCAAAGAAGATGCCAGGACACATTTTGGTGGATATATTTATTTATTTTTATAAAAGTTGATATCGGGGTGGCCTCAGAATTTATAATTTAATTGTAGTGGTATTTTACTAACTATAATATTTTCTTGTTTGTATTCTATTAATAGATATTATGTTATAAGATACAAAAGTTGAAAATAAGTGTAGTAGAGTTTACTTAATTCACAACTTAAGTTGTGATTTAAATAAGTTTCAGAATCATGTTATATAGATGGACAAAAAGGCACTAAATAAAATATGTCAAAACCATCACAATTCACTTAAGAAGTTAACCCTTCTAACGCTTATTTCCACGCGCAGTCTACTATTCTAAAGCAATAATTGCAGCTTAACCTTTTAATGGCGCTGACATGGCCGGCAGTAAACGGGTATCACAGACCCCTTTGACTATAAACGCCCTGTAATAACGTGCCAGAATGAAGAGGGTTGTGATATGATGTGACTCACTAGATGGATATATTTAGTAAAGCTTTATAGAAGTCTGCTGAGAATAAACTTTAAAATTGGTTCGATGTATTTTATAATTAATTAATAGCTAACAATTGGTTAAATTATTTAGAGTTTTCAATATTTTAAACTAGTTGTCGCTTTTAGTAATAATTAAGTTGTCTCGAAACTTAAGGTAATGACAACTAAGCTTTTACTAAATCGACATAATCCATCTCTAATATTGTTCCCATCCTTTGTGTTTTATTACTAAATAACCTTCTACAAGAACCTCTTTTTTTCTCTTATTATACCTATCTATCTATACCGGGTATATCAAGACTGCTACCGAAAACGAAGCCGGATGGTAGTTTTAGTGGCTACAAACACAATGCAATCAAAAATTTTGCTGAGAAACGCGACAATTATTTTTAATGATTTTTTAAATATCATTATTTTTGGGTGGTAAATCCATATTTTATGCTATAATAATAATTTAAACACTTTTATCCCTTAGAGTTTTTTTAAATAAAAGGGTACACACTATTATTTTAGGACAAAATGGATTTACCACCCAAATACGTCCAATGAAAAAAAAATTTTTGAGACTTTTTTTTGCAACATTTTCTATTGCATTGTGTCTGAAGTCGCTTAAACTACCACCCGGCTTAGTTTTCGGTAGCAGTCTTGATATACCCTGTATATATAAAAATGAAACCCGTTTCGCGTTGTCACGGCATCACGTGTGAACGGCTAAACCGATTTCGATAATTCTTTTTTTAAAATGTTTGTGGAAGTCCAAGGATGGTTCTTACGGCGAGAAAAAATCGAATAATTGCCGGAAAAACCCTAAAAACAGCCCTTTTTTTCCCATACAAACGTTTTCTAACTAAAACATAAAGTCAATTTGAGCTTTATTGCTATTATATAAAGTTCATATTAAATTACAAGCACTCACTGTTGTTTAAACAATGAAGGTATGTTCCTAACGTCAAAGAGTCAATTTGCACTTTATTACCGCTAAACAAAGTTCAAATTCAATCATATCTATCAAAACAATGTGCGTGATTTTCCCATACAATATGTTCATGGGTTTGTAACTGTCAAACATTTAATTTTCACCCTGTCGATATGATAAACTCTGCCCTCAAATTAAAGAACGTATTTAAATAAAGGTTTCGAATCGAAAACATATACCCACAATATTCGATTAATGGCGTATTTTAGATTTTAAAGAAGTAAAACATTGACAGTAGTGAAAATGGATTGACATTTTAATTGTTTATCCATGCGTTCAGAAATTTATTTTGTATAAACTAAGGAGAATATATCTAGCTACATTAATATAGGACAATGAAATAAATAATGTTCACACGTAATGGTGGATTTACATGTTGGCTGAGGCTGGGTCAACGCCTACCAACTCCAAGCTATTAACTATGAAAAACATAAGGCCAGCCGAGCCAAACACTCCGTTTACACGCTGGCATTGGTGGAGGCTGGCTGAGGTTGGCCAAGCGTGTAAATGCAGTATAAGAAGTTATACTAATTCCTTTTTTTTTTTTTTTTTATATACTGGCCTGGCATAGTGGCGGCATTGCACCTGATGGAAAGTGCCAATGCCGCCCAGGCAGAGTATCCATTGGCATCGGACGGCAGTCCCATGCCAGATTTGTTAGGACGAATGTAAATGCACGTTATAAAACGGGATGCATAATAAAGAGAAGGGACGGGACGGATTGGGAAGAGACTGAACAGGCGGATGAGACGGGATTGAGCCGGACAGCAGGATAGCTACGTCAAGTTTATATATACAAGAATTTATACGAGAAACAACATGTTTCTGGTGTAGGGTGGAATCAAAAAATATATGCACCCAGGCGAAGCTGGGTCGGGCCGCTAGTATATATATATAAAAATGAAACCCGTTTCGCGTTGTCACGGCATCACGTGTGAACGGCTGAACCGATTTCGATAATTCTTTTTTTAAAATGTTTGTGGAAGTCCAAGGATGGTTCTTACGGCGAGAAAAAATCGAATAATTGCTGGAAAAACACTAAACAGCCCTTTTCTTTTTCCCATACAAATGTTTTCTAACTAAAACGTAAAGTCATTTTGAGCTTTATTGCTATTGTATAAAGTTCATATTAAATTACAAGCACTCACTGTTGTTTAAACAATGTAGGTATGTTCCTAACGTCAAAAAGTCAATTTGCACTTTATTACCGCTAAACAAAGTTCAAATTCAATCATATCTATCAAAACAGTGTGCGTGATTTTCCCATACAAAATGTTCATGGGTTTGTAACTGTCAAACATTTAATTTTCACCCTGTCGATATGGTAAACTCTTCCCTCAAATTAAAGAACGTATTTAAATAAAGGTTTCGAATCGACAACACAATATTCGAATAATGGCGTATTTTAGATTTTAAAGATGTAAAATATTGACAGTAGTGAAAATGGATTGACATTTTATTTGATTGTAATTGTTTATGCATGCGTTCAGAAATTTATTTTGTATAAACTAATTAGAATATATCAAGCTACATTAATATAGGACAATGAAATAAATAATGTTCACACGTAATGGTAGATTTACATGTTGGCTGAGGCTGGGCCAACGTCTACCAATTCCAAGCTATTAACTATGAAAAACATAATGCCAAACACTCCTTTTACACGCTGCCGTTGGTCGAGGCTGGCTGAGGCTGGCCAAGCGTGTAAATGCAGCATAAGAAGTTATACTTACTCCTTTTCAAGATCGAATGCCATTTTTATCAGCCTCCGTGGCGCAGTTGGTTAGACGCCGCCTGTGAAACGAGAGGCCGCGGGTTCCCCCCCCCCCCCCCCCCCCCCCCCCTGTTACCCTGTAGTTCCTGATACCCACGACACAAGACTCGATCTTAGTGTGGGGTCAGGACTATGTATGTGACTGTTGGGTGTTATTTATTTATTTATTTATCACGAATTTTTAGTGGCCTTTCCTTCGCTATAATTCACTGATAGAAATGTACATCGTATCGGAGTGAGATAGGTTATCTATACATATAAATAAAATTGAAGTGTCTGTTTGTAAAGTGAAAATAAAAAAAAATGTCCAACTACATATCGTTATATACACGATACCTATAACGAAAATGACCTTAGAATTTTTTTGTCTGTCTGTCTGTCCGTCTGTCTGTCTGTCTGTTTGTTCCGGCTAATCTCTGAAATGGCTGGACCAATTTTGACGGTACTTTTTTGTCAAGTAGCTGATATAACAAGGAGTAACTTAGGCTACATTTATTTTAGAAAAATAAAATAATGTTGCAATGCCCAAGTACTGTCCAGTACCGCGCGCAGCTCACGCGCATGCCACCACTGGGCCATCACGTTGGGCGCCTCCCACCACTTCTCCCACCAACGAATCAATAATTAAAATAAAAATGCAAAAACAAAAAAAAAAAACTAAATTAACTAATTAACTTTTTTGTTGAATTCCACACGGACGAAGTCGCGGGCACAGCTAATATGTAATAAAAATTAATAAAACCATTTTATGATACATTGTTCATCTTAACAACACCAATTACTTCTTCAACTTTTATATAACACTCAGGCGGATACAACACAGATGTCAGACAAATCCGTGTTATTTTACGAATGGCCGTCTCCCTGACCTAAAACAAAAATGTATGAATATTTTACGTTCTCTGTCTATTCTGAACACATGTGCCGCATGTAATTGGTAGGAAGAAAAGCTTATAACTGTTTGCACGCAGCAATGAGCATGGTAATTGACGTGGACCGCCTCATTACACAATGTCGGTCTCATTTCTCTTGGAGGAGTGTTTACTATGGGACAGCCACTGGTTAGTCGAGTAAGATATGGAACAGTATCTTGTAGGCAAGGTTCAACCTTTTTTTGCAATGAATGGCGAGATGAGCTTCCATTCGCCTGATGGGTACCAATACGACCGTTTGGGACAGTAATAACACCAAACAACATTATGAATTATAAATGAATTCTTGGTATTCCACTGGGCTCTCCATCATGAGGCGTAAGGTGATAAGTTATATTGATGCACAAAATATTATCTAGTCGATTACTAGTCTGAAAGACATAAGCCATTCCAATACTTAAAAATACTATTTTAAAACTATTGAGCGAATTCAATTCTAATAAAATTGTATTATTTACGAGTATTTATGACTCATCTCACACTAAAATTTTGATCAAGTTCAACTTATTAAAAATATATAAACAATATGATCAGAAACTAACCAAATTGTCTATTGTTGTCTTCTTTAATTTACATGACAAATAGTTTAAATAATTTTCAATATTAAACAAAATTTAAAGTAACAGCATTCTTACAAAATTATTGATACTTGGGTAATTTCACGTGTACTTCTATTTAGAAAAATATTTTTCCTAGCCCAAAGGCTCATTGATAATAGTTTGTCGAACTTCAATTTGAGAAAGCATTAATATAAGTACGTGGTGGCCTGTGGGTAAACGGACTAAACGTGACTGCCAACATGTTCACGGTGGTCGCGGGTTCAAATCCCAGGGCACACCTCTGACTTTTCGGAGTCATGTGTGTATTGATAATCAATCACCACGCATTAAAACGGTGAAGGCAAACATCGTGAGGAAACCTGCATACCATAGCGATTTGTAAAAAAATTATATGGTATAGTAAGTAAATATATGGTAAAATTATATGGTAAGTCCGCCAACCCGCACTAGGCCAGCGTGGTGAACTATATGGCCTAACCACTCTCAATCGTACTGTTGATTGTAGAGGAGGCCCGTGCCCTGCAGTGGGACGTGAATGGGCTGATACAGAAGATACAGAAGATTAATACTCATGATACATACTTCCTAAGGCAGTAAGTAATGTACGTGCCAGTATGCCAGGCTAATTGACTCTATATAAACAGAGGTTCGTTTAACGCAGCAAGCAAGGTGACAGTAACTAGCTGAGTGCAAACACTCCTCAACTTGCACAAAGTGCTGTCTTCATTATATAATGTACGTACGTCCTATTTTCATATGCTGTGCTTTGTATCCCTCATATACATAACAACTACTATGACAATCTTGGATGGGATTACTTATGGATTTAAATATTTTAAATGAAATATCACTTAGAATTAACAGATAAAACCATGGATAAAACCCTTTTACTCATCAGTCATTACATCAATCTTAAAGTCAAATAAAAAATGAATTTCCGGGCAGTGATTTATTTGAGACTGCTCATTTAAATACTGCTTCTGTGGCATAGGCGTTGTTCTACTGTACGATAACAATACTGAGGTCTCGGGTTCGAACCCCGGGTCGAATTTTCCTATTCATTATCAATCCGGAGTCAGGATTTGTACCCGATATGGCGATACACTTGCCCCCTCTTACATAATGGGACTGAACATACAAGGCGAAATGTGGGTGTCTTGGTGGCACCTCTGCCTACCCCTTCTGGGAAAAAGGCGGGAGTTTATTTATCTTTGTTTTATTTAAAGTTTAGATGTAGGGATATGCATTCAGACAGCCGACAGTGAAAAGTAATAACATATTGTTAATACACTGCCACATTCACAAAAGCACATTGGAAACGTGAAATAGAAATTGATAAAGAAAATAATCATTTAGACAAGTAAATCAAGGAAAAAATAAAAGAAAGCGTTCATCTCTGTTATACTACATAATATTACACACAGAAGAGTTTATTCAGGATATTTTAAAACAATATCTTGCAATGTTGGAATTGGACGTATAAAATCCTTTAGGTGAAACAACTGAGGGCGGGCTTACCTCGGCACGAGAATACATGTTAGTTCCGCTCCGTCAAGTTTACCAACTAAAAATGGCGAAAGATGATCTTAATTTACTCACACGTCTACGTCGTGTTAGAAGAGGTTTTTTACTGTTATGTTTACTGTGATATCTTTTGAACTAACAAACGAAAAAGAAGCTCTAGGACTAGTGAAAAAATAAGACGAATGAACTATTTATATGAATTTTCTAAGGTAGCCAACTGAAAAATATACGATGAAGAGATAAAAAGAAAGCGTTGTAAATGAAAATAAAATTATTATATTACTGTGATTAAATTACATTCATGAGTACATAATCCACTCCAACTAGGTTTTAGTCTGTATGATAATACAACAGTGTATAAGGCTTGTGTTAAATAACTTAATTATGATTTTGAAAGCCCCGACTAATGGCAGTATGGTTAGTCGCTTAATATAGAGGAAACATTTTACTACAAAAAATCTGGTAATAAGTTTTTCACTGATACTTGTGATGATCGATCAAGTTCAAAATGCAATAAAATATCCATAATAAATACTGGTTTCTAATATAGGTAGATAAAATGGGTTTCGTTCAAAGCCATGAAAAGAATTTTAGAACAATTTATACTCGCAGATTTCTCTAAATTTTGACGATAAAATGTGCTCACTCATACGATAATCGTGGAGGTGTTGTGTAAGCTGAGTTAAGACAAACAAAAATCTATTTAAAGATTAAAACAAACACATGTGTAATGAAATCTTCTCGTTTTGAATATAATTTGGAGTAATTTTAGCATCTGTCACTTCCGTTGACACGTACTATGAGGAACCCTTACTATGAGGTGTTAACGTGGAAATAATTTGTGCTCTCTTCGATATATGTTAATTCCATGGGTGTGAATTTAAAGATTACGTCGTCATACAGTTTTAAAGTCTCAGTTATACCACGCATAGTAAACTATAACAAACATTAAAATTGTACCAATAAATTAACTATAATTAAAGTGCGTTGGGGTAACATCGTTTTATAAGGATGGAAGGCGTAAGAACCTAAACTCCTATATTTTAAATGAGTTTACGTTCTTACTTCTTACACACCACATTTACGCGCGTTCTTTAAATCGATGCGATTTTTAAATCCACATATTTGTTTTTGTGATTATACTTGATTTGTCTCAGAAGATATTAGTTTGAATAGAAGACAGATCCCTTCATTCAAAAATAGACAAAATCATGATACAAATTATATCATAATGTTGAATCTGTATTCTTCTACAACTGCGAAAACGAACGAACCATTCATGTAATAGAAGAATATGAAACCTCCCAATTATTTTAATGTAAATTAGATCCAAACCGAGGTTGAGAAATTGTTAAAATAATTGATAATATTGGGAACAATATCCGTTTCGTCTCGTTAACTTTTATAGTCGTAATGTTCTATAGAAATTTGTCTTATCACGTCGTTCCAACAATTGGTATTATTAGACGTTAGTGAACGAAATCATTTAACTTTTATTGTTAAAATAGCTTGTTAATTGTAAAGCGGATAAAAAATAAAATACAAAGAGCAATGATTTATTCTTACAAAAGGACGATTTTTTATGTAATATAACATTTTGACTCGTTTTGGATCTATTGTAATAAGTTATACTCTCGTTATTCTTCTTTAAGTAAGTAATTTTACTACAAATACATTTTAAAATAGAATTTTAACCACAAGAAATTGTTAACCCTCTTTGATATCGGTTTACCAATCAAATTAATAAGAGCGTAGGATCTATTCTTGGTACGCTACTTTTGAAATCACTTAGAAATATATTTTCATATATTTTTACATGGAAATAAGTATATGTCCATATGATATTAACTTTCAACCTGAAGATACAAACATTTACTATGATTCCACAACAAACGAATGAGTCAAGGTAGACAAAGAGCGTATTAGAAATTACCGGAAGTCGCTAGATGGGTTGGGTAGGCAAACCTTAAGGAAAACTAGTTTAGCATAAAGAGAAAAAGTGTACGCGAGAAAAGCGCGAGTAATACAAAACGAGGAAAATGTTGCAATACCTCAATGAGAAAAATGCTTGAAATTTCTTGATCGAGTTAAACACATAGTAGTGGTAACATTTGGAGTCAAAGCGAGGCGAGTAATTATTAAACGAGATAAGGTATTGTGGTATTATAATTTTGCTACGTTTGATACATGTTCTGAAGGTTGAATTATAATGGCGGCGGATTATAAGCCGGATTTGAGGTGAACTGACATCGCTAACTTCTCTTAATAAGATTTATCTATTGTATGCTTATGTTTAAGGGATATATCGATTATCGAAATAGGATTACATTGGTTATTATAGTTTAATTACTCGCAACTGATACTAAATCATAGTCGCTCATTGATCTCATCCAATAAAATGTACCATAAATTCTATTGATTTTTTTCATACGATTGCGGGGCAAAAGCCTGCTTAATTTTTTTCGAATATTAATTATTCAAGACCAATAAGCCCTAGATTGCAGTTATTATTAGCTCAGCAGAGGGACTGTCTATATTACAAAGACCTTTTTTTATCTCTCGCCGGTCGAACCATTATGTCGAACTCATTGTATTCGGATACATACAGGACTAACTCGAAAAATATACTTGTGTGAATCACTATTATAGGTCCTTAAACGTTGATTTCGATGATCGGTACAAGGGCGAAGTTAGCAAATCTTGAATGCCATTTAATATTTTTCCCAGATATGGATATTCGGCAACGTCTGGTGCTCGGTATGGCTCGCCGTCGACGTGTGGATGTGCACCGCCTCCATCTTGAACCTATGTGCCATCTCCCTGGACCGTTACGTGGCTGTCACCAGGCCTGTCAGCTACCCCAGTATCATGAGTCGCAAGCGGGCCAAGGCGCTGATCGCTGGGCTTTGGGTGTTATCGTTTGTTATCTGCTTCCCGCCTCTAGTTGGATGGAAAGACAAGAGAGTAAGTATTTATAGTTTGTATTTTAACAGTCTGCATTTAAGACAGTCACAATATTATAATCTTCTTGATTGTCATCTGTAAATTAATAATGATACTTCAATAAGTAAATATTTCTTTTTTCATTGCAAAGGTCCAGCTAATGAGCAAACAGGTTTCCTAATGGTAAGTGACCACTGCCGGCCATGTACATCCACAACGCTTTGATCATGGATATGTTGCCTGCCCATCAAACCAGGAGGAAAGAGGAAGGAAGAAGTATGGGAAGAAAAAAGAGGTATTGGGCATCCAGCAGTGTCACTCACAGAACAAAATGCGATAGCAAATTTGTCACTTCACGCCGATTTCCTGTAAGACAGTACCGCCCCAGACAAGCCTGCCCATTCTTGCTGACTTATAGCTGACCACAGCCTGGCTCTACAACCTCCACTGTTTATTTTAAAGATATAAAATATATCTAGGTCTTGGATGGGTTCAGTGTTACAAGTAACTTGGAAGACAACTCATTTTACACTACATAGTACATACTATAGCTACAATAATACAAAAAGATTTCACGTTACACATCTTGATGTCAACTGTCCCAATCTTTTGATTCCAAACTATACGTCACGTACTACAATAACGACTATAGAATATTGATATTACTTTTAATTCATATGTTTTTCTTAAACAATTGCTCTAACAGCCTGAAGAAGGTGACCTACGGACTCCGAACCCTCCCTGCCCGTGGACGTGTGAGCTCACCAACGATGCTGGCTACGTGGTCTATTCAGCTCTCGGCTCCTTCTACATCCCCATGTTCGTGATGCTGTTCTTCTACTGGAGGATATACAAGGCCGCCGTCAGGACCACCAAAGCCATCAACCAGGGCTTCAGGACTACTAAAGGTGAGTTGAAATATTTGATTAATTAGTTATGAGTTCTTTTCACTTTTCTGTAAAAATATCTGGCGAAGCTGATCCCCGTTTGTAGATAGGTGTTCCTAAAGAAAAATTGTACATGTGATAAAAAAAAGTTGTAAGACAAGCATTAGAGTATTGTGGAATATTACCTGATTCAACGTTTATAATTTCAATACCTTTAGTATTTTGCAACTTGTGTGTCGTTAGTAAAGTCAGGACCCTTCTAAGTAAAGTAACATTCCAAATTAAAAAATCTCATGCACTTATCAACGACCTTTAATAATTATATATCGTAGTAGTCTGTAGTTTGTATCATACCATAGTAATAAGCACATATGCATGTATGTAATCTATTTTTTATTTTCCCTATGGACCTAAATTTTGGAAAAAACCAATGTAAGTGTGACAATATTTTTTATATTGAATTTATACAACCGACGTTAATTCCTAAGTAGCGCATCCTGTTTCCTCAGGTAAAGGCATGGGCAGTCGGTTTGATGACAACCGGCTGACTTTACGGATACATCGGGGGAGAGGTTCTGCTCGTCCACATGGATCTCCACTATCAACGGCTTCTAATCATTCTACAAGCACTTCTTTGAGCGCGTCTCCAGAACGATTGAGAAGGTATTATACCAATACCAACCTATTTCTTTTTTACATAAATGGTTAATATTTGTTTCATTCTGGCACGGCACATTGACTGTATTGCACCTAGTGGTAAGTGCAAATGCCATCTAGATAGAGTATTTCATGGCATCAGATGGCGGTCTCATATCGTTCGACACAATCATGCCGGGAACAAGAGGACGGGAAACAAGATTCCAAAGTTGCTTATCCACTTGGAACAAAATGGATTTTCTTTATTCGAGTTTATATTTTTTTGTTAGGGACTGCAATTTAATGTATCACGATATATTGTGTATCTGTTCTCTTATCTCCATCCAAAAGTTGCCTGAAAGGGATTGCTTTGTGCAATAAAGCCGCCGATTGTGCATATTTTAAATTTACTTATATTTCTTTTTGTGTTTTTCCTGCTGTACAATAAAGAATATAGATAAATAAATAAAAGTTGAAAAAGTACACAGTTTTCTCCAATGTTTAGTTACTCCATTACCCTACTCGAACCGTAAAAAATATTTCAACATTCCAAAAGGCAAAAAGTTAAAACAATTATGTTTCCATCCAAGAAAAGGTTGAGAACCTTTTTACAAACTCGCCAGAAGTTTGCTTATTGAATGGTAAAAAAATAATGAATTCTCGAAATTTAGAAACAAGTTGATGTTGAAAATTATTAGTTAGGGAATTCAATTTAAGCAACGAAATCGGTAAGGGTATACCTGTTAGGTATTGCTGTTTGCTAAAGTTATGCTTACTTACTTTTTATACGGCTTTTTCTGTGAGATTTCCAAATACTTGATAATCTATAATAACTCATGAACCTAAGAGAATCAATTAAGAATTTATGATATTATTTAAGACTGCTACTGTTAAAACTCCAAAAATATATAAATTAAAATTTGTTCCATCTCGATATACAAAATACTCAGTATCATGATTCTTGGTCAAGTCATTTATTCTTTATTGTAATGAATGGCGGGACGAGTTTGCTGTTCGCCTGATGGAAAGCGATACAACCGCTCATGAACAGTAACAAAAGTAAACAACGCCTTGAATTATTACAAAGCTATGCTGGCGATTTCACTGCGCTCGCCATCCTGAGACTGAGACTTAATTTGTTAAGTCTCAATATGTCCAGTAGTTACTCTGGCTATAACGTCCTTCAAAACGAAGCACAAAATTGAATTAGCACTACTGGTTGGCGGAATAAATAGAAATTGCGGTGCCAATTTCTTTTGAGGCGTGTGCTACAAACAATGTGCCCTTTGATAAAGTCCCCATTATTATATTCTTACGTATTTATGTAATAACAATATAGTTGACATTAAAACCTTGATTCCAGGCATTCAAGCGCCCGAAGAGCCCACGAAAAGGTCAAAATCTCCGTATCCTATCCATCGTCAGAGCAAATTTGCACTGGACATGAGAATTCCCGGTCACCCAGTCGATCTCCCAGTCCGTCCCTATACGCGGTGCATTATGAACGGGATGGTAGGGAACTCACTGAGAGCAGGCTCCGGGTGAGGCCCCCACATCATCTCGCTCCAGGACCTTTGTACGACGAGTTTGATGATAAACCCAGAACTACTAGAAGAATGGGGAAGAGGAATATTAAAGCTCAGGTAAGACCGTGTGACCAGGCTTTAGTGCTTCGCTAACATAAAAATGAATAACGACACATAGAAAACAATTAGAAACAAAATCCTGATGTTTGAACTACAAAATAAATTAACTTGTATCGAGATTATTAGAAACAACGGAGAGACTGATAAGTTTTACACTCAAGAACTCATCCCACAAACATCTCATAAGCAGGTCTCCCATTCTTGGCTAAGCTATTGTCCGCACTCTGAAGGCCACCATACACACGTAACGATATAAGAGTGCAAGTCTGAGTTTGCACCAGTACGCTTGAAAGTGTGTGGGAAATTAACTGCGCAAACTTCAAACATGGACGCTCTTTTTGATAGAGACTTGCACAGTTATATCTTGTTAAATCTTTACGTGTGTGACGGACATTAAGACCCCCACTCTCATAAACCAGTCTTCTTCTTCTTCTTCGTTATACTCCTGGCAGAGTGGTCGTGGCTATGTTTCAAACCAGTCTACTAGTTCAGAAATTAAAACTTCGCAGGAGATAGCGGTACATCACGGGGTTTTAGTCGGTAGGACATTCAAATCTGGGGGCGCGGCCGAGCCCCCGTCCAAGTCGAGCTATAGGCCGTAACATCCTTTTCTCGAAGCAATTCAGACCATTTTCAACCCCCTATAACTTCGTTGTGGCTAAAGCATGAAGCCTGAATTTTCAGTTACTAAGCAGGCATTGTGTAAACACGGTATATTTAAAATTTCATTCAATTTGAACCAGTAGTTTAAGAATTATAACTTATCAAACTTTCGTAATTTTGTCACTCACTGACTGACTGACCGATCATCAAAAGTCGAAGGCACTTCTAGCAGACATAGAACCTTCAAATTTAGAATATAATTAGTGTTTAGTGTCTAAAGTAAGGGAAAATTCAAACATTTCATAATTTGTGTCTAGTTTTCTAGATAGACCAACTGCGTGAATAACTTTGTAATCCCATATAAATGTATAGGATTACAAAGTTACATTTGCAGTTAATGAATCATTGTACCCGTATATAATGGAATAATAGTTGTAGATAGATATCTATATATATGAGGCATAACAGGAGGGGATATAGAGAGGGAAATGGTGTATTCAGCCCATGAAACTGTACAACATTCCTCTAGAAAAACATGACGAAGAAAAACTTGCAAATATATAGACTAAATAGCTCGAAAATATCAATTACAATGAAAGAAAGAACATTAATAATCAAATCCGCTATATTTGTGATAAATTGATACTTACAAAAATAAGAAAAATCCATAAGACAGAGGCTTTAAGAAAAATCGTTAGTGATATTCTAGAAGTAAGAAGTACCGAAAAGGAAAAAAGTAGGACTCTACAAAAAGACGTGAGATCCCATCAAAAACATCCTGTAAAAAAAATCCAAGTCTCGCAGCTCAGGTTTTCTACCGCAAAAAGTTGTGAGATGCATGTAATACCAAGTCGATTAATTTATTTAGTCCTTAAGGGACCTTCTATATAAAGTTATTACGTTAGTTATTACCATATCAATATTAAAAATTCTTTACGTTTTAAATAAATAGATCGACTTGGCCAGCAGCCTTATGTAAAAATTGTACGATACATTATGTTTTCATGCGATGGCCAAGTCGATCCATTTATTTAATAAATTAATCGACTTGGTATTACATGCATCTCACAACTTTTTGCGGTAGAAAACCTGAGCTGCGAGACTTGGATTTTTTTTACAGGATGTTTTTGATGGGATTATTCTATATTAGAATGCTGACTAACATACGTATAAGGATCCGTAAACAGTATCAATTATATTATCTTTCAGGTGAAACGCTTCAGAATGGAGACGAAAGCCGCCAAGACCCTAGGCATCATAGTAGGCGGATTCGTTTTCTGCTGGCTGCCGTTCTTCAGCGTGTACGTGGTGCGCGCGTTCTGCGGCGAATGCGTCACTCCTATAGTCTTCTCCATACTTTTCTGGCTGGGGTACTGCAACTCCGCCATCAACCCGCTTATATACGCACTGTTCTCTAAGGACTTTAGGTACGAATTACCTTTTCCGTTGGGTGTAATATCTACTTCTTTTTTTATTGCGATGAATACTAGACTAACAGGTAGATTCAATTTTGCTGGATGGGTCGATTCAGGACTGGGTGAATCAGTAACAACTCTTTGAGGCAGGTTTTATTCCCTTATAAAGAGCTTTTTGTTCAAACAACTGCAAACTGCCCACCATCAATAATACCATAAAGTCACAACTGAAGATTATTGGTGTAAGAGTTATTCTAAAAGTAATAGTACTCATACTCTGGTGACAAAAGCTTTGAAACCACCGCGTTAAAATTAAAACAAATAATATCACTTTAAAAATTAAAAAAAAACATTAATATTATTTCTTCAGAATTCTGCAGCGTTAGTAAACCGTACTTTATATCGAAATTACATCTAATAAAATATTATTGATTATTTAGATTTTATATTTTCATTTCAGATTCGCGTTTAAGCGTATAATATGCAAATGCTTTTGCGGCGGCGGCGGTCCTCGACGGGAGTCTGACGAGGGCTCTGCCCGTCGAGCCAACAACAAACCCACGCATTCCCACTCGCTGGAGGAGCAGGAGCCTAGCCAGAGTACACCTGCAGCTGATAGGTATTATGCCGTAAATAAATCACGACTTATTTGTCTTATAAATTTTTCAAAAAGCGCCATCTATGTTTCATATTGGGTATTAAAATAAAAAAAGTATGAATTTTAAAAGTAAAAATCAGCCAGATAATGTAGATTTCCATGCCTAATGGTAATCTGATAATAACGCCATCTATTTATTTTATCATGATACACTATAACACATGATGATGACATACGGCACCGAGACGTGGCCTCTCACTGTGGGCCTCATTAAAAGGCTCAAAGTCACTCAACGAGCCATGGAGCGGGCTGTGCTCGGTGTTTCCCTACGAGATCGAATCAGAAATGAGGAGATCCGTAGGAGAACCAAGGTTACCGACATAGCCCATAGGATTGGCAAGTTGAAGTGGCAGTGGGCCGGGCACATAGCTTGTAGAACCGATGGCCGTTGGGGCCGAAAGGTTTTTGAGTGGAGGCCACGTACAGGCAAGCGAAATGTCGGACGCCCGCCTACAAGGTGGACGGACGATCTGACTAAGGTTGCAGGAAGTCACTGGATGCAGGCCGCTGCCAACAGGTCATTGTGGAGATCCTTGGGGGAGGCCTATGTTAAGCAGTGGACTTCCTGTGGCTGATATGATGATGATGACACTATAACACAAATTCCAAAAAAAAAATACAGCTGATAAGCCTACAGTTAATATTTTGTTATTAATAAAGATAAAAATAAATAATATTTACTTTTTTAGGTGACGTCAGGCCATGCGGCGGCAAAATCCGAAGTTCCAGTCCACCGTCGCATGTGTTTAGCATATAACGTTATTTTTAACGATTACCCACTATCTTTACTAAGGGAGTGTTATTAAAATAACAATGTGGTGAAGAGCTTAATTTAATAATATTATTAATAAATTAATGACGTCAAAATATGTAAATCTTTAACGAAGTATTATATTAGTTAGCGATGTAACGAACCTTCTTTTTTATCCGATTGGCAAATAAAAATTTGCGCTATACATGAATTAGAAATTGTATTGACTAGTTGGATGACGTCTTATGTTTTAAATTTCAGTTTAAATTTGTTAATAAATTGATTATTTCAAAATTATTGACACCTTAAAAGTGTAGTCATTAAAAATGCTAAATTCTGAAGTTTCGCTACGTCACTAATATAACGATGAATACCGCAATTATAAAGTTTTTTAAAAACAAGCTGTAGTTATATATAAATAATATAAATGTGCGTAACGTTTTAGTAAATATTTTGACACAAATTATTTATTGGAAAAAGACTGTTTGAACTGTATCTACTGTTACATGTTAGATAGCCAATTTGTTGTAATAAGCTAATAATGTTATTTCTATTCTAATAAAACATGCCTTGTTGTTAGATTTCTTACTCTTTTCAAGATGAATATTAAACAACAAGTGAGAAACGGAATTAAATATTTTATGCGAAAGAAAATTATTAAAACAAATACTATTTATTTACATGATTTATGATAGTCTTTTTATAATTTAATGCAATTTATATCGATTTTATTCGGTTAATTGAAATACTTTCGATTTTAACGTTTGATTTTTTTTAAACATACCTTTATACTTTTAACGACACGTCTTAGAAATAAAATAAGGTACGTAATAAAACGATAATATACAATATTAAAATAGCCTAAAAGTCCCCAAAAACTTGAAATTATTGTCCAAACAGTATTATGTGAAATATATTACGTATGATGTATCCCAAAATTGATTGCAAATGCCATTATTGATTCGAAATATACGTAAACACATAAAATAAAATACTCACGACTGAACACTTTGTGAAATATAATTCTATATTTTGTTGCAATTTTATGGTCTGAATCGTCCTGTAAAATATAATAGATATTATAACTAGAAAACATAAATTCATTACTATTAATTTTAAATCATTTCTATAGGATAAGTATTCTAGTCCCATAATTCAACAATTCTTAGTCATACGCTTAACATATGACTTCATAACGTGGCTACGTCATGAAAATAAGGAAAAATATTGCGGTTTTCAAGCTAATGCAAAAGGTGTCGTCGTAATAAAGAATAAAATTATATAACACATAATATTAGAAAGAAAGAAAGAAAGAAAGAAAATATTCAGTAAATTATACCAAAGAACTTGCATTTTTGCACTTAATTAACCAAATTAGTTGTTGCCTACCTTGTTCCAATCTAGTCTTCCTTAGTTATAATTTGAAAATGCAGTCTTTAGTTTTAATTGTGATGCTCGCGGGGCTCTAAATTAATATGAAGCGGAATAGTGACTTCGCTTTTTTAATATAAAATTACATAAAAACTATGCAAAGCCATTAACATATTGTATTATGGCAATGACGCACATAATAAAATAATGCGTATAGGAATTGGAAATCACGCCAACAATCAACATTTAGCCTAATATAAATTTAAGTTCCTACAAACATTTTAAGCTCTACCAAATATAGTACAATGATTTCAACGTAACCAAAGTGTACCAACCATTTAAATAAGGTGATTCGAAAATATTCCATGATATTTGTTATTACGCCATTCAATTCGTTATACTCAATTTCTCCCAAAAATTTTAATAACTCTCTAGAAATTTATGAACTCCATGGTACAAATTAAGCAATACCCTTAACAAATGAATATAAACAGGTGTATTTAGTCACTGAATACATAGGTTTAAATGTTTCAAAATGCCATAGGATATAGTTTCTATTTATTCTAGTTCAATTCTAATAGTGTCATATTTATAGCATCACCGCCGACATTCTAGGACGAGACACCTAGTATAACTAGGGTGAGAACATTGGTATCCCCGGGAGAAGATTACATCGGCAATCCTATCTGGTACTTATATACGTGCAAAAAGACCAGAAGACTAGGCATGAGCTATTCCTTGATTTCTGATATCCTGGTTTTTAAATTAACTGCTCTTTAGCAGCATTTGGATAAAAATGTAATGCGGAATAAACAATGATTTTGACTTTGAAAATTGATCTGAAAAAGTCTATTTCATACATTTATTTATATTATATTTAATCAAATTCCAATCATTAATGCATTGCTTTAACAAGAAACATGTATGTATTTGTATAGGATGGGCATAAACAATTATATATATGGCGAAATATGTAAAGAACTCAACGTTCCTTAACTATTTGATTGTGTACTCGATGTTTAATATACGTTAGGCGAGTATTGTACTATAAGTGTGGCCGATATAAATATTATCTGTGTATAAATATACGAGATGTTACATATTGTGTATGAATTATTTATTTATTTTCCCTACACGTTAACAATCCCAATCCTTGAAATATGTTTTAGTGTTAAAGGAGAATGCACATTCATAGTATCGGTAAAAAATATCGTAGATCCAGATACCGATACTGCTTAAAATGTATTACAGCATTTTATGGTCTGTCCTTAAACCATTTCCTGTTTTATCCCGGGGGACAGATTGCTATAAAATAAAGTTATTATAAACACATAATCCCAACTTTCCCTACACAAAAAAGTAAGTTTCGTCGAGGGACCAAAATCTTCGGACCGATACTAAGTTTCATAGTAAAATGGGCATTCTCCTTTAAGTCTTACAAGCGGCCTGGCCCAGCTTCGCCCGGGTACAAATAGATTTCCGTACAATAATATGTACGTATTATACATATAAACCTTCCTCTTGAATCACTCTATCTATTTAAAAAACCGTATCAAAATTCGTTGCGTAGTTTTAAAGATTTAAGCTTACAAAGGGACATAGAGACAGAGAAAGTGACTTTGTTTTATACTATGTGGTGATTACTTTTGACAGCCTCCATGGCGCAGTTGGTTAGACGCCAGCTGTGAAACGAGAGGCCGCGGGTTCGATCCCCGCACCGAGAGAAATGTTTGTGCGCCCCACAAATATTTCTTTCGAGTCTGGGTGTTTGTGAGACCGAAAAGTCTCTCGTAGTTCCTGATACCCACGACACAAGACTCGATCTTAGGACTATGTATTTGACTGTTGGGTGTTATTTATTTATTTAAATATTTACACTCAACGGGCTTGCCGTTCTTTATATCTCTTCCTGCTCTATATGTTTTTCCATTAACTCAAGGTTTGCAATCCTTTCTTCTTATATCCCACTTTATACGCCCTCGATGTTATCCTATTATATCCCTTTGAGCTGGAAAGAGTAGCAAATGGACTATTTGAATTCCTTCCTAGGGGCTAGGTGACTTATTTTCCATTTTCGGGATAAAAGTAGCCAATTTTAAGTTATTCCAAGGTATCAGCACCTATATTTGAGGGTGTAGAAGTAACAAGGGCACAAAATTTCGCCTTTATAATGTTAGTAGTATAGGATTGTTAAACTTCTGTGTTCTTAAAATAAAATAGAATTAACGATTATAAACGTTATAACCGTTATCAACAGTTACTAATACTATTACATTCGCTGTGCAATATAAATGCTCAGCTCTATGTATTCGTTCGTTCCAAATCGAACGATCTTTTTATCATTCATTCGCAGGTCGAAAACCAATCAGTTCAGCGGCCGCTTTCTAAAGCGGAAAACGTGTACGTAAATATAAAAGTCGTGTTTACATATTTTAGATTAATCGTTTATTTTAAAATATATTTTCATCTTTAAACTTACGATTATTTGTTAAGTGAAATAAAGGAAATTTTCAAACGTCAACATGTTTTTCGGAGGCGTCGAAGGGTAAGTAATATGAGATAGTTTATAAATATTTTTGCGTACAATACCTAGGTTTGTTAAAAGTGAAAAGGCCTACCTTGAACATGCCTAGGTGTTTCATAATTATTTAATGATTAACTTATAAATCCTGCGAGGATTGTGCACTGTTTTCTTTTCGTTTGTACACAATCGGAAATGTCAATGCCGATTTATTGAAATATTAGAAAAACTAATTTTGCATGTCATTGAATTAAAAACTAAACTTTGAGAAAATTATATTTAAAATGATATACAATAATTACCGATTTTATTAACGAAACACACACATACAAACTTCAAATATGTATTCAATTATTTATTATTATTTTTAATAATTCCTAACAAGTTTGTTGTAACAGCTGTTAATTTGTGGAATATATTATTTTATTTATTTTAAGTGAAGGACCTTTTCGCGCCAAAGGTGCATGCAGTTAAGAAAGTAGATAGTTGTCAAGTACAATCCATAAATTACTGTTGCAAAACAAGTATTCGTTGTTGAGTAAAAAACAAACAATGCGTACCCATTGCACATGTCCACAATCACGAATTTCAAATCAACCAATCGCAACGCTCGATTTGATCGGCTTGCCCGCCACGCCGACGTTTTTTGATCAACCAAAATATAACTTTATTTCTCTTGGAATAATGTTTATATTACTTGTTCGCGCCAATGGAATGCAAACAATTTTATTATTCATTAAGTTGCGACCTTGAATTTTTATGAAGTTTACTTTTCAATTGAATTTGTGTAAAATGTCATCCAGTGACCAGTCGTCAGCTGGAAAGGACCGATAGAATTTATCTTGAGGTCGTAGATCTCCTTGGCTTTAATATTTTACTCATTTGTTGTAAATTCATTTTGTGACCAATTTGGAAAGAATTAAGTACTCATTATGTTACTGATTATATTTGTATACACCATGCTAATTAAACAGGTTTCACGAACTAGTTGACGAAAGGTCATTTCCGACTTTGACAAAACTAAAATCTTCGAATGTTGGAGAACGTCTTTTAGTTTTTTTGGCCGTGTAATGTGTTAAGCCCCATAGGTTTATCTAATATTCCCGTTTTATGTCGGTATCCTTTGAAATTTGTCGAATAATAACGAAACACCATGAGATGCCAAAGTAGGTGTGACTATAATAAAGTTAAATTTTTCAAGTTGTGGATTTATCGAAAAACATGTATAATTTCTCAAGAAAATATAATACCTATGCGCCTAATACCATAAGCAAGCTATGAAAAAGTAATATGCAAACAAATATAAATTCACTATGGAATTCGCCAACATCCGCGGTCTCCATACGAACCTCAATGCCGTCCACCACCATCTCGAGACGGCCCGGCCTGCTTTGCTCTTCTTGACGGAGACGCAGATTCGTTGTCCGGCCGACAATTCTTAATTGCCGGTTATTCGCTTGAATAAAACTTCAGGCCTAAAGCCGAGGTATGCTTGTTTGTTCGATCGGATGTCTGCTGTCGCCGTCTGCGCTGCATGGAGGACCCGTCCTTCTCCGCTCTGTGGGTGCACGTGGATTTTGGTTCCCTGAGCCGTATCTACATGTGCCTTTACAGGTCACACAACGGGGACGAGGAGACGACTCGGCTGTTTAGGTATCTTAGCCAGGCGGCTGATGACGCGCAGGCGCAGTTCCCGTCGGCCGAAATGGTGGTCTTGGGGGATTTCAATGCACATCACGAATTGTGGCTGGGATCCTCCAAGACTGATCATGCTGGTAGGACTGCCCATGCATTCGCCCTGACTCATGACTTGACACAGCTGGTGAACCAGCCCACCAGGATCCCGGATGTGGCGGGTCATGAGCCTTCTCTGCTGGGCCTTCTGCTGGCGAGTCACCCGGATGGGTATCGTGTCACCGTTAGTGCGCCTCTGGGCACTTCCGATCACTGCCTGGTTGGGTCGTCAGTACCTTTCGCTCCACCTCAACGTCCCGTTTGAGGGCAAAGATCCTTCAGCGAATGCTAACGCTATTGCTGGCGAGATTAGGCTAGGAATGGATTACTACATTCCTTCCTCTGAGATCGCCAGTAAAGGCCGTGGACGCTCCTGGTTTAATCGTGCTTGTACAGATGCTGTCGGTGACAAACAAGCGGCGTATCGCGCTTGGATCAGGAGTCGCGCCAAGAAGGATCCCAATATCGGTTCCCTCAAAGAAGCCTACAACTGGGCCACCAAGGCCTGCAAGAAGGCTTACGTTAGAGCGGATGCCCAGCGCGTTAGCAGGATTGGGCATGCGTTGGCCAATCACCCGACTAGCAGTCGTGCTTATTGGAGTTTGGCCAGGGCCTTCTGCATGGGCGTAGAATACGTGTACTCGTTGACGGACACGCTTCGGCACTCTTGTCGGTAAATGCCGGAGTTCCACAGGGCTCGGTGCTATCGCCCACCTTGTTTATTCTGCATATCAATGACATGTTGTCGCTTGGCAACATTCATTGCTATGCAGATGACAGCACGGTTCATGGGCGATACCACTACGGGCCTCCGGGTTGCCGAGTCGAAACTGTGAGGGGACGTTAAGATCTTGTCATTGAGTTCAACCGGACCTTGGATCTCATTTCTACATGGGGTTCCAGGAATATTGTTGAGTTTAATGCCAAGAAAACCCAGGTGTGTGCTTTTACGTGCAAAAAATCCCCGTTCTCTCCGCTCCCCATTCTTCAGGGTGCTCCCCTCTCAGTGCAGAATGACCTGAGTATCCTTGGTGTCGATATCCGCTGTGATCTCAATCCAAGGAATCACATCGAGGGCGTAATATCTGCCACATCACGCAGGGTTGGAGTCCTGAACAGGGTGCGTCGGTTCTTCACGCCCGGTCAGCTTTATCGTTTGTATAAAGCGCAGGTCCGGCCGGGTATGGAGTACTGCTCGCACCTCTGGGATGGATCCGCCCAGTACCTGCTCGATGCCCTGGATGGATTGCAGCGGCGGGCCATCCGCATTGTGAATGATGCAGACGTTACGAGCAACTTAGAGTCGCTACAACTCCGGAGGGATGTCGCCTCTCTAAGCGTGTTCTACCGCCTGTATAACGGTGAATGCTCTGAGGAATTGTTCAAATTCATCCCCTCCTCTCCATTCCTAACCAGAACCACGCGTGCTGGCTTGCGAAGCCATAGCTTGTCGGTCCAAACCATCCCGGCGCGAACCAAACGGTTCTCTAATTCTTTTTTTTGGGAATCGAACCCGCGATCTCTCGTTTCAAAGCTGGCGTCTAACCAAGCACGCTACGGAAGCTGTTCATACATAACGAAAGTTATTAAATACGAAGAGACCCCCGGATACGTATATTTACAGTTAAATACCCAAAACAATTACGTGAGGATGATAAACTAAACCGCAGGGCTATGTTATCTATGATATATGGTTTGTAGTTATAAAATACGAGACATTTATGAAATATATTGAGTAAAGTGTAAAGAATGGTAGGAACATACATTTTCACGATGATATATTGTGTGATTATCTGGGGGCGCGGCCGAGCCCCCTCCAAGTCGAGCTATAGGCCGTAACATCCTTTTCTCGAAGCAATTCAGACCATTTTCAACCCCCTATAACTTCGTTGTGGCTAAAGCATGAAGCCTGAATTTTCAGTTACTAAGCAGGCATTGTGTAAACACGGTATATTTAAAATTTCATTCAATTTGAACCAGTAGTTTAAGAATTGTAACTAGTCAAACTTTCTTAATTTTGTCACTCACTGACTGACTGACCGATCATCAAAAGTCTAAGGCACTTCTAGCAGACATAGAACCTTCAAATTTAGAATATAATTAGTGTTTAGTGTCTAAAGTAAGGGAAAATTCAAACATTTCATAATTTGTGTCTAGTTTTCTAGATAGACCAACTGCGTAAATAACTTTGTAATCCCATATAAATGCATGGGATTACAAAGTTACATTTGCAGTTAATAAATCATTGTACCCGTATATAATGGAATAATAGTTGTAGATAGATATCTATATATATGAGGCATAACAGGAGGGGATATAGAGAGGGAAATGGTGTATTCAGCCCATGAAACTGTATAACATTCCTCTAGAAAAACATGACGAAGAAAAACTTGTAAATAAATAGACTAAATAGCTCGAAAATATCAATTACAATGAAAGAAAGAACATTAATAATCAAATCCGCTATATTTGTGATAAATTGATACCTACAAAAATAATAAAAATCCATAAGACAGAGGCTTTAAGAAAAATCGTTAGTGATATTCTAGAAGTAAGAAGTACCGAAAAGGAAAAAGTAGGACTCTACAAAAAGACGTGAGATCCCATCAAAAACATCCTGTAAAAAAATTCCAAGTCTCGCAGCTCAGGTTTTCTACCGCAAAAAGTTGTGAGATGCATGTAATACCAAGTCGATTAATTTATTTAGTCCTTAAGGGACCTTCTATATAAAGTTATTACGTTAGTTATTACCATATCAATATTAAAACTTCTTTACGTTTTAAATAAATAGATCGACTTGGCCAACAGCATTATGTATAAATTGTACGATACATTATGTTTTCATGCGATGGCCAAGTCGATCCATTTATTTAAAACGTAAAGAATTTTTAATATTGATATGGTAATAACTAACGTAATAACTTTATATAGAAGGTCCCTTAAGGACTAAATAAATTAATCGACTTGGTATTACATGCATCTCACAACTTTTTGCGGTAGAAAACCTGAGCTGCGAGACTTGGAATTTTTTTACAGGATGTTTTTGATGGGATTACTATAACAGGGAGCGCAAATAAATGGCGCACTTGCTCAGTTGGGTACAAGGGCATAATATTAATATCGTAATAAAAAAATAATATTTGGAAAATACCTATCCGTTTTGAAGTTATGACCGTTTAAAGTTTTAAGTTTAATCACCACTTTTTCGCATAAAATCAGTTGGAATGGATGAAGAACAAGATTTAAACACATACGTATTTTTTCGTTTCGTCGTTAATTGAACGGTTAACGAAATATACCACGAAAACCATTTTTAACAGCATCAAAACTTTCTTAAACTTCGCTTTAACAGCTGTTTACACATGAGTAAGGTCATGAACTCTTAGCTGTATAATTTATCCTTCTCTAACTTCAAAAAAAGGATATTTTTTGTTTCATTTCAAATAAATCAATCAGCTAAACAGGGACGTACTTAGATTTAAGCGTCAATAAATTAACAACATAATAACTTTAGGTGCAGTTGCATCGTGAATGGATTGACTATTTTGTTTGTCATTATTTTCCTTAGTGTCCCAAATCCAAACTGAAAGATACCAAGAAATCACACTGGTCATCGCTTAAATCATGTAAGATTGCGAATTTAATTATAACTAGAAAAGTTTTGGTAATACCTACATAACATTTAAATTTTCTAAATAATTTAGATTCATTGAAAAAATAATCTGATGACACTGATTAATAAAAAATAATATTTTTAAAATGATGGCCCAATTCGGCCCTATTAGTCAAAGGAAGCCGCCGGTCATAGTGTACTTTGTCGGATCCAACGCGGCTCGATTATTCTTCCTTTGAGGTCGCCGCCGCGACCGCGCCGCGGTTTGTGAGTGCGTGCCGAAAGGCGGCAATTTCTTTGTCGGTAACTTTTAGCCTTTTGCAAAAGAAGACCGACATCTTGAGGTGTGTTCACACTACACACTTGATATAACTTAATTGGATTAAGTACTCCGATATAAAAGTTACGTTAAAAAAAGATCTTATTGGACTGATACTGATACTTGCTCAAGAGCTTATAATGTTATTTAAATTTGTCATCAGCCGATCCAGTCAATTACAAATTGCCTATTTACTTTGCTTATTATTGTATTTAACATTATTTTAATGTATTTTGAAAATAATGTTACTTTAAAGTGATAAAATTTCTTCTAAATTCTTATACCTAGAGAAATGTCGTCTACCATTATAGCATAGAATTTGCATATGAGACTTATTTGAGATAAAATTAGTGAAATCAATAAACACTAACTACTAATTTACTGCACTGGAGACCCCGTGCCCTGCAGTGGCACGTATATGGTCTGATACAGTAGTAATACTAATTGTTCAGATGAATTATTATAAACTCAAATAGGAAAGCTTTGTATCTAATGTGAACAGGCCTTTATCTTTCAAGAATCAAAATAATAATTTATTTTTTATTAGTTGAATTCGGATTGCGATCGCGTGTGCATGTATTAGTCGTGTGCATATTATTGTAAATTCGTTTTCAGTTATTTTGAGTAAATTTTATTAATTTAACTATGCTTTGAACATTACCCAATTTGATAGCTTTTGATGTAACTTGTGTTATGTGAAATGTAAAAGTAAAAGTGATTTGTGCTACCAAACTGTGACAGTGTTTTCGTGCGGGTTTTGGCGGATCCTGCGCTTCCAGCTTTGCCTATCAAGGTCATTACGGTTTACATTACAAGGTCAGTTAACTATTTTGGTGGTCATTAATGACAACTAACCAGCCCATATGAGTCACCCACGGCCTCCGTGGCGCAGTTTGTAAGAACCGCCTGTGAAATGAGAGACCGCGGGTTCGGTTCCCGCCCCGAGACAAATAATTTCCGTGAACCATAATTATTTTTCTAATACCCGCGACACAAGATTTGTATCTTAGTGTGGGGTTAGTACCCATGTATGTGACTGTTGGCAGTATTAATTTAATATCTTTTTTATGTACCCTGAGCGTGATGTACACAATCGACTTATAAGTAAATAATGAGCTCTGCTTATTTATTGTTGAATGTCTACCGTTCAGTTGTAAGGTTCAATCAGTTTAGCTTAACATGTTAAGGGGTAGCATGTGTAACATTAGTTTTTTTTTTCTCGGCATCTTTCTTAATATTCGCTAGCGCCATACAAATCCGTCTTAATTAAGATTCCTTCACCATATAGGTACTATAATGTATATTGGCCGGTGCGCCGTTTTCTTGTCCACCCTGTATATTGGCTTTAATTCGATGTGTATCAATTGTTAAACATAAATACAGTAAAATAACCTACGACTACCTCGTTGAGGCAGTTGGGGTCCAGGGTTCGAATCCCGGATAAATCCCGGGCAAAGTGATTGTATTGTCCCAAAGTGCCCAATATGGCGATAGGCTGGGAAAAGATGTGAATTTATGTAAGTAAGTCTCAAATATATTTGCTCTGTAATATGTAGATTATAATGCTCGTCCAGCGTCCTATTATGTACATTAATTGTTGGTAATAAAAAGTAATGACTAAACATATTGTAGCACTAGCAATGTTTACGAAGTTACAAGTTGACAAAAAAATGTTGTGAGGATTTTAAAACATTTCGCTGTCTTTACATCGACATGTGTACTATGTATGTATACAATATATATACATGTAGACTAAAGCATCTCCCTCTTTCAACTATATTTTCATCAATTACTATTATCTTAATGCCTGGAAAACCCACCGGTTTTCTTTGGAATTTTTGTGCTGCATATGGAGATAGTCTCTCCCTTATCACAACTTAGGAAGAAAATAAGCAGTTATGGATAGAACTATGGAATATCTGCCTATACTTACAGAATACAGTCATTAGCTTATGTGGATATGCTTATAGTTCCATATATACTTTAAAATTCGCTGATGTTCTTTATCAATTGTAAACACGACTGTGAAATGTGGGTCGAGAGATATTCGCGAATTTCGCAAAGGTTATTTCCTTTGTACGGTATCGCCCGCATTAAGTCTGCCGATAAAACCTATCATTTCGCTGATGTCCTTAACTTCTATAGGCAGACACTACATGCGTTTCAACCAGGAAATGTGTCATAGATAAACTGGTTGCATGGCTTTTCCTAATCCTCCACTATTGATACTCGGTATTATAATAATCGACCCATATACGTTGGCTATTCACTATCCACGTCAGGGGCCTCCCCTAAAATTGAGAGTGCTTAGTTTAGACAGCCTCCGTGGCGTAGTTGGTTAGACACCGGCTGTAAAACGTGAGCCTGGTTCGATCCCCGCACCGAGACAAATGTTTGTGATGCCCACAAGTATTTGTCTCGGGTCTGGATGTTTGTGAGACCGAAAAGTGGCTCGTAGTTCCTGATACCCACGACACAGGACTCGATCTTAGTGTTGGGTCAGGGCTATGTATGTGCCTGCTGGGTGTTATTTATATATTTATTAGCAGTATTGTAAATGCCACTTATTCTAAGACTCAACGGCTCGAAAACGGATAGAAATTCCTTCATGAATAATTAGCCTAGTTGTTCTTTAACATGGAAAAATGAGATGTTGCATCGACTTCTACGTGTGCCAAGTGCATTCAGAAGATTCAAATATCCAGGTCTAGCAACTGCAAGAATTGCTACAGCGATGTTTTTGTTACAATATGCAAACTGCAGCAATATGGTGTGCATGGATCCCTGCTGAAATGGTTTAAGTCCTATCTGTCCTATCGTCCACAATTTGTTGCAGTCAATAATTACACATCTCAATTATACTTCGCAAGTTCAGGGGTACCGCAAGGGTCCCATATTGGGCCTATTTTATTTATAGCGTTTGTAAATGATGTCACATCCGAGATTAAACATTGCGAGTATTTACTCTTTGCAGACGATCTGAAAATGTATAAGACTATAAATAATCAGGAAGATTGTAATTTAATTCAGAGCGATTTACATGGACTGGAAAATTGGTGTTTGATCAATCACATGACTTTAAATGTACAAAAATGTCATCACATAAAATTTTCAAGAAAACGAACCTCCTTGTCATCTACCTATAATCTTTTTAAAACAAATATTAACAAAGTTGATGAGATGCGTGATCTTGGAGTTATTATGGACACTGCGTTAAATTTCAAATCTCACATTAACTCTGTTGTTAAAAAATCTGCACAAATGCTTGGTTTCATCAAGCGGCAGACACGAGGTTTCAAGCGACACAAAACAAGAATTATTTTATACAATGCCTTGGTGCGTAGTCAGTTAGAGTTCTCCAGTGTAGTATGGAATCCTTTTTATGCAGTTGATTCACAAAGAATTGAAGCCATTCAAAGATCATTTACCAAATATCTTGCATTCATATCCCGCGGTATAAGCCACCGGCGCCCCTATGACGAGCGTTTAAACTTTTTTGAGATGATTTCGTTGCGAGAGCGTCGACGTGTGAATGATTTGATTTTCGTCTTTAGTATTTTGAAGGGTACAACTAAATGCAGTTCTTTAGTTGAGCGCCTGTGTTATTCCGTTCCTTCCAAACCTCCAAGACACCCAATCAACAATGTACTTCATGTCCCTTTTTGTAGAACAAATATAGGATTGAACTCACCTTTAGTAAGAATGTGCAAAGAACTTAATAAGTTGTACAAGTCTGTACCTAGTGTGGATGTACATGCAGATACGCTCTACTCTTTCAGAAGACCAATTTCTGGAACAAATGTAACCCTGGTGGATATTTAGAATATGTAATTTAGGCCTCATTTTCTTTTTCTTTTTTAAATTTGTATGTCTACTATTTTTATATTTTTGTAAATGATCGTTATGTTGAATGACCTTAAATTAGTAATTGTTTTGTTTCTGTACTTTGTTATTTGTTTCCAAATTTTAGTTTTATTTTGTATTAATTAGGTATAGTGTTGATTTGTTAAATTTTATGAATGTTGTGTACGTCTTTAATTGGCATTCATATCAGTGATTTAATATGCTTTGCCTTATATATCTGTAATGCTATTGATGTGTTTGCTGTTGATGTACCTATTTTAAATAAATAAATAAATAAACAATGGACTGTTATAAAATTATGGACTTTTTTTTTTTTTTTTTTTTATTGCATTGAATGGCGAGACGAGCAAGCCGTTCGCCTGATGTTAAGCGATACGACCGCTCATAAACAGTAGTAACATTCCACTGCGCTCGCCATCCTGAGACATAAGATGTTAAGTCTCAATATGTCCAGTAGTTGCTCTGGCTACAATGTCCTTCAATCCGAAACACAACAGTGCATTTAAGCAGTGTTGTTTCACGGGAGAAATAGACATTGCGGTGGTACCTACCCAGATGGCCTCTCACATATGAGAGACCTACCACCAGTAGGACTTTTTGGTTTATTATCCAACTAAACCCGTGGTTCCTAACCTGGGGGTAATTACCCCCTCGGGGGTAAAGTCTGTATTTTGCGGGGGTAACAATGAGCTGGTTATCGTCTTAAGTGAAACAAAACCTAACATTACAAACTTGTAAAAGCTAAGCAGCACCTCGTGGTACTGTGGTGGTATAAATTTTTTGAACTAATAGAAATTTCAAAAGCATAATTATTGGTTATGTGCAATTTTTTGAGTTGAATAAAGTCTACGTATAAGGTATTAACACGTGTTGTTTGAGATCATCCTTGGGAGGAAGGGTAAAATCAATCACCCTAGAGGGGAGGGGGGGTAAAATCAGTTACCCTAGAGGGGAGGGAGGGGTAAAATCAGTCACCCTTAGATCTTAGGGGTAACGGACCTAAAAAGGTTAGGAGCCACGGAACTAAACTAATAAGTATCGTTTGACGTTTCATGCTTTTCAATTTAACATTTTTCGTAAATTATGTATGTTTATTCAACATATATATGTATGTATGTATGTGTATTATAAATTGAAATATTCGTACACCTGAAGCCCAAACTTTCGTTCGTTTCGTTTATCCATCCCATGGTTGTCTGGCAGAGATTGCTTCAAGCAATCAGACCGCCACTTGTGCATATATTTAATTTCATGTTGTTTTGTCATTTTTATTAATATGGTGTACAATAAAGTGTTAAAGCCACAATTCCATGGGTTTACGATTTTTATTATTATATTTGGGTGAGAATGTATGAAACGTCAAACGGAACCTATTATTTAAGTTGTATAGTAGTCGATAATCCTTTTACAATTCTTTGTTATTTGCATACATCTACACAGACATAAAATTTATTGCCTCTAGCTATTTACTTCAATAGATTAAAACATACCTTAATCTATAGCTAATAAACTCGTAAAATACTTACAATCGGCAAAAAATTGTAGCAATACATTGTATTTTTAGAGACTTCCCGTTCCGTGATATATTAATTGAAGTGAAATTATTTCGATACTATTCGTAGATAAGATGCAATTTATATAATATAATCTATGAACAGTATCGAAAACCCTGGCATTGGATAAGATAACGGAAAAATAATAAGATTCCAAGCAAACGATAGAAATAAATAAAAGATACAAAGATTAATCAATAAATGCACTATTTTGTCGAAATATTTTCAATGCAATAAGATTATCTTATCTGTTTTATACTCGTAGTTTAGTGAAAATGATCGATCATTTCTTTATATTCTTATACAAAATCTATTTTTCTTTCTGATAGCAATGTATAATATGAGAATAATAAATGCACCAAATAGTTACATACATACATGTGTAGTTCTGTCCCCACACTAAGATTGGGTCTTGTATGATGGTTACCAGGAACTGCGAGAGACTGTTCGGTCTCACAGACCATTAATCTCGGTGCGGGAATCGAACCCGTGGCCTCTCATTTCTCAGCCGGCGTCTAACCAACTGCGCCATGCCGACTGTGAATCATGGGATCCTAGATTAGATTTCCGGGTTATGATTTTATGTACAAGATAAAGCTCCAGTTTGTATTCAATATACACATCCTCTAATCAATATTATCCTGTGAAAGTCGATGTCATAACAGGGAAACCGGTCGTAATTAAAGTAAATCGGTTCTAAGAAGTCAAGCTGGAAATAAGACAGGGGGGATGATAATTAAGAACCATTAGCATCAACTTGTAGCAGTTCATTTCTGCACTTCGGCATTATGTTATTTTTGTGATAGCGTGCATTCTTGCAACAGAAACATTCATTCTTGAATGTTTCTGTTCTGGGCGGTTACAATATCAGAAGCGAAGTTCGAATGTACGAACTATCGACGTTCGAAGTAAGTTTATAAGATTTCCACGTCTAAAAACCTATTCTAAAACTGTTCAGAAGTCTCATTGCTTATGTATAGTATTAGAATAGTATGATTCACTCCGAACTTCGTCTATTGTTACGACGTACGATAGAGGATTAGAAGATGTTGTGGTGGTTGTGGAGTACCATTTGTAAAGTTTTACGTACGATGTTCGCACATTCGAAGTTTTTTTTCGATTCATAGAATAACCCACCTAAACAGTCGGCCAAAGTGTTAAAACATAAGACAAGTATTATGACGTATGTGGACTGTGGAACGAATGTCAACCTTTCGTGGCGACTTGGTTGTCAAGTTTTGAATATAAAGTAGTTATGATATAATTATATACCTATTTCTTTGAATGTTGCACTTGTTTTCCTTCGCTTTTTAATTATGAGTTCGTCATGTTAATTAAAATATAAGCTTGTTGAAGTCTAAAAAATATCCAACACTGCAAATAATTCTTATTTGATAAATAACTTAACAATCTAAAATCGATATAACCCACCTAATGAAATAAAATTTATATTATTTAACTAAATTAGAAAATAACAATAATAAATGTAAGTAGTGTAAATGTAGTACCAACCTGTAAAATCGATCAATCACAATCAAAATTGTTACTTTCTTACTAATATAGGCACCGATAGCAAAGTAATACCGGGTATCTCAAGACTGCTACCGAAAACGAAGCCGGGTGGTAGTTATAGTGACTACAAACACAACGCAACTAAAAATTTCGCAAAGAAGCGCGACAATAATTTTTTATGATTTTTTAAATGTCGTCATTTTTGGGTGGTAAATCTATAGTTTTTGTTAAAATTATAATTTAAACACTTTTATACCTTAGATTGTTTATAAATAAAAGGGTATACACTATTATTTTAGGAAAAAAATTATTTACCACCCAAATATGGTCATAGGAAAAAAATAACAAAAAAAAAATTGTCGCTTTTTTTTGCAACTTTTTCTATTGCATTGTGTCTGAAGTCGCTTTAACTACCTCCCGGTTTCGTTTTCGGTAGCAGTCTTGATATACCCTGTATAGTAGGCAAATGTACCCACTTAGGTTGACACCTAGTTTTAATTTGAAATTGTGATGGAAGAAAATGAAAACCTATTTTATATTTTCATTTATAATAGTGGATTTATTTAAATTAAAATTTGAGTTCGCATGATTTTGTAATATGTCATTCAATCAATCGGTTACGTACCTGAAAAATGTACCTAAATAATATTGTTATATTTTCCTCTCGACTAAAGCGGTGACAATGACTGTAAGTCGTAATGCCGTGAGGCGCATACAGAAATGTATACGTGTCTTTGTGTTTGCTTGAAACTTGACACTTATAGTAAACTGTTGAGCTATTTTATATATTTTCACAGCCTCCGTAGCGCAGTTGGTTAGACGCCGGCTGTGAACCGCGAGGCCGCGGGTTCAATCAACGCACCGAGACAAGTATTTGTGTGATCCACAGGTATTTGTTTCGGGTCTGGGTGTTTGTGACACCGTAAAGTCTCTCGTAGTTTCTGATACCCACGACACAAGACTCGATCTTAGTGTGGGATCAGGATTATGTACTGTTGGGTGTATTTATATAGAACATTTCTAATCTGCAGAATTACCTCGAGCTTTGATATTCTTTCCAATGACGAGTATTTTCTATACAAGTTTTGGAAGGAGGGTTAAAGATTTTTGGTGTTCTGGAAAGATAATCCACTTCAACCAACCGCTAAGATTACTAACGCTCTACGCCAATATCTAGGATAGTAGGATGTTTCGAAATGTCTGTACTTTATACAAAACTTTACGCAAAACCTGCTATGAATACTAAATGCAATAACTACGGAGTACAGCGATATTCACCTAGGTTTAAAGGCATTGACCGCTGCACTCGTAAAATTAAAATTAGTAAACAGAAACTCACTTTTAAAGAGCTTGTGGAATAATACAAAATGAAATACTATTGGCTTGATAAATAAATACTTGTTATTGAAGTTATATAGAACTATCATCGTTAAAATTATCACATAACTGATGGCGTCACAGCACCGCCGTCATCACCATGTCATGCTCGGGTACGTATTACCACAGAATACTTACGTAGATTACAGATTAACAATTAGTCGTGAAAGAAAAATTCCTGAGTATCTAGTGAATTATTTTACCGGTACACGAATGACGAAACAACTGGTGGCAGGTCTATTATATGAGCGGCCGCCTGGGTAGGTACCACGGAAATGTCTATTTCACTCGTCAAACAGCAGTTTAAATGCACTATTGTGTTTCGGATTGAAGGACATTGTAGCCAGAGTAACTACTGGGCATATTGAGACTTCACATCTTAAGCCTCAGGGTAACGAGTGCAGTGGAATGCCAGGCTTTGCTTTGTAATTATGATGTTGTTTGGTTTTGCTACTGTCCATGAGCGGTCGTATTGCTTACCATGATGCTCATCATCATGAATGGCATGCTCGTTTTGCCATTGAATAGACATTGCGGCGGTACTTACCCAGGCAGTCTCTCACAGAAAAAAGAACTACCAGCAGTACTTCTAAAAATAAATATTATTCTCTATGATGCTTATCATTCATTCCGAACTTAGTCTATCATTACGACGAAGATAGAGGATCCAAATATTTTGTGGAGTACCTAAGCACATTCGAACAGTTTTACCAAAAACGTCCGAACATTCGAGTTTCGTTTCGTGTTGTAAAGTAACCCCGCTGGTTGTTATGAAACTCAAAAATTTTTAGTAGTTTCCGATACCCACAACACAAGACTTGATAATAGTGTGGGGTCATGACAATGCTTTTCAGTGTATTTTTTTATTATAATAAATATACATTTCAATGTTGTATTTGTGTGTTGTGTTTGTAATGTATTTTTATCTTTTTTCACTATTGTATGCAATTTCAAAAACGTACTTATAATAATAAATAATAAATAACACCCAACAGTCACATACATAGTCCTGACCTCACACTAAGATCGAGTCTTGTGTCGTGGGTATCAGGAACTACGAGAGACTTTTCGGTCTCACAAACACCCAGACCCGGAAGAAATATTTGTGGGCCGCACAAACATTTCTCTCGGTGCGGGGATCGAACCCGCGGCCTCTCGTTTCACAGGCGGCGTCTAACCAACTGCGCCACGGAGGCTGTCAAAATAAGCACTTGTAAACAAGCTAGTATGAGCATTATCAGTTTCAAGTGAACATAGTGTGCGAGTGCTATCAATTAGAAAACAAACTTCCTAGGACACTAGACTGTAATATGAGGTCATTAAACCATGATTCCAGAGCCTTTTGTTTACAACAATTACATATCGGGAAGACTTACAAGTAAATGTACAAAACAAGTAAAATTAGCTGATTAAATCGCACAAATTGATAAGATTTAAATTTATAAATAAACATCCTTAGCATGCTGCAGTTCACTGATTTTATTCACACATTTCGAATATCCAGTTTTGTTTGAAATTCGAACCATAGATAGAGATCATTGTCGAACATGCATATTCCAAAAAAAAAAAACAATTAAGCTTATTATTTTTTAGTTATTATTGCTTAGTTCCTAGTTATTACTGCTTTTGTGTGTGGTGTACAATGGATATAAATAATTAAAAATAAATAAAATAAGTTATACAAAGAAGACATTAATCCAATATGGTGTCAAGATGATATGAAGGGTGTTTGTGAGACCGAAAAGTCTCTCGTAGTTCCTGATACCCACGACACAAGACTCGATCTTAGTGTGGGGTCAGGACTATGTATGTGACTGTTGGGTGTTATTTATTATTATTATTTATTTATTTATTTATTAAACAAATTTCAGCAATTAAAAAAAGATAAGTATTTCAAAGACCTCGTCTGAAAAGAAGTTCGAAATTCGAATATTCGAACGTCCGACGTCCGGAGTAAATTATATGTTTGCCATAGTTGTAAGTGGTACTCAACCAACGTCACCGTTCTATGACGTAACAGTTCAGTAGGCAGGTTTACATAGTGATTCATATGAATAATCATTTTTGCTAATACAAGCTTATCACGCCCATGTTTTGCAACATTGTAGTAAGCCGATAAAACACAAACATGCGAAAATCTTAATCACTATCTCCTACAAAACACTCGAAAAACTCAATATAGACGTAAATGAAGCCGAAATTATTAAGGTTAATAAACACGCTATCTACAGGAAACTGCAGGCGTCGGTCGTGAGTCGTGATGTCATGAAAAACACTTGTATCGTTATCATTTGCAATTATGTTACAAAAACGTTGTAGTCACTTTGAGTGTTTAGCTCATTTTGCGAGTTTACAGCTCATGCACATATCATTAATCGGGAAGCTAAATAGCAGAATAGATAAGATAATTTTGTGACAATTTAGCTCTTGCTTGTCAATCACCATGCACTTAAAACAATATAGGAAAATATCTAGAGGAAAACTGCATAGCGATTTATAAGAATTTTACGGTATGTTAAGTCCGCCAACACGTATTAGGCCAGCGAGGTGGACTCTTTTTTTTTATTGTCATGAATGCTGTGTTCGCTCATGGGCAGTAGGAATACTTGGCATTCTACTGATATATTATATCCAATATGTCCAATCGTTACTTTGCCTACCATGTTCTTCAAACCGGAACACAACAGTGCGTTTATAATGCTGTTTGGAGGGAGAAACAGACATTGCGGTGGTACCTACCTAGGCGGCCTCTCACATATTATGAGACACTTACCACCAGGTATAAGTACACAGAGCTTTTGTATATGTTTATTGGTATTATAAGTTATAAAGCTTATGAACCGTTATAGTGTAGACGATTATGAAGCTAAGAAAACCTTTGGCCTTGTTCTGTTTTATGCTTCGGCCTCTAATATTCCAGATTATAACTAATTTATTATATTAACCCGCGTGTACACGAAATGTATTCTGGGTGATTAATTAAATTTTTGACATGCTCCGGTCCCCGCGGGCGCAGATGGTTAAACGCTGGCTACGAAACGAGAGGCCGCCGTGGGTTCGATCCCCGTACCGAAACGAATATATCTGTACACCACAGGTATTTGTTCCGGGTCTGGGTGTTTGTGAGACCGAAAAGTCTCGTAGTTTTCCGATACCCACGACGCAAGACTCGATCTTAGTGTAGGATCAGGACTATGTATGTGAGTGTTTGGTGCATTTATTTATTATTACTTAATTAAAATACAAAGTACAATTTAAACTGCCCTCTCATTATATTCCTACTTTCATGTCCATCCCATGGTAGTCGGTAAGAGATTGCCTTGAGCGATACGACTATCAATTATACTCTGTAATATCTCTATGTTAAATTTAGTTTAAGATTTATTTGATGTACAAAAAAATAATAAAATAAATAAAATTACCAAGATATTGTAGCCAATGTAAATCCTGGTTTCGCTAGTAACTCATTTGAAGGGTCGAAATAAAACTTGATTGTCCCTTTTTCTATTTACCACAACACAATGCGCTTGTGTAAGAACCTATAAATATTTTGGTACATTTTTATCCTCAACTACGTCTATCACTACTCTTATTGTGCAGAATTAAAATAACATGAAGTTTAATTTTAGAATAATCATATAGCACGCATAAACATTTTTCCTTTTATAGTTAATACTTACTGCCACACCCAAAGGCTGTCAATCAAATAGTTAGATTTAATAGAATTGACTTCACTAAAGCTATACTATAGAACCACATAATTATCAATTAAATATACCAATCAAAATTAGTTTTAATGCGTGTAGCACATATTCGAACATTTAAACTTAGTAGAATCCTCAAGTAACATAGAAATAAATTTAACAAAAATGGAACATATTCAAAAGTCCGAAAAAAGTAAAATACCGCTACATGAACACATGTACCGACTGGTGTTATATGTGAATTTTATTGTCAATAGATTAATATGGAGCGCGCCGCAACAATGCAAAACTCTTGATAAGAATATAATAAGTATATATTATTTTAGTTCGACGATTCAATAATTTTACATTTTACAGTTTTTTTTTATTGCAATGAATGGCAAGACAAGCATGCCGTTTGGCTGATGGTAAGCGAAATGACCGCTCATGAACATTAGCAAAACCAAACAACACCTTGAATTACAAAGCAATGCTTGGTATTTCACTGCGCTCGCCATTTTGAGACATAAGATGTAAAGTCTCAATATGTCCAGTAATTAATCTGTCCACAATGTCCTTCAATCCGAAACACAACAGTGCACTTAAACCGCTGTTTGGTGGGATAAATAGAGGTTGCGGTGGTATCCAGACGGCCTCTCGCATATGAAATACCTACCACCAGTAAATATACATATGACATATTTAAATAAATATGTTTTATATTTCTCATTCCTGTTCATATTAGTTACCTATTCTAATAGCTTAAATACTTACGAAGTTATTTAAAGACAGTTTATGAATGTATTTTAAAAACCGTCATATTTAAGATACCACAAAAAATATTGTAGAGTTTTTTTTACGAAATACTTATTTCCCGTCTTCGTTTTCGGTCGCAGTCTTAATATACTCTGTATTTAGCGATCTGACAGAAAACAGTTGCCGCACTAAAATCATAAACATCATTAATACTGAAACAATAACATCCATGATATCTGAAATGAATGTTTTATGGATGCAAAGATAAACACTATCCATAAATAACTAGATTTTATCTCTTTTGTGTTCGAAGCACAGAACATTCATAACAATCAAAATGATTACTTCAATGACATTCTCTAACGGAGTGAATTATTCGCCAATTAGAGTTAGATCATTCATTGTATACTCAATCTACTAGTATAGACGACAGCGTTTATGGCTAGTCGTTCGGAGATATTTACACACAGGCAATCTGGTAAATAGATGATCTTTTGAACACCTACGAAAATCCAGTATTTATTTTTCTACCTGGCTTTATCCCGGTCGGTGCCAGGGTCGATTTCGCTCGATCTTTGGCCTCCTCTGTAGTAAGGCCATTGACTCTCATATCTTTGACCACATCTAGCCAACGCTTCTTTGGTCTACCCCTCGGTCAAGGTCGAAACCCACAGTACTATCTTAGCTTTTATGTAAACGGACCAAGGTCCAGAGATCAGCAAAAAATGATGACATTATCTAATCAGGACTGTACATATATAAAAATGGACAGCCGAGGGTCTTAAAATCGATTAAAATTGGCCGGGATTGCAAATTATCAAAATCCGGCATCTGAAACCCGCCGATATAACGTTAGAGAAGAGCACCGATATATAAAAAAAATTAATGGCAAAATGATTCAACCTTTCCAAGTTCAATACTTAATAATTTGTGGTATTTACAATTTAGTACACTTAAATACGTATGTCACACCTTTTTCCTCACTAATAAGTAAGCATTCTAAGTGGCCTGTGATTCGTAAGTCATTGTGCTATTTAGCCAGGGAAGTCCCTACACCAAGTGCCTAACGATATAGTCACCGTTTTGGTTATGTATATTCGAAAATGTATGCCTGTAGCCTATTTTTAAATATCAATCCTTGAAGATTATCTGAATTAGGCGCTTTAAAGTTATCATTTGTTGTCCTAATTCAGAGATAAAATATTTTTTTAACTGTTTTGAACATCAATTACCTTCCAAAACGGTAAAAATGTGTAATGGTTGTATATTGTGCATCATTTGGTTGCCCATTAACTTTTAACTATTTATGAGCAATCATAACCATAAACTAAATTCCATAAATATTTATAACAATGCCCCCACAGGTTCTGCTGCAAGGAAATGGGTAATAAGTACATAATAATCTTGACCGCCCATTAAAATAAGTTGTTAAATCGCCCATTTCCTATAATCTCCTCATTTTGTTTGCAGAGGCGCAACCCACTCAAACTTGGTGATATGCGACGAGAACGGAGTCGTGGTGGGCAAGGCGACGGGTCCAGGAACAAACCATTGGACCCTGGGAATAGATGAATGTGCAGAGAGAATCCTTGCCATGGTACGGGATGCGAAAGAAGACGCTGGATTGCCTGTTGATCAACCTCTGGATTCTTTGGTAAGTTGGGAACTTTGCGTGCTATTCTGAAATGTTGCATGTATTCACCGTTCGGATATCGGGAAATATACGTGATTATTTTCGGTTCCATATGATGTGATTCCCTCTGTCACCTCAAGCGAAGTTTTCAATGATATTAAAACTCCAGTAAAACTGCTTTTCAAATTCCAAACAATCTCTTATCAATTATCTTTTGAAAAAGTTCAAGTTTCGATTTCATCTTTCTCGATCGAGAATTTTCTTTCTTCGTTCATTGTTTTATGTGTTTGCATGTTGTAAAGTGCATGCACTTCCCACGCCGTATTTACTATTTCCTATTCTTGATTACAGAAATATGTAGACCCAATTTACTTTAATTTATTTGCATTACCCACTCCCATCCTGATGACGTGAACATTATAATTTGCGGATTTCTTCATTTGATTAATGAAAAGTCCTTCAAACATGGTCTGAGGGAGTGGTCCAGTATATAATTAATCAAATTAATTAATGCATTTATAGCGAATGAACGCAAGTTGCTTACCTCTTTAGGAGATTGCTTTGTTAACCAGTTGACGTCTTTGCCTAGTTAGCACACCTTGTTACTGTTTAATATGCATGCCACATTTTGTACCGCAGACAATTAAAGTACTTATTGGTTGGTGAATTGTAAGGCAGCTCCAAAATTTGCCACATGTTACTGATCCAACCAATAAGATACAAGTTTTGCAAGAAACAAATAAAGACACTTAATATTGCTGCTCGTTTAAACCTTTAATATAGGTTTGAAGACCGTAATTAATTTAAACAAAAAAGATGTAAAAAGTATAAATAGATAGATTGAAATAATCAGCGTTTTAATGTGAACCATAACACCAATTTAACACGTCAATATATAAAACGCGCGAAATGATTTGATATAAAATGATTTGTCTCATTCTACCGCTGTATTAACAATGATATAAGCAATTCAGCCAATACACCACAATTGAAACCCATTTTAGTTCAATTGGTGTTCTGAGTATAGATTGTTTTTGCATTACATCACGCATTTGATCTTTCTAACGCTCGGTGTTATATAAATGTATAATCAGCATATTGTCCCCGGTATCATCATTACTAATAATTATAAGTATATTTATTCAATTGATATTCTAATCAGAAACCTTTGCGCTCTAGTTTGAAAACGTTGAATCGACAGAACTGTGACAGACTGGTTCTAATATCAGTACCAACAAAGCATAGCTCATATCCCTTTATTAATTTCCACTCAGCTTGAAACTAAGTTCCATAGCAGACTAAACTAATACATCTTTCCATGCAGAATCTTTAGCCACTAAATATATTTTGTTTTATTACCTAAAAACATTAAATCATGCGGAACCGGTATCGAAATAATGGATTGATTGCTGTTTGTTCCCCAGGGTCTCACGCTGTCAGGTTGTGAGCAAGAGAGCAGTAATGCTGAATTGGCTGCTTGCGTCAGAGCAAAAGACCCGACTTGTGCTCGTGCAATATACGTGGCTTCTGACACAGCAGGCTCCTTGTTCACGGGAGCTCCTGACGGCGGAATGGTGCTTATTGCTGGTAAGGTATTTACTGTAGTAGAAGTCTAGAAAAAGGAACATTGTAACCAAGATCTTACATTTGAGAATGTCAAACTTCAAACGAACGAGATTGAGTAGAATTTAGAACAGCTAATTGTGACATCAATCGGCATGAAAGGTACGAATAGGAAGTGTTAAAGACGAATGCCGGACTGGTGCAAATTCAAATTAATATATGTAAAAATACATTACAAAGTCAAAAAAATCAAATAATTATTCAGACAGAAATGTAAAATAGCTGTACTTTACGGTTTCGCCTTCTACACATATCATAGATTGGAGCATAAATAACATAGTGTGAATCTAAAATAATCTTAATTAAAATTAAGTAATAAAATTAACTTACGCATAGACTTCTAATTACGTATTCCTAAATAAGTGTAGTAAAACAAATTTGTTTTCATAATAAAATTAGCTCTCGGACAAGGAAGCGAGAAGAACCTTGACACTAATATTTGGAATAACTGTCCAGTTCACTATAGCATATCTAATAGTAACAACTAAATTAAAATAAATTAAACGGAAGAGATTGTACTGTTCTCCGTAGGTGTGTCAGACAAGAATGTCGATTTACTTGTTATTTTTACAATTCTCAATGCACCCAACTTGGTATTTAAAGCTAAAGACGATTTCTGAGTTGCTATTAAATGAAATGCATAAAAATCCTCATTTTAGTTAAAAGTGGATAAATCAAAGCAAGACATCACTTTCTAGAAGCCCTCATTAAAGTAAGAACTCCTTCCTACAGGAATTTTAGGCCTTTCAAACCTTGACATAGTTACGAACAATACATAAACTCTGATATCTATTCTTTTCAGAGTTTTATTATAGATGACAGTTATGGAACTAAAACATTATGACTCCTTAAAAAGCAATGATTTTCTGATCCTCAAATATTTTATGTTGCTTAGGCGTCCTGAAAGCTATCTCTCGCATCTTTGATGCCTACAAAACCATGCACGTATCTTAATGTTGAGTCAGCTCTATGTATGTGACTTTTAGGTGGATTTTATTAATTCTAATCACGGTTTGCAGTTGATGTCACGGTATGTTAATAGTATTTCCCCAAGAATTGTGCCATCTTGCGAAATGGGGACAAGTACCCTCAATCTCGTCCGGAGATAACCTTTCATCTTTGACGCCTTGCATTGCTGCCGATGTTTTGATTCATATTATCATTGAGAACTTCTGGTCGGTATTGGGGTCAGGGATTAGTTTACGAGAACGTGAAATTCATAGGGAAAAAGAGAAAGTAGTTAAGTGAAAGAGTTTTGTTTGGAGGCAAGTCGCTTTTAGAAACTGTTTATGCGATATATGGCAAAATTATTGGTTTTGATTGCATTTTCTTGGTAGAGTGGTTGCTCTGTTCGGTGTTGTCTTATTCTGAGATCTACATATTTATAAATTAGTGTAACTATTGACAGTGATCAGAGCCTTAGGGAAAATCCAAAAATTATTGCTTTTAATAGTCCATCTTCTCGGTAGAGTGGTTGATCTGGCCGGTGTATCTAATTCTGAGACCTATTCTTATTTGGAGACCATTTTGACGGCTCTCATAGCGTTAGGGCAAACCCGCTCCGAAGCTAAAGACCGGATAGTTGTCTAACGTACAATAACTGCGCAAGTTTTTACCGTGAGGTTATTTAGGTATTTCTATTGAACGTATTTGTACAATTATGCTTCACCCACAATCGCTCACTGCTGATCATGAGTTTCATTTATACTTAATAAAAAATTTGGTTGAACTTAGGTCATCATATACAGTTACACTGAGGGTTAGTGAACCATTTATCCATCTTAAACTATGTACAATATTTCATACCAATTAACAGATCAGTTTGTATTCTAACAGTACAGTGAATTTGTCCTGAATACAAATACATCGGTGGGGCAAGTATTGGTCTAGGGTTCATTGCTCTGCCTTTCACTGTATGCCGCATGGGGCCCGATCTCAGCCGTGGGTGATAGCTCGCAACTTCCTCATGTTTGCGCTGGAGGTCAAGAGCCGCAGTCATTGAAGGAGACTAAGGTCACATTACCTTACGTTAAATCACTCAAGGTCTCCCTGTAGTACAAATAATGGCTTGTGCCTTCGAAGGCATTATTAGCCGTGTTATTGGACCGTGTTGTGCAAAAATATTGCTATCAAATCTAATTTTAAAAAATCATTTAAATAAATCAATCAAATATTGAAGCTCGGCCAGTCTCTGGGAGAAATGTATAACTAATTGTCCTTAAACCGCAACGAATTAGTCATGAAGTAAACAATCGATCATTAATAAATGTAATATGTATGTGTAGATATAATTAACTTTCTATACTTCACAGGTACTGGATCTAACGCGTTGCTGCGGACACCGGATGGTGAACAACATGGTTGTGGCGGTTGGGGCTATTTACTTGGAGACGAAGGCGGTGGTAAGTAGTTTTACCTCTAATTTTTTTTTATAGCATAGCATGGCGAGACCTGTTTGCCGTGCCTGATGGTAAGCGATATGTCCGCTCATGAACAGTAGCAAAATCAATCAAAAAATCCTTGAATACATTCCACTGCGCTTGCCGTCCTGTCCACTAGTTACTCTGGCTACAATGTCCTTTAATCCGAAACACAACAGTGCATTTACACTGCTGTCTGGAGGGAGAAATAAACATTGCGGTGGTACCTACCTAGGAGGCCTCTCACATATGAGAGACCTACCACCAGTAAAAATGCTGTGTCGTGGATATCACACACTACGAGAGACTACAGTCTCACAAACACCCAGACCCTGAAACACGTAAATATTTATTTCCGTCTAACCAACTGCGCCTTGGAAGCTGTCAAATAGTTATAAGAGTATAGATTAGAGGTACCAGATTCAGTGTTGTAAAAAAGCTCGAGTCGGCGCTTAAACGCTCGGGTCGACGCTCAAGCAGATTGCTCGTGCTCGAGTCGGGACTCGACTGAAGCGCTCGACGCTCGAGCAGTGGCTTGAGCGCTCGGCTCGAGCTTGAGCGCGCGCTTAGATTACATAGTTATAGAAACTGTAAAAAAGATCTGTATCAGCCCATATACGTCCCACTGCAGGGCACGGGCCTACTCTACAATCGAGAGTTCGATTGAGAGTGGTTAGGTCATATAGTCCACCACACTAGCCTAGTGCGGGTTGGCGGACTTACATACCATAGAAATTTTTATAAATCACTATGGTATCCAGGTTTCCTCACAATGTTTTCCTTCACCGTTTTAGTGCGTGGTGATTGACTATCAATAAACACATGACTCCGAAAAGTCAGCGGTGTGCCCTGGGATTCAAACCCGCGACCACCGTAAAAAAGATAGTAAAATTGAAATAAGGCAATTTCAATTTTATTTCTAACGATATTTATATTATAATAGTAGAAAAATACTTACATATTTATTATTAGTATACAATATGCCATATGATCTACGCCATAAGGCCCAAATTACATTACAAGTGTGGTTTAGCTTTTTGTTTGTTTTTGGTTTTTATGTTTTACTGGTGGTCAGTCTCGTAATATGTGAGAGGCTGTCTTGGTGGGTACCACCGCAATGTCTATTTCTCCCGTCAAACAGCAGTTTAAATGCACTGTTGTGATTCGGATTGAAGGACATTGTAGTCAGAGTAACTACTGGACATATTGAGACTTAACATCTTGTGTCTTAGGATGGCGAGCGCAGTGGAATGCCAAGCATTGCTTTGTAAATCAAGGTGTAGTTTGGTTTTGCTATTGTTCATGAGCGGTCGCATCGCTTACCATCAGGCGAACGGCGTGCTCATCTCGCCATTCAATGCAATAAAAAAAAATAGCTGAAGTTGCTGTACAATTCCTGACTACCTACTGATTTTTCTTATAGACCAGAGTCGATAATTTTTAAAACCAATAAAAATAATAGTAGGATGAAACCCATTAGAAAAGGAGGGGGATAGTATAAAAATGAAAGGAAAAATAATTTACGGGCGATCTGAGGCCGGGAAGGGGATGGGGGTGGGTTTTTAAGGGTAAAAAACGGTTTTTCTCGATTTCCGGCAAAACTAAAAGTCCTATCGAAAAAAGTCAAATGGCAAAGTTGTAGGTAATAAAAAGATCTGAAACTTTTGTATTTACACTTTTTTCACAAAACCTCAAAGTTTATGTGAAAAATTCAAAAAACCAAGTTTTTGGTTTTTTATTTTTATCATCCTTTTCTAATGGGTTTCATCCTACTATAATTTTTTTTTCACTTTTTATTATTTTTAAAGGCTTCTACCCTGGTCTATTAGCAACTAAGTTAAATTAAATACCTACTTAAAATCATCACACACCTTTGCAACACTATAATTTTTTTAACCATGAGAAAAGTCACATACTGGCCTGTATATTTTCGTTACTAAGTCTGTTCCTTCTTTTAGTTATGACTAGCTGTGCCCGCGACTTCGTCCGCGTGGAGTTTAACAAAAAAGTTAATTAGTTCTTTTAGTTATTTTTTAAATAAATGAAATTTTCTACAGCAAATGTAGCCTAAGTTACTCCTTATTATATCAGCTACCTGACAAAAAAAGTCCCGTCAAAATCGGTCCAGCCATTTCAGAGATTAGCCGGAACAAACAGACAGACAGGCAGACGGACAGACAGACAGACAAAAAAAATTCTATGGTCATTTTCGTTATATGTATCGTGTATATAACGATATGTACTTGGACAATTTTATTTATTTTCACTTTACAAACAGACACTTCAATTTTATTTATATGTATAGATAAGGGCAGCTTATACGACCAAAGTCAAAAGATAAGTAATACTCACCGTACCTACCGCCCCCCACAACTCCTAACATTTTTATTTATCACAATTTTTTCATCTATCTGTATTTAAAAACTACAACGCTTGAACGCTCGAGCGCATAACTCGAGCATGAAAGTCTAAACTCTCAACGCTCGCAAGCCTTAAACGCTCAAGCGTTTAAGAGCGTATACACCTTGCGCGCAAAGTCAACTATAGGTATTTCTTCGTTAATTTCACGCACACATAAGCGACCAAAGCTGTGTGCGTAGAGCTGCCGCGTCGGCTCGCTATACAATCGGCTCAAACAACTTTGATCCGTGCGCTTCAAATATTCAATTGAAATGTAACTGTAATATCATCATCATCATCATCATATCAGCCACAGGAAGTCCACTGCTGAACATAGGCCTCCCCCAATGATCTCCACAATGACCTGTTGGAAGCGGCCTGCATCCAGCGACTTCCTGCGACCTTAGTCAGATCGTCCGTCCACCTTGTAGGCGGGCGTCCGACACTTCGCTTGCCTGTACGTGGCCTCCGCTCGAGAACCTTTCGGCCCCAACGGCCATCGGTTCTACGAGCTATGTGCCCGGCCCACTGCCACTTCAACTTGCCAATCCTATGGGCTATGTCGGTAACCTTGGTTCTCTTACGGATCTCCTCATTTCTGATTCGATCTCGTAGGGAAACACCGAGCATAGCCCGCTCCATGGCTCGTTGAGTGACTTTGAGCCTTTTAATGAGGCCCACAGTGAGAGGCCACGTCTCGGTGCCGTATGTCATCACTGGTAACACACAACTATCGAAGACTTTCGATTTTAGGCACTGAGGTATTTTGGACGAGAAGACGTCGCGAAGTTTCCCGAATGCTGCCCAATCGAGTTGGAATCGGCGAATCCAACTGTAATATAATATCATAAAAATATTTTATTTGCATTATAAGTAGACAAATATTACTGTGCAAGCAAAGAATAATACAAATTTTGGATACTAATCATATTTTCGTTATTATTACATTGTTAAGCTGCATTCAAATCAGTGTTCAATCAGTAGACATTACGGACGTTTTATTAATCATTTCGTGTTCGAACACATAAATAGTGTTAGGGGCCTTACGACCCCTTACAATTACGAAATATATTTAATTTTATATTACAATACATAACCTAATTTAGCCTCGGAATTACGTCCCATTATATTACCTGAAACATAATTTATACTCACTACAAAACATTGTAGGTAATAAAAATAATTAAATATTTTACTACCAAAGTACTAAGATGTGGTAATCGCATTCCGCGCGTGGCTATTTTTACTACGCGCGGCATAATCGACTGCAGTTTTATAGTGGTTTTTAAAATATTTGTAGAAAATATGAAAACTAATTTTGTTGAAATATAAAAATGGTAATTTATTGGTAAGATGTTCTTCTATTATAATATGCAATTGTTATAAAAAATAATGTACGATAAGTTGGTGAAAAAAATATGTTCTTGACGATAGTTTCTGAATAATTTCGCATTGTTTAAATTTTTATTTTTCAGGAACTAAACACAAAAAAGATTATTTTTCTCAGCAAAATCCCTCCATAAGGGTCTTATTAGTCTGATAATATTTTTATTTTCATCTTATATTTAGTGGTTAAGGATATCTTAGCTTCTAAATTGCCATTTAAAGCCTAAATAACGAAACTTGTGTTCAGTAATCCGTATAGTACTCACAAATTATCCATCAATCTATGTTTTCCACCAAAATCCCTAGATGACAACCTTTTCTAAAATTAGTAATAATTATTTTTCCTTTAAATTGTTTATTGGTGGCTATTAACTAATTTGAAAAGTCCTGTTTTTAAGCCAAAAAGCGCGTGCAGGGTATAAACGCTCTTAACGCTCGAGTCTAAAACGCTCCAAAGCGTCGACTCAGCGCTCGACGCTCGACTCTCAGCGCTCATTTTTACAACACTGACCAGGGGCCCTACTATATAAATCCGAAACGAAGTTCGAAGCTTCGTGACGTTTTTCGTTTCGAAACCTACTCTGTAACACGAAATTCGAATCTTTGGATCGAAGAATGAATTATTCCAATATATCGGCAATACGAACATTTACAGAGTAGGTACATTCGTATCGTCACAAACTTCGTTCGTCCGAAGTTTCGAACTTCGTTTCGGATGAATATAGTAAATAAAAATGTAAATGTTCGGATTGCCGATATATTCGAATCATTCATTCTTCGATCCAAAGTTTCGAATTTCGTGTTACAGAGTAGGTTTCGAAACGAAAAACGTCACGAAGATTCGATCTTCGGATTTATATAGTAGGGCCCCAGATTCGCCTATTGCCCGATTCCCGATACTGTGCTACAAAGAAATATCTATGTGGACAAAAAAAATTAATTAAAAATTCGTTTGTTACACTATTAAACAAAATCCTTGATCTAGAAATCGGCGACCCGTAAGCTACACTCTTTAATTGGTTAATTGTTTTGGTCACGGAATATTGAGCGATAACATTCTTATTATAGGTAATCTGAAGTCTAGATTTTTATACTTTATGGTGTTGTTAACTTTCGACAAATTCTAGGTTAGTTTATAAAAATATTAATTATGTGTTAAAAAATGGACTTACTTTACCCGAGTTATAAAGAATGTAAAGATGAATATTTTAATTTGAAAAATACGTCATTAATCACGTAAATTCAAAATGATGAATATCAGACGAGGGACTAATAAAATTAAAACTAAACCCCGTATTACATTGGTAAATAATAGATTTGTATTTTACAAGGGATTTATGCAATTAGCATTGTTAAAAAAAATAATGCATCTATTATAAAAAATTTATTCACTGTCCATTGCTGACCGGAAACTCTAACATACCGGGTATATCAAGACTGCTACCGAAAACGAAGCCGGGTGGTAGTTTAAGCGACTTCAGACACAATGCAACAGAAAATGTTGCAAAAAAAGCGACGAGTTCTTTATTTTGTTATTTTTTTTCATATAGTCGTATTTGGGTGTTATTTGCATTTTTTCCTAAAGTAATAGTGTATACCTTTTTATTTATAAAGACTCTAAGGTATAAAAGAGCTTAAATTATTATTTTAGCAAAGTATGGATTTACCACCCAAAAATGATGATATTTAAAAAATGATAAAAAAAATTGTTTCGTTTCTTCGCGAAATTTTTGGTTGCATTGTGTTTGTAGTCACTAAAACTACCACCCGGCTTCGTTTTCGGTAGCAGTCTTGATATACCCGGTATACAACCCAATCATTGTTACAGCGTATTGAATTCCATTTCATGTACATTGCTGGCTGGAATCTCTAACATATACAACTCAATCATTGTTACAGCGTATTGGATTGCCCACAAAGCTGTCAAAATGGTTATCGACGACATGGACGGATTCAGGCCCTCACCCCATCCCACGCACAGAGTATGGGAGGTCATCAAGGAGCACTTCAATGCAGAGACCAGAGCTGACCTCTTACCCCATGCCTATAAGGACTTTAATAAGTCGCAGTTCGCTGGTAAGATACGACCTTTTGAAACTAAGTGATACATGTCTAGGTCAAGCTAAGATTGTAATAGGAGACAAAATCAAAAAGTATCTATATCGAATCTGTTTGGTTTAATTATAAAATGGCGGTTATTTTTTAATAAATATCTGATCAAGGTCTGCTACAAGTACCTTCTTGGTTTTATTAAATTATCTTGTTCTGGTAAAGTAATAAGTATTTAATACACGAAGTAATATTAAACCTGCAAAGAACATGAAGAAACTCGAGAGTCGAGACTCCATATATAATTCCCGTACTGAGACAAAAATAAAGTTTTAAGGATATGCATACTATACTGCATTACGTACAGTGCGTACAGATTACGTGCGCGGTGTCCACTAGCTTAACTAGGCCATTACTTTGAGGAGTGACGTCAAAAAATATCTCGATGAATACATACATACATAAACACACACTTTTTTTTTTCAAGAAATGGTATGCAGAAATGCTACCAAGACACCCACGCCGCCTTGTATTTTCCGTCCCACGATGATAGGGGACGAGTTTATCACCACATCGGGCCTAAATTCCTGATTCCAGGCTAAAAATAAATAGAAAAATAACTTGACCCGACCCGGGATTCGAACCCGACACCACAGTACAATCATACCATGGGCGTAGCTACGGTGGGGCAGAGTGGGGCACTTGCCCCACCCTGGCTTTGACCTGTAAGGTACATAACCAATTCAAAAAAATAAATAAAAAAACTATGTAAAGTAGTAGGCAGGTGAGCAAAAAGAAAGTATTTAGAATAATTTGCATTATAAACACAGATACAGGGTGTTACAGGGTGTAACCTTTTTAAAGGAAAAAAATACCGGCGAAAGACCGTGGGTACAGATTGCTAATTACATATAATTTTATACTGCTGCCCCACCCTGATCCCACGGCTGGCTACGATCATGAATCATACCCTACAACTCTTACCACGGAGGCAGCAAGGAGGCTTGAACACAAATGCCTAACAAAACCTCGTTTTCCTTCCAGGAGTAACTTCAAAACTATCAGCATTGGCATACCAAGGAGATGAGCTATCCCGCCATATATTTGCTACAGCCGGTGGCGCACTAGCAGCTCACACGGCGGCACTCGCCCGTCGCTGTACTGCAACACGATTGAGAGTTGTGTGTGTAGGCTCTGTATGGCGCAGTTGGGACGTGCTCAAGCCTGGAATGCTTAGCGAACTTGTTAAGACCAAGGTGGGTTACAGAAATATATTAATTATAGCTAAAGGTAAAAAAGACAAGAGAAAAATGAACATAGCTATCAAATTGTCTCATTTTCTTGTAAATTTATTCGGAACAAAAAGATCAATGAATAGACTATAAAACAACCAGACTGCTCTATTATCAGTGCTTGATGGCATACCATGGCCATGCCATGGCATGTTATTATGTAGTAAGCAGTGGCCTTTAGCGTCTGAGTAGTTCAGCGTGGGAGAATAAACTAACCAGTTGTTTAGATATTTTTAAAATTCAATGGTAACAATAATACATACATTCTCACTTTATTTTTGTATTGCCTATGAATGATGAGATTAGCATGCCATATGCCTGATGGTATGCGATAGGACTGTTCATGGACAGTAGCAAAATAAACAACACTATGAATTACAAAGCAATGTTTAACTTACAATGTTAAGTGCAAAAATGTCCCATAGTTACTCTGACTACAATATCAATATACAAATCAAATGTTAGACTGAAAATTATTTATCCTAGTAGTGAGTCTTGAAGAAAAATGGAGGGAGTGCACATCCGAATATGAGTGTATAACTTAATGTTAAGTATATGATAAATGGCAAAAATATATATAAATAAAAATATCAATTTCCAGGTAAAGACAGAACTTGAGCTAGTCCGTCTAAGAGTATCCAGTGCTATGGGTGCTGCCTGGCTAGCAGCAAGGCATATAGGCTACGAACTACCACGAGACGACTCAGCCTTCTGCCAAGTCTTCTACACATACCATCCTGAAGAGACGGTCAACGGTAAAATGGTGAACGGAAAGATGAATGGTATCATTCAAAATGGAGTGGAGAGCTGCGGATGTGGGGATTGGACTGATTGGAGCTAGTTTAAGAAATCATTGAATATAGGTTCCGTATGTTGATAGGTCTAAGGTATCCTTGTAAAGAATTTGAATAAATATTTTATTTTTAAATGGATCCTGTAATGGTTTTAAGTTACAGGAATGTAATAATATATCCGTATTTTTTATGTAATTTAATTAATTATGTTATGAAATTAGCCATTGATGTTTTTTGGTCTCAGACCTATTGGATTGGATAATGGTATTGGATGCTACAGAAAATATTACAAAACATTTTGGTTTATGGTTGATGCATGACGTCATAAATAATGAATAAAATTATGACTAAAAAAATATACAAAGGCATCAGTTTTATTAATATAACACACATCATTCCCTAGTTTTAATAGTATAATAATGAATTTAATCGAATTCTGTTCAATAAACAAAAAAATAATATTTAATTATACATATTATAATGTCCTATCATATCATTGGTCTATAGTCAAGACCCTATTCTATAATAAATGTAATGGATGGTTGGAGTAAGAAAGATTTCTCTACCTATAATTTGTTTATAATACATTTTGGTAACATTTTTATTAAGTAATACACAACTGACCAAGGAATTGTGTGTGTTTAACTTGACTGTTCAAGTTGAGACATATTGGATAAATAATAGTACCGTGGAAATAAAAAAAATGTAAGCCCATACATAAAGTATGCCTTCTTAATTATTTATTTATTTTATTTTATTTTATTGCAGTGAATGGCGAGACGAGCATGCCGTTCGCCTGATGGTAAGCGATACGACCGCTCATAAACAGTAGCAAAACCAAACAACACCTTGAATTACAAAGCAATGCTTGGCATTCCACTGCGCCCGCCATCCTGAGACATAAGATGTTAGGTCTCAATATGTCCAGTAATCACTCTGGCTACAATGCCCTTCAATCCGAAACACAACAGTGCATTTAAACTGCTATTTGACGGGAGAAACAGACACTGCGGTGGCACCCACCCAGGCAGCCTCTCACATATGAGAGACCTACCACCAGTAAAAATTATAAGCAATATTTTGAAAAAATATTGATACAATGTATAGAAGTTTGCTTTTATAAATATATTTGACACAAATAATCACTGTGATATCACAATACAAGTACTTCTGTTTTATTAATCTTTTTTTTTAATGAACAGTTGTACATTATTTTCTGATTAAAATACATGACACATCTCTGCTAACACAAATTAAATTTTAATCATATGTTTTATATTCAGTGTTTTTTGTTTTAACTTCTTACTAACTACTTAATTATATTATAAGAACCAAAAATATTGTTGAACAAAAATGATTTTCATATTACAACCAAAAGAAGAAATAGCTGTTCAAATTGTGTTAATATTATTATTTAAACTCTGCTCTTGCATAATAATTGTAACTTTTTATGACCTGACTTTTGTGACCGTGTATAATGTTATTAGTGCTGCATACATACAATTAAAATATTTTATAAGTCTTTCAGTGTAGAGGCTTGATAATGAAATTCCAGGAAAATAGAAAAGAATTGATTGTCATCACTATGATGGGTAAAAAACCTTTTGTCACATGTACGATCTGAAATGAAAAGTTTAAGTGAAATGATCTGGTCTGACCTATTTTATAATATTAGAAAATACCTAGTTTTATTTTTAACGTTTTGTAAATATACAATTAGAAGTAGTATAGTTCCTAATTCTTATAAATATTGTATCCTAAATTATATAAGCATTACATATCACAAAACAGAGTTTTATTCAGTACAAATAAATACCTTTATTTCCTTACTATTACTTTCGGTCATTTAAACTAGAGAGATATTAATGTCTAGCATCTCAGTATAATAAGACTGAATTGTTGATTTAAAAACATCGAGGAATAAATTATTCCTGTGTTAATAAGACTCCGAAAGAATATTGGATTTCATAATAAATTTATGTCTCAGTGCGTCAATCGAACCCACTGCATTTTATTTTGCAACTCCCTCGAAATCCACTGTACTCGCACAACCTAAGTATACATCGGAGGCTAAAATGTCAATGACCGTAAACATTGGTCAGCTGCTTATGGTTAGGTAGATACATCACCGATCACGCGTATCTAAAAAGTGGAGCGTGACGAAAATAGCACGCATGTAACTGAATTAAATAAGTTATAGTGAGTATGACTTGCGTAAAGAAACAAACAGGTGATTATGTTACCGATTGGACCTAGTATTATTGTTCAATAGCGTATACAGTTTAAAATTGTTGGAATACTAAAATAGCCGCCTTAATTTCTCGGCAGAATAATATTTAAAAATTGAGTTCTAGCCGTGACCGATTGTCTGGTAAGAACGAATGAATAATTGTAATCTATGCTAAATATCATATAATAATTGCTAAATAGCGTAATTATAACATGATAATTTAGCTGTTAGCAAATTACAACACTAACCTCACAACATTGGCACGTCATATTGACATCTGTCGTACACACCACTAACTACTTCTATGACCTGACAATAGGAATTTAAAAGCAATGTTTGTCTCAAGAATTTCTCGTTTTTGTAAACTAAAACCAATAACAAACACTAACTGCAGATGTGTATACCGTGCTGTGCATTCATTTAATAGCCACAACAATAATAGGGAAAGTGCGAACAGTTATTATTTCAGTGGAATTTTGGCAGCAGCTTCTGGCTTAGTAGGTTATTATAGTTTACGTGAAAAATTGTATGCTGCCACTGTGTTTAACGATTTAAAGGGGAGAAGGGAGAAATACAACTTTATTGCGGACGTTGTAGCGGTGTCAGCACCGTCTGTGGTGTATATAGAGATAAAAGATGGAAGAAGATTGGACCTTTTCTCTGGACAGCCTATAACACTTTCCAACGGTTCTGGATTCATTGTTAAGGAAGATGGGTTGATCTTGACGAACGCTCACGTTGTAGTGAATAAGCCTAATGCTATTGTAAATGTGAGATTGATTGTAAGTATACTAATTTTTTGCTTTTTATTCAATATTACTTTTGTGTACCATATGTCTTAATTTTACTCATTAAAAAAAATTCTTTATATAAATACTCTTTATATACATTGAATAAAGGAAGGAAGATTGTAAATAGAGATATTACAAATCAATGTTTAGAAATTGCATCATATAAAAATACCATCACAAACTGATGAAATGGTATGAATGCATTCATTAAGAGTTATGTAAGATGTTATCTATTACGATGCAATACATAATTTTGATTGTGAAATGATGATATGACTGAAAGATATTAAAAAAATAGCTCTTATATTTATTAATAGCAAATAAAGTAAATATTATGTAATTATTGCACAAAATATATTTTATAATTTAAGAGTTAAGATTTTGGGCGGACTTTAGTTCAGGGTAGCACGAGTTGAGGGCTAAAAGTGATCACAGGTGATAGGGATTGAGTTTCTGATTACAAACGTTATCACTCCTATTCAAAGGAAATGCATAGTTTTCGAGAAATTAATATAAATAGTTCCTAACCTCAAATCACATATTGGGTAAAACGGAATGTTTTTATGGGCGATTTACAAACAAATCATCAGTACTAAGTCAAATATGTAGTCTATGGTGTAAAAATCGGTGAAACGGAACGTAAAAACCGTAAAAACTATGTGAGTAGATTCAGGTGTCAATGTCAACAAAAAAATAAGAATGTTTTGTTGATGGTTTTTGGCGGATTTCGTATCTGCGTTATTAACCAATATTGATTTGTTTGTGTTTTGTTGTGTTATAATATGTTTTATAATGCCTTAGAAATTATGTTCAGAAGGAAGTTAGTGCACCCACTTTATGAATCGGTTAGGTCGAACGTGCTCCAAAAGCGACTCAGGGCACCCCGACTTCACGTAGTGTTTTGGCTACCAACCCTAGAGTGTATATAAAAAGCCGGAGGCGCGGAGGCAGAGCAGCCCCTGCCCGCTGTAACAATGGATAGGCAACCGTGCGAGCCGGAGCGGGTGAGGATGGTCGCCGGAGGCGACCAGCAAGCCGAAGCTGCAGATGTGAGCGTAGGTGCCTATCCTTTGTTACGCAAGGGCGAAGGGGCTGCACTTCCCGCAACGCCGGAGACGTTGCAGAAGCAAATTTGTAATTACAACAAGTGTTTTTGTAGGTTAGGTTACTTAAATTGATATATCTCAGGAATGGTGCATTATCTTTTCACGGGAGTGGTACCAGGTGAGATGGGACACTCCCTCTCTCCCCTTCCACACCCCGCACCCCACCACATCGTGCTACCCTATTCTAAATTTTACCCCAAAATTGAGTAACCTTTTTAATTAATCATTCTGCCTAATTTTATCTGTTTTGTTGAATTTAATAAATGGTTAATCTGTATGATAGCTAGAAAGATCAATTGGCACTGCTATTGGTAATTTTAGTGGCACCCAATTTTTATCACCTGTCCCTATTTGTCATTCAAGATGTTCTGCTATACAATAGAATTAATTTAATTGTTTATTTATCTGTATCCCTCTGCTTTTTATCCCTTCCAGTGCTGTCTTCTTACTAAATCTACTACATTTTACCAATTATGACGTCTTCAATTATTTTTGTCAGTACTTACCATTGACTAAGATGAAATATGTGTTTTTCTTTCTAGGATGGTTCAACCCACACCGGTTTTGTAGAAGATGTAGATCTGAAATCGGACTTGGCTACCCTCAGGATACCAGTGACGGGTCTTCCAACGATGAAGCTTGGAACCTCATCAGACATCAAGCCTGGCGAGTGGGTTTGTATTATGTTCTAAGCAAACTAAAAAGTATTATGCGCACCTTATTAAGATACTTTGCATATTATCTATACTAATATTATAAAGCTGGAGAGTTTGTTTGTTTGAACGCGCTAATCTCTGGAACTACATGTCCGATTTGAATGATTCTTTCAGTGTTGGGTAGTCCATTTATCGAGGAAGGCTATAGGCTATATATCATCACGCTATGACCTATAGGAGGAAAGCAGTAGTGATATTTCTAGCAAATACGAGGAAATTTTGTTCGTTTTTCGTGGTCCGATTGGTCAATATTCTAAACTGATAGTCAAAATTAAATATTTTGACCGCCATTTTAAAACGTGTATGCACCCGGGCGGAGCCGGGCCCGACCGCTAGTCTATTATAAAGGATTCATAAAAATACTTTAATTTACCTTTTGGGATGCTATTGACACTAACTTTTTAAATATTACCATAAAAAAATATTTGAAGCTATGTATCTTTTGTTTCCTCGATTTTTAATAATCTTTTTAAATACTATATTTTGTTGTAAGTCCTGCTTATCTGCCAGGGCTTAATATACATAGATTAATAAGAATTAATGTAATATATCATAATAGTTTTAACAAATAAACATTAGAATAATGTTTACACACTGTTTCATGATGTACAGTCCCTGCATCATATCATGACACTGATGTGTTGCAGGTATAATGAACATGTTGACCCTCACCTAGATTTGAAATAAATACCAAGTATTTTTTTAAGCATTTATTTTTAGTTAATTAAAAAATTTATATTATATTTTATATTTTAATTTATGTTTTATTTAAAATTTAGGCATTTATTTTTTAAGTATTTTTTTTAGGCAAGCAAAATGTCGGGCGCCCGCCTACAAGGTGGACGGACGATATGGCTAAGGTTGCAGGAAGTCGCTGGATGCAGGCCGCTTCCAACAGGTCACAGGGGAGGCCTATGTTCAGCAGTGGACTTCCTGTGGCTGATATGATGATGATGATGATGATGTTTTTTTTTTTCAGCCCTATGCACACCATTATTTAAGGAGGTTGTAAGCATCTATATCTATTTTATTTATTTATATTCACAGGTTGTCGCCATGGGCAGTCCGTTAGCACTGAGTAATACGGTCACAGCAGGTGTAGTCAGTTCAACACAAAGAGCCAGTGAAGAGTTGGGATTACGAGGTTAGCTTGATTAGGTTAGGTAAATTAGAAGTAGTCAAGCCATAAAAATATTGATTGTATCAGCCCATATACGTCTGCGGGGCACAGGCTTTCTCTACAATCGAGAGTATGATAGAGAGTGGTTAGGCCATATAGTCCACCACGCTGGCCTCATGCAGGTTTGCGGACTTTAATCGCTATGGTATGCAGGTTTTCCTCACGATGTTTTCCTTCACCGGTTTTGTGCGTGGTGATTGACTATCAATACACAATTTATTTATCTGCAATAAGTCCTAGAACTATAAGCGGATTTTTTGAGTGGTTCAAATTTTGCAAGGGGTCTCCCCAGCGGGAGGCACTCCTATTTCACCATCGAGCGTCTAGTCTCTGGATGTCATGGCGTTTAAGGCGTTTACTGTAGTTGATACTAGTCAATTCGGTAGCCAAGTCATTCAGGTGGTTATCGAGACGATTTTTGTAGGTAGTGGAAGACTGCTGGATCTCTTCCTTTCCTGTTTTGATTTCCAGAGCTTCATGGATTTCGGAGTTAGTGAGGAACCATGGAGCATTCGTTAAGGTACGCAATATGCCATTTTGTAGTCTCTGTATGATGGATATATTGGAGTTACAAGCGCTTCCCCAGAGTTGGATCCCGTACATCCACACAGGTTTGAGTATCATTTTGTAGATAAGAAGCTTGTTGTCCACCGAAAGTTTAGAGTTACGAGCCAACAGCCAGTACATGGTCCGGAACCGTATGTTTGTTTCATCACGTTTCATTTTTATATGCTTTTCCCATGTCAGCCTCCTGTCCAGGTGTAGGCCAAGATATCTGACTGAGTCACTTTGAGGAAGAGTGTTGTTTCCCAAATGCACAGGTGGACAGTTTCCTTTCCTAAGCGTGAAAGTTATGTGGATCGATTTAGAGGCACTTGCTTTGATGCGCCACTTGTGTAGCCAGTCATCTACTTTATCGAGGCTTTCTTGTAAGATCTTTGAAGCAGTTTGTGGATCTGCGCTACTTGCTAATAGTGCAGTATCAGCGGCGTGCACAGGATTATGACACTGGGTATGCGGCGGAGTACTCGGTCACAAAAACTTTTTCTTTTATAGTTTTTTAGCATAGCCACAGCCACGCGACGGATCTCTAAGTCGGAAACCATGCCAACATAACAAGTCTTAGATGTACTACTATTCATGTCCATCTTCTACGGCAACGCAGACAAAACAGCGATCGATAGTCACGGCGCGGCGGAAGAAATTCTAATAAGTAAAATAAAAAAAAACTCACCTAGTCAGCTTTCAATTTTCACATATTTAAGGTTCCGGTTAGTTGAGATTACTATACATATCCCGATGTAAATAAATGCAAGATTTCGGCCACCTCATTCATTCATTTGATAAACATACATTTTAATACAAACCTCACAATCAAATAACATTTGAAAAAATAAACACTAGTAAAAGCAAATGACTACAATTAATATCGAAACTTAGTAATAAAATGTACACACTTTCAAATGTTAAAATGAAAATCTTTTAAGAAATCTAAAATAGATTTCTACAAACATACTAGTAAAAAATAGTAAACAACGCAAAAACACATAAAAAAAGCAAAATGGCCCCCTCGAAACACAAAGCATTTCTATTTAAACAAATAAAACCTTACTAACCAAAAATGCATAATGTGCATAAGTAATTTATTAGATTCCTGCCTATTAATTTTACTCGGATTATAGGCAACGAACATTTACGATTACTCCCGACAACTGCCGAACTACCGAGGCATGCCGCAGGAGTCGCGGCTTTCAAATTTCAATATTCATGGGTGTGTGCGTTTGCGACTGTGCACGGACACCAAAATTACTACACACATGCAAACAAATGTCATGCGGGACGCGGCGGCATGACTTGGTTGATTAGGTACATTCATTTGCTTTGCAGCGCCGCGCCGCTTGCTTTTCGCGTGGCAAACATAATGTTTGCGTGATTGCAAATAGGATTTATAAAATATTAGGCGTTTTTAAGTTATTATATTTTGTTTATTCATTTATTTACTATAAATTAAAGTAATCTAAAACGTACGAACGTTATAATAAAATATCTGTGAATGGCAAGTAAAGCACTGCATTTCTGCCTACAAGGAGTGCACGCCCCTGTGCAGTATCATCAGCAAATGTAGCATTCATCACTTGTGATGACTGAGGGAGGTCTGCAGATCAATACACACATGATTCCGAAAAGTTAGAGGTGTGCCCTGGGATTCGAATCCGCGACTACCGTGAATATGTTGGTAGTCGCGTCTAGTCCGTTTACCAACAGGCCACCACACCACACACTTATATTGACTAATTTGACATAATTTTATATATTCATAGTTTTGTGCCTAATAATGTTGTACTAGTATAATAAAGTGACAATGCACATGATCAAAAGTCCAATAGTGAATGCAGTCTAATTAGAATAACTAATGAGTACTGGCGGCAATATATAAGCATATAATCATATGCCTTATTGTATTCAGATTTAACAAGACACATTCACATGGATCACTATGTAAGGCCTTAACCGCTGCATGTGGTGGCTATTCGGTGTATACGAGTATTCTTTTTTTTGTTCAAGGAAGTGCTATTAAGCTCCCCTTACGCAACCCCGTAAGAAAACGAAAGGAGTATATCAGTGGGCGCCTATGACAGACGTTGTTCAATAGAGCAATAGCACAACTTGGAGTGGCTCTACGTGAGGGCGCACCACCCTCGCAGTGTGCCTAGCGACTCCGGTGACCCTTTAGGTAAACTACAGGGCAAAGGATAAGAATATCCTGTCACTAGCAATATCTCGAGGGCATGCTACTTTACAATGCTTGGAACCTGCATACCATAGAGATCCTAACAACATTTTCATTAGTATGTGCAGTCTGCCAAACTGCACTAGGCCAACATTGAGGATTATACTTGGGCCCTTTCAATCGAACTCTTGATTCTAGACGAGGCCCATGCTTAGCAGAGGGCGATTATGGTTTGATATAGATTATGGTTTTGTCTATGATTTTTCAAAATAATAGTTTATTTTGTATATTTCAGGCAAAGACATGGTGTATATTCAGACGGATGCTCCTATCACGTTTGGCAACAGTGGCGGGCCGCTGGTTAATCTGGATGGCGAGGCAATAGGCATCAACAGTATGAAAGTTACTTCGGGCATATCCTTCGCTATCCCTATAGATTATGTCAAGGAGTTTCTGTCAAAGAGTATGTATTTAAGCACATTAGTGACAACATTCGAAGTTCGTATCGTTTCATATAGTAACCCCCTATAGATCTTTATGTCACCATAATTTAATTTTCAAGAATTACATATGTTGGGTAGGTTATCAGTAGAGTCCTACTAAAGAAATAAGATTAATTCAGATACATTTAATGTATAAAAAGGCGAGATTATCAAATAAGTAAATAATAGCTTCAATATTATTTTAGGGAAAGCAAAATCTCCTCAAGTGTCGAAAAGGTATCTTGGTATAACAATGTTGTCACTAACACCGAACATTCTTATGGAGTTGCGAATGAGGAATCCTGAGGTAAGAGTGACAAGCTCTTCAAATTTTTTATTAATGTACATACATTTTACATCTCTATGTGCCTAACACAAACACACACATATACTGATTAGATTTAAAGGTCCCTCGATAAATACTACTTTTCCCGTTTGTAAATACTGTTATTAGAAAATAGTAGCAATGCTATGTATTTTTAAATAAGTAATTGAACAACGCACAACAGCATCTAAACAAAATAGAAATAGAAATCTATTTTATTTGCCCATATATGTATACTTCCCTCTGCAGGACATAGTTCTCTACAATCGAAAGTACGATTGGGAGGGATTAGGCCATATAATCCACCACGCTGGCCCGTTGCCAATTCGCAGACTTTACATGTCATTGCATTTCTTGCAAATTACTATATCATGCTTCTTCAAGAAGTTTTCCTTCAACGTTATAGTGCGTGGTTATTGACAATCAATACACACATGACTCCAAAAACTCCGAGGTGTGCCCTGGGATTTGTACCCGCGACCACTGAAGATATATTGACGGCCGCGTTGGTCGTCTCTCCATATACCACCACACACTTTAACCTAATAGAAATCTAAATATGTTTTCAGTTAAAAATATGTACTTACCAATAGTATGCTATATTTGACATAACTATCTACTCTCAATTTCTTCTGTACTAAGTCAAAATATTTATTTTAGATGCCGACCGACATCGAGCATGGTATTCTAGTATGGAAAGTCATTATAGGCTCGCCGGCTTACAAGTAAGTTTGTGCTAATAATTAATTTGCATATTAAGCATTCTCTATGTTGTTAGCCATTTCTTCAGTAACAAGAAATCCAATGCTAGGTTTTAAATTGAACTAAACATTTGCCGCACTTCTTTACATCCCATTTGATTCAATAATACACTTTTTTTTCTACTATTGTCGCCCCATTATTCTAGTATCAGTGTTATTGAGCTATTGTAACCCATAAAGTTGTAGGTTAAATTCCCTGAAGCAGATTAGTTAAATCTACTTTACGTCGTTTTCGAATTTCAAGGCACGACTTGTCTCAAGTATATAAAAAAGGGTGTTTCATTTCATATATTTATGTCCACAGTGGAGGCCTCCAACCGGGCGATATAGTGACGAAAATCAACGGGCAGCCTGTATACAGCGCTACCGACATCTACACGACGTTAGAGAACACTAGCGGCAGTTTGCGCATAGACATCGTCAGAGGGCGCCAAAAAATAGCGCTCACTATCACACCAGAGTTGCATTGAAATTATTGTATTCACGACACGATCCAAATTAGGAAAATAAAATAATAGAAGGTGCTTTAAAGAGTAATGGATTTAACTCGTTAACTGACTGTGATATTCCAGTGATAGACAGGGTCTAAATATTAAGGCCCCTATCCCAAATTATGTTTTGCACCCTAATTGACAAAGCTGGCCTAATTTTAAGGTACTGTCCGTATCTTATAATTTGGATTTCTTTTTAAATTCTTAAGCAAAAAGTCGTGTAATAATATTTGTTTATGGGTTCAATTTATTTGTGTTTTTTTTGGGATTCTGTGCATGTCACAGTCACAATTAATACTAAAATAATATTCAATTTTTTTGCTGTTTATACAATTCCTATGAATTAATTTTTGTTTATTGTTAAATTGTGCAATAAAGGATTTTATTTCAATTGTTAACTATCCAGTTAAAAATAGTGAATCTTTTTCAAAGATCGTATTAAAGTTACGATGTAATCCATTCATATTTAATTGATATTCGGCACAAAATACACAAGTATTTATTGAAACTGTACGTTTAACGAGTTAAAATGGATATATACATAATAAATATGACGCGAAATGATATGGACTGTACTTGGATTGTGTTACTCATAGGAAATGTTTATGAAGTTTTTGTATGTATTGACAAGAGTTATTATAGGTCAAGATTATTTTATGTGTTTTAATTTTATTAAATGACTTTTTGTTGTTTATTTATTTCTTTATCTTGATTCTACTCATATTAAAAATCTATATTGACGCAGGAAAGCGATTCTGTCGTATCTCAAAAAATGCAATTTTACACAAACAGAAACAAAAAAATTTAAAAAAAAATGGAATAGCCTCTAAACTAGAATACTTAAGTATACCATTTTTTAATAATAATATTTTTAAATAAAACCTTACATTTTCACGAGGAAATTCAATGCGGTTTTTTTTGTGAATTAAATAATGTATAAAGCGCATATACCTACGCATTTTTTGAGATACGACAATATCGCTTTCCTGCGTCGATATATTGATTAATCACTTAAGGCTTTAATCACAAACAATAATACACCTATTTTAGTAAATGTATATTTTGTCTTCTTCGCTCCAAATGATATTCAAAAGTCGTATAAAAGAGACAAAATATTCGATAACTAATAAATGTTTTAAAACGATGAATAAGGACATTAGTAATTATATAATAAAAAGATCCAAATAGAATAAGATACCATTATGCAAGATCCAAATAGGTACATCAGAATATAAAACAAGCACAACATGAATCGCCTCATAGTGGTGAGGTAACTACCAATCTGTACTTGAAGATATTGATATTTGATACCTTCTTATTTAAATGAGATATGATGTTCTTTAAAATTTAAATAGCACCGTTTTATTAAACTCTGTAATGAAATAAGGAATTGGACTTCGGAAAAACTTGCGTCCACAATCATAGACAAATAAAGCAATTTTTTACATTATCCGATAGTCATAATATACAGATATTAGATTTTGTAACATAAACTGGCCTTCTTTTGAGACTCGATTTTATTTGAAATTAAGGATTTAAATCAAAATGTTTCAATTGAGTTAGCGTTCAGTAGTGCAATGATTTTATTTGATCTTGGTGACAATTTATATTGGGCAAATAGTATTCCATCAATGTAAAGTTACCTAGGTCCTAGTCTACCTCTGATTGTCCACTGTCGCATGGAACAAACATACTGACTAGGTGTAAATCAGTCTGATCTGCTTATCCGCGATGTAATCTATAATCATAGTCGTGGATAAATTACACGAATGTAGCAAGAAGTGATTAGCCCAATTTTCAACAAAATCGAACTTCATCTGCGCTACGCATCGACGACTGGGAGTGCCTAGCTTAGTGAAATATTTAAAAAAATTGAATGAAATATAATGTGATTTTCCAAAAAAAGTCAACTGTTTCCGCCCGGGATCGAACCGGGGGCCTTGTGCGTGTGAAGCACACGTGATAACCACTACACTACGGAAACTTGTTTTTCGAAGGCAAAATTACTAAGTATATTTTATTCAATATCTTGTCACAATAATGAGTTGTAACCACAGTTGTAACTGACATCCTCCGAGATCCAAACCCGTGCCTTCAACGTTGTAATTGTATCGTAGTACAACTGCACCTCAGAGGTAGTGTTAAAATAAGGTAAAACGATCTAATTTAAAACAGTAATAATGTACAGGTAAAATTCGAGTTACTAAATGAAGATAAGAATCGCCTAGGCGTCTTGTTAATCTATATTTTTGTTATTCATAACTTTGTGTTGCGTAAGTCTACACATCGAATCTTAATTTATAATATCCAATTATAGATTACGGGTGATTTTAATTAGCTTTCCTCAATATTCCGCTCAGTTGCATTTTGAAACACAAATGTAACTCAGTGTCAAAAGACTAATCATGATTTTGAAATTTTATTGTTTTTTACTCTCGGTAAGTTATCATTTCCAAAAATCACCTTTTTTAACCAAGGTTTAATATTCCTATGTAATTCGGTACCCGCTTTACCTGGACAGGTAGTCGGCGTCCACTTTGTTAATTCTCTTTGATTTCACATTTTTTTATTGCATAGGACCGGCAATAGGACTGACATGATACAGGTCACCTGATCGTAAGTGTTTACCATGAACGTCCATTACGCTTCGATCATGAATGTGTTGCCGGCTTATCAAATCGGGAGGGGAGCGTTAACCAAAAAGGATGGGAAGAAGTAATGGGCATCCGGCAATCTCACTCACCGAACGAAACGCGTCAGCTAAGCTGTCGCTTCTCGTCAATATCCTGTGAGACAGTGGTACCACCTCGGACGAGCCTGCCCATTTATGCTGAGCCAGCGTGGCTCTACCACTTTAGATTAATTCTATCACGACAAATTGAATGATGATAAATGCAGTGCAGACCAAGTAGTGTATCCACCGGTATTAGATGTCAGCCTAATTGTATTCGGATATACACAGGTCAATCTGAAATGCACGCGAAACAATATGACGAGTCCCTGGTGGTCGCTATTTGGACGGATACGAAAACCGTACCACCAACAAAGGCAGCAAAGCAATATATGATTTTAATCTCCAGTATCTAATACTTATTAGATATATGAGCACATTTGTAGTAAGATTTTGTTAGTCTTAAATGCTGGCGTTGGTCAAGAGATATCAGCAGGTTTACAGATCAAGATTGGACTCAAGTTCAAGTGAACTAGAAGAGATTTATGAGAATGACTGGACCTTGCACCGGCTTAATGGAATTGTTAAGATTACACATATTTTACACCGATTTATTTTATTTTAAAATATTTATTCTTGTTAACAGGCTGTGCATATCTATGGATTCAATGGTCCCAGGTTTCGATCTAGTAAGTAAAATAAAAGGAATAAGTAGGTACAAAATGTACCTCCAAGAATATGGTTTATTCACTTACCTACGGCTTTATAATTTAGGATTATTTGCGTCACCTAAAGAATTTAACATTAAGTAACAAAAACAAACCCGCGATTATGAACCTCCTCCTTTTTTTCGAAGTCTGTTAAAAATACTGCGTCTCTTCTGTATCTGTATCAGCCCATATACGTCCCACTGCAGGGCACGGGCCTCCTCTACAATCGAGAGTACGATTGAGAGTGGTTAGTCCACCTCGCTGGCCTAGTGCGGGTTGGCGGACTTACATACCATAGAAATTATTATAAATCGCTATGGTATGCAGGTTTCCTCACGATATATTCCTTCACCGTTTTAGTGCGTGGTGATTGACTATCAATACACACATGACTCCGAGTCAGAGGTGTGCCCTGGGATTCGAACCCGCGACCACCGTGAACATGTTGGCAGTCGCGTCTAGTCCGTTTACCAACAGGCCACCACGCACTTCCAAGTTCCAACAGGCCACCACGCACTTCTGCGACTCTTAAGAAACATAAAATAGGTACCACTTATTTCCGCAGCAAAGTTAACTAATCACAACAATATTGGCAGGTACTAAATATTATGCTATTTTCTTATTGATTACTGAAACATTTGAAAAGTCTGCAATAAAACACATTGTATGCGATCTGTTTTTGCGGTTGTCGCGGGTACATATTACAGTGAAAACCTTAGAATTTTTGGAGTCGTGATCATGAATGTGTGGTAATTGACTCAATAGGGTACTTTTTACTGTAGTTTTTTTTTAATTATGTTCTTACTAAATCACTTAACATTAAATAAAACATTAATGTAAGTACATATGTCTAAATAAGGTGCGTTGGGGTAAGTTCGGTTAATTCATATTTCTACTAAATTCGACGGTTTATTTGATTATTGGCAGCACAGAGCGCATCGGCAGTATTTTGGGAAACTCTTGTCAGTTTGCGCCAGCCGCCCGTTGAGTGAGTCATGTTTTATGCGAAATCAAGCAAAATTTTATAGTGTAACGACTTTTAAAAAATCCGGTATTTACCCTGGGAAAGTTTAGCAATTTTTTGGTGAGTAAATACTCCTTATTACTACTTGTTAATTGTATAAATGCATTATAAACGAATTATTAAAAGATTAAAAATATAATAATTAAGTATTAACTGCTGTAAGCTGAGATCCCGTCTTACCCCAGAAAAAATAGGTGGTTTAACTTCGGACTATTTATGTCCGATCTTAACCACTAATGATTTGGACAGTGGTTGTAATGTCGTCAATAGCATTTCACACTTAGGCTACTTTCACACGGCAACCTTCCGTTTTTTGCAGGTACAGTTTTTTGCAGGATCCTGTTTAGTAGTGCATGTGCTGCAATAATAGCAGTCACACGATTATCCTGTTAGCTGGATACTGTAAACAGGATAATTAAAGATTAATAATTGTTAATTATAGCACTAGCTATTCTATTATTTAAGCTAATCGGTTAAAACCGATTTGAATTTACCGATCTCTGTAATGTCATTAATAAATATAGACATTGACTATAATTATCGTTTAATTTCGATTTTCTAACTCTTGCTTCTACTTCCCAATTCTAGTATTAACATATTTTCCATTAGGTGAGCTTTATGTGGCAGTGGATAGAGATAAACTAAATGATTTTGCCATAGAATAAAACATGCGTATAGAGTAAAGCGGATACGCTTGCCACCAAGATGTTTAAATGTACTTAATTATTTTTTCGAGATTTTGTTATCTCCATCTCTCTTAAGACATAGGACCAAATGTTTAGGACCTCATAAACTATAGTAATTCTTTAATGGGGTAAATTCGGTATAAAAAATGTACTTATAAACAAAAACTAACGTGAAATGTATTAGATTGTAGCTATTCCAAAAGCTGTTATTTATTATTAAATTACGATAAAAACATTATATACTAAAGTCATAAATTTTCAAATCTGAAACATAATGGTTGATTTATAAGATAGTCCGTTCTTTCCCCGTCTAGGTCCGTTCTTTCCCTGATGTTTTCATTTGTTTACCCTAATTTTAATCCGTTACGAAATAGTTACTATAATATATAGAAAAATAAGTAACACGACGACTGTCTACTAATTCCAATCAATAACTGTTTATATTTTAGCAGACCACTACCATAATTTTCGCGATAAAAAAAATTCCGAGCGAATTGCAACTAATCGAAAAATAGTCCGGCCTTACCCCAACGCACCTTATTTTTAAAAGCAACTTGCAAGTTATTAAGTTTGCAATAATAAATACCATTAAAAGAAAACATTTACGTATGTCTAAACACTGTTAAAAGCAGTTTGTAAGATGAGGCAAATATTTCAATTTTAAAAGAAAAAGTTCGAGTGTAGGTACTTACTGCTTCGTTCACACGCGCACTATAATAATGTTTATTATCAAGAATACTAGTCGCTAATTTAGTTTTCCATTCCTTTTCTTTTACTTCTACTGCAAGACTTAAAACGATTAGCACTTGTTCAATTCTGAATGGATTTACTAAATTTTGGGTATGGATAACTTTTGATAAATATAATAAAAACATAGAGTTAAATATCCTATTGCAGCAGAATTCTACGTTGTTGTATAATATTGTATATACAGTAGTATAATGCAATCTGTTCGGAATATTGAATAAATATTATGTTAGTTCTATCAGCCGCCATGTATTTTATTGCTACATTTGTGTATTTTCATTTCCTTATAGGTATTATGGAGGGCAATAAGCCCATATTACGAATGGCAGCGGAGAATACATCAGAACAAATTGGTAAGCCATAACATCATTATTGGTTTATAGATTTCTCTTATTTCGTATTATCGAGGTAAATAAAATTTACTTATGGACTTGTAATGGTATTTCTGCGTGTTCCTTTTGTTTTTATTGCATATATGAACTTTTGAGGTATTGCTGTGCTATGAGTATGAAAATTGAAGGAGAAACTATGAAATAGACCTGTAAAAGGGTCTCCCCTGCATGTCAATTTCTAAGCGGATTAATTGTATAATATTTGTTTTTAACAGAAAGTTCGCCAGAAGAAGTATTAACAAGGGACACAGACTGGATGACAGAATTACGCACAAATATAAAAAATGTGGTAGACAAATTAGGCCATAAGGCAGCCAAACTGCATATTAAGAGACTCGTTGAAGGTAAGAAAATTAAATGTGATCTCCTATAATTGTGGATGTTTTTGATCGTTATGATCTCTAAAATTGAGGATGTTTTGGTTGGTAGTAACTTATTGTTATCAGGTTACAGTCTGTAGCATCAGATAATTTGAGTTGCATAAGTTAGTTTATAGCTCTCCTCTTTATCACGAAATATTTATTTATTCTTTATTGCATACGATACAGAAATAAATAAACGTACAACTGGCCGTGTTATCATTCTTGGCCATGTCTTACAGACAGCTATGGGAGGGATTTAAAAGGAGGAGAAAGAGAGGACAGTGTAGAAAATAAAAAATACAATCTATAAAAAAATAATACTGAGACGGCTTAGGAACCCTATTTGGTTTAAATTTATGGTTTTTTTGAGGGACTAAGTATTTTTGTTTTTTTTTTATTTCAATGAATGGCGAGACGAGCAAGCCTTTTGCCTGATGGTAAGCGATACGACCGCTCATAAACAGTAGCAAAATTCCACGGCGCTCGCCATCCTGAGACATAAGATGAATAAGTCTCAATATGTCCAGTAGTCACTCTGGCTACAATGTCCTTTAATCCGAAACACAACAGTGCATTTACACTGCTGTTTCACGAGAGAAATAGACATTGCGGTGGTACCTACCCAGATGATCTCTCACATATGAGAGACCTACCACCAGTACCAGTTGGTTATGGCTAAATGATCAGCAATTAAATATATTAGCACATACATATTTTTATTTTATATAATATAATAAAATAAAAATTATTTTATATATAATAAAATCAAAATTATTTTATATATAATAAAATAAAAATTATTTTATATATAATAAAATAAAAATATAAAGTTACGTCGGTGGCGTCGTTATACGATTACGACAATGAGGACTTGAGTTCGAATTTAGGCTCGTCCTCTTTCACATAGTGGGATAGAACACCCAAGGCATTGGCATTTTAACATGGGTGTCTTGGTTCCACCTTTGCCTTCCCCTTCTAGAAAGAAGGTGTGAGTTTTTGTATGTATGTGTGATGTGTATATACCGGGTATATCAAGATTGCTTCCGAAAACGAAGCCGGGTGGTAGTTTTAGTGACAACAGACACAGTACAACTAAAAATTTTGCAAAGAAACGCGATATTTTTTTTTATTCAATTTTTAAATATAATCATTTTTGGGTGGTAAATCCATAGTTTTTGCTAAAATGATAATTTAAACTCTTTTGTACCTTAGAGTTTTTATAAATAAAAGGGTATACACTATTATCTTAGGAAAAAAATGTATTCACAACCCAAATACGACCATATGAAAAACATAACAAAAAAATCGTTGCTTGTTTTGCAACATTTTCTGTTGCTTTGTGTCTGAAATCGTTTAAACTACCACCCAGCTTCGTTTTCGGTAGCATTCTTGGTACACCCTATATATACTAACATTTTGTTCCAGACACAGAAAATAATAATGACGTGCGATTGTATGTTGAAGGTAATAAAAACTTTTGTTTTACTTGGAAAATAAATAGCCTTTTTATAAATTCTATGAATAACAAATACATTCTGAGCTATTGAAATAAATAATTCAAGGATTTTATTTAAATATTCATTTCCATAATACTGAACTATTTATTATCTTCCAGTTAATCGTAAAGGTAAGTATTAGAATTATTTTTTTGCTGATTTGAATAACTTTCCAAAATAAAAAAGTTATTAAATTATATATGACATTTTATGGATTCAATAAATTAAAACATATAGTTTATATATTTTCATTTAATTAAAAAAATATAGTTTATTTTAAGTGATGGATAATAATATCTTATAAAAAAGATTAGATGGCTTAGGTTTGGAATTTAACCATTGGATAGTTAATCGTTTGTGTTTAAATTACATTCGTATTTCTAATGAATATAAAAATAAATAACAAGAATAATTATGTTAATATTACGACTCAGAAATCAACCAAATTGACCTGTTATGTATGTAGTGAATTGTTTTTGTTAAAATTCTTTTCCATCTTTATAGGTATATCCGATATAAAATATAAGTACAACAAACATCATATGAGAGCTGAAAGGGGTAAGCTATAATTCTCTATATACAACTTTGAATATATTTCAGATTTATAGTAAATCAATAGCCTTGGCAATTTCGGTTCAAAGACAAGGTACAAAAGGTAGACATTCCATGCAGGCCCCTTCCAAAGATAGCTAGCGCTGAAATCCTTTGGTAAAGCCTATATTCAGTATTTTACTTCCTACGGCAAACGAAAAAATAGTTCTATCTTTAGTAAAATGAGCTGTATTCTAGAGGCAGTAACTGATAAATTGTCTCTGGCTGTCCATCTTAGCTTCTGTATTTTCAAAGATACTTTTGTAACGCAGGTAAATATCGTCCATTTTAAACCCCGATGCACACGCTCACACTAGCATTGGCCGTCACGAGCTGCGTGCGAGTGACAGTATTTGCAGGGGTTAATCCCCGCCGTACATGCGTATTTTATTATTATTGCCGTGTTTTATTTTTATGGTATTTATTTATTAGAATCTCCAACGAAGATAAAACATTACATGTAGGTATATTTAAGTGCATATGTATCCTTCTGCGTCCATTCTCAATAACAAAAAAGTACAGCTTCCACTGAGTTTTTATTTCGTAGAGAACATCTGGTTAGCTATATTTTTTTTGTATTTAGAACAAGGTCGCTTTGGACTGTATGTATTGGAGACAACAACTCCTGAATCAGACCCACAGTGGCTCGTGGACTTGAAGGTCTTAATCAAGGAGCTCATTGGCAGATACGGGAAGCGGAGGCTGGATGAATTCATTACTCCTGTTATTAAAGGTATATTTTTATTACTGGAAAACTTGGTACACATCGTCATGTAAATTATTGTCTAGCACTGACATCCTGAAGCAAGTTTTTTTTTCTGTAAATAAATGTCTCCCATCTTACGAATAAACCTTAATGAAAAATAGACATTATTTATATAAATATAACACGACGACTCATAAAATAAATTAAGGGTTTCACGTATTAGTTATATACTATTTAAAATAAACATAAAATATAACCTCAACTTTTATTTTCAGCTATTCAAAAACAACACAATGTCGAAATAAAAGACATAGACGGTGAGTTTTATAATTTTCCTATATGATTAGCGCTAAAATCTGCTTAATCTCGCTTTTATCAATTGCAATGAACTTCAGGACGAGCATGCCGTTCGTCTGATGGTAAGTGGTAAGACCGCTCATGAACAGTAGCAAAACCAAAGAACACCTTGAATTTCAAAGCAATGCTTGGCATTCCCTCCTGAGACATAGGTAAGATGTTAAGTCTCAGTATGTCCAGTAGTTACTCATGCGTTTTATTTAAGGGAAGCGGACGGTAAAATACTTAGTCATCCCTACTAATTTTATGCTATTTTGCTATTTTAGGAGATTAAACTGGTAGACTACGGCGTACCTCCTCTTTTATATTGCAAAGTATTGACACGACGTCAAGTGATTGCTCATCAGACGATAGATATACAGCCGCTGCCAATAAACAATCCCATTCCAAAATTTGCCGTTTGAGATTGACAGTTCAATCTTTTTTCTGATACTACATTGCTAATAATCAATCTCAGTAGTGAAAAAACTATGGCAACATGGTAAATGACAAATCGAAAAGTAGAAAACAATCCAGATTGACTTCAATCCAATTTTTTCGATTGATTATTGGCATCGGCCGTACGACACGAGCGCTCACCTGACATAGTAAGTGATAATTGCCGCCCATGAATATCCATAACGTTTAGATCATATATGTATTGCCGGCTCAATTCGGGAGAAATGGGAAGGGAAAAGGGGTATTGGGCATACGGCAATCTCACTCACCAAACGTAACGCGACGGCAAAGCAGTCGTTTCACGTCAATTTCCTATGACACAGTCTCACCGCCCTAGACGTGCCTGCGTATTCATGCTGCCACACATATCACTATGTGTGGCTACCACTTTCAAAATTTTAATCGAACTGTTGATTACACAATAGTCCCATGTCCAGAAGTGGTTTTTAGGCCTGATATGGTATAGTATTGCAAATTTATTCCGAGGGTCAATAGGTGCTATAGATATCTGTTCTTATTCTGCAGATGCTGGCTTATAAAAGTTACAGTGGCGGTTCTAGGGACGGGATAGTGTCTAGCCAATTTATAATTTTCCGTTCATGTGTCATGAATATTTTTTATTTATCTAAACCTTTTTGCAGTCGATCATTACGGTAAGAAGATCTTTCATTCATTTATTAATAAATAAAAAATCTCCTTTATAAAAATATACCATGTACCTACAGAATTTAGTGTGTATCAAATGTTATTAAAAATATAAAGTATGCTATATATAATAATGTTTCAGTCGAGTGTTCTTCATATAGCTGTGAAGGAAATGGTAAAAGAAAGTCAAAAGTGTAACCAGAGAGCCAATACTTTTTTAAATGTCTTATTGGGCTATATCACTGATTTTATGAAGTAAATATATTTTTAAAGTAGTTGATTAAAGTTTAGTTAAGGGAGGTCAAAGTTTCTTCAAGACTATTCTAGAATGGTTGATGTTCTTAAACTTTATTCCGTTTTTATACTTATGTATGGATAATGATATATTATATTTATTTTTCATTACTTAAATGGCGTGTTTAATCATGTTCAAAAATTATTTTGGAACTTATTTTGGTTATCGAATATCTTATTCCATTCAAATGACTTTGGAATTCAGTTTGAGCAAAGAAGAAACCTATTGATAGCTAAAAAAGATTTTAAAACTGTCTATGAATAAGGTCTTAAATCTAATTATTGTGGATATTGCAGAAAGATTAGCATTTTTATTTATAAGCTATCTTTTAGATATATACATTTATTTTTTATTTGGCCAGGGGAGGTTTTCGTCAATTACGTAAAGAAAACCTACATGCGTGAGTATTTTGATATCGTATTCTAGTTTTGATTCTAATTACATCATAGGAGCATAAATATATTTAATTTTTAAACTATTAGTGGCCTGGCCCGGCTCCGCCCGGGCACAGATACACTTTTTTGAAAATTTTCTATAATCTATGGCGTATGTTAATCAAAGTTAAAGAAGGATTCTTATGATACAAGAATTTCAAGTAGCTTCAGAGCATATTTGTTGCTCTGAAGCTACTTGAACAAACAATCAAATGTTTCCTCTTTATAATAAAAGTATAGATTAAAATAAATCTATTTTTTACTTAATTTATCGTGACCTTGGATTTTTAATTTTTTTTAAACTTCCCTACATTTGAATTACTTTACAGCTTTCGAGGTTACGGGGCGGATTTTAGGACTCCGAAAAATAGTTTTATTTCACATATTTGCATAAATATATGAAACCTTTATTAATCTAAAGTTGACCTATGATTGTTTCATCGTCGTGTTAGAAACTTTACAAACGTTGTAATAATTTCAGATAAAAAGAGATTTAAGAGGACGAGAAAACAATTTGGAAGTGAGTCTTAAAACCTATAATGTATAATGTAATTATATCTCGCTGAGTAAATGAAACGCGAAGCCGTTTCTTCGTGTTTGTTTTTAGACTGATGAAAGTAAGATTCTTCCATTTTACATATTAATTAACGAAGACCTGGTTAAGGTTGCAGGAAATTGCTGGAAGCACGCCAGTCCCGACTTGTCAATGTGGAGATCCTTTGAGGAGGCCTATGTTCCGCAGTTGACTTACTGTGGCTTAAGATAATTTATTTAATATATTTAATGGTATATTGTATATGTAGTATAAATACAAATTTATAATGCATGTAGTTTTATAACATTTGATATTAAAAAGCTGGAAACGAGCATATGGCTTGATGGTAAACGATTACCGTCGCCAATTATTATTAGCAACACTGGTATCACAGGTGCGTTGCTGGCTTCTGAAAATGAAAAAGGAAATCAAAAGGGATGAGAGACGTAAAGGGATATTTGGCCTCGGGCAATTCCTCTAAACGTGACAGCAAAGCCGTTGCTATACGTCGGTTTTATGTGTGTTCACAGTAGCACCATATTGGTCGCACCGGCCCATTTCTATTTTTGTTCAGGTCAAGTGCATTTTAATTCTGCCACTGTCATATCGCTGTTATATTTAATAGCAACTTGCTTGCTGTATATGTATAAATATTAAATCGGAATTTCTTAACAAATGTATATATTTTAAATAATATATGAATCTGAAATCGCAGGGTATTTTGTATCATTATTTGTATAACTCGATTAATTTTTCAGGTTCCGATGAATCGGACAATTCAGACGATGAAACGGATATGCGACGAGTCACGGAAATACCTATGGAAAAATAATTTTAAAAATAAACTTGTTTACACCATAACATTCATTAAAATACTACATTTCTTTTCAATCTGGTTAGTAATATGATAGCTGGTGGTAGCGTCTAAGGTACGCAGCGGTTTAGGTCTGATCATTGTAACCGCATTAATCCTATTATAATCGTGAAGGTATGTAAGGATGTTTGTTACTCTTTCACGCAAAAACGACTGGACTGATTTTGATGAAATTAGATGTAGGGTTTAGACACTTTTTGGTGTAGACACTTTTGATTAACACGTAGGTTCCTTTTTATTCCCTAAAAGGTGTAATTTTTCCGTGGGGTGAGTAAGGAATTCAATTCAATTTGCATGCTTTTCCACATGAGACGGAACGGTACAAAATTTGAAAAATTGAGGGCGGTTACATGGAGTTGTATTATAAAATAGTTATTTCGTGAAATAAAAAACAATAGTTGTTAATTTCAACGCGACTCTGCCATCTGCTGAGATATTTCTCCTCTGGGTGAAGCCGAGCTCGGCTCCAGTCTATATATATGTCTAAAATGAATTGAAATGAAATGTATTTATTTATTGGTCACGTAGGAAAATTAATAAACGCCATTAGGTCTTAGAATACCATCACACTGGCAATAAAGTGTAGACTGGCGAAAAAACATCATGCTTGCATGCATGCTATTTGGTAACAAAGCGTTATAACGCTTTCCAAAAATTTCCTATCGGTTAAGGTCTACCTATATTAACTTACCTGAATAGGCAGCCTACCAGACAACTTTTTGTTCATAAATCGATGCCTTTTTGTATGTCCTTTGGGCTATTATAGCTCTCTTTGTAACGAAACCATATCGCGATGTACAACCGCCACTTCTTTACACCCACAAAATAATGCTAACAATATACCAACCTGGCAAAATTTACTTGTAACTAGTTTCTACTATTGTATTTGTATTTATAATGAATTAGTTTTAATTGTCAAACGATCAAGTAATTAAATATGAGGCAAAATAGAAAATTAAGCGCAGAAGTGGCGTCATCTCTTGAAGGGTTGTGTAAGTGTGATTGTTCTGCTTCGTATTAAACCTGAAATAAACCTCCAACCTTTCATTTCTGCTTCATACAATGGTAGAATATTATGAGAATACTTCGGACATTAGTTCCACCTATTTACTGTTTCATATATAATGTAAATAAATAATTAAATAAATATGTAATAATATAAAAAAATATTTCCGAGTAGTAGTCTAGCTTTAAATTAATGTAATATTACACACAATTCACAATTCAATTCGACGGGTAGTCATTGGGTCATGGTCGTTTATTCATAGTCCCGAAATTAATTTGAATAAAAATAGCAGTCTTTTATTTAAACGTATTTTAATGACATTCATTAATAGCTAACAATAGTAACTTGCCGGTCCAGTGTTATCTCCTCTAAAATATTCCGTTTCCTGATTCTTCGTTAAACCTATGGATTCCATCAAAGACACGCTCACCGACATGATGGAGATGTTCAACAAAAGAATGGCCGATTTTGATGCCGAGCTGCATAAGTCACCTAACACCTCATCCACAACATCTGGTTTGGCTGCTGACTTTGCCTCATTCAGGAAATTTATCTCGGAGGCCCTCTGAAATCTCCAACATCAAGTGGAGTTCCTAGCCCGTAATCTGGACAACTTAGAGATGCGCGGTCGGCGAAAAATATTGCTGCTTCATGGTGTCAAAGAAGTAAGCCAGGAAGATACCGCACTTGTGGTAGCCAATGTGATTCGGGAACGACTTAACTTCACTGATTTTACAGCTCAAAATATGAAACGATGTCACAGAATGGGTCGCTCTCATGACAATCACAACCCGAGGCCAATACTGTGCAAATTCCACGATGTTGCAATCCGGGATAAACTGTGGTACGCCAAAACCAAGCTGAAGGGTTCCGGCGTTACAATGTCGGAATTCCAGACTAAGGTACGTCTTACTTATTTATGGCTGCCAGGGAGAAATTCGGCATAGCGAAGTGCTGGACGCAGGAAGGTTCCGTGTTCGTTCTTGGTCCGGATGGCGTGCGGATTCGGGTTGTCTCATTGCAGGATCTCAATCATATTAGCGCTGGCGACAACACTAAAACTTCTGCAGTTCGGTCCAAGACTACGAGATCCAAACGTGCGGTGAATAATAAAAAGTGATAGTGACTTAAGTTTGTTACGAACGGTCTTTCAATACTGCTCGGGTAATTGTATGAAACTAGTTGTTTATAATGTTTGTTTGGACTACCTACGTTATTTGTTTACTTTTTGTGCCGTCAATACGTATATACAAAATAGTTCTGCCTGTGTAGGTACTTTAATAATTTTTATCTTAGATTATATACTCGTCTAGATTGAGCAATGTCAACAAACGATGCGCTAAAAGTGTCCTCACTTTCGTTGATATGTGTGAGTACCGGTCGTGTAATTATTGTAATCCAACTGTCAAGGTGTGTGTGTTTAGGGATGCCTACTCCAGATTATTAACTTAACTTTTCCCCATTATTTGATATACAAAATAGGTTAAATAAAATATTTTTTCTTTATTTAAAGTAATCATACTATTAATTATATTTATAACGCATTTTAGTAAAAACAATAAAGATCTAAACCCATCTCCTAGTGTTTGTTTCCGAATAGAATTAACTCTTTGGATTTATTGCCTGGGCTGTTATCTGATTTCTGTATTTATGTAAAATATAAATCATCATAAGTAAAATGTTCGGAACACACAACTGAAGTCATGTGAGGCTACGAATGGTCTTCTTTTCGTTTCCGCTGTGTAATGTCTCTCCAGCAATTTGCTAGTACGGAATCCGTAGTCTAAAAATATTATTAGGACCTTGAATAAGTTCTCGCTGTTTCTTCAAAGATGATAATAGCAGTACCCCGTTTGTGAAATTTTGAATGGTAATACACATGCAAGGCAAAGAATTAATAAAATTACTATGAAGTGCATGTCGTCGTGGGTTTCATTAATATCGTGTAGGTAAGTATTATTTACTCATTAAATAAATAATGTCATTCTTCTTGTTGTTATTCTGATCGAAATATTATGTAATGATATTTGTGTTTTATAGTTTCTCCCATAGTTTCAACAAATCTTCCTAGTAATAAATTGACAACACTGGCCAATGAAACTCATCTTCAAAATAATGAATTAAAAGTTCATGTTTTCTTCAAATAATAGTGGTTTAACAATAATGTTACCGATAGAAAGTGATATTGGTATTATTATACAGTTTTCCCACACAATTGCGATACAATTCGACAGCACAAACCGGCATAATTAATTATTTTTCCGGAGCACGTTATCCATATGTAGTTCAAATGACACTGACGTACGTGAGAAGCGAGTCTACCAAATTTGGTAGACTTTTTTTGAGCCGTGCGGTGATGTGTGATGTGTCATCTAGACGAGTATATAATCTAAGAATTTTTATATTTAACATCTGTGTTGTGTTCCGTAGTAGCCTCATTGAATGTTGTCATTGTTAGCATTGTATTGAATGCATTGCTTTAATACATTAATGGAATTTGTGTCTTTATTTTTATTTTTTCTTGTTTAAAATACTTTTAATTTTGTTCTTGTTTTTATGTTACTTTAATACCTTTAACTTAATTTATTTAGTATCGAATAATATTCCAAATAGTAAATTGTTTCATAATTATTACCCGACAGTTGTTAATCATGAGTAACCGTAGCTTTTTAATTTTATAATGTTGTTTTTTTTTGTGTTTGATTAGACGGTCATGCTTTTATTTTTTTGTTTTTACTTTTACAGAATCAAATATTAATATGTAACACAACCGGCAGGTGGAAATTTAATTGTGGTGAATTTGTAGCTATTTTTTTATTATTGTTATTATTTAGTAGTATTGTATTATTTTTATTTTATTGTATATAATATGTGCGATGATAATAGTGATTCTGACGAGTTTTTTCAGCTTCTAGTGGTAATGGCAGTTCTTGTGATTTGACGTCGCTTGCTGACACCCTTTCTTGCAAATTTTCTTGTGTTGCTAAGAATTTTAATGCAGTGCATATTAACGCTCAGAGTATTCCGGCTCATTTCCCAGATATGCTAGCCAGCTTTGACAGTACGAATCTTCACGCCATTCTTATTTCAGAGTCATGGCTTAAACCTTGTCTCTCTTCCAGCGCTTACTCTTTACCCGGCTTTCAGCTGATAAGAAATGATCGCACTGTTGGTGGCGGGGGTGGGGTTTCTAGATATACTTAAAAGATGGCATTCCTTTCTCCATTTTGAATTTATCGCCCCAGCCTCCGCCTCCAAATGCAGGCGAGCATTTATTTCTGGAAGTTGTACTTCACCACTCTAAACTCCTACTTGGAGTTTATTACTGTCCTTCTCTTCGCATGAATTATTTTAACTCTCTAGAAACTATCCTCGGTAACCTTATGCCTTCGTACAGTCACACCATAATCATGGGAGATTTTAACACTTGCCTTCTTAAGAAGGACCATCGCTCTAAATCTCTACTTTCTGTTATTAACTCTGTTAATCCGTCCATTCTCCCCCTTAGCGCTACTCATCACTTTCCTAACTCTGCTCCCTCTCTTCTTGACCTAATCCTTGTCTCTTCTCCTTCTTTAGTTGATTTCCATGGACAGCGCTCTGCGGACACATTTTCATATCACGATCTTATTTATATTTCCTATAAGGTTCGTCCTCCTAGGGTTAGATGTAAGGTCGTGATGAAGCGTTCTTTTCATCGTATAAATTATGTAAAGCTTCGTGAGGATGCCAGCAACATTGACTGGGTTCCTCTGATCAATTCTGAATCAATTGATTACAAGGTGGATTTTCTAACTTCGAACATAATTCGTCTGTATGATTTGCATGCTCCTCTTCACCCAGTTAAAATAAAGCACCATCCATCCCCTTCGCTCACTGATGATATCAAAGCAATTATGTCTCAGAAAGCAGTGGCCAAGGCCAAATTCAAACGTAGACCTGTACATTCTAACTGGGAAAAATACGTAGCAATCCGTAATCTCTGCAACAAGATGTGTAGGAATGCACAACGCCGACATATCCATAATTCTGTAGAGAATGGTGGTCCAGCTAAGGTCTGGAAATTTCTTCGTTCTATGGGAGTTGGAAAATCTCGTGCAGTTTATAGTCCCAATAATTTACATATAGATTTATTAAATTCTCATTTTACTGCTGTGCCCCATTTTGATAGGGCTATTAAAACTAGTACGCTCAAAGATCTTTCCTCTATTCCAACTCCTAAATATCCTCAATTCGTCTTTAGTCAATTATCTGATTGTGATGTTAAGAAGAGCTTACTCTTGATTTCTTCCAACGCTGTCGGAAATGATTGTATCAGTCGCAAGTTGCTAATACCTATCCTTGACGAAATCCTTCCTATCCTTTGTCATATTTTCAATTTCTCCTTATCTAATTCCATTTTCCCGTGTCAGTGGAAAGTTGCTGAGGTTATACCTCTCCCCAAACGTCCAAATCCTGTATCTTTTTCTGAATATCGTCCCATATCCATCCTACCTTTTCTTTCTAAAATCCTTGAAAATCTCATTCATCGCCAACTTACCTTATTCCTTACCAAGTATTGTCTTTTGAATCCTCTGCAATCTGGTTTTCGTCCTGGACACAGTACAACTACTGCACTGGTACACATCACGGATGACATTAGAGCTGCAATGGAAAACAGTAAGCTAACAGTGCTTGCATTGTTAGATTTTAGCAATGCATTTAACACTGTTGATTACGATGTTTTGTTGAGTATACTACGCTCTATTAACATATCTCCAACTGTTATTGGCTGGTTTCGTAGTTACTTGACGGGTCGCCGGCAACGTATACGGATTGAAGATGCAGTGTCATCTTGGTGTGATACTTCAGCTGGAGTCCCTCAGGGCGGCGTTTTATCTCCCTTACTCTTCGCATTATTTATTAATTCAATTTCCAATCAACTTATTTCTTCTTACCACTTGTATGCAGATGACTTACAAATTTACTACCAAGCGCCCTTAGATAGGATGACGGAAGCAATCGTATCGATCAATAAAGATCTTGCTCGTATTAATGAATGGGGTATGCGGCATGGTCTTAAAGTAAATCCTTCCAAAAGTCTAGTCATTGTTGTTGGCAGCTCCAGGATGGTTTCCAGGCTAGATTTTAGTCAAATGCCTCAGGTTCTTTTTGATGGCTGTGTCATTCCATACAGTGATAAAGTAAAGAACCTGGGTATAGTTATTGACAGGAACCTATCCTGGGGTCCTCAATTACAAGAACTCAGCCGAAAATTGTTCGCTGTAGGGTCCTTGCGAAGATTACGGAATTTTTTACCCATCCCTACTAAAATTGCGCTCGTTCAATCCCTTCTCTTTCCTCTCCTTGATTATGGTGACACTAGCTATCTTGATCTCACCGAAGCCCAATTAGAAAAACTTGAGCGACTTCAGAATTATTGTATCCGGTTCATATTTGGACTTAGCAAATATGACCACGTCTCGGAATTTCGGACAAAACTCAAGTGGCTCTCAATACGCCTTCGCCGAAATACTCGTATTCTCTCACTTCTCTATTCTATTTTGTTTCATCCCAACACACCTCCTTACCTAAAAAATCGCTTTAATTTTCTAAGCAACACACACACAAGATATCTTAGGTCGTCAGAAAATCTGACATTGGAAATTCCCAAGCACAACACCGCATTTCTTGCAAATTCTTTCACAGTAAATGCTGCCCGTTTGTGGAACCAATTGCCATTGTCGATTCGTGAAGCCAAATCCCTACGTATTTTTAAAAGACTCGTCAAGGAACATTACTCCACTTGCTAATACTGCCTATAACTTTCGTTTTCTCTTTTCCTGTTTTCTTGTCTTACATTGCACATTATAATATTTTGTATGTAGTATATTATACAGGGTATATCAAGACTGCTACCGAAAACGAAGCCGGGTGGTAGTTTAAGCGACTTCAGACACAATGCAACAGAAAATGTTGCAAAAAAAAGCGACAATTTTTTTTTGTTATTTTTTTCCTATGGCCCTATTTGGGTGGTAAATACATTTTTTCCTAAAATAATAGTATATACCCTTTTATTTATAAATACTCTAAGGTATAAAAGAGTTTAAATTATTATTTTAGCAAAAACTATGGATTTACCACCCAAAAATGACGATATTTAAAAAATCATAAAAAAAAATTGTCGCGTTTCTAGGCGAAATTTTTAATTGCATTGTGTTTGTAGCCACTAAAACTACCACCCGGCTTCGTTTTCGGTAGCAGTCTTGAGATACCCGGTATAGGTATACCGTATATATGTATGTGGGTTTTATATATTTATGTGTATGTATTTAAAGTATGTATAGACGTATTTAAGTAGTTTATTATGTCAAATCTTTTTTTTACTCTTAAGACTTGTCTACCCCCGTTTTCCTACTTCCATTCACTCCAGTCCATCCAAAGGTTGTCTGGAAGATATCGCCGACTGCGATAAGACCGCCCATTGTACTGTAAATATATGTTAAGATTTTTGTTGTGTATTTTTTTTTGTGTAGTGTACAATAAAGTGTAAGAAATAAAAAAAAATAAATAAAATATTATTTTGATTTGATAGCCTCCGTGGCGCAGTTGGTAAACGTTGGATGTGGAACAAGAGACCACGGGTTCAATCTCCACACCGAGGTAATATTTTTGTGACTCATAGGTAGGTATTTGTTTTGGGTCTGATTGTTTGTGAGACCTGTCTCAGTCTCTGGGAAGTCTCTCTTGGTTTCTGATACCTACGACACAACGCTTGATTTATCTTTACATGACGTCAAGACGAATGTGTATGACTATTGGGTGGCATGATCGTCTCGCCATTTATTGCAATAAAACACATTCAGTAATTTGAAATTTTTCATGCGAATACTCGACAAATCGGATTCGACATTTAGAAACTAAGTAACATAAACGATTATGTACGCTTAAGCACCTACACCATACACACGCACAATATGAACCTTTTAACCTTTTAACATTCTGAACTCTTAGCAATTCGGTGTATTAGAAAGGTCTTTTGAACTTAGAATTATCGAGTGTCGACAGTATTTTCTATTTTTGTCCTCCGGTGTTTTATCGTCCACTTTCCTTTTGGGATTTGTTACCTATCGCTGATCGTGCATATGAAATGGCAAATGTCTTAGGGTTCAGACTCAAGGTTCGACGTCGCTTTTTATCATGATGACGTTCCACTGTGTCGCTTTTGTGTGTAAGTGTAGAGATTTTCCTGTGTTATTTTCTTCGTAGATATTTTTGCTTCTCATCCTTTATTATTTATGTTTTTGAACAATTCAGTTGATGTAATAACAACTTATTAATCATAGAGGGATGTTGTGAAAGATACACCATACCAGACGCTTTAAGTTTCGAAGTTCTGATGATGGGATTCTTCTACGATTGAGAGGAGTGAATGTCTAAAACCGAAACAGATAAAAATGCTTAGGAGTCCGATATTATTAAAAACTCTGCAATGTCGAAAAAAATCTATATTGTTGGTTAGCAATCAAACCCATCAGTTTTGTAAAATCCACGGCTATTATTAATATTCATACCCCTATTTCAAAACTGATATACTGTCATCCATCCATCCATCAGCCAAAGGAAGTCCACTGCTGAACATAGGCCTCCCCCAATGATTTCCACAGAGACCTGTTGGAGGCAGCCTGCATCCAGCGACGTCCCGCGACCTTTACCAGGTCGTCGGACCATCGTGTGGGTGGACGTCCTACGCTGCGCTTTCCGACCCCATCGGTCATCAGATCTCCGCGCTATGTGCCCTGCCCATTGCCACTTCAACTTGCTAATCCGGTGGGCTATGTCGGTTATTTTAGTTCTCCTACGGATCTCCTCATTTCTGATTTGCTCTCGTAGGGAAACCCCGAGCATAGCCCTCTCCATAGCTCGTTGAGTGACTTTGAGCTTCCTAATAAGGCCCATAGTGAGAGGCCACGTCTCGGTGCCGTAAGTCATCACTGGCAACACACAACTATCGAAGACTTTCGATTTAAGGCACTGAGGTATTTTGGACGAGAAGACGTCGCGTAGTTTCCCGAACGCTGCCCAACCGAGTTGGATTCGACGATTGACCTCTCTCTCGAAGTTGGACCTGCCTAACCGGACCACTTGTCCTAAATAGACATATTCGTCAACAACTTCAAGAGTCGAGCCCCCAACACCGATGGGGGTGGGCACAACATGGACATTCGACCAGATCTTCGTTTTGTCCATGTTCATTTTAAGACCCACCTGTTGGGAGACTCTATTGAGGTCTTCGAGCATAGTGCTAAGGTCTTCCAGCGATTCTGCCAAGACTACAATATCGTCGGCAAACCGAAGGTGAGTGATATACTCGCCGTTGTTGTTGATGCCGAATCCTTTCCATCGCAAGAGCTTGAAGGCGTTTTCCAGCGCGGCAGTGAACAGTTTCGGAGATATGACATCTCCCTGTCTCACGCCTCTCTGTAGTGGAATAGCCTTCGTACTCTGATCTTGTACTCGGACCGACATGGTGGCGTTATTGTATATACACTTCAACACTTCGATGTACCGATAGTCTATATGGCACCGCTGGAGAGACTGTAGCACAGCCCAAGTCTCGATCGAATCAAAGGCTTTCTCATAGTCCACAAACGCTAAACAAAGCGGCAAGTTATATTCCTCGGTTTTTTGTATAACTTGCCGAAGCGTATGGATGTGGTCTATGGTACTAAAGCCTTTTCGGAAACCGGCTTGTTCGGGAGGCTGGAAGTCATCAAACCTGCGTTCGAGACGATTTGTGATGACCCTCGAAAACAACTTATAGACATGGCTCAGGAGCGAGATGGGCCTGTAATTCTTCAGCAAAGTGTTATCACCTTTTTGAAGAACAGTACCACCACGCTCCTGCTCCATGCCTCTGGCGTTGAGCCCTCGAGGAGAACGGAATTGAAGAGCCTCTGAAGGACTTTCAGTATCGGCGTTCCGCCCGCTTTCAGAAGTTCTGAAGTTATTCCGTCCTCGCCCGGCGCCTTGTTGTTTTTAAGTTGCTTCAGGGCCATCTCAATCTCACACAGGCTGATGTCCGGGATATCATTGCCAAAGTGTCGGATCAACTCGGCTCTCGGGTCTTCGGCCGAGCTAACAGCAGGTTTGGCAACCGAGGTGTAAAGCTGTCCGTAGAACCTCTCGATCTCCCTTAATACTTCTCTTCCGTCTTCAGCCTAGACAACTGGCTTTGCCCAATAGACAAGTCTCTTGCAAACACTTTGGAGCCTCCGTTCTGCTCGATTGTCTCCTTAATGCTCACAGTATTGTGAGCACGGACATCGTGTCGCAAGGACTTCCAGATCTGTCTATTGAGCCGCCGATATGCTTCGGCGTCAACGGAAGACTGCAGCGCTAAAGATCGACGTTCGGCCATGAGGTCAAGAGTGTGGATCGAGAGTTTTTGTGGTCTATCTCTACGGCGAGGTCTAAAATACTTAGATCCCACCGTATGGACAGCTTCTACCAAACCGCTGTTTAGCTCGTCCACTGCAAGGTTTTCTCCTAGACAATCAAAGCGATTTGTCAGCTCGAGTTGAAAGCTCTCGGGGTTTTGGATATGGGCGCGAGTAGGTCGGAGCGTAGATTTCATCAAGCGACGCCTTTCCGATTGGACATTGATATTCAGTGTGCCCCTAACCATTCGTTGATCACTGCCGGTTTTCACCCTATTGATCACAGAGACATCTCTGAATATCCGTCTATTCGTCGTCAAGATGAAATCTATCTCGTTTCTCGTAGAACCGTCAGGACTCAGCCAGGTCCATTTCCTGTGAGGCGGCTTCTGGAGTTCATCGCAAAGAGTCCCTCTTTCTCCAGAAAGTCGGCCAGCCTCTGACCCCTGGGGTTCCGTTGCCCATGTCCAAATTGCCCCACTTTCAACTCTGCATCGCTTCCCTTGCCCAACTTTGCGATGAAGTCTCCCATAACAACATTGAAGTAGGTTTTAGAAGTATGTATGGCCCGACTTATGTCCTCATACATTTCCTCTACTTCTTCATCTGGGTGTGTCGAGGTCGGCGCGTATACCTGTATGACCTTCAACGAATATCTTTTAGATATTCTGAGTATAAGGTATACTACCCTGCTCGACACACTTTCGATGGATACGATGTTGTTGATGAGAGACTTGTGGACGAGAAATCCGACACCTCCTCGGGACTGTTGGTCGTCCCCCCGGTAGAAGAGCAGGTTACCAGACTTCAGGGTTATCGTATCCTCCCCGATTCTTCGGACTTCCGATAACCCCAGAATGTCCCAGTGTAACCTGCTCAATTCTTCTTCCAGTTCGACAATCTTCTCGTCTGTCCTCAATGTGCGTACGTTGTGTGTTACCAGGGCCAGTCGTCGTCGGGGATGGTAGCCGGGGCCAACCCGGGGATTCTTAGCACCCCCTGCCCCACCGTAACCATGACTGCTACCATAGCCAGGAATAGTGGGGCTGCCGGGGACTGGGGGCCTGGTCTCTATTTGTGTTGCCATTGTGGGGATATTTGCCGTTACTCGCCACGCTTGGCAGGCGGGTTGGCGAGCGCAGTAGGGGACTGGCGTTAATGACGCTGCTGCCCGCCATTAACCGGGGAAAGGAAATAGGATTTGTGGGTAGAGGATGTTATAGGAAAGGAGAGTATGGCCTGAGGGAGTGGATACTGCAGTCACGGACGGGAAGTTAAGGTGACTGCAGTAGCTCGGGGGCCGAGGTCGCGTACTCGTAGCACCTATACTAGGACAGGCCATGACCACTAGATAGGAGCATCCCTGACCTTATACTGATGTTGATATACTGTCAACAAATCATATAATTTGCAGTTACAAATACATAGCTGCTTCAACTTTACCATATCACACCGTCCAGTTCAAAAAGCTAAGAGAAATTTAATTCCGCGTCAGTTCTCGATGGTTTCCGCGGTTTGACAAATGTGCCCGTTTTATTTCAATCGAGATCAACGGCTTAGCGCTCGGCGACGCGTGGGACCCGAATATCAGGCCACCGGGCCAGAGCGGCCGAATATTGCTTAACCACACAGTACAATTTAATGTTATGAGGTCTCTAATGTCTTTTTATCTGACGCAAATGTTGGGTAAAAAAATCTCATCTGATCCTTTAATTTATATCTAGGGCATGGGAGTTAGATTTGTCGCAAATGGCATATATACACATATAATAAGCCTTAAGCCTTGAAAATAATTCATTATTTGTAAGGTAAAAAATACATCTCGTCATTTTAGCTCTTCAAATAGTATTATTAATAGAGTTTAACCACTATGATTGGCTTTATATTGGCTTGTCAAAGGCACTAATTAATTGCCAACATGATTAAATATAGTAAAAATAATTTCATTTCACTGATGTTTGAGAGACCGAAAAATCTGTCGTAGTTCCAGGTATCCACAACACAAGAATCGATCTTATTGTAAGGTCAGGAGATGAATATGTATGTGACTGTTCGGAATACTTTGTTATTTCTCTGCAGTTATTTTATAAACACGACAGCTATCACAATACGTGCAGACATTTTTGGGCTGCAAAAACTACGATGAAACAAGGCATTTCCCGCTTAAAGCATAAACTTTTGCATATGAACATTTTAGCCGATTATCCGGCGGCATTTCTCGCGAAATGAAATTGTGCGAGTATTACGGGAAGGAATATTATTCTTCGCTTTGATTAAATTTTTACCCGGATTCGTGAGCGTGGAATGGGTTAGTGATACGAGTACACCATGTTTTACCGCTATCTGTGGAACGAATGGGGTGCGATTTGAAATTGAAAATACTGTGTTGTAGACACATCATAAATTGAGTAACATTTTGAATTACTTTTAAATATTAAGTCTAATTCTTTACAATACTTTACTGAATTTCCAGTTACCATGCTTGTACGATGCTGTCTAGACTCCAACTCCGTAATAGGTCAATGTAATAATTGGTAATGTAATAAAATATAATGCAATGTAATTTAATAGGTGTAATAGTTCTGTACCTGTAATAGGACAATACTTCAAAGTTGCTGCCAAAATGTACCCTACTAACTTTAGGTTCGGGCTTACCTCATTTCGGCATAGTTTCACCAACTACAAAAACTTGGACAAGTGTGATAGAAACTGACGTTACCACCCATTACACACAATATTCCCCTCTATACTATTTCCTCCGCATTTGCCTGAGACAGGAATCTGCAGAACGTGCTATTAGTGGTCAAATTGAGCTGGCTAGCTATAATGCTACGCGTCGGCCATTATTAAAGGGAGGCGGTGTGTGACATGACAATGTGGCTGTTCAACGTATACATTACACTTGGAGGCAAGAGAATCGGATCGCTTCGATAAAAATTGTACTTGATTAATGTTCGTAATACCATAATCACGATTGTAGAGGAGGCCCGCGCCCCGCAGTGGGACGTATATGGGCTGATGCAGAAGAATGTTCCAAATGAAGTAATGACATGAAAAATATTTATCGTACTTGCAATGCTCAGATTTAATATTGCTGCAATGAACCTAACGAGATCATACCTACGAGATTGAATCAAGAATGAGGAGATCCGTAGGTAACAGTAACAGAGGTTACCAACGTAGGCCAAAGGATAAGCAAGTTGAAATGGCAGTGGGCCGAGCACATAGCGCTAAGAACTCATGGCCGTTGGGGTTGAAAAGTTCTGGAACGAATGCCAAGTACAGGCAAGTACAGTGTCGGACGCTCGCCTAGATGGTGGACAGAGGACCTGATTAAGGTTGCATTAAATTGCTGGATGCAGGCCACGTCAAATAGGTTGATGTGGAGATCCTAGGGGGAAGTCTTTATTCAGCAGTGGACTCCCTGTGACTGAAGAAAGAGAGAGAGAGATAGAGAATGAACTATCTATATATTTTTAGTAAGTATTGGATTGCTTCTAGGATTGAGATTTTCGCGTTGTAGTTGCATGTCATAATAACTCCGTCATATCCTTAAGAGACCTTGAAATATCTCTGATATATTTTGAAACCCACAACTAAAGGTGTTCCTTAATTTCTGAATTGCTTAGTTTCACTCAAAGATAGCTAATCCCAGCCAAATTTGTAACAAGCCGCAGCATTTGGCCGAGTGTGTACATCGATTGAAAAGAACGTCAAAAGAACGGTTGACTCCGCTCGCATACAAATGGCGAGGAAATTGTGTTGCGCCACTGTTTACACTTTTACTGGCCCACGGTGTCTGGCTGCGGTGTCAATGGCTTTGCTACAATCTGAGTTAATCAGTTTAGTTCTAGATACGGTATAGTTAAGTGGCCAAGTTTGTATCAATATGTGGTCTTGATTTTTCTGATTTTGCTTTATAATTATAGTCTTCAAAAATATAGGAAGTATATTTTTCTTTTCATAGAATTAAAACCCATCAAAAACACCCTGTAAAAAAATTCTTTACGTTTTAAATAAATAGGTCGAGTTGGCCATCGCATGAAAACATTACAATTTATACAAACACGTACAATTTATACATAATGCTACTGGCCAAGTTGATCTATTTATTTAAAACGTAAAGAATTTTTAATATTGATATGATAATAACTTACGTAATAACTTTATACAGAACGTCCCTTAAGCAAGGACTAAATAAATTAATCGACTTGGTATTACATGGATCTCACAACTTTTTGATTTAGAAAAACTGAGCTGCGAGACTTGGAATTTTTTTACAGAATGTTTTTGATGGGATCTCACGTCTTTTTGTAGAGTCCTACTTTATTCCTTTTCGGTACTTTTTATTTCTAGAATATATATAACGATTTTTCTCAAAGCCTCTGTCTTATGGGTTTTTCTTATTTTTTTAGGTATCAATTTATCACAAATATAGCGGATTTAATTATTAATGTTCTTTCTTTCATGGTAATTGATATTTTCGAGCTATTTAGTCTATTTATTTGCAAGTTTATCTTCGTCATGTTTTTCTAAATGAATGTTGTACAGTTTCATGGGCTGAATATACCCTTTTCCTCTCTATACCCCCCTCCTGTTATGCCTCATATATAATATATGTAGATACTTATCTACAACTATTATTCCATTATATTCGGGTACAAGGTATCTTTAACTGCTTTTTTTAACTTTGTAATCTTATACATTTATATGGGATTACAAAGTTATTCACGCAGTTAGTGTATCTAGAAAACTAGACAGAAATTATGAAATAATAAATGTTTCCTTAATCTAGACACTAAATACTAATGATATTCTAATTTTGAAGGTTCTATGTCTGCTAGAAATGCCTTGGTCTTTTGATGATCGGTCAGTCAGTCAGTGAGTGACAAAATTACGAAAGTTTGACAATTGGTTCAAATTGAATGAAATTTTAAATATACCGAATTTACACATAGCCTACTTAGTAACTGGAAATTCAGGCTTCTTGCTTTAACCACAACGAAGTAATGGAGTGTTGAAAATGGTCTGAATTGCTTCGAGAAAAGGATGGTACGACTGTGCCGCTTTTTAGCTCGATTTGGAGGGGGCACTGCCCCCAGATGTATCTATAATGTAATTGATAGCAATTCAATTTAAAAATCGTATGGTGGCAATTGTGTTTAATTTTATTAGTTTCAAAGCGGAACACAACAGTACATTTACACTGCTGTTTGGCGGGAGAAAGAGACATTGCGATGGTACTTACTAACGGCCGTTTTCTATATCCTATCTATCTTTAACAAGAGGTTAAAATGGATATCGTTACTATGTCGATACCACTGTATGCTTCAATAAACAAAGATAGACATAAAATATATCTTGCCTAGAAATGTAAAAATATATGCACCTTATCTAAATATCTCTGTCTTTCTTTACTGAAGCAAAAAATGCATCGGGAGAGAAATCTCTTGTTAAAGATAGATAGATTATAGAAACCGGCCGTAAGCCGGCCTCAGAGATCAACCACCAGTGGTTTCGTAAAAAGTAAAGTATTAACACATCAATATTTATGTAACATACTAAATCATACTTTTATTTGGTTTTTATAGACCCTTATACACAGCACTGGCGGAGCAAACAAAGGGGTTAGCCCTTATTTAGAACGATCACAACTTTTTATGGGCATTCCACCAGACATTGCCTGAGATCCTGCCATCATATTATTTTTATACTTTCATAACGTTTGCAAGAAAAATAAATGGCTATCATAAATATCAATATGTATATTCGCTTAATCATAGTTTTTGGATTAATCATGAAATTGCAGAGAGGAAGAAAATTGCTTTTTCTATGTTTTATTGCCAGGGCAAAGTAATCCTACTGACATCTGATAGTTAACGTAGAACGATCCCAGAAGAGTGTCAAACTCTTTTTTTAAATCTGGGTCGGCCCAGTGACTGCATTGCTCCTGATGGTAAGGGCAATTGCCGTCCAAATAGAGTATCAAATGGCATCAGACGGCGGTCTCATGCCATTCGATACAACCATGCCGGCCCACTAAGATGCCTCTTCACACTACGGCGGAAAGGATTATAGCAAGGAGAGAACAAATACAGGTGTAGCATGTGTCACTATGATGTGCTCGATACCTAGCAAATTAGGTGTCCGGCAAGCTCACTCACCAATAAAAATGCAAAATATTGCTTCACTATGGTTTTCAGCGATAGCGCGGAGATCTGATGACCGATGGGGTCGGAAAGTGCTCGAATGGAGGCCGCGTATCGGAAAGCGCAGCGTAGGACGTCCACCCACAAGATGGTCCGACGACCTGGTAAAGGTCGCGGGACGTCGCTGGATGCAGGCTGCCTCCAACAGGTCTCTGTGGAAATCATTGGGGGAGGCCTATGTTCAGCAGTGGACTTCCTTTGGCTGATGGATGGATGGATGGATGGATGGTTTTCAGTAAGACAGTAGTACCACCCCGGTCGAGCCAGCCTATTCAGACTGTAATCCTAACTGCAGCGTAGCTCTACTACTTTAATACTTCGCGTATTATTTAGATATAAACGCACATCTTTTTTAAAGCATAGGCAGAGATGCTACAAGAATACCAACGTTTCGCCTTGCTAGTTCCGTCCCACGATGTGATCGGGGGCGAGCCTTTTTTATTAACAAGTCGTAAAAACATATTATCAAAAATAAAATTAAAAAATAAGAAGAATAATATACCTAACTTACCATAAATCGATGGAGGCTTGTAATTAGCAACAGTTACTATAAGTTTAAGTTTTGTATTTGGCATTAGTCTGTAAGTTCTTTAAAAATAAAGGGTAATAGTTTATAGGTACTATTTTAATTTAATGAATATACAAAATACCTATCTACTCATTGTTCAGTACATCGACCTTCGTAATATATAAAGAAAATTCATACAAACTGATCATTCTTCGTGTGACAGTGACCAGCCGTTAGTATCAGATATCCTGAAAAAAATTCACGTGGAACAATATCGTTTGTCATGGAACGTTACAAAAATACTGCTAGCTTACGACACTATAAATTACCGACAGGGAGAAAAGAGTATTTGCCGAAAAAGGTTCCGTATACGATAGGCTTATCTGTGATTTTTATTGTAAATTTATATGAGTTAGGGTGACCATAAGGCAACTATGTGCAAGGACTTAGAACATTTTATTGTAATAACTATTTGTCACATGAATATAAAGTCTTCCAACCCTTAAATTGCGTTTTCTCTCAAAAGTGATAGGCGGAGCGAAGACGTATAGGAATCGACCAAGGATATTAAATATATATCTCCATTTAATTTATTTTCTTCATATTAAAGCGCTTTGGATTAAGGTTTAAATATCCTTATCCCAAAAGGGTAAAATAACAAAGTTATTCTAATATTTTTTCTTGTCACGGAACCCAATACGTATTTCCTAACGTTTGATAAATGACGTCAGCTCTCACATTACCCTCTATCGGGTTACACAACACCAAACGATGTACATTGACGGCTTTGCAAACGAGAAGATTTCCGCTCTCTATTAGTTCACGTCATTGGAAAGTTTGTTGTGATACATTATGGTAAAGATAGTTCGATATCTACAGTTTTGTTAAACAATGTGGCTTGAGATGTTTCGGTTATAAACGATAATGCTTTTACACCGTTGTTTGGCGTGAGAAATTAATGAATATAAATAACTATCTTTAGTTCTAAGGTGCGGCCCTGAGTTCAGTCAAATGTGCTGACTTAATGTTGTCAAAGAAGATACTATGGGAGCCGATGGCCTCGGTGGATATTCCATCTAGAATTAGACTGCATTGCATTTACCAATAATGATACCTTTTGGTATCAGAATAAAAAAAAAAGAAATTCCTACTAGCTCATAGCTCTATAGCAATCTCTGGAAGAGGCAAGAGGCTAAGAACTCTATTGCTGAAAAAAATTTTATGTCCCATTTTTTTTGGTGCTGAGGATAATTATAATATAGTCAACATTTAAACGTCCCAAAATTAAACAAGGAATTAGATGGAATTTTTACATTAAACTCCAGCAGTTCTTACAGACCAAACGAATATAGAAAACTAATCAAAGATTTCGGAGTCATGTGTGTATTGATAGTCAATCACCACGCACTAAAACGGTGAAGGAAAACACCGTGAGGAAATCTGCATACCATAGCGATTTATAAAATTTCTATGGTATGTAAGTCCGCCAACCCGCATTAGGCCAGCGTGGTGGACTATATGGCCTAACCACTCCCAATCGTACTTTCGATTGTAGAGGAGGCCCGTACCCTGCAGTGGGACGTATATGGGCTGATACAGAATGAAAGATCTACGAATACATATACATCCCGTAGGCCGAGTTAAATCTACTTATAATTAAATCCGGGCGGAAACAAATATCCTACTGTCAGCAAATCGGGCTCCGGAAATCACACCCAATAAATAAAACGCAATAACATTGGTTCGGCATGGTTTATTATGGGATATCTCCTAGGTAGAGCCAACCCATTTATACTACAATATTGGAAGTTCTTTTATACAATAAGTCGGCAAACACAAAAAAATAAACAGGTCACATGATGGTAATATATTATTGCCGCCCATTACCGTCCACAGCGCTTGGGTAATAAATGTGTTACCAGACCCTCAAATGTGGATGACTGGGGACGAGAGAGAAAGAAAAAGGATGGGATGAGAAAAGGGGTATTGGGCATCCGGCAATCTCACTCATCGAACGCAACGAGACAGCAAAACAATCACTTCTCGTCGATCTGCTGTGAGACAGTGGTACCACCCCGGACGAGCCTGCCCATTCATGCTGAGCCATGACTGACAACAGCGTGGCTCTATTAAAATCCTTGTAATAATGTATCTTCTAATAATGTATTTTCTAATAATGTATGTTCGCGACGTCTTCTCGTCCAAAATACCTCAGTGCCTAAAATCGAAAGTCTTCGATAGTTGTGTGTTACCAGTGATGACATACGGCACCGAGACGTGGCCTCTCACTGTGGGCCTCATTAAAAGGCTCAAAGTCACTCAACGAGCCATGGAGCGGGCTATGCTCGGTGTTTCCCTACGAGATCGAATCAGAAATGAGGAGATCCGTAGGAGAACCAAGGTTACCGACATAGCCCACAGGATTGGCAAGTTGAAGTGGCAGTGGGCCGGGCACATAGCTCGTATAACCGATGGCCGTTGGGGCCGAAAAGTTCTTGAGTGGAGGCCACGTACAGGCAAGCGACATGTCCGCCTACAAGGTGGACGGACGATCTGGCTAAGGTTGCAGGAAGTCGCTGGATGCAGGCCGCTTCCAACAGGTCATTGTGGAGATCCTTGGGGGAGGCCTTATGTTCAGCAGTGGACTTCCTATAGCTGATATGATGATGATGATGAATAATGTATCTGTATCAGCCCGTATACGTCCCACTGCAGGGAATGCGCCCGTTCTGCAATCGAATTTACGATAGAGAGAGGTTAGGGCATAGTCTGCCACGTTGTCTATTGCGGGTTGGTGTACCTTAAATACTATAACAATTCTTACGAACCGCAAAAATATTTAATAAATCCTTTTCTGAATTTGTAATTATTGACCATAATTGTTATAAAAATATTGCACTACTTTATTAACCCGCATCTTTTAATGTTAGTGTAAAAGATAAAATAAAGCATTCCCTCAATATATTTTTCTTTACACAAACATCTCTGTGAGACCTTTAAGTAATTGGTGCGGTCTTTGCGGAGTATTAATTCAATTATGAACACTGTCGGGAGATGTTTGCGTTCCTAGCTTGTCGTTATTTATTGAACATTGCCTTTATCTTGATGGAAGTAGAAATTTACTCTACATTCTCGGTATTTATATTCATTTATTTTACTATAGGGGCATTCCACGCGAAGCGGACAGGTAAAAAATCTCGATGTTTCTGATTTCAGAAATATTTGAGTATGTTCTACCTATTTATGTCCTTGATTCGTGTATCAAATATTTTTCTAATATAGTGACTGGTTAAAGAATTAAGGACTTTTGAAATTTTGTCCAACTGGTGGGCATACAGTACTTCAAAGCCGATTATCTAGTCATAAAATTATTGATTGAAATAATTAAAACTTCATTTAATGAGCTTTTTAATTGCATTTTTGGATACGAAAATAAATTGTTTTTTTTTTCTATATTTTTTTTATTTTAATTTTTTTAACTTCGATTTTCACAAACTTAGATCATTTCGATTTTATTTTTTATTTTTTATGAAAATAGCTAGTATTGTATAGAACATCCTTGCCAAGTTTTCTTATGGGTTGGGAAGTGGTTTACGAGCTTTACTGGAACAATGCGCCGCACCGCGCCAAACGCCCGTCACGTGCGTGAGCTTGCATACATTATTTATTTGTATCAGCCCATATACGTCCCACTGCAGGGCCCGTGCCCTGCAGTGGGACGTATATGCAATCCTTGTATCCTCAATCGGTAGTCGATTGTAGAGGAGGCCCGTGCCTCCTCTACAATCGACTACCGATTGAGAGTGGTTAGGCCATATAGTCCACCACGCTGGCCTAGTGCGGGTTGGTGGACTTAGAATTTTTATAAATCGCTATGGTATGCAGGTTTCCTCACGATGTTTTCCTTCACCGTTTAAGTGCGTGGTGATTGACTATCAATACACACATGACTCCGAAAAGTCAGAGGTGTGCCCTGGGATTCGAACCCGCGACCACCGTGAACATGTTGGCAGTCGCGTCTACTCCGTTTACCAACAGGCCACCACGCACTATTATTTATTTATTTATTTAATTTATTTACACTTTATTGCACACAAAAGGAAAACAAATACGAACAGAAATCACATATACAAAAAGTACAATTGGCGGTCTTATCGCCAATTGGCTAATTTATTTAAATATGATGATAATTAATAATATTTATTTCTAATTTTTTAATTATGGCTGTACCATTGGGCGAGAAAATCAATTCCACAAACGCACATTTTCTATGCTCGAAAAGAGTCTTTCAAAAGCAGATTTGAGTCGGCAGCGACAATACCAGGCACAAAAAAATATCATGCCTTCATTCCTACTACTGAAGGTGTTATGGTAACACGCACAAGTGACAGTGTGACATTTAAAGTTGTAAAAGCCTGTAAATAAATTTGTAGTTAGTCACATAAAAATAATTCGTTTTATTTCAAATATTATATCAAAGTACTAAATAAATAATGTCTGCAAGCTCACGCACGTGACGGGCGTTTGGCGCGGTGCGGCGCATATTTCCAGTATAGCTCGTAAACCACTTCCCAACCCATAATAAAACTTGGCAAGGATATTCTATACAATACTAGCTATTTTCATAAAAAATATAAAAAAATCGAAATGGTCTAAGTTTGTGAAAATTGAAGTTAAAAAAATTAAAATAAAAAAATTTGGAAAAAAAACAATTTATTTTCGTATCCAAAAATGCAATTAAAAAGCTCATTAAATGAAGTTTTAAATCCAGTAGTTTAATTATTTTAATCAATAATTTTATGACTAGATAATCGGCTTTGAAGTACTGTATGCCCACCAGTTGGCCAAAATTTCAACGGTCCTTAATTCTTTAACCAGTCACTATATTAGAAAAATATTTGATACACGAATCAAGGACATATATAGGTAGAATATACTCAAATATTTCTGAAATCAGAAACATCGAGATTTTTTACTTGTCCGCTTCGTGTGGAATGCCCTTATAGTTATATCATACGTTTTGTCATTATCTGCTGGGCTTAGATCACGCATTATAATATGTAGGATTTCATAACTTAGACAACTACTTTACCATTGATTAACAAGCGAACATTTTCAAGTGCGGGTTTTCTATAAGAACCTAAGAAAAAGTACATTAAACTCAGTACACTCACTCACTCACTCGGTTCTGTTATATTCTGTGATATCAAAGACATACACACAAAGATGTACACACGTCATACTTGCAAAATAATTCCCCTTTTTGCGTTGTTGTTAAAAATCAGAAAGTCAGAGTGTTTCATCAGTTACAGCGTCACAGCTTTTAAATACTGAAGTCATAATTATAAATGTTTTTTAAATTGATATTATATTTTATACGCGGCCAACCCGCATTAGGCCAGCGTGGTGGACTATATGGCCTAACCACTCTCAATCGTACTGTCGATTGTAGAGGAGGCCCGTGCCCTGCAGTGGGACGTATATGGGCTGATACAGATTATATTTTATATGTTATATGCGCTGTGTTTGCGATGTGTTGGTAAATAATGTCACGATATATTAAAAGAAGATAATTTTAAATTGATGCTGACGGTTGGCGATCAAAAACTAAAACGAAAGCTATATAATTGTTTTTCACATCAAGTACCTACCATAAAAATTTAATTTACTTATTCTAAAGTTTTGAGTCAAAATAATAAAAAAATATTGTAAATGAAATTAAAACAAGATAATTATTATCCCATCAAAAAAAATTCCAAGTCTCGCAGCTCAATTTTTCTACCGCAAAAAGTTGTGAGATCCATGTAATACCAAGTCGATTAATTTATTTAGTCCTTGCTTAACGGACGTTCTGTATTTGTTCGTTATTATCATATCAATATTAACATTTCTTTACGTTTTAAATAAATAGACCGACTTGGCCATCGCATGAAAACATAATGTATCGTACAATTTATACATAATGCTACTGGCCAAGTCGATCTATTTATTTAAAACGTAAAGAATTTTTAATATGCAAATGTAACTTTGTAATCCTACACATTTATATGGGATTACTAAGTTATTCACGCAGTTGGTGTATCTTGGAAACTAGACAGAAATTATGAAATGTTTAAATTTTTCCTTAATTTAGACACTAAATACTAATGATATTCTAAATTTGAAGGTTCTATGTCTGCTAGAAGTGCCTTAGACTTTTGATGATCGGTCAGTCAGTCAGTGAGTGACAAAATTACGAAAGTTTGACAAGTTATAATTCTTAAACTACTGGTTCAAATTGAATGAAATTTTAAATATACCGTATTTACACAATGCCTACTTAGTAACTAAATTCAGGCTTCTTGCTTTAACCATATCGAAGTTATGAAGGGTTGAAAATGGTCTGAATTGCTTTGAGAAAAGGATGGTACGACTGTGCCACTTTTTAGGTTGACTTGGAGGGGGCACTGCCGTGCCACCAGATGTCTATTGTTATCTATTTCAAAAGTGTAACCTTTACGATTCACTATAACCGTACCATAAATTACGTAAATCCACACGTGCATTTCTATACACGAAGCGAAATGTTACACGTTAAAGTGTGAAATAACGAGCTTCCTTGAATCTATTGTAATGGTTTACAATTCAGGAGTCATGGACAAGTTTCGTAGGGCCCTTCATTTATCGTAATAAAACTCACTATACCGGGTATCTCAAGACTGCTACCGAAAACGAAGCCGGGTGGTAGTTTTAGTGGCTACAAACACAATGCAATTAAAAATTTCGCATAGAAACGCGACAATTATTTTTTATGTTTTTTTAAATATCGTCATTTTTGGGTGGTAAATCCATAGTTTTTGCTAAAATAATAATTTTAACTCTCTTATATCTTAGAGTATTTATAAATTAAAGGGTATACACTATGATTTTAGGAAAAAATGTATTTACCCCCAAAATAGGGCAATAGGAAAAAATTACAAAAAAAAATTGTCGCTTTTTTTTTTGCAACTTTTTCTGTTGCATTGTGTCTGAAGTCGCTTAAACTACCACCCGGCTTCGTTTTCGGTAGCAGTCTTGATATACCCTGTATATGCATCAGCCCATATATGTACGTCTCAATGCTGGGCACGGGCCTCCTCTATAATCGAGAGTACGATTGAGAGTGGTTATGAGAGTATATGGCCTTATACTCCACCACGCTGGCCTAGTGCCTGGTTTAGTGTACTTTTCATGCCATAGAAATTCATACAAATCGCTATGGTATGCATATTTCCTCACGAGATTTTGCTTAATTGTTTTAGTGCGTGGTGATTAATCAATTCACACATAACTCCGAAAAGTCTGAAGTGCGTCCTGAAATTTGAATCCACTACCACCCTGAATATTTTGGCGGTCGCTTTTGGTAACTCAGATGCTAGAGGAGGCCCGTGTTCTGTAGCGGGATGTATATGGGCTGATACATACTATGTATTGACATGTCATCATAATATCTATTTCATTCCCTACATGATCATTAAACCAATTTCATTTCAAAACTATGCCTTGTTACAGGCCTTCACCGTTTTGTTGAAGTACGAAAGAGGCATAATAGTGTCGCCTCTAAGGCTGCGGGCACGACACTAGCGATGGCGGAGCGGTGGCGAGGCGATGCGGCGGCGGAGCGGCGGCGATGCATTCAAAAGCATGGACAGTATAGGTGATGCGCACGAAACGCGCGACAGCGGGGCGGGGCGATCGAGCGTTGCACAGGCGGCAGGAGGGCGACAGCGGCGCGGGTGCGACGAATAAGATTAATGTTACGGACAAATAGGTAAAAATCGAAGTTTTCGTTTATTTACATACATTGGGAATTGTAAATATATGTTTAAATTAACCATATTTTTTAAACAAAAGTATAATCTAATAGCGTGGTGGAATATACTTATAGCCTAACCACTCTCAATCGTACTGTCTAACACCCCGTACCATGCAGTGGGACGTATATGGACTGGTGCAGATATTCTAGTAGAATACATCAATTATTTGTACTGTTGTTTTTAAAATCTATCTAATATTATAGCCTTAGAAGTAATTACAATTTTATAAGTAGTTATACATTATCATATTGTGTTTTTATATTTTATTTTACATTATTCTGAAACAGTAGGTAGAAATGTAACAAATGTATGATGTGTAGTATCTGCAGCAATGCTGACTTGATCTATATTTCCCTGTCATAACTAATAGTAGGAGAGATGACAACCAAAATTTTTGTCTCATAGCAATACGGTCACAACTGCATCAAATTGATAGATTTGATTATTTCGAACTCGAAAATACCAATTTCAGATATTTTTCGCGTAGCGTTTGACCGAACTGAATTTTCAAAAATGTCAACAAATTTTACCGAACTGTATCATAGCAATCTGTCTGATTTTCTGACTGTAGTTATATAATAGCTATAAGATACCGAAAACATATTTTTCAAAAAGTTAATAATGTAGCGCGAACCCAAAAAATAATTTAGAAAAATTAAAAATGTGACAAAAAATATGATGATAGCAATCCGTCTGAAAATGTTCTTAACGGGATTAGTTAATACGAAAAAAAATATTTTCAGAAGAAAATTTGGATGCAACAAATTTTGAGACCATTCTAAATATGTTAAGGAATTTTACCGGTCGATATCATAGCAATCTGTCTGAAAATTGTTGAAATTGATTAAATGAATTAACTAGATGTAAAAAAAATTATATCAGAAGAATTCAGTGTAGTGCCTCCTTTATCAGACAACTTTTCGATATTGACCGTGTTGAAGCGTGACTGATTGCAAGTTGGGCAATCACCTTGCTTTTGTCTTGCAAAAATAGAGCGCGGACAACGTATCTATGCTATAAAAACGTCTATTATAATTGATAATTTTGAATTCTTAAAAACCTACTCTTCCATCCCCGAAAACTTCGTCAATGGTAGATGAGCAAACCATGCCTTATCATTGGGAATAGAAGAAAAAATCGTCCGCGAGCCCTCGGACAACCAGCGACACACCCACGTCCGGCTTAGCAACTTATAGTTTGTTGTCACTTTAAGTGAGCGTCATTTCAACGGTATATATAGTAAGAGAGTGGCAGGAGCATAATATGCAAAAAACCATTCCCACCGCAGCAGAAACGTAAGAAGCGCTCAGGCATCGGCCAAGCGACTCCAAAAAGTTCTTTTCTCTTTTGGGAGTACATGCGACATCTAAAATGTCTGCAAACATTTTTTTGCAATCCTGCCTTAATTACAAACGGTAGAAAAAAAAATCATTCGGATTGCTATGATACAGGTCGGCTAAATTTGTTGACATTTTCAAAAATTCGCTTCAGCTATATACTACGCGCAAAATATCTGAAAACCAACTTCTTCGTCATAAAATTATATAATCTATCTACATTTCCAATATCAGACGTATTGCTATGATACCGACTGCCTTTTTTTTTGGACACAGCAGAAATAGCCTCACATGCATGCACTTGCTACACTTTTGACCGTTACTATCTACCTAGTCGGGTTTAGAATCACATAATCTAACGATTTTATACAGTTTCGACCGTATTGCTATGATACATGGTTTTGTTCGTCATCTCTGGGACTATAAGCGACTGATCGACCGTCATGTTTCGTGCCCACGCGAAATACTACTCTTCATCGCCCCGCTCTTAGCTCTTCCAGCCTTAGGCTGCGGGCACGAAACTAGCGATGGCCGAGCGGTGGCGAGGCGATGCGGCGGCGGAGCGGGGCGATGAAGAGTAGTATTTCGCGTGGGCACGAAACATGACGGTTGATCAGTCGCTTATATACCAAGAGCCCGTGGCCGTCAGACCTTTGTTATTTTATAAAAGCTGAAAGTTTGTCAGCGCATGCCTCTAACATAGGCATCACACGATCACCTATTATGAAGTTCCGATCGTGGTTGCTTTGGAAGTTATGAGCTTTAATGTTTCTGGCAAGATGAAAGAACCATCAAAAGTGTCTGAATACCAAGGAAATATTTGTTTGTAGTTGCCTTAATAACATATATAATTTTTTTTATTGCAATGAATGGCGAGACGAGCAAGCCGTTCGCCTGATGGTAAGCGATACGACCGCTCATGAACAGTAGCAATATTCCACTGCGCTCGCCATCCTGAGACATAAGATGTTAAGTCTCAATATGTCCAGTAGTTGCTCTGGCTACAATGTCCTTCAATCCGAAAAACAACAGTGCATTTAAGCAGTGTTGTTTCACGGGAGAAATATACATTGCGGTGGTACCTACCCAGATGGCCTCGCACATATGAGAGACCTACCACCAGTAAAAAATTCGGCTTTTATAATATAACTTCGGCAAAATTACATGTTATTAAATATTACGCTATTTTCAAACTTTAACATAATGCAATTTTGTCAGCGTCTGACCGTGTGATGCTTATGTCAGAGGCATGCGCCCACAAACTTTCAGCTTTTATAAAATAACGAAGGTCTGGCGGCCACGGGCTCTTGGTCTATTAGTTATTACAGGGAAATAAAGATCAAGTCGGCATTGCTGCAGATACTACACATCATATATTTGTTACATTTCTACCTACTGTTTCAGAATAATGTAAAATAAAATATAAAAACAAAATATGATAATGTATGTTTAACAACTTATAAATTTTTAATTATTTCTAAGGCTACAATATTAGATAGATTTTAAAAACAACAGTACCTATAATTGATGTATTCTACTAGAATATCTGCATCAGTCCATATACGTCCCACTGCAGGGTACGGGCTGTTGGACAGTACGATTGAGGGTGGCTATAAGTATAATCCACCACGCTATTAGATTATACTTTTGTTTAAAAAATATGGTTAATTTAAACATATATTTACAATTCCCAATGTATGTAAATAAACGAAAACTTCGATTTTTACCTATTTGTCCGTAACATTAATCTTATTCGTCACACCCGCGCCGCTGTCGCCCTCCTGCCGCCTGTGCAACGCTCGATCGCCCCGCCCCGCTGTCGCGTGTTTCGTGCGCGTCACCTATATTGTCCATGCTTTTGAATGCATCGCCGCCGCTCCGCCGCCGCATCGCCTCGCCACCGCTCCGCCATCGCTAGTTTCGTGCCCGCAGCCTAAGAGTTTCCAGTACGTGAGTGAACTTTCGGAAATACCAAATTGGTTCTATTTCAGAACGTTTACTGCTGGTGTATTCGTAAAATATATTAGGCAGATTTTAAATTCTACGTACTAAATCTCCATTACACCAAAATCTGGGGATATAATATAGGGACTATGTAATGTGTTTACTGGTGTTAAGTCTCTCATATATGAGAGGCCATTTAGGTAGGTAAAAGGTATATTTCTCCCGCAAAACAACAGTGAAAAGGCACTGTGTTGTTCCGATTTGAAGGACATCGTAGCCAGAGTAACTGTTGGACATATTGAGACTTATCATCTTATATCTTAGGTTGGCGAGTGAAGGGGAATGCCAAGCATCGCTTTGTAATTCATAGTTTGTTTGGCTTTGTTACTGTCCATTAGTGGCGTACCGCTAGCCTTCAGGCAAAAGGCATGCTAGTTTCGCAATCCAGCGCCTTATAAAAAGGATCAATAATATTTAGAACTGAAGCTTTTTTGGAAAGCATGTTAATATTATTGCGTCCAGTACTTTAAGTTTTATTATCATTAAAACAATTGGCGTTACATGTAGTCACCATAAAAAATAAACAAAATAAAACAAAAGATACAAGCGTTTTATTTCCCCTGTATCTTTCGGCTACCTCATAAAGTTGATGAAGTAACGCTCATGCGATAAATAAAAACAATATTTCAGTCAACAATATTTTACAACACTGAAGGGGCGCGTTGTTTGTACCTAAACATCGCACACTTGTAATGTATGAGCCTAATGTACTTGAATAAATTACTCTTAATAATATATTTCAACGCTCCCTTGTTCTAAATGCTCTGTAAGAGCCGGTGCGACGATTCTGTTGCTCTTAGTTCTATATTTGTTTACTTATTTATTTTGTTCTTTATTGCACTCCATAAACATAACAGAGTATAGAGAGTATATAAAACGACGGTTTGTAAAAGGCGGCACTATTGTTCTAAGGCAATTTCTGCCTCATAACCGTGGCATGAATATAAAAGAATACAAAAGAGAGGGCAGAGAGAAAAATAGTAGGTCTAATATTATACCACTTATCATAGTCAATGGTTTAAAGAGTTACCATTTTTTGTGTCAAGAGGAAAGCTATCTTCCCTCCCCTTTCGGTCCCTTATAATTCTTACACTAACACACCAGTATAACACTTCGGTTGCCGTCGCGCGTGTTTAAGGCGACTTGAAATTTGTGTGACAATCGCCCTGATTCCTTCCCTATGATCGTCCGGCGCCGAACCATATCTGTTCCCTTTCCTTGGGGTACACATGTATCACTCACTTAAGATTTACCCAAGGAGCCGTACCCCGATAGGACCTGTGTCAGGTGGAAAGTCATCACGCCGCGCCGTGACGCGTGTCTAGCAATAGGAAACAGTGGGTAGTTATTGGACTCATTTCTTTTTAAGCTATTGTATAGCTTCTATCGCGGGCCTTGAGCGTGGAGACCCAATCCAGAAATTCCGTAACGAAAATAACCTAAATTCGACCGAAATTTAAATTTAATATTTTTATTGTGATTCAAATATGTGCCAGTACTTTTAAATGCGAATTGCAAAACTATTGCGTGATTAATTGTAATCTAACCTCTTTCAATATTTACTTTTGCCATCTATCGATGAATATCAGATCTTTTAATGACTTTTGAAATATCACGCTTGTCTCTTTAGTTCAGCAGCTCGCCTCTAGGTGGCATTGGTTGTATCGGGGTTACTGCGCATGCGTAATCCCCCTCTTCGCCCCGAATCTGGTGACTCATGCCTACTTAGAGTTTTGGCGTTAGGGAACCTCCTCTTTGTATTTACTTCATGGTACGGCTCTACGAAGCTCGCACGTACAACAGTGAATATCTGTAAAATTAATATGAAATAAAAACAATGGAAAAAATACTGCATAAATAAAATAAATAATTATATTACATGATAACATAAATTGATAAAAATGCTATGCAATTGCTTTACCGCAGCAGTCTCCGAGTGCCATACGTCTTTTTTTTTATATATTGGGCATACGGTCTACGGTTCACCTGATGATTATTGATATGATGAATTACCGCCGTTCATGAACATTTGCATCACCATAGGGCATGGAGATGTGTTGCCGGCCTTTAAAGTGGGAAAACGCGCTTTTCAAGGTTTCTAGGTCTTTGTCCGGAAATACCGCCGCTGGCAACTAGCTGCACAGATTTGTATTCTGTATCTGTATCAGCCCGTATATGTCTCACTGCAGGGCACGGGCCTACTTTACAATCGAGAGTGCTTAGGTTTAAGTGGTGGATAGGCCATATAGTCCACCATAGCTGGCCTAGTGCGGGTTGGCAGACTTACATACCATAGAAATTCTTATAAATCGCTATGGAATGCAGGTTTCCTCACGTTGTTTTCCTTCACCGTTTTAGTACGTGGTGATTGACTATCAATGCACTCATGACTCCGAAAAGTCAGAGGTGTATCCTGGGAGTCAACCCGCCACCACCGTGAACATGTTAGCAGCCGCGTCTAGTCCGTTTACCAACAGCCCACCACGGACTTATTTGATTTGTAGTACGTGGAAGAAAGTGTCATGAAATGAGTGTATGTCATGTGTATTGATAAATCAAAAGCCACTCATACAATGGTGGGGAACCTGTATACAAGCATTTCTATTGTATGTTAAGAACCTGCAAAAGGCCAGTTTAAGGGATAGGGATTATGGCCTATGCCATCGCTACAGGACAGTACAATATAGGTAAATAATGCATAACAATAATGGAACATATTTACAACACAATTTTATTATCAACATTATTATTTATTTTAAAACATTTTTCACGTAAAAATAATTTACATATACAATCAAAGTAAGTCAGAAACGTATTTCCTATCCAAGAAATAATCATGGTCGTAATGATAATCTGAAAAAAGTTTTAATATAATTCAAGATTATATGTTTTAGCAGCAGTTATTTACGTATTTACCTGAAAAATTCTACGAGATTTTCTTTTCATGGCACGCTTATAATTATGGTATTAAAAAAAATATATCTTACAATATGAATGGGAAAACTAGATGTAAGAAAAACTATTGAGAATTTCTATTACCATGAACTTACAAGGCAATTATTACACTAGGTAGGTATATTAAAAATAAAAAAAAATGAATGAAATGAAAACCAAACCTCTTTTTTTTATAAATTACGTTAATTGATTAATAAGGTACGATACCCGCCCAGTGACATTAAAACGTGAGCATGTTGTAAATATTTGTTTCGGGTTTGGGTGTTTGTGAGACCGAAAAGTCTCTCACATTTTTCTCTCTCTCTCTCATCTGACTTGTACCTGTTTTAGTGTGGTTATTAGTTTTAGAACTTAAATAATACTTACGAAGGTAATCAGTGAGCTCCTTTAATTCAAAGCATTCTCCCATATGTGCTACCTGCCACACTAAAACATTATTCCTTGGTAAACTTTATATACAGCATATAGTGGCGTGCTTTTTATGGAATAACAAGGAAATGAAACTAGCCACTTAATTACAATTATACGGAAATAGTCGATATATTGATGACCTGATAACATCCTGATGATTCTAATTCATCTAGAGCGTAGTGACTTGACAGTGATTCCGGCATTCCAAAAATGCATGTGTTGAGTTTACGATTTTTGGTCAGCCAAGCGCTAGATTGTCTTTCTATTACAATAAAAAAGTGAAGGCTTGTTCGGTTTAGACCGGGTGTCGAATGGTCAAACGTGACTATAATTAAGTCTAGAAGCTTGATTGCTGATAAAAATTTTACACTTACATAACATACGGAAACTCACGCCTGTTTCCAGAAGGGGTAGGCAGAGATGCTGCCAGGACAACCACGTTTCGCTTTAAGTGCTCCATCTTAAGATGTGATTAGAGGCATACATAGGTATGCCTAATTTGTACCCAAAACGACAATAGTGTCGTTTTGGGTACAAATTCCTGACTTCGGGCTGATTATGAACAAAAAAATCCGTAATGACTTTGCCCGCCCTGGGATTTGAGCCCGTGACCACAACTTTGCTTTAATTTTAGAATGCAAATATTGTGAGCTGCTGTTATTCCTGTTCATGGATAGCTGTGACATTACCACAGGGCAAACTTGATCGTCTCAATATTCTCGGCAATAATTTATTTTTGGTAAAACTTGGACTTACCTTCATATCTCTCCATGCAGTTGATATAATCTAATTCGCAGTATGTCGTAAAGTTCGCATACTGATAATGTATGGTACGGCCGCATACGAATCCTGTTCTGATAAATTTAAATATTTGTGTAATGATAAATAAATCTAAACGTCAACAGATGCATCTGCAGACATCGTCTTCGGATGGGTGTTGCGATCGTTATGCACGGCTTATGTCATATTAGATTTTAAGTATTATGATTTTAGTGCGTTCCACTTGATACACAGCAAAAACACATTAATCTTTTCTTATACTTCATCTGTTGATATATTATTCTTTTGTATATTGCTGCTTTTACTTTAATAGGTTTTAAATTAACCGCATGTTTATATTATTGAACTGTTGTATATATTTTCTATTATGAGACCAGTATGAGAATAAAACAAATTTAAAAAAGTTGCAATAGCCCATGAGAGGCGTTGATCGCATACCATTAGGTGGAACAGTATTTTATCTACACACAAACAGTCCATCATCCATCTATCCATCAGCCAACGGAAGTCCACTGCTGAAAATAGGCCTGCCCCAATGATTTCCACAGTGACAGGAGGCAGCCTGTAGGCTGCCTCCACCAGGTCACGTGGTGGGACGTCGCTGGATGCATCCAGCGACGTCCCGCGACCTTTACCAGGTCGTCTGACCACCTTGTGGGTGGACGTCCTACGGTGCGCTTTCCGCTACGTGGCCTCCATTCGAGAACTTTCCAACCCCATGGACCATCAGTTCTCCGCGCTATGTGCCCCGCCCATTGCCACTTCAACTGACTAATCCGCTGTGCTATATCGGTTATTTTAGTTCTCCTACGGATCTCCTCATTTCCGATTCGATCTCGTAGGGAAACCCCGAGCATAGCCTTCTCCATAGCTCGTTGAGTGACTTTAAGCTTCCTAATAAAACCCATAGTGAGAGGCCACGTCTCGGTGCCGTAAGTCATCACTCACACAACTATCGAAGACTTCCGATTTAAGGCACTGAGATATTTTGGACGTCGCGTAGTTTCGCGAACGCTGCCCAACCGAGTTGGATTCGACGATTGACGTCTCTCTCGAAGTTGGACCTGCCTAACCGGACCACTTGTCCTAAATAGACATATTCGTCAACAACTTCAAGAGTCGAGCCCCCAACACCGATGGGGGTGGGCACAACATGGAGATTCGACATGATCTTCGTTTTGTCCATGTTCATTTTAAGACCCACCTGTTGAGAGACTCGATTGATGTCTTCGAGCATAGCACTTGTCTTAGAGCACACAAACATTACTAGACACAAACACCAAAAGATATTGTACAAGAAAAGGGAACTACAGAATGAATTACTTATAAGCTTTCATGCAGTAGTGTGATAAGTAATCGCAGTCCTCCGCCATGGATACCCGCGGAGGAGCAGTCCGCGCCATTATTCCTGTTGCTTTTGTACCGCCGCTTCTGGAATTGAAATCAATAATAGCATATTGATTGCGGCTTGTTGAAACAAGAATGACTAATGTACAGCCTCTGTGGTTCAGTTTTATGCATGAACGAGATATAAATTCCATTGAGACAAATATGTGTGTGTTCCTCCAATATACAACTATATCAGTGGTTACCCTTTTAGTCCCGAGGGAGCATTTAACAACATTTCTGTCTAGCTACTGACCACACAGGCGGTTGACCGGTTTGACTGTATATTATTACAGGAACGAAATGTTTATAAATAATGGGTCTTTTTTCTATATAAGTATGTATAAATAAAACATATTTTAAAAGTAGCCTTAGGATGCTCCGCGTCCTACTTAGGAAGCTTTTATACATGGACCACCGGCTAAGAACCACTGTTAACTAAAACAATTGTTTTAGTTATTTTTGGTCACAGTTGAAATTGTCTTATTAGTTTCTTGGCCTCTAATCGATCTCTTTGCAACTTCAAATTGAAAAAAATTAGTTACTTCAAATAGGCGGCGTAGTACGTATCAAGAAAACAATGACGATATCTCAGGTATTATGTTAAGTAAGTTACTTCATCTTATATCACATGTATTTCATTGACAATGATATGAGGATTTTAAAATCTCTTCTCATATATCTCTCTGTTCCTCCACAAAAAGTCCACTGCCAAACATAAGTCTCCCAGAATGATCTCCACAGCGACCTGATGGAAGCGGGCTGTATCCTGCGATTTCTGATCTATTTAAATTAAGTTAAGGTTGATTCTTAAATAACAGAAATATTTACCCACGCTTACTCGATTTAGTGGGAGGACCTGGCGGCTGCAGAAGGACGACTCGCAACAAAAGCACTGGTGGTACAAGCATGTTTTAAGGTTTTAGAAATCTCTTTTTTGCTAAGTTTAGGGAATGAGTGTTTTCTAAGACTTTGTTTAATTATGATAATCTAACCTATATCCTTGTATAGACAATAATTCGATTGTGAGAGGATTCATTAGGTCATGTTCTTCCAAACTTTTTATTTATTTTACATTATTTAAGTATAGGCGGACATAATTCCAACGGCATTTTCTAATAGCCTATTGTTATGATGGTGATATACACATGCAAAATCAGGTCTTTCTCACTTCAAAAAAGGCTAGGTTTAGTCCACCATGAAGGCCAGAACTATCCATCTTTTGATTACTCCCAGAAAGTCTGGTCCCTTCGGAAATGTAAGGATATATACATAATATGTATTTTTGCTTCTATAATTAGGAAATTACGTTGAATGCATACATATCTCTTTTAATTTACTTAAAAATTAAAAATGAACAGTTGAGGTATCACTTATACCCATAAACTTTTTTGTACCAATGCCTATATTTATTATAACTTACCAACAATAATAAAAGTAATCTCGGTATATGTACACAGTCTTCGTGCTCCAGAAAGATTTCTTACTTCGTTGTTATACATGTTTGCAATGTTGTATCTGCTTGTGGAATTTCGTAGTTTTAATTAAAAGTAAATATAAATTTCAATTTACAGTGTTTCGAATTATGGTAGGACTACTTTAATAATATTAAGAATCGAAAAGAAACATTAAAAACAAAAAAAACACTTTCTCTTTTATGTATCTTTTAATTTTAAATACTCAGACCAAATAAAACTAATTGGGATTAACCTGGAACTTAATCTAACTACATGAAAAAACAACCATCAAATCGATCCATTCAAAATGGATTACCACACCATTTTCTCTCTCTTTATTTTTATAATAGGGTTTTTGTCATACAAAACCTTTATACATACATATTCCCTTCCCTTCCCTTTCCTTGCAGTCTGGGGTTGAGTAGCTTCTGGGATCATCGCCTACAACCTTCATCGCTGTATTTTGAATGTTATTCATGCAATTCATTACTATTATTTATATTATACAGGGTATATCAAGACTGCTACCGAAAACGAAGCCGGGTGGTAGTTTAGGCGACTTCAGACACAATGCAACAGAAAAAGTTGCGAAAAAAAGCGACAAATATTTTTTTGTTGTTTTTTTCCTATGACCATATTTGGGTGATAAATGCATTTTTTCCTAAAATAATTGTGTATACCTTTTTATTTATAAATAATCTAAGGTATAAAAGAGTTTAAATTATTATTTTAGCAAAAACTATGGATTTACCACCCAAAAATGACGATATTTAAAAAATCATAAAAAATAATTGTGGCGTTTCATTGCGAAATTTTTAGTTGCATTGTGTTTGTAGTCACTAAAACTACCACCCGGCTTCGTTTTCGGTAGCAGTCTTGAGATACCCGGTATATCTAATATTAAAAATAATTAATGTAAGCAAATTTTAATGATTCACGGAGATCCTATAAGCAAACTGCAACAGCAGTTTTGTGGGGCAATATATTTATTATTTTAAACTGTTTATTTAAATGTAATAAACCATAAATCCTCCTGGCCTGCATCGGTGGTACAGTTGTACTATTGATATGATTGCAAAGCTAAGGATTTTTCTATACATTATTAGCTTGGGGTCAGGAATTTGCGCCCGAAATAGCGATAGGTTCGCTGCGTTATTATGTCGTGGGACAGAACATACAAAGCGAAACGTGGGTGCCCTATGGTAGCACATCTGATATATGTATAGCAAAATAAGATATAAAACCGTACTTACATGACAATCTTAGACCAGGTTTATCAGGAATATTAGATTTCGGCAATTTTTTGCCGGCACATGCACTGCGTCATACTGCGCATGTTTTATACGGCGACATGAAGTTAAATGCATGATCTGAATATTTATGTCGGCGCGACACTTCATATTCGCGGAAAAATATTTTGAGGTCAAAAATATAGGCAATTATATTTCCGCGGTGACTTTACAATATAAACCTGCTATTGTAATAAAATAATAAAATATTTTTGCGCTGTTCATCTATAAAACTAATGTTATTATCACGTGATATTCACGTATACATAAGATACTTTATTTGAACCTACGAACTATAATTTTTGTTTTAATGCATTGATTTTTCGTAACATGATTATTTTGTAATTAGTATTGAACAATAAATCGTTTTTCTTTTATTTCCGTTATTTTATTGTAATAAAATATGGTATATTATATTATGTTGTTATATTGACTTTAATAAAATTGAAATAAAAAACACAAAACTAGGCAACAGAAGTACTTAAAACAACAATGTAATCGGCATTTACAGGTTGAAAGTTAACAAACCGAGATATCAATTTTCAGATATTATACGTCGCTAGCCGTTTGCTAGCCTGCAAAAGTTAAAAAACGATCCGAGACTATTGTATGCTACTCGTGTGCATAATATCTAGACGGACAATTTACTCCAGGACGTCCGAACCGTAATTATATACTTTTGTAGAGACCTTTCGTGTTAAGGTCTTTTCACCATTGATTTAAAAACTTAGGACACGCCCTTCAGTATATTTAGAGTATCAATGAGATGGCCGTGAAAATCGCGCTACAGTTTTTTTTTCTGCATTGAATGGCGAGACGAGCATGCCGTTCGGAATACTTTAAATTACAAACCAATGCTCAGCATTCCATCGCGCTAACCACCCTCAGACATAAGATGTTAAGTCTCAATTTCCAGTAGGTACTCTGGCTACAATATCCTCTCAACCGAAACACAACATTGAATAGACATTGCGATGGTACCTGCCCAGGCGGCCTCTCACATATGAGAGACCTACCACCATTGAATTTAATTAAGATGATATTGACTCAGTCGGCTTTTTGTATTTATACTTTCTTGCAGACAAAAAAAATACAAAAAAATAACATACCTAAAAATTACAATAGAGGGTCTTACCACTCAAAAGGCAATGTCGTACAAACAACCATGGGACAGCGCTACAAAGGTTTACACTGTATGAAATATCGTCTCAAATATGTTTTGCTAAATGGTTCCAATTTACAGAATCTCGTTGGCCACACGTACAGTCGAGTTGGCGACAAATGGCCGTCCCGCACGTGATGCTCATTACTTCGACGGCTTCACTCTAAGCCGCTTGTTTCAAAGTGCTTGTTGACATTACTACGTTTTCGAGAGTTTTGTTCTAGTTCTAGTTGTTTCCAATTTGTGCGGCTTGTGGACAGAATTGCAAGTAAGTTATTATTCAATACTGATTAACACTTCTTTTAGGTAATAACAATCCCTGTTTACTGCAGAATCAATCTAATAATTGATTCGGTGAAAAAAATCTGTTACATTTTTTGATTAAATAAAGCTTTTAATAGCGCGCGGTGGTCTGTTGGTAAACGGACCAGACGCGGCTACTAACATGTTCACTGTGATCGGGGGTTCAAATCCCAGGGCATAACTCTGAATTTTCGGAATCAATCACCACGCTTTATTATAGTGAAGAAAAACATAGTGAGGAAACCTGCATACCATAGCAAATAATTTCCATGGTATGTAAAGTTGGCCAACCCGCACTAGGCCAGCGTGCTGCCATATTACCTTACAACTCTCAGTTGTCCTCTAAGTTGTAGAGGAGGCATGCCATGCTGTGGGACGTATGTGGGCTGATACAGACACACAGACACCTTCTAAATCGTAAAATGTTAGAATCTACACCATTATCTGTCTGTATCTGTATCAGCCCATATACGTCCCACTGCAGGGCATGGGCCTACTCTAAAATCGTAAGTACGATTGAGAGTGGTTAGGCCATATAGTCCACCACGCTGGCCTAGTGCGGGTTGGCGGACTTACATACCATAGAATTTTTTATAAATCGCTATGGTATGCAGGTTTCCTCACGATGTTTTCATTCACCGTTTTAGTGCGTGGTGATTGACTGTCAATACACACATGGCTTCGAAAAGTCAGAGGTGTGCCCTGGGATTCGAACCCGCGACCACCGTGAACATGTTGGCAGTCGCGTCTAGCCCGTTTACCAACAGGCCACCACGCACTCCCACTACACCATTAAAAAGGCAGTAAATAAAATGTGAAATCTAAAGGGTAAAGTTCGGTAGAGCGAATGAAAGCGCTCGAGCGGCTGCCACGCACGGCTCGGTGACAAATTAAGCGTCGTCGTCGTTACGCGGACGTTTTAATGAGAGGATAAAATAATATGTCTGAATGCGGATTTAAAGCAATTTTAATATCTGATACAACGCAAAAAAAGGATAATAAGGACGACAATATAAAGTGAGAACACATTACTAGAGTTTCTGATCTGTTGTTGCCCAGATTATTATAATAATATAAAGAAGTAGTAATTGGTACTAACCCATCTGTGAATTGAATCTTAGTATTGGATGTGTGTGACTATCAATAGAATAATGTATATAAACATACAAAACCGGAGCAAAAATATACTATATAACGGCGCGCGCTTATTTTGATCGATTATTATTGTTTGCAAATAAATTAGAATGTTGGTACTTAAAAATAATGTTCAAAATAGAAGGTTGATTTATTTTTTGAGAGCGGGTACCACCCGAATGGAGTTGTAAGTGTCATGTCAGGCGAGTCATCATTCTTGGACGGTGATTCGCACGTGATGTTCGCTTGTAAACCCATTTGCTCTTAATCACGATTTATTATTGTAATCTTAGAATATTTGTAGTGATTGTTATTTGGAACGAGTAGTACAATAATCAAACTATATTGTGAGACTTTTATTTTGGTGAATACCTGTGCCTATACGCCCACACGATTCAAAGATGTCCGACCAATCTGCAAATATGCCGAGCCAGCCTAGCGATGCTTCGACATATATACTCGTAAATACCGGGTATATCAAGACTGCTACCGAAAACGAAGCTGGGTGATAGTTTAAGCGACTTCAGACACAATGCAACAGAAAAAGTTGCAAAAAAAAGCGACTATTTTTTTTTGTAATTTTTTTCCTATGGCCATATTTGGGTGGTAAATACATTTTTTCGTAAAATAATAGTGTATATCCTTTTATTTATAAATACTCTAAGGTATAAAAAAGTTTAAATTATTATTTTAGCAAAAACTATGGATTTACCACCCAAAATTGAAGATATTTAAAAAATCATAAAAAATAATTGTCGCGTTTCTATGCGAAATTTTTAATTGCATTGAGTTTGTAGCCACTAAAACTATCACCCGGCTTCGTTTTCGGTAGCAGTCTTGAGATACCCTGTATATACTGTGTATACTCTCATTTTCTTCGAACGTGGATTAGTCAAGGTAGTATCCGGTGTTTCTTACTAGCGGCGCCGCTGCTTATTCGGCTATTAATATGAACATCTAACGCACAATATTTACAGAAAACATATCTGGATACTTTACAAACACATTAGATAGGTACAGTCAGCAACATAAGTCGCTGAACACTTCACATATTTTGATGATCTTTTTATGAATTAAAATTTGTACGTACTACTCTGTAATCGTAGAATATAACCAAGTAAAATCGTCTATGTCGAGAAGTGTCATACGATATTGAAAGTAATTATTATTTTGGATGATAAGACAATTCCAAATCTTGTGAATGTGTAGTGACTTATGTTGCTGACTGTACATATTTAATGTAATTTATTTCATATCGTGACATGGAAGACTCGGTTTTATATACCTAAAATAAACTCTACAATAGAAGACTGATAGCGAACAACAAGACTTCACTTATACTAATATTTTAGCGGGAGGTGAGCAAACAAGTACTGTAGCTAATAAGACAAGTAATATTTTAGTTATAATATAAAAAGTAATAGGTTGTACATAGTAAGAAAAAATAAATAACTTATAATACAGTAAAATAGCAAAAACTATTCAGTCTCTGCTTCTTAGAAAACACTTTGGTATGCAGGTTTCCTCCCAATAGAATCATATCTAAAAATTAAATCACCATAATAATAATTTGATACAGTAAATCCATAAACTGTTAAACATCGTTAGACAGTAATATTTTTTTTCTAGCACCTAATTTGGAATGCAGTTGTCACAAGAGAAAAAGAAAAGGAAAACTGGTATTACTTTTTTCTTAATCAAAATACAATACATGGTTATAACAAAAGTCGCAGATTGGTTAAATTAAAAAAATGTTTTACAATGTGTATTAGAAACATTGCATATTTCAATCTTCACCTCTGTGTGAAATCTTGCTAACTCTTCAAGTCGGTTGGTTAGATATAGAAGGTTGAATGATGAGTTGCGTGGACCTCGACTAAAGAACCAGGTCGTTTTGTGAACTCACGGGCAAGTGACGACAAAGCGTACTGATTCTAATGCCGCGGTCCCGCATTGCTGCTGTTCTTTATCTTCTAGGACTTCATTGTATCTATTTAATTAAACTCTTTCAACATCTTCTTAGACTCCATTCAAAATATTTAATCAACACGCTGCTGGGTACAGGCTTTCTCTTGGTAACGCTGTTGTTTCCGGTCCTTTGTACTGTATCAGCCCATATACGTCCCACTTCAGGGCACGGGCCTACTCTACTTTCGAGAGTAAGATTAAGAGTGGTTAGGCCATATAGTTCACCACGCTGGCCTAGTGCGGGTTGGCGGACTTACATACCATAGAAATTCTTATAAATCGCTATGGTATGCAGGTTTCCTCACGATGTTTTCCTTCACCGTTTTAGTGCGTGGTGATTGGCTATCAATACACACATGACTCCGAAAAGTCAGAGGTGTGCCCTGGGATTCGAACCCGCGACCACCGTGAACATGTTGGCAGCCGCGTCTAGTCTGTTTTACCAACAGGCCACCACGCACTTATCCGGTCCTTCACGAACCTTGTATACTGCTTCTTGGTATACCACGCAATGTCATCTGATCATCAAGCTGACTTCATTACGGACTGGTAAAAATCTACTCTTTCTCTCTCTCTCTTCAGTCACAGGAAGTCCACTGCTATACAAAGGCCTTCCTCAAGGACCTTCACACCGACCTATAAAAAACTACTGCCCCTGAAGAATAATTAATGGGTGTTTAACAATGACGTCATCATCAGGGGCACTTCATATTTTTTTACAGAAGTTTGTTGATATCGAATCTTGCGCTTCAATCAGTAGTTCTAAAATTTGACATATTAATATTCAATGACATTTTTTCCATAATAATTTCATAACCACATGATAACCACGGAATCACCAAAATATATGTATTTTCTATAAAAAATATCTAGTTAAGATAATTTTGTTACAAAAAGGCCAAGCGAATAAGTAACACATACCTTTCGCTATATCTGGAAACAAAAAGCAGGGGGAATAGAATAATATCATTTCATACACAGATTCTTGCGAGATTGATGCTGAACAGGAAAACGGTGATCTAATAATCTTACATCGGGCTTACATGGCAATATACATTAGTATTAATATATTTGGCAAACACTTAGAGAAGTACCAAGGTATATTTGTATCAGAATATTTCTCATGCGGTCTTATTCAAAATTCTATCTTTTTTTGTCCGTAGAGCGAGAATATATTATTTTTGGCATACAATACACTAATGACACTAGATGCTATCTTTAACAATAAGAAGAAAAGTATACTTTCCTGAGTTATGTTCAAATAACGTTAAGTCGTATCAAATCATTTTTTAATTCAACAGAAGTCTGTTAAATAATTCATAGTATTGACTATAAAAGCGTCTTGTGAATTTTCCTTAAGCCAGCGTCTGGTCTCATACGGAGTTATCTTAATAATATCTACCCTAGTGCTGATCGGGCAAGAAATAAATCACCTCGCCAGATTACAGACAGTCTTATGGCTTTGGAAGATATGCATCGTATGCGTTTCTGTATGAGCAATCGACTAAAAGTTTTATAAATTAATTTATTTAAAGTATTATAAACTCGCGACTTTTCCCATAATGGGTGAGCTGAGGTGCTAGGCGAGCCTATTGTAATTTGTATCAGTTCATATACGTCCCACTGCAGGGAACGGTCCTACCCTACAATTGAGAGTACGATTGAGAGTGGTAAGGCCATATAGTCCAAATTAAAAAAAATGAATTTGTGCTATATTAAGCACAAATTCCTGACTCCAGGCTGATAATGAATTAAAAAATGCAAATCCACTATCTCTTCCCCCGACCCGGAATTTAAACCTGATACTTCACCTTTATAATCATACCTTAGAACAATTACGACATCGAGAGAGTAATTTCAGGTAATATGTAATTTAACAATATTTAAACCAAAATACTTAAATCCTAATTACTAAACAATGGACCACAACCAATCTTAATATCAATTCTAAAATTTAAACAAAAGAGAACACGTACATATTTATAAGTAAAAATTAATACAGATATCTAGTTGACAAATTAATAGGATAGGAAAGGTAAACCTAATTTTATCAAACATTAATATGTTGTAACATAAATGTGATTTTATAGTGAAGGCCACAGTAATATCAGCATGCTTTTATTTAAAATATTATTGTCGGCATTGGTCCGACAAATTGATCAATTAAGCTATCGACGGTTGTTCCTACGGTCGACATAAATATACTGTCCTGAAAGAAAAACTTAACTGATTAAACCCGAACCGCGATTCATCTCCGGTCGCTCTAGAACTTACATATGAATACGAATACCTATTATCATTACTCTAAGAAACCAAGTCCCACTGCAGGGCACAAGTCTCCTCTACGATTGAATAGGATAAACAGAGATGAGACCGTATACAACATGTCGGTGACATAATCATTTTTCTTTGGACTACACACAGGGTATAGCATCAGCAGCCCGTACACCAAATATTATTAATTTATCATCACCCGTTTAGCCACAGGATAGTTTTTTAGTTTTCTATATTTAACCACCTGCTGTAGCAATTTCGCTAGGTCATTGACACAAAAGTCAAGAGCAAAAAAAATACAAGGTTTTATTATCAATCTTATAGAAATAAAACCAATAATTGAATTCAGACCTAATATCCATGACATTAAAACTCATAATAGCTCAGCGACGCGACGCGACGTTGTCAATTCGAAATCTGAGAATACACGTGACTCCTGGGCAGTGTTGCAAATTGCGCCGTAATTAAACTAAAACTATTTATGGTACATTTACAGTAAAGTAACTAAACATAGTATGCAGTAAGTATTAAGCGTACTACAATATGATTAACAAGATAAATAATAAATCAATTGCCGTAACTTACAACTCAAAAAAAATTATCACTAAAATAATTTTATAGGGTTTTATTTCACCGAGCCATCCTTAAATTTTCAACCTATACTCCATCGGTTTAGGTACTTAACTAAATGTAAACACGTGACGCATGGTTGTTCAACATTTTATTGCAATGTCCAATTTACGAATATTTTCTTATTCAACCAAGTAACAAGTATTAACAACAATTAACAGTAACTTATAACAAATAATAACTAAAACAGAGTAAAGAACAACGAACGAACACTTCCAAACATTTCACCGCTTCACGAAAACAGTAAGTACATTATTGCAATGAATAATAATTGGCTGCCATAGATAACATATGATGATGCTTATTTATAAACTAACCTAACGCATTATCTTTCAGTTAAATAGTCGCATTACGGTAAAGTCGTACTTCTAAATTTTGTAGCTGTATTTCTTGTAACTTTTATGAAAATGTTTTGGATGCCTGACTATTTGGGTCTTTTTTATAGACAGATTGCATTTTGTAAAATTAAATGATTTAATTTAAATAATTTAAATATTTAAATTTGGCTTCAATTAATTTAGAAATGAGAAATGGCAATGTAAAATAACCTTTTTCATGGTTTGTTTATATTTAGTTAAGTACCTAAACCAATGGAGTATAACTATAAACTCGATCTTAATGTGGGGTCACGACTATGTATTTAACTGTTGGGTGTATTTAATACTTATTTATTATATCTCCAGTACTTTATGAACAAATAGAATAGTGACACATACAGCGATTAACAGTCTTTTTTTTTATAGAATACTTATAATTTTTAAGAATGTATGTGTAATATCGCTTACTATGAAAATATCCCTGTAATGAACAGCATAATAATCCACTATGGTTTACATCTATCTACTATTTTTTACGAAACTTTTCCCGTATTTTTTTAAATCTAACCTAGCAATACTGGGGGGTCAGGGGTGGGGTCACTCCTCGCGTCGCCTAGTCAGTGCGCCGTGCTTGTTCTTTTCGAATGCGCGTGCGTTGCTCACAACACATTACGAATTACGATAGTATTTTATTCATGTTCATGATGTTGCTATTTACAGCTGTGGAATACATCGATATGGTTTGTTTGAAGGTCTGTGTAGTGGCAGTAATACTTTACGCGATGTCCTATTTTGATCCACTGACCTAGCAATTTTGACCTACTTTATTTGTGTAAAAGGGGACTTGATTGAGAATGTTTTTAATACTTACATTTGTTATTAAACGAATAAAATTATACCTAAAAACTACAAAGGAATCACCGCGCCAAATGACGAAAAATGCGGCGTTGCCGCTCTTATTTCTGGGTCAACTGAGGGCAGTAGGTAACATATAAGGCGTGTTGTATTTTAACTAAGTTATTTTATTATTTAGTTTGTTTGAAAATATCATTTTTACAATTTTATGGTGATACAAAATCTAATCATTTTAATTCGTTTTAATTGACGTTATTTAATGACGTTGCAATTTAAAGCATTTATAACATCGACACTTTGTATAGTCCGACACTCTGGCCTAGTATGGGTTGGTGGATTTTCCCATAGAAATTCTTACACCAGCGTATTGTCCATGACAAAATGTGTCAAGTAAGCGCCTTACTTATTGAATGATCTGTAATAGTATAGGATCCCGCCATACATCGACCTTCACCGAGATGTTTATTTGATGAAACCTATTTTATATGCAATTTAATATGTCAATAAATATATTGTATATGGGTTGCCTTGCAAATTTCAGTCCAGAATACGATTAATTAATTATTAAAAAAAAAAATTTTTTACACATTTCACCTGTTTGATTATTAAACAAAGTCTATACCAATCGAAAGTATGAAACCCATAGAATATGTAAACGTTAGGTTGCCTATTTTTTTCCGGTCACAACCCTCAGGTTGCCAGGTATAAACAGGTAAATCGCTACTAGCATTTTGCACCGATCTGATTATTGAATGAAAATTAAATGAAAATAAAGATCATTTTATTACGAACACGGTGGTATAGGGTTGCCTGCGAAAAATCAGTCCCGAATTGCGGTTGTCGAATTTAGAAAAGTGAAATATTGCTCCGAGTGACCATCCCATGCGATAGAAGAGGACACAGAATAGAAGCTGTTCGAAGTCCGCCCATTTAAAGAAAGAGGGTGCGCATGCTATTTATTGTTGAGAATGAAAAGGACAGCGATAGACTCGTATATGCCGTGTTTTGGAGTAGTTTATTAGTAAAATAGAGGAAAAATTATTTAATTTTGGTTAATCAATTAATTATTTATGTGTGTATATATTTTATGTGACATCAAAGTATATACTGCCTCGGTGGCGTATATACTTTGATGTCACATAAAATATATACACACTCGGTGGCGTTTCTGGTTGATTATTGGGAAAAAGACCATTTGGTAACAATAATCCAAAAGAAATGACTCGGAATCTGACTATTTTTTTTTTGTTTTTACAATTTTTTACAATAAACAGAAGTATTTTTTAATTGTTGTTTTTATTTTGTCTTCTAATAATAAAGATACAATTTGCAAGATTAGTATTATATATGTAATAATATAACCTTCTTTTTTGCTAAAAATGTATATATACTTTAGTACATACATACATAAACTCACGCCTTTTTCCCAGAAGGGGTAGGCAGAGGTGCCAGGACACCCACATTTCGCCTTGTATGTTCCGTCCCACGATGTGATAGGTGGCGAGCCTATCGCCATATCGGGCACAAATTCCTGACTCTGGGCTGATAATGAATAGAAAAATCCAATATCACTTTGCCCAACCCGGGATTCGAACCCGAGACCTCAGCTTTGCTACCGTACCTTAGTACAACTACGCCACCGAGGCAGTACATACTTTGATGTCACATAAAATATATACACACATAAATAATTAATTGATTAACCAAAATTAAATAATTTTTCCTCTATTTTACTAATAAACTACTCCAAAACACGGCATATACGAGTCTATCGCTGTCCTTTTCATTCTCAAGAATAAATAGCATGCGCACCCTCTTTCTTTATGAGCGGACTTCGAACAGCTTCTATGCTGTGTCCTCTTCTATCGCATGGGATGGTCACTCGGAGCAATATTTCACTTTTCTAAATTCGACAACCGCAATTCGGGACTGATTTTTCGCAGGCAACCCTATACCACCGTGTTCGTAATAAAATGATCTTTATTTTCATTTAATTTCCATTCAATAATCAGACCGGTGCAAAATGCTAGTAGTGATTTACCTGTTTATACCTGGCAACCTGAGGGTTGTGACCGGAAAAAAATAGGCAACCTAACGTTTGCATATTCTATGGGCTTCATACTTTCGATTGGTATAGAATTTGTTTAATAATCAAACAGGTGAAATGTTTAAATTTTTTTTTTTTTAAATTATTAATTAATCGTATTCTGGACTGAAATTTGCTAGGCAACCCCTATACAATATATTTATTGACATATTAAATTGAATATAAAATACGTTTCATCAAATAAACATCTCGGTGAAGGTCGATGTATGGCGGGATCTTAGACTATAACAACGTAATCTTTTTTCGCTACGTAGGAATAAATGTCTTCGGAGACTATCTGTTACGTTCACGTTCTAGTTGAGAAAAATATAAAAAAATATTCTACTTATAGTATATTATTATTTCAATCCATCTAAAGGTTGTCTGGAAGAGATCGCAGTTAGCGATAAGACCGTCATTTGTTCTGTTATTTAGATCTAAGTCCCATGTGTTATATTATTTAAAATTGAGTAATATTATTATATTCTGAGGATCTTTGCTATGTTGTTACTAAGTCAATTTAAATAGAATAAGATTATTGCACTAGGTATTTTAATAAACTAATGGACCATTAGCTATTATTATATAAATTGAAGGAGGTCAATTGTCTAAGAAAGGAATAAAAATGTAAGGATTTAAAAAAAAAGTGGATGTTCTTTATTTTGAGTTTTGACAGGATTGATTAATTTTAATTTGTGATATAATGTCGATTTTTGATTTCCCTCTATGTAAAAGATTAACGTAATAAAATTGTAATCTAAGTTACAGCGTCTTATTTTTGGTGCCCTACTTCTGAACTTTCTTACACATGTTTATATTTCTTTTATATGTGTTCTTTAAAATAAAGAATGATTCATAAAATAACACAAATAAAACTAAACTATCAGAAAAAGATAATGCAGTACGAAAATTAAAAAAAATATATTCGTGTATTCCTTTGCAACATTAAGGAGTTACTACAAAAATGGTAAACTAAATGTAATAACCTAATTTACCATGTTCTATAGAAGAATTAAAACAATTTGTCCATTCAGATTAACAATTTATCAAATAATATTGTCAAAACCATTAACTTACAAACAAGTAGATAAATATGTACACGAAAATTAATTATATTTACGTAAGAATATGTGTTGCTTAGCAAAATATTAATATACAGCAGTTCCCCACTAAAATAATAACATGAAACAAACTGTCTGTTATTTCAACCTAAAGAGCAAAAGAGATTGGTTCAGTAAAAAAGACAACTTTGATGTAGTAAAGTAAATTAATATCTATACATATAAATAAAATTGAAGTGTCTGTTTTAAAAGAGAAAATAAAAAAAAAGTCCAACTACATATCGTTATATACACGATACCTGGGCCGAAAATGATATTTAATTTTTTTTTGTCTGTCTGTTTGTTTGTTCCGGCTAATCTCTGAAATGGCTAGACCGATTTTAACGGGACTTTTTTTGTCAGGTAGCTGATATAATAAGGAGTAACTTAGGCTACATTTATTTTATAAAAATAAAGTATGGTTGCAATGCCGAAGTACTGTCCAGTACCGCGCGCAGCTCACGCGCATGCCACCACTGGGCCGTTACGTCGGGCGCCTCCCACCACTTTTCCCACCAACGAATCAATATCACATTTACAAAATATTGTATATAAAGAAATTTTTCAATAAAGCTAATTAATACAAAAAACTGAAAATAAATGTGTAACGGGAGTTTACCGCCGCTCGCTAAGAGATGGCGCCACCGTAGAATTAGATCGCGGTATGGTTTCGTTAAAAAGGTTGATAATTAAAATAAAAATGCAAAAACAAAAAAAAAACTAAATAAACTAATTCACTTTTTTGTTAAATTCCACGCGGACAAAGTCGCGGGCACAGCTAGTATTTAATATGCTTTGTCGGCTGAACACGTGTGTGAGTCCGTTTCTTTGTAACATTTCAAAAAGTAATTTTGCAAAATGATTACTTCGTACTGGAATATTAAATTCATATGTCTTCGGAGTATATTAATTTTCATGAGTAACAGTAAATATGAATTTAGATTTTTCGTATTGAATGCGGCTTTAGTAAGGTTTTTTATTTTTATATTTTATTCCAATGTATGGCGAGACGATCATGCAGTTCGCCTGATGGTAAGCGATACGATCGCTCATGAACAATAGCAAAACCAAACAACACCTTGAACTACAAAACGATGCTTAGATCTCCACTGCGCTTGCCATCCTGAAACATAAGATGTTAAGTCTCAATATGTCCAATAGTTACTTTGGCTACAATGTTCTTCAATCAGAAACAGTACAGTGCATTTAAACTGCTGTTTGACGGGAGATATAGGATAAACATTGCGGTGGTACCCACCCAGGGAGCCTCTCACATATGAGAGACCTACCACCAGTGAAACATATAGTAACATATAATAACATATAGTGTTGAAATAATGCCTTTAACAATAAAACCTTAATCCCACATCTCTTGGGTATCAGGAACTGAAAGAAATTTTACGGTCTCAATATCTAGAAGAATTGCAGTAGTTCTTCTTCTTTCTTCTTATTCTTTACATAAATACATACATAAACTCACGCCTAGTTCCCAGAAGGGGTAGGCAGAGGTGCGAGGGCACACACATTTCGCCTCGTATGTTCCGTCCCACAATGTGTCCAGTAGTTACTCTGGCTACAATGTTCTTCAATCAGAAACAGTACAGTGCATTTACACTGTTGTGTAGCGGGAGAATGAGACATTGTGGTGATATCTACCAGGCAGCCTCTTACATAAATGAGACTTGCTACTATTAGAAGAAGCGTTGGAGTAACACTTAAATTGTAGGAGTAGTGCTTAAGGGGTAAGAACGTAAACTCATATAAAATATAGCAGCTGATTCTCTTACCCTTTCCATCCATGAATTACGGTGTACGGTAACAAAATCTGGTTTATTCTTGCATTAGGATAAAAAAAAAAAAAACATGATAAATATCAGAGTATAGCACACCTTACTTTATAGGTCCTCATCTTACTACCGTACTCAGGGACATCTAATGTCAATTAAATCATTACTTAGTGTAGATTATGCGAACAAAATCTTTACTAAAGGATCGATTTAATTGACACTTAACATCTCTGACTGCGGCTGTTATTGCTGTGTAGGAATATGGGAGACTAGACAACCATGACAATAATACAGAAATTTCAGCTCTGTGCAGGCGGAGAGGAGCGGAAAAGGGGCGGAAAGTAGCGGTTTTATTTATTAGCTTTTGTTTCACTTTTGTATTGTTTTTTGCTTTATTTCAAACCCTGGCGTAGTGTTCTTGCAATTTCTTGTTCTCTTAACGAGCAGCCCAAACAATACCTCTAATGAAATCGAAGATTTTTGCTCTTTCGGATTTACATTTGAATTGGTATTAAAATTTTATGAAAACTGTGAGTGTATTTGTCATCGAAATATTTTTCATGATTGACAGTTTGATGTGAAACGCACCGGGAATCAGATTTAAATAAAACATGGGATACGAACGAACTATTTAGTTCTTCAAACCCTACCCATCGTATCTATAACTTTGAAAATTCGGATTATTTATCTAATTACCAAATGAATCCTCTTTTACACTTTACGAGTATAGAGAAACAATAAAGAAATTACATTATAATAACACAAGTACTAGTGGCCTTATCACACTAGTTAATTCCTTACAGACAACCATGGGAATGGATATATAAATATGAGAAAGAAAGGGCAGTTCTTATCGACATAAAACTCTGAATAGGTTTTTTTTTATAGCAATGAATAGCGATACTGTCTTATCGTTCGTCTGATGGTAAGCGATACGACCGTTCATGAACAGTTGCAAAACCAAACCTTGAACTACAAACCAATGCTTGGCATTCCACTGCGCTCTCCATCCTGAGACATGAGATCTTAAGTCTCAATATGCTATTACTCTCGTTACAATGTCCTTCACACCGATACACGACAACGCATTTACAATGCTGTTTGGCGGGAGAAATAGACATTGCGGTTGTACTTATCCTGGTGGCCTCTGACATAATATGAGAGACCTACCACTAGTATCTTTATGCCGTTCCTCGCATTTAAATATTTATATTAGATATAATTTAATAAAAACATTTTGCCATGCTCCAAAAATAACTCAATGTAAATAAAAATGGTAATAACCAAGAAAATTAAAATCCAGGTGAAGTTGTGTAAAGTTTGATAGCTTTGTGAACTTTGTTCGTGTTTCGTTTATCGCAACACGTTGGCCCGTAATGCTTAATTAGATGAACGTGAATAACACAGTTTGTTAATAAAAACATCGGTAATAACACTTTATGCCGTTTCGTGAATTCAATTTATTAAGAGCAAATAATATTAGCATCGTTCGAAATTAAATTTTTGTTTATTTACCGCTGTTTTTTGTTTGTTTATTTTGTAGTACGGGAAAGTAATGATAAATTGATTACTGCGGCACCAGGTAGAGTATCTAGTGGTGATCGCTGATGATTGCAAGTAAATATAGTTATGCCGACTTAATAGTAATTCTTAAGAGTTGTAGTACAGGCATACATAAACTCACGTCTTTTTTTTTCCAGAAGGAGTAGGCAGAGGTGCCAGGACACACACATTTCGCCATGATACTTGAAATAATTATATTGTTATTCTTTTGAACACTTCATAAGAGATTTTATAAACTGATTTGCAAAAAAATAACGGGCACCTAAGCAATGAACCATTTCAAATGTTACTATTGGTTTGTTTGATAATTATATGTAGTTTTCTGTATCAGCCCATATACGTCCCACTGCAGGGCACGGGCCTCCTCTACAATCGACTACCGATTGAGAGTGGTTAGGCCATATAGTCCACCACGCTGGCCTAGTGCGGGTTGGTGGACTTACATACCATAGAATTTTTATAAATCGCTATGGTATGCAGGTTTCCTCACGATGTTTTCCTTCACCGTTTTAGTGCGTGGTATAGGTAGTTTTACTTTCACAATTTTGTAAATTAATAAGCAAATAATCGTTTTCGTCAGTATTATCATAAAATTTTGATAAAATTTGTGGGTTTTAATGCTAAAGTTCACTAGTAGTGTATGCTCGCTAGTAGTGCATATGCTCGTGAAGTACACACGCCGGCACAATTAGAGGAACACGCACAAAACTTAGTTTTTTTAAAATTTTGTTTGCTGTTTGTTTAAATGGTCTTTGTTTTTATATTTCAGCACCTTTAAAAAATTTAATGTTGCAAAAAGATTTTTGGATATTTAGAGTTTTATCGTAAATTATACGCTCTCAAGTGTTTTTAAGATTTTTTCACTTTCAAGTGGTTTTACAAAATTTTGTTTAATTTCATTTTATGTGACTTAAGATATTTTTATTGTTATGGTTTTTAGAGTATATAAAATGAGATATAAAATGAGTGGCTTACCTTCCACTGAAGTTGCCAGACGTCATTAAAAGCATGAAGGGTCATATCCAGACTCTTATCAAAGCCCGTGGTAGCAATACTAAGCAATAATATGGGGGTTAACGTCACTCGCGTCCGTAGGCTTTGACTCTAGATTCCCTACACGTGACCCCTGGGTAGTGCCAAATGAGTGACATAGTGGTGGTAGGACTTATGTGTCCGCCCGGGTAGCGACCACCGTCCACGAGGCGTAAAGACCGCAATAGTGATCTCCGTAAGGGGATCGCGTTCCGGGATCAGCCAGTGGTTTTCCGGTTTCTTCGAGGATCTTAAGTCCGGGCATGAGGTTGTACCGTGTGGGTATTTTCGGTCCTCTGTCGAAGGGAGGAGAGTTGATCCGCCGGCCAGGGAGACCCGTAGAAACGGTTGTCCGCTGGCCGCCCGCGGTATAGTACAGGGGCCCAATCGGGGCTAACCTAAGTCCTTGCTAAGTCCTTGCGACGGTTACATAACTTTCTACCCGTTGCCACGAAGATTTCACTTGCGCAAACACTCCTACTCCCCATCCTTGATTATGCCGATGTTAGCTATCTAGATCTCACCGAGGACCAACTAAATAAACTTGAGCGCCTTCAAAATTTCTGCATAAGATTTATATTTGGTTTACGCAAATATGATCATGTTTCTGAGTTTCGTGCTAAGCTCAAGTGGTTACCTATACGACTTCGTCGGAATACTCATATACTGTCTCTTCTATACAATATTTTGTTCAATCCTATCACTCCTTCTTATCTCAAAGAACGATTTCTTTTTCTTCACGAGTCACATACAAGGTCCTTGAGGTCGTCTGAGAACCTGAAGTTGAGAATGCCCGTCCACACCACGACATTTATGGATAAATCTTTCAGTGTTCATGCTGTTCGTTTGTGGAACGCACTTCCTGTTGTGGTGAGGCAGGCTCAAACACTGTCATCATTTAAAAAACGATTAAAAGAATACTACCTTTCTCTATAAACAGATAAACCGATTAGGACTATTTCCTCTTATTGATTATATTGGTAATATATATATATATATATATATATATATATATATGTATATGCATGTATATGTATGTACGTATGTTTATTCGTCTATAAATTTATATAAGTATGTATATGTATAATACTTATGTATGTATATATAATATGTATGTATATGTGGTATGTATATATATATATATAATGTATTTATATGTTTTTTTTAATGATTTTAATTATGTTTCCATGCTTTCGTTATCTTTATTTTACACTGCCCTATCGTTTTTCCTGCTCATATATCCATCCCATGGTTGTCTGGTAGAAATTGCCTTAGAGCGATAAGACCGCCATTTGTACTTTGTTGTTTTTTATCATCTCTGAACTGTTATTCCTTATTATTGTGTACAATAAAGAATTAAATAAATAAATAAATAATAACCATCTCGAGAGGCTGCCTCACCATGCCGCGCATAATCTTGGGTGGGTACGTCGTGCCGGTTGGTGACCGGAAGTGGGGTCCCGGCGGCCCATCCCGGGAGGGTACGGGGGCCCTTCCGTCCGGCGGATCAATTCGCTTCCTGCCGACCCTTTCGTGCCGGTGCCCATTCGGCCTTCTTAGTGCCCGAACCTAAGATCCTCGTTGCCTCTTCACCAATCCCATCCTTTCTACCATGACAGTGCAACTAAACAGAACAGGTCCTTCAGCGGTGCTTCACCCCACCACCGCGTTCACTATGGAGTTCACTAACATCCGTGGACTCCATACGAACCTCAATGCCGTCTACCACCATCTTGAGACGGCCCGGCCTGCTTTGCTCTTCCTAACGGAGACGCAGATTCGTTGTCCGACCGATAATTCTTACCTGTTGTATCCCGGTTATTCGCTTGAAGTAAACTTCAAGCCTAAAGCCGGGGTATGCTTGTATGTTCGGTCGGACATCTGCTGTCGCCGTTTGCACTGCATGGAGGACCCCTCCTTCTCCGCTCTGTGGGTGCACGTGGATCTAGGTTCCCTGAGCCGCATCTACGTGTGCCTTTACAGGTCTCACAACGGGGACTATGAGACGACTCGGCTGTTCAGGTATCTTAGCCAGGCGGCTGATGACGCGCAGGCGCAGTTCCCGTCGGCCGAAATGGTGGTCTTGGGGGATTTCAATGCTCATCACGAACTGTGGCTGGGCTCCTCCAAGACTGATCATGCTGGCAGAGCTGCCCATGCATTCGCTCTGACACATGACTTGACACAACTGGTGAACCAGCCCACCAGGATCCCGAATGTGGCGAGTCATGCGCCTTCTTTGCTGGACCTTCTGCTGGCGAGTCACCCAGCCGGGTATCATGTGACCGTTAGTGCGCCTCTGGGCACATCCGATCACTGCCTGGTTGGGTCGTCAGTACCGATCGCATCACCTCCACGTCCCGTGCAGGTTAGGCGAAGGGTCTGGCATTACTCGTCGGCAGATTGGGATGGTATGCGGGAATATTTTGCATCCATCTCTTGGAGGCAGCGCTGCTTTGAGGGTAAAGATCCCTCAGCGAGTGCCAACGCTATTGCTGACGAGATCAGACTTGGAATGGAATATTACATTCCTTCCTCTGAGATCGCCAGTAAGGGCCGTGGACGCTCTTGGTTCAATCGTGCATGCGCCGATGCTGTCGGTGACAAACAGGTGGCGTATCGCGCTTGGATCAGGGGTCGCGCCATGAAGGATCCCAATATCAGTTCCCTCAAAGAAGCCTATAACCGTGCCTCCAAGGCCTGCAAGAAGGCCTACGTTAGGGCGGATGCCCAGCGCGTTAGCAGGATTGGGCGTGCGTTGGCCGATCACCCAACTAGCAGTCGTGCTTATTGGAGGTTAGCCAGGGCCGTCCAATCTAACTTCTGCCGTCCAGCGTTGCCGCCGCTGAGGTACCCTGAAGGGTCGCTGGCCCACAAGCCGCAAGAGAAGGCTGCCTTGCTGGCAAATCTCTTTGCGGCTAATTCCCGCCTCGAAGACCGTGGTTCCCAGTCGCTGCCTACACTGCCTGATTGCGGTTTCTCAATGGCAGATATTCGCATCAGGCAGTGTGATGTGCGGCGTGAGTTAGGGTCTCTCGATGTGCGGAAAGCCAGTGGTCCGGATGGGATACCAGCGGTGGTTTTAAGGGCTTGTGCAGCCGAGTTGTCTCCAGCACTGACTCGCCTCTACCGAGCGTCCTACCGCACAGGTGTTGTGCCGGAATCTTGGAGGGAGGCCAATATGCAACCGATCCCCAAAAAGGGTGATCGATCGGACCCTACCAATTACCGCCCTATCGCTATCACCTCAGTGATGTGTAAGATCATGGAGCGGATTTATAAACGCTCAATTGGTCCGCTACCTGGAGGATCACTCGTTGATCAGTGACCGACAATACGGATTCCGCCATAATCGATCGACGGGTAATCTTCTAGCGTTTGTCCTGCATCGCTGGGGTGAGGCGATAGACCGGCGTGGCGAGGCTCTTGCTGTGAGCCTCGACATTGCCAAGGCGTTTGATAGGTTCTGGCACCGTGGTCTTCTGTCCAAGCTTCCGGCATACGGTCTACCCGGCAACCTGTGTTCGTGGATTTCCGGCTTTCTGCATGGGCGTAGAATACGTGTAGTCGTAGACGGACACGCTTCGGCGCTCATGTCGGTAAATGCCGGAGTTCCTCAGGGCTCGGTGCTGTCGCCCACCTTGTTTATTCTGCATATCAATGACTTGTTGTCGCTTGGCAACATTCATTGCTATGCAGATGACAGCACGGTTCATGGGCGATACCACTGCGGGCCTCCAGGTTGCCGTGTCGAAACTGTGAAGGGACGCGAAGATCTTTTCATTGAGCTCAATCGGACCTTGGATCTCATTTCTACATGGGGTTCCAGGAATATGGTTGAGTTCAATGCCAAGAAAACCCAGGTGTGTGCGTTCACGTGCAAAAAATCCCCGTTCTCTCTCCTCCCCATTCTTCAGGGTGCTCCCCTCTCAATGCGGAATGACCTAAGTATCCTTGGTGTGGATATCCGCTGTGATCTCAATCCAAGGAATCACATTGAGGGCGTAATAACTGCCACATCACGCAGGGTTGGAGTCCTGAACAGGGTGCGTCGGTTTTTCACGCCCGGTCAGCTTTGCCGCTTATATAAAGCGCAGGTCCGGCCGGGTATGGAGTACTGCTCGCACCTTTGGGATGGATCCGCCCAGTACCTGCTCGATGCCTTGGATGGATTGCAGCGGCGGGCCATCCGCATTGTGAATGATGCAGACGTTACGAGCAACTTGGAGTCGCTACAACTCCGGAGAGATGTCGCCTCTCTAAGCGTGTTCTACCGCCTGTATCACGGTGAGTGCTCTGAGGAATTGTTCAACTTGCTCCCCTCCTCTCCATTCCTAACCAGAACCACGCGTGCTGGCTTGCGAAGCCATAGCTTGACGGTCCACACCATCCCGGCGCGAACCAAACGGTTCTCAAATTCGTTTCTGTGCCGCACCGTCAGGCTGTGGAATTGTTTGCCGGCGCACATGTTCCCTCCTTCCTACAATCCTGGGTCCTTCCGCCGTGGTGTGAAGAGGCACCTAAGCAGGCCGGCATAATTGTTTCCATTGGCATGGGACTGCCGTCCGATGCCAATGGATACTCTGCCTGGGCGGCATTGGCACTTTCCATCAGGTGCAATGCCGCCACTATGCCAGGCCATTATAAAAAAAAAAAATAATACGCATTATTAATTTTCTTAAATTATTTCTGTAAGTTTTTAAAATACACGATTACATTTGACAATACAGAAATTTCATTTTACTGTATTTCCGTTTAATTGCATTTGCGTCATTAATTAAAGTATTTTTTACTCAATTATAGTAATTTATTATAAATTTTGCCTCATTTTAAATATTGAAAAATAAAAACATTCAGTTATTATAATATTGTCTAAGAAATTCAATATTTAACGCGTGTTCCTCTAATTCTGCCGGCGTGTGTAAAAGTTCTGAAACGACGCGTGAGATCAGTACAACCGGCTCCGCAGACCATCAATGAAATGAAATGAAATGAAATGAAATGAAATGAAATGAAATGAAATGTATTTATTGATCACGTAGGCAATTAAGGAGCTCTTATGACAAGTCAATACACATAGAACTTAATCTCTATTTACAATATATTTCCTATGCTTATTATTACTTATTTTAATTTCTTGCTTTTATCAATTTATTTATTAATTTTATTTATTTTTAAATTAATTTTATTTTTATTTATAATTTATGATTAGTTTTTTTAATTTATTTAGTTTTTATTCATATTTTATTTAAAGTATTAGTTTTTACTTTATAGTAATTTATTTGTCAAAGAAATACATTATTTACGTTAGTCAAATTAAATTATATTATTTGTGGACCATAAATATTACAACGGTGCGTAGCGGTTTATAGTTACCACCGGATCCAACGCGGCCCTTCCTGAGAAGACCCGGCGAAACAAACTCAGTGGGCTTACACTACCACTGGAACTACGCGACGCGACCCAGTCCTGAGTATATCCAGCGACTAAGACTCAGTGGGCTTGTTTTGGGTCCAACTTAAGACAACGACCATAAGTATTTCCGATACGTCCCGTATGTTTAGGCTTACTGCCGGATCCAACGCGGCCCTGACTGAGAAGACCCGGCGAACAAACTCAGCGGGCTTTACTTTACCACTGGATACTACGCGGCGCGACCCATTTCTGAGTAGATCCAGCGAGTCAAACTCAGTGGGCTTGGTTTTGGTCAATTTACTAAAATAAGTATTTGTGACTTGTCTTACAAGGATTTGCCATATTAATTATTATTTTTATATGATTTTTTCGATCGGTCCTCATATAATTTAATTGATTTATTTGATTGTATATAGCTTAATTTTTGAGTTCACAATTTTAGATATTTTTAATTATTTAAATTAGGTGGTGTAATAAGCGAATAGTTCAGGGCCCCAGGAGGTCGCAATGTGCAAGAGAACACCTAATCCCAGGCTTTATTATCCTCAATATATTCCTTAATATTATAATAACCCCTAGTCATAAGTTTGTTTTTAATATGGACCCTAAATAGTTTGTCCGGTAGCTGCGTTATCCTATTGGGAAGTTTATTATAAAATTTAATACAACTACCCAAGAAAGATTTTTTTGACTTTTCTAGTCTAAACGAGGGTATTGCTAGTTTATTTTTATTCCGCGTATTAATGGTGTGGGTGTCACTGACCTTATAAAACTTATTAATATTTTTACGAACGTGCATTATATTCTGAAAGATGTATTCAGATGACACGGTTAGTATATTGCTTTCTTTAAAAACAGATCGCAAAGAATCGCGACTTCCTAGATTATAAATAGCACGGACTGCTCTTTTTTGTAAGATGAATATCGATTCGATATCAGCCGCTGATCCCCATAAAATAATGCCGTATGACATTATACTATGAAAATAAGCAAAATATACCAATCTAGCCGTTGCAACGTCAGTTAGTTGTCTTATTTTTCGGACCGCGAACGCTGCGCTGCTAAGTTTAGCTGATAATCTCTCAATTTGTGGACCCCATTGTAATTTTTTATCTAGAGTGATCCCTAAAAAAATTGTGGAATTAGCTAAATTTAGAATTTCTGAATTTAATTCGATACGCGTGTTTACGCTTGCCACGTTCGGTAAAGCAAAACGGACGCATTTAGTCTTACTAGCATTTAATAGTAGATTATTAGCAGAAAACCAATCCGAAATTAAATTAAGAATATTGTTAGGTGTATCTAGATTATCGTCTTTCCGATTAACTTTAAATATTATAGAGGTGTCGTCAGCGAATAAAACTATGTCTGACCACTTCTGAACCATGCAAGGAAGATCATTTATGTAGACTAAGAATAAAAAGGGGCCCAGAATGGAGCCCTGCGGAACCCCAATTTTAACTTTTGATCCTACCGAAGTGAGCCCGTCCAAAGAAACCTTTTGTTCACGACCCGACAAGTAAGACATTACGAGATCAAGTGACGTATCACTGATTCCGTAGTACCTTAGCTTCATAATAAGTGTTTGGTGGTCAACACAGTCGAAAGCCTTGGAGAGATCACAAAAAACTCCTAGAGCATCTTGAGATGCCTCCCAGGCTTCTAAAACCGACGTGATTAGTGATGTCCCGGCATCTTGAGTTGAGCGACCCTTTGTGAAACCAAATTGATTCCTATGTATTAACTTATTTTCATCAAAATGTGCTAGCATTTGATTAAGTAAAAGCTTTTCGAAGATTTTGCTAAGAGCCGGTAGTACAGAAATGGGTCTATAATTCGACGGATTGTTCGAACATCCTGACTTAAAAATGGGTACGACTTTACTAATTTTCATTAAGTCGGGAAAGATACCGTCACTTAGGCAGGAATTAAAAATAGTAGCTAATAACGGTGCAATGTTAACAATAATAGCTTCTATAGCTTTAACAGACAGTCCCCATATATCTTCTGTAGTTTTTATTTTAATTTGCTTGAAAGCCTTTATTATTTGACAACTGGTTACCTTTTGAAAGTTAAACTTAGACATATTTCCAGGAACATTTTCCTTTAAAAAAGATTCCGCTAAATCTACTGATGAATCTAAATGTTTAGTTAAGTCTAATGGTATGTTAGTGAAAAAATTATCAAGATAATTGGCAATAGTAGATTTATCTGAAATAAGGTCGTCATTTATGCGGAGAGCAATTTTGTTGTCATTTTTTTTATTTTTCCCAGTTTCAGTATTAATAATTTGCCAGGTAGTTTTTATTTTATTATCTGACAATCTAAGCTTTTCACTTATATAATTTGATTTAGCCTGCATACATACTTTTTTAAATAATTTTGAATATAATCCGACATATTTTTTAAAGTTGACATCAGGTGTATAGGACCTTTTGTCATATAACTCATACAAAAGATATCAGAGAGCTGAAGAATGTGATTACCGCGGAGTGGGAACGTATTCCGCAAGCAAGTATCCGGGATATCCTCGCTAGCATACCCAGACGACTTCAAGCTGTGATTTCAGCTAGAGGGGGTCACACTCGATACTAAACATTTATCTGCTTTTACTTTAAGAAAAAACAAACAAAAATCTTTGTTAACTTTTACTACACGAGCATATGCACTACTAGCGAGCATACACAACTAGTGAACTTTAGCATTAAAACCCTTAAATTTTATCAAAATTTTATGATAATACTAACGAAAACGATTATTTGCTTATTAATTTACAAAATTGTGAAAGTAAAACTACCTATAATTTTCAAACAAACCAATAGTAACATTTGAAATGGTTCATTGCTTAGGTGCCCGTTTTTTTGCTAATGAGTTAATTATAATATCAATATGTAGCATATATTATACCGGGTATCTCAAGACTGCTACCGAAAACGAAGCCGGGTGGTAGTTTTAGTGGCTACAAACACAATGCAACTAAAATTTTCGCATAGAAACGTGACAATTATTTTTTATGATTTTTTAAATATCGTCATTTTTGGGTGGTAAATCCATAGTTTTTGCTAAAATAATAATTTAAACTCTCTTATATCTTAGAGTATTTATAAATTAAAGGGTATACACTATTATTTTAGGAAAAAAATTATTTACCACCAAAATATGGCAATAGGAAAAAAAATTCAAAAAAAAAAATTGTCGCTTATTTTTGCAACTTTTTCTGTTGCATTGTGTCTGAAGTCGCTTAAACTACCACCCGGCTTCGTTTTCGGTAGCAGTCTTGATATACCCTGTATAATTAAGTTCATGAATTTCAATTTAATTCCTATTTCTTATTATTATTATTTTTGTTTAACCATAACTTATAAATTCTCTTGCAGTAATAAGTTTTCTTTACCAGCTACAAAAATAGCTTTACAAAGGGTGACTAAACTTCAAAATTGGTTGGATTTGGTGTATTATTTTTTCCTTTTATTTATTTGATTCTACAAACTACGATCATTTATTAACATAATATACAAAAAAGTATGCCATGTCAAAACATCTACAAAGTTTCTTTGTGAACTAATTATTGTCTTCTCTATTTGTTTTTATCATTGTAACTATCAATCGTCCCCAGATTTGTAACAAGTAAATTGTTTACAAAAATAAATACATTAAAAACTTTCATCAGAACATTTGGACTTACCTCGCTTTGTTTTTTCCTGAACATAATGTAAATAACATACCATAACTAACAAGGTTAAGGAAATAATGCTTTGTTTATCTGCATATTTTAGCTCCAGTATTCTCCTTTTGCCAAGTTTTAAAGCTTCGTCACATTGAACGTGAACATAACGCGGGTTATAGCGTTTTTTAATAAATAAGGTTAACGAAATAATGCTTTGTTTACCTGTTTCAGCTCCAGTATTTTCCATTGCATCATTTTATGGCAGTATTTATGTATTGAAGCTGAATATATAAATACAGCAATACTGTAACGATATTAAATTGTTTTATTATATTGAAACTACGGAACACGTCGTGTCTATCTGACTCTTAATCTGCACGCGTTCTGTTTGGCACCTTAATCTGCAATGTCTTGAACTTGAAATGTCTAAATAAACTTTTAGCGTAGGTAAATTCAGCCGAATGACCTTTTATTAATAAATATCTAATATCATCACTATTTGCAAGTTTTAAAACATACAATATGGATTTTTCTAGAAATAAACTAAATGTGATTTTATTTTAAATTGGTCTTTATTTAGCTAGGAACAAAATCGATAAAACAGCGTTTCGTGTCTTTTGTAAATTTCTCGACAATACTATTTATGTATATAATGTACCTATATATATCTATTAATATTGCTATAATCATTGTACTTGTAGTTGAAGCAATTAAAACAACTATATTCTGCTTAAGAAATGAGATACAGTATATGTATTGATTTTGTAGAGTTTTGTCCACCGTTTTGCTCATAACAGATATTGATGGTATTAAGGTGACAAAAAATCAATTTCTGTCAAGTTTTTAGTATTTTAAATCATTTTGGTTTATGTAATCGTACCTTTTAAAAGATTTTTGGTAAAATTTATGTTCGTTCCCTAAGCAAAATATAGTTTAACAACAGGAAATAATACAATCAAAAATTACTTAAAGCGTTTTTATCAAATATTAATTTTCTAAGTATTTTTAGACACACAATTTCGATTTTAATTTATGAATTAAGACCTGTGTGTTTAATAATTCATATCAATATTAAATGATAAAATCTACTTTAACGAAAATTCAAGAATTAATCAATAATTTCTTTCGAAATTCTGATATAAATAAATTTGTAATAACTTTGAATGCATACACGCGATTGGATAATACAATTATGTATAATATTAAGAAATATGAGATCAAGAAATAAATATATGTTCATATATATTCGACATAATAGAATATTTGTATATTATAAATGAGTAGGGAAGCGACACATTACCAGACAATATCTAATTATTGAATTATTATAATTTTTACTTAATAAATACTTAATATATATTTTCTTTTACTATAATTTAGAATATATTCAGCTTGTTGATGTACGTGATATTAACTATAAAGCGTTAGTTTTAGAGTTAAAACTGGATTTCCAGTTAAAAAATCGTTTATAAATAAGTTAAACAAATTCAAATAGTATATAAAAATATAATAAATAAAACTATGTATTTACGATCACCCGAAAAAAATACTTCACAAAGGATTTATTCAAATGTAATTCTAGGAGTATAATTCGTGATTTCATCTTTGTATTATAATTTTCCTATAAATATTTATAATATGCTAATAATGTCCGAACTTTTTTTCATTATGGGGCTAAAAAATGAGTCCTGCATTCTCCATTATTTCAAGAATAATTAACAGCTGTTGAGGTATAGTTTGAAATCTTTGAGTTTATTTTTCATATTAAAATTTTATGGAGGAGCTTCTAGCACTGTGCGAGTTTTTTGCGCTTTCATTAGCAAAGAACTTATGACTGGCATAATAATTTATAATTTAGAAAAAAATGTAATGCGTCGCTACTGTCTATTTCAGTTTATTTTAAATCCTGTTAATTTTATATGTGCGTGTGGCCTTAAATAAAAAAAAAATGAAAATCACAAACTACGACTAATTTTCCTGGAAATCCAGAATATCCGTTCACTATGAACATTAACAATTATGTCAAAAACCTATTGTAAAGACACGTCGCAAAGTGAGGTGGAAAGGGATAGTTTATAGACATCACACGTAAGTCAACACATACCTCCGTTCCCGACGTGCCTAGGCACTGTAATATTAACTAATAAATGGTTTAAATCCATTTATGATCACTTAACTGCCTTGACACTAATTTACGACTATTAAATTGAAACGCGATGACAAATTGGGGCGTAGAATGGCCAATTAGGACGACAGACAAACTGATTAACGTTCTGAGTTGCGTATAATTGTGGGACAAGCGGATTATGGAGATCTTATTACTCAAGAACATGTACAGTAATGGTAGTCTGCCGGTCAATACTTTGCACATAAATATCATGATGGTTTCTTAGTTACGCATTGAATGGAATTAAACTGGTTGTAAAAGTCTTTATCAGAGGCTATTTACCTCTTTAGTCCACTGATTTGTCACCCGCTTTGCTACGGTGGGAAGCGGACTAAAATATTTCGGTTGCGGGTTAAAGACAAGTTAGACATTCCCGGAGACTCGCCGAGCTTCAATGCTCGGTGTCATTACATTGCGTGCCACTGTTGATGATGGCTTGCAGGAGTTGCAGTGGCAGGTGTGAGGGCGGGACAGTCCCCAGATAGTTACGCATTGAAATGCAACTAATTTTTACTGATTTTATCGCGGATATGATCTAATTTTAACATTTTTTAACTTGTCGACATTTCAATCACTTAACAGCTTTCGTGGTAACTATCGGACTGATAAAATCTGTAAAAAATAGTTTTATTTCCACAATATCATTTGACTTCGATTAATATGGAAACTCTCTTTCTTCGGCCACAGGAAATCCATTTCTGAACATAAGCATCTTCAAAGAATTTCTCTTAAGATGGAGGCTACGGTGTCCAGTTTGATCCACCTTGCTTTATAAATAAATAAAAATTTATTTATACATTTTTTTCATAAATATTTTTATTGAGTATCCTCAGCACTGCTTTTTTTCTATACTAATACGCTGTTCATGTAATAATTCTAACGCAATTTTATAACTTGCTTGTTATATCAATCCATGCCAATTTGTACTAGGCTAGCCTGGTAAACTGTGTATTAACCATTCACAAACGAACTACGAGCGTGTCTCATAATACGAACGAGATTATGAGATACAGAACATCAACACCTTTTAAAATCATAATTTAAAAGTATATACAACCTTTAAATATTCAAGTTTCTGTCTCGGTGAATTTGCAGAGTGATTGATGATGTGGAGTTCCACAGCACTGGGCTCACTAGAAATTTATTGTTACACATTAAACACGGACCGGTTTGCCGAGACAAGGCTGTGTAGAAATGTACTCAATTAGATTCAGTGTTACATACAATCGGGTTGCAGTGAGGTTTGAAATAATTGGACGGTATTCCATCAAGTAAGATTCGAAATTCTACGTTTAACACTAAAAGGAATTAATAAGATGTTCAATAAACTTGACAATTATTTGTTCCTAGTCCTCCCTTTTTTCTGATTAATTTCGATGCGGTTTAAGACAGGCTTAGTGTCTAGAATCTCGTCGATTTCCGGAGCTTTGTGTCAATTCTATGGATGTACTATTGATCCTGACTGACATGAGTTACAGTGGTGAGTGTGTGGGAAAGTCTTTGTCCACGAAACGACCTGAACTTAGTATAATTTATATTATGACTTATGGATTTATTTCCAATTTTAAAGGACTATTAATTATTATACTTTAAATCCCACATTAGCTTAATAATTCAGTAGCTGTGAATAATAGAAAAAATCTGGGACAAAATTGAAGCTTAAATATCGTGTTTCAACAGTATTCCGAATGTAATTTCATTTAACACCGCTTTTCAAACTATGAACAACCAATTTTGAATAATGAACCAATTTTCGTAATGGCCGCTACAGCTAATAGTTAAGTCGCTAATGGATGTACATATTTGGATTTTACAGCAGTTATTAATATTTAGACTACAATAGTCGGGTGCACATTCTGAATTAGGCCGTGCCGAAATTAACTGTTTATACTGATTATGACTGGAGAAATTTATTACTAAATGCATTTTTGATCATGTATACGCATATTTCTATGTATTGAATGTCAATTAAGTTCATGAGGATAATCACAAGGATGATATTTTTTACTTGAATATTCCGAATGTTATTTGTTTCTTATCTTAACTGGTAATAGATTTCTCGCCTAATCGTTTCTTACATTTACGCGACATTGAAATAAATCTATTATTTAGGGATAATATCGTCGATTTGGTTTAATTTTTAAAAATAATAATTTATCATTAAATATAAAATAAAATAAATTTGAAACTATTTGCACCCGGTTAAATTTATAATAAATTTAACCACTTTTATCATGACCTCCGCAATTAAAGAGTTCAAAACGTGATAAAGTATTAACCAGCAGAATGTTGTAAATATTGTGTGAAGGCAGTTAACAACATCGAGATTAACATGACACGCTGACGTCACTTACACTATCTATACCTACATTACATCTATATATAGAAAAAAGAATTTGACTGTGTTGTGTATTTAGTAAAGCGTCAATCGTGAATGATATACCTTATTTACAATTATAATTAACACGCCAGTTATTTCCTTAGTAAATATACTTTTTACTGTCATTACAAGGAATAATGGTTTCTCAGATTTACGCGAATTTTATACATTGAAATAAAACCATTATTAACGGATTTCATCGCAGATTTGGTTTAATTTAACGTTTTTTAACTTAAAGACGTTTCGATAACTCTACAACTTTCGTGGTCACGAGGCGGACTGAGGTATTTGTCATCCACTCAGTGACTGTTATAAGTTAACTACCCTTAATTTACAATTCTGAACCACGAAAGCTGTAAAGCAATCGAAACGTCGGTAAGTTAAAAAATTTAAAAATCAAATCAAATCCGCGATAAAATCCATAAATAATAGTTTTATTTCAATTTCAATCACAAGGAATGTTTTAATTAAATATATATATACAGGGTATATCAAGACTGCTACCGAAAACGAAGCCGGGTGGCAGTTTAAGCGACTTCAGACACAATGCAACAGAAAAAGTTGAAAAAAAAGCGTCAATTTTTTTTTGTTATTTTTTCCCTATGGCTATATTTGGGTGGTAAATATATTTTTTTCCTAAAATAATAGTGTATACCCTTTTATTTATAAATACTCTAAGGTATAAAAGAGATTAAATTATTATTTTAACAAAAACTCTAGATTTACCACCCAAAAATGACGATATTAGAAAAATCATAAAAAATAATTGCCGCGTTTCTTTGCGAAATTCTTAATTGCATTGTGTTTGTAGTCACTAAAACTACCACCCGGCTTCGTTTTCGGTAGCAGTCTTGAGATACCCGGTATATATATATATATATATATATATATATATATATATAAGTTATTAATCTATGAATTCGACAGTAAAGAGTGTATTTCCCCTACACCCACAAACTTTATTTTCACAACAATAATAAAAATTAAACAATCAAAGATACTTTAAATTACATTTTCATTCCATATGTCTCAAATCTTCAAAACAAATGATAATATGATACATTTTTGATAGATACATTTTACACTTAAATTAAGATAAAATCTACGTAATAGGAAACTAATTAACATTTAAATCCAAAACAACTAAATCATTCGCAAAAGTAATTGAACAAGGACAGAAGAAAAACCAACAAGGAAAGTTATTTTTCGAACATCACAAAAAAAATCGTCTGTGACAAACAAAGAGTATTTAGGTCAACATAAAACAAGATCCATCGACCTTCCACTAGTCTTCATAAAGACTATGCCGATTTCATTCTTAAGAAATAAAACGGTTTTTAGGTACAAATAAAGACGTTAAATTTTTATTTCCCCTTTACGGCTTTACCGTTTTTTGCACTTATCATTTCGGTTACTTGATTACAATAAAATAGGTTGAATCTATTTATAGAGATTATATTTTGGTATATTATTAACATGTTATAGTTAACTTACGGTGTATTTGGAGATTTGAATAAATACAGCTATTTTGCATCATGCTGTTTATTTCGTATATTTCTTTAATTGTATTCTTGAAAATTACCTTGTTATTTTAAAAAAAATGGCTATATTTGAAACACATACATTTATCGCAATTTTCTGTTCCTATGGTAGGTACGTCCTTTGCTCATTTACTGGAAATTCTGTAGTTTCTACAAATCTTTGTCATACGATTTCGACATTATTTATGTTTGAAATAATGTACATACACTTTTACTCAATGGTATAAGTATATTTTCCAAGTTCAGTTTTGATTTTAGTTGTTTATTAAAGCAACTTTTCTCTCATTCCCAATTATAAATCCAAAAAACCATACAATTCATACGCCAAAAACAGCAAAAAGATTTACAAATAAACGAAATTAAACCGTTTTGTAAAACAAAAATAGATAAGATACATCATTTAAATTACCAAATAAATCTGAAGAGACGCAATTAAGGCCAAAACGATGGAACGACACCGTAAATTCAATATAACAATGTTATTTATTATTCAGGGACTAAAGATAGCAGTCGTGTATTTGTAAAAGATATTTTCGCGTTAACTTTTATATCTTTGCCATTCAAACGACACGGGAATAAGGTATTGTGATCTTTATTGTTATGGTACTGAAATTCACAGAAGAAAGAAAATAAAAATTGTCTATGTGCTGCTGTCTTGACTAAAATCTAAAAACAGCATTATTTATTTAAATATATTCGATTTAGAGAGGATTTATACATTACGAATATAATTTTTATATAATTAATAGGTCTTTAGGTACTTGCTTTTTAATATTTCAGCAATAAAAAAATAACAATTTGAAATCGAATAAACACAAAATTTATAAATTATTCATTTCATCGCTTATATTTTGAATAAATTGGAACGTTCCATTAATCTTCGAAATACAAACGACGATTCTAAATTTTAATTGGTTCTAAATTCAAATTTTTGAAATTGATAAGACAATTTGCTGGGAAGGGGGATATCTACCAGTGTGTTTACTGGAGCGGTCAGCGTGCGAAGACGAGAGCTGTGAGCGCCAACACGAGGGCGGGCGCCGACGACGCTCGTGCGAAGGAACCGTTGCACTCGTCAGAGTCGCAGCAGTAGGTGCGGGCGCCCCACCATTCTGAAAATATTCACATTTATGAGACTTCTGAAGTAATTTTATATTCAGTTAATTAAATGTTGCGGTGAGACTTCGAAGCTCGAATATTAATATTTTTCCCCCATTGCAGGTGGCAAAAGTTTTCAGCCGCAGTTCTCATTCATACAGCTTATTTAAATAATCAAAAGTACCCTTGGACTTATCACTTTGCATAACGTAGCCTATTCTTTATTACGTCTTTTTAGTAAAACAGAACTATGCAAGTGGCATCGCTGTCTCGAATACACGACTCAAAGAAACTATCGACCAACTAGATAGTGAACACTCGGTGGTCGCCATAATTATGCTAGCTTGCTTAATTACATCTCGACGCTTCAGCTGAACACACCAATATAGTGAGGACGGAACACGGGTACTACTGAGCTCATAAGTGAAGTTGGTATAGTTTCAGCAAAATATTATATTTGTGTCCGTAAGTTGTTTTAGTTGTGGCAAAGTATTTTGTTGCTGATTACCTATTGAGTTATGAATGCATGAACTTTTGAATGGAATGGAATGAATTTTAGTGTGACACCTAGCTATCTACTAGTAGTTTACTATTTCTGAAGTGAAATAAGATTAATTTATTTCCCATCGGCCATAACGAAATTACAATTGAGAAGGGTTAAGTCATAGAGTCCACCACGCTGATAATTAATTTATTTACTGACTCATAAAAATCCTATAGTCTAACAAAATGACATAGGCAGTAAAAAACACCAATTCTTATATTCATATTTTTCTAATTCTTAATTCTAATCCAGCAAAAAAAAAAACATAAAAATTAAATCAAAGAACTAATCAAAAGAACATCACAAACTTCAAACACTAATCATCAAAACAAAATTCATTAATAGCCCTTGTAAACCGAACACTGTCGAAAATATTAAATTGCCATCAAAGTTAAACTTGGAACGGGGGCCTTCCGAAATTTAATTACGCTGCCAACACAGAATATCAATCGGCTAATCGTATCTAACGCGCTCAATATCGCATGACTGACAACTGCCGACGATAGATAACGTTCTACCATCAATATTTGATATTATAATGGTTTCTTAGATTCAATGAATATTTATTTCAAATATAGTTTAAATTTAAATAATAATATGATTTACGGATTTTAATGTAGTTAAATCCGTATTAATAGTTTTATTTCAAGGTGTTACATTCGCGTAAATCTAAGAAACCATTATAGCTGCACCTTCTATGGAGCTGAATTTTCATAGCATACGATTCTTTTGTGAAATCGGATAGATAATTTTGAGTGATTGTGTTATTTCTTACTGCCGGATCATCACTACATAGTATAAAACAAAGTCGCTTTCTCTGTCCCTATGTCCCTTTGTATGCTTAAATCTTTAAAACTACGCAACGAATTTTGATGCGGTTTTTTTAATAGATAAAGTGATTCAAGAGAAAGGTTTATATGCATAATACGTACATATTATTATACACAAATCTATTTGTACCCGGGTGAAGCTGGGCTGGGCCGCTAGTAACTGATATAATGCAAAGTAAGTAATAATCGCCTTTTGTAAGCATTTGAAAATATGTTTGAAAAGTTTGGTTGTAGTCTGGATATAATAGCAGCAGTTTTTTTGCCTGCCTCGATGGTGTAATTATTCCACGGTACGATTACAAAATTTAGGTCTCGGGATCAAGTCCTTGATTGGGCAAGTGATATTGTATTTTTGTTCATTATCAACCCGGAGTCAATATATGCCAGATTGCGATAGGCTCGTCTCATATAACATTATGGGGCGGAATATACAAGGCGAATAGGGTGTCGTGGTTGCACCTCTGCCTACCGCTTCTGGGATAAAAGCGTCGGTTTTTGTATTATACTGGGTATATGAAGACTGCTACCGAAAACGAAGCTGGGTGGTAGTTTTAGTGAGTGCAAACACAATGCAACTAAAATTTTCGCATAAAAACGCAACGATTTTTTTTTTATGATTTTTAAATATCTTAAATTTTGGGTGGTAAATCCATATTTTTTTGCTAAAATAATAATGTAAACTCTTTTATACCTTAGAGTCGTTATAAATAAAATGGTATACACTATTATTTTAGGAAAAAAATGAATATACCATCCAAATACGACCATAGGAAAAAATATAAAAAATAAATCGACGTTTTTTTTTCAATATTTTCTGCTGCAATGTTTCTGAAGTCACTAAAACTACTACCCGGCTTCGTTTTCGGTAGCAGTCTTGAGATACCCTGTATGTATGTATGCAGTTTTCTGGAAGATTTTTTAAAGTGTAGTTTTGTTATTATGCTGGCGGCATTTAATATTTTTGGGAACAACAATAAGACCGAAATACGTGATGGTAATTGCTGTGGAGTCCATATTATTTATTGACGTTAGATATTCTTGACCGCGGACAGAATATGCCGTGGTGTAATACAGAATATTTATCGATGTGAGATGGTTATCGATCGGTGACATATGTATGACACAGAATATCAATCGTCTAATAGCATCGGATGCGCTCAATATCGCATGGCAGACAACTGGCATGGGAGATAGCGTTCCCATTATTCTATCAAAACTACTGTCGAAGTTGTCATTACACACATTTCGCAGCGTGAAGTGGTTGTGATATGTCAAAATGCCGCATCATAGTTTTATAACCATTCGAATGTATGTTATCAGTAGCAATCGATGTTCTTAATATGTTTTTTTTTGTTTCATTCAAGAGCTTCATCTGTATTTAGGCCGTAGGCTAATCTATTATGCCGATTATCTGGCACATCCGAACTTCGGATTGACTTTAACGTAAGTCCTGAGATACAATAATTTAAATAGTTAAGATATGTGACATAATGTTGCAACCAGAACCTTGAGAGTAAAAAAAAGTTTTATTTAGTTACCGCGCAAGTGCCTGCCTTCCATTGATAAGATAGCTTGGGGTGCTTACAACAATTACTCATCCTCAAGCACTTTATCTTTATACTTTTAGTTGGGTCGTTTATTTAAGCATGTTTTTATATTCATAAACTATTATTTTGAAACCATAATATGACTACAATACATGACGGTAAGTTCAAGTATTCACAGGCGTGAGTTTATCTCTCGCCGATTGATACAATTAAATCAAGTTCATTGAATCCCGATATATAAACCTAAAACTCGACACTTACGAAGGTCACAATGAAATCCCGCTTTGTACCCATTCAAGACATGTGTGAACATTCTGGAAACTAATTTGATTGTGCCTGATGGTCGCCCTTTAATCACGTTTCCAATAAACGACGACACATAACCGCGTGTTTGCGAGACATCGGACCGAATAATTGGGTGAGCCGGTATCATGGCCAGTATTACAACATTCAGTAGTGCTTATAGCTTGGAATACGATTCTTTTAAGGCTAATATATCTTATTTGTATGTAAGATAGCTTGGAGAAGAGTGGTTTATGGTAAGGAGCAATGGCAGATATTTGAGGAGGCTTTTACCAAGGGAATATTTAAAAGGAACACATACGTTAACAAACAAGACAACAAGTTTGACAGCCTCCATGGCGCAGTTGATTAGACACCGCCTGTGAAACGGGAGGCCGCGGGTTCAATCCCCGCACCGAGAGAAATGTTTGTGCGGCCCACAAATATTTCATCCGGGTCTGGGTGTTTGTGAGACCGAAAATTCTTTCGTAGTTCCTGATACCCACGACACAAGACTCGATCTTAGTGTGGGGTCAGGACTATGTATGTGACTGTTGGGTGTTATTTATTTATTTTAAGTACTGGTGCACTGGTGGTAGGTCCCTCATATGTGAGAGGCCGCCTGGGTAGGTACCACCGCTATGTCTGTTTCTTCAGCCAACCAGCAGTATTAAGGCACTGTTGTGTTTCGGATTGAAGGACATTGTAGCCGGAGTAACTACTGGCCATAATGAGAATTAACATCTTATGTCTTGGAATGGCCAGCGCAGTGGGATGTCAAGCATTGCTTTGGGATTCAAGGTGTTATTTGGTTTTGCTACTGTTCATGAGCGGTCGTATCACTTACGTTAAGGTAAACAAAAATTAAGGTACTAAAAACTTAATAACAAGTTCATAATCATTATCATCAGTCGGTTGCAGTCAAATAATAAATTAGATACGCAACGAGATATATTAAAAACTAGCTGTCGGACCCGGCTTCGCCCGGGTGCAGATAGCTGTTGAGTCCAGTATTGATTTGGCAACAACATATTATTTCGCGTAATAACTATATTTCCCGTCCCGTTCTATCCGGTTTATGTCCCGTCTCATTCAGTCACATGATGAAATTTTAATTATCATTTATTTTCAGTTTTTAGTATTAGCTTTATTAAAAAAATTCTTTATATACAATATTTTGTAAATGTGATATTTATTCCTTGGTGGGAGAAGTGGTGGGAGGCGCCCAACGTGACAGCCCAGTAGTGGCATGCGCGTGAGCTGCACGCGGGCATTGCAACATTACTTTATTTTTCTAAAATAAAAGAATTTTTCTGAAATAAATGTAGCCTAAGTTACTCCTTGTTATATCAGCTACCTGACAAAAAAAGTCCCGTCAAAATCGGTCCAGCCATTTCAGAGATTAGCCGGAACAAACAGACAGAAAATAACTTTTCTAAAATAAATGTAGCCTAAGTTACTTCTTGTTATATCAGCTACCTGACAAAAAAAGTCCCGTCAAAATCGGTCCAGCCATTTCAGAGATTAGCCGGAACAAACAGACAGACAGACAGACAGACAAAAAAATTTTAAATATCACTTTCGGCACAGGTATCGTGTATATAACGATATGTAGTAGGACATTTTTTTTTTATATTCACTCTTAAAACGGACACTTCAATTTTATTTATATGTATAGATTTATTCAGTACGAGGATATCTATTTCAGACTGAAATTATCATAAAGAGTGCAGCTTCAATATTTTTTTTCCAGAAGAACTTTAGTAGAACCTAGAGCCTAGACAAAGGCATGTTATTAACCATCAAAACTTATACATATACAATGGAAAGCTCGTGAACATGCAATCAATCTAAGTGTAATTAGATTGTGTGTCACAGTTACATGCATATGTCGGTGTGTCAACACGATAACCACGTTTCCAATATGCGATGACACCATGCTGACGTCACACTACGCTCTTATTAGTTAGTATTATGCATACATGGTGTTACGGTAGTCCACTGTATAATAATATACAGGACTATGCAGCATATGTAGTTTTTTGTCTTTTAGAGAGGCGGAAGGTGAGAAAAGTTGAAAGTGGCGGTATTTTCGCAATGCGTGGCAAGGCGAGCGTTCCTTTCGCCTGATGGTAAGCAATACGACTACTTAAGAAGAGTAGTAAAACCAAACTGCAATTTGAATTATAAAGAAATGCTTGGAATTCCACTGCGCTCGCCATCCTGAGACATAAGATGTTAAGTCCCTATATATCCTGAAGTTACTCTGGCTACAATGTCCTTCAATCCGAAATACAACAGTGCATTTCCACTGCTGTTTGAGGTGAGAAATAGACATTGCCAATCGCAGCAATAGCACGGCAACAGGACAAATTACTGTACGCTGATAGTTTTGGTCTAAGAACACTCGTTTGGAACGAGCTCTTTCATTTGCCTGTACTCACTTAAATTAGTTTTGTTGAAGAGAAGTTAGTTGCGAACATTCAACTTCACAGTAAATGTAACAGTCATTCAAAAACGAGCTTTATATTTTAACCATAATATCAACACTGCTTAGCACGAGTCCTTTAATACATAATATATTCTGTTTCAAACCACCAATACTCTCCATGCCATTTACCTAATCAAAGCTAGAAATGTACAATGGATGCCCTACATTGGACTACAAAGGGTGCACTCGACCATATGATGTGTGCCCTCAATAAAACTTTACTACTTGTTAGTTGTGGAGAAAGTTACGAGAGCCTGATCTATGTTAGCCATTTTACGATCTTGAGGTTTGATGGCTTGCTAACGATCGACGGCAGCAATTCTTGTGGTTGTGTCTATATCGAAATATTGCCTTGAGCATAAACTATCGATTACGGAACTCTTCAGATACTGTGCTTGGAATACAAAGTTTTGGAAAGAAGTTTGAAGTGGTATTGGTGAGTGCCAGGTTTTTCACAAAAGCAGGAAAATAAAATGTTCTGACGGATAGAATCAATCAAGTTAATGGTAACTAAAATCGCAGAAACAATGCAGAAAGAGATAAAAATTACTGAAATAGCACAGACTGAAGAGTATAGAGTAGCTAGTACAGATACTCTAGTAGTGGTTTCTGTAAAAATCACTGTATTGTAAGAATTGTGGTTCTATCAAGAGCAACGTTAGTTTCTTGACCGTTCTCTAATGAAACCATTCTAAAGATATAGCAAAGAAAATAACGAAACTAATCACCAGTGATTCATGAGATCCAGATCTAAATGATGGACTTTATACATGTAGGTAATCAACAAATTATTCTCAATTTCATTTGAGACGGAATGAGTAGGGCCTCGGAAATAGCTCTAATTGAATGAACAAATTTGCCGCTGTAAATGGTATCGCATATTCCCGCTGAGTATTACATGAAATATATTAATAGGCGATATAAGTTATTTACTTTGCATTACCTATATATGTACCTTATTTTAATAGAATTAGGATGTAGGATAAGGGGCGGATTCGGTCCCCACACATACATATACGATGCAAATGTTTAATAATATTTGTTTCGGCTTGGGCTCTAAAAATCTCTCATTATTTTTAATAATCAATACTTAACTTGGCATCTTATTTTGACACAAACAATATGAGAAATATTTATAAAACATTGGAATTAAATAAATTTTCACTCTGTATCATACACATACCAATGCAGAGCACGGGGAATATTCTAAAATCAAGAGTATTATTGAGAGGGGTTTGAACATAATATTGTCCACCACGTTGGCCTAGTGTGGGTTGGCGGACTTGACTTGCCATAGACATTCTTACAAATTGTCACCCTAATGGAAGTTAAACCCATAAAATACGCTGGTAAGCTTTTGCTGTAATTAATAAAACACATCGGAGAAGGTTGTAATAATAAAGTGATAGGGTACAATTACAAAACTGAGGTCTTGGGCTCGAATCCCGGGTCAGGCAAAGTGATGCTGTATTTTTATATTCATTAACAGCCCGGAGTCAGGAATTTGTGTATGTGTTATAGCGATACGCTCGCCGTTATCACATCGTGGGACGGAACTTACAAGGCGCAATGTGGGTGTCCTGGAACCTCTGCCTACCCCTTCTAGGAAAAAGGTGTGAGTATGTATGTAGAAAGCTGTAATCGAAAACCCGAGCATTGTTCGTAAAATTACTACTATTTCACAACTATCGCTGTTCAAAGTAAGAAAAACAATTTTAATTAGTCCGCCATAACAATGTTCGTTATTGATGTTTGCGAAGTCGCGTGCCAAATGTACAGTCGGATAGTTGGGGTTTAGGGTCGACACACACGCGACATGATATCGCTGTGATTATTTTAATAATATATTACGTGATAAAATGTGTAGATATTCCTCACGACCAACATTTTTATATGGTTGTAGATTCATAGGCATAAGTTAATGTTTTTCATTTCATAATTTCAATACGGTTATGATTATATAATTAATGTTTTTTGTTTATGTTAAAGGGTGACATTAAATGGTGCATCATAGCTGACAAACATTTCCTTTACCATTATAGTGCGTGGTGATAGACTATTAATACATACATGACTTTGATAAGTCCCTGAGATTCGATCCCGCGACCATAAACATATTGTCTTTTTTCTACACTCCACTAAAAATGGACGTGGTCATGTAATGTATCTGACGTATTGGTTCCGGGTTTTACTAGACTTGTCCACATTTCTCCATTCGTGGCATTGCATATTGCATGTAGCAAGGGAATATTTGGTATATGAAAATAATTTAATGAGCTGTAACCATTTTGTGGGAGCTTAGCTTGTGTCCTAAATAAACTAGTTATTTCCAAAAGCCCTGACCTCACCTTGGCCGTTGTTCTTAAACGTATATTTGTAATGAAATAATGAAACGCCACGTGTGAATAGGACCTCAGTCATTAAGCCCAGCGTTCACCGGCAGATGTGAAACAATAGCTGCTTTAATAATACATTTTAATTTGATTGCGCCTCACTAATGGATACAAATGAGCCGACTTATGAACGTATTAGTAGAACGCCACGCTGAATTATTTTTGGGACAGATGAATGGGTCCAAAAGTAATATCAATTTCATTCATTTTCTTTCAATTATTGTAATTATTGTACGTATAAAAACGGAAACCTAATGTAGATAAAAAAAACGTAATGGGCTGGCTTTTGGAAATTCTTCAATGATGTGGTATTTCTAAATTGAAATATCAATATTTGTAAATACTATATAATCAACCCCAATACCTGGTTTGACATATCGTTCGGTGATGAGTTAATATGATTTAAGGATTTAAGGATCGGTGCAAGAAAAGAGCATTAAAAATGAAAGCGTTAAACAAATCACGTAACTTTAAAATTAAATTCTACTAATATTTGTGTAACCTAAAGCAAGAAAAATACTACATCGAACATTATTTACTTTGTAAACCATCAAGCCGCCATCAATTTCGTATTATTTTTATTAAGATCAATCAAATCAATCAATCTGAGGCCCTTGAAGTAAAAAAGTCATATCTATAAACTTCCAAACGGTTCATATAACATTTAAGATCCATGAAACTGAACGGTTTCGAAGAATATTTCACTCTACTACATCAGCAACAATTCACTAAAACAGATATAGATCGTTTCACTTTACTGCGAAGGATGGGACTTACTCCTCGAGAAATATTGAGCAGATTACCTTATTTATCTAGGAGCGTATGTTAAAGGTCCCCTGGATTTGTTCAGCATGTCGGTATTTTTGTAGGTATGTTTGAATTTACTGAATAAGGTTTGAATGACACGTTGCCGAAGATTAGATAGAAAAGTTGTCCTAGGATTTATACCCATGTTAACACAAATGTTTAAAAAATCAGTAGCAAACCATAATAGACGTGGTTAACTATGAAGCCTTAAACCGTAGTCTTGATTGTAAAGGAAGCCCATGCCCTGCAGTGAGACGTATAGGGTCCGATATATGTATATTATAAATACGACTACAGATACCAAACCATAAAATAATAGATAATTCATGCTGACAAAAGTAATGCAGCACAACCATCAAATTGCATTCAGCTAGCTTTTGGCGAATAAATCCTTGATGAAGGAAATCCTTTTAGAACACAGATCACTTTGAAATAAGACTATTATTTACGGATTTTATCGCGGATTTAGTTTAATTTTACATTTTTTGAATTCCCGACGTTTCGATCACTTTACAGCTTTCGTGGTCACGGGGCGGACTGAGGTATTAGTCATCCGCTCAGTGACTGTTACAATTTAACTACCCTTAATTTTGAATTATTAAATTAAAAAGTTAATTTAAATAACTAATCTGTTTTGGCGTTCCGATCCACGCAGAAGGAGCTCACTGTGTCTTGAGGTCTGGCAGTTGGTCTTTTGGGTTCCGATTTAATTAAGTGTAGAATAGGATCCCATGCTTGTGCAAGCTTCAAGCCATCTTCCCTATTGAAATTTGGATGTTTTTTAATTTCAATAGCCTCGCGAAACATCCTGGGCAGGAAACGGTGTTCTTTCGCGAGGACTTGGGGCTGGTCAAAACGAAGGTAATGCTTGGAGCCTTCTTCTATGTGCTCAGCAACTGCAGACTTCGTTGAGCGTCGATGTTTGACGTCAGCTATATGTTCTTTCACGCGGGTCCCTATGCTTCTTTTGGTTTGACCAATGTAGGAGAGGCCACAGTCGCAGTCTATTTTATATACGCCCGGTTCTTGCAGAGGTATATGGCACTTGACAGGTGGTAGAAATTGACTAATCTTCTTGGGCGGCTTGAAGTATGTTTTGATAGAAGCACGCTTCAGGATATAGCCAATCTTGTCCGTGACACCTTTTATGTATGGCAAGATAACCGGGACCCGTTCAACTGTGGCTGGTTTCACTCGGTTTCTGTGACGGCGGCGTGGAATTTGGAGCTTGTTGTCTCGCAGTACTTGCTTGACGTGTTGCAGCTCAGTCGCCAGGTGTTTCTCGTCACAGATTCCTTGTGCTCTCTGAAACAAAGATTTACCCACGGTAGCTAACTGTTTTGGATGGTGGTGAGAATCACCGTTCAAGTATTTATCTGTATGGGTCTTTTTCCTATACACTGTATGACTTAAGGACTGATCAGGATTGCGGATTACTAAAACATCTAAGAAGGCAAGAGATTTCTTATTTTCTAACTCCATAGTGAATTGAATTTTATTGTTAATGGAGTTAAGGTGGTTTAAAAATGCAGTTACTTGGTTAGATGGTAAAATTGTGAAAGTATCATCTACGTACCGCTTGTAAAATCTTGGTGAGACTGGGGCTGTACTAAGGGCTTTCTCCTCAAAGTCCTCCATGAAAATATCAGCGACTACCGGAGATACAGGTGAGCCCATAGCGACGCCATCCGTTTGTACATAGTATTGATTGTTCCACAACATATAGCCAGATGTGAGGCAATGTTTCAGTAATTCTGAATGTTAAATCACTCATCCCATCGTGTGCAAAACCTCCAAAATTGTATGGATTGCCAAAAATACACAAGGAAAATGCTCCACTACGTCCCATTGTGAGTCAAATCGACACACCAACTTACAGATTGGCTCAGCACGTAGCAAAAGTGCTTTCACCACTCAGAGGAAACACTAGAGCATCTGTGAAGGATTCATACCAATTTGTCAGCGAAATTAAACATCTACAATTAGCTGACAATGAGACAATGGTTAGTTTTGATGTCCAGTCACTTTTTACAAGCTTACCAGTACAAGACTGCATCACAATTGTCACTAAGAAGTTAGCAGAGAACAACTTTCCACTAGAATATGCAGAATTACTGAAACATTGCCTCACATCTGGCTATATGTTGTGGAACAATCAATACTATGTACAAACGGATGGCGTCGCTATGGGCTCACCTGTATCTCCGGTAGTCGCTGATATTTTCATGGAGGACTTTGAGGAGAAAGCCCTTAGTACAGCCCCAGTCTCACCAAGATTTTACAAGCGGTACGTAGATGATACTTTCACAATTTTACCATCTAACCAAGTAACTGCATTTTTAAACCACCTTAACTCCATTAACAATAAAATTCAATTCACTATGGAGTTAGAAAATAAGAAATCTCTTGCCTTCTTAGATGTTTTAGTAATCCGCAATCCTGATCAGTCCTTAAGTCATACAGTGTATAGGAAAAAGACCCATACAGATAAATACTTGAACGGTGATTCTCACCACCATCCAAAACAGTTAGCTACCGTGGGTAAATCTTTGTTTCAGAGAGCACAAGGAATCTGTGACGAGAAACACCTGGCGACTGAGCTGCAACACGTCAAGCAAGTACTGCGAGACAACAAGCTCCAAATTCCACGCCGCCGTCACAGAAACCGAGTGAAACCAGCCACAGTTGAACGGGTCCCGGTTATCTTGCCATACATAAAAGGTGTCACGGACAAGATTGGCTATATCCTGAAGCGTGCTTCTATCAAAACATACTTCAAGCCGCCCAAGAAGATTAGTCAATTTCTACCACCTGTCAAGTGCCATATACCTCTGCAAGAACCGGGCGTATATAAAATAGACTGCGACTGTGGCCTCTCCTACATTGGTCAAACCAAAAGAAGCATAGGGACCCGCGTGAAAGAACATATAGCTGACGTCAAACATCGACGCTCAACGAAGTCTGCAGTTGCTGAGCACATAGAAGAAGGCTCCAAGCATTACCTTCGTTTTGACCAGCCCCAAGTCCTCGCGAAAGAACACCGTTTCCTGCCCAGGATGTTTCGCGAGGCTATTGAAATTAAAAAACATCCAAATTTCAATAGGGAAGATGGCTTGAAGCTTGCACAAGCATGGGATCCTATTCTACACTTAATTAAATCGGAACCCAAAAGACCAACTGCCAGACCTCAAGACACAGTGAGCTCCTTCTGCGTGGATCGGAACGCCAAAACAGATTAGTTATTTAAATTAACTTTTTAATTTAATAATTCAAAATTAAGGGTAGTTAAATTGTAACAGTCACTGAGCGGATGACTAATACCTCAGTCCGCCCCGTGACCACGAAAGCTGTAAAGTGATCGAAACGTCGGGAATTCAAAAAATGTAAAATTAAACTAAATCCGCGATAAAATCCGTAAATAATAGTCTTATTTCAATGTGTAACATTCGCGTAAATCTAAGAAACCATTATGCAAGCCAGTACGGACTGAATATTGCAACCAAAATACGCCGGTTGGAGAATTTGAAGACTAAGCGCGCAAGATGCATATCATCCCTGAATTTCTTGAAGAGATGCCGTGATCATAATCTCATCCCTACATGTGTGAAAATATCACCGAAGAAAAGCATACGAGGGAGCGCTAAAATTCTATACCAGGCGAGTAAAAAACTGTTACAAGCTACCATACATGACACACGTTCCGACCTACATTTCTTAAATATTAGTGTTGAGAAATTATCCAGTGAAGTTAAGACAGTATTATCAGCATTTGATTTTAAACATTGCATTGAAACATTAAATAAACGAGAAACATCTAAATATAATGAATGCAAAAATAAACACATTATTAAATATGAAAAACTGTCGACCAAATCAAATGTCAAAAATTATAACAACTCCGAGTGCAGTCATGGAACGTACCCTGACATAGATAACACTCACTCCCGCGCAGACAAACAACGCGCGGTCATTAATCTGTCAAAACAAACACTGGATGAAAACACGGTTCAGGTTTTATCAAGAGGTTTAAATTTTGCCGTAACACCACGTAGGATACCGTATGAAGACATTATTTGTAACGTTGAGAACAGTCTCTTCACTAACAATATGAAAAGGGAAGATTCGGAGGCGATACGTCAAGATATATCATCTTTATTACGTCGTAACAAAGTGCCCAAACCAAATCTCCCAAAACACCTATTTATCGCTCTAAAGAACCTGCGATCGATGAAGGAATTGACTGTTCTCCGTGCAGATAAAGGTAATGCGACAGTAGTGATGGATACTTCAGACTACAACCAAAAAATTGAACAACTTTTATCGGATGAAAGTACTTATAAGATAGTCAAATCAGACCCGACTAACAAAATATTAAAGGCCACTAGCTCTTTAATAATTAAATACTCCGAGAAGTTAGATCTGAATGTTAAATCACTCATCCCATCGTGTGCAAAACCTCCAAAATTGTATGGATTGCCAAAAATACACAAGGAAAATGCTCCACTACGTCCCATTGTGAGTCAAATCGACACACCAACTTACAGATTGGCTCAGCACGTAGCAAAAGTGCTTTCACCACTCAGAGGAAACACTAGAGCATCTGTGAAGGATTCATACCAATTTGTCAGCGAAATTAAACATCTACAATTAGCTGACAATGAGACAATGGTTAGTTTTGATGTCCAGTCACTTTTTACAAGCTTACCAGTACAAGACTGCATCACAATTGTCACTAAGAAGTTAGCAGAGAACAACTTTCCACTAGAATATGCAGAATTACTGAAACATTGCCTCACATCTGGCTATATGTTGTGGAACAATCAATACTATGTACAAACGGATGGCGTCGCTATGGGCTCACCTGTATCTCCGGTAGTCGCTGATATTTTCATGGAGGACTTTGAGGAGAAAGCCCTTAGTACAGCCCCAGTCTCACCAAGATTTTACAAGCGGTACGTAGATGATACTTTCACAATTTTACCATCTAACCAAGTAACTGCATTTTTAAACCACCTTAACTCCATTAACAATAAAATTCAATTCACTATGGAGTTAGAAAATAAGAAATCTCTTGCCTTCTTAGATGTTTTAGTAATCCGCAATCCTGATCAGTCCTTAAGTCATACAGTGTATAGGAAAAAGACCCATACAGATAAATACTTGAACGGTGATTCTCACCACCATCCAAAACAGTTAGCTACCGTGGGTAAATCTTTGTTTCAGAGAGCACAAGGAATCTGTGACGAGAAACACCTGGCGACTGAGCTGCAACACGTCAAGCAAGTACTGCGAGACAACAAGCTCCAAATTCCACGCCGCCGTCACAGAAACCGAGTGAAACCAGCCACAGTTGAACGGGTCCCGGTTATCTTGCCATACATAAAAGGTGTCACGGACAAGATTGGCTATATCCTGAAGCGTGCTTCTATCAAAACATACTTCAAGCCGCCCAAGAAGATTAGTCAATTTCTACCACCTGTCAAGTGCCATATACCTCTGCAAGAACCGGGCGTATATAAAATAGACTGCGACTGTGGCCTCTCCTACATTGGTCAAACCAAAAGAAGCATAGGGACCCGCGTGAAAGAACATATAGCTGACGTCAAACATCGACGCTCAACGAAGTCTGCAGTTGCTGAGCACATAGAAGAAGGCTCCAAGCATTACCTTCGTTTTGACCAGCCCCAAGTCCTCGCGAAAGAACACCGTTTCCTGCCCAGGATGTTTCGCGAGGCTATTGAAATTAAAAAACATCCAAATTTCAATAGGGAAGATGGCTTGAAGCTTGCACAAGCATGGGATCCTATTCTACACTTAATTAAATCGGAACCCAAAAGACCAACTGCCAGACCTCAAGACACAGTGAGCTCCTTCTGCGTGGATCGGAACGCCAAAACAGATTAGTTATTTAAATTAACTTTTTAATTTAATAATTCAAAATTAAGGGTAGTTAAATTGTAACAGTCACTGAGCGGATGACTAATACCTCAGTCCGCCCCGTGACCACGAAAGCTGTAAAGTGATCGAAACGTCGGGAATTCAAAAAATGTAAAATTAAACTAAATCCGCGATAAAATCCGTAAATAATAGTCTTATTTCAATGTGTAACATTCGCGTAAATCTAAGAAACCATTACACAGATCACTGATATCACGAAAGTATTCGACATAGTCCCTCTGCTTTATTCCGCAATGTAAAAGCAACTGCCTACATTCAGGCTTGCGAACCTTAATGACCGCCTCAAACCTCGCCACAATTCCACGAGATTCGCATTCGACCCAATCAATTACCATAAAATTGGCGCGACGCGTTGTTAGCCCGATTCTGTTCGAACATGTATTTATCTGATCCCTTATTTTATACGGCTTTATATCGACGCGACACTCGGAAATGATCGTAACATGCAATGATTTATTGCCGTTGGTCAGATGTTTGATGTAATGTGTTATGAGATGTCTGCGGAGCATAGTGCTTTATGATCTAGAATTAGATTCACAAGGTTTAGTCCATAGTAAACTATACAGGTTTTTTGCGAGCTGACAGAATAAACAAGTACCCATGTAATAAAAATATCTAGGTATGCAGTTCTTCAATATTTTTTTAAACCATATTAATATGTATAACTCATGTCTTGGCAAGTGCATTCTATAGGTAATCTTAAGATCAACATGAATAGCCTAGATTGCCTGGAGCGGATCATCTGTATCAACAGAGTGATTATTGGGCGAATACTGTGAATGGGCTCATTACCCATAGTTTACTTAGCCGTAATACGAGTGTGAGTATGCTATCTATAGAAATTGTTCTAGCGTTTACTGAATGGTGAGAATATTATAAATATTTAAGTAAAACGATAAACGCCTACTTTTAATTTATCTCTCACTAACACTCTTTCTCACTCTGGAAAAGATCATTCTTAACGACGAGACCGCCAGTTGTTCCTTATTTTCAAGGTGTATTTGTAATGTTTATTTTTTTTTTAATTTTAAGTGATGTTCAACCAAGTGTTGTGCATCTGTGTCTCCTAAATGATCGCAAAAAAATCGTTAAATATAGTGTGGCGGTTGCAATACGCCAACTTAGATATAGCTTTTAAAGCGGTTGCAATACGCCAACTTAGATTTAGCTTATAAATTAACACGCTTATTATTTGTAATTTTAACATTATTTAAATACGCATTTCATTTTAAGATATGACTGCAGATGTTAGACCATAAAACATCTGCGAGTCGTTTTATTACAGTAAGAATTTTTGTGTACCTTATTGTATAATATTAGTTAAAAAGATGCTGTGCTAAATTATTGTTTCCTAATTGTAATGGCCCGTTCATACCGGGGCAATAAAACTGTATTATTATAGTTAAGTTCTTTAGTGGCGGTAATCCTTTGCAACAAATTTATGTTTTTTAGACAATAGTACACATGTTTTGTAAACCTTTCTGTTTGGACAATAGCCCAGATGTTTGGGCCAACCTTAATTTTTAGTTGAAAGGATAGACCCTATTTTATGGCTTAAATATATTTTCTGGAAGATTTATCCCCACCGATCCCCATTCGGGTAGTCCTATAAAAGGGTCGGTTTATTTGGATGAAAGAAGACAGTCTGCCATCTCTCGTCACGAGCACATCTCGCTCCGAGTCGCATAATTATAATTTTACTCTGTCTGTGAATGTATTAAGTGTTAATTTACAAAATATACAATAGTTGGTTCCTGGAAGTGAGTGCTTATTCTAATACCTACACTTATAACCACCAAAGTAGTGACCCCGAATCAAAAGAGTGATTTGAGTGTAGTGTGTTAAAGTTTAATAGTAGTACGCGAGTTTTCCGTGGAAAAGACATTGTTTTTGAGTAAAACATAGAAAAAGTGAGCAGTATAATGAACACCGGAAGCGTTAGCGAACAATCTGCCCCGGAGGTTGCGTCGTGTTCTCCACATATACCAGAGTGCAAATCGAATGATTTAGAAGTTTGGTTCGCCATGGTAGAAGCTGCGTTTGCTGCCGCCCGCATCAACTCGGAGAAATCAAAATACGCACTAATAATACAGAAGATACCAGCTGACATCATAGACACAATGCGTGATGTCATTTTAAGCCCGCCCAACGACGCTCCGTATACAACGTTCAAGGCGATTTTGATAAAGCGTTGTGGTACATCGGAAAGTCAGCGAACACGTCAGTTGCTGGAACGCGAGGAACTTGGAGATGATAAGCCATCACAGTTTCTTCGACGTCTACGAAACCTAGCGGGTGAGAATATGTCGGAATCTACTGTCCGTACACTTTGGCAAGGACGATTGCCAACGGTCTTACAGCCCATCCTAGCAACTGTTAAGGACCAACCGTTGGAGAAAGCTGCGGAACTTGCAGATGCAGTATTAGAATACTTGCCAATGCGTTCAGCTATTGCAGAGGCCGGAATTCGTCCTACTTCCACCAAACAAGAGGAGTCGGTATCGGAAGACATGAAAAAGATGTACATCTGTTTAAAAGATGAGATCGCTTTGCTACGTCGAGAAATCAACGATCCCACTTCACGTGCGCGAGTGCGAGATAGAAACAGATCACGATCTCGCTCACGTTCCAGAAGCCGCGGTCCACGTCCACGTGATTTGTGTTGGTATCACTGGCGGTTTGATACGAAGGCAACAAAATGTGTTCCACCATGCAGCAAGGCTACGGGAAACGCTCCGGGCAGTCGTTAATGACGGCTAACGACTCCTGCCCTAAGAAATCACGCCGTTTATTCGTCTGTGACCGAGCCAGCAAAATCCAATTCCTCGTGGACACCGGAGCTGACATCTGCGTGTTTCCTCGTCATCGTATCCAAGGCCCGCATAAAAAGTCAAACTACGAGCTTTCTGCAGCCAACGGGACAGTGATCGCTACATATGGAATTGCTAATTTAACGTTGGACCTTGGCCTAAGACGAGATTTTACTTGGAGGTTCATAATAGCCGATGTCTCCAAGCCAATCTTAGGTGCTGATTTTTTGGCATATTATGGACTCCTATCAGATCTGCAACGTAGACGTTTGATAGACTCCTCCACCCTGCTTACCTACAAGGCGGAGATAACAGAGTGTCAGGAACCAAGCATCAAAGTCATTAATGGCTCATCACCATACCGTGAGCTTCTGCAGGAGTTCCCAGATATTATTCGTCCGGATAAAACAGTAAGCCACAGCACAAAACACCACATCATTACGACTCCAGGCTCACCAGTTGCGCACAAACCCCGTCGTCTTGCTCCAGACAAGTTGGCCGCCGCTAAAAGGGAATTCGAGGCGATGTTGCGACTAGGATTGTGTCGGCCATCAAAAAGTCCATGGGCTTCTCCACTACACATGGTTCCCAAGAAAGGAGAAGAGTGGAGACCATGTGGAGACTATCGGGCACTCAATAGTCGGACAGAACCCGATAAATACCCAGTACGACACATCCAGGACTTTGCACAAGGACTGCACGGGAAGAACATTTTCTCCACTCTTGACTTAGTAAGAGCATTCCATCAAATACCAGTCGCAGAGGAAGACATACCTAAGACAGCCATCATTACTCCATTCGGACTCTTTGAATTTATGTACATGACTTTTGGATTACGTAACGCAGCCCAAACCTTCCAGCGCTTCATGGACGAAGTGCTACTGGGATTGGACTTTTGTTATGTGTACATTGATGATATTTTAATTGCATCGTCATCACATGAAGAGCACCTCAAGCATTTGAAAATTGTTTTTAATCGTCTTAAGAAATATGGCGTCATCATCAACCCCAGCAAGTGCATCTTTGGTCAAAAAGAAGTTCGTTTCTTGGGATATATGGTAACTGCAACTGGTACTCGACCATTTCCAGACAGAGTTGTCGATATACAACGGTTTAAATTACCAGACACAGTCAAAAAGCTACGTGGATTTCTCGGTATGAGTAATTTCTACCGTAGGTTCATACCAGGTGCAGCCGCAACTCAAGCACCGCTTAACGACCTACTCCAGGGGAACCTTAAAGGAAATGCTCCTGTGCCCTGGACACCAGCTACTACAAAGGCTTTCGAGGCGTGCAAGGAGAGTCTCGCGGAGGCTACCTTGCTTGCTCATCAAGCCCGACGCACAGTTAGCATTAATGTGTGATGCATCGGACTACGCCGTCGGCGCAGCGCTGCAGCAGTTTGTGGATAATCATTGGCAACCGCTGGGCTTCTTCTCGAAGAAATTGAGCCCCACCGAGCAGAAATATGCAGCTTATGACCGCGAACTCCTAGCTATATATCTTGCTGTTAAACACTTCAGACACATGATAGAAGCGAGAAAGTTCACTATTTACACTGATCATAAGCCCATTACCTTCGCATTTCGGAAGAAATCAGACCAATGCTCACCACGCCAATTTCGACATTTAGATTTCATCAGACAGTTTTCAACGGATATTCGTCACATTGCTGGAAAAGATAACCCTGTCGCTGATGCATTGTCTCGCGTAGAAGAGCTCGAAACAACTCTAGACTTCAAGGCACTCGCTGACTCGCAGGCGGACGACGAAGAACTTCAAAAATTGCTAAAAGAAAATACGTCTTTGCAATTGAAACGTATACTGATTCCAGGCACGGACATCCCCGTAACCTGTGACGTATCAACACAAACTGTTCGACCATTCATCACCACGCCGTTTAGGAGAATTGCATTCAACACCGTCCATCGACTTTCGCATCCCGGAATCAATGCTACGGTCAAACTTATGACCCAGCGTTATATTTGGCCGTCAATAAACTCCGATTGCAGAAAATGGGCTCGCAGCTGCATCGATTGTCAACGTGCGAAGAGCTCCAGACATGTATCTGCCCCTGTAGGATCATTTGCTCCACCGACATCCAGATTTGAGCATATCCATATAGACATAATCGTAATGTCTATATCTGAAGGTTACATGTACTGTCTCACAGTGATAGATCGTTTCACTCGTTGGCCAGAAGCAATACCACTCCAAGACCAGGAAGCAACAACGGTGGCTAAAGCATTCTACAACCATTTGATCTCACGCTTTGGCACACCATTAAGGATCACATCTGACCGTGGTAGACAGTTCGAGTCGCACCTGTTCAGGCACCTCAATCAACTGGCAGGCACGACGCATTTCAAGACTACGGCTTATCATCCGGCGTCCAACGGTATGGTGGAACGTTTCCATCGTCAGCTGAAGGCGGCTATAAAATGTCATCAGGATACACGGTGGACTGAAATTCTCCCTACCGTGCTGCTGGGCATCCGAGCTGCATGGAAAGAAGATTTAGAGACTACTGTCGCCGAGATGGTATATGGTCAGCCACTGCGGATTCCAGGAGAGTTTTTGGTGCAACAGACGACAATCACCAACAGCAATAGTGCAACGGACTTTGTGAAACAGCTACGGCAACACTTTCAAGAGCTGCGACCGACTTCAGTATCTCGGCATGGCGAGAAAAGAACTTTCATTTTTAAAGACCTCAGCACCACTGACCAAGTCTTCGTGCGCCGCGAGGGTCCAAAAGTGCCCCTGCAGAGTCCTTACGAGGGCTCTTTCAAGGTTGTCATGCGAGGGGAGAAGACGTTTGTTGTTAACGTCCGCGGTCGTGACGTTACAATTTCCATTGACCGTCTTAAACCAGCCTATGTGTTAGCTGACCCTGAAAACACTTCAGCCGACGACGAACATCAAGCACCATGGCAACGGACAACTCAAGACACTGAAGATGTACATCACGAAACAGATGCACACCAGCGAACAAGGTCCGGAAGGCGCGTCCGCTTCCCGGACTATTTCCAAAGTGGATTTTCGTGAACTGTCATTCACTGGTAGGGGGGTGCTGTGGCGGTTGCAATATGCCAACTTAGATATAGCTTTTAAAGCGGTTGCAATACGCCAACTTAGATTTAGCTTATGAATTAACACGCTTATTATTTGTAATTTTAACATTATTTAAACACGCATTTCATTTTAAATTACCTCAAGTTAAATCTTTATTTGTGCATCAGAGTTCAATCAAACACTTGCTGAAAATTAACATTAATTTGAAATTAATATTGTCATACGATTTATTTTAAGTGTTTATTGTACGCCTGTTATATGATGCAAATAAATTTATTATTATTATTATTATTATTATTTTAAGATATGACTGCAGATGTTAGACCATAAAACATCTGCGAGTCGTTTTATTACAGTAAGAATTTTTGTGTACCTTATTGTATAATATTAGTTAAAAAGATGCTGTGCTAAATTATTGTTTCCTAATTGTAATGGCCCGTTCATACCGGGGCAATAAAACTATATTATTATAGTTAAGTTCTTTAGTGGCGGCAATCCTTTGCAACAAATTTATGTTTTTTAGACAATAGTATACATGTTTTGTAAACCTTTCTGTTTGGACAATAGCCCAGATGTTTGGGCCGACCTTAATTTTTAGTTGAAAGGATAGACCCTATTTTATGGCTTAAATATATTTTCTGGAAGATTTATCCCCACCGATCCTCATTCGGGTAGTCCTATAAAAGGGTCGGTTTATTTGGATGAAAGAAGACAGTCTGCCATCTCTCGTCACGAGCACATCTCGCTCCGAGTCGCATAATTATAATTTTACTCTGTCTGTGAATGTATTAAGTGTTAATTTACAAAATATACAATAGTTAGTTCCCGGAAGTGAGTGCTTATTCTAATACCTACACTTATAACCACCAAAATAGTGTATGCGGATTACTCCATACATTGTTGCGATGGTTTAACTTAAAAATATAGAAAATTTTGGTCAGCAATTGCTTTTAGGACACATTTTGGCAGAAGTATACTATTTTAATTAATGAAATAAGTGTCTCCAAAGAAATAAAATACGACTATCTCCTAACCTGGTGTGAATTAAACCAAATAAATATTGTGCACAGAACGTAGAGACGTTGACTGATTTACGATACGGTTCCCTAATCTAGCTGCTTCAGAAGCTATTGAGTTCGATAAAAACTTACAAGTCAGCTATAATAGATAGTTTCAGGGGCTTTCTTTTCTATATACTAATTGGAAAATGGTAAAAATATTACCTAAATGCGCTACAGTGGTTACGGACGTTTAGGAATATCAGTTCAAAATCTGATGAAAGAACAACAACTTTTATGTTTTATAAACCAGAAGGGTATGATTAGGCCATCTGGTTTGAATGTAGATTTTTTTTCCCTAAATAGCGAGACTAGCTTGCCCTTCGCCTGATGGTAAGCGATATGACCACTCATCGACACTAATAAAACCAAACAACACCATGAATTACAAAGCAATGCTAGGCATTCCACTGTGCTCGTCATCCTGAGACTAATGATTTTAAATTTCAATATGTCTAGTAGTTACCCTGGCTGAAATAACCTTCATATTCGAACATAGCATTATATTCACACTGCTGTTTTGGGAATAGACATTGCGGCGGTACCTACCCAGGCAGCTCTCACATATGAGAGACCTACCACCACTGAAATTACAGAAGTCTTTATACCACTTTAGACACCAAGGTGTGGGCATTATCACTCACCTTTCTCGCTGCAAGTTGGTACGCAGTCTCGCACGGTTGTTAATTCGCTCACGTATTTCTGGAACAAAACAAACAGGCATTAGCGTTTTAAAATCACTTATTAAGAACTACCATGGCTCATTAATATTTGCTGGAATCAGAATAATCATAGGCACTTCATTTATTTAAACTATATTGCACTAGACAAAAATAAAACAAATTCAATGAATAATCACACACATAAAAGCACAATACGCGCTCAAAGGCTATGTCTTACGGTCAACTCTGGGATGGATTTAAGAAAAAGTTTAACGGAGGGCCGCCTAAACGAAATATATACCAAAGAAGCAAAGAAGGAAAAGCTTAACAAATAATTAAAATTAATTAAAAATCACATTAATCAAGTAAAGTGAATTCTTAATTCTTAAAGTTAATTAAGAATGAACTTTACACTATTAAAGTTAATCATAAACTAAAATTAATTCTCAACTCTTTAATAAAAAATCGAGTATTAAAGCACCACCCTTAAAGGCGTACAAAACGTTGGTATTTCAAACTTCTTGCTGATCGAAACAGCTCAAGGTCTAAAAATACCGCATGACAACCAGGTGTGAGGTCTCCATTCCTATACGCACAAAATCTCGGCTAATTAGTTCTATTTAGCAAAAGGTATGTGTGAAATAATAAGAGCTTTTTGTTCATTAGCGCGCCGCTCGCCCAACGCTCTGTATAATGCCACTTTCTAATTTCACCTTTTATGCCTGCCTCAGAAATTTCTTTTTAAAGGCACCACCGGTCTGGCGTAATGAAAGAAATGTTTTTAATTAACGTAAACAAAAATCATCACGGGCTTAAATATGGGGTAATCTGGGCGTTTGCGATATGGCAACAATTTTGTATGTGCTTGAATTAATGAAATTCAGGTGGTGTAATTGAAATTGCACGTATTGTAAACAAATTTTGAATAGGTTTAATTTTGTGTTTTTATGACGACTCGTTGGGACTGTAGCGAGTGAATATAACTCATAATGATTTATGAATTTAAATTAATTTAACCAACGCTTTGGTATTCAGTAGCATGGTTTTCAGCGACTGGACTTTTAGATGACTGAAAAGATTTTTTTCAGGTATTTTATACATAAATTCGCGCCTTTTTCCCAGAAGGGGTAGGCAGAAGTGCTAACAGGACATACCCTCATTTCGTCTTGTATGTGCCGTCCTACGATGTAATAGTAATATTGTATGGGAATATATTAAAATCAATAATGGATACGAATGGTTTGTAACACTACATCATAATTAGAATAACATTTACACAATTAAAACACTGCAATGATATTTAACTATAATACAAAAATACATTAATTTAAAATATCACAAACAATATTCTTGATTATTTCAAAGTCCACTCTTAACAAAGTTACTACCCTTCACTTGTCCTTCGCAACTCGCCGCGAGGCCTACACTTACTTTTCGTCCTAAAGGGTCATTGCAAACATTAATTACATCCTAAGTAAACAGGCCTCGTAATGTACCTGGCAAGTTGATAGTTTTGGTCTTAAAGTGTGTGACAATGTAATTGAAAGTTGCTCTAAGGCCCTTCGTACAAGTTACTGAAATCTCCGACGCCCGACGATATTGTTAATTATTTGACTCTCTATCTTTGTGTATCACTTCAGCCTTCTCATCTCGCCATTCATGGAAATAAAAATTATCATTTTTGAAGCGGCTTGAATGCAGTGACTTTCGGTAATCTTAGCAAGGTTCTTTATCAACCTTGTAGGGACGTTGCTGGTTATGGCTAAGAACTTTTAAGCGTCTTAAAATCAGTCCAGCAGTTTGCCTATGAAAGTATTTATCGTCTATTTATGTATTCAATGAACAGTATTTTACATAATACATTCTGTTTTCAGTATCAGCCCATACACATACCGGGTATATCAAGACTGCTACCGAAAACGAAGCCGAGTGGTAGTTTTAGTGAGTACAAACACAATGCAACTAAAATTTTCGCAATTTTCTTTTATAATTTTTTAAATATTGTAATTTTTGGGTGGTAAATCCATAGTTTTTGATAAAATAATAATTTAAACTCTTTTATACCTTAGAGTCCTTATAAATAAAGGGGTATACACTTATTTTAGGAAGAAAATGAATTTACCATCCAAATACAATCATAGGAGAAAAATAACAAAAAATAAAATCGTCGCTTTTTTTTCAACATATTCTGTTGCATTGTGTCTGAAGTCACTAAAACTACACTCATTTGCAAAAAAAACGGGCGGTTTTGATTTGAATTCTTCTTTAAAAAAATATGGTACCAAAATGATTTCAATCATTTGTACATGTTACTGGCCGGTTTTAAAAATGCCGTGGTGTTTAAAACAGTACGTTCTAAATTCAAATTTTCGTTTGATGCTCGTTTTTACAGAAAACCACTTTTTATCCTACATTTTTGGTGCGAAGTTCCAAAAGATAATATCGGTTTTCATAACTTTTAGTCAATTTTTATGAATTTATTTCATATTATTAATTGTCAAAGCTTCATTTATTGCTATTTAGCTGTCTCGATAATGTTAGAGAAAGTGGTAAAAGCTACCAAAATGATTGCGCTGCTCGAAGAGGGATGCAGCCAATGCTTCGTGGCTCAGAGGCTAAGTGTGAGTCGCTCGACGGTTCAAAGGACCTAGCAGCGGTATCAAGACACCGGTTCCGTCGAGAGAAGGCCTGGTTCTGGAAGAAAACCATGTACCCAACCACGGGATGATCGTTTTCTTGTGAGTCGCGCATTGAGAAATCGCAAGTCTTCGTATGTGGACCTTAAGAACAACCTCGAAGAAGTAAGAAATGTGCATATTAGTCTATGGACGGTCAGGAGGAGGCTTCTCGCGGCCAATATACGCAGTTATCGCCCGGCCCGCGGCCCTAAGTTATTCCGTGAGCACAGAGTTGCCAGGCTTAGGTTTGCTCGAAATTGTGAGTCATGGACTCAAGAAGACTAGAATAGGGTATTGTTCTCCGATGAAGCCAGGATATCTCTGTTCGGTGAAGATCGACGTCGGCGAGTGCTACGAAGACGAGGAGAACGCTTTGCAGAGGCTTGTTTTGAAGAAATCACACCTTATGGTGGGGGCTCTGTTAAGTTTTGGGCAGAAATAAATTCAATGGATCGTACATAGTTAGTCTTTATTGAAAACGGCTCACTGACTGGACATCGATACATAACGGAAGTTGTAATTCCTCATGCACAACCCGCATTGGCCGCTTTAGGCGAAGACTCAATTTTTATGGACGACAACGCTCGCGCCCACCGGTCTGGCGATGTGGATGCGTATGTGCAAGAGGTCGGCATTCGTCGTTTGGATTGGCCAGCTCGAAGTCCCGACCTCAATCCTATAGAGCATGTCTGGGACGTTCTGAAACGACGCGTGAGATCAGTACAACCGGCTCCGCAGACTATCAGAGAGCTGAAGAATGTGATTACTGCGGAGTGGGAACGTATTCCGCAAGCAACTTACTAACTTAACTTTACTGGTGGTAGGTCTCTCATATGTGAAAAGCCATCTGGGTAGGTACCACCGCAATGTCTATTTCTCCCGTGAAACAACACTGCTTAAATGCACTGTTGTGTTTCGGATTGAAGGACATTGTAGCCAGAGCAACTACTGGACATATTGAGACTTAACATCTTATGTCTCAGGATGGCGAGCGCAGTGGAATATTGTTACTGTTCATGAGCGGTCGTATCGCTTACCATCAGGCGAACGGCTTGCTCGTCTCGCCATTCAATGCAATAAAAAAAAAAAAAAAAAGAAGCAATTATCCGGGATATCCTCGCTAGCATACCCAGACGAATTCAAGCTGTGAATTCAGCTAGAGAGGGTCACACTCGATACTAAACATTTATCTGCTTATACTTTATTAAAGAAAAAACAAACAAAAATCTTTGTTAACTTTTACTTCACGAGCATATGCACTACTAGCGAGCATACACTACTAGTGAACTTTAGTATTAAAACCCTTAAATTTTATCAAAATTTTATGATAATACTGACGAAAACGATTATTTGCTTATTAATTTACAAAATTGTGAAAGTAAAACTGCCTATAATTATCAAACAAACCAATACTAACATTTGAAATGGTTCATTGCTTAGGTGCCCGTTTTTTTTTGCAAATGAGTTTACTATCCGGCTTCGTTTTCGGTAGCAGTCTTGAGATACCCTGTATACAATGTAGGGCAGGGGCCACCTCCACAAGCGGACTACGATTGATGGTTGTTCGGCCGTATAGTCCGCCATATAGGTTGACGTACTTTATATACCATAGAAATTCATACAAATCGCTATGTTATGCAGGCTTTCTCACGGTATTTTCCTTCACCGTCATAGTGCGTGGTGATTATCAATACACACATGAGTCCGATAAGACAGAGGTCTCCCCTGGAATTCGAACCCGCGACCATTGGCAGCCGCGTTTGGTCCATTTACCAACAGGCCACTACGCACTTACATGATACATTATCAGAAAGAAAATAAATAAAGTGCCAAATACCTAAGCTGACATAAAACAACTACATTTCAGAAATTTGTTCACGGATGAAATGATTTCATGCCAGTTTCATCCCCAAAGCTCGGCTGTCCCGCGGGACCGCACTAAGTCCGTCTAAAGTGGCCGCTTATTAGGCTTACGCCCACAAGATTCCTTTCGGTTCACCTCAGAGACTCTAGTTTTATTTTATAAATCTTGGACTTTCAAAGACTTGCGGTACTGATGCAGTTGTATTGAATTTATTTATTTGTATGAATATTTCAATTTACTGTTATTGGCAGTTTTTATGTTACAATAATATTATTAATTAATTAATATTTGCTTACAATAGAATTTAAAATAAATTTCTAGTTTTTAAACTATATTTCATACCTCAGTTACTGCGCTTATAGAAATACTTCATCTACTGCCAAAAGTACGGCGGTTAAAAATGTTTTGAATACACTTAATGAACAAAAAATATATCTTTATTTGGAATAAAGCGTCTTCAAAAATAAGACAAATTGTAAAATATTTTTCTCCTATTATCTACTAATGTCCTCCATATATTTTATGTTACGACAAAAAATATAAAATGTTAAACATTCTTAATGTTTGTGTTTTCAGCAAAAACTTTCCTTCGCTTTAAACACAGCCTCATCTTCACTGAATAGCCATTCATACTCTTAAAATTTATTTTAATCCCCGAATGCCTGAAAATATACAGTTTTTTCTCCAAAATCTCTGCATTTTAACATTGCCGTAGCTTTAACTGAACGCGCTCGTATCTTAATAAAAAAATGAATAAAAGTTAAATATATCTTAGTTGTCTTTGTGTGGTATTTTCTTAGTTTTTTTTTATCGGTAGATTTTTAGGGTTATATTTATGTGATAAAAAAGCAATAAGTAAATAAACGAAGTTTACATACCTAATTCAATTACATATTCTGATTTTGGATACAAAATGGTATTTTCAGTAATTATGAAAAGCATAATATGGGCCTTATTAATAAACTCGGATGGGCGAAGGATTAACTTTAGGCCTTGGGCTTGAAAATTCACTCTTTATTATGAATAGCTAGATAGTAATGACTATATTAATAAAAATCTATGTTCTTCAGCCTAACATGATAGTCCTGTTATGGCAATCTACTGATTTTAAAAGTAAAAGAATGGTCAAAATAAATTAGTCAATTTTAAAGCTTTGGGCTAAATTTGATCCCTCGCTCATCCGAGTTTATTAATAAGGCCCATATAGTCCAAAGATGAAAGTATATTAGTTGTTTGTTATTGCAATGAGTAGTGAGCCGAGCAAGCTGCCTTATGGTAAGCGGTACAACTGCTCATATACAATAGCAAAACCAAACATCACCTTGAATTATAACACATTTCCTGAGACATAAGATGTTAAGTCTCAATATGTCCTGTAATTGATCTGGCTACAAGACCCTTCAAACTGAAACACAACAGTGCATTTACACTGCTGCTTGGCGGGAGAAAGAGACATTGCAGTGGTACCTACCCTGGCTGCCTCTCACATGCGAGAGACCTACCACCAGTGGTTTCTCCTTGTTTCAATTTCTTTCAATGGAATGACATAATTTGTTAGAATAACAGTGCTTCATGGCCCGGATAGTGTATGTATATGAATTACAATTGACACGCGATTTAAGAGCGTTTACACCTTGCGCGCAAAGTCAACTATAGGTATTTCTTCGTTAATTTCACTCACAAATAAGCCACCAAAGCTGTGTGCGTAGAGCTGCCGCGTCGGCTCGCTATTAAGTCAGCTCAACCAACTTTGATCCGTGCGCTTCAAAATTCAGATATTCAATTGAAATGTAACTTATGATTTATATATTGGTAATGTAATATAATAAAAATATTTTATTTGCATTATAAGTAGACAAATATTACTGTGCAAGCAATGAACAATACAAATTTAGGTATTAATCATATTTTCGTTATTATTACATTGTTATTCAAATCAGTGTTCAATCAGTAGACACTACGGACGTTTTATTAATCATTTCGTGTTCGAACAGACACGCACTTGTTCGAACACATGAATAGAGTTAGAGGCCTTACAACCCCTTACAATTACGAAATATATTTAATTTTATATTACAATATAACTCAATAACTCAATATACTCCGGGCAAATTATTAATAGAAAATCCAATATTGCCCGACTGGGGATTCGAACCCGAGACCTCTAACCGTACTGTCGTAAAACCACGCCACGTCAAAGCCTACGCAAACTACATATATTCAAGAACTAGTAAAAAATATTTAGCAGGGTATTAAAAAAGGCTCTTTGCAGTAAAAGGTTCTATCTCGCAATATACACTGAATACTAAATGCCGGCAGTAAAGTGTCTAAATGTTCATACACCGACGATTCATACCTGTTAGCAAAGGAATTTACATATATTAACACTTTTTGCTTCGTGCAAAATGTATGAATTCACAAAGAAACGTATACATTTTACTCGTCTCGCTTAAACAATTTCCAAGAAGAGAAATTTTATTTAAAACACCGGCTAAATTATGGCCCACTTCCGTCTTGATAGCACTTCGTTATATTGCAATTTATTATATGAACAATTTTTTCTTGGACTTTCCATTTTACTTGAAAATGGACTTGGTTTTTTAAAGGTTCTAACAACGAGTTCGGTATTGTGTTTTTAGGATTCATCCTGTAAAATTTTTTTGGTAAAAGGCGTTTCAAAGGCTTTGACAAATTTTGCACCATTTTTTATGTATACCTGCCCCTATCTCACACGGCCGGATTCATTGCAACAGAATTTTGCGTTAAAAAGATTTTTGGTTACTTTTTTTCTAACCGTCAAACTTCAACCTTCATGACCGAATAAAATTTAAGGCAAAATGTATTTTAAATTGCACAAAATTGAATAACTACGTAATCTCAGAATTTTACGAAATCTAAAACAAATACTTAAAACTGTCAATGAATATGTCTACTAGACCATTTTAGGGCGATTTAATAAATGTGCACAACATGGCTTACGTAATACATTTTATAATTTTCCAAAATTTAAAACAATAACTTAAAACTGTCGGTATACTTTTCTACTAGACCAATAGAGCGTCTCGTTAAATGTTTCATAGTGACTATATTAATATATTATAAATGATTTTTAATACAGTTGACAAGCTAAAATATTATAGTTTAATGAAAGTCCTCTATGGATTTATATAGTTAAGAACAACATGTGCCAACATCTGTGCATAGTATCAAGCCTCCAATAAATTACACGACATTGATTCTCAATTTATCGCCTTACCCATTATAATCTCATCAAAGATAATATGTTGAAAATGTAACCCTTCATAAGCCTCACAAACTTGTAACTTTGACCTTTTTTGTAAGGTGAAGTGAAGTGCGAACTAGCTCCGGGTATAAAGATATCATATTGAAATAAAAATACCAGTCGAAGTTTTAATAAAACGTTTCCATGTAATTCTACAAAGCATTTTTCATACTTTATGCACTTATTCGCTATTATTTTTTAATATCCTTTGAATATTACGTAATTTAAATTGCCTGTCAGCTTGTCATTTTTCTTCGCTCTGCCAATTGAAAGAAATTGTGTTTAAAATTGGCTGCAGATTTTAGTTAGAATCTAAGACATATCATTTTGTCTGATTATTAAGCGTCACCCATAAACATTAACACAAAAAATGATAACTGTAGAGCGATTAGGTACTTTGGTAAGTGGGACAACTCTATTCGAGCCGATCTATTCCTCTATACTTTAAAGCAATTGCAGTATCTATCAATCTTTATTCATAAATTCCGTTATTTTTTTATTTAAATCTTTCTGTCCAAATGAAATACATCTGATTTGATGTTGCGTTTCGTTTGGTTTCTATGAAAATATACAAAAGTGCGTGGTGGCCTGTTGGTAAACGCACTAGACGCGGCTGCCCACATGTTCACGGTGGTCGCGGGTTCGAATCCCAGGGCAACCTCTGACTTTTCGGAGTCATGTGTGTATTGATAATAATCAATCACCACGCACTAAAACGGTGAAGGAAAACATCGTGAGGAAACCTGCATACCGTAGCGATTTATAAGAATTCCTATGGTATGTAAGTCCGCCAACCCGCACTAGGCCAGTGTGGTGGACTATATGGCCTAACCACTCTCAATCGTATTCTCGATTGTAGAGTAGGCCCGTGCCCTGCAGTGGGACGTATATGGGCTGATACAGTTACAGTACATACATAAAAATAAACTGTTGACCTAGAAAAAACACGGTTAAAGTAAACCAAAAATATATATCGTTAAAATGCTCTGGATTCGACGTTTTAAGGTTGCATATTTGCATAATCGATACCTTTTAATCCAATTTGCATTCACGAATATTTTAAACTGAATTTCCAATAGTGGTAGTGCTAAAGCTGGCTCCACACTTTCAAGCTCGTGGATGAACTTAAAGCTCCGACACGCCCCAGTCAAACATTAGACATCAATAATTTAACAGGCCAGGCGATTCTATTAGGCTAACGATTATGGCTAATGTATTCAAATTGTTGCCAGTTCGAGTCCCGCTGAGGCAAGTTGATTTTACCACTGATTAATTATAAGTTTGTGTGTCTAAAATTAATTTTCGGTTAAACGGCTGACGTTAAGTTAAGATGAAAGTTCACAGGGACTTTCTCCTTGGAATTTACATATTTATATAATATTATTTGTTTGTTGTAAACTTGTCTATACTGGGTATCTCAAGACTGCTACCGAAAACGAAGCCGGGTGGTAGTTTTAGTGACTACAAACACAATGCAACTAAAAATTTCGCTTAGAAAAGCGACAATTATTTTTTATGATTTTTTAAATGTCGTCATTTTTGGGTGGTAAATCCATAGTTTTTGCTAAAATAAGAATTTAAACTCTTTTATACCTTAGAGTATTTATAAATAAAAGGATGTACACTATTATTTCATGAAAAAAATGTATTTACCACCCAAATATGGCCATAGGAAAAAAATAACAAAAAAAATTGTCGCTTTTTTTTTGCAACATTTTCTGTTGCATGGTGTCTGAAGTCACTTAAACTACCACCCGACTTCGTTTTCGGTAGCAGTCTTGATATACCCTGTATATTCGACAGCCTTTGTGATACTATTAGTTTCACGAAATGAAACTAGAGATCGCGTGTTCGATGCCCGTACTGAGACATATTACGTGTCATCCAAAGGAATTAATTTTATGTCTGAGTATCTGTATCATAATATATTGTTAGCTTGTCACCTACATAAACGAACAAAGTGTAAAGAGTCTTTAAACAAAATAATTTTATTTCAAAAATGCTTTGAAGTAAAGGTAACTGTAACTTACCCCGAAGCGTCATCTGTTCCGTGTAATTAAATAAATAATTACATGAAACAAAAATAAACATTTCCCTGCCCTTACTTTACCCGAATGGCGTCAAAAAGTGGTTGTTTGTTACCCGAAGCAATGTAACTACGTAATAAACAACACAGCCCATTCATTTTGATAAGTACGCAAGAACTTTATTAATATGAGGCGCAATGAGCCTTGTTCGGTTTTACTCCAACCTTTATTTTATTAAAAGATTAACTGCTAATAAAACTGTTTATTAACTTTGTTTATCTTTGGTAATTTTCTGCTTCAATTGTTTGTTCATGAGTATGAAAATGTAAATGAAAGTTAGTGTTTTTTTGAAGTAGGTTATTGGTAAAATGCTGTACTTATTGTAAATTGTGTATTGACTTCATAATTGTTACTTTTATTAATTCATATTAATTTAATAAGCATCTTTACTTCTCTACTTTTCACTAGTTTATTATTATACAAGAATGAAGATAATTATGTCATATTTTTTAGGCTAAGCAGTTACGGTTTCAACATTGTTTATACAACTATATCAATCCTTCTTATATCTTGTACTCTATACATATATAAACTCACGCCTTTTTCCTGAAAGGGTAGGCAGAGGTGATACCGAGACCGCCCACGTTTTGCCTTGTGTGTTCCCATGATAAGATAAGGGGCAAGCCTATCTTCATGTAAGGCCTATATTTCTGACACCAGGCTGACAATTGATAGAAAAAAATGAGCCCGAGATACTTAAATAATACGTACATATGCTAGCGATAAGGCCGCCAATTGTTACCATATCTTTAGTTTTAAGTACTTAATCTGATTATTGTTTCTTATTTTATGGTCTACAATAAACTATATAAATATGTTCATATATTGATTCCGTGGACTAAGCCAGCTAAACCGAAAGAAAAGCTTTTCATTATGAAACGGTGACCGAGTACATATCAGAGTAAATGTTACCCAAGGTGCAAATATTTTAAATTGAGTTCACCCGAAACTATTGTAAAACTTTTTATGGCCACTATTTTAGTTTGCGGTTTGTAATTTATTAAATGCTAGTTTTGCAACTTTGTTAACGTTGAGGTTTCAATTAATTTAGGTTTCGGTCAACACAGGGAATATAAAAAATAAAAATATGTTATTCTCCTATCAATACTTTTTCCCTGGTGAAAGTTATACCACGGTAATAAAACTAAAGTTAAACTATATCCTTTTCTGTCCACGAAAGAAAAATGCGATGATTAGTTAAGTAGTTAATTAGCGACATCTTATAAATAAGGTCACATTTGCATCTATAATATTATTAAGGATTTTGTTTGTTATTTGGTTCATTGTGTGGGGTAATTCAGATTTAATGGCGAGCGAAGAAAAAGCTGCCTCGACTGGCTTCTTAGACTCTTAATTTTCCATACATTGTCGAGAACCTATGGCAAGTGGGTTAGTATTATATTAGAGAATACAGAAAAAAACATCTGCAGCTTGGCTATATAGAAACTCAAAATAGTTCGAACATATCGTTAGACCCTGTTTTGGGTCTACATTACATTTACTGGCGGAAAGTTTCTTATATGTGAGAGGCTGCCTGGGTAGGTGCCACCGAAATGTCTAATTCTCCCACCAAATAGCAGTGTAATTACACTGTTGTGTTCCTGTTTAAAGGATATTGTAACTAGAGTAACAACTGGACATATTGACTCTTAACATCTTATGTCTCAGGATGGTGAGCGGAGTGGAAAGCCAACCATTGCTACTGTCCATGAGCGGTCGTATCGCTTACCATCAGGCGAACGGCATGCTCGTCTCGCCTTTCATAGCAATAAAAAAGGCAACCTAGAGAAGCTGCTCATTGTTGGAAAGTTGGAGAAAATACACCACGAAGAAGAGCTCCCAAGTTATGGATGGATCAGGTTGTCAATGCGCTGGACGTCCCCATTAACGCAGCACTACAACAGGCACAAGACTGAAGCCGGTGGAGAGAATTCATAAAGATAATTGAGAGCCACGATCCTCAATAATGGGGGATCGACTGGAGAGATATATCAGAGATATTATTTGACTAACGTTAGCTCGCTAGATTCTTTTATTTATAAGGAAACACAAACATTACTGTGATGCCTGCCTGCATCTCATAAATATAGGCCGACGTAATGTATAGGCAATTGACATTTAACTCGATCGTGACAACATAACTCTTTTTCATTGCCTTTCCTTTTACTTTGATGAATCCTTTCATGAATTACAAATAAATTCATAATTACAACAAAAGGCACAATAAAATATCTTTAGACATCAAAAATACGACTTAGCGTTGAGTATTTAAATCAATTTTTAAATATTAAATTGTTTTTATTAAAGACTCTGTTTCATAGTACACAAAGAAATATAGAAAAATATTTCTAACAAACAGTTGGATCCATTATCGAATTGAAAGCTATAGCGGAGGGAAAAGAATTAAAAAATACACGTTTGCAGAGAACTCGGTTTGAACGTTCCATCTTTATTCTTTTTGAAACTGTACAAATGGGTACTTAGATTCTCGTAGATGTTTTAGCTTATATTTAAACTTTATAATGTATTAAATTGATTACCTTTAGTAACTTGAAGTAATTTTCATTTCGTCTCTGTTGTAAAATTAGAGTTAATTTTGTTTATCTTTTTTGTTTTAAATAATTTAAATTAATTATATGTTTTCTAGTAATATTTTGTTTTTTAGTTTAATTCCGTTGTTTTTTTACGTGACTCGTTACACCTCAATTCACAAACCGAAACTAGGTTTATGGGACTATGCTTATATTTTTAGTTAAGTTTCTCTGTATTTATTATAGTAAATAAACAGTAACAATGTGCATAGTCTTGAACTCTCTTTAAAATAAAAGCCGTGTCGTGAGTATTAGGAAAAATGAAAGGCTTTTCGGTCTTCCAAACACATGGACGACATAGAACAAATGCTTGTAGATCAAATTAACATTTAACGCTGGCGTCTAACCAATTGCGCTCCGGATGCTAGCAACTTGTACCTATTTAATTTTAAATCATTTTATTTCAAAATACTTATCCACATGGTCTAACAATTAAGGTACTATTTATTTCTATAAATGTATATTGATAAATGTTGTTTACTTCTAAACTATGTTTTTAAGTTTACTTGTTACATAATGTATTTGAAAAATTTACCATATTTTCTATGCATAGATAATTTCATTATACAATACTATACCGCCGTATTAGCCGCATTCTGTGAAATATATTTCCATACAGATTTTAACAACGGTTTCGGCACGAATTTAATTAATCAAGCACCTACCCCGCCTATATGTAGTATATTGTATCTATCTATACGAGCTTGATTAGACATTATGCACAGCACAAATCAATAACCACACAATTTCCTATATTCTAGATTGAAACTGGAATAAACTAATAGAGCGGAAGCGAGCCGCAATGTACTATGATAAGTCTGGCGAGTGCTTTCCTGTGTCCCGGACTGCGTGGATATCCACTGTTACACTAACACGCTATTGGATAGTTAATTTAATCTGCATTAGAGAATGGAAAAATATATTGTTAGTTGAATATTGGCGTAGAAAACGCGGTCAGAACAAAACTGTTGAATATTGGCGTAGAAACCCGCATTTGTTACAAATTTTAGGGAAATGAAAGGTCGGTATTGCGAATGGAATGGAAGAGCCTTTGCTCAGCAGTGAAACATTAAGTGGTTATAAATGTTTCAAAATGTTATTAGATTTTCGGCTTCGGCTTCGATCGTGGTATTGTAGAAATTGTTAATCAATTGTAATTTTCCCACACAGAAAGCAATTTAAAAATAAAACGTTATTTTTCTATGGGTCGCGAATATTACATTTTTCTGCATGAAAGATATCCTGTATTATTTTCTGTACCCATTAACATGTATGAAGCACTTCATGATGGTAGCTTGAGTAGCCAATATTGGAAAACGTAGGAAATAAAGCCATTGCTTTATAACATTAGTAAGGATATTTTTAAAGCACGAAATTAAAAATAAAGTAATGTCATGTGATTTGAAAACTGTAGGCGTATTCGCAGTTTGTGGATGAAGTGTTAAAGTACGGATGGTATATTTCACCGACGACGGAACGAGAAAACAACTTAATAAATGTAGCTATATTCCTTTCAATCTGATTTAAATACCGCGTCATTCCATTCGTGGCGTAAGAATACTGAACACCTCTTTTCCAACAAAAAATGTTCCAAGAACACGAAAATCAGACATCACAAGACCGTGACGTAAGATTTTCCAGCCGAAATCTCTAATACGAAAGAAAAACAGTCCGTACAGTTTGTTTGCTGTCACACAACGACATATTTGCCCCCCATCGCGTCACGGTGGAATAGGTCAGGGCGCAAAGCGTAGAAATAGGTCTAAAATTGGAGCTGGAAAATAGTGCTTTCCTATGTACTAGGGTTTGTGGTACGCTGCCACGAAAGTATAATTGAATATTGAGTAACTTTTACCGCATGCGATTGGCAGCTAATTTCAAGTTAATTTTTAGTAGGCGAGGTTGGAAAGTGTTACGGGCGTTTTAGTTACGTGATGGAAAATTGAATTTTATTTAAATTTATTTTACACAGGAATATTTTCATATATTCTGCATGCAGCTCGTCAAGAAATGGGATATTGCATGTAAAGCCGGGTTTTTGATCCTTGCGATGACAGTTAAAACCCATATAAATGTTTCAGGATTAAGTATATAGAAACTAAAAACCTTCTCACAACTCAATACTTATAATAGTTCGCCACATATCAATGGTGAAGGATAAATTCGGTTTCGGTCGATGGGCAGAGAATGCCTTAGACATTAAGTTCGCCCTTCTAGTATTTAGATATCAAAAGCATAAATTAAATTTTATTGAATTAAACCTCTTCAAAAATCTTAAATTTACATATCTGTATTTCTGTATCAGCCCATATACGTCCCACTGCAGGGCCTGGGCCTACTCTACAATCGACAGTACGATTGAGAGTGGTTAGGCCATATAGTCCACCACGCTGGACCTAGTGCGGGTTGGCGGAATTACATAATAACGGCTATCAATGTGGTTCAAATATAAAAAAATATTTGAACCACATTGAAAAGAGAAGCCAATACGAATCAAGTTGTACAGACACTTGTATACAGCCTTATAACTAAATGGACCAGGTGGTAGCTTTTCAACCCCTTTATCCCATCGCAACGACCGTGTAAAAGGCCTCAATACTTTAATCCGTCTATATGATATAGTAAAATTTTAACTAGGCTACAACTACGGGTACATAAACATAAAAAATAACGAGCTCCGTTGTGCCAACAACCCTTACAATGTAGGGGTAGTTTGCATAAATTTCATGCCACTACACGCCCAGTTAGGTCCAACCTTTATTTCATATACGAGTAGGCTACAATTGAGAGTATTTTTTGTGCAATATATTTTCATAAAGATATTTTCGGATCGTATGAAAATCAGTTTAATGTAAGGGGAAATTGTATTATTCCAGACATCAAAGCAAGCTTCAATGGTTCTATGTTTTACGTTACCAGGAATATGAGAATATTTTTTTCACAGATGGTACGTAAATTGTTTTCTGTCAGTGAAAGGAAGATATTAATATGTCGGTCTAATATGTATATTGAATCTGAGCATTGTGGCAGTAGAAAAGGATTTACCCCAGACACAATTTAATAAATACCTTAAAAGATACATTGTGCATTCATTGAAATTTTACGTTGTAAAAATATGTTTCTATTTACATTAAAACGCTTTAGTCGGCTCCAGAAGTATTTTTGAAGAAATGGTAATAGTTACCTAAGATGTGATTAGTAAATAAGGCGACAAGGAATAAATGTTTTTTTTTTATCTACACACGATTTAATCAATTTTTGTTCAATCATATTCCAAGTAAGATAAAATTCCCCATTGAATTTTTCATCAACTATTTGCTTTATTATCAACTTCCCACTAGTGGGAAATCTATAATGGTGTTTAATAGTCCGAAATCTTTATTTAGTACATTTTCTCCGAAACGAAAACAACAATGTCTTAAATTCTTATAACCCTACGTTTGTGGGACGAACTTACCCCGAAGCGATAGTCTTGCCAACTATCGTTATAAGCGTTGCGGTGTTCGTAATAGTACTTAGAGACCATCACTGGGCCATTTAGCCAGCGATATCACTGAGCGATATAATTTTATATCGAAATTTTCGTAATTTAGGCACACATTGCTAACACACAGTCCGGTCCTGACCCTTTGTAAATTCATTAAAGCGTCCCGAAATGCATTAGGGCAGTTAATGTGTTTAGATTCCACTAAAATGATGGTAGTTTGAACAGAGCTACTATTTTAAATAATTCATGGTCAACACATGTTGTTCTAGTAGAATAAAGCAAATGGACACACTTAATAGTATATTATGTAGGGTATGTTTAGTGCGTACAAGTTAAAAATTAAAAAAGTACACCTAACAGTCATATACATATATACATAGTCCTGACCCCAAATAAGACTTTTTGGCCTCACAAACACCCAGACCCGAAACAAATACCCGTGGAATACACAAATATTAGACTCAGTGCGGGCATTGAACCCGCAGCATCTCGTTTCACAGCCTGCATTTACCCAACTGCGCCACGGAGCGCAATTGAGCATTGGAGTTAGGCGTTACTAACTCTAAAAAGGTTTGGTGGCAATTTATCCAGCACAAGTTAAGTAAATTTTTGTCATAAATTTGAGAGGTAGGCTGCTTCCAACAGGTTGTTGTGGAGATCCTTGGGCGAGGCCTATGCTCAACAGTGGACTTCCGGTGGCTGAGATGATGATGATGAAGTGTTAAGTAAAAAAATGTATTGCATACTTTCGTATTCCAAAAATAAGTATATGAGATAAAACAGATAATTTTCCTGTATAATAACTGTATCTGTATCAGCTCATATATGTCCTATTGGGCCTCCTCTTCAATCCAAAATACGATTGAGAGAGTCTAGTCCACCACGCTCGCCAAGAGGGCGTTGGTTGTATAATATACTAGCCACAATATTATTCTGAATCTGTAACTGTATCAGCCCATAAATACGTCCCACTGCAGGGCACGGGCCTCCTCTACAATCGTGAGCGCGATTGAGAGTGGTGACTGTATGGCCTATATGGCCATATAGTCCACCACTTTAGCCTAATGCAGGTTGGATTGAACAATATTAATTTCAGCTCCATCACTCTATGAGCGTTACTATTAGTATTACAAACATTAATTAAAACTGACTTTAACCCTCAAACGAATCAAACAAGCGTGTCACCTTAATTCCACACAATACCCCGATCCCGGTACATTGTACCTCAACTGTAACACGTATCAAAGGCTCGGCTAACCTTATCTAAATACAACATGTCAAAGCGTTGATAAGGGCCGGCGGTGTGACGTCACAGCAAATGATGGCTTGGCGGAAATTGGCCCGGTAATGCCTTCTATCTGGTATGGAATGATGCGGGCGCGAACGGGTATGCGGTATGGGAAGTGATTGTAAGGCCTTTCCATCATGGGATGGTATACGGGACTAGGATGTTTTCGGGTATGCAGATTAATGCCAAATATTTTTGTGAAACTACCACGTCCTGTTTAATAGAATTTGTTAGAAGAGTGCATAAACTTACTACTTTATAGTTTCTTTCTTTAGATTAAAACCAGTTCAATTAGAAAAATCGGGATGCCTAATACTCCTTCTTTCTTCCCATACTTGTTCCTTATCACTCCTCTTCTGATTGGATGGGCTAGCAACATATTATTCATTGTCCAAGCGTTATGTTCATGGGTGGCGGTGATCACATACTATCAGGCGACACGCTTTCCCATTTACCAGACCTATGCAATAAAGATAGTTTCTAAAACATCGGAAGGCTGAATGTTTTATTTTCCTTTCAGTAAAAAGTATTTTTTTAGTTTAGTAGTTTAAGCGACTTCAGACACAATACAACAGAAAAAGTTGCAAAAAAGGCGTGTTTTTTATTTCCTATGGCCATATTTCGGTGGTAAATACTTTTTTCCCTAAAATAATAGTGTATACCCTTTTAATTATAAATACTCTAAGATATAAAAGAGTTTAAATTATTATTTTAGCAAAAACTATGTATTTACCACCCAAAAATGTCGATATTTAAAAAACCATAAAAAATAATTGTCGCGTTTCTTTGCGAAATTTTTAGTTGCATTGTGTTTGTAGTCACTAAAACTACCACCCAGCTTCGTTTTCGGTAGCAGTCTTGAGATACCCAGTATATGCAAGAATAAAAAAAAATATATATCGATATATATTTTTCTCACAGACGGAGAAAAATAACAATAATTTGCCATTACCAACTTTCGTTCTACACAGAGCACAAGAAAACACAACCCGCAACTGTTCCAGCGATTACACAACGCATTTCCAAGCCGTAACTTAACAATTAGGCTAAGCAATAAATTAAATAATAGTAATGAGTTGCGGTGTGCGCGTCGCCACAATTTTGAAACAACAATTTAACCGATGCAGAATCACTGCAATAAAACACCGAATAACGTTGCGTGTCGCAATTTCGACGCCATGTGTGACGATATTGCGCTGTTGATATAAAATCACAGCATGAGCCATTCAAAAAGAAAAATGGTTGCAATTATAACTTGTTGAGATATTGTTCTCTCGCTATTTGCTCATCTCGTATTGTACAATGAGGAAATAACAATAAAAAGCCCAAATTAAAAAGTACATCTGGCGGTCGTATCGCTGTAGGCGTTTGGCAAACCATGGAATGCTTATGAGAAAGCAAGAAAGAAAGGGCAGTCTGAGATTTACCAGACAAAAGCTATATTATAATTATTAGAAGTGTTTTTTTTAATACACTTTTGTTCTTATTTTCTTGGTCCTCTGAAATCCGTCTAATTTTATCGGACTTATTTTTTATTATTATAAATTTTGCGCTATGTGCCCGCCCCATTGCCACTTCAACTTGCTAATCCTATCGGTTATGACGGTAACCTTTGTTTGCCTCCAAGGTGGACGGAGACCTGGCTAAGGTTCCAGGAATTCGCTGGATGTTGGAGACACTTGGGGAGGCCTATGTTCAACATTGGCTGAGATGATGATGATTAATATGCTTTATTACGTAAGTGGTTTTTAACAATATTCTTTCACGCTTTTTTTGAACTGCTAACATTACAATAAAGTTTCATTTATTTGTCCCACTGGCCTATCATATTCAGCCTGACAGCCCATATGGTGTACCATTACAAAGGTACTTACAATACAAAACTTGGAATCATGAGGGCAGTCCTCGAGGCGGGCTGCGCTGCGGTTGTTGCACGGCGTGATGGAGCCGACGCCGTCGCTGTACTGGCCGCACTTCCAGCACTTGATGCCAGCTACGGCAGCAGCTAGAGACACCAGCAGTACCGCCGTCAGCCTGTATGAGCTTGACATCTGGAACAAACTGGATTTGTAAGTAAGAGATGGAGTAGTTCGTCAGCTGCATGAGCTTGGCATTTGGAATAACGAGGACAGTTATAGTACGCGAAAAATAAGTTGTTCAAGAATAAAGCAGCAGAGAAGGAAGTTGCAGACGATACGAAGACGTCACTAACATTTTAGTGGCATGTCCAGGAAAATCGATTGTTAAGACGAAGTATTAGACTATCAACATAATGAAATAAACTGAACTGAAATAAATATCATGTACTGAATTCCTGCACCGTATTACCAGGGTGGTGCAATGGAGTCTACAAAAATTCTCAAAACAATTGATGATTAAGGCTGATGGTAACATTTTGTCTTTTGAGCTAAATCATTGTGCAACATATAGTGTTGAAATAATGCCTTTAACAATAAAACCTTAATCCCACATCTCTTGGGTATCAGGAACTGAAAGAAATTTTACGGTCTCAATATCTAGAAGAATTTTAGTAGTTCTTCTTCTTTCTTCTTATTCTTTAACATTTTAGAAATCCAAAAAACTTTCCAAAGTAAGTAAACGATACGAGTGGAAGTTCAAAAAGTATAAATGTTCAGCAAAAGAATTCATCACGAGGAAATAAAACTTCGGCCGCTTCGTAACTTTAACAAACTTCAATTTCATAGTAGTTTGAGAGCATGAGCAGTTTGACATTTAGATATAAAGCTTGATTCCAACTTTCTGGTTCTAAAATGTACGTACCAAGTGAGTTATTTGTAACAAACGTTAAAAATTCAAGAGACATGAAATCCTTCACTGAAATAGATGATGCTCGAACCGAAAGCGTTTCCATTAGGTGAATGTTTTATGGAATTTAAAATGACATCGACCTGGTTATTTTAGTGATTCACGTATCGGAATTGATTCTGCGGTCAATGTTTGGGGAAGATGCTTTTACTGTCATACTTTTGGTCGCGTTTTTTTCATTTGTCAACAGCAGTCAGATTTTTTGTTTGCGTTGTATACGTCCTTTTATAAATGCGAATGTATTTCCCGCATTCGTAATACACATCAGAATTTTCATTAATAAATTAAATTAAAACAAAACCTATTAGAGGAGAAAGGATGTATATTAATTCGGTAATATCAAAGTATTAACCAATAAAAAAATACTATATTTTAGACTACATCAGCTTTACCTTATATTGCTCTTCAAACAATGATAGAGGAGGCAAGCCACTCAGATATACTAGCTTGCTCTGTACAAATTTAATATAATGTCATGTTTTTATATAGCTTGTCCTTTATATACAGGGTATATCAAGACTGCTACCGAAAACGAAGCCGGGTGGTAGTTTAAGCGACTTCAGACACAATGCAACAGAAAAAGTTGCAAAAAAAAAGCGACAATTTTTTTTTGTTATTTTTTTCCTATGGCCATATTTGGGTGGTAAATACATTTTTTCCTAAAATAATAGTATATACCCTTTTATTTATAAATACTCTAAGGTATAAAAGAGTTTAAATTATTATTTTAGCAAAAACTATGGATTTACCACCCAAAAATGACGATATTTAAAAAATCATAAAAAAAAATTGTCGCGTTTCTAGGCGAAATTTTTAATTGCATTGTGTTTGTAGCCACTAAAACTACCACCCGGCTTCGTTTTCGGTAGCAATCTTGAGATACCCGGTATTATTTATTAAAGGTTTTTTTTTGTTTTATCCACTTCATGCGAGAAATGCTATTCTTACTGATATAGGCATAGCGATATCCAATTCCATCACCATTATATTCCAGCAACGGGTACAATTCACATATGCTATATACATCGGGGGCTATGTTAGAACTTTTATTTTTTCTCCCGAACTAATCAAGTAATGCATACGCTAGTATTACTACTACACATAAGCTATAAATCAGGATGGTCACTGAATCCAAAGGGATTATTAGGCTTATCAAGGACATTGATTTATTAAAGTGATATAATATCAAATAACATATTGATTGATGGTTGAAATAGAAACGGAAAAGTTGAAATATAATTACTAAACTAAATATTGATTTATAATGTGAATACGACAGCTCTTATAAATAATTAAATCACACCGGATTTAAGTCCCCGCATATTTTTATTATCGGTGACGTGACGAGCATGTACGCTTGTCTAGTGGAAGAATCGCCTACCCATATACGAGAGCTACATCATTAAGAACTTTTTATCTATATTAATATTACAAAGAGGTAAGATATAGAGAAAGTAAGAAAGAACATAAATTATTGAATGGCCAACACATACCAACAAAATCAATTATATACACATACAAAGCGTCAATACGCTAATTATGTGTGTATGGTGAGACAACAATGATCCCCCATTGGCTATATACTGCAATATAATTCAGCTGTATTAAAGTGCTGATTTTTGATTTTTTGATTGTTTGTATGCGCTGAATAAGCTCTGAAACTACTCGAGCGATTTGAAAAATTTCACTGTTAGAATTCTACAATATCTCCTATGAACATAGCCAATCTGAATCCGGGCGGAGTCGGGCTAGGCCGCTGGTTCCTATATAAAGAGAAGTTATAATTAGTATCAATTATTATAATGCTTCTATCCACTGAAATGACCGCACTATAACAAGCCGGTTCTAATAAAATAAAACTTCTTAAAAAGCCATACAAAGTATAGCTGTAAACCCTAAAATATTTGTGTATCAGCCCATATACGACTCACTGCAGGGCACGGGCCTCCTCTACAACCGAGAGTACGATTAAAACTAATTAGGCCATATAGTCCACCACACTGGCCTATTGCGGGTTGGCGAATATATTTCAATGATCACAAATTCCCTAGCACTAAAATACGCGTAAATATCTGACTATTTTACGGTCAGGTGAAGTGCTGGTTTTACGAGCTCCTACGGATAGTCGGCGGGTCGGATCGAGGCCAATATTTATGGCTTGTAAAAAATGCATGTTAACTTGTTCCGTTAAAAATTTATCGTCTACTTTGTGGTCGTTTTTTATACTGTGTTGTTGAACAGTGTTTTTTATTAGTTTGGCAAGTGAGTTTTTCGATCATCGAGATAGTTAGGGTGGAGATAGATCGTAGGTGCACTACCAGTTTGTTGGAAGTGCTAGGGTGACTTTGTTGTCAGTCATTCTGTATCAACCAATACGTCCCACTGCAGGGCACGGACCTCCTCTACAATCGACATACATATAGTCCACCACACTGGCCTAGTGCGGTTTGGCTCTATCGGGTTGTCAGTCATTACTCAGCATGAATGGGCAGGCTGGTCCAGGGCTGTATTATTTAATAGTCTCACAGGAAATCGAGCGACCTTGTTATCAGTGATGTCTCAGCATGGATGGGCAGGCTTGTCCAGGGCGATACTATAGTCTCACAAGAAATTGACGTGAAGTGTCTTTCAGCTTTGCATTTCATTCGGCGAGTGGAGATTGCCGGATGCCCAATAAACTTTTCTTCTTGGCGTCTTTTTTCCTTCCCTTTCTACTCTATATTTGATGGGAGGGCAACATATCCATGCTCCAAACGTAGTGGATGTTCATGGGCGGTAGTTATCGGTTATCAGGTGACCTGTTCACTCGTTTGCCTGACCTATGCAATAAAAACATCCTTATCACATTTATTTGAGTTACACCGCACGGAAAACTCGCTCGTATTTCAGCAAAGAATAACAATAACTCACAACAAAATGATCCGGGTAAGATTTCCATCGCAACATCATAACCTAATAATATTTAGTCCCGCCACAACAAGAACAAGATTAGATAAATTCACTGTGAAAAGGGTAAGGTGTTAAGTACAAAAATATATTAAAATAAGCCTCGAGTGATGCACAAACACATAAATCATACCTTTTGGTAAACATAAACGTCTCTATGCGAACTTTACCGGCTGTGCTGTAGACATTTGTTTCTCTACGTAGAGATCGTTGCGGCTCGCATTGTTAGCGGCCACTCGACGACACTCGTGTTCTACCTGCCGACGTTCTGGTGTAATAATTAAAAAAAATATCGCGAAAATGCATATTTACTGCTTCGGTATTTTCGCGTGGTTCGTCAAAGTTTTTGTGATATTGTGGAAATTTATTTTCGAGAAATGTAGAGTCGGCGGGTTTCTAGTGGTGATTATAGGGATATAATGAGTGAAGCTGATATTTTACCTTTGTGCTTATGGGTTATAAAATATAATAATGTGTATAATAGTATGTGTTCCCTAGTTAAAATGATAATGATATTCTATTGGTCTAGTGGCAGAAAGTATAGACTGTAAAGTAAAAGGTCTTTGATGAAATTTATGGATCAAGTTATATATTTTATGTGTTGTGTTGTATTGTAATATGTTGCCTGGCATGACGATTGGCTCGTCGTGTACTATGTTCAAAATATATGGACCTATTGAAAAAAGCAACTTTGGAATCCTTCTAAATTTTGAAGAGTTCTACTTTTTAGATCCGAAGAAATTCATTAAGTTTTCACCAATTTTTATGGGACTACCTATTTAGTATATAATACCATTTAAAACACAAAATGAATTTTCTAAATCGGTTTATCGGCGTCCTCGAGTAATCGGTGAAAGGACATAAAAATTAGATTCCGACAAATATAGGACATCCTCCATTTTTTAAATTGGTTACAAAGAGCTCCACGAACTGCGGGTTTCACCAAAAGTGCTTTCGCTTACCCTTACAAACTCTTAGGGAATACAAGTGTAACCTTATGAATACATATAAAACATATTTATATTTACTACTTATGTATCTGCCCATATACGTCCCACTGCAGGGTACGGGCCTCCTCTACAATCGACGGTACGATTGAGAGTGGTTGGGCCATATAGTCCACCATTCTGGTGGACTTACATACCATATACTGGTCTATTTCTGCCGTCTGGTCTATTTCTACCGCTAAGTAGAAATGCGTTCCGATAGAAGGGCTGGATAGGATTAGATAGATTCCTCCCTCTTCGGTAATAGGTGTTGGTTGTTGCAGGCGATGCTCGTTGATGTGGTTGGGTGTCGGAGTGGGCGCTCGGTTGGAGATGCTGGTGTGGAGTACAGGGAGACCCGGTGGGAACGGTCACCGCCGGCCGCCTGCCGGTTAGTAGGGGACCTGAACCCAGGGATACACAACTATCAAACTCCCTCCCCGGGAAGCTGTCCCGCCAACCGGCGAAAATCCCATTGTGCAGTCGTCGTGCCAGAGTGGGAGACTGGAGTGGATCCCAGCGACTGCACGCGGGGGGGGCATTGGGGGCCCTTCCGTGCTCCACACTGGTTCCTTCAATGCCGTGTGTCCGCTTCGCACTATATCCTCCCATCTCGGGTATCGTCTTGGTTCAACCACGCTTGTCCTTACCCTATCCCACTCTCCTTAAAATTTAATGCGAAGGTAAAGAAATGCAGGCTCTCCACGGCGGGAAATTCATCCACATTTTCTGTGGACTTCATGTCAGGGGTCTACATAGCAACCTCGACGCCGTCCACCACCATCTTGAGACGGCGCGGCCTGCCCTGCTCTTTTTAACGGAGACGCAAATATCCGCCCCTGACGATGTATCGTACTTAAATTAGTCCAGTTACGTATTGGAACATCGATTCCTACGTAAAGCCGGGGTGTGCGTCTTCGTCAGAGGTGATATCTGTTGTCACCGCCTTCGGGGCCTCGAGCGTCGGGACCTGTCCTTATTGTGGCTACGGGTAGAACTCAGGGGTAGGACCCAAGTCTACGCATGCCTGTACAGGTCCCACGCCAGTGATATGGGATCTACTCAATTACTTGAGAGCGTCCAAGTGGGGACTGACCAGATTCTCGAGCAGTTCCCTTCCGCGGAGGTGGTGGGTCTTCGGTGATTTCAACGCTCATCACAAAGAGTGGTTGGGATCCAGGACTACTGATCTCCCCGGTCGGGCTGTCTATGAGATGGCCTTGGCTTATGGTCTCTCGCAGCTGGTAACACAGCCCACCCGTGTTCCAGACGTTGAGAGCCATGAGCCCTCTTTGTTGGATCTTCTGCTGACGACCCACCCGGACGGATACAGGATAGTGGTTGATTATCCTCTTGGAACTTCTGACTGCTGCCTGGTCCGTTCATGGACTCCTGGAGCGAGTTATAGCCGCTCTTCAACCACTGGAACTCGCACAGTTTGGCGGTACCTGTCAGCAGATTGGGATGGACTGCGAGAATTCTTTGCGTCCTACCCTTGGGGGCGGCTTTGTTTCTCCTCCGATGATCCTGACGCCTGTGCGGACTGCGTCGCGAATACGATCGTCGCAGCCGGCCTTGGTACAATCGTGCCTGTGCTGTTGCTAAGCGCCTTAAGCAGTCCGCATACGCAGCGTGGCAAGACGCAAGAAGGCGTCGGGATCCAAACTCAAAGGAGGAGAAACGGAGATTCAACGCCGCCTTTAGATCCAACAAGAGAGCCTTAGCTAAGACCAAGGCGGAGCACATCCGCAGAATTGGCGAGCGACTCCAGAGCTATCTCTCTGGGAGTCGTGCTTTTTGGTCGCTCGCTAAGGCTGTGGAGGGTAATTTCTGCCTATCTAGACCACTGCGCAAGCCCGATAACAGTTTGGCCCACAGTGCAGAGGAGAAGGCCGATCTCTTGGCGCAATTCTTTGCCTCGAACTCGACTTTGGATGACGGGGGCGCCACACCGTCGAACATCCCGCGTTGTGAGAGCCTCCTATCTGACATAAAAATCACCCAGCGTGCTGTCAGACGGGAGCTCAGGCTTCTAGACGTCCATAAGTCGAGTGGGCCAGACGGTATCAACGCAGTGGTTCTTAAAACGTGCGCCCTTGAGTTGACACCCGTGCTCACGCGCCGTTACCGTCTTTCCTAAAAAGCCAACCGGGTTCCGGCTTCGTGGAAGGTCACCAATGTACACCCTGTCCCCAAAAAGGGTGACCGTTCGGACCCTTCAAGTTACAGGCCGATTGCTGTCACATCCCTACTCTCCAAGGTCTTGGAGCGAGTTATAAACACTCAGCTCCTGAGGTATCTTGAGGATCGCCAGTTGATTAGTGACCGCCAGTACGGTTTCCGTCACGGTCGCTCGGCTGGTGATCTTCTTGTGTACCTCACGCACCGTTGGGCGGAGGCTTTGGAGAGTGGGGGTGAGGCGATTGCGGTCGGTCTTGACATTGCGAAGGCGTTCGACCGAATGTGGCATCGCGCCCTTCTGGCGAAGCTACCTGCGTATGGAATTCCTGAGGGGCTCTGCAAATGGATCGCCAGTTTTTTGGATGGTCGGAGCATAAGAGTCGTAGTGGACGGCTGTTGCTCCGAGACCAAGACCATTAATGCTGGTGTTCCACAAGGATCGGTGCTATCGCCGACACTCTTTATCCTGCATATCAATGACATGTTGTCCATTGATAGCAATGCATTGTTATGCAGATGATAGTACGAGTGACGCGCGGTACATCGACCAACGGAGCCACTCTCGGGATTCCATTATGGAAAGACGGAGTCAACTTGTGTCTGAAGTCGACAGCTCTCTGGGGCGGGCCTCCGAATGGGGTGAATTAAACCTAGTTCAATTTAGCCTTTCGAAGACACAAGTTTGCGTGTTCACTGCGAAGAAGGACCCCTTTGTCATGGCGCCGCAATTCCAAGGAGTTACTCTCCAAGGATCCGAAAGTATTGGAATCCTTGGCATCGAAATATCAAGTAAGGTCGAGTTTAGGAGTCATTTGGAGGACAAAGCCAAACTGGCGAGCAAGAAGTTGGGAATCCTGAACAGAGCCAAGCGGTACTTTACGTCGGGTCATAGATTGACGCTTTACAAAGCGCAAATCCGGCCCCACGTGGAGTACTGCTCCCACCTCTGGGCAGGTGCCCCAAAATACCAGCTCGACCCACTTGACTCCTTGCAGCGACGAGCTTGTCGAATAGTCAATGATCCCGATCTCACGGACAAATTGGAACCGTTAGGACTGCGGAGAGACTTCGGATCTCTCTGTGTGTTCTATCGTTCGTTCCATGGGGAGTGCTCCGAGGAGTTGTTTGAGTTGGTACCACCGTCGCCTATGTACCATCGCACCACACGTTTCCGCAGTAGAGTTCATTCCCACCAACTGGAGGCGTACCGTTCCCGAACTGTACGTTTCCAGCGTTCTTTTCTACCACGTACGTGCAAGCTCTGGAATGAACTCCCTGCATCCGTGTTTCCTCAGCGCTATGACCTGTCCTTCTTCAAACGAGGTTTAAGGAGAGTACTCTCTTCGAGGTAGGCAGCGACTTTGTTGTGCTGGTCCCCTGGCACTACGGAGGTCCATGAGCAGCGGTAGCCGCTTACCATCAGGCGGGCCGCTAGCTAGTCTGCCTATAAGGCAATAAAAAAAAAAAACATTTTTATCGCTATTGTATGCAGGTTTCCTCACGATGTTTTCCTTCACCGTTTTAGTGTGTTTGTTTTAATTATTTACTAATTAATTCTGTATAATATATATTTACTATATAGATTTAGTTAACTTGGAATTTCGCTATAATTTCCAAAAGTAAATAACAAGAAGATTAACATAACATCTCAGATCAAACTCAGCGATTTAAGCTATCTTTGAAAATCCGATATCTAGATCAGAATTCGACGTAGCGAAACCGAGTTCAAGTTAGTCAATATCTGTACTGTTGCAATTTATTGGCAGCTGTTAGTTAGACGCCGGTTGGGAAATGAGAGGCCGCGGGTTCGATCCCCGCGCTGAAATAAATATTTATGTGATCTACGGTTATTTGTTTCGGGTCTGGGTGTTTTTGTATCAGCTCATATACGTTCAGCAGGGTACACACCTCTTCTACAATCGAGAGTACGATTGAAAGTGGTTACTCCATATAGTCTACCACGCTGGTCTAGTTGGCAGACTTTACATACCATAAGAATCACTATGGTATGCAGGTTTCCTCACGATGTTTTAGTTCATCTTATAGTGCGTCTTGATTGACTATCAATACATACATGACTCCGAAAAGTTAGAGGTGGTGGGATTCGAATCTGGGACCATTGTTAATATGTTGGCAGTCACGTCTAGTCCAATTACCAACAGGCCACACACTGGGTAATACCTCAGTCCGCCCCGTGACCACGAAAGCTGTAAAGTAATCGAAACGTCGGGAAGTCAAAAATGTAAAAAATTGAACTAAATTCGCGATAAAATCCGTAAATAATAGTTTTATTTCAATGTGTAACATTCGCGTAAATCTAAGAAACCATCACACACTGGGTGTTTGTGAGGGCGAAAAGTTAATCATAGTTCCTGATACCCACGACACATGACTAAATTGATTTTAATGTGGGGTAAGGACAATGTATATGACTGTTAGGAGACTGTCCCGTACTCACACCCACCACTGTAACTCCTGTGAGCCAGGATCAACAGTGGCACTTAATGTAATGATACCGAGCATTGAAGTTCGGCGAGTCTCCGGGAATGTCTAACTTGTCTTTAACCCGCAACGAAATTAATTAGAAATTTAAATTCATAGGAGGAGTTGGAAATAAATTATTGTCCACTTCCCTCCGTGCAAAGTATGTAATGTATGGGACAGTTGGCTGTATTTATTTATTTTACAATCTAACTATTAAGTTCCGGTTGCTTTCCTATGCAGTATTTCAGCAGTAAGCAGCTTCCATTTATTGAACCATGTACATGCTAATTGTATGTAAATTTGGCTTAAATGTACTATATTGATCACATAACGTTTGCATATTTTGGCATTTTTATGGATATTTTAGGAATTTTATTCATATTTCAAGGTTTTATTTTGCATGTAATGTGTTCTTTAGTAATAAAATTGTATAATATTATATTCCATCGAGCCTTCCATATATACCTATATTATGTATAACTGTGTATTTTCACAATTTGTTGGATTTACGAGGCAATAATAAATAATTATATTCAAATATGAATGTTGGAAAAACACCGTTTATTTACTCAAAAGCATCCCAAGCGTCGATTATCATACGCACAAAATAATAAATTATTCATTATTAAAATTAGCTTATTTTTCATACAAAAGAATATTTATTCGCGTTCGTGAGACGAAAGGAAATTCGGAAGGGTAAGATGTTATTTTTTTACGTTTATTTATTAGGGTTTTTAACGAGATTTTCTACTGTCTTATGTTTTAAGAATAAGATTTATATAGTCCACGTACTCTTTTGAATAATGGAAATAAAGACTCTCTTGTTTTCTTTGGTAGAGAGAGAGGAAATACGAAAAAAGTCGGATGTTAGTGATAAATGACTAAATAAGTAAAATAACAGCTTGACTGTCGTGTTTTATTGGATCTGGATCCAATGATCCAACGTCAATAGGTTGCCGCAATGCTTATACCAATACTTCTCTCAAACATTTGCAACACTTATAAGACTGCGAATCAATCGAATCAATCAGCAGGATTTTTTGAGTTTTCTCTTCGTCCATTATTTTTTATCAGATAAACAATTAGTTCAGTACGCGTCTTTAAATAAAATCAATTTTTGAAAAAAAAAATATCGTTACAAATCTAATTGTTCCGATAAGAAATCAGAACAGCAGGCTTGTTAAGGCGTTTATTTCTTCGTAACTAAATATCCTTACGATTAATCCAGGAATACACAAATAACTTATAAATATGAATCATTGCTACTTTTTCTATTAATCTTCCCTCTTACCCTTAGTAACTTAATAAACCTTCTTAAACAGAACAAAAGTAGCTCCATACAAAACATATAAACCTTTGATAAATGAGCAGATTAGTTCGGGTAATGGCGTTTCGGACGCACGCCAGACGAGTGCCATTCGCGGCTTAAGAGCTCTTCTTGCGATTAACAAGCCACACTATAGCTATTAACGGACAATTTGGACACAAACATTGCTTAATTAACTAATAAGTCAAGTGTCTGGAAATACCTTTAAAAATGTGCGGTTTTTGCGCTAACAAGGCCACACAATGGTTGTTATAAACAATTTAATCATAAACAGTGCAAGTTAATAAGTCACATTATTGACAGTGATGTCATACAATACCTTTAAAAATCTGAGCTTTTATTTTCTATTTGCGTTTAACAAGCCAAACTATTTTTTTTTCCATTGCTATAATAGCGACATGAGTATGCCATTCACCCGATGGTAAGCGAGACGACTGGTCATGGACAATAGCAAAACCAAACAACAACATGAAATAAAGCAATGCTTTTTAAATAGACTTAAAATCTTGAATGCCAAGCATTGCTTTTTAATTAAAGGTGTTGTTTGGTTTTGACACTGTTCATAAGCGGTCATATCGCTTACCATCAGGTGAGACAGCATGCTCTTCTCACCATTCATTTCATTAAAAAAATAAAGTCTCAATACGTCCAGTAGTTCCTCTGATTACAATATCCTTCAAAGCGGAATAAAACAGTACATTAACACTGCTGTTTGGCTGGAGAAATAGATATTGCAGTGTTACCTACCCAAGCGGCGCAGCCTCTCACATATTAGGGACCTACTACCAGGAAATAATATTAATGAACAATTTGGACACAAACATTCCTTAATTAAGTAATAAGTCTTGTTTCTGGGAATAATTTTGAAAGTATACATTTTGATGTTCCATTTGTTTAAAAAGTAACCATTATGTGCCCTAGTGTCCAACATTTTGCACGTAAACATGCCTAATTAGTAAATAAGTCATATTTCATGACAACTGCAGGTGTCTGGCAGTACCTTTAGTTAATTAATGCGGTTTTTGTTATATTTGTTACTAACTACTGCACTCTACCTATTATAAAACATTAGATAATTTATGCGTTTTTGGCATGTTATATTTGTATTAAATAATAAATACATCAGTCACATAGTCTGAGGACTATGGGGTCAGCCTCACACTAACTTCGAATCCTGTGTCAGGTATCAGAATTAAGAAACTAAGAGGCTTTTCGGTCTAACAAACACACAGACCCGAAAATAATCACACTAACATTTCACTCTATGCGGAGATCGATCCCACGGCCACACCTTTCACAGCCAAAGTCCAACCAAATGCGCCGCCAGGGAAGCTGTCAAAATTAACCAACATTTTGCACATAAACAATGCCTAATTATTAAATAAATTATTTTTCTTGGAAATAGCTGTTGTTTGGCGCTACCTTTAAGTAATTGGTGCGGTCTTTGCAGAGTATTAATTTAATTATGAACACAGTCGAGAGGTGTTTACGTTTCGAGTTAGTTATTAGCACGTTTTCCTTCGGGTAAACAGGGTGTAAATTTTGACAATAGTTATATTTGCTATTTTGTTATCTTGGCAAATATTATAAAGGCGAATGTGGGTTATAGGTTAATGTTTGTTTGCTTCAGGAATTACGCAACGAATAGAGATAATTCTTACGTGACTAAGGACTTCGAAGGACTATGAGTATTAAATTTATAAAACTATATTCGCTGTAGGCTGTTTACTTGATAGGTAGACGAGACATTGCATAGTTTCACATCAAAATTGCGGATGACAATATGTTTTGGCGAAACATGTTCTCTACCTTTTAGAACGTGATATTTTATAAATAGATAGATTTTCGTTTTTAAATTTGTTAATTATTGAGAAATCATATTATTACAATTCACGGATTATATTTTGAAAACTATGTAGAAATCTACAGGAAAATAAGGAAAATAAATCTGCGAAAATGGCTTCTATATATTTAGTGTTTGTTTTTTTTTTCGATTTAAATGCAAGTCTAACTAGTCTATCCTTATGGGACACGTTTATCAAATATTTGCTTGACACATGAATTACAACATTTGGGTCTGATAATAACAATAATATTCTTAGATTTACAGTTACCTAAATAGTGTCTACATAGTTTTACTTTCATAAATCATCGGGTAGAAAAGTATTACGAAGATCTTCCCAGAAAACCCTTAAGGGATGTGCAGTTCACCTACATGCAATAAGACAGCGTGGCCGTCTATGGCCTAAACATTTTTAACAGAATTCTCGATTGTAGATAGGTCATGTTTAACCCTCCAATATCATCCCATAGTGAAGACTGCGTAAAAATCAATATCGGTAGGTCGTAACGCCTACCACGCAGGATAACAAACTCGTTATTGGCCTATCGATCCCGATACCCTATCTTCTCAATAAGTTCATTTTCATATAAATAATGTGCATTGACAAACTGCGACAAAAGCAGCAGCCAGATGCTTAATAACAGAGCGGAGCAATCACTTTCAACCATCTCGACGCTTTGAAACGCCGAAAAGTTTCACATCAAACAATATTGAACCTTATCAGAACGTGTTGGGGTACAATTTGATATGGTAATCCACTTGGCTGGCTTCCAACACCGAATAATGAAAATGGGTATTGAGTGAAAATTTTAATGCATTGTGGAAACTCGGTTTCGCTTTAGGCTCAGTTTGTACCTTGATGCAACGGGCTTATTATAATGGGACGCGATATTTGGCGATGATAAAATTAATGAGGTTCCGCGAGAGATTTATTACATCCTTTTTGTGTTAATTAAATGATAAAATAATTTAAGTAAAGCGTTTCGCTGGATTAAATAAATTCAGAGGACTGACAGTCACACATTGGTTATTGACAGTAACAAAATCTAACAACACCACGACTTACATAACAATGGTTCATAATGGTTGGTAATGGATGGCCGAAACTACGAGAGAATTTTCCATCTCACAACACTCAAAACAAATGGTTTTCGGTTAATAAATATTTGTCTCGTTGACATTTTTACCGCTAGACATCGTTTTCATTGAAGCACAATTGACTAGAGAAGAGCTGGGAAGTGTAGAAATCCACAAATCATATTTGAAACTTATCATAGGTGTCAATTTTTTTTTTTATATACTGGCCTGGCATTGTGGCGGCATTGCACCTGATGGAAAGTGCCAATGCCGCCCAGGCAGAGTATCCATTGGCATCGGACGGCAGTCCCATGCCAATGGAAACAATTATGCCGGCCTGCTAAGGTGCCTCTTCACACCGCGGCGGAAGGACCCAGGATTGTAGGAAGGAGGGAACACGTGCGCCGGCAAACAATTCCACAGCCTGACGGTGCGGCACAAAAACGAATTTGAGAACGGTTTGGTTCGCGCCGGGATGGTGTGGACCGTCAAGCTATGGCTTCGCAAGCCAGCACGCGTGGTTCTGGTTAGGAATGGAGGAGGGGAGCAAGTTGAACAATTCTTCAGAGCACTCACCGTGATATAGGCGGTAGAACACGCTTAGAGAGGCGACATCTCTCCGGAGTTGTAGCGACTCCAAGTTGCTCGTAACGTCTGCATCATTCACAATGCGGATGGCCCGCCGCTGCAATCCATCCAAAGCATCGAGCAGGTACTGGGCGGATCCATCCCAGAGGTGCGAGCAGTACTCCGTACCCAGCCGGACCTGCGCTTTATATAAGCGACAAAGCTGACCGGGCGTGAAAAACCGACGCACCCTGTTCAGGACTCCAACCCTGCGTGATGTGGCAGATATTACGCCCTCGATGTGATTCCTTGGATTGAGATCACAGCGGATATCCACACCAAGGACACTCAGGTCATTCCGCACTGAGAGGGGAGTACCCTGAAGAATGGGGAGGGGAGAGAACGGGGATTTTTTGCACGTGAACGCACACACCTGGGTTTTCTTGGCATTGAACTCAACCATATTCCTGGAACCCCATGTAGAAATGAGATCCAAGGTCCGGTTGAGCTCAATGACAAGATCTTCGCGTCCCTTCACAGTTTCGACACGGCAACCTGGAGGCCCGCAGTGGTATCGCCCATGAACCGTGCTGTCATTGATATGCAGAATAAACAAGGTGGGCGACAGCACCGAGCCCTGAATCTGAAATCTGAGTGATTGGATAATTTCTACACAATGTTTGGATTTTTTTTTTAATTAATCGAATGTAATTCTTTACCAAAGGATATTCAAAGTATAAAAAAATGATTCCCTTGTTTTGATGTCCATTTATGCGGTGGATCTTAATTAAAATAAAACTATTTTTTACGGGTGTTATCGCATTTCGATTACTTTACAGCATTCTCGGTCACGGGGCGAAATTGACGGAATTTCTACACATCACCATTTCAGTGATAATGCAGCTGTGGACTTCTTTATTATTTCTCGTAACCTCTCATCTTAGCCGGTTTCTTAACCAAGTTTCATCATCATCATATCAGCCACAGGAAGTCCACTGCTGAACATAGGCCTCCCCCAAGGATCTCCACAATGACCTGTTGGAAGCGGCCTGTATCCAGCGACTTCCTGCAACCTTAGTCGGATCGTCCGTCCACCTTGTAGGCGGGCGTCCGACCTTTCGCTTGCCTGTACGTGGCCTCCACTCAAGAACCTTTCGGCCCCAACGGCCATCGGTTCTACGAGCTATGTGCCCGGCCCACTGCCACTTCAACTTGCCAATCCTATGGGCTATGTCGGTAACCTTGGTTCTCCTACGGATCTCCTCATTTCTGATTCGATCTCGTAGGGAAACACCGAGCTTAGCCCGCTCCATGGCTCGTTGAGTGACTTTGAGCCTTTTAATGAGGCCCACAGTGAGAGGCCACGTCTCGGTGCTGTATGTCATCACTGGTAACAAACAACTATCGAAGACTTTCGATTTTAGGCACTGAGGTATTTTGGACGAGAAGACGTCGCGAAGTTTCCCGAACGCTGCCCAGCCGAGTTGGATTCGCCGATTGACCTCTCTCTCGAAGTTGGACCTGCCTAACCGGACCACTTGTCCTAAATATACTATAAACTACCAGAAGTGGTTTTACATTATTTAATAAAATTAGGTATCCGCTTTGCACAAAGTCACGATCAAAAATCATCCAAAGACATTCAAACTACTGTCACATGTGTTTCGTCTTCTCTTGAGAGGGTGCGTGCCAACGAGGTAACATCCACGGAGTTCACATATAACACGGCCTCTCCTGACACCCTGGCGTCCCGACAGGCTTAGTCGTCGTCGACCAAAGATGTAGAAATCAACCGAAGTAATGATCCAACGCCATCGGCAAGTTCCTTTTCTTGCAAAGACGTTGAAACCAGGCGTGGCAAAGGCCTAGTTGTTCAGTCAAACGTTGAGGATGGGCCAGCCCCATTGGAATCTATTTATTTAGATTCAAACACTCATCATCCACACCATGATTAGTCTCTGAAACCAAAGTCCAAATTACTTCAGAGCTCCATTGCTACATGTAACAAAGTAAATTTGTTAGAGATTGTCATAAAAGTCAAACCAGTCAGAAAGTCAAAGTCAAATAAGTTTATACAAGCTAAAACATTCAACATATAAAAGTCTAAACATATGCACATACACAGGTCCTCGGTATGGGCCCCTACCGAGGAAATACTTAAATCTACACTAGGGGTCAGAGTGCATTTAATCCCCCTAGCGACTCTCCGAACACGGAAAGCTTTCACACCGAGGGAAAAGGAGGCTGTACTCCCTCGATGACTCTCCGAACACGGAAAGCTTTCACGCCGAGGGAAAAGGAGGCTGTACTCCCTCGACGACTCTCCGAACACGGAAAGCTTTCACACCGAGGGAAAAGGAGGCTGTACTCCCTCGATGACTCTCCGAACACGGAAAGCTTTCACGCCGAGGGAAAAGGAGGCTGTACTCCCTCGACGACTCTCCGAACACGGAAAGCTTTCACACCGAGGGAAAAGGACACTGTACTCCCTCGATGACTCTTCGCGAAAAGCTTTTAAAAGGAACAAACCAAGGTACCAGCTTCAATCTAAGACAGGTACTTAAAGAGTGAACACACACCTTCAAAGAATATTGCACACGTCTCAGGGGTCCATTCACCTTTCCATGGAATCATATACTGAGCAGCCGCATAAGTAGACTTTCCATATGATCCAGCAAGTAACTTTAACTCATATCGGTGATTAGAGAGGGTTTTCACTACCCTATAGGGCCCCCGCATGCCAGAATCCAATTTACCCTGAGATTGAGCAAACTTGACAACAAACACCAGGTCACCCTTCTGGAATTCACGAGGAGGCTTCCGGCGCTCATTGACCATTATGTCTTGACGAGTCTGATTGTTTTTCAACCGTTCGGCCGTCCTTTGTCTGAGCATTTCCCGTTTTGCTTCCCGGTTGCCTTTGGTTAAATTCAATGCCACATCTCGCACCAACGTTCGGATTGCAGGCGTTGCGCTTTCATGGCCAATTAAAAGGTTAAGAGGAGAAGTCTGCGTAGTTTTCTGCTTTGTTAGGTTAAGAATGAGCTGTAAATGCCATAGTTCTTCAGCCCACTCAGCTTTTTGATGATTGACCGCAATACGAAGCATATTCAAGACCGTACGGATGTAACGTTCAACCTGTCCGTTTGCATGATGCATTTCAGGAGTTATGAAGTGAAGCTGTACACCAAGGACCTTCATCCATGAAGTGAAGCCCGTCGACTCAAACATGCGTCCCCTATCTGATACAACTAACTTAGGAGTACCAAACAACGATAACACAATTTTAAATACTCGTTTCAGTTCATTTAAATCTTGTCGACATATAGGTGTCAAGAGACAATATTTTGTGAACGCATCTACCACAAGCATGACAAACTTATAACCCTTGGACATAGGGAGAGGCCCGAGAACATCAACATGTAAGGTTTCAAAGGGAACTTCGGATTTTTCCCAGGATGTAATTGGCTGTAAAGGTGCTCGCGGTACACGCTTGTGGGCGACACATGTTAAACAATGAGAAGTATATTTAGTGACAAACTTTCTAAGACTAGGGAACCAAAAATGTCTTAAAATTAGATCCACTACCTTATCTGCGCCTACATGGCCATGCTCATCATGAAAGATGCGGAGGAGGCTCAAACGGTTACCTTTAGGTATAAAGCAAAGTAGCCTCGGGTCTTCACCCGTCGGCATATATCGGTAATATAATATGTCATTGTGTACTTCATACCTTGACGCATCCAATTGACCTTGTTCAAGCAATCGAATCATATTTTGAGTCTCCTCATCACCTGCTTGAGCAATTTGAGCCCAATTACGTGGGCGTTCGACATTGTTAACATTACATGGGTTTCTACTTAAATAGTCCACGTGCGGCATCATGGTGCCCTTTCGGTAAAGAATGGTGAAATTAAAATCTTGTAGATAAATCCACCATCTCGCCACACGCGGTAACAAGTCTTTCTTATTTTGGGTGGATTTTAAGGCATTACAATCCGTTACCACCAGAAACTGAATACCAATGAGATAGTGCCTGAAATGCTTTAATGCATTTACTACCGCAAGGGTTTCGAGTTCATATGAATGGTATTTCGGTTCAGCACCTTTTGTGACCTGACTATAATAGGCCACAACACGCCGACTACCATCCCTATGAACCTGTTGTAGAACCGCACCATACCCAAGACTACTTGCATCCGTATGAACTTCCGTAGGTAAACTTGGATCGAATATCGCAAGTACGGGTGCACCAGTTAAAATTTTAATAATTTCTTGACGTACAGTTTCATGTTCCGCAGTCCAGTGAAACTGCACGTCCTTACAAGTCAGGCGCGCAATGCAAGCAGTTCTGGTGGAATACTCTGGGATGTATTTTCGAAAATACCCCGCCAACCCAAGAAACTGTCTAACCTGTTTAACATTCTGTGGTGCAATGGAATCTGAAAGAGCCTGAACCTTACCAGTAGCGGGTCGCACTTCACCGTTAGATATCACCCGCCCCAGGTATTCTACTTCTGTGCACAAAAAGAAACATTTGTTCAGATTTAACGAGAACCCAGCTTCCGTCAATGTTTGTAGTACTCCCCGCAAAGTTTGCAGTCCCTCTTCAACGGAAGAAGACAAGATCAAACAATCGTCGATGTATACCAGAACTTTCCCATCAGTGATGAATTTCTGCAAAGTTTTACTAATAATGCGCTGGTATACAATCGGCGCGTTTGCTAACCCAAATGGCATTTTTACGTACTCATAATGGGCCTCTGGCGTCACGAAGCCGGTGAGTGGTATGGATTCTTCATCAAGCTTTATTTGATGGAACCCAGTCGCCATGTCCAAAGTCGTAAAGTAGGTGCTTTTACCCAAACGGTCAATGTGGTCATCAATTAGGGGTAGCGGAAATCGATCTTTTACCGTTCGGGCATTTAACACACGGAAATCGACACACATCCGGTCAGAGCCGTCCTTTTTCTTAACAAGCAACACTGGGCTTGCATAAGGCGACTCTGACTCACGAATGATACCCTTCGAAAGTAAATCTTGAATAATTCGACGTACCTTCAACTTTTCGTCATATGACATCTTGTACGGTCTATAATGAACTGGTGTATCGTCCTTTAGACGAATGCTCATGGTACCTGTTGTAACCGTGGAAGTGGCCGTACCTGAAATCATGTGTTCGGAGAACTCGTCCAAGATCCTATTGAGATCAACCAAATGAGGACCGCTTAAACTGGTTTTATACGAGCGTTGTCGGTTATCATGCACAGAAGAAACAGCACATTCAGGAGCCCGTATGATTCTCTGCAAGTCCTTGGTACGTACATATGTGACGCCCTCCCGATTCAGCACATCGGTGCCAATAATGACTGGAGCATTCATACACTCACTAGGGACAACCAAGAAGTCCACATCTAATGAAACGTCTTCCAGCTGAACCACGAGAGAGACGTAAAAATTAACATGCGTAATTAACTTACCTACGCCTTTTATTTGTCGACTGGTGGGTTTCTTGGTACAAGAAAGATGATTTACTACCACTGAAGAGATAAGCGACACCCCTATAGCACCACTATCTATAAGTATGTCAACTGGAATTCCATTGATGACACCAACAACGACGTCTTTTTGTTTTTGAGCTGAGTAACTTGAGCAAAAGTTGACTTTACCTGAATCCGCACGCTTCCTTACAAAGCAATCACGTATGTGATGGCCTTGTTTTTTGCAGTATGCACATGAGACAAATCGATCAATCTTAGCAGCGGTCGGTTTTAGGGCCGGCTCAGTTGCAGAACCAGTGGCAGCAAGTTTCGACTTCTTAGAACATTGCAACTGTTTGTGTCCCAACTTACCACATAAATAACATTTAACGCCTATTCCAATTCCCGGAGTCGGTCGGTTGGTAACTGTCGTTTTCTCGGTACCACTTTGCGCAATCGGATAGCGCATAGCACGAGCATCTGCATTTTCCGATTTTGAGAAGGTAGCCAAATAACCTACCAGGTCCCGCGGAGCTAAATTTGCGTTCATAGCCGCTGCTTTAACTTGGGGATCCGTAACACCCCGAAGCACAATATCGGTGATTAGGTCATCACTAAGGCCCTTAACAACCCACAACTGAAGTAATGATTTTCGTGCATATTCAGCATAAGTACGAAAACCATTAGAATTAGTGGACATTACCTCATACAAGATTGTTGCCCGATCTACCTTTTTGGTACATAAACATCTAAAGTCCTCTTTAAAGTTGGTCCATGAACGGTCGTTGGTAACCCACTCATCCAACCATGACCTTGCATCACCTTTCAAACACTTACCAACACGAGCGAGGCACTCGCGTTCATCCCACCGATTTGCAACCTTGGCCCGATCAACTTCCTCAAACCAGGAATCCACGTCATGTATATTAGGGTTAAAATTAGACACATAATAGCTATGTGTACTTACCGATTTCAATGATTGAATCGCTTCGACAATCTGTTCTGTTCCGCTCGGGTTGCGTGACTCAGTAGAGGCTAATCGACCTGATAAATGCGAATCATACGCTTGCGACTCTAAAGCCTGAAGACGCGACATTATAGTGTGCCAGGATTCATAACCACTAAACTCACGATTATCGTTTCGCCGATTACTATCACAGCGGTAATGGTTGTGGCCACGACTGCGCCCGTAGTCACAACTCCGGCTACGATCGCGACTGCTCTTGCGACTGCTATTATGATCTCGGCGCGTGTGACGTTCACCACGACGTTCATTGCGGCTTCGGCTACGGCTGCGACTACAAGTAAAGTGTCGTTTTCTTACCGGAGGGGTATACCCTCTACTTGAACTGCGCGAACGATGTCTCACCAAGCGTTCGCCGCGCGAGCGGCTGGTAGTAGAATAACACCGGTCACAAGATCGGGATCGACCCATTTTCTACTACAGCAATACAAAACAAGCTTACCAGAGATTATCAATCGCAACCTTGTGTTTCACGGACACTCAAACAAAATAAACCAACTGACTTTTGAAAATTTCAAAGTGGACGTAGTGAGCAATCCCACTTCTGATATAAACTACCAGAAGTGGTTTTACATTATTTAATAAAATTAGGTATCCGCTTTGCACAAAGTCACGATCAAAAATCATCCAAAGACATTCAAACTACTGTCACATGTGTTTCGTCTTCTCTTGAGAGGGTGCGTGCCAACGAGGTAACATCCACGGAGTTCACATATAACAATACATATTCGTCTACAACTTCGAGAGTCGAGCCCCCAACTCTAATAGGGGTGGGCACAACATGGATATTCGACATGATCTTCGTTTTATCCATGTTCATTTTAAGACGCACCTGTTGGGAGACTCGATTAAGGTCTTCGAGCATAGTGCTAAGGTCTTCCAGCGATTCTGCCAAGACTACAATATCGTCGCCAAATCGAAGGTGAGTAATATACTCGCCGTTGATGTTGATGCCGAATCCTTTCCACTGCAAGTGCTTGAAGGCATTTTCCAGCGCGGCAGTGAACAGTTTCGGAGATATGACATCTCCATGTCTCACGCCTCTCTGTAGTGGAATAGCCTTCGTGCTCTGATCCTGTACTCGGACCGACATGGTGGCGTTGTTGTATATACACCTCAACACTTCGATGTACCGATAGCTGTCTATGTGGCACCGCTGAAGAGACTGTAGCACAGCCCAGGTCTCAATCGAATCAAAGGCTTTTTAACCAAGTTTGCTTACACTATAAAATTAAATGTTCATTTACGACAAATATTCCAGACATCATTGTAAATAGTATTTATTCATCAGAGCCATTTCATTGAATCCAAGAGTTTGAATTAAAGTCTAATTTTCTTAATCTATTACTCAATAAATATCAGAAAATAGTAACGAAACATACCAACAAACTAACAAATCACACTACAAACCCAAATCCTCATTAAAACACTAAACAATTTAAACCTGCAAAGATGCACTTCGATTTAAGCACGCGGTCTCATCTCAAACGAGCACTTCAGATTCCCTCATTACTGGCCACATGGCGTAAATACGACCCGTTAATTCGGTGTTTTAATTAAAAGTTTCTCTATTTGCATATACTGTGCGAATAGATGACATTTTGCAGCGTTAGGGTTAGACTTTCACTCCGCCTTGAATTAGAAATGAAAATGCGTGGTTTGATATTTTTTACCTCGCGTTAGACTTTCTCTATTGTGTATAAACGCAGCATATTTTATTCTAGTATTGTAAGTGCTTTTATTTAATTGAAAATTTACAATTTAAAGCTGTAAAGTATCTGAATATATGTCTGTATCAGCCCATATACGTCCCACTGCAGGGAACGGGCCTCCTCTACAATCGAGAGTACGATTGGAGAGTGGTTAGATAGTATAGACCACCAGGCTAGTGCGGACTGCCAGAGTTTACCTACCATAAAAATCCATACAAATTCGCTATGGTATGTGGGTTTTTTCACGATGTTTTTCTTCATCGTCATAGTGCAAGGTGATTGATTTTACCAATACGCACATAGCTCCGAAAAGTCAGAGGTGTGCCCCGGGATTTGAACCTGCGAACACCGTAGCATGTTGGCAACCGCGTCTGATCCATTTTACCAACAGGCCACCACGCACTAAAAGCTGTAAAGTACTAGATATTATTAATGGTAATGTTTACAAATTCAACCATAAATTGTTTACGTATTGCAAACATGTTAGCGAAATTATGTTATAGTATAAAAATGTAGTAATGTACGCATTGCATTCAGCCCACTTTGGAGCATGTAGAAGAATATTAAAATAATATTTTGCTACTATTTAAGGGCTGGAAAGACTTTATAGTCAAGTAAATTACCTATTCCATAACTATGGCCTCCACAATACAGACTTAAACCAAGGTCAACCGTCCTTAGTTCCATTATTTAAACTATAAAGTTTGTTACTGAACAAGGGTTACTGTACTTGCTTTACGACGCAAGTCTCTTGACATTACACTCATTGTACGACTAAAAAGTACACTCGTAACTTTGTACCATAAAGCCGTGTTACCTTGTGCCCGTGTATTGTGTGGGCATTAATTAAAGCCCCATGTATTTGTTGAGAGTTCTCGACAAATAATTCAAAGGTGTACGCAGCCTAACATTAACCCAGCGTGGAATAAAGGCTTTACCGTAAGAATTGAAGAGAGATGGGTAAAATAAGCATTTCAAATAATAGATAAAGTTTATTGTTACTCTGAACTTATCTGTGAGAAATAAAGAAAAATAATATATTATACCTATTATGTAATGGAATTACTGCTACTATTGTTTTCTTTTATCTATATCCATAGATATCTAGAATCTTTTCTCTTTACTTTTAGGTATTTGTATCGAGTCTTGGTCTTTGTGGGACCGAAAATTCTCTTGTAATTTCTGATACCCACGACATAAGATTCGATATTAGTGTGAGGTCAGGACTGTGAATGTAACTTTTGGGTGTATTTATTTATTTATTTATTGTTTTTAGAATGCATTAGTAGTGACGAAACCTGCATACCGTAGCGATTCATAAGAATTTCTATGGTATGTAAGTCGGCCAACCCGCATTAGGCCAGCGTGGTGGACTATATGGCCTAACCACTCTCAATCGTGCTCTCGATTGTAGAGTAGGCCCGTGCCCTGCAGTGGGTCTGGGCTGATACAGAATACATGAGAATTTAAAATACCTAGTCAGGTCATAAATTCTGTTACATGTTTAATATAAAATAATTGAAACAAGTTTATTCATTATGTAACCATTTATATACCAAAATGAACTTAACAAAACATAGATTCTTATGACACTAAAGTTTATTCAAAATGACCACCGTGATTTTGAATACAGGCCTTCAATCTGCGCGGCCAGTTGTCTATCGCAGTCTGTCTATCTATACGATACAGGATTCCAACATTTTGTAGAGTATCTAGGCACATAGTGAAGTTGTACGTACGATGTCTGAACTTTCGTTCTTTGTCGGATCATAGACTAGCACCCTGTGTACCAAATGTGCAATCCGCGTGCATTCTACAGCAGAAATGGCAAAAACCATTCCAACAATCCTTTAAACTCGGCTGAGATAAATTAACTCTATTCTTCTTCACTCGGATTAAAATAGTAATCTCAGTTGAAAGAGGTTTCTGTCTGTAAAATTAATCATTCCGTACATTTTACTTAGTTTATCGCGTTTGTGGTTATTAGATCATTAAGATATTAATCTACCTTACGGATGTTATAAATAAAAATGGCGGATATAACAGTAGATTTTATCAGATCACCACTAAGGATCATTATCATGTTCATAACAATGTTTGCTTCTCTTATATTTATCGGAAGATTTGACTTATTTAGGGGGTAAATAAACACAGAATTTTAACTAAACTAAAATATGAACCTAGGCTGTTCTAATTAAATTGATTTTCTGCGCGACTGCTACCACCTAATTAGACCCTCATTATTTATAGTATTATTATAACGTCACCACTTAAAAGAAATTTTAACTCTGTATGGAAAAAAATTCGTAAAGAATATTACAATTCAATAAGATTTTTTTACTGATAAATATATAAAAGTCGTTTATTGTTTATATTTTAGAGATAATTAATATAATTTTAGAAATAGTGTAAACTTGTATTTTATTTGAAATAAATAATAAAAAAATCTCTCAATACAATAATACAAGATCAATACTTCTGGCAACAGAACAAGGCCTTTAAATATTCAAAAACAGTAATAGCGCAGATACATCGAGGCTTAATAAAAAGACAATTGAAGACGTTACAATTTTTACGTAAAGCCGCCGCTGACAGCTATAGCGATGTTTCCAAATAGCCGGCAAAATAATATTTTACACCAACCGGTTTTTCGGAAAATAAAAATGCCTAAGTGGATATGAATATTCGCGTAGCTTTCATGCCAACTGTGAGTATTTCCATCAATATTTACCTCAAAAAGTTGTCGAGCGTTAGACGAACACTACTTTATTTACATTCGCCGGACTATCCGATTGTTTTATATTTGACATGTAAAATTGTTTTAGAAGGTTACAATGTTTCTTCGTACTTTTCGACTGGAACCAAAAGTGACAATTTTAGTAGAAATATAAAATTTACTATATGTAATTCTTGATTCTATAAAAGCGTAGCTTCTAATTTTAAATAATAATATCTACTTGGGCACCATGCAGTATAGAGTGTTTAATCCCCGAATCCGTCTTTTCGAATCCAAAAGAAAGTTATCTATCTAACCGTTCCCGGAATAACCGGATAAATACGCAACCCTATAGCCTTATCCAATATGAATATTTTATTACATATTTCATTATGTTCCGACTGGCGTTTACACGATCACAATGTGGATACAATCAGCATATGCCGACATATCGTTTGTATTCTGTCTTCAATTTTATTAACTTGAGTAAAGATGATATACTGAGTCGTGACTGCTACAGAAGAATAAATATACTCAGTAATATTAAAACTTTTATTGAGTTAAATTATTTTAACCATAGAAAAAAAAACATTGTATTTGAAAACATCAATTAAACGGATTGCATTTGAGGACGGTATGGGGTAATTCTTTCATTTAGTTCAAAATGGCCTTGAACAATTCATAATTCAATACTTGTAAATTATTAGTATTAGAATTGCCTATAAAAACTGACTAATTCCAGATATAAGAAGAACAATTTATTAGAAAAAAGAAACAGTATGGCATGGTTGTCTGGGCAGAATGTATATTACGTGCTGCCAATTTCCTTAAAACATTTCAGCCGACTCCCACAAAATCATCATACAATTCAAGCTCGGCATAATTAAAAACATGGAACTAAAATTCCATTCCGACCCATGTCTGGAATTTTATTTCAAACTTGCGAAACTCAGCTAACCCTTACAATGACTAGCTAATGTTGAACCCAGACACATGTCCCTAGGGCCGCAATGCTCCGCTTCTCGGAAATTCATCATGTTACAAACGTAATTTGGGAGTGTTAACCCGTCATGGAGTCAGAAGTTAGTTTACATTCGTATATTCTTCAGGGTCAGTTAGTAACACGTGATCTGCGTGGCCAACTAGATTGCAATGACGAGGGTTTGAAATGGGGTATGAGTTAAATCCCTCATCGCTCAGGATCTCGGAAGGTTAGATAAGAATGTTCAACTAAGTAAATAAAAGTAATGTCTTAGTATGAAACGAGGAAAATAGTGACATTTCTGTTTTTTGACATTCTCTAAAGTATAATGTCTACTCTAACAATTTTGTTGATAACTTACAAATTTTCAAATAATTTATATAATAACTTATCGCACTGTTGTTCATAAATAATAACCCAGCGACCCACCATGCCTGCATTCGAGGATAGCAAAATATTTACGAGGAAATCAAAATACATTTTTCATAAAACGCCACCCATCTGTTCCTGACGCTAGACCAAAGACTGCCAACATTTTTGGGTCTTTGCCAAACTTTAAAGTTTGTTCTCCAGAGCATTGAATGCTCTTAAAGTTCGGAAGGTAAACAACATTCAACTTCCTGTGGATCCGCCTCCGAAAACCATCAAAGATTGTACAAAGAGCTTGAAATTTTACAGCAACTTGTAATCTATAAATCTGTAAAGGTATACCAAAGGATTTTGGTAATAGCTAAAGGTATTTGAATACATGACATAATTAATTTAAAACTGAACCTGATATGAACAGCCTAACTAATATCAAAATTTAAAAATGTAATAATTGGAACTTATGCCTTGCTTCATATTTTACCATCGAGGTATTATACTAGAGCGGACATCGGGAACAAAATTTGTGCGTATGGTGCGTGCACAATGTGTACCCACATTGAAGCGAGAGGGAAGATATGTTACTTCGTAGGCCTGACAGAGACAGAAATAGAATGTACCCTTCATTTTGTTACAAACATTTTGTTTGCAGTGTCCTCTCTAGTATATTATCTCAATGTATTTTACCTATTATATTGTATATGGACAGAGACTACAATATCGTTAAAAGCGGATAACCCATCTACGATGCCTCTGATGATATATGTCCCAATCAATCGATGAAAGACACTCGTATCTCGCCAATGGATTCACTCCATCTAGTGACTTACTATTGTGTAGAATGTAGTCTCTTTGTCACTTAGACGCGTTGATGCTAATAGCTTCCAACGCTCCAAGAACTGTTAAAATGTTTATATTTAAACAAAACAGCGAAACTGCATTGTGTTGTTAAGATACTTCATGGGTACTTAAAAAGCGCATCAATTAAGTTGTCCAAGCATGCCTTGCAGAGCATGCAAATATATGCAAAGACGAAGGGGCTTACTTGGGACCGCAAATGAAACGGGCGTTATTGCTGCTTATACTGTTTAACTGTTTAATTTGATATGGTAATCTATAATAAATTACCATATCAAATTAAACAGTTAAACTCAATACAATTTAAAAAACAATTACATGCCTTTCTAATTAGCAGGTGTTACTATACAATTAATGAATTCCTTGTTGATGACTTAGGAAAATTAAAGTGAAAAGTTAAAAATATTTAGTTATTAAATGCTATTATGTCAATATGATGTATTAGATTTTCTGAGCGACGACTTTCATTAATTAGACATGATTTTATACATTAATTATATTTTGTCATTTCTCTTATATTAATTATTTGATAATCATAATGACTACAAAAAATGTATTTCGAATTAAATTACTGACGGAATAAAAACTGACGGAAGTCACACTTGTATGCCAATTTGTAGGCAGATCATAGAGCACCTAACTATGTATGTATCAACCCTGTACCTATGTATCACAAGTGAAATAAAGAATTTTGAATTTTTTTGAATTTTTTGAATTTTGAATATAAGTATTTGAAATGTGGGTAAATTAACATACAGAGCCCAGAATATTATGAACAAAACTTAACATGTTATATATCAGGATGGCAAGCGCAGTTGAATGCCAAGCATTACTTTGTAATTCATGGTGTTGTTTAATTTTGCTACTGTTCATAAACGGCTGTATCATTAGGAAAACGGCATGCTCTTCTCGACATTAAATGCATGGCCGGGATGTTACCACTGTCTAATTGAGAACCTCCGTTAACTTCACTTTGGCTTGCAATTGCATATAGCCGGAGGACCAAGAATTGGTAGGGCATTTAATATATTTACATAATAAACTGACAGGAAAACATATCCAATTATAATTAATCAATATGTTGAGTTTTACACACGAGTTAATTAAATGGAATAAAACAACGCTGCAGACACGGATCGAGGCTCGTTTCCATTAAAACCGTACACAGCTCTTAATGCATTGATTTACTAATGGAAGTGTATTTAAACGGCATCAGTACTGACATATTTCAGTGATTTAACGTACTACACTTATGAGGGTTAATTTATTAATAGTTGTAGATCGTTCTTCATCATCCGAGAGCATAGGTTATGAACGGCGAAGGCTTAGCTTCAATTTCCTGCCTAAAAAGTGCGCATCAATATAATCTCGTGGGTGATATGTCTTAAGCGTGGATGTCGATTTACGTTTTCTATAATTAAGAAAGATAAAGAAACGTTTTTTTTTATTGTCTTTATAGGCAGACGAGCTAGCGGCCCACCTAGTGGTTACCGGTTACCGCTGCTCATGGATCTCTGCAATGCCAGGAGACTAACACAACAAAGTTGTGCAGTACCTTAAGGAGAGTACAAAATATTGGTCACCAACTTTAAAATTAAGACGTAGATGTCATCAGATGACAAAAAAGAAAAAGATAACGGAGAATGGCTATTACCTACTTCCACTAAATACATTCGTATTATTATTTTTCTCGACCCTGGCAAATATAAACATCCTAGATAAATTGTCTATATTATGAAGTAAAACCCAATAATGGACCCTTAATAGTTCTCCACAATTATATTCATAGCATGTGAAATCGACCAGTCACTTTATTTCAGCATGATTGAATAAAACAACTATTCGCAAAATGACTAATATTAGGTTCGTAAAATTGTCATATTTTGTGACGTGTTTAATTTAGTACATAATAGTAACTAATAATATTAATAAGTAAATTAGCACGCCATATATTACTTTATTCCCTCTTTTATAAATCGCAATAATCAAAAAAAGTGGCGCATCTGTCACGGTCATTTTCAAAACTGTGCAATTTTGAAAATGACGCTCATCATCATAATATTATGATGATAATTTTTAATAAATTATGTTATAATTAATAGTTTGCGTAATAACTTAAAAAGTATTAAACAAACCAATCACAAAATGTGTCGAGATTCATAAATGACTGAACCCGTCATATCCGATGTGAACCGATGTCATATCCAATAAATGTTGACAGCTGTGCGCATAGGAAATACGAGTAAATTGTTATTCAGCGTACATTAGCTATCGGGAAACGTTCGGCAAATATTAATCCATCATGAGTAGAATGCATTTCGATATTTGCTTAAGGGTTCCTCGGATGAATTCTATTGTATTGGAGAATAGAATAGCAAAGGTAAAAAATACTAAATTGGCAAGATTCTAGCTACCTAAAACAACATTGAATGTTTGATAACTGGCATATAAAGATAATATTATATCTTTTGAGTTGTTTTCCATATTTTATAATCCTACCTGTACTTACGGAAATAAATTATGTCGTTAATTTATTTTAAACGCACAAGTTTGATATCCTCCGTAGGGTTTTGCCAGTAAAGTGAAGTAGGATTTGTTAGACCCAAGGTCGACCCCAATATTTTCAATTGGTTGAATGCTCATAACTCTTATAAAATCATAGGTATTGTCCTCGAGAGTAGAACAGTAGTAGGATGTTCTTTTTAGCCTGGATGGCACCACCTTAATCCTTCTCTCTCAATCTATCTTTCCTTTGGGGTACAGAAAGTCCACTGCTGAACAAAGGCCTCTCCCAAGGATTTCCACATCAATCTGTTGGAAGCGGCCTACCTATAGCTATACCCTGCAACCTTAACTATGCTGTCCGTCCATCAATCACAATGACGGGAAATTACAGGATGTAGTATTGTAGTAGGTGCGAAAAAGAAACAAATGCTGGCATAAAAACTGTTCAGTCTCAAATATTTTGTTTATTTTTATTATTATTGTATTTTATTCTACATGAAAAGACAAACAACTCTGAACCTACGTGTACAATCCCACCCATTTGCCTTCGCTGATATCTTCCAGAAATTCTTTGGATGGAATGGGCTATATGGAAGTAGACATACAACGGGGCTCTTTGACTATAAAACTAGTCATATCACTCACTCCTGAATAAACAAACGGCAGCTAACTCAGTGTAATTCCAACGCGAATGCTCTAACTACTTCAGCATTCAATAGCATTTGCAATCTGAATAGCAAACGACTCGACACAGCGCTACAGACGAAATAAAACCTGCGAAACGCACACGATTGTGGATTGTTTGATGCGACAATGAGCGCACTTACACGTGGAATATGTGTTTGTTTTGTGTGGCAATATGACGTTGCTTATTACCTTATCGATTTACAAGTGGTTTTGTTAGTGGCTAGAGTAAAGTTATCTTGATAGCAGTATGGGATCCATATAAGGAGAGCGATAAGCGAATGACATTGAGAATAGCTATTTAACGGAATGTCGGGAAATTTGATGCTAAAACATAAATATGTGAAGAATCAAAATGAAATGCATTTTTATTAAATAAATTTTATCGCAACTATATACTTAAGAGATCTTTGCAAGAATTTCAAAGGGATGTAAAGTTCACCAACTGTTGTGGATTAAGGACCTTCTATCATAGATATAAGGATTGACTCTGTTACTGAAGCCATAGACAAAGTTAACGAAGACTTAGCTCGTATAAAACAGTGGGCCGACAGTTTTGGTCTGGCCGTCAACCCAAGTAAATGTCAGGCAATTATTGTAGGTAGCCCAAGGATGGTGAGTAGGTTGGACACTTCACTTATCCCTCCTCTTACTTATAATGGCACAGTTATTGAATGGAGCTCTGCAGTAAAAGACCTAGGCATACTGATCGATTCCTCTCTGAACTGGCGTGCTCAAGTTAATGCAGTTTGCCAGAAGGTTACGGGTACTCTACGTGTTCTTTATCGCTTGAAGAACTTCCTTCCTGTGAAAACCAAGACGATGCTTGTGCAAACCTTGATATTTCCTTTAATCGACTATGGTGATGTGTGCTATTTTGATCTGGATGCAGAACACCTCAATAAACTCGACCGGCTTCTTAATAACTGCATTCGATTCATTTTTAATCTCCGAAAATATGATCATATTTCTTCTTTTCGCTCACACTTAAAATTGTTACCAATACGTCAACATCGTTCTTTACACGCCCTTACAACTCTTTTTTCCATTCTAATGTCCCTTGCTTCACCTTCTTATTTGTCGTCTCAATTTAATTACTTAGGGAGTAACCATAATAGGAATCTTCGCTCACTTAATCATCTCCTTCTGCAGTGCCCTTCCCACACCTCTAATTTCATACATTCTTCTTTCTTTATTCAGTTAATTCTTCTGTGGAATGCACTCCCCCTCGGAATCAGGTCGTCTAGTACTCGTATGACATTTAAAGGGAAAGTCCGACAACATTTAATTGATAAATTGGCAGAATAATTTTAGTATGTTTTATGAAGTATATGTATCTATAAGTATAAAATATATGTAATTTTGTATATTTATGTATGTATTTATATTTATTTATATAATATGCAGACTATAATCACATTAATTTATGTATATATACCGGGTATCTCAAGACTGCTACCGAAGACGAAGCCGGGTGGTAGTTTTAGTGACTACAAACACAATGCAACTAAAAATTTCGCAAAGAAACGCGACAATTATTTTTTATACATACATACATACATAAACTCACGCCTTGTTCCCAGAAGGGGTAGGCAGAGGTGCGAGGGCACCCACATTTCGCCTTGTATGTTCCGTCCCACAATGTGATAGGTGGCGAGCCTATCGCCATATCGGGCACAATTCCTGACTCTGGGCTGATACTGAATAGAAAAATCCAATATCACTTTGCCCAACCCGGGATTCGAACCCGAGACCTTAGCTTTATAACCGTACCCTAGTACAACTACGCCACCGAGGCAATTATTTTTTATGATTTTTTAAATATCGTTATTTTTGGGTGGTAAATCCATAGTTTTTGCTAAAATAATAATTAAAACTCTTTTATACCTCATATTATTTATAAATAAAAGGGTATACACTATTATTTTAGGTAAAAATGTATTTACCACCCAAATATGGTCATAGGAAAAAAATAACTAAAAAAAATTTGTCGCTTTTTTTTTGCAACTTTTTCTGTTGCATTGTGTCTGAAGTCGCTTAAACTACCACCTGGCTTCGTTTTCGTTAGCAGTCTTGATATACCCTGTATAATATATTCTTCTGATATTTATTAGTTTACAACTGAATTTTTATTTTATTATTATATAGAGATGCGCCTACTTTGATTTCTCTGCACCACCCAAAGGTTGACTGGGAGAGAATGCCTCAGGCATTAAGTCCGCCTTTATACTTTGTATATAAAGCATTTAAATAAATAAATAAATATAAGAGACCTAGCAGTAAAAGTATTTACTCATATAATTGGGTCATGAAACCGCACAAATACACGTATATACGTGAATTTATCGCATATAAATACTAAAGTATCTATATCAAAACCCTCACGCCGATCTCAATTCATGTTTCTCGCGCCCCAACTCCATTAAAATCAATATTTATTGACAAGCTGCCTTTCAATTAATTAAAGTTCATATTGTAATACTACTTACGCGCACCTAGGTATATTATTAAAGATCTTATAAGCCTCGCTAAGCTATTGTCATAGCGCTCGCCGTCCTGAGACATAAGATATTAAGTCTCAATATGTTCAATAGTTACTCCGGTTACAATGTCCTTCAATCCGAAACATAACAGTGCATTGACACTGCTGTTTGGTGGTGCATGAAATATACTTTACGGTGATAGAATTGAATTGTTGACACGGCACTCCTGTACTTTCAAGGGTTTGATTGAGAGAGGTTAGGCCATAGTTCATTACACTGAATTAGTTCATATTAGTGATCCTCACATACCTACAATAGAAAATCTTGCAAAATTCCTCGAGATGTTTTTCTTGGTCGTTAAAGTTCACTTTAAATGCAAGCATATTAATATGTGTAAAAATAATATCTTTAAACATTCAAAAAAATTAGCTTCAAAATTATAATATTAATATTAATTACTATAATTAGCTATAATCCAACCTCTTTTCATGCTAAATCCAGTAATGATCGGGAATATTCAAACAAAAGCTAATTTGATTGATTGGCAGATTTCAATCATAATAATTTTAAGACTTGATCGACTTGTTAAAATCATAAATTGGATTGTTTTAAAATAATGTTTCAATTTAATTGAAATCATTCACTACTTGTATGGAAAATTAACTACTTGTTTTTATTGCTTTGAATGGCGAGACGAGGTGACATTCGCCTGATGGTAAGCGATGAGACAGATCATGGCATGGATGACAGCCTCCGTGGCGCAGTTGGTTAGACGCCGCCTGTGAAACGAGAGGCCGCGGGTTCGATCCCCGCACCGAGAGAAATGTTTGTGCGGCCCACGAATATTTCTTCGGGGCTGGGTGTTTGTGATACCGAAAAGTCTAACGTAGTTCCTGATACCCACGACACAAGAAAGGATCTTAGTGTGGGGTCAGGACTATGTATGTGACTGTTGGGTGTTATTTATTATTATTATTATTATTTATGGACAATAGCAATGATAGGCATTCCATTGTGATCGCCATCCTTAGACAGGGCACTACTGAGCTGTGGACTTCCTGCGGCTAAAATTATGAAAATTATATTGGTGAGTTTCATCATATCAGGAGACTGCCCTCACACCCACCACTGTAACTCCTGTGAGCCAGGATCAACAGTGGTATGCAAAGTAATGGCACCGAGCATTGAAGCTCGGCGAGTCTCCGGGAATGTCTAACTTATCTTTAACCCGCAACGAAATTAATCAGAAAGTTAAATTAAAAGGAGGAGTTGGAAATAAATTATTGTCCACTTCACTTTTCATCATATCAGTGTTACATATTTAGACGACTGTACGACGAAATTAACTGTAAAGCACCCAATGGTACTAACCCTAATGAGAATTAATTGATGCAGCTTGTCTGTCTCTCACGATAAAACTATGATAAAATAAAGCTTGCGTCACCATAACTAGTACTAAGGTCAATAGTTCAATTATCGGGTGATGTACTAGTAAAATAAGCATAATATACAAATCAATTCCTCATGAATGAGCCACGGATGTTTCGCTCGCAGTTTTAACGAATGCACTCGATGTTGGACGAAGTTTGCGCCCCAACAACGGAAAATACTAATGAACTGGCCGCTCGTACTTTTTTCTTTTCATTCACAACCGTTCAATTAGGGTTGCCAGTGATCGGTGTTTTGGTGGAATGTAATTTTTGGACACTGTAGTCTTTTCTTCAGTCGTGTTGTAACGGGCTTTAAAAAATCATTCTCGTACAATTTAAAGTTTTAGACACAAACTACTATCCTAGAGTGACATACTATGGAGACAAAAAGTTTCCGATAAATGTTTTGTACTGTAAACGATAAAAATCTTGTAACGTGTAAATTAATTTTTCTTATCCGAGTTGAAAATTTATTAAAATATTTCATTACACATAAAATAATTATGGTCCGGGTTTAATGAAGCCCGAATCACATAATAAGTGCTAAGTTATCATCAGTATTAATATTAATGACATCTCGTGGAATACATATTATATCTAGCTCTGTGCTGTAGGTAGACATTTTCGAAACTTACCTTTTAGAGGCAATATAAACTAGGTTAAATACTTTTGTTAAAACTATAATCCAATCAAATAATTATTTCTCTTTTTTTATATTATGTCCCGAAAATACAGATTTCCGAATTACTAACCCTAGTTCGAACAGTCGAACACTGCTCTATAATTGATTGGTCAGATTTCAAATAACTTCTAGTTGGATGTTTAGAATAGGAAACATTATTACGAATGGATGGACTAAACGTTTTTTTTATTGCAATTTATAGCGAGGCCACCGCTCATGAACAATAGCAATGAAAAATTAAAATTACAAAGCAATGCTTGGCATTCCACTTTGCTCGCTATCCTCTATCCTGAGACATAAGATGTTTAGTCTTAATATTTTCAGTAGTTCTTCTGGCTACACTGTCCTTCAAATTGAAACAGTGCTTTGCACTGTTGTTTGGCGGGAGAAATAGACATTGCGGTGGTACCTACCCAGACGGCGACTCATATATGAGAAACCTACCACCAGTATACACACAACAGTTTACAACAGCGAATCGATGAATATAGTTTAAAGCCACCGAATACAGCGATTAAGGAATCGACATAGTGAATGAATTGTGCTGCATTTCGGATTCATCCTGTTTATATTCGGGAGCAATCAATTTGGCACATTTATGTCGGTCAACGAAGCGTACATTTTCACTATTTGAAGTACTCTCAGGACATCACAGCACTTATCAATCCGTGCATTTAGTCCACATTGCTATTTTTCTTTTATTTCTTTTGCCAAGAACATCATTGTTTAACATAATACTGCTGAACATAGGCCTCCCATAATGATTTCCACAGTGACCTGTTGGAGGCAGCTTGCATTCAGCAACGTCCCGCGACCTTTACCAGGTCGTCTGACCACCTGGTGGGTGGACGTCTTACGCTGCGCTTATCGCTACGTGGCCTCCGTTTTACAATTATTAAATTACAATTTAATATATATTATTAAGTTAAATTATACGTATAATATTTTATTAGCAAGGATCACTTCCTGTGGTATTCCATACAAATGAAAATTAATCAGCCCTCATTTAAAAGTTATGCCGCCCCGCATCATCTACCTACTGCTAATTACTACATTCATTCATTCATTCATATCTTCTTAGAATCTTGACAGCCATTCATTTACTTCTAGTTAGCATCAAAACTAAAATATTCATAAAGTTTTCTTTCCTACAAAAGTAACCTTCTCTCAAAGACTGTTTATTACCGGTCTTTACAAAAACCTTACTTCAAAGATTGCTTTTGAAAATCTTTCTTAAAGGCGTCTTGAGAATAAAATATTACTATATTTAAAATAATGTCTATACAAACCTGAGTCTCATCCATCATATTAAATAAATAAAATTTTAAAAGTCGAAGTAATTTATGGATGTAGGAAATATAGTTCATTTTTGATAAAAGTAATATTTTATGCGAAAAATTTACCGCGGCTGATGAATAAGAAATATTGGAATGTTTTAAAATTTCCATCTTTTTGAGTTCTATATGCGGGAAGAGTAGCTAAGCGATACGACTACAATGTATATTAGGATCAGTCCAGCTAACTCTAACCATCTTGTCCTACAAAAAATATTGATTAAAGCTACCTTTTATTTATTTATTATCATCATTACTAAAAATAAAGATGCAGATTCAGTATGTATTTTAGCATTTTTAAAAACACAAAAGTTTGTCCATAACGATATTTATCTACAAGTCGACGCAAGGCGATTATACATGTTTTTATACCTATCCCATTTTAGTGCATATTTATCGATTCATTATTTATTGCATCTTCTCTGTATTGATTCATAAGAAGGAACAATCGACATTTCCGTATTTATTCAAACCTCTTTAAACAGTTCTACAATAACAACTATACATTTATGTATCAGTTAACATCGCGTAGCTTCGCACGATAAGATTTTGCAGGAGTAATTTTCATAAAATTTCAAATGTACAAACTTTTTCATCAACAAGGCTCGATGATCAATACTTGTTTTAACTCCAAAATACCCCGCAGAACTTTACACTTTAGCCGTGATTTTATTTTTGTTCTACTTGTACGCCTGAATTTTAATTATAATTTTTATCGGCCCAATATCCCTACCATTAAAGGGTACGCAAGTTTTCTGGGGAATGAAAAATAAAATACAACCTTCATACTATAGAAAGTTGAAGTCGCAAACTATGATATTAATCTGGTGTATTGTACATCTGAAATAACCTATCAAAAAGTACGGGTTCACAAAACGTAGACCCAAAATTAATTCTTGTGCTTAAGACAGTCTTAAACCACTGAAAATTATTATAATAGTAATAATGGCCAACAAAGATAGCTATCACTGTACAATCGATGTAAAAGTCAGCGTCAGTTTTACTGGTGGTAGGTCTCTCATATGAGAGAGGCCGCCTGGGTAGATACCACAGCAATATCTATTTCTCCCGCCAAACATCAGCGTAATTTCTGAACTGTTGTGTTTCGATTTGAAGGACAATGTAGTCAGAGTAACTACTGTTCATAATGAAACTTAACATCTTATGTCTCTAGATGACGTGCGCAGTGGAATGTCAAGCATTGCTTTGTAATTCATAGTGTTTTTGGTTCTGACAATGTGCATGAGCAGTCGTTTTGCTTACCATCAGAGGAATGGCACGGACGTCACGTCAGCTATAGGAAAAATAAATAGTTCCAAAGACCCAACCAAGTATAACATATGTCGCGACTAGTACATTGGAATCGTCCATTGCTTATACAATTTCAAAAAAAATGGCGACTTTCGACAACAGTTTATAGTATCAATATAAAAGATATAAACAAATCTCTTTAAACTCAATACGCTATCAAAAAAATATTCCAAAATGAAAAAAACGGTTCCAAAGAAAATATTTGACTAATTTACCTTCCGAACATCTTCACCTTGATCATAATTAGCTGGAGATAGAGAGTGAAAATTCATCATGAACTCCTTCGGGGAACATCATTAAAACTTCCAGCTTGATCTATTATTTGAAAGGCGGCAGGCGACAAAACTATTCGACAGACGCGCGACTTTACCAATTATATTGTAATGAAGTGAAATTCACTTTGTGATGTTTCCCTCTCAGTGCAAACGAGTCATTTCTTTGTAAAAAAGCAGTTTTGGTGGCATTTATCGGATAAGTTAACAATAACATTAATTACTTTAACTTCTCTGATTACATAAATGCAGGACTTTCATACATCGTTGCTAGCATTAGGAATAGTTTTTCATCAAAATCCTTTTCCAATGTCAGGCTTTTTGCTATGCAGTTTTGTATGCTTCACATTGTTTATTTACGCTTTATTTATGTCCCTATAATACGAGTAATATGTCATTATAAAGTACTTTAAGCTTATTCACCTTATTTCGAGTATAAGACACAAATCCTGACAACCAACGAAATCTATAAACGCTCTAATCACTATAGTGTCTAAATGTTACAAACGTTACCCGATTCCAACCAAAAAACCTTCTATTTGAATTCGGAAATGGTTTGCAATCTCGTCAGATATGGAAAGCGGGCAGGTGGGCTCTTTGTCCAATCAGTGGCAAGATGTATACGTATCTACAGCAGACAACGTTTTTCGGATACCTGAAATTTACTACTAGGTTCTATCGATTCCTATATTGACATGCACGAGATACGTCAAACGCAGCGACGCGACGGTTGACTGTAATATTTACGTGGCAGTGCGACTGGATTGCTTATATGTGCCAGAAAATGTTCTGAAAATAACAGGATGTATTTTATCGCACATAAATGTAAGATATCGCGTTAATGTTTATTTTGTCAATCAATTCAGATTCTTGTTCGTTACTGGAAACTTAATTTTATAATTAAACTGGAAAATTAATATTATAATTTAAAGTTATTTTTCTATGTGTTGACTGCAGAGTATTTTTGGGTGAATATTACCTTTCACATTACATTCATTTCTATAATCCTAATAAAGCGTAAGAAAAAATATCAAATCATAAGTTGAGTCGTTGGCGTGAAAGTGTAACAAACAAATACATTTGCTTCTATGATAGAAGTAAAACTATTTTCATACCGTATCTTAACGCAATGTAACAATCAACTCAGCACTTTATAAATAGACCATGCTTTATCGAGGATTTTGATACAAGGCTTATGTGACGTCCATCGGTCTAGACGGTTACTTATTAGCGATACTGCCAAAACTTGACATAGTAATCTGATATGTTTGCCATCATATTTGAGCCATACCCCTTCTAGTTTGTTTCAGCAAGCCTTTGATGACCAAGTTAAATCTGTAATACATTGTCTGAAGGTCCGAATTTGTGTGATCAAAAGTATTTTTGGTAGGGTAGTTATGATACGGTGACAATTTGTGTGTATCTATAACAGCCGATGTACTATGGTATTGCTAGTTATATTCTCACGATGGGGAGCAAGAGGAAATCGAATATAAATTTTAAGGAACTTTTTAATTTTAACCTATTGATTACTCCTGTTCCTCCGGCTGTGAAACGGGAAGCTGGAGATTCGATCCCTGCACCGAGATTAATATTTGTGTGAACCACAGGTATTTGTTTCGAGTTAACTTTTTCTGAGACCGAAAAGTCTCTTGTCGTTTCTGATATCCGAGCCGAAAGTCTCGATCTGACTTGACTTTTGGGTGTATTTATTTATTTAGTACGATGGCTGGCACTAAGTGTTCTTCTATTGATTATTTACAATTAAAATGTCTAATAGTATTTCTTTATTAGTCTCGAATAGGCCAGAACCTCCGAAAACAGCTAGTACACTTATATATTTAATGTTTGCCTAAAAGCTAATATTATTATCCTCACACACAGATTTACCGACTAGCAAGTAAATCTCTTGGTAAGATTAATGTGGCGACCTTCGTCACGTCACGGCGTCGTGTCGCCTTTGTCTCATGCTTGAGTGAACGCTATCACATACATTCAAGCTGTTGCATGAATCAGCATGGGGGAAGAATTTGATAGACAACTTGAAAACATCCTAGACTCTAACAGTAGCCCTCCGATAAAATCAATACTGCACAGTAATAGTGCCTAAAATCGAAAGTCTTCGATAGTTGTGTGTTACCAGTGATGACATACGGCACCGAGACGTGGCCTCTCACTGTGGGCCTCATTAAAAGGCTCAAAGTCACTCAACGAGCCATGGAGCGGGCTATGCTCGGTGTTTCCCTACGAGATCGAATCAGAAATGAGGAGATCCGTAGGAGAACCATGGTTACCGACATAGCCCATAGGATTGGCAAGTTGAAGTGGCAGTGGGCCGGGCACATAGCTCGTAGAACCGATGGCCGTTGGGGCCGAAAGGTTCTCGAGTGGAGGCCACGTATAGGCAAGCGAAGTGTTGGACGCCCGCCTACAAGGTGGACGGACGATCTGACTAAGGTCGCAGGAAGTCGCTGGATGCAGGCCGCTTCCAACAGGTCATTGTGGAGATCATTGGGGGAGGCCTATGTTCAGCAGTGGACTTCCTGTGGCTGATATGATGATGATGATGATGACAGTAAAAAGCTGGTATGGTTTTGCAAAAGAATATTTACTTTATAATATGTACCTTCATAGGTGACTAGAAATATAGAAACCGAATGGTTTTGACCTAAGAGCTCCTACGAAGCAATGTGCAAATGTATGAAAAAGTTTTGCATAATTTCATAGAAAGAAATGTAATGCAGAGTGCACTATTTTAAACGACCACTTTAAATATCGTGAACGAATTATTTTTATCCGATTCCAGCCAATCACCGGCAAGAGTTGGACGTTTAAAAAAAGAGAAAGCCTCTTATTGGCCGGCGATAAATTCCAATTTCGAATTCGGCAGTCGCAGGCGTTAGGGTTGCCAGATGTTGTGCTAATTGGATTTTTCTGGATATTTTATTTGGCAAGTGCCTTGGGTATCTCTTTGAAAGCTTTTGAGGCCAATAGTGTCCGTAAATCAGGATAAGCTGGTACTACGCTAGATTACTTTTTGTCTATTCTAAATACCGTGAGAATTAAGTCTTTCAAACTGCAAAATAGAAATTATTTATCTCAGTAATCACGATCTTCTCTTTAATAGAAACACAATGCATCAATGCAAGATAATTTTTGGGGCGACGTTGTCATAGTTCAAAAAAAACACCTTTAAAATAAGAATAAAAACATAATTTTTGTGCATATTAGAGAATGATGTCGGTATCATTTTAGGCGGGTATTCTTTGACTATCACAAACATTATTGTGGGGCAAATAACCTGCACACAAGCGATAGGTTCATTACTATTTTAATCAGAACCGACACAATTGCATTCCCTAAAATATGAAAACCAAAATTTCCACTACACTCTGGTGACTTTATTTGTTACTATAACAACTTTAAATGTATATGTTATGGGCCAAGTGATTAATCGGGCATTATGAATAATGCCCAGGCAATATGAATAATGTCCAATAAGAGCGGGCAATGTGATTATTACCAATCAATTTATCACATTGCCCGGGCATTATGAATAATGCCAAGTGCCTATTGGGCAGAGTGATGTAAAGCGAATCAAAATCAAAACAATTAGCCGAAGTGGTAGAATTTAGAATAGGGCAGCACGTGGGGGTGGGTTGAGAGGAGTGGAGGTGGAGGGGGAGTGTCGCACCTCCCCTGGTACCACTCCCATGAAAAGATAACGTACCATTCCTGAGAAATATCTATTATAGCAACCTAACCCTTAAAACACTTGTTGTCAATACAAATTAGCTTCTGCTTCGTCTCCGGCGCTACGGGAAGTTCAGCCCCTTCGCTCTTGCGTAACAAAAGATAGGCAACCATGCTCACCTCCGCAGCTTCGGCTTGCTGGTCGCCTCGGGCGACCAGCCTCAGCCGCTACGGCTCGCACGGTTGCCTATCCTTCGTTACAGCGGGCGGGGGCTGCTCTCCCTCCGCGCCTCCGGCTTTTTATATACACTCTAGGGTCGGTGGCCAAAAGACTATGTAAAGTCGGGGTGTTCCGATTTGGTTTTGGGGCACAGTCAACCTAACTGATCCATAAAGTGGGTACACTAATTTTCTTCTGAAGATAATGTTTCGGACGTTAAAAAACAACTAAACATAAGCAGATCAATTCAACCTTTCTAATTTATGGGTCTATCGCAGATGCGACAATGCGGCAACGCACCACGTAAAAAATCACCTATTAATAACATTGCCCGATCATCATGTAGCCATATTCATAAGACCCAGGCAATGTGATAAATAGGTGAGTTTAGATTGTAATTAATCACTTGGCCCGATATGGTTCGGCAATATTCATACTGCCTGGGCATTGTTAATACTGCCCGCATTAATCACTTGGCCCATAACATATATTATACGAAATGTAATTAAAAAATAGGCCAAGTCGATGCACGATTGAAAAGCAACCCAGCATTCCCAGGAGGGAAAGAAAATTATTACAGTGTAGAGCAATTTGTTTGATAGCTCATTGGCGACACTGACTCTGGTTTAGATTGCCATCGAGAATCCATTATACCTATATACTCCATGCCATCACTTAAAGTGCTCCACGGGGAGATCTTCGTTATCAGATTTTTTTATTTCCTCAGATATGAGAGGTCGGTCCAAATAGGTTCTGTTATTGGTTTTACGACCGACCCTTGCATGATACGCCTTCTTTTATAATAGGAATGTTGTTGTGCAGTTCAATTAAAATTATAAGGAAGAGGGACAGCATTTAATATTTTGAGTTCATTATATCAGATAGGCATACTCGAACTATGAAATGCCTGTTGGTTACGCAACTTTAAATATACTCATTGAAATAAAACTATTATTTACGGATTTTATCGCGAAATTAGTTTAATTTTTACATTTTTAACTTAAATTAATAATTGTAAAATAAGGGTAGTTGAATTGTAACAGTCACAGAGCGGACGTCTAATACCTCAGTCCGCCCCGTGACCACGAAAGCTGTAAAGTGATCGAAACGTCGGGAAGTTAAAAATGTAAAAAATTAAACTAAATTCGCGATAAAATCCGTAAATAATAGTTTTATTTCAATGTGTAACATTCGCGTAAATCTAAGAAACCATTTAAATATACTTTTCGTATGTTGATGTTAATTAATATGAATATTATTTTAGACTATGGCGTATATACAGGTGGCGTTCGAATACCGGGTCCAGTGAAGTGATAGCGGGTTTTTCAATTTGGTTACGCCATATTTATACATTTCGATACAAGGTCATTGTTTAGTCGACGATGTCTCAAACCGCCATTTTATATGTATTTCACGCGCAGTTGGCAGTATTGTAGAGTCCTTAACTAACTAACATTCCCGCTCTTTCCTTCACCCTCTAACGCACGCTTTACCGTATATTCTGTACTTTTCGCGCGTGACGTTGCGCGAGGACCACGGGGACGGGCTAGCGCACCCCCAGTTCCGCATTTTCATTTACATTTTCAGTTTCCATTACCAGCCTGAAGTCAAAAAATTTTTGTCGATATGGTGATGAGCTCGCCACCTATCATATTTTGGGACGGACTCACAAGGTGATACGTGGGTGTACTGCTTGCTACCAGCACCTATTCTTACCCCTTTTGGGAAAAAGCCGTGAATTTAGGTAGGTATCATTTTATATTCTATTGCTATCTGTGCATTTGAATGGATTTTTCCCTCCACCGATTAAAACTACTGCAATGATACAAAACTAGCACAAAAATTCAAATTCGCATTCCATAATCAATAACAATACTGCGCAATAAGTTACCATCCATATCGCAGAAGATAAAGCAGTACCGGAATTTTCACGCCACGCGTGCGGTTTCCAAATAGGATGAATAATCGAGTGCATTTAGCCGCAGCAGGACCGTAATCTAACCGTGATCACGGCATTCACAGATTTCAAGCACTAAGCGCAGTTCCCAGTTTAGTTTCCAAACTAGATATCAGTGGGGTTACTCCATGAAACGATTCGAACTTCGAACGTACGAATGTTTGACGTCTGGAGTAAACTATATCTTACTCCAGTTTTCCACTTCTAAATATCGATACTATTCTCTATTACACTTATAATTTTCTTCGAACTTACTCTATAGTCACGACGTACGATAGATGACTCCAATATTTTGTCGAGTATTTAGGCACATTTGTGAAATTTTAGGTACAGCGTCCGAACATTCGAAGTTCATATCGTTTCATAGAGTAACCCCCCTGAACGCAATTGCGTCCCGCTACTGATTCACACCATTACCCGCTTCGAACAAGATTCACAGTTCTTAACAGCTTCGTGGTTTGGTTGATGATATTGCTAAAGACTCAATTCCCTTCTTCGACGTTCATTTGTCTTTCAATTTAAAATAGTGGAATACCACCTTTACAATTTATTTTCAATTGCTTATGAAATGAAATGATCAAACCTCATATAATAATTGTTTTAATGTTTTTATTTTTAGTAGCTTAAGAATTATTTTCTATTATTGTTTTTCTTTTTAATCTGCAATTTGTTAGTTTTACTGTATTTAATATTTTTTTGCAATTGGCACCTGTAACTTGATTTTACTATTTTTTTTTTTATTGCATTGAATGGCGAGACGAGCATGCCGTTCACCTGATGGTAAGCGATGCGACCGCTCATGAACAGTAGCAAAACCAAACAACACCTTGAATTACAAAGCAATGCTTGGCATTCAACTGCGCTCGCCATCCTGAGACACAAGATGTTGAGTCTCCATATGTCCAGTAGTTACTCTGGCTACAATGTCCTTCAATCCGAAACAAAACAGTGCATTTAAACTGCTGTTTGACGGGAGAAATAGACATTGCGGTGGTACCCACCCAGGCAGCCTCTCACATATGAGAGACCTACCACTAGTTAAAAATGGACCAGTAAAAATTGGGACACAAGCGTTTGGATTATAATTATTATATAGAAAAAACAAACTTGGTGTTACTTCATAACGTTTTCCCCATGTTGCAAGTTGAGACTGAACAACAACAATACACTTTGGGTTATATTTTTTTCAAATGACAAAATTGTAATGGAGAAAGTGTAATTTATAATGACAGTGGATAAAAAGACTTTAATTCTGCATCCGTCGTGCCACTAGATTTCTTTAGGCCAACCTACCGGCCAATCTTCATACCACGCAATGGTAAACAATTTAGGGGCAAGTTATTGAACAAAACATAACTTAGAGGGATACAAAAAAATGTTAAAAACTTACACGATTCACTAAGGCCATTTGTAATTATTTTTAACATTTTTGAAACCCATAAAAAAACAAACCATTACATTTTAATGCTAGAATACCTCAGAACGGGGTTCATTTAGAGATAGAATTTGTCTAATTCCGAACATTATTCAAACGACTGAACGAAGCAAATCTATTTAAGGTGCTGTTACGACAAAAGCAGAAGTAATATTCTCTATTCAAAAGGAAAAAACGGCTGATCATCTGCAAAGAAATTGAATAGTTCGTGGTATATTAAAAAATAGTATTATTCAATTACAAGTTCCTCTTTTACATTTTACAGAGTAATCAATAATTAGAAAATTGAAAATGTGATTCTAATTGAAGAGATTGTAACAGTATTTTAGCATATTGCCAAATTCAGACAAAGCTACCAAATTATGTAATTTATTCTTTATTTGTATGGGTGGGAAAAATATTTTTAAGGAATTGAGCATGCTTAGCTTACTAATTATAGATATAAACCTTGAAAATGAATAGTAAGGGAGTGACATAGTCTTGTTTGACCAAACTCCCAATGAAAATGAAGAAAAAAAACTGTTATAGATGAAATTAATTACATAATGCTACTGTAAATGCTAGTAGAACAAAGTGTTTTAAGCCTATCTGTCGTTAATCGACAAAAAATTGAACACATTATGAAATGCGAATTTACGAAGGCTGTACCAGAAAAGCTAAATAATTACCATGATCACTAATATAGCGGGTTTCCATCAAGTTTAACTATCCAATGTATTTTGTATGACATTGTGGTGCACTCATATTATCTCTAGTAATCTTCAAACCGGAACCAAGGTATTCAATTAAACCGCCACATCTGAACATAACTTGAAAATTTAAATAGAGAACGTAAAAAAGTTTGAAATAAAAAAAAACATAGCCAACTGCCTCAACAGATTTGCAAATAGACTCGTAATGGTTGGTCCGCACCGAGTGACGTAATCACACGAAAGCAAATCACGCCGGTACGTGTGAATTCTTAACAGGATTTATATTTCGGGTAGCTCTATTTCCTCTTCATTTATTTATACTTGTCCTTTTGATTTTAGTGATGGAATTCGTTTTTTAACCGGTTTCGTGCGTGCGTGAGAGTCACACATGTGTTCCAAAAAGGTGATAGTAATGTTGGAGTTCCCAATGCAGGACGATATTCGTAACCGAACGAGCTATCATAAAACACGAAGAAAACGCATCATAGTTACACACCCTTCGGATTTATGCAATGTAAATCGGCTTTCGAATCAAATGGTCTAAATATGTGTACCGATCGATATAAAAGAGACATATTGTTCTTCTTCAAAGTATATTTCCCCCCAATGCTGAGTGCAAGCCTCTTGTAATACACGCCAGGTTGTTCTTTCCCGAGCTTTCCTCATCCAGCTTCTTTCGGCCCTTTCCTTATAAGAGGCATACTAAATATTACTATACCGGGTATATCAAGACTGTTACCGAAAACGAAGCCGGGTGGTAGTTTTAGTGAATACAAACACAGTTTACCTAAAAATTTCGCATAGAAACGCGACAATTTTTTAATTATTTTTTAAATATCAATTCATAGGTTTTGTAATAATAATAATTTAAAGCCTCGCGTACCATAGCGTCTTGACAAATAAAATGGTGTACACTATTATTTAAGAAAAAAACATGTATTTATAAGACGATAGAAAAGAAATAACAAAAATAAATCGTCACAATTTTTTGCACAAAATTTAATTGAATTGTGTCGGAAGTCACTAAAACTACCACCCAGCTTCGTTTTCGGTAGCAGTCTTGATATATCCTGTATTATGTGTGTGCCATGTATACTGATCTGATATAAACCTAAAATTTTCGACTTTAAACATAGCTTGAAATTACTGGCGCCTAGAGGTACACCGTTTTCAAAGCCAAAACGTTTACCAATGAGCAAATTACCATAATTCAACCCGATTATCTTTTATTATTCCGAAGGCATTTCAGTAATTTCCCCGCGGGAAGAATGGTGAGATAAAGCATGTATCTCGAACTGAATAGACGTACAATCAGGCAGACGATCGTCACGAAATAGAGATCACATTTTTTAAAGAAAATAATCTAAGTTAAAACATTTGGCCGTTATTAATTCTAAGATTACGAAATACCCAAAAATCTGCTTAAACTTAAATTTAAATTACGTTTTGTATTTTTACTTTTTATTGCACATCAAAAACTGCATTCGTAGCACTTACATCAGGTTTCATAATTCTAGTCTATTTTTTTGCAGAAAACATATGGAATATCAGTAAGATATAGTTTTTCTTAACTGATTATTTGACATGTATAATTGTTATTGCTATTATCTTATGTTTAATTACATAATAATTATGTGATTAGTTGTAAGTAATCAAATATAAGTTAACAGTAGAAAAGAACACGTCGTCTTATTCTTATGGTAAATAAAAAGGACTTAAGGATAAGGAATTAAGTATAAATTATATTTTATACGATCCTGAGAGCACTTTGTCAACGGCAGTAGTCTTTATCTCCAGTTACAAACGCTTTAGGTAGCTTGAAGCATTTGTTGTAAAAAGGAATACGGACTGATTCAAATTGCAGGAATAGTGTTGACTATGTGACAAAGAGTTGAACTGAACAAGATATTTAAGAGTAATATTTTAAATTACATATTTTGCACGAATTGTTGACACAAAGGGTTGAACTGGCCAAAATAATAGTAAACAATAATTATTTATGTATACAGGGTATATCAAGACTGCTACCGAAAACGAAGCCGGGTGGTAGTTTAAGCGACTTCAGACACAATGCAACAGAAAAAGTTGCAAAAAAAGCGTCAATTTTTTTTCCTATGACCATATTTGGTTGGTAAATACATTTTTTCCTAAAATAATAGTGTATACCCTTTTATTTATAAACAATGTAAGGTATAAAAGATTTTAAATTATTATTTTAGCAAAAACTATGGATTAACCACCCAAAAATGACGATATTTAAAAAATCATAATAAATAATTGTCACGTTTCTTTGCGAAATTTTTAGTTGCATTGTGTTTGTAGTCACTAAAACTACCACCCGGCTTCGTTTTCGGTAGCAGTCTTGAGATACCCGGTATATTAATAATACTGCAATATATTTTAAAGGTGAAGGCAAAATTGGCTCGCCAGCACGCACTACATCAGCTCGGTAAATTATATGGCCTACTTCTTCAATCGTTTTTCGAGTATAGAGGAGGCTCATGCCCTACAGTGAGATACAGTGTTGCAATGTCAGAACATTTATGAACAAGTTATAAAGATGAAAAGATAGTCAGTAACAAAAGATGGCATGCCAATCTAAATTGAAAAACTTAAACTTGTTCTAAAACAAACTGACTCTTAATTAAAGCATCAAATAATACTTCTGCAATATCAACTGTTAAACAAAAACAGAAAAAATAGACAATACAACATCTAATCCCGAAACAATCGCGGAACCTTGCCAACCATCAGGCGCACTCGATAAAACGGTTCGAATAAAAAACTATTCCAATACACGTTTCGTACCACCTCGAGCGTTCTCTTGGGCTAATTGCTCCCACTTTTGTTCTGGTTGGAACGATTTAATTACTCGCCCACCTGGTCGGTGAATTTACAATGGCAGTTTTAGTCCCGAAGCCACCGGCCGTTTTAAAGACTTTAACCGCTGTAACTGCGTTCGAACGCAGGTTGGGGAATTTGGGACTATTGATTAGAAGCAGGAATGAAAGTGAAGAATGGCTTTTATAAAAGTCCGGAAGTAGAAGAGAGTAACTATTGGACGTAATGAGACTCAACATCTTATTTTCAGAATGGCGAGCGCAGTGGAATGCCAAGCATTGCTTTGTAATTCATGGTTTTGTACGGTTTTGCTGTCCATAAGCCGTCATATTGTTAACCATCAGGCGAATGAAATGCTCATTGATTGCCATAAAAAAAAGTATGATGGAGTGAGTGAAACTCAGTTGTAAGTACGTATAGTATAATCGGTAGTATCGGTAAAAAATGTTAATCTATTATCGTGAACATAATTATTCTAACCTGCTCGAAATCAAATCTATTGGCAGTGGTGTATGATATGTTTTCCATCAATGTGCACATTGTGTTGCATCTATCAGGCCGAATATGAATACCTTATAACTAAAGTGATAAACCACGTTTTAATTGTTACGAATTCTTACTGATGGTATTCTAAACCTCTGCATGTTTTATAGCCATGTTTATTGCATACACATTTCGATGATAAGCTATAAGTGAATGCTTTTTTTATCTTGTTAATCAGCTATTTGAACGGATTATGTAGAAGTTAATATTGTGGTACGTATACAATTTGTTGATCCAATAAAGCAGTACTAAAATAAACAAATCTAGCAGAGTTAAGTTAGATATATTATTGCGTAATTTTTGTTCACGTTTGTTACATTAGCTTCAATAAATCCCTAGATTTTCGGTAAATTTGTGTAAGTCCCAAACATTTGTACACCTGAAAACACATCGTACACAAAGCGAAGCCTGCTATTTGTCCTGACATACGCCAATAAGCCAATCTATTCGTCAAATAAAATTATTTGCCGTGAAAGGCTGGGAAAGATTTGCGATGTATTATTGAGCGGGTGTTGGCTGAATCCCTCGTCAAACTGGATCCACGTCGGAATGTGAATAAATGTCAGGGAATACCGGAATGATTCCTTATCTACGACCTTCGAGCTTTCCACTAAATCATACCGATGAGAGAAACATGGAGAAAATTCGCGGATATTTCGTCTTTGGAGTTTTAGGTGGGTTTGTTTATATGGTAACGTATTTGGTCATTATACCATAAAATATTTATGTTATAATTTTGTTGTATTTTCTGTACTTGCTTCAGAAAATGTATGTTAATGGAAAGTGCAGTGCAGTCGACGTACAACATCTAATTCCACTGTCGTTTATATCCCATCACTGAAAGCAACTTTAAACGCCGAACAATTTATTCACAAATATAGATCTTCTAAATATTTTTCAAATCATAACCTCAAGAGATTCCGCGTGAAAACCACAAGTGCAAGCCCCTCATCAATCTGTCTCGCGTATGAAAGCCCACCACGCGTCGCGTGCGTAGTAATTGCTCCTACCCCTTTTACCTAATCCCCAAGATTCAAAACTTTCCAGTAAGTACTTTGGCGTACAACTTTTTTCACGTTGAATGCTTTATTTGGATGTTTTCCTCTAAGACGAGGAATAAACAGTTTTGTAGATGGGGAAGTGAGTAAAGTAAAACGTGGTTTCAGAATAGTATTGTATTCTTTTAATATCCCTTAGTTATATGGGTTCGATGCAACGTACAGTCAGCAACATAAGTCGCTACACTGTCACGAGATTTGGAATTGTCTTATCTTCCAAAACAATAATTATTTTTGATATCATATGGCATTTCTCGGCATAGATGATTTTACTTGGTTATTTTTTACGACTACAGAGTAGTATGTACAAATTTTAATTCATAAAAAAGTTATCAAAAAATGTGAAGTGTTCAGCGACTTATGTTGCTGACCGTACCTTTTAATTTGTTTCACGCAATAAATAATCTCAGAAAATCGTCAATAAATACAATTTTTACGAGTCAGAAAGTCCTCCAAAAAATTATGCCTACAGTCCAACAAATTGATCTTGGACGCCGCTATTTCCTCAGACTCTGTCACTACATAAACTTAGAAAAATATTTTCGTCGGAATAGTATAGTATAAAAGTAAATTATATAGGTAAAGAAGTATATTATGACTTAGATTACGAAACATTACCTTAATAGACAAATAGACAACAAAAACGTAGAATAATATTTTCGTCTGAATAGTATAACACTATCTCCATTAGTAAAGCAGGGTATGAATTACATTAGGATGTAGTACCTTAATAGTGTATACTTCTACAGTACGCTCTATTATAGTCTAACCGTTAGGACAGTCGCGGTCATAAATCACTCAATCTGTAACATTGTGCACGAGTGTTCACATTATTCGGAATTTAAATTATGTTACTGTGAATCCACGTAGGGTTTTGACCGAATATGATCGTGTATGAAAAATGAATGTTTAGAAGTATTATTTTCAAATTGCATTTTAGCAACCGTAACTAGAAATGCGCAGTCTACAGCATTAATCCAGTGATATAGATTTAAAGATTTTATTAAAGGATTTAGGCCTGGCAGAATAAATAATTCTGAAATATGGCTTTAAAAATAATGTTACGTTCCCCAAGTGTAATGTCTATTGTCTATCGAAAGAAGAAGTTTGTTATTCAATATATAATCATTATATTAATGTGGCAATAGTTTTGTAAGGTGTCAAATCAAAAAAAGATTGTTTGTATAATCTTAATTATAATATCTTCTCCAATTTTCGTCTTTTTATCCACGTCTTCATCTTCCGCTTACAACTTTTTCCATTGTCTTCTAGACTGTTCTCCTATATTCCATCCTTCTTTACTACAACATCCTAATCATACAACCTCTAACTCTTTCCATCTTGAGTACTTTCATTAGTCGTCTCTTTCACACAGACCAAGTTCCGTATCAGTCGTTCGTCTAACGTTCCATTCTACTCATCTTTGATCATACCTTCAAATACTACATTAATTTTATTATTATATTAAAAAGAGCGATCATTAGCAAAAGGACGACAGCTGCTCAAGATTGGGATATTTGGGAGTCCTAAGAACCGCAGTGGACGGCGACACGTTTAATGTTAATGTCGATTAAACTGTGGATGAATAATAAATATTAAATGCACGTGTTACCTGAAAAATATTGTGCTTGATATTTTTCCTCTTTAACACCATCGCTAGGCTATCACAAATTGTTAGGGACCCGGCACGGTTGCAATATCCGCAAACGTGCCGGGTGAAAGGTAAGTAATACTGGCATACCCCTTTTGCCTACCCCAAGATTCAGGAAGCTCAAGATTATTCCTCTCGCCAAATAAAGGCTCGCCATTAAATCGCTCTCACAAAACCTATCAATTAAAAAAAGGCCTATATTTTATCTTTCTTATGTCTCTATCATTGGCGAGGTCTTGCCATATATTCCCATTAAATCGCTCTCACAAACACATCAATAAAAAAAACCTTTATTTTATCTTCCGTACATACAGTTTCGTATATACCTCGCCAATGATAGAGCTTTTGCAAAGTCATGCCATATTGTCTAGAATGTATCCAACTCCTCTTCCTGCTTTATAAGTATATAAATCAACCTTGAATAACACATCGTATGTATTGGTATGTACACCGGTTATCTAAATAGTCAAAGCAAAGGCCCACAAGCTGGTTCGGACTTTATCGCGACTCCCGCATAAACTATGTAGCAGATCAAGATACAGAGTATCTAATGTAAACTGAAGGCACACTACTCTGCTGACGGATGTTATCCCGTTTGAATCAGCAGTTTTGTATAATCAAGTATCATCCGGCTAAGTTTCTCAGGAAATGGAGTTACAAAAAAAAATATTACGTGTTGAAATGTTCAATCTCAAACGTTTTTTGTTAGTTTTGTCATTCACGAAGTACATGTTGCTGTTCCTGATATATGTAACTTTCGTAAATAATGGTACAGCCGATCGGTACACGTATGTATGGCGTTTTTGTTTTTATTTATAATAATTTGTGCAGTGTACAATATAGTGTTTGTAAATAAAAAATAAACATATATATATATATATATATATATATATATATATTAAATATAATCTTAAGGATGATTTTAAATTGTCCACGGCTGGATATAGTCTTTCTCAAAAGATAGATATCGTCCTGCAAAAAAAATATCCTACGATTACATATATGCTATTGTATGCTAAATGAGTAGACTAGCCACGTTGTAAATACTATTATTATAAAACTGTACAAATATAATAATCGCGACCACTTTAAATCAAATATTTTCAGCATAATCACATTAGAAAAGTAAAATATACATACTGACATTTGAAAACAATTAGTCATACCACATACAGGAAATCTAATGGATGCTTAAACTCTCCCAAGAGTCCCTAGTTTTGGTGCTAAATGTCGTCATTAGTAACATACAACAATCCAAACTTTATTCTCTAGGCAATGAGTTCTTTGTGATGAGAAATGTCGTAGAGTTGTGGAAACAACAACTGCATGATATTGAGTGCGCCCATCGCCTTTTGAGAATAGAATCGGGAGAAGAATTAGGATTACGCTTCCCGTTATATATTACCAGAATACAATCACAACTAAAGTTTTCCTTATTTGGCACGCAATGTATACCTTTAAATATGTTTGTACACAGCCCAACAACTCTAAGTCTCCCCACAAAAAACTTATTCCAATAAAAAATTCGACCTATTCTTATCCTGGGTATATTTCCCGGGGGTCTCATTGGGATTTGGACTCTGATAAAGTCGTAAAAACTAACACGTAAGTCTATTAACGGGTCCCATAGGCGCATCTCACTTGGCATAGGTTCAAAATGGGGCAATGATTTACCTACATAATTTTAACTAGACAGGGGCCTTGTTCCCAGGATACACCTCTGACTTTTAGCAGCCATGTACATATTATGTATTGATAGTGATAGTCAATCACTACGCACTATAACGGTGAAGGAAAACATCGTTTGGCAACCTGCATACCAAAACGATTTTAAAGAATTTCTACGGTATGTAAAATCCGACAACCTGCACACGGCCAGCATGGTAGGCTATATAGCCTAACCCCACCCAATCGTACTTTTGGTTGTAGAGGAGGCCCGTGCCCTGCAGTGAGACATATATGGGTTAATATAGTACTCTTTTTAGTCTAATGGCAGTATGATGTAGTATAAGACGTGCTTAATTAAGCAAAAATGATTAGATTATCAGGTCGGAAAATTTATTTGTCGAGCTTTTTAGATGATCGAATTTGTTAAAAAATAAAATTCGAATAAGCGAAGTTTTAGAACTTACAAAAAACTTACGAATTAACTGAACTGAAATGTATTTAAGGAAAAAAATATAATCATTGAAATAATCTTCTGTTCGTAGTACTGTTTTAACACTTCCAACAATGTCGCAACTATTTTTGCATAATTAAAAGATAAATTACCAAAGTTCTTCGAATCTTGCTGAGTTACTGCGGAAACTAATTTATAGTGAAATACGAAACTCTGAAAAACAAGCGAAAATTCGCTTACTGTGGAACCCACATCAAAGTAACCACATGTCGCCAAGTATGAGGCAAAAAACCACGCAATCAGCATAACGTCGCCGCTAAATTATCCAATTGGTTACTTCTAAAGTATTCTGATTCATGTTTGTAATCCTTTTATTTGACTACGTAATCTTAATTATTTAAGAAATGACATTATGTATTTTGAATGCCTTTTGTTCTTATTTTTGTCACAATATGTTATTCTAAATTCGCTAAAATGTCTCAATTTAATTGTAATTTCACATTTGATGTTTCGCAATTTTTTATCTTTATTGCTCAATTGCCATAGAAAATGAAAGCCCTATGAAGCAAATATTAAGGCCAGTGTGGTGGACTATATGGCCTAATTAGTTTCAATCGTACTCTCGGTTGTAGAGGAGGTCCGTGCCCTGCAGTGGGACGTATATGGGCTGATGCTCGTATAATATAAATACAAGTGTGTTGTATGATTTAAGGATGTATGAGTATTTCCACTTTAAATTTTAATAAGCTCCATCTAATAATATTCATCACCAAGTATTATATTCTGTGCTAATGCACAACAATATTTTGTTTGCAAGCACATTTCTAATTTAAACACAATTACAGACACGAATTTCCCGATCCCGATAGATACTGGAATGAACGGTGACCGGTCAGGGTGGCAGGTTGCGGAACATTCGCCACATCTGTGTTTCTATGACTGTGGAATAATAATGGAAACCTTTGCCTCTTTTTAATCATTCATGTGCTGATGTACATATTTTTTTTATTTTAGTACAATAAAGAGACGCAATCCGCTTGATGGTAAGAACAATGTAACCCAAATATAATATCCACCGACAAGAAACGGCTCAATTATATAATTGTAACCATTGATTTGTCGGCATATGTTTTCAATATAATTTTGCGAGTAATAATTTTTACACAGAATTATTCGTTGCTGGTGTTTCGTAGCGGAAAGCGCAGCGTAGGACGTCCACCCACAAGATGGTCCGACGACCTAGTAAAGGTCGCGGGACGTCGCTGGATGCAGGCTGCCTCCAACAGGTCTCTGTGGAAATCATTGGGGGAGGCCTATGTTCAGCAGTGGACTTCCTTTGGCTGATGGATGGATGGATGATGGATGGTGTTTCCACATGTAATAGAAGGAACCTGTACGATTAGGTTTCTTATTTATATTTTTTCTCACTCCCTCTGTCCCTCTTTAGCCAAATAGTACAGTGCTGAACGTAGGGCTTCCCCTAGGATTTCCACATCGACTAGTTGCATGTAGACGAGTCTAGTGACTTCTTGCAACTTTAGCTAGATCGTCCATCCAACTTGTAAGACATTACAGTAACTAATTAAAAATATGGTGAATATTAAATGATAACATTTCATGGACTACGCTGACATCAGGATTCCCCTTAAATTTTCAATCCTATTAATATGTAAACAAAGATTCACTTCCACCAAAACTCATTGGATACAAATACCTAAGTCGTATGCGTAACTAATTAATTTCGCACGAAAGGAAGAAAGTTTTTTCCGGACTTAGCCTTTGAAACTTCTTTGAAGGGAACTAGGCCTTTTGGAATTAAATTAGGCTACGGTGGATCTAGTTCAGGCCCTGTAAGCATATTAAGGCGGATTCTTTATTGACATAAAAAGTAAGTGTTCGGAATATACTTTTTACTGAATCTAAACCCCAGGACAGAACCTAGATAGCTTTGCATGTAAATGCATATTGTCTGATTAAATACTATTTGGATTCTATAAAAAAGGGATATTTAATAATACTTTAACTATGCAAAAAGTTTTGAGAGAAAGTTTGTCTTCATTTTATTATTTAAAAATATTTTTTACATCTGGCTAGTCAAGAAATAGAGTAATATGTTTCATTGATTCATTCTTTTTTTGTTCACTGGCTGTTTGTGTAATGTAAATAACATATATACTGAAATACATATTATCGTCCTGGTTTAAAAAAATATATTTGTTTTTATCTCAAGCTACCAATCAATAAAATATCCAAGATTAATAGAAAAGAAGAACCAACAAATAACTTTACTCTCAGCACAAAATTTTATCAAAACAAAATTTTTCCATCTTCCAAAACTCATTTCACAATTTCATTGTCAGTCGGACAAACCCTAACTCAAAGAATATGGCCAAAGTGAAAGGTAGTTAAGGCGCCCATTGAAAACTGGCACACTTTTCACCCGGTACTGAAATATTCAGCCGGGTGTCAAGAACTTCTTGTGATGGAATCGCCCTCGCATAGATTCCACCTCGGGGCGCAATTATTTTCTATCTTCACGGCTTATCTTGGTGGTCAAGGGTGGGAAGTTTTTATAAAACGATACATCTTTATCAGTATCAGTCCATATGTGTACCACTGTGGGGCCCAGGCCTCCTCTACAATAGAGAATACGATTGAGAAGGGTTAGATAATATAGTTACACGCTGGCCTAGTTGCGGGTTGGTGTACTTTACATACCATAGAAATACAGGAAATTGAATTCTTACGCGGCCAGCAATGCGCGAGTGATCCCTCTGGTGGTGCTGACGTCTATAGGCTACGGAAACTGCTTACCATCAGGCAGGCCGTACGCGAAAGTGTAAAAAAAAACTTACAAATCGAACCGGGGGATAAAGTTTGAATAAAATTTAGAGAGTTGGGTCAAATAGTTTTAAGATGTAACACGTATTTTTGTTTTCTTAATATTGTTATTAACTGCTTTCTATCAGCCCAGAACTGAGATCATGGGACTTCAGACTACCGCACCGTCAACCGTGTGGATGTTATTAACTGCTTTCCATCTGCCCAGAACTGAGATCATGGGACTTCGGACTACCGCACCGTTAACCGTGTGGAATGGTTTGCCATCACGTTTTCTCTTCTTTTATAATTCTGGATCCTTTCGCCTTTCGCCGTAGCGTCAAGAGACATGTTAGCGATCCAGCATGATTGTATCGAATGGCATGAGACCGCCGTCTGATACCATTCGATATTTGTTATAGTATATTTATTTTGTGTGGTATTTGCACTTACCACCAGGTGCAGTGAAGTCACTATGCCGAACTAGTTTAAAAATAACTACAGTTGAAAGGTTGGTTGTTATATTTGAATATATATTATTTAAATAGTCCATAAGTGCATATGGCCTGGCATATATATCGCCTGTCGGTAATGGACCGGTAGTGGCGAAACAGTAATCGCGGGTTTAAGTATCGGGGCAAGCTCATAACGTACCGGAGTCATGACAATGTATTGATAGTCAATAAACACGCACTATTACAATAAGGGATGGTGATAGAAAATATGCATGGCATACATATTGAAAAATAATAACAATATAAATAAAATCGCCGTTTAATTTAACTTTCTGCACCATATTAATGGTTAAAAAAATATGGACATAGGTATTATTCTTGTTTTATACGCGAGCTTGATGGGGCAAAGAGCTTGCTGAGTTGACCATACACCATTTAGGACTTCTTTTTATACTAATACAACCAAATTACTACAAAACACTTCACTGGTGGTAGGTCTCTCATATGTGAGAGGCCATCTGGGTAGGTACCACCGCAATGTCTATTTCTTCCGTGAAACAACACTGCTTAAATGCACTGTTGTGTTTCGGATTGAAGGACATGGTAGCCAGAGCAACTACTGGACATATTGAGACTTAACATCTTACTTGCTACTGTTTATGAGCGGTCGTATCGCTTACCATCAGGCGAACGGCTTGCTCGTCTCGCCATTAATGGCAATAAAAAAACAAAATAAACAGCTGTTATATAGTGCAGTATAAATAAACTATCCAATGAATACCATATGGAACTGTTGAAAGCGGTCTTCATCCAGCTACTTCCTGCAACCTTTACTAGGTCATCCGTCCACATAGTAGGCGGGCGTCCAGATACTTTACATGAGGAATTACGAGTATGAGACTTGAATTTATAAGAATGGAAGACTGGCCGTCACGACCGCTGCAATTTGGGTTACAGATAGTCTGCTAATGTGTATTGCAGTTGAGGTCGACCCTAAGTCCACAAGCCCATGATTCAGCAGTTTCCGAAAGCAAGTTATTGCGAAAGAAGTTTCCTTATAAATAAACAAAAGGCTGTTGATTCATAGTTGAATGGTTCAAGGAATATTCTACCAATATAATATAATTGAATAGAATGATATGTAGTATGAACCAAAACTCTTTTCTATATTTCGACGATTCTACCCCAACCAAGATTGATAGTGGTTTGTTTTTATTCTTCTTTTCTTACTTACTCTCTTGAAATTTTACTTTACTTGAGTTGATGGTTGTTCAATACAATCCAGATAACGAGGAAACGGCGAGGTATCACTATATTTCAGTCGACTAACTATATCAGATTGCCCGCAACGGAATATAACAATATAGTGTTTGGGCTCAAAACGCTAAATATAAGCTCGGATTATTAAAACGGCCTTGTCGCCATTGTGTTTGGTGGCCGCTATCTGAATATATACGAATACACCCAAATTGGGATAGATTAGATACAAAATATAGCTTGTGTACAATGTATTCTATATACAGGATTTGGAGACTAAAGCCTTGCTTCCCATTGTAGAATACAATCTCTTACCCATCGACCCATGAGTTATAAAATCGAATATTTGTGAACGTTCCCCAAGTATTGTATTACTATGAAATGAAACTATAATTTACGGATTTTATCGCAGATTTGTTTTTTATTATATTGCTGGGTATTTATAAGCGATAATTAAGGGACGATGGTCTTCCCGTCTTTTGGTAAGCAAATTTGCTTATCCAAAAAAAAAACAAAGGTAACGACACTCAAGAGTCAAGACTTATTATGAAATACTGAACAAGTAGCCTGATGTTTTAGGCTTAATTCATATAAAGTTCAATGCTGCTTTTATAGATTTAAAAAATGAAACTTTCCTGCGGAAATATTTAATTGCCATTAATAGTATTAAGTGCGTTAGTGTTAAAACTGCGGTGTTTTTTATTATATTGTGTGTTAAGTGTATACTAAAATGTAAATGCCCAATCATAGTGTCAGTAAAATATATCCTTGATTCCGATACAAGAGAGCATTTCTTATGGTTTGTTCACATTACACATTTTGTTCATAAATCCGAAGGCATTTTTTTTTTTTATTATACATCAAATTAATTTCTTCCAAGAACTCCGGGCCTGGTCGCAATCATGTTTATATTTATTGAAAATATATATTTTTCCCGACACAAAAAAGTTGGTTGAATCATTCTCCTTTATATGTATTAAAATGACCTGAAATGGGTGAGAGATAAGTAGAGTGGCTAGAAACACGAAAGAATTTAAAAATGTTTAACTATCGTATTGAGATCTCAGTTTGATGCATACATTGTCGTTGAATCATATAATAAGCCATTATTCATGTAAAGGGCCCATATTTGGCTCATCAGTCATCATCCGTCTTTTGATTTTAATAAACCCGGTCAAAATGTTATGCCTCTGTGGAGTAAATTATTATTTTGTTACAAAACTCTTTCGAAACAACGTAAATTATTGCACCCTTTTTGTTTTATATTAGATGCAAATATAAATAATAATACTTTTTTTCTTAGTTTATTTATTTTAAAACTACACTAATTAATATTTTTAACTATTAACAAAGTGTTTGCGATACAATATGTTTATTTTTAAAGCCCATCAACATTATTGCCTCGGGCTTAGTTCCAATGTTTACAATATGTTTAACCATGCAGTAAAATCTAATTGGTAGTCATAATTTAAAATAATCTTATGAAATGGTTTGATAATAATTTAAGACTTTTGCACCACTAATTAAAGTTCAAACCGAGACTTTTAAATTGTGTTGTAGTGCATAAAACATGGTGCGCATACGTAAGTTTTATGAAAATTTTAAATAATCATTAGACAATCAAAGTGCCCTTCGAGTTATATTATAAAGAATTATTAATGAATCCTTTAATTAGGCCACTGGTATAAGTAAACTGAAAAATACATACATATTAAAATATGCACTTATGTTTATTTAATATACACAGTCACGAAATCTAGTTTAAAAATCATATAATTCCGGCCGGTGAGTGTTTTTAATTTTAATATTTAAATTTAATATTATGAAATATAATTGAATTATATTAACTTTTAAAGAGTTTATAATACACTTCAAAATTACTCAGTATAGTAAATTAATTATTTACGGTAAACAATAAAAGCGATTTTTTTTTTATAAAAATATTATACATGATTATTTACTTTTATTCCAATATTTCACGTTCCTATTACATTATTATAAGACTCAATAAGTAAGGCAAAGGGATGGTTGATAAATATTTTTCTCGCGAATAAATAAATTATTTATCATAGCTTCTGTGTCATATTCATCGTTTTCATTTAAAAAATCAAATGTTTCTACCGAGCCATTACGTCATCTCCCAAAACCTCAAAGCCTAATGCCGAAACTTAAAAAAGTATCTCGTAAAAATATAAAACTTTTTAAAACAAAAAAACTTACCACGAACTTTTTTCTTCTCACACACCAAAAAACCACAGTCACCGACTGAAATAGTTCGTAACTTTTACAACTCTTATAGATTCGAGTTTTTCCAGCGTTTTCCGTACGACGACCGTCCGGGAGTGATTTCAACGCGGCACTGAGAGTCCCGTAGGCTCGTCCAGTGTAACTTGACCTCTGGCCCAGTGGTATGCATGTCTGCATCGCCATTTGACGTTAGTAGGGCGAGGGGCGGGGAAGTCCAGCTAAGTTTTGTTTGGTTGGTTGCGGGTTTTTTCATGATAAAGTAGGTGTTACTCTTGATAATTAACTGAATATTTTAATTATAAATTAACAGGTATTAACTGGAATTTGGAGGTGAAATATTTCAGTGCAAATGTAATCGCCTGTGGGTGTTTGCATCGATTAAATTTATTAAGTAGTAGTTAAATTATGTGAAATGCAATTTTATTTTGCAAAAATGTTTACTATTTTAATTGATTTCGAGTTATTTAAGCGTTAAGTACGGGACAAACACTAAACAATAAACAATAATAATAATATGATATTACTTTCGTTTTATTTTACAAAAATATTCGCTCATATTTCGCTATATAAAAATACTAGCGGTCGGGCCCGGTTCCACCCGGGTGCATACACGTTTTAAAATGGCGGTCAAAATGTTTAATTCTGACTATCAGTTTAGAATATCGACCAATCGGACCACGAAAAACCAGGGGCGTGCACTCCTTGTAGGCAGGAATGCAGTGCTTTACTTGCCATTCACAGATATTTTATTATATCGTTCGTACGTTTTAGATGACTTTAATTTATAGTAAATAAATGAATAAACAAAATAAAATAACTTAAAAACGCCTAATATTTTATAAATAGCACATATTTGCAATCACGCAAACATTATGGTTGCCACGCGAAAAGCAAGAGGCGCTGCAAAGCAAAATAATGTACCTAATCAACCAAGTCATGCCGCCGCGTCCCGCATGACATTTGTTTGCATGTGTGTAGTAATGTTGGTGTCCGTGCACAGTCGCAAACGCACACACCCATGAATATTGAAAGCCGTGACTCCTGCGGCAGGCCTCGGGAGTTACTAGTATGTTTGTAAAAAAAAATAGATTTCTTAACGGATTTTTCATTTTAACATTTGAAGGTGTGTATGTTATGCCCCCCCCCCCCTACCAGGGGAGGTGCGACACTCCCCCTCCCCCTCCACTCCTCCCAACACATCCCCCCTCGTGCTGCCGTATTCTAAATTCTACCACTTCGGCTCATAGTTTTGATTTTGATTCGCTTTACATCACTCTGCCCAATAGGCACTTGGCATTATTCATAATTCCCGGGCAATGTGATAAATTGATTGGTTATAATCAAATTGCCCGCTCTTATTGGGCATTATTCATATTGCCCGGGCATTATAAATAATGCCCGATTAATCACTTGGCCCATAACATGTACATTTAACAGTTTATTACTAAGTTTCGATATTAATTGTAGTCATTTGCTTTTACTACTGTGTTTGTTTATTTTTTTAAATGTTATTTGATTGCGAGGTTTGTGTTAAAAATGTATGTTTATCAAATGAATGAATGAGGTGGCCGAAATATTGCGTTTATTTACATCGGGATAGGTATAGTAATCTCAACTAACCGGAACCTTGAATTTGTGAAAATTTAAAGCTGACTAGGTGTGTTTTTTTTATTTTACTTATTAGAATTTCTTCCGCCGCGACGATCGATCGCTGTTTTGTCTGCGTTGCCGTAGAAGATGGACATGAATAGTAGTACATCTAAGACTTGTTATGTTGGCATGGTTTCCGACTTAGAGATCCGTCGCGTGGCTGTGGCTATGCTAAAAAACTATAAAAGAAAAAGTTTTTGTGACCGAGTACTCCGCCGCATACCCAGTGTCATAATCCTGTGCACGCCGCTGCGAAAAACGAACAAAATTTCCTCGTATTTGCTAGAAATATCACTACTGCTTTCCTCCTATAGATCATAGCGTGATGATATATAACATATAGCCTTCCTCGATAAATGGACTACCTAACACTGAAAGAATCATTCAAATCGGACCAGTAGTTCTAGAGATTAGCGCGTTCAAACAAACCAACTCTGCAGCTTTATAATATTAAGTATATATTTACAAGCCGGCCGCCTGGCATACGTGAAAAGTAAAAAATATTTGACGCAGCTATTTTTTGTAAAATGTTTAAGTTCGCCCGTTGCGTCCTCTACCATAAAAGAAAAAAAGCAGAGATTTTACGTTAAACTGCTTAGGTTTGAAAATATTTTTATACGAAACACAGTGAATGGGTACTACAAACGAGGCTTGATGGCGGTTGGTCAATGTTGTAAACGAATTTTAACAAGTCAAGTCTTAAAAACTAAATATAGAAAATTAAAATAAGTTTAGTACTTATATTAATTTGTATCCGTGTATTTTAAATAAGTACTTATCCTGTTCATTATTGTTGCAATTTATACGAATAAAATATTTCTAAACAAAATCTCGTGTCTTTGCTTAAAGTTACTTTTATTAACTGCAACCCGCAATATACCTGGTGGATTTTCGAACCACTCTCAACCAGATTCGATCGTATAGGAGGCCCGTGCCTTACAATGGGACGTATATGGACTAAATTGTAACAAAGTTATTTTTCTTATGATTTTACCATCACACGCCTTTTTTCTTATAGGTAGTGATGGCAACTATGTCTAGCCTGGAAGGTTTACGCAAACCTTACCAAAGTTTTCACTCGAGACTCGCGCTGACTATGGAATCGTATGGTAGATCAGTGTGGCCTGAGTCTGAGAAGATACCGATCCTTACTCCCCCGAGATATGCCAGTAAAAAAGCTTAAGAAATGTTCTATCTGGCATGATCCCACAATGCTAATGTCTGCCTTTCTTCTTAGTCTCCGCCACATCGCCTTATTGCGCCTCGCGACTTGGGGAACGTTCTTTAATTAAAAATAAATACACACAATAGTCACATATTATACCGGGTATCTCAAGACTGCTACCGAAAACGAAGCCGGGTAGTAGTTTTACTGACTACAAACACAATGCAACTAAAAATTTCGCAAAGAAACGCGACAATTATTTCTTATGATTTTTTAAATATCGTTATTTTTGGGTGGTAAATCCATAGTCTTTGCTAAAATAATAATTTAAACACTTTTATACCTTAGATTATTTATAAATAAAAGGGTATACATTATTATTTTAGGAAAAAAATTATTTACCACCCAAATATGGTCACAGGAAAAAATAACAAAAAAAAAATTGTCCCTTTTTTGCAACTTTTCTGTCGCATTGTGTCTGAAGTCGCTTAAACTATCACCCGGCTTCGTTTTCGGTAGCAGTCTTGATATACCCTGTATAAATAGCCTTAACTCGACACTAAGATGATAAGAGAAGTCTTGTGTTATGGATAGACCCATACCCAGACCCGCAACATATACCTGTGGATCACATAAATATTTGTCTTGGTGCGGGAATCGAACCCGCGCCGCCTCGTTTTACAGCGAGCAAATAATCAACTGCGCCAAGGAAGCTGTCGACTAGAAAAAAAAACATATCCATTGAAGGAGGATTGAAGGACATTGTAGCCAGAGTAACTACTGTATATATTGATACTTAAATCTTTATGTCTTAGGCTGGCGAGTGCAGTGGCATGCCAAGCATTGCTTTGTAATTCAAGGTATGGTTTGATTTTGCTACTGTTCATAAGCGGACCTATCGCGCATCAGGCGAACGGCATTCTTGTCTCACCGCAGATCGAAATTTAAATAAAACATGCCGGAATAAAACAAAATGACGCTCAATTCACAGCCGGCAAGATACAGCAGTCATTTTTAGTATTAAATACATTTGCAGTATCGCGAAATATCTCCATTCCCCGTATTATACAAATTACAAAAGCAGCCGGCGCGGCGGCGGTTTATAACCAAAATTTCATAACGGAATGTGTACAACAAATAATTTCTGTTCGCCCGGACGCAACACACTTTTCTTTTAACATGGGTATCACACACGGACCAGTGGTTTAACTAACAACTAATGGAAGTTTTAAATTGCTTTCATTTATCTGTGTAGATTGTTGTAACTTAAATGTTTCAGATTTAAGTTGCATACATACGTACATATATAATATTATATATATATATATATATATATATATATATATATATATATATATATATATATATATCGTCTGCTTACTGGTAAAACAAGATAAATGCATTTTTTTACAAAATCGAGTTAAAAATGCAGTTTTATGGATTTTTTTATTCTCTATCTACTGGTAAAACCCAATAAAAGCAAAGTCCAATATCTTCTGAGATAATAAGTTTGTAAAAGTGATAACTTCTTACATTTTGGAAAAAATATACAAGTAAAACATCATAAATATTCTTATAGCTTAAATGCATTTCAATGTTAACAGGTAAAAAACAATAAATACGGTTAGTCTTTTACTTTGTATTGTGACAAGGTCTTTAACTCATTTATTATTACAAATCTTACAATTTAAACACCATCACTATATTAAAGTTATTTATTCCATTGTATTTATTGATTTTTGTTTATTAAGGATCGATGTTTGATTGCCATAATTACGTGATAAGAAACACAAAACTGCTGCCCGAGATCCGAGTTGATCTGACACTACAGCGAAGACTGGTGACCTTACTGGTGGTAGGTCTCTCATATGTGAGAGGCCATCTGGGTAGGTACCAACGCAATGTCTATTTCTCCCGTGAAACAACACTGCGTAAATGCACTGTTGTGTTTCGGATTAAAGGACATTGTAGCCAGAGTAACTACTGGACATATTGAGACTTAACACCTTATGTCTCAGGATGGCGAGCGCAGTGGAATGTTGCTACTGTTTATGAGCGGTCGTATCGCTTACCAACAGGCGAACGGCTTGCTCGTATCGTCATTCATTGAAATAAAAAAAAAAAGAAGACATCCCGGACATCAGTCGGTATGAGATTCGGATGGCCTTTGATCGACTTACAAATAACAAAGCGCCGGGCGAGGACGGAATTACAGCAGAGCTTCCGAAAGCGGGTGGAACGCTGATACTGCAAAGCCTTCGAAGGCTCTTTGATTCCGTCCTGCTTGAGGGCATAACGTCAGAGGCATGGAGCAGAGGTGAGGTGGTACTGTGCTTCAAAAAGGGTGATAACAGCATCTTGAAGAATTGCAGGCCCATCTCACTCCTGAGCCATGTTTATAAGGTGTTTTCAAGGGTCATTACAATTCGTTTGGAATACATATTTGATAACTTCCAGCCTCCCGAACAAGCTGGTTTCTGAATAGGCTACAGTACCATAGACCACATTCATTCGCTCCGGCAAGTTACATAAAAATCCGAGGAGTATAATTTGCCACTTTGCTTAGTGTTTGTGGACTATGAGAAAGCCTTCGATTTGATAGAGATTTGGGATGTGCTGCAGTCTCTTCAACGGTGCCACATTGATTATAGGTATATCGAAGTGTTGAAGTGTTTGTACAAAAACGCCACCATGTCAGTCCGAGTACAAAATCAGAGTACGAATGCTATTCCCTACTACAGAGGGTGATGAGACATGGAGATATAATATCTCCGAAAATGTTCACTACTGCGCTATTCGGCATTCGGATTCGGCATCAACATCAATGGCGAGTATATCAGTCACCTTCGATTTGTCGACGACATCGTAGTCTTGGCGAAATCGCTGGAATCCTCCGCCATATGCTCAAGGACCTCAATGGAGTTGCTCAACAGGTGGGTCTTAAAATGAACATGGACAAGACGAAGATTATGTCGTGTCCACCTGGATTGCGGTTGGAAACTCTACGCTCGGAGTTGTAGACGAATACGTCTATTTGGTACAAGTTGTCTGGTTGTAAGTTGTAGTCGCAGTGGGCCGGACACATGGCGCATAAAACCGATGGCCGTTGGGACCGAAAGGTTCCATTGTGGAGGCCACGTATAGGCAAGCGAAACGCCCGCCTACAAGGTCGACGGACGACCTGGCTAAAGTTGCAGGAAGTCGCTGGATGCAAGCCGCTTCCAACAGGTCGATGTGGAGACCCTTGGGGGAGGCGTATGTTCCGCAATAGACTTCCTGTAGCTGAGATGATGATGATGATGATGAAGATTACAAATGACTGATTATTAAAAATCGTTTCTTTTATTATCGTTTAATAGATTATCTATGTAAAGTTAATTTCTTTTTATTAAATTAATCACCTTTGTATGATGTAATACTTAATAAGTGACACGCTTACACTAAAAGTATACAAGTAAAATAGGTTAAATGTATCAAAAATATCATTATTTCAGCGAATTTGGTCAAAAAAATCTTTCCACTTAAAGATTTGGTGTAAAGTACAATAAGTCTTCACACAAAAGTAAAATAAGCTTTTGAAATCATTGAATTTAGAAGATATAACACCTTTGATAAGTTCTGGTAAAACATGTTATATGCCCTCCTTTGACCTAAATTTAATTTTATTCAATTTTTATTAATACCAAATATTAAATAAAAGTAAATCTCAAAAGAGGGGTAGTTAGCCTTACTTTTTGCTTTAACAGTTTTTTAATTAATGAATTTGAAATAGATCAAATTACAACTCAAACTTTAAAAACTCATTTACTCGAATTGGCACTGACTGCATTTATTACTTTTTACCAGTAAGCAGACGATATATACATACATACTCGCGCCCTTTTCCTACAAGAGGTAGGCAGAGGTGCTAGTAACAACCAGTAAACCCACGTTTGGCCTTCTATGTTCCGTTCCTCGATGTGATAGGGAGCGAACCTATCGTCATATCGGGCACAAAATCCTGATTCCGGGCTGATAATAAATTGAAAAATCTATTTTCACTTCACCCGACCCGGGATTCGATCTCGAGATCTCAGCTTTGTAATCATACTGTCGCGTCGTACAAGTAGACTCGCTTCGGTGGCGTAGTTGTACTACGGTATTTAGGTTGCGATCTGTTATATAGATTTAAGGTATTTAAAATTAAATATATTTTCACAGGCTCCGTAACGCATCATGATTTTGGTTAATAGGAATTAAAGAACGAGGTATGAAAGCTTTAATGGTTATGAAAAGAGAAGATGTAGTCGAAGGTAAGAAACCTGGACAAATAAAAACCTGTGAAATGCACAAATATGTATATTTCTGTATTTATTTACTTTAATTTTGTAGAGCTCCAGTACTCTTCCGCTGTTCTTTTATGTATTAATGAGACTGCTTTGCCATATTACGATGTGATAGTTTAATTAAAATGGACTTACCCTAAGGTGCAACGTAGTCATCTATTCGTGCAGTAAAACAACTACATGGAAGCCTTTACAATTACTTAACTAAAGTTTTTGCATCATCAAAAAATTTCTTCAACCCTCATAGGTGTTTACGTTCCTACATTATACAGTTGACGTTCCTTGAAACCCGTATGCATTAAAATCGACCTCACTTTACGTCATCTCACCGATCATCTAATTTCCGCAGCAAACTCTTCAGAGTGTGGCCCTCGTTTATATCGCCGACTAACCCGAGGACCTCAATGTTCCAGCCTCGTAAAATACTCAAGATTTTGAGTTTTTATCTCTGACCGACCTTTTAGACTAGATTGTATGCGATAAAGAGGTATTTCTATTAAGAAAGGTTCCCTACGGGGAGTTTATCTATTAAGATATTCGCAGTCCCGGGTGAATGAGACAGTTTCCGAGGGACCGCTTGTCTTTGGTTAGTATTACGTTTGATATTAGCGTGGTTTGGTTTCACAGTGAAATGGGATGCTCTGATTACATTTAGCTACTCGTATATTTGGATATATACGGAATATGTTAGTAATGTACCTAGAGCAGATTTAGTGATTATGATACGGCTTTACGTCGCGTTTAATGGCATTCTGTCGTAAAACATCTTAGTGAAATTAGTATAAAATTACACTTATTATATTTTTTCGTCATTCTTGTCACTTTAATGAGTTCTTAACTGATGTGAGTATTGGTAACTTACCAAGTGGATATGAATACTATCAGCAAATTATGTCTAACCCTACTTACTGTTCAATGGATACCCCCAACAGTCACGTACATAGTCCTAACCAAATTAAGATAAAATAAGTCTTGTGCCAAGGCTGAAACTACGAGAGAGTTTTCGGTCTCACATACAGACCTGAGACAAATACTTGTGGGCCACACAATCATTTTTTCAGTGCGGTGATTGAGCCCGCGCCCTCTCGTTTACAACTGACTCGTAATAAACTGCGCCATGGAGGCTGTTGATAATGACGAACATTACGATAAACATCAGGCTAAACGCTGGATCGCTGGCAGCGCCACAAGTGCTTATTACTGCGACAAAGTAAAGTATAAAGTAATTTAGGCAACGAATTTCTCATTTAAAATGGCTTAACTAGAAGTGCAGTTAGGGGTACATCTGTTAGCTGACTAATTAAGCAATGCTACATAAGCTTCCTCGTAAATTTAACACAGCATATTTCAGCAACAACCAGTGTAAATTGAGCCGTGTTATCTCATGTACTCGTATTTTATACAAATTAGAATAAATGTTAAAGGTATTTATTGTAATTAATTTAAACAGTTGTTATTAAACGAATGTCACATACATACCCACATTAAGATCAATTAAGTCTTGTGTTGTGGGTTTCGGGAATTACGAGAGACTTTTCGGTCTCACAAACACCCAGACCCAAGACAAATACTTGTAGGCCTCACAGACATTTGTCTCGGTGCGGGGATCGAACCCGCAGCCTCTCGTTTAACAGGCGGCGTCGAACCAACTGCGCTACGAAGGCTGTGACAGTTAATAATAAAATATAATTTTTTTATTGAAATATTTTGCAAACTTTTAGTCCTTATTTATACGCATGTTAATCTTACAAGACCTTATAATACGAGTCATAGTTTCAACTTAAACCAGATAATTTATTTGGAATAAATAAATCTCCAATATGAAAGGCTACAAAAAGTTGCTGGTTGCAGGCCGCTTCTTAGAAATTACTGTGGGAATCTTTGTAGAATATACAGGTTGAATTTCTCAAATGGCGGTGAATAGCATAAGAACCTATGAGGAATACTGAAGAATACTGAAAGGCGTCAGGAGCCCGATTTTGATGAAAAAAAATTTTTACAAGCCTATTTTCTTGGCGAGAAATCGAATCCGACGCTTTTGAAATAAATAACTGTATCTGTATCAGCCCATATTCTTCCCACTGCAGGGCACGGGCCTCCTCTATAATGGACAGTACTTGAGAGTGGTCAGCCCATATTTTTTTTTATAAATCGCTGTGGTTTGCTGGCGATGTTTTCCTTCGCCGTTTTAGTGCGTAGTGATTGACTATCAATACACACATGACTCCGAAAAGTCAGAGGTATGGCCTGGGATTGGAACCCGCAAACACCGTGAACATGTTGGTAGTCGCGTCTAGTCCGTTTACCAACAGGCCATCACGCACTTTTTATACAACACACGCTGTAATATTACACTACTCGTTAAAGTTGCTAATAGGAATCAATTCTAGGAACACACTACAAACTTAGCTTCTTTTCTAGAATTTGTCATGAGTTATTATATAACTCAGTCAAATATACCCACTGCGGAATATAGGTTCATACAAAGGATTTATATACAGGACGGTTGCAAGCGGTCTGCATTCAGCGAAATCCTAAATTCTTAGTTCGTTTAACCACCTTGTAGATCTGATATTTAAACATAATTATCCACTGAATAAATTGGTAAATAAACAGTGCAAGATTATACGTCTTGAGTTTTGAACCGCACATACTTTCAGTACCATTAACTTGTAATTACTGCGAGGTACAAGATTCATTTAAACTAACTCTGCAATAACCATGCATCACCGTGTCAACCTACATGTTGCAACCGAGCCACACGGCTCCGATAATCATTATTTTTAATTAATTACCAGCCGTCAATAGCCGGCTCCTTAACTTGTTACTTATAACTGTTTTCTTTGCGTTTTTGGTTAATGTACTGGTGTTGTGGGAAAAGTAATTAAAGAAAGAGGGAGTAGTTTTTTTTAGTAGTTACATTTATATTATTCTTTGAGCTGACCTGATTTCGATTCTTATATATGTACATATATCTAAGTTACTTTTTGATTGCCTACATTAAACAATAGCATTTCTCTGCATGTAATTAATATACGTGGGTGGTGGCTTGTTGGTAAGTGGAAGGAAATATCGTGAAACAGTTAAAAAAAATGGTTGTTATAGATCGCCAACCCGCACTAAACCAGTTTGGTGGCTTAGGGTCCTCTCAACTAAACCCTCATTGTACACCGTGCACAGCAGGTGCTGATTAAGGGCCGATAAAATCTAGCACACGCGATTAAGCCTATATATTGTTGAAGAACAATCTGTCTGAAAACAGAAGTGTCTAACAAGCGTATCGTTATCCACTTCCCACTGCGCAGTACAAACGGTGCAATTTATTCTTAGAAAGTTTCAATCCAAGCGCTTGTTATTTACGCCATTCGAAAGATGTAACTTTTTAGGACTGCGAGCTGAGTTAATAGTTCGGATTTGTTTGCACTGATTTTATTTTTAAGTTTATTTATATGATCGTTCGAATACACAATTACTGAAGTGGAATAAATAACGTATATACATACTTTTTTTTTACTAAAATTATCGTAAAATAAAAGTCGAAGTGCGTGGTGGCCTGTTGATAAACGGACTAGACGCGGCTGCCAACATGTTCACGGTGGTCGCGGGTTCAAATCCCAGGGCACACCTCTGACTTTTCGGAGTCATGTGTGTATTGACAGTCAATAACCACGCACTAGAACGGTGAAGGAAAACATTGTGAGGAAACCTGCATACCATAGCGATTTATAAGAATTTATATGGTATGTAAGTCCGCTAACCCGCACTAGGCCAGCGTGGTGGACTATATGACCTAACCACTCTCAATCGTACTCTCGATTGTAGAGTAGGCCCGTTCCCTGCAGTGGGACGTATATGGGCTGATACAATACTATCGTAAAAATATTTTATGCAGTTAGAGTAAGTAAAGGTTTAGAAAGACAAATACAATACCAGTTAAATTCGATTACTCTGCTTCGGACGCTAACACTTATCACTACTATTTAAACTCTTTCTAATTCTACATCTAACTAAAGGATGCGATACACGCTCAACAGATTAAAATTATTATTTAATCAGTGTCACGAATTTTATTTGGCAAGTTTCCTTATTGTGTTTTCATGAATTTGTAAATTTTATGCTTACAAAACGATCAACGACTGACTGACTGATGACGACGGCCTACGACTGGCTGATGATGATAATGATGAACCATCATTGATCGAAATAAAGATTTGTCATACATTCGTACGGTTTGAAAAACGAATACCGTGGGGTTCTTTCCAGTGGAATCTTAGCAAATATCTACTGACGAGTTTAACAGCTAAAGAATGATAAGCGAGCGCTTTTAACGCATCATTCAAAGTGAAATTTGATTTAAATTTTAAAGCAAGTAACTCGAGAGCTTGTAGGAATGTTCAATCCTCAGACATAAATCTAAATAGATGTCATTTCACGTGACCAAACCAAGCTTTGAGCGAAAAAATACAAAACATTTCATAACTGAAATAGGTTTTAAAAGTATATATTATTTAGGCCTTATGTCGTTAACGCGCAAATAGATAACTTTATCACTTAACCATACCAACCATTACGACGCCATATTAGATAGCTATAAAGTGACACGCTTGGTTTCATAAAAGAGGGAACTTGGCTAGTCTATTTCAATACGTGTCTGTGAATCGTTCCTTACCTTGAATAAAGACAGTATTTTAATTATAATTATGAATGCTCGTACGACAATCAGGAAATAAATATTATGTTGTTTAACATAGTGTAAGATTAATGATTAATTAAATCATACATTATGGTATCGTTGTTGGTAGGCATAGCACTTAAAGCAGCCATTTCATGATATGTACAGTGTCTATATAGACACATTTATTATATATATTTATCGATATTCAGAAAATAGTACAATATTGGAAGTTTTCGCGAACAAATCCGACCACAGAAATGAAATACCAAAGTCGGAATCATAAAAATATAAACCATAATAACCTCATATATTACCTATACAGGGTATATCAAGACTGCTACCGAAAACGAAGCCGGGTGGTAGTTTAAGCGACTTCAGACACAATGCAACAGAAAAAGTTGCAGAAAAAAAGCGACAATTTTTTTTTGTTATTTTTTTCCTTTGACCATATTTGGGTGGTAAATACATTTTTTACTAAAATAATAGTGTATACCCTTTTATTTATAAATAATCTAAGGTAGAAAAGTGTTTAAAATATTATTTTAGCACAAACTATGGATTTACCACCCAAAAATGACGATATTTAAAAAATCATAAAAAATAACTGTCGCGTTTCTTTGCGAAATTTTTAGTTGCATTGTGTTTGTAGTCACTAAAACTACCACCCGGCTTCGTTTTCGGTAGCAGTCTTGAGATACCCGGTATAAAAGCTAGTTTCATTCTTTACTCTCATCGAGATAACGAGCAAAGGACTTCAAATTTCAAAAAACACATTGCACTATATTTATGTACAAAATTGAAACTTAATTTCACGGTTTATTAACTTTCTTACAAACACAATGATTACAAATAACGAATCCTATGATTCTTTCAGTATTATTCTTAACCACGGTGTTTCTTTTTAAAATATTTCAATTTGATTGGCTTGAGATTTTCGTTACGATAGACGGAAAAAATAAGCTGCTTGGAATAAGCTGTCTATACGGTTTTGGGTCTTTATGATGCCATAGTGAGAGATCACAAGAATTACTGATTGTTTTATTCGGTCTTAGCGCTATAGATATACAGCTCAATAGACTAAAATGGGAATTTCTTTCGAGGCGAAGACCATGCTTATAATATTATTATGAGGGAAATACCATGAGCTGTTGTTGTAATCCGATAAAATGAAAAGCAACAAAGTAAGAAACACGTCGATAACAGCACTGAGACTTTCTGTGCAATTTCAGATCTTTTTAATTGTTACTGGTAAGTAGTAATACCTTTAAAGGCGCGGGGAGGAAGAAAATAATTTTGTTTTCTTATTTCTGATTAATGTATCTAACTTATGCTGTGTCTGTTGATACTTATGTAATTATATGAAAGATCAAAATCATGCATGTTTAAACTGCCCTTGCTTCATACCATGTTGCGTCAACGCAATTTTACTCATAGTTATATTTACAACGTCAAATTATTGCATCTTGGCTACCCTTCTCAAACATGGCAGGCATTTGTTGAACATTACGAATAAGGAGCAATTACTAATATCTAAAGTTAAAAATACGGTATTTTATGCGTATAATTCCACCGGTCAATTAAAAGCAATATTTCAAACCGGTACCTGAATTTCTAATAGTTCTACGTATTAATTGAATTACTATATGTGGTGCTGGGGCAAAATCGTGGATAGAAGAGGAGACATGTGCTCAAATGAATAATATAGAAAACTACAAAAGAAGACTTGGTATTACATGTTCTATAAAATGTGTTTATATTACCAGTGTTTCTACTACACGTCCAAGGCCAAGGTAACTACTCCGAACGAACAATGCCATCTATGCATGTTACTAAAGATGGTCGTAACAGGTAAATTCTTCTTTTACATAATACGTAGCATCTACACTGATAAATTTAGGGAAATTTGACGCATTCCTATCCTTTGCTGATGAAGGATAAACAGCCAGGGAGGCAGAATCCGAGGATAAGGGTTAGAGGTATCTACTTTTTAATCTAACGGAATAAATGCTAAAAAATGCTGTGGCTACAAAATATTTTCTCGAGACAGCAGTAAGGTTCCAATTGAATAGAGGGTTTCATACAGATATAAATAAATACAGAAATACACAAATCGGTTACATACACATTCTAAAATTTGTAGTGATATTAGTATTAGAACTGTATCAGCCTAAAATAAAACAATGTTTGAAAAAAAAAGCTTTTGACACCTTAGTGGAGGTAAAAAGGTGAATTTCAGTTTGTCTTCATTTGCCATCTGGCATGGCTTGACAGCCTCCGTGGCGCAGGTGGTTAGACGCCGGCTGTGAAACAAAAGGCCGCGGGTTCGATCCCCACACCGAGAGAAATGTTTGTGCTGCCCACAAATATATATTTCTGGTCTGGGTGTTTGTGGCACTGAAAAATCTCTTGTAGTTCCTGGTACCCAAGGCACAAGGCACGATCTTAGTGTGAGGTCAGGACTATGTACGTGACTGTTGGGTGTTATTTATTATTATTTCTACAAACCGGATTCCCTATACCCCTTTCTTGTTCCCATCGATTTTGGTCTCTTCCCGATTTGATGAGTCGCAACAAATCTACAACCCAAGCGTCAGGGGTCTTTATGGGTGGCAGTAATATATTAACATCACGTGATCTGTTCGTTCGTTTGCGAGACCTATTGAATGTAAAAAAATAACACTACAATCATAGTTAATTATTAAAAAATCTTGAGCATTTCAGATTCACATATCCGACAACAAGGAAGAGGTTACGCAGAAAGACTACGGAGGCAAAAGTGGACCTTGAAGAAGATTGCGACTATGTAGCGTATTACTGTTTGCGCAGTTATAGGTAATTACTTTGTATTTTACCACAGCAGTTTACAGACTTCCAATGTTGACAGCCTCCGCAGCTATTTAGACGCTTGCTGAAAACGAGAGGCTGAGGGTTCGATCCCGTGTTACTTTTTTTTTTATTCCAATTTATGGCGAGACGCAACAGCAGACGGCAAGCCGTACCGCCGATGGTAAGCGATACGACCGCTTATAAACAGTAGCAAAAATCCACAGCGCTCGATATTCTGAGAATATGTCCAGACATATTGAGACTTAACATCTTATGTTACATCATCATTCGCTAACATCTTATGCTACAGGTAGCTACTCTGGCTACAATGTCCTTCAATCCAAAACACAACAGTGCCTACCAAGATAGACTCTCACATATGAGAGACCTTCCACCAGTAAAATTCTGATATCCACAACATAAGCCTCGATCTTCGCGAAATGCGACTGTTGGGTGTATTTATAATTAACTAGCGGTCCGAAGTCAGTCGACTTCACCTGGGGGCAGATATTTTTAGAGTCTAGTCCGCTTTAGAAACACAGGAACTATTTTGCGTGATAACTGTTTGAAATATTTAAACTCAAGGTTACTGCCGTACTTATATATTTCACTTCCGTGTACATCACAAGTATTTGGGATAAAAAGCCTATGTGTTAGTCTAGGGTTCCAGCAATCTTCATACCAAATTTCATAAAAATTGGTTCAGTGAAATTTTATTTCTTTAGTTCTGGTACAAATATTTTTTTAAAATTCTATTTTGTATTTCAAGGACTGGCAAGATCTGCGGAAGGACTGTATACTACCGTTATTACGAGTTTCAAAACTACTGCATGATGGACTATGTGAACTGCATGGAGCGATATGATGGTACCTTTCAGTTCACATTTTTGATACACACTTAGTGCGAAGCCACCGTCACATCATCCCCGCCATTATTCTCGATCTGGTTGACAGCTATGAATGTGGGTGCCAGTGTTAGGGCACCCACAGGTCACTAAATTTATTTCTGTCCGTGAATGAATCGCATCAGGTGCACAATATACCGAAAGAACCAAAATATTGTAATTTTAAGCAACGTTAGTGAATGTATTATTCTATGGGAAAGTGACTGGTCTGCACCTGATGATAAGCTCAACTTCTTGATCTTTATCAACCCATATACGTCCTACTGCAGGGTATGGGCCTCCTCTACAATTGAGATTACGATCGAGATTGGCTAGACGATAGTGGTTAGAGAGTGATAAGCGCATCGCCGTCAAAAAAATATATGCCGACCCATAAGCCTTAGCCTTATCATACTACGGCAGAAAGACCCCGTATTATAGGAAGGAGGGAACACGTATGATTGTAAACCTTTCTACAGCTTGACGGTGTAGCACAAGTAAGAGATAGTATAGTAAACCTGGTGTATTTAATTCACTGGTGGTAAATCTCTCATATGTTTACCCTGTGGTTCGGGGGTGCAAGAATTCCGCTACGGTATCCTCTGCCCGTCGTTAGAGCCGACCTAAAGGGGTCATCGGAGTCACTGAGCACACGGCGGGGGCGGCGTATAACGACTTCGAGACGTACGATAGAGCCTCGTCTCTGTCATGGACGTACATAACAACTTAAACGGGCGTCCAAAAATAGGTGTAAGTGGAGGTCATCTGGGCCCTCATAATAATAATAGTTTTGCGCGGACAAAATTTTCATCTTAAACAAAAAAATGTCTCACATATGTGAGAGGCCAACTGGGTAGGTACCACTGCAAATGTGAATTAATAACTCCCGTCAAATAACAGTGAAAATGCACTGTTGTCTTTCGGTTTCCAGGATATTGTAGCCAGATTAATTACTGGACATATTGAGACTTAATATCTTATGTCTCAGGGCGGCGAGCGCAGCATAATGTCAAGAATTGCTTTGTAATTCATGGTGCTGTTTGGTTATGCTTCTGTTCATGAGGAGATGAAGAGTCATATCGCTTACTATCAGGCGAATGGCGTGCTCGTCTCGCCATTCATAGCAATAAAATAACCTTTTGGATCGTCCAGATGAGTTTGACCATCAATCTTGGCGTCGGATGCCCGGACGCATGGTTCAGTTAAGGAAATAACATTAAAGAAAATGCGAACAAATGAAGTGCCCTTTCGGATCACAGCTCTTGGTAGCACATCGATGAGCCTCTGACTTCTTACCACCATCATTGTTTACCCCAAACATTTCTAGTTTCGAGACTATTTGTTAAAAGAATTATAAAATACTAGCGGCCTGGTCCAGCTTCGCCCGGGTACAAATAGATTTCTGTACAATAATATGTACATGTTGTTATTATACATATAAACATTCCTATATAGGCACGCTGCCGCCGCCCCGGCCGGCCAGTACCGCCGCAAGCGCTACGTCCCGCAATTTTAAATTTGTATATATCCGAAAATATTCATTTAAATCTTGTGCTGTAAAGGACCACATAGATCTATATTAAATCAACAATGTATTTAAGCTATTTAATTGGATAAGGATTAATGCTGTATTAGTTAAAATCGCTTCGAAAATTAGCCATTATTTGTCGTAAAAAGTAAATGACAAAAAAATGTTATTGTGGGATATCCATAAGAGATAGACATATACCATCGCGGAGTTTTCTGTAGACCTTTTCAATGTGTACAAATATGTAGTACATTATTTTAATAAATAGCCGCGCAGCCTCGCGCGGCAGCCTTAGACGTTTGCTGCGGGACGGTTGCCTCGCGAGGCTGCCTCGATGTGTATATTTTTTGGATCGAGGCAGCTTCGCGCGGCATGGCCGAGCCAGTTTTGCTCAAGAGAAGTTTTGAGGCAGTACGATCGGAAAGCTATAGCCACCACTGCCATTCAAATAATTTTACGGCTTGTAAAGTAAAGAAAACGGAAACCTAAACGTTTTTGGATGAAACTATTATACCAAAACAGATTAGATTTTTTTCTTCAAGTCAGTTATAGGAATGTTCATTTTCTAACTTATTCTCCATGCATCTTCTCTTAATCCTCTATTAGTATAATCGGGACATTGCGCATCCCAAAGTCTTCTATATTCACCGTATAGTTGTATTAATTTAAGACACTGTTCTTTATCCATGGCGCTAACCTGCGACGAACAAGCGAGGCGAAACACAACGTCTTGATTGAGCGCGGCAAACGTACCGAGGCGCCTTTGAGCATGGACAAAAAACCGACAACGCTCGGCTCGGGCCGCGGCACGCTCGGGCGAGGCGGCGTGTGCGTTTGCCTCGGGCGAGGCACGTCCCGACTAGCCGAGCATTAGCTTCGCGCGGCAGGCCTCGCGAGGCTGCTCGGTCAGTCAGTACGCGGCTAATAGCGTTATCATTAAAAAATTCAAATTAACATTCAAAGGCGCCTCGGTACGTTTGTCGCGCCCAATCAAGACGGTTGTGTTTCGCCTCGCTTGTTTGTCGCAGGTTAGCGCCATGGATAAAGAACAGTGTCTTATGAATATGCTATGTCCCGATTATACTAATAGAGGATTAAGAGAAGATGCACGGAGAATAAGTTAGAAAATGAACATTCCAATAGCTGACTTGAAGAAAAAATATCTTATCTGTTTTGGTATTATAGTTTCATCCAAAAACGTTTAGGTTTCCGTTTTCTTTACTTTACAAGCCGTAAAATTATTAGAATGGCTGTGGTGGCGGTAGCTTTCTGAACTGCCTCAAAACTTCTCTTGAGCAAAACTGGCTCGGCCATGCCGCGCGAAGCTGCCTCGATCCAAAAAATGTACACATCGAGGCTGCCTCGCGAGGCAACCGTCCCGCAACAAACGTCTGAGGCTGCCGCGCGAGGCTGCGCGGCTAGTCAGTACGCGGCTATTGACAGACGCACGCAATATTACACATATTAAAAAACAATATTTTTTTATTGTTATTTTCTGTTTCAGTGTGGCAAATAGCACACATGGGCCAATGTTTTGATGTACCTGCAGTAAAAGATTATATGAGTAAGTCGACTACATTTTATTCTAATCAATAAATATAAAAGTCTTCAAGAAAGTTGGAAAAATAACAATTAAAAAAAGGAAATAGTATATTCAAATTTTAATTGTTAAAATCCTTACTCAATTTTTCTATAACACGACGAAACATATCAAAATGTATCATTTTTAAACAGTATGTAATCTAAACCAGTGGTACTTAACCAATGATCCAATGACCACTGGTTGTCCTTGGAAGCAACAAATGTGGTCAATGGAGCCATCCCAAGGCCATCCTTAAAACAATAATAGGTACATATTTCGTTTATGGATAGATAGAAAAAACATTCATTTATTTACATTGTGTTACTGAATTAAATAACAACCAACTGAGTGGTCAATGGCTAGACAGAAATGTTTTCCAATGATTCCCCATGAATAATAGCACAACATAGATAAAGCACATGTGACGTTGTGGGAATGTCACCTTTTATATTTGCGATCTATAGTTCAATAGTCGACATAAATCCTATTGTCTATGCCAATCAACGCCTCCGTTGCGCTGATTGGTCGATTCATTTACTGACTGACATCTGTCAAATTTGACGTACGAACTGTCATCGGTGCTCGCTTAAATACGCGTGTAACGGCGCTCGCGGCCTTTTTCCCTAACCTAAAAGCCGCGTGCTACCACGCGTCTTTCTGAACCCGCTGGGGTGAGTGTTCAGTGTTCTATTTGCTAACCGCTTAACTGCTTGTTTGTCAGTGTATTCTGTCTGCCGGGCTTGTGAACTATCACGAGTCGCTGGCACGGAATGCAAGCCTAGTTTGCATTCCGATTTCTTGGACGCTGATTCCAGGTTCTTCTTCTTCTTCGTTCTTGGCGTACTTGGCGTTTTTTTCGCTAACTCCGTGCCTACTGCCCGCTTTGCTCCGCACCGCTTCCTGCCGGACTGCATCCGAGCCTGCGCCTGCCGCTGACCTGCGCACCGTGCCCGGCCACGTGGCAGCTGACTTCGCCGGCGAGCTGTCGCCGGGTTCCGCCACGTGCCGAAGACCCGGATCAGTGTCCAGTGAAGGCCAGTGACTCCTGTTGCATACCACCAGCAACAGTGCCGGGTGTAAATAGTGATGCGAAATTATTAAAGCCCGAACCACGTAACTACCCTGAGTTCTCATTTAACTACCTACCCCTACCTGCGGGCGACCTAACCCGCCGCACACAACTGATCTAAACCATCACGAAATTATCGGCAGCTGCTTCGATGCGTTACAAAATACCACACACTTTGTATACACTTTATTATGTGCCGCTGACTGCAGGGCTCGAGCTTCCTCTGCAATTGAGAGGACTACGCGATAATTGACTATCAATACACACATATTTCCCAAAAAACAGAGGTGTGTCCTGGGTTTTGAATCCGCGACCATGCACTTGTTAGCAGCTGCGACTTGTTTATTACTAACGGGCACGTTCATCATACATACTTTACACATATTTAAATTATAATGTATTAATTTAATCATTTTTCTATGCAGAATACGAGTACATGGACGACCATTTCTTGGATAGTTACTACGTCATACAACACTAAATATTGCATCGGGTTAAACCAAGGCGACGCAACTCAGATGTAAAAGGATCCAACTAAAAACTAAAAATAATTGATTTTGAGTTTAAGCGTGGGGTGCTGTAGGATAAGTAATTGTTGTAAACACACCACGCTTTATAGCAAGAAAATGTATGTATTTTACTCAATTTTCTTTCGAATCTTAAACTCATTATCTATTATTTTTTAATTTTTAATTGGATCTTTTATGCACACGTTCTAGTTTTTTAAACTATAATTTAAGTGTTTGCACTAAAAATATAAACTACGGCTGTCTTATCAAAGAAAGACAGCTGCGCGCAAATTACCGACATTTAATTATTTTAAGAATTTTTTTTTTACTTTTCTGGATTATATAATGTCATATACTTTTTAAATTATTGCGTTGTCATCGGTCCTGGATAAGTACGCAAAGTTTGAATTAAATCTGATCGTTCTAAGTAGGGCAAAATCGGGTTCAAAGGAGTTGGTTACATACATACAAACATACAGGCGAAGCTAATAAAACCGTGTTAAAATATAATAGTATAAAATAAGGATTCTTAAGTGTTATATTGCACCCTAAATAAAATATTATTCTACTGATTAATAAATTGTAGTCCGTAGCATACTTGTTTTTACACGCTTTATATTATACAGGGTATCTCAAGACTGCTACCGAAAACAAAGCCGGCTGGTAGTTTTAGTGACTACAAACACAAAGCAACTAAAAAATTCGCAAAGAAACGCGACAATTATTTTTTTATGATTTTTTAAATATCGTCATTTTTGGGTGGTAAATCCATAGTTTTTGCTAAAATAATAATTTAAACTCTTGTATACCTTAGATTATTTATAAATAAAAGGGTATACACTATTATTTAAGGAAAAAAATTATTTACCACCCAAATATGGTAATAGGAAAAAAAATAACAAAATAAAAATTGTCGCTTTTTTTTGCAACTTTTTCTGTTGCATTGTGTCTGAAGTCGCTTAAACTAACACCCGGCTTCGTTTTCGGTAGCAGTCTTGATATACCCAGTATATATTGCAACGCTGTAACAAATTTTTGTATAGAATCGAAAAAACTGCGTGTTCTTTAACAGAATTGAAAAAAAAAATAGGAGGTCTTCAATTCGACTGTGCTTTTTTAATTTTACTGTGAATAATTTTGTAAGATCCATAACAATAATTAACATGTTGTATAAAATAACATTCTTTACAATAAAAAGATCTGGTATACAATAACGACAGAGTTTATTGATTTTTTTCCCAACAATTATACCAAAAAATTTACTGACCTTCATCACTGACAATTTTGATTTTAATTTCTTAAATATGATACTCAGTAAAAACTGTGATATTAAAAATGTAATTTTACGTCTCCTATTTAATGGTTTATGCATAGCGTAACGCCATGTCATTCCGCCGTGAAACAAGGTGTTTTCATTATTCACATCCTCGCGATAAAGAATGAGCTGCAAATTTCGGCTTTCCGACTACCACCTGCTATGGAGTGTTTATAAAACATCATAAATCCCTTTCTCTGTCGCTGTGAATCTCTTGAACTTTTCTCGTGCATAATTCGAAACATTTTACAAATCCTGAGAACAGGTGAGTTCATGTATCTCATATCTCGCAGCTCAACTGTTTCACTGTGTCTTTGCGAAACAAGACCAGTTAGTATTGATGTTTTAAAACATATGTTTCGAACTATCCATATGGATAGTTCGTTTTACTCCTTTGTAAAACTGCTTATGTAATGTATTTGTATTAAAACTCCTTTGATGAACTATTGATTCGATCAATTACTTAAACATAATTCATTGCGATCTTAACGCATTTTACTTTATTAAAAGCCAACTAAAATACACGCAAGAATTTGACTATGGATAGGGTATTGAATTTAAACTAATATTATAAAAGGAAATTATTTCATTGTTTGTTTGTATTGGCTCTGAAACTATACGAACGATATGAAAAATGTATATATCACCGTTAAGAGGAGGGTAGACGCCGATGACCTTGCTCGAACGGGCGGCACCAAATCTCATGCACCGGCGCACGCCGGCTCACGACGTGCGAGCGAGCGCGCTGCTTTATACCTATTCATTCATTATTTCGCTGCGGACAAAACGATATATTCGTAGTGTTATTTCACTCGATGTTCCCATCAAGTACAGTTAGGAGCGGTTGACCGTAGTGTATGATTAATTCACTTACAATCGTCACAGCTATCGTGGCAGAATTGCTCGAACGCTGACTCTTAAAAGAGAAGACGCGGGTTCGGTCCCCGCACTTGTAGTTCAATTTTTGTGTTTACTTATTTCATCTATCTATACCAATATTACATTTTAGATTTTAATATTTTTATTTTTGTTTTTCTTTTGTAATATTATAAAGAGGATAGATACATTTATATTTTTGGATTTTTATTTACAATGAAACTCAAAAATTACTTGACCAATTTAAAAAAATATTTCGATTTTCTAATGGTAATTATCCGGGATTAACAGAAGCTATATATTTACCTGAAGAGGTTGAAATAAGGGTTTAAATGGAAAATAAAAATATTTAATTTTTTTTATCTCGAATGGTTTTTATTTTTCATTTCAACCCTTGTTTCAACTCCTTTAGCCAAACATACAGCCAATGTTACTCCAGGATAATGTTGGATTCGAATGGTGAAAGAATTTTAAGATTAAGTCGGTCGGTTAAATAATTTTTGGATTTATTCATAATAAACAAAAATCGAAATATTCAAAAATCTATAATACAAAAATGTAAAAATACACATGTTACAAAAATGCAAAAAATGAAATGTTTCTTTTATAAAATATTATAGGTTAGACATATAGATGAATTTATAAACAAAAACAATTGTATCGATGCGGGGATCGAACCTGCGGCCACATCAATCATCAAGCGATCGGTCACTCCTTCGGGCCAACAATACTTACTTCCCGGCGACCAAATTACCGGTAACTATCTATTATATTAGTGCCTATTTTGGTGTTTAAATGTTACCTACTATTTCAAATATGATCGGAACATAACAATTCATTTATTTATATGTTGGGTAGGTCTCTCATAAGTTGCATGAAATTCAATTGAAATATTAAAACATCGCACGATACTTATATTTTGCTATGTAGGTACAATATTATGATCGTTAACTTTAACAAAATAAATCTACTATTATGGTACAGTTACTTTCTACTAAGAGCATAAATAATAATTTTATAAAATATGGTAGAAGATATTTTTCAAAAAAATATCTTCAATGATTTTTATTTTCCATTTTAACTCATGTCAACCCCTTTAGGCAAATATACAGCCTATGTTACTCCAGGATAATGTTGGAATCGGATGGCGAAAGAATTTTAAGATCGGTTGAGTAATTTTTGGTTTATGTATAATAAACAAAAATCGTAATATTCAAAAATCTAAAATACAAAAATGTAAAATATAAATGTTACAAAAATGCAAGAAATAAAATGTTTCCTATATAAAATATTGGGTTAGATAATAGATAGATGAATTTATAAATAAAAACATTTGTTTCGATGCGGGATCGAAACCGCGGCCACACGTTTTTATTTGGCATCCAAGCAACAGCGCCACAGTTGCAGTGACGTAGTATAGTGATTTACTACGGTTAGACCGGCCGTAACCGTTCTCAATGAATGTGTCGAGCGAAATAGCAATATTAAATTTACGTTGATATTGCGAAGACAAGCGACATAGGTCCGTTTAGCACGGCGGTTCGTCCCGCACTGATTTGTTGGGCGACAGCGGGGACGTGCTCGCGATTTAGAGTATCGATAATGTGAAAAAATTCGTTAAAAATAAATGAGACAGAAATTAGAAAAAATAAAAAGAAGGTCCCATCCGCCTTGCATTTCTTAATATCCTGATAATAATAAAATAATCCTAGTGCTCGTAGTTTAAGAGAAAAAACGTTGTAAATGCGAAAATAGAGGTCACTTTGCAATTTTATTTCAAGTACTTTTAATACACTTTTAAGAATTCTGAAAAGAAGGGCCCATGCTCCATATAGTGTAGATCAACATATATTTTTTTTTGAAGACCTAATAATAAAGATCACCAAGAAAAAACGTTGTGAAAAAGGCCATTTCACATAGACCCCCCTCTTAAATTGTGAATACCGTTAGATTGTAATCTATCTCGCGAGATTGTGAACTGTCGAAAGATTGTGAACCGTAGGTTAGGTTAGGTTAGGTTTAACAGTTTCACTTCGATAGATTATAATCTACCGAAAAAATAATATATTAAATTGCAAGCAGTATGTTACGGTTCACAATCTTTGGATAGTTCACAATCTCGCGAGATATATTATAATCTAACGATATTAACAATTTTACGGTGACATATACACCTCGAGAATCCTACATCCCTTATTTAGAATATTTGCAAGAAAGTGTTAAGCCGCTATTATTTAATTTAAAAAAGTAGTTTTCTCTCATTTTATCACGATTTTGTTTTTTTATATAGTCGATATAAACCAAGAGACACATCAGATTACTTTTTAGAGAAAAAAATTATGAAACGTATGTTGTTGAAATCACATACGAAATTGAAACTTAATTTCACGGTTCATTAACTTCTTTTCAATAATCAACAATTCCTAAACAAGAAGCAATCCTAAAATAATTTTGGTATTATTGTTAAGTACCATGGTATTACTTTTTGTAAATTCATTGTTTACAAAATTGCAATACCCTGAGGAGAATAAACAAGTGGGTTGGTAGAACCTGTCAGTACTGAGGAATTTTGATAATTTAGCTGTTGCCATAGAAATAGACTGAAAGAACACTCGATTCACATATTTGATGTTATGGTCGAACGTCACCCCATAGACAAACATGGCCTTCTAGCGCGGCGGTCTTCCAGGTCAAGACACGAAAGGTCTTTTGAAGGGACGTCCATACTCAAATGTTATGAGCATCAAAGAGACGATTAAGGGAAACGCAAATATTAAGTGTTTTTAAAGGTCTAAGTTACGTACATGGTATTCAACGTGTATGAGATTCTCTAAATTCAAATATCTATGACATTCAGATTTCCTCTTGTTGTTTTCTTTTACCGTTAAATTGCGTGTGACAATATGATTTTCGACCAACGCCTCGTAAGCCAAGTTCAGACCTTTACTTAATTACTACTGATTACATCTTATGACGTCTTATAATGTCACGATTGCTAAACAATTATGAAAAACTCGCAAAAAATAGATACATACCACTTCGGATTCACTTCGAAATTGATGAGCTTCTATACAATTCCACTGATGTACAGTCAGCAACATAAGTCGCTACATATTCACGAGATTTGGAATTGTCTTATCATCCAAAATAATATTTTTTTTCAATATCGTATGGCACTTCTCGACATAGATGACTTTACTTGGTTATATTTTACGACTACAGATTAGTACATACAAATTTTAATTCATTAAAAGGTTATCAAAAAATGTGAAGTGTGCAGTGACTTATGTTGCTGACTGTACGACCACAAATCCTTTTTAATTATATCTAGTATTGCTTGGCGTATTTATATTATATTTTACTTAAGCTTTCTTTGTTATTCTCATGTAAGTGATTTACTTTGTCTTTTTGAGAATAAATTTCTTAAACCTAAACCTAAAACCTATATAATTAAATTATATTTAAGAGGGCAATAATACAGGGCTGGTGCAGCAGAACAATGAATAGAAGCAAAGCAGAAAGCTCCTTAACAACTGCACTGGGACTGTGTGTGCAAATTAAGATCGTTTTAATTATTGCGGGTACGGTATATTTCAGTACTTATTTCCATGTGAATGTATTGTTAAACCAGCGAATCAAAAGATTCCATTATATCTCTCTCAATCGTACTCTCGACGATAGAAAATTATAGAGTTCCTTTCCCGTTTATCACTAATGAAAACCGCTTTCCGAACCGGGTGGTAGATAAAAATTGACTGAAGCAAAATGATGTTGAACATTTAAGTGGATTCAATAAATTATTTTCATTTTCATCTTCATTGTAGAGGGAGTTTAATTATCTTGACTTCTAACTTCTAACTGTAACTATATCAGCCCATATAAATCCCACTGCATAACACAGTTCTCATCTACAATAGAGAATACTATTGAGAGGGGTTAGGCAATATAGTGTCAAGTGTATTTGTTTCAACAGTGTTTTTATTACGCGTGGTACTACCCCAGGCCAACCCACCAAATGTATCAGATAGGCCAGAACCACCACGGTCTACTACAAAAGGTCTTGGAAGGTAAATTTATTGATGTAGATATTGTTAACGCAAATCTTAAAAAAATAGATGCATTTCTGACCCCTGAACACCTAAAACCTTTAAAACTGAAAGCAAAGACACACGATGCTATGACGGTGAATGCGGCGACAATGCGTTGCCGATGCGTATTCCAACAAATAAATTGCTATACCATACGACATGATGCTTGTTCGCCGCGCGCCGCAGTTGCGACCTGAGAGACGAGGCTGGGAGGCGTGATGATATGCGCGGATCATGTGACCGCACCGCTATCGTGTGTTGTGGATTCGCCCTAATGCCTCCTCTACACATCAAATTTTATTACAATTCCTTCACTAATTAATCGAAAGGAACTTCGTTCCATCCGGGTGTCCTTTGACACCTCTCTAGTTTTAGTTTTGACAGAAATTATTATACATAATGGTGTTCCTGTGTTGTACGCAAAATAATACAAAAATTGATCATAATTATACCGGGTATATCAAGACTGCTACCGAAAACGAAGCCGGGTGGTAGTTTTAGTGAGTACAAACACAATGCAACTAAAAATTTCGCAAAGAAACGCGACATTAATTTTTAATGATTTTTTAAATATCGTCATTTTTGGGTGGTAAATCCATATTTTTGCTAAAATAATAATTTAAACTGTTTTATACCTTAGAGTATTTATAAATAAAAGGGTATACACGATTATTATAGGAAAAAATGTATTTACCACCCAAATATGGCATTAGGAAAAAAATGACAAAAATAAATTGTCATTTTTTTTGCAAAAATTTATATTTCATTGTTGTTGAAGTCGCTTAAACTACCACCCGGCTTCGTTTTCGGTAGCAGTCTTGATATACCCTGTATATCCTATTGGGCCTTTGTTTTCAATCAAGATTAAACCTGCTAAGCTAAGATACCTCGGTGAAATTTAAAAAGTGAATGTCATATTTACGCATAGGATATTCGACTGAATTACGGAGTACACAGTTTAAATTTAATGTACCACTTTTTAAATTTCAGGCACACATATCCGACGACAGTTAAGAAAATACGTAGAAGGACTACGCGACAACCGATATCTTTCGAGGAGTCATGTGATTATTTAGCGTACTACTGCTTGAGGGCATATAAGTAATTTTCTTTTTATTTGACGGACTTTTTCTCTTGATTATATATTTTTATAGTGCATAGGATTGATGATTGAAATCAATGTTGTTTTCGTCTGTAATTAAAATAACCGAATGTTTTAAAAGATGCTATTTATAATACAACAAATCATGGCATTTTGTTTAAGATGTTGACGTTACCGATATGGCATTTTTTTATTGCTTGGGCTCTTGAGCCTGGTGGTTAAGTAGCCTAACTCGTCTTATTGCCGATTGAAATTTACTCACTGCGACACTGTATTAACCATCAGGTGTAGCATTATTTGTATGCCATAAGCGTTTTGTATTATACTTCTTTTATATTGAAGCACAATTTTCTACCATTTTATTATTTTGTTGCAATGAATGGCGATGCGAGCAAGCCGTTCACCTGATAAGCGATATGACCGCTCATTAATATTATCAAAACCAAACAACATCTTGAATTACCAAGCAATGCTTGGCATTTTACTGTACTCGTCATCCTAAGACTTAAGATAGCGTCTCAATATGTCCAGTAGTTACTCTGGCTACAATTTAAATTATATTTTATGTTTCAAGGACAGGTGAGGTGTGCGCCAGAACATTGTACTATCGTTATTACAATTTCGAAAACTACTGCATGATGGACTATGTTAACTGTATGGAGAGATATGAAGGTACTTTTTACTTTAAGGTTTATACTCATACAAAGAGAGATCTGTATCCCCAATGGGTAGGCAGTGGTGGCGCTACAGGTATCGCAATAACTCAAAGGTCATTTCCATATTATGATATTATATCTGTAGGTGTGATAGGGACCCTTAACCTCAGTCTTCCTTTATAGCGAAATCATACATACATACATAAACTCACGCCTTGTTCCCAGAAGGGGTAGGCAGAGGTGCTACCACGACACCCACATTTCGTCATGTGTATTCCACCTATCGCTACAACGGGCACAATTTCATGAACTCGTTTGGATAATGAAGAAAATCAATTTGCCCAATCTCACTTTGCTTCACTTTGCCTTATCCGGGATTAGAGCCGGATACATGCTTTATAATCATAACGAGTTACAACTACGCCACTAGGCGGTGGACGAAACGAATTCGGTCGATTTTATTGTAAACGAAACGTACTAGAGATTATAAATTACAGACCATTTTTTTGCCATGAATGGCGTGAAGAGCTTGCCGTTTCATCATCATCATCATCATATCAGCCACAGGAAGTACACTGCTGAACATAGGCCTCCCCCAAGGATCTCCACAATGACCTGTTGGAAGCGGCTTGCATCCAGCGACTTCCTGCAACCTTAGCCAGATAGTCCGTCCACCTTGTAGGCGGGCGTCCGACATTTCGCTTACATGTACGTGGCCTCCGCTTAAGAACCTTTCGGCCCCAACGGCCATCGGTTCTACGAGCTATGTGCCCGGTCCACTGCCGCTTCAACTTGCCAATCCTATGGACTATGTTGGTCACCTTCGTTCTCCTACGGATCTCCTCATTTCTGATTCGATCACGTAGGGAAACACAGAGCATAGCCCTCGCCATGGCTCGTTGAGTGACTTTGAGCCTTCTAATGAGGCCCACAGTAAGAGGCCACGTCCCGGTGCTTGCCGTTTGCCTGATGGTAAACGATACAACCGCTAATGAACAGTAGCAATACCAAACAACGCTTTGAATTACAAAGCAGTGCTTGGCATTAAACAGCGTTCACCATCCTGAGACATAAGATGTAAATAAGTTTATTAACTGTTATTGTTTGTTTCAGTGTGGCAAATAGCGCATATGGGTCAATGCTACAATATATCCGCCCTAACCGAGTATAGATGTAAGTCGATCACATTTTACAGCCTTCGTGGTAAGCCACGGAGGCTGTATTTAATGTAAAATGTTAGTTAATTAGATGCCTACTGTATATGTATATAAATATTTGTGTGAACCACACGTATTTGTGTCGGGTCTAAATGTTTCTGAGACCGAAAAGTATCTTGTTGTTTCTGATATAGGACTCGATTTTTGTGTAGGATCGGGGGCCCTACTATATAAATCCGAAATTCGAATCTTCGTGACGTTTTTCGTTTCGTAACCTACTCTGTAACACGAAATTCGAATCTTGGGATCGACGAATGAACGATACGAATATATTGGCAATCCGAACATTTACAAAGTGGGTACATTCATATCGTCACAAACTTCGTTCGTCCGAAGTTTCGAACTTCGTTTAAAATGAATATAGTAGGTCCCCAGGACTGCGATTGTTGCGTGTATTTATTCATTTTATTAATTTTCATCGGTTTAGCCTTATTGAGTTCTATGAGAAATTTTGCTTTATCAGCCTTTTTTGACCCATTTTATTTTAACCCACAGAAATTAAATACGTTTAATATATTGATTTATTTTCGAACCAAACACTGTACTTCACGGCACAAGAGCCATTAACTGCCACTTATGGGAAGTAAGGTTAAGCACCTATCTATTGAATATTAATGAATGAACTTATTTATATTGTGTTATGATTCAATCATTTTCTTTCACAGGGTACAATTACCTTGAAGATCATTTTTTGGACCAATACTACGTTATAGATCAGTAATACTACATAGAAAATTAAGATTTTGCCAAGATTTTTCAGTATATTGAGGAAAATTCAATGGTTCTTTAATCCATTGAGATAATATACTAGACGGGACACTGCAAACAAAATGTTTGTTACAAAATCAAGGGTATATTCTATTTATGTTTCTATCGCGCCTACGAAGTAACATTATCTTCCCTCTCGCTTCACTGTGTATCCGTGTGCACGCACCATACGCACAGATTTTGTTCCCGATGTCCGCTCTAGTATAATAACCTCAATGCTGTTAAGATATTAAACATTAAAAATATTTTTGACGTGACAACGTCTTAAATTAGGTTGCGGCTGGGAGTCACTTATGAAAAAGTGTAACGCCCGGTAACGTAACGGTGCGCGCGCAGCACTAGAGAATTATTTTTCAGTTTCACCCACTTTTTCCAAAATTGTCCCATAGCCCCCCCCCTGCCTTCCCCCACCCTTATTCCGAAATAGTGCCTATTAGCCTCCCCACGAAACCTACCCCCCCCCCCCCCTCCCCTACCCCCACCCCGAAAATTTACCTCACCCCCCAATCCTATCTCGGCCAACATAGGTCGTAGACCCACCGAGTTTGGTATCCTCGGAACCGTCTTGGTGAGGGCTACAAATTGACCCCGCCAGAAATCCCAAATTACGCAAAAAATTACCCCCCCAAAAAAAAATATTTTACCTCCAAAAATTAATTTAAGTTAGCCTCCCCACGAAACCTTCCTCCCCCCCCCCCCCTCCCTTACCCCCACCCCGAAAATTTACCTCACCCCCCCCAATCCTATCTCGGCCAATATAGATCGTAGACCCACCGAGTTTGGTATCTTTGGAACCGGCTCGGTGAGCTCTACAGATTGGCCCCAACCAAATCCCCAAATTCCTCCCTCTCTCCCCTAAAATATTTGTCCAGGCATAACTCCGTCATTTCTTAAAGTAAACCCCCCGTGTTTGGAGTCAGAGGAATCGTCTTGACGAGCTCGACAATCGAGAGCAGGCAAAATACGATTTTTCTTATTGACGTGACAACGTCTTAAATTAGGTTGCGGCTGGGAGTCACTTATGAAAAAGTGTAACGCCCGGTAACGTAACGGTGCGCGCGCAGCACTAGAGAATTAGGCGCATTGAATCGGCGCATGCTTGTGTCTCTGTCTTTGTCTTTCTCGAACGTTCTTGGCGTTGGAAAAACAAGAAAGCGTCACAATACAAGTTCACACGTGTGGTTAAAGTATCGTCAGCTGTGTCTGTAGTGAAAATATGGAGTGCTTAGATTCGTCATTACATGTACAATGTTTTAGTAAACAAAATATATTTCTATAGTTAAAATTTGTGCAATTCTTATTTTCATTCAATTCCTTGTTCCTATTGTGCAATTTAATTATATTCATATCAATAAATATTCTACCGAGAAAAAGACGTTGTCACGTAAAATCTTCGCCCGTAAAACCGACTTTACAGGCAACCATTTTTTACATTAAACCAAGTCCGCGATATAATCCGTAGAAAAATAATTTTATTTCAATATGTAACATTCGCGTAAGTCGAAGAAACCTGTATTTTTTATTCGACAGCCTCCATGGCGCAGTTGGTTGGACGCCGCCTGTGAAACGAGAGGCCGCGGGTTCGATCCCCGCACCGAGAGAACTGATTGTGCGGCCCATAAATATTTCTTCCGGGTCTGGGTGTTTGTGAGACTGAAAAGTCTCCCGTAGTTCCTGATACCCACGACACAAGACTCGTTCTTAGTGTGGGGTCAGGACTATGTATGTGACTGTTGGGTGTTATTTATTTATTATTTCGACGGTTCTGTTGTTTGACTCATGCTTTTTCATTCTCTGCTGTTTTTAAACGGTTTTATTTAGCTCACCCAGTTTGTTTGGGTCAAATTAAGTAATTGAAATTAACCCTCTTCCCGTTAACCGATTGATCTGAAATTTGGTATACGCCTTTTAACACCCGATAGTTTTATTGAGAAAGCTTAGTACACAACCCATCACGCTAGCTAGTGCGAGTTAGCGGATTTCTCATATACATAGAAAATCTTTAGTTTTCTATGATAATATATAGTATTCCCCACAATATTTTCCTTAACAGTTAATGTCCTTATTAATTAAATATCTGATACAGTACACCCCAAAAATTAATAATATGCGTTTCAATTATTAAAACCACTCAACATATGCAGCGGCAGGGATTACGACAATTTCGAAAATGTACACACACTAACTAGATACCAAACCAACAATCGAAATCAAACACAATTTGCATACGAATTGAACGAACAAAGAGATAAACGATAACTTTAATTAATTAGATTCCTATATTGTAGGCCGTGAAAATCGGACTGCTGGTTGACATTTTATAAATATATCGTTGTTTTTTTTCAATACACATATAACCACACTCGCACTAGGCCAGTGTATGGCCTAGCCCATCTCTTTTGTTCTCCCATTTGTAGAGGAGGCTCGTGCCTTATAGTGGACGTAAATGGATTGATACTTGATATTTGTCTGTCTGTATCAGCCTATATACGTCCCACTGCAGGGCACGGGCCTCCTCCACAATCGACAGTGCGATTGAGAGTGGTTAGGCCATATAGTCCACCACGCTGGCCTAGTGCGGGTTGGCGGACTTACATACCATAGAAATTTTATAAATCGCTATGGTATGCAGGTTTCCTCACGATATTTTCCTTCACCGTTTTAGATACTTGATATAGTACAGCACAAAGATATGTATATTAAAGAATTTGGGGGAGGTTTTTGCCCAGCAGTGGGATCGTTCATCAGAGATATGCCCTGAGATGGAACCCGAAATCGCCGTGAACATCTTTTTCAGAGATAGTTTATTATTCAACCGTATACGAGAGCGTTAGAGTGTTGTGTACGAGACATATGCTACAAAACGAAGCTCTGTAACTTAATTATTTAAACCATATCTTCAAGAAATGGGATTTAAACCAGGAGAGCTCTGAGAGAATTTTTAATTATTTGACTTAATTACTGTTACCATAGCCTGAAGTGTACTTTGCGAGTTAGTAAAGTTAATACGAATGTAATTATAATATTTAATAAAACCTACGAGAGGTTACAGTTTAAACGGCACTCATTTTTCCACTTCTCTGTGAAAGTCATTAGAGAAAATGTTTTAGTGTTCTTTATGATTTTAAAGTATGAAGGTTGGAGCAACCATTTTATTATATTTTTCAATCCGTTTGTAGGAAATTGAGAATGAATTAAAGCCGTTCGTGAAGTGTAAAAGAAAAAAACCTATTTAGTTTTTAGCATGTCATGACAGTCAGTCAATTAAAAGTGTTTTTTTTTACTCCATATTTTTATAACACCTTGTTCGTCGATATAGAGATTTAGTAAATAGTAGCTTCTCCTCAAATTCCCGAATCTCACCATTATTTATTTGTCATAAATGGATACCACAATATCAATTTTCAAGTTAATAGCTTGAAAATGGATTTTGTATATTATATAGTCTAATATACATATTTCTCTTTTTTTTATTGCCCTGAATGCCGATACGAGCATGCCGTTCGCCGATGGTAAGGGATACGACCGCTCATAAACAGTATCAAAACCAAACTACACCTTGAATTACAAGGCAATGCATTCCACTGCGCTCGCCATCCTGAGACACAAGATGTAAAGTCTCAATATGTCCAGTAGTTACTTTGGCTACAATGTCCTTCAATCCGAAACACATCAGTGCATTTAAACTGCTGTTTGGCGGGAGAAACAGACATTGCAGTGGTACCCACCCAGGCGGCTTCTCACATACGAGAGACATACCTACCACCAGCAAAATATGTACTACAAGCGATAAGTTGTGTATTCATATCATTTAGCTAGGAGATAATTCAATTTCAAAGCTTGCTTTTACACCGTAATATAATCAATTAAAATAAATGAAAATAATTGTTTAACAAGTGAAAAACATTATAACAAAATTATTAAAAGATTGCCCCCGACCCTCAGAACTTACTTCTATTTTTTGTTGAATATTATAATAAAATACTTTGTAACTTGTAAATAATTTTTAGATAAAATTTTAGAAATATTTTGAAAGTTGAAACTGCTAGATCAAAATATATATACCTAAATACACCCAACAGGTACATACATAGACCTGACCCTAAACTAATCAAGTCTTGTGTCGTGGGTATCAATAGCTACGAAAGATTTTTCGGTCTCTCGAACCCCAAACCCGAAACAAATAACTGTGGTTCACCCGCCATATTATAACCGTATACCAGGGATTATGCGTTTTACTAACACGACCATACGAAATAGAATCCACCAATGACAAATACAGTTTAGTGCTGTATGAAAAAACTTTGTTACGGTGTAACCCTTATGTTTCTGTCGAAATGGATTAAAGGTAGTATTTTGGATACTGCGATGTTTAAAACTTAGTTTGTGAACTTTCTTAATCACTTAAACTTACAAGTTCGCATTAAAATTAACTTCGTCGCACGGCATGAAAGCATGAATTATTTGCGTGCTTTTATGACGTCTCTAATTCACAAGCTATTTCTTGATTGAATATTGACTAACTTGAATGCAGGTTGCCTCCATCAGGTCAATGTGTGTGAATCATTGGGGGAGGCATATTTTCAGCAGTGGAGTTCCTTTGGCGGATAACTTGTCTTGACTGCCTCGGTGGCACCAAAGTGATAGAGGATTTTCTATTTATTTAGACATTATACAACACTATTGTGCAGGCGGACTTAATACCGTCGGCATTTCTTGTGACTCAGCCTTGAGCAAATGCGGAAATGAGATCAAAAGGGTGTTCCTAAGATACGAAAAATGGTTAAGTAAATAGATAAAATATTATAACATCATTATTTTACGAAGTCATTTACCTAGTAATATTTTATTAATGTCGCCCTTACCACGCTTAAAATAGGTTATATATAATAAAAGACAAGATCACTATAGTCACCTACTTATTGGCGCATCAAAATCATAATAATTCGTTCCAAAGTATTGAAAAATCAAATATGATAAAATAATTGTATGAATACGTAACAATACGCCCATATCTTAAACTGTATTGGTCTTTCTAAATTGCCCAAACATTATAACAATATGACATAATGAAACGAATGACCACATAATTTTATATTAAGGGTCGTAATAATCTTACACATCATAAAAATTATATTTGCCATACCTATTATGAAAACTATTGTATGTTATAAGTACTATCGTAATTTTTGTATACGATATCCATAACCATTATGAGTTAGCAATTAATGGTTCTATATTTTGACGTGACAACGTCTTAAATTAGGTTGCGGCTGGGAGTCACTTATGAAAAAGTGTAACGCCCGGTAACGTAACGGTGCGCGCGCAGCACTAGAGAATTATTTTTCAGTTTCACCCACTTTTTCCAAAATTGTCCCATAGCCCCCCCCCTGCCTTCCCCCACCCTTATTCCGAAATAGTGCCTATTAGCCTCCCCACGAAACCTACCCCCCCCCCTCCCCTACCCCCACCCCGAAAATTTACCTCACCCCCCAATCCTATCTCGGCCAACATAGGTCGTAGACCCACCGAGTTTGGTATCCTCGGAACCGTCTTGGTGAGGGCTACAAATTGACCCCGCCAGAAATCCCAAATTACGCAAAAAATTACCCCCCCCAAAAAAAATATTTTACCTCCAAAAAATTAATTTAAGTTAGCCTCCCCACGAAACCTTCCTCCCCCCCCCCCCCCCCCCCCCTCCCTTACCCCCACCCCGAAAATATACCTCACCCCCCCCCAATCCTATCTCGGCCAATATAGATTGTAGACCCACCGAGTTTGGTATCTTTGGAACCGGCTCGGTGAGCTCTACAGATTGGCCCCAACCAAATCCCCAAATTCCTCCCTCTCTCCCCTAAAATATTTGTCCAGGCATAACTCCGTCATTTCTTAAAGTAAACCCCCCGTGTTTGGAGTCAGAGGAATCGTCTTGACGAGCTCGACAATCGAGAGCAGGCAAAATACGATTTTTCTTATTGACGTGACAACGTCTTAAATTAGGTTGCGGCTGGGAGTCACTTATGAAAAAGTGTAACGCCCGGTAACGTAACGGTGCGCGCGCAGCACTAGAGAATTAGGCGCATTGAATCGGCGCATGCTTGTGTCTCTGTCTTTGTCTTTCTCGAACGTTCTTGGCGTTGGAAAAACAAGAAAGCGTCACAATACAAGTTCACACGTGTGGTTAAAGTATCGTCAGCTGTGTCTGTAGTGAAAATATGGAGTGCTTAGATTCGTCATTACATGTACAATGTTTTAGTAAACAAAATATATTTCTATAGTTAAAATTTGTGCAATTCTTATTTTCATTCAATTCCTTGTTCCTATTGTGCAATTTAATTATATTCATATCAATAAATATTCTACCGAGAAAAAGACGTTGTCACGTAAAATCTTCGCCCGTAAAACCGACTTTACAGGCAACCATTTTTTTTTATATATCGCAGCCATAACGTGCTAGCAGCCCGCCCAATAGCCATGCCAATTTAATACTAGCGTCACGGTAAAGATTGTTTGGCGAAGCCTCTCTTAAAGCTAGCTAGTTTAAAATGAAATAAAATGAAATTGGTTTATAGATCTTGTAGGCAATTAAATAGCTCTTATGACAAGTCAATACATTGTACATATTCTATACTTATTTACAAAGTAATTGATTACATAATTATACAAATTAAATTTATTTAGTATTAGTTTTTGGTTTTTTAGTCGTCTTTTTATTATTTATAACTAGTGATTTGATAAAACTGGTATAAAAAGTTCATTCTTTGGCAATCACGTGCGCCAATACAGCACATGGTAATAAATCTGATGTAAGTTTGGATCAATCGTTCAAAACAAAGATTTTACATTGTTGTGATAAATGAAAGTTGAAAATACCCGACAGTAACCAGCTTATTACGACAGCTGAAAATTCCCAGACATTTTCATACTTCGCTTGAAAATGTTGAGCTGTTTATTTACGAGTATGATTTCAAAGATTTGAATAAACAACGTATTTCTAATTTACAATTGGAGACTCAACAAGTTGGCACTATTTAAATCAGCCCACGTCAATCCACTGACGGGTATAAGCCTCCTCATTTATTCACCACATCTTTCTATCTATTACTTATGTTGTATTTGAAACCGCATATTTTTATTGAAATAAATGACGAGACGAGCCAGCCACCCGTCTGACGATAAGTAAAACACCATGAATTTCAGAACATTGCGGTGGTACCCAGGCGGCAATTTACATATGAGAAAACTTAATGGTTTCCGAGATTTACGCGAATGTTACACATTAACATAATACATTTATCGTGGATTTGGATTTTTAACTTCCAACGTTTTGATTAATTTACAGCTGTGGTCACGAGGTGGACTTAAAGTCCGCAAATTCGCGATAAAATCAGTAAATAATAGTTATATTTGTATATGAGAGAACTACCACCAGTAAAACCCATTTCTAAACTGTCATTCAACTTATACGGATTGTAATTACTCTCAAATGCAACTCCAGTTACCCTCAGTAACTGATGACGTTATCACAGCCTCCACTCGTCCTCTCGAGCACTCATCTAGATAATGCGGGCACGTAATTAAATCTTTCACAGACATTTTTCCCGTTCTCTCGCTGCGTTCTTGATCTAATTTTTCCTGTTTACATAGGGCGTTTAATGCAATTGGCTATACCGGGTATCTCAAGACTGCTACCGAAAACGAAGCCGGCTGGTAGTTTTAGTGGCTACAAACACAATGCAATTAAAAATTTCGCTTAGAAACGCAACAATTATTTTTTATGATTTTTTAAATATCGTCATTTTTGGGTGGTAAATCCATAGATTTTGCTAAAATAATAATTTAAACTCTCTTATATCTTAGAGTATTTATAAATTAAAGGGTATACACTATTATTTTAGGAAAAAATGTATTTACCACCAAAATATGGCAATAGGAAAAAAATTACAAAAAAAAAATTGTCGCTTTTTTTTGCAACTTTTTCTGTTGCATTGTGTCTGAAGTCGCTTAAACTACCACCCGGCTTCGTTTTCGGTAGCAGTCTTGATATACCCTGTATAATTAGCTTAGTGATTATGCCATGAGGGATGGTTTATACGCTTGGACGGTCGGCTATTGTATAAATATTTCTATTTGTTTTTATAATGGCAGGGTTAGACGTTGGTTACTTAGCTTATAGTAGAACTGGGCCAGATAGATCAGCGTGTCTGTTTCATAGAAAAGTGAGGTTAAACGACGCCTATGCTGTTTTGTTTCACTAGGGTGTGATTGCCGGCGACCCATTATTCTTATACTCCTGTTGTCAGCCTTCCCTCATGTCCTATTGTCATTCTAAGTGGTTAGAAACGCATATAAGGCCCAAGTATTATAGGTAGAGCAACGCTATGGGGCGGTTAAGGAGTCGTAAATCGGGGCGCTTTTCGCCGTGGGATGTCCGGTGCTACCCACAATGCGTTTGACGGCCATCAAGGGGTTTTTAGTCAGTATGCTGACGTAGGTTTTGCTAGGAACCCAACTCGACACAACCTCCGCATGGTGCCGGGCTGGAAAGCCAGTGACACTCACATCCCCTTTTCGGCTTCCCCCGGGGTATCAAAAGAGGAGCTTAACAGTTTTCCCTCTTAAAAATAAAGGCACAGGGATGCCATGAATCACTAACCACCAGGTGACCATCTTGCTCGTGGATTGACCAATGCAATAAAAAAAATGTACAGATAATATAAACCAAACTATTAATACAATTATTTTGGTAGTTATAAGTGTAGGTATTAGAATAAGCACTCACTTCCAGGAACTAACTATCGTATATTTTATAAGTTAACACTTAATACATTCACAGACAGAGTAAAATTAACTATGCGATTCGGAGCGAGATGTGCTCGTGACGAGAGATGGCAGACTGTCTTTTTTCATCCAAATAAACCGACCCTTTTATAGGACTACCCGAATGAGGATCGGTGGGGATAAATCTTCCAGAAAATATATTTAAGCCATAAAATAGGGTCTATCCTTTCAACTAAAAAATTAAGGTCGGCCCAAACATCTGGGCTATTGTCCAAACAGAAAGGTTTACAAAACATGTGTACTATTGTCTAAAAAACATAAATTTGTTGCAAAGGATTGCCGCCACTAAAGAACTTAACTATAATAATACAGTTTTATTGCCCCGGTATGAACGGGCCATTACAATTAGGAAACAATAATTTAGCACAGCATCTTTTTAACTAATATTATACAATAAGGTACACAAAAATTCTTACTGTAATAAAACGACTCGCAGATGTTTTATGGTCTAACATCTGCAGTCATATCTTAAAATGAAATGCGTGTTTAAATAATGTTAAAATTACAAATAATAAGCGTGTTAATTTATAAGCTAAATCTAAGTTGGCGTATTGCTACCGCCACATTATTATTAAAAAAAATGATTTATAAAATATTGTGTGGTATGTAAGTCCGCCAACCCGCACTAGGCCAGCGTGGTGGACTATATGGCCTAACCACTCTCAATCGTATTGTCGATTGTAGAGTAGGCCTGTGCCCTGCAGTGGGACGTATATGGGCTGATACATACATACATACAAACTATTAATACACTATTAACATTACTTTTTGCTATTATCTCCGTGTAAGAACATTACTCTTACGAATGGTAAGTTTTAGGAATAAACTTCTTTTAATATTGCAATTATTGATTTACAGTTAATATTATTGAAGAATTTTTGAGTTACCTACATAAAACATTAAGAGACCAATGGAAATACTTAACAATTAATTTTATTTAATATTTTTAGACATATTTAACTGAATATTCTAGCAATACCGTCTGTAAATTGAATAAAAGTTCTCAAAAGTCAAACGAAAGGTTAAAATATTGTATGAGCGATTGTTGAGTAATCAATTATTTTAAAAAGTACTGCTACACATTTTTTGCCACGTAAGTTATTTAAAAAAGTAATTTTAACAACAATATAGCGAATAAGAGAACACATCGATCATGCCTCGTTGTTTCCCACTCTTCCAATTAATTGGTAACGAAAACCCATTCAGTCGTGTCATATTGGCAAAGACAAAGTATTTCTATTAGAGTTCCGTGCCCAGAAGCTATATAAATACCCTAGCCGTTTTCGGCTTCTGGAACAAAGCTATTTCTTTTTTAAAAAATATATAAATATCAAAAATACTACATCATGTTTTTTTTATTGCAATAAATGGCGATACGAGCATGACATTCACCTGGTGGTAAGCGATACGACCGCTTAAGGTCCGTAGCAAAACCACACAACACCATAAATTACAAATCAATGCTTAGCATTCCACTATGCTCACCATCCTAAGTCATAATACGTTAAGTCTTGGTTATAATTAGTAGTTACTTTAGCTACACACAGCGATTAGCGGGAGAAATAGAGATTGCGAGACCTACCAACACCAGTACCTACCGCCGGTAAAATGTATCGTTTATCATAATTTTGCCGTCTTTAAATGTAATAAAACTGTGAGTAAAACTATCATTCAAGTCACGAATTCCATTCTAAATAATATTAATTTAATTAATCCCTGGTACAGCATTGAGGAAGACACGTTAAAAACAAAAATACGTTTATACACAAAGGTACTTTAAGAGTCTTTTCAATTTGTCTACCGTGTCGGCTCGGGGACCCATATTCTTTTAATTTTCAGGCTTTTATTGAGGAAATAGGCCCCTGTTCGGGGATGCCTACTTAACAAATAAATTCAAAGCGACAAAGAGGTGTCGGTATTTTTCTCTTAACATCTACAGAGGCTATTTATACCTTTTACAAATAGATTAAAGTGTTTAAATTTACAAATTAGAGACATTACTACGGTGTCTACTATTTCGTTTAAGCATTTGCAATAAGCTAATCATTTAAATTTCCCACAAGAGTTATATTCGTAGTCAGGCCTCACGATTAGATTAGCACTGCAAAATACGAAATACAATAAAGGATAATAAATACAGGTTACTGATGCATCAAGCGGCAGTCTATTAAAGTTATAAGTAGATTCTGGTACAAATTATTTCATATGTTAAAATTATTGTCTTGACTTTATCTTTTTTTTATCATTTATTTTATATTCTTTAAAATAAAAAAATGATGTCATAAAAAATTATATTTTATATTTCATTTAAACAATAAAATGACCTCACTAAATTATACAAGATGTATCCAGACTACGACCGATACCGAAGCCAATTAGTAGTATTAGTGACCTCAGACACAAAGCAACTAAAATTTTTGCATAAAAAACGAGATTTATTTTTGTTAACTTTTTCCTAACGTCGTATTTGTGTGGTAAATACATAGTTTTTCCTAAAATAATAATGAACACTCATTTATTTTTAAGGAATATATGATACTCAAGGGTTCAAATTGTTATTTCAGCATAAGCTATGGAGTTACCACCCAAACACGACGACCTTTAAAAGATCACAAAAAAAATGACTCCCTTTTTAGGAAAATTTTTAGCTGCATTGGGCTTGTAGTCGCTAAAACGACTTGTTTTGGTTAGCAGTCTGGATACACCCTGTATCTGTATCAACCCATATACGTCCCGCTGCAGGGCGTGGAGAGCGGGTTGGCGAACATATACCATAGAAATTCTTATAAATGGCTATGGTATGCAGGTTTCCTCACGATGTTTTCCTTCATCGTTTTAGTACACACACCTGTATAACTTTATTTATTTTTATACGTATTAAGGTCGAAGTCGATATTGGTTTAATCGCTACAAAATACTACAGAACCCTTGTTAAGCACCTGTATTCACACCTGGACTTTTTTTTAGAATTGTTTAATGTGATAATGATCGCACCTTGGTTGACAAAGAGCTTTTTCCAGATGAATAATGACATGTTTTCCCTTGGACAATAATTTTCGTACTTGAAACGTAATTGTATTTTTATTCAAATATAATGATAATTAATGGGCTATTTATACAATAGAGTAACACCTTTTGTCAACGACCTGAGAAATTTTTGAATCAAAGGTATTGTTTGTCTATAGGGTATTTATGGGGTTTTATTTTGTTTGTCTGTAGGGTAAAGGTCGCTCAACGTGCGATTGAAAGAGCTATGCTCGGAGTCTCTCTAAAGGACAAAATTCGAAACGAAGTGATCCGTCAGAGAACCAAGGTAACCGACATAGCTCTGAAAGTTAGTAGGTTGAAGTGGCAATGGGCTGGCCACATATGTCGCAGAACGGATAACCGCTGGAGTAAGCGTGTTCTGGAGTGGAGACCGCGTCTTGGCAAACGTAGCGTGGGACGTCCTCTGGCCAGATGACGGGATGACTTGCAGAAGAGGGCCGGCAAGAACTGGATGCGTAAAGCTACAGACCGGGCTCTGTGGTGTACCTTGGGAGAGGCCTATGTCCAGCAGTGGACTGCAACGGGCTGATGATGATGATGATGATAATGAGGGTATTTACTTCAGGGTTGCTTAAGAGCGTATACACCTTGCGCGCAAAGTCAACTACTGGTATTTCTTCGTTAATTTCACGCACACATAAGCGACCAAAGCTGTGTGCGTAGAGCTGCCGCGTCGGCTCGCTATACAATCGGCTCAAACATCTTTGATCCGTGCGCTTCAAATATTCATTTGAAATGTAACTGTAATATAATATCATAAAAATATTTTATTTGCATTATAAGTAGACAAATATTACTGTGCAAGCAAAGAATAATACAAATTTAGATACTAATCATATTTTCGTTATTATTACATTGTTAAGTTGCATTCAAATCAGTGTTCAATCAGCAGATACTACGGACGTTTTATTAATAATTTCGTGTTCGAACACATAAATAGTGTTAGGGCCTTACAACCCCTTAAAATTACGCAATATATATTTAATTTTATATTACAATACATAACACAATTTAGCCTCGGAATTACATCCCATTACCTGAAACATAATTTATACTCACTACAAAATCATTGTAGGTAATAAAAATAATTAAATATTTTACTACCAAAGTACTAAGTTGTGGTAATCGCAGTCCACGCGTGGCTATTTTTACTACGCGCGGCAATAATAGACTGCAGCCAGGCCGGAGCGACGAGCGATACGTCCTCCCTCTAGAAGGCCTTGCGGCGCGGCGGTCTGATTTGATCCACGTCGGACAGCGTGTTTTATAGTGGTTTTTAAAATATTTGTAGAAAACATGAAAACTAATTTTTTTGAAATATAAAAATTGTAATTTATTGATAAGATGTTCTTCTATTATAATATGCAATTGTTATAAAAAATTATGTACGATAAGTTGGTGAAAAAAAATATGTTCTTGACGAGAGTTTCTGAATAATTTCACATTGTTTAAATTTTTATTTTTCAGGAACTAAACACAAAAAGATTATTTTTCTCAGCAAAATCCCTCCATAAGGGTCTTATTAGTCTGATAATATTTTTATTTTCATCTTATATTTAGTGGTTTCGGATATCTTAAGCTTCTAAATTGCCATTTAAAGCCTAAATAACGAAACTTGTGTTCAGTAATCCGTATAGTACTCACAAATTATCCATCAATCTATAATGTTTTCCACCAAAATCCCTAGATGACAACCTTTTCTAAAATTATTAATAATTATTTTTCCTTTAAATTGTTTATTGGTGGCTCTTAACTCATTTGAAAAGTCCTGTTTTTAAGCCAAAAAGCGCGTGCAGGGTATAAACGCTCTTAAGAGCAAATTAAAATGACATTTAATGAACACCGCTGAATTCAAATTATACTTTATTCAATTGTTCTATCTCTAATAAAATACGTGTTACAGAGAACACTAATGTGTTGAAACCTACCACTCATAAAGTTACTGCCAGTCCAATCAAAATCGAATTATTGTCCACGGCTATAATCGGTATCTACCTATTTTCGAATTGTGTATTAGTAAATTAATTAGAGTGAAGGCCACGTACAGGCGAGTGAAATGTCGGACGCCAGCCTACAATGTGGGCGGACGACTTGGCTAAAGTTGCAGAAAGTCGCTGGATGTAGGCCGCTTCCAACAGGTCGATGTGAAGATGCTTGGGGGTGGCCTATGTTCAGCAGTGGACTTCCTGTGGCTAATATTATGATGATAATGACGATGATTAATAAATGATATTGGGATAGGCAATTTTTTTTATAAACCATAAATCTACAAACTGACTTATTATATTAATTATTATTCTAATATGTTCTTTGTCTCCCTCTTTCCAGTGTTCTTTTCTCAACCAGTAACACATAAATGGAACAATAAATAAAATTTCCCCTTTAACAACTGTACGAAGCGGCAACATACCGTCCGCATATCGTTTGAAACTAGAACGAATGCAGAATGCAATCGAGATAGTTGGCCAAGAGTCAGATGCATTGGGATTTGCGAAATCCAAACTTGAAACATTTGTTTTATATCTGAGTTGAATGAATTTTTGGATACTGTTTCATATGTCGGTAGTTTTCCTGGTATTTGAAATAATAATAATAATATAATATTAGTTTTACCGAGCCTATGGTTAATGTATATCTTCAATCAGTTTAATATTTGAAAGAATTGGAAAAGATTAAAGATTTTACACTTATCGAGCTAAAAAACTTTTAAAAAGAAATACTTAAGATTCATTTCAAAGATCCTTATTTAGCGTGAAATAAAGTATATGAATATTTACAATGCTAGTTGGGTGTTATTTATTTATTTATTTATTTATTTAATTAAATTGCTAAAGTTCAAGAGTTCTACCAAAAGGTAAAACTTATAATTGGCTATTCACATTTCCTCACACGTCGTACTTACTCCAGTAAAGTACGAAATTTACAAAACATGCCAACAGTTTAACACGCAACTATGACATTACAAAAAGTGTAACTTTACCTCTCATATTTTCATAAAGTAACACCCTGTATTTCCGCATGAAGAATGCGCTAAATTCGGCTTTTCACTGCCACCTGCTACGAAGTGTTTATAAAATTTCATAAATCCTTTCCACTTTCGACTTCCAACGTAAATATATTTGACTCTGAAAATCAGTTGAACCTGTTGACTTATTTCCAGAAAATATACGCGAGCACTTACGCTAAGGTGGAAGAAACGTGACTGTCTCAAGTGTTGTCTAGGCGTTAAAGATTTACTGACGGATTAAAAATGTCTCCGAGCTAAAGACGTCAGTGAAAGATAGAATTTATTTATAGGAATAGGAAAGTGATTGTTACGTATTAGAGTGCATTACGTACAGTAATAATGTTTTAAAAAAGTATATATTATCTGCAGCTACGTATGTATGTATTTGCCAGCAGGCAAAAGATCTTATAACAAACGAAATTACGAAATGAAGAATAGTAACACGAATTCTGAAATACTCAAGAGAATTACGTAAAACATAATTTCTTGTTTACAGAAAGCTTCTTTGATGCTCGAAATTATAGAACAGATATTGCTTGTGCCGAATTTTCTTATTCATACAGAAATATTTTCCTAATTCGTATTTTATTTAATGTATGGTTAGTCTTGGTAAAGTTTTATATGTGCAATAAAAAATATTATCGACATTCACATCTTATCGATAGGCAGGAATTAATTATACAATCTCCTTTCTAATTTTATTATAAAATAAAATGTATAATATAAAAATGCAAGAAATAAAATACAATATATCACACAGGCTTATCGGTAAGTGGTTGGATGGCGTTATAAGTAAAGTTTGCAACTCCTAAGGCCCGGAGAGGTGCGCCCGCCCGATCAGCTCGCGTCGCCTCGCACTTTGTAGTGGAACCATCATAAGTTTCTCTTTTGATATTACACGCGAGTTGAAGTGAAAACATGTTTATTTTGCGATTGGTAGTGATATTTTATGCTATGGTTGTTGGATCATGCTCGTATTGTATTATCCCGTGTTGCAAATTTATTTTTTATGTATTTATGATGTAGTAAAAGCCTGTGTCTTTGAATGGGACGTACGGCTGGAATATTGTAATATAATTAATTTAAACCAATCATCATACAACATACAGAGTATATCAAGACTGGTACCGAAAACGAAGCCGAGTGTTAGTTTAAGCGACTTCCGAAACAATGCAACGGAAAAAGTTGCGAAAAAAAACGACAATTTGTTTTTGTTATTTTTTTCCTTTGACCATATTTGGGTAGTAAATACATTTTTTCCTAAAATAATAGTGTATACCCTTTTATTTATAAATACTCAAAGTTATAAAAGAGTTTAAATTATTATTCTAGCAAAAACTATGGATTTACCACCCAAAACTGACGATATGTGAAAAATCATAAAAAATAATTGTCGCCTTTCTTTGCGAAATTTTTAGTTGCATTGTGTTTGTGGTCACTAAAATTACCACCCGGCTTCGTTTTCGGTAGCAGTCTTGAGATACCCAATATATTGTATCACCTAGTTTAAACGTTGGATTTAACAGTGGAACCACGCTGTTGTTAGCCTTGACTCAGTATGAATAGGCGGAATCGTCCGAGGCGATAAAACTGTCTAGCAGAAAAATGACGTGAAGCGACTCAATTACACTTTCCTTTTTTTGTCCTTTTCGTTCTCGTCCCGTTTTAACAGGCCGGCAATACATCCATAATCCTAGCCTTGTGGATGATTGCGGGCTGCAGTCATCACTTACCATCAGGAGACCGGTTTGCTCATTTGCCCAGATAATAATAATAATAATAATAATAATAAAGTTTATTTGGAACAAGAAACACATACAAATTATTTAGAAGTAACGGTGATAGAAGCAAAAGTTTTTAATAACTGCGGTGCATCTACCAACGCCCATCTCCATACTGAATAATTGGTTCCATACACATGAATATCTGTTCTGTGGCTTGACCTATGCAATAAAAACATATGTAAGATATATATAATCTGACCATTGGAAACTCAGCCCTTATGGTGCTACTATCATTAGTCATAACAATTACAGACTCTACTTGCCCTCTAAACTTAGGTGTTATTGAAATAAACTGCAGAATATTAAAACAAACCTATTAAGATTAGTCAGCTGTAAATAAATAATTAAAAGAAAGTGAACTTCCCTTTGAAATGTATTTCTCGCTAACGCTTTTTAATTTAAGCAATAACTTAATTAAATCTCTTCATTCATTTCCCTGTTCTTGCTGATATTGCTGTCTTTGATCGTTTAATTTAACATTCCGTATAATATTTTAATTTTCATTTCATAGCATTATTCTCGAGGCAAATCGGCCTAACTGATAAACTGCATCCACATTATAAGTTGCACTATAAATGTGGTTATAAATGCTGAAAATAACGAAATGTAGTGAGAGTGAGTAAAAATATGAAAAAGTAACAGTCAATGAATGTAAGGAACGAGGCAAAATGGCGGGTAGGCTGTAAAAAGACCAATACGAGTTGGACACTTAAATAAATAATCTATACTAATATTATAAAGCTGCAGAGTTTGTTTGTTTCAACGCGCTAATCTCTGGAACTACTGGTCCCATTTGAATGATTCTTTCAGTGTTGAGTAGTCCATTTATCGAGGAAGACTATAGGCTATGTATCATCACGTTATGACCTATAGGAGGAAAGCAGTAGTGATATTTCTAGCAAATACGAGGAAATTTTGTTCGTTTTTCGTGGTCCGATTGGTCGATATTCTAAACTGATAGTCAGAATTAAACATTTTGACCGCCATTTTAAAACGTGTATGCACCCGGGCGGAGCCGGGCCCGACCGCTAGTAAAAGAGAAAATTAGAAGAAAAGAGACTTAATTGCTATCCGCACACAATATTAATTACATATATATTTTCTTATCGTAAGATAAAGTTTTCTTACTAGAAATAAACTAAATTTTTAACTGAGCGCGTCATCAAATTAAAAGTGTATTTAAATATCGTATAAAAATGCAAACATTGAGGTAACTTTCAAATTACTCCGGGGACAAAACATGTCATCCCAATAAAACTGCAGAGTGCCACGCTACTTTATATTACTTTAGTACATTAAATATTCCGAAGTCCTCATTTACAATGCATATAGTGCGTGGTGGCCTGTTGGTAAACGGACTAAACGCGACTGCCAACATGTTCACGGTGGTCGCGGGTTCGAATCCCAGGGCACACCTCTGACTTTTCGAAGTCATGTGTGTATTGATAGTCAATCACCACGCACTAAAACGGTGAAGGAAAACATCGTGAGGAAACCTGCATACCATAGGGATTCATAAGAATTTCTATGGTATGTAAGTCCGCTAACCCGCACTAGGCCAGCGTGGTGGACTATATGGCCTAACCACTCTCAATCGTATTCTCAATTGTAGAGTAGGCCCGTGCCCTGCAGTGGGACGTATATGGGCTGATACAGATACAGACAGATTCAAAAAAGCAACTTATATTTGAATATAACTAATACTGACGCTTTGGAAGCCAATAGCAACGGGAGCTGTAGGTAATGTAATGTCTTTGGTCGGGAAGTTAACAATGAATGTTATATACTCGTATATTGAATCTATATTTTAAAAAATCTTCATAAAATCCGTAGTTCTTAGTTTTCTTTTAATAACATTTGCGTTAATATAAAAAACGCTGAAGCAAGCTAGAATAACTACAGGAGATATTGAGACTTAACATCTTATGTCGAAGCATGGCGAGCGAAATGGAATTCCAATAATTGCTTTGTAATTTTAGGTTTTGTTTAGTTTTGCTACTATGAACGGTCCTATCGCTTACCATCCAATCGAACGATGTTCTCCTAGCATAAAAAAATAAGCAAATTTTGTAATTTGGGAATATTCCGTTTTTCTCAGCCTGGTCATACTACGTCACCACCGCGATCCACGGTCCATTGGGCACCTTTAAGTGGATTTCACCGCCTTACACACACAGCCCATACTAGGAATACGGATAGAATGGATATTCGCGAACGTCCATATTTACCTTGGAACTATTAAGCGGTGTATAAACTTTATTGAGTTTTTCTACAATAGCGTTGAATGCTTGGTTGAATGCTTTAAGGAAAATGTCATCTACAATTCATTTAAATTCTATACGTTGGTGGCGAAATTTGGAACTATAATTAAAAATTTTAAAATATCTATGTCACGCATAGCTTGATATGTTTTTTATAACATAAACAAATCATTTAAAGAATCATTTAAAGTCGTAATCTAATATTATTAGCATTTCTAATATAACAACATGTGAAGGGAGAAAATATGTACCTATACAACAGCATGACAACAACGCATTCGGACGGCAAAAGATCGTACACAATCTATAAAATAAATCTTTAATAACTATATACTTAACATATTGCGTTGATTGCTGCTGTGGCGAAGGTGTCAAAAATTACGTGGGATTTTTTGATCTAGGCACTTAGACCCGAAATTAATAATAGTGGATCTAGAATCACAATTTAAACATATCTTTGTGCAGGTATCGTGATGGTTCGAAATCCCGCCTCTGATTTTTACGATTGTATATTTGTATACACAATAATTCTGTTTGTAGTTTTTTTTTTACAAATTCCACCTTTACAATATAATACCTGAAGTGGATATTTCAGCAAGGAATTATACTTAAAAATCGACACAATCTTGTTGTTCAAATAAATCCCTTTTTAACAACTGAAAATCACATTTCAAACATAAGCAGCAACCAAAAATATTTCTTAGCTTAACTGTGCGCTGTATGCAAAATTGGGCTCAGTCCAAAATAGCGTCTTATCCTTCCTAGATAAGAATTGTCTAGGACGTAAATACATCAGAAGAAAGTAGACAATTTTGCAAGGTTCTATTTCCATGCCCTTTTGAGAGATAAACTTGTAGCGTGACATTTTATTTTGGGTTTTTCGTTTGAAGATCTGTAGTGATAGGATGTCCTGAAATTTTCTATACCAGATGAGCCCTCGTTCAAAATTCATCTTCCAATCGTATATAAATAATGCCAATGTGATAAAAGGGACCAAGCCTTTAAATTTTAAAGTGTATGTTATGGATTTCCGATTTGGTATTATTTTTAGTAAGTATTGAAAAGTGAAATATCATCGATAAGAAATAAAGTGACGTATTTGTATCAGTAGTGTGCATTGTACCAATATATTCAGCACTTTCAAAAGTTCCGAGTAATTAATTATCCATTACTAGTGGTTTGAAAAATCGAATGATAGATTTTTACTACATCAAAAAAGTAAGTATCATTTCACTTTACTAGATATATTGAGGAACACAAAATATTGCTATAACGGAATTTAAGACAAATCAACTGACAAACTGTACTAGAGTTATTGAGAGGCACAAAACATTACTACACCGGAATTTAATATATGAGTAAAACAACTGACAAACTTCATTAAGGGATTGATGAGGTTATTCTAACACTTAAATCAAGGTTCTACTACAAGTAACCGTCCACACGAACCCACGAGAATTAAATCGCTCATCACAATTTAAAGCCGTTAAACTAGAACGACTCAATTTCATTAGACAAATTAATATTTCAATTTCGCTAATGGACGCTATATTTATCGGTCATATAAAAATCCCGCGGATTGCCATCTGGTTTTCAATTTGAGATAATAACTTCATTAAAAGATAATCTGAATTCGAGGCCTGAGGAAGAACAGAAAAGACTCCGTTATAAATATTTAGAGGTGGCGGGTTCTTATCCCCACCTGGGCGATCCGTTTGACTGTCAATCCGGAAAATGGAAATCAGATGAAATCTTCACCGAAGGGTGAAAGTTTAAAGTAAAGTTCTCTACTTGGCACTTTAACAAATTCTGGTATTAGAAGATTTTGCCGCCGGTTTTTTGGATAGTTATAAATTTCGAAGTTTTTTAAAATCCTATGGCCACTCTGTGATCATATTGGAAGGATCTTAAGTGCGATCTTATGTAGGCCATTACGATACAAACTTATCATGTCTACTATAAGTAAACTAAATTTTATTTACGGCCACTTGCATAGCAACTTTTCTCTGCTCTAGGTACATGTTAAAAAAATTGAAGGAACAAAATAATATTTCTTATTTCAAATTTAAATCCACGAATTTTACCTCAGAAAATTTACTCACATGTGCCGTTATATTTGAACGAATCTGAGGTAAATCCGAATGCATTCTTTTCAAAATATATGACAAATCCAAGTCACCCACTCTTTTAACTTGCGCAAAACAACGACAAATGTAGTACGAGGTAAAATGCGTATTATTCAAATGATAATAATCTCTGGTGAATATTCATAAATTATTAGCCGGATCGCGACGGCCGCGTCCGCTTACACGATTATGTTTGTACAGAAAATATCCGGGGATTTTGCAAATTAACCGCTTCCAGACACCAGAACTGCGGATATTTGTGGCGTTTATGCGAAAATGATAACATTGGGATTACATAAAGTAGCTGTATTAATGTTGTTTTAGAATGTTTCAGTATTGACGTATTTTTGAGTTTACACTTTAAGCTTCGGATCGATATAATGATTTTTTAACGTTATCCCATAATGTTTTATTTTTATATGTGTTTATCATAGTCATCATTCGTAGCAATCGATGATAAAATATATAAGTCATAAAACCGACTTAATTATGTACTTAATCATTTAAACAAAACAAAATTATGATACAAATTTAAAACTCTGCATTAACAAGCATTAAATTTCTTACAAACAATAAATACCAAATGGCTTTCAACTTACTAAATAAAAACAATACTTTCTCCCTAAAAGTAATTTACGAAACAAATAAAACTAAAGTCATACATCGCGGGAAGTTGTTGGCCATATTTTGCAAACGTCTAAAGACCTTTAAAGAAGTGTATCTTGAACATTTGTCTTTTTAATCGCTGCTTCGGGCAGCACCCTAGCTAAGAGCCTAATAATTTAGCACGCACTAAATTAAAGCCTCCGCATTGGTTTTGTGGATGTGTGTTTCTTTAAATCGTAAGCTTAGGGGTTCGGATTCCATGTTGGGCATATAACTTAATACGTGTTTTGGATTTTAAAAATCCCTAGAGTTAAGTGACAGGATCACTACATATCACTTTAAAATAAGCCCGGGAAAAATTATACTATGCTAAAATACGCTCTAATTACTAAGGGTACAATCATACCCCTGTCTACCCCCTCGGATTACATAGGTATGATCTATGTATAATATGTCTATACATACATAAACCCACGACTTTTATCAGAAGGGGTATACAGAGGTAAAAGGACACCCATATTTCGCCATGTATGTTCCCTAACTCGAAGTGATAGTGGGCGAACCTATCACTACATTGGGCACAAATTCCTGACTCCAGGCTGATGAATAGAAATGAATAGAAAAATCCAATTTCACTTTGCCCGACCCGGAATTCGGACCCAAGACCACAGCTTTGTAACCGTACCGTAGCAGTCTACATCATACATATGTATGTAATAAATGTAAATTTACGAATGTGTGTAATGAATAGCCTGAGGAGGCCGTACTCAAGATAAAACCTTCCTACAATCTTTATCAGTAAAAGAAACCTGTCAATGAATTTGTTACTTCACATAAGGTTCTATTAAAAATTCCAGAATTATAAACAAACTAATATCTTAAAATATTGTAATTATTAATTTAACAACTCAGTTCGTACTGTAGATGGCTTCTGCTCTACAAACACACCACAAGGCTTCTCATACATAAAATCCCACATTATGCCGACACTAATTTAATTCCAACCGTGCTTGAGTACGACCCGACTTCAAGTACAGCTCTACGTTATTATGTAGGCCCGACATCCACCGTACAGAATTATTCGAATAAAATCGTAAAGTACTCGTCACGCACATGTTTAGGTAAATTGCAGGTTATATCGATGGTAAGATGATGCGCTAATATTTTATAGTAAGTGATATTCATATGTTCGTGATGGTCTGTTGTTAAACGGACCAGACGCGGCTGCCAACATGCTCACGGTGGTCGCAGTTTCGAAACCCAGGTCACACTTCTGACTTCTCGGAGATATGCGTGTATGGATAGTCAACTGCTACGCACTATAACGGGAAACAAGGTGCGGAATAGCAATCTGTATAAATATTCTATGGTATGTAAAGTCCGCCAACCTGCACTAGGCCAACGTGGTGGATTATATGGCCTAACCCTTTAAACCGCAATTTCAATTATAGAGGACGCGCGTACCCTGTAGTGGGGCGTACATGGGCTGATATAGTCAGCAGTACACATATTCATATTGAGAACAGAAAAACAATGAAAATTTTAAAAATACTTAAAATATATTTATCTTCGCCCTCGGACACTCTATTTCGATTACACTGTCCTTGGCATCGGGTTCATTGCATTACTTTGTTGTATCAATCTCAAAATCAAATAAAATCTTTAACACAAAAAGTGGTGTCGAAATCGGGATTGGTCCCATAGCTACTAGGTAGTTTTATAGCCAGCACAAAATCTGTCGAAATTCCCTTATTATACCCAAGAACACAAAACTCTATTTTCATACGCCCTCGCCAAAAAAACTATAAAGTTAAAATTCTAATTTACTATCGTGTACAGGGAAATTGACAATTTATGGCGACCCCAGAGATATTTCATCAGCCTCGACCGTCCCTTATAAAGGGCCACTTTAAGGCTATGGTTAATTCGACAAATTTCACATAATTCTGTCCAATTGGTAAGCCAAGGAAGATATAACATAAGGGTATTAATTTATATAGGGCATAATGGTTTCTTATAAAATAGTCAAATCAGACCCGACTAACAAGATATTAGCTATCACTAGCGCTTTAATAATCAAATACTCCGAAAAGTTAGATCTGAACGTTAAATCACTCATCCCATCGTGTGCAAAACGTCCGAAATTGTATGGATTGCCGAAAATACACAAGGAAAATAGTCCACTACGTCCCATTGTGAGTCAGATTGACACACCAACCTACAGACTGGCTCAGCACGTAGCGCAAGTGCTCTCACCGCTCAGAGGTAACACTAGAGCATCTGTAAAGGATTCATACCAATTTGTCAGTGATATTAAACATCTACAATTAGCTGACAATGAAACAATGGTTAGTTTTGATGTCCAGTCACTTTTTACAAGACTGCATCAAAATTGCCTCTAAGAAGTTAGCAGAGAAAGACATGCCTCTAGAATATGCACAACTACTCAAACATTGACTGACATCTGACTATATGTTGTGGAATAATCAATTCTATGTACAAGTGGATGGCATCGCTATGGGTCACCTGTATCTCCTGTATCACCTGTATCACCTGTAGTGGTCGCCGATATTTTCATGGAGGACTTTGAGGAGACAGCCCTTAGTACAGCCCCAGTCTCGCCGAGATTTTACAAGCGATACGTAGATGATACTTTCACAATTTTACCATCTGACCAAATAACTGCATTTTTAAATCACCTTAACTCCATCAACAATAAAATTAAAGTTACTATGGAGTTAGAACATAATAAATCTCTTGCCTTCTTAGATGTTTTAGTAATCCATAATCCTGATCAGTCCTTAAGTCACACTACGTATCGGAAAAAGACCCATACAGATAAATATCTGAACGGTGATTCTCACCACCATGCTAAACAGCTAGCTACCGCGGGTAAATCTTTGTTTCAGAGAGCACGAAGAATCTGTGACGAGAAACACCTGGCGCCTGAGCTGCAACACGTCAAGCAAGTACTGCGAGATAACAAGCTCTAAATTCCACGCCGCCGTCACAGAAACCGAGTAAAACCAGCCACAGTTGAGCAGGTCCCGGTTGTCTTGTCATACATAAAAGGAGTCACAGACAAGATTGGCTATATCCTGTAGCGTGCTTCTATTAAAACCTACTTCAAGCCGCCCAAGAAGATTAGTCAATTTCTACCACCTGTCAAGTGTCATATTCCTTTGCAAGAACCGGGCATATACAAAATAGAAATAGATTGCGACTGTGGCCTCTACTACATAGGTCAAACCAAAAGGAGCATAGGGACCCGCGTAAAACAACACATAGCTGATGTCAAACACCAACGCTCAACGAAGTCTGCAGTTGCTGAACACATAGAAGAAGGCTCCAAGCATTACCTTCGCTTTGACCAGCCCTAAGTCCTCGCCAAAGAACACCGTTTCCTGCCCAGGATGTTTAGCGAGGCTATTGAAAATAAAAAACATCCAAATTTCAATAGAGAAGATGGCTTGAAGCTTGCACAAGCATGGGATCCAATTCTACATTTAATTAAATCGGAACCCAAAAGACCAACTGCCAGACCTCAAGACACTGTGAGCTGCTTCTGCGTAGATCGGAACGCTAAAACCGATTAACTTCTTAAATTAACTTTTTAATGTAATAATTGTAAAATAAGGGTAGTTCAATTGTAACAGTCACAGAGCAGATGCCTAATACCTCAGTCCGCCCCGTGACCACGAAAGCTGTAAAGTAATCGGAACGTCGGGAAGTCAAAAATGTAAAAATTAAACCAAATTCCCGATAAAATCCATAAATAATAGTTTTATTTCAATTATATAGGGCATTTGTATGTGTGTTTTGAGGAACGTATAGGTAAAAAGAAAAAAAGGGACTTATTTTTACGATTACATAATTTGATTTTCTTTAGGATAAAACAACGAAGATAGAAATTAGATTATCTTACCCATGCCAATAAAATATTAAATATTGTAAATATATGGAAAACTTAACTCATAAAATTCTTATTTTTAAATTCGCTACATTACTTAGCTTGGAATATATTAAAATTTAGTGAATGATATAGTTATAACAACATTATGTAATCATAAGGTCAGATGTGTAAGTGGTAACCGGTAACCGATGATTTAAGTTTTTCTGTCGCTCTCATTTCACTTCACTGTAGTAATACATGCAAAAAATGTTATTTATTTATTTATTAATTTAAAATATTAACATACGTTATAAATATACCCAACATACATAGCCTGGGACACAGACCAGAAATTACGAGAGACATTTCATTATCACCAGAACCGAAAGAAACATTTGTGGGCCGCATAAATATTTCTCTCGGTGCGGGGATCGAGCCCGCGACCTCTAGTTTCACAACCGGCGTCTAACCAACTGCGCCACGGAGGCTTCAATCAACCTATTTTTTTACTTAAGCTGATGATTATATTCTTTAAATTACACTTAAAAAATCCAAAAAAATATCTTACCCCACTCTGCATATCACAGAACAGTTGAATATGGTCTGCATATCATCACCAAAATTGCCAGTTTACCAATACGTTGCATATAAAGATGAGAATAAATCCATTTGGAATGCAGTGTCGACGTGCAAAAGGCTCGACCCTATGGGAAATACACAGAAATTCAGACCGATGGAACAGCGCGATTGGTTATATGTGGCTTATATTCAAAGTTAGTAGATGGAGTTTGTTCGACTACTTTTGTATAAGCTCATCGGGAGCTCCTGGCCGCGATTTTCACTTACAGACCAATAGTTTCCAAACAATGTGCTCGTGAAATCAAATGTGAATATTGTTATTTGTTTATTGATGATTTGCTTTTCAATTTATTTATTTTAAACGTGTTATGAATCATGAATCTGGAATACATCACTATGAATTCATGGTGTAACTAGTCCCTAGAGATTTGGATTTGTGTCAGGTACAAGTTTCCTCGATCTCCGATCATTGAAACACGTGCAACTATTCCTCCATTGTATACAAAAATATTATCTCGCATAAATTACTTCTAAATTATCAATAAATCTACCTTAAAGTTATATTTATTTTATTCATTACTTTGTTAGTACAATTGACCTGGCATCCCGACTGCTGTCAGAGAGCCAAATAACAAGTGACCGCAATACAGCTTAATTGACAAATCAACATGCAAATGACTACACGATACACACTGTATAAACATATTTGCATAAGTATTGGTAAGATAAACTTTCCAGCTTAAATTGGCACGATCAAGTGTAAATATGGGGATAAATGCAGAAGAGCTCTTTCGCGTACACGGCAGTATATCCGCTTTAATGCCAGCTCCAACAGTTTAATAACTATTTAAGGATAAAAACACTGTTGCACCAATAATGCTGTGAAATTCGCATCTGCATTTCAGGTGTTAAGTGTTTTATAAACGGAATTAAAAGGATAAATGAAAATGGTTCTTGTTTATTTCTTTTGTTAATTCCAATATTGGTGTCAGTTGAATAGTTAGTTAGTGGTTAGTTTACGTTGAGCCTGCTATTTATAATGTATCTGATGATTTTAATCACTCTCAATCGTATTCTCGATTGTAGCGGAGGCCCGTGTCCTGCAGTGGGACGTATATTGCCAAGGTACATGCCGTCCTGATTTCAGAGACTTGGCTCAAACCTCATCTTCCATCCGTATTATACCCCCTTCACGGTTTCGTTTTAATTAGGAATGATCGAACTGACAGGAGGGGAGGCGGTGTAGCTATTTATCTCCGCAACGACTTTAAATATGTGATTGCTGCCTCTTCTTCTGGTTTGTGTTCGGCTTCCGTGGAATATCTTTTTCTTGAGGTTTGGGTCAAGGGAGTGCAATCCTTACTCGGTGTTGTCTACTGTCCCTCCTCTTTTGACTACTTCTCCAGTCTGGAAACAGTTCTGGAATCCTTGGGATCAAATTACGCACACCACATCATCATGGGCGATTTCAATACCGATCTCCTTGCCCTCCAATCTTCCAGACGCCGTAAACTTCTTGACATCCTAGATTCCGTTAACCTTGACCTATTACCCTTACAAGCAACTTACCATAACATTGACGGTCATGACACATGGCTTGATATCATCCTTACCTCTGCTCCCTCCCTTGTTTCCTCTCATAGTCAATTTCCTGCATCTGGCTTCTCTCACCACGACCTTATTTACATCTGTTACGCCCTCAAACCCCCCAAACCCTCCCCTAAGGTTTTGCACTTGCGTTGTTTTGGCAGGATGGATAGGGACAAGCTTAATGGGGACGCAGCTAACATTAACTGGGATGAATTAACATCTGCTGAATCCGTCAACGAAAAGGTTCAAATCTTTAACACCAAGATTCTATCTCTTTTTGATGCGCACGTCCCCATTAAGAAAATTAAGCTTAAGCGTCCTCCTGCGCCGTGGTTGACACCAGGTGTTCGGATGGCGATGAGACGAAGTGACCGCGCTTTTCGAGTTTATAAAAGGGACCGCACTGAAGAAAACTGGTGCTTATTCAAGGCTGCAAGGAATCGGTGTAATCAGATGGTACGTAATGCTAAACGCCGACACATTCTTAGTAAAATATCCATGTCTTCCCCTGCTAATATCTGGAGATTCCTCAGAACTCTGGGTATAGGCAAAGCTAGCATAGATTTTCATGGTGCAGCCCTTGGACTGGATGAGATTAATCGACATTTCTCCACTTCTACCTTAATCAATCACCAAACCAAGCGTCGTACCTTGGAATTTATAGCTGATCTTCCGAGGCCTACCACGAACTCTTTCCAGTTTTCTCCAGTTCCACCTGGAGAGATCAAAAAGATTGTCCTTGCGATCCAATCCAACGCAACTAGCTACGACAACATTAGCCGTCGGATGATAGTCGCAGTCCTTGACCATCTTCTTTCGCCCATCTCCCACATTGTCATTCCCACATTGTTTTTCCCTAAGCACTGGCGTTTTCCCGTCTCAGTGGAGAAAAGCCTTTGTTATTCCGCTCCCTAAAATACCTAATCCCTCTCTTGTTAATCACTACCGTCCCATCTCTATTCTCCCTTTCCTTTCCAAGGTGCTGGAAGCCTGTGCACACAAGCAACTTTTCAAGCACGTGCACGTAAATAACTTGTTGTGTCCACTTCAATCTGGCCTTAGGCCAGGTCACAGCACCGTCTCCGCGCTCCTCAAAGTGACTGGCGACATGAGGGCGGGCATGGAAACCGGCAAAGTCACCGTGCTGGTCTTGGTGGATTTTTCAAACGCCTTCAACACCGTCAGTCACGACATCCTTTTAGCTATCCTCTCCCATCTTTTGATCTCTCCCGTGGGACTGGATTGGTTCTCTTCCTATCTTCAGGGACGCCAGCAGTCGGTGCGTATAAACGACTCTGAGTCCAACTGGTGCAATATCGAGTCAAGGCGGTATACTTTCTCCGTTGTTATTTTCTATCTTCATAAACCTCATAACTCTTAACCTTCAATGTGCGTATCATCTGTATGCTGATGACTTGCAGTTATACTATCAGGTTGGCGTCGATTGTGTACCTACTGCGGTGGATAGGATTAACAGTGACCTGGAATATATCAAACGTTGGTCGGATAATTTCGGGCTATCTGTTAACCCGATGAAATGCCAGGCCATCATTATCGGCAGCCCGAGAATGATTACCAGGCTGAATTTTTCTAACATCCCGCCGGTTATCTTTGATGGCTCTGTCATACCTTAGTGCCCAAGTGTCAAAGATCTAGGGTTACTCATCGACGCCACCCTGAGCTGGCGACCCCAGGTAACCTACGTCAGTCAGAGAGTTATCGGTACTCTTCGTTCTTTGTATCGCCTGAAGAATTTCCTACCGTTCAAAACCAAGGCTATGCTAGTGCAAACCTTAGTCCTTCCGATTATCGACTATGGTGATGTGTGCTATTTTGATCTGAATGCAGATTTACTCAACAAACTCGACCGTCTTCTAAATAACTGCATTCGATTTGTTTTTAATCTTCGTAAGTTTGACCATATCTCTTCCTACTGTTCGCAGTTAAAATGGCTTCCCATCCGCCAGCGCCGTTCGTTGCGTGCCCTCACTACCCTTTTTTCCATTCTTAAGTCTCCTTCCCCTCCTTCTTATCTGTCTCCTGACTTCGTTTACCTGAGTGATACTCATTCTAGAAATCTTCGCTCGTCTAGCAATCTCCTTCTAAAATGTCCTCCCCATACTTCTGACTTCCTTCATTCTTCCTTTGCTATCCAATCCATTCTTCTCTGGAACGCACTCCCACTTGAAATCAGGTCGTGCACAACACGGATGGCTTTCAAGCTAAAGGTTCGGCTATCACTCCTCGCAGAAGTAGCAGATTCTCCCCACTAATGTAGGTATTTATTTATTTAGTTGTTTATTTATTTATTTAGTTTTTTATGTATATATTTTATTTATATATAAAATTATATTAGTAAATATATATATTTAATCAAATTTTTTTTATATATCCGTTTAAATATTATTATTTATATTTTATATATTTTCTCTTTTCGCTTATTGTTAATTTTATTAATAAGCACCTGCTTCCGTCTCTCTGCACTACCTTAAGGTTGGCTGGTAGAGAATGCCCTTGGGCATTAAGTCCGCCTGTACTACATCTGTGTACAAAGTGTTAAATAAATAAAATAAATATATTGGCTGATGCAGAAGAATGATTTATAGGTAAAATTTAACCAAATCCGGGATAAAATCCGTAAATTATACTTTTATTTCTAATGTGTAACATTTGCGTCAATCTAAAAAATCGTTGTAAATACATAATTAACAAGTTCGTTGAGAATATTGCAATTCTCTTATTTCCAGAAAGATTTGTAGACATCGACTGTTGAACCTTTTTAAATCTTCACTAAAACCACATTTTCTATTAGTCTAATCTTAATTCTTCGAGCACCTCAACACCTTGCATTATATTTTTTGTTTACCTCAAGAATCCATTAAACGCAGCAAGTACGTGTCACGCGGAGACTTATCATAATTTATATTTTATCACCGTTTTTACGACTTCTATTACGTCCCTTTTTATCTCTGACTTAAAAAGGCTATCTCGCTCTTTCCATTTAAGGTTCAATACTTACGGATGGCTTGTAACACTCAATGTACATGCAATTTTGTATCACCTTTTTGTAGACGTTAAAAATCAAGTGATACTTGAAGATGATAAGTGGAACAAGTGGATTATAGTAATGTTTTCTCATTTGTAAATGGAATACGAATTATAGGTGCTACTGTACATAAAAGCGGAGCAGAACTCTGCGTAAATTCATGCGTTAACATACCTATTGCTAATTCTATAACAACCTTCTATATGGCCAACATTGAGATAACTTTGCTTGATTGAATTAGCCTTTTGGGAATATGATACTTATCGTAGAGAACATGCTTAAGAAACCAAAAACAAATCCAAAGGAAATAACAAGATATAACACTGACAGACTCCGTGGCGTAAAGCGCATCACACAGGCTGCGAAATTAAATAAATAAATAACACCCAACAGTCACATACATAGTCCTGACCCCACACTAAGATCGAGTCTTGTGTCGTGGGTATTAGGAACTACGATGGACTTTTCAGTCTCACAATCACCCACATCCGGAAAAAATATTTGTGGGCCGCACAAACATTTCTCTCGGTGCGGGGATCGAACCCCGCGGCCTCTCAGTTCACAGGCGGCGTCTAACCAACTGTGCCACAGAGGCTGAGCAAATTAAAAACCGAGAGTTCAAATTACTCATTGATACAAATATTAATGTGAACTAAAGATATTTATTTAAGGTCGTATAGATGAGTCTCGTGTAGTTTCTGATACCTTCGCTACAATTCTAGTGCTTTATGCCGTCAAGACTATAAGTGTCACTTTTGCATGTATTCATTCATTAGCATCACTTATTGGACTCGTCACCTCACCAATCACATCCTAAATACCAACTTTAATAAATGTGTCAGCAAGCAAGAAATAAACTCACCTACTATTCTACAAAATCAACAAGAAAGACTATTATCTACTGAACCATCGGTATGAAAATCACTTCTCAATTTATCAAATGCTGATGTTTAAGCGTAACTTACGACGCAATTTTTATACCTGCCCCTATTATGTGCTGTAGTGAATGGATTTATTTTTACTATCATTTTTACGTCAATAATGTTCATACAAAGTTTGGCAAACAAGAGCATTTTTCTTTTAAATAAGTGACACTATTGTAAGCATCATCAAGCATGCTAAGGCCGCAAAATGCCTAGAACCTGAACAAGTATTGGAGTATTTTCAATCAATAAGACAGCAACCTCGCGATTTGGAAAAGATGAAATCCATACAAACAGAAAGACGCACAAATTTTTCAAGTAGCAATAATGTACACAGAAACATAAACAATGTTGGGCTTAGTGGATCAAGTCAACCAGTAGTGTGTTTTAATTGTAAAGAACACGGTCATTTTAGTTACAAATGCCCTAAAAAAATTCTGAAATGCACCGTCTGTAAGAGATTAGGTCATACGGCAATTGATTGCTCAAAACTACCCTCCGGTAGTAATAATTCAGCAGAAACAATGATTGAAAAGAACGTGTTGCGTGTAAACACGGGCCAGACAAATGACAACAAATACGAGATACAAATAAAACTTAACGGACACGATATGATGGGGTATGTGGACTTAGGAAGTCAGTGTACGCTAGTACGTTGTAGTGACGCTCGACGTATAGGACTCTCATGGGCTATTGATGATCGCTTACCAGTTTTGCGAGGGATTGGCAATAATGTAGTGCTTCCATTAGGTGTCGCTCTAGCTAGTCTCAGTATACAGGACATTGTTGAACAGATTGAGATTTTCGTGGTTAGCGATGACGTTATAAAATACCCAGTTCTAGTTGGTCACACTTTTACTGAGAAACCAGACATTATTATTACCAAAACGAATCAGAGTCTTACCTTCAAAAGAAATGAAATTAAGAAACATTGTTTAGCATTAAAAGAGGACACTACATTGTATCCAATGAAAATGTGTGTAATCCGAGTAACTTCTCAAGATAATTTTTCTGGTCCCATCTATGTTAATGGCACCTTGCGAGGCAAACCTGGAAGTGAATATTACTTGTTTCCGGGTGAATATGAAATTTTAAATGGACAGGGTTCATTATTAGTGCAAAATGTATCGGCGAAGACAATATGTTTAGCAAAGAACACATTACTGACGAGAATCTTTCAAATAGATAATACCTTAAATGTAAATAAGTTAAATTTAGATGATTCAGAAGTAAAGAATATACTTAAATATGATAGTACGTTAACAGCTCAGGAAGTAGAGCAATTAAAGTCCTTCTTACGAAAGTATGAAAATTGTTTTTCAAATAATTTAAAAGATTTGGGATTTACAAATGTGACCCAGATGGTAATCGAATTAGAAGACAGTCAACCCGTTATATATCGCCCATACAGACTTTCATTTTACGAACGGGAATTAGTACGATCAATGATACAAGAAATGATTGAAGCAGACATAGTTTGTGAATCGCGATCTTCTTATGCTAGCCCAATCTTACTGGTTAAGAAAAAAACTGGTGAAAAAAGGCTATGTGTGGACTATAGAGCCCATAATAAAAAAAACTAAAAAGGAGCATTACCCTTTGCCACTGATTGATGATCAGTTAGATATGTTGGCCGGAAATTCCTTATTCACAACGCTCGATTGTGCATCTGGGTACTATCAAATCCCATTAGAAGAAAACTCCCAAGAGAAAACTGCATTTGTCACGCCCGATGGACAATACCAATTCAAGCGTGTGCCGTTTGGATTGGCAAACGCTCCATCAGTATTCCAAAGGGCAATGAACAAAATATTAAGTCAAAGGTTGATTTCGCTTTAATTTTCATGGATGACATTTTGATTCCAGCTAGGTCTTATCAAGAAGGATTCGATAGGTTAGAGCACGTGCTTAAACTATTGTCGGATGCAGGTTTGACTCTAAACATAAACAAATGTAATTTCTTTTATAAAGAGATAGATTTCCTGGGATTTGAAGTGAATGGCAGTGGCATAAGACCCGGGTCTCGTAAGACTGTGGCTATATCTAACTTCCCTGAACCTCGAAATGTACACGATATTCGACGTTTCATAGGCCTCGCAAGCTTCTTTAGACGGTTCGTAAAGAATTTTGACCTGATCGCGCGGCCTTTAACCGATTTAATTAAGTCTAATTTTAATTGGAAGTGGGAAAGTGAACAGAAATGTGCTTTCGAACTACTTAAACAGAAACTTGTGGAAAGACCAATATTGGCTCTCTACAATACAGGACTAGAAACAGAACTCCATACAGATGCTTGTAAGTTAGGCGTTGCTGGGATCTTAATGCAAAAACATAGTGATGGCATTTTAAGGCCAGTAGCGTATTACAGTCGTAAGACTACAATTGACGAACAAAAAATGCACTCATTTGAGCTAGAGACCTTAGCCGTTATCGCGTCGCTTAAAAGGTTTAGAGTATATCTTTTGGGTTTGAAATTCAAAATTATTACAGATTGTAATGAGTTACGGACCACTCTGACTAAAAGGGATCTTATTCCACGAATTTCTCGATGGTGGATACAGTTCCAAGAATATGACTGCGAAATAGAATATAGGGCAGGGAGTAGGATGGGACATGTAGACGCACTTAGTCGTGCTCCGGTAACCGAACCGGTACCTGGAGATGAAGACTGTCATGTATTTGATATTTTGAACGTAGAACTAAAGGATTGGATTTTTACTGTACAAGAAAATGATAATGAAATAAAAAAGATTAGACAAATATTGCAGGATCCGGAGACTAAAAGGATTTCATAAAAACTATCAAATAAAGGGGGGATACGTGTATAAAATTGTCGAGAATGGAATAAGATGGGTGGTTCCACGAGCAGTAAGATGACAAGTTTTAAAAATGAATCATGACGATGTAGGTCACTTTGGATTTGACAAAACTTTGGCACGTTTACAAAGTGTTTTATGGTTCCCTAAAATGCGTCGTTTCACTAAGAAATATGTCGCTGCATGTTTAGAGTGCGCGCATCACAAAGCTCCTGGTGGTCGTAAAGAAGGAATGATGCATCCTATTCCTAAACTTGAAGTTCCTTTCCATACACTACATGCCGACCATCTGGGCCCCTTTGTTCGATCAAAAAGGGGTAACACATTTATATTGGCAATTATTGATTCTTTCACAAAATTTATTAATATTCGTCCGGTTAGGGATACTAAGAGCACTACAGCAATTAGAATTTTCAAGGAGCATTTTAGTTTATTTGGTACGCCATCTCGCTTAATAACCGATCGTGGCACATGTTTTACGAGTGCAAAGTTCAAGTCCTTTACATGCGGTTTAGGAATTAAGCATATACTCAATGCCGTAGCGACACCAAGAGCAAATGGACAGGTGGAACGTTTTAACAGATCAATCTTAGATGCTTTGAGTACGAAATGTCACGGGAAAAGTGATAATATATGGGATGAATATGTAGGTGATATACAATTAGGTTTAAACACTAGTATTAATAAAACTACTAACAAGAGTCCCTCTGAGTTGTTATTTGGATGTAGATTAATTAATACATCTGAAAATATATTGAACGATGTTATAAATGAAGTAACTGATCGTGTTACTGGGGATGACCTAATCAAAATAAGAGAGGAAGCTAAGGGCCGTATAGATAATCAGCAGCAAAAATCAAAAGATCAGTTTGACCGACATAGAAAATTAGGTACAAAATATAAAGTTGGTGACCTTGTCAGGGTCGAAAGAATGATATATGATAAAGATAATCAGGGGAAGTCTAAAAAACTCCTGTCAAAGTTTCATGGACCGTATCGTATAGTTAAGATTTTAGATAATGATAGATATTTGATCGAAGATACTCCTTTAACCAAGAAAGGTAATAAAAGATATGAGAATGTAGTGTCATTGGATAAGATTCATCCTTGGTTGGTCTTTAACAATATTGTAGAGTCTAGTGATAGTAGTGATAATGATTTAGAAGAAATCAATGAAAAGGATGATTAGAACATACTAATAAAATATGATAAATAAACTTCTTATTTTTACTTCATAGTAGTATCCTGAATTCGATTATCTTCCCTGAGTGAATAGTATAAATTGCTTATGAACATATTCAGATTGATTAATTGACGTATTGATTATTTTATGTACACTGTCTATGATCAAGTTGAGCATGGGCTATGAGCGAATTTTGCTAATGCATAGATGACCGTGAAAAACAGCAAAACATATGGTTCAATGAAACGACAGTAATTGACATTATGAGCTGTGAGCGATCAGTGCCAAAGCAAATCGCAGATTATAGCAGACTATGCAAAACTTACAGAATGAACTTGAGCTATGAGCGGTCAATGATCGCGGATTATAGCAGATTGAGTTCAGAATTAGACTGTAATGTTAAGTATTATATTATGAATATGAACTATGATTATTGAAGTAAGAGTACGATAGATTATGAACTACTATTAGAAGCTACATTATGGATTGTATTAAATGCATTGTAATGAATATTGTAAGTGTAATACATAAAAGATTATGTTACGTTACGTTGTACAAAAGTTTTCAAATTATTATTATTATTTATTTATTTATTTTTTCTCTTCCCTCTATTTTGATATGAGAGGGCTCACTTGAATGAGGATGGCCGAGCTGTAAGCATCATAAAATAATTGTACAACGTAACAAGATATATAAATGTATTTTAATCATTTATTAATTTAATGTGGGTAGTGAAAGTGAAACACAGAATTTTGGCGCTCTAAATATTTATTTTAAATAATAGATTATTTCATCAACTTTTCGTAATTTCTATGGTACAATATATCAAGTACTAAAAAACCCACCTGCCAGTACAGTCTATCCAAATATAAACACAATGACTGAAACGGTTCACGACACCATCACTACTTTGAGAGAGGAGTTTCACTCTAGGATGGCTTCTTTTGAGGAACAGCTGAAGAAAACGCCTAATACTGCCGCACCAACTTTGGCAGGCTTATCCTCTGAGTATTCCACTTTTAAAACATTTGTTTTGAAGACACTCGAGCTTCTTCAAACTCAAGTGGACACTCTTGCTCGAAATGCTGACAACGTCGAAATGAGGAGCCGAAGAAAAATTTTGCTTCTGCACGGCGTCAGTGAGGCGAAGGATGAGGTAGTTGAGCAGGCGGTGGTCAAGGTGATCCAGTCTCAACTTCACTTGGACGACTTCACTGCTGACGACATCAGGCGGTGCCATCGAATGGGACGACAGAGCGGTGATTCCAAGCCCAGACCAATACTCTGCAAGTTCGAGAGAATGTCGGTCCGAGATAAGACTTGGACGTCGAAAACGAAGTTGAAAGGATCGGGAATCACTATCTCAGAGTTTCTTACGAGGACCCGTCACACAGTCTTCATGGCGGCGCGGCAAAAATTCGGCATTTCCAGTTGCTGGACCAGGGACGGATTCATCTTTGTTGTTGGACCCGACGGTACGCGACATCGGATAGCATCCCTCGCGGAGGTCAACGGTCTCGAAGTCGACAGTCCGAAGCCCTCTGCAAACACGGCCAAAGTTGCGACAAGAACTCGACGAATTGTAGCCCCGAAAAAATGAAGTCCCATTTGATTATTGTTACGGAACTATTTACTCACTAAGGTAATAGCTTCCACTGTCACCTTATACTTTATTGTTTATTTATTACACTCTTTTGTCAACTGATATGTAGGTACTTCAGTAAATTCAAATATTCAAAATAAGTGGGGTAGGTACGTGTCAGTTGCATTGGTCTGTGGACATTGTCTGTGGATTTGTAACTGTCAGTTTGACAACAAAATTGTTACGTTCCATTGCAAAAAATTCAATACTTTTAACCACGTCTATAAAGAGATTTTTATGTGTTTGTTATTCCTATTTTATTTTATTATTTTAATTTTTTTTTTTTTTTTTTTTTTTAGAATTATTATCTACATTTTTATTATGGTAACAATTTTATAGCTTGGTTTTATTTTTGTACATAGTTGATGTTAAACTGGTTATCAACTGTACCTACTGCTGTGTATTTTTGTTGTTATTTTTTCATTATCTGTTGCTTTGTTTCATATATTACTCTACTTACTTCTTGTACCTACTTAGTTTGATTGTGTCATTTTTATTGTTTTTTTTTCTTGTTTTTTTTTTTTGTTCTTCTGACTGTGGCTACTGGCGGGTGGACAGATTATTATATTTATAAGACTCGGATAAATTAATTATTAGAATACATATAAATTGATATTTATTTATATTATATTCATATATATCTATTTTTAAATATTTTAACATGTCAGAAATCGACAGCGACAGTAATTGTAGTTTTCTCACTGCTGATAGCGAAGATAGTTTTAAAAGTATTCCTTGTCTGAGTAATGTCCTTAAAAATATATTCTCCGATGATCTTGGAAATTTTAATGCGGTACACATCAATGCCCAAAGCATTCCGGCCCATTTCCCAGATATGCTGGCAACCTTTGACTGTAAGAATATACACGCAGTTCTTGTCTCCGAGTCATGGTTAAAACCATGTCTCCCTTCCATTTCCTACACCTTACCAGGATTTACCCTCATCCGTAATGACCGTGCGGTCGGCGTTGGAGGTGGTGTTGCTATATATCTCCGTGACTATATAACATTTTCAGTATTAGATACATCACCTCAGCCACCATTACCGAATGCAGGTGAGCATCTCATTATTGAGGTCGAATTACACCACACTAAAATCCTGGTAGGTGTTTATTATTCCCCTTCTCTTCGCATTAATTACTTCCCCTCTTTTGAAATGCTCATAGAAAAGCTAACTCCGTCTTACAGTCATACAATTATCATGGGCGACTTTAACACCTGTCTTCTTAAAAATGATTTGCGCACTAAATCACTTCATTCTGTTGTTGAGTCTACGAATCTTTCCATTCTTCCGTTAAGTGCGACACATCATTTTCCTAATTGCACTCCATCTTTATTGGATCTCATTTTTGTTTCTCGTCCTGACCTTGTCAGTCAGCATGGGCAATGCTCAGCTGACATGTTCTCCTTTCACGATTTAATTTATATATCCTACAAAGCTCGCCCTCCCAAGGCAAAATCGAAAACTTTCCTACAGCGCAATTTTGCTCGAATGAATTTAGAGAATCTTCGTGCGGCTGCTAGTAGCATTGACTGGGGTCCCGTTCTGAGTTCTTCATCTATTGACGACCAGGTGAATCTATTTAATGCCAAGCTCATAGAACTTTATGATACCTATGCTCCTGTCCGTGCGATTAGAGTTAAACACTTCCCTGCACCATGGCTTACAGATGAAATCAAAAAAATAATTCACCTAAAAGCATCTGCAAAAGCTAGGCTAAAATGTCGCCCTACAGATATAAACAGGGACAAATATGTCAAAATACGGAATCACTGCAACAAGATGTGTAGGAACGCTCAACGCCAAAATATTCACAAATCTGTTGAAAATGGAGATCCAACAAAAATTTGGAAATTTCTTAAATCTATAGGGGTTGGGAAATCAAGGAAAGATCCTTTACCAAAAAATTTAGATGTTGAATCTCTCAATAACCATTTCTCATCGTCGTCCAACTGTAGCAGGATAGTTAAGGCAGACACACTTAAATATCTTTCTTCCCTACGAACCCCTAACCATCCATCATTTGTCTTTAGTCAAGTGTCGGCATGTGATGTTAAGAAAAGCGTCCTATCTATATTATCCGATGCGGTTGGTAGCGACTGTATTAGTCGGAAGATGATCATTCCTATCCTTGACGAAATCCTTCCTATCATCTGCCACATCCTCAACTATTCCTTGTCCAGTGGGTGCTTTCCATCTCCATGGAAAGAAGCCCAAATTATTCCATTACCTAAAAAACATAATCCTAAATCATTTTCTGATTACCGACCCATCTCAATCCTTCCATTCCTCTCAAAAGTTCTTGAACGTCTCACCTACAATCAACTTAATTCCTTTCTTTGCAAAAACAATCTCCTTAATCCCATGCAATCCGGATTTCGTCAAGGTCATAGCACAGTCACTGCATTAGTCAACGTTACGGATGATATTAGAACAGCCATGGAGAGTGGAAATCTTACAGTTCTGCTTCTTTTAGACTTTAGCAATGCTTTTAACACTGTAGATTTTGACATTCTTCTTGGCATATTACGCTCTCTTAACATATCTCCATCGGCAATTGACTGGTTTCGTGGTTACCTGTCTGGTCGCCGACAGCGAATATGTATCGACAAAAGCATCGTATCGTCTTGGTGCAATACAATAGTCGGTGTACCGCAGGGTGGCGTTCTATCTCCTCTACTTTTTGCTATATTTATTAGTTCTATCTCTTTGAAACTTTCCACGTCCTACCATCTTTATGCAGATGATCTCCAGATTTATACTCATGGATCATTAGTAGGATTGCCGGAAGTAATCGCTACGATTAATAGGGACTTGTGTCACATTGAAGAATGGAGCAAAGCTTATGGGCTTAAGGTGAACCCCATAAAATCCCAGGCTATTGTTGTTGGCAGCTCTAGAATGATCTCCAGGGTAAAGTGGAATCAACTTCCCCAAGTTTGTTTTGATGGAACTGTAATACCGTTTGTTGAGAGTGTCAAAAACTTGGGCGTTATTATTGATAATACACTCTCTTGGAATCCTCAGATTAATGCTGTCAGTCGCAAAATCTTCGCTTCAGCGGGGACTTTGCGACGGCTACGCAACTTTTTGCCGATTAATACCAAAATTGCGCTGGCACAATCCCTTCTCCTATCAGTTCTCGATTACGCCGATTCCAGCTATCTTGATCTCAGAGAAGACCAACTAGATAAGCTTGAGCGACTTCAAAATTTCTGTATAAGATTTATATTTGGTCTGCGCAAATATGATCATGTCTCCGCATTTCGTGCTAAGCTCAAGTGGTTACCAATTCGACTTCGTCGGAATGCTCATCTTCTTTTTTTGCTCTATAATATTCTATTTGACCCATCCTCTCCACGTTATCTTAAAGAACGTTTTGAGTTCCTAAGTGTATCGCATTCGGTGTCACTGAGGTCCTCGGAGAATTTAAAGCTTCGTACTCCGAAGCATACCACTAATTTCTTGGACAAATCTTTTACAGTGCAGGCTGTTAGATTATGGAATGCCCTTCCCTTTCAAATACGATGTGCACAGACCATAGGTTCTTTTAAAAAACTGATTAAATGTCATTATCTGTCGTTAGCTCATTAGATTACCTGTCGTTGTTTATATGTTATGTATTTATGTATGTTCGTATGTATATATGAATATGTATGTATTTATTTATATATAATACCATTATATGTGTATAATATGCGTACTGCGTGTACATTATATATTTGTGGTATGTTCATACAATATAGTACTATATTATATTTATTTGTTGTACAATTTTATTCTATTTTATCGTTTTTATGCTTTTACTGCACACCGAAAGTTATTCTTATAATTCCTGTCCATCCAAAGGTTGCCTGGTAGAAATCACTATTAGTGATAAGGCCGCCCATTGTACATATTTTTTGTGTGATTATTCTGTAAATTGTATGTTATCTTGGTGTACAATAAAGCATATTTTAATTTTTAATTTTAATTTAATTTATGCATTGTATCGATATTTAATACCAACCGGATATAAATATCGGTACAATACTTATTTTTGTTGGTAACACTGTATGAATAAGTCAATGATTATTGTAACGGCAGCTGAGACAGTCAGTCTGCCGATGGACGTTGTACAGTGAACTTGTAAAGCAAAAGTGGAAATAAATCCATAAAAATTAGTGGAATCGTGTTGTTTTCCTGAGTCCTGAGTATAGATCCTTCACTATAAAGAAGTACGAGTTCTGATCTTCTATTATATTTAATGAATGTTAAAATCTTTATTTTGAATTGCGTAATGAACATAAAATAAATATTTACCAGAGGTTTGCCAGTGATACTGGCGAACAAGTTATTTAATAGGATATTCAAATTTAAGCCGACCCTGAAAAATCTCAAAACATTGGAAAATTATTTCTCACTTATTTGCCCTTGGGTGCATCTTTGTAACTTCAAAGCTTAAAAAATACATGATTAGAGATTAACAAACTGGCCTAACCCCTTCCAATCGCCCTCATCGATTGTAGAGCTGGCCCGTGCTCTGTTGCTCTCTTTCAGTAAAGGATGATATACTACATACATAAACTCACGCCATAAAAAAACTGAATCATATTAAACTCTGAGACGGGAGGCCTAGTTTCTACAAAGGATCTTAAGAAACAAAACATCTCGAAATAGAACATAGCCACTCAAAGGATTCAGATAATTATTCAGGCCCGTCAAAGTGTCCGATGACGTTCAGCCATTCATCACGTGACTAAGGGGAATAATTCCCCTCTGCTTTTTAATACTTTTCTGTTATTTCAATGATGTTAGTTATTGTTTATTTTTAGCAAGATTATGTTCCTTATTCTGAGATTGAGGCCACGTTTCCGGTTACTATGGCTGTGTTATGCTGTCCCAAAAAGTTGACGAAAAATGTCGGGAAAATGTTACAGTTTGATCATTTTGCTCTATTAATATTGCGGCCTACGACTTAAACCATCTTACTCTATATTTCAAGTGCTTCTGTTCAGTTATTATACGTAGTTTATAGCTATAACTTAATATAGTTATGTGGAAGGCGAAGGGCCTGGTTAAGTTTACAGGAAATCGCTAGATGCAGTCCGCTACCAACAGGTTGATGTGGAGATCCTTGGGGAAGGCCTGCTTTCAAACGTGGACTTCCCGTGGCTGAAGAGAGAAAGACTAAAGTCGCGTTGGTTGGCTTGTGGTAGCATATTTTTGACCTGAAGACCTACAATAGTACACAGCGGCCAATGACCCGTTACAATGATAGTGTATGTGTCGTGGTTCTGGTTCATCATTAATATATCTAGATAAATATAGGCCGACATGATTGTATTAAAATCCAAAGACAGCCATCTCGTGGCAGGAGATACCGTATTCAGGCTGCACTGCACTTAACATCAGATCAATTCTTTCAGTCTGTAATGCACTTAACATCAGATCAATCTCTCTATCGTACTAGTCGAAAAAATAGATTATACCAATGAATGGCATAAAGAGCATGCCATGCGTCTGATGGTAAGCGATACGACCGCTCATGGACAGTAGCAAAACGACACAACACCATGAACGCAATGTTAGGCACTCCACTGCGCTCGCCATCCTGAAACATAAGATGTTAATTCTAAATATGTTCATGCTGCTTGGAGGGAGGAATAGATATTTTTAAATAGCTGCAAAAATAACGTAGCGAACAGCATGAAATAATTAGCTCTTTCGTAAATCAGGATAGCCGTTGGCCGGTATGTTACATGAACAAAACGAGCCTTTCCCTAGGGACTCAGGACGTGAGCGAACTGCGGACAACACTGATTACAAACAAAATTCACTACACGCCGACTTTTACTATATGTAGCCAGTAGCGAAGGAATAATGTAGATACTTCTATCATATATTGCACATAGGAGTATATATTGGGAGACGTAAAGATTGAATATTTATGGTACAAGGCCGTCTCCAGGGCTTATCTTATAAGATTTTTAAGCTTCAGGTTTATTTTTATTTTGTTGAGTATTGAACTGTTGAACTTAAACATATCAACATTTTTAATTACGAGGTTTTTAAGATTTATAGTGGTAGAATCAAATTTTATTTGCTTTGGACTACACTATGAATCTACCAGCTCAAACGGGCCCGGAATACAGTTTCATTCGGTGTATGTGACTGCTCGCCCCACACATCGTGGGATGGAACATACGAGGCGAACGAGAAAAGAAGGTCTTCACCTCTGCCTACCCGTTCTGGGAAAAAGGCGGGATTGTATGTATATATGTGACTGCTGAAGCTCATAAAGTCCCTATCACCCTCCTGTATTTTTCTATTCTAATAATTGGTAAATACAAATACTTTAAATACATTGCCATTGATAGTCAACACCATGCACTAAAACGGTGCAAGAAAATATCGTGAGGAAACCTGCATACCACAGCGATTTATAAGAATTTCTATGGTATGTAAGTCCGCCAACCCGCACTAGGCCAGCGTGGTGGACTATAATATGGCCTAACCACTCTCAATCGAACTATCGATTGTAGAAGAGGCCCGTGCCCTGCAGTGGGACGTCTATGGGCTGATCCAGAAATACATTGCCTTTAAACACTCTATAACTTTAAACCATAATCAACTATTACTAATATGACAAATGTAATAGTTGTGTGTTTGTTACCTCTTCACACTCAAACCGCTACACCAATTGTTACGGAATTTGGTAAAGAAGTAGCTGAAATCCTAGATTTATACATAGGACACTTTTTATCCCGACAAAATATGTATATAGTTCCCGTGGGATATGAAAGGAATTTTAATACACACTATACTCTTTGAACCTCAAATGTGATTGGGAGTTTAAAGTAATGCAGATATGTTGAATTTTATATTTTGATAACAATTATCATACGAAATAGTTCCTGAGTTTCTAAAGTTAATTTAAAAATCATCTAGATCTGGATGAAGCCGGGCTGAATCGCCAGTATATCCTAAATGCGTATTATATATCCACATATTACGTTCCGTAGCTTTAAATCAATCTTGTTCGAACGCAGAGCCCTAAATCCCTCATGTCCTCTCTTCAGACACTCCCGGCCAATCGCTGTCACGTCGGACCAACTTCCGATAATTTATCTTGACCTACTTCAAAAATTGTTCATATACTGCTGAAATGAGAAATCAATTAGTCTTTAACAAGATTCAAGATTGAGAATGAATACCAGAATTGTAAATCAATTTAAGATTTCTTTATACGATAATAGTCCATTGAAATGTTAAATAAAAAAATACAATAAAAGAAATAAAATTAATACTCTAAATCAGAATTTACGAGAGATTCTTAGGCGGCTTTTGCAATTCTGCGGGCCTCACAGTCATTTTTTTAGTGGGGGGATCGAACCCGTGGCCTCTCACAGCCAGCATTTAACCAATTGCGGCATGCTAGATGCAATTCTGTAACAATACCAAGTTAACTTTATACCGGGTATATCAAGACTGCTACCGAAAACGAAGCCGGGTGGTAGTTTTAGTGACTACAAACACAATGCAAGTAAAAATTTCGCAAAGAAACGCGTCATTAATTTTTAATGATTTTTTAAATATCGTCATTTTTAGGGGGTAAATCCATAGTTTTTGCTAAAATAATAATTTAAACTGTTTTATACCTTAGATTATTTATAAATAAAAGGGTATACACTATTATTTTAGGAAAAAAATGTATTTACCACCCAAATATGGCCATAGGAAAAAAATTACAAAAAAAATTGTCGCTTTTTTTTGCAAAATTTTCTATTGCATTGTGTCTGAAGTCGCTGAAACAACCACCCGGCTTCGTTTTCGGTAGCAGTCTTGATATACCCTGTAGATTTACAACTTTCAATCAATATCTTAATATATATAATTCACGTGTCACGTTGTTTGTCCGCGATGGACTCCTAAACCACTCAACTGATTATAATGAAATTTTGTAGATATGTGTTATTTGTTCCAACTTAAAGGTGGGATAATTTTTATCTCGATTGAATTGACGAAAGTATAAAAACAAGGAAAAACATTTTGCCATACAAAATGTTCATGGGTTTGTAACTGTCAAAGATTTAATGTTCATAGCGTCGATACGGTAAACTCTTCCCTAAAATTAAATAACGTATTTAAATAAAGGTTTCGAATCGACAACACATAGCCACAATATTCGATTTATGGCGTATTTTAGATTTTAAAGATGTAAATTAATGACAGTAATGAAAAGTGGTTGACATTTAAATTGATTGTCAAATATTTATGCATACATTCAGGAATTTATTGTAAACTAAAGAGTATATTATGATGCTACATAAATATAGGACAATTAAATAAATAATATTCACATGTATTAAGTTTTACTTCTTTTCAAGATAGAATTTCACTTGAAACTGAAAAATCTTTAATAAAATAACACATAAAAATAAAAACTGAACTGAACTGAATAAAATAAAAATTTTATATAATTATGGAGAATATTGCAGGGATTCTCAAATTAAACGTTGCCTGTGTCTTGAAAAACTAGTTAAATATAATTGTTTCTACGTTAATTGTGTGTGTGAGTGCATTTCTACGAAAATTAATATTTCATCTCTTTATTACTAACAAAAAGTAATGGCGTAATTTTTTTGGAAAACAGCATACTGGGGGTGAAATAAGGGATGGAATATTGCATGGATAATCAAAATCGCTAAAGTGTTTAATGTCAAAAATTTATAAGGCACACTATTTGGATATGGGGAAACGGGATATAATAGAGTGGGAGGTAGGGGAGAGGACTGGGATAGCTGACACATTTGATAGGACGAAATGTAAATGCACGGTATAAGACGGGATGGTTAATTAAGAGAAAGGACGCGACGTATCGGGAAGTGAATGAACAGACGGGATGGGACGGAATTGAGCAGGACAGTAGGATAGCTAATTCATGTTTAGGTATACAAGAGCTTATACGAAAAATAACACGTATTTGGTGTGGAGTAAAATAAAAAAAGTATCTGCACCCAGGCGAAGCCGGGCCGGGCCGCTAGTCTTAATATATGTTGTGAATATTTTAAAAAAGCATGACACCCAATAACAACGGCGCTACATCCAATATCCATAGCGAAGCTCTCGCATAACAATAGCCCATAATTTGTACTACCATTACACTAAGGAAATATATTTTCAAAAGGTTTATAAATAACCGCGCAATAATTTATTTCTGAAAATAAAATGTGGGTTACGATCGACTTTTCAATAAAATATTCAGAAATGCTTTAGCAATACTCATATGCATTAGTGGAACAAGATTTCATTCGCGATTTATTTTGATTAATTGATTGAAGACTGATTAGGTTTTAAGCAGCATGTGTATTTGTATGTTTTTTGTAACTGACGGGAATAAGAGAAGAGCAGTTGCTTGCTCTTCGGTTGCTGCAAAGTGTCGTCTATAAATAAGAAGATTATCAGTGTGATATATTATCATTAAACACTGCACTGCACTCTTGAAAAATTAAGACTCAGTAATTTTGCTGTCTTATGTACTTAAACCAGAACATTGCTTATACACTGATACTTGCAATGTAAGTAGACATAGAAGAAATGAAAATATACATTATGCACAAGCCTGAACATTCAAGGGATGGCAGAGATACCAACAATGCCAAGTAAAGTTCGCCAAATTAGTCTAGACTCTTTCAATCCTAATTCATTGATGAGCCCCATTCATATGAATATTACAAACTAAAAACTCACGTCAAGTGCTCGAATTGGGGGGATGGAACTACGGAATTGGCGATTCACACTTCACAGTCCTTACTTGCTATGAGGCAAACTAAATGTGAGGCGATATGTCTGTTTTTATTATTATTTTTATTGCAATTAATGGCAAGACGAGGGGTATGTCGATCGCCTAATGGTAAGCCATACGACCGCTCATGAAGAGTATCAAACCCAAATACCTTGAAGTACAAAACAACGTTTGGCCTGTATTGCGCTCGCCATCCTGAGACATAAGATGTAAAGTCTCAATATGTCCAGTAGTTAATCTATCTACAATATCCTTCAATCCGGAACACAACAGTACGTTTAAACTGCTGTCTTACGGAACAAATAGACATTGACAATGACAGCCTCCGTGGCGCAGTTGTTTAGACGCCGCCTGTGAAACGAGAGGCCGCGGGTTCGATCCCCGCACCGAGACAAATGTTTGTGAGGTCCACAAGTATTTGTCTCGGGTCTGGTGGGTGTTTGTGAGACTGAAAAGTCTCTCGTAGTTCCCGATACCCACGGCACAAGACTTAAATAAACTTAATGTGGGGTCAGGACTATGTATGTGAATGTTGGGTGTATTTATTTATTTATTTATTGCGCTGGTACCCACACAGGCGGCCGCTCACATATTAGAGACCTACCACCAGTAAAAATGTGAAAGGCAGTGTGACTTTACGTTGCATGATCATATGAAGATAGGAATGAAAATATATTGATTTTAATAGAGATTTCGTAATTTTTAGTAACATTTTTTTATAGTTAGTTCTTTTGTTGCAATATATTAAACGCAATTTTGTCCCTATTAGGTTTGCAGTTTTAAGTAGTTAGTCCATCTTTTAGTTTGTATATCAAGAAAATAAGAATAAAATGCAATAATGTTGATACACATTAGAGTATTTTAAATTTTTTATTGTTTTTGTAAAATACATAATGTTTCGGCAGCACGTTACCTTTAATTTTCTGTAAAAAATATCATTCAATATTAATCTCATAACAAATAAAAGATTTATCATATATTTTCAAGTCTTACAATTTTCCCAAAACAACATTAAACAAAATAACAAAACTGCCGAATATCAAACTCCGCTGACATTCGAAACTACGTCGGCTAGATTTACTTTAAGTTCTCAAAGTAAACCCTTTGAGAGTTGTGCGTCCACTGGTCCATAGTTAAATTCTGAAACAGTCTTCGAAATACAAAATCGCACAAATTACTTCCGAACCGTTAAGATGGAGTTCACGGGCTTGGCAGTATTATGCCAACGCGTGGACAGCGAGAGTGGGTGTATGGCACAATTTGGCACGGTGCCAGCACGTCAGGTGGCCCTGCGGAGCGTGTTGCCAGGTGATGTGGCCACAGTAGAGCAACCTGCTTTTTTATCTTTTTTGCCCTTTATAATGAAAATTGTTCGAAATTGTCGTGATTGCGGTCAATGTTGACTTATTTCTATTGCAGTGAAAGGCGATTTGAGCATGTCATTTGTCTAAAGGTAAAGGATACAACCGCCCATGGACCGTTATAAGACCAAATAATACCGTGAACAACAAAGCAATGCTTGGCATTCCATTGCGCTCGCCATCCTGAGAAATAAGATGTTAAATCTCAATATGTCCAGTAGTTACATAGCGGTAGGAAATTGCAACCAGAGTGGTGTAATGTTCTTCAAACCGGAATAGAACAATGCATTCACACTGCGGTTTAGTGATAGAAATAAGCATTGCGGTGGTGCCTACCCAGACCACCTCTCACATATGAGAGGGCTTCCACCAGTACTTGGGTGTTCAAGAAAATATGGTACGCTTTGTTAAAATACAATTTTAAAGAGCGTATTGGGTAATATTTTTAATTTTTAATTTGTGTATCAGCACTTTTATATTGTGTATCAGCACTACAAAGCAACTAATAGCACTAATTTGGTTTGCATCAATTTCAGAAATATCAATTTTCGCGAGCAAGATGGACGGCAACATAAAATTTCTACTAGATGCGATATACCACACGTATCGTATATACGTATTATTTATGTATCATGCCGATATACGAGTACCAAGGGAATTTCTAGTAGGTAGAGACTGTAGATATCCTCGCACTTTTACCAATACCTTAAAACGCAGCCCGTATCACTCCGTCGCTTCGTAATAAGTCGTAATTCTTTACCGATACCTACGAAAAATACGTCTCGTGGTTATTTAAAGTAAACGAAAAAAAAATTGCACTATGTACATGTCTTTCAATATTAAAGTATCAAGCAGTCTTCCTTTTAAAGTATCGGTATATTGAACAGCGCCTGGAAATGTATTACTTCCAATTGAGACAGAAAATTGTTTCCCTTATTGCTCGTTTCGTACGAAGCATTTATCTTGAAATGTAGAATGTAGTGCAATTTTCCCTACTTATTTAAATTTCGAAACGGGTGGGTTATTTTGACGTCACCCGGCATGACGAGGTGGCCGAGAGGTTAAGGCGTTGGACTGCTAATCCAATGTGCACTGCACGCGTGGGTTCGAATCCCATCCTCGTCGATATGTTATATCTTTTTCTGTGAAATACTTTTTACATCCTATATAATACACAATGGCTGCATTTTACCGCTTCGATATTTGCAGGCAAATCATACAAAAGATTTTGCAGTAAGAGGGTTGGATCGAAAATCAAAGAGAGGGAATAAGTTTTATACATGTGAAATTTAATGATGATTTTACCTTTAAAATAGATTTTTCTGTGACATAATAGCAATTTTATTCAAATAATTTGATTGGTTGAGTGTACATAATTACGTGGAATATCAAAATAATATAATCTTTCATCATTTGCCACTCTACCTGAACACCACTATGCTTACACTTTCAGATGCAGTTCAGTCAGTTACCGAGCCATGATAAGAAATATATTTCATGACTCCATTTAAATTTAACTGCTGTTACAGCCACAAAACTGCATTTTACACCAAGCAGAGCTGTCAAAAAGACTAATGTCAAGACAACTTGTAATTTATCGCCACTCCCAACCCAGATGAAAACTTGTGCAAGTTGATTTACTGCGTTTCTCGCTCTGTCCCACACTACAATAGATATACTAGTAAGGGCCGCTGCCTCGCCCGTTTTTAATCCGTGACCCGGCAAAGTTCCACGTACTTATTACAACGCCTAATAAAGCAAACTTTACACCGAATAATAATTAACTCGGCAATTTGAGTTATGATCGTTTTATATACTAGGTTTGAATTTGAGGTTGAATATGAAATAAAATGTTGGTTACTTCATTGGGTTTCTATGCTAATAAATACGGAGTTGTGATCGATCAAATTTCGCTCCCCTGATATTATATGGAAAGGGGAAAGGGAGGAAAAAATAACGGAAGGAGTAAATTTCTAGCGTAATCAAGAGTTACCTTTAAGACTAAGCCTCTACTTCAAGGTCAGATGAATCAATCTAATTTCTTTTGTAAAGATACACAGTTCGCTGTTTATCTGATGTTATACCATACTTGCTTACTCATTCTCAAGTTATGTGACAAAAAAAATATGGATACGTATCTCCTCTACCTACCCTTAAACAACACAGGCGTGTATTTGTATTAGTTTATCTGTAATTATTTTAATTTCATTGAACCAGACATTCTAAAGACCTTAATACAACTGAAACAGTAAAGCAATAAGCACCTGACTCGAGGTCGGTGCCTCTTAAAGATGCTTTCCGAGGTAATTGCCATCAAAATTAAATTCAAATATAATTTCAACAACGCCGGAGTCTTTTGAAGCTGTGAAATATTGCGAGCATTCACACGAAAAATGACAAAGGCCAGTTCACAATAACCGGGTCTTTAGATCTAAGTACGGTGTGCTAAAGACTGCATTCTCCATTATCAAAGTCCGATGGGACTGTGCAATGCAATCGATTGCTGTCCCATTCAGGATAAAAGCGCTAATAGCTTTCTAACGATCTTCCCCATCACTTCATGTGTGTTTCTGATTGTTTAGATTTGTATATAGAAAGAGTGCCTCACATGGACAAGTATGTGGCGCTTAATGTAATGAACAGTATGTGATACGTCGAGATGGTTTGAGGTTGCATCTATGACTCTTTGTATAGTCAATTACCATGCAATTTAACGATGAAGTGAAACTTCGTAAGGAACTCTGGAAACAAAATTTATCTATAAAATAATTCATATACAATATAGCATAATATGAAGTCCGTCAAATCATACTAGCTCTGTGTGGACCAAGGCATCCCCCTTATCAATCAAACTTATGTTTTGTTTTTTTTTTTTATTACTATGAATGGCGAGACGAGCATGCCGTTCGCCTGATGGTAAGCAATACGACCGCTCATAAACAGCAGCAAAACCAAACAACACCTTGAATTACAAAGCAATGTGTGTCATTCCACTGCGCTCGCCTTCCTGAGACAAAAGATGTAAAGTCTCAATATGTCTAGTAGTTACTCTGGCTACAATGTCCTTCAATCCGAAACACAACAATGCGTTTAAACTGCTGTTTGGCGGGAGAAATAGACATTGCGGTGGTACCCACCCAGGCGGCTTCTCACATATGAGACATCTACCACCAGTAAAGAGGCTACCAGCATTATACGGCATCATCACATCACCAAGTAAATATACATCTCATAACGAGTTACTGTACTGTAACGAGCCTGTAACGCCAATGTAAGCCATGTAACGAACCTGGCGGTTCTTAGCTTATTTATTTATTTAATTCTTTATTGTACACAATAAATAGGAATAACCGTTTAGAGATTATACAAAACAACAAAGTACAAATGGCGGTCTTATCGCTCTAAGGCAATTTCTACCAGACAACCATGGGATGGATATATGAGCAGGAAAAAAAATAGGTCAGTGTAAAATAAAGATAACGAAAGCATGGAGACATACATAACATTATAAAAAACATATAAATACATTATATATATACATACCACATATACATACATAAGTATTTTACATATACATACTTATATACATTTATAGACGAATAAACATACGTACATATATATATATATATACAGGGTATATCAAGACTGCTACCGAAAAAAGCCGGGTGGTAGTTTAAGCGACTTCAGACACAATGCAACAGAAAAATTTGCAAAAAAAGCGTAATTTTTTTTTTGTTATTTTTTTCCTATGGCCATATTTGGGTGGTAAATACATTTTTTTCCTAAAATAATAGTATATACCCTTTTATTTATAAATACTCTAAGGTATAAAAGAGTTAAAATTATTATTTTAGCAAAAACTATGGATTTACCACCCAAAAATGACGATATTTAAAAAATCATAAAAAAAAATTGTCGCGTTTCTAGGTGAAATTTTTAATTGCATTGTGTTTGTAGCCACTAAAACTACCACCCGGCTTCGTTTTCGGTAGCAGTCTTGAGATACCCGGTATATATATATATATTACCAATATAATCAATAAGAAGAAATAGTCCTAATCGGTTTATCTGTTTAGCTTAGCTTATTTCCATAGTTATTCAGTATCAGCCCATATACGTCCCACTGCAGGGCACGGATCTCCTCCACAATCGAGAGCACCATCGAGAGTGGTTAGGCTACATAGTGCACGCAGGCCTAGTGCAGGTTGGCGACTTTACAAACCACAGAAATTCATACACATTTCTTATGGTATTCTAGTTTCCTCACGATGTTATCCTGCACCGTTATAGTGCGTGGTGATTACCTATCAATACACACATTACTCCGAAGAGCCTGAGGTGTGCCCTTAGATTTGAACCCGCGACCGCCGTGAGCATGTTGGCAGCCGCATCTAATCCATATACCAACTGGCCACCAGGCATTTCAATTACGAGGTATAAGGTGTAGAATTGCGGTGTAGATTCATTACTGCATGTAAGTAACATCATGTGCAATGCAGCTACTTTGCCGGGTCAGTACAAAAAATATCGCTCTTTTTTATCGACTTAAAAAATCGAACTAAGTTACGGTCATTTCAGATATTCAGTAACGTGCAGATGATATGTAGTATGATATGTATATGTGCGTGGTGGCCTGTTGGTAAACGGACTAGACACGGCTGCCAACATGTCAAGGTGGTCGCGGGTTCGAATCCCAGGGCACACCTCTGACTTTTCGGAGTCATGTGTGTATTGACAGTCAATCACCACGCACTAAAACGGTGAAGGAAAACATCGTGAGGCAACCTGCATACCACCGCGATTTATACGAATTTCTATGGTATGTAAGTCTGCCAACCCGCACTAGGCCAGCGTGGTGGACTATATGGCGTAACCACTCTCAATCGTACTCTTGATTGTAGAGTAGGCCCGTGGCCTGCAGTGGGACGTATATGGGCTCATACAGATACAGGTACAATGATATGTAGCCAATTGGCTCTTTCTAGGAGGCGTGTCTGCAACCATAACACTTATAGTCATTCTGCCAATCCAGGTTCAAAATAATGTGTTTCGATATTTCCAATATAGGTAAGGGGAGAATTTCGACCTGGTATTACCATCATTACTACTGCTATTTGCAGGTATTCAGTGTTGAACCTTCAACGTATCGAAAGGACGTAGAAGATTATATTATCTTTTCGATCATCACTGGCTGATATCGAAATCCAATACATTTGCATCGGGCAATACGGACGATTCTACATACCGGGTATCTCAAGACTGCTACCGAAAACTAAGCCGGGTGGTAGTTTTACGGCCGGTTTCTTTAATCTATCTATCTTAATATGGTTATTTTTGGGTGGTAAATCCATAGTTTTTGCTAAAAATATAATTTTAACTCCTTTATATTTTAGAGCATTTATAAATAAAAGGGTATACACTATTATTTCAGGAAAAAAATGTATTTACCACCCAAATATAATAGCCATAGGAAAAAAAATGGACGCTTTTTTTTGCAACTTTTTCTGTTGCATTGTGTCTGAAATCATTCAAACAACCACCCGGCTTTGTTTTCGGTAGCAGTCTTGATATACCCTGTATATAATGGACGGTAACTCTCGAACCACCTATATCTCCATAAAATATTACCAATATTATTTACAAACGCGATTAATGATTATCCGCGGCGTGTTTTACGTTCTTTATGTAAATTCATCAAGACTCATGGCCCATAACGCGGTACCCTGCGAAGCGCTTTTTAAGTTTATGTAACTGGACGTTGCGTGCCAAATTGGCGATTTTCCAGGGCACGTAGATCGCTCCAAAAGTAATATATATTTATACACCTTTCTGCAAGTTGGAGTTTGCGGACACCACTCATAAGTTTCGAGTGAATGGGATTGTTGTGACTTCAGGGGTTTAATGTTTTATGGGTATAAATGTTACTTTGAGTATTTGGTAATTTATTTTAGTTTGTCGGTATAGCATTTTCTAGAAACAAAGTGACTGAATATTATGTTACTTTCTTATAAATTCAGATACATTTGACACGTATACTTTAGACGTTGCTAGAGCAAGAACATTTTCTGGAAGTGTAAAGTTTGTTGACTGCCTCGGTGTCGTAGTTGTACTACGGTACGGTTACAAAGCTGAGGTATCGGGTTCGAATCCCGGTTTGGGCAAAGTGATATTGGATTTTTCTATTCAGTATCAGCCCAGAGTTAGGAATATGTGCCCGATATGGCGATAGGCTCGCCACCTATCACATTGTGGGACGGAACATACAAGGCGAAATGTGGGTGCCCTGGTACCTCTGCTTACCCCTTCTGGGAACAAGGCGTGAGTTTATGTATGTATGTATGTATTTAAAGTTTGTTCCTTGTAACTTAATGGTAGGTTTCTAACAAGAATCAACGGCTCTCATAACAAGCGTGAAATTGAGTTCAAGTTTTCATATATTTCATATTTAGAATATCCACTACGTTAGATACCTTATTGCTAAAAATATTTTTATGTTATCACATAGCTTCTTAAATTATTTTATTTATTAATTAAACCTTGAATTCATAATGCAGGCCTATGCCTGCCTATGATACCTCTATAGGTATCATCACCACATTAAAATACAGACGTTCTTCACTATTTTCCCACCAAATTTTCTAATAAATCCAAATTTGACGATACAAAAATGAACACGGAAAGAAACAGAATCAGTCACAATACGGCGTTTAGTGCGCCATCCACGAGGCTGTTTTAAAATTCAGCAGAGGAGGCGGTGGCGCGTTGCTCGAAATAAAACGAGACAAAAGCTACGTGTAGCTTGGCAAGCTTCGAGAGGACCGGTGCGGCGTGGTTTAACGCTTTGCTTTCCAAAGATGTATGGATTTAGGATTGTCGCTAGTTATATTGCAGATACAACGTTAATGCTGTCTTTAAAAATGGTCTAAAGAACGAAAATTTTACGTTCTATGAAAAATGGTTTAAAAGGAATTAAATATTTTAACTCTTCAACAATGTTAGATACATTGTTCGTTCGTTCTCTTTAATTACTATTGTGTTCTAATTATGTAGGTCAATTTCATTGGTATTACATTTAAAGTGTGCTTTGGGTTACGGATACAATTTCATAATGAAATAACTACAAAAATACATAGTGACTCCTGAATACGTCGAGCCTCAGTTCCGGCTACTGCAATTTGGCAATGGTAGATGTCGTTAAATCCTATTGATAGTTTGAGAGTTAAGACTATTAGGTCGCCAGCAATCTAGTGAAATAAGATAAGACTGAACCAGCGACAAAGCGCTAAAATAATTGACATCATGACTATTACCTAGCCGGAGATAATATTGTTTTAGTGAATATGCAGCCGAATTTACGGTTTAGAACGCCGTCTAGATCAGGGATGACGAACCTACATCAATCAACGTGGCCTTTTAATAAAACAAAAAGTTATATATGGCCATAGACGTGTCTAGAAATAATTTTGATTTCAATATTATATATTGGGAGAACTTAGCTAAACAACAATATCAAAAGACCGCTGAATATGGTAACGTATTGAAAAAACTTAGTAGATGTTTTCTTTTTCACAGTTCATAACGATCTTTGTGATCAGTATCGTGCCCAAAACATAATATCACGTGCCGTCAAAGGCACGCGTGGCATTGGTTCGCCATCCCCGTTCTAGATGTTCGTGATATTAGCTAACGCTTACTTCGAAAGTAAACTAAGCGTTAAACTAGCTAGCAAACGAACTTATATTAGAAATCACATACTTTGGTACTTACTAGTTGCAACAATTGCTTTAAAAAATGAGGACAGATTAAAACCTAAGGAGCTAAGAGGTAGTCCTACGGAGATGAAGTCACAGGAAGCAGGCTTATGTGGATGACCTGGAACTTATTGGCAAACGCATTTATTTAGCTATGGATGTTTAAAGCTGGTAGACTTGATGAAGCTACAAAAATCATTATTTTTTCACCTATTACAATATCTGAATTCCGAATGTGTGACCTAAAAAGCCTTTCCTACCCTGCCTCAATATAACAGTTGTTTTCCAGCTAAAATTCCATTGGATTTGTAACTTTCCCGTGCAATGCCACTGGTCACTGGTCGAGTATTGAAAACAATTCTTTTGTTTTTTTCCCACACATTACCATTTTTGCGGTGAAATTTAAGTACTGGGTTCCCGGAATATTCTGCCATGTGTTGCAGTAGTTTTAATGTTTTTAGTGGTTTCTCAACTCTGAACTTTGGAAAGCTTTGCACTTACACGTTTTAAGTTACATAAAGAGAAAATATCTATTCATAATAGCTCTAATATTTTTAGATAATATTATTAACAATTTCGTAAACTTTTATTTTTATTGCGGTTAATGGCGATATCACCATGCCATTCGCCTGATGATAAGCGATGAGTCTGCTCGTGGACAGTAGCAAAATCACACAACAACATGAATTACAAAGGAATCTTTGATATTCCACTGCGGTCGCAATCCTGAGACATAAGATGTTTTTTTTTATTTAATAAATTAATAAATTCACAGCTTTTATAACACAAGCAAGTAATTTATTTAGTAAAGCAACGAGAGAAAAAATCAAGCGACTGATAAAAGACGGAGGAAGGGAGGAAGATTGAAAGATAAGAACAGTTGTTTTCTATTGCACCAGCTGTTATAAACAACTTAAAAGTGCTCCCTTCACTTAAAATGTCTTTGTAGTAAATGAAAAAGTTTGGAGACAGCGTTCGGTTTCAAGTCGCTCGTTCGCGTTTAAATACTAGCGTATGACAAACATGATACCTTAAAGTACGTAGTACTTGGGGTTGTATGGTGGGAGTCATAAAAATAGTTTATGCCATATAATATTTTGGCAATTAGATTGAAGGAATTAATGTATGGATTGTGTGTATGTTTTCTTTGTATGATTTTTTCCGTATATGATTGTATGTATTATTTTCCTTTTATTAGACATAACATAGTATTACTGGTTTATTTTCATTGTTTTATTTTATTTCTATGTGGAAAACAAAGCGTTAATAATATTACCAATAAGACTTATTATCTAAGATGGTCATTAACATATTACATATCTTATAACGTAGAATGCCATGGAATATATGATTTTAATATCAACTAGTTTAGTGTATTGTGTATTTTTATACATTGAATGTATAAAAAGGCTTGACAAATGGTCAATAAGTAGAAACTTATTCACAGAAATCATTTTAAATAAAATAACGTCAGAGAGTATCGGAATTATTAATGTAGTAAAAATTCCAACGCACAAGATCTAGCGTCGTTATGCATTTTAGTTTTCTATTTTAAAGCAAATATAGAATGACATTATAAGTTTATTCTTGCGATTTAAGGGTCCGTCCCCCATAGATATCTTATTACTGGCCACGTTTTAAGAACAATGTACACTTTGGGACAAGTTCAAAGCAAACACTTCAGGCTCCGGCGTTTGGAAAGCAAACAGTATCGTTATTTCATGTACCATGACTTGTTAAGGACGTGTACACACTGAACATAGAGGTTTTAGTTATACTGTTAACTATTACGAAGTATAAGCACAATGGTATATCATCATCATCATCATCATATCAGCCACAGGAAGTCCACTGCTGAACATAGGCCTCCCCCAAGGATCTCCACAATGACCTGTTGGAAGCGGCCTGCATCCAGCGACTTCCTGCGACCTTAGTCAGATCGTCCGTCCACCTTGTAGGCGGGCGTCCGACATTTCACTTGCCTGTACGTGGCCTCCACTCGAGAACCTTTCGGCCCCAACGGCCATCGGTTCTACGAGCTATGTGCCCGGCCCATTGCCACTTCAACTTGCCAATCCTATGGGCTATGTCGGTAACCTTGGTTCTCCTACGGATCTCCTCATTTCTGATTCGATCTCGTAGGGAAACTCCGAGCATAGCCCGCTCCATGGTTCGTTGAGTGACTTTGAGCTTCCTAATAAGGCCCATAGTGAGAGGCCACGTCTCGGTGCCGTATGTCATCACTGGTAACACACAACTATCGAAGACTTTCGATTTTAGGCACTGAGGTATTTTGGACGAGAAGACGTCGCGAAGTTTCCCGAACGCTGCCCAACCGAGTTGGATTCGACGATTGACCTCTCTCTCGAAGTTGGACCTGCCTAACCGGACCACTTGTCCTAAATAGACATATTCGTCTACAACTTCGAGAGTCGAGCCCCCAACTCCAATGGGGGTGGGCACAACATGGATATTCGACATGATCTTCGTTTTATCCATGTTCATTTTAAGACCCACCTGTTGGGAGACTCGATTAAGGTCTTCGAGCATAGTGCTAAGGTCTTCCAGCGATTCTGCCAAGACTACAATATCGTCGGCAAATCGAAGGTGAGTAATATACTCGCCGTTGATGTTGATGCCGAATCCTTTCCACTGCAAGAGCTTGAAGGCATTTTCCAGCGCGGCAGTGAAGAGTTTCGGAGATATGACATCTCCCTGTCTCACGCCTCTCTGTAGTGGAATAGCCTTCGTGCTTTGATCTTGTACTCGGACCGACATGGTGGCGTTGTTGTATATACACCTCAGCACTTCGATGTACCGACAGTCTATGTGGCACCGCTGAAGAGACTGTAGCACTGCCCAGGTCTCGATCGAATCAAAGGCTTTCTCATAGTCCACAAACGCTAAACAAAGCGGCAAGTTATACTCCTCGGTTTTTTGTATAACCTGCCGTAGCGTATGAATATGGTCTATGGTACTAAAGCCTTTTCGGAAACCGGCTTGTTCGGGAGGCTGGAAGTCATCAAACCTGCCTTCGAGACGATTTGTGATGACCCTTGAAAACAACTTATAGACATGGCTCAGGAGCGAGATGGGCCTGTAGTTCTTCAGCAAAGTGTTATCACCTTTTTTGAAGAACAGTACCACCACGCTCCTGCTCCATGCCTCTGGCGTTGAGCCCTCGAGGAGAACGGAATTGAAGAGCTTCTGAAGGACTTTCAGTATCGGCATTCCGCCCGCTTTCAGAAGCTCTGAAGTGATTCCATCCTCACCCGGCGCCTTGTTGTTTTTAAGTTGTTTGAGGGCCATCTCAATCTCACACAGGCTGATGTCCGGGATATCATCGCTAAAGTGTCGGATCAACTCGGCTCTCGGGTCTTCGGCCGAGCTAACAGTAGGTTTGGCAACCGAGGTGTAAAGCTGTCCGTAGAACCTCTCGATCTCCCTTAATACCTCTGCCCTCGTCGATACCACGCGGCCGTCTTCCGTCTTCAGCCTAGACAACTGGCTTTGCCCAATAGACAAGTCTCTTGCAAACACTTTGGAGCCTCCGTTCCGCTCAATTGTCTCCTTAATGCTCACAGTATTGTGAGCACGGACATCGTGTCGCAAGGACTTCCAGATCCGTCTATTGAGCCGCTGATATGTTTCGGCGTCAACGGAAGACTGCAGCGTCAAAGATCGACGTTCGGCCATGAGGTCAAGAGTCTGGATCGAGAGTTTTTGTGGTCTATCTCTACGGCGAGGTCTAAAATACTTAGATCCCACCGTATGGACAGCTTCTACCAAACCGCTGTTTAGCTCGTCCACTGCAAGGTTTTCTCCTAGACAATCAAAGCGATTTGTCAGCTCGAGTTGAAAGCTCTCGGGGTTTTGGATATGGGCGCGAGTAGGTCGGAGCGTAGACTTCATCAAGCGACGCCTTTCTAATTGGACGTGGTATATGTATGTATATTATATTATACTGTATTACTGTACATCTTCTATATTGTATTCCATATTTTTATTTGAGTATTAGTTTATAAAATTATCGGGAATGTCGTTAATCTAATAATTGTTATTCTAATGAAGTACGTGGTGGCCTGTTGGTAAACGAACTAGACGCAGCTGCCAACATGTTCACGGTGGTCGCGGATTCGAATCCCAGGGCACACCTCTGACTTTTCGGAGTCATGTGTGTATTGATGTGGACTATAGGCCTAATCATCTCAATCGTACTCTTGATTGTGGAGTAAGCCCGTGCCCTGCAGTAGGACGTATATGAGCTGATACTGACTACTACTACTGGAATCAAGTGTAACAGCTCACATATTAGGTCCCATTTAAATGTAATAAGGATTTGATCCGTGGTGCTTTACAGCTGGCTTCTCCGGCTGTAAAAGTCTTTTTGCGAGGTTATTTACCTCTTTATTTCATCGTTTTGTCACCCGCTTTGCACGGAGGGAAGTGGACAATAATTTATTTCCAACTCCTCCTATTAATTTAACTTTCTGATTGATTTCGTTGCGGGTTAAAGACAAGTTAGACATTCCCGGAGACTCGCCGAGCTTCAATGCTCGGTGTCATTACATTGCGTGCCACTGTTGATCCTGGCTTACAGGAGTTGCAGTGGTGGGTGTGAGGGCGGGACAGTCTCCTACTACTACTGTTATTAATCGCTTTGAAAATACATGAGCATTTTTCAAGACCCAAGCTTCTTTTGTGAGGTCTGGATAATTTATAACTGTTGACCCTATTTATTTATTCAATAATAAACACTATAGCCAAAGAAATCCAAAGCTGACCGTAACCTATGAGCAATCGATATAGGTATATCTAACCACAAAACAAACTCAATAAAATGTAATTTTCTTATCCCAATAAACCACATATCATTGTTAATAATAATTTACGATTAACATCATCTGCTCACAGCTCGGCGCGGCTTAATTGTTCGGTTAAACACAAAGCTTTGATAATAATTATGATAAGGACCAGTGAACGGCGTCAATGATGGCACTGGGTCGGAAAACATCGTCGACGTTCGGCTATGTTCGGGCGTTATCGGTTTTTCCCGACTTGAATCAGGATTTGCTCGGATTTCAGAGCTTAGATTAGCTTTACGATAAGCGACGTGATGAAGATTGGGATAATTACCAGTATTAGGATATTGTCATTGGTGTGATCAAATAATGCTCGGAACAATGAATAACTGATATTATTCACTGATAATTTTGCATTGATTTTATATTGTAGCACTAATTGGTTCAAACTATGATTTTCATGATGTATATTTTTATTTGATTTGCATGTGGTGTTTGCCTGTAATTAATTGTTGCTCTTATAATTTATTATTTAATTGTAGTCAAATATTTATGTAAGAATTAGAGTAAACAATTGTTGGCAAACCCCTTAAATAAAATAAATAATATTCACTGGTGGTCTCTCATGTGTGAGACACTGCCTGGGTCGGTACCACCGCAATGTCTATTTCTCCCGTCAAATAGCAGTTTAAATGCACTGTTGTGTTTCGGATTGAAGGACATTGTAGCCAGAGTAAATACTGGACATAATGAGACTTAACATCTTATGTCTCAGATAGCGAGCACAGTGGAATGCCAAGGATTGCTTTGTAATTCAAGGTGTTGTTTGGTTTTGCTACTGTTCATAAGCGGTCGCATCGCTTACCATCAGGCGAACGGCACGATCGTCTCGCTATTCACTGCAATAAAAGAAAACTTGCTATTATCAAAACTCCACTATTATGGGTTTGATAATGACACTGTTAACTGGTTCAATAGTTACTTGACCAACCGCTCGCAATTCGTGGAAATTCAGAGAGACGACGGGTCCACCTTGTCCTCTTCCCTCCGAACAGTGACCAGCGGTGTACCACAGGGGTCAATTCTGGGCCCATTACTATATATTCTATATAGTGCGGACATCGTCAATTGTATACAAGATTGCAACTACCATATGTATGCCGATGACACCCAACTGTATATGTCATTTAGGGCTGAAGATACACTTGCTGCTGTAGATAAAATTAATAAGGATTTAGCTAGGTTGATTTCCTGGTCAGAGAGTAATTGCCTGCTCCTTAACCCCACCAAGACGAAGTTCATGATCCTAGGCAGTAGAGCGCAGGTGAGTTCTATCCTTTCTGCTAAGCCGGTTATAAGAATTAAAGGGTTTGATATTGAAAGGGTGGACTCGGCACGTAACCTGGGCCTTATTTTTGATCCTGAACTTCGTTTTGAAGCGCACATGAGCAATGTGGTCAGGAACTGCTTCTACAGGCTTAAACTTTTATATAGGTTTCGAAAATATCTCAGTGTTCCTATAAGAAAGAGGCTAGTGGACAGTCTGGTTCTTTCTAGACTTAACTACTGTGACACTGTCTACGGCCCCTGCTTACTTTCGCGAACGAATCACCTTATTCAGCGGGTACAGAATGCTTGTGCCAGGTTCTCCTTTAATATTCCACGCCGTAGCCACGTCACACCATATCTTAACGATGCCAACATTTTGAAAATGGAAGCCAGAAGGAAATTGCATTTAGCCACACTACTGTTTGGTATATTTCATAACAATAGACCTAAGTACCTAGTAGATAAACTAACATTCAGACAGGATAACCTCAAGTATGGTACACGTTCTATTTCGAATCCACTATCGATACCGCAACACAGGACTGCTGCTTTTAGAGGATCTTTCAAATATGCCGCCACTCACTGCTGGAACAACATTCCACCGCCATGCAGATCTAAAAAGAGTAAACTTAGTTTTAAATATAATTACAAGAACAATTTATTACAAGTACAGAAACAACAAAACATTACGTACATAGTTTAATTATTTGTTTATTTATTTTTTATCTACATATACTATCCATTATTATTTACTATCATACCTGCAAGTTTTCGATCGAACAAGTGAAGTGGGCCGTTTTCCAGTTTCGTTGAAGGTGGCGGCAAAAAAAAAAACACACTTCTTCTTTTACAATAATATCACACTCAATATTTGCGAGCAGTTTCTACATAATTAATACTTGTTAACTATCTACTGGTTTATTTTCTTATTTCCACTGACCGGAGCGATATGCGTTTCGACTGCCCGTGTCGAGGAGAATGATGGCGGATACCAGTCCGAGTGCGCGTGCGCCTCCGCCTACCCAAGGCCATTGCGGTGTTGTCGAGATTTTTTGTTGTTGTAATAATTTAATAATTATTACTTTATCGGTTTTAAATTATTGTGTATTTGCAGATACTCGGTCTTAGTCGCCCTCTGTCGGCGCCGGCGAATTTTTGCCGATTACTTAATACCTTTCTGAATTTGTAATCTTCGTTATATTTTTATTTTTTGTTTCTAAATGTTTTATGTTTCCTGTTTATATTGTATAAATTATCAATGTTTTTCTAAAATACATGTACAAGTACCTATATCTGCACACCGACGTAGTGCCCGGATGTCACTAAGGTCCCTCATTGAAAATCAGCGCTGTGGTACTGCTTATGCTGTACTGCAGTAATAAGCTGAATGAGGGTTCCTGTTGTTGGCACAAGTAGTAATGGAGAATATTATTGTCTTTTGTTATCTTTATATAACTAACACTTCTTTGTTTTATTGTAAATACTTTATATCTTTTAGTTTCTAGGGTTGGATTATTTTTATTATTAATATTAATTTCTTTGTATTTGTACCAACAATAAACTTTTCTTTCTTTCTTTCTTTCTTTCTTTAAAAAAACAATGAATAAAGCATTTTATTATGAGAAATAATGGTATTAGTAATAGTGATAGATAAATTTTAGTTAGATACAACCTTATTTTACGTATTAGGTATACAGGGTATACATAGACTGCTATAGAAAAGAAAGCCGGGTGATAGTGACTACAAATACAATGCAACAAAAATTTCGCAAAGAAACGACCCAATGTTTTTGTGTTATATTTAAATATAAAATAATAATTTAAAATATTGCGTACCATAGCGTCTTTAAAAATAAAGGGGTATAAACTATTTAAAAAAAGAAAACAAGTATTTACCACCCAAATACTAACACTAATAAATTTATTTCTGTTGAATCTACATAATATTATGAGACACAATATTCTAGTATCTAGTCTCGCGATTGTGAGCTACGCATCATGTGATTACCATCAACACACATACTACTGTTGACAACTCGCGAATTGTAAGATTAATGTTTCCCAAACAAGGTTTGTTTGATATCATTTCATTAGAATTTTCAATCAAAATTTGATAAAGAATTTGTGCCCGACTTGCCGCTATGCTTGTCCCCAACCAAATGTTCCGACGGAAACGACCTCACGAAATATGGGTGATGCTAGTGGCTTCTCCGTCTACCTCTTCAGGAATAAAAGAGCCGAGCCATGGGCTTGTGAATATGTGTGCATGTAACGATAGTACATATATGTATATGTTCTATAAATACCAAACCTTCTCAGCTCAACTGAACAGCCTTTGAAAAAATATCATTAAACACAAATATCAAAGATCGGCAATACGTTCTCCTGTATTTTTTCTAGAATCAATGAATGGAGCCGTGTTTTTATGTTCATGTTTTTCATATTCCGGTTAAACCTTGGGTTTCGTATTTTTGTAGTTTATTTTTAGCATTACAATAGGTTTGCCGTACATTCTGTCCTCCATGCCGAATGTTCAAACATTTTTCTGTTCATGAATATTATTATTATGTTTGCCAATGCGATTGTTTTATTTTGGTTATAGACTTATTTGTGTCGACTCGTATACATCCGAAATATTTATAGCCGATAGCGATTTGATTTGGTCATCGCAGTTCTATTTTTATCATAGAGAGTGTAGTAGAGATTTGTTTTTTTTTATATCGTCGTGTTTAGGTGGTAAATCCATAGTTTTTGTTAAAATAATAATTTAAAACCTTATATACCATAGCGTCTTTAAAAATTAAGGGGTTTACACTAATATTTTAGAAAAAAAAACTAAGGATTCACCACCCAAATACGACAATAGTAAAAAATAAAAATAAAGCAAAAAATTATGTGGCATTGTATCTGCAGTCACTAAAACTACCACCCGGCTTCGTTGTCGGAAGCAATCTTGAATCTTGATATAACCCTGTAAGTATTTATTTAATTTGTATGCATTTAATATCCCGTATATTTATATATGTATGTAAATAAAGGTTTGTATTTATTTATTTAATTGTGTGATTAATTAATTCAAATTTAAATAGTTTTCACTGCCTTATTTGATGCGCCTACCACGCTTTCTTTCTGCACCACCCAAATGTTGACTGACAGAGTAATCCTTTATACAGTTTATGTAATTAAATTTTGAAATAAATAACTAAATATTGTCCTTAGTCTACGACCTTGATCTGGTGTGGATTCGTGCATATGAACAATGACCCGTATACCCCAGTATATTGTGACATAATACCTACCCAGAATGTTACAGGAAGTTTACCTTCATAAATAAAACCACGCCACTTAGCAACTAAGACTGCGAAGAATTAATATTACAACTTAATTTCCTTTTCTCTCTTGTGGAAGAAGCTTAACATGAAATTTTGATTCAATCGATAATATACGGCGTTGTATGAAAGCCTGAAGCTGGTGGGCCAAAACGTAAAGTTTGCGATGCCTTATTAATAAATCTTCGGGGAAGGGTCGCAGGACGCTATTACTAAAGTTTTTTCTTAATTATTTTAGCTTGGCGGCTATTGTTAAATCCTGTAAAATATTGGCTTATTTTATAAACTTAATTATTCAATTGCTTAAAAATGAATATCCTTTTAAACTTTAATTTAATACTATTTGAGTTCCAGCCAATTTAATTTCGATGTCATGCAATTGTAGAATAATGACAACAATAAAAATACAACGATCAAATAGCAATTTAATGTAAATGAAATTCACGTATCTCATTAATGGAAACTGATCAAAATAAATGAAACCAAATAATAATATTGTTTTTGGCGTCCATTTACGCTTAAAGTAGTATGTCATGACTAATAATTAAAATATAGTAAAGCTAGTTGATGTAAAAAATATTTAGTAACTTACAAAACTGTATCAGTCCCTATAAGTCCCAATGCAGGGCACGGAGCTCCTTTACAATCGAGAGTACGATTGAGAGTGGTTAGGCCATAATATAATCCACCACGCTGGCCTAATGCAGGTTGTTGGACTTACATACAATAGAAATCTTATAAAACGCTATGGTATGCAGGTTTTCTCGCGATGTTTTCCATCACAGTTTTTCTTTTTTTGTTGACAATTAAAAACATATGCATGGTTTAGGGTTTATTTTTCTTGCACTACACTTCGTACTGTGAATGTTTTACAAATGATGTGCCTTTTGAAAGATACTACGCGAATGCCAAAGCGATTAAACTAATAGGCAACTGCACTGTACGTAGAATGTTCTGGATGTTTCGGATGGACTGTATGTGGGCACTTCGGTCAAATTTACTGTGCTACGATAGACCTCAAGCGGTCCGGAATATGCGTACTCCGGGCAACGATAATCTTAGTATTGCTGCTTAGAGATTCTATGCTACTAGTTGTTGATATTAACTATGTTTCCAGGTTAATTTAATGTAGAATATAGCCGATAAAATAACTATATACAAATAATAAGGAAAAAAAAAGCTTTGGAAGGGGCGTGGTCTGTGTGACGTCACTTTAGTTGTGGAAGGGTGGAAGGAGAGGCTGTGGAAGGAGTGTTGTGGAATGGTGGGAGGATAGCTCAGGGCAGCGCCAGCGCATCGCTTGAGTTGGATCGTGACAACGAGAATAGACGGACGTTGAGCCATTACTGTCTTTCTGTTCATATGACATTCCAATTTAAATATAATTGTTGATAAATTAAGAAATAAATGTATTAAAGCTACCTAAGTCTATAATTAATTGTGATAAAATATTTTTTATAAATAAAATTAATTTAAATTTATAACTATATATAAACTCACGCCTATGTCCTATTGGGGTAGATACTAGACAGAGAAAAGTGCTATAGTTCATATGGCTTAACTACCTATATACTATAAACTATATCCGTACATTATTTTGTTACTGCACGAAAGAAAAATGTTACACACGAGATTTAAAGAGAATACCCTACTTAAGGTAGGCAACGACTTTGTTGTGCTGGTTGATTCGGACACTGCGAAGGTTCATGGGCAGCGGTAGCCGCTTACCATCCAGCGGGCCGCTAGCTCGTCTGCCTACAAAGGCAATAAAAAACACAAGTATCCTCGGCATCAGAATCTTCGACATTTCTGTCTCCTATTAAATAATTCCTACAAAAATCATTCAACACGGCAATACAATTTTCATTTCAAAGAATCACCATTGTCAACTCAAGCGCTATCCTCCCAATTAGGTAATCATTTTCATATATGAATAAAATAAATCAAAATCATCATCATCATCATCATATCAGCCACAGGAAGTCCACTGCTGAACATAGGCCTCCCCCAATCATCTCCACAATGACCTGTTGGAAGCGGCCTGCATCCAGCGACTTCCTGCGACCTTAGTCAGATCGTCCGTCCACCTTGTAGGCGGGCGTCCAACACTTCGCTTGCCTGTACGTGGCCTCCACTCGAGAACCTTTCGGCCCCAACGGCCATCGGTTCTACGAGCTATGTGCCCGGCCCACTGCCACTTCAACTTGCCAATCCTATGGGCTATGTCGGTAACCTTGGTTCTCCTACGGATCTCCTCATTTCTGATTCGATCTCGATTCCCCCCATTGGAGTTGGGGGCTCGACTCTCGAAGTTGTAGACGAATATGTCTATTTAGGACAAGTGGTCCGGTTAGGCAGGTCCAACTTCGAGAGAGAGGTCAATCGGCGAATCCAACTCGGTTGGGCAGCGTTCGGGAAACTTCGCGACGTCTTCTCGTCCAAAATACCTCAGTGCCTAAAATCGAAAGTCTTCGATAGTTGTGTGTTACCAGTGATGACATACGGCACCGAGACGTGGCCTCTCACTGTGGGCCTCATTAAAAGGCTCAAAGTCACTCAACGAGCCATGGAGCGGGCTATGCTCGGTGTTTCCCTACGAGATCGAATCAGAATCAAAATGAATAACACAAAATAATAGGCCTTTTGTTTTGTATAAAAATAAATTTATACAGCCTTTTCTGTGAGTACGTTCCCGTGTCGCTGTACCCGCCTCCTGGCTTTCAAACAAAAACATTTTCACAGATATATTAGCTCAGTGCGAAGTTAATTTTTTATGCGGCGTCCGCTTTACGGATTTTTTAATGGATCCAGGCTTGTTAACCGTTGTAATTGTTACAAATGTCTTAATATCGTTAAAATATTAAGTACAATTTTATATTTAAAGCTGAAGAGTTTGTTTGTTTGTTACTTCTAATCTCAGGAAATACTGGTTCGAATTGATAAAAATATTTGTGTTGCATAGGTCATTTATCGAGGAATAATAAATGATATAGGCTATATCATCACGCTATGAGCTATAGGAGGGAAGCAGTAGTGAAAAATCTAGCAAGTAAGAGGAGAGGAGAGGAGAGTAATTTTATTCGTGTTTCGTGTTCCGATTGATTTGATATTCTAAATTGATAGTCAGAATCGAACATTTTGGTCACTTTGAAAAGTGTATTTGTACCCGTGTGGAGCCGAGCCAGTCCGCTAGTAAAAGAAAAAGTTGTTTTATATCTCCTATGTAGTTTTCCCAGGTCTAAAATACGTAAAAAAACTATTTAGTCAATGTATATACAAACACGGGCGTACATAATTGAGTAGCGTGCCACTACGCAAGAGTACCAAATATAGTTATGGTTTATAACAAAGTTCATTTACACCGTTATATTGAGTGCATCATCTCAATTTATCAATGTATATCAATAAGATATGATAACAAAACTAAATAATAATATTTCAAATAAAATCAATCGTACCTATTCAGCAAAAAGGCAGACAATAAATTGTGTGAAATCGGGCGCAAGGCGTCGGTCAGTGGCGGCCCTTGCGATGGCTTTAGGCGGCGGAAATGTCCATGTGCCACTGCGGTCGCCAGCCTCGTGACATTTCCAGGCATGAAATAAATAACAAATATTCAATATTTGAACATTGTCGTACTATATTTTATATTGAGTTAGAAATAAGTGATAAATTTCGTACCCTGCTTTGCTTTCGTTAATGCAAATTTATGTATCTTAGAAAATGTTAATACAAAAAACAAAGTTAGTTTCTTTTCCTAGGGAACAGTAATATTTTCTAGATGCCGTATGACCTCTTTGTGTTGTACAACTAAAAGCATGTATGCAGAAAATCATGATCATAGTTTCAGTAGTTAAGAGGTGAACCCGTCATAAGCATACTCATATTTGCATCAAATTTACGCTTACAAAACTCGCATGGTTAATTCCCTACATCAATAATATTAATATATTAAAACATTGAAATACCACGGAAATGAAAAACGGCAAAGCTTTTCTCAATACGAAATAGAATGTAAAATGCAAATACTTCATCTATTTAATAACATAATACTACTTTTATTGAACATTAAAATCCGAGGGAGCGAGTAAATTACGTAAGCCTGAAAAATGTGTTTTTCTATCCAGATAGTTCAGATAAATTTTTGCACTTGTGCCAGTAAGCTGTACATTATTTTATGACTTCAATGAAAAATATACGTGCCTTTTTAAAATCCGCGTTGCTAGAGATATTATATTTTAACTTGAACGCTTATAACATGTAATTTATACCTTACCCTCTCATTTATACTCATTTTAAGATAATGATTTAAGAACAATTGAGGCGTGGATATATAATACCAAAACTCGCCATGATTGCCAGGTAGGCTAATGGACGCAGGGAGTAGAACTTTCTGATACCTCCTTAGCAATCTAACTAACAAATCGAAACAAGGCAACAATACTATCTCTTTCCATCCTTTTATACTTGCCAAATAAATTAATACGTAGCTTATCCCGAAACGTTCTGTGATTGTAGTAACATTTTTCCATCTCGGAGTGTATGAGTAATGAAATATTATACTTAACGCCTACTGAGAATCAATCTTGAGCGTTGAATAGTGGCCTGCGATATGAGTATTTATGTCGAACGCAGCGCCACCTGTCAAGTCTTAGAACACATAGCGGAAATTGGATGGCCTCAATCCAGCTAACGCGTTTGTTTATGAAATATTCTTCGATATTTGTTATATATTTTGCGGGGAATTTGTGCGATCACTTTCAGTAAAAACCGAAAATAGCCAAGCATTTTCCTGTACTTACTTATTTCGTGGAGTTGAAGTAAATCATAATTGGATACTACTTTAGTATATTCAAGTAGCCACTTCGGCCGCGATTATATTGTTACAATTATATTTACTGATATATTTGGCTTGGCAGAGATTTACGAGTTACTATAAACAATTATTAGGGATTAAACAACTAATAAATGTAATAATTTATATCAATATAAGGTAGTGTTTACTTTGACACAAATATGATAAACGTTGTGTTATCATCCCTAGAGTTCTAATCTAGGACAATGTGGGATCACAAAATATGGTCTCAGACAGCACAAGTTCCCTCGTACATCAACCGCGCTACATCAACCCTGTCCTCGCCAGTTGGTTGTTTGCAGTATTTTATTCAAGTCAATTCAGTTTTTTATTCAATGATGGCGAGAAGAACATATCATTCACCTGATGGTAAGCGGTATAACCGCTCATGCTCACTAGCAAAGCCAAACACCATGAGTTAAAAGCAATGCTTGGCATTCCACTACATTCGCTATACTGGGACGTAAAAATTCTAAAATATATAAATTTACTGATTACTGATACAAATAAACTACTAATTGAAACGCCTCTCAATTCCGCTCCAAAACTATTTTACTTTAGAAACGTCCGCCACAATATAGACTAAAGGCCATTGTGCAGGGGTTTTAGATAATTGCATTTTAAAACCACATGTCACATTTTGTTTCATTACGGTTCAAAATAAATAATTGTCCGGAGACTAATGCCGGGTCAGTATTGTGTTTAGTGTTAGATTGGAGTAGTTTTATACTCAATTTAGTACTCTTCCAAAGTCTGAAGTCTATCATCATCATCTTTAGTCAGAAAATTACATTACTGAACAAATGCTTCCTCCAAGAGTTTCTACATGTACCTGTTAGTAGCAGCCGGCATGATGTGATTTCTTGCAACGTTTAATAGAGCATCTGATTATCTTTACATGAATCATTGTTATGCTGCAAATTCTAAACATATCAAATGACTGACGTTTTAGCTCACTTCTACTTTCTTTAATATAGTTTTGAGTATCCTCAGTAAACCTACTGTGGTTTTAAATATTATTTTCGTTTCAACAACTACTTAGGAAATTAACCATAATAAATCCAATACGTCTTAAATTCCATCTTTTATTCGTTGAATGGCGAGACGAGCATACCATTTACCTAATAGTAAGCGATACGACCGCTCATGGAAAGCAGCAAAACCAAACAACACGATGAATTACAAAACAATTCTTTTAATTCCACTGCGCCCGCCATCCTGAGACGTACGATATTCAGACTCATTAGGTATGTCGATACTTACTAGTTATGGCAACAATGTATATCAAACTGGAACACAACAATGCATTTACATTTGCATTTACACTGCTGTTTGGGGGGATAAATAGACATTGCGGTTATTCAAAGCTACCTATTTCTTCAAGAATCAATTCTGCATACATTAAACTACACCTTAACTCCCAAATTAAACATTAATCTCGGCGCTTTGTTTGTGAATATTATTCAACTTCGTCGGAATAATTTTCCAACAATATTTTTCCCGGAAGGCATCAATAGAGCAAATAAACGGAGATGAGAACTTTGCTAATAGGGTACCGTATTACCGGGATCCTTGGGATCGCTCGAGATTTAACGATATTTGAATGATCGCTCAAACTTTAATAAGGGGAAGTGTGCTGGAAAGTCGAACGGTTTGGATATCTCAAACCTGATTTAGTTAACTACGATAAGAATGCTCGAAGAGGACACTTTGAAAACTTGGAAGGCACCTGTGTTTTTGTGGTGTTCATTAAATTTAATAATGATGCAATATGAAGCATGTGTATATATTATGTAGCTATTGATATGTAATGTCTCTAAGCAACTAGTTAATAGACCTACTAGTACTCACTTAAGAAAAATAAGGTTATTTATTTTAAGTGGACTTTGTGTCATCGGCCAGAAACTTGCAGTGAATTTTCACACTACTAAAAACAAGGACGTCTAAAGAGAATCATGATATCTCTCGAATCATCATATCCTTATCCCAACTTTTCCCAATTTTCTTTTATTGCGCTGAATGGCGAGAATAACATGCCGTTCGCCTGAAAATAAGCGATACAACTGCTCATGAAGAATAGCAAAACCAAAGAACACCTCGAATTGCAAAGCAATGCATGGCATTCCACTGCGCTCTCCATCCTGAGACATAAGTCTCAATATGTCCAGTAGTTACTCTGACTACAATAACCTTCAAACCGAAACCAATCTTTACTTTGGTTCATCTTTAATTATTACACCAGGCCAATGCTTTTTGAAACCGTCTACGATTCTGTCATTACTCTAATGGCAGCACACGGCGGCTATGAAGTGCGACGCCGTACTCTCGATTTTCAGGTCGAATAATCGGTTGTGGAGGTTTTACAGTTCAAAAAAATATTGCTTAACTGGAGCTAGAATTTTCACCCAATACCGATGAAGGCGTTAGCATTGTGAGGCTAGGAATATTTTAACGGTATGGGCTATTAGGCTATTTCACGGAAACAAGTAGACCATACTAAGTATAAGCATAAAACAACTATGGTTGGATATACCGATGATTGGAGCTAGAAATTTAGGCATACTATGGCGATAGGCTCGTCCTCTATCATATCTTGGGACGGATTTAAGCTTGGCGGAAACATGTGATTAATACTTGCCACATGCTCTGCCTTTTATTGGTGATTTAGGTTTGAAATATTTATATACGTATCTTCGTACGTATAGATATAAATGACTATAGCTGTCGCATCATCATCATCATAAGCATCATACTAATTAATACAATAACATAATGTCCAAAATACCATTGGAAAACATTTTTATCATGTTTTTGGTTCAAATTTCTTCCCAAAATACAAAATTGTTTCGTATACGTACAAAGTTCTGTATGCATAAAGCGTAATAAGCAATATTGTATGTGAGAGGATCAAGCGCTCATTCAACCCGAAACATAAGTTATTATGAGCAGTAACACCGAAACTGGCGCGAAACTTCATCGCGATTCAGCTAAGCTATATTATACCCGTGCAGCTTGCTCCATAAATCAACTAGGTTCGTTCACATGGGGACGATGTAGAAATACTATGATACTTTGTTTCTATGCTTAAGTAGCTTAGGCATTTCTGAGACATATTCATCATCATCATCATCATCAGCCTAAACTGTTGTCCACTGCTGGACATAGGCCTCCTCCAAGTTGCGCCATTTTACTCTGTCTTCGGCTTGTCGCATCCAGCATCTGCCAGCGACCTTTCGCAAATCGTCACTCCATCTAGCCGGTGGGCGTCCTACACTACGCTTGCCAAGACGCGGTCTCCACTCAAGAACACGTCTGCTCCAGCGGTTGTCGGTTCTTCGACAAATGTGGCCAGCCCACTGCCACTTATAAATGACATATTACTAGGAAATAAACAAAATTTCCTTCTACAGTGCTCTGTTGGTTCCAATAAAGGTAAAGGTCAAACATATTTATAATAGTTGGGTGTTCTTAATTATATAATCCGTATAACGTAGTATTCAATATTTCATTAGAATACTAACATTTTAAGAAATAGAGACTGAGCAGCGAATAAATCAAGGTCCGTGAATCAGGAGCAATTATAAAAAACTTATCAAAAAATTGCTTCAATGACAAAAATAACTCATTGTAAAATATACTCCGTCTACACGATGAAAATGAACAAATAAAAAGTCTTCCCTTTCTTATAACTCAAAAGTTACATTTTGCTGATTCAGAAAAATTGGAAGTTAAAAGCCACGTCGCGTCGGCTGTGAACCGGCGAGTTTTCAACGGGAAAAGTTTGTAACATTTCAGTGGGAGTTGGCAAATGATCGGGCGCTGCGCCGATGTCTCACTATTGATGACTGCGCTGCGATTGAACCACTAGTCTGTTTCGTTTACCTGCGGTCATCAATAACCCAAAATCCGGTTCTAATGATGTTCTTCTCGTATACTTTCATTTGAGTTTTGTTGTATCGACGATATGATGATGTAAAAATTTTTGAGTACATGGATTTGATGTTTCTGTACGCTTTATTTTATTTTGACAGCCTCCGTGGTACTTTTGATTAGACGTCGACTGTGAACTGTGTGTGATTCGATTCCCGCACCGAGAAAAATTTTCTTCTGTTACCCACAGCACAATGCTTGTACTTTAGGGGCAAGGAACATAAATGAAACTCTTTGGAAAGTAGATGTTGTTTTAGGGGAAAAATGTCAAATACAAAAATGAATATTAAAACATTATTTATATCAAACAAGCACTCTCATTAGTTACGTGAATTCTTAAGGAAAATGAAAAGGCTTAATTGGAACAAATGTCATGAATTAGAGAAGGCTTTTTCTTCTAACGGGCGAATATGAGCTAAAATGAAGATTGAATATAGTTGAGACGAATAAAGAATAATAGTGTCTTCAGAACAAAGGTCGAGACTTGTTTGACGAACTTCTTAACCCAGTATTTGTGCGTCTGATAAATGGAAAATGTAAATATCAGCTGTCGTTGAGAAATGTTCGCTGGTCCGCAAATATTTTTTTGGTATTTCAGGATTGAAAGCCTTTCATAGTTTATTACATGGAAGATGGCAGCGACGGTGATTGGTAATAGGCAATGTGAAATTTATTACTTAATTCGTGACTAAATACATACGTAAAAGGACAGCGCTGACTTTAAACCAGATACACTCGAAACATATTAGAAAAACGAATTCTAGATACTTAGATCTTAATACTTCTGATCTTTTATCTCAACAATTCTTCAAGAGAAACAATAACTGTCATAACTATTGAAGAAATATCTCAAGAAGTTGACATAAACCCTAGCATAACGTAATAAAAGTTACAACACTAGCAAATACCGATATCAAATACAAACTAAAAGACTAACAAAACTTTCCAAAGCAAGAATACAAGACACCGACATTTTGGCAGCGTGTAAGTTTAGTAGCGAGCGAAATGTGCTGGAATTTATGTCGTATTGAATAATTTAATTCGTGAAATGGGAGTGTGTTGGGTACACATCTTACTAATTACTTTCGAAGGGCTCTTGGTTAGTTAGGGACACATCAGCTATAACTCTACATCTGAATTATCTAGTTGTAGCTCCGTCTTTATATTTATGAATACCTCTTCAATAAATAGATCGACTTGGCCAGCAGCATTATGTATAAATTGTACGATACATTATGTTTTCATGCGATGGCCAACTCGATCCATTTATTTAAAACGTAAAGTGTTTTTAATAAATAAATAAATAAATAAATTACATGCATCTCACTACTTTTTGCGGTAGAAAACCTGAGCTGCGAGACTTGGAATTTTTTTACAGGATGTTTTTGATGGGATTTCATATCATACCAATATTATAAATGTGAATGTAAGATTGTTTGTTACGCTTTCAAGCGAAAACTACTTAAGCGATCATCATGAAACTTTGTACACATATTCTTGGAGCAATTATTTTACTGGTGGTAGGTCTCTCATATGTGAGAGGCTGCCTGGGTGGGTACCACCGCAATGTCTATTTCTCCCGTCAAACAGCAGTTTAAATGCACTGTTGTGTTTCAGATTGAAGGATATTGTAGCCAGAGTAACTACTGGACATATTGGGACTAAACATCTATATGTCTCAGGATGGCGAGCGCAGTGGAATGTCAAGCATAGCTTTGTAATTCAAGGTGTTGTTTGGTTTTGCTACTGTTCATGAGCGGTCGCATCGCTTACCATCAGGCGAACGGCATGCTCGTCTCGTCATTAACAGCAATAAAAAAATAAAAAAAAATTAGAAGTAACCAGAACCACGCGTGCTGGCTTGCGAAGCCATAGCTTTTCGGTCCACACCATCCCGGCGCGAACCAAACGGTTCTCTAATTCTTTTTTGTGCCGCACCGTCAGGCTGTTGAATTGTTTGCCGTCTCACGTGTTCCGTCCTTCCTACAATCCTGGGTCCTTCCGCCGTAGTCTGAAGAGGCACCTTAGCAGGCCGGCATAATTGTTTCTATTGGTATCGGACGGCAGTCCCATATACTCTGACAGGTGAAATGTCGCCACTATGCCAGGCCAGAGTAAAAAAAAAAAAAAGTAACATAGGATATTTGTTTTTCAAATGATAAAAATATATTTATTCATAATTGAACATTTTCGCCGCTATTTTGAAAAGTGTACGTGCACCCGCGCGGAGCCGGGCCGGACCGCTAGTAATTCAATATAGCAGAAAATCCCATAGTCGGTTACAATTCTTGCAATATAACTACGAATTTTAAATCACTGAGACAAATTTGTACCACTTTCTTGTTTATCGTAATATTGCCATTAAATAAGTTCATAGAGGATTTTTTACTAATTATTATACTCTCGACATATGCGTACGATAAGATGCGTACGATGCGTCGTAACATAAGATGTATTATAACCAATTCTTATAAGCAAAATAAATTAATATTTAAGGCAGAGAACACAGCTGGAACATCTATGAGAGAATTCACAATTTTGTACTAATACACAAAATCGCCAACTGAACGTCTGGATTCAAGAGAAATGACATGAAAGTGAGTCAATTGATCTTTGTACGATTTTAATTTCCGATATGAATTATGTCTAAAACGTACTATCTCCTGGACGATGGGCTGAAGATCGAGCCCAGTGGTGTGACATAGGAGAGGCCTATGTCCAGCAGTGGACGCGAATAGGCTGATGATGATGATGATTATCTCCTGGCAAGATTTTTGCAGCGTTTCAATTCGATTAATGTGTACCTTATAGTATGGAGACCAAATTGATTGGGAGGTTTAAAGGTTGTGGCATAGCCGACTTTGCATACCATAGCGTAATTATCATACAATCGACATAAAACATAAAACGTCATTACATCAATTTCTTGATGAAGATTGTTGCCAGGTAAGCATAATATTTGCTAGTCGTAGTCAGAAATGAGTCATTCATAAATTCTGCTACTATGATGACTTCCCCTAATTTTAAGCAATTGTATTGGTTTAATGAGTCTGACATTAGAGTAGGACGTGATAATAATATTTGTGTTTTGCTATTACACCAACAGGTGGCTCACATATTTGGAAATTGTGTAAGTTATGGCTTCAAAAAACGACTGATCCCAATTGATGTGTTCCCGAAAAAACACCATGAGTGTGAATAAAGCAAGATTTGGTGGTACTCCTACATTAAAAACGCACCACTGATGACTTATAGTATTAAAAAATAATTACTATATGCATAAAATGAATCAAAGTGAATTATGGATAAAGCTAAATAAAATAAAAACAAATATAAAAATAATCACTTTCTCTAAAAACAGATGGTACGCATTGCTTTGGTCTTTAATTCTTTATAGAAATAGCTTACTCACTCTCAAAGGAATGAAATTAAACGCTATCCTATTAGGTTTACTTTCATTTTAAGCCTGTAACACTGCAGTACATACGGAGAATGACCGCACCGCGCGCTTCGTTACGCGCGCACAAAGGGTTGCGATTGCTGATTCAATTAGTTTAGAAGCTCTGCAGGAGACGGATGCTGACGGCCACACTGTTTGTGTATTTGTAAGTGTAGTAGATTTACTAGAATTAGTTGTAGAAGATATTTTGATCTGACTATTCTTTGTCAGTGTTTGAGAGGAAGGAAGATTTTGGAGAAGAGAATAGTTCTCGTTATATTTCCAGCATCATTGCCAACATACTGGGTATATCAAGACTGCTACCGAAAACGAAGCCGCGTGGTAGTTTTAGTGAGTACAAAAAACATGCAAATAAAATTTTCGAAAAAAAAAAAACCGCGACAATATTTTTTTGTTTTTTTTTTTTATTTCGTAATTTTTGTTTGGTAAATCCATAGTTTTTGCTAAAATAACAATATAAACTCTTTTATACCTTAGAGTCCTTATAAATAAAAGGGTATACACTATTATTTTAGGAAAAAATGAATTTACCATCCAAATACGACGATAGGAAAAAAAAATAACAAAAAAAATCGTCTCTTTTTTTTCAACATTTTCTGTTGCAATTTGTCTGAAATCACTAAGACTACCACCCGGCTTCGTTTTCGGTAGCTGTCTTGAGATACCCTGTATACCGAGTTAATTGCTGCCAGCAATGCCTGAAGCAGTCCTATAATATGATCAAGAATAGAATCAAAACTTGGTAAATAAATTGGACCTAAATATAAAATTAATATTCCTACGTAAAAAGGTATACATAGACAGAAAAACTGCAAAACATTAAACATTTCTACCGAAAAAACGAAGCATCAAAACATTACACAGAGAACGGTAATAACAGTAAATAAATAACGTTCCAGCTTCCTTAAAGCAATACTGTTAATCCGAAACGCTGGTAAAATCCATTTAACATCATGTTAAAAGCGTTCCGAGTCATCTCATTTGCGTGGCTCTGGTACAAATTAAACGTATCTAAATTCCGCTCTACCCTTGATCGTTGTAACTATGGACGTATGTAGGGGTAAATCTCCCGTGCAATATAGGTTCTGTGTTATTTATAAAATATTTAGAATATAAATTGGAAAAATACCGCATGCGTATGTATAGGTTCACGTGTGGATCCCGAGGGATAGATGGAAGTGTGCCAGTACCATATACGACCTCGAGCTTATTTTTGATCCAATACGTGATCGGAACGAACATAACGCAATGCATATTACTTAATTTAATGCCGGGTACTCATGCATCAGTGTTGTTTTTCGGGTTGAAAGACATTGGATGGACAATTTTTTTTTTTGTAATCTTTATTGCTACTGAAAACACTCTAAACAATATTTTTTTTTTATTTATTAGTGAAATTTAATCATCTAAAAGTGACTGTGTGCTAAAATTTCCGAAACGCAACACTATTGGTAGATGAAAACGTGACGTCACTTTTACACGAGAGGTCTGCTGTCAACAAGCTGTTGGTATGGTTTCTTTTCTGAGGAATGATTGTTATTATATTGTGTCGCTTTTTTATATTAAGTTAATAGCTTTATGTGTTCCCAGTATTGATTAATTGTGAAGAGAATTACTGAAACCGTTTTCGTAAAAGCGCAGTCGTATAATCTTCCGAAAATCGACGTGTTTATGATGGTCACGCATTTCTCTTCGACTTCTCTTTTTTCTGGTACTGGAATATATGTAGCACTACTCCTTTTTTTATCGTAACTTTAGTTTTTGTCCATGTTCTAGTGCAATTATTTTTTATTTAATATAATTTTCTGTATCCTCTTCAATCTGAAACCCAGAAATAATAGAAAGATTAATAAAACTAGTCCCGCACTAGCCTCTTACTCTAATAATTTAGATGTTTTTAGTTATCAGTAATAATATACTCATAAGGATAAATTTAGAACATCGAATAAGAATTCTTAATAATATATTTAGAACTTTTCGTAAACTATGTTATGTTTTTGTAAAGGTTTGTAAACAAAACATTATAGTATTTTACTTAATTGTAATATCCTTAAGTTTACATCGAAATAGTCTTCACAACAATATAAACAGCTCAAACACGATACATTGTCTCTTCTGATCGCCTTGCACTTTATCCTTAAATTGAAAGTTGTAAATTTATGGCTTATGGAAATATACTTTATCAGGTGCAATTTTTATGTTATTTGGGCACATAGGAACGACACAATATTTGTAATATGGTTTTTTGTGCTTTTCCATAGTAATTAAGTCGATATTTAGTCACTTTCTTTATTTTTTGTTTTTTTTTTTAAACCAAACACTGCTGGTTGACATCGAACTTGTGTAATCGTGACGTCACGAGCAACAGCGCCAAAATGGCCGCGTTTAGATCGCCCAAAATTGATAGCGATTTTAATATTTATTTTTTTTGCATAATAGTTTCTATTTTGGACGTATTATTTGTATGTTTGGTAATGTAATGACTAGTAGAATCGAATAAAAAAATAAAAAAATCATGCATATTCTCCATTCACTTGCGTTTATTTTAACGAGAATATATTTTTAAGGAGGAAGTTCTCAATTCGTCGGAATCTTTCTTTTATGTATGTTCATCGATTATTATAGTTCTTTTAACTCAAATATTAATGTTATTCGCATTTAAATTTTTGTCTTCATTATGTTAATTATTAGGGACAATGTATTAATATTGATAGCTGTATTCATTTCTGGTAAACACTTTGTTCAAGAAATCTTTTACTGAATTCTGAAACCTTAACATTTTAAATATTGCAATTCCCACAATATTTTCTAGCAAATACCCTGCACCTTAAACTTTAAAGGTAAATAACACTGTATTTGTAGATGCTGGTGCAAAGGGATTTTCATCTGTTATTTATTTAAGATACGGATAAAGCCTTTGAAGATTATTTTAGATCGCTTTGCATCTAGTCCGTAAAATATATGCAAAAATTGCATTTAAAGAAGATAAAATGCACAAGTAAGCTTCAGCTATTAAGATGATTGGTTCATTACAAATACTTTTATTTAAATGTAAAACATGGGTGAATTTGAGTTCTTGATTAACTAGACCACCTGATTGAGCTGCATGTCCTAGATTACGTCCATGTTTTCGATAAATATCATATAATGTCTCGCTTGCTCACTATTTTTTTTTATTTGCACTCCTTCACATCTTTTGTTCGGATTAAACCCATGTTGAGGATATATTTAACCTCCATTTCTATTTAAGAATGCTTTCATATTTCAGGGAAATTGCCCAAGCAAATAAAATGGACGCGTATTTTTTATATATTTTTACATTAAAATTGAATGCCACCTAAATAGAGTTGATAAACTCCCAGTACGTTGGGCTTTTAACTCCAGCAAAACATTTTCACTTTCGCATGACTAACTTGTGAAATCGGTTTACGTGTGCACTATTTCAAAATTTTTATGAACTAGGCTTTTTAATTTATCGAAGATCTGCAATGCAGTTGGGTGAATACTGATGAAGATATTAACAAAAGTAGTAAGTCACAAATAAATTAGCCACTTACTGGTGATAGGTCTCTCATATTTAAGAGGCCGCTTGGGTGGGTACGGCAGTATCTGTTTCTCCCGGTAAACAGCAGTGTGATATATCATTCTTAAAGATCTAGTATAATTTATTTTCACCCTAATCTTTTACTTAATTTCATTTTCAAAACGAAACTCATTATCTTTTCATCCCGGAACAATGCAACGTTCACGCAAAGGGAATTATTTGCAGAATTCACAAGCGAGATGAAATTTGAGCCATTCCACATGCAAGTAAAACTGAACCTACTTTTTGCCGGCGTCTTCAAACCCTGTTCCGTAATCTCGAGGGTGAAATTAATTTCCCGCTTTAACTGCCTGTCGTAATTAATGAAAATTATATTCAGTGTTTGCCGGCTCCCGGTTGTATATTTGTTCGGCTTTAGCATTACTTCTCGACGCTAGTTGTGTTTAGAATGTTAATTAGTGTTACGGTCTTGCTGAAAATATTTGCAAATAAATAAGGTTTTATGAATTTCTGTTTTTTTAGTAAGTATAATGAGATTTTTTATTGTTTTGCGGGTGAGCTAAGGTTTTAAGTGCGTTATAAATAATTTATTTGAGACCAAAAATGCCACATTTCAAGCCATAATCTGCAGGTATGAAGAAGCTTTTTTAAATAATTATGTTTCAAGATTGAATTCTAGCGAAATATTTTGTACTAACGCCTAGATACCAATAAAACAATCTACCATTTGCCATGTTATATTCAAAATTCGACAACCAAGTAGGAAAGAGTTTTCCAGACTGCCAGGCAATACTTGAATGATTGAAATAATGTTCACAGAGTAAAGAGAGATAAAGCTTTAAACGTTGAGCATCCACATAAAAAAACAATATTCGGAAGAGAAGCGAGGAATTGTTCACAGTACAACTCTATTGAATTCCTGTCTCTACTTAAAGCAAACCACACATGCCTACTAAAGTTAAATGGTTACAAGAAGCAAATTCCACACAGTAAAAAGTAATAGTGCAGATGTAAGTATGTATAAGACATTATGTAAGTATCTGTCTTCCTCTTAAATTGTACTTCACGCCAGTGAGTTTGAATGTTTGTAGAAAATGTGGCAATTCTGGAATTCTCACATAAGCATTACGCAAATTCAGACGCGTGAAGTAAGAAGCAGTCCGTTTAATCACAATTCGTAGGCAGATTGTACGTGTGTACACTGTACTTATGGAAATTCTATACGGAACATCTGGTTGTATTGAGGTAGTGTTGTTTAAGGATTTACTTTAGTAGTCATCACTACATAGTATAAAACAAAGTCGCTTTCTCTGTCTCTATTTCCCCTTGTTTGCTTAAATCTTTAAAACTACGCAACGGATTTTGATGCCGTTTTTTTTAATACATAGAGTGATTCAATAGAAAGGTTTACATGTATAATAACATCCATTAAATAATGGAGAAATATTTTTATTTTTGAGGTTTCTAATGTGATGTCTTTAATTATCAATGTTTTTCCGCTTACATTGTAAACGCAGGCTGAACCCTACGAGATTTATCAAAATAATGTACTATATATTTGTACACATTGAAATGGTCTACAGAAAATTCCGCGATGGTATATTATGTCTATCTCTTATGGATATCCCAAAATAACATTTTTTTGTCATTTACTTTTTACGACAAATAATGGCTAATTTTCGAAGCGATTTTAACCAATACAGCATTAATCCTTATCCAATTAAATATCTTAAATACATTGCTGATTTAATATAGATCTATATGGTCCTTTACAGCACAAGATTTAAATGAAATTTTTCGAAGATATTACAGATTTAAAATTGCGGGACGTAGCGCTTGCGGCGGTACTGGCCGGCCGGGGCGGCGGCAGCGTGCCTATATAGGAAGGTTTATAGTATATGTATAATAATAATACGGAGGACGGTAGACGCCGATGACCTTGCTCGAACGGGCGGAACCAAATCTCATGCACCGGCGCACGACGTGCGAGCGAGCGCGCTGCGTAATACCTATTCATTCATTGTTTCGCTGCGGACAGAACGATATATTCGTAGTGTTATTTCACTCGATGTTCCCATCGAGTACAGTTAGGAGCGGTCTGACCGTAGTGTATGATTAATTCACTATCAAACGCCACAGCTACCGTGGCGGAATTGCTCGAACGCCGACTGTTAAACGAGAAAACGCGGGTTCGGTCCCCGCACTTGTAGTTCGATTTTTGTGTTTATTTATTTCATCTATCTATACCAATATTACAAGAAGGAAATATTTGTATTTTGGCGTGTTTTGTATTTTAGATTACTAATATTTGTATTTTTGTTTTTCTTTTCTAATATTATAAAGAGGATAGATACATTTACATTTTTGGATTTCTATTTACAATAAATAAACTCAAAAATTACTGGACCGATTTAAAAAAATATTTCAATTTTCGAATGGTAATTATCCGGGAATAACAGAAGCTATATATTTACCTAAAGGGGTTGAAATAAGGGTTTAAATGGAAAATAAAAACTATTGAAGATTTATTTTTTATTTATATTAATAAATATTGAAAAAAAATTCTTGAATGGTTTTTATTTTTCATTACAACCCTTATTTCAATTCCTTTAGCCAAATATACAGCCAATGTTACTCCAAGATAATGTTGGATTCGAATGGTGAAAGAATTTTAAGATTAAGTCGGTCGGTTAAGTAATTTTTGGGTTTATTCATAATAAACAAAAATCGAAATATTCAAAAATCTAAAATACAAAAATGTAAAAATACACATGTTACAAAAATGCAAAAAATGAAATGTTTCTTCTATAAAATTATTCTTTATTTTTTTTCTATTTTTGTTTATAAATAAAATTTATAAACAAAAATAGAAAATGAAATAAAAAATAGAAAATAAATAAAATTTATAAACAAAAATAATTGTTACGATGCGGAATCGAACCCGCGGCCACCCGTTTAACAGTAGCCCTCCAGGTAACTGCGCCACGGTTGCTGTTAAGTATGTTAGTGAATTAATCATTTACTACGGTTAGACCGCTCCTAACCGTGATATGAATATGTCGAACGAAATAGCAATATTCAATTTAATTTGATAATGCGGAGACAAGCGACATAGGTCCGTTTAGCACGGCGGTTCGTCCCGCATTGATTTATTGGGTGACAGCGGGGATGTGCTCGCGATTTAGAGTATCGATGTGATAAAATTCGTTAAAAATAAATGAGACAGAAATTGGAAAAAATAAAAAGAAGGTCCCATCCGTCTTGCATTTCTTAATATCCTGATAATAATAAAATAATCCTAGTGCTCATAGTTTAAGAGAAAAAACGTTTTAAATGCGAAAACAGAGGTCACTTTGCAATTTTATTTCAAGTACTTTTAATACACTTTTAAGAATTCTGAAAAGAAGGGGACATGCTCCATATAGTGCACATCAACATATATTTTTTTTGAAGACCTAATAATAAAGATCACCAAGAAAAAACGTTGTGAAAAAGGCCATTTCACATAGACCCCTCTTATTGTACAGAAATCTATTTGTACCCGTGTGAAGCTGGGCCGGGCCGCTAGTAAAAAATATTTCTGTTGTTAGGTAATGACCGAACTGTATTAACCATAGAAACGGAAATTATCATCAACATACGCCGCAGAATATCCACTACTGAAAATTAAATACTTCCCACAAAGTTTTAGTAATAATATCTGAAATGCGACCATTTTTTATGGCAATTAATGGCGAGAGTCGAGACAAGCGTGCTATTTGCCTGATGCTAAGCGATACGACCACTCATGGATCAAGAACACCATGAATTACAAAGAAATATTTGGCATTCCACTGCCCTCGGCATCCTGATCCATAAGACGTTAAGTCTGAATATGTCCTGTAGTTTTCAAACTGCTATGAGAAATTACGCTGCAGTTTGACGGGAGAAATCGATATTCAGGTGTTACCTAGCCAGGTGACCACCCACATAATATTATGAGACCTACCACCAGTTAAACTTACAAAAATACCATTCTTAACTCTAGCAACATAATTTTCCAATCATAAATAAAATAAAATAAAAAAATACCATTAACCACATATTTACCTGTACCTGAAAAAGTCAATTTATTCCGAAATGCGATATGCTATGCATTTTTAAAGCGTCAGATGTAAGTGTGAAAAATGTAAGGAAAATTCCTGAGCTGGGAACGTCTGTCGGCAACACTCCCAGTGCCAATCAGTCCCGGTGATTTATAAGCGAGGCGAGCCTCCCCGATGCCCGAAAGAAGACCTTACTGAGTTTCTTTAAATTTGAAAAAAGTTGTCCTTTATGGATAGCTTAAAGTGATAAGACTTTTTGTTTCCGATTATAATTAAATAAATAATTATTTATGTATAATTAAATAAAATGTATTTTATGAATAACTATTCAAAACCGCTGATTCAGTAAGTTTTTTTTTTTTTATTTTATTTTTATTGCAGTGAATGGCGAGACGAGGCTTCCTTTCGCCTGATGGTAAGCGATGCGACCGCTCATAAACAGTAGCAAAACCAAACAACACCTTGAATTACAAAGCAATGCTTGGCATTCCACTGCGCTCGCCAACCTTAAATATAAGAAGTTAAGTCTCAATATGTCCAGTAGTTACTCTGGCTACAATGTCCTTCAATCCGAACACAACAGTGCATTTAAACTGCTGTTTGACGGGAGAAATAGACATTGCGGTGGTACCCACCCAGGCAGCCTCTCACATATGAGAGACCTACCACCAGTAAGTATTAAAAGCAAATATTGCCGCACGCAGTGCCTTCTTAATCGTCTGCACGAACCTCTCTGCTTGCCCGTTAGTGGCTGGATGATAAGGTGCTGACGTTCTATGCGTGACTCCCGTATTATTGAGAAATACCTTAAATTAATTTGACACAAGCTGTCAACCATTGTGCGATACTAAAGTTATTGGTACTCCAAATGTTGTAAATAAATCCTTAAGTATGTTTATACACCATGAGCTAGTAGTTACCTTCGTCGGTATGATTTCTACCCACTTCCTGTATGCGTCAACTATTATAAATAAAAAATGTCCTTTAATAGGGCCCGCAAAATCGATGTGTACCCTCTGCCAGGGTCCAGATGGTTTTTCCCAGTGATGTAGTTGTACAGGCGTTGGTTGGTTTTGGTTTAATTGGCATTCACGACATTGACTCACCAGACTCTCTATATCTTTATCAATATTTTTCCAGTAAACGTAGCTACGGGCCAGCAATTTCATTTTTACAATTCCCAAATAACCTTTATGAAGTTCTTTTAGTACTGTGTGTTTCAGAGTCGCCGGTATCATAACCCTGGTACCTTTTATAATTCACCCATCTTGCACAGTAAGTTCATTGTTATTGTATCCATATCTTTTAACACTTATACCCGTCATAAGTGCTTTTACTAGTGTGTCATATTCTGTATCTTTTGTAGTTTCTTCAGCTATCTTTTGCCGGTCAATTGTGATGGCATTCATTTGGTTTCTCTGGAAAACACTGCAAGTGTCAATAATATTTAAGGCTATTTTATCAACCGGAAATCGTGACAAGTAATCTGCGTTACTGTTTCCATTTGATGTTCTGTATTCAATCGTGTAATCAAAACCAGATAGGAAATGGGCGTAATGGAAAAGCCTCATAGTATCCCCATAAATGAAATATTGTAGTAAGTGGTTTATGATCCGTGATAAGTATGAACTTTCTTCCGTAGCAGAAATGGAAAAACTTTTTAAGTCCCCAAAATATAGATGTCGCTTCCTTGTCAATTTGGCTGTAGTTCTGTTCACTTGATGTGAGTGAACGAGAAGCAAATGTAATTGTAGTCCATTGAAATGTTACATGAGCTTTGCATTTTTTAGAGAACGCAATTTTATTTTTGGGATAAGTGTGGAGGGTCAATAGAAGCTTAACCTCAAGTTTGTGGGGTCGCCACCCTTGTCCCCCGGCCGCCATCTTGGATAAAGGGGTGAAAACACTTTTTTCGCGATATCTCGGAAACTATGCGTCTTACAAAAAAAAAATTGGTCAACATAATTTGTAGCTCATTGTTTTGCCTACAAATATGTTTCTATAACTTTTTGCCCTAAATTAAAAATAAAGAAGTTATAAGCAAAAAAGTGAGTAAATTTTTATAAAAAAAATATTTTTTGCTCTATAACGTTTTATAAAAAAAATCTCACTTTTTTGCGTTTTTTTATTTTTATTAACCTATTCTGTCCCAGTACTGGGCAAAGGTCTCCCTCAACTCCTTCCACTTATCCCTATCCATCCAAGTGCTGCTAAGATGGTCGAGATCGTCGCGCCACCTTTTCCGAAGCCTGCCGCGTGGCCTCTCGACATCCTTAGGCACCCTTTGTGTGGCAATCTTTTCCCACCTCTTCGGGTGCATCGGGGTAACGTGGCCCGCCCAATCCCACTTTAGTTTAGCCGATTTCTGTGTAACATTCTTGGTTTTGGTTATGGAGCGCAAGATGTTTTTTTTTTTTTTATTGCATTGAATGGCGAGACGAGCAAGCCGTTCGCCTGATGGTAAGCGATACGACCGCTCATGAACAGTAGCAATATTCAGTAAAAATTTTTTTTTTTATAAAAATTTACTCACTTTTTTGCTTATAACTTCTTTATTTTTAATTTAGGGCAAAAAGTTATAGAAACATATTTGTAGGCAAAACAATGAGCTACAAATTATGTTTACTAATTTTTTTTTGTAAGACTCATAGTTTCCGAGTTATCGCGAAAAAAGTGTTTTCACCCCTTTTTCCAAGATGGCGGCCGGGGGACAAGGGTGGCGACCCCACAACCTTGAGGTTAAGCTTCTATTAACGCCCCAAACATGTCCCAAAAATAAAATAGCGTCCTCTAAGAAATGCAATATTCGGTCCTTAAATTGTAACATTTCAATGGACTATTGGTCTATCGGAGCCGTCAAGCATTCTATGTGACAGAACGGCGCCAAGTGCTGTCGGGGACGCATCTGTAGCAAGCACTAGTGGCTTATTGGGATCGAAGTGCATGAATACCCTTTCACTGAGAATTTCCTTTTTAATCTTGTTGAAACTCTCCTCGCATTTTATGGACCAAGAAAATTCTATCCCTTTCTTTAGTAAATTGTTCAAGGGATTTGATATTGAAGCTAAATTTGGTATAAATTTATTGTATAAATTTATTGGTTCGCCATTCCTAGAAAAGTTCTGAGTTCCTTGACGTTTTTAGGGCGTTCGGCGTCCAGAATTGCTTTTAATTTATCTCTGTTCTTATGTAAGCCATTTTTATCAATCGTGTGTCCCAAATAGTTTATGCTTTTCTTGAAAAAATGACATTTATCCTTATTTAATTTCAAATTATATTCTTGTAATATTTTTAAGACTTCGCGTAGTCTTTCTAGCAGTTGATCTTCTAAAGATCCTTGAATTATCATATCGTCAAAGAAACATTTTACTCCTACAAAACCTTGCAGCAACCTGTCCATAAATTTTTGCCACACATTCGGTGCTATCTTCACTCCAAACATCAAATGGTTCACTTTGAATGTACCCTTATGCGTACTTATTGTCTGCATCATGGCGCTTTCTTCTTCCATCATCATGTGTAGGTATGCCTGGCTGACGTCCAATGTGCAAAATAGTATAGTATAGTAGTGGTGAGAACCACCATTCATTTCCACAAGTATATCTTCAATTATCGGTATTGGATACTGGTCGTCTAACTCGCTGCCTTCCCTCTGATAAACGTGTAAAGCGGTGCGTATTTCTCTCCCGAACATTAGCTCATACGGGCTCTTCCCAATGCTGACGCTAGGAGTTCTTAGCAGATGTGTTTTAATGTCCCGTAACTGCTCATAAACATAGTGAAATTGCAACTTTCGCAAACGTTGACAGTTATGCAAATGGATAATTATTGAATGTAACTGGATTTTTCCCAGTTTTACTTGTTGACTCCTTAATATTTATCATTTTAAAAAACACTTTATTAAACTTTTATAAAGCCTCTTTTGAAACTTATACCTTATTTTTTTAACCATGTTGTTTTTGCATGTCTTTTTTTTCATCCAGTTTCTCTCGAGTAAAATTGGTACGAAAATAACTGTAGAGTACTTAGGCCCAATTGCAAAAACTAACTCTGGTTTGAAAATGACAATCCCATACATTAGCAATGTCAAATAGGTAGGTACGTTTCAATTAAATAGCCATGGCATTGTCGAAGTTAAAAATATCATCAAAGTTAGTTAATGCAACTGGGCCTTAACAGTAGGTAGGTCCTATGCTGTAAATAATCAGCCCGTATTGAAACATTTTTAACAATTCACAACAATATAATTGCTTATGGATACAGCATTTCCATTTACAACAATCGTTCGGACAAACACATTGTTCAAAGCTAATAAAACTTGCAGCTACAATATAATGTCATTCAAATTCATATTGTATAATCCGGCAGCGCCTGAACAAACACAAATAGCAAACTGCAGCGAAATATGCATACCGCCCGACCAGTTAAACACGGGCCGCAATTTATGCTCTATTTGTACTGACAACTTGGTGTTTAAATGTTTAGTGGCTTCAGTTTAGGACAGTTTGTCCAGTCAAGTCATATGTCTCGAAACTGGCGTGTAATCATGTTTCCTCATCTAAATGCTCGGAGTCCATTTAGGGCGTAACTGAATTTGAATGTTCAGTTTTAAAACACATTATAGGTTTTCGTCATACGCATAGAGTAAAGAGCGGTAAGTACGTGGCCAACTGACCAATCAGAACAATGGAATTATCCCTTTTCATTTGCAAGCCAGACCAAAAAAAATATTTTATCTAGTAGATTATTTTACATTAGCGAAAAGGTAATTAGTTCGATAAAAAAATAAACACAGAATATCTATAGTAACATATAGAAAAATATTATTTAACTTTATTTATGGGTCCATAAACGAATTCATGGCATTACAATGGAAGGTTTAATGCATGATAGGAGAATTTGTAATTATAACTCTGGCCACTTGATAATAAAAATAAAATATGTCATGGCCTTAGAGTATATACATATAGAGGTAGCGCTGGTACTTGAAAAACGTAGATAAAAATGGTGGTGCCGGGGCCACCTTTTTTTTCCCGCCAATCAGTATGGATTCAGACAGCGTGGGGTACACATGAAAACTTCTATAAAGAATAATCTTAAAATACCATTTTGCGTCATTAAATTGTGCCCAAATTCTACCAAACGCATAATTAATAAGTATATAATTAGCTACCATAGGTAACATTGCATATTTATTAATATATCGGGAGATATAATCGACGGAATTTTACTAAAAAAAATTAGAATTAGCGCGCTTTCTATAGACATTTTTTTCAGTGTTGCAAATTTATAAAAAAAAATTAATAACTTGATATCCTGGTAAATCGTTTAAACTGTTTTTAATATAAATTTTATATGAAAAAGCAATTTGACGGTATATTAAACCGACAAAATAAAATTATTGCCACCATTTATTTAATATGACAATGAGTAAAAATTTACTAAGTTTGTGACTAAATATGACTTGTAATATAAATATTTTGTAATTCTCTGATCTTATTTAATTGTACATAATTTTTAAATCTGTCTGGCTTTAATCCGGATTGTGAATATTGGCCGCCATATAATTTTAGAGCCTTAACGCGACTTCTGGTAGGAGGTATATATTTAATATTTAACGGCCGTCCCCGTGTACCGGTAACATAAATTCATAGACGGAATTGAATATTTTGGCCGCCATTTTGAACTTTTTTGTTATCAACCCGATTGCTCTCAAAATTAATATCTGGCAGTCGCTGGGTACGGATAACATAAATTTATAGTCAGAATTGCATATTTTGGCCACCATTTTGAACTTTTTTGTTTTCAACCCGATTGCTCTCAAAATCAATATCTATCTGTTAGAGATATGTAAACAACCAAATCTATATAATGTTTTTAAGGATAACCCTGGATCGAAAAAAAAGACGCCAAAGCGTTAATATTATAAGAAGGAGCCGTTTAGAAGACTGTTGGATACCTACAAAATATTTTTATTATAATTAATATTATGAGAATACATTTTTAATTTTTAAATCGTAGTGAACTAACAATGTAGACGGTCGACCTGGTTAAGGTTTCAGGAAGTCGCTGGATGCAGGCCACTTTCAACAGGTCAATGTGGAGATCCTTGGGGAGGCCTATGTTCAGCAGTGGAATCCATATGGCTTTTTATGGCTGAAGAGAGAGAGAGAGGGAGACAGAGAGAGAGTTTTACTGGTGGTAGTTCTCACATATGTGAGAGGCCATCTGGGTAGGCACCACCGCAATGTCTATTTCTCCCGTGAAACAATACTGCGTAAATGCACTGTTGTATTTCGGATTGAAGGACATTGTAGCCAGAGTAACTACTGGACGTATTGAGACTTAACATCTTATGTCTCAGGATGACGAGCGCAGTGGAATGTTGCTACTGTTTATGAGCGGTCGTCTCGCTTACCATCAGGCGAACGGCTTGCTCGTCTCGTCATTCATAGCAATAAAAAAAAAAGAGAGAGAGAACCTTAGATTTTGATTCTGAGAGCAATGGAAGCCACAATACTTTACCTATAAATTTGGCTTATTGGTACCGAAAAACCCTCAGATATTAATTTTGAGAGCAATCGGTTTAAAAAAAAGTTCAAAATGGCGACCACAGTTTTTTAATCTACTTATAAATGTGGTTTATTGGTGCCGACTGCCGAGATACCCTCAGATGTTGATTTTGAGGGCAATCTATTCAATGACTAAAAAGTTGAAAATGGCGGCCAGTTTTTTTAAATCTGACTTTGTACTTGGCTTATTGGTGTTGACATAACGTCAGATGTTGATTTTGAGAGCAATTGGTTCAATAAATAAAAAGTTCAAAATGGTGGCCACAGATTTTTAATATAACTATAAATTAGGCTTATTGTTGCCTAGTTACATTCAGCTATTGATTTTGAAAGCAATTGGTTCAATAAATAAAAAGTTCAAAATGGCGGCCACAGTTTTTTTAAACCTTACTATATTATATAATTTGACATATTGGTGCCGAGATACCCTCAGATACTGATTCTGAGATAAATCGGTACAATAAGTAAAAACTTCAAAATGGCGGCCACGATTTTCAATACCGAATACGAACGAAGCTCGGCTATCGAAGCATAGGGACTAAAACATTTACCATTTCACCACCAAGCATTTCCAATATTGCAATGCTATTGTATAATAACGCATAAGTAAAATTACTTCGTATTCGCAGTGAAAACGTATTCGGAATTATAGATAAACGTATTAAAATAGTCGCCACAATTTATCATTCTTTAAAAATATATTGTTATTGGGACCAAAAATTTAATTAAGTTTTGATACAGTTGGGGAAAATATGTTAACCGGCAACCCTAATGCAGCAATGCTACCAACATTACGACCAAGAAAATATCTACGTTTTTGAACACACAAATGTATGACAGCGCTCCCTCTATATGTATATACTAGGACTGTTGATATTTTTTTAAATATCGGATTTTCGATATATCGATATTTTCAAATATATCAATATCGGAGTTTGATATATCGAAAAAAAATATCGATATTTCGATATATCGATATTTTCTTATTTTATTGGATGTTTTAAAAATATTATCGTATGTCGCCTCAAAAATAACTTACACAGTCAATTTATTACAATTTACCGATCAAATTGCAACGCGCTACAGTAGAATACACTAAAGCGCTCGCGTGACGCGAACTTGACGCGAGCGTATTACGAGAATACGAAAAGGGATGTTTTGATCGAAACGTAACTGCAACTGCACCGCAACTGAACATATATAATTACGAATTGCTAATTGCAGACCATAGATTATACACATCATCATCATCATCATCATATCAGCCACAGGAAGTCCACTGCTGAACATAGGCCTCCCCCAAGGATCTCCACAATGACCTGTTGGAAGCGGCCTGCATCCAGGGACTTCCTGCGACCTTAGTCAGATCGTCCGTCCACCTTGTAGGCGGGCGTCCGACATTTCGCTTGCCTGTACGTGGCCTCCACTCGAGAAACTTTCGGCCCCAACGGCCATCGGTTCTACGAGCTATGTGCCCAGCCCACTGCCACTTCAACTTGCCAATCCTATGGGCTATGTCGGTAACCTTGTATACACATATTATCAACATATTATAAAGCAGAGATGCAAAGTAATTGACAACATTAGTGGGTAAATTAAATAAATTGGCCGAAAAAAATTATAAAAAAATATCGAGTGTCGATATTTACATTTCAATATCGAGCTATCGATATATCGTCCAAAAAAGTATTAGTAATAAATATCGATATTTATTAATAATGATCGATATTTTGATATATCGATATTTTATCAACAGTCCTAGTATATACTCTAAGGTCATGGCTTATACGAAATGTCACAGGTGTACAATTTCAAATTATTTTCGATATTTATTAACGGAAATTGGTTTAAAAAGTGTTGCAAAATGATTTGCATAAGTGAATAATATAGTGGTTGTTGTATATCGATTCAAAAGTGAGTGGTTTCATGAGATTTACCATTTTTGTTTACAAACATTCGCTACGGTGACCATAATAAAACCCGCCTTAGAACTTTTCTGATCGACAATTCAAAGTTCAGATGAATTATTGAATAACTTTTAATCTGCTTCAATATTAAAAGCAGTTCGTTTTTCTTTACAATTTTATTATTAAAGTAATGTTTAATTTATACACGTTAATTTGCATCCTACTATGTTTTAAGTGAAAATAAACACGATAAAAGTTTTTATAATACAACAATTGATCATGAATTAAGTATGATTAAAAAATCTTTATTTCTTGCGATAGTTTTTATTTACTGAGTGATGTAAGATTTCGGCACGAACGTATTACACTAACTGGTCCACTGTCTGCTACATTTTCACGCCTAAGCCACTGAACCGATTTTGATAGAATTTGATACAGAGATAGATTAGACCTTGGGTAAGGGCAAAAGGTTACCTTTTATTATATAGACAACGCTTGAAGGGGTTGAACAAAGAGATGGCAGTATGTATGGAAAAATCTAAACTGTTGAAGTTACAGATGTCAAACTTTACTCATTTATGAACAAAAATAACTGCACACTTTATGTTCTTAAAGTTAACCATAAAGGGGTTGAAATGTTACATAAAAAGCCGTTACAGTTATGGAAACCTTATTCCAAATGAAAAATAATGGCGTGAATAATATTAGAAAAATAGTATTATGGGGTCGAAATAAGGGATGAAATATTATACATAAAATCAAATTTTTTTTGTAAATATCACTAATAATATGGCAGAAAGAAAGAAACTCTTTTGTTATTGATCCGATTGGTCTGAAATTCGAAATTTAAACCTCCCCTTTAAATTGAGATTCAGCATTATAGTTATCGCCGCCATTTTGAACTTTGTTAATGATTCGATTAAGATATTTGTTAGGTATGAGATGGTAGGACAACTACGTTGCCGTTAGGTTTTACAAGATTAGGTATGAATAATAACGTGTATCTGGTATTAAGTAGGTCAGCGATGCTCCTAGCTAGTGGTCCTGGCCTGTCCTAAAATAAGTGCTACGAGTATACGACCTCGGCCCCCGAACTACTGCAATCACTACCAACTTTCCCCTCCGTGGCTGTAGTATCCATCTCTATATTCCATACTTTCCTTTCCAACAACATCTTCTAGCCGCAAACTCTATTTCCTTTCCCCAGTTGAAGACGGACAGCAGTGTCATCAACGCGAACCCTCCTGCGCTCGCGAACCCGCCTGCCAAGCGTGGTTAGTATTGGCATAAACAATAAAAAGCCTAATAGTTGTTAAAACCAGGACCAGGACTCCAGTCCCCGGCAGCCCCGCTATTCCTGGTTATGGTAGCGGCCACGGTAACGGCGGGGCAGAGGGTGGTAAGAATCTCTGGGTTGACCCCAGCTACCACCCCCGACGACGACTGGCACTATATACACACAACATACGCACTTTGTGAACAGACGAGAAGATTGTTAACTGAATTTTGCTGTCAATAAAGATTTATTATTATTATTTTCATTTTTCATTTCACCTATTAAAAGTATACGTATAAAACTATGATTTTGAACTTTTTTGCTAGGTCCTAATGGTCCAATATTTTGGTTTGGTCAAATATTTTTTTACACGGTTAGAAAATATCACGTTTGTTACCTCAAAAACAAAATGCTTTATTCGACTTTATATTAGCCAATTTTATTAAAATTCCTGTATATCCCAAAAAAATATGGTCACCCTATAGGAACGGGACACACCCCCCCTTCCTACACCTCTCGCTCGGCTCGTTTTTCCGATGACAGTGCGCAGTCCTGTTTATATACTACGTCCATGGGTATGACCTATAATGTGCACACAATAAAAGAATCCATTGTTCAGACTTCAGATCGCTGTATGACGCGTTGCTCTAGTATTTATGGCCGCTTCTTTACTCTATGCGTAAGACGAAAAACTACAATGTGTTTTCAGCTTTAAACTCGATATCTTATTCACAATGCATCCCGTCTAAATTAAAATCAAGGAAATTTATTAATTTTTATACTTCATATTTTCTCATTAAATCATTGTTTGCAAGTTACTTTGTTAATGGGAAACTATAGTAGTATATATTTTCGATCTCAATACTGCCGCAAAGTACCACACAAAGTACTCACTTCACAAACATTAATACCTAAGCAAATTATCCCACAGACCAATTAGAAAAAATTATCCTGATAACATTTCAACTATAATTTTGGGCCTCTAAGTGCTAGTGAAAACAAGTGAAGCAACAGGGAATTTTAATAGATTTTAATTTTAATAGAATCCTCAGTAATCCTGTACGTTTTTGAACGTAAACACAGATCTGTGTAATCTGTATTTTGTGTTAAAGTTGCCAGCTTCTTTTCGTATGACTTTAAAGCGCTTTTTCTTGCTTGCATATCAACATATAACGATTTTTTAATTTTCACCTTATAATATTTTACATACCGTAGCTGGATAAAAGACTCAGATTCACGTTATTTAGAAAAGTTTTGCCCATTGTATTCGGAGTGGATGTGGTTAATTTAGATAGCAGGAAACTTGTTATTACATAATAATGAAACTGGCCAGGTTTATTAATGCAAGGAGATGATATTTCATTAGTAACTATTTAGAAAAAGCACTTATTCGATAATCATTTGTAAAATATTGATTTATTGACTACAATTTCAATTTTTATTTAATCTTATAAATAAATGAATACTTATTCATTTACTTTTAAGTTTTGCCTGTATCTATATTATAGATCTTTAAATAATGTAGTATATTATTCATTGTAGATTAATATTATTTCATTTATGCCCTAGACCTTTTTTTTCCTATTTAAATATCCATCCCATGGTAGCCTGTAAGAAATTACCTAGTGTGATAAGCCCGCCACTTGTACTATTATTATTATTATTATATGATTACTTTGTTTCACTGTACAATGCAAAAAAAATATGTTTTTTTACATAGTGCTCTTAAAAGTGATACGCAAATCACACAAAAGCCAAAAGCAAACATTGAAAGCTAAAAACTAATAATTACGTGTTTTCGATGTATGAAATCAAAATTCAATCATTAGAAGCGAAGCACAATTTATTTTTCTTGTGTTAGCTTAAATGCTTTACTTAAAAGATAAATAACACCATCTATTTCTATTATATAAAAATAAGTCGGGTTTTCCTTCCTGACGCTATAACTCCAGAACGTACGAACCGATTTGGCTGATTTTGGTCTTGAAATATTCGTGGAAGTCCTGGGAAGGTTTAAGGAGTGAGAAAAATTGGAAAATTTCTAAGGAAGATACTAAAAACCTTTTTTTGGGTATCGTTCAAGCGTGACGCGTCCAGCCAATATAGGATGATCTTTGTTTATTTGACGGGAGACGTAAAAGACGGTCAAGCTTCAACTACCATCCAACGTAAGATGATCTATCTTTCCATTGTCTTTAATTGACGGATGACGAAATAGAACAAAATTAAAAAAAAAATGTACATCGTGTATATAATATTATCTAGATACGGCGTCTTGCGCGTAATTTTGTTAAATATAAATTAAAAACGATGTTCATATCTACCAAAATAGCCCATTGTTTTTTGCGATTATTGCAACAGTTTTAAATAAGGTATGAAGCGTTTTGCCGGAGTACTCTAAAATTTATCTAATTATAATTTTTCGTTTTCATAAAGGATTTTTTTGAATTGATACTTATAGGTGCGCTGGTGGAACAATTTAAATTCCGCATTAGTACTGTTTTTTTATTCTTGAGACTGAACTCAAGAATAAAAAAAAATATTGGTACGTTGATGCCGTATCTAGACATTATAATGAAACGATATGCAGTTTTATATTTTTAAATATTTGTTTTATTACTTACGTCACCTGGTAAGGCAGTATGAAGGTTTTATTAATTTGTATATGGTAACGTACTAGACGCGACTGCCAACATGGTAACGATGGTCACGGGTTCAAATCCCAGGGCACACCTTTGACTTTTCGGATTGTTTTCTACGTGAAATAAAATTCGCCAACCCGCACTAAGCCAGCGGGGTAGACTATATCTTCTAATATAATATATATGAATCGCAAAATGTGTTGGTAAGCGCGTAACTCAACAACGTCTGGACCAATTTGGCCAATTCTTTTTTTTATATGTTGTTGTTGTTGTCCTCCACGACGTGTCCATCGACAGCGACACCTGGCTATACTCTGGAGTGCGCTCGAATGTGACGGGTGAACCCGAATTTGGTGGTGGAAAAGTGCGGTTACATAATAAGCAGTATAGTTGGCCCACTGCATTATATGTATAGTTATAAGTCCGCTTGGGTTGGGTCTTTCTTAATTGGCGTTTGGTATCGAGACTTTCAAGACGCAGTGCTTCAAAATTGCATACACCATCAACGACAGATCTACGCCAGCCTGGACGTTGCCGCAATCTTTGTTTTTATATGTACATATATATAGAGAGACGGGATATAATAGAGTGGAAGGTATGGGAGAGGGCTGGGATAGCTGACAGATTTGATAGGACGAAATGTAAATGCACGTTATAAGACGGGATGGATAATAAAGAGAAAGGATGGGACCGATCGGGAAGAGACTGAACAGACGGACGAGACGGGTTTTTTTTTTTCGTTCACCTGATGGTAAGCTATATGACCGCTCATAAACAGTAGCATCATCAGCCATCCTGAGACAAAAGATGTTAAGTCTCAATATGTCCAGTAGTTGCTCTGGCATTGTTGTGTTTTGGATTGAAATCCAAAACACAACAATGCATTTAAGCAGTGTTGTTTCACGGGAGAAATAGACATTGCGATGGTACCTACCCAGATGGCCTCTCACATATATGATTGAGCCGGACAGTAGGATAGCGACGTCAAGTTTAGGTATACAAGACTTTATACGAAAAATAAAATGTATTTGGTGTGGAGTGGAATCAAAAAATATATGCACCCAGGCGAAGCTGGGTCAGGCTATTTTACTATGCTTAAAAAATGAATATAATAAATATTATATAATCATATATTAACTAAGCCACGGCGGAGCGTGGCGGGTCAGCTAGTGCTGTTTAAAAATGTAAAAAATATAATTTCCATCTCTATCGTGCATGTTTTTGAGGGTCTCAAAATATAGTTGTCGTTCACAAAAGTGTAATAAGCGTTTAAAGCGCTTTATCGACGGAATACATCATTTTATAACACCAAGCAACTTGTGAAGCAACAAAGAATCAGGCAACACCGTTAGTAGTTGTCAAATATTAGATCGAGATAAAAATGACGAGCTTCGTGATTTTCGATTGAAAAAAATTATTAATAATTCGTATAAAACCAGTCATGACTGTTTGGCAGAAACTCGAAAATGGGGAATGCTACGCTGTTGGTAAGTTTTTTGCTACAAAACAACATATATTTATTACGTAAATAGGTAAAATTGTTGTCGAAATCCTTTCGGTTGTTACCTCCCGCGAAGTCAGATAAATATAAACATTGTCTCAGATCGTGACAAATAACAGTTCAAGGATTATCATTACTAGTATCCTAGAGCTAATCTATTTAAATTATCCATTATTTTGGGGACAGTAAAAAAACAAAACAACACGATGACCACTCCCTTCCGATAATGTTCCATTGATAACTGATTTAAATTATAAATGCTCAGTGTGTGACATTGCTATCCTTTGCTACTGTTTATTATCTCTATTTTTTTTCTGGGTGAAATTGATAATAGTTGCCATGGATAGAACAATTTCCTATTGTTTCATTGATGTTATGTTTTAAGGCTCATTTCTCATATAATATTACGTTTCTATTAGTTAGTTTGTATAAATTATTGCGTACTTATCAGTTCCTAGACTCTTGTACTCTATTGTTTTTTAAAATTTTAGCTTTCTATTTATCTTGACTGATATTCTGTATAGATGAAATTTATTTTGTTGCCTAATATTTATGAATTATGTATTTACCCATGTTAAATAGACCTTAATATCTTTTTCATATGTTATTATTACCATGGCAAAACAAATTATCTAAAAAGCCAATTATTGTTTGATTCTCCTACTTAATTTCATTATGTATTCATTTTATATAAATCTAATGGGATAAAAATATTGTCATAAATATTGAAAAGCCTACCTATTGCAGTTTTATGCTGTTTTTTACTTTTGTGTTATAGTACCTATTCATATAGTCCTTCTGATTATTAAATTTAAATTGTATGCAGAACAAGTTTAATCAAAATGTACAAAATCAATATTATAAAAACCTATTTATAATAATATGTAATACTATTTAGACCAGGATAGCAGCAGATCTAAAGGATGCTTTGTTCAATGGAGAGAGGTCAAATACTAAAATGGTGACTCGTCTCCGCATATTTACACTGACGAGAAGTCAATACGACTCAATAATTATGATTTTGCCATTGATGTTTGCTTAATGCAGATATATTTTAATGAGAAACAGAATGTCATGTAGAATACCTATCATAATAAGAGAAATATTTCAGAGTAAATATTGCATTATTATACAATTGGTTTGACGAAAAAGTGAATGACTTTTCTAAATCTTGTTTGTAATATCCCAATTATCTTATCTATTACAAAATGAGTAGTCTTTTATTTACATATTGCATCAATGGTTTATGGATTTTAATAAAACAATAAATCATCATCAAATATATAGGACTAGACGCGACTGCCAACATGTTCACGGTGGTTGCGGGTTCGAATCCCAGGGCACACCTCTGACTTTTCGGAGTCATGTGTGTATTGATAGTCAATCACCATGCACTAAAACGGTGAAGGAAAACATCGTGAGGAAACCTGCATACCATAGCGATTTATAAAAATTCTATGGTATGTAAGTCCACCAACCCGCACTAGGCCAGCGTGGTGGACTATATGGCGTAACCACTCTCAATCGTACTTTCGATTGTAGAGGAGGCCCGTGCCCTGCAGTGGGACGTATATGGGCTGATATAGAATGTAAGTCCGCCAACCCGCACTAGGCCAGCGTGGTGGACTATATGGCCTAACCACTCTCAATCGTACTTTCGATTGTAGAGTAAGCCCGTGCCCTGCAGTGGGACATATATGGGCTGATACATACATAATAAATCATCATAATCATTTCATTCATGAAAACTTTAAATATCTATCAAGTTGATTAATTTCTGAAGCAGCTATATACCAATATCTATTCTAGAGATCAAATGATCTGGTGGACCGTGTAAGAAACTTACAAGAAAAGTGTACTGTTTAAGAACCAGATGTAATTCTACAGGCACAATGTTCAGGAAAACAGATAAGAATGTTACAAGAGGAAGTAATGTTGTGTTCCCAAATATGTAGTGTTGGTGATGTGTTTTCAAAATGCCTGTAGAATGTTATTAACTACTAAAATTATATTAGAGTCAAGGATACTGAATTTATTCTGTTTTCCTCAAACAATATTGTTGCATAAAACGTCACAAGCATCATAGAAATCAGGGTTGTCACTGCTATGAATCAGTTTCTTCTGACATCTATACGATTTATCCTCTCTATCCATTGCAAAGTAATTGTTATTTTTAACTACTTGGAAAAGAGTGAATAATATTTTTTTACAAGCCATCTTTTAAACTCATAAATCATATAGCATGTTTTTTACTAGTATATTTCATTAACATTTTGCTTTATATTAATGAGAATCCGAGGACAACACATATTAATTTATGTGATTTCCCTGTATGGAGTTTCCTCTACTTTGTGTCTGTAGATTCAAATGATATGTTGAATTAATTATGTTCAATATCAAAGGTGCTACAACATTCTCGTGTTAGAAGAGATGTCGCTACTCTGGATTACTTTTTTTTTTCATTCTATTTTCATCAGTTCTATAACATTTATCCTCTTCTTGTCATAGTGAATATGTTGGTATCCACTGGAGATATGGTTCTTGTAATGGTAATGTTCTAATATTAAAATTATTTTCGAGAAATGAAGATGGTTTAAATTCCATCAGAATGTTACAGAGCTTCTCTGGTTGGCCCAATTTAAGTAATGTAATAATGTAATTGTCTGGTCGACATTTACACATATTTTTTAATATATGTCAAACCTCTGTTTTCTTTTATAGTAATCCATAATATTACTAATCTCTTATTATTGTATTCAATTAATTAATTTAGGTTTAAGTGTTGCTCTAAATAAAATACCATTTAGCAGGCATTTGGTCTTGTCTTTAATTAAAGCATGGCATAAGATATTTTTCTCAAGAACCATTAATTTAAAATTATTATGACCCACTTAATGTCGGCGCGTTTACTTATTTGGCATGTGACCTTCCTGTTGCTTGCCTTATGGACGGGTAATACTGCATTTTGTTGTGTTAGTCAGTTGATATTTCTGGATTAGAAATATGCGATTTTTACATGAGAAGATCTCTAATTGGAATAGCAGTTATTTTAAATTACATGAAATCGTTGGAAGCACAAGGAATCTATCAGTTGATATCAACTCAGAAGTTGACCGTTAATAAATGTAAATTCAGCTTCGGGTTTAGAGAAAAATAATACACACTGATTTAAAACATTGTTTAATCCCGCGAGTATTTTTGGTCTGTAGTTATGTACGCCTTCTGTTAAAAATATTTGAAAATGAATATTATTATTATTATCCTTTATCTACTCTAAATATAGATTAAAAACAAAAAACACAACAGAAAAGTGAAACACATGCATAAAGAGTCCTATCAACTGTGTTATCGCTATCGGCAATCTCCGACAACCTTTAGATTGATGGATTGACTAGCAGTATAAAAGCAACTGTGGTGATTAAGTGGTAATAATCAATGATGCACATATTTTGTAATTTATGATACCTAAACAAACATTGACAAAAATTGACAGCCTCCGTGGCGCAGTTGGTTAGACGCCGCCTGTGAAACGAGAGGCCGCGGGTTCGATCCCCGCACCGAGATAAATATTTGTGCGGCCCACGAATATTTCTTTCGGGTCTGGGTGTTTGTGATACCGAAAAGTCTCACGTAGTTCCTGATACCCACGACACAAGAAAGGATCTTAGTGTGGGGTCAGGACTATGTATGTGACTGTTGGGTGTTATTTATTTATTTATTTATCTTAATGAAACATACGTTAAAAGCTACATATGTATTTTTGTGTTATAATTATTATAAATTTATATGTATTGACTATCTATTCACGTTCCATCAAAGCTATTAGTTCGGAGTTGATTCAGAATTTGGTTCTGTTTTTTTTTGAATGGGCTTTTGTTTTCAGTCTCTGATGGCTTTCACAGATTTATTTTGTTCGAATTCGTTTTTAGCCCTGAAGTCAATGGGTATTCGGGATCTATTCATGTCGAAACTATTTAATGCATGTGTATGGGCTTCTCACCATTTAGATAAATTGTGAGAGTACTAGAACTTGCTTTTTGTGCCTCTATGAAACCGACTTTTTTATTTAGGGAAAAATATAGGGTTTCAATAAATATAAACATAATTGCGATCCACGTCCGGAGTTCTTGGAGAAATGAACTTGAAGTCCAGTACACAATTATTATTGTCTTCGGCTCTGTGAACATAACATCAATTGTGATGATGATTATTTTATTTTATCAAAATCTCATCCGGTAAAAAACATGAAACTTTTAAGGACAATCAATAAAAAAGCTATAAGTAATTTTAAGCAGTATCGGTATCAACAATATTTTTTACCGATGCTAGGAATGGGCATTCTCCTTTTAAATTCTCCTGAAAATGTTACTCACTCAAGTGAAAAATCTAGGTAAATAAATTGAGATGTGAAATATGATGAAGCTTTGGAAAACTTGGCAGAATTTGTGAATATTGGTTTACATTGTTAATGAGAAGAGGAGAATAGGCAAAACTGTACAAAATTATAGGGCAGAAAATAATACATTTGTTTATAGTTTCTTCGAAATAAGTGCTTTGTTATAAATTTCAGTAATTTTCTAAACATTTAGTAATACGAGATTAGTAAAAGGATCCATCTATCTCCACTCCATCGTCCATTAATAAACGGTTAACTTAATTCGTGGACTTTTTACTAAGTAACCAATGTTTAATCAATTTACCGTAGATATTCCAGAAAGCCTTGATATTGTTATGATATAACAGCAGCTGCTCCATGCCGGCAGCGTTCCTATAGGAAGAACAATATTCTAGCGTCGTAATTTGTGCCGCACGCGACATCCGGAGTCTGACGTGCTTATGAAACTACGGTATCGTGAATATTATCTTGGCAAATGAGTCCTTTAGAACGAGACGTCTAGTAATATTTTGCACCGTAAACAATACCCTGGTGTAGTAAAACGAAATAGCATGTTATTTCTTCAAAACGAGATGTTGGTATTAATTTCATTACTGTTAACAGAAAATTAATATAGTCTTTTGAAAGTATACTACTAAGGTTTTGGTGTCACTTACAAACACTTTTCCCATCGGTTTTTATTAATGTTTACATGCATTATCTTCAGATTCTCCCTATTTGTCAATTTTTCGATATGTTGCTAGTCTCGCTACTGTAGGAACGCATCGGGCGCTCTTAGTAGATACTACACAATTTATTACCATGAATGTCTTTCTACAGCCTCTGTGATGTCTTTAGAATATATCATTTCTCTTCTATCTCACAATTTCCTACTCTGTCGAGAAATTTATCCACACGTATATTTCTCAAGTTTCTTATTTTCGCTGCATTACTCTCAGTTTAATGCTGAAATTTATGAAGTGGTGTGTATTTTTTGCGTTGAACAATACGTTAGACTTTTACGCAGTGGCCGGACGCGCCATAAATTTAATAATTGTCGCTAATACAGACAGTTACATGTAGCCCAGTACATATATGTATGCAAATAATGTATGTACGTTTATCGACGCGCTGTCGTCCGCCTCTCCCCTGCACCTGAGGAAGTCCAATTAAAAAATTGTCAAAAGCGGGAGCCCATAATGCGATTCAACTGACGCGTCCATTGGATCCAATTCGCCGAATTTGCTCGTGTGAATAATCCGATTAGTGTTTCACTGGATTATTAAAGGAGTTGATAATGGTAGTTAAACTTTAGAATCTTTAGTATACGAGATTCATCTACAAAACACGGCAATAAATGAAATGGAGAAAATACTGAGTACAAAGTTTGGTAGAAATGTCAATTATAACGAAAGATACCTATATAATCTTGACCACTGACACACATTGGTGTTTCGAATTCTGTATTGATGTAAAAATGCGTAAAACTTATATTGTTCAGCATTCATTGTATTCATAATTAATTGATTCACATTCTCGTTATCATTGTATTCATTCAATTTGTCATTATTAGCATCGATTATAACTTTTTTATCATCGGTATATAAAAGTAATACAAAGTCAATGTCTGCCTTATCTTTATTGTGATCAACTTCTGTTGTATCTTGAATCTATGTTCATCTCTGTTTGTCCTCCTCTCGGAGTCTTTATGATAACTAATGGTGTCTCATTACAGTCAAGTGTAGCGTAACAGGTGCACTACGGGCTCCGATGTCTGTGTAGATTTACAAAACTGCCAGACACAGCACTCTATACAATTTCATACAGTTGTAAATAGATTTAGATTAAGAATAAAATCTATGGGTTAGTAATTTGTAGGCATGGAAGTTGGCAGTTATTTTTTAAAGTAGTGAATAATATTGCAAATGCTTTAATTTCAGCTTCTTAAGAATTTCATTAGAATATGATGTTTACTTTTTTAGATTTGCAGTTGATAGTGTTAACGCTATGTAATTAAATGTTTTATGTTTGTGGCTATATGTGATTTCCTCAAGTTTACATTTATAACTCTCCATGTAATGAATTTAAGAAATATCAATTCGGATTTCAATTACTGAAAACTAAGCATGGACTATTTTCCTTCTTGTAACTATTGGTTTTATTAAGATTGCATATTTCGGCTCTATTCTCATCGATGGATCCGTACTAGTTAGCCCCAATGCCACTTCTAACCGTTCCCACAGTGTTGTCCCTACGATCAGCATTCGAGTCTCGTTCGCTTGCGATTTGGCGCGCGCGCATGTGTCGACGTGTGACTCACGCATTCCGCTCCCATTGTGCCTGTTTAATTGTTCCACCCGTAAGTAACTTGCTTGGGAGAAGGTTTTTTTGCAAATTAATGTTGCGTACACTTGTGTTGGAAGTTTTTTGTATTTTGTATTCCGGCCAGACGCCCGAAATGTAACAAATTTGGGAGGGTTTGTTTATAAGTAAACGTTAAGCGACCACAACATTGGGCCATTTGTTCACACATTAATTAACGTTTGGAGTGACGCGTTTTTTTGCACAAAAATGTGGTTGGTTACTCGTGCTATTTTTTTGCTTGAAGTTTAAGGTTTGGAAGTAACGAAAGGGCATCGTTTGAATGATGACAGTTGTGAGAGGCTCATTTTGGTCGATATTTTTGTCAGTTAGTATTATAATGGCGTTAATGAGGGTTTGAAATATCTCTACAAAAGGGTCTTTCATGTTGACACTTACTTTGGAACTTTTCCATGTGGAGGTTGAGAAATGTTTTGTGTTGTTGTAGGCGTTAATGTTTGTACAGTCTGTTACTTCCGTTTTTTTGTTTGTATAGGTTTTTCCGATTATACGTTGAAATTTTGGATTTTTATAATATTGAAATAAAACTATTATTTACGGATTATATCGCGGATTTGATTTAATTTTTACATTTTTTGAATTCCCGACGTTTCGATTACTTTACAGCTTTCGTGGTCACGGGGCGGACTTTTTATAATATATTTTACTAAGTAGTCGCCTCGTTGGTTTCGTGCGGGGGTTTTTCGAAGTGAGGTACACTACTTGATCTAAATGGGGTAGGTACGTGTGGAAACGCAATGGCGGCGATTTAGGCGAATTGCTTAATATAATCTGCATGTGGTTTTCGTTCCTATCTGAAATCTGCAAATTCCTGTAAATCTGATGGTGGTTGTGTATCAGCCCATATACGTCCTACTGCAGGGCACGGGCCTCCTCTACAATCGAGATACGATTGAGAGTGGTTAGGCCATATAGTCCACCACGCTGGCCTAGTGCGGGTTGGCGGACTTACATACCATAGAAATTTTTATAAATCGCTATGGTATGCAGGTTTCCTCACGATGTTTTCCTTCACCGTTTTAGTGCGTGGTGATTGACTATCAATACACACATGACTCCGAAAAGTCAGAGGTGTGCCCTGGGATTCGAACCCGCGACCACCGTGAACATGTTGGCAGTCGCGTCTAGTCCGTTTTACCAACAGGCCACCACGCACTTATGATGGTGGTTACTTACTATCAATTTAGGCGGTGTTATGTCCCCAAAATAAGGGTCATTATCAGTTAATTCGCAATCTGACAGCGCAACGCTTACGTCCACCATGCCAAATTAGAAAGCATGTCGGTACAAGGTGAAGCAGGATGCCGTCGTCAAAGCATTTACGTTGGCACAATTATGTAATTTGCATGTGTTCTTAGTTAACGGTCTTATTGTTATGATAGGCTATGGACATCGCCAATAGTTTTGTCTTCAGCCGACCGATATTCTTATACCCGCTCTAGGTTTTTCAACCGTCTACTTCTAGTCGTTATTGTGCTAATCGACACCACCGTATAAAGTAATATGGGTACTAATTATTAATAAGCAATTGATACAGTTTTATTTTATACAAAGAATTCCTTTTATTTATAAACCAAAAAAAAGCAACAGTCGTCGTCTTGAAATAATTTGAAATGTCGTTAAGTGTTAAGCCAATCATGTTTGGGAAATGTGATCATTGAATGTTAAATTTGAGTACTTATGCTACATTCATAAAATTAATGTGTGTCAGCCCATATACGTCCCACTGCAGGGCACGGACCTCCTCTACAATCGAGAGTACGATTGAGAGCGGTTAGGCCATATAGTCCACCACGCTGGCCTAGTGCGTGTTGAATGAAAGGGGAATTTGTATGATGAATCAGCAACTACTGCTGACAATAAGGCTATGTTTGTCAGCTCGTGGTTCAATATGTAAGGACGCTTAAAGCTGAGATTTTCAATTTTATTTTAAGCTGGCTCGAGCACAATTGATATATATTATATTAATCTGCTTTACGCAAACTAAACATATAACTGTATTGCAACATTATGTCTTTATATGTTATGTTTTGTATTTCGGTCTGTATGGCTAGTCTCTGCAAGACTACTGTGTATTTTACATTAGAAACAGTCTGCGTACGTAGACGTGTCCAAGCGCATCAAAACACGGATGTTACGAATTTCATGGTCTTGAAGGAGGTTAGGCGTTAATTCTTTCTGGCAACATCATGGCTGCAAAACGTCATAACACGCTCATTTTAGTTAATTTATACATTGTTAATTACTGAAGATGATTAAGGCAAACAAAACAACAAAATTAAGAGTCGGGTGTAGAACGAGCGACCGTAATATCAATCCCTGTCACCGAGACAATTTTTTTATGCGGTCCAAAAATATTTATTTTTGTATGGGGCTGATTGTGAGATCGAAACTTTTCGTAGCTTCTGATTCCCACGATACAATAATTTCCTCCTAGTTGGGGCCAGGACTATGTGTGTGTACTGTGCTCTATCGGTCCTTAATCGCTCACTGACGAGTATGGGATATAAAGCCTCAAAGTATTGATGTTCGATTGAGAGGACTTAAACCATAGTCTACCACGCCGGCTGTTGTATGTTCTTTGGATGTATTTGTTAAAACAATATTTTCTTCCCCAGCTATCTACAACTTCAGCGGCAAATGCCCGTCCCAGTTGTCTCTGGAAGTGGGCGAGCTGGTACACGTGGAAGGGGAGACTCGGGATTGGTATTGGGGCACGAGTCTACGCCGCCTCGCCCGCGGCGCCTTCCCGAAGACCTACGTCGTGATCAGGGACTGTATCGTTGACAAGTGAGTGAATTGTAGGATCAAAAAAGTGAGAATGAAACTGTAGTTGCTTTGAAACTACTGTAGAAATGGGCCGGTATAAACGATAAGTCGCTTCAACGGATGTCGAATTTCTTCTACTCCCATTTTGGATTACTGGCAGTGAATCGACGATCAACGTGTTGTTCAAGAGTGGCGGCAACCACTTATCATGATTAATGTAATGAAAAAATACGGATTGTCGTAGTAGGATTTAGGTCAGCTGGGTTATGAGAGTACACAGGACAATTATCTGTACGTGTGACGTTGCAATGATTATTATGAATGAGTTACGACATAGATTCTTTTATCTGTATTCAAATATTGGTTTTGGCTGCGGGGCATTACGAATGTCGAGACGCATAATTTTATTGTAATAGACACATTACAGACATTATGATAGTGATAAAGAAGATAGGAACTTTACGTGTTTTGTTAGTTTGAGGAACTACGCTTGTAGCTACAAGTCATTTTTGTATTATAAACATTTCGAAAATTGAAAACAATAGGTAACAGAAGAAAAGTTCTTTGAGTGAAAGATTATTTGAAAAACAATTTGCACCAATACAGAAAACCCCCGCTTGTCATAAACAGAAATGCTTTAGAGGGATTAAAAATTTAATACACTTCCGCTAGGGACTTCATTCTAGAAATAATTTGTTGGTTATTTTCGCACCCTTTGACACTGAGGAGAACCAAATGAAGAGGAAACCTGTATAGAAAAATCTCGAATGTTAAATACATGTCAATATAATAAAGCCAACGTAGATTATTTATAATACCATATCAAGTATAGACGAGTCCCGTGATCCGCAGGGGGACGTATATGGACTGATATATTATTTGCATCATGTAAATAAATATTCAACTATATCCGGCCGGCACCTATCAGTGAAATTCACATTGCACGTGCGTCTTACCAAGCTATGAACTCCAAGTGTATAAATTAGGCCGCGATTAACATGAGCTTTAACCCCATGCCGAGTCCTTCAATATATTCCTAATAAAAAGTGACGAAGTAATATTTTATTACTAATTGAGCGGGTCGACGAACCGCGCGATAGTCGACGGTTGTCCAATGAATCACACCCTTACGTGACATATTAAATGTACAGTATGGTGACATAGTATGGAACTCCTGTGTGACGCTGCTTATGGGTTGATTCGAATTAAGTAATTTAAATTAGGGAATTCCATATGAACTTCAATGATGTTGAATGTTGATGTTCCTTATGAACTTTATTGATGGAGAATGTTTGCGTTAGTCAAGTTTCTGATATTAAGATATTTGTTATCTTGATGGTGACTTATCTAAAATAACAATATTTGATTGTAATAATCTAGATATCTTATAATTTTCTTTTTAATAACTAACGTTATCGTTTGATCATAAATTAATGTCACCCCCTCCCTGCTGAAGTAATTTTACGGCATTCGGTATATCAAACATCCTCATTTATATTAAAAAAACACCATATAAAACTTCCTGCTTTTGATAACTTTTTGGTTAATAATAAAATACATTCAAAGCTCAAAAGTTCTTTGAAATACTATTTTTTACGGACTTTATCGATTTTTTGTTAAATTCTCGTAGTTTTGATTACTTGACAGCTTTCGTGGTCTCGGGGTGGACTGACAGTGTAACATCCGTGTAAATTAAAAAAACTATGAAAAACCACAATAATATGTTACGTTTATTTAGAACAATAATAAAATATCGATGTTGAAGTCTAATATTACCGTCATGAAGATTTTGCATACTGCTGCGGTCTGCACCGTATTTGTAAACTTGTTTCACAGGACCCAGTGCATATGACGTCGTCTTAAGGAGAAAGTTTCACTAAATGTCGAAAGTGTTGATCGTTTTTTATTACAATTTATTATATATTGCAAATAATTAATATATTGAAATTTTGTGTATATTTCTGGTTAACCGTACGGTGTTTGGTAGTTTAGTTGGTAATTTCGCTTTTATGATTACGACATCAATGTTTCATACTTCATAGTTTTCGAATATAAATTTCATGGATTAATATTATATTAAATACTTCACTTGAATTTAATAGACACACTTGAATTTTTGGCACACATGTACACCTGTGTACATTGGTATTCTTGCAATCTATGCAGTTATTTTATATGTAAGTCAGCAACATAAAACAATACCACATATACGAATGAGTGCGCGAAAGACACACTTGTCAGACACAGTACTGCAGCTTTAGTATATTGCGTACCTATTCGCGTCCCGTCTGCGTAATTGAAACATTATCGCCTCCGTCGCATTAGCTACTATACTACTCGGCTGGTCTGGCGCAAATGCTGGCTCATATAATAATTCTCTCATTTTACGCGAATCTGTCAATGTACAACCATGTTTGCTATTTAATTTTATGAACCGGCTTCTGGGTCTCAAATTGCTTTGAATTTCAATTAAGCCTTTATTTATGCATATCTATGAAAATTTGATATTGTCGAATGAAGCAGTAGTTTCCGAATGCTTGTGCAGATAAAAAGCTTCGATTCGATTTATGAAAAAAAACGCAAATATTTATCGCATATCCGGTCGAACATAGTATACTTAACAAATATAAATTGTCGTCTTCAGAGATATAAATTCCTTTACGAACATAATATTATTGCAAAAATGTTTTCTGGTTGGAGTCTGCCTTGCCCAGTGATTAATGTTATTTTTATTTATTTTTAAATCATCATCATCGTCAGACATCAAAAATTTACTTGTAATAAGAATCCCCTAAAAAGATACATGTGACAAAAAATTGGGACCTTTTTAATACCTGATCAAGACGAACAGTTTGCGAGATGCTTTACATTATCATTCTGTCACATAACACCAGTAGCCAGCTGGAGCGCACGACTACTGGACACTGGTTGATAACGCAGTATATCATAATGATTTAGCACCGGTTTCATCGACGTGTATTTATGAGGCTCTCGCTCCGTAATTACTGCCGATATGATAGGATCAATGTTGGTAACAAGGGCTGTTAGTAGGCTATTAGGAGTTGATAAAGTGCTCTAATAATGTTTTCTATATGAACTAAGTGATTCTAGTGTGCTATAAACGCTATAAAATGAAATTCTTTTGCAGTACCTATAGACATTAAGTTTTCGTTTTTAGTTGAATTACAGTCTTTTAAACGATTGGAGCTGATGTGTCATTTTTTAAATACTACAGCTATCGCATGCTTATTTGAATTGAGGATTTTTTTTTCAATTTGGGGAGAAAAAAGGTTTTTTCTTCTTTTGTTTTCGTTTATATGTTAACAATGTTCAATTTTGATAAAAATATTATCCACTTCATCTCCATATCTGTAGTAAAGTAAATTCTTAGTATGCCGTGGAGACGACGCGATGTATGCTCAACTAACTAACTCCATCGTGGAGAGTAAATATTCGCCCACTACTCACCGGGTAGTCCCTAGTTGATAATAAGGCTACGTGGTCTAATTTAGCTAGCACACTTTGCTCTACATCCTAGAAGATATTAGCAACTGGGTTATTGTTCCATGATAACGTCTGATTAATTACGTAAACAACGTGTTCTGACTGACGTCGTGGTCTTTCACAGAAGGTATTTTGTGATAGACCACTATAGATTAATATATGCCGTTAATCTATGAAGGCCTAGTATATTTTTTTTGTGGAATATATTCGGCAAACTCTCAAAGCAACATTTGAGAGTGGACAGGGATTGCGAGCGTCGCAGAACTGTTTCGTCTCGCATGAGACAAGGCACAGTATGCTGAGCTGACTACCAACCTTCACTGGTTGAAGAGGCACTACAAGAAGAAGAAATGACCAAGTGGGAGATCGGATGGTGGAACATCAAATGCTAACATATACAAACACCATTGACGACAGTCATGGACACATCCATGGTGCGCTTGGTTGCGAGCTGACAGCGGGTTCTATCTTTATATTGAGAGAAATGTGTGTGACCAACAAAATAAATGTGTTTAGGTTCTGAGTGTTGGAGGAAAAATCTGATAGATTTTCATAGCCACGACACAATTATAGTGTGGGATCAGGACTATGCATGTGACTTGTGTTTTTTTTTAATTCCAGATGTGGGGAAACGGTGGTGGCGTCGTCTGGCGGCGGTGGCGTGGTTCACGACATCGCAATCACGCTGCGTGAATGGATGCAGCACTGGAAGAAGTTATACATTGTGAGTTATTAGTTTATTACATTAGAATCTTAAAGCTAGAAAGCGGCTTACCTGATGTTTAGCGATTGCTACCGTTCATGTACATCGGTGATTCCTGAGGATGAAAAATGGATTTTGTTCTTTTGGAATTCAAAGAAAAAAGCGAGGGACCAAAAAAGCGAATATGCTTAATACTGGGCCACCGACAATCTTCCGTCCAGTAAGAACGAAACATGACTGTTACTTACTTTTATCGTACATGAGAAATTACTCTGATTGCAGTCGATCTTAATCATGCTGTAAAGTACTACTTTATTACCCCCATACAAAACAGCCGAACCATTAGGTAGGCTAGAGTAGGTATGCAGAGTACCTCCTATAAAATACGCATTTTTCAGAACAACGATGAGCACTTCAAGTTCATGGAGATGAGCATGCGAGCGCTTCTAGAGTTGCGTGCGCAGGCCGCCAGCGGCGCTCTGCCTCAGGACCAGTTGAGGCGGGTCGCTAGGACTTCGATCTTCACTATTGATAGAGGCAATAGGTATGAATGTCAAATGTATATAGAATGGGAAAATTTTATGACTTAATTTTAATAGATAGTAGCGATCGACATCTACAACGATGATTTGATGGTTCTAAAATATTGATAGTGGTATTCATCTGCCATGGGTGTTACTGATATTTTACGTTTTATTGTTTGTGCCACTAACTTCAGGACAATCCGTGGATAGACAAACGTAAGTGTATCTTTCAAAATCATGCAAAAAAAAAATGGTTGCCTGTAAAGTCGGTTTTACGGGCGAAGATTTTACGTGACAACGTCTTTTTCTCGGTAGAATATTTATTGATATGAATATAATTAAATTGCACAATAGGAACAAGGAATTGAATGAAAATAAGAATTGCACAAATTTTAACTATAGAAATATATTTTGTTTACTAAAACATTGTACATGTAATGACGAATCTAAGCACTCCATATTTTCACTACAGACACAGCTGACGATACTTTAACCACACGTGTGAACTTGTATTGTGACGCTTTCTTGTTTTTCCAACGCCAAGAACGTTCGAGAAAGACAAAGACAGAGACACAAGCATGCGCCGATTCAATGCGCCTAATTCTCTAGTGCTGCGCGCGCACCTTTACGTTACCGGGCGTTACACTTTTTCATAAGTGACTCCCAGCCGCAACCTAATTTAAGACGTTGTCACGTCAATAAGAAAAATCGTATTTTGCCTGCTCTCGATTGTCGAGCTCGTCAAGACGATTCCTCTGACTCCAAACACGGGGGGTTTACTTTAAGAAATGACGGAGTTATGCCTGGACAAATATTTTAGGGGAGAGAGGGAGGAATTTGGGGATTTGGTTGGGGCCAATCTGTAGAGCTCACCGAGCCGGTTCCAAAGATACCAAACTCGGTGGGTCTACGATCTATATTGGCCGAGATAGGATTGGGGGGGGGGGTGAGGTAAATTTTCGGGGTGGGGGTAAGGGAGGGGGGGGGGGGGGAAGGTTTCGTGGGGAGGCTAACTTAAATTAATTTTTTGGAGGTAAAATATTTTTTTTTGGGGGGGTAATTTTTTGCGTAATTTGGGATTTCTGGCGGGGTCAATTTGTAGCCCTCACCAAGACGGTTCCGAGGATACCAAACTCGGTGGGTCTACGACCTATGTTGGCCGAGATAGGATTGGGGGGGGGTGAGGTAAATTTTCGGGGTGGGGGTAGGGGAGGGGGGGGGGGGGGTAGGTTTCGTGGGGAGGCTAATAGGCACTATTTCGGAATAAGGGTGGGGGAAGGCAGGGGGGGGGCTATGGGACAATTTTGGAAAAAGTGGGTGAAACTGAAAAATAATTCTCTAGTGCTGCGCGCGCACCGTTACGTTACCGGGCGTTACACTTTTTCATAAGTGACTCCCAGTCGCAACCTAATTTAAGACGTTGTCACGTCAAAAATCACCAATATTATGTCAAAGGTATTCAACATTTACATTTATCTTCCAGGACATTAGGTATGGAGTTGGCGGTTAGAAATGCTAACGGCCAGCTGGTGGATCCCCTCAAAATGTCCACGTACAGACTGAACGCTCTGCACGAAGAAGCTAATACTCGAATAGACAAGAACAAGGTGAATAACGAGAGTATTGAATTCATATTTTTGGGTAACGTTACGCCTGGTCCGGGTTCCCTTAGATGTATTTCCATATCTTTCGACTCCAGTCTGCACCAGGAACATCTTATTTCCCTTGCAAACTCCTTTATGGTTTTATAAGACCATTTTAGTTTTCGAATTAAACAACAATTCGATTTATTTACTTGTGTCGTGCTAAATCTTTTTCAAGTTTCTGAAACCGTAGTTAATCATCAATTTAATACATTTAAATAGGTAAAACTACTTACCGATTTTATCGCGAGTATAGCTTATTTTAACATTTTTATTTCCCGATGTTTCGATTACTTCACAGTTTTCGTGGACATGGGGTGAAAATTACACATCTCGCCCAGACTACAAATGATTATTTAAACTACTTACATAAACAATATTTGTATAATACAGGAGTCGACGCCGGCCACGCCCCCTCCGTCCGCCGGCAGCGGCGCGGCGCGTACGTACACTGCGTGCGTGCGCGTGCACAACTTCGTGTGCCGCGTGCCCGAGGCGGCCGAGCTGCACCTCGCGCTGCACGACGCGCTCGGGAACAAGCTCACCGAGCATCTGCTGCTGAGGTGGCCGCCGCCGCATCTGGCGCCGTCTACTGTGCTCTTCACTGTATGTTGTTTTTTTTTGGTGATTTATGTAGGTTTGTGAACTTGGCAGTAGTTGTGGTAATAGGGAGATAAGCATGTCGTTCCACTGATCGTAAAGCTTTTTATGATTTTTTTTTGAGACGAGTTTGTGAATCTGGCAGTAAAAAATATTTTTTGCAATGAATGGTGAGAAAAGCATGCCGTTCGCCTGATGATTGGAGATTCGACCACTCATGGACAGTAGTAAAACCATACATCTGAGACATAAGATATTAAGTCCCAATAATCACTCTGGCTACAATGTCCTTCAAACCAAAACACAACAGTGCATTTACATGACTGTTTGGAGAACCAGACATTGCGGTCGTACCTACCCAGGCGGTCTCTTACATGTAAGAGACCTACTAGTAAAAAGTAAGTATTTATCATAGTTTGATAACAAATTGTGAGCTGAAAAAATAATCAAAGGTTGTTAGTCGATCACTAAAAAAGCAATCTATTTACAATAGTTATGTATAAACAAAGAACCTGTCACTAGAATCAAGTCTAACTTAAAGACATTTTTATAATATAACAGAATGTAATTGGACATTTAAAATATATATTTCTTAAATATACGTTAAGTTAGATTATTTTTATATTTATCTAATGGTTACTGACTGGTTCATCATAGGATTTCGGCAGTGACATCATGAAGAGCGAAAAAATATACTTGGTGTGTTACGTGGTGCGGATAGGCTCCATGGAACCGCAAAATATTGATCACAGGTAAGATACATTTTTGTATAGCTCTCGAATGGAGACCACGTAGCGGAAAGCGTAGCGTAGGACGTCCACCCACAAGAAGATCAGACGACTTGGTAAAGGTCGCGGGATGTCGCTGGATGCAGGCTGCCTCCAACAGTTCACTGTGGAAATCATTGGGGGACGCGTATGTTCAGCAGTGGACTTCCTTTGGCTGATGGATGGATGGACGGATCCAAGTGAGAAATCTCAGAAGTAAACAAAAAACTAGAAAACTAAGTTGAGTTCGAGCATGTATGTCGATAACCATGCTCGGATGAAACATGCTCATCGAGCATGTAGGTACGTGTGTACCATCATTATTATAAGGCTGATTTTAGAGTCACGCTGACCGCAAGCTGACTGTCGGCGCTGACAGCTCAGCGCGTAGCTTACGGTCGGGGGTCAGCGCTGACAATTACGCGTTGTTCTAAAACGCTCCTTAGAAGCTCATACATTTCAACTGTCAGCGCTGAAGGTCAGCGCGCGGTCATCGTGGCTCTAAAATCAGCCTAAAGCGAGTATGATCAGTGCATGTGGTTCCCAAGACGCAGTTCTGTGGCGGCGGTGCCGGCGCCGTGTCCGGGCGGCATGCGGCGTCCGTTCGGCGTGGCGTGCGCTGATGTTAAGAGACAGCTGCTTGCTGACGAACCAGATAAGCATTTACAAGTGCCTTTTTATGCGTGAGTTATATTTATATTATACCCCTTCGATAAAATTTATGATGAATACCGGGTCCGTAACAAAATCACACGCCAAAAGTGGCCCAGTTTGATTATACTTATCTTAAATTATAATCAACTTTAGATAAACCTTATTCTTTAAAATAAAGATTTATAATGTTTTTGGACCATACTAAAATAAATAAGAGCACACGCTTATTTGTGCTCTTATTCCTCTTGCCGTTTTTAGGCCATTACTTATAATCTAGTGTTTATTTAAATAAATAAATAAATAACATCCAACAGTCACATACATAGTCCTGACCCCACACTAAGATCGAGTCTTGTGTCGTGGGTATCAGGAACTACGAGAGACTTTTCGGTCTCACAAACACCCAGACCCGGAAGAAATATTTGTGGGCCGCACAAACATTTCTCTCGGTGCGGGGATCGAACCCGTGGCCTCTCGTTTCACAGGCGGCGTCTAACCAACTGCGCCACGGAGGCTGTCTGTATTTGATCGAAGTTATACCTATTTATAATTTGATAAGGAGTAAAAAAAACAGAACTAGTTACCGAGGGAAAAGGGGCTAAGTGATTCAGTTGTTGCGAAATATAAAGAACAATTTTATGCTAATTTTTTAATTCCACAAAGCAAATCAAACTTGAAGTAAAAAAAATGTTTATCGGTCTTCGAATATTAAAGACAATATTATTTTTAAACTTGATGTTACTTTCGCTCGTTATAAAATTTACTGCTGATTCGGTTGTCACTTGCGCATTATGTTAACCGTATAACGTATGATAATTACAGTTATGAGAAAGAAAATTTGGACACGTTACTGAAGAAAGTTATAGCGAACGGTGATATTAAAGACGCTAAACACACCCAAGGATTGTGGGTGACGTTACATCTACTCGAGGGAGACATAAAACAGGTAATTAATATATTCACTTTACGTTGAACTAAAACATCGTGACGAAATCCGCATACCATAGCGACTTGTAAGAATTTCTATAGTATGTAAAGTCCGTCAACCAGCATTAAGCCAGCGTGGTGGACTACAATGGCTTAAACACTCTTAATCATACTCTCAGTTGTAGAAGCAGCCCCTGGCATGTGTCATATATGGGCTGATTCAGATAGAGTTAAATTAGAACATCTGACTTGAAGGACCAAATTACTAAATAACAATGAAAAAGTAGGAAACATAAGGTAATTAAAATTCTTTTCTTTCTTAGATCCGTGAAGAGAACCCTCACATAGTGGTGGGGAACACAGCGATAGCTCGTAAGATGGGTTTCCCTGAAGTGATACTTCCTGGCGACGCTCGCAACGATCTCTACGTGACGCTGTGTGGCGGGTCCTTCTCTAAAGGAGGAGGGAAGACCTCAGAACGAAACATAGAACTACAAGCTAGAGTAGTTGATAAACATGGGCGGACTGTTCCGGTAAGTATTATAATTAATTATTTGAGTTGATGACACAATTAGATGTTAAAATTAGGGTGTTAAGCTATGGAAAGATAGTTAACTTGAATCTACTTAGGGGATTTTTAAATTCATATTGCTGAGATGATGGAATTTGGTTCCATTGAATTTAGTATGAATAGAGAGGTTGCCAACCCGCATTAGGCCAGCGTGGTGGACTATATGGCCTAACCACTCTCAATCGTACTCTCGATTGTAAAGTAGGCCCGTGCCCTGCAGTGGGACGTATATGGGCTGATACAGAGTGGTATTTAATCTATATTAAAATGAATGTTTTATTCAACAGGGCGTTGTGTCAATAGGCGCTGGTGTTCCTTTAAGGAATGAGTACACGTCAGTGGTTTATTACCACGACGATCGGCCGCGGTGGCAGGAAGTTTTTAAAGTAAGCATTACTTGTAAGAATCGACTAGTTTATTTTAGTTCAAATATTAATTACATCTTTATATTTATCTACCCCACTCTTAATTTATTATTGATTCGAATTTCGAATACCAACGTTGACCTATAGAGAAGTAACCCTGGTTTAGGGAATGTGTTAGCAGAAATGTAGAAACAGTATTTTCATATATGTGTTTTGTTGTGCAGATATCGTTAGACATCGAGCAGTTCAAGGTAGCGCACGTGGTGGTAACAGCTCGCCACCGCAGCTCCAACGAAGCCAAGGATCGAAGCGAGAGGCCTTTCGCGCTCGCCTACCTTCGTCTGCTGACAAGAGAGGGCACCACCGCGCCTAATGCCACACACAACCTCGCTGTGTATAAGGTGCTACTTATAACCTTTCATATCACATACAATTGTTGTAATATTTGAAATCTTATGATTTTAAATGTAATAATAAGTGTTATGCAAAAATTTCCTGGATGCGTGCGTCCGTGCATGAATACGTGCGTGTGTACGTGAATGAGTATTTCTTGCGTTGTTATGTGACTTTATTTAATTAACCTCGGGAAATTTTAAATCAAATTATGTTACTTTGTGTCGGTTATAGTGAGTCAACGCTACTTCCTAGTACACACTGTTACTACTTGATCATATTACTATCTGTATCTGTATCAGCCCATATACGTCCCACTGCAGGGCACGGGCCTACTCTACAATCGTAATCGATTGAGAGTGGTTAGGCCATATAGTCAGATCATATTACTATGCTAAGAGTGAATTGAATGATTACTCAAATCATTTGTTCGCATTAACAGTAGAAGTCCGAACTTTACATACCTAAATAAATAACTGAACTATTCTTACAGATCGACTACAAACGCGCAACCACAACGGACGTGCAGACAGAAGCGGCGGCGGCGTGCCTCAGTCTACCTTCCAAGAAGGAAGAACTGCCCGCCGGAGCAGAGAAGGGTTACGCACACGGCCCGCTCTCTTTAGTTCATAGAGACACGCTCACTATTGCTACTAAATTGTGCTCTACTAAGTTGACTCAGCGAGGTTTGTAATATTGGATTTAGTATTTGAGTAGGTAGAAATTAGTTTCTAAGTATCGAGAAGTGTAGCATTGTCCAACCTTAAGTATTAGAAGTTTGATCGAAAAAGTTATAATGTAAATTTTATGTTAGGCAGTATGATTTGTTTCCTTGTACATGTAAGAAACTAATATATAAAATATAATTTATTATCTCCATAACCTGAAGTCAACAGTAAGAAAACCTTCCGAAGACACAACTTATTCAAAATAAAACTTAATTATAAAATTTTAAGATGCATATCCTATAAAATTGTAACATACCAGTTTAGGGCCTCTTCAGTGCGACGCGGACGACCTACGCGGATGTCCGCGACGGACGGTAAAATGTATCAATCCTATACAACGCGTTCAGAGCGACGCGGAGCGCCCGCGCCGCGCCGCGGAGAGCTGTCCGCGCGCGGATCGAAATCACTCCGCGTCGCTCGTCCGCGCGCGGACGGTAATGCACTTGTACAGACTTGTTCAGTGCGCGACGGACGGTCGTGCGACGCGGATGTAAAGTACTATCGTCGTCATAGAAGACTCTAGTTTCGCATGTTACTCCTCAAATGTCTTGATAGACATTTTAAAATACATGAAAAATTTCATTTCGTCTTCTTGCAATTCCGAAAATAAAGTTACAAATTCTCCTTTAAAAAGCCTTTTCGCAACGATTGGATGCCCATTAAATCTTCTTATACCATGGCGACGATTTCTGCTATTTAATAAATAGGCAGCTACCACCAAATTCTATTTTATATCCATAGGCTTACTGTTGTCACTGTATCACTTTCAATCGCGCTCCGCGTCGAACTGAACGATGATGTGATCCGCGACAGACGCAAGCACTAATCCGTGCGCGGACCGTCCGCGTTGCACTGAATAGGGCCTTACTCCTACATTGTCGAAGGATCAGACAGAGGCGCCAATACTATAATTCTGACTGACTGACTGAGGCCATATTCTTCGCTTTGCATCCTTCCTAAGATTTGTTGGAGGGAAAGACTTGTCAAGCTTAAAAAAAAAAACAAATGTACATGGATTATAATTACTAAAATAAGTGTCAACGTATCTATGTGATAATACATTAAAGCATTAATATACAACTTGCAGAGGAAATCCTCGGCGTATTGAAATGGAGCACTCACCACGCTGAAGGCACGCTCCGCACGGCACTCACACAATTACTACAAGTGCCAAGTGAAGAGCTGGTTAAATTCCTTCAAGACATATTGGATGCACTGTTTAGTATATTAACGCAGGTATGTAATTATTTTTTTATTGCTTTTGTTTTCTTTAAAAAGCTGAGTTCTTAATTTCATTTTACGTATAGTTGGACGGGCCCTTGTAGAAGGCTTATATTTTACCTTCAACTAACCATAAAAAGCGTGTTAACTCACGGCTGTTCTCTAATATAATAATAAAACTATAATATCCTATATTAAAATAGCTACCATGACTTGACTAGTTCGGTACAATTCTATGCTTCGTTATCGTCGGTACATAGCTATGTATAAATATACAGGGTATATCAAGACTGCTACCGAAAACGAAGCCGGGTGGTAGTTTAAGCGACTTCAGACCCAATGCAATAGAAAAAGTGGCAAAAAAAGCGACAATTTTTTTTTTGGTTATTTTTTTCCTTTGACCATATTTGGGTGGTAAATGCATTTTTTCCTAAAACAACAGTGTATACCCTTTTATTTATAAATAATCTAAGGTATAAAAGAGTTTAAATTATTATTTTAGCTAAAACTAGGGATTTACCACCAAAAAATGACGATGTTTAAAAAATCATAATAAATAACTGTCGCGTTTCTTTGCGAAATTTTTTGTTGCTTTGTGTTTGTAGTCACTAAAACTACCACCCGGCTTCGTTTTCGGTAGCAGTCTTGAGATACCCGGTATACACCACATATATACCTCTCTATATTTGTTAACTGAAACATAAATTGCATCGAAATAGCTAATTAAATCTTTTGTTAAATATAGATATATTATTGAGACTGTAATAACGGCTGTAACTGCTTTCTCTCTAAACTCACATAGATTAATCTTGTACCACTACAAGTAATAAAATTATAATTTATCGAACATCTGTTTTATCAACGTTGCATTACATTTTCGACAGGTTGAAGAAGACGAACAAGAATACTCAGATAGAAGTTACGGCGTTCTCGTTTTGGAGTGTCTTCTCAGGGTGATATCGTTGGTGGCGGACCACAAGTATCAGCACTTCCAGCCAGTATTACACGTGTATATCGACGAGATATTCTGCGATGCTATGGCTTACGAGTAAGTAAACATGTTGGATGACAAAAAATAATTTCGTAAGTGGTGTCTAAACGTTACACAATTTTTATATTTTACATATTTTACTGAGGCCATATAGTACTGATATAATATGAATGTAACTATCAATTTTTTGTAATATCACAGTATTCTGAATACTTAGCACTGAAAAACCATTTAAAATTATCTCTTGTTTTTCAATCCAAGTATTTTTAATTTATTTGCGTTTTCGAACGTATACAGTGGGGTTGTAAGTCTGAGACAAATATTTTTTTTATATATTTACCCTATTTCGGATAACATTAAGGCTGTCATTACATTGATATTGACAGTTTAAAATATACCTTAATAAAACTTACATAAAGTTGAAATTACATTGACAAACCTCTATAGAGGTCGGGACATTACGAGTCCATAATATTATTATTTTATTTAATTCTTTATTGTACACATTAACAAAGAAAAACAGTTTAGAGATAATACAAAACAACGAAGTACAAATGGCGGTCTTATCGCTCTAAGGCAATTTCTACCAGACAACCATGAGATGGATGTACCGGGTATCTCAAGACTGCTACCGAAAATGAAGCCGGGTGGTACTTTTAGTGGCTACAAACACAATGCAATTAAAAATTTCGCCTAGAAACGCGACATTTTTTTTTTATGATTTTTTAAATATCGTCATTTTTGGGTGGTAAATCCATAGTTTTTGCTAAAATAATAATTCAAACTCTTTTATACCTTAGAGTATTTATAAATAAAAGGGTATATACTATTATTTTAGGAAAAAATGTATTTACCACCCAAATACGGCCATAGGAAAAAAATAACAAAAAAAAATTGTCGCTTTTTTTTGCAACTTTTTCTGTTGCATTGTGTCTGAAGTCGCTTAAACTACCACCCGGCTTCGTTTTCGGTAGCAGTCTTGATATACCCTGTATGACTAGCAAAAAGGAAAGGGCAGTGTAAAATAAAGAAATGAATAATATGTGTGTGTTCGCAGACGGTTGTTGCCGGTGATGTCATGGGTGGTGCGGGAGGGTGGCGCGGGGGGCGAGGCGCCGCTGAAGAGGCTACTAGTCTGCATGAAGTGCGTCGAGAGTTTGATACGTGTTGTGGCACGATCGAGACTTCTACGTGCTGCTATGAGCCAGCACCATAACTCTATTGATGACCACCGATTTAATATGCTCTTCCAGGTAAGATTATTTATCATATTTTATAAAAGCTTAACTATTCTTTATTTTTAGTTTATCTTTCCTTGTTATATTTTACATTGCGATAAGTCCAGTAATTTTGGAATATTTTTTTTTGGAACCCATCGATTGGTTCTAAGCGTTTCGTTATAAAGCTAGTGGAAGATTATATTTTTCAAAGTATTTGTCACGTATTTTCGATTTTTGACGCTATTTTCCCTTATTACAGGATTTACTAGAGTCTCTAGTATGGTTGATGCGTTGTGGTGACCATGCGCTCACATGCCAAGGTTCGGCGCTGAAATATTTCCCCCACGCAGTTCCACATGCGATCAAAGTTTTTCCAGAGACAGAACTTTGGTAAGATTTCAAGTTTCGATTATCTATATAAATAAAAGAAAGTCGTGTTAGTTACATTATTTATGACTCAAGAACGGCTGAACTCATTTGACTGAAAATTGGTGAGGAGATAGCTTAAAACCAGGAGAAGGACATAGAATACTTTTTATCACGTTCCCGTGAGACGTGACATACAACGTGGTATAACAAAGCGCAACTGATATGGAATAACAAAACGCAACTGTCTATCTATCTTTTTATTGTCTTTTATTGACGGTTGACGAAATAGAACAAAATTCATAAACTGGATATTCCATTGATCGATTTTTATAATGGGGTAATGTATACAAAGATCTTTATCCCAGAAAAAACATTTCACTCGGCATATAATTCACAGTGCGTCCATAGTGCGAGCGCTTGAAGCGTTGCCACTCGGCAGATTGAGCAAGCAGCGGATGCTAGCGCTTTTGGAGTTGGTGCGTGGTCCGATGTGCACGGCGTCGCAGGCGCGGGCGCTACTACTGCCGCATCTGGGAGCCACGCTGAGGGCGCTACTGAGAGACAAGGCTGAGGTAAGAACGTTACTTAAATATACCGGTTTTTGTTGGATGTGTATCTGTTAGACGTGATTGGAAGTAAGAGCACTATTATTGTTTTATAAGTAAGTAATCAGCTATTCAAAGCTTAAAGCATCCTACGAACTTAGTTTCTTAGAAATGAATTTGTTTCACTTACGATGAACACATTAAATAAATGTTTGAATTTATCTTCGAAAAAAATTGTTTTATTGCTGTGTCTTTAAATGCCACATTGGTAATATTAAAATGTTAAAAAAATATGTTAAACACAGTTACTGCAATGTAACTCCTTATATGGCTATTAAAAAAAAAACAGGTTTCCAAGCATATATTATATGTAACCACAATTTCAAATAAGAAGCTTATTGCTTTAAATATTAACAGATACACTGAAGACTGAAACCGGGAATACCCTAACGACGAACCAGTTTCAAAAATAAATCGAAGACGAAATTTAAAAAAATAGTATAAAGATGATATCGCCTTGTTGGTCCACAAAAATTATGTATTTTAAAGTGTATTATTAAATATATTTATGCAATTAAATCAAGTTATATTGTACACAATTTATTTGACAGTGTTTTTGTTTTGTCTTTGTCCAAGTTTATTGTTTTGTTTTTGTGTTTATATGTTGTATTTAAAAAGGTATGTCGGCATTGACGCGTGTGCGTGGTTGGAAAAATCGGTTAACCATTATAAAATGGATTTAATACATTATACACGCACTTAAATATCTTCATTTCTAACATTCATTTTCATTAATTAGATATTTTAAAACCTCCTTTTTATATAAAATTTTATACGTTTCTGGTCCTTCGAGCCATCCAGAATTGTTTTTTTCCCCAAAAATATTAAATTTAAATATCCATCCACGCACACAACGTTTAGTTTCGCTAAGGATCGTGAATAACCCTTGTGTACGTCCCATTTTCGAACCCACACTGTGTCATGGTATGTACGCACCACACCATTACTACTCGCGACTCGTGGTAACTATATAGATTACTGAGATGTGGACGAGTTTTAGACATTTTAATATGAGTCACTTTTTCGCTCAGGGTTGGTATAGAATATTGATTATACAGACTAGATATATATTTTCTAGTGATGATGCGTGGGAATGATTGCATAAATATGTTAGAATGGCTAGTGCAATCATGTATTAATGTATGGGTTAGTGCTAGACACAAACTATGCAAGTTTTATATACATGTGCCATTCTAAAAACTTTTGATATCGTATTTTCTAGTGTAAAAGTTTTTATCTTTCTGATCATTGAATTTCTAGTATTTGGGTTATATAGCTGTTAATTATTTTATTGTGTAAATTAATTTAGAATAGAATAATCTGAATCGACTTTATAAGACTAGATTGACATAATATTTTTACCATTCAATTTTATACCAACCTTTTCTAATCGATATGTTACGTATTAAAAGCAGTGCGCAATCCAAAATTATGTTTTACTCGTCTAAAACTGGTCCACTGAAGTACGGAAGGCGACGAGGTGCGGGCTCGCGTCCGCGTGGCGGTCACCACACGAGGTAAGCACAGCACGCCGATGCATGCGGCCCGTGTAGCACTTCATGTTTGTATGTATACTGTGACCGTGTACTAGAGGAAATATCGAGAAAATTTTGTTGGAAATATGATAATCTGTTTCTAGAAGGCTGTTGCAAAATGTAGAACAGTTGAAATATCGATTGCCGCTGAACAATTGTCAAAATACATTTTAATGTAATCAATAATCACATAAAAAATTTAAAACAATATGAATACCAACTTGATTTTCTCGATATTTAAAAATTAATGGTTATTAAGTTTTTACTGCAACAAGTGTTAGTCGGTCGTTTGTCGATTTCCACTTCATTGAATTTATTTGGGTATTTTAACTTCTTAGTTAAGTGTCAATTTATTCGGAGACAGGATTAATTATTTTGTAAACATTTTATGTTTTTAGTTTAAGGATTTCATAAACCGATATTTCAACGTTCAAATACCAGATGATTGTTGCAGTAAACTCTTATGTAATGTTTTTGTCTAGTTTCAGTGTGTAAAAAGTAATTTGTATTAGATTTTCATTACCTTTCTAAATTATAGACTGTCTTTATACACACTTCATATCGATTTTTAATAAACGTCTTAAGTAATGTTCAAATGAAAATGAATATCGCAACTTTAATAAAATTATACAGTCCCGAAAAAATGCATCGCTGGCGTTAGCAGTAATTATATTCATATCATTCATGGGGAATCATTAATATCACAAAAGATAGAACACCTCATTCATAATAACAATTAATTTATATGCATGCTGTAGTTAGATTATAAAACTCATTACTATAATGATATATGCAGTAATAAAAACATTGTATCTAGAAGTAAAATATTTTCGAAATAACTTTTAATAAATTATTTAAAATGGCATTTTTTCTTTTGATCTCCGTCATCGTTTTTGTGATGTGAATAAGATATCATTGGTCTACGCCTTTGTCTATTGGCCTTTCATAAATCACACCAAGAAATAATTATACTATGGAGTCCATGACAGTAACATGTTTGTTTCTCCATTTAAATGTGATAAAATTGTATTTTATGATTTAAAAAAGTACAATTTCACTTCTAGATGCTTTGTTTAATAGTTGGGACTCTTAACTATCGATAAAAGTATCGATAAATTTATGCAATAAAAAAGCTATAATTGGGTCTGCATTGGTGCTTCATTTCAAAATATATTCTATGCTCTGTATAATTATACATAATTACCATTTGAAAATAATATATTGCATAACACATGATTAAGTAAACTTTTACTCCCGGTCGCACCCGCATCGTGAGATGTGCACACAAAATCGTGACTATTTAACTTCACAAAACCAAAATGAACGTTTATTTTTTATAATTCACTGTATAAATCCTTTTTTTGTTTATTCACTTGATAGCCATATGTGTATCTATATATAACTAACCACTGTTTTTGTGTGTGTGTGTGTGTGTGTGTGTGCATGTGTTTTCACGTGTGTGCGTGTTGTAGATCACAGTCGATAATCTGGTATTCACACTGGTTCACTAAGAGGTAATTAATTTTCATCTACTTTCATGATACCAAAAGAATATACTATTCTTTGATCTCTAAAATGACTTTGTTAAATTGAAAGCAGAAACTTGTTCAAGAATTGTTGTGTCAATTATTGGTATATTCAAGTTCAATTTTTAATGAGTAATAAAACTAAGTATTTTATCATATTTTTTACAGAGGTCAAAATGTCTTGTTATTCTTTTATAGCACTAATATTTAAATATTTCATTTAAAAAATGAGGTAATCATTCTAATATCATGTAAAATTTAATTGGACTACTTGGTTTCTGTCGATTGTATCGTGTTTTTGCACCAATAGTGGGAATAATAAATCTTCACCAATCTGTCATTCAATTTATTGTTTATTCATCGGTGAACCATATCGATACTTCATCTAACAAAAGTGTGCCTGTATGATCACCTTTATTAATCACCTACATATACCGTCACACGTTATCGTCTGTCTGTTTATTTATGTTGTATATATGGGTCCTATGTATGTAACTACTATAAATATTATTTATTTATTGTTAGTTGATTATATTCTCACTTATTTACATACGTTTGAATTTTTTTATAACTTTCACTTTTAAAGCGATAACGGTGAATTACTTCTTTCAAAAATGTAACATTGCAACGATTTTTATTTCGATGTTTAAAACAAAGTAACGAGCGAGCTTTCGATGTCGCTTGACCACTAAATTGTGTGCAAACTCTTGATGTGTTGCATGTCACTGCACTGGCGGGCTGTCATCGTGACGTATAGATCTGTCAAAGTAACAAGCGATAGGTGACAGTTCGCTGGTGTTGCTGACTGATCATTATAAAATAGTTTGTGAACGATTCCTGGAAAAATAATATTAATCAAATACTTAAGCATTATGTGAAGAAATAATTTAATGTTGGTCTTAAAATAGATCCAACTGGCCGATAAAATCAAAATATTTCTTTGATTATTTGACTACAATCTGCAAGGAAATTATATAAATAATTGTTTTAGAATGAAATAGTTTTATAATGATCGGTCTATGATGTTGGTGTACGTTTGACGGTTGCCCGATATTAAAATATGGTCAGCTTTATAATCATTTGGCATATTACGAATAGTTAGCGTTAAATAATTATCATTCTAATAAATAAAATAGACTCGTGCTTGATGACGTCACTCTTTCGATCGGCTTAATATAAATATGATTTATATCGATTTTAATGATTTCGATTTACGTTAGAATTTATAAACAATTTACAAAAAATCTTATAAAAAAATATTCAGTATTTCAATATGTCATATTTTAATGTATCGTAATGTGTCAAAGAAGAGGCCAAAACATGTAGTATGTCGGGCACACGTCGGCGCACGGCAGCATAATGTCGGGTGTGGCAGTGGGATCGCGAGGCGGCGCTCAAGTCGCGCTCGGTGGGCAAGGCGGCGCGGCTGCTCGGCGAGGACACGACGCGGCTACACGACCACACGCACCACCGACAGATCGTACGTATTACTGATGCTTTGTATCCATAATCATATAAATTATATCGATAACCAATATATCACTGACGCTTTATATCGATAATCATTAGAGATGGTATCGATATATCCCTAACGTTGTATATCGTCAATCACATGAAATTTATCGATGTATTTTGCAGTTTCATATCGATAGCTGATTATCCATTTCCTGACACGAATTACAAAACAACTTCTCGATAGTTAATATAAGCTGATTTTGTGGCATTGATGCCCTTTTTATGTGACCTGCACAAACTTGAATATGTAAAGATGTTCAAGTTCGTGCAGGTCACATCTACACCAATTTTAATTGAACATTAAAATCAGTGAAAGTATTGCATTGGTCTAATGTTAGCGGTTTTAAGGCTTATTTATTTTAAAATATAAATATGTAAATAATTTTAGTTCGAAATTTTAATGCAATACTGGTGTTATCTAAATCGAGAAATTTATCATTATATTACATTTATATGTTGCTGTATATCAAGCCATTTTTGCATAAATACTGACAATATACGAGTTATTATTTACCTTCAAAATTGTTGTGTTCTATTTGTTTTGAGAATGTGTTTTACTATAAGAAACAACATTAAAATAAAAACACGTATTCAGTACATCTAATTTGTGTTATCGTTTTATAACATTTGATAATGATTTGTTTTCCATGCAGCTTCATCGATGCGTCTAAGGTTGGTGGCCATATGTTAGGATTATTTTAATAGCATTTACAGGGAAATAAAGAAGAAACTTTATTCTAATTAAAATGATTTAATACTTTCCATTTACTTATCATTCTTTATTATTACCTGTTATTACCCAGGAACAACGGACTAATGGGCCTTCAGTTCACGCTGAGGTAGAGATGTTAGTAAACCTAAAACCCGTAATTGAAATGCCTTAACATCTTCCATAGCATGATTATTAATTAGCTGGAGTACCATCGACTATACCTTCCTTAAGACAATTAATCGGTGTATAAGTATCATCGCCTATTTCTCCCTTTACAATAGTCTTGCATCTTGATTTCATAACTAAATCAAAGTTAGTGATTATGTCAAAGTTACTATTTAAATTAGAAAATTTAATTTTTAACTTTGATGTAGCGGATTTGTTTTAGTGATCCTATTAATTATCGACATTTTTGGTATATTACAGGGTTTCCTAACCTGGGGTCCGTGGACCCCTGGGGATCCGCAGACCGTTCTCAGGGGGTCCGCAGACAACATAAAAATTACGACAACAAAAAGCGAAAAGGGTTTTTAAAATACAGAAATAGACTACAACTAGAAGCAGATTTAAGGCTCCAACTGAGCAACAATGACCCAAATATTACAACTTTGACCGCAAAACCGCAACATCAACCATCACATTTTTACAATAATTTACATACATACATAAACTCACGCCTTTTTCCTAGAAGGAGTAGGCAGTGGTGCCAGGACACCCACATTTCATCTTGTATGTTCTTTCCCACGATGTGATAGGTGGGGATCCTATCACGATATTGGGCACAACACTCTGGGCTAATAAAATGAATAGAAAAATCCAATATCACTTTGCCCAATCCGGGATTTCATCCCGAGACCTCAGCTTTGTAACCGTACCCTAGTACAACAACGCCACCGAGACAGACAAAGAAAATAAAAAAAGTAAAATAATTTATGTAAGTAATATATTTTTTTTGCAATTAAAAGTACGTGAGCGATTTTTTTTCGTATTATTTATCATGGTCCGCTAATCATAATAAAGTGGCGCTAGGGGTCCGCACTAGAAAAAGGTTGGGAAACCCTGGTATATTAGATCCATTGTTTTAAGGCTAATCTCATTCCCAGGATGTTATCTATTGTTTACCTTTTCACATACTCTCTCCCATTTACCAAAACCTGTATACATACCCTATCCACTAATCCTGCATCTTGAATGGCCCCACCACTACAGTTGGAGCTATGCGTGGAGACGTTGGGCGAGGTGATGACTTTGCTGGCAAGAGATGACGTCGGCCCCGTGGAGGCGGACCGGGCAGAGCTGGCCAGGAGTCTCATGCCCACGGTGATGAAAACAGCTGCGTCAATGTTGAGGGAACGGAAGTCAGAGGACCAAGTCGTTGCCGCTGATGAGGCTATGCTGGTAAGTGGGTGAATTTTTAAAGCTTCGAATAGCTGATGAAGTTATAGAAGTGTAACATATGAGTGGAGAGATTATCTTGTATTTCTGGCATGGTAATGTAACCCCACTGACACCTGATGGGAATTAGTGCAGTTGGCGTGAAGAATAGGACGGCGAAAGATATTTAATAATCCCGCAAAGGTCGATGAAATTATACCAGTCAGATGGTTTCCGGTTATAAACAGATGAACCCGAAACGCGACACTTAAATAGGACAAAATATGGTTACACAATACATTTAACTATTCACAAATATGAATTACAAAGTATAACTTCATGAATAACCCACAACGTTATCACCAATTTAACTATTAAAGGTAGTTTATACATCACAAAGTCGACATGATACAAGTCAATATAGATTAAAGCTAGTCAAAATAATTATTTAGCACACTTTCTGTAGACGCAAGGGCTTGTATATCTTTTTAACAATCTAATATTTTTTATTTTCAGCGACGCGTAATAGCAGTATTACTAGACATGGTCCGGCAAGTATCCGAGGAACTCAACGGTGTGATTATCCGTGCGCTAGAGTCTGAGAACGCTGGCAGTGCGGGCGCGCTCGTTAACGACGCATTGGCGCTGATGCTGGCGCTCATACAACGACCTGTATACCGACCACACTGGGCCGATATGCTACATCTACAACATTATGTTATGCTGCATGCGCTTCGGTTAGTTCTATACTCTGCATACTACTGGGTTATGTAAATAATTACTTCTTTCTTTTTTGGGACAAACCGCCGCGCTGGCATAAACTCTTTAGGAGAAATAAAGCATGTATTATCAATTCATTTCCACAATTTGATATGTGATACAGTAACATGTCAATATGAAGTAATATTCCTCTATTTAATTGGTTTTCAATGGTGCTCTCTATCGTAGAGGAACCCCACGTCGTGGGACGACTATAGGCTGTTATATATACATATTATATATAATAGGCAACAGTTGACATGTTTTACCGCATGTAAAAATTGCTACACAAAATAAAATACACTCACATACTCTCACAGGTTAATATCAAAAACTATGCGCGAAGCTCTCCATACGACGGAGCTGTGTGACTCGGAAGCTGTCTCCGCGATGCACGCGCAGTGCAAGGAGTGGTTTGTAGCGGGCGCGGCCGTTGCCACGTCACCGCCGCTGCAACTAGAGACACTGTCAGCTGCCAGGAAACAAAGAGTAGCGCAACTGTACGGGGATATTAGACGAGGACTAGCGCACTGCCTGTGTGATATGTGGTTTAATTTGCGTGAGTAATTTATTCGTATGTATTATTAGCTAGTATATCTGAATGTATATTTAAAATGTGATAGAAGACAAGTTATTATTATTAAGCTATTATTTATTTAATTCTTATTTTACTCAGTAAAAAATAATATTAGTATACTGGATATAATTTCCAATGGCAAGAAGAGATATTTCAAATTGAATAAAATCATGGAGTGGAACCACCAAGACATTGTAATTAAACAAAAGAAGCAATTAAATAGCCTGAAACGCATGCAGTATATTGTGCATATCTGAAAGAATTATTCTGAAAAATACTGTAATTAATTAATACTATTTTTAATTACAGAACATCACAAGCGCTCATTTATACCTTGCTTGGTTGGGCCATTCCTGGAAGTCAGCTTCTTATGTGACGAAGAAGTAAGGAACACTACGATACCGATCTTCTTTGACATGATGCAGACAGAATTTAATCACAGTGTCGCCAGCGGTGAGAGCTGTAAGTACGACATTTTCCATATACCCCAATCTCTATAATAGGCCTATTTGACTAGTTTCTGGAACATTATGAAGTGGGGTCTATAGACCTTACAAATAAAGGTTATTTTTCATTACTATATCTATACCATTTAAAAAAAATTGCAAAATATACTGAATAATTACACTGTCAAAACGCTCTGTCGGACAATGTGGCGTCCAGTTTGTAAATATCCGTTCCACAGATTCGTTCGCATATGTCACTCATTCTCAAATCAACCATAGATCAATCAATCAATCAATCGTCCAAATGAGTTTTTGTCAAAAAAAAAATTAGAATTATTTTTCCTTCTTCACATTTTATTACATTGGACATGCTAATATTATTTCACGGGTATAAATGAAAAATAACGCGTTTTAAAGGTATTTTTAAAATTTATTTGCATCTATGCCGTTATCAATCCCATTCATTTCCTGTACGTGAGTAGTTCATACTAATGCATGACGTCATAGCCAATCAAAATCGTTTACGATCACGTGGCGCGAACTCAAAATAAATTAAAGTGTAATTGTGGTTTTTAGCCAAAATATACAATATTGTTAATGTATGATAATGAAATATGTTTTTATTTTTTTTTATTTATTTAATAAAGACACACCAACAACATATGCATTAAAAATTAACACTTATTAAATATAATGCTGATGCACATGCCTATTAAAGGTGTGTACAACATTCACAAGGAGAGGGTAATATGCACTAGTAGGAAAACATTAAAAATAAACTATATACAAACAAAAATAACATGATGTCACATAAAATCACTGAAATAAAATAAAATAGACTAACATAAAATAAAAATAACGTAAATCTAGGTAAGGAAAAGAGACGGCGTTATAAATTTATTTAATTTTTATGCAGTAGGGTCGGTGCTTGTTTTTTGAATTTCGATATTGGAGTATTAAATATATCGAGACCTGAATTTTAGTGTTCAAAGTATTGTATGTGCTACACATTCTAATGATTGGTGAGTTGAGTCCAGTGTTTGTCCGAATCGATGGTATATGAAATGTCTTAGTGATGCGATGTCTTGGTAATTTGTAGGGGACAGTTAAACAAATACGGTTAAGAATTTTGCTGCTGTTCGTCATGTTGTTGATGATTTTATAAAGAAATACTACATATGTTAGCTTGCGTCGTTCACATAATGAGGTCATTTTGAAAAAAGATAATCGCGAATCGTAGGGACTTCGGTGACTTATACCGGATGTGTGGAATGCTAAGTGTCTGCTAAAAGCCCGTTGAACTTTTTCTATGCGTTGAGAATGTACCGCATAGAACGGACACCAGATAGACCTGCCGTATTCTAAATGACTGCGCACGATAGCGTTATATAAAATTACTTTAGTCCTGACATTTTTAAAACCTCTGGTGTTACGTTTTAAAAAACCAAGCATTTGAGCGGATTTTTTAACTACTGAGTCGACATGTGATGAAAAACGTAGTTCCTTATCGATGATCACGCCAAGGTCTTTGATTTCATTGACTTTAGTTAATTTAACATTATTTATTGTGTACTCAGATGCCGTAGGTTTTTTTTTCTTGGTAAATTTTATGTGGAAACATTTACTAGGATTTAGTTCCATGTGATTAATAGCGCACCAGTTCTGGATTCTTTGTAAGTCTTCTTGAATATGTATTATATCATCTAGCGAGTGTATTGTCAAATAAATTAAATTATCTACATGGATATTTTTTATACAGTCAAATAGCCTATTGTTACTATACCGTATTACAGTACTATTTTGGCGTGATTTGGGCTGTAGACCAGGATTAATTTTCTTTAATTATAATGAAAAAAAAAGTAGTTACATATAAAACACACTGAGCTACTGAAAAATATGCAAAATTAATCCAATATTGCTACCGATTCAAAATACCCCGTGAGAGATATACAATATATATAATATAATAAAAAAATGATTAAATATAGTAAGGTTTTTGTATCAGCGGACAGCCACCTGAAAGAACTAGAGAGCGAATTGATCGACAAAGTGGACGTGCTCGTGGAGCGCGGCGTGTGTGACGTGGCGTGGCGCGCGCGCTTCGTGTCGCTGTGCGGCGCGCTGTGTGCGGCGGCGCGGGCTCCGCTGCGGGCGGCGGGCGCGGCGCTCGTGGCGGCCGCGGCGCGCCAGCTCGACGCGCTGCTGCAGTACCGCGCCGCCGCGAGACACGCGCCCGCGCCCTGCCGCATGCACCTAGCTACTGCTGTGCTGCATTTTTATCAGGAGATTGAGAGGCCGCATATGTATATACGGTGGGTTGGTGATGATTATATTTTTGTATGCGCCACTTAGTGCGTCATCAATAAAATACAACATTGCATACTGGCAAGAATAGAACTGTTGTATTAAATATCGAAGTTCAGTCTCCGCTACGGAAAACCTTCGTTCAGTAGAGATATAGCTCATAAAGAAATGACAAAAAAAAACAATATAACCCGTCGCGTGGTCAAGGTCAATCAGTTTATTAATAGGAAATACTGACCTATCATTGAAATTCATTTCATTTGATTAAATTAAATATTACAAAAAAATATATAATTTTAATCACAGTCGAAGGTCATCTTTCATTGCAAAGTGAACTTTTATCAGGACCTCATCCCAAACAGTTACCATAAAAAACAATATAATATGTTCCTTGTTACTCCAGCTACGTGCACAAGCTAGCGGGCATGTTGCGCGCGGCGCAGCAGTGGACGGAGGCGGGGCTGTCGCTGCGGCTGCACGCCACGCTGCTGTCGTGGGCGCCCGAGCCGCTGCCGCCGCGCCTGCGCCACCCCGCGCTCGACGCGCCCGCGCACGCCACGCACCGCGACCTCAAGGTGCGCGCACACACACACACACACGTACACACACACGCACACGCACATACACGCACACGCACACGTACGCGCATACGCACACGCACTGTAAAAACCCGTCAAAGAAGTGACGCGCCAGTGTGACTTGTATCGAGTTTGTTTTTATTTCCAGTTTTGAATAGTCTGCTATAATTGTGTCTTTAAATATAATTCGTGTCGGTCGAAATGTTATTTGAATTATCCTGTACTTGACTGGATGCAATATAGTCACATTGTTGTGCCAGTACAAAAACAGTGACTCGCCGTCATTACTTTTACAATTTTGTTACAATTACATTGTTATTGTTTTATTAACAGTGCGGCTAGGTATATTTCTAAGCAAATATTACGTCAGATGTGATAGTGAAGCAATCTTTTCATTTTTATCAAGCTGTACAATTAACAAAACAAATGTTTTTTTGCAGGAATACCTCTACTTGGAAATTGCTGAACTGCTAAAGCGCGGTCGGCAATGGGAGCTTGCTGTAGAAATAGTCAAAGAGCTAGTTTCGGTGTACGAAGAGGAGGCTTTAGGTTATGGTCCACTGGCGGAACTGCACAGTCAGTTAGCGGGCTTGTATTCCGCGATGCTGAGGACCCCGAGGTCTCACCCGGGATACTTCCGGGTTATATACCACGGAAAAGGTTTCCCGGAACAGTTGAGAAGGCCTTTGGTGAGTTTCATTATTCGTTTTATTGTGTGAATTATTGTTAAGATATGTTTCGGGGTCTTTGTCATAGCGAATCACCATGCAAAAGTATTTTCATGATTAAATCATCACCGTTTTCTATTTCTTTCTAAAGTTTGATGTCTGGCGCGTAATTTTCGACATTTTTAATAGTATTCCTAGTTTTTATAGTTCTGTAATTGAAACCTTAGTAGTAGCATTAAATATTATTTCGAAATAGGTATATTAAACGGCCGTTTGTCCACCGCCACCGTTACCGGACCGTCACCGAGAACGAGATGACGGCGCCGATTTAGCGGTGCATACATTTACTATGGCCATGTGTCCACCGCACGCCCGTCACCCGAGAGCCGTCATCCCGGCCGCCGATGTTTCGAGTAGATCGGCGTAACCGCTAGATCTCGGCACGGTTTTATGAAGGGCCGATGTGCCGGGAATACAAAACACATTTGTTCTTGTCCACACAGTACCGTCGCACCGGGACGTCGCCCGATTTTGTTATATCTATCATAACATTTGTAAACAAAAGGGCAATGAATTTCAAATACGATATTTATACAGGGTATCTCAAGACTGCTACCGAAAACGAAGCCGGGTGGTAGTTTTAGTGACTACAAACACAATGCAACTAAAAATTTCGCATAGAAACGCGACAATTATTTTTTATGATTTTTTAATTTTTGGGTGGTAAATCCATAGTTTTTGCTAAAATAATAATTTAAACTCTTTTATACCTTGGAGTATTTATAAATAAAAGGGTATACACTATTATTTTAGAAAAAAATGTATTTACCACCCAAATATGGCCATAGGAAAAAAATAACAGAAAAAAAATTGTCGCTTTTTTTTACAACTTTTCATGTTGCATTGTGTCTGAAGTCGCTTAAACTACCACCCGGCTTCGTTTTCGGTAGCGGTCTTGATATACCCTGTATATTAATTGGAGTAGAATCCAAAATTATTTGCATCGCCTACGCCTTCAATCGTACAAAAGCAGTAGAAGCAATTGTCGCCGGTTAAAACTAGCCATCCTTCTAGTTGGTTTTATTTCTATTAAGAGCGTTTACACCTTGCGCGCAAAGTCAACTATAAGTTTTTCTTCGTTAATTTCACGCACACATAAGCGACCAAAGCTGTCTGCGTAGAGCTGCCGCGTCGGCTCGCTATACAGTCAGCGCAACCAACTTTGATCCGTGCGCTTCATATATTCAATTGAAATGTAACTGTAATATAATATCATAAAAATATTTTATTTGCATTATAAGTAGACAAATATTACTGTGCAAGCAATGAACAATACAAATTTAGATACTAATCATAGTTTCGTTATTATTACATTGTTAAGTTGCATTCAAATCAGTGTTCAATCAGTAGACACTACGGACGTTTATTAATCACGTGTTCGAACACATGAAAATAGTTAGGGGCCTTACAACCCCTTACAATTACGAAATATATTTAATTTTATATTACAATACATAACATAATTTAGCCTCGGAATTACATCCCATTATATTTATACTCACTACAAAATCATTGTAGGTAATAAAAAGAAAAAATATGTTTTACTACCAAAGTACTAAGATGTGGCAATCGCAGTCCGCGCGTGGCTATTTTTACTACGCGCGGCATAATCGACTGCAGCCAGGCCGGAGCGACGAGCGATACGTCCACCCTCTAGAAGGCCTTGCGGCGGTCTGATTTGATCCACGTCGGACAGCGTGTTTTATAGTGGTTTTTAAAATATATGTAGAAAACATGAAAACTAATTTTATTGAAATGTAAAAATGGCAATTTATTGATAAGATGTTCTTCTGTTATAATATGCAATTGCTATAAAAATTATGTACGATAAGTTGGTGAAAAAAAAAATGTTCTTGACGAGAGCTTCTGAATAATTTCGCATTGTTTAAATTTTTATTTTTCAGGAACTAAACATAAAACGATTATTTTTCTCAGCAAAATCCCTCCATAAGGGTCTTATTAGTCGGATAATATTTTTATTTTCATCTTATATTTAGTGATTTCGGATATCTTAAGCTTCTAAATTGCCACTTAAAGCCTAAATAACGAAACTAGTGTTCAGTAATCCTTATAGTACTCACAAATTATCCATTAATCTATAATGTTTTCCACCAAAATCCCTAGATGACAACCTTTTCTAAAATTAGTAATAATTATTTTTCCTTGAAATTGTTTATTGGTGGCTATTAACTCATTTGAAAAGTCCTGTTTTTTAGCCATAAAGCGCGCAAAGGGTATAAACGCTCTTAAAAAGGAAAACGTGACTACCACGTATGAAAATGCTCTAGAACTGAGTGGAACTGAGCCACCGATTTATCGGCGCGGTGGACACACGATCGCCGTCACGTCATCTTAAACTCGGCCTGAAATAATCTCGTTCTCGGTGACAGTCCGGTGACGGCGGCGGTGGACAAACGGCCAACATCCTTAGTGATTCATTAGACAGCACTAATGAAGTTGAATGTCATGCCCCAAAATCAATGTTATCCAAATAAATTTAATATACATTACCCAGGGTCCCAGAAGCGCGCAGCCATCTCAAGGCTTCGTGTATCGCGGCAACGAGTACGAGCAGATAGCAGACTTCAGAGAGAGAATGCTGGACGAGTGGCCCGACGCGGAAGTACTGCCCAAACTCGACCCGCCTGGTGAAGATATTACCGAGTCCGATGGACAGTGTATCCTTTTATATAAGGCTATTAAATTATAAGATGAATGTGACGTTGACAACCCTAGTTATGGTGCTTTATTATTGCGGTAAGGTATCGATATTTTCTGTTTTATTACAGTAAACACAAAACAACTAATAAAAATGACACACGGCTCTCCGATTATTATATCCAATCCTATCACGATTACCGCTTTATTAATCTTAGAAATATTTTCATATCAATGTAGTAAGCTCGAGCGTATTTTTTCGTTGATACTTGTACATGCAATTTCTTTTTGTAATCCAACATGTTTTCTTGACTAAAACGCACATTAGATCTCCAAATAAACGCAGTGGATCCGGTGATGAGTGACAAACTGAAGAGGCTATCCGGAAAGCCGATAGCCGAACAAATACTACAGTATTACAAACACAATAACGTAGACAAATTTTACTTCTCCAGGCCATTCCACAAGCCAGGTGATCTTTAGATTTAACATGGTTTTAATGAGAATTTAATTTCAAGTCTTTCAAGATCAAGAGCCTTTCAAGAGAAGTCAAGACATAGAAAATTAAAAAATATCAACAAAAGAATAATTATTAAATCACTATATTTTTTTAATTCATTTACAACTTCCAGAGCGAGAATTCTTGATTTCTATATAGTAAAATATTGTAAAATATCAAGAAAGGCAGATTGAATAAATTACTACTTTTTCAATACTCTATCAACGAAAACAATTTAGTAACTCAGTTACGTATTTTCTAATTAATTATCTTACAGAAGAGCCACTCGGTGACGATGATGATTCATCAAGTCAAAACGAATTTGCAACGAGATGGCTTGAGAGAACAGAAATTGAAATCACGGAAAAATTACCAGGTGAGTTTATAACTTAGTTTGGCAAGGGGATTTTAAAATGATACCTAAAGTAGTTTTGTGATGTAATATTACGCATTTAAACGTTCTTATGAAATAGGTTGCACATTAACATTAAGCAGTATTGTATCCCTAGTTTCCGGTGGCACCCATAGTAAATGCGGCAAAGACCAATAAAGGCTACCATGGGTTTTTTTAGTAAATGCGTCAAAGACGGCTATGGGTTGATTTTTGGTTTGTATTACAGTGTGGGATTTTGTTAAAATTTAGCCCAAAGATCGACCGGATGATATCATCATGGATAGCATAACATTATTATTAATAACATCACCATAGTTTTTATTGGAGATTAATAACCATATTATATACAGCTCTAAACACATACATGTAGTAAAATATACTGATGACTTCGATCAAATATACACTAGATGAACATGAGCGCTTAGAAAATGGCACCAAAAAAGAGTGCTTTAAGCACTCTTTTGCCTCCAGTCACGCACCGACCGTTGCTTCTAAAACGTCGCAGAACTTTAGACAATATTATGTGAAAAGCTACTTTAAGCTCCAGGAATAAGGTGGAATTTGTGTTAATATATTTGGAATATGTGATCTTTTTGTTTACTTTTTTTCACGTCATGCATCGGTGCCACTTTTTAACACAACTTTTACAGGGAACTGTGTATCTAGTGTATATTTGATCGAAGACTGATGATGTTTCCCTGCAGGTATCCTGCGTTGGTTCCCGGTATCGATGTCGCGTACATACCTAGTGGCGCCAGTACAAGCGGCGACGGAACAACTGCGCGCCGCCAACAGAGAGCTGCGGTCACTGGCGTTAGCGGCGCGCGCGCCCGACGCCTCGCTGCACCCGCTCACCATGAGACTCAGTGGTACGTACTACATTTTTATATACAGTAGAATTCATATACAACGACTTCGCTTATAACGATTAACCGGTTTTAACGACGATAATGTTTACTAAAGTTAGGTTTAATAGTTAGGTACTGAGAAAATATAACCGTTTTGTGCGACTCCGGTTTTAGCGACCAACTGCTTATAGCGACCAATAATTATGATAATATAAAAGATAAAAGAACGAGCAATGTTTTGTTTACACACCCTATGCACCAATACCTCGGCGCCCCAAATTCACCCCGCCCCGCGCGCTTCACCTCTCCTTATTAGCGCGTGAATCCATAGTTAGTGTTTGTCACTTGTTATGATGACAAGTTCTTAAAGCTCGACAAAATAGTTCTGTGAAGCGAAAGTATTTTACAATGGGGTATTCCACCCTTTTTGAAAAGTTGTTCCTAAGGTAACAAAAAGCTATTTAAAAAAAATATCAATTTTTTATTCGATCGGCAAGTCCCATAAAAATCTTTTTGAAATTTATATTTTAAATTTTTGCGCGCAAATATATGAAAATGTTTCATAAAATGATATGTCACTCGACCAGTAAACAACTTTTTACAATTTCTCTGTTTACTTACTACATTAAAATGTTTACAACTGATGCCCGGGTATTATACTCCACAGACGAGTAAACGAGTATTAAAGTGTTTGTACATTTTGTTTGTGAAGGACACACAGTAATTTATTTGTATTTGGTTAGTGCACTCGGGATCAAAACACATAACTAAAATTAATAATTAACATGTAAATCAGAAGTTTATAGATATGATTTACACAAAGCAAAGTGTATCACGTTTGTACTGCAAAATATTTACGTTTCTGATTAAAAGACAAATGAAATAACATACAGATAAAATAAATTAAGCACATCCAAACTAATAAACAGCAACTGACAGTTAATAACACAGACCAAGAAGTTAACAAATATGGCGGCAACACATTTATAAAATTATCGTGCGTGAAAGAGATGGGACGGCATATGACAAAGCGAGATAGAGTAATGGGTTACTTTTTAAGCCCGAGTTAAACCGGTCTGTTCTACTTGCGGAATGACGTAGGATCGCTATTCATCATGGCGGCTGCCGTTTCGCATCTTTTTGGGACAGATAAAAAAATTGAAATTTTCAAAACGGATTATAAAATTTATTCTTTAGAGTTATAAACTGAAATTAACATAGTCTCATTGCTTATTGCTCTACTATATAGATTTATTGTGTTTAGATTTCATCTCTTATAGTAAAATACCCCATTGAAGAAAAAAGTGCAATATTATGCAATTGGTATGCGTAAGAACCATTAAAATAAAGTATATGTGATTATATATCCTACAACATGTTTTATTTACCTAAATAGGAAAATCAAACTTTCGCAATTATAGGTAATACATACATATTTATTCGTAAGTTAACTACATATGTACTTAAGAAATAATCCGGCCGTTTAGTACGTCATCCGGTTAGTACGACATAGTATTGCCGGTCCCTTGAAGGTCGTTGTATCCCGATTCTACTGTATATATATATATATATATATATATACATATAACTTAAGCTTAAGCCTAGGGGAGGGGATGGGGGGGTTGTCATAGTTGCAACTGCAATGCGCCAGACGAAAAAGCTTACATTGTATTATCTACATACTTTAGTATACATGACAATATCTTGTACAAGCTTATGAAGACTGAAGGTAGGGGGTTGGGGATCAATATTATGTAAACCATGTCACTTATATCCCTTAATACTAAAACAGGATGTAGACTTAAATCTACAGAAAAATCCAGAAATCGATATGTCGGCTGATTAAATCACGCTTTCCAAAACCATTGCGTAAGTGGAGCTTGTGAGAAAAATGTAGCCAAGTTTTACAATAAAGCACAACATCAAATCGTTTGGTATTATATTATTACACCGTATCGTAAACTTTCACAATTCGAACACCCGTATAAAACTGCTGAACACGCTTAAAGAAACTATGTCATTGCTGTAATCGATCCTTATCTGTATAATCGATCTCTTATTTGTATAATCGATTCTTATTACCGACATTAACTGGAAAGTTGTAACTTCTAATCCTGCTTGTATTCAGGCATCCTCGATCCGGCGGTACAAGGCGGCATTGTGAACTACGAGAAGTCATTCCTGACGCCGCAGTACGAGGCGCGACATCCCGAACACGCTTCAGAACTGGCTGAGTTGAAGGAACTAATTGCTGATCAGATACCGCTCCTTAAGTTTGGTGAGTCAAATATTAGCCATTTTTAAATTCTAATTTGTAACGTATGTCTTCTAGATAAAGTATAGGCAGGCGCAAGCCACTTATTTATCGCTACTTGATACTGTTACACGAGTACCTTGGTGGACATAAACTGTTTGATAATTTACCAGGCATCAATCTTCGAACTTGAAGAAATGAAAATCATTTAAATCCATTAATTGGTGAAATCGAATTTTAGCACCAAGACTATTTGTTTGCACAAGAACGACAAACCAATTAAATACTGAATTACATATTGGTTTATATATTCATGTCGATAGGATTGGATGTACACGGCAATCGCGCTCCGCCTGAGCTTGAAGAATTACACGCACATCTGCTGAAGTGCTTCCGAAGGATACAACAGCATGTACACCAGCGGTATGGGCGGAAGGTAAGGAGTATATTTTTTCTCTGACATACAATAACAGTGGATACTTACTTGGTATCACATGGATCACAAACATCAATACATTTCCAGTCCCAAGAGTAAATTGGAGTATTGGATCGTACATGTAAATTGATTTGTGAATACGTGTGCGGCTATCATACGCTTGATGTATAATTTACATACATAATATATCTACTTCATGTCTCTCTCACTCAATCGTACTCTCGATTGTAGAGGTGGCCCGTGCCGTACACTGAGGCATAATGGGCTGAAGTATGCAAAAAAGAAATAACAAAAAAAAAGTTAGCACTTTAAATTCATTTAAGTATTTCTTGTTTGGTGGTTTGAGAGTCATGTCAACGAAGTTGTAAAAAACTGTTTCTATAGGTTGAAAATTTTATATAGAATAAGGGACTATCTAAATATTGCTGTAAGAAAAAGATTAGTAGATACCTTGATACTCTCAAAATTTAATTACTGCGATGTTGTGTATGGACCGTGCCTCCTATCGCGTACGGAACACCTAATACAGCGTGTCCAGAATGCGTGTGCAAGATTTTGTTTTGGGATACCACGAAGGGACCATGTTACACCCTATTTGAATAATAATAATATGTTAAAGATGGCAGGACGTAGAAAAATGCATTTGGCAAGTTTCGTTTTTAGCATTATAAACACACACACACCAAGATACCTGTACACAAAATTATTTTGGCGGCAGGAGCATTATAAATACCCCACTCGCTCCACGTCGAATCCGCTTTCGATGCCCCGATTCAAAACTACCGCCTTCAGAGGCTGTTTCAGGTTTGCAGCCACCCGCTGCTGGAACGATCTTCCGCCGCCGGTGAGATTCCTAAAAAGAAAAGAAACATTCAGATTGCATATTAAAAGACATTTACTACACGTACAAAAGAATTTCCAACAAGTTTAAGTACATAAAATACGGTCTCTTTTGTGCGTTTGTAATTGAATGTACATATTATGAGTTATAAATTATTACCTACCTAAAGTTTATGAATCATCGGCGAGGCGTGCCGATGTGATCGCGGCGCTGTGGATGGCTGCACTCCTCCACGACGAATAGTTAGTTATTGGAATTGTCTCCTTTTCCATGTTTGGAATGGTTCAAATTCCATGGTTTCACCTATAAATTTTAGAATCCTGCTTTAGGAACATTGTTGTTTGTATTTTTATTTTATTTTTATCATTTTATAAACGTTTTCCAAAATATACTTTCACTTTAAAATATTTCATATTAACTTGAGTCATATGTAAAATAAGCAATTTGCACTTACCCGAGACGTTTGTTTTATTTTACGGTACTGCCATGCTGCAAATAGTAAACAGTAAATATTTGCGAAGCCTAGCCGCACGCTTTGGGCCTAATGTTAATTATCTGAGAAGCGTCCTCTCACGTCCCTGCCGCCGGACGACTGCATAGTGCCTTTTTAATTTGAATATGATATATAATTGCGCAATGCATAATATGCTCGCTCAGGCGTGACACGCCGCGATAATTGGTTATACGCATGCGCATTGTGCAAACTAGTCGGTATGGCGTGTGAGGGCGGGATGGAACGTTTATCTTATTTGGTTGTTAATTATATATTTATTTTATTGTATTTTGTTGATTGTATAGTATTGTGTAATTGGTATTTAGTTGAAATGTTGTTTATTAACTTTGTTTCATTTTAGTTTTTAGTTATAAGTACTTATGGTTTATTGGCCGGCGTTCGCACGTCACTCTAGGTGACCACTGAAAATCAGCGTTGCGCTGTGGCTTCTGCCTCGGTGCAACATGTGAGCTGAGTGGTCACCTACTTTGTCACAGCGATGCGACGTGCATTCTCGTTTAGTGTTTTATTGTTTTTGTTATGTATGTTCATTGTATGTGTATTTTTTGTTAATCGAGTATGTCCGTTGTCTTGTGTGACAAATAAATGTGCCTTTCTTTTCTTTCTTTTCTTTTAAGATTTGTGACATCGACGCTGAATCGCAAGAGGTGCAACTGAGGATAACTTTAAGGGACAATCTTCCGTCTGACCAAAGCAATTTGAGTAACAATCGGATATCTGACGTGTCTACAGGCGGGAATGAGTGAGTTAAATATTCTGTATCGAAAACGATCCAGACTTGTTTCCTTGATAATATCAATTAAAGGAAGGATATAAAATTTATTTGTACTATTATTCCTTGCAGTGTGTCATCAAAGAGCTCTGGCAGATTCTTCAGTTTCAGTAGTCCGATTAATCCACTCTCAAGGTGACTAAAATATTTACTTAAAATTTCGGCTTGATAAATATCTTATTTATGGAACTGCCGATTTGATATACGATGTAGTAAACTTAATTCTTCCTAATTAATATTATACTCGTTTCAGGAATAGTAGTGGTGGAATGGGTGGCTATTTCGGAACGCTACAAAATTCACCCAAGAGACGGAATAAACGGCAAGTCAGAAAGGTAATAGATTACATTTTACATTGGTTTAGGTATTTTTATTTTATTTAAAAAAGAAATTGTTTCCAGAAATGTTACTAATGCAATAGAACGCGATACACTCAGATCGAAGGCGTGAAAAGTATGACACCCCATTTAATTCGTAATGAAGGCTCAGTAGTGAAAATCGGGCTAATATTAGTTTCTAGTGATACTATTATTTACCTACCATACAAGAACAGATTTCACGTACCGTACGTGGTGTGGTAATGATAATTCAAAATTTTAGTACTGAATTCAATATTATGAAATCAATTTGCCATACACAATAATGTCCTCTATATGCATTGAGATGATATACTAGATGGGACACTGCAAACAAAATGTTTGTAACAAAATGACGGGTACCGTACCGCTTCTTCTATTTCTGTCTCTGTCACGCCTACGAAGTAACATTATCTTCGCTCTCGCTTCACTGTGTAGCCGTGTGCACGCACAATACGCCTAATATAATATAAATAATGTCTATACTACATTGTAAACTGGTTTTGAAAAGAGCAACGCTAGAGTTTTTTGCCCGTTCTTCTCTAGTGAAAACCGCTTTCCGAAAGGGTGTTAGATAAAAAAAATGACTGAATCTAAACGATGTTGAACATTTTAATGGATTCAATAAATTACTTTCATTTTCATATACGTATGCAGAGTGAGGTGGGAACGCAAGCGAGCGGCACGCAGAGTCAGTGGTACACGTCTCATGCGAACGGCACCGCGTCCCCCGCCACGCCCGCGCCCGCGCCCGCACCCGCGCACGCGTCCACGCCGGTAGACACGCCCACCGCCACGCCACTCAGGGAACTGAGGCAAGAGGTAAACATCACTTGATTATACTATATGAATATATTGTTGATGCTAATGATAATTTAGTTGAGTATATTGTTTAAAATAAGAGGATATTTACTTAGATATCTGCAGTATTATTGATGCTTATGGAATTTAATTGAATGTATAAACGTCACATGAATATACCACAACGTTGTTGATGCTTATTATAGTTTAGTTGAGTATATAGTGAGACTAAAATAAGAGGATATTTACTTAGATATCAATACAATTCTTGATGCTTATTGTAATTTAATAGAGCTTATTGGTTGACATTATAAATTAGACGGCATAATTTTTTTGATTTAAGTTTCATTTTTGTGAATTAATAATAACTGGTCCGTTGGTTGAAGATATACACGATGCCAGTAATTTTATTTTCCCCTATTATTTTAAAAGGATCATGTGGTAGTAATGCATGCAACGCGCATGTGAATAGTATAAACTTAAAAATAAATTATCTATACGCGTTTAATAGTTTTGGACCATATATTTGTAACGTTATCTCAAAAATATCGTTAGAAACTTATACATGCACGCAAATAGCGCCCCTATTGCACGAGCATAGTGGTCATAATCATCATACAAATAATTGTCATTTTATGTCATAGAATGCGCCCCGACGTGTGTATGGTGGCAGTGAAATTCATTTGGTGGTGGGTTAAAACATTTTATATTAATGGCACGGCAAAGACTACACTGCACCTGATGGGAAACAGCACCTGATTAAAGTGCAGTACACATTGATTATCGACTAGTGATAGTCGATAATCTCACGCCATTCGACATAATATTGCCGGCTTGTTGTATTGCTTAATCACGCTTCGCTTATAGGTCACTTTGTAGGACCAGATTTTAGAAAACAGGGAACTCATTGATGGCATGAATTCTTAGCCCATTAATGATCACGCTGTGTTTAGGAAGCTTGGACAGACTACTGCACTGCTAGACTCCACGAAGCGTTGTAGCTAAGCTAAGATTTATAGAATACTGATAGAAGCACGCCATTCAGCATTTGTGATTTGTGCTCCTTTAGTTAGTCGGAAATTGCAAGTTCGTCCGATCCAAGACCATAAAGGTCATCAAGGTCTTGTTTCTAATTCTTCGGGTCTGATGTATAATCGCACTTGGCACTTAGATGCGGGCACAATGCCACAATATTAAGCGTGTCTTTACATACTGATGCACAAAGATCCGGACTCACATTACAGCCTGTCAATTCACCCGGGAGTGCAGGAAAATGGAGCACTTGCTAAGTTGGATACAAGGGCATAGTATTTATGTGATCCATTTTTAACAGCAACAAAACTGATGGATTTATCGCCGTCTTTGTTATCATCAAAGTAAATTACGAAAATGCATCCTAATTTATACGCAATCACGATTTACCAAAATGTATATTAGCAGGTGCGCCATTTCTTTGGGCACCAGTATAGGCAATACGAAGACAACTTCACACCAATCTGAATCACCACAGCTTTCACACCGCTTTCGATGTCAATCTCACGCACGCTTATTTGACTAATGTATTAGCAGTAGTTAGCTTGTTGAGATGTAATGCAATCAGCCATGAGTAGCGCTCGTTGCAGCTGGTGACGGAGCGGCCCCTACGCGCCGACGTGGAGAGAGAGAAGAGGCTGTCTCAACGGACCAGTCTGCTGACGTCATCGGCGCCGCCCTCCAATAGAGATTCTATGGGTGAGTTTAGACATACCGCACCTTTGGAATTATAGAGACACAAACATACATAATAGTTACACCTGTATACCACAGGGGTAGGCAGAGACTATAGACTAATTATAGAGATCTCACTAAAAATCTTATTTTTGTAACATAAGAAATGTTGTACTTATGGAAGATACATTGAGAACACCGAAGTATACGTCTTTTTGTCTTTCACGCATCAATAATCGGTCCTCTTTTAATAATTGGTCGAACCGGTCATTTTTAGCCAATGTATGACTAAAAGCCACATCTAAATTTTTGATTAGGTCACTTTAATTCTAAAGGTGCGATACTTTATTTATTTTATTTTATAATCTATATTGTAAACCGGTGACAAACAAAAAACATATATATTAAAGAAAACAAAGTACAAGTGGCGGCCTTATTACTCAAGGTGATCTCAGCCAGACAACCTAAGGATGGATAGAACACGATAAACATCGGGCAGCATGAAGTGTACTAAATAAATCAGAGAAATGAGAGATACCTTCATTTCATGATAATGAAGCAGTTGTCAAAATAAAATGATGGTTGTTTTTTTTACCTCTGTGCACTATAAGAGAATGTATTGGAAACCACATCTGATTTATCTGGTAACAATCAAGATAATGAATATACTTTTTGATGCAAATCGTAAAGATGAACAAGTTCAAAAATAAATATTAAAATGGTAAATGCTGCAATCCACGTCTCACTTTTTATGATTATAGGTTACATATTATACCGACATCAATAGTCGATATGCCAAGTATATTTATTCAATATCTCACAACCAGGTACCACCGACTCCAACCAAGACGACGAGGAGCCGCCACCGCTTCCCAAAAAGTACACCCACCGAAGTATGGACTTCGATAATGACAACAACAACAACACAAACAGCACAACAAACAACGGCGACGCCACGCCAGTACCCGCCAGGTATAATTACGACACAGTGTGGGGACCGCGAGGGTCCTTCCTCTACACTTCACTCGCTCACAGGAGGAATAGCGACGCGAAGGCACCCACACCGCCACCGAAGAAGAAAAACGCACAGTAATGTGCAGAGAATAAAATACTCTAATGTCTTCCCAGCAGAGCAGTGTTTTGTGTATCAATGGATTAGTTTATTTGGAACTGAACAAATAATTATTGAGTTATTCGAAACAAGTATTGAGCTGGTATGAGAGTGTAGAATGGTATGAGGTATTTTTCCGCCAGTTGATACTAGATAGTTTCAAATTGGTTAATTCTGTATGAAAATTTGCAAAGCAGTTTCTTTGTTGCTCCAGAATATAAGTTGAATTTATCACATATTAGTTTAGGCAGATAAATTCATCCCATATGAGGTATACAACATCCATAGGGTTATAATTACCGCAGTTACGAATAGTTGATGTTTGTATCTCGGTCGTGAATACTTGTAAGGTGTCTGCTTGATGCCGCATAGAAAGATATGCTTATACAGGATGTAACGTTAAATAGAGGACTTATTGAGCAAAGGTTTTTTTAAATCTTTATTTATTCAGGGACTGTTGCCCAACCAAACACGAGTAATATTTTTTCGAATCCAATATGTATCAAAACATGAAGACAAACTTTTGGACGACATTGATGTAATATATTTGATTAAAATTAAATAGAGCGTGTGTATGTTAAGGTTATTGAACCGCATAATAAGACACGATAGGTAAATCACACCCTTTGATAGGTTTTGAGAATATATTTCCAAAGTTTTCAATGTAATTTACCGGTATTTTGTGACGTGCTACAACTAATGCGTGTTTCAATAAGTTCTTCTTAACATTTTGTATAAGCGAAAATAATAAGTAAGCAGTTCATATCTCAACTCCTTGTAAATTAAATGAAGCAATATTTCGAAGTAATTTATAGCGGTGCTAATATTAAGCCGGGAAAAAGAAGTGTCAGTTGAAGATATTAGTTAGTTTATATCCATTATTTTTCATCATTTATTTATTATATCAAACCACGGAACAATAAGTATGCCATTACATTTGTATAAAATTAGATCATTTTTGTTCAAGGATATGGATGTTTAAATACGTTTTTTAAGGATGCGTGTTGAAAAAGATAGTGGTAAACACTTATAGACATAATCATTTTTTAAAAATCTTAGTAACGGTAAAGGAACTGAAAATATAGCTCTTTGTATTTATTTACTCTTTGTATTTTCTCCTATACCTTATTTCGAATTTAAATGCCTCTATTGCTATTAAGGGAAAATAATTGATTTCCAAACCGAGCACATATGTATATTTCGTAGTTAATACGTAATACAAAATATACCTTATTTGATATCAAATAATTAACGCAGCAATACGAAAGCTGTTGGTATATATGGACAAGAGTTAATAAATTGAAGAAAAATGAATATCACTGTATTTAAACATCTGTGTCTTGTGTTATTAATTAGTATTTAACTAATTTAATTTATCTTGTCAAGTGCCATTTTATGTTAATATTTCAACAAATGCATATGTTTCTCTGCTCGTGACCATTCAGCCACTGCATGGTGTTATGGTACGGACAATAATAAAGCTGGTGACGATTATTATATTTATAACTATTGATTGTACTGTCTGAAAATAAGGTCTCTTACCCGAAGGTGTGGAGTTCTTTCACGATTTAAAAATGTGACCAATTTATTCCTTTAAATTTCCAATACTAATAAAACATGTACTTGAATGTCCATTTCATTGCTGAAAATAAAACCTTACTCTCTTTAAAAAACCGTAGTACAAAATAAATGACAATGGAGTTTTAAGAGACATCCTCGAATCAAGAAACATATTCCTATCATATTACGATGAAGTAAGAATATTAACTTTAAGTACAGAGCAAAGGAGGCCCCATGGGACCTTTCCCTGTTATTTTAACGCAAAATTATCAAAGTACTTCGGGACTTGTACTGACCACTGGGGACTTCACGAACGCGGGACCTACGTGATTGCGGAGGTACTACGTTGTGGCTACAATTCCTAGGCGTGAGCCTTATCGACTGTGACCTATCCTTGCGGTCCGTAAATACGGTACCGATCCTGGGGTTATAGTCCGAACGATACATAGCACGTACTTTAAATATCAATCTGTCACTCCATAGCTTCTTCTGCGATCCGCTAGAGGCGCTGTACGGAGTTTCTCACATATACTTCACTTTTAGTGATATTGAAAATAGCGAAAGTTACCTTCGATTCATTCGAGCTTAATAAATATTTTATCAAATGTTTGTTAATAGAATAAGAGTCAATCACTGCTCTGATAGAACGAGAATACGATGTGGCCATAAAGCACCAAATATGTTAAAAACTGTTTATTTTTTGTACATTGTATATTATATTTTTATTAAGTGCAATTTTGAAGGCACTACGTATGCATAAAAATTATTTAATAATTTTTATTCCGTGTATTTTTAATTCCAACATTTGGCAATGTCGTGAATGTAATACACGAGGAACTAGATGTATTATTTAATTGTATTTATATGTGTGCTATTTAGTATATCGAATGATAGTATACCACAATATACTAAACGCATAGACATTAATTCCGCCTTGGTCTTCTTTTTTCAAATTCCTTTTACATCTGACATAAATATGTCTATTTTCTCATAACGCTCATAATAAAGAAACTTAACACATTCCCGCCGATTCCGAGTGATATTTCAAAGTGCCTTCAGTATTGGTGGGTTTTGTTCAAAAGTATATTAGCATTACCGATAATTGTAAGTCGCGGTTATATGACATAGTGAATAAGCTGTAAGAATTCACATAAGTGTATTTTAGGTATATTGATATTAAAGGATAATTTCTCGTTGATTTGTTGTTTTTATACATAAACACCCCTTTTCCCCCGAATGCGGAAGGAGTAGGCAGAGATAAGTGGAGCTATTAGGTGGAGGGACGATGTAAAAGGTCGCTGGCAGATGCGCGATGCGACAAGCCGAAGACAGGGTGAAATGGTGCAATTTGGAGGAGGCCTATATCCAGCAGCGGAGAACAGTATAGGCTGGTGATGATTATGATGATGATCTGTTAAAAACAGCCTACTTTTATTTCGCTAAATAGCAGTCAATCCACAGTGAATCATTGTGTTTCGGATTGAAGGACATTGTAGCCAGAGTAACTATTGGACATATTGAGACTTGACAACTTATGTCTCAGGCTGGCTAGCGCAGTGGAACACCAAGCATTGCTTTGCACTTCAAGGTGTTTTTTGGTTTTGCTACTGTTCATGAGCGGCGCATCGCTTCCCATAAGGCGAGTCATATACTTTGGGAGTGTAGTCGTTGGCAGAATGAGCGTAAAACCATGCTAGATAGTATGCAGATATCATCTGGAGTTGTATACTACATGGACCTTGTAGAGACTAGAAAGAACTGCCGTGCTTTCAGGCGTTTTAGCCATACCTGTTACTGGAATCAAGAATAACAGTTCACATAATAGGTACCATTTAAATGTAATAATGATTTGATCCGTGGTGCTTTACAGCTGGCTTCTCCGACTGTAAGTCTTTTTGTGAGGTTATTTACCTTTTTAGTTCAATGTTTTGTCACCCGCTTTGCACGGAGGGAAGTGGACATTATTTATTTCCAACTCCTATTAATTTAACTTTCTAATTAATTTCGTTGCGGGTTAAAGACAAGTTAGACATTCCCGGAGCCTTTTTTTTATTGCAGTGAATGGCGAGTCGAGCAAGCCGTTCGCCTGATGGTAAGCGATACGACGCTCATAAACAGTAGCAACATTCCACTGCGCTCGCCATCCTGAGACATAATATGTTAAGTCTCAATATGTCCAGTAGTTGCTCTGGCTACAATGTCCTTCAATCCGAAACACAACAGTGCATTTAAGCAGTGTTGTTTCACGGGAGAAATAGACTAGAATAGAATAGATAGACAGAAATAGAATATGTGAGAGGCCATCTGGGTGGTACCTACCCAGATGGCCTCTCACATATGAGAGACCTACCACCAGTACCACCACTCGCCGAGCTTCAATGCTCGGTGTCATTGAAAAAATGAAAATGAAAATGAAAATAATTTATTGAATCCATTAAAATGTTCAACATCATTTAGATTCAGTCATTTTTTTTATCTACCACCCGGTTCGGAAAGCGGTTTTCACTAGACAAGAACGGGCAAGAAACTCTAGTATTGCTCTTTTCAAAACCAGTTTACAATGTAGTGAATTATTACAAAATTTACAAGTTGGTTTAAATCAGAGCAGTTTAATAATAATATGTTGTAAATTTACAATAAATATTTTTGATTTGAATATTATTATATTATAATTACTATGGCGGAGTGAAGTGAAGTCGCCCAGAACGAAGAATCAGTATACTCTTTTTCGCCAAAGCAGTGAATAATTGCGAAAGCTTTATGTAATCCATCAATCAATCCATTACAATGTAAGCAAATCGGATAGACCAGTCTACGCAAGCAGCACCCGTTCACGAGTATGACGCATGTGCCAGCCATCGGCCTCCTCAACCATGTTGCAGGGAAGTGACCGACCTGGCACACGACGCCACCGCAAGCACAGACTTTTTAGCGAGCATGACATACCCAATCACTTACACAGGAAAACAATGGCAAATTTGACAAGTTACTTAATTTAAAATGATATTTTATAGAGCACACCAAGACTTTCGCTCCGAGATACTACACATTCATTTAATTTTATTCTACTCCCAAGCCTTGTCATCGTCTAAATATTTCGAAATTTTATAATATGCCTTATTGCATAATTTTTGCTTGATAGTAGCTTTGAATTTTGTAATAGATAAGGCTTTAATATGACTGGGAACTTTGTTATAAAAGTGTATACAGTAACCCTTAAAAGATTTGCTGATCTTGTGGAGTCTGGTCTTAAGAGTAGCTAGATTATTCTTATTCCTAGTATTTTTGTTGTGAATATCGCTAATCTTAAGAAAACTTTCTTTATTTCTATGGACATAAATTAAATTTTCAAAAATGTACTGTGATGCTACTGTCATTATATTTATCTCTTTAAACTTTTCTCTAAGAGAATATCTGGACCCAAGCGAATAAATTGACCTTATAGCTCGCTTTTGGAGAACAAAGATGGTATTAATGTCAGCAGCACCACCCCACAGTAAGATTCCATAACTCATCAGACTATGAAAGTAGGCAAAATATATCAATCGAGCTGTATCAACATCAGTCAATTGGCGAATCTTACCCACCGCAAAGGCTGCGACGCTCAGATTTTTAGCTAGAGCGACTATGTGAGAACCCTATTGAAGTTTGGGATCTAATGTAATTCCTAAAAACTTTGTCGTATCCACAAGGCTCAACTCATCCCCATTCAAATTAATGTTAGCATTAACTTTTTTGACATTAGGTGTCACAAACCTTATACATTTCGTTTTTTGGCTATTTAATAACAAATTGTTAATGCTAAACCAATGTACTATTTTTGAGAGGGTGTTGTTTACGTCGTCAATATCAGGATTACGTCGATTTACTTTAAATATTAATGAAGTATCGTCAGCAAACAACACTACCTCACAGTTGTCCCTTATAAAAAAAGGTAAGTCATTAATATAAATTAAAAAGAGAAAGGGTCCAAGAATCGAGCCCTGCGGAACTCCCGTAGAAACGGCAGACCCAGGAGATCTTATTCCGTTGACATCTACACTTTGGACCCTATTACTCAAATATGATTTGCATAATTCAAGAGCAATATCATTAATTCCGTAGTGGCTCAATTTCCTGATAAGTATATCATGGTGAACACAATCAAACGCTTTGGATAGATCACAGAATACACCTAAGGCATCCTGTAAGTTCTCCCAAGCATCAAATATGTTACTTATGAGCTCCACACCAGCGTCTATTTCATCATCATTACTTTGCGTGCCACTGTTGATCCTGGCTCACAGGAGTTACAGTGGTGGGTGAGGGCGGGACAGTCTCCTTTTTCCTTAAGGCGAACGAAATGCTCGTCTCGCCATTCATTGCAATAAAAAAACAATATTTAGACTGTCCGCCCTCATATCCGCCACTCCTGTAAGCTAGACTGTATTGAACTATTAAAACCTCAGCGAGTCATTCATTATTTCCTTTAAATATATTTTAAGGTCCATCTTCTGTACGTTTATATGTTTAATGTTAATTGAAAATAGTCATTTGCTCGTTGTATGGTGCAAAATGGGATAAATAAGTAAGGTCCATAAATTAAAATTAATTAAAATATTTTTTAACGTCTCGGACCTTCAGTTCAGCTAATTGTTAATATTAAACAAATAATAATACTTCGATATCAAAATAATTATACGAGAAAGGTGAACAATTCCATGTTCCAATTATTAACAACCAGCGCCGGATCTTGATATTTTCGAGGCGGGGCAAAAACTGAAAAATGCCGCCCCTCTGCCTGACTATATTTTTATATTTTCATCATGATTATTTTTAGCAACCAGACGCCCACTAATGACAAAGGCCTTTGGGAATAAACGCCGTTTTACCACCATGTTAAACATTTTTACACGCTTTATATTAGCTTCACTCGTATGTAGCTTCACTATTGAGGGTTAATGTCGCTCGCGTCCGTAGGCTTTGACTCTGGTTTCACTACACGTGACGTAGTGCTAAATGAGTGACACAGTTCATGGTGGTAGGACTTAAGTGACCGCCCGAGTAGCGACCAGTGACCACGGGGCGTAAAAAGCCGTGATCACCCCGTGTTATTCCGGTTTTTCGTGGGGCTTGAGTCCGGGCATGAGGTTGTACCGTATGGGTATTATTTTTCGCTGTCGAAGGGAGGAGTGTTGACCCACCGGCCAAGGAGACCTGTAGAAACGGTTGTCGGCTGGCCGCCCCCGGTACAGTACAGGGATGCAATCGTAGCTAAACACAACGAGAGGCTGCCTCACCATGCCACGCATAATCTTGGGTGAGTCCGTTGTGCCGGTTGGTGACCGGATGTCTCGGCGGCCCATCCCGGGAGGGTACGGTTAATACCCTGACTTACCTCCTCAATGCCTCTTCACCAAAACCATCCCTTCCACCTCATGACAGTGCAATTAAACAGAGCAGGTCCTTCAGCGGTGCATAACCCCACCGACGCGTTCACTATGGAGTTCACCAACATCTGCGGACTCCATACGAACCCCAATACCGCCCACAACCATCTCGAGAGGGCCCGGCCTGCTTTGCTCTTCTTGACGGAGACGCTGATTCGTTGTTCGGCCGATAACACAGTCACAGTCTGTGATGAAAAAGTTTTTAAATAAATTCATCGCAAACATGTAGATATTGGTTTGTATATAGTAAATTTATACTTTGTTTTTAACGTATCACGTCATTTTTTTTTGTATATAAATATTTAGTTCGTAAAATCGATAAATTCGTTTTTTTTTACATACTTGATTCCAGGATCTATATTTTTATTCTATACTCTATGACCATTTTAATCTATTGTTACTAATCTGTAGTACTAGGAAATATTGCCATTTCCAATTAATATCACCACCTTGTTATGTTTGAAGCCTTAGCATGCTCTACATTTCTGCTATTGCTACTTACCCTGCACCAGAATGGGTAAACATAAAAACTGACCATATTAACCATTTATCATAGCTAAAATTAAACACACAAAATTGATTGTTTAGTGTCTTCTTTAAATGGGTCCGTAAACGACTCACTCTTTCATAGACCACACGAAATCTTATAAAAATGTTAGCCGATCGGCTTTGTGAATCACTATTGCAAATCGCAAGTTTGCTTATTTATATTACTTGTGAAATGTTATTAGGTACCAACATCACCTTGTGAAATGTTATGATATTTGTGATTGCTATTGCTATTTATTCCTACACTACTACTCGTAACATGTCTTTCTTCCTGTAAGAAAAGTAACAAAAAAGTTTTATGTACCTATTTTACGGTTTAAACCGTGAACAAAACGTGTAATAAAATATTGTATTATTAAAGATTTAACTATGGCCCCTTGGAAGAACTTAATGATGATCTTGGATTACCTAAGAATGCTGCAGAAATTTTCGGTTCTTAACGAAAGGAAAAGATTTATTAGATTATGATACATATTGATATTTAAATTAATATAAGGCATAGTAGGACCTATATTTGGTACTTGGAGGCCCGCTTTCAGTGTATTACGCATATATTTCGATTTGTTGGTTAGTCAAGTCAATAAGCAAATTAATCAGCGGTTACAAGTACAATGAAATAAATATTATTTTTTGCTTTGCAGTGGTATTTTCACTTATAATACCACAAGAGCTTCAAAATTATCGGGTATTTCCCGATAGGTTCGTTGCAAACAAATGAAGGAGTCAAAACTTGACGACTTTATTTGTTTGCAGGGAACCTTGAGGGAAATGCCAGATAATTTTGAAGCTCGTGTGGTATTCGGGGGATTATTTTTCCGTCCCAAATTTTAATTTCAAACTCATTTTCATGCAAAATCTCCAATTTTCACAATTGAATTCAACCTGTCAGTTTGACGTGTGGTTAATTTGACTGGATCATGTTTTGTTTTTTATATATAGCAACTACCAGAGAAAATTTTCAAAAAATTATCAGTATAATACCATGTAGGTTGTACCACGTGACGTCGAATGGTGCAATTCTATTGGTCGATATTTGGGTCGGAAAAATAATCATTATTACTTTTTACTTTTTAGTAGTGTAAGTTTTAAAGACTGCCTCGGTGGCGTAGTTGTACTACGGTACGGTTATAAAGCTGAGGTCTCGGGTTCGAATCCCGGGTTGGGCAAAATGATATTGGATTTTTCTATTCGGTATCAGCCCAGAGTCAGGAATTTGTGCCCGATATGGCGATAGGCTCGCCAACTATCACATTGTGGGACGGAACATACAAGGCGAAATGTGGGTGCCTTCGCACCTCTGCCTACCCCTTCTGGGAACAAGGCGTGAGTTTATGTATGTATGTAAGTTTTAAACTTGGTTTTTATTCGTATTGAAGTACTATATCATATAAATATAATAAATGTGACGTGATATATATAATATTAATACCGTTTTCTATTACTTTTAAGACAATTAAAACAAATATTAAAGGTTTAACAAAAAAACTTTTCAAAAAATTTTTTTCGCCGACCTTTGAATTACTACCTGCTGTTATTCGCTTGAAGAAAACTTCAAGCCTAAAGCCGGGGTATGCTTGTATGTTCGGTCGGACGTCTGCTGTCGCCGTTTGCGATGCATGGAGGGCCCCTCCTTTTCCGCTCTATGGGTACACGTGGATCTTGGTTTCCTCAGCCGCATCTACGTGTGCCTTTACATGTCTCACAACGAGGACGATGAAACGACTCGGCTGTCGGGTATCATAGCCAGGCTGATGACGCGCGGGCGCAGTTCCCCTCAGCCGAAATGGTGATCTTGCGGGATTTCAATGCTCATCACGAACTGTGGTTGAGCTCCTCCAAGACTGATCATGCTGGTTCCTCTGGCCTCTACGATCAGTGCCTGGTTGGGTCGTCAGTACCATTCGCTTCACCTCCACGTCTCGTGCAGGTTAAGCGAAGGGTCTGGCATTACTCGTCGGCAGATTGGGATGGTATACGAGATTATTTCTCATTCATCTCTGGGGCAGCGCTGCTTTGAGTGTAAATATCCATCAGCGAGTGCCAACACTATTGCTGACGAGATCAGGCTTGGAATGGAATACTAAATTCCTTCCTCTGAGATTACCAGTAACGTATCGGCTTTGGACACTCCTAGTTTTATTTTATTTTTTTTTATTTTATTTTAAATAAGGCACATCAACAGTAAACACATCAAATATACATAACTAAAAATAATCTTTTTGGCGGGATAATACTAATGTGTATACCAATTATAGTTGTGCACAGCTTACATAATAGAAAAACTTAAAATAAGTAGGTAAGACAATGTGACAATTAAACTAAAAATGAATAAAATAAACTAAGAAAAGCAATTACAAAGTGAAAAGATAAATGAAAAAATTCCATTATATATAATTTTGACTATACACATAAGATAAAACATTTAACTACGTTAAAATATTCGTTTAATCATTAACAGTGGAATACAATTTCAGCAGTCTATTTTTAAAAGTAGTTAAAGAATCAGAGAATATATCTAACTCTGGTAATAGACTACATACCCTATTGTGAGAATTGCATAATCTATTAATTGGAGAGTGAAGGCCTAAATTGGTTTTACTGCGGGGACCTTGAACACTTCTGGTCACTCGGTGTCTTGGAGGTTTAAAGGGAACAATGAGAGAAACGCGCTCTAACAAGCTACTACAATCTAATGTACCATTGAGTATCTTGTGAAGAAAAACTACGTCGTGAATAGACCGGCGGTTAAAAAGAGACACCATGTTAAAGTGTTTTAGACGTACACTGTAAGGGCTGCGGTAAGAAATTCCTGTAGAACTGAAGTACAGATATCTCGTAAATGCTCGTTGAATTCCTTCTATTCGTTGGGAGTGTACGACATAGACTGGATTCCATGTTGACGAAGCATATTCTAGCTGGCTACGCACTAATGCATTGAAAAGGTGTATTTTAGTTGTGACGTTGTGGGAATGTCACCTTTTATATTTGCGATCTATAGTTCAATAGTCGACATAAATCCTATTGTCTATGCCAATCAACGCCTCCGTTGCGCTGATTGGTCGATTCATTTACTGACTGACATCTGTCAAATTTGACGTGCGAACTGTCATCGGCGTTCGCATAAATACGCGTGTAACGGCGCTCGCGGCCTTTTTCCCTAACCTAAAAGCCGCGTGCTACCACGCGTCTTTCTGAACCCGCTGGGGTGAGTGTTCTGTGTAATATTAACTGCTAACCGCTTAACTGCTTGTTTGTCAGTGTATTCTGTCTGCCGGGCTTGTGAGCTACCACGAGTCGCTGGCACGGAATGCAAACCTAGTTTGCATTCCGATCTCTTGGATACTGATTCCAGGTTCTTCTTCTTCGTACTTGGCGTTTTTGGCGTTCTTCTTCTTCTTCTTCGTTCTTGGCGTACTTGGCGTACTTGGCGTTTTTTCGCTAACTCCGTGCCTACTGCCCGCTTTGCTCCGCACCGCTTCCTGCCGGACTGCATCCGAGCCTGCGCCTGCCGCTGACCTGCGCACCGTGCCCGGCCACGTGGCAGCTGACTTCGCCGGCGAGCTGTCGCCGGGTTCCGCCACGTGCCGAAGACCCGGATCAGTGTCCAGTGAAGGCCAGTGACTCCTGTTGCATACCACCAGCAACAGTGCCGGGTGTAAATAGTGATGCGAAATTATTAAAGCCCGAACCACGTAACTACCCTGAGTTCTCATTTAACTACCTACCCCTACCTGCGGGCGGCCTAACCCGCCGCAGTGGCGCCCAATTCTTTCTAATACGTGGTTTTTCGCATCACCGTTATACCCGGTACTCCACACACAGTCCGGTTGCGCAGTCTGCAACTGGGCAAGCGAGCGGTTTAAAAGTGCAAACAGGTTTGTCAATTTTTCTAACTAAGTGAAGTGTAAAGTCTAATCGTGATAACTAATTTCCAATTACATTGTTTGCATTTTTTTTCCGTCTTATCTTCTTCTTTATCTTTTAAATTCATTCATTTTTACTTATAATGGACACTCACCCTATCAAGTACTTTTTATTAAATAAAAATGAGCTGTGTTACGAAGTATTGATTCGCGGCGAAGATCCAGCCGACACAGTGCTACAACTTCGTAAACAGATTCATAAACTGTCATTGTTATACCCATCTGAGGACATTGATGAGTCGGGATTAGCATTTGATATAGATCTAAATTCCTTAAATGTTTCTTTTAATGACTTAAAATCAAAAATTTCAAACCTAGAATGTTCATTTGATATAAACATGTTCAAGCGTACATCCACTTTGGCAAATCATATTTATCACAGAGCACGTAGATTGAAACCGATAACATCTGCCGATAAAAAACTATTGCATACATTTAACACTGATTATGATTCATTTATCAATAGGCTTAAAAAACTTAACTCCAGTGAACCGACTACTTTTAATTTACCCACATCAGTTGATAAAACAGATGTTACAACGTATCTATGCGAGCGTCCTCGTTTGTCAGATTTCAAACTACTAAAATACGACGGTTCTACTTGCGTTCGTATATTTTTGCAAAAGGTCGATGATTTTAAAGCCGCTAGGAGTATTTCATCTTCTGATTTGTTAAATTTTGCTACAGAAATATTTTGTGGCAATGCACTACATTGGTTCCGTAGCATTAAAAGTAAAGTTAAGGATTGGGATCAATTGTCTAAATTTTTGATAGAGGATTTTGGCGAATTCGATTATGACTATCGTTTGGTTTCAGAAATTCGTAATCGTACTCAGCATGAAACTGAAAACATCACTGTATATTTTTCTATAATGTCTGAATTTTTTTCTCGTCTTTCTAAAGAATTGCCTGAGTCGGAAAAATTGGAAATTTTGTTACACAACATCCGTCCGTGCTACTCTAACGTTATAGCATGCTCACCAAAAATTTCTAGTATCGAGGAACTCCGTTTGATATGTAAAAATTTCGAAAATATCCAATGTAGGACAGCTCAATATCGTGAACCGCCTCCCATAACTAATAATACGCTAGCTCCAGATTTAGCCTACTCTAATAACACTACTAACCCTAATATTCAATTTAATAAAAAATTTACACATTCCTACAATTTCAATAAACTAACAAATACACAAACTAACACTTTAAATACATCTATTGGTACAAGTAAACCGGTTTCTCGCTTATCGCTCGAGAACAAAAGACGCTCAGGTAGTCATTCACATTGTCCCCGCTGCCGCACTAATGACCACACGCTCGCTGAGTGTAAACAAAATAGGTTTCCAATTTGTTTTAAATGTGGTACCAAAGGTGTTATTTATACTAATTGTACGAATTGTCATTCTAAATCGAAACCAAAAAACTTCTAGGGCCAGATTGTTGTGATATTACTACTAAAAGTGTTAATTTTGATAAGGAAGATTGGGAACAATGGCTTTCCACTATTAAAATTTTTTTTCTACCTATAACATCACATCAATCTGGGAACGTAAACCGGATAATGATTCTCGCCCGTATCTTAATGTAAAAATTGGTGAAATTTCTTTTTGTGCTTTGTTGGATTCTGGATCTTCAGTGACTATACTGGGGAACGATTCACATAAACTATTATTATCAGCTGGTTTTAAGTTGTGTACAGACCTTAACGACATATATTTTGTTGCCGCTGGCGGCCAACGGTTAAACCCTATAGGTTATATAAATATTCCTATAAGTTTTGAGAATAATTTTCATATTCTTAAAGCCTACGTGATACCTACAGTATCATCGTATTTAATTTTAGGTATTGATTTCTGGTCTAGGTTTGAGATTTGCCCCAAGTATTTAAAATCAATAACTTTAGGTGATTCTAATACCGGTAGTGTTTCTTATTTAAATAATAACAAAAGTAAATTATTTTCTTATGACGATTTAACCAAATCGCAGCGTCTAAACGCTGATAATACTATTGACCTATTTCGTTCTATTTCTACGGAAAGGCGAGGCCTAGGCAGAACACATCTCATCACTCATCGCATTGATACTGGCAACTCACAACCAATGCGACAACGCTATTACAGACTTTCTCCCGAAAAACAACGCGTGTTATGTAATGAGCTGGATGAAATGTTAGCACTCGGTGTCGTGGAACCTTGTGAAAGTCCTTGGTGTTCACCTGTCTTATTAACTCCTAAAAAAGATGGAACATTGAGATTTTGTTTAGACAGTCGTAAACTTAACTCAGTTACTAAAAAAGATGCTTACAAATTACCGTACATGTCAGAAATTTTGGACAATTTAAGTAACGCTTGTTATTTAAGTTCTATCGATCTTTCGAAAGCCTTCTGGCAAATACCTATTGAGAAGTGTGATCGTGATAAAACAGCATTTTATATTCCATCACGTGGTTCGTTCAGGTTTGTCACTACTCCGTTTGGTCTTACCAACGCACCTGCAACGCAGCAAAGATTGGTTGATATTTTATTCTATGGTCCTGAATTTGAGAATTGCGTTTTCGTTTTCTTAGACGATATCATTGTTGTATCACCTAATTTTGATCATCATATGGCTATGCTTTTACGTGTCTATAATAAATTAAAATATGCAAATTTGACAATAAATTTTTCTAAATCACAATTTTTTCGTACTGAACTAAAATATTTAGGTTATGTTGTTAACTCGAATGGTCTGCAAGTCGATCCTGGAAAGGTCGATGCCATTCTTAATTTCCCTACACCGACCAACCCTAAGGAGGTCAAACGTTTTTTAGGCACTGCATCTTGGTATCGTAGATTTGTTCCTAACTTTAGTTCAATTGCTGGTCCCCTCAATAAACTTACTTCTACAAGTAAGAAAGCTAAACCCTTCATTTGGTCTCCAGAGGCGCAGGATTCTTTCAATAAACTAAAAGATTGTCTAGTGCAAGCTCCCATATTGTCGTGTCCTAATTATGACATGCCCTTCGAAGTTCACACAGATGCTAGTGACTATGGTGTCGGTGCTTTACTGACTCAAACTATTGATGGCGTAGAACATCCCATTGCCTATATGAGTAAATCACTGTCTCCACAGGAGCGTAACTACAGCATCACTGAACGCGAAGCTTTAGCAGTCTTAGTTGCTTTAGAACATTGGAGATGTTATTTAGAGAGTGGTAAAAAATTTACTGTCTATACAGATCACTCAGCTCTTAAATGGTTTCTTAACCTTAATAACCCTACAGGTCGGCTCGCTCGCTGGGGTGTCCGCCTCTCTGCATTTTCTTTCGATATTAAACATCGTAAGGGTGCAGATAATGTTATTCCTGATGCTTTGTCTCGTTCTTGTCCTAAGCATATTAGTACTATTGATACTTCCATGCACGTTAATAAAACAACTGATGAATGGTACCTAAATATCTTTCACGGTTGTCAAAATTCACCAACTTCATACCCTAACTATATAATTAAAAATAACCGTCTTTATCGGTTTATGAAATCTAAATGTGTACTTAATACTGAATTTGAGTGGAAGGAAGTTGTACCTCAGGAACTTCGGTCTTCTATTATTTCTGAAAACCATAGTAACCCTTTAGCTGGTCATTTTGGTATCTTCAAAACTTACAGAAGGCTGGCACAAAAATACTACTGGCCAGGAATGCATGCTAGTGTAGTAGAATTTGTTTCTTCTTGTGATACCTGTATTTCTCATAAGCATCAAAACCACACCACTTTGGGTGAAATGGGCAGACCTAAGTCGTGTTCCCGACCATTTCAAATGTTAAGTATAGATATTGTTGGACCTCTCCCTTGTACTAGAAAGCAAAATTGTTACATTTTTGTAGTCACTTGTTGTTTTTCTAAATATTGCTTACTTTTTCCATTAAAACGCGCTACCGCGGAAATTATTACCAAAATTTTAGAAGAAAATGTTTTCCTTGTTCATGGCATTCCATCAACCATTCTAATGGATAATGGACGTCAATTTATTAGCTCAACTTTAAAGAATATGTTAGAAAAGTATAAAATTCCAAATATTCATTTTACACCTAAATATACGCCTCATGTAAATACTGTCGAACGCTACAACAAGACTATTATGACAGCTATTTCTACATTCATTGAAAATGATCATCGAGTATGGGATCTCTTGATTCCCAAAATACAGTTTGCTATTAACAACTCTGTTAATGAGGTGACTGGCTACACTCCCTCATTTTTAGTATACGGTCGTGAATTAGTCACTTGTGGCTCACACTATGTGGACACTAATACAGACCAGGATATTATTTTCATACCTCGAGATCATTATGCTGAAAACTTAGGCATATTATCTAATATTTTTAACAAAGTACAGTCGTTGCTCCTGCAGGCCCATAAGAGGAATAGTGCTAATTATAACCTAAGAAAGAAACCTGCTGAATTTAATGTTGGCGATGTAGTCTGGAGAAAAACTTTTTATCAAAGTGACAAAGATAAACGTTTTAATAGAAAACTTGCTCCCAAGTTTATAAAGTGTAAAATTATTTCTAAAAAATCACCTTTGGTATATGATTTAGAAGATATGAATGGTAATCCACTAGGTACCTGGCACATCAAAGATTTAAAACTTACTAACTACAAATATTAATGTATATTCACACATTTAACATTATGTTTATTTTTAAATACATGACATTAACTGCGACACTTAACAGATCCCGCAATTTACTAACATCGTCTATTTTACAAATTTTCTTCTTGTAGTTTTGGAGAGTCCTTTAGTATCGCAAAGTATTCTCTTGTCTATAGGGTCTTGGTCATAATATATTTTGATGCTAGACATTTTGTAAGGATGAAGTATGTAAGACGATGGAATGAAAGTGTAATCTAACAAGAATGCTAAATAGGCAGACGGATTTTACTCATATTCAGTTATAAGTAAAATCCTGGTCTTTTCGGCGGGGTACTGTGACGTTGTGGGAATGTCACCTTTTATATTTGCGATCTATAGTTCAATAGTCGACATAAATCCTATTGTCTATGCCAATCAACGCCTCCGTTGCGCTGATTGGTCGATTCATTTACTGACTGACATCTGTCAAATTTGACGTGCGAACTGTCATCGGCGTTCGCATAAATACGCGTGTAACGGCGCTCGCGGCCTTTTTCCCTAACCTAAAAGCCGCGTGCTACCACGCGTCTTTCTGAACCCGCTGGGGTGAGTGTTCTGTGTAATATTAACTGCTAACCGCTTAACTGCTTGTTTGTCAGTGTATTCTGTCTGCCGGGCTTGTGAGCTACCACGAGTCGCTGGCACGGAATGCAAACCTAGTTTGCATTCCGATCTCTTGGATACTGATTCCAGGTTCTTCTTCTTCGTACTTGGCGTTTTTGGCGTTCTTCTTCTTCTTCTTCGTTCTTGGCGTACTTGGCGTACTTGGCGTTTTTTCGCTAACTCCGTGCCTACTGCCCGCTTTGCTCCGCACCGCTTCCTGCCGGACTGCATCCGAGCCTGCGCCTGCCGCTGACCTGCGCACCGTGCCCGGCCACGTGGCAGCTGACTTCGCCGGCGAGCTGTCGCCGGGTTCCGCCACGTGCCGAAGACCCGGATCAGTGTCCAGTGAAGGCCAGTGACTCCTGTTGCATACCACCAGCAACAGTGCCGGGTGTAAATAGTGATGCGAAATTATTAAAGCCCGAACCACGTAACTACCCTGAGTTCTCATTTAACTACCTACCCCTACCTGCGGGCGGCCTAACCCGCCGCATAGTCTCAGATTTCTTAAAAGTTTTTGTGTTTCTCTTTAAGAACCCTAGCATTTTAGCAGCTTTTTTAACAATAAAGTCTATATGAGAAATAAAAGTTAATTTAGAGTCCAAGATCACACCCAAATCCCGAATTTCAGACACTTCTTCAAGTGAATCGCCGGCAAGACTATAACTAGAAACTATTGGTATTTTTTTCCGAGTATATTTTATATGAAAGCATTTTTTACTATTAATTTCCATGTCATTATCGTTACACCATTTCCATAATCTGTGTAAATCACTTTGCAATAAAGATATGTCAGATGCAGAATTAATCTTAAGATATAGTTTTAGGTCGTCAGCATAGAGAGAAAATTTACAGTGTTGGATATGTCGCGTTATGTCGTTTATAAATATACAGAATAAGATGGGTCCAAAATGAGATCCTTGGGGTACACCGGAGTTAGCGTAGAAAATTATAGATTCGTATGCATAAAGTGCAACAAACTGTGATCGTCTTTTTAGGTATTATGCAAACCAGCTAAGTAAAGTACCATGAATACCGCTAGCCTCCATTTTCGCGATTAGCAATTAATGGTTCACCCGGTCAAAAGCATTACTAAAATCCGTGTAAATTGCATCTATTTGCGCCCCCAAGTCAATCTCATGTGATAGGTCTGAAACAAATGAAACCAAATTTGTTTCTGTTGATCGACCTCGAAAGAAACCGTGTTGGTACTCAGTCAGAATGGAGCTGAAAAATTGCGAGATATGGGGACATATTAGTGACTCAAATAATTTAGAAAAGCTAGACAAAATGGATATCGGACGATAATTTGATACTAAACTCCTATCACCCTTTTTATAAACTGGAACAACTCTAGCTTTCTTCCATTCGTTTGGGAAAATACCCAATTGTAATGATTTATTAAAAATAATATGTAACGGTAATGCCAAAACAGAAACACAGCGTTTTAGAAATACTGGAGGGATACCGTCAGGTCCAGCTCCTTTGAAAATATCTAACTGTTTTATCTTTTTCATGATATCTAGTTCACTAATATGTATACGCCCAAGGGTATCGTTACTCGCGCAAATAGTGTCAGAGTATTTACGAGATATCCCAGGAGTGTTTTTAGATGAGAAGTAACTAGCGAAGAGATTGACGATATCAGGCCCTGAGTTTACAGTTTGACTACCCAGTGACATCTGGGCAGGAACAGAAGAGTCACCTTTACGTTTATTTTTAATATACCTCCAAAAGGCCTTGGGATTTTTCTTTATATCAGACTCTATCTTGGAAGTGTACTCGTTATAGCAAATGCGAATCAATTTATGACAACGGCTGCGAAGTAGTTCATACTCTAATTTATCTCTAGGATTTTTATACTGACGATATTTGCGTCGCATATTATTTTTTTCGGCTAATAACGTCAAGAGTTCAAGAGTAAACCAAGGAGGATACTTTGCTTTTTTATGTGTTTAGGCACATAATTATCTATAATGTTCCATAATTTATTATAGAATGCTGAAACCATATCATCCACGTTATAAAAGTCTAACAAATCATGCCAGTCAATACTCTGGAGTGACGACTTAATTTTGTCATAATCAGCTTTGAAAAAGTTGTAGTCGTTACGGGGTTTTTGATGAAGATATTTAACTTCAGTGTAGGGTAAATACAATAGTAAGTTCGGATGTTTCGGATCTATTTTCGAAAGAAGCTCTAAGGGTGATAATACATTAGCGGTTGCTATGTTACACAATATAAGATCTAGAATTTTATTGTCTTCATTATAGATGGTATTGACTTGGCATAAATTATTGAGGCTCATAAAATCGGTTAAACAGTACCCTAAAGTATTATTATAATTTGATGGAACTGTACTGGAGGTGAAATCTTCTTTGGACCAGCTTATGAAACCAAGATTAAAATCACCCAGCACAATAACATCTTCTAAATGATCTATCACATTAGTACAGTTATCAAGAAACATTGATAAAGAATCAATATTTGCAGGAGGAGGTAGGTAAACAGCACAGATCGCTATTTGTTTAAAATTGGTATTTGTTGTGATTTTTACTGTGACCCAGAGATCTTCACAGTCAGTCTCCCACTGTTAGATACGTCGGGATTCTAATTCTCTAGCAACTGCTATTAAAACACCACCTCCATCCTTTTTAGAGCTTTTAGTATCGACACGATCTCTCCTGTAAACTACATATCTATCATCAATAAATTCTCTATCCGAAATACTAGAGTTTAACCACGTCTCCGTAAATACAATTATTTTGTAATCGCATTGAAGTGTATTATAATAGACATCACTTGTTTTTGTTCTTATTCCTCCAATATTTTGATAATAAATATCCATTATAATAATTAATAACAATTGAAATAAAATCTGAAAAAAATTCAACAATATTATTACAACTATTTGGTAAACTGTTTAAGACAATTAGAATTGCGAATTAAAATAGCCTGGCTAAATTCGTCTTTGCGCATAAATATAGATTCGTCCATTACGTACCCATACGAACTTGTATCCAACTTGTTTGGCAACACGACGTGCTTCAGTGTGAAGTAATTTGTTATTAGGTGCGAGGTGTTCGGTTACAAAGATAGGAGTTGGTGGCCCACTCAGACCAAGGTGAGAAGTACAGAGCTTATTTTGTGGGTTTTTCTTATTGTAGTTAGCAACCGCTGCAAGGAACGAATCTCGAAGACGTTGGCTGCGTAGTTTTGCAATGACAGCGCGCGGACGTGGGCTCTCTTTATTTAATTTTGCAACTCTAGTTGTGTGCGACAGCTCATCTAGCAGAAAGGTATGGCCGATGCATTTGGCTAACTTGACAACAGTGCCTGAGAGATCTCTATCACGGCTTTCTGGGATTCCGTTGATCACTATGTTGCTGTCTCGTGATTGTTGTTCTATTATGGTTAGTCTAGTTGTTAAGTCATTGACCGAAGATTTAAGCATATTGTTTTCCTGCTGAAGATTATAAATAATAGTAGTTTTTTCCTCTACAGCGCATTTGAGGTCTTCATACTGTTTGTTAAAAAAATCCATAGAATTTTTAAAATCATCTATTTGTTTTCCTAAGCACAATAATTCTTGAGTAACCATTTCTTTTATAGTTATGCGGAGTGCCGAAGTAATTTCTTGTTTTAAAATATCACGCAGAAATTCTTCAGTAATGAACTTGGTTTGTGAAAGCGAGTCCTTTATACGCATTGTTACGTTGTTATTATCGAAGCTAGCGGGAACTGGTGATGACGGTGAGGGGTATTCAGATCCATCAGTAGGCGGTTCCGGTGTGGTTGTAGTCAAGTTCATATTTTCATTTTTATATTGTCAACAAAGCTAACGCATGGTGTAGTAGAATTTAAAGGCGATTTGGTTTTGGCCTTTGATACTGGACAACCATGTGTACATTTCCATGTTTTTCTTTTTTCGCCCACCAGAGTGTTATAAAATCTCTTCTCAAAAATATTCGCACAATCAATATGATAAGCGATTACCCACGCAGCAGGAGACAAATTCTCTAGTAATTATCGTAATGTTACATTTGGCACAAGTACTGGGTTGAGGAGCCATCATGCAATAGAATAATTGTAAGTTGGTTAGTGTTACCACGGCGATGCAATGCGACAATCTGAGACAATGGCGTTTTCAACGAAAATGGTATTAAACTATTAAAAACTTACTATATACACGTGTAGAACAAGTTTAGGAACTTGAATGTTTATAATAAAATGAAAAACACTCACTTTTTACAATTTTCAGTAAATTAAAATTGAAGAGCTAAAATGACAACTATTTGACATTTGACTACATTAATTTAATTAATTTTATTAAATTAATAAATTAAATTAATTTTTAATAAATTAAATTAATTTAATTAACTAAGTTCAATCGTGAATGCGCCGATGCTGTCGGTGACAAACAGGCAGCGTATTGCGCTTGGATTAGAGGTTGCGCCATGAAGGACCCTTATATCAGTTCCCTCAAAGAAGCCTATAACCGAGCCTTACTAGCAAATTTCTTTGCGGCTAATTCCCGCCTCGAGGATCGTGCTTCCCAGACGTGTAGGCATACGTACATGTGCGGCGTGAGCTACGGTCTTTCGATCTGTGAAAAGCCAGTGGCCCGGATGAAATACCGGCGGTGGTTTTAAGAGCTTGCCACTATGCCGCTATGCCGGGCCAGAATAAAAAAAAAAATATATCAATATGTTGTCACTAGGCAACATTCATTGCTATGCATATGACAGCCCGGTTCATGGGCGATACCACTATGGGCCTCCGGGTTGCCGGGTCAACACTGTGAGGGGACGCAACGATCTTGTGATTGAGCTCACATGGGGTCCAGGAATATGGTTGAGTTCAATGCTAAGAAAACCCAGGAATCAGGATTGTGCGTTCACGTGCAAAAAATACCCGTTCTCTCCCTTCCCCATTCTTCAGGGTGCTCCCCTCTCAATGTGGAATGACTTAAACATCCTTGGTGTGGTTATCCGCTGTGATCTCAATCCAAGGAATCACATCGAGGGCGTAATATCTGCCACAGCACGCACGTTTGGAGTCCTAAACAGAGTGCGTCGGTTTTTCACAGGATATTTTCATAACTGAATAGAAGATGAGAAGGACCCAAGAAAATGTTTTATCTTGATTTTTGTAAAAAGCTTTTGTAAAGTTTACAATGTAAAGTAGTTGTAGCGATTAACGTTGCTTTGCTTTTACAACCCTATTATCATGATATATACGTAAACGAAGTCGCGGACAAACTCCTGTATCACATTTCAAATTGAATATTAATCCAAACGTAGTCGTTGAGATAGATGAAGGAGTTTCCAAATATAGCTTTATCTCTTTTTCACGCGCCCCTATCGCATATTAATTAATATTCGCGCTCCACGAAAAAAACATAAGTTCTGCAGTGTCCGTGTAAGTGGTGTTACGTTATTTCTGAGTTGTGTAGTTGTCTTCCAAGATTCAATATGCCGCCCCCTGAACTTGCCGCCCGGGGCACAGACCCCGTCTTGTCCCCCCTAGATCCGGGCTTGTTAACAACACGTTTACATAGATTTAAATGTTTTCGTGGGTGATAAGGGTTTTTATTTTACGATGTAACTGTGTTTCTGTTATAAACTTGTTTTGTGTTTGCCTACTTTGCGCAATACATTTTTATATGCTTGTGATTGTTGTTTAAATGTTTAAACTATGTTACTGAAGTGGAATGCGAGAATTTAAACAACCTTAGTATGGACCCGTAGCCAAGTTGAGATCCCGATTTTCGAAACGAGGGTTTCGAGTCGTAGACAACTTGAAACTTGAAACTTCCTGAGCACTCATTAATTTATTGACATTACAATAAAAATGTTTTCGTTATAAAGGTTTCATCGATAATCTCTTTGTTTACTGTTAAAGTGCGTAGATACTAAGTAGTAATTGACTAGCATGACTCCCGAAGTAAGCAAATCGTGGTCACGGATTCGAAACCGCAATTATCACTTAGGCATTTTAACACGTTAAACGCCGAGCAAAAAATGGCAGTTAGTCATATGGGCCACGGGGGTCACCGGTGACCGATTACATGTTTCCTTAAGAAAATATCACGAAAAATTGTTTTAGTCAAATTAAATATGCAAATTTAGTAATTTTTTATTGTTTTGTGTTGATATTAACTTTAGCGAAAAATGATGGAATTGATGATTTCCACTTGGCCCGAACGGGTTTGCTTGAATCGCCCACCGGTGGGCCGCGTGGCGTTCAACGTGTTAAACTCGCTCCGGTCCGTCACCCCGCACTACGTACCACTAATAAATAAATAATAATAATAAGTACACCCAACAGTCACATAGTACATATTCCTGACCCCACACTAGGATGGAGTTTTGTGTCGTGGGTATCAGGAACTAGGAGAGACTTCGGTGTCACCAACACCCAAACCCGAAACAAATACCTGTGGTTCACACAAATATTTGTTTCGGTACGGGGATCGAACCCGCGGCCTCTCGTTTCACAGCCGGCGTCTAACTAACTGCGCCACAGAGGCTGTCAAAATTGAAAAAAAAAAGTACTGGTATATATGTTTATTCAGTCCAAATTAAAAACACTGTCTCACTATCATTCTCACGAACACGCAACCAGATCAGCTTATTTGCTAGTCTCAAAAATGACGTCAAAATAAGCTTAACTATACACATTGTCCTATCACGAGGTGTATCAGACGCAAATATTTTTGTCACAAGGTTTCTGCATAAATACAATATGACTCATAAATTAAATAACAGGTACTCGCATTGCGTTAAGCTCTAAATAACCACGTCAATATTTGCATAATGTTACCGCTCAAAAAATGTCTAGTTACCTTAGTAGCACGAGACACGTATTTGATAAACTAGATCTTTGGATTAAACTGGAAATTTTTCTGCAGCACCGTGTTAAATTCGCTTCTCGTACAACATTCTAAGAAAAAAAAAAACGAAATATAAACGTACCTGGGTACCTACCCACATTTCTATAATCTCTATTTGGTAAGTACTAATCATGGAACATCATCATCATTATCTCAACCACAGGAAGTCCACTGCTGAACATAGGCCTCCCCCAAAGATTTCCACATTGACCTGTTGGAAGCGAAAATAAAGAAGAAATTATGAAACAGCCATAATAAAATACTTTAGTTTTGGCTACAGCTGCTAAACCGGTACGGCACTGCAAATTTAAAATTATGATCGATCCGCTACATATTTTCGATGGTGACGGTATAGCTAGAGGGTAGGTAGGTTAAGTCTTACGCCTGCTCAAAAACAGGAGCAACACCGCTCCAAACTCACAATTTAGGTCGCAACGCATTTCCCCGGTGCGGCGCTTAGATGTGCCTTACGTTTCGCAACATTTTCCATGCAGCGACTTTGCCACGCCGCGCCGTGTGGTTCAGCGCCGCCTAAGAGGGATATGAGCTCTATAGCTCTACAGCCCTTGATACACCCCTAGAGTGTGTTTAATATCTAATGTCTTCACATTAGATATAAATTTCTTATGAGTTATGGCCAGTAATTCCACTGCCTACGTCCTTCAATTCTAAAATAACACACTACTTGCAGAGAAGCAAAACAAAAGTGGATTACTCCACTTTCAAGTATAAGCCAGTGTCTCACAATTCACAGTCCATAACGGTATCCAATTACTTACTGGGTAATACCATACAAAATAAAATAATTATTAAACCAGCAGGTCCGGTCTCGCCCGGTTTAAAAAATATGTGAACAAGTGTTAATAAACACAATTTTTTCCTTATATTTTCTTCTTCATCGTCAGTTTTATTCTGTCCAAAAACTTATAATTTTTGACAAAAAATTTTATGATATATTTATTAATAAACTGAAATCGAACTGCGAAAGTCGAATATACACACGACCAATATATAATATTATTATACCATCAATGTTGTTGCTAGAATATACTATATTGTTTAGATCAAAAGATATTGGTAAGAATTATTAATAATATTTTCGTAGGTACTTTATCATTTCTACATACATACATTGTACATTCCTCAACCATTCTGTTAAAAACAATTAAATATAGACTAACAAACAAGTGAATATGCGATACAAATATGTCAACCGTTAATGCGCAAACAAATGAATTTTACTGTGATAAAAACTAAATCTTATACAGAGAGATGTTTTTAGTCCATGTAAAACAATCCTTAACCCACTGAGATAATGGTGTGTACATACGATTTGTTAGCTGTTGCCGAAACGAAAGCCGACGGTCTTTGAGCTAGTTCCATAGTAGAGATGCATTTATTGGCGTGTCTAGTTATTTTTTAAGGGATACCCTTCTCAAACATCTCTAAGATAAAAATTCTACTCGAATTATGGTTGGCAAGTTTACATTAAATATATTGGTGTGTCTAGAGGTATTTTCTAAGGGACATACGGCTCAATCATCTCTTAAGATAAAAATTCTACGCGAATTATGGTTTGCAAGCTTACCTACCCCTTAACGGATACAGACCAAGTTTATAGATCATTGCCATTATAGTCCAGATATTGATTTTTTTTACCTATGCCTGGTCAAGCACGCTGATGGTGGTACACATTTGCTGACATTTCGAATGGACAGGGTCAGTAATCCGGATTACGATTTGCCTTGTGAAATATTACACTGCCCATACGCATCACAGCGACTTAGACGTTTTAGTCGGCAAGCCAAAAAAGGTATGCAGAAATTGAAGAACAGTATTTGTGATCGAAGCAATTAACTTCTTTCAACACATGTGTAATTGAATTCGATGCCGCATATAGATCAAATCCGCTAAAGGTCGAAACTCGGACCGCCGGATATTGTAATGAAATGTTTACCTAGTATAAATTAATACGTATGGTAGTAGGTAAGGTAAGAAAAGTAAAAGTTCCTTATTTACGAATTTCACATTCGGGACATCATTAGTCGCGGGTCACAAAAACTGTAACCCTTTTTCTCTATTCTGGAACAAAATTCTTTATTCGCAGATGTAATTGGTAATCGGTTTTTTTCTGGACCTTGTATTTTTTTCCACAGCATCCGGACCTCCCCTAAAACTAATTGCCGTCCACTGATTTAGACCATTGATCTCTAAGCTACTGCTCTCCTCCCTTGGCGAGCGCAGTGGACTGCCAAGCAATGCTTGTGCATGAGCGGTCGTTTCGCTTACCATCAGGCGAATGGTAGGTATGCTCGTCTCGTCATTCTTCTTCTACATTATGGCTATAATACAAGTATTCTAATGAAAGAACATTTGTTTTGGTGATATAGTTGATTTTCTGATAATTAATTACGGCTTTTTTTTTATTGCAATGAATGACGAGACGAGCAAGCCGTTCGCCTGATGGCATGCGATTCGACCGCTCATAAACAGTAGCAACATTCCACTGCGCTCGCCATCCTGAGACATAAGATGTTAAGTCTCAATATGTCCAGTAGTTACTCTGGCTACAATGTCCTTCAATCCGAAACACAACACTGCATTTACGCAGTGTTGTTTCACGGGAGAAATAGACATTGCGGTGGTACCTACCCAGATGGCCTCTCACATATGAGAGACCTACCACCAGTAACTCATTTAATTATTATTATTTAATTATAATGAATGAAATCAACAATTTATTATCAAAGCGCATGATTAATTGGTAGAACAATTACCTTAATTTTCACTAGCATTAAATTATCAAGTCGCGTATAGTATTTAACGAAATATGAGATGAGAAATATATAATTTAGTGTATTTATTATAGTGTCAATATATCAGATCGACTGGCATGCGATTGTATTACAAAACGAGTGAGAGTGGAGTCACTCAAGACATCCTTGATTAAGGCAGCCGCCGATATTGACATGGACCTCGGTCGTGCTGCGATAGACAACTGACCGCGCAGATTGAAGGCCTGTATTCAAAATCACGGAGGTCATTTTGAATAAACTTTAGTGTCATAAGAATCTATGTTTTGTTAAGTTCATTTTGGTATATAAATGGTTACATAATGAATAAACTTGTTTCAATTATTTTATATTAAACATGTGACAGAATTTATAACCTGACAGAAGGGAGGAAGAAAACAATTTCTGAAATTTGCGACTTGACATTAACGGAAAATTTTGTGACAGAAAATGTGATTTATAGGAAAAAGTAGTACTAATTTAACAAGTTATACATATTTGCACAAATGATACCATGTTATTTACTTGCCCACTTGTTTCCAATAAAGATCCCAAAAATATGTAGGTACAAGAATGTCGAAAATATATTTCGAATTTTCTCGACTAGTGTTGATGACTATTCTCATTTCTCTTCTTTGTATTTATATGTTATAATTTTATAATAAACTAGCTGTGCCCGCGACTTCGTCCGCGTGGAATTTAACAAAAGAGTTAATTAGTTAATTTATTTTTTTTTTGGTTTTTGCATTTTTATTTTAATTATTGATTCGTTGGTGGGAGAAGTGGTGGGAGGCGCCCAACGTGATGGCCCAGTGGTGGCATGCACGTGAGCTGCGCGCGGTACTGGACAGTAATTGGGCATTGCAACATTACTTTATTTTTCTAAAACAAATGTAGCCTAAGTTACTCCTTGTTATATCAGCTACTTGACAAAATAAGTACCGTCAAAATCGGTCCAGCCATTTCAGAGATTAGCCGGAACAAACAGACAGACAGACAGACGGACAGACAGACAGACAAAAAAATTCTAAGGTCATTTTCGTTATAGGTATCGTGTATATAACGATATGTAGTTGGACATTTTTTTTTATTTTCACTTTACAAACAGACACTTCAATTTTATTTATATGTATAGATAACCTATCTCACTCCGATACGATGTACATTTCTATCAGTGAATTATAGCGAAGGAAAGGCCACTGTAAAAATTCGTGATAAAAATGGCATTCGATCTTGAAAAGGAGTAAATATAACTTCTTATGCTGCATTTACACGCTTGGCCAACCTCAGCCAGCCTCGACCAACGGCAGCGTGTAAACGGAGTGTTTGGCATTATGTTTTTCATAGTTAATAGCTTGGAATTGGTAGACGTTGGCCCAGCCTCAGCCAACATGTAAATCTACCATTACGTGTGAACATTATTTATTTCATTGTCCTATATTAATGTAGCTTGATATATTCTCATTAGTTTATACAAAAGAAATTTCTGAACGCATGCATAAATAATTACAATCAAATAAAATGTCAATCCATTTTCACTACTGTCAATATTTTACATCTTTAAAATCTAAAATACGCCATTAATCGAATATTGTGTTGTCGATTCGAAACCTTTATTTAAATACGTTCTTTAATTTGAGGGAAGAGTTTACCATATCGACAGGGTGAAAATTAAATGTTTGACAGCTACAAACCCATGAACATTTTGTATGGGAAAATCACGCACACTGTTTTGATAGATATGATTGAATTTGAACTTTGTTTAGCGGTAATAAAGTGCAAATTGACTCTTTGACGTTAGGAACATACCTACATTGTTTAAACAATAGTGAGTGCTTGTAATTTAATATGAACATTATACAATAGCAATAAAGCTCAAATTGACTTTACGTTTTAGTTAGAAAACGTTTGTATGGAAAAAAGAAAAGGGCTGTTTTTAGGGTTTTACCGGCAATTATTCGATTTTTTCTCGCCGTAAGAACCATCCTTGGACTTCCACAAACATTTTAAAAAAAGAATTATCGAAATCGGTTCAGCCGTTCACACGTGATGCCGTGACAACGCGAAACGGGTTTCATTTATATATATATAGATTATAGTTTAAAAAACTAAAAAAACACGCTTTTATAAATATCCAATTAAAAGTAAAAAATAATTGTTAATGAGTTTAAGATTAGAAAATGGAGTAAACACATACATTTTCTTGTTATAAAGCGTGGGGTGCTGTAGGATTAGTAATTATTGTAAACATTATTTTTTACTTTTTAGTTAGATCTTTTATGAAAGCGTGTTTTTTTGTTAAAACTATTATTTAATCGCTTGCACTAAAACATTTATCTGCGGCTGTCGTATCAAAGAAAGACAGCTGCGCGCAAATTACAGACTTTTTTTTCATGATTCTGGATAAGATAATGTCATAAACTTTTTTAATTATTGCGTTGTCATCGGTTCTGGATAAGTATGCAAAATTTCAAGTCACTTCAACGTTTTGAAGTGCTCGAAAATCGACTCCACAGATTCTGTCACATACATTCATACATACATGTGGGATGTGTTTTGTGAACTATATGCAGTTTTTCTTGATAATATTTTAAAGTGAAAATAAAACACGTCTTGCTCATTTACAGTCTACGTCTTGGTCTACGTCTAAGTCCGTTTATTCTTTTTCTGTCAACCTTTAAACATAAAATATACTGCCAGTTACAAATAAATAATAACTTAAAATAAATATAAACCTCCTTATACCATATACATACATACCACATACATACATACATACTGGAGAAGTTAATAAAAAAATGTTAAAAATAATTTCAACATTTCATAATTCACATAATATGTTTAGTTATTAAAGGTAAGTCAATTCATAAAAATGAATGATAGCTTGGTGAAGTCGCATTGTAACAAGGTACTAGAATTGATTGAAACATTACACCGAGCGGTATCGTTTTCTAACAATTTAGAAACTTCGGGCAATAGGCTAGTTGTCAAGTTTGTTTCACTTACATCATCGTCATCATCATATCAGCCACAGGAAGTCCACTGCTGAACATAGGCCTCCCCCAATGATCTTCACAATGACCTGTTGGAAGCGGCCTGCATCCAGCGACTTCCTGCGACCTTAGTCAGATCGTCCGTCCACCTTGTAGGCGGGCGTCCAACACTTCGCTTGCCTGTACGTGGCCTCCACTCGAGAACCTTTCGGCCCCAACGGCCATCGGTTCTACGAGCTATGTGCCCGGCCCACTGCCACTTCAACTTGCCAATCCTATGGGCTATGTCGGTAACCTTGGTTCTCCTACGGATCTCCTCATTTCTGATTCGATCTCGTAGGGAAACACCGAGCATAGCCCGCTCCATGGCTCGTTGAGTGACTTTGAGCCTTTTAATGAGGCCCACAGTGAGAGGCCACGTCTCGGTGCCGTATGTCATCACTGGTAACACACAACTATCGAAGACTTTCGATTTTAGGCACTGAGGTATTTTGGACGAGAAGACGTCGCGAAGTTTCCCGAACGCTGCCCAACCGAGTTGGATTCGCCGATTGACCTCTCTCTCGAAGTTGGACCTGCCTAACCGGACCACTTGTCCTAAATAGACATATTCGTCTACAACTTCGAGAGTCGAGCCCCCAACTCCAATGGGGGTGGGCACAACATGGATATTCGACATGATCTTCGTTTTATCCATGTTCATTTTAAGACCCACCTGTTGGGAAACTCGATTAAGGTCTTCGAGCATAGTGCTAAGGTCTTCCAGCGATTCTGCCAAGACTACAATATCGTCGGCAAATCGAAGGTGAGTAATATACTCGCCGTTGATGTTGATGCCGAATCCTTTCCACTGCAAGAGCTTGAAGGCATTTTCCAGCGCGGCAGTGAACAGTTTCGGAGATATGACATCTCCCTGTCTCACGCCTCTCTGTAGTGGAATAGCCTTCGTGCTCTGATCCTGTACTCGGACCGACATGGTGGCGTTGTTGTATATACACCTCAACACTTCGATGTACCGATAGTCTATGTGGCACCGCTGAAGAGACTGTAGCACAGCCCAGGTCTCGATCGAATCAAAGGCTTTCTCATAGTCCACAAACGCTAAACAAAGCGGCAAGTTATACTCCTCGGTTTTTTGTATAACCTGCCGTAGCGTATGAATATGGTCTATGGTACTAAAGCCTTTTCGGAAACCGGCTTGTTCGGGAGGCTGGAAGTCATCAAACCTGCGTTCGAGACGATTTGTGATGACCCTTGAAAACAACTTATAGACATGGCTCAGGAGCGAGATGGGCCTGTAGTTCTTCAGCAAAGTGTTATCACCTTTTTTGAAGAACAGTACCACCAAGCTCCTGCTCCATGCCTCCGGCGTTGAGCCCTCGAGGAGAACAGAATTGAAGAGCCTCTGAAGGACTTTCAGTACCGGCGTTCCGCCCGCTTTCAGAAGCTCTGAAGTGATTCCGTCCTCACCCGGCGCCTTGTTGTTTTTAAGTTGTTTGAGGGCCATCTCAATCTCAAACAGGCTGATGTCCGGGATATCATCGCTAAAGTGTCGGATTAACTCGGCTCTCGGGTCTTCGGCCGAGCTAACAGTAGGTTTGGCAACCGAGGTGTAAAGCTGTCCGTAGAACCTCTCGATCTCCCTTAATACCTCTGCCCTCGTCGATACCACGCGGCCGTCTTCCGTCTTCAGCCTAGACAACTGGCTTTGCCCAATAGACAAGTCTCTTGCAAACGCTTTGGAGCCTCCGTTCCGCTCAATTGTCTCCTTAATGCTCACAGTATTGTGAGCACGGACATCGTGTCGCAAGGACTTCCAGATCCGTCTATTGAGCCGCCGATATGCTTCGGCGTCAACGGAAGACTGCAGCGTCAAAGATCGACGTTCGGCCATGAGGTCAAGAGTGTGGATCGAGAGTTTTTGTGGTCTATCTCTACGGCGAGGTCTAAAATACTTAGATCCCACCGTATGGACAGCTTCTACCAAACCGCTGTTTAACTCGTCCACTGCAAGGTTTTCTTTTAGACAATCAAAGCGATTTGTCAACTCGAGTTGAAAGCTCTCGGGGTTTTGGATATGGGCGCGAGTAGGTCGGAGCGTAGACTTCATCAAGCGGCGCCTTTCTAATTGGACGTTGATATTCAATGTGCCCCTAACCATTCGGTGATCACTACCGGTTTTCACCCTGTTGATCACAGAGACATCACTGAACATCCGTCTATTCGTCGTCAAGATGAAATCTATCTCATTTCTCGTAGAACCGTCAGGACTCAACCAGGTCCATTTCCTGTGAGGCGGCTTCTGGAAAAAAGAGTTCATCGCGAAGAGTCCCTCTTTTTCCAGAAAGTCGGCCAGCCTCTGACCCCTGAGGTTCCGTTGCCCATGTCCAAATTGCCCCACTTTCAACTCTGCATCGCTTCTCTTGCCCAACTTTGCGTTGAAGTCCCCCATAACAACATTGATGTAGGTTTTGGAAGTATGTATGGCCCGACTAATGTCCTCATACATCTCCTCTACTTCTTCATCTGGGTGTGTCGAGGTCGGCGCGTATACCTGTATGACCTTACATACATACACAAAAATATCTCGCCTCTTTCCCAGAAGGGGTAGGCGGAGGAGTACCTCCGCCTACCGCGGGTAGTAACCCGGATACCCACATTTGGCCTTGTGTGTTCCGTCCCACTATGTGATAGGGCAAGTCTTTCGCCACATGGGGCACAAATTCCTGACTCCGGGCTTTTAATGAGTAGAAAAATCCAATGTCACTTTGCCTGTCTTGGTATTCGAACCCGAGACCTCAGCAGCGTAATCGTCCTGTAGTACAACTCCGCCACCGAGGCAGACACTCATTAATTTAATGAGATTGCTAAATTTTTTATATACTTCACCTAGCTTGTCTGTAGCAGCTTCAGCTAGGTGAAGTAAAAGTATGTGGTAAAAGAGTTAAGTTTTTTTTTCTATTGTAGTGAATGGCATGGCGAACCTGTCGTTTGCCTGGTGGTAAGCGATACGACAGCTCATGGACAGTAGTAAAACCAAACAACGCCTTAAATTACAAAGCAATGCTTGGTAATGCAACTGCGCTCGCCATCCTTAGACATAAGTCTCAATATATCCAGTAATTCCTCTAGCTACAATGTCCTTCAAACCGAAACACAACAGTGCATTTGCACTGCTATAAAACAACGAGTCGCGGGGTCTTTTCTCACGCCAAGACAATGAACGTGTGTGTGTGTAAAACATAAATATTGATCCGGGTGCAATGATACCAAAAAGTATTTCATTAGTTTTCGATACCCCTGACACATGACATGAATCTTAATGTGGAGTCGGAAATACATGTGTTCGTGATAAGTATATTTGCATTAAGAAGGCCATAAAAACTACACACAATAGAATTCCTCACATATCTAACAGCTAATCGGTTTAAGCAACCTAAATATCGAAAACCGCAAAACCCGCTAACACTAAGCCCTATTTAATGAGCTATTTATCATTATTTATAATTATAGACCAGATTACGCGTAGCATATACTCTGTACCGTTAAAAATAACACCTTATCAAACACGTTAATAGTAGATGCCATTCGTTATTGTTATCTGCTATTGGAAAAAACCGTGTAATACCTAACCGCACAAGTACAATTATCTAATAGCTTCTTAATTGTACTTGGTATTGAGTACGACTTCTTATCTTCTCCCAAGGTAATCGTGATTATGAATTTGGGAGGAAAATGTGTGAAGACTCAACTATATTAATAGACGCACTGGAAAACATCGATATTGATGCAGCAACAATGCTTAAGCGCCTGCTGGTTTAATTGTACGTTTATAAGTGTGGCTTATAATAGGGGGTTCCCTTTATTAGGACATGGTTTATTTTGGCTTATTATTAGCTGCTTTAAATGTGAGCAAAAAAAGAAAGAAAATGGCTAGACATCAAACATACACTATGTCACTAATAATAATCAACCCAATTCCAAATTGGTAAGCGATACGACCGTTCATAGGGTTGCAAAATCAAACTACACCATTAATTACATACCAATGGTTACCATTTCACTGCGCTCGCCATCCTGAGACATAAGATGTTAAGTCTCAATAGGTGGAGTAGGTACAATATCCTTCAAAGCTCGAGCCCTGCATTGGGACGTATATGGGCTGATACAGTAACAGTGGACTGGACTCAAAAACATCTGCACATGGTTGAAGCCATGCTCACCGCTAGTCATTTATTAATTTTATTTTCTGTATTCTGTATCAACCCATATACGTCCCACTGCAGGGCACGGGCCTACTCTACAATCGAGAGTACGATTGAAGGTGGTTAGGCCATATAGTCCACCACGCTGGCCTAGTGCGCGTTGGCGGACTTACATACCATAGAAATTCTTATAAATCGCTATGGTATGCAGGTTTCCTCACGATGTTTTCCTTCACTGTTTTTAGTGCGTGGTGATTGACTATCATGTATTGATAGTCACATGACTCCGAAAAGTCAGAGGTGTGCCCTGGGATTCGAACCCGCGACCACCGTGAACATGTGGGCAGCAGCGTCTAGTCCGCTTACCCACAGGCCACCACGCACTTTATTATTATTTATTTTACCTATACATAATTAATAATACATTTTACTACCGCGTCATATTTATTTGAACAATTGCTAAAATCGCCTTGCAAACGCCAGCTTGTCACACAGTGAACACGAATGCAAAGCTCAAATATGGTATTACTTGTCAGAATCAACATTTCTGTGGATTTTATTTATAAATACAACATTTCCCACCCATTGTAATCCCCTTTTCAAATTGGAGTGGGACATTTTTTTTTCATCTTACGGAATGATTACTCCTGAAACAAACTATTGAAACGCCATGCGACCCGACCCGAGACGCGACACGTGTTGAATCAAATCAAATCGTAGTATTTTCTATGACCAGAACCACAACGAACACGCCACACAACGTAGCATCACGTGTTCATAGTGTGTATGTTGCCGCCTTTAGCCTTAGCGTCCACATGCGTACGGCGCGGCGTGTTGACCGCTTGGTGACAACTCGCTGTCCGCATTGGTTCGCATGCTTACTACGCGTTGCCAACGCACGAGCACCGAGTTGACCGCGTGCTGTCATCAAGTGGACCGCACACGGCCCGCGCGGTGATTCACGCGTGGACAAATAGGCTTTGTTTGTTGTTGCATTTCATTTTCATCTTCATCGCGCGTAATATCTATGAAACTCAATTTGCAGTGAATTGAATGTGAAGGTCTCGTGCTATTGAAATGAAATGAAAATAATTTATTGAACCTTTAAAATTTGAAACCTTATTTAGATTCAGTCACTTTTTTTTCTCTCTACCACCCGGTTCACTAGGCTGTTTTCGTCAGAGAAGAATGGGCAAAAAACTCTAGCCTTGTCCTTTCAAAATAAGTCTACAATATAGAGATTAAACAGGAGTCGTAGCTTAGTTGAATTCAGAAGAGTTACCAAAAAATATATTAAAACCCTACAATCTACTCAGAAATTCGTGGATTCCACGAATTCTACTACTTAATCACGTGACTTAATGGTGATAATGCGGCGTCCACCCGTGGGCCACCTGCCGACAACGAGTGGACGGCGAGCGACGAGGCGGTGCGAGTCGGGTGGGTGTAATGAAGCTTTAATATCAATTAAATTGTTCCTTAGTATAAATTATCTTCGTAAAATCTACACTTAGTATTTTTTTGATTGAGATTAAAAGTCTGTGTTCGGTAGTTAGTTTAAATAAGTAGTGAGGTTTTTATAACACGTGTCGTGGCGATATCTTCTTTCCCCACCAAATTTTCGAAGAGAAATAAGCTTGGCGAAATATATGTGCCACTACTAGGCGTAACCTTCATATGAAGGTTTCGTTTGAAATTTTTTTACCACTCCAGAGAGTGACATTTATCTTCTCCACCATACAGCGTACAAAAAAAAATGAAAAACTAAGTTAATTTGTAAAATTTTCCACATTTCATGTACGCGCGTAAGTGTAAATTTATTTTTTAAGGTTGATGGGTAAATCAGGTACTTAATTGTGTCATAGTTATATTACGTTTACAGCCACTGCCAATAAACAATCCCAATCCAAAATTTGCCGTTTAAGATTGACAGCTCAATCTTTTTTCTGATACTATATTGCCAATAATCAATCTCAGTAGTGAAAAAACTATGGCAACATGGTAAATGACAAATCGAAAAGTAGGAAACAATCCAGATTGACTTCAATCTAATTTTTTCGATTGATTATTGGCATCGGCCGTTAGTTGGAAAAACTAAGCGTTTTTACACCTGGTCACACATTACCGAATTGTCGATTATTTTCCTTTCTTCCCTTCAGTACATATTTACCTCATTAATATTAAATAAGAATTGTTAATATATTGAAATATATTACTGTTTTATTTATGGTTAAAATATGCTAATGTACCAAGTATTTTTTATTTTTTTTTGTCTTATTAAAAATGGTTTATTTTAATTAGCAAATTATTATTTCGAGTTTGGGTGTAATAATTGGGTTTAGACTTTTATTATCATACGTAAATTTTCGTTTGTAACTTTGTTTAGATAAATTGTATTCTAGATTGTTCCCTTGTCGAAATTTGATGCCAAGTGCTACATTTGCCTTATCCGTCGGAGAAAAAGAAACGCGTTTATGATATAGAATAAAATAATCACTGATACATATTTATACATATTCATGAATCATGATCCACATTAAGATGGATACTGTATACCGTCCAAAAGTTTGGAAGCACATATGTTTTATTGAAAATACAAAAGATCGTCAACCATTTCCTGCAGATATTTGCAATAATAACAAGTTTACGACTTTTTACGATTGTTCCGCCAAAATCAAAGAGTTGGTGGAACACGTGTTTTATGACTTAATTCTTTAGACACATTTTTTATTTAATGGTGTGGTTATATTGTGACTATTTTGGTAATTTTCACTTTTTTAGACCCTGTTTAGTCGCTCTTGAGCATTTGTACGCAAAGGTTGTGATATTGAATTAACTGTACGTTTCGATACGTTTCGACTGCTTCTGTGACGGGATTTTTTATACTGAAAATGGGCAAACGGAAACAAATCACGCTTGAACAGCGTAGTACTATTTGTACTCTACGCGAGGAAGGATACAGTGAACGGCAAATCGCAGAAAGCCTCGGAATTTCATGTAAAGGTGTCCACTACACCCTTGCCAGAAAGCGAGAAACTGGGAAGAATGAAGATAGAAAAAGATGTGGGCGACCGAAATGCACAATCAATCAAGAAGATAAAGTTATCAGGGTTACGTCTAAGCGAAACCAACGTTTAACTGCACGACAAATTACCGCAGCTGTGAATGAGACGCGAGAAACGCCCGTTTCGATAACTACTGTTAAAAGGCGTCTACTGTCTGCAGGATTAAGAGGATGTGTTGCAGTTAGAAAACCCAAACTAACAATTCGACATAATAGACTTGAGTGGGCAAGGGCGCATAAAAACTGGACAATAGACCAGTGGAAAAATGTCCTTTGGAGTGACGAATCCAAGTTTCAGATTTTGGATCTAATAGGCGGGTGTTTGTGCGCCGGTCGAAAGAAGAGAGGGCTTCAGAAGCATGTATAGTGTTAAGCATGGCGGTGGTAATGTGATGGTTTGGGGATGTTTCGGCAATAATAAACCCGGAAACCTTGTAAGGATAACCGGAACTCTAAACAAAGAAGGCTATTTGAAAATTCTTGAAGATTACGCCGTAACCAGTGGACTGAATCTCATTGGCCCTGGGTTTGTTTTTCAACAGGATAACGATCCGAAGCATTCGTCTAAGCTGTGCAAGAACTTTTTGAACAAAAAACATGACGAAAACATTTTAAATATCATGCAATGGCCATCTCAATCACCTGACCTCTCTCCCATTGAACTTGTTTGGGATGAACTTGATAGAAGAGTGAAAACCCAATCTCCTTTTTTTTTAAAGAGGGCAAAATCTGTTTATGGTCCTCTCCCCACAGCCCCGGGGGAGAGATGTGGGAAGGATGTGTCGGGGTTACCGGCCTTCCAGCCCGGCTTTGAGATGTTAATGCCAAGCTGGGTCCCTAACGCTACTATCCTACGCCGGCATACCGACCAAAACCCCTCGATGACCCTCTTCGCGCATATTAGGATGACTGAGGTCTCTGCTAGCGTGATTCGCCTGGTACTATTCCGAAGTCAAGAAAAAATAAATCTTCTACGAGCTCAGAACATTTGTGGCAACTATTAAAACCCGAATGGGACAAATTAGATGGAGATTATTTGAATAAATAAATTAATAGACTGCCTAAAATATGTGAGAAAGTAATAAAAGAACAAGGTTGAAACTTCGATGAAGCTAAAATTTAATTGATTTTCATGTTGTAAGTAATTTTTTGTATTTATTAGATTTGTGTTAGTATTATTCATAATTTTATAATGAATAAAAAATAATAAGATGTCCTCGTTTTGTTTTATTTGAATTTACTGTGCTGCTTCCAAATTTTTGGACGGTAGTGTATATTATGTCTTGGGTATCAAAATAAAATATATTTTTTAGTTTCAGAAGAATCCATACTAGAGAAAGTACATATGGATGGTACAAAGATTCGCCACGGCATGACAGACCGAATCCGCGGCATTTCATTTTACAGCGATAATCTAACCAACTGCGCCACAGAGACTGGCAATTCTATAAATAAATACACCCAATAGTCACATACTAGTACGTAATCCGAAACCCACACTAAGATCGAGTTTTGTATTGTGGGTATTGAACTACGAGAGACTCTTCGGCCCCACAAACACCCAGACCCTAACCAAATGCCTGTGGGTCATACAAATATTTGTCTTGGAGCGGGTATCGAGCCAGCGGCTTCATATTTCACAGTCGTCGTCTAACTAACTACGCAATGGAAGCTGTCAAATATACTATTTAGAATTTTACTTTAGAAGCAAATAACTTCTCCTATCACAATATCATCCTAGTTAATCTGAGTGCTGTCACTATTTGCCGCAGTGGCTGAAGCCGCATCGCATCATGTCTCATGTGACACCACCGGTATGACGTCAGCCGCCCAGCATCCGTTGCGTGACACGGTCGTGATGACCAGACAGTGCGTTTAGTCGCCTACGTGTGTAGTTATTGGGAGAAACATTGAAGTTAATAGAGGGTTGACGAAAATTCTTAAGAAACATCCGATTTATTACTACGTCGTAAGCTAAAAAAAATTGCAAGTATTTATGAGAACTCTAATGAGTTTTTTTTTGTATTTGTTCTTGGTTTTGTGAAATAACAAAGTCTCTGAAATGTTACCTTCGATTACACGAGATTTGCAACTTAAACGACATATAACAGGACCTGATAGTAAAACTTCGACTTTGGTGGAATTTAGCAACAGTGAATTGAATTGTGAGTACTTTCATCCACTGCTGAAGACAGGTCTCCACCTCAATCTTCAGCAATAAAATAAATACAATAAACGCAACCTTCTTTTAACGATCAGCAAAAGGCGTGATTGGCCAAATATTGTCATATTATTCGCTCACCAAGAACTCTCGAGAGAACATAAAATTGAGAACAGGATTATTTGACACTATTGGACAAACGGAAGCGATGGTGGCTTTGTAATAGGAGTTTAGTGATCGTTCATTCAATCGTTGGTAGATGTAAGAATTTATTTTCAACTTTATCAAAAGTATTTGGATTAGCATTTTATCATTTGCTTCCGGCGTTTGGTATTTTAAATAAGTAGTTGCTTATCTTATTAATGTAATCATATCGCAGTCATGGCAAGTACATTGTTCGCTCTTAGCCGGTGCAAACTAAATAATAACATTTAACAACCATGAACAAACGTATTAATTTATTACTAACCATTGCAAACGAATTCATATTAACTAGCATACAAAATTGCGTTATTTTTAAACGTATTAAATATTATATACTAATAAAAAATGATGTAAATAGAAATATTCATTCTTGGGCTATGAAGAGTGGGGACTGGGGGCCAAAGGTGGGCCCCTGAGTTAGATTTCCAGTTCCGGAAGATCACTTTTTACGAGTTTGATGGATTCAAAAGAGATCAATTAGTTTCTCGGGTTTGTATGAAAAGTTCGTTATCGATAAATAGTAATTCAGAGTCAGAGGTGGTGCCCTGGGTTTCCCATCCGCGAATACCGTGAACATGCTGGCTGTGTCTGGTCCGTTTACAAATAGGCCACCGCGTACTTAGTAATTAGAGTTTATTAATAATGAACATCTGACAAGTAATAATAACTTATAGAGTAATTGCCAGTATTATTACATATTTCGTTTCTATCCAGTACATATCACATGTCTAAATTGTAGAATTAAACTCAGCATACCAAATAAACATTCCATAAGCACACACCTCGACACAATTAGTTTTTAAAACGGTAATCAACAATTTTTTGAATCTTTCTGATTTCCTTGATTATTCGGATAAAGGGATTTCTCATCGCTCTTAAAAGACACATTTCCTGCTCCATAATCATCATGAATCAATCTCGCCCACTGATCAACCTTTCGATAACACGGTGTCATCTCCGTCTGAACTGAGTCAATCGCTATCAGATAAAATCTAAGCGCATGTATTTCTCTTCGATGACTAAGATAATGCTTCCCGTATCAATATTGACGCACTTCACTATCTATACATGTAAAGTAGTTGTTGGCGATGCGAGCTTGTCATTTACCTGATGGTAAGTGACATGACCATACATGGCCTGAAGTTTAAACAAAATGACACCATTATTTACAAAGCAATGCTTAGCATTCCACTACGCTCGCCATCCTGACACATGATCCTATCTTAATATTATGTTCAGTAGTTAATCTAGATACAATGTCCTTGAAAGCGGTCAATGTGTCTCTGTGTCTCTGTAACTGCCCAATATGCGTCCCACAGGGCACGGGCCTCCTCTAAAATTGAGAGTATGACTGACAATATCACAGGTACATCACAATCTTCATGACGCTGATGGTGTAGACCTCGCGAGGGCTGTAAAACGGGAGATCGCGAATTCGATAATTCCAACAAAAAAGTGTGTAACTGCCAAACTTATGTTTCGGTCCCTTGATGTTATAGAATGGAAAAGATTTTCATCGTTTTTAATACGTACTATCTAGAAACTTGTGTCTTAATTGTGTGTTTATACGATCACTGTTGGGTTAGTTTAGTATTTAAGTATACTTATTTCAGAATAATTAAAAAAAATCCATGTACTTCATTTTTTTTGCTTATTGAAATAAATATATGGACAAGGTGGAAAGCGCTCAGAGTTCCAATGTAAGTGGTGCATGTGCTCCTATACATCTCTAGTGGAGTGTTACTTAAATCGGAACGATCCCGCTCGTCGCCTGCAAAGAAGAAGGCGACGGGTAATAAACGGCTGAACCGGCGCCTTTATCCTTTACCCTGTGGTTTGGGGGTACAAGAATTCCGCCACGGTATTCTCTGCCCGTCGTAAGAGACGACCTAACGGGGTCATCGGAGTCACTGGGCACACGGCGGGGGCCGTGCGCCCTCGCGTATAACGACTCCGAGACGTGTGATGGAGCCTCGTCTCCATCATGGACGCCCATAACAGCTTGGCGGGGGTCCGAATGGAGGATGTAAGTGGAGGTAATCTGGGCCCAACATAAGGCCCAGCAATGGTTTTGCGCGGGGCGGTTCGCGGACGTAAATCGAGGCACCCTTCGCCCTGGGATGTCCGGTGCTGCCCACAATGCGTGTGAGGGCTATCGAGAGGTATTTAGTCAGTGTGCTGGCATAGGTATTGCTAGGGACCCAGCTCGGCCACAATATCCGCGTTTGTACCGGGCTGGAAGGCCAGAGAGAATCCATTAGACTAAATCTATAAATGAACTTAATTTAATTTTTATTTTAGCGCGATTTTCACATTCATTCTTTTGAAATTCCAAATATATTGAAGGGCCGGTCCATAGCTCTTAAATCAAGAGGTGACTTACTACGGTAGCCGGTAGGGGATACAGTAGCGGGATTTTACTGCTCCCTACCACATGGTGTAAATATACAGAATTGACACCACAATGTTTTACGAGACAGCAAAATCATCACTGTAAGGACCCGTAGTTACAGAAATAAATTTAGGATGATGTCATACAACTATTAAAAACTTAGCTTTTATAAAATAAATACAACTTCACAAAACGAATATATCTTCGAGCAATAAATAGATTTTTGGATACATAGTGACATGTTTTAGATTGGTGTGCAGCTAAATTTAAAATTACGCTGTCCGCGGTAGAGAGACTTGACATGACAAGACATAATCTCAATTACTTGCGATGAAAATCATGCGACTGGCACGACATTACATGATGTTTGAGAAAAATCGGAATAATAGTTACTTATGGAATGCGAGATTTTCTATGAAAATACGTGAAATTTAATACATATGTTATTTCAAGCTAGGGTGATAATATTAATAAACAAGGCTTAGTTGGAATTAAAAAAAAATACATGAAAAAAATACTACTTAAATACATTTATTTTACTGTGATATTATTTTCTGAAGTACCTTTTTTTGTAACTTAAATATTTTTTTCTTTATTATACAAATAGAAAATGCAAATCGAACACATGAAAATCATGAAATCATATATAAACGAGTGCGTGTCATCAATTGTAATTTTCCTTTACAAAATATTTATTCTAAAATAAGAAAATCCTACTTACCGCAATACGACAACTTCATAAGAACAACATATTTGCATTGGTGTTAAACCGTTACATTTAATATGTATAATCAAAAGGCAAGGAATGTATGTATATAATTTTTTTAATAGCCTTTCTTGTAGCCAGAAGAGGTGTCATTTAAGTTTATAGTAGGTGGCTAGCATGAAAAGGATGAAGTGAACACACTTTTTAATTTTTATTATAATATGCTTTAGAAAGGCCTTGCTAAGTATTCTTCTTTAGACTTCATTTTTTGAGGAGCACGTTTTGGCCTGCGTTAGCTAGAAAATATATATTTTTACAAACTAAATGTTTTTTTGTGCTTATTTAAGTGTTTAATTATGAAAATGCACCTTGCCCGGCGAAACTACAACCTTAAAGAATACAAAAATCATATTTGTGTTTTCGCAATTTTTTCCAAAACAAAGCCATGTGAAATTCTAGTCTGGAGCCAGTAAATTAAATACATGACGTTGTTTTGTCTGGCTGAGAATACAAATATTTGCAAAAATGACATGACTGCCGACTCAGACGTCGCGCAAATAAATCATAGCACGTGGTGTGCGTAGCCTACTACGAGGTTACGTAGTGGCTACGCAGACTCTACGGTGAAGGGAGGAAATAAAAAATAATTTATATTCCTGTTTTTTGGTAATATAGTATGGGGAGGCTGTTGATTTTAACTTATATACTTATATTATTTTAACTCAATGACGCTTATTTTACATGTACTTATTCAAGATAACGAATACACAATTATAAAAATAAATATTTACTGTCTCTCTCTCTCTCTCTCTCTTCTTCAGCCACAGTCCACTAATGAACATAGGCCTCTCCTATTGATACACCACATAGATCTGTTGGAAGCAGCCTGCATCCATCGACTTCCTGCGGCCGTCCGATCGTCCGTTCGCCTTGTGGCAGTGCATCCGACATTTCAATTGCTTGTACGTAGTGTTTATTTATGTGTATAAAATTTTTTTAACGTGAGTAACGAGCACTGGAATGGATTTGAATAAGTTTAATTTTTATCTGGGGGCGCGGCCGAGCCCCCTCCAAGTCGAGCTATAGGCCGTAACATCCTTTTCTCGAAGCAATTCAGACCATTTTCAACCCCCCATAACTTCGTTGTGGTTAAAGCAAGAAGCCTGAATTTTCAGTTACTATGTAGGCATTGTGTAAACACGGTATATTTAAAATTTCATTCAATTTGAACCAGTAGTTTAAGAATTATAATGTGTCAAACTTTCGTAATTTTGTCACTCACTGACTGACTGACCGATCATCAAAAGTCTAAGGCACTTCTAGCAGACATAGAACCTTCAAATTTAGAATATAATTAGTGTTTAGTGTCTAAAGTAAGGGAAAATTCAAACATTTCATAATTTGTGTCTAGTTTTCTAGATACACCAACTGCGTGAATAACTTTGTAATCCCATATAAATGTATAGGATTACAAAGTTACATTTGCAGTTAATGAATCATTGTACCCGTATATAATGGAATAATAGTTGTAGATAGATATCTATGTACATGAGGCATAACAGGAGGGGATATAGAGAGGGCAATGGTGTATTCAGCCCATGAAGCTGTACAACATTTCTCTAGAAAAACATGACGAAGAAAAACTTGCAAATAAATAGATTAAATAACTCGAAAATATCAATTACAATGAAAGAAAGAACATTAATAATCAAATCCGCTATATTTGTGATAAATTGATACCTACAAAAATAAGAAAAATCCATAAGACAGAGGCTTTAAGAAAAATCGTTAGTGATATTCTAGAAGTAAGAAGTACCGAAAAGGAAAAAAGTAGGATTCTACAAAAGACGTGAGATCCCATCAAAAACATCCTGTAAAAAAATTCCAAGTCTCGCAGCTCAGGTTTTCTACCGCAAAAAGTTGTGAGATGCATGTAATACCAAGTCGATTAATTTATTTAGTCCTTAAGGGACCTTCTATAGAAAGTTATTACGTTAGTTATTACCATACCAATATTAAAAATTCTTTACGTTTTAAATAAATAGATCGACTTGGCCAGTAGCATTATGTATAAATTGTACGATACATTATGTTTTCATGCGATGGCCAAGTCGATCCATTTATTTAAAACGTAAATAATTTTTAATATTGATATGGTAATAACTAACGTAATAACTTTCTATAGAAGGTCCCTTAAGGACTAAATAAATTAATCGACTTGGTATTACATGCATCTCACAACTTTTTGCGGTAGAAAACCTGAGCTGCGAGACTTGGAATTTTTTTACAGGATGTTTTTGATGGGATCTTATTTTTCAAAGAGGGAAACCATAGTATCTGTGCCAGCCTATATACATATGTCCCACTGCAGGGCACGGGCCTCCTCCACAATCGAAATGAACGTTTGAAAGTGGTTAGGCCATTTTTCTAAATTATTCATTTATTTATTTAAAACACAAGTACAGTTATTATTGTTAGCATATGCATTAAAAATCACTGAGGTTTAACCTAATTCTATATAATTTTAAAATTTAATATCAGGCCAACAACAAGGTTAGTATAAAATTCATTATTTTACATTAAGATTAATTAATGACATAATATAATAATATTTTAGATTTATACAAGAAACTTGAATTTAGGCAAGTGCAAAATTATTCTTTTTATTATTGTTCGCTTTAATAGTTGTGAAATATTCCTTTAATTTTACTCACGCTTGGTGTTATCAACCACACTTGCCTAGTGCGGGTCGGAGGACTTAACATGTCATAGAAATTCTTCAAATCGCTCATCACAGGTTATATCTATATCGCAGTTTTTCTTACGATATTTTCCTTCACCGTTATAGAGCCTGGTAATTAATTATAGACATAAAAATGACTCCCAAAAGTCAGCTGGTCGGGGACTCGAACCCGCGACCACCGTTTACATAAAAATAAAAATTGATGTAAATAGAAATATCAATTCTTGGGCTATTCCTGGGTTAGATTCCCAGTTCCGGAAGATCATTTTGCACGAGTTGATCGATTCATAAAAGATCAAATGAGTTTCTCAGGCTTGGCATTTGATGGCGCGCACGCGCTGATTATTTTATTGTAGACTCTTGTCTACGAGTCAAATAAATGATACTACATTTTGCGATTGAACACAGTATACACAATTAAGAAGTCATGGATGGGTATAGGATATTAGTTTAATACCTAACCTCATGAGAAACGGGTCATCAGCAAATATATTTCGTATGTATGCAAGGAAACGGTCCGTTTGAGTAGGTACGACAGCTTTGTATATTTCTACAGCCATCTCACAATGTTTAACCACTGTCATGTTTCGGTATAATCACAGGGTATAATAGACACTGCAGCCAGAACTGGGGATTGAAAATTACATGTAATATGTTGAGCTGACGAGCACAGTTCAGTGCAATATAAAGCTAATTATATTAATAAATTTTGAGTTGTATTGGGCCTATCTAAAAGCTTCATGACGAATACCGCCTGGCCAATGAGTTGATAGTTTTAAAGTACTCAAAAAGGTTAAAATAGGAATAGCTCGCCGTGTAATGAGCAGTCTTTTTTATACTTTTAAAATAGTAATTCTTTAAAGTATAGAGTGATTTTTTTAGAACCAAATCTGCTCACTGCGACTGCGACGAATAAATATATTTATAAGCATCCATCAATAAAAACTACATTCATATTAGAGGCATTGTAACACGAATCTTGACAGAGTTAGTTGTATTTATTCTAAAGCTACTAATATTTTATACTTCAAGTCGTAATAATATGTTAGGGAATTAATAATAAAAAGGCTGAAAAGATCACGAAGTGTATTGGTGATTCGGAGATAAATATATGACAGATGATTTCGCCTGCAAAGGATGGTAGTGATAAGTAATCCTAGATCTTTAACTGATGTAACAGGGCGGCTATTTAATGTTATATTGTAACAGAAGTGGAATATTTAATTTTTGTATTCCACTTTTAATTAGTAATAAGTAGAAGAATACTTAGTTAATCTCAAATGCAGAGTTTGGCATTCTCAACAGATGGAGGTATAAGTACGGAGTTTAAATATTATACATATAATAGAATAGATGTACGTTAGTATTCGATGAGATTAAAGAAATATTTATTATGATTATGCCCATTTAAGGCCTATCGATTTTTTAAATTATTTTTTGCATTGGTCCGGTATACTATCAAACAGACCACTGACTAGCAAGTGATTTGAAGCCCGGATGTTTTGAGAAAAAAATGCATTTCAACAATAACCGTATCATCATCATCATCAGCTGTATACTGTTGTCTACTCCTGGACACAGGTCTCCTCTAAATAATTTCAGCCTGTGTTCGGCTTGTCGCATCCAACATCTGCCAGCAACCTTTCGCACTAATCATTTTGCCAATAACCGTATACTTTTTGGAATCAACAATCAAAATAGGACTGCAGAGTGTGTCAGCCGGAAAATAAATGACGCATATATTTATTATACAAACGAGACGTCAAGTTACTAAATAATTATTTATGAGCATACAAACACCTGTCTACTAAGAACATAGTTACTCAGTTGAATGAATTACTCATCAATTATCTTATGTGTACATAAATATTATGTTATATAATAGCAGAAAACTTATTACCCTCAGATGCAACTTTAATTCCTATCACATGAGTTCCATTGAAACAATAACGTCCTATTGAAGCGATTGTAGGGTGGCAATGTTGCTCTAATTTCCGCGATATTTACTTCATATAATATATAAATTAGATTTATTCATTTCCCAACATAGGCACATCGTTTTTTTATAATTTAATAGTACATATGATTAAAATAACTTACGGTACCTACTTTCATCTTGAGGGAAAATGTAATGAGAAAACCTGTATATCTATGGGGATAAGCCTCCATAATCGAGAAATTTGATTTGGATTAGAGACTGCTGGAGGCTTTGAAAATTTACCATCAAAGTCGAGGGTATTAGTTGAATCGAAATGGCAGCAAGAAAAACTTTTAGTATGTAGATTTGATACAATATAATAAAAAAAAAACCATACACAATAATTTTTATTTGTACAAAACTGGTTAAAAATATTAAAACCACTTTTGGCATTATGCATTCTATTGCGCTCGCCATCCTGAGACATAAGATGGTAAGTCTCAATATGTCCAGTACTTCGGCTACAATTTGCTTCAAACCGAAACATAACAGTGCATTTACACTGCTGTTTGGGGGAAGAAATAGACATTGTGGTGGTACTTACCCTTACCTTACCCTTAAGCGTTATTTCATATATGTGATATGATAAACCTACCAGTATAATATGGTCGTCGATATCCAGTTAAATACGAATATCCTACCACAACCGTGTAAATGTTGTTATATTTATTTATTATTTATTTATTAATACTTTATTGTACACAACACAACTTAAAAGATATTTCAAAACAAATCGCTTATATATGTGTAACAAGCGACGGTCTTATCGCTATCAGCGATTTCTTCCAGACAATCTTAAGATGGACTGGAATGAATGGAAGCACGGAAGAAATGGGTGGTCACGGTATAGGGAAAAAGAGTAGAAAGAAACAAAACAGAATTTAATGGTGAAAAAAAAACTTTTTTTAATAAACATAAATAGGCTACTTATAATATCAATATGATAATATACTACATAAACTATAATATGATACATAAAATATTAATATAGGAGTTTTTTAATCAAAGTGATAAGTAATGTGATCTAAGATGCTTTTTAAATATGGGTAGAGATTTGGCTTTTCTTAAAGGTAGTGGCAGATCGTTCCACAAGCGAGCAGCATGAACCGTAAACGGATTACTAAGAAAAGAACTAATATGCTCGGGAATTGCCAGTGTCAAATTTTCTGAGGACCTAAGTGATCGTTCATGTGTAGTGCTAAGAAATTTAAAACGCTCTTTAAGATAGTTGTGTAGCGTCACCATGGCTATTCAACCTCTTCATGGATAGTTGTTTGACTGATTTGAAAGAATCTGATTGTGGTTTCAGGATGGGTAAGTCACTGTTTCAATGTCTTTTATACGCCGATGATCAGGTGCTTCTTGCATCATCGGTGTGTGATCTACAACGAATGGTGACAATAATGAATGATGCGTTTAAAAGGCGAGGCATGAAGGTAAATGTAAAAAAGACGAAAGTTATGGTTCTGGAGAGGGATGAATCGAGAACAGAATGCAAGGTCACAATAGAGAGTGAGGAATTGGAGCAAGTAGATGAATTTGTGTATCTGGGCAGTTTGATTACTAGAGATGGAAAGTGTGAAAGAGATATTGAAAGAAGAGTAAAAATGGGAAATAGTGTAAATGGCGCCTTGTTCTCGATTACGGCAAATAAAAATATTTCACACCGTGCTCGATTAGCGATACACCAAGGAGTCTTGGTGCCAACACTTATGTATGGCAGTGAATCTTGGGTATGGCAGAGGAAGCACGAAAGTAGGATCAATGCTGTAGAGATGAGAGCATTGAGGAGTATGTGTGGGGTCAAACTGGTTGATAGAGTGAAAAATAGTGTGATTAGGGAGAAATGTGGTTTAAAGGAAGATGTAGTGACTAAGATTGAGAAAGGGATGATTCGATGGTTTGGCCATATTGAAAGGATGGATGAAAGGAGACTGATGAAAGAGATTTATAATGCGAGAATGGATGGTGAAGTCAGTCGAGGACGTCCGAGGCGGTCCTATAAGAATCAAATAGGAGACCTTTTGAAGAAGGGAAAAATACGGAGTCCTCGAAACCGACGAGCATGTATGAAAAGATTAATGACAGTTGAAGAAGCGAAAGAGATATGTATGGACCGTAGTACTTGGCGCTCAATAGTCTCTGCCTACCCCAATGGGAAATAGGCGTGAGTTTATGTATGTATGTATGTCTTTAAGATAGTGGGGAGTTGTAGGGTGGAAAATAATGGTATACAAAAGTAAAAGAGTACGAGTATTTCGGCGAAGGTGCATTATAGCCACTTGAGATTTGTACGAAATTCGTAAAAAAAAATGTTAAATTAGTTCTTTTAACGCCGGCGCTTAGATAATTTAGCGGCTAAATTTAACAGCCAATTTATTGACATAAGAAAATATATAAATAACTCATCAAGATTAATTCCGACTATAATTAAGAAATTGCTGGAACATTAAAGCAATGATTTACTATTATACTCAATGGAGGAAAATGTAAGGCTCCATATAACTGAAAATATCGCTTTCCAAAATCACGATCCCAATCTCGACTCTCGTATCTCAGCCAGGAATATCGAAAGTAGTCCTCCAAAACAATAACACGTGGTCGCATCATGCCGCAAGTTTGTTTACAAAGCAAATATAAGTGCATATAAAAACAGATGGCACGGTCGGCCGCGACATTCAGTGTGGCGGTCAGTGCGTTCGGGAGCGCACGTCTCGCGTCTCCGTACTAGTGGAAAGTAGCCAAATTGGTACTATTTTTAGTGTTACGGGAAGGTGGATGTGAGTATTGTTTGTTTATGTGTCAATATTTATTAGTGCTTTGTTTTATTCCGGGATTTTTTTTCGAAAATATTTTTTTAGTCTGATTAAATAAAGATAGAAAATGGTTAATGTTTTGTTAGTAATGTGTAAGTTGACAAATATGAAACGAGAAAATTTTAATATCACAATATAAATAATTAGAACAAAAATTTAGAATATTGGAAAAAAAATGAGACTACATATTTTTTTGTGTTAAAAATTTTATATGCTTTATAATTCTCATAAATAAAATATTAGTCTAGTTTAAGACTTAGTTGTAGCCGAGAATATTCTAGTAAGATATAAACATTTCAAATATTTATTCAAACATACATAGTTGTACTTCAACATTAAATCAAAGTCAAAGAAAATAATAAAGTTATTAAACTGTAAACTAATATGATTAAATAAAACATTGTATGAGCTCGTATGATGGAATAAAATACATGGATTAGAAGCAAATCCAGTTTTATAAATAATAATAACAATACTGGTGGGAAAAATTCATGGACATATTATGCATATAAAAAAGTAGAGGATAATAAAATATAACTTTGAGCAAAATCTCGAGATAATCATATTAGTAAGCATTATATGTATTACTTAACTAACGGCCCGGCCCAGCCTCGCCCGGGTGCATGTAGATTTCTCTACAATAATATGCACGTATTATACGAGTACATATAAACCTTCCTCTTGAATCATTCATATTTATAATATTATCATTAATACTCTTCGCAGCGTATGCGATGAAAGACATTTTATGGCTAATTTTTTTACACCTTCGGTTGGTTTTAATAGGAATTTCTAAAGATTTCTATAGTAATCTAGTACTAAATATAGCTTATGTTACTCAATAATAATGTAGCTTTCTAATGAAAAAGGAATTATTAAAATCGGTCCAGTACTTTTTGAGTTTATTCGTTACATACAAAAATACAAATCTTTCCTATTTATAATATTAGGGTAGATTATTTGTGCTAGTCCATCTTTGTACGATAAAAAGCTGCTTTACATTTGAAAGAAAACCCTTAAATTTGGAAACTCACACACAATGTTAAGATCAGCTTTAAAAATAACCATAAAATATTGTGTGATGTACACATAAATAAATTAAGTATAGAAAATAGCCGATTGTGATAAGACCGCATTGGAAGTCAATGAGTCATTAACCATTGTGCTCCATTTTCAAAAAAGTTTATAAAAAAAAAAACAAATATAAATTATTAATTACCAAACAAAACAAACACATTTAGAGAAAGTACAGCAGTAATAGGAGAATTAAAGGAGCAGGGAGAAGAGATTATAACAATTACGCTTCTGATTTTTTTATCGACCGTGAAAACTAAGCAATGATTCAGTACCGCAAAGATTAAGCTGGTCCATTACTCATTACGAATTAGTACAAATAGTAGCCAAAACTATGTGAACTCAAACAAAAAATATAGTTTGCTTACTTTTTCTTATCTTACCCTATCATATACCATACCGTCCAAGCGACTTTTGAGTCGAGTCCCTACCAATGTCCTGCACTGGCATGGCGTACCAATTAAAAATCGCGCAGTGGTCTTGTTCGATGTAAGAATGAGGATTACCGTATGGTTTTGTTTTCGGTCGCAGTCGGGATACACCGTGTAGTGTTTCTTTATCGTGACTTGTGTATATATAATTCTCTCTTCTCGCGTCTCATCTCATCTACTATGTCGATCGGTGAGAGTTGACATATTGATTCTTTATCTCGACTGCACTGCAATGTACCATCATTATTAATCATAAGCTCACAGTGAAATTTGTCCAATGCGATACTGTATGCCCGCACTTAATAAAAGTAGCGCTTCTGTAACGCTTCAATGAATCTGTTTTAGGGTGATTAGTTGGGAAGCGCTTCTTTCTATGCTTATTTATGGTATATATAAATTATTTATTGGGACAACTAATACTTGCATGTACATATTCTTATTTAAAACTTTACGATTGGTACATTTGTAGGCAAATGTAGAAACATTTTATGCTTATAAATTATTTCTGATTCTAATGTATCGTTCTTGCTGATGTAATTTTGGCAGATGCTAGAGAGCGCGTTCTTGTAGTGTTCGCTTTAAGGTGCCTAATCTTTATCGTTCAAAGTAGTTGTAAGGCCATTGACTCTGATAAGCTTATTATGGTGCAAAAAAAACTACTGAAAATGGACTCTTTCAAAATAACTTAAATCTATAATTGACACTTTTACTGGTGGTAGGTCTCTCATATGTGAGAGGCTGTCTGGGTGGGTTCCACGGCCACCGCAATGTATATTTCTCCCGTCAAACAGCAGTTTAAAAGCACTGTTGTGTATTGGATTGAAGGACATTGTAGCCAGAGTAATTACTGGACATATTGAGACTTAACATCTTATATTTAAGGTTGGCGAGCGCAGTGGAATGCCAAGCATTGCTTTGTAATTCAAGGTGTTTGGTTTTGCTACTGTTCATGGGCGGTCGCATCGCTTACCATCAGGCGAACGGCTTGCTCGTCTCGCCATTCAGGACAATAAAAAAAACACTCTTGTGGACAAGCCCAACAAAAGTAGTTTTTATCAATGTTTTACTAATTGCGTAGGATACAAATATATGTATTTGATTTTGAATAGATTCGTGATATCATGATAAAGAAGCGGTTGTCTAATAGTAGAATACTAATCAATACATAGAAATGCACATAACAGCAAAGTACATTAATTTTCGGCTGTGCATCTCTGGTTATTCATTGAGAAAAATTGTGTTATTAATGGTCAAATGATTATCATAACTATGGAGCTAACTAATAGTATTTAACTTCTGGCCAATACTCTTTTCTGCTAAAATAAAATGGATGACTTAACGTGACGCAACAAACACTTTAAATCACAGCTTTAAATGCATGTTACCAACGTGACTCGTGATACAAATTTCAATCGTGGATAGACTCTTTAATTTATTACCTACTTATTAAAATAATATGGTAATATACCCCGTGAGTTTACAACTCTAATTATATTAAATTATAAACAAAACTATATTCGATATAATATGTAAGTGAATAAAAAAAGAAGTGACGTCATATGCCGGTTAAAACCCAAACTAGACGAACATAGAATTAAAATAATTATACATCACTTACGGCGGTTTTCTGTGAAATATAAACGCACTACATAAAACAACATCAATTTATCTTAGGTTTTGTCCCGCGTAAAATCCTTCACATTAAGATAATTCAAGATTCAAATTAAAAAAAAAGCCAAGGATCGAGAAAGTGATAATTTCACTTAATTTTTATTCCCAAATACTGCATGGTTGCCGATCTAATAATGATAATGTTGCCTCTGTAATATGGACAACATTTGGTAAATAGATAATCTGCAATCTGGAATCTATTCTTACTATTTTGATAACAGCTTTCGGCGACATAAGATCTGAGACCATCTATACTATGGCAGCCGGCAGTCCATTATCATTATTTACGCACTGTTGGGCACGGGGATCTCCTAAAATAGTGAGTAATGTAGTGGAGACTTAGGCTTACTGCCTTCATAAAGGTGCCTTAATAAAGAGATTTTAGTCCAGATATATTTGCCTCTATCTTACTGGTGGTAGGCCTCAAATGTGAGAGGCCGCCGAGATATCAGCGCAATATAAATTATCCTGATAAATGCCAGTGTCAATTAACTGTTGTGTTTCGGATTGAAGGAAATTATATCCACAGTAGCTGCTAGACATAATGAGACTTAACATCTTATGTCTCAGGATGGCGAGCGCAGTGGAATGCCAAGCATAACATGCACAACACACATCGATATAGGTTGTATTTTCTTCGTTTTTTTTTAATTGTTTACAACGATAAAAATTATGATCCGAATTTACTACCTGGCATTACAGCACATAGATTATCTTTTCCAATTACTCGGAATAATTGCACCGGCTTCATTTTTTGTTGCTTGTATGGCTATCACTAAATCGTTCTTCATAGTATTACTAATTATTTATTTTATATAAATTGTTATTAATTAATAAACATTACATTAAAATCAAAGAGAAGCCAGTGTTCTCAGAAACTCGTTAAGACGGTATCTATGCATACATATTTCCTACAGTAATTGCTACAGCGTACGATATGTAAATCTTAGAACAAACTCAGATGAATAAAAAATATGAAATGTGTGCTATTTATTTATATACGGCATACAAAAACTACAACATACTACACTATATTAGGTGTTTATTTTTAAATTTCTAACTTATGAAAATTCCAAATATATATTGTTACATAAATATTTACATAATAAGAAAATATCTCAGATAAGATTCTATTCTCGGGACCTAAAAAAAAGTCATAAATTAAACTAATAAGTAATAATAAATAATATAATTGCGCGTTCGCTAATGTTACTCATCCAACCAATTGCAACAGATAACCGATATTGCTTATAGTTGATTTTTTATGATATAATGAGACAAGATAGAAAACTTTCTATAACAGTTTATTTATGGAAACGCTCGATGGGCCAAGGTCCTGAGATCCAACAAAAAATCAATTGAAGGAAAGGAAATATAATATCAATAATAAATTGATAATTTTCCAAGATACTATTATCGGCAAACAACGCCTTGCCTTAGAAACTCCGTTTAATGTAAATTCACGTTGTCTTTACCTTAAAGTATCATAGAAATTGGCTACTTCAATAGTAAATTTACTCATAGTGAGTCCGCCTCAAATGATAGTTTTATTATTACATTTAGAGAGTAAGATATCGAGCCGCCCCCTTCCATTCACCTGTCCTTTTTCATTTCCTTTGCCCTCCATTTTAAAACGGAAACGCATATATTATCAAAACGCGTTATGCAGGGTGACAAAACAACTATGTCCGATTGATAAAAGTGTTATCAGGGGGTTACTCCGACACGACGTTCGAATATTCGTTCGACGTCCACGTATAGGTTAAAAAAAATTCTAAAAATCAACATTATTCTTCATGATCCTTATAATTCGCTTCGTACTTAGTCTAAGGTAACGGTGTTCGGTAGAGGATTCGGACATTTTGTAAAGCATTAGCCATTAAGGTATATTCTGAAAGTTTTACGTTCGATATTCGAACATTCGTTGTCGTGCCGGAGTATAGAGAAACACCCCAGGCATCATTAATGTATTCTAATTACCCGTTCCACATATCATGATAAAGACAATTCTCAATAAAGTAAATTAAAAAGGAGGGAACCTCACATTACACTTCTTACAACCGCATTCGTAATAACTTGACAAACAACTTTTCAGAATGGTTTCTTAGATTTACGCGAATGTTACACATTGAAATAAAACTATTATTTACGGATTTTATCGCGGATTTTGTTTAATTTTTACATTAAACCAAATAAATAAATAAATATATTAAACTAAATCCGCGATAAAATCCGTAAATAATAGTTTTATTTCAACTTTTCAGAATTATCGGAATATGTGTTCTTGTTGTCAGAATTTGAAATATTGCTATATTTTAGCGTAATATTGATACTAAAATGTGTATTTTAATTTACTATAATGATATAATTTACTCTACAAGGTAGTTTTAGGACAACAAACACAAGGCAACTTAAAATTCTGCAAAGAGACGCGACGATTTTTTGTGATTTTTTAAATATCATCGTGTTTGGGTGGTAAATCCATAGTTTCTGCTAAAATAATAATTCAAACGTACGTACGCGAGGGCGTACCATAGTGTATTTAAAAATAAAAGGGTGTAGACTTCTATATCTTAAAAATATCTTAAAAAAAACTATGTATTTGACAGCCTCCGTGGCGGAGTTGGTTAGACGCCGCCTGTGAAACGAGAGGCCGCGGGTTCGATCCCCGCACCGAGAGAAATATTTGTGCGGCCCACAAATATTTCTTCCGGGTCTGGGTGTTTGTGAAACCGAAAAGTCTCTCGTAGTTCCTGATACCCACGACACAAGACTCGATCTTAGTGTGGGGTCAGGACTATGTATGTGACTGTTGGGTGTTATTTATTTATTTTATTTATTTATTTACTAACCAAATACTACGAAAAATCTTTAGTAGCATTGTGTCTGAAGTCACTAAAACTACGACCCGGCTTCGAGTCCAGTAGCAGTCTTGGTATACCCTGTGTCTTAGATTATATACTCGTCTAGATGACACATCACACCTCACCGCGCGGCTCAAAAAAAGTCTACCAAATTTGGTAGACTCGCTTCTCACGTACGTCAGTGTCATTTGAACTACATATGGATAACGTGCTCCCGAAAAATAATTAATTATGCCGGTTTGTGCTGTCGAATTGTATCGCAATTGTGTGGGAAAACTGTATAATAATACCAATATCACTTTCTATCGGTAACATTATTGTTAAACCACTATTATTTGAAGAAAACATGAACTTTTAATTCATTATTTTGAAGATGAGTTTCATTGGCCAGTGTTGTCAATTTATTACTAGGAAAATTTGTTGAAACTATGGGAGAAACTATAAAACACAAATATCATTACATAATATTTCGATCAGAATAACAACAAGAAGAATGGCATTATTTATTGAATGAGTAAATAAAACTTACTTACACGATATTAATGAAACCCACGACGGCATGCACTTCATAGTAATTTTATTAATTCTTTGCCTTGCATGTACCATTCAAAATTTCATAAACGGGGTACTGCTATTGTCATCTTTGAAGAAACAGCGAGAACTTATTCAAGGTCCTAATAATATTTTTAGACTTCCTATGGATTCCGTACTAGCAAATTGCTGGAGAGACATTACACAGCGGAAACGAAAAGAAGACCATTCGTAGCCTCACATGACTTCAGTTGTGTGTTCCGAACATTTTACTTATGATGATTTATATTTTACATAAATACAGAAATCAGATAACAGCCCAGGCAATAAATCCAAAGAGTTAATTCTATTCGGAAACAAACACTAGGAGATGGGTTTAGATCTTTATTGTTTTTACTAAAATGCGTTATAAATATAATTAATAGTATGATTACTTTAAATAAAGAAAAAATATTTTATTTAACCTATTTTGTATATCAAATAATGGGGAAAAGTTAAGTTAATAATCTGGAGTAGGCATCCCTAAACACACACACCTTGACAGTTGGATTACAATAATTACACGACCCGTACTCACACATATCAACGAAAGTGAGGACACTTTTAGCGCATCGTTTGTTGACATTGCTCAATCTAGACGAGTATATAATCTAAGCCCTGTGTATATTTTTTAATACTACAATTGAGATACCCAAATGGGCTTCTAGAATTGGTCAGGGTTTATTTGTAATAATGTCAAAAGCGGCAATAATTATTTACTACTTTGCTTTTTTGCCTTATACAATAAAATAAATTACTATGTAATTAGTTTAAATGTCTACTTATGTGTCACAGTTTTTATTCTGATTACTATGGCGATTATTTTAAAAATAAACATGTCACACATTTATAATAATAGTACTGTTCTTATCACAGTCGTGTTTAAGATCAAATTTCTTGATAACGTAAGAATAATCTGAAAACAGGTGGAATAGTATTGCACACTTATTCCTGCGTCTTAAGGTTCATTTTTGTATGTTAACTAGCTAGATTTTGTACGCGAATTACACTGGCATTAGTACTAGTACTACTGTTATTTATATAACTACGATTGTTAAGGGTATGAACGTGGAGATCGAGGGTTGATTATGTAGTTAGGTATACTTCCTATACGTAAGAAAAATCGTTTATAAAACAGGGTAGAGATCATCACTCGTTAGCTGAATTGTGTAAAGGTTAAAATTACTACACATGTAATTATTGAAATATATGGCCTAATAACTCTCAATCGAAATTTTCAGTTTAGAGTAGGCCCGTGCCCTGTAGAGAAACAGTGATCAATAATTAATAAACAGGTAGTATGATAGTAAATAATTGCAATTTATCACAAAAAAAAATTAGTTGCACAAAATATCCGAATATTATTTGCGACTCGTTTGATTTTTTGACAGTAAATGTTTCATAAGAAAAAGTTTAAAGGTTGCAACTGTTATATCAGCCAAAATAGCGACAATTTGAGAATCAATCAGTACACCGGTTTTGATCAGGCCAACAGTGAGGCCGGCATAATAAATTCAACCGGTAAATAATAATCAACTGCCTCCAAGTACCTAGCTGTCTTGATAGCACGGCGTGTAGGTCTAACATTAAATGCAGTGCCAGATTACTAGAACCATTTAAAACATACTTAAAAGTGTTAATTGTTTATTTTATTGCTAGTCTTTTATTGATTAAAAAGAAAGAAGAAAAAGAAGAAAGTAAAATAGTTCACCATTGACTGCATCTATGGCACATTTGTACTACCGTACAATTATAACGCCCAGGTCTCGGGTTCCAATCCTTTATCGGATTTAGCGAAATAATATTTGCCTATTCGTTATTAGCCGGGATGCAGGAATTTGTGCCCGATATGACGATAGGCTCACCCCCTATCAAATGGTGAGATGGTACACACCAGGGGAAACCTGGGTATCCTGGTAGCAACTCTGCCTATACCTTCTGAGAAAAAATCCGTGTACAATGCACTGGGGTAAACAAGTACTGGAATGTTTTGTAATAACGTGTATCTAATACACTGACTGACACATGTATTCTGACTTTTCGGATTCATGTGTGTATTGATAGTCAATCACTACGCACTATAATGATGAAGGAAAACATCATGAGGAAACCTGCATACCACAGCGATTTGTATGAATTTCTATGGTATATAAAGTCTGCTAACCCGCACTAGGCCAGCGTGGTGGACTACTTGGCGTAACCACTCTCAATCGTACTCTCGATTGTAGAGTGCCCTGCAGTGGGTCGTCATAGTACATACAGCTGGAAGTTCCTTTCAGTGTTTTTAGACCATAATCCATTATGCCGAAAAACCTTTGTTTCTATAAACGCAGATATTTTAGTGCGGAACTGAATCCGTACTTTGATTTTTGCCTTCATGAGATATGAACCAAATATAGACAGAAGGTATTCCTCGTTTCGCTGGCACGGTGCCCACACTACACGGGGCAGCCCGATCGATTCTTAAGTGTATTCTTAAGTGTTCTTATGTGTGTTGATTACACAACAATACAAACATTTTATCGCCTATATAATATATACCATAGGAGTATAGTGTACATATGCCACTATATTAATCTCCAATTTGCTCGATGCTTCATGTTATATATTGTATGTTATACGTCACGTTATTTTTAATTCATACATAACTTTAATAGAATGTATGATAACATGTACGGTTAATTAGGGGTACACCGAGTTTGTTACGTACTGTATTAGTTCATGTATATTCACTGCAGGGCACGAGACTGTTCTTCAATCAAAAGTACGATTAAGAGAGGTTAAGTCATATAGTCCACCACGGTGGCCTAGTGCGGGTTAAGTTTAGGTTTTACATACTATAGACACCCACAAATCGTTATGGTATCCAGATTTTCTCCAGAGTCACGTGTGCGATTTTAATAGGTAAGTTCGGCCACCAGTTAGTTTATGGGCGTCTATCACGGGCACAAGTCACGGAGAGAGCACAGCGCCTCGTAGCGTGCCTGCAACTACAATGGTCCCTATTACTCGTTGGTTATAATAAGCAGGGGATGACGTGGTAGAGTTATAGCGCCCCTTTGCCTCTCGACAATTGCCGAAGATTCCTCCCGACTCATTTCTTATAAATACAAGAAAATAAAATTGTATATATTATCATATAAATACACCTGCCTCCGTTTCTTTGCATTGACTTAAGGTCGACGTGGAGAAATTGCCATCAGGCCATAGAGCATTAGGCATTAAGTCCGCCTTTACTATTCAAATTGTACAATAGTAAAAAAAATGTAGTAAAATAATTGTATTCAGTGACTATTGTTTGTTGTATAATCACAGTAAATACAAATTAAATCCTTGGATAAAAGTGATTAAGGCCAAAACGAGGATGAATCTGTTATCAATACAAAAAAACAACTACAATTTAAAACTTAAATAACAATAAAAAAATATTAAGTAATAATTGCATTTTTCAACTCACTTGAAATGAAGCTCGGATTATCGTCTTGCGAATAACCGCACTCAATGAAATGAACTTACAAATTCCATATTTATTAACATCCATAAATCCACGATTTGAGTTGCAAATATAAATTTCTGTAAATAAATAACTGCTTATTGTGAGGTCAATGACCTTACTGAGGACACGGGACTTCGGATACGAAATATTTATTAACGAACAAAGGTAATTTGTTTCTCCAAATTATGAATATTGAGTAAATACATACTTTATTTTTAAGTTTATTGACCCTATAAAATCCAAGAAGATTTAAGACTCATTTTCCTATTCGGGCAAAATTTGAGTATCATACTAAAATTGATACCTTTGTAGTTTTATATTAAACCACTCGCTTGTGATATCACTACTGTATGAAAATAGTTTTTTCCGATTACTAATAATGTGCCTACTTCATGTGAATACATGATGCAATGTTGCATCCGCAAAAACCAAAGGAAATCGTTATTCTTGTATTATTATTATTATTTTTATATATAAATAGGTCTGACGAGCTTTATTTTGCTCATACATACATACATAAACTCACGCCTCTATTCCAGAAGGGGTAGGCAGAGATGCTAGGACACGCACATTTAGCCATGTATGTTCCATCCCACGATGTGATAGGTGGCCAGCCCTTCGCCATATCGAACACAAATTCCGGACTCTGGGCTGATAATGAATAGAAAAATCCAACCAATCACTTTGCCCAACCAGAGATTCGAACCCGAGACCTCAGCTTTGTAACCCTACCCTAGTACAACTACGCCACCGAGGCAACCGTATTTTACTAATGCCTAATTTATACACTAAATATGATTTACATGTGCAGTACGGAAATAATATTTAGGGTTTTTGATCTAAAAATATATTGTCATTTATGTTTTAACTCACTGACTAACAATATGGCGGTAAACTTTGCGGCGGGTTAGGCCGCCCGCAGGTAGGGGTAGGTAAGTAAATGAGTACTCAGGGTAATTACGTGGTTCAGGCTTTAATAAATTCGCATCACTGTTTACACCCGGCACTGTTGCTGGTGGTATGCAACAGGAGTCACTGGCCTTCGCTGGACACTGATCCGGGTCTTCGACACGTGGCGGAACCCGGCGACAGCTCGCCGGCGAAGTCTGCTGCCACGTGGCCGGATACGGTGCGCAGGACAGTGGCGGGGCGCAGGCTCGGGCACAGCACGGGCAGGTAGCGGTGCGAAGCAACAGCGGGTAGTAAGCCAGGGCACGGAGTCAGCACCCCGTGGCGGAAGCAAAACGAAGTAGGCGAAAAACGAAGAACGCCAAGAACTCGAAGAACGAAGAACGAAGAACCCCAGCGGGTTCGGAAAGACGCGTGGTAGCACTCGGCTTTCAGGTTATAGAAAAGAGGCGCGAGCGACGTTACACGCGTATTTAAGCAAGCGCCGATGACAGTTCGCACGTCACGTTTGACAGATGTCAGAGATTGAATCAACCAATCAGCGCAACGGAGGCGTTGATTGGCATAGACAATAGGATTTATGCCGACTATTGAACCATAGACCGCAAATATTAGAGGTGACACTCTCATAACGTCACATTTTTATTGTTTACATTTATCGAAGTAGTTCTAGGTCAATTATTATACTTTATGAAAACTTTTAGAAATTGTCTTGTAATGGGAACTGAATCGGTTGCCTCTCAGTTAAAGACTGGCATCTACATATTATGCCACATAGTCTGTTTTTAATTAATAATTCTGCATGTAGCTTTACGTAATTATCTTTTTTTTTATAATATAAAAGAAAAATGTCTCAGTACCGGAATGGAATCCTTTTAACTTATACTCAGGTCTTTATTGGCAACTAAGCCACAGATTGTCAGAATTTTATTATAAACTCATTTGCAAAAAAAAACGGGCACCTAAGCAATGAACCATTTCAAATGTTACTATTGGTTTGTTTGATAATTATAGGTAGTTTTACTCTCACAATTTTGTAAATTAATAAGCAAATAATCGTTTTCGTCAGTATCATCATCAAATTTTGATAAAATTTATGGGTTTTAATGCTAAAGTTCACTAGTAGTGTATGTTCGCTAGTAGTGCATATGCTCGTGAAGTAAAAGTTAACAAAGATTTTTGTTTGTTTTTTCTTTAATAAAGTAAAAGCAGATAAATGTTTAGTATCGAGTGTGACCCCCTCTAGCTGAAATCACAGCTTCAATTCGTCTGGGTATGCTAGCGAGGATATCCCGGATACTTGCTTGCGGAATACGTTCCCACTCCGCGGTAATCACATTCTTCAGCTCTCTGATGGTCTGCGGAGCCGGTTGTACTGATCTCACGCGTCGTTTCAGAACGTCCCAGACATGCTCTATAGGATTGAGGTCGGGACTTCGAGCTGGCCAATCCAAACGACGAATGCCGACCTCTTGCACATACGCTTCCACATCGTCAGACCGGTGGGCGCGAGCGTTGTCGTCCATAAAAATTGAGTCTTCACCTAAAGCGGCCAATGCGGGTTGCGCATGAGGAATTAGAACTTCCGTTATGTATCGATGTCCAGTCAGTGAGCCGTTTTCAATGAAGACTAACTCTGTACGATCCATTGAATTTATTCCTGCCCAAAACATAACAGAGCCCCCACCATAAGGTGTGATTTCTTCAAAACAAGCCTCTGCAAAGCGTTCTTCTCGTCTTCGTAGCACTCGCCGACGTCGATCTTCACCGAACAGAGATATCCTGGCTTCATCGGAGAACAATACCCTATTCCAGTCTTCTTGAGTCCATGACTCACAATTTCGAGCAAACCTAAGCCTGGCAACTCTGTGCTCACGGAGTAACTTAGGGCCGCGGGCCGGGCGATGACTGTGTATATTGGCCGTGAGAAGCCTCCTCCTGATCGTCCATAGACTAATATGCACATTTCTTACTTTTTCGAGGTTGTTCTTAAGGTCCACATACGAAGACTTGCGATTTCTCAATGCGCGACTCACAAGAAAACGATCATCCCGTGGTTGGGTACATGGTTTTCTTCCAGAACCAGGCTCAATCCTATAGAGCATGTCTGGGACGTTCTGAAACGACGCGTGAGATCAGTACAACCGGCTCCGCAGACCATCAGAGAGCTGAAGAATGTGATTACCGCGGAGTGGGAGCGTATTCCGCAAGCAAGTATCCGGGATATCCTCGCTAGCATACCCAGACGAATTCAAGCTGTGATTTCAGCTAGAGGGGGTCACACTCGATACTAAACATTTATCTGCTTTTACTTTATTAAAAAAAAAAACAAACAAAAATCTTTGTTAACTTTTACTTCACGAGCATATGCACTACTAGCGAGCATACACGACTAGTGAACTTTAGCATTAAAACCCATAAATTTTATCAAAATTTTATGATAATACTGACGAAAACGATTATTTGCTTATTACTTTACAAAATTGTGAAAGTAAAACTACCTATAATTATCAAACAAACCAATAGTAACATTTGAAATGGTTCATTGCTTAGGTGCCCGTTTTTTTGCAAATGAGTTTAGTTCGTCTACAATATTTTGGTGTGCGAATTCACATGTTATTAAATTGGGCATATAATATTATTAGTATACGAGTAGAAATGCTTTTTGTTAATATTATAAAATAAATAAATAACACCCGACAGTCACATACATAGTCTTGACCGCACACTAAAATGGAGTCGTGGGCATCAGAAACTACGACTCGAAAGAAATATTTGTGGGCCGCACAAACATTTCTCTCGGTGAGGGGATCAAACCCGCGGCCTATCGTTTCACCGGCGGCATCTAACCGACTGAGCCACGGAGGCTGCCGATAACATAACTGTTTGCGCAATCAACTGGTGTGGTCGCGGTCGGTATTCCTATTGTCTGGACATTTAACATCAAGTCATATGAGGAGACCACTAACCTGGATATCCACTGCCGTTTGCTGGATGATTCACTGACACATGGAGCCTCGATGTCACACCCAAGGGGACAGTAAAAAATATTGAAAAATATCACACGCCGAGATGTTTCTTATGGCCGACCGAGTGCCGAAGTGACGGGCAGCGCAACGCCCCTCCCGAGTCCATAGTTTTGTAGCCTACCTACATATAAAATGATAAAAAATGCCCGAACAATAACAATACCGGGTATCTCAAGACTGCTACCGAAAACGAAGCCGGGTGGTAGTTTTAGTGGCTACAAACACAATGCAATAAAAAAAATCGCATAGAAACGCGACAATTATTTTTTATGATTTTTTAAATATCGTCATTTTTGGGTAGTAAATCCATAGTTTTTGCTAAAATAATAATTTAAACTCTTTTATACCTTAGAGTATTAATAAATAATAGGGCATACACTATTATTTTAGGATAAAATGTATTTACCACCCAAATATGGTCATAGGAAAAAAATAACGAAAAAAAAATTATTGCCTTTTTTTGCAACTTTTTCTGTTGCATTGTGTCTGAAGTCGCTTAGACTACCACCCGGCTTCGTTTTCGGTAGCAGTCTTGATATACCCTGTATATTTAAAACGATCTAAATATGTTTATTTTATATTTTATTTGTAGTCCATAATTTCGCCACACGGCAATGAATATATGTAGATGAAGTTTAATTGTGCATTTCTTGTCACGTATTTGTAACTAAGATGGAATCTGCTTTATCTTTACATTATAATTACTCTCTTATTACTAGTTGTTTGTCATTATCGTACTAATACTGCACAATTTATGAGGGCCATAAATATTTATATAATATATTATATTTAGTGAAGTAGTAAACAATTAATTACGTATAAATTTATAAATAGTTACGTTACCAATAGATGTCACAATATGCAGTATTTATATTTCAAATGAAGAAATTATAATCAATCTTATTCGAGCGTTTGTGCTGTTTTTTTTACAATTTCCTATCTGTACCATACAGTTCGTCCTACTGGAGAGCGCGGGCCTTCTATACAATCGAGAGTTGGATTGACAGTTGTTATGCTATACCGGGTATCTCAAGACTGCTACCGAAAACGAAGCCGGGTGGTAGTTTTAGTGACTACAAACACAATGCAACTAAAAATTTCGCAAAGAAACGCGACAATGATTTTTTATGATTTTTTAAATATCGTCATTTTTGGGTGGTAAATCCATAGTTTTTGCTAAAATAATAATTTAATCACTTTTATATCTTAGATTATTTATAAATAAAAGGATATACACTGTTATTTTAGGAAAAAATGTATTTACCACCCAAATATATAGGAAAAAAATAACAAAAAAAAATGGTCGTTTTTTTTTGCAACTTTTTCTGTTGCATTGTGTCTGAAGTCGCTTTAACTACCACCCGGCTTCGTTTTCGGTAGCAGTCTTGATATACCCTGTATAGTCCACCACGCTGGCCTACTACAAGTTGGCGGACCTTACATACCATAGAAATTCTTACAAATTCGCTATGTTATGCAGGTTTCCTCACGATGTTTTCCTATATCGTTATAGTGCGTGGTGATTAACTATCAATACACACATGTGTCCTGGGATTTGAACCCGCGACCGCCGAGAGCAGGTTGGCAGCCGCGTTTGGTTCGTATACCAATCGGCCACCACGCATTTCTACAAATATATATAAAATATATAACATTTACAAGCCACTGCTGTTAACTCTACACGTATGTTGGCTTAATTAATACACAATAATACACTAAGACGATAACTCTATTTGTGCCAAAATTACCATATCTATTGACAAATACATAAGGAAAAAGTAATCGACAGCCACTTACTGCCGTACTCAGAGATATTTAATGTCAATTAAATTATTACTTAGTGTTTATTTTACGAACAAAATCTTTACTAAGGAACGATTTAATTGACATTAAACGTCTCTAAGTGCGGTCGTCAATAATCGCACTGATCCATCTAAACGCAGATCATCAGTTTGGCACTTCATTTTTACATTACATTATTATTCATATTTGAACTACTAATACTTCACAAGTTTCATAATGAAGTTCTTAATATATCAATCATTTTTTAATACTTGCATGTTATTAAAAACTATGGTATATTTAGTGCGGCTTACGTATATCAAATAAATAAATACAAATTCTAATGGACCCAACATTCCCAAACAAAGCTATGACTCTATAATACGATTACAGAACTAAGTCTTGTGTCAAGAGTATCAGAACGTACGACAGACTTTTGGTCTCACAAACACACCATTATACATACATAATATGTACATATATGCATGACAGCATGTTTTTATTAGATCATAGTTTCCACTTAGTAATACGCCATATCTACAGGGTATATCAAGACTGCTACCGAAAACGAAGCTGGGTGGTTGTTTTAGTGACTTCAGACACAATGCAACTAAATATTGTGCAAAAAATTGTGACAAATTATTTTTGTCATTTTTTTTCTATCGTCTTATTAGGGTGATAACTGTATAGCTTTTTCTGAAATAATAGTGTACACCCTTTTATTTTTAAAGACGCTATAGTTCGCAAGGGTTTAAATTATAATTTTAGCCAAAACTATGGATTTACCACCCAAACTCGACGATATTTAAAAAATAATAAAAAATAATTGTCGCGTTTTGTGGCGAAACTTTTAGTTACATTGTGTTTGTCACTAAAACTACCACCCGGTTTCGTTTTCGGTAGCAGTCTTGATATACCCGGTATAATTAATGAAGTAAGTAGATAAAGTGCATGAAAAACAGTGCAATGTCAGATACATCAAAAAAACCTTATTAACCTTATTTTGGCGTCGTAACTTTCATCTTAATCACCTTGGAACAACATTAGACAAAAAGACTAAATTGATAACAACATAATAATATACTTATTAGTGGCAATTGGCAAGTTAAATTAAAATTTACATACAAATAAAAAATAATTTAATTAAAAATTAAAAGACTGACTTCAATGTGCACTACAAAGAAATAAATAATATATATTTCATTGTGCTAGTACACATTGATTAATTTTCTTATTGACTAGATTAGCCAACAAATTTTAAATACGTAATATTTTGAAGGCGGGTCGCCAAGTGACGAACACGACGACCTACACTTAAATTTAATTTATGTAAAACATCCTAGCGAAAAACACGCAATTTTACACGCAATATTAATTTGTCTAAATCTATATAAACTCACGCCATTCTCCCCGAAGGAGTATGCAGAGATTCTCCTGGTATCAACTAAGACACCCACGTTACGCCTTGTGTTTTTTGTCCTTCGGTGTGATAGGGTCGAGAATCTATAGCCATATCGGGCGCGAATTCCCCACGTACGCCCCTTTCTACTTTCCCCTTTCCATCCCCCCCTTTGTAGTAATAAACTTATATTGAACCTAATGTAAAAAGAATTCTGGTCTGGTAGTTCCTGATACCCACGACACAAGACTCGATCTTAGTGTGGGGTCAGGACTATGTATGTGACTGTTGGGTGTTATTTATTTATTTATTAATTATTACTGTACTGTTCAATTTTGAGGAGTTCTGCCCTTCAGGTCCAAAGATATTCATCAGATCTTCACAATATTTTGTTTGGTCTAATCTATCATATAATACTCTTTGACAAAAAAGTTATTTTTAAGTCAGTTAAGAACTGCCGGAGATTGAGTATTTACAATTGTACCTATTTTCTACCCCCCACCCTTTTCCCATTTTCACCCACCCTTTGTTATAATACTGGGTATCTCAAGACTGCTACCGAAAACGAAACCGGGTGGTAGTTTTAGTGGCTACAAACACAATGCAATTAAAAATTTCGCATAGAATCGCGACAATTATTTTTTATGATTTTTTAAATATCGTCATTTTTAGGTGGCAAATCTATAGTTTTTGCTAAAATAATAATTTAAAGTCTTTTATACCTTAGAGTATTTATAAATAAAAGGGTATACACTATTATTTTAGGATAAAATATATTTACCACCCAAATATGGCCATAGAAAAAAAAATACAAAAAAAATTACGCTTTTTTTTTTGCAACTTTTTCTGTTGCATTGTGTCTGAAGTTGCTTAAACTACCACCCGGCTTCGTTTTCGGTAGCAGTCTTGATATACCCTGTATCCATCCATCCATCAGCCAAAGGAAGTCCACTGCTGAACATAGGCCTCCCCCAATGATTTCCACAGAGACCTGTTGGAGGCAGCCTGTGTCCAGCGACGTCCCGCGACCTTTACCAGTATACTTTATACCCTGTATACTTATACTTAATTTAACGCAAAAAGAATTAATGCTAACTGTTCAATTTTGAGGAGTTCTGGTCGGCAGATCCGAAGATATTCATCAGATCTTTACCAAATTTTTATGGTATCAACCCTGTACATCAGGCTTTCCGACAAAGAAGAAATTTTCAAAATCGGTTCCCAATTTTTGCCGAAATCGCGTAACAAACATACAAAAAAAAGACGGGTTGCACTCCGGGAGTGCCGGCAGAAGTGAAAACTTGATTATTAACGTTGAGCATGTTTGATATTTTGGAATGGTTAGGGAATAATTTTGCACCAATTGCTTTATCAGTATAAAAGTACTATCATTTATGTGGTAGAATACAATATTCATTTATTGCGCTATCGTACACAAACATGACAATTTATATTACATTAAAAATTTAACACTTTAAAACTATTACAATTATTTTACATTAAAAAGTTTATCTCTCCGAAAAATCAACTTTCATCCATAATTTCAACGACTTTTTCACCATCATCATTACCAGAACTATCATCGCCAATCTCTAAAACTGATACGATAGGTTTATGGTAGCTGAAGTAAGAAACGAACAGTTTTCATTCGAACCTATTTAAATGTCTAATAAAGACCGCATCAATAGTAGTTTTGTATTTCGTTGTGCTAAGATTGCGATCATTCGACATAGTTAAACCAAATTCATTATTTAAAAATTCAATTAATAGTTGATTTTTATCGTCTGCGAAGTTTATGTTGAAATCTCCACTCAAAATCATTGGCAATTCATCAAAGCTTTATAAACTGACAGCTAACTGACAGCTGTCTACTCTCCATCCGTCTTACGCTTTTCGTCTTACGATCAGGTCACGTGTCCTGACGCGAGTTTAAGATTTTATACCCATTACAGAAAAAGTGCTCAACGCCGCTAAAGAAGTTTTCACTTCAAAAAATTCAGTCGAATTGATTACCTCCTCTTTTGAAGTCGGTCAAAAAATCGACAAAAATTACTTATAGAGATTGGAACACAAAGCTCTAAATCGGAAGAGAATGGGCTCAATAATAGATGGTCTGAAATGACAGTGTTTAAAAAATACGAGCCACGCATGCTGGTGGAAGGTCTCTCATATGTGAGAGGCCGCCTGGGTAGGTACCACCGCAATGTCTATTCCTCTCGCCAAACAGCAATGTAAATACACTTTTGTTATCTGATTCGGAGGACACTGTAGCCAGATTAAATACTGGATTTTAGGTATCAGGAGGGCGAGCGCAGTAGAATGTCAAGCAACTGTTTATGAGCGCCCGATAGCATCAGCGGTCGTATCAGGCTAATGGCCAGAAGGTCACGCCATTCATTGCACTAAAAAATCTTTCAAAACTGCATGATGAAATCTTTGAAATTACATAGGCACTTTTTGTAATATAATTTTAAAAGGCCTGAGGTTTAAATAGTATCGCCATTTTACGAGCCATAAACAACGACCATATCCATAATGGTGTGAAATATAAGTGCAAAAGGTTACATTATATTATTAATTAACTCCGTGTTTTTGCTATTATTGTCTTGAAACACAACTGCGAAGTAATTTGAATCGATTAATGCCTCGCGTAGATTACCATTTATTAATAAGCAGATTGTGAGCGATAGGTATCTGTAGAACATTTAATCGTGACTTTATTGATGCAACATTACTGGTTTAAAGTCCAGTCTTTTCTATACTACACATGTAAAATTATTTATTTATAAATTCTTTATTATGCACTGCAAATACAAATATCTAACATTATTAAAAATTAAAAGCGCTTAAAACTAGGGTAAGCAATCGGCGGTTTGATCGCTATCGGTGATTTCTTCCAGACAACATTTACCTGCATGGTATTGAAAGGAAGCAAGGATGAAGAAGTTGGTTCCAAAAAATAAAGCACAAACAACAATCAGAAAAGAGTATACAAAACATTTGGTATACAAACATAGATTTTTATTTAACATACAAAGACTTCATTAGATATAAATATAGTACTCTAAATAAACTATAATCCCATCAAAAACATCCTGTAAAAAAAATCCAAATAAAAAAAATAGATCGACTTGGCCAGCAGCATTATGTATAAATTGTACGATACATTATGTTTTCATGCGATGGCCAAGTCGATCCATTTATTTAAAACGTAAAGAATTTTTAATATTGATATGGTAATAACTAACGTAATAACTTTATATAAATAATCGACTTGGTATAACATGCATCTCACAACTTTTTGCGGTAGAAAACCTGAGCTGCGAGACTTGGATTTTTTTTACAGGATGTTTTTGATGGGATCTCACGTCTTTTTGTAGAGTCCTACTTTTTTTCCTTTTCGGTACTTCTTACTTCTAGAATATCACTAACGATTTTTCTTAAAGCCTCTGTCTTATGGATTTTTCTTATTTTTGTAGGTATCAATTTATCACAAATATAGCGGATTTGATTATTAATGTTCTTTCTTTCGTTGTAATTGATATTTTCGAGTTATTTAATCTATTTATTTGCAAGTTTTTCTTCGTCATGTTTTTCTAGAGGAATGTTGTACAGTTTCATGGGCTGAATACACCATTTCCCTCTCTATATCCCCTCCTGTTATGCCTCATGTACATAGATATCTATCTACAACTATTATTCCATTATATACGGGTACAATGATTCATTAACTGCAAATATAACTTTGTAATCCTATACATTTATATGGGATTACAAAGTTATTCACGCAGTTGGTCTATCTAGAAAACTAGGCACAAATTATGAAATGTTTGAATTTTCCCTTACTTTAGACACTAAACACTAATTGTATTATAAATTTGAAGGTTCTATGTCTGCTAGAAGTGCCTTAGACTTTTGATGATCGGTCAGTCAGTCAGTGAGTGACAAAATTAAGAAAGTTTGACATGCTACAATTCTTAAACTACTAGTTCAAATTAGTAACTGAAAATTCAGGCTTCATGCTTTAGCCACAACGAAGTTATAGGGGGTTGAAAATGGTCTGAATTGCTTCGAGAAAAGGATGTTACGGCCTATAGCTCGACTTACGGGGGGCTCGGCCGCGCCCCCAGATACGATATAGAAAATATTGCTTAAGGGAAAAAAGTGGAAATGTTAAAAAGATATCGCTCAAGCGAGCAGCATGGACCGTAAACGATTTTACTAAGAAAAGAACTGGTATGCTCGAATATCGCTAAAATCAAATTTATGATGGAATATACAAATTATTTTATGATTAAACGTGAATCATTGATTAATTACAGTTATTGTAATTTGTTTCACATAATAATATTTTCTGTCGTAAAAGGCATGACATGTGCATGATCGTACATAAATGAAATAGCGTTTAGGCGAAATTTGTTTCGTTTTATAATAAATTTAATATAAAGAAATTCGATCATTTTGTTTACAATAATAATTTCTGCACTACAATGGCAACTAAAAAAAATAATCATGAAAAGAATGCGCAATGAGTAAGATGTAAACAAAGCTGACCTTGACATTGAGTCCGTGGCATTCTCGAAGAATATGGACTTAAGTACTTACAATATTAAACGGTAGCTCATTTACTTTCATTAGGTATAAATTACCATCAAATTAGTCACATGTTTACGCTAAATCGTAAACACGTGGGATTGGTTAAGAACAGGTAGAGAATAGTAAAATGCATTATCACATTCCCCTCATTTAGAATGGGTATTGGCAAGTGTACAGATTTTTTCGCTCTGCTGTCATAGTTTTAAGCCAAGAAACAATGGGTTATTGTGCTCATTATACATTGTAGAACAATTTTTAAACACGAGCCATTTATAACTATCATAATAAACTGCCCTATATTGTTACTAACCGCGAGACGAGTTATTTCTGTCTGCACTTTGAATCAATTTATTTCCTGCCATTCCAAACACTTGAAGATTTGAGCAATAATAATTTTGATACTTATCTTTTTTGATCTCGTGCTTACAGGAGTGGGCTGTGAACTGTGAGGTTTTTGATTCAAATCTCAGGCCAATAAATCTATTTAGTTTGCGATGTTGGATTAGAAATAATAAAATGATATAAAATTTTGTCCGAAATCTGAATTATTGTTTAAAATTGCGATAGGTACGCCCCGTATCAGATTTGAGACTCAAATAATTTGCCCTGCAACTCTGCGCAGCCCTTCGGTTGTATTGGCATGAATATAGAGTAAAATAATAATTCGTTCTCGCATTTTAAAGCATAACTAAATGGATAAGTTATGATCAGTAACTGTGCGCATAACGCAGGTACATTAATTACCTACACGCTAAACAAGCTAATCCGTTTATGAAGACGTGGAAGCCTACTAGCTGAGTGCAAGGTCGCGGGTTCACATCCTAGCGTGCGTGATTCGTGTAGCGTACTTAATTTTTTTGTGACATTAACATACATCATTAATTTATTGGTATCTTCAGGGTTTATATGAATTCTATTACGTCATCACTTAAAACTTGCATTTCGTAATATTTTCTGAAATTAAAAGTAAGTAAAGTAAGGTAAGATTTCAATGCTAAGGTGTTTGAAACCCGGGTCGGGTAAAGTTATATTAGATTTTTCTATTCACTATCAGCTCGGAGTCAGGAATTCGCGTTCGATATGGCGATAGACTCGCCCTCTATCACATTATAAGATGAAACACACAAAGCTGAACCTAGGGTTCCGGGAAGCCCCTCTGTCTATTTATTCTGGGAAAAAGGCGTGGGGTTATGTATGTAACATGAGCGATTAATAAAGTCCAACAGTCAGAGGCAATCAATGTCTTGTATCTAGGTAATAAATCTTAAGAAATTATATAGGAATTTCTATACCACAATGATTTCTCAAACAGTAATCAAGATACGGGAATGTAATCATCAGATTTACGTTCCATAGCCGACTTTTAATGGCCTCTGCCACGTACACAGTTAAAATTCAATAATCTGCTATTTTTGTTTTATTATAATATTCAGCTACTTTCGATCCACCTTTAGAGAATTGACGGAAACGGCCTGCATCAAAGCGATTTCTTGCAACCTTCATCACTTTCGTGATTTTTATTTATAGTTTGTTTAATTTATGTACTTACTATAAATAAGTGCATAATGTGTAAAATTCACATGTTTATGAAGAATTATGAGTAGAACGAAACGTTAGAAGAATGACTGGTATGGAACGTAGATTGTTTGAAAGAGATGACGAATGAAAGTAATTAAGATAGAAAGAGTTAGAGGATAAATGATTAAGATGTTGAAGAACGGAGGCTTGGGAACGATGCGAACGGCATGGAAGACGATAAAAATAATTAAACATACAGGGTATATCAAGACTGCTACCGAAAACGAAGCCGGGTGGTAGTTTAAGCGACTTCAGATACAATGCAACAGAAAAAGTTGCAAAAAAAAGCGACAATTTTTTTTGTTATTTTTTTTCCTATGGCCATATTTGGGTGGTAAATACATTTTTTCCTAAAATAATAGTGTTTGCCCTTTTATTTATAAATACTCTAAGGTATAAAAGAGTTTAAATTATTATTTTAGCAAAAACTATGGATTTACCACCCAAAAACGACGATATTTAAAAAATCATAAAAAATAATTGTCGCGTTTCTATGCGAAATTTTTAATTGAATTGTGTTTATAGCCACTAAAACTACCACCCGGCTTCGTTTTCGGTAGCAGTCTTGATATACCCGGTATATGTACACTGAAGAATATCAAACCTGATTTACTGTCATATTATTCTTTTCTTTGACCCATAACAATTCCCACTTAATATGTAAATAATAAATAAAATGCCTCTTCGAGATTTAAATATTCAGTACTTAAAAGTAACGCTAGTAAGTAGGTATTATAAAATTCCGCTCGGGGAGTGTATTTATTACTCATAAAGCAAGACTAAAATAGCCCTACGAGTACACAAGCAGGTACGAACACTACCGTTTAAGGACACGAACGGGAAGAACAGGTTCATTCGGAAGTGGCCGGTCTAGTGTAATGAGCCCATCCGGATTCCGACAGGTTCCCTAGGGAAGATGTATGTGCGACTCGGGCAAGTAATTGTGCAACTGCTTGCGAGACATCTGTCTTGCATCTGAGTATTATTAATACTTGATAGTTTCCGCATCTATATTCATATGAAAAGTTAAAGAGTTTGTTTGTATGCGGTAATCTCAGGAACCATTAGTTCAAACTGAAAACTGTTTCTGGTGTTAGATGAAGAAAGCTATAGGCTATATAACATCACGATTCACGCTATAACTATTAGCAAATCAATTTTCCCTGTCAACTTCCGAGCAAAGCTGAGCATGGCCGCCCATATTATAATATGATATGCGAGCGCGGTGGAATACCAAGCATTGTTTTGTAATTCAAAGTGTTGTTGGTTTTGCGACTGTTTATGTGCGGTCGTATCGCTTACCACCAGACGAACGGCGTGCTAGTCTCGCCATAAATGGCAGTAAAAAAATCAATAATCACCATTGATATTCGTTGTAATCCATCCATCCATCCATCCATCAGCCAAAGGAAGTCCACTGCTCAACATAGGCCTCCCCCAATGATTTCCACAGAGACCTGTTGGAGGCAGCCTGCATCCAGCGACGTCCCGCGACCTTTACCATGTCGTCTGACCATCTATTCGATGTAAATATATTTTAAATTCTCATGTATTCTGTATCAGCCCATATACGTCCCACTGCAGGACACGGGCCTCCTCTACAATCTTGAGTACGATTGAGAATGGTTAGGCCATATAGTCCACCACGCTGGACTAGTGCGGGTTGGCGGACTTACACACCATATAAATTTTATAAATCGCTATGGTATGCAGGTTTTCTCACGATGTTTTCCTTCACCATTTTAGTGCGTGGTGACTGACTAGCAATACACACATGACTCCGAAAAGTCAGAGGTGTGCCCTGGGATTCGAATCCGCGACCACCGTGAACATGTTGGCAGTCGCGTCTAGTCCGTTTACCAACAGGCCACCACGCACTTATAAATATTATTATATAACAAGGTAAGTTATCACTCGATGAAGGAAAATAACATGCCCAATCGTAAGAGTTGACACTTCCATATTCGAGAATTTCTCAGTTTTTTGAGTCTACTTATTTGCAATTCGCAAACAAGAGGACAAAGGCTTACCCATTTACTCCTAGAAGTAAAGCGCTGACGTCAAGAAGTATTCGTGTCATTTTGTAATTAGAAAAACAAATTATTGAGCTGATTCCAATTTCTTTGTAATTGTGGGATGAAGATAGGTATATGCAGAATTAATTAGTCATGACTAATAGGAACTTACTGGAATCCCGACACAGGTGCAACTTACTTATAACTTATACTCGTAATAACAGATATCATGTTGCAATTCGCAGAATAAAATCATAGTTTATTTTAGCGCGATACAACTTGCGTGCAAATTCTTTATCTTATTGTCCTGCTTGTTTTTCAACCAGTGAGTGTTCTTCCTGATAGGGCTATTATTACCAAACTTGTTATTCTTAGGTAAGCATGTACTAATGTAGCTTTTAGTCATCATTCTCTATTAGGTGAATATACATAATATAGTATCCATTAGTATTGTACTCTATCAGCCCATATACGTCCCACTGCAGGATACGAGCCTCCTCTACAATCGAGAGTACGATTGAGAGGGGTTAAGCCATATAGTCCACCACCCTTGCTTAGTGCTGGTTGATGGATTTCACATACCATAACATTCTTACAAATCGTTATGGTTTACAGATTTCTTAAGGATGTTTCAATCAGTTATAGGGCGTGGTGATTACCTATCAATACACACATGACTCCGAAGTCAGTGGTGTACCATGGGATTTGAACTCGCTACCACAGTGAATAAGTTAGCAGCCGCTTCTATGCCGTTTACCAACAAGCCTTCACGCACTTATACATCTTAAATTATTTGATGGTACCTTTATACATCTATCTTAAGTTCTAACTGTTAAGTTAACTGTTAAGTTCATATTTATTACAGTTTATGTAGTATATTATTAAATTGATATTATAAGTAGTCTATTTATGTTTATTAAAAAAGTTTTTTTTTTACCTTTAAATTCTGTTTTGTTTCTTTGTACTTTTTTTCCCTATATCGTGACCACCCATTTCTTCCGTGCTTCCGTTCATTCCAGTCCATCTTAAGGTTGTCTGGAAGAAATCGCTGATAGCGATAAGACCGTCGCTTGTTACACATATATAAGCGCTTTGTTTTAAAATGTTTTTTTAAGTTGTGTGGTGTACAATAAAGTATTAATAAATAAATAAATAACTGCAGTAGGATAATAAAATCTACTATTCTATCGAATCTATTATCTAATCTACCATTTAGCATATCTAATACGTTCCTATAATATTATTGCTATATTATAATAAAATAAATAAATAACACCCAACAGTCACATACATAGTCCTGACCCACACTAAGATCGAGTCTTGTGTCGTGGGTATCAGGAACTACGAGAGACTTCTCGGTCTCACAAACACCCAGTATTGTATTGTATCAGCTCATATACGTCCCACTGCAGGGCACGGGCCTACTCTACAATCGAGAATACGATTGAGAGTGGTTAGGCCATATAGTCTATATAATAGGCATAATCTGTGCCTTAAGACCCATTAATACGAGAATCGTATGCCATTATATGCATGACACAATCGCCATACATTATTATTTTTGACAAATGTTTACACGATAAAACTTTTTTGTATCCTTACTATAATTTTATATTTGAGAATATGTGAAATTCTCATTCTCCCGTTTAAATAGGCCGCAACTAACTTAACTTTTATTTGTCTTTCCTGAATAAATGTAAATAAAAATTATCCTCTTCGGCAATCTGGTGACAATAACAGTTTATTACAACTGAAAGAGGACGAAATCATCATTTCATTATCTCAAAATGACTGCATCTCTTATCTGATCGATGACGAATGACTCTTCTGTGTGACATATTGGCAATGTTCACGTTTTGCGTTAATAGAAAATGCCAGTAATATTGTTAATGGCAACTGGCCATGCAACTTGGCAAAACTGGCGCTACTTGATATTGCCAACCTAGTCTTATGACATAACTGGAGATGGGGATTCAGTTGACAACTACGTTGATGGTTCTGCCGAGTCCTTTACCGGTGTGATAAAACACTTGAGTATTGCTACTAAAATTTCGGTGCTGTTTTTACTTTTTAGGATAGTTTCAATACTAAATTAGAAAAACATATAAATCAATGTTAGATGAGAGAAAATTACAATTCTTTTTACTATACCATGATCGTTTATTCTTGATCAGCTGAAATATACTGATTGCTAGATATGCTCTTCACTGTTTTAGTCGCATCAGCATAATATTTAGTTCAAAATTTAGTTCATAGGGTCTATAGCTTACATAAATTTGCGCACAAAAATATAGCTCCAATTTTTTCACCACCAAGTCTAACTAGACGATTAATACGAGCACTGTAACTACGTAATGTGCAATTTTTCAACGCCTTCGTAAATAGCCGAGTAATTTTCTTAAGTGGTCGAACTGTAATGGCAATAACATTTCATACACACCTCGTTTCATATTTCAAGGACTTATCCATTGGTATTTTAAATACGTAAATCCTTATACGAACGTCATCGTATACGACCACGCAGTTGATTAATAAATAAACTGCGAGGGCCCAGAGGATATAGCGAAAAATCAATTTATTCTTTCGGTTTTTTTTTTATAATGGCCTGGCATATTTTTTTTTATAATTGCACCTGATGGTAAGTGCCAATGCCGCCCAGGCAGAGTATCCATTGGCATGCCAATGGAAACAATTATGCCGGCCTGCTAAGGTGCCTCTTCACACCACGACGGAAGGACCCAAGGTTGTAGGAAGGAGGGAACACGTGAGACGGCAAACAAATTGACTAGAATAAGCAATAGTGACAAGTGGAAGGAGATTAGGCAGGGCTTTGCCCATCTTTGGGACATTATTAGCTAGTGACTAGCCGCTTGTTATAAAAGAAGGGCTCAGATATTCTATTTAAAGAAATTGACGGACTTTTATGATTACTAGTGACTCAGTTTTCTTTTATCGCGTCATTGTTGTTATGATACCAAGCGCTGTGAATCAGACATTCTGGGCTCTTTTGTCATTTCGAATGAGGATTTCGTTGACAAAATCTCTATAGCAATGATTAATAATAGGAATTAAGAAGGCCGAGAGCTACAAATAATGTGTTAAATTCATCTGCAAATTATAAAAAAATGTATTCAACTTGTACAGGTTTTGGATGAAAATAGTAGTAGAAATAACTTGCTTCTAAATTCAGTCATCTGAAGTCATTCATTAATTTATTTGGCAAATAATCATATTAAAGGTATTAAAATATTTAAGATATCTTACACGTTGATATCAGGTTTCTCAGTCAATCTTATGTTGTAAAAGTACTCAATACTGTATATGTTTATACGTAAGTGGTACTTAACGCGTAACTTTTACGGCTTCGTTTATGGAATATTGCGAAATTCTGCTGCAGATTGCATTCGTATCGATAAAAATTTCATTGACAAATAGGGATGTAATGCAATTTGAAGTTTACGCAGTTTTTTTTTAAATCAATTATTGCGTCTGCAGGGGAATACCCAGTAGGACTTCGTGGCTATCCTTCAGAATGAGGATGAGACGAGATAAGATGTCACATTAAATGCTAGATTTTCAATTGTATTCCTCTTCCGAGATGATTCCTATTTCCATATTTGTCGCTATCTACACTATCACTTCTTTTAGTTTTTCGGTTAGAAATTGCGATAGGCTCATACTCTATGAAACGTATCTCTCTCTGGAATCGTTCCCTCCTGACTGTGGATCGTGGTCATCGTTGATGTACCGCATTCAGAGTGGATTATTCATTTCTACAGGTTTCGGTTTATTGCTTCGAAACCTTTATCTGGTCTGTCCATCGGGTTGGCATTCAGCCTCGAGAACGTTTGTCTTCGGTGTTGCCAACAATAATAATTCTTTCCAGAGTCTCGGCACCTTTCCGTACATATTACATTTGGAAGCAAATACCTATCCGTCAGAGAACCAAGGTGACCGACATAACTCTGAAAGTTAGTAGGTTGAAGTGGTAATGGGCAGGCCACATATGTCGCAGAACGAATAATCGCTGGAGTAAGCGTGTTCTGGAGTGGTGTCCACCGGCACTCGTATTTCTTGTCGGGAATTAAGGCTTAGAATTTGAAGATAAAAAACATTACACTAGCAATGCTTAATTGTCTAGTAGTTCACCTTTGCACTGAAAACTTCAGCACGCGACAACATCAACTGGCATGCCCATAAACGCGTGTTTGACAATAAACACGGCAGTGGACCGCAAGCCAATTATCGCCGGCCTATAACGGACTTCCATATTCACACGCCAATCATACATTAACGTGTTAATTTGCAGTTTTCACACGGTTTTTGTATGTATTTTTACTATACCATTGACTCGTCGTGATATTGAATTTTGAGCACAATTAGAGCAGAATTGTGACTAATTCGATCACTTTACAGTTACCGTTTCATAGTACTATTTTGTTTGGAATTGAATGAACCTACTTAATAATTTATACAAAGGTTATGCTCAATGGTATGTACAAAATGTTCAATTCTGAGTAGACACCAATAAATCAGTGACGCAGAACATTTTATAAAATATGACACTGAGAACTGGTACACGAAACTTTGATTATGTTAAAAAATTAAATCTGCTGAATTAAGTAAAAATATTATCCTGCTTATAGCTTAAGTGGTAGCAAAGGAATTAGTATTTCATAGAACACCCTTTACAAAAGAGATTTTAAGCATCCGCTAATCAGTATTATATTAGAATTTAGACAAAATTAGATTTAAAATTAGATGCTCTAAGTTTGCCGTGTTAAGAGATAAAAGTAGGTTTATATTATGTTTCACGAATATCATTATTACGTGAATTCTGAACATACTTTTACAGTGTTATAAGATATATTATGTCACAATAGTAATGATTCATTTAAATTTATTTTTTTCCAATATGTAACATCCTCAATGGTTTAAACATTGTATCTAATTTCTTTGTAATTTATTTTTAGGGTTTCCTATTCATATTGTTTTATGTCTAGAATTTGGTTCAAATCATTTAAATATAGATCAAACCACAAAAGAAATACTATACACTTTGTTCACATTAACAGTCTTACGCCAGAATACTGGAACGCAACTTAAATATAAGTTGCGCTTAACTACGTTAATCCCGCTTAAATGTACTGGCTAAGTGGGCCACGCACTGTGAAGAGCAACTTATTATTTGAATGGCGTTCCAGTATTCGGGCGCTAACCAGTTAGAAATTATCTGATTAAAATATAAGGAATTGAGATGAAAAATAAAAATATTTTAATTATATAATTTATGGATACGGAAATTACGGAATCACATTTTTGTCTATCGTAAGATATCATGAAGTTCCTTCACCAGCCAAGCTCGTTTAAGCTTGACTAATGATTCCCGATTTAACACTTGCATCGAGAATCATTATAATAAATTATTCTAAAAAATGTTGCCATATTCGTAGGATAAATGCTACTTCTAACTAGTAACTATAAAAATGAATGGGAAGGCCTAATGTTTAGTAGTAGACATCTAGTAGGAAGGGAAAATGATGATGACATATTATAGTATAATCCTTGATCCATACTTGTCTTCATGACAAGTTAGACATTCTCAGTAGCTCTCTGATCTCATCTACAAGAGTTGCTTTGGTAGATATGATGGTAGGATAGTAAAATTTCCTTACGATAATCAGTTAATAAATAAATAACACCGAACAGTCACATACATAGTCCTGGCCCTACACTAAGATCTTGTCTTGTGTCGGGAGTATCAGGAACTAGGAGAGACTTTTCGGTCACACAAAAACCGTGCGGGGATCGAACTCGCGGCCTTTCGTTTCACAGGCGGCATCTAACCGCCTGTGCCACGGAGGCTATCAGTCAGTATTCGATCCCTCAAAGTAAATAGTGGTCGACAGCGATTCAAATATTGTTTAAATTGAACATTGCAGCCCAGCGAGTTAATCAATCTCCTAATAAAACCCGCAATGTAAATAATTTTCTGTTTTGTTCTAGATTCAAGATGAATACGGGTTGGCTGGCATGGGAATGCGTGGTTTTCGCGGTGTTTGTGTGTGCGACGTCTTGCGCCCCCCTGTGGAGTAGAAGGAAGGATGCCGCAGCAGGAGGCAGTGCGAAGCGAGCCTATATCTTCGCTGGTGGTGGAGTGTCTACCTTAGCCATGATGCTGTCTGTCGCTAGAGGAACGTTGGGAGTCAGGTCGTTTTTGGGTGAGTTATTTGGATTTTCTTTGAGCGTAATATCATACTCTGTATAACCATTTAAAAAACAAATACTCGTAATAAAAAAAATTTAGCAGTATTAGGTCGGTTTTTAGGTTAACTTAGATGACAGATGCAAAGAATGCAGTCTTAGGTAGATATTGAATGAAAAAGTTATTCTTGGACTTCATTTAACTAATTTTTTTTATTAAAGTGTTTCAATTGGCTTGTATTTATAATCGCTATGATGCAAATATCAAACACAAATTTGAACGATTGCAAGAAACTATAACATAATAGATAACTTAACACTATCTAGGAAAATAGTCGTAACAACGACAGTGAAAATAAGAGCTCAGTTTTGATTAGATTACATTTAGTTAGCATTAGTTAACCACCTTTTGAATGAGAGTAAAATTAACCAATATCGTAAATTTAGCTTTTTATCGTCTTCCAATAGTCATTGAGATAAATGAGTCAATAATAGAAACCACACGTGGGTGACCGCAGCGCGTGACGTCACTCGATCAGATGGAATAATGACCTACATCTCACAAGTATATTGTGATTTATATTTGTAGGGCTATTACTATTAGAATTATATGCTTATGACGCAGGATCTGCATAAGTTAATCTTTTTTTTTAATATGCAATGAATGGCGAGACGAGCATTCCATTTGCCTGATGGTAAGCGATGCAACCGCTTATGAACAGTGGCAAGCAATGCTTGGCATTCCACTGCGCTCGCCGTCCTGAGACATACGATGTAAAGTCTCAATATGTACAGAAGTTACTCTGGCTACAATGTCCTTTAATCCGAAACATAACAGTGCATATAAACTGCTGTTCTCACATATGAAAGACCTACCACCAGTATTAATTACTTTTGAAAAACTAATAAAATAATACACTAGGAGTATATAGCCTATGAATATACCGGGTATATCAAGACTGCTACCGAAAACGAAGCCGGGTGGTAGTTTTAGTGGCTACAAACACAATTCAATTAAAAATTTCGCATAGAAACGCGACAATTATTTTTTATGATTTTTTAAATATCGTCGTTTTTGGGTGGTAAATCCATAGTTTTTGCTAAAATAATAATTTAAACTCTTTTATACCTTAGAGTATTTATAAATAAAAGGGCATACACTATTATTTTAGGAAAAAATGTATTTACCACCCAAATATGGCCATAGGAAAAAAAATAACAAAAAAATTGTCGCTTTTTTTTGCAACTTTTTCTGTTGCATTGTGTCTGAAGTCGCTTAAACTACCACCCGGCTTCGTTTTCGGTAGCAGTCTTGATATACCCTGTATAGTACTATATGAAGTGCGTGGTGGCCTGTTGGTAAACGGACGGATCTTCAAATTAATTTCTATGGTTAATGAAATCTTCCAACTAGCAAAAGGCTAAACTGGTGGGCTAGGTGAATCGAACTCTCGGGTGTAGACTAGTCTAGAGGCCGTTGCTTATAATGCGTGATTTGATGGCCAGGCAATACATTTATTATCCAAGTGTTGTGGATATTCACGGACACCATTGATAACTTATCATCAGGTGGCCTGTTTGCTCGTTTGCTGTACCTATTGATTAGTTTAAGTCGGTATGCCAGCGTAGAAGTTTAGGTTAGTCTTCAATCTCGTAGCAATAACTAAAAGGCAACAGAGAGGATTAGCTAATTTAGTCGAATCTAATTTGTATGCAAGTTGCAAATTGCATGCAACTTAAATAATCAACAACAATAAGTTTGAGTATTTTTACACATATGACCCGCAAAAGCAAGTTGCATGATTTCATCTTACACCCGTGATTTATTACTCAATTTTGAATATCTTCTTCAATTGCATTTTCAAACTTCTATACAGTGCACTCTCGAAAACATGTTTCTAATGTAAGAGAATTGTGTGCAAACGTGACGTCATACTTGCATGCGAGACATGCATAATGGAATTGCGCCCTAAGAGAGCTGATGTTAAAGGCCGACACACATAAACTCTAATCTTCATAGCATTGCAAAGCATCGTTCTATAATACCATGATACCATTTTCCATTCTATACTGGATTTAGTCTTGATAATTTGCATGCACGTTTTGCATGCATGAAAAATGGATAGCAAATCTATTTCATTTTTGAACAAAAGCTGAATGGCGATACTTAGATTTTTTGTTTAAGTCTTAACTTGGTTCCTTATACTTTTTTTGGTAATGTTTTATAGAATTGTGAAACAAGTATAATATGGTTTTTATGCTTACTAACTATTGCAACGAATCGCAACGACAAATTGTGTGTCCGACCTAAAGCATTGTGATTAGAATGTAATTCTCATTACCCGTCAAAATACATAATACCACTTCTGAGGTATTGTATCTTGTGTCGGGAAACAAATAATGGCCATAACAATACTTGTTGTGATTTCTGAGCTGTTTGTTTTGCAACAAGGCATCCTAAGAAATACTCAATATGTTTTCGTTTTCTTTTACAATACTGCCATTCCAAGTACAAAAAGTATGTTTTCAAACATCTAATTCGATTATGTTTTCTTTTTTAAACGATGACCAAAAATATTTTACACAAACTATTTCTATTAAATGCGATTTGGATATTTTAATGTATATAGCGTGGTTATTTAGCGAATAAAATAGTATTAAAAAAAAGAAAAATAAGCCCCTTTCGAATTTTTACAAAAATTAAAAAACAAGTTAATTTTACCATTTAAAAATATATGTTATCAATCTTATAACAATAATCTAGATTTATAAGGAAGCACAACAATTAGATTTGGTACATCCATTAACACGTTTGTATGATAATTAAAGTGTGTGAAAACCTTGAAATTTTATCATTCCGTTTACTTTAACTTGGCTGTCGTTAAATGTTCAAATCTCATTAACAAAATTCATCTAAGATACGTTTGCTGAGCGAAAATAATGCGAACCTAATCTTAACATTAGCCATTCATTGTTTTGTAAAAAACGCATGATTCATATAAGAATATGACGTGTGGTCTTATTTTCTTTTTGTTTGTTTGTTCAAAGGTAAAATAGGGTGTTTTTTTGGTAACCATTGGTGTAATTCTGAAGTAGTCATTGCCAAAACGCGAACTATTAAGATTAGACTAGTAAGATCTAAAATGAAAGAGAGTATTTCTGACTGCCTAGAAGAGTAAGAGACAGAACCATATATTAACATATAGGGTAAATCAAGACTGCTACCGAAAACGAAGCTATGTGGTAGTTTCAGCGACTTCAGACACAATGCAACTAAAATTTGTGCAATAAATTGTGACTTTTTGTTTGGTATTCTTGTTCCTTCATCGTATTAGGGTGGTAAATACATAGTTTTTTCCTAAATCATGTATGCATCCTTTTATACTTTATGACATTATGGTACACAAGGCGCAAATTGCGCAAACGCAAATTATAAATTTAGCAAAAACTATGGATTTACCAGCCAAACTCGATGGTATTTAAAAAATAATAAAATAAAATTGTCTTGCGGTTCTTTGCGAAATTTATAGGTGTGTTTCTAGTCACTAAAACTACCACCCGGCTTCGTTTTTGGTAGCACTCTTGATATCATCATCATCATCATATCAGCCACAGGAAGTCCACTGCTGAACATAGGCCTCCCCCAAGGATCTCCACAATGACCTGTTGAAAGCGGCCTGCATCCAGCGAATTCCTTAGCCAGATCGTCCGTCCACCTTGTAGGTGGGCGGCCGACATTTCGCTAGCCTGTACGTGGCCCCCATTCAAGAACCTTTCGGCCCCAACAGCCATCGGTTCTACGAATTATGTGCCCGGCCCATTGCCACTTTAACTTGCCAATCCTATGGTCTATGTCGGTAACCTTCTTTCTCCAACGGATCTCCTCATTTCTGCTTCGATCTCGTAGGGAAACACCGAGCATAACCCTCTCCATGGCTCGTTGAGTGACTTTTAGCCTTGTGAGAGGCCACGTCTCGGTGCCGTATTTCATCACTGTTACATTCAACATTCGAAGATTTTTGATTTTAGGCACTGAGGTATTTTGGACGAAAAGACTATAATTACAATAATACTCTTGATATACCCAGTATAAATCTTTTTATTCCCGTGGAACCTCCTAATATAATAATTTCAAAGTATTCTTGAAATTATTTCCTTTTGCGTAACTAGTTTTATCGGTAGAAGAAACATGAAATTAGAATATGAAATTATTCTAAAAGGTTTTCGTACCGTAAGTCTATCATAAATGATACCGTAAAATACATATTATGATGTATATTTTTTCATTCGGTATTAATTTTAATACACGTTTACGTCGGAGCGCCACAGCGCATGAAAAAACCCTATAAAAATATCATAATGGTATGCATGTGAATAATATAACATTATTTCATTCTCTAGACCATGAATAACTACGTTTTACACATTGTATACGTACGGCACGATTATAGAAAAAAAAAAAACAATGGCCATCAAGAGAAAATGATTGATGATATAGGGAATTAACACTTAGTTCCAGTTGCATTAAACTTAATTTGACGACAGCTATTAGTTTGACGATGTTAGCCTCGTACATTCGAGATTTCAAATGTGTGGCGATGATAATTTCAGAGTGGGTACGAAAACTAGAATATCGTGGCTTCTATTCCAGTTATAGAATCATCATATTATGTATTTTTTATTCTGGTAGTAATCTCAACAATGACTATCTAAAAATGAAATTTACGGATCTTAATATATATATAATTGCCGGCTATGTAATATATATATTAGGTATACAGGGTATATCAAGACTGCTACCGAAAACGAAGCCGGGTGGTAGTTTAAGCGACTTCAGACACAATTCAACAGAAAAAGTTCCAAAAAAAATGAGTCAATTTTTTTTTGTTATTTTTTTCCTATGACCGTATTTGGGTGGTAAATACATTTTTTCCTGAAATAATAATGTATACCCTTTTATTTATAAATAATCTAACGTATAAAAGTGTTTAAATTATTATTTTAGCAAAAACTATGGATTTACCACCCAAAAATGACGATATTTAAAAAATCATAAAAAATAATTGTCGCGTTTCTTTGCGAAATTTTTGGTTGCATTGTGTTTGTAGTCACTAAAACTACCCGGATTAAGTCTCAATATGTCCAGTAGTTACTCTGGCTACAATGTCCTTCAATCCGAAACACAACAGTGCATTTAAACTGCTATTTGACGGGAGAAATAGACATTGCGGTGGTACCCACCCAGGCAGCCTCTCACATATGAGAGACCTACCACCAGTAAATTTTATCCTTTATCCTCTATTATCAGTATCTACAATATAAATTGTTACAAAAAAAAAAAAACTGCTTCATAACACTATTGTTTAGTAGACTAAATAATTCAGTGGTTTCCACGAATAAATAAATATACGATGCAATTATTCTCATATAAATTATAAAAATACTTAAATAAATAATTTACGATAATACATTATTCTCACGTGTGTCTATAGTCTATACTGTTAATTTTTGCTGGAGGTAGGACAATCATATTCAGCTGGACAGTGACCGCCGTATAATATTATGATGGTGTAAATCCTAATCCGATCCCATCATAAGTAATTTGGCATCATATTATTATATTGTATTCAAAAACTAGAATCAACTTAACTCTTTTATCATAATTGCTACAGCGTACAGAGGAAAAAAACATACTTTTCTACATGAAATATAGCGATTATTTGTAATGACCGTAAATATTATAATAGGGTGCTAATGGAGAAATGCGCTTAGGATTATAACCCCAGATGTTATACAGTTTACTAGAATGCAACTTTACATATTTTATACAGGGTATATCAAGACTGCTACCGAAAACGAAGCCGGGTGGTAGTTTAAGCGACTTCAGACACAATGCAACAGAAAAAGTTGCAAAAAAAAGCGACCATTATTTTTTTGTTATTTTTTTCCTATGACCATATTTGGGTGGTAAATACATTTTTTCCTAAAATAACAGTGTATGCCCTTTTATTTATAAATAATCTAAGATACAAAAGTGTTTAAATTATTATTTTAGCAAAAACTATGGATTTACCACCCAAAAATAACGATATTTAAAAAATCATAAAAAATCATTGTCGCGTTTCTTTGCGAAATTTTTAGTTGCATTGTATTTGTAGTCACTAAAACTACCACCCGGCTTCGTTTTCGGTAGCAGTCTTGAGATACCCGGTATAAAGGCAATATTCATCCATAATATAAATAAATTACACCCAACAGTCACATACATAGTCCTGACCTCACACTAAGATCGAGTCTTGCATCGTGGGTATCAAGTACGATAGAATTTTCGGTCTCACAAACACCCAGACCCGAAAGAAATATTTCTGGGCTGCACAAACATTTCTGTCGGTGCGGGGGTCGAACCCACGGCCTCTCGTTTCACAGGCGGCGTCTAACCGCCAGCGTCACGGAGGCTGTCAGGGCAATAATGTAATAATATTAAGGATGTTCATGGGTGGCATGAACGGGGAATGGGATAAGTCAAGCCCTTTCTATAAATCACTATAAGCAGACGAGTGTTACGGGTCTGGGATAGCCGATTCCCATAATTATCAAACCGCAGTGTCTTGTTTGATCTTTAAGGTATCTTCTTAACTTTACGATGTATATCCTTTCTTTTCAACCTGCATTCTCAAAATTTAATAAAACACTTATGATATATTAGAAGTGTAGATTAATCACGAGATTTCACCAGGACCCTGTTTATTTACTAAAGAAAGCACTTGTAGTTACTAGTTTCTATATCCTGAATTATTATTTGATTTAATCATACCAGCAATACTACCAAAATTTTAATGTGGAGTGATTATTGTTGTTTATTTATTCGCAAACAATTTAATGCAAACTCAAAAAAAAATGGAATTCACAAACATAAAAAGTACAACTGGCGGTCTTATGACACAAAGGCTATTTCTTTCAGAAAACCATGTTGTGATATTTTATAGATAACATTTCCGAAGAAAGTGTTTTTGAGTTAGACATTACAAATCATCCCATAACTGAGCTATCATAAACAGGCGATACTATTGCTCTTTGGCCGCTGTTCCAATACAAACAAGCGTGAATCAAAATGATATTTCCAGATTCCAATAATTATAGTAACCGAGAACTCAAGTGCATTTACAAGGAATATTACTTTGTTCATAAATCATAAGAATTGATCTCGGGAGTCTAAACTCCATTGGCCATTCACGAGATGGTCACGCCGAAGCCACGCGACGGAGTTGTGACAGCCTATTTTATTTTTGCATTGGACATTGACAACAACGTTTTGGTTTTCGGCCAATTTCTTTGAACGCGTTAGTATTTCCCTGAAATGCTTTTCCTTTGTAAATGAAGTTTCGTCGTGGGGATTTAGAGAGACTGACTGTAATATAATTTTAAATCACATTCACCTCTCCCTCCCTAATTTCTTCTGAGAAAGTTGATAAGTCACTTTTTGTTTGATAATTTCCTTGTGTGATGATGTGTTTATACTGTATTTTGAAAATGCTGCCAAATACTTTCCAGTATAGTGACAGCGTACACAGAATATAGATTATGATGTGCTATATTGAACTGTTTCGAACGATCCAGCTTATCTAAATCCCCCATCCACATCTTTCTATTTTCTTTCTGTATCTGTATCAGTCCATATACGTCCTAATGCAGGGCATGGACCTCCGTTGAGAGAAGTTAGGCTGTATACTGTCCACCACGCTGGCCTAGAATGGAACTGCCGGATTTATACATACCATAGAAACTTTTCCGAATCGATATGGTATGCAGGTTTCCTGACTGTTTTCCTTTTGGTGATTGACTGTCAATATACACGTCATGAATTCAATAAGTCATAGCTGTGCCCTGTGATTTGGTCCCGCGGTGACCACCGTAAACATTTTTTATTTGTTTCATTTCTAAGACCTTTTACCTTACCTCTCTCTCTCCCTCTGCCTTTATCAATGTACATTTACCATTGAAAACCTCCCTGGCGCAGTTCATTAGTTGCTGGCTGTGAAACGAGAAGCGAAAAGTCTCTCGTAGTTTTTGATACCCACGACAGAAGACTTGATCTTAGTGTAGGGTCAGGAGTACGTATACGACTGTTGGGTGTATTTGTTTATTCAATAAAATCCCATGATCACTATATTTCACTTTACGCGTCAATATGCAGTGTGTATGAAAAGCAATCATAGTACGGCATACGACTTGACCTTGAACTTGATGAGTCATTCAGTGTGTTATCGCTCAACCACATCTATCCGTGCGGAGGCTCGCGAACGTATATCTGTATTAGAGTGATATAGTATGTTGGTACTTGAGATTTTATCAACATAATCTTTTCGGCGTGATTTTCATGCAGATTTGTGAATGAAAAATTTTGGTTTTATTTTTTAATTTAAAGGATTAAGATAATAGTTAGTGCAAGTTGCTTGTACTAAATATATAATTTTCTACTGTTGAGCATGGGACTTTCTACTACCTGGAGTTTGATTCAGAAGGCTAGGGCCATAGTTCATCACACTGGCCTAATGTTTGTGTGCAGACCTCTCATATCATTTAACTGCATCTATGCCTCTCGCTTATTTTATTTTTTCGAAAGCGTAATCTCCCGATCAAAGATTGATCTCATCTCGTCGAACAAGATTATAAAAAAAGTAATAAAAAATCACATCGTTTGTGTTGTCAACTATTTGTATCCGGACGAGATATTTTAATGCAATCACTTATCAAAGACGCCATTATCTTACTAGACACGTAGGCTGGGAATTGTAAGATTCTAGATCCGATAACCAGACTTCGCAATTTTATGAGAATGCTATGTTTTCTATAAGAAAATATAGATTCTTAAAGATTGATACGCCATTGTTTACAAAATTTTGCAAAAGCCTAGCGCAGTAAGTTAGATGGTCTTTATTACATTTGATAATATGTGACGATCTTATTTATTTATTTTTATTTCAATGTATGGCGAGACGAGCAAGCCGTTCGCCTGATGGTAAGCGATACGACCACTCATAAACAGTAGCAAAATTCCACTGCGCTCGCCATCCTGAGACACAAGATGTTAAGTCTCAATATGTCTAGTAGTTACTCTGGCTACAATGTACTTCAATCCGAAACACAACAGTGCATTTACACTGCTGTTTTACGGGAGAAATAGACATTGCGGTGATACACACCCAGATGACCTCTCACATATGAGAGACCTACCACCAGTGATCTCGAACCATTACTGTAACGATATACTATATGTTGTTTGTGTAATTTTGTGACGAAAAAGTCTCTCGTGGTTTTGACGCCCTTACCAGACATGTATTCTGTCACTGAAGACTTTTGAGTGTCTCTTTTACGTAAAAAACTGTCTACACGTGTACTTCATAACTTTCTTTCGAGCATAACATTAGATGTTCCTTAAGTACGCACTAAGAATTAAAGGTTTTAAGGAAAACGTGACTGAATAGCTCAAGTGATTAGTCGAAACCTATGAAATGTGGCGCATTTTTGGATATGTGAGCAGTTTCTTTACGCGGAAACTGAGTACAGAAACGTATTTAGAATTTTAATTTATTTGTAGGTGTTTTTATGTATTGTGACTGTATTCCATGAGTTCTTTTTGCATGGTGTCTATTGTTTGCAATGTTATAATATATATGCTGTTGGACTTTGAAGTACCTAAATAAATAAAATAGATAAGTTTTAGCTACCTACACCTCAGAGAGACTTAGATTAAAACCAATGTATTAAGGTCGCGTACATTAAATAGCTGAAAATATTTATAATTTATCTACGTGAATATACTAAGTCAAATATTATTGTAGAAAATCAAGGAACTCAAGATTATAAGTTTAACAACGTTTATTCACCGGTAAAGATTTTACAATGAGCAGTAAAAAAGCTGACATGTCAATATAAAAAATACAAGCGCTACAAGTGGCCAGTATGCACCACTCGATATTCATATAGAAACTATTTAATACAATTTATTTGATGTTTAGTATTCCAACAATTATTACTCACTCTGTTTAATTAGAAATTGCGTCCATACTATGTTCCTTGGAATAATAGAAGAAGGTATAAGTTGATTGTTCATTCTAAGCTTCCTCTTAAGAATCCATATGATTCATAATATAATATTATTGTAAAATGAGATCGGTTACTGATAAAGTCATACCTTTGGTATTCATAATGCGTTGGTATTAAAATTAAGATGTTGATAATTTACGTAATACCGGCATATTGCTTATAGCTTAATTCATAAATGACATGAAATTAATTTTTGCGTTTTTTTTCAGGTTTTCCATCTGAGATGGTGTATCGAGGGTCGGCGATGTGGGAGACACTTTATGGAATCATTCTGGCATTCCCTCTCGTCTGCTGGATCTTCGTACCGGTCTACTATCGGTTATCAACCAACTCTGTTTACGAATATCTTCAGGTATTTGATAATTTTTCTATTGTGTTGCGTTTTCATTTCAGTACACGTAATTGTTAATAGGAATGCTTAATAAAGGCGAACTGTCAAAACAATTCGGGACAAGATCAAAAAGTTTGAAAAAAGTGAGCAATGATCCTTAGTGAATTTAGAGAGAGAGAGAGAGAGAGAGAGAGAGAGAGAAGAGAGAAGTTATTTGATTCGGAAAGAATTTAATCTTCCGATCGGTTCTTTAGAAAATGCATAGAAATGATCAGAGAAGGAAGGGATTTAAATGAAAATAAACTACATTTTTAAACTCAGTATACCTAAAATTATTATTAAACCGGCAATGACTTGATCGAAGCAATCAACTTAAAATTATCTTTAATTTGTTTTCAATCAACCTAAATTTACTAGTGTCACTGTGGTGAATCAGAATTAACCATGGAATTAGAAATTATCCACTGCAGTATGTATGCGGTATAAGTAAATTGCTTTAGATGTTGGCGCACACTATTTGTATGACACACGGGTGTTTGTTTCGGGTCTGGGTTATGAGACCGCAAACTCTTTTGTAGTATGGGGTCAGGACTATGTATGTATGTGACTGTAGGGTATATTTATTTATTTACGTATTTGCCTCGTATATTTCAAAACCTTTATTAGTCGATGACCTACAACTATGAACGTTATTTTAAAAACTTAGAAGTCCCTTTCAGTAGGTATTTAATAAATTCAATAGGATCCTTTCCAGTAGTTTATGATTGTACTACATTGTCTTTCAAGACTGCACCTCGTTTGTCTAAAATTGTTTGTAGTTACGACGATTCATTGGTAAAGCGAGTAGATTAATTAATTTTAAAACATTTGTATAGTTTTAAATGTAAAACTACTACTTCGTACTTGTTCTTAGCACTAAATTTATAAGAACTTAATTACAATAGCTAGGTACATATAATATTTAACTATCAATGATGTCAGATGCTATTTGGTTCAAAAAGAACTTAATAAAACTACGCATTTGAAAGTACTTCGTTTTAGCAGTAATATTATACCCGAAGCTTAAAGTACAATGACCACATCTAATATGTCATCATACTTCATCCAATTCCAGATGCGATTTGGCTTGAAAAGTGTCCGTCGTGTGGCCGCGGCAACATTCCTGGTTCGGCAAGTATTGAATCTTGCAGTGACTGTGTATACACCTACAGTAGCCCTGCATGCTATCCTGGGCCTCCCACATTGGGCATCTGCTGCTGCCCTTACTGCTGTTACTATAGTTTTCAACCTTTTGGGAGGTCTTGCTGCTGCTATTAGGTTCGTATCTTTATGTTTCATCGTATTTTCTTTTAAGCTCTGTTTGGTATCTTTTCAATATAAACTTTAGTGTTGGCAATTGCTGTCATATTTATCTTGGATTATTTTTTAACCTGTTTTATAAAGTGTAACTGTATAATTGTAGTTTTCTGCTTCAAACTTATAAAAGTGTATAGCAATCAACTCATTCATAAAATATTTGTCCATTTATTTCAGAGCTGACGTCATCCAGACTTTGACAATGGTGGTGGTCAGTGGAGCGTTCATTGTCCAAGCGACGATTAAAGCCGGTGGTCCCGCGGCTGTTATCAACGACAATATTGAAGGTGGAAGACTTAAATTTTTTCAGTGAGTTTGTTTACTATAATTTAACTGCCAATACTTTTTTAATTGATTGCCATTTGCGATGTATCTATAAAATGCAACGCCGTATCAGTGTACTCTCAGAATAGGGAATATGCATCAGACTTCAAAATAAGTCAAAATATTTTTTTTTGTAATCTTTATTAATATAGAAATATACATTAAAGATATTTTTTAAATTTATCAACTCTAATTCGGTAAAATAAATACTTAAAAAATGACATTTCAAATTTCCCGCGCATTTTTTCCGAAACGCGATCTGTTGCTTGAAAAGGAAAGTGATGTCATAGGGCACGTTCTTATGAAGTTTTAGCTTGTTGTTTTACGTTTGTTTATGAGTTATTTTGTGCTTTCTTTATAGTATTAAATAAAATGGATTATTTTGTCACGAAATACAGTTCTGTAGCAATTCATGAAAGAAACTTAATCCAAATACTATGTTGTTCATATCGTGCCCTCTGACGTCACAGCGAGTTCGCGCCAACATGGCGTTTAAATGCTTCGAAACTGATAGCAGTTTTGATTATTTTTTTGTACTTTTTTTATTGACATTTTCAAAGACTTATATTTTTTTCTGATAATGTAATAACATACAGAATTGATTAAAAATATAAAAAAATGGCATACATATTCCCTATTAAGGTAAATGAAAAATATTTCTGTAACAGTCTCTTGGGTCTTATGTCCAGCTAGAACAGTGATCTCTGGAATATAGTTATATCGGATTGTAATTGCTCTAAATTATTTACGATGACATGTAAATCGTTTTAAAGTCGGCTGAACGCAATTCTCTGCATGATGATAATAATATTGTATTGAGTACAAGTATATCTTTTTAATAATTTAATATCTATTTTCAGATTCACCTGGGACCCAAAAGTTCGTGTAGACACAATGTCTGCTCTCATCGGCCAGCTCTTCATGTCAGTGTCTATCTACGGCTGCCAACAGACTTTCGTCCAACGCTACTGCTCCATGTCAAGCGAGAGCCGCGTCAGAAGAACCTTACTCGCCAACGTTCCAGCTGTTTCCGTCCTCTTCAGCTTATCGTGGGTCGTCGGCATGGCCTTGTATGCCGTGTATAAGAACTGCGACCCACTAGCAACGGGAGAGATTAGTGCTCCCGATGAAGTACTCGCGTTTTATGTACAAGACCAATTCGGATTTTTGCCGGGCATGCTAGGACTGTTTTTGGGAAGCTTGTTCAATGGAGCTTTGAGGTAAGATATTATTTTAATCTCAAATAGGATTATGAAGTTAAAATAAATTTGGTATTTCTAGATAGAATTCAGTTGTTAATGAAGTTTATTATTTTTCAGCTTCCTAGTATCAAACGTGAACTCTCTTGCTACTGTAACGTGGGAGGATTTCGTGTCCGCTGCCCCTGCTTTCAAAGGCATCACCGATAAACAACAACTGACTTTAATTAAGATCATAGGGATTGTTTATGGTAAGTACACATTGAAACTCGGAATAAACGATAATTAGAATATACACGTAGGTAGAACTTAGTACTTTCCAATAGAGTTGACACCAGTTAGCTCTTCTCTGAGGAATTATACATCATCAGCATTGCTTTGAAATTTATGCTTGCTTAGTAGGAAATACAAGTCAGTAGAATTTAGTACCTTCCAATAAAATTGACACCAGTTAGCTCTTCTCTCACATACCATCAGACGAATGGCATGAGTTTCGCCATTAGTTGCAATAAAAAAAATCTAATAATTTCATAATATTTGCATTCCACTAAGCACGGTATTGGAAATGATATCTGTTTACAGCTCTCGTAATCATGTGCCTGTCTCTCTTCGTGAAATCAGTCGGCGGTGTGGTAGAAGGCTCGTTACTAGTGACATCAGCTACATCAGGAGCTCTTCTCGGCGTGTTTGTCTTGGCCGCACTATGTCCAATAGCAAATGGTAAAGGAGCGTTGGTTGGTATGCTCATGTCCCATGCAATGACTTTTTGGATGGCGGTGGGACGGTTGATTTATGTGCAATCAGAAGAAACGTTATTACCCACTTCTACTGAGGTAAGTCTGACTTAATGAATATAATTCCCTTCGCTTAGCTATTTAGTTTAGATATTAATATAAATTCCTCATAATATTATGGTTATAATATGACCCTTATTAATCCTCTTTGATTGTTTTTAATTTATCTCTACTTTCTTTTTACACGCGTTTTTTGAAGGTAATGAAAACAAAAATAACTCTTTAACCCAAAATTGTTTTTATTGCAAAAAAAAAATTGTAAATTAATTCTAATACTAATATTTATTTTTACAGGAATGTTCTAACGCCACAATAGCGTCAATGGCGGCCACACTAAATAGTGGTGTAGCGGGAGTTAACCATACCTTAGAGCGACTAGCTCCCTTACTCGAAGCTTTGAATGTCACTGATCCACCACCACCTGTTTTAGCTCCGAAGTAAGTATTATGTTTTTAACGACCGCTAGATTGCATTATTGTGCTGTAACTTACTAAATGCCTCATAAAGATAAGTACCTAGTTGTTAGCTTTAAATGATAGTTACAAATTCTGTCCTGTCACAATCATAGATTTTTTCCGCTCTGATTTAATATACGTAAATTCTGATCTTGTTTCATAAACATTTTTATTTTGCTTTTAGCACAAGCGGGCTACAGGATATGTACGCGATATCATACATGTGGTACGCGGTGACCGGAACGGTTATTTGCGTCGTGGTGGGAAATATTATCGGCTTAATCACAGGATCAGAATCAGACGCTTTCGATGAACGCCTTTTACATCCCGTAGTGCAAAACATTTACAAAAGACTTCCCGGTAAGAAGCGCACGTTCTCAGTCGAGAAGACGCCACCAGAAGAAATTAAAGAAGAAAGAGATACTTCGGAAAAGACAGAAGAGACAGTAGTTACACCCGTTCCTGAAGAAAAGCCTTGTGTATTTGTGACTACTAATAGTAGACTATTCGAGGTTTATGAAGTAAGGCGATCACCCACACCAGTAAGAACTAGACTGTGATGAGAATACTTCAGTGGCTTAGGTGACGTTGCTTACAGATGCCAAGAGATGGCGTTTCCAAACATTAAACGTATTTTATTATTGTTCAGTGTCACCGGCAGGTGGCGTTGTGTGGAAATGCTTGATAAGTGTCGTTTAGAGTATTACTCGAATGTATTGGTTTTTGATTTGTTATGTGAGAATAATTCAGAAACCAATTGATTTATTAGTATTAAAATTTATGTTTGCGTTCACAGTATTGATTGATGAGTGTGGTTGATTGATTATCGACTACTTCGGTGGCGTAGTTGTACTACGGAACGATTACAACGCTGAGTAAGTGTGATATTGGTTTTTTGTAATAATTATCAGCCTGGATATTTGTGCCCGGTAGGCTCGCCTCCTATAAAATCTTGGGACGGAAAATGCAAGGAGAAACGTGGGTGTCCTGGCTGCACCTCTGCCTACACCTCCTGGGAATAAGGCGAGAGTTTATGTATGCATGTTTGGTTGGTTGATTGGTTTTTGGTTAGTTGTTTCGTGATAAATGTTTGCTAAAAAGCGCTGTGAGGTAATAAAAACAAGTTTACTGGCCAATAATTAATACAGTTATTTACGAATTAAATATAAACCAACAGACAAAAGCGACAAGTAATATTTTTAATACTTTATATTTATGAAATAACTCATAACGCGCTGTGCCTCAAAAATATGCTGATAATTTAGAAAGTTTTTTTTGTGAGATTGTTGTTAATTGTTGGAATATTCTTTAAGTTCGTGTTATGGAACGTAGTTCCGTGATTGCTGCAATAATTATTTAACAATTGCACCCGATAGTAAGGATTTAACCAAAGTATTTTTTTATATGTTGTACCGAGTTCGATGCATTTTAGAATTTTCATATTAATTGTGTGAAATGTTTGCTTTTTTATTTAAATAGTGCGACATCTAGCGATGTAAGTTGGAACTATGTTTTGTTCCTAATTAAACGCGGTAATAAGTTTAAATCAGTCGTAAATTATTTTAAATGTAATGTTACTATCGGGGCCATTTTAATGTTAAGAGATAAGTAAAGCCTACAGGGTGTATTTGTATGTATATACGAATATTATTATAAGATTAAAAAACATTAAAAATCAATATGCTATATTTTTGTATTTTCGCTCCATGTTTATAGAATATAATTTGTGAATGTCAAACTTGGGGCGTATTTATGTTTCTTTATTATTAATTCACACTCTCTGAAAAAAACGTGTATTGTAAAATTGATAATGTGAATGGTTGGGCATCCAGGCAATATTGGAGTATGTATAAAATTTTAAAATACAGCTATTACACAAATATTGTTTGGATTGCTTGTATTGCCTTGATTATCGTGCCATTATTACTTTGGTGTTATAACAAATATTTCTTAAACAAGTTCTAATGTCAATTACACACTACCAGTGTCTATATCACGAATATCTTTCTCACAAAAGTGCTACATAAAAATATGTAACTATTTCTAAGTTATTATTCATGGAAAGTTTGTTGTATCTTTTGTCCCTTTCAAATGATTTTTGAATCCAGTTTGTGAGAAGAAGACAAAACATTCTATAAATAAAATAGGTTTTAAAACTGTCCATGACAGTTAACGTTTATAAAAAAGGTAATAGTGAAGATGGATATTCGTGCTTTAGGCACATAGTAAAATTACTATATAATGTGGTGTGTTTGACAGAAGATTGACGATTTTAAATAATTGTTCCTACCCGCACCGAGGCGAACGTTTGTATGATTGAATTACGAGTAGTCTATGGTAAGTCACTGGGAGGCATAAGCCATTTCCCCGTCAACAAACTCTCAATTCGACTTTATTCTTGCATCCCTGCCACAAATATTTGTCGAATCAATGAATGTTAGTGAGCAAATTCCGAAACTTAAATAACACTCACTCTATTTGTTAAGGACGAATACACGTCTCAGTAAGAGGTTAAAAATATTTACGTTGGTTGAATTTGGAACATTTACTCGATAGGTAGTCCATCTACCAATTGGGCTATGAGCTCCTCAAAATGATGTATGTGATAATAATTACGCTTGTAAATAGTACTTAATAGATGAAGCGATTAAATTAATCGTTTCGTATTTATAAGCTTTTAGTTTAATATGTATGCGTTGTATAAAGAAATGTTATCTGTTGAATTAATGTAATTTTCAATTAATATCAATAATTGTTTATATGATTAGAAATTCATAATTGATTTTACATTGTATTCTGCAATCTGTCATCTAAAGTATTATACGGAATAATTTAATATTGTTAATGCATGTTAATTATGTGATAAACCATCAAATTGAAATTAAGTTTGATACACACTTCATTATAGACCTACGATCTTATTCAAGACAGTTTTGAAATCCATTTAAATTATCGGATGTTTTGTCTTCTTCATTCAAATTGATTTCGAAATTCGTTAAAAAGGGACAAAGATTTGATAAGTAAATAAGTTTAAAACTGTCTTTGGATAAGGCCGTTAGTGTAAGATATCGTCTTCGAGATCGACGTCTGAATACACATCTCAATCAGAAACCCAATATTATTTGAATGGAGCATTTGTGTTTATATTATCGATCACATAATTAAAGCGAGTATTGTTTGGTCAATTTGATTATTCTATTCAACATTTGTGATCATATTATTGCCCTTTCACAATGGGCTATTCCACTGCCCAGGCATTGTTATTTGGTCTATGAAATACTATACAGTCTGCAAGGTTCATTAGGAGAGTCTAATTTAAATAAATCATATTAACGATGTTATTCAGACAAAACATATTTATAACCGTATAAATTATGGAAGAAATGTATTTTGAAATATTTGTGTAAATATATGAAGAAGATATTATTTAATTTAACGTTTTTCATTTAAATTAAGATTGACCCTCTATACCGAATTGTACTTGAAAATGAAGCGGTACCTAAAGACCTATCAACTTAAATCACTTTTAATGATATTAGATTTGTCTAGTCCCTTTTAACTGTAAGAGAATATTATTTACGAAGTTTTATTAAGGTCAAACTGCAAACTTCGGACACCACTGGTGGCGTTATTTCCATTCGGCATATCGGGTCAACAATTAGGCTTTCTTTAATAATGTATACTCAGCTTTACATTTAACGACCTACAGCAAGCTCTATAAACAATATTATTATTCTATAACTTCGGACATTTTCAGTTAATGCTTCTTGCAATCTGCTATTACTTTCTATCCCACGCTATACACATTAATAAAGAAAGAGAAAAAAAAAAGATATATTTTTTTATAAGTGAGTTCTATGTATGTGACCGCTTCCATCCGCAGTAGCTTAGCGACACATTGCATCAAGTTCTCACTGTATCAGTACTTTAAATTAAACTAAAATTCCATAAGTTAAGGAAAATCGATATCGTCTCATTGAAACACAAATTAGTTTGGTGGAGTGTCGCTTGGCGCGCCATTTGCATAAGAAGCGTTCACTGCGCCTTATACTCCAAGCCTGTGATTTTCAACACATGTCGTGCTTTGTGACTAGGCGTGGAATGTTTCTAAAGTAACGTGAAAAATCATCTACTTATTTTCGTTTTTTTATTCGAGTAGAATGTTAAATAATGGCTTACTTTTCGCTTGTTCGAGATGAGAATTTTTGGTTATTCAGGCCGATGAGCAGATTCTACCTATCTTTGTTATATTTTACCTGTTCATCGTAACATAATTTTGGGCATCAAAGATTATAATTCTAATTGTTAACCGCCAGGCTTAATTACCAGTGTAAGTAAGTTTTATATAAGAAATAGAAAATATCATATAAATCCACTACACGATTTAACATCCTTTCACAGCGCCTGATCTAGGGTTCTGACCGCCCTAGGCTAATTCTGAGGACGCGCCCAGGAACGTTACAATGAGCCTAAAAAGTGGTATTTAGTTTTGTTATTTTGCTTACAAGTGTGAATATTTTTGCATCATTCATACAACCTATAAAAGTTGTCAGATTGATATGCAAGCGAAAATAACGTTTTCCTTTAATCTGAACGATATTCAACCTTAGGGTGGCAAATCATTTTTTAGTTGACCGAACATAAGGGTAACGGCTACTCACGCATTATACGACCAAAACCGATATACAGGGTGGAACTTTCAAGTGGGCGTGGATGGTCAAATCCGAAACTATGAGGAATAGCGAAAAATGCTCAAAGGACTTACGAGCCCGATTCTGATGAAAACTAAAACTGCATACTTAGATTTTTGATAAATCAATATGCCTAGCTAGGAATCGAACCTAATGATTTTGAAAAAAAAAAAAACACATGCTGTATAATAATAATAAATAAAAATAGGGATTTTGCGAAGTAATGACACGTCAAATTAAAGGACAGATGTAATTTTAGGCAAAATTAATTTTTTTTTTCAGTGTCTTGGCACCTCACCACCTGCGTTGGTAGAGGAATGTTAGAATTTTTCATATTTTGTTGAATAATGTATGAAATATTTAATACTATGATTTCGATATGGTTTTGATGAATTATGACAGATTTCGTCTTAAGAAATACGAAAAAATATAAAATTCCTCCACCAAAGTATGGCGACCAGGTGTTAAAAAAAATGAAGAAAAAATTGAATTTTGCTTAAAATTACATCCTTTCTTTTATTTGACGTATGTCATTATTTCCCAGAATTTGATCTTTATAAGCAACAATATCCTACCCGCACTAGGCCAGCGTGGTGGACTATATCATATATGGCCTAACCACTCTTAATCGTACTGTCGATTGTTGGGGAGGCCCGTGCCCTGCAGTGGGACGTATATGGGCTGATACAGAAGCAACAATATCGAATTGTGTAATAATACAGCCTGTGTTTTTTTTTTCTAAATCATTGGGTTCGATTCCTAGCTAGGTATATTTATTTATGAAAAATCTAAGTAAGCAGTTTTAGTTTTCATCAAAATCGGGCTCGTAAGTCCTTTGAGCATTTTTCACTATTCCTCATAGTTTAGGATTTGGCCATCCAAGCCCACTTGAACAACTCGCCTTGTATATTGATATACGATCAGGATTACGGATTACTAAGACATCTAAGAAGGCAAGAGAGTTATCATGTTCTAACTTCATGGTAAATTGAATTTTATTGTTGAGGAGTTGAGGTGATTTAAAAATGCAGTCACTTGGTCACACTTCTGTTAAAATATTTAAAAAAGACGGGAGGCATCATACTAGTGAAACACTTTTGCAAATGCTCAATTATTTATTTGAAAATTATAGTGAAATGTTTAAAATTACTCACTCACTCGACCGCCGACCGATTCTAATAACAAGTCAGCGTTTGTTATACCTACAGGTGCTATTTTAAATTTCGTTGATTGTTATAATCTCAGGGACTCGGTAAGTTTTTTCAGTTCCCAGTTTAGGTTAAGTGTTTTGTCTGGGTCTAGTTAAAATGTGTAGGGTAGATGCAATGACGCTAGATTAATAGTGCATGCGAAGATAAGATTTCAGTTCAGCGCGCCCCCCCGATCCTCGCGCCCTAGGCTGCAGCCTAATTAGCCTAAGGGTTAGTCAGGCCCTGTCCTTTCATATATATTCTATCCTTAACATATACGATGACGGCTACTGCCTTCCTCCACAATACCTGCTTAATTGCATGCTCATCTATTGATGAGATATCTCACAGCGCATTATATTCATATAATGTTATCTCGAACGTAATCGGTGTGTGATTACGACTCATTGTTAATGAAATTATACACGTAAAATGACTGATTATTAAAATGAATTATATTCAGCAACCATTCCCACAACATAATATAGGCAATATTATGTGAAAAAGCTGTGATGCTCCTAAAGTAAAATTTATTCCGAGTTTTGGAAACAATAATTGAATTATTTCTGTGAGTTTTCTAAGCCTTTGTCTTACATTTATTCTTACTAGAGAGATCTTTATAGGAGTGTATACAGTAAATGAAGCGCAGATATTATTTTTCCTTGTTATTAATTGTGATTGTTTCTTTGGGACTACTGTAGTTACGGAACTGACTTCGTTGTTTGCCGTATACCTGCATTTAGGGTACCGTATAAGGATCAAATGAACTTATTATTTTCTAAGCTGTAAGAAATATTTTTATATTCCGTTTACGTTTCAAGTTATTTGAAGCAGTCAGTATTTTAGACTGAGACTATAGTTTTATGATCTTCATCAAAACGATTACACAAAGTGATACATTAACACCTCATAAATATTTATGCGGAAATATTAATCAATTAATTTTACGGAAATCTGTTTACCTGTATAAATATCGCCCACTCTTATTTTTTTATGCAAATGATTATTACATTTTTACAGGTATTTTTGTCAACAACACAAACCATGACAGAAATTAGTTTTTTAATTTCTTTATGGTAACTTGAAGACACTTGATAGCATGTGCGTTCAATGGAAGATCAAGAGATTAATTCACAAGCTATTACTTCCAGTCGGTTTTCTATACGACATCAGAAATCAGCTTTCGGCTTTACCACTTACGGCCGTTATCTATATCCTATCTATCTTTAACAACAGGTTAAAATAGATACCATTACTATGTCGGTACAATTCTACACTTCAATAAACTAAGATTAAAATATAGGTTTGTCTTACTTAGCTATCTTTAAACATGTGCACCATATTTGTATCTCTCTATCTTTGTTAACTGAAACACAAACTGTATCGAAATATCTAATGAAATCTCTAGTTAAAGATAGATAGATTATAGAGAACGGCTGTTAGATAATGAATACCCTTTAATTTGTTGTTTTGTCACCCACTTTCTCGCAGAGGAAAGTAGATTATTATTTATTTCCAACTACGATTAATTTAACTTCGCGGGTTACAAAGCGTGCCTTTGTTGATCTTGGCTTATGGGAGTTGCAGTGCTGGGTGTGAAGGTAGGACAGTTTCCTAGAGGATGATCATACTTAAAATTAACAAATCGTGAAGGAACCCGCCACGGTTATTTCCGCTCGCGCATATAACAAATACGAAACTATCAGAACAAATAGTAAACGGTTGTAGGTCGGCTGGATTCGCTCCCCTCAACTCATTTATTGGGCCATCCCTCGAGATGTATTGCCCTATATATTTCATTGTTCGGTTGTTTCAGTTTATCGAAGTGAATTGAGTTGCGAAGATCATATTAAAGGATATTTTTGAAATCCAATTCGGATTTTTATGGCAAATTATAACGACATGAAGAGACATCTTTGTTTGAATTGTGTTTGATCAATAATATGATGAGAAATCTAATAAATATTTATTATACTGACGACTTCTTTTCTTATATTATATTATTATAACAAAAAACCGGTAACTTATGATTCAAGAGCCGTAGGTAATTATAAGCGTTAGTTTTCTACAATCTCCATTATGAGAGTCATCTTGCAGCCACATATATTATAAGATTGGATGGCTTCAATAGACCACGGTATCCTACTGTAACTTAACTTACATATTATGATGGTATTCAGTTCAAAAATGTTCATAACACCCTTATAATCAATACCTGTTATATACTTTATTATCAATAGTCTGGTCTTTTCAGAGCCTCTATAATTTATTATTCTTCATAACAATTCAATACAACCAGTTCTCAGCAGTCTGGTTAGGCGTTTGAAAACCAATAACCATTTATATCTACAAATCAATTTCCCCGAAACTCGTGGATTCTTCAACCGCAGCGCTATTTAAGTTAGTGAAATCCTTTTATACTCCACGTTTATTGTTAATTAGCTATTCACAATATTAAATAACTTGCCAACAATTCGCGACGCGTGGATACATACCTCGTTAGAGATTGTTATGAAACTTCATTGAAGGCATCATTAATTGTCGGCACGCTATATTGATTTAGTTCCTGGAACTTTACGTGGTTGGAATTCAATTTTTATATTATGAACTGTGTGCAAAATATTTGATACAGAAAATATCTAAATTGTATAGCTCGGCAAAAAGAGTCTGTTTTTAATGAGGGCGCTAAGATCGAATTGAATAACATAGCAAACCGATATAGTACGATGGAAAATGTTTAGGTACTTGTTATTTTTATTTATTGTTATATTAGTCACTTTGTTCATTTTGAATCACAAAAACAAATAAACGTAGGAAAACGTATCGAAATACCTATGTATGTAATAATTCAACGACCACAATTATATTTTTAATAGTTTTGCAATAATTGTTTTGTTTAATGCCAGTTGTCACCGCATCGTACTCTTTTTTGCCAAGCTATACACAAAATATATATCGCAGTTGGTGCAGTTGTACTACTATACGATTACAATGCTGAGGTTTTGGTGTCGAATCCCGGATTGGAAAAAGTGATGTCGGAAGTTTCTTTTCATAATCAGCCCAGAGTCAGAAATTTGCGACGGATATGGCGATATACTCGCGCCATATAACATCGTAGGGCGAAACACAACACTCGAGGCGAAACATAGGTTACATAGGTGTCCTGATAGCACCTCGGCCTATCCCTACTGGGAATAAGGTGCGAGATTATGTAGGTATGGAATAATCTCAACATAATAATATGTTTTGATATTTATATAACAAAACTACAGGATAATCAAGAACACTTCGTGGGAATTCGAACAAGTTCCTTAATTATTATGACTGCTAACAATTAAAATTAATTAAAGTAATGCGTGGCAAGGAAGAATATTAATTAAAAGCACTTTTGAAGACGTGTTATCTTTGGTCGTATATTTGAATCGAGATGCTGATTACTGAACTAACATATCAACAATTTTAATTTCAAATAATTATTAAGCCTTTAAGTATGTACAGTGGAATACTGTAAAAAACGGTAAGTTCCTAAAGCCCAAAAACAGAATCTGGAGAGGCATTCAAGGGGCGATTGGAAAGAATAAATAAAATAATGTAATTACTTACTGTATTATAATAATTGCAGGCATAAAAAACCCTTTTTAGATCGTCATTGAAAACTTTGCAAGACTCCACAAATAGGTGTTGACATCAAAACCTTCGGTGGTCTAAAGACCGTTTATAGATCATCACAATGGTTGTTGAGACAAAACGCCTCGTCTACATCTCTGGCAATTCAACAAATTGGCTCAATAACGATGTTTTCACCGTATCGGACGGACAAAACAAAATTTTTGAGGGGATCTTTGAAGATTCTTGAAGTCTTTCACATCATTATCCTAACAAGAATATATTTTGCGCATCGTTACTGCTGGTTCTCTAAGACTGTCAGTTCCCGTTTCATCATTAAAATTTTATTTTTTCTTAGTGATGCTTTGTGCTATTCTAGATGAATAATTTAAAATATATTATTCTTTGACTTCTGGAGTCGGTGTGTTTTAAACTCTCGTGCAACGGATTAAGAATTAATATGTAATTTTTCTAATGCATTTTATAACAGGCTACTATGTTATATCTCGTGCACATTTATTTATACAATGGCTTTGTCTGCACAAAGAGACTAGTAACATATTAAAAAAGCTTTGTTTCGAGTTGGTACTACAATCATTATTATTTGTAACAGATAATATTTTATTTTGGTGCAATGACGACTTTCTCTCAGCATCTGGAGGAGAATTGATGAGAAAATCGAAGATTTTGATCAATGGTGTGTTTCTGGAGAGGCGCATGTTCAGAAGTAGACTGCTACAGATAATCAATCATTATGATTATGACGATAATTATGAAGATTGTGATGTACTCTTGTTGCACATCAACCCTATTTATCAATCCAACAATTCCTATTCATTCAAAGGTTGCAAGAATGAAATCCCTCAATACTATATGGTCATTCATTGTTATTTTTTCTTTATTTGCTATATTTAATCACGTAAACTTAGATGTCTCTAAGCGTGTTCTACCGCCTCTATCACGGTGAATGCTCTGAAGAATTGTTCAACTTGATCCCCTCCTCTCCATTCCTAATCAGAACCACGCGTGCTGGCTTGCGAAGCCATAGTAGCTTGATGGTCCACACCATCCCGGTGCGAACCAAAAGGTTCTCAAATTCTTTTTTGTGTCGCACCGTCAGGCTGTGGAATTGTTTGCCGTCTCACGTGTTCCCTTCTTTCTATAATCCTGGGTCCTTCTGCCGTAGTGCGAAGAGACATCTTAGCAGGCCGGCATAATTGTATCTATTGGCATGGGACTGCCGTCTGATGCCAATGGATACTCTGCCTAGGCGGCATTTGCGCTCACGATCAGGTGCAATGTGGCCACTATGCCGGGCCAGAATAAAAAAAGTACAATAGAGAGAAAAAATAATAACTTTCTATTGGATAAGGACAATCATACTCTTTTAGAAATTGGTGTCTACAAGTTTCGAAACTGATAGTAGGGGAAACATTTGATGTTTCGATAATAGGGCGTTGATTAAAAAGTTTCATAATTAACACAAAGTAGACGGAATGAGTTCAGATTACGAGGACGTCACTTTAAACATTTCATTTTAAATGAAGGATGTATAATGAAGGAAACCATTACTGTTTATAATGAGATAACCCGTCATTTGAAATATCAGTACATGTATGTGCTATATATATTATATTATACATATTATACCTATACCGGGTATCTCAAGACTGCTACCGAAAACGCAAACCACCCGGCTTGGTGGTAGTTTTAGTGGCTACAAACACAATGCAATTAAAAATTTCGCCTAGAAACGCGACAATTTTTTTTTATGATTTTTTAAATATCGTCATTTTTGGGTGGTAAATCCATAGTTTTTGCTAAAATAATAATTTAAACTCTTTTATACCTTAGAGTATTTATAAATAAAAGGGTATATACTATTATTTTAGGAAAAAATGTATTTACCACCCAAATATGGCCATAGGAAAAAAATAACAAAAAAAAATTGTCGCTTTTTTTTGCAACTTTTTCTGATGCATTGTGTCTGAAGTCGCTTAAACTACCACCCGGCTTCGTTTTCGGTAGCAGTCTTGATATACCCTGTATAAAATTCCAAATACCATTTTGGTTGTGCAATCATATTTCCTCTATTCATTTTCGACACATTGTACATGATATAAGGCTTTCTACAACATAAAACAACCCAGTTCTGTTTCAAATAAATAATTATTCTATTCTTAACATAAGTGCCAGCACTATCGTCATACTAGATAAGGTTGCTTTACTTTAATAACTCGTAACACTTAAATGTAATTTTTTAATAATTTAGGGGGCAACATCTTACCTGATGGTAAGTGAGCACGGCCGCCCAATGCTTTGCAGGCCTTATAGCATCGTCACTGTCAGTTTTGTATTTCAGTTTTTTTATGAATGTTGCTATTATCAAGATTTCTCCTGAATTAGAAATCCCTTTGTGACCACTTATTTCATATACATCCAGATATATACATAAGATTATATTTGGTGGTAATTTTGTTTCTTTTTTTTTGTTTATCTGTACCATATTTTGTCTTAAAAAATCTACTACGCAAGTAAATACTTTTGATCAACATACATATATTTGCAATGAATCTAAGTGTTTTTGTATGTTTAATTTGTGTTAAAATTAAAAACAAAAATGTTGAAACATTCTTGAGTTTGTACCATTTATATATTATACCAAAAAATTGCCGTGGAAATTTGTTTTACCGGTGTTTGTTGGATAGGTAAGAGTAATTAAATGCAAATTTAACGTAGCTAAACTAAACGGTTTAAGCATAAAATCTTAGACATAATTTGTTTAAATTATGGCGGGTCAGAACTTTCGTAATATGCATAAAGTGCTGTACACAATGTTCTGTTCAGAACGAGCGCCGGTTAACTGGGTTTTATGTCATGTGTAATGGCTCTTATTACAAATGAGACGGAGATTTTAACACCTATGGATGTGGTATGTGGTGTGAGAACTTTCTTATTGTTGACGATAATTAAAAGATTTTGAATACAGTTAACTGAGATGATTTACGGCTAAATTTACTCACATATTCCTGACTACAATTTGATATACTTGTTTATTAAACCTACTACGATGCATGACGTGTGTCATTTCGGTCTCACAGACCCGACTAGAAATGAATATTTGTTGAGGAGTAACAATTATTCGTGTGAAGAGATTAACTCCTTTAATCTCTCGACTAGGTTTCGTTCCTTGTTATTGCATAGGTCCGGCAAACGAGCAAACAAGTCACCTGATATTTAGTGATTACTGCCGCCGATAAACATCCACAACGCTTGGATCCTGAATGTGTTGCTGGCCCATTTAATCGGGAGGGGAGCGGAAAGGAAAAAGGATGGGAAGAGGCTTTGTGCATCCAGAAAACTCACTCAGCGAACGAAACGGGACAGCAAAATTTTCGCTTCACGTCTATCTATAGTCACTGGTACCGCCCCGGTCGAGCCTGCCCATTCAGGCTGAGTCATGAACAACGTGGTTGCTATAAAATATTTGGGCAGCTGGTACTACAGTAAGTATTTCTCTGTCTTCTCATTTACCACCATATTATTGCAATTCCATCAAACTACTTTTTAGATCCGAATAAAAAATAATACCTCATCCAAATTACACGATTCCCGGTACCCAACCTGATGTATAGTTTTAATTAGAGCGCCGGGATAGCTTCAGTTTCGGACACGGGAGATATGGCGTAACTGCCGAATCCAGTACACTTGTATTGAGTGGTTTTTCTGGTACTGTTCCATTGTTCAGTAGAATAAGAAATGATGTTTGAAGGTTAATTTTAGTAATATTATTTATAATATTGCATTAATATTAATACGGTGGGATGAAGTCGATTTGTGTCTAGAATACAGATAATTTAATGTACATTACTAAACTAGTATTATTAGAAGTAAAATTGAGACGCAAAAAGCTATTAAATGCTGCTCCTCAATTAAGTTTGGATTAATGTGGATTCTGTAATAAAACCAGTCGTACTGCTATCTCTCTCTCCGTCTTCCTACCTTCCTCTCTCTATCTACAACTACAGAAAGACTACTGCTAAATACAGGCCTCTCCCATGGATCTCCACATCGACTTGTTGGAAGTACTTCCAGCAACTTCCTGCGACTGTAACCAGGACATCCGTCTATCTGGTGGGCGGGCGTCCGACACTTAGTTAGCCTGTACGTGCCCTCCACTCCAGAACCTTTCAACTCCAGCAGTCATCAGTTATTCGTGCTATGAGCTCTGCCAGATTAGGTAGTTCATCTGGGATCGACCACAATGGCATAATATCATATGACCAACGGTAATTATCGTGTCTTGCCAACCAATATCAATATATTGGTTGTCAATACAACAAAAGACTTATTAATTAATTAACATCATTATTTTCAAACAAAGCCCGTAAATAAAGTACAGTGACGAACAAAAACACAATTGTTATGTAAACAGTGAATGTTCATGGAAGTACACGTCTGCAAAATATCTGCTTTCAGTCGAATGTCTATAAAGATGTCTTGTGCGCGTTCGGAGCGTGTATAGGCCTGAAGAGGCGGGCCGTAAAATCGCGCACAGCCCTTCGGGACTCGAATATACTGCTGTGAAGAATGGACAATTATCCACCCAGCATTTTGATGCAATGTTTATATAGTTGAAACAGTTGTTGATGTAATGTAATTTTCGCCGTATTATTATTTGTCTTTATTATTGTTGCAATGTTTATCTTTAACGTGCAGAAAATACAATTCATTTATTGGCAGCATGAAAAAGCTCTAAATTACGGGCTTCTCGGTTCGATTTTCGGGTGGAGAACTTTACTGTGCATGAGTTCTTGTTTCTAATCACCTATCACATCTAGGAATTTAGGAAGCATCAGTTCGTGGTAGCCTGTATCAACATGCTATCTGGTCCATTTATCAAAATAGTCCAGATGCGGCTGCCAACATGTTCACGATGGTCGCGAGTTCAAATCAGAGGGTACAAACTCTGACTTTGCGGAGTCATTAATGTGTTGATAGTCCATCACCACTCATTATAACAGTGAATGAAAACTTCTCAAGCAAATTTGTATGCCATAGCCATTTGTAAGGATTTCTAAGGTATGTAAAGTCCGCCAACCCGCACTAGGCCAGCGTGGTAGACTTTGGCTTTACCATTCTCAATCGTACTCTCAATTGTACAGGGCTCGTGCTTTGCAGTGGGACTTATATAGGCTGATACAGTATACAGAACATCTAGGAAGGAAACACTGAAGTATGGGTGGCATAAGTGATCTACATAGTCTTTTAGGAATACAAACGAGAAATCACAAGAAAATAAAACGAATAATATCAGTTTGTTCGCCAACATGTAACCGAGCATGTCAGCAAAAGCGCTTGCTAAACGTCCTACCACTCAATACAAAGTAACTAAGCAAGTCGGATTTTATTTATTCACCCAGCAGGGATGGTTAAGAGGTTTTGCTCTCTGACACTAACCCGTTTACTGCGAGTTAAAGCGTAAATTACGCACCCGTTGTGCCAGGTACGTTTGTACTTTGTTTCGCAGTAATCACGTGATTTTTATCACGTACATTATTGTGACTCTATCGGGAACCTTAAACGTTTATGTTTATGTTATTATCTACATGTAATTAGTAAATAGCTCAACTGATATCAAATTTTCAATGATGTTCAATACTTAGATGTTTATATTACTAGGCATTTCCAACGAAAAATGAATGCAAAGAAAACAGGTAAGCATAGGAATGTACGACTTTCTCTAAATATATAAAATTCCATAAATTTTCAAATTATCATTAAAGATGTTGTCATTTCTAGAAGTCATAAGTCCGATAAAATTGTTTTCTGAATTAGCGGTTAAAACTCACAATTATTATGTAAGACAAAAAAATATTACGTCTCATCGTCTCTAATCGTAAGAGACTATCCTTAGTTGACCCTAATCACCTTATTTTAATTCTCATAGTGTACAAAAGAACAGACCCGCACCGTATTGCCGGAATGCTCCGTATTTTTCCAAATGGATTCTTAACAGCATGAGATACGCTCGCGGCGTTGCCAATATAATGATTATTAAAGAAGTGGAAGACGCCTCAAAGCCGAGAGTTCAATCGAATTGCGCTAGCGGGAATGTTTTTAAACGCCTGCTCGGTGCGCTCGTCAAATAGATCTATATCATTCGAGACGAGGTATTGCTTTGGATGTGGTTTAACTTTTTTAGTTTTTGTATCTGATTTAGCACATTCGTTCGACAGCAGGACACGGCCCTCCTCTAAAATCGAGAGTACGATTGAAAAGGGTTAGGGTATAGTTTATCACAATGGCATAGTACGGGTTGGCGAACTTTGCATGCCATACAAATTATTAGGAATCACTATGGTGTGAAGGTTTGCACAAGGGGGTTAGCAGTGAATGGATGCATAAAGCAACAGAGCAGGCTATGTGGAGTAACACAGAGAGGTTAATGTTCAGCTGAGGACTACAACAGGCTGATGATGATGCTGATGAGATAGGTTTCTTCGTAATGTTTTCCTACACAATTATAGTACCTGGTGATTAATAATCAAGACACACATAACTTCGAAAAGTAAGAGGTGTGCCCTCGAATTTGAACCTGCGAACACCTGAAATATGTTGGCAGTCACTTTTGCTCAGAGTCCACGATGCTGGTGTAGTCAACTTAATACTAGACTAAACTTACATTAATTGTAAAAAAAAACGAGAAAAAAAAGAATCGAGCCCATGAAGATAATAGTACAGAAATTATCTAGAACCAAGAACCAGAACCGAACCGACCGAACCGACCGAACCGGACAACCCCCAACAAGGGTCAGGCCAAAAGTAACCTGAATCGACGCGAATTCATGAAGACTTTGATGAAAGTGGATGAAGCGAGAGTAATATGTCAGAATTGAGTAAAGTGGCGATCTATGGTCTCTGCCTACCTTTTTGGAATATAGGCGTGACGATTATGGATTTATGAATATTTGAGGATTTTATAAATGAAATCAAATGTCCTATCCATAATCTACTTCTTGGCTTCTACATCAACGTAGTAAGTTAACTTTGATTAAGCCGTTCGTTACTTTACACTTTTCAACAGAAAGATAGTAGCTTACTGTTATTTTATTTTTCCTTCACTTTGATCACACCCAAAAAGGTATGGTGAAGTTTATAGCGGAAGTGATTATTATCGATTCATTCAATAAAACCCAACAATTACTGACTTAGTTCCGACCTCATACTAAAATACAAGTCTTGTAACAATCATCTCACAACGTCTACGCCCGAAACAATTAATATTTTAAGCTATATTATAATGTATTGATCATTTAAATGAAATGTAGTCTTAATCTTATTTATTCATCCAATTACAGTAAATCTTCATGTGAATACGAGAATTTATAATATATACGAGAATTCAGTACATAGTTTGCTACTCCAGCCCAATTTAGTTTGGCAGACGTATGGCATTAATTAGTGTGAGAACCAATACAGTATTTGAATTAGTAAATTGATGAATTACAGTTGATCAAAGAGATTTTAGAAATCAATATTTATCGTGACTCACCTGTCTGATGATAATTATGATTTGATTTTAAGATAATATTGTATACATTAAAAAAAAACGTATACTGCCGCTTGATACATATTCTTGTTTCTATAATTATTTTTTTGCTGTGAATGGCACCACTCATAAATTTAAGTTAGTCCGTAAGTCGGTTACAAAGTAATCATTTAGATGCAGTTTTCTGTAAGTTTCTTTTGAACGAGTTTTAATAAGAAAATCTTTAGATTGCAATCTCCCGGCCAAGTTTCCACGTTTCTCATTACTCGGCACAGTTCTGTTTGTATTAAAATAAAATCTTATGTGTACTGCGCTCCGAAGTGTTCTTTTTTATAAGAAAGTTATTAGTTTGAATCAATTTGAAAAGAGAAAGTTTGTTCATTCCTTTTAATATATTTTTTCGTAACTACATTTACCATAACTACATTACTCTACGGATTTTTAAAGAATTAAAATTTACAAGCAATTTAACAGGAAGTTTTGAAAGCTTTTTTAACTTTCCAGGACTGAAAAAGTTATACTCAGGCTTCGTTTTTTATTTGAATTATACTTCTTTTAGTTGACCCGGTGTAAAAAATGTAAAGTTTTTAACTATATTATACTATCCTATTCTAGTTTTCGTAAATTTTGTAAACTTACGTCTAACAAGCATACCACACAATCAGTAGTTAGTAATGTTTTATTTTAAAATGATAAAACATTATGAATAGGCTTAAAATATCACATTTCCCGGCACACAACTATTAGGATTTGTGACATAATTTAAAACACTGCACATGATGTTGTTCTGGACTACTTTTGGCTGGGACTAATTATTTTATAGATATTCACAGGTGCTTAAAATAACATTAAACTCTCTAATAAAAAGCAATACATTAGAGTCCACACAAGTGTTCCCAGCTCCTTTAAGTTTCACGGATCGTTCTCGCCCAACACAAAACATGAGTTAACCAAGAAAAAATATTATTCTGTATTGCCACACTTTTATAGCTCTGACGTTTTCTAGTTCATAAAAAATAAACCGTACAGCCTTTTTTCCCGCCAGCTCTCATATTTTTCGGCTAAAATAAGAAATAAAGTGGGTTAGTTTATATCATAGAGCTCTTGTAAAAGGTTCCATTTGTTAATGAGTTCAGGAGTAGTGTTTAAAGTGGTTTGTTTCCATTTTTATGAGTCGAGAATTGTGAATTATGTTGTTGCTAAAATATTGTTTTTATTATATTAGTAGCGGTCGGGCCCGGCTCCGCCCGGGTGCATACACGTTTTAAAGTGACGTACAAAATGTTTAATTCCCACTATCAGTTTAGAATATCGACCAATCGGACAAAGAAAAACGAACAAAATTTCCTCGTATTTGCTAGAAATATTACTACTGCTTTCTTCCTATAGGTCATAGCGTGATGATATATAGCCTATAGCCTTCCTCAATAAATGGACTACCCAACACTGAAAGAATCATTCAAATCGGACCAGTAGTTCCAGAGATTAGCGCGTTCAAACAAACAAACAAACAAACTCTGCAGCTTTATAATATTAGTACAGATATGCTAGATAATTATCCGCGAGATGTCGCTATTCGACGGATAGGCAACAGCTGTAGTCGTAAATTATTTAACAAGTTTATCGGTTCGTGTTAGAGACATCATAAACTGCAAAAAAAATTGATTGAACCGCGGCCAGGGTTAGAATCAAAGAATTTTACAGAAATATTAATTTTAAGATTGACGATAATTATTGCAATATTACGGTTCGGTACGGTTTAAGATGGCATATCGAGCTCAAAATCGATGATCATTAAAATCTTATGATCTTAGGAAAATCGTAAGACTCTTTTATTCCGATATAATTAACTGGTTATTTTGAAAAGTATTAAAATCAATTAAAGTAGATTTTTCTACGACACACAAATTATAATGAACTAAATTCCAATTTATTGAACGAAGATTTTCTTCTTCGGCTCCGACGAATTATTTTTATTAACATTTTATTTTATACCTACTAATTGCTTTACAACTGAGCCACTGAAAAACCCTACAAAAACCTTCTTAAAAATAAATGAAATTGTATAACTAACCACTAAATGAGAGAGGAGCTTAACTCAAAACTGTACTCATAAAATTCTTTTATGAGCACTTGAGGCGAACAGCTTAAGTTACAACGTAACTTAAACAACATATACATGTTGTAAACTTGGCCCCTTATTCTAAGTAAGTTTTAAGAATTTGCGTTCATATACGATTGTTATATTATTTATGCATCCAGATGTTTTGAAGTCGGTTTTATTTTGACTTTATTCTTGCTTTAGATATCAGAAAATTCGTTTTGTTAATCTTACAGTTGATCTGAACCCGGTCTTGACTGCCTCGACTATAATGCTGAGGTCTCAGAATCGAATCTTAAGTCGGGTTAAGTTATTTTATTATTGATTAACTGCTCGGAGTCAGAAATTTCTGGCCGATATGTCGATGGGCTCGCCCTTTCACATCGTTGGACATAATGGCGTAACGAGGATGTCATGATATCACCTCTGCCTACCTCGTGAGTGATAAAGACCTGAGTTTATATGTGTATATTGTATGTATTAACTGTAATTCATATTTTAAGGAATAATACGAAGGTTTATATTTCGTTTACTGAAAGATGGGGAAAGGCTCGTTTATTAAAATTTTATCGTAGCTTTCATTTTAAGATTAAGGGTAAACTTACTTGGCTCCTAATTGTTAAGAGCCTAGTAGGTTCTTAAATTTTATAATTTTGGAATCTTTACGAAACTTCATATTTTTATTTTTATCATGATTTTAGGAAGTTTCATTTTCGTTCAAGATTTTTGTTACACAATATTTTTTAAACTTTAATATATTAAACCAATTTATATTGTAGAATTTCGGAATTTGACTCTTGTATTATAACAAAAACGACTGCCTTGGTGGCTTAGTTGTACTAGGGTACGGTAACAAAGGTCTCGGGTTCGAATCCTAGGATTGGCAAAATTACATTAAATTTTTTAATCATAATCAGCCTAGAGTCAGTTTAATAGTGTTTAAAATTAATATGTGATTGGGGACATCGAAATCGCTTACAGTTTGCACCACATAAAACGTTCCAATTACTTCTAAAAGGAACTTTAAAATCACCGCCGCGAATTAAATTTAATAGTATCACTGTAAAGAAAAAAGAATCGGTTTGTTATCTCGGTTTAATTTTGGAAAGGAATTTTTCCTTTCTGGAACATATTAAGAACGTCGGGGAAAAGTCGAAAAGGAACTTTTTTGCTTTGACAAGAATATCGAAATCAACGTGGGGGCTATCTTTCAATACACTAAAAATCATCTATGGAGCAACTTACTTAGGATGTATTTGTTATGGATCGTATGGGCTGATAGGGCTACTATCGGTGCTGTGCGAAGAAAACTGCTCCAGAGCCAACGTTTGGCGTTGATATTCTTGTGCAAGGCATATGCCTTCGGTACTAACAGTTCTATATAGAACTGTTAGTACCGAAGCTTTGCCTGTCCTGGCGGGTGTACTTCCAGTCGATCTGGAGGTGCAACGTCGCGCCGCCATGTATTACTCTACTAAGGAGAATATGGATCAAAGATTTTTAACTGCACGTGAACTCTTAAAAGTCGACAGATTATTTAAACCGCTTCCTATGGTATATAGCGAACTATTAGATGAATGGCAAAATAGATGGGAGGTATCTTTGAAGGGACGGCATTTATACCAATATTTTCCTTGCGTGCGTGATCGTTTGACGAAGACATGGCTAGATGTCGATTATTGCGTATCACAGTTCCTCACGGGCCATGGTAACTTTAAGTCTAAACTATACTCTTTTAAGCTTGTGGAATCGCCTGCGTGCCCATGTTCAACAGCAAATTGCGAATATGAACAATCCGCGCATCATATACTTTGGGAGTGTAGTCTTTGGCAGAATGAGCGTAAAACCATGCTGGATAGTATGCAAATATCATCTGGAGTTGTATACTACACGGACCTTGTAGAGACTAGGACGAATTTCCGTGCTTTCCGGCGTTTTTGCCATACCTATTACTGGAATCAAGTGTAACAGCTCACATATTAGGTCCCATTTAAATGTAATAAGGATTTGATCCGTGGTGCTTTACAGCTGGCTTCTCCGGCTGTAAAAGTCTTTTTGCGAGGTTATTTACCTCTTTATTTCATCGTTTTGTCACCCGCTTTGCACGGAGGGAAGTGGACAATAATTTATTTCCAACTCCTCCTATTAATTTAACTTTCTGATTGATTTCGTTGCGGGTTAAAGACAAGTTAGACATTCCCAGAGACTCGCCGAGCTTCAATGCTCGGTGTCATTACATTGCGTGCCACTGTTGATCCTGGCTTACAGGAGTTGCAGTGGTGGGTGTGAGGGCGGGACAGTCTCCAGCCTAGAGTCAGGAATTTATGCCCGATATGGCGATAGGCTCGCCACCTGTCACATCGTGGGACGGCAACATACAAGGCGGAATATGGGTGCGTGGACACCTGTGCCTACTGTTCCCATTCTGGGAAAGAGGCGTGAGTATATGTATGTATTATAAAGAAAAGAAATTAAATAATACAGTCAAATGGGTTTGTTGCAATTTAGTTAGAGCATTTAGTGTAGCACATTCCTATTTCCTCATTAGTGGGCGGGCCTCACTTTATCTACGTCACGTAATCGCGCCACGGTTTTTGGCCATTTCCTAGCGGAAACTGAGCTATCTGTCACTTTGTGTGGTGAGCAAGAATTATATTTAGTTCATTAATAATATTATATAATGCTGTGAATACGCCAATTTTTAGTTCATGTTTCGTAAAATAATTTTGAAGTGTGCAATTGTAGAGAATTAAAAAAAAATTGCGGAATTGTTTGTATTATGGTAGTGTTGATACTGTTGATCAAGTCCATGTAATTATTAAGATGCAGTTGTCATAAAATATGTGTATAGCTATAAATTATAATAATCAATACATTAATTAATTGCATGATTACTAAATTGCAACAGTACGATTTCCTATCTGAATTGATTTCTGTAAATAAACCAATATTTGATCTCACTGTTAGAAGGAAGCGTATTACCCGTTTATTTGTATAATTAGTATTTCTTTTCTTGCTGATTATAGACACAGCAATGTCTCTAAGACTCATTGATATAAAATGCTTTATGTCGAATATTAAACCTCGTTTATATATTGCAAAGGTTTGTGGAAAAGAGAAAGTCTCTAAACCAAGAATATTTTATAATTAACGCCGTTGTCTCTTTCCTGAGCATGCCTCACATTTTCGCACCGATAGTTGACGAAGTATTTAATAGAATCTGGCCACGTGGATAAAGCAATATGCGTGCCTTGTCTATATATATGCGATATTATATCGACGTAAATGGATTTTGGTTTAACGAGTTCAAAATAACAAATGACATTTAATAAAATATTTCAATCTTGTAACTAATATTAGAGCGTTTTTGTAATAGAGCCTACGTATATAAAATAGCTGTAATATTATTACTTGTAATAATGATTTAACATTTTGCCTTTGCTCTCAGAATAATTGCTTTAAAATATTAAAAAATATTTTTTCCTTTAGCCGAGGCACTATAAAAGAATATTAAAAAAATGAACTTAGTTAAGTACTAGTACTCTACGTTAAGTTTTACTTAGTCAATAAATTAATGAAGGCGTGCACTGTTCAAGGTAAGCATAATAATATTAAATTAAACTGGCGTACTTAACTAATAATGATATACTTAAGTCTCCACCGAAAGAAGAACTTGGCATTTTGTGATCCAACATAGGCAGACTCAAAACTGTTATCGATCATACATACATATGACGGCGCTTCCGTCAATTTCATACCTCAGGTTGACTGACTTTTAGCTGTCAGAGTCAGCCTAGCGAAGCGTCATTCTCGATGGTGTGGAGGGCCGTCGCCTGGACACGGATTCAAGACGACGGAGCCTTCGGACCACGTTTGTGACGAATCGCTATGAAAATAAGTTAAAGTCTGTTGTTCTTCTTTAGTGTTCTGACTAAGTTAGTGTTGTTTTGTTGTTGTTTCGTGATTAAACTCTGTAACAAGAACCTGTGATTTCGCTGTTCACCTATTAACCTACCTACATAATTATATCGTAGAAGATGTGTTTTGATGAAGGCTCTCCTGCCCCTTCACATACTTACATATGTATGTCTCAATAATTGTAAGTGTTGACGACGCACGCGCACATCACCCGGCGTAGTACATAGAACACATTTTGTAAGGTCTCGTCACGCCACGGTCGCAGTATGTGTGGGCGGATTGGGTGCATTTTTATTGTTTTTTGACATGTTTTTATTGAATAGCTTCGCACCCACCGCTCACACTTTAATGATTCATATGTCATTTTAAAGGGCGTGACGAGACCTAATGATATATGATAAGTAATTAGAAATAAGATACTTATGAAAATAAAGAGGAAAATGACTGCGCCCCGAAGTAAAAATGGACCCAAAATTAGGAACATTTTACGGGGGTCTCCCTATGGTAACGCCTCGGAGTACTTAAGCCGGCAAGCAAAATTAGGAAATCACTGGATTCAGAAGAGCTCTCTGAGGAAGAAACTGAAGAAACCTGAAGACACTCGAAGCCTCAAGAAACAGAAGAAACCTGGGAAAACCCCTGAAGAAAAGTACGAAGCGATCCGGACTGCGACGTTGCTTGCCGGCGTCACTACGATCGAGTACTCCGGGGCTACCATAGGGCGGGGCGTGGTCGATTCCGCGTATATTCTATATCGTGTGTATCAATACGTTGCCCGTCATATACAAACCGCACCTTTCGAAGCGACATTCCTAGAGACTAGACGTCAAATAGAGTGCCCGAACACGCACCAGGGGGTGCATACGCTGGGCTCCGGCGCCCGAGTTAAGGACTCGGATTCTCGCCCAGTGAAGTCGCGGTGGAACGTTGGTGCCCGTCTCCGGGTTCCCGACCTCCGCACGCCTACAGTAAGTGTGTGTCTTCTTTGCCACATACATACACTAAATATGTCTAATGTGAACTCAGGTGAATCTATTGTACCGTTAAAAGTATATTATGAAAAACTTCCTTTACACGTGGAAAATATCCGAACGTCTACCTTATACAAAAATACATTGCTGCCATTATTTCAAAGGAGCTAAAGCCTACCTTCTGTACAGTATATTCCTCTTCTCAAGGAAGAAACGAATGAAAAAGGATCCCGGGTAATGTTGTTAAATCTTGCGGAAAGCAAAACTCGGGACTCAATGGTGTTAGTGGGTCGAGATAAAACTAGCCGTTTCCTGTGATTGTTTTGGTTTCATCCACTGTAGTTTAGGTATTGTATTAGTTAAATAAGCCTGTTGGTAAATGGACTAGACGAGACTGCCAACATGTTCACGGTGGTCGCGGGTTCAAATCCCAGGGCACACCTCTGACTTTCGGAGTCATGTGTGTATTGATAGTCAATCACCACGCACTAAAACGGTGAAGGAAAACATCCTGAGGAAACCTACATACCACAGCGATTTATAAAAATTTATATGGTATGTAAGTCCGCCAACCCGTACAAAGCCAGCGTGGTGGACTATATGGCCTAACCACTCTCAATCGTACTGTCGATTGTAGAGGAGGCCCGTGCCCTGCAGTGGGACGTATATGGGCTGATACTGATTAGTTTAATAAAATAGCTGAAAACTGGGTTTCTTTTCAACCGAGAGAACAAGACTTAAAAGGTGTAGGCCTATTAGTTTAATTCAGAACGGTGATCTATTACACTGCTTCGGTGGCGTAGTTGTACTACGGTATGGTTACAAAGCTGAGGTCTCGGGTTCGAATCCCGGGTTAGGCAAAGTGATATTGGATTTTTCTATTCATTATCAGCCCAGAGACAGGAATTTGTGCTCGGTATAGCGATAGGCTCGCCACCTACCTATCACATCGTGGGACGGAACATACAAGGCGAAATGTGGGTGCCCTGGCACCTCTGCCTACCTCTTCTGGGAAAAAGGCGTGAGTTTATGTATGTATGATCTATTACAGAAGTTTGCTTATAAAAACTCTCGTTAAGATCAATATATGCAGATTTTGATTCACTATTAAAGTCTGTATCCATCAGACCATCATGCACTACTAAATTGTAGCACATTATAAATAGAAACTACTCAAATAAGGACCGAACCGGCAACAAATGAAACAAGCATGCAGTCTATGTTATTAAATTTATTTCTTTAGCAAATTGAGTAACTAACCGCATTAGGCAATATTGTGAATGCTGTCCTAAACCCTCTCAATATAGATGCTTCCAATATTTGATTTTGTACAGTATTTAATTATCATTTCAAAATATGTATTATAACTAACATTATTTAAAAAAGCATTAAAATTTATCGTAGAATGACAAGGATATTCATATTTTTAGTAATCCAATGCCATTTTTTGCAATAAAACGCTACAAATTGAAAAAAAAAACTCTTATTTATCATTAAATGTATTTAAAAAATCTTTTTGTCATCCCTGTTGTATAGCGTACCTGTGCTTAGCAGTACACGATTATGAGCAATACAGTGTATTAGGTAAGTAACTTTACTGGTGGTAGGTCTTTCATATGTGAGAGATCATCTGAGTAGGTCTATTTCTAATGTCTATTTCTCCCGTCAAACAGCAGTGTAAATCCACCGTTGTGTTTCGGATTGAAGGACATTGTAGTCAGAGTAACTACTGGACATATTGAGACTTAACATCTTATGTCTCAGGATGGCGAGCGCAGAGGAATTTTCCTACTGTTTATGAGCGGTCGTATCGCTTACCATCAGGCGAACGGCTTGCTCGTCTCGCCATTCATTAAAAAAATAAAATAAGAAAAAACACGACTCAATCTCTTTAACATCTTTATCATACAGACATTAAAATTTAATTAGCATTATTTCAACAAATTTCTACCTAAAACCACCGTAGAAGATAATTTAAAATATATTTGAATTTTAGTTGTTTAACCAAAGCGGTTTCGTAAAGAATACGCGAGGGATCTTTTAAAGACTAATTAGTTGATTTAACTTGCTAAATATTTGCATAGATCGAGACGTATAACTGAATTATAAATAATAAATTGTTTAGTTTGTTCAATTTGAAATGGGTTTCGCAAAGGGCTATATTTTCCAAGTTGTTGGAAAGCTGGCCTGATTTTAATCTGTATTTTGATATTTATATTAGAAAGAGCTAACAGTCTTTGGAATATTTCTTGACAATCAAAATCTCATCTAAACTTTTGCTAATTTCTGACAGATCATGGACTGAAGAGAGAGGTCAATTACAGTTTCTTATTCAACAGACACTCATTCACTTTACAGTACAATATTTAGAATAATTGTGCAGGACGAAGACTAATTAATAGTAAATAGTTAAGCTTGTTTGTGTTTTGATCTTATTTAAGTTATATAAATGTTCTTATAATGCTCTTATGTAAAATATCGTTAAATAAATAAAGCAAACATTCCCTTAGTTATAAACTTATGTATAAGTCGTTGTTGTTGTAATGTATAAAGTCTCATAATTTTCTATGTAAATTGTTATGTGCAATATTGTTACTTATTATATACTAGAGTGTTTATCTATTGGAGATTATATAAAGTTTTGTGTAGTTAGAACAATATTGTCAGACCCTAGTTTATATACTGATTTAAGCATAGTGTCGGGTGCGAGGTCCGCCGAACTTAGGTGCCTCCCACATATTCGGTGCGGAGTTACACCTCGCGGCCCCGCACCCCCCGCAGGACCGAGCTACCGCCCCGCAAGTCGCTACAGCGACACCCCGCAGCGCGCGCTCTCATTGGCCGAGCGCGCCTGTGACGATCGCGGGCCCGACCCTAGGGATTAGCCCAAAATTGGGAATATAGATCGGCACCCTGGGTCGGGCAAATCAGTTCGGTTCCGGCCTACAGTCAAGAAAACATCAAGAAGTCAGCAAGTCAGCAAGTAGTCAGCAAGTCAGCAAGTAGTCAGCAAGTAGTGAAGAATAAGCAGAATCGCTGCCGGGAGATACCAGAACGAAGCTCTGCAGCCACATCACGACGGTGCCGCAGTTACGTGTCGTAATTACGCCGCAATTACGTCACTTTGTAAAACGTACTTCTCAGTGCGAATAAAGTTTCTACTTTCTAATCACTGGTATTATTTACCACGCAGCCAGCACCCCCGAACACATTCTACAATTGAACGAGGCTGTTCGAAGGCGGTCTCGTTCATTCTGGTCCTTCAGTTCGCCGGATTTGCGTGGAAATATGCCAGTGACTAGATCGGTGGGAAGGCACACCGCCTCGGCCTCGGCCTCGGCGTCTGCCACGGTGACATCCGCCACTGCCACGACAGACGAGACGGGTGCGTCATGCACTACGACGACTGTCACCGGCACCGGCACGGATGCTACCACCACGATAAACTCGGAACAGTCAAAACAACCCGCGGCGAACGAACCTATGGTAGCGGAACCTACCATCGCCGCCGGTATTGAAGAAAAACCGAGAAGCAAAGCGCCGTCAAGATCAAGAAGCAAGAAAACGTCGAAATCTCGCCGCCTTGCCGAAGCCCGAGCCGAACTCGCTCGACTAAAAGTCGAGCTCGCCGCCGCCCGAGTCCAACAAATTGAAGCGGACTCGAGCACCGAAGATGACGACAACACGACGGTCGCGGAGATTGAGCAAGAACTCCGCGTCCACACATGGCTACAAAATAGCCAACTGCTCGCCATCGATAGCGAGCCGCATCAAGCGCCGCACACCGAAGCCGCCGCGCACGCACCGGCGGGAGTCACCGCCGCACACCCGCCGTGCACACAGTCGTCACTTCACCCGCAACCGACGTCAACAGTAGAGCGCGCACCCGCGCCTCTACACGCCGACCTGCACGCGCCTCCGCCAGCGACCACTGCCGCGTCCTGGGGACCGAACTTCGGCGCTGCACACCTACCGCCGACGTCTACAGTAGAGTGCGCACCCGCGCCTCTACTCGCCGATCTGCACGCGCTTCCACCAGCGACCACCGCCGCGTCCTGGGGACCGAACTTCAGCGCTGCACATCAACCGCCGCCCGCCGTCGCCGCCTGGCTAGCCGAACAGGCAGCACGCGCCCCTCCGCCAGCGACCACTGCCGCGTCCTGGCGACCGAACTTCGGGGTCGCGCAGCTGCCACCGCCGCCTACGCAAGCCACGCCGTGGGACTCCGCCGCCGCCATCACCGCGGCCGGCCTCGAAGCCGCCGCGAACGCCAATGCGTCGTGGCATCAAAGCCGCACCGCGCCGCCGCCGCAACCGTGGCCGCCGCCGCCGCCGCCGAACACTGCGCCGGGATTGGAGCCCGGCGCCACCGCTCCGCTCGCACCAGCTATGTCGGACGGAGCACTTGCCGTCCCGCCGAAGAGGACGGAGATGCAGCAACTAGCTGCAGCGATCACCAACGCAGTACAAGCTGCGCAAGTAAAGCAAACAAGGTATGTGGAATTACCATTTTTTAACGGTGATCATCAAGAGTGGCTAACGTTCCGTGCTTCGTATGAAGAATCAGTGAATAATTTCTCGAAGTTAGAAAACATGTCCCGCCTGCGCCGGAGCCTGCGCGGGACCGCCAGAGAGGCAGTGCAAGGCCTCTTAATAACGAACGCGGACCCGGACAGCGTTATGCGCACGCTCGAGATACGTTTCGGCCGACCAGAGTCCATAGCGACAGCCGAGATGGAACGTCTCAGAACATTACCACGCCTAAGTGAAGCGCCGCGTGACACCTGTACGTTTGCCACAAAGATTAGTAATGCAGTGAACACACTTCGGGCCTTACGATGCATGTACTACATGTACAATCCGGAGATAGCACGGGCCGTTGTGGAAAAATTAACACCCACGCTGAAACATAAGTGGTACGAGTTCGCTGCACTGCAACCGAGGGAGGAACCAGACCTCCTCAAATTAGAACGCTTCATTCACCGGGAAGCTGAAATCTGCAGCCCATACGCGACTGCAGAGATGGTCACCGAACGACCGCGAACAAGTCAAACAAGACAAAAAGTGTTCAACACAGCCGCCACCCCGAGAACTAACGCCACGTGTATTATGTGCGACAAAGAGGGACACGCGATCACAGAGTGCTACAAATTCAAGAACCTAACCATTGACCAAAGATGGGACGCAGCCAAGAAGCACCGCGCCTGTTTCCGATGCCTGCGACGCCGCACTCAACAGCACACATGCAAGACGAAGAAGTGCGGCATAGATGGCTGCGAACATCCCCATCACCAGTTGCTGCACTCAAAAAGAAGCACGCCGCCGAAATTAAATGAAGACGCCGAGGAAGAAAAGGTGAACTCGACGTGGGCATCAAGCGTGTCATACTTGAAGATCGCCCCAGTACAAGTCTCGGGACCGGCGGGAGCCCGCGACACCTACGCGTTACTCGACGACGGGTCCACAGTAACGCTGATCGACCAAGGCCTCGCGGACGACATAGGCGCAGTGGGACCGGACGACCCACTACGCATCTGCACATACGACGGGAACACTAAAGAAGACCACTCCTCACGTCGTGTGAAGATACTGCTCCGAGGCAAGAACCGACATAACCAACACATACAAGCCCGGACAGTACCTGACCTGCGCCTAGCCGCACAGAAAATATCGCCAGAAGCGATAAGTAACTGTCCGCATCTAAAGGGAATCACGAACACGATAATCACCGACCAAGTGATCCCGAAAATATTAATAGGTCAAGACAACTGGCACCTATTAATAGCTACCCGAACAAGATCGGGTCGAAGAAACCAACCAGTGGCCTCACTCACGCCACTGGGCTGGGTGGTACACGGCAGCAGAACCCGAACACTCGGGCATCAAGTGAACTTCGTCGGTCACACATCCGAAGAAAACATTGAAAAAATGGTGGCAGAATACATAACGACCGACAACACGTACTTGAACCCGAAACGTCCGGAAAACGACCCCGAGCAAAAAGCGCTCCGAATACTCGAGGCGTACACAACACAGCTGCCGGGAGGCGGGTATCAGACTGCCCTCCTCTGGAAGTCGGAGGAAGCTACGCTCCCCGACAACTACGACAACACCCTGCGAAGGCTCCACGGCATCGAGAAGAAAATTGATAGAGACCCGCTGCTGAAAAGGAAGTACAACGAACAAATGAACATGCTACTTCAAAAGGGTTACGCGGAACCAGCGCCCGCCAAGAAGATGCCAGGAAGGACGTGGTACTTACCGCATTTCGCCGTAGTCAACGCCCTGAAACCTGACAAACTGAGGGTGGTCCACGACGCAGCCGCCAAGACCAGGGGCGTGTCACTGAACGACATGCTCCTGACCGGTCCCGACCTCCTGCAACCACTCCCAGGGGTGCTAATGCGCTTCCGGGAACACAAAGTGGCGATCACCGCGGACATAACGGAAATGTTTATGCGTATCCAATTACGCGAAGAAGACAGGGACGCCCTGAGGTACCTGTGGCGAGGGGAACGTCGGGACGACGCTCCGCCTGAAGAATATCGGATGAAATCACTAATATTCGGGGCGTCGTGCTCACCCACCACAGCCATATTCGTGATGAACAAGAACGCAGAGTGTCACGCGGAACAATATCCGGAAGCGGCAGCGGCCATAAAGAGAAAACACTACATGGACGACTACCTAGATAGCTTCGTGGACATCAACCAAGCGGAAACGGTCGTCAAACAAATACAAGAAATTCACCAAAAGGCGAACTTCCAGCTACGCAAGTGGGCCTCGAACTCGCCCGAACTCTTGGAAAAAATCGGCGAGCACGTTGGAAGCAACACAACAGTGAACATTGAAGGCGGACAAACTGAAAGGGTACTCGGCCTCACCTGGGAACCACAGGCGGACACTTCAGTTCGACTTGGATGCAACCCGCATCCCACCGAGCCTTCTAGAGGGACCCCCCACAAAGAGGGGGGCACTGAAGATAGTGATGTCGATATTCGACCCACTTGGTCTCATCACTCCTATAACAATACAAGCGAAACAGCTACTACAAGAAGTGTGGCGAAAAGGAGTCGACTGGGACGATCACCTAGAGGGTGACTTAGCCTCAGAATGGGGAAAATGGATAAGCTGTCTGAAAAATATAAACAATATAATAATTCCCCGTTTGTATCTCAATTACAGCGCGGCTCAACGACTGGAGCTGCACGTATTCTGCGACGCCAGCGAGAAGGCGTACGCATCCGCGCTATACTGGCGCGCAGTGGACCACAGTGGAGCTGTGTCCACCACTCTCGTCGCCGCGAAAGCCAAGGTAGCCCCTCTGAAATTGTTATCGATCCCGCGCCTGGAACTCCAAGCGGCCTTATTGGGAGCCAGGATGGCAGCCGCAGTCAGAGAGGAGCACACTAGGAAGCCCGACGCGACGACGTTCTGGACGGACAGCCGGACCGCGCTCACGTGGATCCGGACTGGGGCCAGGAGTTATAAGCCCTACGTGGCCCATCGCATAGCGGCCATAGAAGAAATCACAAAAACGTCGGAGTGGCGATGGGTACCGACACGCTGGAACGTGGCGGACGACGCCACACGAAATGTCCCTGAAGAACTGAACTCAAACCACAGATGGTTTCAGGGACCGGAATTTCTGCAGCATGATCCGAACACATGGCCGATGGAGACACCGAGCTCGCCGCCACCTTCAGGTGAAGAACGCGTCAACGTCATCTGCACCAGTGACCAGTCGAGCGTGATACCTGACGTCACACGCTTCTCGTCGTGGACGAGATATCTCAGGGCGACAGCAAGAGTGCTACAAGCAGTCGCTATGTTCCGGCGCAAGATTGAACAAGTCAATTACAAGCGAACAAAAAGGGGTCCACGTCGCGACCCTGATTGGCGAGCCGCGAACACCAGAACCAATCCGACAGTCAGGACACGCCAATCCGCAGCTACGGACAAGTTTATCACGTTGACAGCGGAGTATCAACGAGAGGCAGAAAAACTCATAATAAAGAACGCCCAAGAAGTCACGTTCAAAGAAGAACTCAAGGCGCTACGAGCTGGCAAGGAGGTCGGGAGACACAGCCGACCACACCAGCTCAGCTTAAAACTTGAGGAGGACATCATCGTCCTGAAGAGCCGAATTAACGCCGCCACTGGAGTACCGGAAGAAGTAAAAACCCCTCCAGTCATAGACGGAAACCACCGGGCCACACAATTATGGATCCTGCATGTGCATAGGACTCTACATCACGCAGGAGTGGAGGCTACGGTAAACCAAGTAAAGCAGCACAAATGGGTCGTGCGACTGCGACCGACAGTGAAGATGGTGCTGTCAAAATGTCAAATGTGTCGCGCAAGAGCCGCGACACCTCCGAGGCCGGCCACAGGGGACCTGCCGACATGCCGGTTGGCGCACCACCAACGACCATTTACCTACACAGGTCTTGATTATTTCGGCCCGCTCACCGTGACCGTCGGAAGAAGCACGCAGAAGAGGTACGTCGCACTGTTTACATGCCTCACCGTGCGCGCAGTGCACCTCGAAGTGGTGTCCTCGCTGAGCACTGAATCAGCCATCATGGCGTTGCGACGAATGATCGCGCGACGCGGTTGTCCGACCGAGATCTGGTCGGACAATGCGACGAACTTCCACGGGGCGGATGCGGAAATCCGCCAAACTCTTCTCTCCGGTGCAAAACAAGAAGCGTCAAAAAGGGCTATAACATGGAAGTTCATCCCTCCAGGAGCTCCATTCATGGGAGGCGCGTGGGAGAGGTTGGTGCGGTCCGTGAAGACCGCGCTGACCACGGTGCTCCACCAGAAGAGCCCCAATGAAGAAACTCTCCACACCCTGCTCACCGAGGTCGAACTTACACTAAACAGTCGACCACTAACACATGTGTCGGTAGATCCTGCCGACCCTGAGTCCCTGACGCCTAGCCACTTCCTGCTGGGCGGTCAGGGACACTTCGCCACTGCGGGCCTGCCAGCGGACCACACCGCCAGCCCGTACGCCAGCCTGCGTGCGACACAGGCACTCGCCGACGCCTTCTGGGCGCGTTGGCTCAAAGAATACCTGCCCGAGCTCCGAAACCGGCGGGAGCCCCATGGACGGGGCACTGAACTTCGTGTCGGCGACCTTGTACGGGTCGTCGACAACAACCTGCCGCGCAACACCTGGGTGCGCGGGCGCATCTGCGCCACGTATCCGGGACCGGATGGCGTCATCAGAACCATCGACGTCGCCACGAGGGGCGGCGTGCTACGACGCCCATCCAAGAAAATCGTCGTAATCCAGAGCGTCGAGAACGACGAGTCGCCCTGCACCACATGAAGATGCACCGTCGCGCCACGTCGCTACGATACACGGCGGGAGAATGTGCAGGACGAAGACCAATTAATAGTAAATAGTTAAGCTTGTTTGTGTTTTGATCTTATTTAAGTTATATAAATGTTCTTATAATGCTCTTATGTAAAATATCGTTAAATAAATAAAGCAAACATTCCCTTAGTTATAAACTTATGTATAAGTCGTTGTTGTTGTAATGTATAAAGTCTCATAATTTTCTATGTAAATTGTTATGTGCAATATTGTTACTTATTATATACTAGAGTGTTTATCTATTGGAGATTATATAAAGTTTTGTGTAGTTAGAACAATATTGTCAGACCCTAGTTTATATACTGATTTAAGCATAGTGTCGGGTGCGAGGTCCGCCGAACTTAGGTGCCTCCCACATATTCGGTGCGGAGTTACACCTCGCGGCCCCGCACCCCCCGCAGGACCGAGCTACCGCCCCGCAAGTCGCTACAGCGACACCCCGCAGCGCGCGCTCTCATTGGCCGAGCGCGCCTGTGACGATCGCGGGCCCGACCCTAGGGATTAGCCCAAAATTGGGAATATAGATCGGCACCCTGGGTCGGGCAAATCAGTTCGGTTCCGGCCTACAGTCAAGAAAACATCAAGAAGTCAGCAAGTCAGCAAGTAGTCAGCAAGTCAGCAAGTAGTCAGCAAGTAGTGAAGAATAAGCAGAATCGCTGCCGGGAGATACCAGAACGAAGCTCTGCAGCCACATCACGACGGTGCCGCAGTTACGTGTCGTAATTACGCCGCAATTACGTCACTTTGTAAAACGTACTTCTCAGTGCGAATAAAGTTTCTACTTTCTAATCACTGGTATTATTTACCACGCAGCCAGCACCCCCGAACACATTCTACAATTGAACGAGGCTGTTCGAAGGCGGTCTCGTTCAATAATTATTTATCTATTTATATGTATACTATAATTAGCACCCAACAGTCACACACAGTCTTGATCACGCATTAAGATCAATTAAGTCTTGTGTTGTGTGTACCAGAAACTAAGAGCGACGATCTCACAAACACACACGAGACAAATACTTGTGGGCCTAACAAACATTTGCCTCGGGGCGGGTATCGAACCAGAGGTCTCACATTTCACAGCGGGCCGCGGGCGTCTCACCAACTGCGCCACGAAGGCTGTCAAAGGTTATGTTAATAAAAGAGTACCATCGCCCACGAACGTTGGCAAATCTTGGATCGTGGGTGTGTTGCCAACCTCTCATAATTGGAAGGAAAACGTATAAGATGAGAAGATTCATGTTAGAATTGAAAAAAAAAAAAAATTACGGATTTTATCACGGATTTGGTTTGATTTTTACATTGTTTAAATTCCCGACGTATCGATTGCTCTACAGCTATCGTGGTCATGGGTCGGACTGAGGTATTACTTATCTGCCCAATGATTCTTAAAACTTAACACCCTTTTTTAAAAATGTTTCTTAAAATAATCGTTTATATTCGCGTAAATCTAAGAAACTGATTGCAAAATTGTTAGTACATGTTGGTTATTTTCGCTAAAGTAGTACCAACCATTCGAGTCAAACTATTATTTAAATAACTACGATGTGCTTCTACCCATTTAATTAACAAATTACATTACCCAGTTTTCTGAAGAAGTTTTCTTTAACCTAATTAGTAGTGTTGCCAAATTATTCCATCAAATAAATATTTTCACAGTCGTGTTTGCAATCCTCTCCTTTGTTAGGTAAGTGAACGGTTTTAATTTCTGTCGGAAATTGTGTTTTAAAAATGTATAGTGCGGTCGACTAGCTTCCCTTGGGGACATCCATCACTCGGGCATGCAGTAAAAAGGATGCGCTCGCAATCTCTATCTGTGCAATGTTTTACATGACACATTTACATTTCACTTGAGAACTCGCGTTGTATTAGCATTGATATATTAGACCGTTCCTTATCATATCTTTCTTTTTACTCTGTAGCAAATAAAAAATGATATTGTAAATAAAGGGTATATCAAGACTGCTACCAGAAGCGAAGCTGGGTGCCAGTTTGAGTGACTACAAACGCAATGCAACTACAAGTTTGGCAAAGTAACGCGAATTTTACCTTTTGGTTTTTTAAATATCTTCGTGTTTGGGTTAATCTATAGCTTTTGATTAAATAATAGTTTTGAATTTTGTGTACGATAGCGTTTTCAAAAATTAAACGATGCACAATATATTTCTTTTAGAAAAAAAATATTGGATTTATTTTACTACCCATATAAGACGAAAGGAAACAACAACATCATTACTTTGTGTCTGAAGTCACTAAAACTACCATCCGACTTCGTTTTCGATAGCAGTCTTGATATACACTGTGTAAAGATCTGATTGTATTTTTGCATTAAATAATCTCTGAAGCTACTAGACCGATTTACAAAATTCTATCACTATTAGAATCTTACATTATACTTGACGAATACACGCGATAGAAAATTTTCAAAAAAGTGTATCTGTTTCTATTCTCGCAGAAAAGCGGTATAGATGGTAAATGCAGTCGCATATAAACTTATGGCACTGAGAGAAGCAGGTTGTTGTTCTTGTCTATAAATTCCATCCTTCATCCTCAAAAGTCTGGCAACGCGTCTGCGATCCCTTAGGTATTGTAAATATTTTAAGTTTAATGATGTGCTTTGTAATAAAATTAAATTGTTATTTCATCGTTGTCATATTATTTAGTACTATATTTCCAGACAGCTCTCCAGCCTTGTAATATCAACTCCAATAAAACATTTATTACATTAATAACTAATTGATTAATATAGCTTCATAAAATAACAATTTCGTTAATCGATTGATTAGCTCCATTCCTTTTTATGTCTCCGATGACCTAGGAGAGTATGGCTGCCCCAGACGTCGTAATATAGAATATAGGACGGCTTTTCTGCTGTGGCTTATTTTATATGCTTCTAGTTAAAGGAGGACTTAAAGGGCCCCAAGATTCACTAGCAAATATGTATATCACTTAATTTAATAGGTGTTTTGAAACAAGACGTTCATACATCCCGATTCTTGCTGACTTACGTTTTGTATATACTCTCAAAGTTACATTTACAAAATGTGGATTTAATAAACAATGTATATGATATACATTAGTTCGAGTACGACGAGTACTTAATTTAACAATAGTTATCTTAGTGGTAAAACAACTCCGTGTTTTGTAATTATTAATTATAAAGACGATGGACATTGATACGCTTATTTGGCTAATTATGGGTGGAGAGACAAAGCCATCCTGATATATCTTTCATTTCATTTGGATAATGAGCTTAGGGGCTATATTGGAACATACATAAATTTAAAGATACATAGAAAATTTAAATGATAATAAGTTAATAAGTAATCATAAGTTTGGTAAATTTATTTTTGCCGTAGGTAGCTAAAATGATAAACTGATTTAACCTAGTAAATCGGGCTAACTATTCCCTCTAAATTCAGGGTAGTAGAGGTACTTTCTAATAAATGAGTAAAACCTGAATGTGCCGGGTTAAATGGAATCATTGTTACACGGAATACTAACGGCAAGTAACAGCTTGGGGATTACGTTTCGGGTGTGTTTTGGTTTTAATGCTCTTTTATTGAGTACTTTTGAAAATATATTTGGCTGTGATTATTTACGATTTGTTAAGTGGTCATTTACGTAAATAAAAACGCTTATTTTTTGTCTCGCATGAATTTTTAAAACATTATCATATTATTGAACATACCAACAATCCACAACCCCAGATGACATTCTTTTGTATAAAATATATAGTATTATTGTAGCTGTGAGGTAAAAGCAATAATTATTTACACCTGAATGAAGTTACGTACGGATGCTGTACTGTTAAATAAAGGTACTAATAGCCAAGACCGAAAATACATATACAAATATACAGATATACTTCATCTGGCGTGTCTTCTCTTTGGAGTGTTGACGCACAAAGTACCTGGATACCTTCATAGTAAATTGACTTGGGCATCAACTCACACATCTTATGGACCCCGACGGTGTGCCAAACAGCTGTTTACACGATGTCATAGTTCCGCCACTTTTCGAGGTAGCTTCCGTTACGTATCCACTCAGTGTTGGAACAACATCCTTCCGCCAATAAGAACTCTGAAAAGTATTTATGGTTTTAGGTTAGCACTGAAGTCATTTATTCTTGAACATCAACGAAATTAAGGATCTTTAAAACATGACACTAGCGCTATATAAGTGATATTGGTTTTGTGAATATATATACGTACACATTAAATATAATATTACGTAAATACTCCCTTTTAGAAGAATTTATTACTTGTTGTGATTATCATTATTTGACATAGGCTATACTAATATTTTAATTTACTTACTTGTCAACTTTTAATATTATAAGAATGCAGTTTCCATTATAGTTAATGTACTTATCTACAATTTTATTCATTTATTTTATATATATCCTGTGGTTGTAAGGGTCTGGTTGTATGTACAGCATCTTGCCATGCAGATGTAGTCCGTATATTGTACCTACAGGGTATATCAAGACTGCTACCGAAAACGAAGCCGGGTGGTAGTTTAAGCGACTTCAGACACAATGCAACAGAAAAAGTTACAAAAATAAGCGACAATTTTTTTTTTAATTTTTTTTCCTATTGCCATATTTTGGTGGTAAATAATTTTTTTCCTAAAATAATAGTGTATACCCTTTAATTTATAAATACTCTAAGATATAAGAGAGTTTAAATTATTATTTTAGCAAAAACTATGGATTTACCACCCAAAAATGACGATATTTAAAAAATCATAAAAAATAATTGTCGCGTTTCTATGCGAAAATTTTAGTTGCATTGTGTTTGTAGCCACTAAAACTACCACCCGGCTTCGTTTTCGGTAGCAGTCTTGAGATACCCGGTATATAGTTTTAACGCACGATGTTTTACCTAGCGCTTCTATTAACACGAATTCTAATTGTTAATCTTAGTAATCATATCTTTGTATATGTTTGTATATGTCCTGTTCCAAAACTGTAATTGTAAGTAACGTCATGTAGTTGTATAAAGTTGTTGTTAAACTTGGTCACCGTTTAATACTGCTCAGATGCCGGGGAGTCTTTTTTCAGTGTGCACTCGTCAGCGGGACGCGAGATATTTATATGTCTACCCACATCTGGGCGGATATTGCTATAATTTTGTTTTGTTTAATGTTTACATATTTTTTTATACGTATTATGTTTTTGGCGTTTGTGACGTCATTTACCGGCCTTGCGGAAGACCAGCGTTGGTTTATACCAGCACATGCTGAGCTTGAGCCGTTTTGTTAACAAGCACTGTTATACGAATATATATTGTATGTAGAACTTAAAGCTGTAATCCTTTTCCTTTGCTTGTAACAAATAAATGTTTCTTTCTTTCTTTCTTTCAGATATCGACATTATAAATATAGTTATAAATTGATCCTAGAACGAACCAGTTTCAGCTCTCAAGGTCACTTCAAAAACAGCAATCATACATCAAAGCAGGGTTGGACACCCTAAGAGCTGGACCGTTTACGAGCGGTCCGGTATAAATCCTTTTAATGCGTGCATGAACGTATAATGGCCTCCGCGGAACGCTCCTACGGACGTGTTTACAATGGAACACTTTTGGAAGGACCTGACTAGAATTATTATGGAGATCTTCATTAATTTTCGCTCAGTTTTTGTGCTCTTTGGGTATTTTAGTTGCATAGCTACTGCCTCTGGAATTGATTCGGTAGCAACCAGTTAATGGACATAGAGTAGAGCAGCTAAGTTCGGCTAAGATCATTTTTTTCAGCCCACAAAGCAATTAGACCCTGTTTAATAATGGGCGGAGAATTAAAAAAAGCAACTAATTTAATCAAGCCTGTTACTGTTAGTGAACAATATACCACCATTAAAAATGTCACTATGGTTACCTGTATATTAGTCTTGAAAGGTTTAAAACTATCCGTAAAGAACTTACTTTGTTCTGTACTCACTCACTCTCGAATAAAATAGAATTTATAGGAATTTAGACACAGGTAATGTTTGTTACTTCCCCTTTTATTCTTCCTTTATTTGTCGTTTTCGATGTTAGCTTTATTGACATTTAATTTCAACCTTTCTTTTTCCTTTTTAATAAACACAAACAATAAAATATAATGCAAAAATACACGAACACAATCAAACTTGGTGCGTATACGTAAAAAGAGAAAATAAAAACGCTACCTCATATGTGCCCCCATACACTTTGATATTCGATCACTTTGACAGATTTTGCTTCGCATCCACGTTTATGGTATGTGAATACGCGTAAAAACAAAAAAAAAACACGGCCAGCCGGCTGTTGAAAGGTGAATATGGAGGTAAAGTTGAATCGAGAGTTTTTTATTTGGTGCCGGTCCACATGTGTCAATATTCTGCCATTAATTCGTTTGTAGTGTCATCAATGGATAACTTTTGCGAAAAATTGTATTGAACTACGGTGATACTTGAAATATTTATTAATCTTTATTTAGCTTCATATGCTGACTAGTGTACAGGCCGATTTAATGTCTGAGGTATTTTTTTCAGTCTCCCATAGGTGTTTAAGAAATAAAGCACAGCAGGTTTATTAATATGTTTTTAATTATGCTGGGATTTTGTATTTTTACTATTATTTAGTATAAAAAGGGGGATTGATAAGCATATCATAAACAAACATTGTTAATAAATATGAGGCTGATTCTCAAAAAAAATCGAAATTGATGTCCTTGATCATTTTTATAAACCAGGATCGTCAATTATGAAAAGTTCTTTTTTTAATAATAGGACTGTGCTAGATCTACTATTGTATGAAACAAATTTATTTTTTATATGATAAACAGCAAAGATATGTCCAAGAAAGTACCCTGAAAATCATTCCCTCACTATGTCCCAAGCGCTAAATTTGAAGATAATCATTAACTTAAAACGTAAAATTCCTAGAAAATTGTTTATTATCATATTTTTTACTTATATAGGATAGTATTGACTATACCTATATAAGTTCATAGTTTCCCAAATGAGAATAGAAATATTTTTAAATATAATTCAAAATTTGTCCTTAAAAAAAGTATCATTCCCTCACCGTTTTGTAACAGTGTGATTGGAGCAATACTCCAAGGCCTACCAAGTCACACTTTAAATTTTTTTTGTAGTTGGCAACATTGCCCTTTAGAACATATACTAGAGTGGACCATTGAAGAAAGGATGTTTTCTTGAAATCAATTTGACAATAAGTTTTATGAATATTACATTTTTTAATGTCATTCCCTCATGTAATGTTATCAAAAGGTAAGCATTTTTTATTTAATAATCATAACATATTTTTACATGTTTTCGGTAGTAATAAAGTATTCTTTAAAATTCGTAAGGAAGTAAGGTTATGTTCCTCAGTTTGTAGCAATTTTGTTTCGTTTTGTCATTCCCTCACAGTCATTCCCTCATAAAAAAATTTCAATGAGAGAATGATCTCGGTGAGGGAATGATTTATTTTCTAATAAATTTAGAAAACTTATGTTTGTTTAAATGGTTTCAGTACCCTGAACATCTATAATGTCGAAAAGTAGAAAATGAACTGCTGCAGAAGCAAAGCTGGAGAAAAAGGAGTATGACAGAAAGCGTAGAGAAAAATGAAAAAAATATTATAATATATTATATTTATACAGGCCGCTTCCAACAGGTCATTGTGGAGATCCTTGGGGGAGGCCTATGTTCAGCAGTGGACTTCCTGTGGCTGATATGATGATGATGATGATGATGATGATATTTATATTTAATATTACTTTTATGAGTCAACGTGTTTTGTTTGTAACAATTAAATTGTTACAGTATGGATTTAATTATTATATTTTTGCAATAAAACAAATAATTGGTGCATTATAAAGTTTTTAATTATTGTAGAATCTTATTAAAAATCATTCCCTCACGAATCTGTCATTCCCTAATTTTCAAATTTAAAATAAAGTTAAATTTGATTCAAACTCAAAACAGTTGGGGACCACTTCAATCAATATTTTCCTCAAACGAGGCATATAATACGGATAAGAGCAAAAAAAAATATTCGATTACGAGTTAAAAAAAACTGATCAACTCTATAAAGCCATTTTAGATTTTTTTTCGGAATCAGCCATAAGCTGAATGCAAATTAAGGTCAGTTTGTACTAGAAATATATTTAATACGTAAGAAAAAAATCAATACAATTGTTACAATATATTATAAAATATGCTAAATCATTTTGTGAGATAAATCATTTAATTTTATTCATAAAGAATAAAACAAACCATTATGAATGTGCCCTAATACGTTTTATTAGATTTTCTATTTGTAAAATGGGATCGTAAAACGTTACATTGATATGAGAAAAAATCGTTTGTTACGACCGTACGATGCAATCCAAATATCAAACGCGAGTTTTATTTCTTTTCCATTTTGGCGATAACATTGATATGACCATAAAAGGTAATTTAAGATGTCAACTTGTTAAAATCTTTTAATTATGTATATTGTTGTATAAAGTTGTGTTTAAAGAAGAAATAGAGTATAGTAGAACGGTGATCAATTCTACCATTAACAGAACAACGCAATTGTAGATTATTACCTTATTTTTTTTGGATATTACAGAAAAAAATATGTTATGATTTTATGACAAGTACCATTGTAGGGTTTAGATTTAAACTATTCGACTGAATTTAGGACCTTAAAAATCGCCTTTCCCATGGATTGAGACACAAGTACAAAAGGTAATGAAAATGTACAATAAAGATGAAAAGATAAATCAAATGAAGACTAATGCTATAAAAAATCATTTTTTTATTTCTTTTATTGCAATGAATGACAAGACGAGCAAGCCGTTTGCCTAATGGTAAGCGATACGACCGCTCATAAACAGTAGCAAAATTCCACTTCGCTCGCCATCTTGAGACATAAGATGTTATAGAAGTCTCAATATGTCCAGTAGTTACTCTGGCTACATTTATCATAAAAGCATATTATGATTATGTTATAAAGACACAGATCTAAACTATAAAACATAATAAACTTTAAAAGGAACAGTTGAAAAGACTAGCAACACTTCTCAAGGCAGCATTCGATTGCATCAAAGAAATGGTTTCTAGTAAATAAAGTACAACTCATTTTCAAGGAAAAAGTTGTCGACCGCTCCTTTGGTAGTAAGAAACTCATTACAAGTTTCCGTGTCAGTAAACACAGCTGAATTTTGTTGTGAATAGCAACGGAACTATTCTGATTATTATAAAATGGTTCCAGTTTACACCGCGTTTCATTACGAGCGAAAAGTGCAGTAACTTGCGGAGTTTTGAGTATGCAAGTGATAGTTTTAATTTATTCTCTTTACTTATTTTATTATTATGATTAGTAAGAATTTCATTGCTTGTTAGGGCTGAGGTATATACTAAAGCAGAGTTCTCTCTAAATAAGTAGACCTTTTAAAATATTGCGGGGTGGCCTGTTGGTAAACGGACCAGCCGCGTCTGCCAACTTGTTCACGGTGGTCGTGGGTTCAAATCCCACGTCATACCTATGACTTTTCGGAGTCATGTGTGTATTTTTAGTCAATCACTACGCACTTTAAAAATATCATGAAAACATTGTGAAATCGGCATACCAATTACCATAGCAATTTGTCAGAAATTATAGGATAATTATGTAAAGTCCGCCAATCTGCATTAGGTCAGCGTGGTGGACTATAAGGCCTAACTACTCCCAATCGTACTCTTGATTGTGGAGGTGGCCCACGCCCTGCAGTGGGACGTATATGGGCTGATATAGTAGGCCTTTTCAATTTCTAAGGCTTCTATTAAGGCTCATATGCAAACTTTGGTGCTGAAAACAACAATGACCTGAAACAATGATTCCATTTTCTTCATAAACTGTGACTCTCGTATTGAGTTCTGACTGCGGTCGTTTTATAAGAAGACATAGAATCAATACCGTTATTTTGTAGATATAGACGATTCATAAATACTACAATTTAAACTACGATATACGTGCATTACAAAATTTTAACTCAGAAATACCAGCGGAGACAAAACGGAAAATAGAACGCCATCCGACGATAAAAGATTGAAAAATTCCTTCCTATATACAATAGAATGCATTTTGTATTGTGCGTTGATAGACGTGTTTCCAAATACAAAATCTAGCGAGATACGTTCACAATGTCGCTTGGATTGCTCTCTGTGCCGTTCGGAAAATATTTCAGAACGGTGTACGTAGTTTGAAGTTTGAGAGACCTTTATGTAGGAGATCACGTTCTGAAGAGTCAACTGTTTAGTTTCGCTATGGTGTGTTTAAGACTTCGATCAAATATATGCTAGATACAGCGTCCGGAACGACATCACACGCCAAAAGTGGCCAAAGTTGCTTACACCTATACCAGAATGAATTCGGATATTCAGAGATGTCTCTGTGATCAACAGGGTGAAAACCGGCAGTGATCACCGAATGGTTAGGGGCACCCTGAATATCAATGTCCAATCGGAAAGGCGTCGCTTGATGAAATCTACGCTCCGACCTACTCGCGCCCATATCCAAAACCCCGAGAGCTTTCAACTCGAGCTGACAAATCGCTTTGATTGTCTAGGAGAAAACCTTGCAGTGGACGAGCTAAACAGCGGTTTGGTAGAAGCTGTCCATACGGTGGGATCTAAGTATTTTAGACCTCGCCGTAGAGATAGACCACAAAAACTCTCGATCCACACTCTTGACCTCATGGCCGAACGTCGATCTTTAGCGCTGCGGTCTTCCGTTGACGCCGAAGCATATCGGCGGCTCAATGGACAGATCTGGAAGTCCTTGCGACACGATGTCCGTGCTCACAATAGTGCGAGCATTAAGGAGACAATTGAGCGGAACGGAGGCTCCAAAGTGTTTGCAAGAGACTTGTCTATTGGGCAAAGCCAGTTGTCTAGGCTGAAGACGGAAGACGGCCGCGTAGTATCGACGAGGGCAGAGGTATTAAGGGAGATCGAGAGGTTCTACGGACAGCTTTATACCTCGGTTGCCAAACCTGCTGTTAGCTCGGCCGAAGACCCGAGAGCCGAGTTGATCCGACACTTTAGCGATGATATCCCGGACATCAGCCTGTGTGAGATTGAGATGGCCCCGAAGCAACTTAAAAACAACAAGGCGCCGGGCGAGGACGGAATAACTTCAGAGCTTCTGAAAGCGGGCGGAACGCCGATACTGAAAGTCCTTCAGAGGCTCTTCAATTCCGTTCTCCTCGAGGGCTCTACGCCAGAGGCATGGAGCAGGAGCGTGGTGGTACTGTTCTTCAAAAAAGGTGATAACACTTTGCTGAAGAATTACAGGCCCATCTCGCTCCTGAGCCATGTCTATAAGTTGTTTTCGAGGGTCATCACAAATCGTCTCGAACGCAGGTTTGATGACTTCCAGCCTCCCGAACAAGCCGGTTTCCGAAAAGGCTTTAGTACCATAGACCACATCCATACGCTTCGGCAAGTTATACAAAAAACCGAGGAATATAACTTGCCGCTTTGTTTAGCGTTTGTGGACTATGAGAAAGCCTTTGATTCGATCGAGACTTGGGCTGTGCTACAGTCTCTCCAGCGGTGCCATATCGACTATCGGTACATCGAAATGTTGAAGTGTATATACAACAACGCCACCATGTCGGTCCGAGTACAAGATCAGAGTACGAAGGCTATTCCACTACAGAGAGGCGTGAGACAGGGAGATGTCATATCTCCGAAACTGTTCACTGCCGCGCTGGAAAATGCCTTCAAGCTCTTGCAGTGGAAAGGATTCGGCATCAACATCAACGGCGAGTATATCACTCACCTTCGGTTTGCCGACGATATTGTAGTCTTGGCTGAATCGCTGGAAGACCTTAGCACTATGCTCGAAGACCTCAATCGAGTTTCCCAACAGGTGGGTCTTAAAATGAACATGGACAAAACGAAGATCATGTCGAATGTCCATGTTGTGCCCACCCCCATCGGTGTTGGGGGCTCGACTCTTGAAGTTGTTGACGAATATGTCTATTTAGGACAAGTGGTCCGGTTAGGCAGGTCCAACTTCGAGAGAGAGGTCAATCGTCGAATCCAACTCGGTTGGGCAGCGTTCGGGAAACTACGCGACGTCTTCTCGTCCAAAATACCTCAGTGCCTTAAATCGAAAGTCTTCGATAGTTGTGTGTTGCCAGTGATGACTTACGGCACCGAGACGTGGCCTCTCACTATGGGCCTTATTAGGAAGCTCAAAGTCACTCAACGAGCTATGGAGAGGGCTATGCTCGGGGTTTCCCTACGAGATCGAATCAGAAATGAGGAGATCCGTAGGAGAACTAAAATAACCGACATAGCCCACCGGATTAGCAAGTTGAAGTGGCAATGGGCCGGGCACATAGCGCGGAGATCTGATGACCGATGGGGTCGGAAAGTACTCGAATGGAGGCCGCGTAGCGGAAAGCGCAGCGTAGGACGTCCACCAACAAGATGGTCCGACGACCTGGTAAAGGTCGCGGGACGTCGCTGGACACAGGCTGCCTCCAACAGGTCTCTGTGGAAATCATTGGGGGAGGCCTATGTTCAGCAGTGGACTTCCTTTGGCTGATGGATGGATGGATACCGGGTATATCAAGAGTGCTACCGAAAAAGAAACCGGGTGGTAGTTTTAGTGATTACAAAACAATGCAACTAAAAATTTCGCTACAAAACGAAACAATTTTTTTTATTATTTTTTAAATATCGTCGAGTTTGGGTGGTAAATCCATAGTTTTTACTAAAATTATAATTTAAAGCCTTGCATACCATAGCATCTTTAAAAAAAAAAGGATGTAAACTATTATTAAAAAAAAATTGCATTTTCTTGTATTGTGTCTGAAATCACTAAAACTACCACCCAGTTTCATTTTCGGTAGCAGTCTTGATATACCCTGTATATTTGAATTTCGAATTATGAGATGTAGCAAAAAGTCTTAAATTAATCTACTTCAGGTAACAATAAACCTTTGAATTAAGATTTATGATCTTTTTGGACCATTCTAAAATCAAAAAAGACCATACGCTTATTTGTCCTGGTATTTCTCTTACCGTTTCTTAGGCCTTTACTTATAATCTAGTGTATATTTGATCGAAGGTTTAAGTTAATTTTTATGCAAAAAGATTGTATAGTGAGTTGTATTCAAAAGAGTGTGATCCTTTAGCAGCTGAAAAAGATAAAAATCAGGATCCAATTAAAGATACCCAATGGTTTTATGTTCACTTGAAAATTGAGAAGAATCGAAAGCATATACAAGAAATCAGCAGTTTAGCCGGTGTGAAAACCAAGTGCTTAAATTAATTGAATTTCCAAATTGAATCTCCAAAAATATGAGGATCTATTTGGGCGCGACTAAATTCAATTTATTTTAACCAATAAAAACAAATTAAAATATTTGCGATCTTCCCTTGCGGAGGCAAATGCTCCGGCGGCGGGAAGCAATTTGTTAGTTATATCAATAATTCCTTTTTCATTCACGATGAAATTCTTTGAAGTTTAAGCCTTTGTCTATCCAATATACAATTAAAATTGTTTATAGTGGTTGCGGTTTGCTAAAGTATCAGATTTTATTTCAAGTTCGAAATTTTTAAATGCAAATCTAATTAATCATGGGCTGAATTAAATCATAATTTACTCAGTTATAATATAATTATTTAGATCTTAAGACGCAATCAGCTAAAACCAGCGAATTGACTTATCGTCAAGCAAACAGGTTACCCCTATACGTGTTATTTATAGGTTTTTCATCATGAACAAATATGGGAAAACACGTCGCTTTGACTATAATGTGTAAACGGGACGGCAAACAGGGCGAATAAATCGCAAAACAGGAAAATCAAAGGTCCTTTTTAGGTTTTGAGTGAACAAGAAACCATGGAAGTCGACGCCTTTACACAGATCATTTCAAAGGAATTATATCTCATGGTGACAAAAAATACATGGAAGTGACGGAAATACAACAGGATTAAAATTGAGTTACGGAATAAATTGAATACCTTTTATAAATTGCCTATAGTAGGAGACAGATCGCGTTGGCAATCGAGGTATGAGGTCACGCGTATGGGAGGGCGAAACTATAATTTATTATGATTCTTACGGGTCTATTACGTTCATACAGTAACCGATAACATATTTTCTCTTATAATAACTTCCAAATGCAAACATAGATCAGTTAACAATTTTAGATAAAATATTTCGTCATACTGCATATTATAATGAATTTGGCTTAATTATATTTTTATTCATACGTCATTGCGTTGCAAAAAAATATTGATGCAAACTACATGGAACGTGATATTTCATTATTAGAAAATTGCCATGTTATGTTGTTGTACATGTTACAGTAGTTTTGCGAACTCCTCATAATATTAAAACAATATTCCAAATGGACCTGGATTTAATCTGCCAATCTAATGGAATCCATTTTTCGTTGGTCTTTATTAGTAACTAGTCTATTAAATAATAATTGCATATCGCTTACTACGTGAGCTATCATACCTGTATCAGTATCAGCCCATATAAGTCCCACTGCAGGGCACGGGCCTCCTCTACCATCGAGAGTACGATTGAGAGTGGTTAGGCCATATAGTCCACCACGCTGGCCTAGTGCGGGTTGGCAGACTTACATACCATAGAAATTTTATAAATCGCTATGGTATTGCAGGTTTCCTCACGATGTTTTCCTTCACCGTTTTAGTGCGTGGTGATTGACTATCAATACACACATGACTCCGAAAAGTCAGAGGTGTGCCCTGGGATTCGAACCCGCGACCACCGTGAACATATTGGCAGTCGCGTCTAGTCCGTTTACTAACAGGCCACCACGCACTTTATACTTAACTCTGCATAAATAATTGTGGATGATTTAAGTTTGAGCAACTTAGCTCTAAAATATCATAAAACTATTTTATCGCGATAAAATCCGTAAATAATAGTTTTATTTCAATGTGTAACATTCGCGTAAATCTAAGAAACCATTATCTAAAATGTCAATTTGCTGCCAAGTAGATTATAGTTCAATGAACAGATGTTTTCTATTTTTCTGCTTATTCACTCACATTTTTCTTTCTTTATTTATTTAAATGCTTTATATACAAAGTATAAAGGCGGACTTAATGCCTGAGGCATTCTCTCCCAGTCAACCTTTGGGTGGTGCAGAGAAATCAAAGTAGGCGCATCTCTAAATAATAATAAAATAAAAATTCCGGTGTAAACTAATATCAGAAGAATATATTATATATACATAAATGAATATGATTATAGTCTGTATATTATATAAATAAATAAAAATACATACATAAATATACAAAATGACATATATTTTATACTTATAGATACATATACTACATAAAACATACTAAGATTATTCTGCCAATTTATCAATTAAATGTTGTCGGACTTTCGCTTTAAATGTCATACGAGTACTAGACGACCTGATTTCGAGGGGGAGTGCATTCCACAGAAGAATTGACTGAATGAAGAAAGAAGAATGTATGAAATTAGAGGTGTGGGAAGGACACTGCAGAAGGAGATGATTAAGTGAGCGAAGATTCCTATTATGGTTACTCCCTAAGTAATTAAATTGAGACGACAAATACGAAGGAGAAGCAGGGGACATAAGAATGGAAAAAAGAGTTGTAAGGGCGTGTAAAGAACGACGTTGACGTATTGGTAACCATTTTAACTGTGAGCGGAAAGAAGAAATATGATCATATTTTCGGAGATTAAAAATGAATCGAATGCAGTTATTAAGAAGCCGGTCGAGTTTATTGAGGTTTCTTTAATGTTAGTAGTAATGTTAATTTTGTTTAATGTTTTTTCTTTAATTTAACGCCTAAGCGTTTGACCATAATTTCGCCTAATAGAAAGAGACGATATAATCTACGTTGTTACACGCATACCTAGAAGATGCCTACCCACTCTAGCCTTGCAGATCCTCAAGTCATAACTTTAAGGTAACACTGATTATGATAAAGCATTCCATTCTTCGTATTTCGCAAGTAAAACCTACGACTCATTTCAAAACATACAACTGGGACCATATTTTTTTTGTTGCAATAGATGATAGTATACGATACGACGGCTCATGGTCAGTAGCAACACCATGAATCATAAAACAATGTTTGCCATTCCACTGCGCTCGCCATCATGGGATATAAGATGTTAATTCTCAATATTTCGAGTAGTTACATGGCTACAATGACCTTGTTACCGGAATACAACCGTGGATTTACACTGATGTTTGGCGGGAGAAAGCTTAACTAGCATCATAGAATCATGTGGTTTATAACTTCCCAATTACCGTATCTGTTGTGCTGAGAATATCTGGAAGCCGTTGATACTGTAAGTCGATCTGGGTAATATCGTATAGTTTTCAAGTAAACAATCTGATTTACTTATACAGCAATACATATTTTTGATCCACACTGCAGTATCGGGTTGGTTCGTTTTTAAAGCTGCGAAACTATCAGATTTTGTATAAACAAACAAATTGAAAGGCGAAACGGGTACAATCGTGGTTTTCCCTTGGCGCGATCTCTTGTTACCCTTTGAGGCTGCGGAGCTCTTGTGGCAGGGTTGCCAGGAGATCTATAAAGCTAGTAATTTTAAACACTGTTTCATGCACTAAAATTAGACGATTTAGATTTGTCTTTGGCATTTGTGTTTGAAATTTTGATACTTAAATTTTTTGATGTACTATTTTTTAGTTTCTACGCAGATTTGGTAATGGAAACATCACATATTTTATATAAGTTTAACGAAATTTCTAATATACTTCCTTACAAAATAAAATATGTAACATTCCCGTGAATATAATATATGTTATATTTCACTTTTAAATAATATTTTATGTACCTTTATGCCTTTTTATTATTCACTGATATTTGATTACATTAAACTCTAGGTTCCTTCTTTGTTTAATAATATTTTAGTTAAAGTTTACCGTTCAAAATACCTGAAAACTGCGCAATATAGGTAATACAATTAACAATGATATGTTCACAAAGTATCAAAAACACAATCTGCAAACACGGAAAGTAGAAACTGTGGTTTTAAATCAGGACAACAAGTTCGAAATTCCTAAAAAAACTGTAATACAGGTACTGTTATTAACAATTATATTTTCACAAAGTTATACAACATTATCTGCAAATACCAAAAGTAGAAATTATAGCTTTTAAATCGTGAGAACAATACTGTAGCAATCTTGTTAGTTCTGATATCCTAGCACGTGAGACCCTAGTCAAATCGCCTGCAGGTATCCATTGTTTCCGTATCGATCCCTCCACTCGGGTGTTTGTAGAAAGACAAATAAATGGTAATAGATATCTAATCGGATGTGAAATGGAGTACCCATTTTTTCTTTAAGAAGATGTTTTCGTGGTTTCCTTCCACGCTTTACGTGAAGTTTAATACATATTTGTTTGGGTAGATTATTTGGGGTTATATAGGTTTCTTTGGTAGGTAATGAATTATATTTTTTGTCGTTTACAATATTTAATATAGCATTTTACCCTCCACTTACTACATGACATTGGCAAAATCACCGATGAAACGGTGGAGCCAAACTACATTTGAAAAGAAGAAGAAGAAGAATATAGCATTACAATATTTCTATATTATTCCACTGTTCAGAATTATTTTTCTTTTGTAGTAAATTTCTCTTGTAGTGAATTTTATTGTAGTAAATAGATCGCCAAAAAAACTGCAACAAAAGACGTTTCTATTCTAGTAAATCCTAAAAATTCCATCGTCTTTTTACCACGTTTTCACAGTGCTCTTGATGGCAGTTGGCTGGTAGATAACTTGACAGCTATTAATAGATGCACCAGTCTGCCTTGAAGCGCGAACTTGTCTCTGTCTGATTCAAGAAGCGGACTAGCGTAGATAATTTTCGGTGAATCTTCATTTTCGGATGGTGGTTAGTTTTATATATGTGAGAAGCTGCCTTGGTATTTTTTTTATATTGTAGGGTCAAACGAGCCTGCGGTTAACCTGATGGTAAATTATCCCCGCCGCCCATGAACATCTGCAACATCATTGGGCATGGAGATGCGTTGCCGGCCTTTAAGGTGAGTATATGGTATTATCTTATTGCGGTGGTATCTCGCTCCTAGAGATACCACCGCAATGTCTAATTCTCTAATCTATGAATGAATGCGCTGTTGTGTTTCGGTTTGAAGGACATTAAAACCAGAGTACCTGCTGGACATATTGAGACTTAACATCTTATGTCTCAGGATGGCGTGCGCTGTGGAATGTCAAGCACGGCTTCGTAGTTCATGGTATTTGGTTCAGCTACTGTCCATTAGCGGTCGAATTGATCACATCAGGCGAATGGCATGTTCGTCTCGCCATTAATCGCGAAAAGAAAGCATCTTATGGCTTTTGTAAGTTGGTAGCAATCGAAGAAATAAACATACCATATCAGTAACGTTTCTACGAGACCTTTTATATTAAAACGATAAATCCATTCAATAGGGTATGATGATAGGCTATGTATATTGAATAATGTTTGAGGATAAAAGGTTTGTATAACCTCACGTTCAATACCTATACAATTTCGGCTCTCAAACCACGAATACCTGTAATATATACGCTGAAAAGGCCATATTCAACGATTTTCACGTACATGATCGTGATAAATACGAGATTGTGGCAATAATTGTGTCTGCGAGTAGAGCTTCGCTTGCGGTTTCGTTTTGAGTGACATTTGTGTTTCTCATTTATATTCCATTCTGCTAAATGTAATTAATGTCTATTTATGTGCTGTCAGCGTCATTTAAATGAGTTTTACGGTAAGTGGAAGTTGATTTTATGAAATCTAAATGAAGTTAGGAAGATAATGGGACAGCATAATACACATTTACAATATTTTAAGCAATTTTGCATTTTGCCGTAGCTAGATTTTATTGGTTACAGTTCTTATGTAGGGCGTGACACGCCGGTGCAATATGGCGGGTTCGATTTCCGCTTCAGGCATATGATAATTAAAATAAAGTAGAGTGTAGTTTTAATTATTTTTAATATGAAAATGATGTTATTTTTAGTATCATTTTCTATCTACAATATAAGCGATACTTTCCATATTGTGAGCTCACCGTAGGACACATGGTATAAAGAATATTTTCATTTGTATTCGTAAAAGTTGTTCTATTCCTAATAGATAAGAAATAAATAAAACTACTGAAGGAAAACAGTACTTCTCGCATAATAGATTCGGAGTAGCAGAGCACTACAGCGAATGCACAGATGCCGAGTACCGAGTACGCTAGTTTATGCAGGCAACGTACGGCTCGTCTGAAGAATAAGTAGCCGGCCGCTTTATATCTTGCCAGTGATGCTTTGAGGCAGATAGCTGATTTAGAAAACTCCACGTATTCCAGTTGGATAAAAGTAACTTTTTTTTAAAGAAGAAGAAATAGTTCAGTCAAGTATTGGGAAAATACATAAATACAGGTGGGTAAAGGATTAAAAATAAAATGCAGTGAGAATATTCGATGAACATTTTTGAGAGTGCATGCTGCTATTTATAATTGGTCTTAACGATCAAAGAACTGTATTTCTAATGGATACCACTTCGAATAAGCTTTTTGAATTTTTAATAGCTGTATGTAACATACTGTAATAGTAATAAATATTACGTAAAATAAAAAAAAATGATTTTTTTTGTAACAATATTTATGCCAAGACTAAGTATATGACTGTATGTTATGTCACACGAGAGTCCATGGTCGTGACCCTGGCGATAGTAACGCTAATCAGAAAGAATGAAAGACAAACAAGACTGATCTTATGTCTCAGGATGGCGAGCGCAGTGGAATTCCAAGCATTGCTTTGTAAATCGAGCTGCTGTTTGGTTTTGCGACTATTCATGAGCAGTCGTATCGCTCGTCTCGCTATTCATAGGAATAAAAATAAACGACCCGGAGCCATCTTAGAAAATACTACATGAGAGGAAAAAGGTAATTACATTATCGGCTTACGAAACAAAGAATGTAAGGCTAGGGAAGAACTAACATGGCTATCTCAGGCAATCTCACTGACTGAATAAAATTACACAGCGAAATTGTTACTGCACATCGTGTCGTTTGTGTTTTTGTAAGAAAGAAAGAAAGAAAATGCTTTATTATCGCGCATATTAGCCGCATACAACACAGTACAATAATTTTAAAAAAATAACAGTACAATAAATTAAACCAAGAGAGACTAAATATAAAAAATAAGAAGAAAAAAATAACAGGTAAGTATGTTACGCAGCTCACTCGCGATAACAGGTCAACATCTCAGCATGCAACCACACAGCGCTGGTTTTCAGATGTAACCTTAGGCGATGCGACGTACAGAAGCTAAGCTAGCCCAGCAAAGACATTGTAAATAGGAAGAAATAAATAGTGTAGGCAATAAGTAGTAATTAAAAATGATAAGTCCGAATATAATGCCCAAGTAACAAATTAAAAAGTAGAATAAAAACTAGTGCCAGATAAATTCATTCAAATAATGTCAAGAATATAATAATAAAAATTAAATGCATAAAAATAGTGTTTAAAAAAAAGCAAATTGTAATAATTAATATAATAAATGTCAATTTAAACATCGACAAAACAAAAGTGAACGAAGTCGTGGTATCGGATAACAATTTAACAAGATAATCATATTTTATATTATATTGTCTCGCTCGCACATCAACGCTCGAACAACAACGCACACGCCGCGCCGCGCCGTTCCGAGAGCCCGGCGCGGCGCGGCGCGGCGCAGGCAGTAGGAGTAGAGGAGTAGGGATACGACCGGCCGCGGCGCCGCGCCGCGCCGCTCCCGGCCTCAAGAGGAGCGCTTGCGCTGCCGGCGCGGCGCGCTGACCGTAACTAGTAACTCCACTGCCGATAATAAAACTAAGAGATAATAATTTAGTATTTCAAAACGGAGTGCAATTAAATATTAATGCAAAAAAAAAATGACATCGCCGCCTTCACGTTGCTGGGATGTCTATTATTGTTGTGTAGTGAACAGATCATGCACATGTAACATATTAGTACTGCTCAAGCCGAGTTCATTCATATTGTTAAATCAAATTATAGCGAAGGTGACATTTAGTTGATGAAAAAAAAACAAAAGGAATCACTATCAGCGATTCTAAAAATACTTTACCAAGACTACAAGTATATACGAAGGTTGTCTGATACCAAAAAGTAACAAAATATAGTTCATAAAATATATTTCCCGTCCACGCAGCATCGTTCGTCTTTTAACACTCCCCGGGGAGTTTCGATAGCTTCTATTGCACGAATGTATGTAACATAAAATATAATAAATATGAACGGATACGGCGACACAGCGGTATTATTTTCCACACAATACCCAAGGGTCGTATTTCACCAATTTTGGACGTGTTAATTTCATGAGTTTGCCCGTTTCATTAGACTTTAGCGTTTCAGTTGCAAACGTAAATTACTCTTAATATTTTGTCTAAATGAGTACTTTATTCGTTGTTTTATAAGTTTGGAATATAAACTTCTATTCAAAAGGTGAATCGTAATTTAAGTTTAGGTATATTATATTTTGTGTAAACAATTATGAGGTGAAATAAACCATGTTTTACAGATTTATCGCGGATATAGTTTAATATTATAATTTTTTAACTACCCGACGATAAGACCAACTTTCGTGGTCACGGGCTGGATATTCATCAATTATAAATGACAAATAGAATAACGCTAAGATTAATTAAATCGTTTTTTAGGAAATCTGACTGACAAGACTTACTTCTATTGTCTAGCATAGGTCACACCTCAACTTCCTAAGCTAGTAAACCGACTATACAACGTGTAGTTCTTATACTCCCGCGTATTGGCAAGGCAGCACCAGATGGCGCCATAGCATCCGCAAACACTACATCAAGCTTACGTTTAGACGTTGAACTTTGCCAATTTAGAAGTAATTAGTTTCTCTTTACTTTAACGGTGGCGTCGTAAACTGAGTGAGGTGAACGTGGATTTATTGGTTATCTACTAATGTTCTTCGTATTTAGTGAAATCTATTCAAATATGCCTCATATAGAATGCCTCGGTGACACAGTATTACTATGTCCCGATAACAATGTGATATTAGATTTTTGTATCCATTATCAGCCTGGAGTCATGAATTCGTACTCAATATAGCTATAGGTCTCTTGGTCACCTCTGTTCAGCCCTTCTGGAAAAAGGCGTGAGCTTATGCATGTTTACCAATATTAGTCCTAGGCTAGCTATGGCCTAATCCTTCTCAATCATACTTCTTCTTCTTCTACCTGGCGTTGTCTCGGCCGATGCCAGGGTCCACCTTCCGGCAAATTCTCCGTTTCGGCCGGACTTCGGCATCTTCAATAGTAAGGCCATTGACCATCATATCTTCTTTGACGACATCTAGTCAGCGCTTCTTTGTTCTACCTCGCGGTCGAGGCCTGGGAGTATTTAGACTTAGGCACACATTGCCGACGTACTTCCGTGGTTTCCTTCTCAATCGTACTCTCGATTGTTAACTTTATTTATCATTTCATCATCTATTCCTAAGCGGTGGTGATGTAATGATAAATAAAGAAATACACTCAACAGACACATCGTGTGGACTCCATATTGAGACGACAGTCTTGAGCTATAGGTATCAGGAACTACGAAAGACTTTTGGTTTAACAAACACCCGGACCCAAAACAATAATGGGCCATACAAAAAATTGTCCCACTTCTCATTTCACAGCCACCATCTAATTACGCCATGGCCGTCCTGTAATATCATATTCTGGTGTGCTCAATCAAGCATCTAGTTTAGCTGTTGATCGCAAACATTACGCATCGACCTTAGCAGAGAAATTAGTTCATCAATCACAAATGAGGCAGTGGCGCGGTGTGCTAACTATATTTACCAGACGGGAGTCCGACTGAGTCGATCTGCTTGTTTTCATATGCTCTATTGTTTCTCCTTTCTCCGTATTCCATGGAAATAAAGGAGAAAGTTTTACTTTATATTAAGCTGAATTCTATTGTCTTCTTTTATTCTATTGTAATTTGTACCTAGACTATGTTTCTACCTACACAAGCACTAACTAATTATAGTAATTTAATTTTTCATTGTTTTCGGCTGCCCTAATAGTGTTTGCTTTATAAATGTACATTTTGTAATGTGTATTTTGATACTTGAAATACATGTTTAAAAAACATAATGCATCTTAATTATTATAATGAAATAATAACTATAAGTAATTTTCACATTACCATAAGCCATTCAGTAATTCATGTTTTTCTTGGTACTGAATATATCATTTCTTTCGCAAGTATCAAGAATTACCTGACCAAAAAATCATTCTAACAATTAGACTCACTTAGGGCGGGCAAAATGCTAAGTCATTGGGCATGACTGTCAGTTTTGACTTACCTTACTTGACCTTACATCCATAGGTAAGCATTAAAAAGGTGAAAAGGTCTCATCCAAAACACTATAATTAAAATCCGTGTCACGGAGTCCGTAAAATGACCGCCATTGTTCGCTAACAAATCCAAAGAAGGTCATAATCAAGCAAATGATATTACTGCGGCCACCCTCGCTAGGCGGCTTGCGTGTGTCCATTTGAGTGGTGCAATTTATAAGCTGTTGAGTAAGAAATATTTAAATAGTTTATCGTTATCAATCTTATGACGTCCACTGTTATACCGGAATGGGCCTGTTAACTGTTATCTTATTCTTAACTTATGGTTTAAATGGTTAAACAAAGTTTCTGAAAAATATTACAGTGATCTGTTGCAAGCAGTTGTATCTGGCCCGGCATAGTGGCGACATTGCACCTGATAGTAAGCGCAAATGCCACCCAGGCAGAGTATCCATTGGTATCGGACGGCAGTCCCATGTCAATGGAAACAATTATGCCGGTCTGCTAAGGTGCCTCTTCACACCGCGGCGGTAGGACCCAGGATTGTAGGAAGGAGGGAACACGTGAGACGGCAAACAATTCCACAGACTGACGGTGCGGCACAAAAAAGAATTAGAGAACCATTTGGTTCGCGCCGGGATGGTTTGGACCGTCAAGCTATGGCTTCGCAAGCCAGCACGCGTAGTTCTGGTAAGGAATGGAGAGGAGGGGATCAAGTTGAACAATTCTTTAGAGCATTCACCGTGATACAGGCAGTAGAACACGCTTAGAAAGGCGACATCCCTCCGGAGTTGTAGCGACTCTAAGTTGCTCGTAACGTCAGTATCATTCACAATGCGGATGGCCCGCCGCTGCAATCCATCCAAGGCATCGAGCAGGTACTGGGCGGATCCATCCCAGGATGCAAACAGTACTCCATACCCGGCCGAACCTGCGCTTTATACAAATGATAAAGCTGACCGGACGTGAAGAACCGACGCACCCTGTTCAGGACTCCAACCCTGCGTGATGTGGCAGATATTACGCCCTCGATGTGATTCCTTGGCTTGAGATCACAGCGGATATCCACACCAAGGATACTCAGGCCATTCCGCACTGAGAGGGGAGTACCTTGAAGAATGTTTAAGAATTTAATTGCGTTTAGATACTTTAAAAAAGTTCTGACAATGTAGATTGTTCGCCTAGGTCTTTAGGTATAAGCTATAGTGTTTTAGAGTATGAAACAAAATTAAAAGAAGATAGATATACAATTTTTAATAACAAGAAGAAATAAAAATCTTTATCCTCGTTTTTTTAAAACTTTCTATCGCTATAGAAAGTTTTCAAAATAATGTAGGATTCTAACAGTGAAAAAGGTTTTTCAAATCGATTGATATCGAATCTCAAAGGGTTCCTCTGGTATTGATTTTGAGACCGATTTCAAAACGGCGGCAAAAACGTTCAATTCTATCAAATGAGAATATCGGAGCAAAAGATCCATTATATATTGATTTTGTGGCCAATCAAAACCAAAAACGAGTAAAATAACGTCGTGTTTGCTAGATTTTTCACTACAACAAATAGGAAAGTTATGCACATCAATGTGTAAATAAATAAATATAAATAAATAAATGTGTAAATGTAGAAGAAAGGTGATCTTTAACTATTTTTTTGAACGATAATAGTGATCGCGCCCGTCTTACCACAACTGGTAGGGCGTTCCACAATCGGACATCTTTGACGGTGAACGACGCATACATAAAAGTTGTGGAGTGCACAGGCATTCTCAATTCCAGTCTTTCTGACAACGTTAGGGATCTTGAATGGCAGTCATCGAGAAATACAAAACGATCTTTAAGATATGGTGGGGTGACAGGATTAAACAATACATTATACAGAAGAGAAAGAATATGAGCATTCCGACGAAGCCGTATGGGCAACCACTTGAGCTTAGTACGAAACTCAGAAACATGATCATATTTGCGTAATCTAAATATGAATCTGTTAAAGTTTTAAAGGCGCTTAAGTTAATATAGCTTTATGTGTAAGTATAGATTCTATGGCGACGAATGGCGTACACTAGTAGATTATATTTATTTCTAACATTCCTGTAGCGAATATCATATGGTCAGGTATACTATTTTTAGTTTTTAAAAATACATTGGGCCTTTCCTTATTTATATTTTTTACTTTGCTATTATATTGGACGAGGCCGGAATCCGTTTTCCGAGTCTATGCAGAATTCTACCTAATTTATGAAGTCTTAATATTAAGCTATTATTTTATTGGAAATCATACGTCCAGAAATACGCAAAAGTAAAAGTGCAACATTAAATCATAATATAAAATCATAGATCCCTTCGACTGCAGTATTCTGAACTACTCTATAAATTATAAATATTATAGAACTTCACTATCACTTATGAATCAGACTGCGCACTTTCAGTCCCTTGACATCGTTATCTGCCCAACACAAGCGTAAGATTAGGGCAGACTATTTCATTATATTTTTCCTGAAAATATCATATCTTGTGCTTCTTACTAAAGTGGAAATCAAATCAAAACGCTATTTGCTGTTAAGTCACGTAGCACTGTTATAGAGGCGTTTTGTTAGTATGAAGAGAATTGATATTGTTACGCTTATTCTAGCAAACAACATATTATTTATGATTTAAAATCACAACGCCACCCTATGGTAAGATATCGCTGTATATATTATTTACTCAACAATACATTGACCGAATTGAATTAATTACAATAAAATTTAATTATGTAGTTATTATTATTGAGTCACAATTTGCTTTGGTTTTGTATTTTTTATCAGGATTTAGAATGTTATGAAGAAGGTTAATGCCGGTCTAGGCTGTATTGCTGAATACTAACCATTAGAAGGGAGCTACAAATCAATATAGTTTAATATTAATTTATTAAAGAATATTTAAAGAAGTTTTTTCGTAAATATTTTTTCAAAAACAGTTGTTTCTGTTTTATATTGTCGAATAAATCAGACCTAGGTTTAATTACAAAATCCAATACCTTAAGTTTCCAAAACTTAAAGGTTTCCCAATAAACGCTCTGTCATTTAGCAACGTTAAAATAAGAGCTAGAATGGTCTTAATCGTCACATAAAGGTCCCGGTTAAGTCACTAACTCCGTTAAATCCATTTTGAACTTAGTTAAACTCTCCAAGTTAGTCTTAGTTCTAAATATGGTGGGGTAAACATGGATGGAATATTTTAAATAATTGCTGTTGCTTGCTTCGACCAGCAAGTCGACTTATAGTTAGATTTGGTTGGGTAATTTGATTTTACTGTCTAAATAGTGGATGGACGGATAGACGGATAATAAATGAACCGAGCTGGCTAGATCCAGTTCATTTGTGTTTGAATAATTATGAATCAAGTTATCTTTAGAAACATTTTTTTGAATAAAAACAGTTTTGAAAAAAAAAAAAGTTTTTTTAATATTCAATTTCATTTCTATTATTATCACCTTATTCTCGAAGTGTGTAAATTTAAAACTTGTAAAACTACTCCAACACGTATTTTCACCCATTGAGATTTTCACTTTATTTTTCTTTACAAACTATCAGTTATTGTGCAACCAATAATTGCAAATCAATACAATGATCGATCGCTGGCTATTACATTCTGCGTTACGTATAATCAATGAAGTCATTTTTACATCCTAACTAACTTCGTACTACAGAGCAATGTGGCTTCACCTTTCAAGTTGTGTATCTGTATCTGTATCAGCCCATATACTTCCCAAAGCAGGGCACGGGCCTACTCTACAATCGAGAATACGATTGAGAGTGGTTAGGCCATATAGTCCACCACGCTGGCCTAGTGCGGGTTGGCGGACTTACATACCATAGAAATTCTTATGAATCCCTATGGTATGCAGGTTTCCTCACGATGTTTTCCTTCACCGTTTTAGTGCGTGGTGATTGACTATCAATACACACATGACTCCGAAAAGTCAGAGGTGTGCCCTGGGATTCGAACCCGCGACCACCGTGAACATGTTGGCAGTCGCGTCTAGTCCGTTTACCAACAGGCCACCACGCACTTCCCAAGTTGTGTATAATAGTTCCTAAATATAATTTTCCCAGTAGGTACGTGATAATCAGAGCCATGATTCAATAGATTTATTAAGCCGACTAAAGCTTTAGTTACACGTGCCTGCATATCTATATCTGAATCTAGATGCGGGAACAATTGCCTTATCTGAAATGCATGTCCAGGAAGCTATAAAATGGCGGAAAGGATACGCCATTAGTCTAACCCTGGACATTTAACCATTGGTTTCCGAACCGTAATTTACTGAGGAAGTGGCTTTGGGTGCTATGTCACTGTGATCTTATTTGAACTTTTTTTTTTCTTTATAATTATTATTTTATTGCATTGAATGGCGCGACGAGCGTAAGCGATACCACCTTAACACCTTGAGTTATAAATCAGTGCTTGACATTCCACTGCGCTCGCCACCCTGAACATAATATGTTAAATCTCAATAATAAATCATCTTTCTTCTACTTTTAAATCAAGGGTCGTTAAGATCATCAGGAAATAATGACCCAACTACAGGTAAATATTAGATTTCATGCCATTTATTGCATGAAAAATTTAAAAAATCACAAGTAATATTTAAATATTTACCTGGCCATTTCCCTAGCTACCTAAATAGTTTAAAGTTCTTGAAAGACTTTCGTAGTTTATAGTGGGTATTGGCCTGATGGTAACGGACCAGACGCGACTGCCAATATATTCACGGTGGTCGCGGGTTCGAATCCAAGGGCACACCGCTGACTTTTCGGAGTCATGTGTATATTGATAGTAAATCACCACGTTCTAAAACCGTGAAGGAAAAACATCATGAGGAGACCTGCATATCATAGTAATTTGTATGAATTTATATCGTATATGAAGTGCTCGAACCCACACTAGGCCAGCGTGGTGGACTATATGGCCTAACCACTGCCAATCTTACTCCCGATTATAAAGGAGGCCCGTGCCCTGCAGTGTATCGCATATGGGCTCATATAGATTACCTAGCTTAAATTTCTTAGAAGTCTTTCTGAACATTTCTATAAAGTCACAAGCAAAATATAAAAAAGAGTAAATATTTTCTCAATTGTACTAAAGGCTTTCCTGAACTGCATTTGTTCAAATACTTGCCGAGGAATTTCGCAGTCATATTTTGCTTCATAGTTTTGCAAATCCGCCATAGTTTGTTTTGAAATAAGCTAAACATTAAATTTATGGTAATTTTAAATACTTGAGAACTTAAATATACTTAGGCAATATTTAGTAAATTGTAGCGTGATTAAAATGGCATTACTAAAAAGAAGGTTCAGTATTTAAAATGATCTGGAAATAATGATAATCCCTAAAGAATAAAATACCCTTTAGAAATGATTAATGTGGTGCTTAAATATTTATTAAGGTCTTTATATTAATATATAATATCCAGAAGTAAGCATTAGCATTTTTAGGCTGTAACCATTATTTACATCGATTCATATTTAAAAAGTTCCCGACGGCTGCCGTTAAAATTGCTTGCTCCTTTTAAATAATTCAACAATTATTTAAATCAGCGCTCGCTTCAAGAACTGATAAAATTGAAGTCGAAGTAAATGCACTCATCGGAGAGAAAAAAAAATAACGTGTTTTAAATTAAAAGTTGTGAACAGGCGCACTGCTGCTTGATTAAACTTAAAAGTGAAAAGCTTGTGTTTTTTCTTTATTTTTCTTGATTACTATATTTTGTACGAGTTCTTTAGAGTTTTTTTGTGATTTTATTATAGGTCTTGGATTTTAAATATTTTTTTCAAATACTTTGCTTTTATTTTTTTGAATGTCACGATATCACGAACATATTTTTTATAGCTCTCCAATTTGCTATACATTTTCCTAACCATGTGTACAAATGTAATGGGTAATAGGTATAACGTTTTCCCATTTTTCTCCGTCGAAGATCCAGTCACATCTAAAGGAAAATATTATCATTTACCCGCCGCGTAGATGTCATTCATCCCCTCAAAAGCAGTATACACACAGACCCTTTATATTCAACATTATTCATAATTTGCAAACAGATTTTTTCTTATATTTTTAATATTTCCCAAATTAATCTCTTTGAACGGAACTCTTCAAAGTCAAAGATTATTTCCTTGAATGAGAAGGAAAGGTTCAATTTGTCAAGAAAATGTAATGCGACAATCGTGAAATCCAAATTGAATTGAAACGTTTGTCTTGGTTCAGACTCGATCAATTATTAGCGGACTTGAGCGGGTTGTCGGGGCTATTTTCCGTTGACTATATAACTTTTCCAACAAAATGATTAATATAGTATGTTTTAATCTTAAATCGGATTATAACTATGTTTATAATTGTAGTTTCATGTAGTGCACAATGACGTTTTATAAATAGACACGTCATACACTAACATAATGGCACAAAAAAATGGCGCGATGCGTATTGTAATTTCAAATTGGTTCGAAGAAAGAGTAAAAAAGCAAGAAACATATGTTAGAAGAAAATGAATAGACATCGCTAGTTATGTAACAATAAGTGCCGCACGGTTATTGGCCAAAGCGCGTGTGTCGTAGCACCAAGCATGAAGTACGGGGTGACGTGGCGAGAGCTGTCAAACGTCGCCATGAGAGCGAATTTATTAATTTTATTTAATAAAAAATTAATTTAGTGTGTAAGTACACACTAAATAAAATATTTTTTTGTTTCACAGTTTCAGAATCGTTTGTACATTATTTTAAATCACTCTAATCTATTTTTCCGCATTTGGTTTCGAGAATACAAATAGTCAGAGAAACGTGTATCCGCGACACTGGTTGAAACGTGACTAATTGCAAGGGAGGCAAATACCTTCCAAACGTCTTGCCATTATAAAGCTCGGACAACGCATCTATGCTTTATAAACATCTTAGGTAGTGCATATATATTTTGTAGGACACGTCCATTCTTACCTTTTCATCATTCCGCACATCTTCCTTTCTTCAGCGACTTTTTCATGCGACAAAATACAATCACTGAACACCAAAGCTCAGTGCGTCTCTGGGGATATTTAAATTATATTTAACTCCCAACAAAAATAATGAAATTGCCAAACAAACTAATAGAAATAAATGTGAACGAGACCGCCTTCGAACAGCCTCGTTCAATGTAGAATGTTCGGGGTGCTGGGTGCGTGGTGAATAATACCAGTGATTAGAAAGTAGAAACAGTTTATTCGCACTGAGAAGTACGTTTTTATACAGTGACGTAATGTACACTTAATTACGACACGTAATTGCGGCGCCGTCTTGATGTAGCTGCAGAGCGGCGTACTGGGGTCTCCCGGCAGCGATTCTGCTTGATTCTTCAATACTTGCTGACTACTTGCTGACTTGCTGACTACATGCTGGCTTGCTGACTTCTTGATGTTTTCTTCACTGTAGGCCGGAACCGAACTGATTTGCCCGACCCAGGGTGCCGATCTATATTCCCAATTTTGGGCTAATCCCTAGGGTCGGGTCCGCGATCGTCACAGGCGCGCTCGGCCAATGGGAGCGCGCGCTGCGGGGTGTCGCTGTAGCAACTTGCGGGGCGGTAGCTCGGTCGTGCGGGGAGTGCGGGGCCGCGAGGTGTAACTCCGCACCGAATTTGTGGGAGGCACCTAAGTTCGGCGGACCTCGCACCCGACATCATGCTTAAATCAATATATATACTAGGTTTTGACAATTTCGGTCTAACTACTCAAAACTTTATATAATCTCTGCTAGATAAACACTCTAGTATATAACACGTAACAATATTGCACATAACAATTTACATAGTTAAATTATAACAAATATACATTTACAATGAACGACTTATAAGTGTAAGCTTATTTCTAAGGGAACGTGGATCAGCTTGCGAAGCGTAGTGAACACACGTTTACTACCGCTCGGACCTGATTTTAATCCCGCCGTTTATCGGTTCACAGGTTTCTCGGAACCGGAACCGAAACCGGAGTCGACGAACGGACCGCGCTTCGGTGCGGGGGATTAGTCGCTTGACTGCTGTCGGACGTCTCGCACGTTCGCCAGAGGGTCGCGGCGCTTCGCAGCGAGGAGAGATGAGCCTCCCCACGGAGGGCTCATCCGCCGGCCTCTCACGAGGCCAACCCAACGGTCCTTTTCAGGACCAAACTCACCACTCTCCCCGTTCTGAGCCTCATGGCTCGAACGGAGTACAGCAGGGCACTTTGCCCCGCTCCGTCGCCGTGGGTGAAAACCCCGGCATTTCGCAGGGCGTTTTTTTTTTTTTTTTTTTTTTTATTGCCTAGTAGGCAGACGAGCAAGCGGCCCGCCTGATGGTAAGCGGCTACCGCTGCTCATGGACCTCCGTAGTGCCAGGGGACCAGCACAACAAAGTCGCTGCCTACCTCAAGGATAGTACTCTCCTTAAACCTCGTTTGAAGAAGGACAGGTCATAGCGCTGAGGAAACACCGATGCAGGGAGTTCATTCCAGAGCTTGCACGTACGTGGTAGAAAAGAACGCTGGAAACGTACCGTTCGGGAGCGGTACGCCTCCAGGTGGTGGGAATGAACTCTACTGCGGAAACGTGTGGTGCGATGGTACATAGGCGACGGTGGTACCATCTCAAACAACTCTTCGGAGCACTCCCCATGGAACAAACGATAGAACACACAGAGAGATCCGAAGTCTCTCCGCAGTCCTAACGGTTCCAATTTGTCCGTGAGATCGGGATCATTGACAATTCGACAAGCTCGTCGCTGCAAGGAGTCAAGTGGGTCGAGCTGGTATTTTGGGGCACCTGCCCAGAGGTGGGAGCAGTACTCCACGTGGGGCCGGATTTGCGCTTTGTAAAGTGTCAATCTATGACCCGACGTAAAGTACCGCTTGGCTCTGTTCAGGATTCCCAACTTCTTGCTCGCCAGTTTGGCTTTGTCCTCCAAATGACTCCTAAACTCGACCTTGCTTGATATTTCGATGCCAAGGATTCCAATACTCTCGGATCCTTGGAGAGTAACTCCTTGGAATTGCGGCGCCATGACAAAGGGGTCCTTCTTCGCAGTGAACACGCAAACTTGTGTCTTCGAAGGGTTAAATTGAACTAGGTTCAATTCACCCCATTCGGAGGCCCGCCCCAGAGAGCTCTCGACTTCAGACACAAGTTGAAACCGTCTTTCCATAATGGAATCCCGAGAGTGGCTCCGTTGGCCGATGTACCGCGCGTCACTCGTACTATCATCTGCATAACAATGCATGCCATCAATAGACAACATGTCATTGATATGCAGGATAAAGAGTGTCGGCGATAGCACCGAGCCTTGTGGAACACCAGCATTAATGGTCTTGGTCTCGGAGCAACAGCCGTCCACTACGACTTTTATGCTCCGACCATCCAAAAAGCTGGCGATCCATTTGCAGAGCCCCTCAGGAATTCCATACGCAGGTAGCTTCGCCAGAAGGGCGCGATGCCACACTCGGTCGAACGCCTTCGCAATGTCAAGGCCGACCGCAATCGCCTCACCCCCACTCTCCAAAGCTTCCGCCCAACGGTGCGTGAGGTACACAAGAAGGTCACCAGCCGAGCGACCATGACGGAAACCGTACTGGCGGTCACTAATCAACTGGCGATCCTCAAGATACCTCAGGAGCTGAGTGTTGATAACTCGCTCCAAAACCTTGGAGAGTAGGGATATGACAGCAATCGGCCTGTAACTCGAAGGGTCCGAACGGTCACCCTTTTTGGGGACAGGGTGTACATTGGCGACCTTCCACGAAGCCGGAACCCGGTTGGCTTTATAGGAAAGACGGTAAAGGCGCGTGAGCACGGGTGTCAACTCAGGGGCGCACGTTTTAAGAACCACTGCGGGGATACCGTCTGGCCCACTCGACTTATGGACGTCTAGAAGCTTGAGCTCCCGTCTGACAGCACGCTGGGTGATTTTTATGTCAGATAGGAGGCTCTCACAACGCGGGATGTTCGGCGGTGTGGCGCCCCCGTCATCCAAAGTCGAGTTCGAGGCAAAGAATTGGGCCAAGAGATCGGCCTTCTCCTTTGCACTGTGGGCCAAACTGTTATCGGACTTGCGCAGTGGTGGGAGACTGGACAGGCAGAAATTACCCTCCACAGCCTTAGCGAGCGACCAAAAAGCACGACTCCCAGAGGGATAGCTCTGGAGTCGCTCGCCAATTCTGCGGATGTGCTCCGCCTTGGCCTTAGCTAAGGCTCTCTTGTTGGATCTAGAGGCGGCGTTGAATTTCCGTTTCTCCTCATTTGAATTTGGATCCCGACGCCTCCTTGCGTCTTGCCACACCGTGTATGCGGACTGCTTTAGGCGCGCAGCAACAGCACAGGGCGCAGGGCGTCCCGCCCGGCTTCTCGCAAGCCGTCGCGTTCGGACCTGCCCGAAGCCCCAATCCCCCAGTTGTATCGCTGGGCCAACCCGCCTCCCCCGACCCCAATTGTCGGCCGTCGCACCCACTGGCATCAGTGGTGCGACATTTTGTGGGCCGACACCCATATTACGCTAATCGCCCGTATCGTTTTCAGGAGGCCTTTCAAAACGAGGCAGCGATTAACAACTTGTGCGGCATGCTGCAGCTCCAGATGGTCGAATGGATCGACCGGTCCATCCGCGGCACACTCGACCGCCTGAAGGAAGACTCGGACGACACCAGCTCATCCGAAGAGGAAGCGGACCAAGAACCAGAGCCGATGGAGGTCACACAGACCTCAATCAGGCGCCCCAGAAGCCCGGAAGAGGAAGAAGACTTCCATCGCCGCCGCAGGACGTCAGCCGGCACCAACAACGGCACCGCGACGTGCAACCGAGACACCAAAAAGAGGGCAAAGTTGTCATCTACTGTCAACTCGACGCCCTCTTCACCGACACCGACGCTGAAGACTGCACGAACAACGGTGCAGACAAATCCCGCGCTGCCGCTGCCGCCGACTAACAAGCCGGTGCAGACGTCAGCCCAGAAGCCAGCTCAGGCGCCAACCGCGCAGAAGCCGGCTGACAAGCGCCCGCGATATCCACCACTCATTGTGGAATCGCTCCCAAATTGGGCACACCATGCGCAGGCCTTGAAGCGCAAGCTCGGCCACGCGCCAAACGCCCACACGCACCTCGGCAAAGGCCTCAAATTCTTGCCGAAGTCGGAAGACGAATACCGCACGGTACAGCGGTACTTAGCAGAGCTAGAGAAAATAGAGAAGATCTCGTGGTTTTCCTACTCGCTGCCGGCGGAGAAGAGCGTCAAGGTCGCTATCCGCGGACTGCCAGTGGACACTGAAATCGAAGCAATCCAGACGGAGCTGGAAACTCTGGGTTTCACACCGGAGTATGTCAGACCCATCAAAGCACGAAAAGGCAGATCAGGATGTATCTACCTGGTCATCCTGAAGAGGACATCGAACATCTCCGAGATATTCAAAATCTCGGAACTTATGGCGCTGCGCTCCATAAAGGTGGAGCCATGGCGAGGCAAGAAAGGCCCCGCTAAATGCCATCGTTGCCAACAGTTTAGGCACTCAAGCCATAACTGTCACAGGCAACTGGCCTGCGTCCGATGCGGTGAACAACACACCGCCCGAGACTGCCCGCGCCCGAAGGAGAAACCCGCCACATGCGCAAACTGTGGTGGCGCACACCCGGCGTGCTACATTGCATGCCCAATGTTCCGGAGAGAGGCCCGGAACAAGAAGGCATGCACAGTGGCAATCTCCACACGCCTGCCGACAACAAACAAGACGAGCAACATCGTTGAGGACACCACCACCGCGGTCACCGGCAACACAACGCTGATGGCCGCCGCAAACAACCCCCACCAAAGACGCCAGCCCGCAAAGAAGCGAGGCAAGGGGGGAAAGAAGAAGAAGCAGCAGAAAAACCAGACGGCACCAGCGCCGACAACAAAGACGACTTCGGCGGCCCCGGCTAAGACCACGCCCACCGCAAGAAACGAGGTTCCTGCACAAACTACAGGAACAACAAGCCAACTTGAAGAGATCAGTACTCTCCTTAAGATACTGATTGCCTTCAAGGGCGGAGAAGACATCTCCGCCATCATCGCTCAGCGTTTAGCCCACTATGTCTAAACCACTGAGAATACTACACTGGAACGCCAACGGTCTTCGAAATAAGATCGTTCATCTCAAGCCGCTCCTACGAGAACAGGACATCGATGTTGTGCTGATAAATGAAACGCACCTGGGACCTACGGACATCTGCAGACTACCAGGATACTTCATTTACCGGCAAGACGAACTCTCACCACACAACAGAGTCTACAGAGGCTTGCTAGTAGCCGTTAAAAGAAGACTCCTTCACCAAGCACTACCGCAACTACAGCTCCGTTCGATGTACGGACTTGGTGTGGAAGTGTGCATCGCAGGCAACCCACACTGGTTGTTTGCCGCCTACAAGCCGCCGGGATCGAGATTGGCGAGAGCCGATATCCATGCCTTGCTCGCCTTGCCGAATCCGACCATCATCGCCGGAGACTTGAACGCCAAACATCCATCATGGGACCCGACATCCAACGCGGACTCGGACGGAAGGAAGCTTTTTAACGACTCGCAGACACACGGATATGCAGTCGAAGGGCCGGACACGCCAACGCGCTACCCAACGGGCAGTGCGTTCAGCCCGTCCACCATCGACATTATCATACACCGAGGACTCCGAAGCCAGCCGACGCAAGAAGTTCTACACGACTATCTACAATCTGACCATCAGCCTGTACTAGTCGTCGTTCCTGAACTACCGGTGAGAGTCAACCCGCCGGCACCACGCTACAACATCAACTGGAACATCTTCGCAGAAGAGTTGCAGGCCTGCACACCGACGCGACCGATCACCTGCCCCGCAGATGTGGACATGCTCGCCAACGAGCTCACGACCAGAATCCAAGAAGCCTTTGAAGCGGCAAAGACTACGCGGAAGGCCGTGAACAGAATGCCGGACCTCCCTCGACACATTCGAAATCTCATCGATGAGAAAAGGAAAGTCCGAGTACAGTGGCAACACAACCGCTGCCCACAGCTCAAGACGAGATTAAATCGTCTTATAGAGCAGGTGAAAGCCGAACTCGAAGCCTACAACACCGACCGCTGGGAACGTTACGTCGACTCCACAGGGGACGATTGGCCCGCCCTCTACCGGTTATGTCGATACGTAACCAACACACCAGAACCAGTGCGCCCACTTCTGCACAGCGACGGGACACCGAGATACGTCGCCGAAGACCGTGCAGAGATCTTCGCCGAACATCTAGAACGCCAGTTTCAACCGAATCCGACAACCAACACCGGACACGAAGCAGAAGTAGAACGACATCTCGAGGACTACTTCACGGAAGTCGTGACTCCCGAAGAGGATCCAATCTTCTTCTCGCCTGGACAAGTGCGGAAGATGATTCTCAAGACGAAGCCGAGGAAAGCACCCGGCGCGGATGGCATCAAGAACAGTACGCTCCGTCGCCTGCCACAGAGGACTGTGGCCGCGATGACGCGGCTCTTCAACGGTATCATGCGCACGGGACACTTTCCTCAACGGTGGAAATCCGGCAGAGTCATCATGCTGCCCAAGCCCAACAAGAACATCCTGAAGCCGGAAAGCTACAGACCCATCACACTCCTGTCGACAACCTCAAAAGTGTTCGAGAAACTCTTGCTACAACGTCTGGTGCCGTTCCTGACACCACGACAAGAACAGTTCGGATTCAGATCAGACCACAGCACCACGCTGCAACTGACCAGGGTACTGCACGATTTCACGATGGCCAAACTACGACGTGAAAACACTGTCGCAGTATTCCTGGATATGGAGAAAGCGTTCGACTGAGTCTGGCACCGCGGCCTTGTACACAAGGTAGCCCTGTCCGACTCGCCCCGTCGTATCACCAGAGTGATCCAGTCATTCCTAGAAGACAGAAGATTCCACGTAATGATCGAGGGCAAGCTCTCCGGCGAGCGCACCATCGCCGCCGGAGTACCTCAAGGAAGCTGCCTATCTCCGGTCCTGTACTCTTGCTACACCGACGACATTCCTGTGAGGGAAGACGTCCACCTAGCGCTGTACGCGGACGACATAGCGCTCTACATATCCTCCGTGTCGCCGAAGCACGCCATCACCAAGCTCCAGCGCAACCTGGACGAACTCCCTGCCTGGTTTTCCAAGTGGAAACTGACAGTGAACGTCGGAAAGACACAGGCCCTATTGATCAAGCGTTCCAACCACATAGCGAGGAACAACCCGACGAGATCATTACACATCAAGATGCAAGATCAACGAATTCCCTGGGCTGTCTCAGCCAAATATCTCGGGATCAGCATTCACAAGAATCTTCGCATGAACAAACACGCCGAAACCATCGCCAACCAGACGAGGAGCGCCGCCGCGAAACTTCGCCCAGTCTTCTCCTCGAGACTCCCGCTGAACGTGAAGGTATCTGTGTACAAGCTGTACATACGATCACGCCTCACGTACGCAGCGCCCGCGTGGTACGCGCTGACTGGCGTTACCGCGCGTCGGAAACTGCGGGTCGTCCAGTCAAAGACGCTCCGGAAGATCGTCAACGCCCCGCGTTACGTGAGAAACTCCACCATCCAGAGGGATCTCCGCATCGAGAGCCTGGACGATTTCGTTCAACGCCTCTCGACGAAGATGTTCGAACGCGCCGACGCCTCGGACTGGCCTCATCTCCAGAACCTGGCGCCGCTTCATGCTCGCCCGCCGGAACAACCTGTGCCGGCACTGCCACGTGACCTAGCGGAAGACAATTCCGCTAACAACGCCTGAAGGAGCGGGTTGAACTGTGGGCCTCGTGATAACGTCGTCCGGCCGCTGATCGCCTAGCCGGGCTTCCCCAACGGGATCCACCTGGCTGGGACCAGATCGCCCAGACGACAAGAAGAATCACGACGGCACCGGGGATACCCACACTTCAACGCGCGCACACACGGCCTCACTGAATATCCACCATCCGCAAGATGCGAACCTCGAGAGCGACCTGCAACATCATCAGCACTACCATCACATCACAGCACAGAACACCACAACCAGAGTGCTCACACCCTGGTTGAGTCTCCAACACGTGCGGTTCCATGCCTGCGTGAAACTGCACGTGTATGAAGATCGACGAAAGACCCTCGCCGTCCGCAACGGCGATTCTACGCGATCTCCTAGCGGAAGACAATTCCGCCAACACCAACTAACACACCGCCGTCTGAAGGAGCGGGTTGAACTGCGGGCCTCGTGATTACGTCGTCCGGTCGCTGATCGCCTAGCCGGGCTTCCCCAACGGGATCCACCTGGCTGGGACCAGATCGCCCAGACGACAAGAAGAATCACGATGGCACCGGGGATACCCACACTTCGACGACACACGCGGCCTCATCGAAACATCCTCGAGTTCTTTTTCTCATCGAACTCGAACCGCAAGAGCGACCAACAGAACAACGAGAAAGTGACGTCAAAAATCGTATATATCGTATATATCGATAAGGAGCAAGGAACAATCCGTCGTCACGGATTGCATTGAAGACCACAACCAGAGGGCACACGCCCTGGTTTAGTTTCCGCCACGTGCGGTTCCATGCCTGCGTGGAACTCGTGCGTGCGTGAAGATCTACGATTAAGGGAACGTTTGTTTTATTTATTAACACGACAACATTTTACATAAGAACATTATAAACTTATATAAGAACATTACACAAACAAGCTTATAACTATTTACTAGTAACATGATACAAAGCAAACTTAACTATTAAAAATTAGTCTTCGTCCTGCACAAAATGATTGTCTATTTTGTACTGTAGCAAAGCGGAAAACGAAAATTTAAAGAAGTCATAAAACCTCGTTTAAGCATATGCAAGGAACCGTAAAGAGAAACCTTGTCTTCTACAAGAAACTGTTATGACGAACATAAATATCAAAAATTCAGTCGAAAATGCGACTGTTGAAAAGATACATCATTTAAACCGTGGTGTAACGTGTTCCGGCGCCGACGCGGCCGAACGTAACTCGTGGCTCGGCTACAAACGGAAAAGATAAAGTTTGCACATAAATCCACTGTTGTCAGACGTACGCGATAAGCCGGTTTGCTTAACCCACCCCTTTACCTGAATGGATTCTATTACATCGTCGTGTCGCTCAAGGTTTTTTTAGACTTTTCTTTCTTTAATATTTTCTTATTCTTATTTGAATGTATTTTACTGGTAAAGGAGTATTATTTAACGCAAGATATTGTCATACGAATGAATGATTCATATACAATTTACTCTAATGTAAAATCTGTATAATATTAATTTGACTGCCCAAGTGCGAAGTTGTACTGCGGTAAGGTTACAAAGCCGAGACGGGTTTGAATCCCGGGTCGGGCAAAGTATTATTTTTCTATTCATTATCAGCCCAAAGTAAATAAATAAAAAATTAAAATATGTATATTTTTAAGCTAATACTATCTAAAAATTACAAACAGATCAACCGACTAGGCTTTCAGTGAGACAGGCTGAGTGTTTAAAATTAAGAAACTGCACAGTTAAATCCTATTCGCAATGATTCTAAGCATTAGAATTTTTTCTAAGCATACATCGCGGTGTAAATACTATTCGACTACCTCGCGGCGTAGTTTATGTTAATGGAGTTAACGATTGTTACATCAACTTACAGAGTTTGTTAGCAACTCCACTCTATACGTAGATGGAGCAATAAGCCTAACCATGACAGATTTTAGATATTTATATTAAAAACTCATCAAAAATTTAACAAAATCTTCGATTTCGTATAAGACGTTCGTGTTGGTTAAGACTTTAGAGGTAGTACTTATGGGCTTTGACACGTGATGTTACCACTTATGGGCTGAGAAAGTCTAAGTTGAATTTCTTGGTTTGACAAGCTAATTCGTACATTTGCGTAATGTATTTCAAATGTATGTTGAATTCGCTAGACCGCACTAAATCGAGTGCGTCGCTTCCTACCCGCTTTCTGCCGAAACCATTAGGCTTAAGGGCTCATACATAAAACTGTTAATCTTTGCGATGCGAATTCGCAACGCTAAAATGTGAGGCGAATAGTTGCGATGCGATTCCGTGCAGCAATGCGTTTCTCATGCACGATTTGGGTGAAGCTTATTGCTAAGGAAATACTTGTATGAAACAAATAAAGAAGCAGGAATGCGAGATGGGAATTAGTTCGCATGTTTTGGCGACGCGTTGAAGGAGATCGTAGATTTTTAAGATGCGACGTCGCATTGCAATTTCTTGTACGAATCCTAAATCCGTCAAATCCAATAATTCTTATGGATTGATGCTTAAACTTAGGCATAAACATAATTAATTAACCATTTTAAATAAGTCCCAAAATTCTTAAAACCCAGAAATTATGTGGCCGAGTACTTAATTGGCTATATAGCAATTTAGCAACGAGGCTTCGCGCTGTATAATTCAGTATAATTTTAATCCCGTTCAGCGCCTTTACGCGGACACCCAAACAATATAAATTTGTAATTAATGTACCGGATACAAGCGTGATAAGCGGTTGAATCGCGACCACACAGCCAATTTTATACAAAACAAACAAGGGCTGATTACATTTTTGGTTGTATGTGGTAGATTGATTAGCGATTGTTTTGAGGCGGATTAATAATTAAAGTATATAATGGTGCATCCATATCGCATTTACTTTATATTTAGTTTTGAAATGTTACTCAGCAATATCTTATAAATCATATTATACTCATATTATCCTCTAGAATCGAAAGTACGATTGAGAGTGGTTAGGCCATATAGTCCAACACGCTGGCTTAGTGCGGGTTGGCGGACTTACATACCATAGATTTTTTTTATAAATAGCTATGGTATGCAGGGTTCCTTACGATGTTTTCCTTCACCGTTCTAGTGCGTGGTGATTGACTATTAATACACACAGCTAATCGCCACTAAATCTTCTGTCATCCAGGAACGACAGTGGCACGCATTAGTCACACCGAGTATTGAAATTCAGCGCGTCTCCGGGAATGTGTAAGTTATCTTTAACAACTTAATCAAGTAAAATTAATAGTGTGTAGTGTATTGGAGACTGTTCCGTCCTCACACCCGCCACTAAATTTCCTGTCATCCAGGATCAACAGTGGCACGCATTAGTCACGCTGAGTATTGAAACTCAGGGAGTCTCCAGTGATCTCTATGTTATATTTAACAAATTAATCAAATAGTAAAATAATAGTGTGTAGTATGTTGGAGACTGTCCCACCCTCATACCCGCCACTGAATCTCCTGTTATCAAGGATCAACAGTGGCACGCATTAGTCACACTGAGTATTGAAACTCAGGGAGTCTCCAGTGATCTCTATGTTATATTTAACCAATTAATCAAATAATAAAATTAATAGTGTGTAGTATATTGGAGACTGTCCCACCCTCACACCTGCCACTGAATCTCCTGTTATCCAGGATCAACAGTGGCACGCATTAGTCACACTGAGTATTGAAACTCAGCGAGTCTCCGCGAATTACTAAGTTATATTTGACAAATTAATCAAGTAAAATTAATTGTGCGTAGTGTATTGGAGACTGTCCCGCCCTCACACCCGCCACTAAATCTCCTGTCACCCAGGATCAACAGTGGCACGCATTAGTCACGCCGAGTATTCAAACTCAGCGAGTCTCCGCGATTTACTAAGTTATATTTGACAAATTAATCAAGTAAAATTAAAAGTGTGTAGTGTATTGGAGACTGTCCCGTCCTCACACCCGCCACTAAATCTCCTGTCACCCAGGATCAACAGTGGCACGCATTAGTCACGCCGAGTATTCAAACTCAGCGAGTCTCCGTGATTTACTAAGTTATATTTGACAAATTAATCAAGTAAAATTTAAAGTGTGTAGTGTATTGGAGACTGTCCCGTCCTCACACCCGCCACTGAATCTCCTGTCATCCAGGGTCAACAATGGCACGCATTACAAATTATAGTATTTATTTACGCAATTTAATTATCCTTTTTTGTTCAAATATCCCTCATTACCACGCGATACAAAACCGAGTATTAATAATAATAAATAACACCTAACAGTCACATACATAGTCCTGACCCCATACTAAGATCGAGTCTTGTGTCGCGGGTATCAGGAACTACGAGAGACTTTTCGGTCTCACAAACACCCAGACCCGGAAGAAATATTTGTGGGCCGTACCCGTGGCCTCTTGTTTCACAGGCGGCGTCTAACCAACTGCGCTACGGAGGCTGTCAAAATTATTGTATTGTATTTATTATATACACCAAAGTACTGTTTTTTGAGATTACTTAATTTTAATTTTGAGCCTTCACCTACAATTACGGCGAAGGAAGAAAAAAAATATACTCGGACAACACAAAATTGTCTTTCAATAGCAAGGGCCTATCCTTCCAATTAACTACGGTAATGTAAAAAATGCATGAAACCTACGCGACTATGCCATAAAGTTAATAGAGATTCCACAAACTTATGCGGCAGATAAATGCATGATTTACGCGTCGGATGCCGTGCGATAGGTGGCCGGAACGAAGCGCCGTCGGTGTTAAATTATGCTCCATGCCAGGATATTGGTAATGAATATTTTTGATTTGTATGAGTAGGGTGTTTGCGATAACTTGTTTACACGCGCTGAATTTAGGCATTATAGAGTGTTAATATTTCAGCATTGTTTAGGTTATTACAGTGTTTAGTTATAATTTTGGTAGTTTTAAAAATAATGTAATATGTTGGATAGTATGGATATACGTGACCTTTTAGAATCTAGATAGGTATTAAAAACATAATACGCTTTTATTAACTTCGCCTGTATGTATGTAGGTATGTATGTATGCATGTATGAATTTATGTAACAGAATTTGTGAAGTCGATTTTCGAGCACTTCAAAATGTTGGATTGACTTGAAATGCTGCCTATGCTGCTACCTACTTATTCAGGACCGATGACAACTTGGATGACAACGCAATAATTTAAAAAGTATATGACATTATCTTGTCCAGAATCATCAACAATTTAAATGTTTTGAAAAAAATATTGAAAAGTTGGTAATAAGACAGGCGTAAATAGACATTTTTAGTGCAAGCAATTTAATTATAGTTTAAAAAACTAAAAAAAACACGCTTTCATAAAAGATCCAACTAAAAAGTAAACAATAATTGATAATGAGGTTAAGATTTAGAGACTTTCCCGCCCTCACACCCGCCACTGCAACTCCTGTCAGCCAGGATCAACAGTGGCACACAAAGATATGACACCGAGCTCCGGAGCTCGGCGAGTCTCTCAGGGACACTAGTTTGTCTTTAACCCGCATCGAAATTAATCAGAAAGAAAAAAAAACAAAAGGAGGAGTTGGAAACAAATAGTTGTTCACTTCCCTCCGCAGCAAAGCGGGTGACAAAAAATATTGAGTCGAGAGGTATGTATCCTCTTATATAAAGATATACAACTGGAGAAGCCAGATGTATTAAGCACCACGGGATAAACAAATTACATGGGTCCTATAGTTTGAGCTGCTAAATTTGGGTCCAATAATAGGTATGGCAAAAGCGCCGGAAAGCACGGAAGTTCCTCCTAGATTCCACGAGGTCCGTATAGTATGCAACACCAGAAGTTATTTGCATATTGTTCAACATTATGCCGCGTTCATCGGACCAGCGATCACACTCCCAAAGTATATGATGTGCAGTTTGTTCGTACTCACAGTCAGATGTAGAGCATTGACACGCAGGCGATTCAACCAGCTTAAAAGTGAATAGTTTGCTCTTAAAGTTGCCATGTCCAGTTAGGAACTGTGATACACAGTGATCAATTTCTAGCCACGATTTTCTTAAGCGATCGCGAACGGACGGAAAGTATTGATATAAGTGACGCCCCTTTGAGGATATATCCCACCGGTTCTGCCATTCGTCAATTAATTCAGTGTACGCAGCAGAATACGGTTTAAATAATCTGCTAATCTTTAAAAAGTCTCGGGATGCAATATAGTTAGTGTCTATTGTCTCTCTATTTGAATAATATAATGCGGCGCGTCTTTGCACCTCCAGATCGACCGGAAGCACACCCGCGAGAACCGGCAAAGCCTCTGTACTAACGGTTCTGTAAGCCTTACACAAGAATATCAAGGCCAGGCGTTGACTCTGGAGCAACTTCCTACGAACAGCGCCAACAGTAGATCTATCGGCCCAAACTGGAGAACCGTAACAGATACAACCCAAATAAGTTGCTCTATAGATAACTTTCAAAGTATTAAATGATAATCCCCACGTTGCCCTTGATATTCTCGTTAAAGCATAGAAGTTATTTTTCGATTTTTCTCCGACGGTTCTAATGTGTTCAATAAATGAGAAATTTCTCTCTAAAATTAATCCGAGGTAACAAACTGATTCCTTTCTTTTAACTGGTACATTGTTAAATTTAATACGCGGGGGTGTTTTTAAAATCCCTTTTAACAACATTTGAAAAGTTTTTTGAGGTGCGAATGTTAGTCGATTTCGTTCACCCCAGTTCAAAATTAAACGCAGACTCGTGTCAGCCGAACTCTCGAGCCCGGTTCTACTATTGGATTGTATAAGTAGGAGTCCGTCATCTGCGTATCCAGTTAAAGAACAACCCGGCGGAAAAGGAATTGAGAAAATATCATCGAACCCCAAATTCCATAGATATGGACCGATAACCGAGCCTTGAGGGCAGCCCATAGTCAGCGCCTTCGATACGGCATGGTGGCCAAGTTGTAATTTGGTTGACCCATGACAAAAATAGGAATATATCATAGAATATATAAGGTAGGTGCGGCCATTAAGGCCTAGCTAAGCGGGAATTCAATTAAATCAAAAATTATTGACACAAATTAACAAATTTTAATGTTAATCATACAATTATATCAATTACTATCAATTATAAATAAAAAATGGCACCTCCTGCCATAAACATAGTCAAAATAAAACATTTTTAAAAACACTGTCTTTAGGCCTTATTATACTATGGTAGGTTAATAAAGCCTACGACTTTAATTTACAAAATTAAACAAAATAAACTTATTTTATTTGGTCTTTGAGATCCATAGTAATTATAATATAACGTTTTGTTTTTGATTAGGAGCAATCTGAACACTCAAAATTATCATCGTCAGTCTCTGTCAAACCAACGCACTCTTCATGGTAACACTTACAACTTACTTACAACATTTCCTCATAGCAGCTTGTTGGTCTTGCTTACATCTGTGACAGTACCAGCTGTCTCTATTTTCTTTATTACTAGTATTATCTCTGGCCTTTTTTCTTTTCGAGCTAAGTTTTATTTTTGAGGAGGGTTTTTCTACGTTATTTTTGTCAAATAAGTGTTTAGTGATTGGAGTTCCTCTATAATTGATGGCCTTTCTTCTTACTGTTGGTGTCTTTTCTTTTTTTTTAGCTGGTGTAGGCATGAGCTTCTTAAACGCTGTTCTTTTAATTTGAGCGTGGGGTACATTATCCTCGCCATCAGAACTGGAACTGCCGTAAAACATTGTGTAAAACCTTTCAGGTCATCTTTTTGGGGTACGATATTTTTTTTGTTCTTGTCTCGATCTCGATGGCTGGGAGGTTATTGGCCTGGATGAGACGCGAGGTGGTGAATGTTCTACATTAACAGCGTAAGTATAGGAGCTGGAGTTTCTGTCACTACAGATGGAGCAAATGCCGTTTCCGGAATAGCTTGCGAATTAAATGGATATAATCTAGTCGCTCTAAAACCGCTTGTAATGTTAGTGTAAAACAGTCCGCTGGTGGTGAATTGTTAGACGGAAACCCTTCTCATCCATGTTGTAGATCTTCTCAGGATAGGTTTTAAGATCCAAACTATCATTAACTTCGTTCAGTCTCTGGAAAACAATTATAATCACATTTCTAAATGTATAAAATAATCAGTAAAAGCGTCAATTGATGATGCCACAAAAGGAGGGTAATAAGGCCTATGGACGAATTTTATAGGCCTTAATTACAGCCGACCGCTTTTTTAAGAAAATTTCAAAATAAAATTATTCAGTATAAGTTACATCATTTCAACACTACAGGCCTCTTAAGCATAAACTAATAGACAATTATACAGCAAAATATTGTAGAAAAGTGTATTATTACAAAAATTACTTACGTTTGATTTGACCGTTATATTATAATTCGAGCTGAGCACCCGCCGGCTACGATGAATTACCTCGCACTGGTAAGAGCCTGCGAGCCAGCGCGTCTTGATGTTTGGGGCACCACCTTGGATTGTTAGCTACCTATGACAGGGACTTCGGGCAGCGGTGATTATTTTAAGTTGTGTTTCTGTTACTTAGGCCTTATTACCCGACAGGCCTTATTGGCCGCACCTACCTTATTCCTAGGGCAACCTCGGATCTTTAATTTCAATAGTAATATTGGCCACCAGGCATTATCAAATGCGCCGGAGATGTCCAAGAAAATTCCCAATACGTACTTGTGATCCGAGTTGACGACAATTCTTCTAACCGATAAAGCCGCGTCCACAGTAGATTTACCTTTGGTAAAACCGAACTGTAGGTCATGAAATTTTGGACCACCCGGTAACAGACGAGGGACAATAAGCCTTTCAAGTACTTTACCCAAAGATGGTAATAATGTAATTGGGCGATATGACTTAGGGTCTTCAGGGGGCTTATTTCCACTTTTAGGTATAACACGAATGAAACCGCAACGCCAAACCCGGGGAAAAATGCCCTCATCAATACACCGATTAAAAACTTTCAGTATAGTGTCACCCGACGACTTACACGCTTCCTTTATCATTTTATTCGATATTTTATCTTCTCCCGATGCTTTGTTAATTGGCAAAGAGTTTACTATGTTAAGAAATTCGTTAAGAGATGGATGATCTGATTTTGGGGAAGAAGGTAGCTCCGAGGCCCAGAGTCTTATTTGTTTTTGGTATTCGGAGTCATTATCTACACAATCGTCAGGTATAAGGGAATTCAAAAGAGTTTCCGTGGTCTCCTCGATACCAGTAGTATAGGTGTTATTTACTTTAATGTTTTCTATATAGGCCAAATTAATTGACCTATTTGCTTTGAATTCGTGGTAAAGAGGAGACCAGGGACCCTCTCTCTCGAGGCGTTCTACTATTTTACGCAGCAAGTTACCTTTAGCTTTTGTTACCGCGGCCCTATAGTGAGACCTGGCCACTTTAAGTGTGATGAAAGCACTCGTGAGTATGTCTTCAGGAACGATTCGTTTTTTAAGCCTATTAAACCGCCTACGCGCTCGTCGAAATCTTTGTCGAAGGTGGAGTAATTTACTATTCCACCAGTCACATCTGCGGGTATTGGTTATAGAACTGCGACCAATGGTTAAATCCGCGCAGTATGTAAAGGTGTCAGACATTATTTCAGCACAGTTTTCAGCTGAGAGATCATTGCGAGTGAAATCTCCGGTATGACGCGCGAAAACAGATCTAAACAATTCCCAATTAGCCCCTTTAGATTTATACCTAAAGTCAGAGATGTTGTTAAGCGGACCCCGTATAAATCCGGGTAAGAACTCGTACACTATCAGGCGATGATCACTACATGACGCGTCAGGAATAACGCGCCACCTAACAATCTGGACGTCCCCACAAGAAAGTGTGACGTCAATAGAAGATTCGCCAACGGGGCTGCAATAAGTTGGTGGTGCTTCAGGGGTGTTATGTACATTGAGGTTCCATTCGGCAATAAAGTCTTCGACAGCACAGCGACGTTCTGCATCGGTTTGACGATATTTGCCATACCAAAGGGTTGACGACGCATTAACGTCGGCGCCTATAATAATTTTATTGCCGGCAAGAGATCGCAAAACACTGCGAAGGTGATGTATATGTGGGCCGACAGGATCGGAGTATTGAAAGTAACAGCTCACAACGTAAACTTTACTTGATGGAGATGAAACCTCCGCGACCGCACAGTGCGATGTCATAAGATTACGCACAGATGTTATGGTGTAGTTTGAACTCGACACATAAATGCCTGCTCGCGCCTTGTTATCGAGTTGTACCAGCCTACCACGTAAGCGCGCATGTTGATATTGTTCTTGGACGAGGACTATGTCAAGATTATATTCGGTAATTAATATATTTAATTCTGACGTCGCCGCCCTATCATTATGAAGATTTAACTGTCCGATCGTGAGGCTATCCATATCCTATTTATATTGGGTCGACAGAAATAACGCCTGCAACTTCTGTTTATAAGTAGGGCAATCTTGGGAACCACAGCTGTGATCATGTGGTTTCTTTAAGCGTTTACATGACGCGCAAATCGGTTTAAAATCAGAACGGGATTTATGAGGACATGTTTTTGTTTCATGTTCCGCAGCACACAGCGCACAGGTTGGCGTTTTGATAGTGCAAAACTTGTGTACATGTCCGTACTGTTGACAATTCATACATCGAACAATTTCTAGATCATCAATAAATCTACAAGTTGCCCAGTCGATGAATAATTTGTCCTTAGTGGTCGCGAGATGTTTACGTACGTCCGCGTCTAATTCGATGCCTATCCATTTGCGACCATTATCCAAAACACGCCTACGAACTATTTTCACCGATTTAAGGAAATCATCCTCCTTTACCGGCAATTCGTTCATAATATTTTGCCTATATAAAGCGCTAATAAAGGCGCGATCTTCCATTGGGGCGGGCACATCTTTAACGAGGATACGCGGCCTGCGGCCTTTAGGTTTTTCTAGGCGTAAACCCGCTGATTTAATTGCCTCGACGGCCTCAAGTTTCTTGAGTTGTGTTTCATTGGCAACACGAAGCACAACGCGAGACTTGGTGGTTTTCTTAACGCCCACAATTTGAAAACCGTCTTCACTCGGATTAATAGCCTTCATTAAGGCGTCTTTTGTTGCGGACGATGACGCGTAATCAGCTGACCGCTCAGCTGTCGGACAGGCAACTACGCACGGAAGCGGCACGCGCGACTGCACGGCGGGTGTGACTTTAGGGAGACGCAAACTTAATTTATCCGCGAATGATTCTTTGCTCGGTTTAATCTCGCGTGCATTATGATTTTTTTCCAACTCGAGTTGTATATTCGCCAATTTCGTTTCGTTACAAGATGATTTTAACGCAAGCATAGACACAATGGCAGTTAACTTTTGAGTCAGATCCATAATCGCCGATTTATTTGCGATGTTAATACGCGAGCCCTGATCATTAACAAGTTCGTTTATTTTATTTAAATGGCATGACGCATCGCTCACTAACGCACAATAATCAAAACGACCGAGTTCGCCGCTACTATTGTCAGACACGGGTGAGAAGTTATCGCCAATACTGGGTCCGGATGGTTTTGACCTCTCAACGTTCGACAAAAGGTTTGACGGTGAGATTTCGTTAAATAAACGTTTAGGTCTCGGATTGTTAGGCGATCTAGGTGTCACATTACTTTTGCCGAAAGGGTCACCACCGCGATCCGGCGGATCATCATTATACAACGACATGATTTAACGATAAATGAAATGAAATACAAATTAAATCGTAAATAGACACTATGAAATGATAAACAAAGCAATTAGCATCAATTAACTAACGAGTCGCCCGGCTGATTTGTGATTTGACCTACCCCCACTAAAAAAAAAAAAAAGTACTTACCGAGAGAAGATTCGTTAATTACAAAGAAATCCAATGTAAATCGCCAAAAAACTTACGGACAGGAACACACAAACCAACAATACACAACTCAAAACAATTTACGAGCCGGCAATCTAACTCCGAACACGATAAATACAATATTAAAGCGCAGCGCGTTTCACGTACACCGCACCAAGCGAATGCGCGGAAGGAAGTGAATGAGGTTAAGATTAGAAAATGGAATAAAATACATACATTTTCTTAAATAAAATGGATTTATTCATTTCTTTCTTTCAATGCCTTGATGATAAGCACTAAGCAGTGGAGATAAAGTGGACACTATTATTATACCCTATAGGTAATAGCTAATTAAAAAAACTAGCTGCCTAGCCCCGCTCCACCGGGTGCAGATATACCTTTTTTCTTTTTTTTTAGTCTGGCCCGGCATAGTGGCCACATTGCGCCTGATGGTGAGCGCAAATGCCGCCCAGGCAGAGTGTCCACTGGCATCGGACGGCAGTCCCATGTCAATAGAAACAATTATGCCGGCCTGCTAAGATGCCTCTTCACACTACGGCGGAAGGACCCAGGATTATAGGGAGGAGGGAACACGTGAGACGGCAAACAATTCCACAGCCTGACGGTGCGGCACAAAAAAGAATTGTGCCGCACCTTTTATTTTAAATATGCTATTTTTATCAGGTTATAGGCCTTTGAGGACGACGAAGGATTTTAATGGGGAAATATTTTTTTAAATCGGTCCAATAGTTTCAGTGCATATTCAAAGCGAACAAACAATCAAATCTTTCCTCTTTATAATATTAGTATAGAATACTGTAGATTAACTATACCTGGAAGATACGATCGTCACATTATTCTCACTAGCTCGGTATACGACATTACTAATAAAAATATTTATAAAATTACTTCTACCGGAGAGATCATAAAACCTACAAGGAAAAAAGCATACAAGATAAGTTATAAATCCACACTCGACTTCCAATTCCCTTGGGTTTCAATGAAATTGGATCGTAAGTACTTCAGTTCAAAACACTGCATGACACGTTTATAAACATCTGCTTATTTTGATCATCTGACGCAGTTACAATTTATGATTGTTTTGAAACAATCGTGTTTTATGTCAAACAATGCATACTTTCTTAAAACTTACTGTATTTAAAACTAATGCTTTTTCTCAAGGGTTTGATTGTAATTAATGAGAGTAATGTTATGCTGTACTGTACTGTATCAGTTCATATGCATCCCACTGCAAGGCACCGGTCTCCTCCACAATTGAGAGTACGATTGAGACTGGTTATGCCATATTGTCGACCGTGCTGGTCTAGTGTGGGTTGGCGGACTTTACATACCATAGAAATTCATTAAAATCGGTATAGCATGCAGGTTTCCTTACGGTGTTTTCCTTCACCGTTATAGTACGTGGTGATTGACTATCCGTACACATATGACTGTGATGAGTCAGCGGTTTGCCCTGGGATTTGAACCTGCGACCACCGTGAACATGTTGACAGCCGCGTCTGGTCCATTTACCAACAGGCCACCACGCAGTTTTGCAGTTGTTATGTTAGTGCAGTACCCGAAGAAATACTTTATACCGCATCGAAATTCTCAGGTATGCAAGTTTCCTCACGAAGCCTTCCATCACAATAACTGTCTAAAAATTAATACAAAGCTTTGAAAAACCAGCAGTATGTGTGCCCTGGGTTTAGAATTTAAAACCACCTCTTCTTTTATCAAGCACATCCAATTGTGCTTGATAAAAGATCTCTTCACTAAAATCACTTATATTTTTTATAATGCTTACAATAAGAACAGATACAATAATAAGACAGAAAATGCTTATTGGGACAATAATTCAACACCAAAAAAAAAAAACTGTCAATTAAGAGCAAATAAATATTTTAAAACCACAAACACAACTGCTTAGTTAGTTAGGTTTTAAAAATCACAGATGCAGTACTTTTCGCTTCGTAACGACCAATTTATTTCCAGTCGAGTAAGCTATTAAATTCAGCGATATTTATGCTCTGGATGAGACAGATCGGTCTATACTAATAAATTATTACTTTAATTTTGTAGTTGTCGGAATTAACAATGAATACTCGGCACTGTTTTTGAAGTTTGTGTAATATGAGACTCGAATTTAGAAGCTACTTAATGTCAGCTATTGGAGTGTGCAAAAATATGCAACAAATAAAATATAGAAAAAAAAAAATATTTAACGCATTGTTTGTGATAATTATGTTTTCGTAATATTAACAACAAGCATATTTTACACTCTTAATCGAATAATATGTATGTATGTATGTATGTCCAATATAGTTAAATGTGAAGAGAGAAAAACTGTTCCCAATATTTCGACAACAACATGATAATGCATTCTGTACGGGCTAGCGGCGTACATTTGAATCGTCAGCAATTAATAATATCATATTGATTACGCAGTAGTACACGATCGATTGTCATCCGCGTCGCGTGCGCTCATAGCTAGCATTTTCATATTCATTACTTTAGTTAAATAAGTCGTAATTAAGCAATAAATCATACTAGCAAGCTATACAACCTTTTACTAAACCTTACATGGTCCTTCGAGCCGGATTTGAACCAGCGACCTATGGATTACAGTCCACACAGAGTGTTTACTAAACCTTACATGGTCCTTCGAGCCTTCGCATAGGCGAGACCGATTTCGTGTGTGCGATAGGACTAGCGTGGTGGTGGAGCACAGTTCGAGCAAGCAGCGGTGTATCCAAGTAAGATCTTTCCAATTTTAATATCTTAACATGGAAGATTTGCTGATCAGCCAAGGTACACTCATTGACGCCATTAGGAAACTAGGCGTCAACATTAGCAAGGATGGAGCAGAACGAAAGTCGACGAAAGACTACTTCAGCAAGAAGCTCGTGGTACTAGAAAATTATTGGAAGGAGTTTGAGAGCAACCATGTGGAACTTTCAAGGTATGATATTCGTGATGAGGAATACCATATTAATGGGGATTACGTACGGACTATGGCACTGTACAAAAATCTGAAAGAGAGCATTATCGAGCAACAAGAGAAATATTCATTAAAGGCTAAAGGTATAATGGTAACACCGCAGCCTACAATATCAAAACAACAGGATAGTAGTGATCATGCAAGCCAAGAAGAACATCCGACCCAAAAAATAACCGGGCAACAGTCCGGTGGAGAATCATCATCTTTTCAAGAACAGATATCCAGAGGGGTAACAAGTAAGTTGGACGATATGTTGAGAAAGCAATACGTGAATTTTAAGGCATTTTCTAGGACGGTAGCTGGTCTTGATTTACGCTATATTAATGAGAAGTGGGAGTTTGACGATGCATTAAAAAACCTGGAGTCTCGTTGGTCTGTGATCGACACCCTACATTGGGAAATAGAAGCGGAGCTAAACGGCGAAGACCCACCTTATGAGGGGGTATTTTTTATGCACGAAGAAACCTTTCGTAATTGGAAAAAACAAATAAACAAGAAGATGTGGGCAGTCCATCACAGGGAAAAGTCTACACCAATCATGGATACTCCCAGTTTTGATGGTAAATTCAATCAGTGGACATCGTTCAAAGACTTATTTTACGAGTCGGTTCACAATAATCCATGTCTTTCGAACGCCCAAAAAATGCAATTTTTAAAGAGTAAATTGAAAGGAGAAGCCGAAGGTTTAGTTCGTCATTTACCAGTTAGTTCGAATAATTATGAAGTTTGTTGGGAAATCCTAAATAATCGTTACGATAACAAGAAACGTATTTTTACTTCTCATATAAATTTACTGTTGAGCTCTCCAAATACCCAACAACAATCAGTAGGATACATTAAGAAGCTTCACGACTTGACACTCGAAAATCTACACGCAATAAAAAATCTAGGGATCGACATCAGCACATGGGACCCTCTTTTGGTTCATCTTATATCTCAAAAACTTGATCCGGATACCCATGCCGATTACATAGAGTCATTGAAGAACCCGCGTGAACTTCCGGTATTGCAGGATTTCATTGATTTTCTAGAGGCAAAATTTACAACCCTGGAATCAACATATCGAAAACAGGAACAGCAAATATCAAAAACTATGATTCCTAGGGTCAATTCAAACAATGGAAAATTTAAAAACTACAATCTTCAAAAACCTATTTATACAACAAAATATAATAACTATATGAGCCCAAAATCATCGTGGAAGTCTACACCGCAGGCACTGACCGGACACGGTATCAAGTGTCTTTTATGTAAACATTCCGATCATGTATTATATCAGTGTAAGGAATTTGTTGGCATGCCTCATGGTTTAAAACTAAAAACAGTAAATGAACTGAATATTTGTAAAAACTGTTTATTCGACCACAATGGAAATAAATGTTTTTCAACCAAAAGGTGTCGCAATTGCAAGTGCAAGCACCACACTTTATTGCACGATGCATGCCAACAAGCCGTGGCGTCTACGTCAGCTTCGGAATCGGCGAAACACGCGCCGGGTATGACGCACGTATCACAAAACGACGATTCCCAAGTACTATTAGCAACAGCGTTGGTTCGAGTAACAGCAGCGAACGGAATGAAGCATACAATGAGGGCCTTAATTGATCAGGGTTCGCAAATTTCCTTAATTACCGAAAATGCGGCCCAAATATTAGGTATCAAACGAAGATGGTGTAGTGGGGCCGTATTTGGCGTCGGCGAGAAGCAAAATAATAGCAAAGGAGTTATAAATGTTGAATGTTCTTCAATTCATAACGATTTTTCCTTTAATACCGATGTACTTATAATGAATAGCTTAATAAAGAATCTGCCGACACAGTCATTTAACAAGCCAAAATGGTCACACATTAGTGGCATTCAATTAGCGGATCCAGAATTTAATATTAACCGGCGGGTGGATCTGTTGTTCGGAGCGGAAATTTATTCGCAAATAATGTTAAGTGGCATTGTGAAGGGCGAATGCAATTCTCAACCAATCGCCCAGCAAACGCAACTAGGCTGGATCTTATGCGGGAATGTGATTACTACGTTCCAATGCAATGTAGTCGTGAACAATATCGAAGATATCAAGAAATTTTGGGAAGTAGAAGATATTGATAATGACACGGATATGTCCGGCGAGGATCTGGAATGCGTACAGTTCTATAGAGCAACCACGACGCGCCACGCGTCAGGCCGATTTATTGTCAGGTTACCCATAAAAGGGGACCAAATACATATGTTAGGATCGTCCAAAAATATTGCTATGGCGCAATTTCATAATCTAGAAAAAAAATTAACAAAACAAAATCAACTAGCAGACCAATATAGAATTTTTATGGCTGATTATAGAGCGTTGGGCCATATGAGAGAATGCTCTCATTTGGAGGAATTGCCCTGGGCCTGTTATCTACCTCATCATTGTGTGCGAGGCCAAACCAACATCGGAAAATTTCGAGTGGTCTTCAATGCGTCGTCAAAAACTTCAACCGGAGTCAGCCTAAATGATATCATGTTACGCGGACCAAACTTACAAAAGGACCTTCAATCGCTCATAATAAATTGGAGGCAGTTCCAGTTCGTTGTAACCGCAGACATCGAAAAGATGTATCGGCAAATTTTAATCCACGACGCTGATCAGGTTCTCCAAAGAATCCTTTGGAGAGATACCTCCAAAGAATCCATTAAGTCTTACCAGTTGACAACCCTTACCTATGGACTAAAGGCAGCGCCATTTTTGGCCATGATGACATTGCAAAAACTAGCAGAAGATAACAGAATCAGCTTTCCAGAAGCAGCTAGGATATTGGAACATAATTATTTTATGGACGACCTACTAACAGGTTTTCATTCAATATCGGAAGGTCAAATATTAATAGCGAACTTAAACGACTTGTTACAATCAGGAGGATTTGTCTTACGTAAGTGGGCGTCAAATAACAGAGCACTACTTGAAAACTTACAGGATAAGCAGAAACGGGAGACTGACCAGTTTCATTTCAAATTGGATAGTACAAAAACATTAGGCCTTAGTTGGAACATAAAAGAGGATAAATTTACCTTCCAACATCAACTCGGTGATAATCCTGGACTAATATTAACCAAACGAGTTTTATTGAGCGAAATCTCAAAAATATTCGATCCATTAGGATGGCTGGCTCCCGTAGTAACAAACTTAAAACTACTGTTCCAAAACGTGTGGAAAGCTAATATGGAGTGGGACAACCCAGTGTCAAACGACATAACGGCTGAGTGGGCAAAGCTAAGGGCAGATATAAATAACATACAGCATTGCGAATTACCTAGGTGGATAGGAAGCGGTAAAAATGATTATATACAGTTGCACGGATTTTGTGACGCGTCCACCAAAGCGTACGCGTGTGTAGTTTACGCACGCATCCAGCAGCCGAACAAGACAACGATAACTCTGGTGGCGGCGAAAACTAAGCTGGTCCCGCTCGGGAAGCAATTAACCTTACCCAAACTAGAGCTAAGCGGAGCGCAACTACTCGCCAAGCTAGTGACAAAGATTTTGCATACTTTGCCCGAACACAATACCGAAGTGTTTGGATGGTGCGACTCTAAGGTAGTATTGGGCTGGCTACAAGGCGATCCTGGAAGGTGGAAACCATTCATAAGCAATCGCGTAAAAAATATCACTACGGTAATGCCGACGCATTGTTGGCGTTACGTGAAATCGGTAGAAAACCCTGCAGATTGCGCCAGTAGGGGGCAATTGGCATCACAGTTACGGGAAAATAAGCTATGGTGGGGAGGTCCGACTTGGTTGACGTCATTTGATCGGAAGAAAAAACAAGAAGCTTTTGTAACGGAAGTGGAAAAAACAGCAAACCAGATAACTAACGTTACCCAAATCGAACCCGCGACACCCAGCATAATTATCGAGCTCTTACACAAAACACTGGCTTACGTAGATCGGGCATAGTGCCTCGATCTTGTTTGCCCAATTGGCTCATTTTAATTTCACTCTCACTGTCACTATTGCACCGCTGCACAGATATACACCTTATATTCCCACGTCAAGGCACACAGCGGCCTGCTGATGCTCTCTGTCCACTCTTACACAAACATAGCGTATTGAAAAATATCGTTTCAATCGTGGCATGGATACTACGCGCATTCCAATTAAATCGTAAACAATCGCCGAGCTATCTCACATTACCGGAATTACGCAAGGCAAAAACACTCGTAATAAAACACACTCAGGCGCAGGAATTTGACAACGAATTGAAATATCTACATAAACATAATACAGTAAAATCAAATAGCAAGTTATTGAATCTTAATCCTTTTATTGATAAGGACGGAGTTCTCAGAGTAGGTGGGAGATTGGGAAAATCGAATCTTAAGCTTGAAACGAAACATCCTATTATATTACCTTATGGTAGCCGTTTAACTACTTTACTTATTGAAGAAGCGCACGAGGATACTTTCCATGGAGGAGCCCGGCTTACTGCTACACGATTGAGGCAAAGGTACTGGATCTTGGGAGGAATTAGAGCAGTGAAGAAGCAACTCCGAAACTGTGTGATTTGTCGGAAGCACAATCCCCAGTACCAACACCAACTGATGGGGACACTTCCGGAGGCTCGGACGACAGAAGCGCCACCCTTTTATCACACAGGCGTAGACTTGACGGGATTTGTTGACGTAAAAGCGAATAACGGCCGCGGCATAAAAACCACTAAGGGATATATTGTATTATTTATATGTATGGTAACTAAGGCCGTGCATATCGAGCTAGCATCAGATCTATCGAGTAGAGCATTTCTATCGGCATTAAAAAGAATGGCAGCAAGACGTGGAACACCTCACCATCTATACAGCGATAACGGAACTAATTTTATCAAGAGTAATCGAAATCTACAGGAGGAATATTTTGATCTACAAAATATTATAGATAAGGATTTTTTGAGAGAGGTTACCGACATGAAAATCGAATGGCACTTCCAAGCACCTTCTTGGCCCAGTGCTTCCGGATTATGGGAACGAGCGATTCGCAGCCTTAAAGGTCATTTGAAAAGAGTGATAGGCGAACAAAAATTAACCTTTGAGGAATATTCCACACTGTTGGCGCAAGTCGAAGCCTGTCTTAATAGCAGGCCGCTGTGTGCCTTGACGGAAGACCCTGAAGATCTGGACGTATTGACACCGGCGCACTTCCTCAGTTGTAGAGCGGATTTGACTGTAATCGAGACCGAAAGAGATGCCAGAACGAGATGGCAATTGGTGAGGAAATTGTTAGAAGATGTCTGGAAAAGATGGAAGTTGGAGTACTTAACCCAACTTACGGTAAGAAGCAAGTGGTTTAAACAACAAAGGAATATTAGCATTGGTGATATTGTCTGTATTCATGAAGACCACCTTCCTCCAGGGAAATGGTCGATGGGGAGAGTGGTGGAATTACACCCCGGGAGTGACGGCGTTGTACGGGTAGTGACGTTAAAGACGAAAAACGGACTTATGAAGCGACCTGTCTTGAAGGTATCGGTACTACCAATACGGAACAATGATTCTACTGAGGTATCTTCACCTAAAACAACAACATCATTAGCTGTGACAAGTTCAAATAAGCATAGGAGGAACAGCATCGTAACGACACTATTTTATACTATCCTATTTATGAACATCTGTACAAGCGTACAGTGTGAACTTCACGTGAATCGGTTTAACAATAATCAAAGTTTATACTTGGATAAGATTTCTAACCTCCAAGTGGCCCGGGACGAGTGGAAACTGGTGGTTTATTATGAAATGGATCCATTTTGGCAAGGATGTTCGGCTCTAAATAAATACATCAAACAAATAGAACAAACGTGCTCCAAGCTTAACGAAACGTCATATTGTGACGTATTATCAACGCAGCTACGTCATGGTTACTCTGAGTTACAATATTATAATCAGGTGTTGCAAACACAGCACTATAATGCGCGACCCAGACGTCGGCGGGGCCTCGTGAATGGTGTAGGCTACTTATCCAATTACTTGTTCGGCGTATTGGACGAAAGGTTCGCCGAACAATATCAGCAAGATATTACTCAGATACGCGACAACCAAAGACATTTAGCGAATCTATGGAAAAACCAGACATCGATAGTAGAAGCTGAATATAATCTACTTAAGCGTACAGAAGACTCGATAAGCCAGCAGCACGAATCTATTCACGCGAACATATTAAAACTCAGCAGAGCTTTAAATGATGTGACCAGCGAAACCAACGTTAACCGATTGAATAATTATTTTAGTCTCGGCGCTCTTACCGCTAGCAATCTATTAAATAACTTGAGAGGAATACAAGGAATGTTACTGGACCAAGTGATGGACATTTATCACGGGAAGTTTAATTTTCATCTCGTAACTCCCGAACAACTCTTACGCGAGCTCAGCGTCATATCAACCCAGCTACCTTCCGATCTAAGCCTACCTATAGAAAATGTCCATAATGACTTACATAAAATATATTCCTTACTCAGAATTAAAACGAGAATGTTGCAAAAATACCTTATGTTTGAAATTAGAATTCCACTTACTAATAGAGACACATATGAGTTATACAGGCTCATGGCTATTCCACAACGAACGGAGAACAATTTGATGATATCCATTGTAGTGAAATCCGAATACGTCGCGATTAACCTACGAAAGGATACCTTCTTACCAATAACAGAACATCAGATAAGCGAATGCCTCCAACAAGATTCGGATACCTTCATATGTTACCTACAAACGCCAATTCATCAGCTGAGAGGTGACCATGACCTGTGTGAATCCACTGACGAAGCAAGGACGTGTCGATTAGTAACAGCGCCTTGTAATAACAAATGGGTCAACTTACACAATATAAACACCTACTTGTATGTTTGTTGCCATGAGTGTACCGTCAGAGCGCATTGTGGAACGGATCGCGTTACGTCCTATCAGCTACCACGCGCGGGCATCGCGGCTTTATCAAGCGACTGCATGCTGAAGACCGATGATTCTTTTATATTTTCTCACAAATTATTACGACCAGATGTAATTCATATCCGACCAGAAGTGATAGTCACAAGTATGCCGCCGATCAACCATTTAATAAATTTGTCCCTCCCTTTGCTCGATATGAAAGATCACGATGCCCAGAACAGAACCTTGGAATTAGGCATCATACACGATAACATCCAAAGATTGAAGGAGCAACCAGACCTGATCATGTCGGGTCATGATATCCACCACTACGTAGCCATATACTGCTTACTGGCGCTCGTAAGCATCGCCGGAGCAATATTTGTTTGGAGACGCATGAGTCGCCGTTGGCGCGTATCACAGCGTGAAGTCGCCACTGAACGATCATCATCAACATCAAGAGACGTCGACCAGAACGAAGCCTGCAGAATTAACACCGCTAGTGGAAGTGGGAATATAAGGTGTATATCTGTGCAGCGGTGCAATAGTGACAGTGAGAGTGAAATTAAAATGAGCCAATTGGGCAAACAAGATCGAGGCACTATGCCCGATCTACGTAAGCCAGTGTTTTGTGTGAGTGACAATGTTTAAAACCTAGAGACTTTAATTTCTAGTTTGTAAGTCTTAATGCCCATCATCATGTTTCACCTTCATTATACTTATAAGGTTCATTTATCTTTTTTTTTTTCTCCCCCGGGAGGATGTACGGGCTAGCGGCGTACATTTGAATCGTCAGCAATTAATAATATCATATTGATTACGCAGTAGTACACGATCGATTGTCATCCGCGTCGCGTGCGCTCATAGCTAGCATTTTCATATTCATTACTTTAGTTAAATAAGTCGTAATTAAGCAATAAATCATACTAGCAAGCTATACAACCTTTTACTAAACCTTACACATTCGGACGCCCAAAAATCGTAGATCATCTATATTGTAATATTTGACCATTTTACTGGACTTAATTATGTCTGTTTTATTGAAATATATAGGAGCTAGTGCGTACTTTCTCATTGATAGAGATATTTATGACGAAAATTATGCATGAAAACATTATGAAATTAGACGAATCGAAAGGATCAACATTGAGCACAGTGGAGTTTCCATTCTCTGTTTATCTTTATAGAGAGGCGTCATATTATGTATTGGAAGCTATTTCTATCTCCAATACCTACCTTCATTATAACAGTATCATTAAGTCTGCCGGCTCCTTTGTCTATCTACCCTTTGATCCCCAATTCGGGGGTCGTGTATATTGATGACCCAATTAAGTCACAGGTGGCAACAATTCTTCGGAAACAAAGGATTTCAGATTAAAAACTTGAAGGATTATTTGAACAGAATTTTGGTCTTTCGATAAGCGTGCAATAAGTGTTTAGAAAAAACAAAGAATTTGTATAGGAGTTTGTTCGCGAAAGAATAACTTATTCATGAGCAGTTTTAAAACCCATTTTAGGTATCAAATGTTATGTCCTCTTCGCTCAAAGTGAATTTAAAAATCGTCCGAGAGGGACAAAATATTTAATAAGTAAAATAGGTTTTAAAACTGCAAACCAATCATTTACTCCTAAAAATATTGAATGAAAAACAGAAAAATTGGAAGAGGACATATGGAGCAATCTCGCTCATTAATGAGATATGTATATTCTTTATTGTCCTACGGAACAAATAATACTAAATTCGCTGGTGGTAGGTTTCTCATATGTGAGAGGCTGCCTCGGTGGGTACCACCGCAATGTCTATTTCTCCCGTCAAACAGCAGTTTAAATGCAGTGTTGTGTTTTGGATTGAAGGACATTGTAGCCAGAGTAACTACTGAACATATTTAGACTTAACATCTTACGTCTCAACATGGCGAGCGCAGTGCAATGCCTAGAATTGCTTTGTAATTCAAGGTGTTGTTTGGTTTTGCTACTGTTGATGAGTGGACGCATCGCTTACTGTCAGGCGAACGGCATGCCCGTCTCGCCATTCACTGTAATAAAAAAAACCGATGGTAATTATCTACTTGATAGAATGGAGTTAACGTCGCCTTCAGATACTTGATGAAAATCTATTCAATCCTTTGTAGATCCAATACTTCTAGTAACATTTTTTGATCGTACATCTTTGTGTCTTTTTTATCTGAAACAGCTGAGTGCAGCTTTTGGTTCAGTTACTCGTACTTACTCTAGGGGGCGCTTCGCTTTTATTGTTTTTACGTGTCACCGTTCTTGTCTATTTTATTAGTCGGAAACGGATGAAATCCCTGATTGCCGATTCTACCTATCTGGTGTCTGTATACAGGGTATAACAAGACTGCTACCGAAAACGAGGCCGGGTGGTAGTTTCAGTGACTATAAACAATGCTATCCAAACACTCGCAAAGAAACATCATTTTTTTTTCTAAATTAATAATTAAAGCTCAAGAATACCATAGCGTTTTTAATAATAAAAAGGAGTTCCCTATTATTTTTGAAAAAAAAAATTATGATTTTTCCACCCAAATACGACAATAGCAAAAAGAACGTCGCTTTTTTGCAAAATGTTAACGGCCTCGTTTTCAGTAGTAGTCTAAATATAACCTGTATATCATGGAAGGTCAGATCTTCGAATTGATTATGATTATATTGGAATTATACATATGGAAAGTCTTATATGTGGTTATGTTACTGAAGATACAATTTATTACAACAATATTAACACCCAACAGTCACATACATACATACTCCTGATCATTGATTTATTGCTATAAGCTTTAAGCATGTTTCTATAATTTCACCAGTGCGAAACCACTATTCTCGTTTGATACTAGCTGGTGATGTGTGTAAGATGTTACACGATCTTCAATAATTACTACATCTATTTCATCCTGTAACAGTATATCCCGTCTTTACGTAGGTACCCACTTTTGCTCGATGGCCGGGTGATTATGTTAATTTAAAAGAGTATTATTAACGGATAAAAAATATTACACGACAGGTGTGTCTGATATACTTTAAGTCACACATAGCAATTTTAATTCTGCTTAAATGTTTACACCACTACCCAATGGCAAGATACCTACAGCATATCATGTTATTGAATCTGCAGAGGTTTCATTTCTAAGAAGCTATGTTTACAGCCCCCACAGCATAATACATACATCGATGTGCAATGGGCACATTACGAAGTTATTTCGAAATAACATTCTACAACTAGACCTACAAGCATCTCATAATGCGATATAAAATATTCATCGCAAATAAAAGGACCTGGGTATACTAATTAGCATATAATTTACATACATCGCAGTGACACGTCCGTTTGTCCCGGATCTGAACGTCATTAGGATGACGGCCAGCTAAAACGTGACGTATTCCTGTTTTTACTTGCATATAATTAATAAAACCAGGAGTTTTGTAAAAACATGCAAATGGTATTGCATGCCTTAAGATTTTTTATATGGATGATGTGGAGATGAAAGGCCACAAAACATACAGTCTTTTGTAATCATACATGCTAGGAAAAGGATCATCAGATCAAGATACATGGCAAGCCTATTACATATTTAAAAACTGCGTAAGTTAACGATGCAATAGTGCAATCATATATCAACATGAAAGAAAAAACCAAACGGACAAACAAAAGGATGCCAAAAGCATAGCCAACGATGTAAAGGGCAGACAATAAATGCGGTTATGATGAATCAAGCGCATGCCAAAGATAGGATATGATATGGTATGCCAAAGATAAAGATACACACATACCGTATATTGATTACTGAAAGGCTTTCGATACGATACGTCATCACTGACTGATTTATAAAATAGAGAATTGCGGCGGGTTAGGCCGCCCGCAGGTAGGGGTAGGTAGTTAAATGAGAACTCAGGGTAGTTACGTGGTTCGGGCTTTAATAATTTCGCATCACTATTTACACCCGGCACTGTTGCTGGTGGTATGCAACAGGAGTCACTGGCCTTCACTGGACACTGATCCGGGTCTTCGGCACGTGGCGGAACCCGGCGACAGCTCGCCGGCGAAGTCAGCTGCCACGTGGCCGGGCACGGTGCGCAGGTCAGCGGCAGGCGCAGGCTCGGATGCAGTCCGGCAGGAAGCGGTGCGGAGCAAAGCGGGCAGTAGGCACGGAGTTAGCGAAAAAACGCCAAGTACGCCAAGTACGCCAAGAACGAAGAAGAAGAACGAAGAACCTGGAATCAGCGTCCAAGAAATCGGAATGCAAACTAGGCTTGCATTCCGTGCCAGCGACTCGTGATAGTTCACAAGCCCGGCAGACAGAATACACTGACAAACAAGCAGTTAAAAGCGGTTAGCAAATAGAACACTGAACACTCACCCCAGCGGGTTCAGAAAGACGCGTGGTAGCACGCGGCTTTCAGGTTAGGGAAAAGGACGCGAGCGCCGTTACACGCGTATTTATGCGAACGCCGATGACAGTTCGCACGTCAAATTTGACAGATGTCAGTCAGTAAATGAATCGACCAATCAGCGCAACGGAGGCGTTGATTGGCATAGACAATAGGATTTATGTCGACTATTGAGCTATAGATCGCAAATATAAAAGGTGACATTCCCACAACGTCACAGTACCCCGCCGAAAAGACCAGGATTTTACTTATAACTGAATATGAGTAAAATCCGTCTGCCTATTTAGCATTCTTGTTAGGTTACACTTTCATTCCATCCTCTTACATACTTCATCCTTACAAAATGTCTAGCATCAAAATATATTATGACCAAGACCCTATAGACAAGAGAATACTTTGCGATACTAAAGGACTCTCCAAAACTACAAGAAGAAAATTTTTAAATTAGACGATGTTAGTAAATTGCGGGATCTGTTAAGTGTCGCAGTTAATGTCATGTATTTAAAAATAAACATAATGTTAAATGTGTGAATATACATTAATATTTGTAGTTAGTAAGTTTTAAATCTTTGATGTGCCAGGTACCTAGTGGATTACCATTCATATCTTCTAAATCATATACCAAAGGTGATTTTTTAGAAATAATTTTACACTTTATAAACTTGGGAGCAAGTTTTCTATTAAAACGTTTATCTTTGTCACTTTGATAAAAAGTTTTTCTCCAAACTACATCGCCAACATTAAATTCAGCAGGTTTCTTTCTTAGGTTATAGTTAGCACTATTCCTCCTATGTGCCTGCAGGAGCAACGACTGTACTTTGTTAAAAATATTAGATAGTATGCCTAAGTTTTCAGCATAATGATCTCGAGGTATGAAAATAATATCCTGGTCTGTATTAGTGTCCACATAGTGTGAGCCACAAGTGACTAATTCACGACCGTATACTAAAAATGAGGGAGTGTAGCCAGTCACCTCATTAACAGAGTTGTTAATAGCAAACTGTATTTTGGGAATCAAGAGATCCCATACTCGATGATCATTTTCAATGAATGTAGAAATAGCTGTCATGATAGTCTTGTTGTAGCGTTCGACAGTATTTACATGAGGCGTATATTTAGGTGTAAAATGAATATTTGGAATTTTATACTTTTCTAACATATTCTTTAAAGTTGAGCTAATAAATTGACGTCCATTATCCATTAGAATGGTTGATGGAATGCCATGAACAAGGAAAACATTTTCTAAAATTTTGGTAATAATTTCCGCGGTAGCGCGTTTTAATGGAAAAAGTAAGCAATATTTAGAAAAACAACAAGTAACTACAAAAATGTAACAATTTTGCTTTCTAGTACAAGGGAGAGGTCCAACAATATCTATACTTAACATTTGAAATGGTCGGGAACACGACTTAGGTCTGCCCATTTCACCCAAAGTGGTGTGGTTTTGATGCTTATGAGAAATACAGGTATCACAAGAAGAAACAAATTCAACTACACTAGCATGCATTCCTGGCCAGTAGTATTTTTGTGCCAGCCTTCTGTAAGTTTTGAAGATACCAAAATGACCAGCTAAAGGGTTACTATGGTTTTCAGAAATAATAGAAGACCGAAGTTCCTGAGGTACAACTTCCTTCCACTCAAATTCAGTATTAAGTACACATTTAGATTTCATAAACCGATAAAGACGGTTATTTTTAATTATATAGTTAGGGTATGAAGTTGGTGAATTTTGACAACCGTGAAAGATATTTAGGTACCATTCATCAGTTGTTTTATTAACGTGCATGGAAGTATCAATAGTACTAATATGCTTAGGACAAGAACGAGACAAAGCATCAGGAATAACATTATCTGCACCCTTACGATGTTTAATATCGAAAGAAAATGCAGAGAGGCGGACACCCCAGCGAGCGAGCCGACCTGTAGGGTTATTAAGGTTAAGAAACCATTTAAGAGCTGAGTGATCTGTATAGACAGTAAATTTTTTACCATTCTCTAAATAACATCTCCAATGTTCTAAAGCAACTAAGACTGCTAAAGCTTCGCGTTCAGTGATGCTGTAGTTACGCTCCTGTGGAGACAGTGATTTACTCATATAGGCAATGGGATGTTCTACGCCATCAATAGTTTGAGTCAGTAAAGCACCGACACCATAGTCACTAGCATCTGTGTGAACTTCGAAGGGCATGTCATAATTAGGACACGACAATATGGGATTTAATAATTTAATAATTTCAATACGGGTTCAAATCCCAGGGCACACCTCTGACTTTTCGGAGTCATGTGTGTATTGACAGTCAATCACCACGCACTAAACGGTGAAGGAAAACATCGTGAGGAAACCTGCATACCATAGCGATTTATAAGAATTTCTATGGTATGTAAGTCTGCCAACCCGCACTAGGCCAGCGTGGTGGACTATATGGCCTAACCACTCCCAATCGTACTTTCGATTGTAGAGTAGGCCCGTGCCCTGCAGTGGGACGTATATGGGCTGAAACAATACAATACAATACAATATGGGAGCTTGCACTAGACAATCTTTTAGTTTATTGAAAGAATCCTGCGCCTCTGGAGACCAAATGAAGGGTTTAGCTTTCTTACTTGTAGAAGTAAGTTTATTGAGGGGACCAGCAATTGAACTAAAGTTAGGAACAAATCTACGATACCAAGATGCAGTGCCTAAAAAACGTTTGACCTCCTTAGGGTTGGTCGGTGTAGGGAAATTAAGAATGGCATCGACCTTTCCAGGATCGACTTGCAGACCATTCGAGTTAACAACATAACCTAAATATTTTAGTTCAGTACGAAAAAATTGTGATTTAGAAAAAATTATTGTCAAATTTGCATATTTTAATTTATTATAGACACGTAAAAGCATAGCCATATGATGATCAAAATTAGGTGATACAACAATGATATCGTCTAAGAAAACGAAAACGCAATTCTCAAATTCAGGACCATAGAATAAAATATCAACCAATCTTTGCTGCGTTGCAGGTGCGTTGGTAAGACCAAACGGAGTAGTGACAAACCTGAACGAACCACGTGATGGAATATAAAATGCTGTTTTATCACGATCACACTTCTCAATAGGTATTTGCCAGAAGGCTTTCGAAAGATCGATAGAACTTAAATAACAAGCGTTACTTAAATTGTCCAAAATTTCTGACATGTACGGTAATTTGTAAGCATCTTTTTTAGTAACTGAGTTAAGTTTACGACTGTCTAAACAAAATCTCAATGTTCCATCTTTTTTAGGAGTTAATAAGACAGGTGAACACCAAGGACTTTCATAAGGTTCGACAACACCGAGTGCTAACATTTCATCCAGCTCGTTACATAACACGCGTTGTTTTTCGGGAGAAAGTCTGTAATATCGTTGTCGCATTGGTTGTGAGTTGCCAGTATCAATGCGATGAGTGATGAGATGTGTTCTGCCTAGGCCTTGCTTTTCCGTAGAAATAGAATGAAATAGGTCAATAGTATTATCAGCGTTTAGACGCTGCGATTTGGTTAAATCGTCATAAGAAAATAATTTACTCTTGTTATTATTCAAATAAGAAACACTACTGGTATTAGAATCACCTAAAGTTATTGATTTTAAATACTTGGGGCAAATCTCAAACCTAGACCAGAAATCAATACCTAAAATTAAATACGATGATACTGTAGGTATCACGTAGGCTTTAAGAATATGAAAATTATTCTCAAAACTTATAGGAATATTTATATAACCTATAGGGTTTAACCGTTGGCCGCCAGCGGCAACAAAATATATGTCGTTAAGGTCTGTACACAACTTAAAACCAGCTGATAATAATAGTTTATGTGAATCGTTCCCCAGTATAGTTACTGAAGATCCAGAATCCAACAAAGCACAAAAAGAAATTTCACCAATTTTTACATTAAGATACGGGCGAGAATCATTCTCCGGTTTACGTTCCCAGATTGATGTGATGTTATAAGTAGAAAAAAATATTTTAATAGTGGAAAGCCATTGTTCCCAATCTTCCTTATCAAAATTAACACTTTTAGTAGTAATATCACAACAATCTGGCCCTAGAAGTTTTTTGGTTTCGATTTAGAATGACAATTCGTACAATTAGTATAAATAACACCTTTGGTACCACATTTAAAACAATTGGAAACCTATTTTGTTTACACTCAGCGAGCGTGTGGTCATTAGTGCGGCAGCGGGGACAATGTGAATGACTACCTGAGCGTCTTTTGTTCTCGAGCGATAAGCGAGAAACCGGTTTACTTGTACCAATAGATGTATTTAAAGTGTTAGTTTGTGTATTTGTTTGTTTATTGAAATTGTAGGAATGTGTAGATTTTTTATTAAATTGAATATAAGGGTTAGTAGTGTTATTAGAGTAGGCTAAATCTGGAGCTAGCGTATTATTAGTTATGGGAGGCGGTTCCCGATATTGAGCAGTCATACATTGGATATTTTCGAAATTTTTACATATCAAACGAAGTTCCTCGATAGTAGAAATTTTAGGTGAGCATGCTATAACGTTAGAGTAGCACGGATGAATGTTGTGTAACAAAATTTCTAATTTTTCCGACTCAGGCAATTCTTTAGAAAGACGAGAAAAAAATTCAGACATTATAGAAAAATATATAGTGATGTTTTCAGTTTCATGTTGAGTACGGTTACGAATTTCCGAAACCAAGCGATAGTCATGATCGAATTCGCCAAAATCCTCTATCAAAAATTTAGACAATTGGTCCCAATCCTTAACTTTACTTTTAATGCTACGGAACCAATGTAGTGCATTGCCACAAAATATTTCTGTAGCAAAATTTAATAAATCATAAGATGAAATACTCCTAGCGGCTTTAAAATCATCGACCTTCTGTAAAAATATACGAACACAAGTAGAACCGTCGTATTTTAGTAGTTTGAAATCGGACAAACGAGGACGCTCGCATAGATACGTTGTAACATCTGTTTTATCAACTGATGTGGGTAAATTAAAAGTAGTCGGTTCACTAGACTTAAGTTTTTTAAGCTTATTCATAAATGAATCATAATCAGTGTTAAATGTATGCAATAGTTTTTTATCGGCAGATGTTATCGGTTTCAATCTACGTGCTCTGTGATAAATATGATTTGCCAAAGTGGATGTACGCTTGAACATGTTTATATCAAATGAACATTCTAGGTTTGAAATTTTTGATTTTAAGTCATTAAAAGAAACATTTAAGGAATTTAGATCTATATCAAATGCTAATCCCGACTCATCAATGTCCTCAGATGGGTATAACAATGACAGTTTATGAATCTGTTTACGAAGTTGTAACACTGTGTCGGCTGGGTCTTCGCCGCGAATCAATACTTCGTAACACAGTTCATTTTTATTTAATAAAAAGTACTTGATAGGGTGAGTGTCCATTATAAGTAAAAATGAATGAATTTAAAAGATAAAAAAGAAGATAAGACGGAAAAAAAAATGCAAACAATGTAATTGGAAATTAGTTATCACGATTAGACTTTACACTTCACTTAGTTAGAAAAATTGACAAACCTGTTTGCACTTTTGAACCGCTCGCTTGCCCAGTTGCAGACTGCGCAACCGGACTGTGTGTGGAGTACCGGGTATAACGGTGATGCGAAAAACCACGTATTAGAAAGAATTGGGCGCCACTGCGGCGGGTTAGGCCGCCCGCAGGTAGGGGTAGGTAGTTAAATGAGAACTCAGGGTAGTTACGTGGTTCGGGCTTTAATAATTTCGCATCACTATTTACACCCGGCACTGTTGCTGGTGGTATGCAACAGGAGTCACTGGCCTTCACTGGACACTGATCCGGGTCTTCGGCACGTGGCGGAACCCGGCGACAGCTCGCCGGCGAAGTCAGCTGCCACGTGGCCGGGCACGGTGCGCAGGTCAGCGGCAGGCGCAGGCTCGGATGCAGTCCGGCAGGAAGCGGTGCGGAGCAAAGCGGGCAGTAGGCACGGAGTTAGCGAAAAAAACGCCAAGTACGCCAAGTACGCCAAGAACGAAGAAGAAGAACGAAGAACCTGGAATCAGCGTCCAAGAAATCGGAATGCAAACTAGGCTTGCATTCCGTGCCAGCGACTCGTGATAGTTCACAAGCCCGGCAGACAGAATACACTGACAAACAAGCAGTTAAAAGCGGTTAGCAAATAGCACACTGAACACTCACCCCAGCGGGTTCAGAAAGACGCGTGGTAGCACGCGGCTTTCAGGTTAGGGAAAAGGACGCGAGCGCCGTTACACGCGTATTTATGCGAACGCCGATGACAGTTCGCACGTCAAATTTGACAGATGTCAGTCAGTAAATGAATCGACCAATCAGCGCAACGGAGGCGTTGATTGGCATAGACAATAGGATTTATGTCGACTATTGAGCTATAGATCGCAAATATAAAAGGTGACATTCCCACAACGTCACAGAATCATAAGATCCATGCAAAATGAATTGCAATTCCCAAGGTTGCTAACAAAAGTCAGAAAACTAAACAACCGAAATCTATATGCAACAGTAAGCACAAATGATTAAAATACATACACCCATTTATTAGGAAGAAGCAATCAGTCTATGATGATTCTGCATAGTTCTTAATCCCTTGTCCAAATGGCTGTCATACTAATTCAGGATATGAACTAAATAATACCGATTCATAAAGCATCTGATGTACATGACGACGACAAAATCTTAGCAACAAATAACTCAAAGAAAATCTCAAACTAGTAGATATTACCCACACTTTTCCATTAATATACGCATGCTATTTTGAGTTGATAAATGGAAAATTCAGGCTATCATCCCCAGAAAAGTACCGAATAATATATGTTCTCTTGATATCAATCTAAAGATATACTCCAAAAGCAAGCTAAATTAGAAATATCCCAGAAATCCAAAATAATTCAAAACTAAATATCAAGATCTCGACTCACGAAACATTTATTATTGAATCCACCAATACTTATTTATGCCATTCCGATATTTACCTATTCATTGGAATCTCAAGCTGGTTTCAATGCGATATAATTCCAAACTATGCACACAACGTCTACAATATGATTATTGTATTATAAGTGAATTACTCTTCCACCATCAAGGGATATCATCCCTTGATGGTGGAAGAGTCATATATACTATGCACAATAACCTATTTACTAACTCAGACATTATTATTACACACTAAAGCAGTATCAGTAACGATCGCACGTCACGTGGTGGGGTTGCTATATATCTCCAAAGTAAATTCTGATATGCTATAGTTATAATAATAATGTAATAGTGTATTTCCACAGCCCGCGCCATCTGACGCTGGTGGGCATCTTTTCTTAGAGGTGGAATTTTCGCTAAAAAACGTCCTGCTCGGTGTTTATTATTGTCCCTTGTTCTTTATTGACTTCTTCTCTTCTCTACAAATCTCCTTAAAAACGACCGTCGTTCAACTTCCCTTATTAATACTGTTAAATCCTGTAACCTTTTCATTCTTCCACTCTCAGCGACCCATCACTTCCCCATCTACTCACCTTCCCTTTTAGACCTTATATTTGTTTCCTCTTTAAATCATGTGGCTAAACATGGACAATGTCCCGCCGACGCCTTTTCCCATATTTTACTATTCCTTACTTTTCGTCTCCGTCCCCCTAAAGTCCTTGTAGGTGCGCGCGCACCATTCTAGAAAACCTATGTCATTGTCATTGTAAATTTTCTTCAAGACGTTCATACATTATATTCTAATCTTTATTATTTTTATGATTTATTAAAGTAAGTGTATATAATAAACTATTTAATATTGACGTGGTATTACTGACGCCCATATACTTACATTGGTGACCCCGATTGGAGCAAAAATGGCAACCGAAAAAAACCAGACTGGAGCTGCCGTGATTGGATCGTCAGATTTATATAAAGTTGGCGTCAGATTACCCCCGTTTTGGCCCGAAGATCCGGAAATTTGGTTCTCGCAAATTGAGGGACATTTTGCTCTGGCAGGAATTACAGTGGATGCAACAAATTTTATCATGTTCTCGCACAGCTGGACCATCACATCGCTACCGAGGTTAAGGATATAATCATCGCACCGCCTGTTGCCGGTAAATATGACAAGTTAAAGTACGAGCTTATTAAAAGGCCAACAGCCTCTCAAGAAAAACGAGTACGGCAACTGTTGGACCGAGAAGAATTAGGAGATCGAAAACCATCCCAGTTTCTTCGACATTTACGAACACTGGCTGGACCAAAGGTACCAAATGATTTTATTAGAACCTTGTGGTCTAGTAGGCTACCGCACAATCTCCAAACTATTATTGCAACCCAACCAATATCAACAGAGTTGGATATCATAGCTGAACTAGCCGACAGCGTGTACGATATTGCACCCCCGTCCACACAAGTTGCGACAGTGAATTCGTATATAAATAATTTTTTTTGCCATTTTCATGTGGTTTTAGATATTGCCTCACAGCCATCGACCGCTTCACCCGGTGGCCTGAGGCCTATCCCTTGGCTGACATCACCGCTGAAACCTGCGCCCGAAGCTTCATCAGCGGTTGGGTTGCCCGTTTTGGTTGCCCACACAAGATTACAACAGATCGCGGTCGTCAATTCCAGTCGCACATGTTCCAGTCGCTAGCAAAGTTTGTTGGCGCTAAATACTGCCCAACAACAGCCTATCATCCTGCTGCTAACGGAATGGTAGAGAAGATGCATCGGCAGCTGAAATCAGCAATTATATCACAGCAATGAAAGTTGGTCCGAGATACTTCGATGGGTGCTCTTAGGAATAAGGAGTGCATGGAAAGAAGACATTAAGACGTCTGCTGCAGAACTCGTGTACGGAGAGCCACTACGACTTCCAAATGAGTTTTTTGCACCCAAACAAGACCACGTCTTGGACATGACTGACTTCGCCAATCGTCTTCGTAATCATATGGCGAAGATTTCTCCAACTCCGACGTCTAGTCATGCGCGAAACAGAGCATTTTACTTGCCGAAGGATATTTTTACGACACAATATGTTTTTCTTCGCGTGGGTCCCATAAGAGGTGCCCTGGAATGCCCATATATAGGTCCATATAAAGTTTTGGAAAAGTCACACAAAACTTTCAAGATAGAGATCAGCGGGAAACCTACTACTGTCACTATTGATCGCATTAAGCCAGCTCATATGGTTAATGAAGAAAAGAAGCCAGACACTTGCGCGCCCTCTACTTCACCCTCAGAGGAGGTTCCTCTAAGTACGACAAGAAGTGGACGAAGAGCTCGTTTTCCTGACTACTATCGCCCGTGAACCGGTCTCGGCGGGGGAGTATTGTAGGTGCGCGCGCACCATTCTAGAAAACCTATGTTATTGTCATTGTAAATTTTCTTCAAGACGTTCATACATTATATTCTAATCTTTATTATTTTTATGATTTATTAAAGTAAGTGTATATAATAAACTATTTAATATTGACGTGGTATTACTGACGCCCATATACTTACATCCTACCTAAAATCCTCCTGCAACGAAATTTTCGAGGGATGAATCATGATAATCTTCTCATGGATGTCAACAAAATTGACTGGAGTGTGCTGCTACTTTTTACTTCTATTGATGACAAAGTTTATATTTTTACTAGCAAAGTATCGATTTTTTCGACAAGCGTGCTCCTGTCCGGCCTGTAAAATTGAAACATCTACCATCTCCTTGGCTTACAACCGAAATAAATAGCTGAACTCTAATAAAGCGTCGATCAAGTCTAGGTGCAATCGTAGGCCGAGTGAGTTAAATTGACAGAAATATGTCTCATCCGTAATCATTACAGTAAGTGCGTCTCCGTTTTCGACATATTCATAACTCTGTCGAAAACCCTGCTGCGAAATTTTTTAAAACAATGGGAGTGGGTAAGTCTAAAAGATTCCTTTTGTAAGTCCAGGTGTGTGCGTTCACGTGCAAAAAATCCCCGTTCTCTCCCCTCCCCATTCTGCAGGGTACTCCCCTCTCAGTGCGGAATGACCTGTGTATCTTTGGTGTGGATATCCGCTGTGATCTCAATCCAAGGAATCACATCGAGGGCGTAATATCTGCCACATCACGCAGGGTTGGAGTCCTGAACAGGGTGCGTCGGTTTTTTCACGCCCGGTCAGCTTTGCCGCTTATATAAAGCGCAGGTCCGGCCGGGTATGGAGTACTGCTCGCACCTTTGGGATGGATCCGCCCAGTACCTGCTCGATACCTTGGATGGATTGCAGCGGCGGGCCATCCGCATTGTGAATGATGCAGACGTTACGAGCAACTTGGAGTCGCTACAACTCCGGAGAGATGTCGCCTCTCTAAGCGTGTTCTACCGCCTGTATCACGGTGAGTGCTCTGAGGAATTGTTCAACTTGCTCCCCTCCTCTCCATTCCTAACCAGAACCACGCGTGCTGGCTTGCGAAGCCATAGCTTGACGGTCCACACCATCCTGGCGCGAACCAAACGGTTCTCAAATTCGTTTCTGTGCCGCACCGTCAGGCTGTGGAATTGTTTGCCGGCGCACGTGTTCCCTCCTTCCTACAATCCTGGGTCCTTCCGCCGTGGTGTGAAGAGGCACCTAAGCAGGCCGGCATAATTGTTTCCATTGGCATGGGACTGCCGTCCAATGGATACTCTGTCTGGGCGGCATTGGCACTTTCCATCAGGTGCAATGCCGCCACTATGCCAGGCCATTATAAAAAAAAAAAAAAAAATGCGGAAACGGAAAGCGACTGTGTCAGCCGTAATATGATTCTCCCTATCCCAGACGTATTTCCTCTGGTGTCTTTCCTGTTGCTTGGAAACAAGCATATATTATTCCAATTCCTACGAAATCCAATGCATCCAATCATACTGATTTCCGTCCTATCTCTATTCTTCCTTTCCTCTCCAAAGTCCTTGAACGCGTAATCCATACTCAGCTGAACGATTTCCTTTCCAAAAATAATCTCCTGAATCCAGTACAATCGGGGTTTCGTCTTGGGCATAGCACGACGACCATACTGACTCATATTACGGATGGCATCAGGTCGGATATAGAGGAGGGCAATCTGACTTAGCATTGCTGGACTTCAGTAATGCCTTCAACACCGTCGATTACGATTTATTACTTGGCGTAATAGGTTCTCTCAACATATCTCCATTGGCAGTTTATTGGTTTCCTAGTTACCTGTATGGTCGCTAGCAATGCATCACTTTTGAGGAAAGCTTTTCTTAGTGGTACTCTGTTTCTGGTGGCGTGCCTCAGGGCGGCATACTATTTTCTTTACTTTTCGCTGTCTTTATTAATTCCATTACTATTAATCTTCGCTTATCCTACCACCTTTACGCCGACGATCTGCAATTTTACACTCGGACACCCTTAGACAAGATGATCGACACGATAAGATCAATCAACAACGACAACCAACATATTTGTAGCTGGAGTAATGCCTTTGGACTGAAAGTAAATCCTTCTAAAACTCAGGTAATTTTGGTCGGCAGCCCCAGGATGGTATCAAAACTTGCTTGGGACAAACTACCATCTGTACCCTGTAATGGTATCACTGTACCATATAGTGACACGGTTAACAATCTTGGCTTTTATACGGATAAGTGTTTCACCTGAGGTCCGCAGCTTCGGGAACTTAGCCGTAAGATTTTTGCCTCCGCTGGGTCTTTGCGAAGGTTACATAATTTTCTTCCCATTACAACGAAGATTTCCCTTGCACAAACTCTCCTACTACCCATCCTTGATTATGCCGATGTCAGCTATCTTGATCTCATCGAGGACCAACTTAATAAACTTGAGCGTCATAAAACATTATGTATTAAATTTGTGTATATTTTTTTTAATTCTTCAAAAATTTTACAATTTTTACCCATAGGAATTCGTCGGGATGCTCATATTCTTAATTTTCTTTACAATATCTTGTTTAATCCTCTTACTCCTCCATATCATAATGAAAGTTTTCTATTTCTCCATGAGTCACATTCGAAATCCTTGAGGTCATTGGAGAATCTGAAGTTGTGAATGCCAGTGCACACCACTACTAATTACAGTGAGACAGACAGATTCTTCAGATCTAAGTTCATTTGAAGTTAATTTACGCTTTTGCATAATATAATTTTAGGTCATAATAAAATATCATTATTTTACATCATTATCATTATGTTGTTACATAATTATAGTAACAAAAGAATATTCAAAATAGTGTGAAAGCTAAAATGAGCAGTCAGTCTCAATTTAAATAAATGAAATCGTCTTGAAATTTTCACAATTTCGCGAAGCAATGTGTTGAGTACTGAAAAATATTTAGGCAACTACTTGGTAGTTGGGGAGCAGGTAGGTACGTTGGAAGTGTTTCAGAGTACAAGTCCGTGAAACGGTGTCATAGAAAGATCTCACTGAGAAAGTGGAGCACGTGGTGTGCTGTAAGACACGAGAAAAAGCGATTTAGGAGTGCAGACACAAGACAATGGATTTAGCTGGAAGATAGTAAATTCTTTTGAAAATATAATTTGATCAAAGTAGAAAATTAGAAAATTGAAAGTTATTTGTTGAAGTTATGTAATACCTGCAAATAATTGTAACTTCAACAAAAACTTTCAATTTTCTACTTTGATCAAATTATATTTTCGAAGGGAGTCATTTGTTCAAGTTTAATATGTTAGATGTATGGACGCGACGATAAATTTCTATAGTATTGAACTTTAAAGTTATATTTTACCAATTATACAACTTATGTTCCAGTGTCTTTATAAAGGATAGATCTTAACAACATAAAATTTATTCACTAGCTTGTCATCAACACTATTATTTCACATGTCTGCTGTATTATAATCTTATGAATCGCCATTCGTTCATCACTTGTCCCTACCACTGGCTAGTGTAGCAGCAAGCGTTAAATCCCCAACTTCAGTTACACGACGAATTCGCCCGCTATGGTTTTATTTGCAAGTTGCCACTTTACAACAACGCGTCCCCGTCGAGGCAATGTGAATTTTCACACTAATATTTTCTGTATATTTGTAACAAGTTAGTTACGCCGTCACCGCCAGAAGGCGCCGCATTTGCAGACTTTTATCTATTTTATACTGTGTTTAAAATTGCGGGTATGGTTCGCAGTATTTACAATGGTTTTCAGTTTACTTTTACTAACTATCTAATACATTTATTGGCTTATTTATCATCATTATCATTATCTCAGCCACAGGAAGTCCACTGCTGAACATAGGCCTCCCCCAAGGATCTCCACAATGACCTGTTGGAAGCGGCCTGCATCCAGCGACGTCCTGCAATCTTAGCCTGATCGTCCGTCCACCTTGTAGGCGGGCGTCCGACATTTCGCTTGCCTGTACGTGGCCTCCACTCAAGAATCTTTCGGCCCCAACGACCGTTGGTTCTACGAGCTAAGTGCCCGACCCACTGCCGCTTCAACTTGCCAATCCTATGGGCTCCTTTATCATATTGTGATAATAAAAACCTTTATTATCATGGAGAGCATAGCAACTCGAATGGATTAGTTCATAAATCACATAAGTAAAAATATGAAGTCATTTTTTCAAAAATGACAAATTTTGATCTTTTAAGTGATTAATATTTTGGTTTTGTCATCAAAATACCGTTTTATATAACTGTCGGCCTTTTCAACCTAATTCTAGAAGTCTTTACAATTTTGAAAGCCATTTTACATATCTGAATTAAATTTATTTTTTGTTCGACCTTGAAATAAATTCTAGATGTAATGGTAGGGCTTCTAGGCCATGTCTAATTAGCGCGCCTCTCGGGTGTTTCCAAAATTAGTAAAAACTTCTCACAATTAAGCCCGGCTGCGGTATCATCTGAAAATAGGTTTTTATACGTCGCTAAACTTTTTATGAGACTTGGTTTTATTATTTCTTGTCCGTAAAATAAGTTTCTGTCAGAGACATGGATTGACTTTTATTTTTCGTTGGAAATGTACGAGATGGATTTTGTCTGGTATAAAATGATTTTAATCAAATATAGTTATTGATGTCCATCAATTTATGTATTGATATTATGACTAAGCTCGCTATTGATAGTTTAACATGCCTATTACGATCCTAGATTAACTATGCATGTGTCGATTTACATTTATACTTTATCTAATTTCATCTTATTATCTACTGATACATACATATTTACATCTCTGTACCCTCTTTCCTGTGACGCAACAAGACTGTACTGTGTCGATAGCTTTTTCTAGAACGCATGTCTGGAAACATCATTTCTATGGCTTTTATATTATGTATTTATTTTACAAAAAATATCATAAATTTGATGACAAATTCGTGCAACGAGTCTAACATTAACTTTCAGTGCTAGAGATAAATAAGTAAATTCACCTACCGGTCACATAGCCAGTCCAGCAGTCCTGACCCCACACTAAGATAGAGTCTTGTTTTGCTGGTATCAGAAATTACGTGAGATTTTTTGTTCTCACCAACACCCAGTGTGATTGAATCACTTCAACACACAGCTGCAGCTGCTTTTGTGTTTTATCAACAGACCCATGGGTAAGAGTAATTCTTGTAACATCTTTTAAATTAGTAATGAAACCGTAGTCCTTCAATGAAAACTAAAGGAATGTTTACATTAAGTTGCTCAGCCTCTGCCATTTGAGGCTTTTGTATACAATAAAAGAAATTAATAAAATCTACACTGAATTAATCAGCATACAAACGGACGATTCAATTTGTCCGTATACATATTCATGGATTGTTAATCCTGGATTTGACGACGGGAAGGAATATTCATGAACCTGTCTGGTATTTATTTAAAAAAATCTCGAGTAAGTATGACCGCTGATAATAACGAATATTCTTAGCAGACTCATCATTGTGAGGCTTGTTGCCTCAATCACAATTACTACATGAAAAATTAAGGTCTTCGGAATTGGTATGAAGATCTGACTCATGATGTGCCTTATAATTTCTTACGCTCAGTCACATCAATTTACTTCGACTATTACATTAACTTGACACAGACTGTTTCAGTGGGACAGTCGTACAGTTACAGTCCCGAAGTCTGGGGTTCCATTCCCGGGTCGATGAAAGTGATATTGTCTATTTATTGTCAGCCTGGAGTCATTTGTACTGATATTGGGATAGGCTCAACCCTTGCCACAACGTAGGACGGAACACATAAAACAAAACGTGTTTTGCCAACAATGTTTTTACCTCTTCCGGGAAAAAGGCGTGAGATTATGTATGTATTTATTTTGGATACATTTATTTAGGATTGTCGTTGACATTGTTAAAATTAGTTGATGCAACTGAGTCTTGCAAATTTTTTGCTTATAAATTTGCCTTAATAATATAACAATTCAAGTGTAAAGATTTCGTATTAGCCAAACAAAGCTGAAGGTAAAATGTATTTTAACATTATTCTCACATTCGTAACTAATCATTTGAATGCTTGAAACAATGTTTTTACATTACAATAGTTCCAACCATTCGCAGCGCCATCTATTATACTAATGCATTAAACAATCGTACGTATAATAGACTTAACTAATTTCATTATCAGGGCTTCTACATCACATAATTAATACATTGACATAATTAATTTAATCACATAATTAATCAAATTTGACTGTCTGTTAAACTGTCTTTCGAGATATTGTGAGAATTTTGAATTCCTTTTAACTTAGTTACTTAAATATAAGTGCGTGGTGGCCTGTATAAGTGCGTGGTGGCCTGTTGGTAAACGGACTAGACGCGACTGCCAACATGTTCACGGTGGTTGCGGGTTCGAATCCCAGGGCACACCTCTGACTTTTCGGAGTCATGTGTGTATTGATAGTCAATCACCACGCACTAAAAACGGTGAAGGAAAACATCGTGAGGAAACCTGCATACCATAGCGATTTATAAAAATTCTATGGTATGTAAGTCCGCCAACCCGCACTAGGCCAGCGTGGTGGACTATATGGCCTAACCACTCTCAATCGTACTTTCGATTGTAGAGGAGGCCCGTGCCCTGCAGTGGGACGTATATGGGCTGATACAGTACAGTACAGTAAGTCCGCCAACCCGCACTAGGCCAGCCTGGTGGACTATACGGCCTAACCACTCAATCGTACTGTCGATTGTAGAGGAGGCCCGTGCCCTGCAGTGGGACGAATATGGGCTGATACAGATACATACAGTAGAGACCTGAATAATCTGCTTTAAACATAGACAAATCGGACATCGACCTAATTATCAACCAAGATCTTCAACTCGATCTACCTCTAATGTTGGTGACACCTAGAAAAATATACAGGAACCTCAAATCTCTAAAAAGTAATAAAGCTCCGGGGCTCTCTAAAAAGTAATAAACCTTATCGACAAGAGGGTTCTTGAGGAATCACCTCGAAAAGTCATGGTTTGTCTTACTATGTTATTTAACGCAATGTTAAGAATTGGATACTTTCCAGACCTATGGAAGGTATCAAGTGTTAAAATGATACACAAACCAGGAAAACCTATCCTGGTTTGTGTATCATTTTAACCTAATTATTTGAAAAGTCGCTTCTCCACAGAATAATGATATTATCTCAGATAAATCTATTATCCCAGAACACCAATTCGGATTTAGGCAAAAGTACGTGACTATTGAACAGGTTCACAGAGACTGCAGAGTGATAGGAAACTCCTTTGAAAAAAAAAAGAATATTGTTCGTCAGTTTTTTTGGATGTGCAACAGGCCTTCGATAGGGTCTGGCACAAGGGCTTGTTGTGTAAAATAAAAACGTTTCTACCGCATACTTTTTATCATATCCTGAAATCTTACCTGAGTAATAGATTGTTTCAAGTGAGAGAGAATGACTGCACGTCAAACTTCTATGAAGCTCTTGCAGGAGTACCGCAAGGTTCGGTGCTTGGACCTGTCCCTTACACTTTGTACACAAGTGACCTACCGCAATACCGTGGTGTTACTGTTGCAACTTTCGCGGATGATACGACCTTGTTATCTTCGAACAAATGCCTGACTCAAGCTTCACGGTAACTGCAGAACAGCTTAAGCAAAATACAGGAATGGCTGGCCAAATGGAGGATTTTTGCCAATGCATCGAAATCAGTGCAAGTAACATTCACACTGCGCAAGGAGGATTGCCCACCAGTCAGTCTAAATGGCACTCAACTTTTACACCACAATACAGTAAGATACCTAGGGATGCACTTGGACCGCAGACTTACCTGGTAAAAACATATCAAAACTAAACGAGATGAAATTAACATGAAGTACAAGTGCCTCTACTGGCTACTAAAACGGAATTCAAAACTATCAGTCGATAATAAGTTGCTTGTCTACAAAACAATTCTGAAGCCTATTTGGATATATGGAATACATTATGGGGATCAGCTTGCGTCTCCAACATAATGGTCATCCAAAAGTGCAAAACTACATCCTTAAACAAATATCAAACGCGCCATGGTTTACCAGAATTACAGAAGTCCATGAAAATCTTGACATGGTGAAAGAGGAAGTAGATTCTCATGGTGAGAGATACAAATCAAGCCTAGAAAAGCATCCGAACCCTCTAGCGGGTCAACTCACTATACCAGAAACCATACGGCGACTCAAAAAGCGTCGGTCGGGATGTATTTGACCAAGATTAACGAGGATTCACAATCCAGAAAATAAATGGTCCAGCACCAGTGGGAGCTGCGTCATAAACGCCAAAAATAATACACCTCATCTGCTTATAATCTTAATGATTGATCGCATGATAAAATTAAAAAAATATAATAATAATATAAAATAATATGTTAAGGAATAATGCCTTAAATATTAAAACATGAAAAGTAAAAAAAAGACGTTTGGCTTATGGAAATTCTAAATATGAGTGTCTCTTATATAAGCATCTCAGCAACACAAAAATTAAAAATGGATCTTTTTTGAATGGACTAAATCACGATCAGGTTTGTTTATACAAACTGGGAGTATCTAAAATGAAAACAAAAGCGAAAGCAAATAGCTCCAGGGCATCTTTGAGCCAGCCTTGGCCGATGCACACTGAAATGAACTAAACGAATTCTTATCCAGGGACTGAAATAACCGGTCTATTTGAGTTGAAAGATAAAACAGTCGATTCTATAAACGGATGGCTTTATTTGTAGGCAATGAATTGAAATAGCAAACGATTTTGGAATATCTATCGAAGTTCGGAGACACCTAATCAGAGTTGAAAAGATTTGGAAAGGTCGTTGCAAATGAAGATCCAATCTATTAGTATGTATTTGTATAGTGAACACAAAACTAACGAATAGGTAAGCATAAATACATGTTTAGAAATCTCCAACAGTAATTTACCTTTGGGAATTGCGTTTAGAAATCAGTATGAGCAAACAATTTAGCTGAAAATGTACATTTTACGGTTAGTTTTGATTTAGCTTAAAATAATATTTCCTAATATAAGATAATCTACATTAAATATGCTTAACAAATAACTTAATTACATATCAATACATAAATGAAAAAACTAAAATAAATTTTTGATTCTACAGTTAACTGGAAAATAATTTATAATACAAATAATATTATGTCCGAGAGTCTTAAACTAAAACTGATATTGTGCCTCGAGACTCGAGAGAGATATTTACATCAATAGCGCTCTCCTGAATCGATGGAATATATTTAGCCATATTTAAGTATATTGAGAAAATACTGTATAGTTACAACAAAATATTAATGCTAGTTGATAAGGTTGATTGCTTGTTTCATATGATTAGGTAGACACATTTTGAAAAAAAAAATAATAGTTCTTTGTGTGAAAAGTGAGTTATTTCACAATTTCCACGTTCTGTGAATAGCTACACTTCGGATTGGTGGTTGAAGAATATAATGTAATCTTACGAAAACAAAATTGACAGATCCGATATCCTTAAACAAATAAACTTGAAGCAGAGAAGTGAGGAAACTCAATCACAAAAATTGAAAGAATCGATTGAGGAAGATTTATAAGTTCTTTCATAATTCATTCCAATTTCAATATTTTTTCCTAAATATATGCCTATAATCTCTATTCTGGTATTCGATAATTCTCATTTTATTTGCTCTATTCTAATTTAACCTTTATTGTGCGGATATCCACCCGCTGTAGATGTATATGTTCAGATATTTACTAAGATTTCCACAATAACCTATTATAAACAGGTTCGACTAGAAATAATTGGATTGAATCACGTCAATTTAATCCTATATATTTACATATGTCGACGCATTTAATTAAATCCAGAATGATTCAAGGAAGAGGCAAAAATATCAACGTAACGTTTCAAAGACACCTGTTACTTTAATTTAGGAGCCGTCAATGTACATGGCGGGCGCTGCAAGATTATTCCACGTTAAATTAGGTGTAATTTAATTGGAGCTGTAATTTGTGAGATATTGCTTTGAGGACTATAAAATGTACATTCAGAATTGTATACTATTGAACCTAAGGAAAGTTTTCGTCTAAGTGGATAATGAAAATAGATATAACAGAAATTTAACTGCGTAAAAAAGGGTTATATTATGAAGGAAGAGAGAAACATTTATATTAAATTTGATAATAGAGATTAGGCATGCCTCATTTATTTACATAATTTTTTAATTACATTTTGTGTTTGATGTTAAAATAGTCGAACAGTATGTAAGGGTATGAAACTTATATTTGTAAATTATTATATTTTCCTAATACAATTTTACGAAATTTTGGCGCACTAAGTATATAGTTGAATACGGGAAAGATCTAATCACAAACATGAAACGCTAGGGCTTAGAATAAAACTACCGGTAATAACCTCAACGGCTCTTCATTTAAACCTAAACAATATAAAGATTTCCCAAATATATATCCTCATCCCAATATTTACATCATTTTCGGAGGCAGTAAATGATTAATGAGGTCAGAGGCCTTGCCCTCTCGACGTCGGCCGGTATCGATGGGCTATTACGAAACCCCTCCCTGCCAGATAAGAGGGAATTTATTTTATTGTTGAATAAGATATATTCAGAGAATTTAGTATAGACGGAATAGGGTGGAGTTGAGACGGTGGAAAATAGATTTTGGATATAAAAGTTAGATACTGTATATCGATAAAATTTTACAAAAGGAAAGATTTTAAAGAGCGTCGCTTAGCTGGGGAGCATGATACTTTTTATATACCAAATTATTTAAGGATATCACATGAAATCTTCTTGAAGTTTATGTTATATAATGTCGGATAATGTGTGTGGATTACTATTTAGGTATATTTTATTCTACCTGATAACAGGGTAATCCCGAAAGCCAAAATGAAGGATTGAACAATAAAATTTAAGCCTGTAAAAAGCTTTATTTGGCTTTAATAACACAGTTCTGTGTCACGAATGAGCAGAGAGCCTACTTCACACATCCATATAAAGCAGTGTATGACGCATTTAATAGTCAAACTCAATTTCCCATTACGAAGTTAAACCAAACTAAGACGTTTAATAGGGACTTAAAGGTGCAGATCCCGCACTATGAATGTTTTATCGTGGTACAAAGAGCATTTTACGTGAAGACGCGTCATTACGTCGCGCGGTAGGTGACTGCGCCAGCACTTTACACCGCGTCGTCTTAAAAGCTTCACGGTATAAGGCGCTCTATTCACTAAATAGGATATTTAAATCCTGCAGTAGTTTATAGTAAATAGAAGGTGGATACAGTCTATGCCCGAAAATATTTAACTAGTTTTGTATTACATTATTTTAAAGAAGTAATTAAGTCTCTAAAAGCCTATATTTTAAATAAACAATTTTTCATTTTCATATCTTTTTATTTTTCAAATCATTACGTGTTTGTTTTATTGAACCTATTTTTTGTTTTTTGATTGGTTTTATTTTTGGGCATTGTTGCCGGAATTCCAATATCATATGATTTAATGATCGCGTTGGTATAGATTCTGTTCTTTTCAGTCCTCGACTGGTCTCATCTTTGAGTGTTGATACTTATGATCATCGTTGCTTATTTTTCAGTACCGCGATTTAACTTTTATTTTTTTGGTAAATTGTAGTTGACAAGTTTTGAAACCTGCCGACATAGAAAAAAAATGAAAAGAGACTCACTGGGCAGGAACACACCAACTCTCCAAAGCATGCCCCTACCTTTTCTCCGGCGTAAAAGGAGCTCGGCGCTTCTGAAAAAGAAGATTAAGAATGTTTATTGCATCGAAGGGTAAATACTTTTGATACATATGTACAGGCAGGATTGACAGTATTTATTGTATCATAGTTTACACTTGTATTTAGATGTATAGGCAGACTATGGTGAGAAGCTGTCTATGATGCTAAAGACTATGTATTTTTTTTATTAGTTTCATGCTGCGCTAAATAGTTTGAGCTCTGGTCTTTTGATCTCATTAAGACTAGTTTTCAACGACTTATCCTACCAACAACATTATGTGTGACTTACACATTTTTTGGCACCAATAAATATGTAAATTAATACACCCAAAGATCACAAAAAAAATATCAAGTCTTGTATCGTAGGTAAAATAAACTACGAGAGATTTTTCGTTCTAACAAACGTAAAAAGGCGTAGGAGGTGGAAAGTTGCATTAGATCATTTTAATAACAAATGGCAGAAAAAAGCCTTGGATAGGGAAGGGTGGAAGAAGGGACGGGAGGCTTTTGCCATAATAATAATAATGATTAAAAAATATCTGTAGTGTATCTGCCATGTGAATAGGAATCTTTAAATGGTAACTTGTGTCGTTTGTCATGTAAGAAATTAAGTCTGAAAGTGTTCTTAAAACTCGTTACATGTTTACAAGTATTGTAAATTACCTTTTTTTTTACAATTCATAACATTGCGTTTTGCTTTTAGCGTACCTGTGAAAGGGTCCTAGCAAAAATCATAAAATAAATTTATTTCAACACTAAAACATTTTAATGTCTTCTGCGTTTTTGGAAAATATTGCGAGCCGAAATAATATTTAAGTAGAATAGAAACGCGTTGAAATCATATATTACTGAAGTATTCAAATGTAAAACTCATCTTGTGTATGGCAAGAAACTATGATAATGACATTCATTTGGATTTATTTTGATGTTCTTCCTTATCCCGTTTCAAATACAATCAATCTGAGATCCCTATGTTTGATGAAGTTTATCAATAAATCTTACAGCTGTATCGATGCCATATATACAGACATACGTCATACATAAACTCACACCGTTTTCCAAGAAGGGGTAGGCAAAGCTACTATCGGGACAGACATTTCGTCTGCTTCATTGTCTGTCAGAGTAATTTCAATAGCTATTCGTCAAATCATTATAAACGGAATAATAGGAACAAGATTTCACAGTATTTTCACTGTTAAGTTTTTCCATATAGTATTATATTATTGGAATATCGTATAATTAAAACCAAAAGTGCCAACCCATAGTAAGCCAGCAGATTACACTACCCGAAATGTTCGCAATCGAAATCTTTGCTATAAAGGGTAATATTTAAAGTCTCCATACTTTTTAAAATTGAACTTAATAATAGAGTATAATACTGATTAACTCATGGTGGAAAATATTGATAAGTCATTTATTTCGATTTTAAAATTTCCTAACTGATGTTAAATTATACTCAATATACAGGGTATATCAAGACTGCTACCGAAAACGAAGCCGGGTGGTAGTTTAAGCGACTTCAGACACAATGCAACAGAAAAAGTTGCAAAAAAAAGCGACAATTTTTTTTTTGTTATTTTTTTTTCTACGGCCATATTTGGGTGGTAAATACATTTTTTCCTAAAATAATAGTATATACCCTTTTATTTATAAATACTCTAAGGTATAAAAGAGTTTAAATTATTATTTAAGCAAAAACTATGGATTTACCACCCAAAAATAACGATATTTAAAAAATCATAAAAAAAATGTCGCGTTTCTAGGCGAAATTTTTAATTGCATTGTGTTTGTAGCCACTAAAACTACCACCCGGCTTCGTTTTCGGTAGCAGTCTTGAGATACCCGGTATATTACAAGCACGGTCGCCAGTCATTTTTATACAAAGACGCGCGCGCGCGCGTGTGTGTGTGTGTGTGTATGTATGAGTGAGTAGTTTATGAATGGGCTTTAATGATCGTGAGTATTGTCTAAGTATTATGTTTTTTGAGGATAAACATTATTGAAAATATTTGAGAACAAACATGCTTTTTTTTAATTTTACTAATGTATTATATTCATGGTTTTAAACCTCCTGTACATTTTTTAAATACTTATATCAAAATAACCCTGTCGAGAAATCCGGTATACAACAGTGAGAGATTATCAAATAGTACAGCACGGTATAAAGTCGACTCTGAAACAAGCAAAAAACCAAATAAATTTGTAAAATGATAACTAATGAACGTCGCGACGTAGGCCCGCATTACACTGACGAACAAAACGGATTTAAAAGCTCGTGTTGACTCAGCAAGAGTAGCGTGAAATGAAATTCGTTATAAGAAAAATTCATATCTGCGAAGATGACTAGGTAATGTGATTTAACACGTTTCTTTTTATGTAAATACACGGTTGGATATTGCGGGAAATAACGCGCCGTTTCTTCAGGCTTGAGTTTTTTTTTAAACTGTCGACGATTTTGTGGAGTAAGTGGAAAATATTAATACAACATGGCGGAAGGGGTATACTCATACTAGCGGCTACGTGAAAGAGAATGAAATTGCTTTACATAAACGGAGAATAATTTTCATAATAAAATGTTTTGTACTTGCAAATGTGACCGAAATAGAATTTCATGTCTGTTTGCGTGAAGTTCATCGTTAACACGATTTGAATTTACTTTTCCAAAAAAATGCATATTTTTTTAAACCGTGCAATTTATATCGATCCTGTACGAAAAAAGCCCCTGTCAAAATGTATATCTAATAAAGTACATTTTTACGTCAGCCTCCTATCTCTACGAATGGTATGGTAAAGGCCATAGTTTGTCTTGAGCACTTTGCGGCTTGAAATTCCTTACTTATAATAGAAGTATTAATTTGTATTTGCATTTTCTGTTCGTATTCTTAATTACCAACCCAGAAACTTATCTTATTTTTTAGGACCCGTTAATTAAAACCCTAAAGCGTTAATATCAGTTTCATTGCCCTGTGTGTTTCCAAACATATTAATTTCCGACGCGTCACAATAATAATATCCTGACGCTGATATATCACATTTATAGATCGAAAATAAACGTGAACGATTAAAGACTTTTCGCATAATAACGTGTCTTGAATATTTTCTCATAAAACAGTTTACTTTCGAAAACGTTATTACGAAAAATAATTTCAAATACATTTCGTTCACAGTTTTGCTTTTAGCAATTTTACGGTTTGTTTGCCAAATTTCCAATGATTTTTTTAGATATTTGTTATCATGATTAAGTTTTAATAAATATATTAAAGCCATCATATTATTTGATTGGTAGTGAGATGAAGAAGAACCAACCTCGGCAAACGCGTATATCCAAAAATAAATAAAATATAAAATCGGCCTATTTTTCAACAAATTCAGTGTAACTAAATGAAATAGAATTTTTTGAAGAATAATTAGAATAATAATTCGACTTTCTTGAAGAATTTTTTTTGTGCTAGTATGAACAAATAAACACCATCTCCCTGCGCAGCTTAACATTATTTCAAATCACCGCAAATAGAATCGCCCATTCTATTCTTTTTTTTCTCTAAGTACTCATTCAATACCGTAAAATCCGAAGCGGCCGTACCAATTTTTATGTCGAAACCTTCATTTCCTATAGGAAAAAACACCCTGGTAACAGAAATCATTTCCTACGCTGGGTTAATGAGCGTAAAGTTCGGGATGGAGATTAAAAATATTTTTTCCAACGGCCTTTGAGTTTTTATCTGCGGCCCGGCGATACCTACTAATTAGAAGGCATCTCATTGGAATAAAGATCGTTATTTTGAGATGAACTCGTAAGGAAAATGAGCTTTAACAGCACGCCGCTTTTGTGATCGAGTGTTGGAGGATGGCTGATTATATTGCTGTGGCGTCGGCCTAGATTTCTTAATACTTTATTAGCAGTGGAGGTAATGCCCCACTAAATGAAATAGTAAATCTTTAAGATTTCCCCTCACTAGGATTAACACCGTTTAATTTTGTATAATAAGGTACAAGATTGTGTCTGAGAAAAGAACCTTGACCCTTCTTATGGTAAGTAGTTTGGGATATTTTACTACAGTGGCTGGAATACTAATAAAAAGTATTCTATCAAGGTCATAAAACATTTGTTTTGAGTCTGGGTACAGAAATTTATTTTTCCCAGTAAAATAATTATTACCTATATCAACGTGGTCGAGAATGAAACTGAAATGCGGCACTCTTGCGTGTGTCTCTTACAGGTTTTTCCTCATAGTTTACAGTGATCGCAAATCCGGGCGAATAAACCAATAAATTATTTATTTTATTCTTTTTTGTACACTAGAATCTTAACAATAAAACAATTAAAATTACATCAGAGTACAAATGGTCGTACCACTCAAGGCAATCTCTTACCGACTACCAAGGGATGGAGATAAGAGAAAGAAAAAGAAAAATTGATGAGATAATTCTGTATCTTGAAATTACCCATAAACAGCGCGAATTAACCAGCGAATACTGGAGTAATACGCTAGTCTGCCAACACCGCTAAATGTTCATACATTTTCAGTCAATAAATAACTTGGTACCTTCATTCCAGAACAAAGATAATACTTGTCTAGTTTCACGTGATTAAAGTGGAACACTAACTTGCTTATCGAAGTAGGAAAATGTTGTCGAAGGAATTTCGCAAAGTTTACAACTTCGCCTTATCTCTTTATCAACGTTATAAGTCTTTGAATTTTAACTTGGCGTGGTTCGGGTAGGATGAAAAGTTGGAACCTTGGAAGTTACGGTGAAGGATTTTTTTAATAGTTATATACGCTGTTCTTTTGAGATGTTTTTATTATAGATAAATATTTTCGTAACATCATAAAATCCGGACAATCTTTAATTAATCCAGATATAGTGGGATTATGTTACATGGAATTCCAATGTTGTCGCTTTCCATTTACATATTATTTTCGTGTAAAAAATATTTGCGATGCCTTTTTAGTAGCATAAAATTGCTTTGGCTTATCTTATTTCCGTAATTTATTTACTAAAACGAGTATTGAGATCATGGATTATTCTTAATAATTACTTATATTGATAATAACAACAATTTTTATACATTAAAACATCCCAAAACAACTCAGATCCCTTTAAGATATTCTTATTCATTAACAACAACTATGATAAAAAACTTGCAAAATAACACAAAAACCTCGAACCTAATTTTAAGGTATTCTTATCCATTAACTCTAACTCCTATCCAAAATTAAATTAATAAACTACAGACTAACGTCAACTAAATGAATCCATTAAGATACTAAAAATACATGCCCTTAACAATCCGGATCCTCTCTCAATGTCGCCCTAATTGCTTTTCTCAGCCCATTTGCATGACTTTATTTTATCGCTTATTTAATTATTTTTATCGCTGATTTATTTCAGGGGAAGCGCGAACAAATCGTATTGTGATAGGCGGAGCTTTATTTTGTTTTGTAAAGACTGTAATACAATTGTTTTTTGGTAAGTCGATTTGGCTGAGGTAATGATTGTAGTTATTCTTTTAAGTTAATGGAGTTACTATAAAATTCCACGGTAGTGGAATTGCATGAAACAATTATGTGCTAAAATGAAATGCCGCGTTAATATTTCTACTTAACTTATCAATTTTTCTACTACATTGCACAATATACCATATGCTACTGGCTAAACCCGATTTTAAAATGAAATTGTTTCGCCTAGGCTAAACTAGTTCTCTCTAAAAGCGATACCACTAATCAGTATATTATTGTTTTTTTCTGCAACTGATACTGATGCTATGCAACATGCAAACATGATTTATTTAATTATAAATTGAAAAAAATATATCTAAGGGTTCATAATATTTGACAATCGAACTTATGGCACCAAGGTAAAGTTAACGGGATTGAAAGCTGCATGACAATATAGCTCCTATTGCCATTCAGTTCAAGCCAGGTATAAATAAAACTCCCATGTAAATTGTAAACATCCTACCTCGAATGTTCCTTCCTGTGTCTTTCAGCAAAGGCCGAGGAAGCAATTAGACAAGCCACCATAATTGCACTAACATTAAGACAGTCACGCATCTAAAAAGTATTATGGGAAAGCCCTTGGAAAACTATTCTCACAGTTTCTTTCATCTATCTTTATCCTTCACTTACATAGGTTTTCTCATGAGCTATAAAAGAATATATCGATACCTCCCACGCATAAGGTCTTTACTACATTTTTACTAAATATTAGATTTTTAGCTCATAATAGTAAACACATAAGTTATAAACATCCCTGAAATAAATATCTTATTATATCTCCATCCCAAGGTTGCCTGGAAAGGTTGGCCAGTGCGATAAGGCCGCCTTTTGTACTTTTTTATTTTATTTATTTAATGTAAGTAGTTCTATCTATGGTGCAAAAAAGGATAAAAAAATAAATAAAAATCTTCACATTCTTACTAACTTACGAGATTTTGAAACGCCTATAGTCGTATCTATTCACAGTGCCCGCGCATATGATCGATGACGATTTGCGTGGTGCGTTGGCTTGCGCTAGAGCAGTCAACGGCAGTTACCGACGTTGTATAACATAATGAGCTCTGAATATTTTAAATATAAAACTAACCTTTAATGAATCTCATCAATCTGGTAAGTTTTGATTAATAATACTAATTAATTTTAAACCAGGAAATGTTTGCTGAATATTATGCAAATTTAATTATCACATATTTTAATCTATCGTTCGTTACGACTATATGCGTTATTTACTTTTGAAAGTAAGGGGTCATAACTGGTACAATTATGCATGGTTTTTAATAATTAATCTTTAAACGTACTGAAAACTTGCCATAACCGCGATAAGCCTTTATGCGTGTGAGGGTTAGATATATGCATATAACGCATGACTTCGAAAGCATATATGTATACTTTGGAATCAAACTCACGAAGAAGGCTCAGGTTTATCACTACTCAAATACTATCAGCACGAAAAGCATAAAGTAGCAATACTAGGTCCACGGATTATTTCTTTTGCTTACAATTTCCCTGTCGATAGCTGAAGGAAATAGTTTTTTTCTGAATGCTAATATGACGCCGACATTTATGACTTCCGAGAAAGGAATAGTTGACTAAGAAACTAAAAGTGATGTGTTCAAGAAGTGGTGAACTTTATTTTGATACCAACGTTGGAACCACGTTAAATATTTATAGGAGTTACGACCCATATTGGATTTTCATGATTTTTAAAGATCTATCTTAGGGAATTGTGTAAGTAGTTCAAAATTAGCATTTGGTCTCTGTATACCCGAACTCGAACTGATTCCAAATAGTATTTTTTTATTATTATTTTCATTACCTTGAGCGGCGAGACGAGCATGCCGTTTGCCTGATGGTAAGCGATTCGACCGCTCATGAACAGTAGCAAAACCAAACAACACCTTGAATTACAAAGCAATGCTTCGCATTCCACTGCGTTCGCCATCGTGAGACATAAGATGTTAAGTCTCAATATGTCCAGTAGTTACTCTGGCTACAATGTCCTTCAACCCGAAACACAACAGTGCTTTTAAACTGCTGTTTGGCGGGAGAAATAGACATTACGGTGGTACCCACCCAGATGGCCTCTCGCATATGAGACACCTGCCACTAATAAATCACAAATAGTAATATAATATATATAACCAGTGGATATTCTATTAGAGTGGCACTCAACATTCATACAAAGCAGTTAATCATTCAAACAAAAATAAGGTGTACACGTGAAATTTGCGAGCATATATACAGGGTATATCAAGACTGCTACCGAAAACGAAGCCGGGTGGTAGTTTAAGCGACTTCAGACACAATGCAACAGAAAATGTTGCAAAAAAAAGCGACAATTTTTTTTTTGTTATTTTTTTCCTTTAGCCATATTTGGGTGGTAAATACATTTTTTCCTAAAATAATAGTGTATACCCCTTTATTTACAAATACTCTAAAGTATAAATGAGTTGAAATTATTATTTCAACTCATTTATACTTACCACCCAAAAATGACGTTATTTAAAAATCATAAAAAATAATTGTCGCGTTTCTATACGAAATTTTTAGTTCCATTGTGTTTGTAGCCACTAAAACTACCACCTGGCTTCGTTTTCGGTAGCAGTCTTGAGATACCCTGTATACGCCCGATATGGCGATAGGCTCGCCACCTATCACATTGTGGGACGGAACATACAAGGCGAAATGAGGGTGCCCTCGCACCTCTGCCTACCCCTTCTGGGGAACAAGGCGTGAGTTTATGTATGTATGTATGTACGTGAAATTTGTGTTTTTAAAATCAATCAAAACTGCCAACAACAATCGTCATTATCAGGCTACCAGACTATAGGGGCATTCCACGCGAAGCGGACAGGTAAAAAATCTCGATGTTTCTGATTTCAGAAATATTTGAGTATGTTCTACCTATATATGTCCTTGATTCGTGTATCAAATATTTTTTTAATATAGTGACTGGTTAAAGAATTAAGGACCTTTGAAATTTTGGCCAACTGGTGGGCATACAGTACTTCAAAGCCGATTATCTAGTCATAAAATTATTGATTAAAATAATTAAACCACTGGATTTAAAACTTCATTTAATGAGCTTTTTAAATGCATTTTTGGATACGAAAATAAATTGTTTTTTTCCATATTTTTTTATTTTATTTTTTTTAACTTCGATTTTCACAAACTTGGACCATTTCGATTTTTTTAATATTTTTTATGAAAATAGCTAGTATTGTATAGAACATCCTTGCCAAGTTTTATTATGGGTTGGGAAGTGGTTTACGAGCTATACTGGAAATATGCGCCGCACCGCGCCAAACGCCCGTCACGTGCGTGAGCTTGCAGACATTATTTCTTTAGTACTTTGATATAATATTTGAAATAAAACGAATTATTTTTATGTGACTAACTACAAATTTATTTACAGGCTTTTACAACTTTAAATCACACTGTTACTTGTGCGTGTAACCATAACACCTTCAGTAGTAGGAATGAAGGCATGATATTTTTTTGTGCCTGGTATTGTCGCTGCCGACTCAAGTCTGCTTTTGAAAGACTCTTTTCTAGCATAGAAAATGTGCGTTTGTGGAATTGATTTTCTCGCCCAATGGTACAAACGCTCAGCTGTGCAATTGCTTCGTTTGACGCCGATTGTAGACTAGCTGTTTTATTTTAAACAGGATTTTGGTAAGAAGCAGAATTTCATTTTCATGCCACTGCTCACGGCAAAGGGCCATGTGATGGACTTGGGGGCAACTTAAAACGTCTAGCGACTCGAGTTAGTCTACAATCGGCGTCAAACGAATAGGCTTGGGCCTAACCGGTCACTACAGAGAGCGCTCAATTTAGTTCATAATCCAAGGATGAACTAGTTCGCTCTATTAGTTCATTAGTTCTTTTTTTGAAATAATTTAGTAAGAACAATACATAAAGAAAAAAATATAGTTATGTTTATTGTAAGTTTTGTTTATTTTTATTTAAAAAATACAAAGTATTACATGAAAATTTTACACGTCCATTTATGTAATATGAGATTATTTATTTAAATAATGAAAAATAAAATAATTTATATTAATGATTAGTCAACAGCTAGGCTAGTTCCTAGTATAATGTGTAATTATATTAGAATACTTGAAAAGTATGAATTAAAGTTGACTTTTTTGTTATGGCACATAAAATCTTTTATCGAAATAATCGAAAACATAGCGCCACTGTCTAGTAAAGTGGACGCTAAAAGAAATATAAAAAGAACTAAGAGCGGGATTTTCAATGAACTAGTTCGCATAGTTCACCTAAAGGAGCGCTCTTCCCACCTAGGTCGTTCGCGAGCTACCCAAGACTACAAACGAAGCAATAGCACAGCTGAGCGTTTGTATCATTGGGCGAGAAAATCAATTCCACAAACGCACATTTTCTATGCTCGAACGTGTGGCGTTTGGCGCGGTGCGGCGCATATTTCCAGTATAGCTCGTAAACCACTTCCCAACCCATAATAAAACTTGGCAAGGATGTTCTATACAATACTAGCTATTTTCATAAAAAATATAAAAAAAATCGAAATGGTCTAAGTTTGTGAAAATCGAAGTTAAAAAAAATAAAATAAAAAAAATATGGAAAAAAACAATTTATTTTCGTATCCAAAAATGCATTTAAAAAGCTCATTAAATGAAGTTTTAAATCCAGTGGTTTAATTATTTTAATCAATAATTTTATGACTAGATAATCGGCTTTGAAGTACTGTATGCCCACCAGTTGGCCAAAATTTCAAAGGTCCTTAATTCTTTAACCAGTCACTATATTAAAAAAATATTTGATACACGAATCAAGGACATATATAGGTAGAACATACTCAAATATTTCTGAAATCAGAAACATCGAGATTTTTTACCTGTCCGCTTCGCGTGGAATGCCCCTATATTAAAATATAATAATGCCTGTCCAAATCAATGTTGAAACCAAATACCTGTCTAACATCCTTCCATAAAGCTTATCCCTTCTATGAATGAGGTCTAAGACGTCTAGGCGCTATAATTATACCGCGGGTCACCCATGAATATTTATGGTTATGGTTACTTGAGCCTTGGGGATATGAATTTGCATAATTTGAACATTAGCGATTCGAGCAGGAGCTGTGAACCCGTGTTATATGGGTGTATTTAGTATGAATTTTTTTGTATGCTTGTAATAAGTATTGGTAGACAAATGATCGTCAAAGATAAATAAATAAATATAACCAATAGTCACATACGAAATTCTGATCTCACATTAAGATCAATTAAGTTATGTGTCATGGGTATCAGGAACTACGAGAGACTTCTCTGCCTCACAATCACTCAGACCCAAGACCAATACTTGTAGGTCTCACAAACATTTGTCAAGGATCGAACTCGCTGCATCTCCTTTCACAGCGGGCGTCTAACCAACAACGCCCAACTTCTAACTATTTGTTACGACTCAATATTGGGTGACTTATCTGAATTTTAAAGGAACCGGTATGCTCATAGTTAAATAAGGATTTTGTTATCAATAAAGGATAAAATCCTAAGAAAACCTATATTTTAGAAAGCTTTGGATAAAGTATACAAAGGAATGTAACCTATAAAGTTAGCGTGGGTGATATAATCCCTTTAAGCGTAGAGCACGTCTACGCTAAAGTGAAACGTGAAACTGATACACATACAACAAATGATAACAGAACCTGGAATTTCAAATTCTATTTTTAGGTTTTTTTATATTCACACGTTTAGTAAAACGCTCTCAATCGTATTCTCGATTGTAGAGTAAGCCCGTGCCCTGCAGTGGGACGTATATGGGCTGATACAGATTTAGTAAAACAAGATGATGTATAATCAGAATGATTAAATCTTTTTATCTATTTATAATATCCTCTCTCACAAGGATTTATTTGGTTCCTACTATATTTATACATATTCATGTACTATATTTATACATAAACTCTTCTTTTTCCTAGGAGGGGTAGGGCAGACGTGCTAACCGAACACCCACGTTTCGCCCTACGTATACCGTCCCATTATGTGATTGGGGGGGTCTATCGCCATATTGAGCACAAGTACCTGACACAGGGCTGATGAATATAATTAATATAAAAATTAAATATAGCTTTGCTCGACCCGTGACATTGTATTTTTATTTTTTTATATGGCAAGGTAACGTTATGCATAATTATAACCGGGCAGATTTTTTTAAATCCGTTTAATAACTAGCAAGTAACAAATATACAGAAGTTGGTGGTAAGAAAAAGGAGTAATAGAAATGGATGCAATATGCACGATGTGACGTCATTTTCCATAAGGTGCGTTTCCATGCGAGCGAAAGAGAAAACAAGTGTACCACCGATCTTTTAAAAATATTAATATTTCTATTATTTTACAACCAATTTGGATGCTGATTTCGAATGCATGTATTTTATAAGCAACATATTTAGAAATAATTTAATAGTGCTCAAAATTATAACTTGGCCATACCTATTGCGCCACCAAGACAGTCAATCAGTATGTCACCATCTTTACACGCATCGAAAATTTCTCAATTACACGCTATCTGTTCGTATTTGTGCTTCTCTGAGCAAACTGTCACACCGTGAAATAGTACCTCGCCAAAAACGTAACTTTTGGAATCTTCTCACGTAGTTTTCCAGAATATTCGACAATCGCTACATTCAGTAGGCACGTGCGTGTCACCTGTCGGGAGAGCCAGATAATTATCTGTCTACTGCCTTATTGACGTAAGGGGACAAAGATTCGAAGGAAAAAGTAATGTTCATTTTGGTTTATCTAAAGAAAATACTGAGATCTTATTTTATAACTTGTCTCATGGTGCCTAATAATAGTGTTTGATGGAGCTAAAAGCTTACGACGCTGAAACATATAGACAAGTCATATGTTGCTATCGTCGATCTTTTAAAGGACACAGATGGTTTCTAGTTACAAGCCATTTTGAGGAGTTTTTATTAGTAATATTTTGAGTCAATTTATTCTACAATAGACGTACAAAAGCTAATATTGATTCAAAAATGTCCATTGATTAAATTTTTTCAAATTTAAAATACATCAACGTTTCCCCTCAAATACACAAGTTACAACAATCAAACTATAATATTATTCACCACATATACAATACAAACTATAATATCTAATTTTTCACACCACATACTCAAGACAAACAAAGCATCGCTTAAACAGAATAACGCGCACAAAAAGGCGAATATAATTTAATAACACCCCAGGGAAAAAGCCTTAGCAGTGATATTCTCAGAAATCTCCCACGGGAATACGGCGCGGTTTTCCTTTCCGCCGGAAATAAGGCCAGGAACCGCGGCCAACGGTTAGTGCGGCCAGTTTGATCTCAGATTTGGCCTCTTACATATAACAGGAATAAGGATTCCCTTAGTGTTTCTTATCGAGAGTTTTAAGTATATTTTAGACAGGATTACTAATTTAATTAAAGTGCCTTTAAAAATAAAATAATAATAAACACCCAACAGGCACTTAGTCCCGACCCCACCTTACGATCAATTACGTTTTGTATCGATGTCTGGAAAAGGTACAAAGAATTAATAAACAAGAGACTGAATTTTTACTGGTTTTAGTTTTAGTGAAGCCTCGTTAACACTTGTTTTTACAAACTCTTCCAAGTTTAATTAAATATAATTAATTGTCTTTAAGTATCGTAAAATAGCGCTCAGCCATAACAATACTACCAACCTACTTTTTATTGTTATGCCTGCCTTTATATTTTAATTATGTCGACATTAAGCAATATGGTTTACAGCAAACTTCTGTTGCTCAACACTTAACCACCTCTTAAATCCTTTGAAAAATACACGAAAAATATTAGAAAACAATTTCTGTCTTGAAACTACATGAAACTATGGTACTCAGACTGTATTTTGAATGGCTTCTAAGATATTTGAGCAAACATTGGAGGTATCAGGTGGCGTCACGGCTTCCATCCAGGATGAGCGTACAACTTGCCCACTTCCACTATATAATGTGCTCATGAATACATTATGTATAAGGATACAATGCGGTCAACTTCACGAAACTTCACACTACCTAATATTGTGGTAAAAGTACAGGAACAAGTCATAAGATAGGTGCGAATTAGAAAAGAAAACAATATTTAATAAAACGTCAGAGGAATAAAAAAAGGGGTTTATAATACTTTCTATTAGTAGTAATTGAAATATATCAGTAAAATAAAATTAATTGGGTATTATACTCTATATTACTACAAATTAAAATTAATAACATTTAGTAAAATATACTCCATGACGTGTTGTTACTAGATCGCTTATGAAACATATTGTCATATCTAAGAGTATAATTATGCTAGACCGTTTAACCAATTCTTATTCCAAACGCTGGTTAGTCTTACCAATAATTGTCCCAAAATATAAGTTTTTTTTTTTTATTGCAAGGAATGACGAGACGAGCAAGCCGTTCGCCTGATGGTAAGCGATACGACCGCTCATAAACAGTAGCAACATTCCACTGCGCTCGCCATCCTGAGACATGTGAGATGTTAAGTCTCAATATGTCCAGTAGTTACTCTGGCTACAATGTCCTTCAATCCGAAACACAACAGTGCATTTACGCAGTGTTGTTTCACGGGAGAAATAGACATTGCGGTGGTACCTACCCAGATGGCCTCTCACATATGAGAGACCTACCACCAGTTAATGGTAAATCTATATTTCCTAATAAATACCCCCAAAACTGCAGTCAATCGCTCCCACCTTGCCCCAATACATTATTGACGTCGCGACGACAATAGAGAAAGTTCCTATGCTATGCTTAAGTGTCATAGTCGACGGTGCTTCTGTGCTCATCAAACTTTGAAGCGTTATAATGTTTATGAGTTATCTTGGTAACAAGTTTACTTTAGATTTAAGGTTACCGTATCGTTTTACGCGGAGCTGCATAAGTTTCTCAAAGACATTAATTTTTGTTCAGCTCTCTTGAAAGATGTTTATATGGGTGTACATGCATTGCTGGAAATAAGCTTAAGCCCAAGTTATAGGTGGTGGTAGTGGTGGGTCTCTCATATGTAAGATTCCACCTAGGTAGTTACCACCGCAATGTCAATTTCTGCCATCAAACAGCAGTGTAAATTGCATTATTCTGTTAAAGTTTGATGCCAAAAATTCAAAAACCAAGCATTGCATTGTAATTCATGGTATTGTTTAGTTTTGCTACTGTCTATGAGCTACCGTATCGGTTACCATCTGGCAGATGGCATGCTCGTCTCTCCATTCAGTGAAATAAATAAAAAAAGTTATAAATGAAAAAAAAAAAAAAAGTTATTATGCCGATTATAATATTATTGGTGCTTGAAAAAACTCACGAAGGCTTATTAAAAGCTCCAAAAAATACGCTACGTAAAGACTGTCCTTGTACAGTTTGATATCCTGTCAAAACCAATTTATTTGGTAAAATCGGGAAATAAAAATTCATCAAGAATTTAATACGAAGATCGTATATTGTCTCGGGCCTTGAACTTCCCACTCTAACATGGCATGTGAATAGTTCGCGACCTCGATGACTAACACGCGTTCTGTGGTCGCGTCAATCCGCCGTGTCAGGGCGACCCTTCACAGCTAATTGATTAATGAGATCTGAAAGGGCCAAGAGACCTGCGTGTAGGGCATGTGAAGGCAGTAACAAAAGGTATAGTTACATAATGTATGACCAATTACGAGTGCTTTTGATGTATGTATATCTATGATGCGGTACGATTCGCAAATATTGTTTGATCATTACATACTATAAAATGAAGTTGCTTTCGGTGTCTGTGCGCTTATATCTTTTAAACTAATCAACGGATTTTTATGCAGTTGTAAGCAATATATAGAGTGATTCAAGGAGAAGGTTTATATGCATAATATATATAAGGAAAGGAAGTATCTTAAATATTGTAAATATACAACTTTACTGATACGGTACGGGAAGTGACGGGACAGGATGGGACGAGATTGAACGGATCATGGTGAGAAGAAAGGGGTCGGATAGGATGTCTACGTTGAGTTTAGGTATCGAAAATTTGGTGCGAAAATAACATCTATCTGGTTTGGAGTGAAATAGAAAATATTTGCAACCAGGCGAAGCTGGGACGGGCCGTTAGTAGAGATAAGATATACTATTTAATGGTACTTTAATAATGCAAAAAGAAACATGGTCACTAGTCTAGTTGAACTTAAATATCAATAGTAATTAATTCTTGTTTTGAAGTGATATCGATTACCAGTCTTAAGACTGGAATAATATACCAATATCGCCTATCCTCAATCGTAACCCCACTTTACAATATGTACCTACACAGTAAATCTACTTTCAGCATCATATCTTGTTTGCAAGTTACACCACTGTTTCCAGTATTCTGTATATATCCTGCAATACAGGCACGGCTGACAATTATGTATGTTCGAGTGAATATCGATTGAGCACACGTGGTGCGACGCCGCATCGCGGACACAAGCCTGAGTGACCCGAATAACTGATACATATTCTGGATTGTTTTAATATCTTGGATGAGATTGCAGATGTTTTTAAATCATTACGTCCCAGTGCAGGACACGGACCTCCTTTACAATCGAGAGTATGGCTGTTTTTAAATGTTGGTAAGTAATACAGGGCAAAAAACTGGGGGATATGTATGTGTTGGAAGTTTGTGGCTGAACAGTATATCAGATACTATTCGCCCGACAGGACACGGCTACGCCCGGGTACAGACACTATTCGAGTCCATTCCACTTTATAGACATTAATTCGCTGTTTTTATATTTAACAATTTAGGTGCCTTTCAAAATATTTATTTTCCTGCCTCGTCTCGTTAAGGTATGGAACCTTATTCTTCCCTATCTCGTTCCATTTACTAAAGTTAGAAAGTATGTCAAATATTTATATTTGAATTCCTTGCTCGTCCCACGGAAACACTACATTCCTTCAGGAAGAAAAATATCCTATGTGTTAATCCACCCTGGATTCACCTACGTCTAAACAAAATTTAATCAAGCGTGAAGAAGTAACAAGCAACTTACGCCTTTATGACATTAGTAGGAAGTACGATATTAGGAAGAAGGATTATAATGTATTTTTTGTACTGATAGAAATGAAAGTAATAATGCATGGTATATAAATATGAGAGTCTCATTAGCCGGCACCATGTGAATGTATGTCCAAGTGGATGGGCCTAATCTCCAAGACGATTGTTATTTGTTATGGCTAGTTAAAGTCAATGGTGATTCAAGTGTTGATCTCAGCCATTAAATAGTTAACGGGTTTAAAGGTCTGATAGATAAGCCTTGAGTTACAATGACTAAATTTGTTTGGGTCTATTTTGGCTTCTCAATGTACTACTGTGTCCAAAAAATAAGGCGACATTGTATTTATTTTGATAATTCTTTATTTATTCTTCCAAATCAATTTAATCCCCTTCAAAGTAATCCTCTCCCGATGCAATGCACTTATGCCAACGGATTTTCCAACATTCGAAACACTGATTGTAGCCACTTTCCGGGATGGCCTTCAGTCCCGTCTTCGCTGCGGCTTGAATCTCCTCTATCGTATCAAAATGGTGTCCCCGGAGCGGTCTTTTGAGCCTGCTTAACAGGCAGAAGTCGCATGGCACCAGATCAAATGAATACAGGGGTTGCGGAACGATATGGGTTGAGTTTTTGGCGAAATTATCAAGAATTACTAGTGCAGTGTGAGACGGTGCATTATCGTGGTTTTCGGTACCAGACGAGATGTGACGCGCTTGAGGCCCAAACGTCCTTTAAAATGGTATTGACCGAGCCTTTTGATATGCCAACCTCATCAGCAAGGTCTCTAATCGTTAATCGACGGTTTTTCAACAACAAATCTTTGATTTGTTGGACGTGAGCTTCGTCGGTTGACGTTGATGGTCACCCAGGCTGCTCTTCGTCTTGGACATGTTCACGACCGGCTTGAACTCACTATACCACTTGTAAACATTTTTTTTTAGACATAGCCTCATTACGAAAGGCTTTCTGCACCATTCTTAACGTATCCGCAGCAGAAAATTGACTCCGCAAACAAAATTTGGTCGTGGTCTAGAATAGGTTGGCACGATTTGAGGAGTAAAAACTATCAGAGGCGGTAGGGATTGGGTCTCAAATTATATGTTTTCACTGTTATTACAAGGTAATGCATATGTTTCGAAAAATTAATTAAAATAGTTATTAACCTCAAATCACATATTCGGTAAAACGGAACGTAATTATGGGCAATTGACAATCATATCAATAATAACATGTCAATTATATTGTTCATAGTTTATAATTAGGTGAAACGGAACGTAAATACGGTAGATTATAAATAATTTATAAATGTTCTTTTGCTTTATTTGTTTTATAACAACCTTGTTAAAAGTTAAAACATATTATGTTCCGATGGAAGTTTAAGGATAAAATAAGTCGAATTTGTTCCAAAACTGACTTAATTTTTTTAGGGAACTTTTTATGAATCCTTTTTATGTATTTGTTTATTAACAACTTAGAAGATATGTTTCAGTGGTAGTTAGTATAACACCTTTGCGGGTAAAATAGGTCGACGTTGTCCCAAAACCGACATCGAGCACCCCTACTTCACGTAGACTTTTGGGTACTACCCCTAGAGTGTTTATAAAAAGCCGGAGGCGCGGAGGGAGAGCAGCCCCCGCCCGCCGTAACTAAGGATAGGTGACCGTGCGAGCCGTAGCGGCTGAGGCTGGTCGCCGGAGGCGACCAGCAAGCCGAAGCTGCGGAGGTGATTGTGGGTATCTATCCTTTGTTACGCAAGGGCGAAGGGGCTGCAGTTCCCGCAGCGCCGGAGACATTGCAGAAGCAACTTTTGTTTTGACAACATGTATTTTGAGGTTAGGTTACTTTAATTGGGTTTTCTCAGGAATGGTGCGTTACCTTTTCATGGGAGTAGTACCCGGGGCTTAGGGAACTCCCCCCTACCGCCTACACCCCCTACCTACCTACAATTCGTGCCAACGTATTCTAGACCTCACCCCAAAATTTCATGCAAATTCTTTGCTCAATAAATTTCGACATCGCAAAAAACGAAAAACTCTCTTTTAGCAGCTCACAAAATGACGCGTATCTCAAACACTAATGAATATGTTGACATGTAATTTGACATGTATGTCACCGACAGTACTACCAAACTAAAAAAAAATAATGATTCTCCAAATCATTCGACGTGCGCAGGTTAAATTCAAAAGTCACCTTATTTTTTGGACACAGTAGTATAGTGGATTTACTTGTATCCATTCTATCGTTTGATACTCGCAAGTGCCCTCTCCTCAAATAACAGCAGGTTCAAATAATGATAAAGAAATATATTTTTTTTAGAAGTGCGAGTTGGCTTATTGGTCGCGGACTAGACGCAGCTACCTATGTAAATGTGCCGCGGGTTCAAATCCCAGGGCACACCTCTGACTTTTCGGAGTCACGTGTGTATTGATGGTCAAATACTACGGACTAGCCCGCACTAGGCCAGCGTGTTGGACTATATGGCCTAACCACTCTCAATCGTACTTTTGGTTTGGAGGAGACCCGTGCCTAGCAGGGGAACGTATATGGGTTGATATATAATCAATTTTACGCGTAAGATAATTTTATACGTTACGGTAATATAATCTATTGCGCTTAAAACACCCGTTGTGCTTCATCTCTTTTCCATCCTAAGGTAGAATGTGAGAGAATGCCTCACGCATTTAGTCCATAGCCTGTATACTATTCAGCATGAAAAACTAAAAATAAAATAAAACTCATGTTTTTTAAACACACGTACTTCATCATCATCATATCAGCAACCTTAGCCAGATCATCCGTCCACCTTGTAGGCGGGCGTCCGACATTTCGCTTGCCTGTACGTGGCCTCCACTCAAGAACCTTTCGGCCCCAACGGCTATCGGTTCTACGAGCTATGTGCCCGGCCCACTGCCACTTCAACTTGTCAATCCTATGGGCTATTTACACACGTACTTAGTATATATTTATTACATTAACACCCCTGAAAGGTTAAATATTGTACCATGTTTCAAAGTATATCCCTTATTTTTGCGCGCGATTTTCGACCCAAAAACCTCAAAGTGAACTGTCTGATCCGAGATTCGAACCTAAAACCATATGGTTTTTCAGCCCATAGATGAGGTGTTTCCAATAACAATAAATATATGTTCTGAAATTATATTTCATTTCTTTTACCGCGATTTTTATCAAAGTATCAAAAATTTTATAGAAGATTTTGATACTTTCAAGAAGACAAGTCTCCAAAAAAGCATTTTATTCAAAATATTGCATGTAATGTTTAGAAACCAGATGCAATTAATAAAGCAACGTTTAGCTGCCAATCGTGTGCTGTGCTTACGGAGTTAAGTGTTCCTACGTCGGGAATCAATAATGTTGTTCAAACAACGATCAACTTTGATCAACGACTCCCGTTCATGTTTGCTTTCGATTTAAATTCTCCCACCCTGGTTAGTGTGTTGTGCTACACATCGATATGTATCGTTTTATCCCTAACATCTGTGACTTTGTGCCATATTTATTTATACCGAACCCTACAAGACTTAGTTCTGAGAATGGAGTATAAACCTCTTTTCTTTTTTTTTATTGCTGTGAATGGCGAGACGAGCAAGCCGTTCGCCTGATGGTAAGCGATACGACCGCTCATAAACAGTAGCAACATTCCACTGCGCTCGCCATCCTGAGACATGAGATGTTAAGTCTCAATATGTCCAGTGGTTGCTCTGGCTACAATGTCCTTCAATCCGAAATACAACAGTGCATGTAAGCAGTGTTGTTTCACGGGAGAAATGGACATTGCGGTGGTACCTACCCAGATGGCCTCTCACATATGAGAGACCTACCACCAGTGAATTTTCTAATTAAAAGAGGTTAGGTGTTACTCCATTACGATGGCTATATGCAGGTTGGCGGACAACAAAGATCTGGAGGTTGTAGGATTACTTTCTGGTGGTAAACTCTAAGATATGCAGACTGATTTTTACCTCACCTGTTAAAGTAAGGGACTAGTAAGTATAGATACAAACGTAATTAGAAAGATCTAAGGTGCAATTTATACAGTTTTTTATAATGGCAAGTGGTTACCTCGACTATCTCGGTCGCGTTGTCGTACGGTTCCAAGCCGAGGTCTTGGGTTTGAATCCCCAGGTCGAGCAAAGTGAGATTGGATTTTCTATTATCAGCCGGAGTCAAGAATATATGCCCGATTTTTTCGATAGGCTCACCCTCTATCGCACCGTGGGACAGAACATACAAGGCGAAGAGCGGGTTGCAACTTGGCCTACCTTCTGGGAAAAAGGTGTGATCTTATGAATATATGTATCTATGTATGTAATTACCGCCTCTCATTTACATAGAGTTAAGGTGATTCTAAAAGCATTACCGGGCTTTGAGGAATAAATAATTCCTATCCCTAAATGTCATTTCATTACATATGTCTAGTAAAGGTTTCCAGCAAACATGACATAAATTCCGCTGGTGACATTTGCAAGAGGTTTCACATGAAAAATCTCAACACACGTATATATTTTTATTAACCTTTAACTTGTTATATTTATTTATTTTATTTATATATGCTTTATTGGACAACAAAATTAAAGACGCATACAAAATACTTAAAAAATTAAAGACATGGTTACAATAGGCGGCCTTATCGCTAGCTGCGATCTCTTCCACACAACCTTTGGATGGACTGGATTATTGTGATATTGAAATACTCTATGTTTCAAGTGCAAATGTGCGAGAAAATAAATAAATAATTGATGTACATGTTAAATTATATTAATTTACATCATATTAATTATACATATGTACATGACAATATGCACTTATAATATAAATACGTACATACATACTATTATATATGAATTTTTAATGTTATATTATGAGAAATTTCTTCGCATTTCGCTATTATAAGCATTGTTCTTTGGTAATGGCAACACAAAATTCTCTTTTAACTATTTCTTCTATTTTTTATTTATGCATCTATATCTTCATCTCTTCTCACCCTAGGTTGGAATGGTAGATAATGCATCAAGCATTAAGTCCACGTAAATACAATTTATATGAAAAAAATATAATAAAATTAATAAATATATTTATACAATGCATGTTTCAAGTACTATATTATACTGAATCGCTGGATGCAGGCCGCTTCCAACAGGTCATTGCGGAAATCCTTGGCCATAGGCCTCCTTGGGCATAGGCCTCCCGCCTATGTTCAGCAGTGGACTTCCTGTGGCTGATATGATAATGATGATTATACTGACTAATAATCTTTAGTTTTTGGGCTATAATAATAGACAAACCCAATTTATACTTATTTTTTTGGACGGGCATAATAGAGTAACAATTTACTTTTGCTTGCATTGCATTTGCATTGCATTATTTTGTTTTGCAAGGGCACTACGGAAACTATTTATCACCGGTTGATACATACACGCCAGCTTATTCGTCATCAAATATACTTAAATTTAATCCATAACACGACATCTGTGATTATCAGTCTATATTATTATACCTTACTAGCGGGCCGTCTATACTTCGCATGTATGCATATTTCAATTCCTTGCATATTTACCACAGGAACCCTACATTTTTTGGGATAAAAAGTAGCCTATGTGTTAATTTGGCGTGCTAGCTATCTATACGAAATATCATCAAAAATGATTCAGCCGTTTTTGTGTGAAACAAACACCACAAACTTGAGTTTATAAAATTATACATACAAACAAACATATTTAGATTTGTATTACGCTACGACTGCAACGCTATAGTCTCAGATTCGATCCTGGATCGGGCTGTGTATTATGTTTTATTCATTAACACTGGTGGTAGGTCTCTCATATGTGAGAGGCCATCTGGGTAGGTACCGCTGCAATGTCTGTTTCTCCCGTAAAACAGCAGTGTAAATGCACTGTTGTATTTCAGATTGAAGGACATTGTAGCCAGAATAACTACTGGACATATTGAGACTTAACATCTTGTGTCTCAGAATGGCGAGCGCAGTGGAATTTTGCTACTGTTTATGAGCGGTCGTATCACTTACCATCAGGCGAACAGCATGCCCGTCTCGCCATACAATGCAATAAAAAAAAACACAGCCCGCAGTCACAAATTTGTGCCCGAAATATAGATAGACCCACCTTCTTTCAAATCGTGGGACGGAACACGCAAGATAAAACGTGGTTATCTTTGCAGCACTTTTGATTACCCCTAAGCGGAACAACGCGTGAATTTACGTATAATATATGTTTATGTTATGGGCTAAGTGATTAATCGGGCATTATTCATAATGCCCGGGCAATATGAATAATGCCCAATAAGAGCTGGCCATGTGATTTTAACCAATCAATTTATCACATTTGCCGGGCATTATGAATAATGCCCAGTGCCTATTGGGTAGAGTGATGTAAATCGAATCGAAATCAAAACAATGAGCCGAAGTGGCATCGTGCGGCTATTGCAAGGTCACGCACCTCCCCTGGTACCACTCCCATGAAAAGGTAACGCACCATTCCTGAGAAATATCAATTATAGTAACCTAACCTCAAAACACTTGTTGTCAATACAAATTTGCTTCTGCAACGTCTCCGGCGTAACGTATCTGGTTGAGTATGGGTGTTCCAATACTTCGCTTATTGTATTGTTATTTTCAAAATAGCTAGTAGCCATATGGCTAGCAAAAAAAAATATAATCCTAGTTTTTGTTACATTCTAAATATGATTCAATGTCATTGCGTTTCGTTTGTCGAGTAAAACCAAAGGCTTAATTTACTTGTAGAAAATATATTTGTAATCAGTTGGTATCCATTTAAACCACGCTCAATTAACAACCAGATATATTATGGATAGTTCATTGTACAGCAATAAAACTATCCAGGGCAGATATTCAAAATCAAAACACCAAAACTACTGAAAATAAATTTAATTTTGCTGCCAATATATTAATATATGATTAATATATTTTTAGCAAATCTAAGTAAAATATATTAATTAAATTCCAATTAATTAATATATTTTACCAAATATAGGGTGTTCTATGTCGATATATCAATATCGATAAGAGGCATTTCACTAATCTTCGCCAATCGATTTCCGCTTGCATTAAAAGCCATTTTATCATTTCAGTAGCGGTAATAAACTTCATGCTAATAACCATGTTTCAGTCATCATATTTCAGTAGCACAAACATTCATTTGTTTTGTTTCATTTGTTCTATTGTTTAGTCGACAGTGACAAATATGGTATAACGTTAACTAGGTTATTCTCGTGGATTTACCTGCTTTATATTGTTAATTTATAATTTATTTGTACTGTATACATATAATTAGTTTGCCATCGATTACACGTTATGTTATAAATGAAAACTTTTATTCTTAATAAACCAATTCGATAAGTCAATTAATTGTTGAAGTCAATTCCATTTCTTTAGAATAAACTTTTAAGAGGTTTCTTGATGAAGAATTATATAACAGATCTTTATGCGATCGACAAAAAAGGTATATCACAACACAAAACTTAATACGTTTTTATCAGGGTTGTTAAAAACATACTCAGGTCGTTGGTTTAAAAACTATTGAGGCTCTTCAGTACATTTGGAGTTTAAAAAAATCCGTAAAAATCGCGATAAAATAAATATTAAATTAACTGAATTAAAGTAGATATTATATTGATTTTTATTAAACTTTCTGCATAATACAAGTAAGTATTTTCAAAATCGTTTCGAGCGACAACTGGTTTCAGTTCCGCTCCACTAGAGATGTACTGGAGCGCGTGCACCATTTACGTCTGATCACTTTCCGCCCTGTCCATACATTGATGTCAATAATACGTTAGAAAATGTTCATCCATTTTATCTTCACTACATTCCAAAATCTACAATTATTTGTCAATTAAACTACAAACACTAAAGCTTTTAATCCCAGTAACAGCATTCCCTTAACTGAATTCTATTAGACTTTAGAGTATCAAAGTGGTACGAACATAGTTATTTATCTGCCGAGGCAATCCGCTTACCGAGCGCCGGTTCTAATCCCGCCCGGTCTTATTGGCTAGACTGCAGTTCTTTCAAATTAATCCTATTTCAGAAAATTATCTAGGACGTTTAGTTAGTAAGGCTCGACCGAGATCTCGGTTTCGGTCTCGGTCTCGGCATTCTCGGCTACAAATCCAACCGAGAAATTTGTCTCGGTTCTCGGCTAGTTATAGCCGAGATTCTCGGTCATGACCGAGATTGTAACTTTGTTCGAAACGGCATTCAAATTTTACCGCGCGTGGTCACGAGCCGCAGCCCGAAGTCAATTGGTGTAAGTGCGTGGGAGAGCTGATTTGTGATTGGTTAAAGTCCCGGCTGGCGAACTGCGGCCGGCCGCCTTCGTCCCGTTCGAGCAGTATTTATACTTGTTTACGTTGTTGACAATAAGTAATGATTGGAAGTTTGTTTTAAGTTTGTTTGTAAATTAAAATAAGTTCTTTTAAGTTTGTGTTGGTGCTTGCTGTAATTACTCGTAAATTTATTGATTACACTGGCTTTGAAAAAGCAAAATCATTGCTTATAGTTTTACGGTGAAATATAAAGCAGGTAAGATGTTTATATATAAGTCAATTAAATATATAAATAACCTATATATTACAGATTAACAGGGGTTTTGTGACTTAATGCGTATGTTATTTTGCTTTAAATATGTAAAGGTTAAAATTAATAAAATACAATTAAAAATAACTAAACAGACATGTTTTGTTTGTCAATAGGTACCTAGCCCTTGCAAAGTTTTTTGCTAAAATCAAATACGTTATGTAGGTTAGGTAATACCGTTTCTTAGTAAATTAATCGAGAATTGCTTTGATCAAAGTTGACGACCTATATTGGTTTTTAAACAAAAAACTTATCAGGTGTTATTTTTTCAGTTTTGTTTCGATTTAATGCGTTTAATGTTTATGTTTAATAAGACAGTATAATATTGTATTGTTGCAGATAAAAACTAAATATGCCTAAAGTAAATCCTATTTGGGAATATTATGAAAAAAATATTGTATTACATCCATCAAAGGCTATTTGTAAGTCGTGTAGTAAAACGGTGTCATTAGGCAGTCCTCAGCCGAAATATCAGACTATCAAAGGTTTGAAACTGCACCTGTCGAAATATCATTCATCTGAATTTCAACACTATGAAAATAAACTAGTCGAAATTGCTCACGAAAATAGTTTGAAACCGGCCATTTCAAAACCCGTGCGCCTTAATATTGATGATAATGATAATAAGCATCAACCTACTATAAAACAATTCATATCTCATCCGCCTTCAGCAAAATGGCCGGATGATCATCAGATTGTAAAACGAATCGATAAAGCAATTATGGATTACATAATTGTGGACATGCAACCTTATACTACAGTATCAGGTGAAGGATTTAAACGTTTGAATTTCGCTGATCCATCTGGGCCAAAACGTTACAAACTGAAGTCCGAAAAATACTTTCGCAGTCAGCTAATGCCTGAAACATATGAAAAGGTTCAAGCCAAAGTGGTATCTCTGTTAATGGAAGCTGATTGGATAAGTTTTACTACTGATATATGGTCAAATCCCACGAAAACTTGTTCGCTGCTGAGTTTTACTGCCCATTTCGTCCGGAAAGAACAACGCCTTAAAGTGGTACTGGCTGCAACTGTTCTGGAAGACGACCACACTGGCGATTATGTAGCAGAAAAACTCAAAGAAATAGCCGAAACGTACAACATCGCAGCAAAAGTTCACTTGGCTGTACGAGATAACGCTCGCAACATGGTTTGCGCCACTCGAGTAGCTGAATTCACATCCTTGGGTTGTGTTGCTCATACTCTGCAGTTGACGATTCATGATGCTATTTTTTCGATTGCAGAAGTTCAGACGCTGATAAAAAATGTCAAAGTAGTCGGCCATTTTCATAGGAGTGAACAAGCTCGAAGACATTTAAGTACTTTTCAAAAATCCTTAAATTTGCCGGAGCATGCGCTTTTTCAAGATGTCGAAACTCGGTGGAATAGTACCTACTTAATGATGGAACGACTGCTTGAGCAAAAAAATGCTTTGAACCTATATCGTATTGAAAAAGGGGGCATACTAGAAATTAACAGTGATGAATGGAATTTAATGAAAGATATAGTAAACGTTTTGCAATGGTTTTATCAAGCCACGTTGGATATCTCTTCTGACTCGTCCTGTGTTTCAGTTGTAATACCATTGGTGGCAATGTTAAATGGAAAATTGGCGCCAGCACAAACTATTCGGCCCTTTAATGACCAGGAAGATGATAATGAAAATTACGCAGAGATGATGAAGAGCAAGCTTCTGGATGCACTTAATCAGCGGTTTTCATTTATTAAAAGTTGTTTGCCACTTATTACTGCAACACTGATCGATCCACGGTTTAAAACTAAATATCTAACTGAAAGCGAAGTTAACTCAGCCAAGCTTTATATTATTGAAACTCTCACTCTCAATGAAAATGTAGGTTTTTTTTATTTTTTTATTTAGGATAAACAAACAGTTACACATTACAATATTCAGGAAATAATAATAATTTGAAGCAGACATATAAATGTGCAACCAGCACCGTTATCCACAGCATATACATAGAAACAAATTTGGCGAGTGAGAGGAAACAAATTTAATTTTAATTTTAATGGCGCTTATTCTTAAAATAAATCAGAAGCTTTCATTTTGCGGATCAGAGCGCTACGAAATGCAGTAGTAGACATATTAAATATATTAATGTCGGTAAAATAATCATTATATTTTTTACTAATACGACAAAGAGGTGCACGAAATCCTGCATTAGTGCGACAAGGAGTAACAGCAAAAAGAGCCTTAATGCGCACTTGTCGCCTAACACTGGTTCTAGGAACAATAAAAAATAAATTGTTGGATAAGGCAGAACAATCATACTTATTGTTACAAACATCGAAAAGAAATATCATATCCAAAAGTAATCGTCTGGACTTAAGACTCATAAGATTGTGGGCGTTAAGCAAATCTTTATATGGGGGCAGAGAAGGGAAAGTAGGGGATATTCGTGAAAAACGGTAATACATAGATTTGAGAAATTTGTGTTGGATTCGTTCTAAGATTTCCATATATTTATTATAGTAAGGGTTTCAAACAGGTACGGCATACTCCAATTGAGATCTAACTAAGGACTTGTATAAATGAATATAAGTGCTGGGCCGAACAAAATCCCTTGAAGCCCTCATCACAAAACCGTACATACGATAGGCATTATTAACGATGCTATAAATATGTTGATCGAGGTGAAGTTTATCATCAAGTAATACTCCGAGATCCCTCACAGAATTAACTCTCATGAGATTCTCGTGAGACAACATGGGCATCTTCAACTAACTCGTCAAACATGGCTGCAACAAATATATCCAACTTATGGGCAGCTCATGATTCAATAGAGTTGGAAGACGAGTCAATGACCAACGACGAATACAGTTCAAGTTCTTTGATCGAAATGGCGATAGAAAGCTTTCTCAGAGAGCCAAGATTACAAAGAAATGCAAATATTTTTGAGTATTGGTTCTCGTCACCTTATAAGTTGCTTAAACCGGCGGCAAATAAGTTTTTATCTGCGCCGCCTACAAGCGTAGCGAGTGAACAACTTTTCAGTAAAGCTGGACAGTTGTATGATGAGAGACGACACTCATTGAAGGGTGAAAATGCCGAAAAATTGCTTTTTTATGTAATAATATAATATTATTTAATTTTGATTATTAAAAAAGTTAATTTCGTTAAACAATTGGTTGTGTATTAAAAAGTTTTCAGTATTACATTTTTTTTTTCACTCATTGTCCATTCTCGGTCTCAGTTTTCGGTCTCGTCCGAGATATTATTTTAGTCTCGGTCTCGGTCTCGGCCGAGAACGAAAATCCTATCTCGGTCGAGCCTTATTAGTTAGGATTGTAGTACACTTAATATTATAGCTTCGGTTAGAAGAATTTTATAATGCAATTGACTTAAAACAAATACTTAACTTCATAAATATTTTTAAAAGTAGCAGGCGGTAGCAGTCTTGATATACTCTGTATATGTACATATATTGCACCTGGTAATTGAAAAAATACTTTGTAAAAGTCTTCATATTCTGTCTTATCCGTAACATTTTCCTTACTACTATTGATGCTTAATGTTCATAGATCCCTTATCATTGTATGAAATAGCTTGTCGCCTGCGTCGCCTTATTTAAAGCACTCCCAAAACTACAGGTTATAAATTCACACTACTAAATAAATATAATTTAATAAACAAGAAGACAATCGAAAACCAAATAAATATGTCGTAAATAAGGCATACCTAATATTTTGTAAATTGTTAATATTAAGCACTGTGTGCTGACTTGTCATAACGGATTATTAATTGCCGACTACGTGATCAATAAATAAATTTATTTTCATTTCAATCTCATTTCATAAATAAAGTTACGCACAAATACATTTCTGAAAATCCCATCTTTAATTACTCTAAACTTCGTGTTTATTCACCTCCACGAGTGAAAATCCCCACACAGCTTCACACAATGCGAGTCTACATAGCCTCCGACGCGGATTCGAAATTCCGATACCGTACTATTCTAAAAAAAATCAGTTGCGAAGTAAGCACGCCCATAGAAACATCGGCGTATTTTTCTCGCTTGTAAACCAAATCGAAATGCCTTTCACATTTCGCATTTTGTGTCTATCTGGCGATGTGACAGGGGCGAGCCTATCGCCATATTGGGAACAAACACACATTCCTGACCCCAGGCTGACAAATAGAAAAATCTAATGTCACTTTGTCCGACCTGAGATTAGAACTCTGTACCTCAGCATTGCAATCGTACAGTATTACAACTACGGTATCGAGGCAGTCACCAAACTTTGTTTTGAGAGAATTAAATTTACACATTTCCAATGGAATATTAACAATATATTATATACTTATGTTATTATAACTATAATAATGGCGAAATGCGCAATGAATATAAACAATTTCAGGATTTAGAGAAAGCGTGCACGACTTGTGATTTCCTCGATAAGAAAAATGCATTTTCATTCTATTAGATTGCTTCATATGACTATGGGGTTGAATTAATATGTAGATATCAACTTCTACGAAAAATCTTAGTTTTAAGCTACTTATCGGACTTAATTGAGATTTTTTGCTTTCGTGTCAACATGAAATCATTAAACTGAAAAGTAGTCTAGCTATCGATACTAAAAAAAAATGCGCCCCGGATACATTTTATAGTTTTTATATAGTAAAATATATACAATCTTCCTCCTAAATTACTCTATTAAAAAAACGCAACAAAGCCCGTAATTGGGACAGAAGGTAAGTGACTTGTTGTTTTAAATATCATAACTTTATTGTATTCAATTTTTGTAATATTACACTTATGAAGGTTGTGTTTTACCTCACTTATCTAAGTTTATTACTTTGATAAGTATTATGCAATAAGAATTGTGTATGTAATACGTTAATGCAAGTCGTGTTCACATCGAGAAATATGTGCGTGTGCAATTATTTAGAAACAATATTTCATTGGAATTTGCTTTTTGTGTATATCCAGTTTTGTGGAACAAATCCAAAAAATAAAATATGAATGCATTAAATTATCCTTCTTAACAAATCAGACCGCTTAATCTCTTACGGCCGTTCTCTATATCCTATCTATCTTTAACAAGAGGTTAAAATGGATATCGTTACTATGTCGATACCACTGTAAGCTTCAATAAACAAAGATAGGCATACAATATTATCTTGCCTAGATATGTATAAATATATGCACCTTATCTAAATATCTCTGTCTTTCTTTACTGAAGCAAAAAATGTATCGAAATTTCGAGAGAAATCTCTTGTTAAAGATAGATAGGTTATAGAAACCGGCCATTAACCAATCTGCCTTAATTCATTATACGCCTATAATGCCACTCTAATAAATATTTCTTATAGGATTTTAAAAAGACATTAGCTCGTTTATTTAAGGTAATTAATGACTAGTCCTTTGTCAAAACTTTAAATTCCCAACACAAATTATAGCAAAAACAGTTCGATAATTAATAGTTTCTATACTAGCAGTTTTAATTGTAACAATAAGTAAACTAATTTATGATTTTAATTAATGCCCCATAAAGGTAATGGAATACCATATGTTTTAATAAAACTTTTTAACACTAGCGACCGTTATTTTGATAGGTGATAGTAAAAATATTTTTAATTATCTATTATTCTTTACACCTACATGACTTAAGATTTGTATTTCAGAATGCTACCAAAAACGAGGCCAGATGGTAGTTTCAATAAATAGATTCATGCAACTAACACAAAAAAAGTGGTTAATACATAGTTTAGGCTAAAATAACAATTTAAACCCGCGCGTACCATTGTGACTTTAAAATTTAATAGATTATATTATTGTCGTATCTGAAGTCAGTCAACCTATCATCTGGCTTCGTTTTCGATCGCTGTCTGGATATACCCGGTGTATTCAACTTTAAAACCAGTGTTTGATTTAGAAAAAAATACGACCACTAATAATCAATCTAATTAAAACAACTCAAAGTAAATCATTATCTTTTACGTAGTCAAAATACTAACGACATAAATAATCTCAATCGACTGCCTCGGTGGCGTAGTTGTACCAAGGTACGATTACAAAGCTGAGGTCTCGGGTTCGAATCCCGGGTTGGGCAAAGTGATATTGGATTTTTCTATTCATTATCAGCCCAGAGTCAGGAATTTGTGCCCGATATGGCGATAGGCTCGCCACCTATCACATTATGGGACGGAACATACAAGGCGAAATGTGGGTGTCCTGGCACCTCTGCCTACCCCTTCTGGGATATAGGCGTGAGTTTATGTATGTATGTATGTATAAATAATCTCAAACTCAAGCAACAATGGAATACAATATAATAGCATTACACACCACTATTTGAAAACACATTCTCCGATCCAGACATACCTATCATTAAAATAGTCTGACTTGTTTCCAGCTCTGCTAATATGCATTATACTGTCGCGAACTAATGATGTTTCTCGTTCGATCTGTCTTGGTTCCCAAGAATATCATCATTCAATGTGTCACAGTTATCGAAATATTCCCGGGTTTAATGAGACAGCCACAATGACGTATCATTTCCATAATGTTGACTATATTTGCGACTTTCCTGGAGCAAACACTATTTTTCAACACTATTAGCTTGTGATGTGATTTCAATATACACAGTCAGGTCATAAGTATTGTCACACAGTAAAAACTTTTCTTTTAGAATGCTGGCCACAAAAAAGTTTATTGAATTCGAATTTCGAATTGTTCATGAAAATAAAAGTGTATACTATTTAGAATTTTACTCATTTTTAAATATGGAGTGGACGCTAAAAGAAGACCGTGTTGCAGTTATTGCGTTGCATCGTTGCAGTAACGCGCCAATTCAAATCTTCGACATACTGAAAAATTTGAATATAACCAAAAGATTCGTTTATCGTACCATCAAACGATACAATGAATACTCTAGTGTAGATGACAGGTCAAGAAGTGGTCGCCCTCGGTCTGTTAGAACTCCAGCAGTGATAAAAGCTGTGCAGGCGCGGGATATCGAAAATAAACAGAACATCGTTTGAATGTTCGTTTAATGGACCTGAGACTGAAGAGATGCCGCGCTTTGTTGAAGCGGTACGCGGGAAAAAAATACCTACCGGGAAATTCTTTTTTCAGATGAAATTTTTTTTACCTTAGAAGAGAGCTACAACAAACAAAATGATAAGGTGTACGCACACAGTAGTGAAGAAGCGAGCAACCGTATTCCGCGTGTCCAACGAGGTCATTTTCCATCCTCGCTCATGGTATGGTTGGGAGTTTCTTATTGGGGCTTAACAGAGGTACATTTTCGTGAGAAAGGTGTAAAAACGAATGCAGCTGTGTATCAAAATACAGTCCTGACGAACCTTGTGGAACCTGTTTCTCATACCATGTTCAATAACATGCACTGGGTATTCCAACAAGATTCGGCGCCAGCTCATAGAGCGAAGAGCACACAAGACTGGCTGGCGGCGCGTGAAATCGACTTCATCCGGCACGAAGACTGGCCCTCCTTCAGTCCAGATTTGAATCCGTTAGATTACAAGATATGACAACACTTGGAGGAAAAGGCGTGCTCAAAGCCTCATCCCAATTTGGAGTCACTCAAGACATCCTTGATTAAGGCAGCCGCCAATATTGACATGGACCTCGTTCGTGCTGCGATAGACAATGCTGGCCGCGCAGATTGAAGGCCTGTATTCAAAATCACGGAGGTCATTTTGAATAAACTTTAGTGTCATAAGAATCTATGTTTTGTTAAGTTCATTTTGGTATATAAATGGTTACATAATGAATAAACTTGTTTCAATTATATTATATTAAACATGTGACAGAATTTATGACCTGATTAGGTATAATGATTGAAAATATAATCTCTACTATTAATATAAATGTGAATGTAAGTTCGTTTGTCACGCTTTCACGCGAAAACTACTCGTACTTCACCGATTATTATGAGACTTTGTGAACATATTCTTTGAGGTATTAGTAGTAACATAGGATACTGTTTATGTTTTAAAAACATATTAATTTGGAATTGATAATTTTGGCCGCCATTTTGAAAAGTATGCACCCGGGTGGAGCCGGAACGCACCGCTAGTGATAAATATTTTACTACGATATTACCTTTTTAGTTTGTAATAGATGAGCATGCCATTTGTCTCATGGTAAGATATACGCTCATGGGCAGTAGCAAAACCAAACAAAGCCATGCATTACAAAGTAATGCTTGGCATTCAACTGCACTCGTCAACCGGAGACATACGATTTCAAGTGCATTTACACTGCTGTTTGGCAGAATAAATAAACATTGCGGTGAAACGTACCCAGGCGGCCTCTCACATGAGTGACCTACCGCCAGTAAAAGTCGATTATCACTATCTAATAGTCGATAATAATAAATCATAATTTAAACTATGGATATTAAAAATAACTGGTAGAGACTGGGTATACAATAATTTATAAATCAACTAGCGGCCCGGCCCAGCCTCGCCCGGGTGCAAATAGATTTCTGTACAATAATATGTACGTATTATACATATAAACCTTCCTCTTGAATCACTATTAAAAAAACCGCATGAAAATCCGTTGCGTAGTTTTAAAGATTTCAGCATACAATACATAGGGACAGAGAAAGTGACTTTGTTTTATACTATGTAGTGATGAAGAAATGATGCGGTTGGTTAGACGCTGACTGTGAAACGCAAGGTCGCGGTTTCGATTCCTGCGTTGAGACAAATGTTTGCGCGATCCACATAAATTTGTTTCGGGTCTGGGTGTTAGTGAGACCGAAAAGTCTCATAGTTTCTGATACCCGCGAAATATTACTACATTGATCGTAATGTAAGGACTATGTATGTGACTGTTGGGTGTATTTGTCTTTTTCCCTAGACGTCGTGCCCCGTATGCAGTTTGTACGAGTATATGCAATACATGTAATATGGATTGAAGATTTGCATCCAATATCAGCGGTATATTACAATTTTAGAATAAAGACAATCTTCCTCGGCAACCGGTCTCGATGGTCGTAAGTAAAGGAGATTATCCGCAAGATAGGAGTTCAGTTGGCTGTTGGCTATTTTTATGCATTGTTCATTCTTAGAATCTTCAACTTTTCTGTTTAGTAGTACAAGTAAGCTCGTCTTATGGAACAATATTATGTTAACTCTTTACTAGTTGTTAAAGTTGACTTGTACCAAGAAATAAATGGCACTCTTTTCTTTCTTTACTAACAAATGAAGCGATTTAAATAGTCAGCAAAAGAAAAACACAGCTAAAGTTACATTCTTAAAAGCTCTATACAATTAAACCACCGGCCCAGCGACACAGTCGCGCCGGGATAAACCGAATTAAAAAAAAAACATATATTGACATGACATTTCGACAACGCAATCGCTCGGCTCATCAAAACTTGAACAATGTTTAAAAAATTGTTCTCACTATGTCAAGCTGCTTCTATGTCGCCGAGTTTTCCGACTTGCAATGATGTCTATGTCGCCAAAAAAAATTTGCCAACATAAGTGGCTTCAGTGTGTTGTGCGTTCAACCTATAACAATTTTTTGTCTACCTTTTTCAAAAAACACCGTGACCAATGATCACAACACTTCAACATTCAACATTTCCAAATAAACTGACACACACATACATAGTAAAGAACAAACAAACGTGATTGATGCATTGCCCACGGGAAATATAGTTTGCGTTTCGAAAAGCGAAATATTTTTTTTTTAAATATACAATGCAATCGGTTTGAGTTTCAATCGAATAGATAAATCTGTCACTTAGCCGATTGGGGAGTGAATATAGTGTGTGAATGTAGTGATGCGTTTCAAATTGTCAGAGTTAGATTAGATTGGCTGATTTTTCTATTTTTTTGTCTGTAATAGAAAATGGGAAATTTATTGCCAGTATTTATTGTCCGCATATCCTATTGTAGAATAGCGTATACTATGATGCTTTTATGTAGAAACTTTGGTTGTGATGTACGAAAGAACGCCTGTAAGAGGGTAGTACGGAATCAACATCAAAATATTTTCCTCTTATCCTGTAGACTGGATTGATTTGTAATGATACTACCCATATATGGAGGACATATAGGATATTTTACAACATATATATTTTTTTAACTATTTAAATTATCATACTCATAACATGTATATTATTAGGCCTATATTTAGCAATAGACTTCCTGTGGCTGAAAAGAGATAGGTATGTACAATAAAGAGTATAAATAAATATCATCAATAGTTATTCCGGTTACAATATCCTTCAATTCGAAATAACAGTGCATTTACACTGCTGTTTGGCGGGGGAAATAGACATTGCAGTGGTATCTACCCAGGCGGCTTTTCACATATGAGAGACCTACCACCATCAGTAAAAATCTGTTGAAATTCAAAACGAATGTGATATCAAACTTTTCTATAGTGCGCCATATTTCAACTGTCAATTGGTTGTCGCTAGAAATCCTCGCTCGGACTGCTCTAATGATAAAAAAATGGGAAAACTGCATTTTTTATACTATTGTGTTTTTTAACAGAGCCTGGTATTGCGTGGAGTGCTTGTTAGTGCAACAGTCGCCATTTTCTAATAAACCGATATTGCCAACGACGTCGATTTATGTACAGATTTTTGTGCTGAAATTTTAAAATCAGTTTGAAAATGCTTGTTTGCTGTTATAAGTTGGCAGGCGATAATAAATAATCCGAGTTTAAGGGCTTTTATTTATTATTCTTATGTTCATGTATGGATACTAACATAATTTATAATAATATAAGATGCATTAACACTGAAAGAAGTTCTAATAATGATAGCTATATGTTTCAGATAAAATCTCTATTCATAAAAATATGAGATGGGGAGGTATCCATATACCTTTTTTATTTCGTACCAGCCCATGCTGGTATAGCTGGTTAAAAAATAAAATATAAAGAAACATCGTGTTTTGCCAATTGCAGTGGAGTGTAGGCAGAGTTCGTGAGGGATTATGTGTAATGACCTTTGTTCTATAAAAAATTCGAGTATTCAATTACAGAAAAGATTTTTTGAACATTTTATTAATAGTTTCATCGTCATCACTAATTTGAGGTCTTCATAAAATAGTACCAATCAGACGTTGAACTTAAAAGTATTCGTGGCACAGTTGGTCAGACTCGCCTGTGATAAAAAAAAGCTTACGGGTTTGATTACCGCACCGCAATAAATATTTGTGTTTAACGGGACATTTACTAAAATACTCTCATAATGTAGGTACTGCGACACAAATACTAAATAAACACCCAGCAGTCACATACATAGTCCTGACCGCACAATAAGACCAAGTCTTATGTCGTGCATCAGAAAGTACGAGAGAATTTTCGGTCTCACGAACACCCAGATGCGATACAATACATGTGAATCACACAAACATTGTTTCGCTGCGGGGATCGAACCCGCGGCCTCTTGTTTTACTGTCAACACATAACGCTTTTAATATTAGGTCATTTGATTGATGGGCATATTTATATACTCGTATATATAATATGTAATATCTAAAATAATTGAAATTGAAAACATGACTCCAACAACTCCTTAGAAAGATCGCACCAACAGTAATTAAATTTTGTCTTACAGCGAAATAAAATTGAACAGTAAGAAATAAATCAATTTATCTCTCCGTTCTTGCTTTCTAGGCATCTTTTATTACTGACGGGAAAGATTACTTAATTAGCGCTTTCGTATAAAATTAAAGAGAAGATGTAGCAATGTCGGAGTTTCACGTTGAAAAATATGATAGAAAAGCTAAGATGCATTTTACGACGCAATTAAAATGGAACTAATACTCTGCAAAACTATTTGTAGAATATAAATTGGATCAAATGTTTGTTATACTATTGGAAATTAAACTTTGATTTTCGATGTTATAGGTTAGGTGCAATGTATTCGATAATAAACAAATAAATATGTAAAGTTAATAATGTGTGCATTGCCCTGGGTCAACGTTATCATACCCGGCTTTCGAACGCATCAAATCGTAATAATATTGTTTTCTATTGTATGAAAACTAGAGGTAGAACACACAAATTATTGGGATGAAACAAACAAGGGTTAAAAACAATAGTCAATAAGAGGGCAGAAAAAGGTGGCCCTGCACCACCTTTTTTATCTACGTTTTTGAAGTACCCAGCGCTTCCTCTATATTATAGATAGTCTAAGCTTTACAGTTACAAGTTAGATTTCGTATCCAATAGATTCCTCCGATTATAATTCATCTTTACGCAAGATATTCTACGCACTGACACTATTCGAGATATCACATACCTACATATTTAGCTAATAAAGAAATGAATGAATGATTATCTGGAAGAGATCGCTAATAGCAATAAGACCGCCATTTGTTGCACTATTTCAAAATAATGTAAACTGTTTACTAGTATGAAATAAGTGAGGAAAAATAAAGTGTTAACTATCTATTTATCCATATACGCATAATAGGTAATTTTAAAACAAAACTCAATAATATAGTGCAACGATTTTATGTCCCTAAATACCGTACCATGTGAATTTTTGAAAAAAAAAAGTTCCTATTTGTTTATAAGTAACTACAAATCTTTATTAATCAGTTTATAAGCTGGTGGTAGGTATCTTAAATGTTAGAGGCCGCCTGGGTAACAACGCAACGTCTTTGTCCCACCAAACAGTAGTGTAATGCACTGTTTCGGTTTGAAGGATATTGTAGCTAGAGTATAGAGCCAGAATAACTACTGGACATATTAAGACTTAACATATTTTGTCTTAGGATGGCGAACGCAGTGAAATACCAAGCATTGCTTTGCTTTCATGCTATTTGGTTTTCTTTGCTACTGTCCATTAGAGCTCGTGCGGCTTACAACCAGGCGAATGTTTTGGTCGTCTCACCATTAAATTATAAAAGATAAAATTTCTCAAACGCCACTCATTTCAAATTAAATAAAAAAAGCCAGAATTTCTCAACACTTCACCGAAACAGAGAGAAACGTCACACATCTAGTGCTCCCATTCAAAACGTTTAAATCCCAATATTGCTGAATAAAACTTCCCGTGACGACACAGGCTGTCCCAGATCTCCCGTTGCTTTGTTAATGGTGCCTCAGAAACGTCGGTCTAGGAAAAATAGGCCAGTTGGAAGGACAAAATATTTGTTTGTGTTTTATCTGGGCTGTTGGAATAGTTTAGGACTTAAGTAAATATATTGAGATAGAATTAAATATGTGTTAGTAGTTTTAAATAGACGAGACTATCTCATTGTAGGGTCAAGATTATATAGGTATATGTAACTATTGTATCATTTATATGTTTAAAATGTTTTGCTTGAATAGTCTTAAGTATTTACGAAGTATTCGCATGATTATTACGTTTGAGATTTATGAAGCTATACTAAAACTGAATATACTATGCTAATAATAAATCGAAAGGGTATCATCATCATCTCGCCTGATTGATACAATTGCGGAGGCTTGTGTGAAGAATGATATTAAACAAACTTCGCTCAAATAGGCCACTGGATCATATAAATCCGATAGGGTAAAATAGGTTTTTAATTCAGAAGAATTTATTGACAACGCGTTAAACTAAACAATATTAATTGATGTAGATAATTATTGGAGCATCGTAAACAATGCGTCAGATAAGCGCAAACAAGGACTATCACCCTATATAAACCAAGTGTTCATTACCTAATAAATGCTTACATATTAATTAGCAAATTGAGAATATTGATCGGTGATAATTACATGGTGGTAATTAAGCCGGGTGCCGTAACATCTATTGAAACATTATTTTGCGCTTTGAAGCATTACAGACATAAAAGGTTTAGCTCCGAGCCATTGCAGTGAGTAATGAATATTATTCGGAGTGCAATACGCGGGAATATTAGCTGAAATTGCATTGCGGCTATTGCGTTTTGGCATGAATAATACAATTGTGGTAGTTTATAGTATTTTTTGCTATTGTAGGTAGAAATATATTTCCGCGTAAGTAATTGTTTTGTAAGCCTTCATTTTTAAAACATGTATTGGATTTTGTGTTATTGTATTATGTAAGAATCACTTGTTTTTGCAAGTGTAAACAACAATTTTATTTCGAATAATACCTGTAGACACTGTGGGATAAATACAATAAATAAATAAATAAATAACTCTTTATTCACAATTAACAATTTACATCTAGTACATAATTCAACGAGTTTCAAACTAAGCATGCAAGCTTGTGTCTTGAGACTCGAGAGTGTGGGGTTATTAATAAGAACTTATAGTAAAAGCTTAGAACAAGTTAATTAACTATTATACATAATAACGAACTTCACTTGTGTGAGAGTGTGTGTATGTGTGTGTGGGTGTGTGCGCGAGTATGTGTTACAATACAATACACAATAATCATACGAAAACAATATAATAAATAGGTTAATGGACTTACCGGTGCTCGTTGCTGGATAGTCGACCGCGGCGACCCGTTGCTGAAGCAAGATGGTCGCCAACTAATATTGTAGACCAGCTAATCACTTCACCTCACTTTACACTTGCACTTTTTCACATCACACGCGAAATTAAGCGTAATAAGCAATGAAACGGCGAGGTACGCGTCTCGCGATCAGAAAGGTATATAAATAAATAATAAAGAACTCCCAACAGTCACATACATAGTCTTGACCCCACTTTAAGATCGAGTCTTGTGTCGTGGGAGACTTTTCGGTCTCACAAACACCTAGACCCGAGAGAAATATTTGTGGGCCGCACAAACATTTCTCTCGGTGCGGGTATTGAACCCGCGGCCTCTCGTTTCACAGGCGGCGTCTAACCGCCTGCGCCACGGAGGCTGTCGATGATGATACACATTAAAATATTCTACTAGAGCTGACAATAGGAACACATATAAATTATACATATTATATTCTAAACTGGCATGGCAAAGTGACTGTACTAGACCCGATGCTCACCATAGCCCAAGATGCGTAATTACTCTTACTGTCTATGTAATTTCTACCCTCTTTTGCGGTACAAATTTACCTCGTGTCTGGTAAGCGCGTATAGATTTTTCGTTGTGTCTGCTCTAGACAAATACTTTAATGTGTACACGATACGCTATACGAGTAGTAAGATGCGTAGGCGCCAATAATCGGCTTTTTGTAACACTACACTTACCTGTCACTGTATTTTTAAGTACGCTCGCGAGATTTATCGAATTCCGGCGCAGCGGAGCGCCATACACGCATAATTACTTTTGCAAAAAAAATATGAACTTTTTAATAGAAACTTTTTTTTAAATATTAAGATCACGGCTTATGAGAAAATTTTTAACACTTCACAATATCACTTGCAATTTTCACTATACTATTGCACAACAAAAGCTATAAAAACTAAATTAAAGGAAATACGCGACGGAGCGCCAGAGACGACCGACGCCTTTGAATGATTGCAAAACACTGACTAGAGCACAAAGCAGATCGAACAAGAAGACAAACGAAGATAAAACTACCCACCACTAAAATATATCGATGATAAAAATAAAATTAAAAAATAGGGTACCCACCGTAAGTGCGTGGTGGCCTGTTGGTAAACGGACCAGACGCGGCTGCCAACATGTTCACGGTGGTCGCGGGTTCAAATCCCAGGGCACACCTCTGACTTTTCGGAGTCATGTGTGTATTGATAGTCAATCACCACGCACTAAAACGGTGAAGGAAAACATCGTGAGGAAACCTGCATACCATAGCGATTCATATGAATTTATATGGTATGTAAGTCCGCCAACCCGCACTAGGCCAGCGTGGTGGACTATATGGCCTAACCACTCTCAATCGTACTCTCGATCGTAGAGTAGGCCCGTGCCCTGCAGTGGGACGCATATGGGCTGATCCAGATCCAGATCCAGATCCAGATCCAGATCCAGATCAGATCCAGATCCAGTACCCACCGGCGAGAGATTGCTGTTACCCACTTTTGTACTAATTTCAGATCATCAAAAATGTTTTGAAGTATTGCGAAATTTTGAACTATAGGTTAAATAACAAAATATATATTTATCGCATTATTTCAGATTTGTTCATAATATAAACAACAAGCATTACACGTAATAGTGTTAAGATTTCCGATGAAATAAAGAATATGAATAAAGAAACACTATCCTTTTTATTCTGCGACATCTGCATTAGAGTTTTCGGCGACTAAAGATTTCCATAATCATATATAGATTACAGTTACTTATACATATGTTATTATTGGTATCAATGGGGAGACGAGCTTGCTATTCGCTTGATAGTAAGCGATACGACGGCTCATGAACACCTCCATGCAAACCCAAACAGCACCTTGAATCACAAAGTAATACTTGGCATTCCACTGCGCCCGTCATCCTAAAACATAAGATATTAAGTCTGAATAAGTCCAGCGGCTACTCTGGCTACAATATCCATCAAACTGAAACACAACAGTGCATTTAAACTGCTGTTTGGCGGGAGGAATATACATTGCAGTGGTATCTACCCAGGCGACTTCTCACATATGAGAGACCTACAACCAGTAGGTGGTGACACCATTCATATAGGTTGAATTTTCCACCAACAGGTAAGTTTAACAGATGTGTATAAGCTAGCATGAATATACTACCATCAAAGAGAGCGTTTTAATAATCTATTACGCGTTTGATGTTTACGATTGCTCCTAAAATATTACATAAAAAAAAACAAGTCAATCTGCCGTATCACTGTGCCCTACCTCAATCGTTATTCCGATTGTTATCGATTATTCGTTATCGTCTTCGAATTACCTCAGATGTTCCAGATGGCTGCCGTGGAAGGAAGCGACAATTGATTGAAAGCCGCTATCGATCATAGCTAGTAATTGTTTTGTGATGTTACATACAAAATGAAATTGTGTTATTCGCGAAATGTTTTCGGCTACTAATACAGAATTCATAGAAAAACCTAAACGCAAACAGTGTCACAACCACGCATATTTTGTTTGTTGTTTTAATTTTGGTTTGCTATAGTTATACATAAGCATCAAATTGATTTAAACTTGTGCTCTATATCTCTCTCCAAATGAAAACATTATGACCTTATAGTACTTATGGTACATCGCTAGAATTTGGTAAGACTGATCTGCAGCATTCTTGACAATAACAATAATATGGGCCGTGGGATTTGAACTCGCGACCACTATGTTGGCAGGCGCGTCAGTCTGCTACCAACAAGCTACCACGCACTGTATTAAACACTTTTTCCTACATCTATCCAATTAAATTAAAATATTCTTCGGCCAATTCATCCATCCATCCATCCATCAGAAAAAGGAAGTCCACTGCTGAACATCGGCCTCCCCCATAGATTTCCACAGAGACCTGTTGGAGGCAGCCTGCATCCAGCGACGTCCTGCGACCTTTACCAGGTCGTCGGACCATCTTGTGGGTGGACGTCCTACGCTGCGCTTTCCGCTTCGTGGCCTCCATTCGAGCACTTTCCGACCCCATCGGTCATCAGATCTCCGCGCTATGTGCCCTGCCCATTGCCACTTCAACTTGCTAATCCGGTGGGCTATGTCGGTTATTTTAGTTCTCCTACGGATCTCCTCATTTCTGATTCGATCTCGTAGGGAAACCCTGAGCATAGCCCTCTCCATAGCTCGTTGAGTGACTTTGAGCTTCCTAATAAGGCCCATAGTGAGAGGCCACGTCTCGGTGCCGTAAGTCATCACTGGCAACACACAATTATCGAAGACTTTCGATTTAAGGCACTGAGGTATTTTGGACGAGAAGACGTCGCGTAGTTTCCCGAACGCTGCCCAACCGAGTTGGATTCGACGATTGACCTCTCTCTCGAAGTTGGACCTGCCTAACCGGACTACTTGTCCTAAATAGACATATTCGTCAACAACTTCAAGAGTTGAGCCCCCAACACCGATGGGGGTGGGCACAACATGGACATTCGACATGATCTTCGTTTTGTCCATGTTCATTTTAAGACCCACCTGTTGGGAGACTCGATTGAGGTCTTCGAGCATAGTGCTAAGGTCTTCCAGCGATTCTGCCAAGACTACAATATCGTCGGCAAACCGAAGGTGAGTGATATACTCGCCGTTGATGTTGATTCGGCCAATTGGACTTCTTTAATTACTTTGAATCTTCAATCACCACCACCACTTTGTGGGATATACAAAGCAGACAGTTAAACATAGGTCAAATTTTAATATATTTAAAAAAGTTTCAGTAACACTTGCTCCAAATACATTTAAGTCCGGTCGTCGACATTGAATGCGACATTCTAATAAATGAAATAATTATACACTTCAATTTATCTTTATGGAGTACTTTATTAACATTTCGGACGCTCAATTCAGCTTAGTCGTATAAATTTTAATAGAGTCATTCGTGGCAACTAATGTTTTGAACAATTATTTTCGACTGCCTATGACATCACATATACCGGGTATCTCAAGACTGCTACCGAAAACGAAGCCGGGTGGTAGTTTTAGTGGCTACAAACACAATGCAATTAAAAATTTCGCCTAGAAACGCGACAATTTTTTTTTATGATTTTTTAAATATCGTCATTTTTGGGTGGTAAATCCATAGTTTTTGCTAAAATAATAATTTAAACTCTTTTATACCTTAGAGTATTCATAAATAAAAGGGTATATACTATTATTTTAGGAAAAAATGTATTTACCACCCAAATATGGCCATAGGAAAAAAATAACAAAAAAAAATTGTCGCTTTTTTTTGCAACATTTTCTGTTGCATTGTGTCTGAAGTCGCTTAAACTACCACCCGGCTTCGTTTTCGGTAGCAGTCTTGATATACCCTGTATATACAGGGTATATCAATTTTTTTTTTGTTATTTTTTTCCTATGGCCATATCTGGGTGGTAAATACATTTTTTCCTAAAATAATAGTATATACCCTTTTATTTATGAATACTCTAAGGTATAAAAGAGTTTAAATTATTATTTTAGCAAAAACTATGGATTTACCACCCAAAAATGACGATATTTAAAAAATCATAAAAAATCATTGTCGCGTTTCTTTGCGAAATTTTTAGTTGCATTGTGTTTGTAGTCACTAAAACTACCACCCGGCTTCGTTTTCGGTAGCAGTCTTGAGATACCCGGTATAGGTAGTTTACACTATTTAGATAGTCAATATTTTAATGCTTTATTTATATTTGATTTTTATAACATAGATTATATGGAAACGACTTTGTGACGTACATACATATATAAATAGATACTATTGTTATGTGTATGAAAATTTGTTTATCACTTACGTCCGAATACTGGAACGCCATTCAAATAATAAGTTGCTCTTAACAGCGCACGGCCATCTTAGCCAGCACATTTAATCGGGATTAACGTAGTTAAGTGCAACTTATATTTAAGTTGCATTCCAGTATTCGGGCGTTAACTTTGCAATCAATATTGGATGTAAAGTAATCCTTTTACAATACTGTATGGAGGTGGAGTATTATCAATAGAAATAAAGAAATATCAACTTGTATAAGCCCCATTACTAAGTACGATGTCCTCTACGATAGACAGAAGTTTAAGCTTCCGGAAAATATTTTTTTTGGTGAATGTTGTAAAGGTCTTGTTCAGGCATTATAAGACCACTGTTCTAACTTATCGTATGAACTGAATCTAAGCCTTACTCCTTATTCCCGACGTTAAACAAAGCAATATTATGTTGGACAGGGATAACATACAGCGAATTCCTGCAACTTTTATTTGGTAAAAATACATACATTACATTGAAACCTCAACTGCTTCCGTTATTTTACCGTCTGTTGCTAAATGTAATAAAATACCATTGGTGCTTAAGTGCGCAATTAAAAAAGAGATGATTCGGAGGAGGTACTCCATTATTAATTACAAAGTCTCGAGCCCTCTTCATTAGAATTCAATATGAAATGTATGCGATTGGAAAAGTATCGGAAATTGTAATGTACTGATTTCCGAATATTTGTACATTGAGACGTTCAGGAAGCAATAAGAACAATCAGGATATATTGAGTATAAGTAATATTAAATTAGATTGCCTCTTTACTTATTTCTAATGATTACCTAATATTGAAAACCACTTTATAAAGAAGGCGTACTAGAACTTCTTAATCTTTCCATGAATTCTCCTGTGTCACGGCAAATGCTCTGAAGAATTGTTCAATTTGATCCCCTCCTCTCCATTCCTAAACAGAACCACGCGTGCTGGCTTGCGAAGGCATAGCTTGATGGTCCAAATCATTTCCGCGGGAACCAAAAGGTACGCAAATTCTTTTTTGTGCCGCACTTACAAGTTTTGGAATTGTTTGCCGTCACGCGTGTTTCATCCTTCCTATAATCCTGGACCTTTCCGCCGTAGTGTGAAGAGACAATTGTATCGAATGGCATGGGACGGCTGTCTGATGCCATTAAAAAAATGTAAGGGTTAAAAAGTAATTTACTGGTGGTAGGTCTCTCATATGTGAGCGGCCGCCTGGGTAGGTACCACCGCTTTGTCTATTTCTCCCGTCAAACAGCAGTGTAAATGCACTGTTGTGTTTCGGATTGAAGGACATTGTAGCCAGAGTAACTACTGGACATATTGAGACTTGACATCTTACGTCTCAGGATGGCGAGTGCAGTGGAATGCCAAGCATTGCTTTGTAATTCAAGGTGTTGTTTGGTTCTGCTACTGTTTATGAGTGGTCGTATCGCTTACCATCAGGCGAACGGCATGCTCGTCTCGCTATTCATAGCAATAAAAAAAAAACAAACAAACAGCACCTCGGCTGAAATCATCGGATTAGCCCGGAGCAACACCGAGTGCTTGTAACGACGGTACGTTTTGATTTCTTGACCATTCTACCGGGTTTATGTAGAATAAGGAATCTGACTGAAGGTTTTGTTGTTTTATAAGCAATATTTGGTGACGAAATTATTTTCCTCGTATGATATTATGTCTGATTTATTTATCTGATAAAGCATTTAATGGAGATTACGCTATGAATTCGTTCTGTAATGAATGCATGAAAACTAATAGTTTGTAACAGTGGTTGTATCAAGATCCTATTTAGAAAGATGCTACTCTAAGAATTCCCATGGGAACAGCTTGAAATCTGTTACGACGATGATGATTACAACGCTACGTTCTGATTTCTTGACCATTCTACAAGTGTTATGTGGAATAAGGAATTTTCTGTGTTTCCTTAAGTTGTACTACAAGCAATATTTGGTCATGAAATTATTGTCAAAGTATGATGTTATGTATCTGCTTCATTTATTTAATAAAATAAAACGGCATGAACTCGTGCTGTAATCAATGCAAGAAACTTCGTATGTAACAGAGGTTGCTTCACGATCCTATTTAGTAGGATGTTACTCTGAAAATTCTCATGATAAGGTTCAAAGCCGGTGTACAGTAAGGCAGTACAAATAGAGGTGATGCGTAAAGCGCCTCGGCTGAGATCATCGGATTAGCCCCGAGCGACACCGAGTGCTTGTTACGACTGTACATTTTGATTTCTTGACCGTCGCGTCGGTTTCTTGTTATGTGGGATGCAGAATCAGACTTGTTATTGAAATAGTTGTTATTTATATTAGGTTATCAATGCTAGGCGATTTATGCTGTTGTGACTTATATTCGTTTTTTTCCTATATTATAATTCGCCTCCAATCGTTATTTGAAGAGTATTACAGCATTAATAGCAGCTATTACTTAGTACTGTACACCAGCTACTAGCAATATTATCAGCGTTTTGCTCTTTGGAGCATTGCATATTGCTGAACTGGAGCCTGATAGCGGCTACAATATCCGATATATGTATTCGTAATTATCACTTTTTTTAAAGATGTTTGCATTTATTGCGGGTTGCGGCCAAAATAAACGTTTCCATATCTATATATCTATCATTGCACTTAACATCAGGAGCAGTGCAGTAAGTTTGCCGGGTAAAAAGGTATTTTTTTATGATTGCTGTTAAAGTTGCTATTATCCTAATGGTCTCTTCTTCAGGTGCCTAATGGAGTATTTTTTTAACGGTTGCATTTTAAAAAAATGCGTATTACGCAATGATAAATAAGTTTTGCTCATTTCACTACTTGAAGAATCAAAATAGTACACTCCGTTGTTAGTTTCATTTTTTATTTACAAAAACTGTTTTGTATTCGTAAAACTGTCAAAGCGTTTATTATAGTTCTATATTAAATAATTATATATTTCAAATAAAAATATACCGTAAAAGTAAAGTGCGTGGTGGCCTGTTAGTAAACAAATCGGACACAGCTGCCGACAAGTTCTTCTTTTTTATAGCATTGGTCCAGCAGACGACTAAACAAATCATGGTAAGTGATCACTATTACCCATGAACATCCATAACGCTTGGTTCATGGACTTGCCGGCTCAACAAAGAGTGAAAAGAGTTGGAAGAGGGAAGGGGTATTGGGCATCCAGCTATCTAACTCAACGAATGAAACGCGACAGCAAAGCTGTAGCTTCACGTCGATCTCTTGTGAGACAGTGGAACCGCCCCAAACGAACCTACCCATTTAAGTTGAGTTATGACTTAAGGCTGGCAATAGTGTGGATTAACCACAATTAATAGAGGTCGCGGGCTCTAGTCCCGGGGTACCCCTCTGACTTTTCGAATTCATGTGTTTATTGATAGTTAATCACTACGCACTATGACGGTGAAGCAAAACATCGTGAGGAATTTGTAAGAATTTATTTGGTATGTAAAGTCCGCTAACCCGTATTAGGGCTACGTAGCTTGCATAGCGTGGTGGCCTATATGGCTTAATCTCTCTCAATAGTAATCAAGGTTTGTCAAAGAGCTATGGAGCGTAGCATTCTGGGCATAAAGCTGAGTGAAATCGCAAAATCCGGTTGACAATCGCGATAGCAAACGTAGTGCGCAAGACGGCAAGGCTTAAAGGGAACTGGGCAGGACATTTGGTTCAAAACATCCAGCTCGTTGGCCAAATATTGTTACCCAATGGGTACCTGATGATCAAAGATGCCGCGATAGACCTGAAAAACGCTGGCGAGACGACCTAAATGCTTTCGAGCCCATGTGGCCTAAAATCTATTTAAAGCGCGAACTATGGAGCGATAGGAGGAAACCTGTGCTCAGTATGAGATATGTTTATAAAATAAGATAGTACTATCAATCGTTTATGAGACTAGACAGGACACGAGTAGTTGGACGTATATGGTTTGTTACAGACAGGCAAAATAAGTATTAAAAAATAGAAAAAATCTACAAGATTTTCCAAGTAGATATTCAATTGACAGAACAAAATTAAATATTGATACAACATTTTGTTTCATTAGTTCCAATCCCAGTTTTAATAACTTCAGCTTCAAACTACAATTACTATAGCCATTGTACACAAGTCAGATGCAAGGTTCTGTCCAACAACAAAAGTCATTGTTTGAGAAGTTCGACGGAAAGTGGTTTGTTATCCTCCTCTAATTCGGTACAAACGAGAGGGATGGAGCAAGAGCCCTACCATTGATCAGGATTAGTAAGTGCCAGGGCACTACGACCCTTGTAATCCCCTGGGATGGATGAGATTTCGACCGGGACGTTTGATGTAGAGTCACAATTTCTTTTACGCTTAGACTTAGGTATTGCGAGGATTTAGGAATAGTCTGTGAGTGAAGTAAGTACACTTGTCAATAGGTAAAAACCTTTGCGAATATTGTAATAATACTTGACGAAGTATAAGTATACCTCTACTTAATAACTAACGTACAATCAAACACACAGTACTGCTGGAAATCAGCGTAGTGTTGCATCACATCACAACATTAATCTGAGTGGCCACCTACCGGTCATAGCCGGGACCAGCATTTTTATCGTTCCATACCTAAAAGGTAAAAACGGAATCCTAGTACTGAGCCTCCGCTGTCTGTCTGTCTGTACAGCTAGAAAGCTGATTTTCACAAATTATGTGATTCCGTTGCCGCTATAGCAACAAATACTAAAATTTTAAATAAAAAGAAAATATTCAGTGGTTTCCCCATACAATGAACGTGTTTTCTTATATTAATAACGGTAACAGGTAGGCGCTCAAAATTTTCACAGAATATTTAGTTGTATATTGGATCAGCCCATATACGTCCCACTGCAGGGCACGGGCCTACTCTACAATCGAGAGTACGATTGAGAGTGGTTAGGCCATATAGTCCACCACGCTGGCCTAGTGCGGGTTGGCGGACTTACATACCATATAAATTCTTATGAATCGCTATGGTATGCAGGTTTCCTCACGATGTTTTCCTTCACCGTTTTAGTGCATGGTGATTGACTATCAATACACACATGATTCCGAAAAGTCAGAGGTGTGCCCTGGGATTTGAACCCGCGACCACCGTGAACATGTAGGCAGCCGCGTCTGGTCCGTTTACCAACAGGCCACCACGCACTTTACGGTTGTATATTACCTTTGAAAATAAATCTGTATCTGTATCAGCCCATATACGTCCCACTGCAGGGCACGGGCCTCCTCTACAATCGAGAGTACGATTGAGAGTGGTGGGAGTGGTTAGGCCATTTGAAAATAAATAATTATATAAAAATAAAGTAAATATCTAAAGGGCTCCCATACAATAAACATAATTTTTGCTTAATATATTCATTACTATTTTGCACATTTTATAATATTAATCATGTTTGTGTACGTTGTAACTATGACTAATAAATAGTTTCTTTCTTTCTTGCTAGCTTCTCAATAAAATACAGGCCTTATTTGTCATGGTTATATGAAAATACGAGAAACTTTGGGTTGTAAAATATAATATAGACCCGATATTAACATTCGTTTCGCTCCGGCTATCAAAATTGCAGTTTCTAGTTCCCAAAATACTCGCTTTATGTTAAATTTTCCAACCATATATAAAATTTGTAATGTACTGGAAAAAGGGTCCTTTATTTTTATCTTATATTACATTGCAGAACGGACACAACTACCATACTAAATTTAATTACGGAACAAATTTTAATGAAATGCTAAAATGTAGCAATGCGTCCCAGGAGAAAATTTTGCATACATTTTACGTCGATTTGTTACAAACTTTCTGCTGCAGTTATCATGAAAACTGACCACGCACAGGCGGTTCTGCATTTTAAGGGTTCTGTTATTTTATGGTAAAATTAACAAACTTACTCTAAAAAGCAGATTTTTTACTGTACATATTTAACTCTTATTTTCTTTTCTATGATTAGATAATAAATGTCTTAACTTAAATCATTAACCTTATTTATATTATAATTGCAAAAGTTTGTACCTATGTATAGTTGAGTAGATTTGGATGTCTAGTGTGAATGTCGTCTCTTTCATGCATAAATGGCAGGCCGATTTTGATGAAATTTGTTATAAGGGTAGCTGATACGGATTAAAACATTATACTATACTATAGGCTACTTTTATCTCAAAAATATGTAGTGTTCTCGTTGGATGAGTAAGGAATTCAAACATACATATTTGCTGCTCTTTGAAACTTGAATGGCACGGGACAGGAGTAATGTGACGAGTCAGGAGATTTAACGGTACGGGACAGAAGAAGATTTTCAAGGTACGGGACAGGAAAAGCATTATATTGGACGGCAATCGCATTGAGTTTCAATATAAAATATTTAGAACGTTAAATAATATGTTGTTGACATGGACTGCACTCCAAACTGACTGACTGACACTCAAGACTGCACATACACATAAACTTGTATTTTTTTTTCACTTTTGTTGGTATTAAATGGACTGCCTCGGTGGCGTAGTTATACTACGGTACGGTTACAAAGCTGAGGTCTCGGTTTCGTATCCCGGGTTGGGCAAAGTGATATTTGATTTTTCTATTAATTATCGGTCCAGGGTGAGGAATTTGTGCCCGATATGGCGATAGCCTTGCCACCTATCACATCGTGGGACGGAACATACAAGCCGAAATGTGGGCACCATTGCCTACCCCTTCTGGGAAAAAGGCGTGAGTTTATGCATACATAAAATAACATACATAGTATGTTGTTGGTATTAATATATTTCATTTATAAAATTTAATGTCAATGATCAAAAAACACGGAGTGTCCTATTTAAAACGGTACCTTAAAAATACGTAAATATGGTGGTAGAACAAGCGTGAATACATGGAGAATATTTTTGAAATTAAAAAAGTTCATCCAACCTTATCACATGACTAAAAACCTTTGATATAATTTCAGAAACTAAATAACGTTAATGTATTCAATGTATGTATTCAAACTGTTTCGGTGGAGTAATTGTACTACGGTATGGTTACATCGCTGAGATCCCGGGTTCAAATCCCGGGTTGGGCAAAGTCATATTTTTCTATTCATTATCGGAGTACGGAAATTGTGCCCGATATGGTGATAGGCACGCCCCCTATTACATCGTGGGGCGGAACACACAAGGCAAAACGTGGGTGTACTGGTAGCTCCTCAGTCTATCACTTCTGGGAAAAAGGCGTGAGTTTATTTATGTATATGTCTTTCATTTATGTGCTACTATCGCTGTACTATCTGAGTGCCTATTTTGAAGTACAGAATAGATAGAATTAATATGAATTAAATCCAAAAAATCTTTTCTTCAATAAATTTAGGACCAGAAAAGTGATTAGCTTATTACAGTATATACCGAAAGATTCTGCGCTCTATTCCTAGGTTGAGTTATTCATTTTATCTGCATAATTGCGATCGAAAATTTTGCTCGCCGTCTGAGAGATTTTATACTGAAAATAGGGTCGGCGTACTATGCGTAGTATAACTGGCAAACCTACCTACTCCTTTAGAAATTTAAGTCTGAGCTTATGTCAATAAGATTCAGTTCCATGGTTTGAAAATTATAATAGAATATGTTTTTTTTTTTTTATTGCATCGAATGGCGAGACGAGCATGCCGTTCGCCTGATGATAAGCGATACGACCGCTCATAAACAGTAGCAACATTCCACTGCGCTCGCCATCCTGAGACATAAGACAGCCTCCGTGGCGCAGTTGGTTAGACGCCGCCTGTGAAACGAGAGGCCGCGGGTTCGATCCCCGCACCGAGAAAAATGTTTGTGCGGCCCACAAATATTTCTTCCGGGTCTGGGTGTTTGTGAGACCGAAAAAGTCTCTCGTAGTTCCTGATACCCACGACACAAGACTCGATCTTAGTGTGGGGTCAGGACTATGTATGTGACTGTTGGGTGTTATTTATTTATTTTATTTATAATCCGAAACACAACAGTGCATTTAAGCAGTGTTGTTTCACGGGAGAAATAGACATTGCGGTGGTGCCTACCCAGATGGCCTCTCACATATGAGAGACCTACCACCAGTAAAATAGTAGTAGTAATAGAATTTGTGACGACGCGACGGTGTAATAATACACCATCTCCGATTTTTTTTATTGCAATGAATGGCGATACAAGGATGCCGTTCGCCCGATGGTAAGCAATAACTCTCATAAACACAAGCAAAACCAAACAACACCTTGAATTACAAAGCAATGCTTAGTACTCCACTGCGCTCGCTATCCTGAGACATAAGATGTTAGCTCTCAATATGTCCAGTAGTTACTCTGGCTTCAATGTCCTTCAAACCGAAACACAACAGTGCATTTACACTACTGTTTGGTGGTGAAAAATAGACATTGTGGTGGTACCTACCCAGGCGTCCTCTCACGTATGAGAAACCAGAAACCCCGCAAAACTGCTTTGTACAAAAAGGTTTATAACTCTTTGACTGATTCACATGTAGAAACACAAATAAAAGTGTGAAAGTACGTCGTTTCACAAAATGATAGATTATGATCACTCAGCCCCTCTCGATTCGCTTTATTCGGGGGCGGAGTTTTCACAATCAACCCTTGGTTGTCCACCGTGTCTAATGTGATGGCACAGCGGTACGAGTTTATTTCTTTCTGACCTTAAATGATTTATATTTCTTGGAATATGTGGAAATAAGATATGATTTGTATTATTTTGTAACTAGTGGCCAGGCCCAGCTTCGCCCGGGTACAAATAGATTTCTGTACAATAATATGTACGTATTATACATTTAAACCTTCTTCTTGAATCTATCTATCCTACTCTATCTATTAAAAAAACCACATCAAAATCAGTTGCGTAGTTTTAATGATTTAAGCATACAAAAGGAAAATAGGGACAGAGAAAGCTACTTTGTTTTATACTATGTAGTGATATGTCAAGCCCTACTTTAATGTATAACGTGGATTTATTTAGACCTTGACTTAATTGATATACTTCTGTTGTTTCTGTGATTTTTATAAGTAGCATATATACATTAAAAAATTTGTATAATCTATGTTCATCAGGGATAATGTAGGGTCCTAATGGTGAAATATTTTTTATTTATCCTGTAGTTTCAGGGCCTAGTTAAAGCAATCCAACAATCTTAATATCTTTCCTCTTTATTATATCAGTTTCGATAACTAGATTTATTGAGAATAAACTAATGAACAACTCAAACATAACGAAACAAATTAATCTTAACGCCACACTAAGCTACAAGTCATGTATTGTGGGTTTTTCATAAAACTACAGGATATATATCGCAATTTTTTTAATAAGCAATTCATAGCTGGCATTTTAATCAAGTCATCAAGCATCGCACTGACTGTCTTTACTCGATACATATATACATAAACTCACGCCTTTTTCTCAGAAGGGGTTGACAGATGCAACTAGGACACCTACTTTTTGCCCTGAGTGTTCCATCTCACGATGTGATAGGGGCATGCAGATTGCCATATCGGGTACAAATTCCTGACTCCGAGTTAATAATTATTAGAAAAATTCAATATCAATCTTTCCGACCCAGTATTTGAAGCTGAGACCACAGCATTGTAATCATGCCGTAGCATAACGACGCCACCGAGGGAGTCATAAATCTGAGATTGTCCATAAATCTTTTGAAATTCAGTGTAGCCCATCCCGGTTTGAAATAACAATGATTTTTTTCCATAGAGGAATATCCTTACCTTTTCCTGATTGTATTATACATATTATGGAGTATAGGGTGGCGAGGCAAGCAGTGCGTCAGTGTGTCGGACGGAGCACCAGATCGCTGCAAATTCGTGCGGTTTAATTGCGAACCAGATCCGCCCCTAGCTTTCGGTCAGGGAGCTCGACATGCTTGTGGAATATTATGTAGTATATTTTTTACTATTGATGCCCTCAACTTTGTTGCGTGTTGTGTATGTTTGAGGTTTACGACCCGGCCTTCTTTTAACTAGGCTTTAACCTGGACCCTGACCACCTAACGCTTACCCCCCGACCCCTAAACACAAGATGGGCATACGTTTGTTCGTGCCCCTGAGATTGTAGATCCTAACCATCAGATGGGCCTCTCGCTCGTTTGCCTAGGACGACAATTAAAAAAACGGTGTTCGTGAAATCGAAAATACTCGCGTAGTTTCTCATACCCACGACATTAGTTAGAGGTCACGACTACGAATGTACGTGACAGTTGATGTATTTAGTATTTTAAAATATAATACCAGCAGGTTTTCAATGCTCTGTATCTTGATTGGTAGATCTTAAAATGAGCGATGATCTAAAAGTTAAGAGTAAATAAAAATGTATTCTTTTTAAACTGGGTACACACACTGCAATTGATGGGAAAAGGCGGACGGCAGACGAACAAGAATGCACAGCTGTACATTAAAATATTATCTGGATCAAATATGTAGTAGCCTTGAAGTGCAATATAAATGAAAAAATACACCCAACACATACATACTCCTGACCCCATATTAAGATCAATTAAGGCCTGTGTAGTGGGTACCAGAAACTAAAAGAGACTTTTCGATCTCACAAACACCCAGACTCGTTACAAATATTTGTGGGCTTCACAAACATTTGTCTTGGTGCAGGGATCAAGCCCGCAGCTTTTTGCTTCACAGCCGGCGTCTCAATATCTGCGCCACGAAGGCTGTCAAAAATATATAATTTATAAATACATCTAATTCAATAAAATTATGATGGATTACGTGCTCTGACATTCAGCACCACTCCTATTTGTTCTGGCCTTACAACCACACCCAGATAGACTTATTATTTATGTCAAGCCCAAAACAAATTTACTGAACGATTATATATTTTCTACGTCTGCCTAACTCCCAGACAGCAATTGGGGCATGATTGCTGACGGGCGGTCCCGGAAAGCGAAATAACGCCATCAAAAACAGACGTCGATTTGTCGCACCGCCGCGCTGATAATTAAACTAATGCCTGTTTGTGTGATCGTTTGCTTTTCACGCATTGTTTACTACAATTACAGCGATGTGTTATAAACACAATCAGTGTTCAATGTTCGGAAAGTTGCATCTGTGTATCGATAATTGGGATGCAGTTCATAATAATTGGATATTTTTTTTAACGAATTTTGTTTGACCAAAGATATCCAATACAACGCGAATGTTTTCACTTTACGACTGGGCAATTTTTATCCATCAACAAACTATGGGGTAAATATTTAAAGACTAGGATTGAATTGAAAAATATTAAATACCCATAACTAAGCCGCCAACCCGCAGTAGGCCAGCATGGTGAACTATATGGCCGAACCACTCTCAATCGTAAACTCGATTGTAGAGTAGGCCCGTGCCTTGCAGTGGGATGTGTGTAGGCTGATACATCAAAATACCTATAAATCAAATTCAGCTTCAAGGCATTCGGTATACTATGAGTCGTCACTAAACCGATGAAAACAAATGCCATATAGAGTATTCTGTTGAAAGGAGACTGTTTGAGGAAGTCCTAGGATTTTTATAACCTTTATTTAAATACGCTGTTTGGCTTGCTAGTTGGTGTATACTTAGATTGCTACACTGGGTCTATTCTGTTCTGATGGTAGGTCTCTCAAAATTACGTGAGAGGCCGCCTGGGTAGGTACGACCGTAATGTCTATTTCTCCCGCCAAACAGCAATGTAAATGCACTGTTGTATTCCAGTTTGACGGCCGTTGTAGCCAGAGTAACTACTGGACATATTGAAACTTAACATCAACATTTGCTTTCAAGGTATTATTTGGTTTTGCTACTGTTCATGAGCGGTCGTATCGCTTACCATCAGGCGAAGAGCATGCTCGTCTCGCCATTCATTCCACTAATAATAATAAAATACTCAATATATTTCTTCAGGCAATAAGCTGAAACATTCGACTGACGGTGTTTTGAGCAACCGCTTGCTTGAAAACCATGTTCAACTATTTTTCAACAAGAAAACCAAACTCAGGACTCCGCTGTTCACCCCTCTCTCTCTCTCTCTGTCTTCAGCAACAGTAGTATGTTTCTATTTGTTTAATTAGGCTTATTTAGCCGTAAGTAATTCTTTATTTTTGCACTGCCCTCTCTCTCTCCTTGTTTTAAATCCATTCCATGGTTGTCAGGAAGACATTGTTATATAGCGATAAGACCGCCATTTGCACTTTTTTTATTGTCCCTGTATAGTAGTACAAGTTTGTGTGCAATAAGATTTAAATAAATAAATAATAAGTCCACTGCTGAACATAGGTATCCCAATGGTGTCCACATTAACCTATTGGAAGCGGCTTGCATTCAGCGATTTCCAGGTACCCCATATACTAACCAAATAACGCACGCTGGCATAATGCAAATTAATACAAACCAATTAGAGTATCTACATCCTCACAGTACTGAAAAACATACAGCACGTAATTACCTTTAATTGTCACACGCACTGCTAATTGTGTGAATATGTAGCGTATTGTATTTGCGTCGTGTATTGTATTGTATTTGTTGTATTGTGACGGTGTTCGCTACGAATTTATTTTAATTACAGCCGTAACGTAGCTATTCATGTGCGACTTGATTTATTTGCCTTTGTTGTCAGCCTTTTGGAGTGAAGTGCAATGTTTAGTACAAGATATTTTTACGATAAAACAATTAAATTAAGATATTACAGTTTTTTTGGGACAATCGGGTGAAAATATAATATTGTCACTAATAATATAGTAAAATAATAAAGTAAATTATAATATTGTCATTAATAATATAATATTGTCGTTGTCATGATTATATTATAATAAGTTTCCTGAACTTATTATAATATCGGCATGGTAACAATATTCTAAAAAAAATGCATGCCCGGAGATCCCACTCGATCTTCTCCACAGCCGAGTGATCATTATAATACTCTATGAAAAGGAAATAATAAAAAAAAAGGGTTCAAGTCTAGCAACTGGTACTGAAATCGTATATCGTTGTTGTTTATTTTCTTTTTGTGGTATGGTCTTGTTAGTAATTGTTAGCACTGCGAATGGCATCAGCTGTAAAGGGTGGCGTTAGTGGAATCCTTGTGGAATCTCTGGCTTCCATTTGGGAGATCTAAGATCCCCCGATCTACGCAGAAGGAGCTCACAGTGTCTTGAGGTCTGGCTGTTGGTCTTTTGGGTTCCGATTTAATTAAATGTAGTATTGGATCCCATGCTTGTGGAAGCTTCAAGCCATCTTCTCTATTGAAATTTGGATGTTTTTTAATTTCAATAGCCTCGCGAAACATCCTGGGCAGGAAACGGTGTTCTTTAGCGAGGACTTGGGGCTGGTCAAAGCGGAGGTAATGCTTGGAGCCTTCTTCTATATGTTCAGCAACTGCAGACTTCGTTGAGCGTCGATGTTTGACGTCAGCTATGTGTTCTTTCACGCGGGTCCCTATGCTTCGTTTTGTTTGACCAATGTAGGAGAGGCCACAGTCGCAATCTATTTTGTAAACGCCCGGTTCTTGCAAAGGTATATGGCACTTGACAGGTGGTAAAAATTGGCTAATCTTCTTGGGCGGCTTGAAGTAGGTTTTAATAGAAGCACGCTTCAGGATATAGCTAATCTTGTCCGTGACTCCTTTAATGTACGCCATCCACCACGGATGGTGTTGCTATGGGCTCACCTGTATCTCCAGTAGTCGCCGATATTTTCATGGAGGACTTCGAGGAGACAGCCCTTAGTACAGCCCCAGTCTCACCCAGATTTTACAAGCGGTATGTAGATGATACTTTCACAATTTTACCATCTGACCAAGTAACTGCATTTTTTAAATCACCTTAACTCCATCAACAATAAAATTCAATTCACTATGGAGTTAGAACATAATAAATCTCTTGCCTTCTTAGATGTCTTAGTAATCCGTATTTCTGATCAGTCCCTAGGTCACACTGTGTATCGGAAAAAGACGCATACAGATAAATATCTGAATGGTGATTCTCACCACCACCCAAAACAGTTAGCTACCGTGGGTAAATCCTTGTTTCAGAGAGCACGAGGAATCTGTGACGAGGAACACCTGGCGACTGAGCTGCAACACGTCAAGCAAGTACTGCGAGACAACAAGCTCCAAATTCCATGCCGCCGTCACAGAGACCGAGTGAAGCCAGCCACAGTTGAACGAGTCCCCGTTGTCTTGCCATACATTAAAGGAGTCACGGACAAGATTAGCTATATCTTGAAGCGTGCTTCTATTAAAACCTACTTCAAGCCGCCCAAGAAGATTAGCCAATTTCTACCACCTGTCAAGTGCCATATACCTTTGCAAGAACCGGGCGTTTACAAAATAGATTGCGACTGTGGCCTCTCCTACATTGGTCAAACAAAACGAAGCATAGGGACCCGCGTGAAAGAACACATAGCTGACGTCAAACATCGACGCTCAACGAAGTCTGCAGTTGCTGAACATATAGAAGAAGGCTCCAAGAATTACCTCCGCTTTGACCAGCCCCAAGTCCTCGCTAAAGAACACCGTTTCCTGCCCAGGATGTTTCGCGAGGCTATTGAAATTAAAAAACATCCAAATTTCAATAGAGAAGATGGCTTGAAGCTTGCACAAGCATGGGATCCAATACTACATTTAATTAAATCGGAACCCAAAAGACCAACTGCCAGACCTCAAGACACTGTGAGCTCCTTCTGCGTAGATCGGATCGCAAATTCAGACTAGCTATTTAAATTAATATTTAAATTAATAATTGAAAAATAAGGGTAGTTGAATTGTAACAGTCACAGAGCGGACGTCTAATACCTCAGTCCGCCCCGTGACCACGAAAGCTGTAAAGTAATCGAAACGTCGGGAACTCAAGAAATGTAAAAATTAAACCAAATCCGCGATAAAATCCGTAAATAAAAGTCTTATTTCAATAGACAGAGTCAAGTCATTCTGGAACTCGACTTTACCTAATCTTAAGACAAAAGTAAGTAAGCAAGATAACTTTTCCACAAACCACTCAAACATATATTTTACCTTACATCTGAAGCATAAGATTAAGAAAGTAATAAAAGAAGGCTCCACCGAGGTGTGCCTCGCTTCGTATTAAAATTGACACAACACATCTTGGCAAGTAATTTAACCGAAATGGAACTGAATTTATACGTGCCGTGTGTGCCGTCTTGTATGGAGATGAGACGTCTTTGAATGAAAGTTGATGTGCTTTTTGGGCTTTGTGAAACTAAGCATTTAATTACGGAGAAATATGATGCTTCTTTTTGGAAGTTTGTTGTAAATTGAACTTGTAGGAAATATCATTTTCGTTTGTTCACTCATTGCACTTTGTTTCGCAAACACGGTATCAACACATATACGTCGGTCCACTACGGAGCACGGGCCTCCTCTACAATCAAGAGTACGATTGAGAGAAGTAAGATCATAAACCACCACGCTGTAGTAGTCCAGTTATTTGGTAGATCTACCTGGAAAGTTTTCCGGGAGTTTTGAAAATTGGTGACTTAATAGATTTTGACGTGCTCTTTTCGAATTTTCCCTTTGCCACCTCGTATCTTTGCCGCTCGCACCGCCATATTGAAAAAATGGCGCCCAAAAACAGTTTTTTGAAAATAACTCCTTTCCAACACATTTTACGATGAAAATAGTTATGTAACAAATTAAACTAATAATCTAATTACCTACAATTTATTTCGTAACCTTTATCCTTGAAAAATCAATCGTTTTAGCGTCCGAGCGCCGCAAAGTCCACTCCAACACGTAATGCTCTATCTTGTTGTGGAACGTGCGAATTATCAAAAGTACTATGACAATTCGTACATATAATGGAACACTTTAACCCAGCCTTTCCACGTCCACAGGCTAACCGACATCCCTTTTTGCATTTGCAAGAAATAAGTTTAACAGGGTATCCGGAACTGGAGTTGAGATGTGTCTTGCTTTGCGACTCTCGTACGTTAAAACTATTGATTTTACAAGAAAAAAGGTAACTTCATAAATTGTAGGAAATTTAGTCTAGTTTAATTTGTTACATAGCTATTTTCATCGTAAAATGAGCTGGAAAGGAGTTATTGTCAAAAAACTGTTTTTGGGCGCCATTTTTTCAATATGGCGGCGCGAGCGGCAAAGATACGAGGTGGCAATGTAAAAATTCGAAAAGAGCACGTCAAAATCTATTAGGTCACCAATTTTCAAAACTCCCGGAAAACTTTCCAGGTAACTCCCTTTTTGAGCACCAAATGACTGTACTATAGTACAGCTTGTGCGGCTTTACACACCATAGAAACTCTTGCAAATCGCTATGGTATGCAGGTTTCCTCATGATGTTTGCCTTCACCGTTATGGTGCGTGGTGTTTGACCATCAATACTCCATGACGTGACTCCTAAAAGTCAGAGTTGTGCCCTGGGATTTGAATCCGCGACCACCGTGAACATGAACAACCGTGTATGGTACATTTATCAACAGGCCACCACGCACTCGCCAACGTTTGCGTTTCGCCAACACATTGAGGAATTATTTTGAAAGAATTGAGTAAGCAATCCACTACGATGTAAGTGAATCGAATATACCAGTCCCTAAAAGCAGCAACTCTTTACGAGTGTGATGCATGTGCTAGCCATCGCCCTCCTCAACCATGTTATAGGGAATTGACCGACCTGGCACAGACTTTTAAGGGAGCATGATATACCTAATTGCTTATAAAGAAAAACAAAATACGATCAGCTCCTTACTAGGAATTATATACTTGTATAACAGAGCATACAAACTCCTTCGTTCGGGAAAATTTCATATTTATAGGATTTTATTAGATTCCCAAGCCTTATCATCAAGATGCTTGTATAAATCAAATCAATATTTGCGCTCGAATTTGGTAAAATGTATTGGAATTATTATTATATTTATTTTAGTCATCTGTGATCTTTTTCGTAGTCTTAGGTTTAAATGAGCCACGAATTCGCGACTACCTTGTGAAAAAATATAGGTTTTCATTATCACTATCATCTAAAACTGTCTACTGCTGAGCATACCCCCAGATATTTTCAGAAGGACCTGTTGGAAGCGGCCTACATCCAGCGATCTTTCTTATGTAGTCTCACTTGTGGGTGGACGTCGAACGCCATAGTTGCTTTTATTCCGTTTTTTTTTTTGTGGAATTATTCTAGACTTACTGTATATTAATTTTACCAAATATGATATAATATTATTAACACCCAAACCTGTGTCTTAAAGGGGTAACCGATGCTACCAGTGGGAAGGATATTTTATTCGTAAATTGAGTTCAAAAAGATTTAAAAAAAAGGTCACACTGAGTAAATAAATCAGCATACCTGAGGATTCTCTATAAGCATTCGATGGCATGTGATATACAACAGTCGTAATAGGCCAGCTTGGGATAATAAGGTACTGCAGAAAGGTTGTAACATAATTACCCAAATAACATTTAGACACGGCTGGATAGTATTGCCTAATCCTACGAGACAAAAGATAATATCACGCAGATTAAGATTATTTTAATATGCCTAAGCCCATGTTCTATTTATTGCCGATACGTATTAAGTCCAGCGTGGTGGCCTATATGGCCTAACTACTCTAAATCGTACTCTCGATTAAAGAAAAGGCTCGTGCCCTGCAGTGGGACGTATTTGACTGGTGGTAGGTCTCTCATATGTGAGAGGCCGCCTGGGTACTTACCACCGCAATGTCTATTTCTCTCGCATCAGTGTAAATGCACTGTTATGTTTCGGATTGAAGGACATTGTAGCCAGAGTAACTACTGGACATGTTGAGACATAACGTCTTATGTCCGAGGATGACGAGCGCAGTGGAATGCCAAGCATTGCTTTGTTATTCAAGGTGTTGTTTGGTTATGCTCCTGTTCATGAGCGATTGCATCGCTTACCATCAGGCGAACGACAAGCCCATCTGGCCACTCATTGCTATAAAAAAAAAATGTGGTATTAAAGTAAATATTAAGTTATAGTTCATAGTAAGAGATAATCGTTTTTGTAACCAGAACTTTTAGCTTGCCTTAAGTATTTTTAAATATAGTGCAAATTGTAATTTGTACATATACATAAATATTACCTTCTCTCATTAAATATGATTCATACAATCTACACGTGTAAGCCTCACTTCACAAGAATGTTCTTAGAATACTTTTATTCATCATTTTATGTTGAACAAAATGTTACAATGTACACCCGAAACATTTCTAAGAAAGTTTGCCCTCAGGCTAAAAAAATGTTAGATCTCTTGGCCGACAAATAACGTGGGCGGTATCGGCTTTTCCTGCCATTGCTCAATTCAAGTTGTATCTTTGTATGAATTGTATAGATACTCATAAATATTTTTTGAAGACTGGGAAGATGTTATAAAACTAATCAGATAAACAAACTGAAACATATAAGATCTCGGTCTCTTCACTAGTGTAGTGAATAATATTTTTAACTATACACCTTATTTAATGAAGATAGAAAAGAAGATCAAGATCAAATTTAGCAAATGAATGTAATGGAAGTAATAAATGAAAGCATTTAAAAAGACATTTCATCTTGTTTTAAAAATGGAGTACCGATTTTTTTTCCTTGATCTAATTGAGTCGAATTCTAATAAATTCATTTATTTTTATTTTATTTATTCATAAAAATAAAATTAACAAACAATAATGTACAATAACTAAAACTTAACCTTCCAAACTGAACGCGTTTTACTCACAAGATTGAAAACACAAATCAATCAGCAAACCTCACAAATTCCACTCTGCTTTCCTCAGCCTTAATGAAAGTCATCCGCGCACTATGGCGCGAATATGAAAGTATTTTGACGCGTTTCCGCGACATTTCCCGCGCTTTTCGTCCACACGCAGCCCCCAGCCAGTCGCTCGCGGGCTGTCGCGCGGTGTGCACGTCGAGCTCCGTGCGCGTCACTAATCGTCTGCACTATTTCCGTCGCTGTGACTGAAAAATTAAAATTAGACAATTTATTTGCGAAGGATAAATTAATCCGAGTGGGTGACAGTGAATTTTTTTTTTGGTGCTCAGTGTTGTGTGTGTGCGTTTTAATTTATCAAGGGTAAGATTTTTATTAATATATTTGGATGTTGCAAATATTTGCAAGTTGTAGGTATAGAATTATAGTGCGTATTTTAGATCTATATTGTTCTACAAGTTTAAATTAATCTCAATTTAGAGCGGCTTGTAGATGAGATAATGGTTTCCTGGTCTTTCTTTCTTTGTCTCTCGACATTATTACGCGAGTGAATTCTACTGCAGATAGCTTGCACTTTTAAAACAAAAATGGAAGAACCCTGCACCAGTATTATTGCCATAAGAGCTGAAGCTCTAGTTAGTTTGTGTGCTAATTTTCTTTGATGCCTCACGCTGTCAATGAATTTTGACCCAATTTGCTATAGTACATAGCACGTCGAACGAACAATTTTGTTCGGGTTTAGAATAAATTTGACTTTGGTTAACTGTTGATTTTAAAGATCCCTATATAGGAAAAAACAGTAAATTATTATTAGTAAAATTCCTCTTAGTTGGGGAAAAAAATGTACAAGGCGGTAACACTCACGCAATGACTATTACGGGAGATATACGCCTACAAATTTCAAGTAGTTTTACTTTGGTAAATAAAATTAGTGTTCAATTAAGTCAAGTGGACTGAGTCCGCCCACTTTAAGCGATTAATGTAACTGTGTCTTTGTGATATTAGTGTAGACTTCTTTTTTATCTACCTACTACGGATATAAAATGAAAGAAACAGGCTACAATTAAAATCACAGGTTTTCTCTATCAATTGTTGCCGATGTTAATTTTTTGGCCAATCCGCACTGAACTAGCGTAGTGAACTATGACCTAACCCCTCTTAATCGTACTCTTTCTTGTAGAAAAGGCTTGTGCCTTGCGAATAGGACTTGCTTAGTATATAGGCGGATAGAGATATACATAGGTTTTTTTAAACTTCGCATTAGTTTTCTTAGATCATCTATCATATGATTACATTCATAATTGTCGTCTATGTTACTGATAGTTTTTTCTGACGATACTAACATATTACTTTTGCGCCCGAAATTAATAAGCGATCTCGACCTTTATTTAAAAATTGATACTAAAAATAGACCAATCATTTCAAAGATTGATCGACACGCCCATATTTAACTTGTCTTGATTGGTTTATTTTCGGGATTGATCCTTAGATAATGATTGAGACCGTTTATTAATATTAATCTACAACAGTATCTCTTATAATAGGAGGGTCGATAACGTATCTGAAAAAGACCTAAAGGGATAGACTACAAAATAAAAAAAACTATCTTTACTTGGGCAAAAAAAATTGCTAATTGATACTACGATTCACATAAAATCACGCCTTTTTCCTAGAAAGGCAGTGGTGCTACTAAGACATCCACATTGCACCTAGTGTATTCCGATTGCAAAGGGGGCGAGCGACCATATCGGTTACAAATTCCTGACTTCGGACTGGTAATTAATAAAAATCCAATATCACTTTTTGCGACCCGGGTTCCGAACCCAAAACTTCAGTGTCGTAGTCGTACTGTAATACAGCTGCGGTTAAAGAACTTCAAGCTGATGTATAACATGTTTTGTAATATTCTTTTCGGTCGAGTGACTATGTGTGCTCAAGACAGTGCTTTTACGGTACTCTGGTGTGTCATACTGTATCAGCCCATATACGTCCCACTGTAGGGCACGGGCCTCCTCTACAATCGACAGTACGATTGAGAGTGGTTAGGCCATATAGTCCACCACGCTGGCCTAGTGCGGGTTGGCGGAATTACATACCATAGAAATTAAAATGCTATGGTATGCAGGTTTCCTCACGATGTTTTCCTTCGCCGTTTTAGTGCGTGGTGATTGACCATCAATACACACATGACTCCGAAAAGTCAGAGGTGTGCCCTGAGATTCGAACCCGCGACCACCGTGAACATGTTGGCAGTCGCGTCTAGTCCTTTTACCAACAGGCCACCACGCACTTCGTGTCATACTACACGTTAAAAAATACATGTTATCCAAGTAGGTAGTAGTATTTCTCGTACCTTATCGCACGACCATCATTACAAGGTACATTAAAATTTTGCAGATTATACGTATAAAAAAATGTGAGTTTTACGTCGGAAAACGTTCTTTAACGTGATTTAATTATTTTTCATTTTTTTATCCAAACACCTTGCTAATAAAACGTAAAGTTAATTCTTGCAAAATAAATAAATACTGGTGGTAGGTCTCTCATATGTGAGTGGTACCCACCCAGGCAGGGTGGGTACCACCGCAATGTCTGTTTCTTCCGTCAAACAGCAGTTTAAATGCACTGTTGTGTTTCGCATTGAAGGACATTATAGCTAGAGTAACTGGACATATTGAGACTTAACATCTTATGTCTCAGGGTGGCGAGCGCAGTGGAATGCCAAGCATTGGTTTGTAATATAAAGTGTTGTTTGGTTTTGCTACTATTTATGAGCAGTCGCATCGCTTACCATCAGGCGAACGGCATGCTCGTCTCGCCATTCATTGCAATAAAAAAAAATCGTGTAACGTCAACTCACATCGCAGTGGAATAAGGGTAGGTCCAAAGGGTAGGTCTTACAAAATGTTCTACAAAAGAATGTCATTCACGTATGCCACCCTAGTACTCCAATCACAGCATTGTACGTTATTCAAACCCGAAAAAGTATTTTTAATTTTGAAGTTCCGAGACCGTGTTCGGCAATTCGCTTGATTTCCATTATCGTAGTAAGAAATTACATTCACGTGTATTGATTCTTGTGAGTTGGTGACTACAATTGGATTCGGAATATGTTGACAGAATTGAATTTTCTTTTGTTTAGTTGGGACGTAATTTGAATAAATTGCTATCCAACCAGATTGATTGATTGGCTGCTACTGAAGCTCAGTTGGTTAACGTCGACTGTGGAACGCCCGAAGACACGATTTCCCACTGAGAAAGATATTTGTGCGACCCATAAGCATATCTTTCTCGTCTGGGTAAACCGAATAATTAGTCTCTCGTATGAAAAACTATAACAAAGACACAAAACTAGTATCTCAGCTACGCACCAGTACTATGTGTATGACTGTTGTATTTATTTATTTTTTATGAAACTATCATCAATGGATTTATTAAGAATAAATACCATGATAATACAGAGTTTAAAGGCAGACGTCCACATATACGAAAAGCTCGTATAGGACGCATCGCATCAAATGAATCGTAGTATTCTTTGTATGAGAATTCATACAAGGGCATCCATTGATCCGCATCATACGATTCGCGCGATTCTACCCATTGGTAATGCCAATGGCGTTACTGCTGATACAGTAAACGCATCGTAAAAAAATAAATAGCATCCAATAGTCACATATATAGTCCTGACCCCACACTAAGATCGAGTCTTGTGTCGTGGGTATCAGGAACTACGTGGGTATCACAAACACCCAGACCTGCAAGAAATATTTGTGGGCCGCACAAATATTTCTTTTGGTGCGATATCGAACCCGTGGCCTCCCGTCTCATAGGCGGTGTCTAACCGACTGCACCACAGAGGCTGTCAAATTCCTTTACTGATCAGTATTATGACGAGAAATGAAAGTATGAACCATATGGTTTCGATACTCTAATATATTTTCAAATAGGCAGCTGGATAGCATCACACGCCGGTCAACTCATATCACGCATTAAAATATTACGATAAGCATAAAAATGACGCATTTCCCAGTGTTTGTATGGAGATTACTCATTCATCATTATCATTCTTTAACAGTCCGCTGCACATTACCTTTTATTTTATTGATGTGGCAGACGTGATAAAGGATTTGTAGATAATATGGTAATATATTGAAATACCAAAGTTCAATAAACGATTGTAATGATAACTGAAAATACCACAGAACAGTTGAATATGGTTAGAAAGGCAATAGGCATCAAATTGTATGAAAACCAGTGTCGTCGTTTTCGAAACACCAAACCTCTACAAATCTAATATAGAAAGCTTGCAATAGTCGATTTAAACTATCGATAAAATTATGAAAATATATTTTTGTTATAAGACCGGAATTTATTATATCGATATGCTTAATGTTTTTCTTGATACAGTTATTTAATTCGTATTATGTTGATAGACGGAAAATAAATGAGACTACAATATTTAATATTGAAAGTTAATTTTAATTTTGTATACTATTTTACAAATCTATTTGTATAGGATTTGCAAGATTTTCAGCTGTGTCTGAGATATTAACAATTTTATGATTAGAAAAGCACATATATGCAATTATTACAATCAAATTATGATTTCTTTACGTCAATAGCTTCAGTGGTTTTGATTTTTCATATAAGAATTCATTATTTCACCCCCATGATACAGTTTTTCCATAAGCGTTGCCCGTAATCATTTTTGTTTTGTATGATACAGATTTTTTTATCGTCTTCTGTTTCACGAAACTGAACACTTAGAACAAATCGTACTGGAATTTGTAAGAATTCAATTGTCTGTATGTGTTTCCTTTATGACTCACTCTCGGACACCTATAAACGAATGAATTAATATTTAAAAGTATATTCAGACACAAATATATGTTCTTTTCATGTTGGCGGAGTTCTGACATTAGAACATAAGGATAGGTCGTCAACGTTATCAAACTTAGTACAAGTACTACAATTTATAATTACTATAGGATTTGATTTAATTTTCTTTGTTTAATTTCTATGAAAACTGATTGACGAGTATACGACATCTATAATTACATCGATATAGTTACTATGTACATGACTATAACACTTTGTGACATGTGACAAATTTCGAAGTTGACGGAACAAAACTGAGTCGTATGCATTACGTAGGAACTTGGAATTCGCGTACATTGTATGTACGCGTAATCAGCAATGTATATTTTTGTTATGTCGTCGATCATATTATCGAATTCTTCAAAATGTCGTAATTATAAAACGCAATTTTTGGAAATAAAGGTGAAAATCAATAAAATCAGGATTAATAGTGGTATTAAATTCTTCCTCTACTGATATTCGACGCTTTAGTATTGGAACTACAAGATATAATAGCTGCAAATCTGCATTTTTACTTTGTTTTGCCGGAGCACCACACTCCAAAGCATTTCGACAACGACTGATTTGACAAATCATCCGTTCCGCGGCAGTGATTCTTTTTATGCACCACCTTGCGACGCGTCAAACGCTTCTATTTCCCTTCTAACCATATTCATCTGTTCTGTGGAAAATACTATATGCGTTATTGCATTTGGTTTATGATTGTCGTCTCAGATTCTCATATTTTATTCCTATCTAATTCGAAGATTTTTCTGTTTAAATCCATAACACAACATTTTTTACATATATACATATATAAACTTACGCCTTTTTCCCAGAAGAGGTAGTGCCAGGATACTTACATTTTGCCTTGTATGTTCCGTACTTTTGAGAGTCGTTGGGCCATGCAGTCGAAAACGCTGGTGTAGTGCGGGTTGGCAAATAAAAACCTATTTTGTTGGTTGGGTTCGGAAAAATATTAATGATTTTGACATATAAATATTCACAAGACAATAGTTAGATTCAAAACCCGACACTCACACATATCATTATGGGATAGAAATAGTTGGGAAAATTCGAAATATAGGAATATTCCGTCCATATTCCAACGTAAAGATCGAGGTGGGTTTCACCTCAATCCCAGATGAGATATCCTATACAATACACGTCAGCCGCGCATGTTCAGTGAAAACGAATAAGCTGCAGTAGCGCTGCGACGAGAAATAGCTTATAGCATGCGGTTTATACTACACATGGCGGTTCTGTTAGGTTAAGTAAGGATTAGGAGCTTACTGTGGTTTTAGTCTAAGTTTAATTTTAATATGTATCTATATCAGCCCATATACATCCCACTGCAGGGCACGGGCCTCCTCTAAAATGGAGAATACAATTATTGTGAGTGGCTAGGCCATATAATCCACCACGCTAGTGCGCCTTCTTCATGCAAGATGATGTGTATCAATTATTATACATACGAAGAAATATTATGTATGTATTTATATTATAGGTGCATATTATTATGTATGTATAATTTATATTATGTATGTAAATTAATATACTATAGCATGTACATTAATTATTATTTATTTATATATTTTCGCTCACTATTTGCACTACCCTATATTAGAATATCGCAATAATCCAGTCCATCCAAAGGTTGCCTGGAAGAGATCGCAGCTAGCGATAAGGCCGCCTATTGTAACCATGTCTAATTTTTTAAGTATTTTGTATTTGTTTTTGGTGTACAATATAGCATATACATATAAATAAAATAAATAAATAAATATTCCTCTTCTATGTTATTTTATCTTTTACTAATGAAGCGCTATAAACACCGAGCGCTACGATGAGAGGATGACCGACGAAGCGAACAGTTATAAATATATATCTAATTATATCAAATTCATAAAATAAAATCAGAGCAACTTTAACACCCGGGAAGTCGCACAGCCACTCAAGATTGGTACTTCAATTATAACACACTTCACACGTTATCAAAACCTCGCCACTGACTGTTTTAATGAGATAGATTCATCTGAACCAGCAAAATCAAGATAGGAAGTACGGTGCTATCTAGATAAAAGCCTTCTACACTCTGCTCTTGGTATAAAAGTCGAAATAAATTGATTCACAATTAGCAATAATGATTTTATAGAGTGCTTTCAAGTGATTCTGTTTATCATTCAGCCTTTTAGTAAATTTTTATTAAATTCTCAAGTGCGTTCACTATAAGCTTGAGGATAATGAAAATACTTGAGATTGACGCGTAATCGAATTGCAAATCTAGTTGAGTTGATTTAACTTTTGATATTTTAAATGTATTAGAGTAGAAACAATTAATAAAGTAAATTTACATAAATAAAACAAAAATAGCTGTTATCATTATTTGCTCTCAAATCATGAATAGTCTTAATTAAGAAATATTATCAAACTACACTCATTTGCAAAAAAACGGGCGGTTTTGATTTTAATTCTTCTTTAAAAAAATACGGTACCAAAATGATTTCAATCATTTGTACATATCACTAGCCGGTTTTAAAAATGCCGTGGTGTTTAAAACAGTACGTTCTAAATTCAAATTTTCGTTTGATGCTTGTTTTGACAGAAAACCACTTTTTATCCTATATTTTTGGTGCGAAGTTCCAAAAGATAATATCGGTTTTCATAACTTTTAGTCAATTTTTATGAATTTATTTCATATTCTTAATTGTCAGAGCTTCATTTATTGCTGTTTAGCTGTCTCAATAATGTTAGAGAAAGTGGTAAAGGCTACCAAAATTATTGCGCTGCTCGAAGAGGGTTGCAGCCAATGCTTCGTGGCTCAGAGGCTAAGTGTGAGTCGCTCGACGGTTCAAAGGACCTGGCAGCGGTATCAAGACACCGGTTCCGTTGAGAGAAGGCCTGGTTCTGGAAGAAAACCGTGTACCCAACCACGGGATGATCGTTTTCTTGTGAGTCGCGCATTGAGAAATCGCAAGTCTTCGTATGTGGACCTTAAGAACAACCTCGAAGAAGTAAGAAATGTGCATATTAGTCTATGGACGGTCAGGAGGAGGCTTCTCGCGGCCAATATACGCAGTCATCGCCCGGCCCGCGGCCCTAAGTTACTCCGTGAGCACAGAGTTGCCAGACTTAGGTTTGCTCGAAATTGTGAGTCATGGACTCAAGAAGACTGGATAAGGGTATTGTTCTCCGATGAAGCCAGGATATCTCTGTTCGGTGAAGATCGACGTCGGCGAGTGCTACGAAGACGAGGAGAACGCTTTGCAGAGGCTTGTTTTGAAGAAATCACACCTTATGGTGGGGGCTCTGTTATGTTTTGGGCAGGAATAAATTCAATGGATCGTACAGAGTTAGTCTTCATTGAAAACGGCTCACTGACTGGACATCGATTCATAACGGAAGTTCTAATTCCTCATGCACAGCCCGCATTGGCCGCTTTAGGCGAAGACTCAATTTTTATGAACGACAACGCTCGCGCCCACCGGTCTGGCAATGTGGAAGCGTATGTGCAAGAGGTCGGCATTCGTCGTTTGGATTGGCCAGCTCGAAGTCCCGACCTCAATCCTATAGAGCATGTCTGGGACGTTCTGAAACGACGCGTGAGATCAGTACAACCGGCTCCGCAGACCATCAGAGAGCTGAAGAATGTGATTACCGCGGAGTGGGAACGTATCCGGGATATCCTCGCTAACATACCCAGACGAATTCAAGCTGTAATTTCAGCTAGAGGGGGTCACACTCGATACTAAACATTTATCTGCTTTTACTTTATTAAAGAAAAAACAAACAAAAATCTTTGTTAACTTTTACTTCACGAGCATATGCACTACTAGCGATCATACACTACTAGTGAACTTTAGCATTAAAACCCATAAATTTTATCAAAATATTATGATAATACTGAGGAAAACGATTATTTGCTTATTAATTTACAAAATTGTGAAAGTAAAACTACCTATAATTATTATCAAACAAACCAATAGTAACATTTGAAATGGTTCATTGCTTAGGTGCCCGTTTTTTTGCAAATGAGTTTATATTGATTGGGTAATTAAAATTAATTTTGTGTTTTATGTCGTAACATGGAATTAAGTGGAGTAGTTGGAAATTAACGCATCTCTGATGTTGTTAATGTTATGAGTAATGGTGATTTCTGTTTACTTATTATGGGATAAGATGCACCAATATCAGTTCTGTGTTTAAAAATACTATATTTTAATTATAAATAAATATTATTTCTATGTTACCAAACTAAATTTATGGAATAAAAGAATGTCGATTAATTTAATATTCCATAATAGAAATGTGTATTGAATACACTATATTAGAATCTGTACAACTTTCTACGGTTTTAGTTAATCAATTAGCATCATTTTTAATTAAATAAAATAGACTATTCACCTCTTTGATGTTCTTAGGATTCTCATCTACAACAATATTAATTACTTTAAAAACAACTGAGTTATTAGAAGCATATTTACAATACAATAAAAGTTACCTTTTTAACCTTATGTAATTAATGAAAATATGTTTTATTTTCACTTTAGTCAATTTTGTATTGTGTTTCTTTTCTTATTTGTACACCGACTATTATTTTCAAATATTCGACCATAAATGTATTATAACTATGCTTGGACTCGAATCAATCTTCTAGTGGCGGTATTTATGAGCTAAAAACCGTCGGTTTGAGCAGGTCAGGAAATTATTTGTTGCAAGATATTCAGTTAAAATTTTTCATACATCCATTCTTCGGTGTTTTTTTATTTTTTTTTTATTGCAATGAATGCCGAGACGAGCATGCCGTTCGCCTGATGGTAAGCGATGCGACCGCTCATGAACAGAAGCAAAACCATACAACACCTTGAATTACAAAGCCATGCTTGGCATTCCACTGCGCTCGCCATCTTGAGACGCAAGATGTTAAGTCTCAATATGTCCAGTAGTTACTCTGGCTACAATGTCTTTCAATCCGAAACACACCAGTGCATTTAAACTGCTGTTTGACGGGAGAAATAGACGTTGCGGTGGTACCCACTCAGTCAGCCTCTCACATATGAGAGACCTACCACCAGTATGGTGTGTCAATAATTTTTGTCCGACATGGCGATAGACTCAGTTACCACACGTTATGGATTTGGACTGGAATAATTCCGATAAACTGTAATTGGCTTGGATGATTACTTGTATCGATACCTTGAGGGCTACCGTGGACTCATAAACTCATTGTACAAATTGGAAATCTATACTAGATTTTATATGTTATATGTCTCAATAATTTGATTATAAGGAATTTACTTGTGGTAGGTCTCTCATATGTGAGAGGCCATCTAGGTAGGTCCACCAATGAAAAAAAATCCACCGCAATGTCTATTTCTCCCGTGAAACAACAATGCGTAAATGCACTGTTGTGTTTCGGATTGAAGGGCATTGTAGCTAGAGTAACTACTGGACATATTAAGACATCACACATATGTCTCAGGATGGCGAGCGCAGTGGAATGTTGCTACTGTTTATGAGCGGTCGTATCGCTTACCATCAGGCAAACGGCTTGCTCGTCTCGCCATTCATTGCAATAAAAAAAAAAAATCTTTCTATTCAAATAATGCAGTTTGACGGAGGAAATAATTATATCTTATGAGAGCCTAAGATCAGATTTATTAAGGCAATTTTACGGACTGAAGATCAGACTTTAAACTTGAAAGCTACTTGGCTAATAGTTTTTTCCATTGTATCAGTATCAGCCCATATAGGTCCCACTGCAGGGCACGGGCCTACTCTACAATCGAGAATACGATTGAGAGTGGTTAGGCGATATAGTCCACCACGCTGGCCTAGTGCGGGTTGGCGGACTTACATACCATAGAAATTCTTATAAATCGCTATGGTATGCAGGTTTCCTCACAATGTTTTCCTTCACCGTTTTAGTGCGTGGTGATTGATTATCAATACACACATGACTCCGAAAAGTCAGAGGTGTGCCCTGGGATTCGAGCCCGCGACCACCGTGAACATGTGGGCAGCCGCGTCTAGTCCGTTTACCAACAGGCCACCACGCACTTCTATTTTACTTTTCCATTGACAAAGTGTAAATTTGAAAATAAATTTTGTGTCAAAGGTTTGGGTTGAATGTTTCTCTCTCAATCTTGTTTCTCAACAAGTCCATAGCCGAACATATTATGATCATCCTTTGGCATAGTGATTTCACAACAGTTTGTTGAAGTTCTAATAAAAATAAATAGTGGGTTATTCTTATATGACTTTTGTATTCTTGTTAAGTTTTGATGAAGTAGTTTTATGTTACGTTGATTATCCGAAACTGGATTCGATTTTTTACAGCAAAAAATATGACTTTATTTTTTGGAGAGATTCAGATATACAAACATAATGAACTTGTAAGTGTTTATCTCGTAGTAAAATAAAAAAAAATCTCTGCAAATGTGGGATCAGTATTATGTATGCCACAAGTGGGTGTTATTTATTCATTTATTTCTTAACATATCTTTTATATTATCGCAACATGACGGAATATCATACAAACTATCAAAGTCACTCATTCACATATAGGTAAATATTTAATATTCAGTTTAATGTTGTTTCTGTAAACGAGCCTTATTACCTACTTTACCGCATCCCTATAGGTTGAGAGAAGAAAATAGTTGACCTATATTATTTTCTTTTAATCACGTAGTTTTACTGGAGCATGATGTATAAAGCATCTTTTGTCTTACATATCTCTTAAAGTTTTTGCACATTCATTAATCTTCGCATGTTTTTGTTCAGTTTTACTTTCAGGAATATACGAGATGTTTCGCCGTAAGCTTGGATTCACTGAGACTTTTGATTCATTGTCAACTGTTTCAACTGACTTATGTATGCAGCTTAATAATAACTATTTAGTCTGATTTCATTATAATATACTTATATTTTTTTTATTTTGGTAGTTGCTTATTTTGTAAAATGTTTAGGATATGATTACAATTCTGAGGGAATAATATTCAAGTCTGAGATAGCAAATTTTTTATACTTTTCTGCCATATTGAGTGCACTGCACTGGTAAGCGCAAATGCCGTCCAGGCTAAATATCAAATGGCATCGGTCGCAGCATCGCATCGCAGTCGGCAGTCCCAAGCCACACGATACATGCTGGACTGCTAAGATGCGTCTTCAAATAACGGCGGAAGGACCCATTATTATAAAAAGGAGGAAACACGCGTGACGGCAAACAATTGCACAGGTCAACGGTGCGGCACAAAAAAAATCACGTATTTTTTTTTAATAAATAGCTATTAAAATTAAATTACCAATGACAAAAATATTATTTTTAATACTTGACATTAAGGATAATATATTAGAGATTAAATCTGAGTACTACATTTTCCTTAACGATGTCAATGAAAAAGTTGGTGTAAAAAATCACTTTTTTTAATTGCCCTAAGTTTTTTTTATAGTGCACTCCGTTCATCATCTTAGTATCAAAAATGGCATTTATTCTTAGAGAAATTATTTGAAAATTCATCGCACGTGTCCAAAAACTCAATAATTATAGACTGGACAAAAATATCAGTCACAGACCGTGATGCTTCGCTTAATGATATTTATGTTTTAAGGTCGTTTTCTCAACATTTCGATATAATTTGTCCGGTGCATCACACACGCCTACGTAATTTTATCGTATATATAGTCTATAATCTCTGCTAAACCCTATGGGATACAGGCGTGATTAAATATGTATGTATGTATTTGTATGATGTTTGATTACCAAATTGGCGTGCGAAAATGTTAACGCAACTTACAAAGTACAATAAGCTCACTGTGTATTTCATAGTATTAGTATCCGTTAGAGTAAAAAAAAAACAAAACACGATAAATTGGAAACTTTGGATCATTAAAAATGTAAATCATGGGTATAGTAAAAATAAAAATCGACCACAAATTATAAAAAAAACTTGTTTATTTTTTGTCATTTTTTAGTTCCGATTGTGAAATTGTTGAGACGGTCCACATTTTTGCTCACAAGTGTATTGTATTTTCTTTGTTATTGAGTTTCTGAAGAATTTATAGAGGAGTAGGCCTTGCGTAGAAAGTCAAATATCCCAATTGATTTTTGTATCCAAGCGAACCATGGCCATGTTATTTCAAAGGTAAAATTGTAACTTTATCTAAATAAGTTCTTATTGGAGGAAAATAGTTGAGTGAAAGAAAATGACTTAACTCTGTTTGTTATTAGATATGTAGTGTATATAGTATTTATTATGTTATATGACTCCAGACAACTCCAGAGTAATGTCATGACATTCATTGGCCTTCAAACGTGAAGCCATTGACCTCAAAAATTGTCACATCGGCTTATGTTATTACATTTCTTTTTGTTTGGTATAACGGGTTCTAGTTGAAAATATGGTTGTATATATTTTTATTGCTATGTATGGCGAGAAGAGCTCCTGGACAGGAAACCAGTAGTAAAACCAAAAGACACCATGAGTTGCAAAGCAATACTTCGCATTCCACTACGCTCACCATCCTGAGACATTAGATGTTAAGTCTCAAGATATCCGGTAGTAATTCTGGCTACAATGTCTTTCAATCTAGAACACAACTATGCATTTACACTACTGTTTGTCAGAAGAAAAAGACATTGCGTTCGTACTTACCCAGGCGGATTCTATGAGAGACCTACCACCAGTCTGTATCAGCCCATATATATCCCACTGCAGGGCACGGGCCTCCTCTATAATCGACAGTACGATTGAGAGTGGTTAGGCCATATAGTCCACCACGCTGGCCTAGTGCGGGTTGGGGAACTTACATACCATAGAAATTTTTATAAATCGCTATGGTATGCAGGTTTCCTCACGATGTTTTCCTTCACCGTTTTAGTGCGTGGTGATTGACTATCAATATACACATGACTCCAAAAAGCCAGAGGTGTGCCCTGGGATTCGAACCCGCGACCACCGTGAACATGTTGGCAGTCGCGTCTAGTCCGTTTACCAACAGGCCACTACGCACTTACCTTACTTACTTACCACCAGTAAATAAGTTATAAAATTGTAAATCCTCTTATATAAGATGCAAATATCGATGTTGTGCAACATTATTTTTTAATAATCCAGAAGGATCCATGGAGTACATAATAACTGGCATAAAAACGAGTAAGGTATTAATAATAATAATAATAATAACTCTTTATTATAACACCATATACAAAAGATAAACAAAAGACAAAAACAAAAGAAGAAAACAATAGTTATAGAAAAATAAAGTTGGTGATATAACTGGCGGTCTTATCGCTTTAAGCGATCTCTTCCAGACAACCGGTTGGTAAAGGAAAGATCCAATGGTTATGGACGGTGCTTATTATTAACAATAAACTTACATACAATATAAATATATAAATACCGATATAAACGAATAAATGCAAGATATGATACACTTAAATACAATATAATACATAAACATACATATATACATAACAATAATAGTGAATGATGATAAATCTATTGCGAAAGGTAGAAAGCTTTCACCCTTGATTTAAATATTTCCAGCGAGGACGATCGCTTAATTGTAAGAGGCAAAGCGTTCCACAGCCGCACTGCCTCAACAGTAAAGGAACGGTCATAAAATGACGTCCTATGTGCTGGAAACTGCAACATCAGATTCTCTGATGACCTAAGACAATGTGAATTAGCAGTATGTAGGAAGTTAAAACGTTCCTGAAGGTAGCGCGGAGAAGAGGGATTAAACAGAACACTGTAGAGAAGAGACAGGATATGAGCATTTCGGCGACGACGTATAGGGAGCCACTTGAGCCTGTTACGATATTCAGAAACATGGTCATATTTGCGCAAACCAAATATAAACCTGATACAAAAATTTTGAAGGCGCTCAAGCTTATTTAGCTGGGCCTCAGTAAGATCGAGATAGCTGGTATCGGCATAGTCGAGAATAGGGAGCAAGAGAGCAATTAATTATTCATGAAGATTTTTCCCCTATTCTTGAACTCAAAATTTTGCACTATTTTTATATTTTGCCGTTATGCTTGTGTATAAATCCTTCTCCATTTCTCTTCTCTTTCGTTTCAAATACCATTACCAACTAATCTATTTTTTTACGTTCCGACAAATTTTGTATAAATTAATATTATTTCACATCCTCTATGCTTCAATATTCAATAATTTTACTCCACCAACGTTCAGTACCGAAATAGTATCATATAATAGCGTATTTACGATTATTTTGCATTGGATCACTGACCTCTCATGTCATACGGCAGACGTTTGCCAAAACTCACCCGTCGTGACATTGCTAAAATGTTACTTTGTCATCTATATAACGTTTGATCTGGCCTGTATTCTCGATGTAACACGCTATCGCCGAGTTTCACATTGAAAATCCCGACATAGTAAATCCGATTGCAGCTTAACGTGATTGAGTCCCCTTTCGCAATAACAGTTACTTCGTTGCTGAAATAGCAATCGCTGTTGCTATTGAGTTCCATTTGTTCTTGGTGGTCAGGTTTTGCTTTGTTAAGTAGCTTTACGTCAGTTAATATTTTATTAAATGACAGCCTCTATGGCGGAATTGGTGAACTGTCGGCTGTGAAACGAAAGACCCCGGATTCAATCTCCACACCGAAACAATTTGTCATGCCCACAAGTATATGTTTCAAATATACTACAAAATAAACATAAATATAAGACTAAATTGATCTTAATGTGGGATCAGAACTATGCATGTAACTGTTGGCTTTTATTATTTTATTTTTTATATTTAAATAGCCATTGTTTTTTTTGGAACGAAGTTCCTTATCGCGCGTAGTGAAAGGGGGCTAGACGGAAAAAAATCTCACGAAAAGTAGGCACGAAAAACATTAATTGACAATCGTTTTTTATTTCTTTATTTGAAAATGATGTCATACATTTTATTTAACTCTAATAGAGGCAATAAAATATCCAAATACATATTAACATGTTAAAGGCTATAGTAAAAACTAAGAATACGCTGAAGCCCAAAATTAAGTGGGAAACTTTGTGACAAAATTTCTAATTTTCATCAAATGTCATAAATCAAATTGGTACAAAAGAAACATAAATTGCATAAATATGTGAAAAAAAAACATAATGATAGTGATACCCAAATGATTCTTTTGATTGTGATTTATAATTAAAATTACATAATAAAACCGTAATACATTTATTTTCGATCCTCTTAATAAATTTATTATTATTTACAATTTTAGTTTCTTACCCTGCTGTCAATCATCAACCTAGATTTGACTATGTATATTTGCCAATTATTACTAAAATTGAGACTAATGATTAAGTTTATATTTCATTATATTTGTTATTTTACAAAAAATTGCCGTTAACCACAATGTGTCGTAATTAATTTTGAAGATGGTTGTCCTCCGTGAAGTCGTAGCGCACCGCGAAGGCACAGGATTCGCGGAAGTTGCAGGCCACGCGCCCCTATTGGTCAGACACACGATAACGTGACGCAGCGCTCACGTAATTGGAGGAATAGCCGCGCAGCGCCGGCGCACCGCCAATCACACGTGACGCAAGCCGTCAATTTTATTCTATCTTAAAAAAATAATAATATTACAATTCCTTCACTAATTAATCGAAAGGAACTTCGTTCCATCCGGGTGTCCCTTGACACCACTCAACTTTTTTTAACTTGCGGATATTCTTCGGCCTTTCTTCAACAGTGGACTTCATGTAACTGAAACTGCGGGGTTGCTCTATGCTACAAAACGAAATTCAAACATTTAGACGTTGTAGGCAAAACTGTACAAATGTGCCGAGGTACTCCGCAAAATGTTCGAATCCTCTATGGTAGGTTGTACTATAGACTAAGAGTGGAATGAATGATACATATCATGGAGAATATTATTCAATTTTACCAGTCAAAATCTTATGTTAAGATACAGTGACACACGTTGTGTAAACTCACAAAGATAAAGTGTCTTACGAATCTGAAACTACAATTAATTTTACACCAAAATCCACAATTTCTCAACCTGAACAATATATATGAATACAAAGTATCTTTCCCTAGGTAGAACATATTACATCTAGTTTCAAAGCCAGTTTCATGTTCACTGTATCACAAAACGAGCGTCGTTTTTATTTTCAATTCAATTACGTAGATGGAGAAACTGAACCTTTGTTATCTTAGGCGTTTGTTTTAGCAAATAAGAGTTAATCATGAAATAAAAGTTACAAAGTCCATTTATAAACACTATTTACATTTAAAAGTCCCTAAACACTCACTCAAGTCTTGATTCGTCCATTTAAATGGACAATTTATTATCCCGAATTTTGTAATTATAACAAAATATGTAAATTGTTCAAAGTCGTGCGTGATCTCGCAGGGGAATTTTTAGTAAAATTTTGTTTACCTTGTTACAATTCTGTGGGGAAATTTCGTGTAATTAATAGCAGTGTGATAGTCTGACAAAAGTGATTTTATATTTTTTTTCATCGCCCTGTTTAAATATTTAAATTATATCACTCCAGGTGCTTGGTATCTAAATAAAAATTGGCTATGCCTAAAATTAGAATTTTTAAAATTCTACGTCTTTATTTCATTGTTAACTTAATATTTAATTCCTTGTTTATCAACCTACCTATTTTTTTATTATAAATATCCTTTGGAAGTTTGAATTCACAATTTTTGTCCTTATTCTCAATATTCCATGACCTAGATCCTATCCCACTAGACTTTTGAAAGATATTGTATCTCATGGATATATATCGCTCTTATTCGTCTAAAAGATTCTCAATCTATTACTCATCCTCTGGCTTTATATTGTACTTCTACATATATCTCGGACGGGTTCTCTTTTTTGATTGCATAGTAGTATCGAGAAACGGTTATATTTTATTTTTTACAGACTTCATTACTGTAAAAATGTATATCTTTGTATTTTGGTTAAAGTGATTGGATTTACTATACTAAAACATGAATTAAATAAACATTTGTTGATTTGGTAACATCGATAATAAGTGGTAACTGGTTACCTATATGTGATAATTGTTGTATAAAAATTTAAAACCATGTTAAGTGGGTTTAGTAAATCGAACTTATTTTAAATCATTAGGTACTCCAAATTGATATGAACACAAGAATTGAATTGGCTTTTTTCTTGGATGGATGATTAATAATGAATCCTTGCATTTCAACACTGAAATCAAATATTCTAGAAGATTTTTCTTTGTATCCTAATCTTTACAGCATATGAGAAAATATACATTTTTACATTTGTTTCAAAAGTGAAGGCATTTCCAATAGTTTGCACCAGTTTTTACTGACAGGTCTTCCATATTATGTGGAAGGACGCCTAGGTAGGTGCCACCACAATTTCTATTTCTCCTATCAATCAGTCGGTTAAAAGCACTATTGTGTTTCGGTTTGAAGGAAATTGTATCCAGAGTAACTACAGGATGTAATAAGACTTATTATCTTATGGCTCAGGATGGCAGTGAAATTCCAACCATTGCTTTGTAATTCTTGGCGCTGTTTGGTGTTGCAACTGTCCATGAGCAGTCGTATTGCTTACTATCAGGTGAATTTCATGCTCCTCTCGCAGTACATTTCAATTAACGTTATCCGTGGCAGTATAAAAATATACATAGTTTCAAACTTTCAGTCTCCGTACTAGGTAGGTATGTAAGTACATGAACACAAAAAGAATCCGTATCTACCAAGTCCAAAGCATTGCCGAATAATGAGAAAAAGCATGAATAAAACCAAGCCGATCTGTATTTCAATAGAAGCCAATCGAAAAATGTCTGACGAGTGGCCTGATCAAAACGAGAACGTCTAGCCTTTTTGACCTCAAGAAAACAACTGGGAGACTAATTAATTGTCTTTTTTTGTTGGAATCTGTAAAGTATTACATTTCGTATGTAATGCTTACTCAAACTATTATCGTCGTATGTTTTAAAATCTTGTTTATTTTATTTAAATACATACATATGTACATAAGCTCCCGTCTTTTTTCAAAAGGGTACGCAGTGGTGCTGGTAGTAACCAGTAAACCCACGTTTTGCCTTGTGTGTTCCATCCCACGATTAGATATGGTTCCTTTTTACCATTAGCTATAGAATATCATGTTTACAATCGTTGTTTATACATTAGAAGCTTGATTATAAGCTCCAAGGGTTAGTTATTTATTAAACATGTTTAATGAGTTGTAGAGTTTATTTTCTAAACTAACTAACTAATAGTAATTAAATAGTTTGATTGACAAATGTCCAACTTCTAGTTTATTATAAAGGTCTATAATGAACCTCTTAAAATATTTGAGTAACAAAAGTTAGAACAAAATTCGAAAGCAGAGGTTAGTATAGGACAAATAATTTTAGTTTTGCTTGAAAGACTATATTTTGTCTTCATTTGTTTTGGTCTCACATGGTTTTGATAAACTGATTTGGTCATCAATACGACCACTGCAAAACCAGTGCTAAGCAGCGTTTTTCAAATTTTTACTCCATAGCACGCAACATAGAATTCATTTTAGAGTTTCTAAAATAACGAAGGTAACAAAGTGAATGTTCGAAAATATAGGTGTGCAACGTGCAAGTACACCATTATTACCAAAAATATTTCCGAAATCGATCAAATCGAAGCCTATTCCCCTGTCGGGTATCCTAAGTAACCATCTCTATATATTTTCTGCCTGGTGAATCTTAACGGATAGCCCAATTTGCCACTGCCAAAAGCCATCTGGAACAAATACCTTTTGTCGATTTATGTAAGTCTGTCAATAAATTAGCAGATGTATGTGGCAGGTGGCGACTATAACAATGTTTCGGCTGATTTGTAATCAGTGAGTTGAAAATTATAGGACTTTTTAGTACGGGAAGGCGGAAAAATTTCCTAATATCATATGAAAGTATTTTGTTAAAGTGTTTTACGAGATTTATGAGTTTAACGGATATCATTTGTTATTTTAAGAGAAATTTATAAATTATGCTCCATTTGATAATTTATTTATAGCAATTTGGTTGTATAGGGCAAATTCAGGGAAATTTAAACTTTCACAACGATTCAGCATTAGTTTATGATCAAATTTCCAAGGTCTTCTATTTTTTTGTCTGATAATAAAATTGGATTTGGGATTCCATTCAAAGTCACAGATGATTGCCATTAGGTGATAACTACGATCATTGCCAATAAAATAACCTTTAGAAAAATATGACGAAACCAATAAATAACGATTAAGGCTTATTCATTTTATGTCCACACTCGTATTTTTTAAACACACACAAAGATAAACAAAAAATTAAAATATCAAAAGAGAGATAAATCGTGATCCAAATATTCGTTTATTGCCAAAACTAATTGAGACAGCTTCTTAATGCCATCCGATTTTATTATAGCAAGTGGGTCAACGGAGTTAGAATGATATTTCTAAGATTTAATTTTTCTGTGATTTCGTCATTGGCCACCTATTTTTTGTCAAAGATATCACTGTTGGGTTTCGATTTCAAGGAGAGCTCGCGATCGCGTTTTTAGATTGCCAGTATTGCATTCCAGTGACACCGTAACATCGCCCATTAAATGTTGGAACGACACCAACAAAAAATATCAGCTTAGCTTGTTTCAAAATAGTGACCGATAGTATATGCCGTGAATCATAACTGAATTCATTTTTAATGTTAGGCTATTTTCACTGTGATTTATTAGATTTAAATAACTTAATTTCATCAATGGCATCACCAAAACTTAGAATAAATTAGAAGGCCCAAAAGAGACGCAATGACTAAAGCCATTAAAAATAAATCAGAAACCAAAAATATTCAAACCATTAAAAATAAATCTAAACATGACGAAGTAAACAACTCACGATGTAGCCAGCAAAAAACGTGATCAAATCAAAACCGACAGTTTCAAACACGTAGAACAGCTGTTCTGAATGTCGCAGCACCGAACATAAAACAACATTGTCGTACGAGATTTTTTATCGTTAAACGTAGTTTGTGTCCTGTTTAAGAGCTGGTGATAAAGGTTTGGGATTTGTTTAAGTATTTTTTATTATTGTTTAACATTTGTTTAGTAAATTGTTTAGGCTCATTAAAAATATTATTTTTCTTTGTAAGGATGTGACCATATTCCATATTTACCATCATCGTATTAGGGGTACCTATTTAGCGAATCGTAGAATGTATTAACAGTTTTTATAACAGATGAAGGCTGAAGCAGAATAGGAGCTCATTGGTGAACACGACCTTTACTATTGAATATACTCGTATTATAATTCTTCTATGCATATATATCCCAAGATTGCCTGGAAGAAATTCCCCGATACGATAAGACCGCCTTTTGTACTTTTTTATTTTATTATTTATTTATTGTAGCTAGTTCTATGTATGGTGAAAAAAGGATAAATAAATGTTAAATTTTTAATTGAAATTAAATAGTAGTGTGCCTGAATACATTTTTAAAATCTAAAACTCAATAGATCGTCGTCAAAGAATCAAACAACGACAGCTACAAAAAACTTCATTTAAGTGTAAAAAACTGATATAACAGGAAAATACTATACTACTAATAATCTTGTCAGTAATAAAAAGGTAATCCTGTAAGGAGTTACACTCTAAAGCAAAATGCATATAAATAGCTAAAACAAAGAATCGATGGCATATGAAATATAGAGAACCTTTCACATTTCATATTAAGACGTGTGACAATAATTCGACTTTGAGGATATGTCCTTATCCATGAACTAAATAATCCACTTGTAATCCTCGGATGGGATGGAAATATTTTTCCACGACACTGCGCGTATCGAAAATAAATAAACACGGAATAAACAGTATATATGGGTAAATACGAAATCTTTATGCGATGAGGAACTGAGTACATTTGTGGATTATGTTGCCATGGTAAGATTTATTTGCTTTCAAAATATTGTGAACCTTTTAGATGAAATGTAGCTTTATGTTGTTTTCTTTTTATAATCATTTCTACTGGAACATCTCTCTCGTTATTCCTATTCAAAATCCAGACTGCCATTACTATGCAAAATTGAAAATTTATCCATTTGCGATATAGATCTAGATCGTCTTACAATATTCCGGTAATTCGAAACTTCCAAGTGTTTATATCTGAGAGTTAATTTAGCTCTTTGATTTCGGTTTTGAAGTTTCGAATTGCTTTTAACATGGCTTTAACTAAATGCCTTTGTAAATTTGGTTCAGAAAATACACCTCAGAAATAAAAGCCTTTTGATGAATCTCGAAAAAATGTTTAGCAAATATTCCTAATTCTCTTGGTGCCACATTTAGAAAAATTAAATAGTAATTTGTTACGTAAGCCTGAAAAATTACCTAACGAAAATATGTTTGAAACCCAGTGCCTTTTTATATAACAAATAGGTCTAGCTTGTAGATAAGAAATATAAAGTAAAATACTTGTGTTGCAAGTTGGGATACGAGACTGTTCATTGTTTTCATTTGAAAATGTTCTTTCTGTTTTCTTTTACTTATGACGCAGATTTAGTTTAATTTCATTTTATGTTTTTTATAGAATGAATAGAAATCAATAAGGACAAAAAAGTATCCTGTTAGACATTTTTTAATATAATATATATGGTATATGGTTGTACATGGAGGTCAACACTTTTCCCCGCTTTTAGGTCTATAGTTATAATATTATGTCAAATGTATTTAGTCCCAATTAACCCTTTCCTATTCCTATACATTTAGGTTACCATTCTACTCCTCATTTGATGTGCTGTCACATCCATAATCCAAGCGTTATAGAGAATCATGAGTGGTAGTCAAGAAGGTGGCAGTGATCACTTTACATCAGTTGACGTCTTTGCTCGTTTGCTGGACTAGTGCAATATATATAAATACTATAATATTATATTAACTGTTTTCAATATTAAAAACATGTAACATAATTTTTTGCGTTTCTGTGATAATGGAGATAGCCAAGTTCAAAAATATTTGACGTTTACTTCAATTTCTGAAATGTAACGTTGGCAATAATCTATTATCATTTAAACCTGTCTGATAATATCATACATTTAAAAAGTATAATTATTCATTGTTCCATGTAGTATCAATGTTTTCTTTTATAATGCCAATGATATTTGAATACACACTATCACGTTACTGTCATGAATCAAAAATATTAAGTGTGTCACTGGATATTATTTTCAAAGCGAAAATAAATAAATATTATGCGCAGTTGGAATTGGCGTAATGGTATATTCCGTCACTTGTTATTCCAAACATCTGTTTTTGGTCTTTTCCCGTTTTCCTTTCATTAAATATCGTCTTTATGGTAAGGCAGTTGTACAAACTAGAAGTTTCGCTATGAAGTCTAAATATTGTTTGATATGTATGTTTGTTACGACGCGACGTGGTGAATAGACGTGTAGATATAGGTATAAAATTACTCTTCGAACATAATATTTTTGGTAAAGCATTCTCAAATACTAAACAATCGTTCGGAATTAATTAAAATAATAAATAAATAACACCCAACAGTCACATACATAGTCCTGACCCCACACTAAGATCTAGTCTTGTGTCGTGGGTATCAGGAACTACGAGAGACTTTTCGGTCTCACAAACACCCAGACCCGGAAGAAATATTTGTGGGCCACACAAACATTTCTCTCGATGCGGGGATCGAACCCGCGGCCTCTCGTTTCACAGGCGGCGTCTAACCGTCAGCGCCACGGAGGCTGTCCGCAATTGGTTGCATTTTTTTTATTTCCAAACACAGTCTGTATTCTTACATATTTAATTTTGTTTTTCTTTCGACATTATATTGTTTATGTATTAAAATGGCAATTTTAATATCGAATTTAAATACTTAGTTGTTATGCTGCCATGAACATCGCAGGAAGACTCTATTTTGGAACCCCTTTTATTTGCATAACTAGCAAACAGAACAATTACATTATTATATATGAATATTGATTCTATAGAAGACTTCGGAAGTTGGGTTAAAGTACGTAACATAATCAACTATTCAAACTTCGTATACATGTTAATTTATACCAATATATTGATGGTTAATCATATATCAACTTTCAATGAGTCTCAACTCTCTATTGAATTAAGTTTGAAGAGTTTAAAATATACTTCCAAAAACCGAAATGAACTATGTTTATGGGTGATAAGTCTCTCATAATAATGAGAGAGAGCGCTTGGGTATGTATCACCGTAATGTCTATTTCACCCGCCAATCGGCAGTGTAAATGCACTGTTATGTACCAGTTTGAAGGACATTGTAGTCAGAGTAACTACTGGTCGTATTAAGACTTAACAGCTTATGTCTCAGGATAGCGAGCGTAATGGATTGCCTAATATAGTTTGTAATTCATGGTGTTATTTGATTTTGTAACTGTCCATGACCATCATAACGCTTAACATCAGCTGAATGGGGTCTCTAGTCTCGCTATTTCATATCGCCTGGGTGATATTTACATTACACTTCATCTTCACCTTTACTTCAAGTGTTTAGAGTTTAGTCCACCACGCTACTGACATATTGAGACTAAATATCTTATGTCTCAGGATGGTGAGCGCAGTGCCATGCCAAGCATTGCTTTATAATACAAGTCGTTGTTTGGGTTTTCATAAACACACTAGGTTCATTAGCGGTCGTATTGCTTTCCATCAGGCGAAAGACATTCTCGTCTAGCCATTTTCTGCAATAAAAAAAAATAATCGTATAAGTCAAGGCATTGTTGACTTATATTATTTGTTATGTTGTTATGTGCATGTTAACTTATATTGTATTATTTATTTAATTCAATATATATTTTTTATTGAACAGTGCAAACAAATCCTTTAAACATAATAACAGTAAATACTGTGATTGTGATTCAAAAAGAAAAACAAATAGTATTTCAATAGCGCGGCTGAGCTAACAAACGCATCTTACAAATTTATTTATGAAAACACGTCGTAAGGCGCTTAATTATAGTACTATACAATGTTTAAATACTAAGAACATTTGGGAATGGTAGAGCCACGCTGTTTTCAGTCATAATTCAATGGGCAGGTTCGTCCGGAACGATGCTGCTGTCTTACAGGAGATCGACGTCAAGCGACAGTTTTGCGTGTTTCGTTCGATGACTAAGAATGTCGGATGCCCATTACCCCTTCTACTGGTGGTAGGTCTCTCATATGTGAAAGCTCGCCCGGGTAGTTACCACCGCAATGCCTATTTCTCCCGCAAACAGCAGTTTAAATCCGCTGTTGTGTTTCGGATTGAAGGACATTGTAGCCAGAGTAACTATTGGACATATTGAGACTGGCAATAAAAAAAACCTTTAATCTTCTTCCATTCTTTTTCCTTCCCTCTTTCCTCCCGATTGAAGTGCCGACAACACTTTCATGTTCCAAGCGTTGTGGATGTTTATGGGTAGCAGCACAGAACAGTTGAATATGGTTAGAAAGGCAATAGCCGTCAAATTGTATGAAAACCAGCGTCGTCGTTTTCGGAACACAAAACCTCAACAAAATCCAATATATAAAGCTTGCAATAGTCGATTTAAAGTATCGATAAAATTATGGAAATATGTCTTTGTTATAAGACCGGAATTTATTTTATAGATATGCTTAATAGTTTTTTCTGATACAGTTATTTCATTAGTATTATGTCAATAGGCGGAAAATAAATGAGACGAGTATTAAAAATTCATTTTAATTTGTATACTATTTTACAAATCTATATGTACAGGATTTTTAAGATTTTTAGCTGTGTGTGAGGTATTAACATTTTTACTATTGGAAAGGCATACATATAAGCAATTATTATAATCAAATTACGATTTTTTACGTCAATAGATTCAGTGGTTTTGATTTTTCATACAATATTTAATTATTTCATCGCCATGATACTGTTTTTCCATAAGCGTTGCACGTAATTATTTTTGGTTTGTATATTACTTATGATCCAGATTTTTTTATTGTCTTCCGTTTCACGAAAATGAATACTTAGAACAAATCGTACTGGATTTTGTAGGAATCCAGTTGTCTCTACCTATTGCCTTTATCGACTCACTCTTGGAAACGTATAAATGAATAAGTTACTATATTATAATGTATTTTCACACAAAAATATGTTGTTCTCATGTTGGCAGAGGTATGAAATCAGAACATAAGGATAGGTCGTCAACGTTATCAAACGTTACTACAATTTAAAATGACTAAAAACTAATTTACGAGTATAGGAAATCTATAACTACATCGATATAGTTACTATGTACAAGACTACAACACTACGTGACATGTGCCAATTTTCGCTGTTGACATAACAAAAATGAGTCGTATGCAATGCGTAGGAACTTGGCATTCGCGAGCATTGTATGTACGCGTAATCAGCAATGTATATTTTTGATTTATCGTCTATCATATTATCGAATTCTTCAAAATGTCGTAATTAATAACCGCAATTTTGGAAAATACAGGTGAAAATCAATAAAATCGGGTTGAATATTGGTATGGAATTCCTCCTCTATTGATATTTGATGCTTTACTATTGGAGATGCAAGATAAAATAGCACAAATCTGCATTTTTACTCTATTTCGCCGGAGCACCTCTCTCTAAGGCATTTCGACAGCGACTAATTTGACAAATCATCCGTTCCGGGGCAGTGGTGCTTTTTATGCACCACCTTGCGACGCGTCAAACGCTTTTATTTCCCTTCTAACTATATTCATCTGTTCTGTGGGTAGCAGTGATCACTCACCATCAGGTGAACTGTTGGCTCGTTTGTCTAAGAAATAAAAAAATAACATTTTAAGACAAATTACAAATGTTTCTGCTCTGGGCTAAACCAAGGTTCTTTAATAATAGTAATATCTCTCCGGTCAATATAATTATATGGAACTATTCGAAACAGGATACGCAGTAGTAAAATTAGCTGGCGGTAAATCTGTAAAGGACACATTGTACTTCATTTTATGTAAACTAATATTATGAGGAGGAAAGATTTGATTGGTTGTTTGCATTGCAGAGACTCTGAAACTGTTGGACCGATTTGGAAATTTTTTTCACCATCAGCTCCTATTTTATCTCTCATGAACATAGGCGATATAATATTTACAAAAAAAGTGTACTTTCAGTCAGGCGGAGCCAGGCCAAGCTGCTATATGTATATGTTATGGGCCAAGTGATTAATGCGGGCAGTATTCATAATGCCCGGGTAGTATGAATATTGGCGAGCCATATCGGGCCAAGTGATAAATTACAGTCTAAACTCACCTATTTATCACATTGCCCGGGCATTATGAAAATGGCTACATGATGATCGGGCAATGTGACTAATAGGTAATTTTTTACGGAGTGCGCTGCCGCATTGTCGCATCTGCGATAGACCCATAAATTAGAAAAGTTGAATTGATCTGCTTATGTTTAGTTGTTTTTTAACGTTCGAAACATTATCTTCAGAAGAAAATTAGTGTACCAACTTTATGGATAAGTTAGGTCGACTGTGCCCCAAAACCGACTCGGAATACCCCGACTTCACGTAGTCTTTTGGCTACCGACCCTAAAGTGTAAATAAAAAGCCGGAGGCGTGGAGCGAGAGCAGCCCCCGCCCGCTGTAACGAAGGATAGGCAACCGTGCGAGCCGTAGCGGCGAAGTTGCGGAGGTGGGCATGGGTGCCTATCTTTTGTTACGCAAGGGCGAAGGGGCTGAACTTCCCGTAGCGCCGGAGACGATGCAGAAGCTAATTTGTTTTGACAAGTGTTTTAAGGGTTAGGTTGCTATAATAGATATTTCTCAGGAATGATGTGTTACCTCTTCATGGGAGTGGTACCAGGGGAGTTGCGACACTCCCCTCCCCCTCCACTCCTCCCAATCTACCCTCTCGTGCTGTGAGCCGTGTTCCTGATATCCACGACACAAGACTCTATCATTGTGGGGTCAGAACTATGTATGCGTCTTTTGGGTGTTATTTATTTTATATACGAATGAAAAACATCATACCACTTACCGTCTAATTAGATATCCGGGTAGCACAAACATCACACTAGACAAAACAAAAAAGCTTAAAATCACCCAGTTTCAATGACGCCAAGTAGATAATTCCTAAATTGTACACAGCATTACTAAAATAGTCATTGTATTTATAATTTTATTTCGAAAAAAACGTTAATAAACGCAACTTAGTTGCTTTGAAAAACGGCTTATTTAATAACGTAAAGGTCATCGGATCCACGCTATCTATTTTAAAATAAAATACATTAAGTTTTATTCCCAACAAACATTACGAGAATTCTTTTAATTAACATTTAATGAGTCATTTATTCCACCATTGTTTTATCTATTTTCATTATAAGAGCCTTCTTATATTATTCACTGCCTGCAACATTAATCAAGGCAAATTAAAAAAAAACAAATAGTCAACGTTCTCAAAGGTGAAAAAACTCATTTATTTACACTTAATTATATAATTCAAACAAAGCATCCAACGAGATCACATATACTTCAGTTCGGTATTTAATGACACCATTTTACCATATTGTCGGCGTCTAAACACAGCTAATGTATTTGTACGAAAAATAGGCTCTTCTTACCACTCAAAGATTCCCGATTCCTTTGTTGCCATTCTTAAGGCGGAAACATACTACTGAAATGCCACGTGATGCGACATAGGTCGAATCAAATCAAATCGTAGTATTATCTATAGCCAGAACCACACTGTAAGCTTCGCATATTCGCAGTATGGTTTATACAAAATATGCTATAACCATACACTAATAGATTTACAGTTGGGACGTATACCGTGAATAACAGAAACAGCTACTATTGCAAAATTCATTTTCAAAACCACTCATAATTACAATAATTATATTGGCGCCAGAATATATTTAGACAACTCTAGCCTACAACACCACGGAAGTTGTGAAAATATTTACATACTTCACGATATTAAAAATACATTTACAATTGAAGTTCACGCTAAAGGCGCTGTAATCATTCACCATTAGTTTTTTCCTGCTATTTATGTCACCAACAGTTTTGAGGATACTTTGTATGTAACTGAGGGGCGTGATTAATTATGTTCTGACACAAGCCCACAGAGTTGGCGATGAAATATGTAGGTATTACTTTGTTAATCTTACCAATTTACTATTTAGAATATTTGTTTAGGTTAGTATATTATGAAATCTTTAAAAATGATTTGTTAAATTAGGGAACGTTTACCGAAAAACTAAGTTTATGAAAATTTTAATTTTTCATAAGTTTTATTTATATTGAATACTATTTTTAACCGACTTCAAAAAAAGGAGGAGGTTCTCAATTCGACTGTATGTTGCTTTTTTTTTATGTTTTTAATATTCAAACAATTTATTCGCTAACGCTCAATATATTTTTCAAATAGAACTTATATATTCAATGATTGAAGTGTTAGTTCTATAAAATAGCTAGCGCAACTAAAGCCTTCAAATCTTTCTGGGAACTCAAACACTTTAAAAAATAATCTTACTTTTACTGATGAACTTTGAAGATCGACAAATTATTGCGTATTCTTTTGTTCTGATAACCAACCATCAGGTGACCCTACCATCACCCACAACTCCTTGCTCAATCACTTTCCAAATATAATATAATTCTTCACAGTTCTAAATACTTTCTATTTCATAATGATATTAACGTAAAAACTTGGCACGCAAGTTGAACTGTCAAACTCCGCACTTCTTGGCGTTTGTCCGCGCAATAAATCGTCAACGTTTGATATATCACATGCGCTTCTCTGGATTTTATTATTCCGCTGCATTGAGTGGCGGTGTTTGGAACGCTATTTTAGTTTGTTGGTTTGCCCGCTTGATTATTTTAACCTTTAATGAATTAAACTATTAGTATTGATGAGTTTGTTGTCTTTAATTCTAATGTTACTAACTAGGTTAACCAACATTTTAAGAGCGTTTACACCTTGGGCGCAAACTCAACTATAGGTATTTCTTCGTTAATTTCACGCACATAAGCGACCAAAGCTGTGTGCGTAGAGCTGCCGCGTCGGCTCGCTATACAGTCAGCTCAACCAACTTTGAATTTCTCAGCAAAATCCCTCCATAAGGGTCTTATTAGTCTGATAATATTTTTATTTTCATCTTATATTTAGTGATTGCCATTTAAAGCCTAAATAACGACACTTGTGTTCAGTAATCCCTATAGTACTCACAAATTATCCATCAATCTATAATGTTTTCCACCAAAATCCCTAGATGACAACCTTTTCTAAAATTAGTACTAATTATTTTTCCTTTAAATTGTTTATTGGTGGCTATTAACTCATTTAAAAAGTCCTGTTTTTAAGCCAAAATGCGCGCGGAAGGTATAAACGCTCTTAATATAAGAGATATTAGACTATAAAGAAAAAACTAAAGTTATGTTGGGAACAAAGACTTTTTATTTCTCATTAATCACTTGTAGTAACCAATAATTATTGTGCTTCGTTTTAACATCGAATAAAAATATGTGTGAAAATTCCGCAGGTGTGTAAGATTTCGCACTATTGGTATGTTTACTAAACTAAGCTAGCTCAGTTGTTGCTTAATAAAGTCGAAAGATATAAATATACATGTAAATAAATAGCACCCAATAGTCTCATACATAGTCCTAAGCTCACGCTAAGATCGAGTCTTGTGTCGTGGGTATCAGGAACTACGCGAGACTTTTCGGTCTCATAAACACCCAGATCCGTATTAAATATTTGTGGGCCGCACAAAAAATTCCCTCGGTGCGGAGAAGAATTTGCATTGAATTGATTTCGAAAATTCGTTCCAATGATAATGGTCCTGATGTTCACTCTATTCAATTTTAAAATTTTATTTGGTAGAACTCTATAAAAGTACACCTAAACATAGCTACATTCAACCAATACTCGCAACTATAGATATTTAAAATAATGGTTGATTATTTACAACTAAGAGCATCGCGTTATTTTTGTAAATTGCATTTCGTTTTAGTAAAAATATTGAAAGCATTGCGTCGTTTTAGTTTAAGTTTTAATACGGTTTTCCACGTACACAATTCATTTAACGTCCAGTAAATTTATCTTTTAACATGTTTTTAAAGCGAATAATAAAAATAGCTGTATTGAATTCAAACATCTGCTGGAAAAATGTTGCGTTACTTTAAAATGATCTATCTTTTTCTAGTCGCCACGTATATAATATATATTTTTATATGTATGTATGTTTTACCAATGCCGTTGAAATTGTACATATTTTAGTGATGGCTATGCCAAAATAAGTCCAGTGTTATTCTTCAGTATGGGAAATTCAGATACTTTCTGCATTTCATTGCGGGATATATATTTTCTATTATGGAAGCTAAATACATTTTATTTAACCCTAGTTCTCCCCATTATCTTAAAGAACGTTTTGATTACCTTCATTGCTCTCATTCTCGTGCTTTAAGATCGTCAGAGAATCTGAAATTAAAGACTCCTAAACACGGCAGTGTTTTCTTTGACGGATCTTTTACCGTTCAGGCTGTTCGCTTGTGGAACGCGCTGCCATTGACAATTCGACAGGCGCCTTCGCTGAACGTCTTCAAAAATAAATTAAAAAATCATTTTCTTTCCAAATTATCTCATACATAGTTCCTAGTCTGTGTTTTATTTTATCGATCTTGTGTTATATAACATGATATAACGTATGTATTAGTTTAATATTTGTATCATATATGTGTATGTATTTATAGGCTTTGTTTTTTTTTTATATATATTTTTTCTTCCTAATCATTATTGTTATAAGTTACGCACACAAAAAAAACACCCACTATTATTTTTTCTTTAATGTCCTATTCTATTGCTATATGGTTGTCTGGAAGAGATCGCTATTAGCGATAAGACCGCCAGTTGCTCACTATTTGTAAGTTTTTCTATTTTTTTTTTTGTTATTTTATATTATGTGGTGTTCAATAAAGTGTTGTGTATCTGTATGTGTATCTAAATGTCAATGCAATCTCTGATATACCCTGACAAAAAATGAGCAAAAGTAATTTGCATAATCTTCGAAAGGGTAGCTCTAACTTTAATATCTTAATAAAATCTTGACCGTTCGAGTAAAATGGTGAATATAATCCGCTTTCATTTGTCGCTTCAGTGAGGCGTCGTCCTTCCAATCTTTATTGAATTTCGGCACCCCCTAATGATGTTAGTGCGGGCGGGGCTTCTCAAAAATGTCTTGGTAACCGCAAATTCAATACTAATGAATGGGTTTCTAGTAATGTGGCTTTACTTTAACTGTTCCCTATTTATGTACATAATATAATATTATGTATATATTCATAAACTTACTACATATAACATGTATACGTACATATCATCACGCCGTATTGCTAGAAAGGGTAGGTAGAGGTGCTAGCAGGATATCCTCGTTTCGCCTTCTGTGTTCTATCACACGATATTGGGTCTGTGCCTGTCGCCATATTTGACCCAATTCATGACTCCGGGTTGATAAATCAATACTAGAAACCCGACGACGATTAACTAAACGACCCAAGATTCGGAGACGAGACTTCAGTATTGTAGTCGCACTAAAATACAACTGCGCCCTCGAGGTAGTCCGTTTATTTATGTCTTTATATGCAATACTTTACATAGGATTTTCTTAATGGTAAGACTGTTCCTTTGTTTTTCATTGCATAGTTAGTATCTTGGAACGAAGGTCTTGGTATGTCTCTGTATGATTTCATTTAAATTAAGTAACTTATTACATTTGCTGTTGTTTTGCTTTGTAAGTGATTAGGTATATAAAGCTCGCTAAAAGTCTGTGCTTCGTCGTATGCCGGGTCGGTCACATCCCTATAGCATGGTTGAGGAGGCCGATAGCTGGCACATGCGTCATACTAGTGAACGGGTAATGCTTGCGTAGATTGGTCTGTCCGATTTGTTTACATTGTAACGGGTTGATTGATGGATTACATAAGACTTTCGCGATTATTCACTGATTTGGCGAAAACGAGTAAACTGATTCTTCGTTCTGGGAGACTTCGCTTCACTCAGCCATATTAATTATAACGTAAACATATTTGTATCAAAAATATTTATTGTAAATTTATAAAAAAAATATTAATTAACTGCTCTGATTTAAACCAACTCGTAAATTTTGTAATAATCACTACATTGTAAACTGATTCTGAAAAAGCTACACTAGAGTTCGTTGCCCGTTCTTCTCCAGTGAAAACCGCCTTCCGAACCGGGTGGTAGTTAAAAAATGACTGAATTTAAGCGATGTTGAACATATTAAGGATTTAATAAATTATATCCAACTAGAAAACAGGTAACCTATTCGTAGGTAAGTGATCACTGCCACTCATGGACATCCTCAAAGCTTGGATCATGGGTATGTTACCAGCCCATCAAATTCCTGCCAATTTGGAGTGGGAGAGATTAAGGATGGGAAGGGTTGGGGTATTTTGCACCTAGTAATCTCACTCAACGAATGAAACGCTATAGAGTGGAGCTAAGCTTATAATACCTTTATATAAAGTGATAATTAATATGTGTAAGGCAATTAATTTAAATTAGTAATCGTCAGTATTATTTGTTTCTATAAAGTGAAGACAAAAATTAACAAATACATTTTCTAACGAATTTTTCGACCAAAATAATGTAACCTTGTTTGTACGAATTATCTTGATTCGCATTTTTTCCACTCGCCCAAATGAAGTTGGCCAAATTTAATTAGATAACCATCTTGGCCATTATTGTGAGACTTTTGTATGAGCCTTGTTTTGGGTTAAGTGATTTTTTTGGTCCTAATTTGGTTTTGTTTATTTGCGTTAACCACAATGGTTTTCTTTGTTGCAACTTGTTTTTTTTTTCTATTGCATAGATCCGGCAAATGAGCAAAAATGATGGTAAATAACTAACACTGTCGCCTATGAATATCCAGAACGCTTAGATCATGGATATGATGCCGGACTATCAAACCGCGAGGAGAGAGAGGTAGGACACAGGATCGGAAAAAGAGAGTGATATTCAGCACCCAGCAATCTAGCTCACGGTACGAAATGCGATACCAAAACTGCTCCCTCACGTCGATTTCCTGTGAGATTGTTTTATCGCCCTGGACAAGCCTGCCCATTCATGGTGAGACATGGCTGAGAACAGCCGGGCCCTGCCACTTTTAATTTCAATACTTTGTTTTTATTTAAATATGTTAATAGTGTATCTTAACACCTGAGTATTATTTTTTAGTTTTTGTTACAATGTTTTTTTAGTTTTCGCTTGTATTTTATAAAAATATTAAAACACAAAAAATGAACTCATTTATAATTGGGGTTGGTTAATGTCCAAAGCGATAATACACTTTAGCCGACCTAGGGATTGAAACCCGAGACTCCGATTTGTAACCATATCGTGATACAACTACGCCACCAAGGCAGTCCGTTTTCATACCATGTACAAAACAATAAATATAAGAATCGTGACATTTGTAAGTAAAACTGATAGTGTACATAATATATTGTTGTACTGTCATTAACACATATTACCATCATAAATATGTTTAACACTTTCTAGACGTTTTATCCAACAAATAAATATTAGCATAAATTGAGAGTTTGAAAGAATAAATACTTAGGACAAGGTGGCCGACCTCTTAATCACTATCCAATGTGTCTGCAACAACCATTAAAATATTTTTGCATCGAACCCACATAAGAGGGGATTTAAAATCGTATTTTCAGATGTAGCATTTATGCGCTATTTAAACAGTCAACATAATTTGTTATATTTTTAAGGAGTATTACTTTTTAATGACAAAGCCTGAAGACCGATCGGTAGTTCATAATCTTTTTTTATTGACATGAATGGCGAGATGAGCGATACGAGCGCTCATGAACAGTAGCAAAACAAACAACACTGAATAATAAAGCAATACTTGGCATTCAACGGCGCGTGCCATCCTGAGATATAAGATGGTAAGTCTCAATATGTCCAGTAGTTACTCTGGCTACAATGTCCTTCAATCCTTCAATCTGCTTGCAAAAGCCTATTTAATAAGAATATAATTCACTTATCCATTAGAAATTATATCATTCCTTATCTGGGTAACATATACTCGTATTATCGTCATCGAGCTACGATAATCGCAGGTTAAAAGTACGCTTAATGGAATCAGTGCGTAATAAGGCGCCTTTGACTCAGTCGGTGACCATTATTCGCTCATTATGTGTTCAGAACATATCGCTTCTAATAATGTTTAATCAATAATAACTCGACGAGGACAGGAGACGTGTGAGTGAGATGGTCTTATGGACGATTTGATCTCGACTTTTATATTAGTAGATGTTAAGGGCTACTGTAAAAGATTTTCAACGTTTTTATGCTTAGTCTAACATTTAATGATTTTTTTAAATGTTATTTTTATTGTAATATAAATTGAAGAGAGAGTATTTAAATGAATTTGTATTTTATCTCTTGCTTTAAGTATGTATGTGTATCAGCTTATATACGTCCCAGTGCAGAGTACGGGCCTCCTGTACAATCGAGAGTACGATTAAGAGTGGTTAGGCAATAAAGTCCACCACGCGCAATGGCCTAATGCTTGTAGTCAGACTTTACATACCATAGAAATATTTATGAATTGCTTTGGTACCCAAGTTTCCTAGCAATGTTTTCCTTTACGGTTTTGCTTTATGTAATTTGAGAAATATATCAGCAATCGGTAACTTTTAACGAAGATATGACAACATGGTGGGTAAAAATTGCACCCATACATTTGTATGCTACTAGTGTAGTGAGTCCATCTTGCTATAAATATAAATTCATATTACCCTTAGTACAAGTTTTGTTTATTTTTATTTTTCATGATATTTTTCGTTTTATATGGCCATAGGCCTGTAGTTAAATCCACTTTTCTGTGAAAAACAAAGTGATAATTGTTTTTAATATTAAGTATTTTAATTTGTTTTACTGCAACATATTCTTATTTACTTTGGTGTAAATTAAAAGTATATAAATAATTAAATAAATAAAATATAGGTCTCGACCTCTTCTGATGAGTCATGGGAACTATATGATCATGATACATACTTCACAATCATATTAATGCATGTCATTGTTATTCTATGAATACTGCTGTGGCTTAGGTGTGACATCACGTACTCATATTGACTTTCCCAAGTGCATGCCATTAGGCGTAATTAAGCATTTATACACAGCAGTTTCTACAGACTTTACTACATAATGCATAAGTGCGAGGACGCAACTTCGCAAGAGTTAAATGCGTTAGGTTAATAGTTTTGAAGTTGCAAAATATGTGAATACATCAGCAAATAGTTTTTTATAACATTGAATAGTGGAACAAGCATGCCATTCGCGTGATGGTAAGCGATACGTCTGCGCATGGGCAATATTAAAAAAATCAACACCGTGAATTACGAAGCAATGCTTGGCATTCCAATGCGCTCGACATCCTGGAACGTTAGAATGTTAAGTTATGCCTGTTAGTTACTCTGGCAAGAATGTCCTGCTTGGTGGGAAAAATAGACATTACGGTAGTACCTGCCCAGGCGGTATTTCACATATGAGAGTCCTACCACCAGTGATAGTATGCAAAATATAATCTTATTTATATAAACATTGAAAGACGCGGTTTAAGCTAGAAGCAAGGGTGAAGACTAACCATCAAGCATCACGTATGTAGGTAGCATGTATGCTTGTTTTTGCATAATAACCCCAGTGTATGTGAGCTGAACATAAACTAGTAAAACAGAACACAAAATAAGATAATGGTCAAGCTTCCGTGCCCGGTGTCAATTTTTTGCGTGTCACTGGACTAACAGTACTTGCAGAATATGTGTGGCAGACAACAATTATGAAATTAAATATGAAATAAAATTTTATTTTATACATCAAACGTTCAATAAAACCAAAATGCATTAACGGCCACTCAATAGACTAACATCAATTCCCATTTGTAATAGCAATAATTCCCCCGTATTTATCGGGAAGCGTAATTTTAAATTCCGTTTGATTAATACGATTTTAATGGCGTCACTCAAAGTTCCCGTCTGTGAGCGCATGCGAATTGCAGCGGTGTTGCAATCGCGGTATCCGAAACATATATAACTAGTAGGTATTATAGGTATTTATAAGGATTTACTGCTTTTAGTAAATGTCCCGATTCTTAAGAATAATAAATTAAAGGAGGTCGGTGACATAGAAATACTATAGATAGAACAGAGATCTTCAAACGAGGTTAAAAGAGAGTACTGTCCTTAAGGTAGGCAGCGAGTTTGTTGTGCTGGATCCCTGGCATTGCGAAGGTCCATGAGCGGCGGTAAGCGCTTAGTATGAGGCGGACCGCATCTTCGACAGCCGGCTAAAGACTAATAAAAAAAAACAAACAACAACTTTCTTTACTTAATCGTGGTATACTGGAACACATATGGCGAAACGCGTTTGTCCTGGTAGCGCCTCTACCTATTGTGAGAAAGAGGCGTTAGTTTATGTATGTATGAAATATTGAGGAAAAAAAATATAAGCGATCGCTAATGTATGTTCTTGATTTACTTTTAACGTTATCGCTTAACGAGTCTTTAAGTAGCGGTTCTGAAAATTATTTACAAAATTTTGAACGTATGTGACGTTTATCAACCTCATTAACTCCATGCAGTAGATTAAGGTGCCTACTCCCTTGATATTTTTTATCAGGATGGCAGTACGTAGGACTTTTTATTATAAACAAAATTATTTCGTATTTAAGTAAGCAAAGTGTCGGACACCCGCCTAGAAGTTGGACGGAGGAACTAGCTAAGGTTGCACGAAGTCGATGGGTGCAGGCCGCTTAAAAAACGTCGATGTGGACATCCTTGAGAGAGGTCTATGTTCAGCAGTTCCTGTGGCCGAAATTATGATAAAAGGTAAAGGATCACATTGCTTCAGTTCTTTGCAAGAGTAACATCTACTATTGATATCCGTGATGAGGATGGGCAGAGAAAACCAAAAAGTAATTATAATTCATGTACCATCCTTGAAGACTAATATCGTACGTACTACAAGCTGAAGTTATGACTATATTCAGCAGTAGCTTGTCTCTCATAATACAAAACAAACAAATGTCTTTTAAATTAGGATGATTTAAAGGCAGTTTTAAATAACAGCTGTCATACGTAAAAATTGTATGAAACACTGTCTGGTGTGAAATAAAGAGCGAAGGCCGATTGGCTGCTCGCCTCTTTGGATACGCTTGGCTAAAGATTTGTCACGTTTACATTTCTGTCATTGGTATGGTGACCACACTGAACAATAATTAGGATTTTTTAAATCTTAATATTTGAAACATATTATTCAAAAACCAGGTTAGGCACTTTTATTTTATTTAATGCCTTTATACCGTTCGGCCGCAAAGCTTATAGTAAAAGATGTGAAGGAAAATAAGATAAAACATTATAATTTATATATGAATTTGACTTCATGATTAAAATTCAAACTAAATTTTAATAATTGAATATTTCAACACAAGATTCACACAAAATTATTCCATCAAAGAGTGGAATTGTATTCCTCACTGGTCTATGAGAGGTCTTATCGCTTACCATCAGGCAAATGGCATATTCGTCTCGCCATTCATAAAAAAAAAATAAGAACGCAATTCTCATAATAGTTTTCCGTCAAAATTGCTAAACTAGTTGGGAATAAATGGTCGTGAACTAATACGAGTCATTTGATAAAAAAATACATTTAAAAAATATACGATATAAATATACGATTTTTAAGTGTTCGTTATTTAACTTTCAAGGCCCTACAACTGTAATTAAACTCGGAATAATTAAACCATCGGTGATTCTCATTACGATATTTACGGACTTAAGAGTGCAATTCTCAATCGGGAAATAATTTAGGAACTATTGACCCTGTATATAAAGATTTTTAAGTGTCGTCTGACTTAAAGAGAACGGTTAAAAATCTATTGTAATAATTTCCGGTAAAATTCTGTCAACTGAGGTTTAATTGTTTTTACTTTTTCTTCAATTTATACGTATCGAAAAATTATATACAAAGGAGAAGGGGCAAACATGTATGGACTCCAGCCTATCGACCAATAACGACAAGCGATATGTCAATGGAAAGGTCTTTTCAGATGGTACAACTTTTTCTATGGCAACAAAACTGAAATCGCTGTATTTTAGAAAATAAAGCTACTTAAAGACTGCAGGAAAATCGCGCTTAAGGGCCTCGCCATTGTGAGCAATAACAACAAGCGATGCGTCATTAGAAAGGTCTTCTGAAATACTATAACTTCTTCTACGGCGGCCAGTATCAAATCTCTGCGTAGAAAAAAATATCGGTGCGTAAAGGTAACGCAAGGATGAAAATATGTATATGGACTCATAACTTGTTGACCAATAAACGACGAGCGACATATCATTCGAAAGTTCTCTTTATTTTGAAATAAAATGTAGCTTTCTTTATTTTCAATAACTTCCTCTTTGCCAAGAAATCCCGATTCGCTGTATGAAAAGATGTATATCATATCGACATGAAGATATCGCGACGCTCATATGTATGGACTCAAGTCTAACGACCAATAACGACGAGCGATATCTCAATGGAAAGGTCTTTTCGGGTGCTACAACTTCTTTTATGGAAATAAAACCCAAATCACTGTATTTTAAAAAATATTACTGCTTAAAGACTGCACGAAAATCACGTGAAAGGGCCTTGGCATAGTGAGCAATAATAACAAACGATGCGTACTACATAACGTTAATTTACATTGTACACTGTTAAGTTTTCTGATAAGATGAAATACGATAAATTCAATCCAGGTATTGGTCAGAAGTTGTCCAAGGAGGATTTTGCGCAACATTTATGTTTATAAGTATAATATTTTTGTACTGATATGTGTTCATTAGCCAGTGACGTCAATTATTATCAACGATCTTAATAATCCAATCCGGGGTCTCTTAGAAAAAATAAAACACAATTTAAAAAAGAAAAACAAATAATATGTAGACATTAAGTAGAACTGCTTCGATGGCGTAGCTGTACTACGGTATGATTGCAAAGCGGAGGCCTCTGGTTCAAATCCCGTGTGGGGTCCAAGTGAGAGCTTTCGAATGACATATCGCTTGTCGTTATTGGTCAACAGGCTATGAGTCCACATGCGTATTTTCCTCCTTGCTTTACCTTCACGCACCGATATTTTTTTCCACGCAGAGATTTGATACTTGCCGCTGTATAAGAAGTTTTAGAATTTCAGAAGACCTTTCCAATGACACATTGCTAGTTATTGCTCATTATGCCGAGGCCATTTCGCGTGATTTTTGTGCAATCTTTAAGTAGCAATATTTTTTAAAATACAGTGATTTGGGTTTTGTGTCCATAGGAGTAGTTGTAGCACCCGAAAAGACCTTTCCATTGACATATCGCTCATCATTATTGGTCGATAGGCTTGAGTCCATACATATGAGCCCCGTGATATCTTTATGTCGATATACTTCTTTTCATACAGCGAATCGGGATTTTTTGGCAAAGAAGAAGTTATTGAAAAAAAAAGAGAGCTTTCGAATTATATATCGCTCGTCGTTATTGGTCAACAGGCTATGAGTCCATATACATATTTTCGTCCTTGCGTTACCTTTACGTACCGATATTTTTTTTCACGCAGAGATTTGATGCTGGCCTCCGTAGAAGAAGTTATAGTATTTCAGAAGACCTTTCTAATGATGAATCGCTTGTTATTATTGCTCACAATGGCGAGGCCCTTTAGCGTGATTTTCCTGCAGTCTTTAAGTAGCTATATTTTCTAAAAAACAGCGATTTCGATTTTGTTGGCATAGAAGAAGTTGTAGCATCTGAAAAGACCTTTCCATTGATATATGGCTTGTCGTTATTGATCGATAGGCTTGAGTCCATACATATGAGCCTCGCGATATCTTCATGTCGATATACATCTTTTCATACAGCGAATCGGGATGTCTTGGCAAAGAAGAAGTTATTGAAAATAAAGACAGCTTTCGAATGATATGTCGCTCGTCGTTATTGGTCAACAGGCTATGAGTCCATATACATGTTTTCATCCATGCGTTACCTTTACGCACCGATATTTTTTTCCACGCAGAGATTTGATACTGGCCGCCGAAGAAGAAGTTATAGTATTTCAGAAGACCTTTCTAATGACGAATCGCTTGTTGTTATTGCTCACAATGGCGAGGCCCTTTAGCGTGATTTTCCTGCAGTCTTTAAGTAGCTATATTTTCTTAAATACACCGATTTCGATCTTGTTGCCATAGAAAAAGCTGTAGCATCTGAAAATACCTTTCCATTGATATGTGGCTTGTCGTTATTGGTTAATAGGCTGGGATGCCCCTTCTCCTTTAACTTGTCAAAACTTAATATTAAAACTGATACTTTATTTTAAACTAGCGGCTCGGCCCGGCTCCGCCTGGGTGCAGATACACTTTTTTGAAAATATTCTATCGCCTTTGTTCATCAGGGATAATGTAGAATTTTTCAAATTAGTTCAGTAGTTTCGAAGCAAATAAAGGTTCAAATCTTTCCTAGTTAAAATATTATTTTTTACTACCTTACTGTCAAGACCAGAAAATAAGAGGGACAGCTGTATTTGGAAGATATTAGTAATTATAAAGGTTTGGTGTTCCATTCCAATTAATAAAATAAAATTCAATATAAATATTTTATGTATGAGATTTATAAAAAAAATATTTAAAAAGAAAGTTATTTAAATATTTCAAATCTTATTATCACCATTTAGTTCTAGACGTTTATATGAGATCTAACGTAAAGTAAAGTAACCTAAAGTCGATTCCATCTGAAACTAAATCAAATCTTGTCGCAGCGCAAATAGCTCCTGCGTAATTATTTCAGATATTATTTGATCTTCGTAATATTAGACTTCAGAGACGAGGATTGGAGAAATTAGACTAAACTTTATTTAATAGTAAAATAGAATATTATGAGGAAACCTGCTTACCAGCAATTACTATTAGCTGATTGAAACAGTACAATGTGGACGATAAAAAAGACCCCTTCCCAAATAGTTGGGACCATTAAGAGAGCTAATGGTAAAAGTATAAACCAAATCATTGGCAAGACAGGACGAAGAAGAATTATGAAGTTAGTCTGACGGACACTGCAAAAGAAGATGATTGAATGAACGAAATTTCCCGCTATGGTTACCTTGTAAGTAAATAAATTGGGAAATCAGAAAAGAAGGTAGATTAAGGAATACTAAAGAATGAATAAAAGTATTGTAATGGCGAAATAGATTGACTGGGAGTGAATGTCTTAGGCATTAATTCTGCCTGTTTACGTTGTATATAAAGTGTTGGTAAATAAATAAAAGAAGAATTGTGATTGTATACTATTGTATTTTATCAATTGTATAATTTGGAAAAAAATTACAATCACTATCAGGGTCAGTGGCAAATCCATCCCAGTCGTAGAGAAAATCTGTACTCGATGGTAGGCTATTCTGCTGTTTAGGTTAATACGAAATCTCTTTTAAATTTTTCGATACTTTCACAGAATTTGGTTCACATTCATTAAAAAATATTTCAATGTTTTCCTAGTGTTATCCGATATGCATGATAGTTACAAATATCCACGAATTTTTTAACAAAATATGTTTAGATAAAAATACACTGCAAAATATTTTTTAAAGTTTGAAAAATATGTTTTTATCTACGAAATAAGACCGTGCTTTTAATTTAATTATTTTGAATTCAGCTATACATTTTCAGAATAGAATTTCATATATCATTCAATCTATTCATCAACCATCAGTCCCTATTCATACACTGCAGGAAATTCATGCCTTTTCAATATTTAATTAAGTTTAATAATAATACCCTATAAATAATAAATATGTACATACAACAATCACTCGTAGTCCTGATCTCTCATTGAAACCAATTTAGTCTTGTGTCGTGGGTATCGGAAACCACGAGAGACTTCGGTCTCACAACCAGACCCGGGACAAATACTCTTGGGCCTCGCTTACATTTATCTCGATGCCTTTCCCCCGCGGCGTCTTGTTTCATGGCCAGCGTCTAACCAACTGCACCACGGAGGCTGTCACCTAGAGAGAGTTCAACAAGAAAGCATTGCTCCTAGTTACATTGAGTAGGCGGGTTGGGAAGCGATGTTCTAGAGTCCTATCCTCGTGACACTACTCCCACCACTAGACTTAATTATAACTATATCGTATCGTCTCAATCTGGTTATACTTTTTGTTAAAATTCCCACTCACAAGAATTTTTAATTGTGGTTAATTTTTAGTTGTGGCAGAGCCACGCTATTGTGAGTTAATCAACATGAATTACTAAGCACATATATCGCTATCTTTGACTGGGTTGCTGCCTAAAAACAAATAAACTACCCGAAAATAAAGGAAAAATGTAATATATTTTTTGTAAAAAAAAAAGAATAAAAGTAAATATTTTTCTTTAAAATGCGAGAAATTTAGCATAAAATATATTTTTTCAATAATGGGGACAGTTTACCCGTCGCCGGTATTTATTCAAAGAATAACGTCGGCGGATATCGCTCTGATCCGATGAAAAATTTTTCCTCCTTGTCTGCAGAATTTATTATTATGACAAATATTTGCTTGGCTTACAAATATTCGATGGCTCTTATAGGATCTTAGTAATACCGAGACGATAATTTATATAGTCTTCGTTTTATAAAAATATTTTTTCCATGTGAATTCTTAGTATGAAATGTTGAGTGCTGAGTTGGAAGATGATGTTGGCGTGATTGTTGTATATAAAATAACTCTCACATAATGATTTTATTAAATAGACTTTTCAAATGAGTTAATAGCCACCAATAAACAATTTCAAGGAAAAATAATTAGTACTAATTTTAGAAAAGGTTGTCATCTAGGGATTTTGGTGGAAAACATTAAAGATTGATGGATAATTTGTGAGTACTATAAGGATTACTGAACACTAGTTTCATTATTTAGGCTTTAAGTGGCAATTTAGAAGCTAAAGATATCCGAAGTCACTAAATATAAGATGAAAATAAAAATATTATCCGACTAATAAGACCCTTATGGAGGGATTTTGCTGAGAAATTCAAAGTTCGTTGAGCTGACTGTATAGCGAGCCGACGCGGCAGCTCTACGCACACAGCTTTGGTCGTTTATGTGTGCGTGAAATTAACGAAGAAATACCTATAGTTGACTTTAAAAATAAAAATAAAAATTTAAACAATGCGAAATTATTCAGAAACTCTCGTCAAGAACATATTTTTTTTCACCAACTGATCGTACATATTTTTTATAGCAATTGCATATTATAATATAAGAACATCTTATCAATAAATTGCCATTTTTATATTTCAATAAAATTAGTTTTCATGTTTTCTACACATATTTTAAAATCCACTATAAAACACGCATTCCGCCGTGCATCAAATCAGACCGCCGCAAGGCCTTCTAGAGGGAGGACGTATCGCTCGTCGCTCCGGCCTGGCTGCAGTCGATTTTTACCGTGCGTCGTAGCCACGCGCGGACTGCGATTGCCACATCTTAGTACTTTGGTAGTACCATATTTTTTCTTTTATTACCTACAATGATTTTGTAGTAAGTATAAATTATGTTTATATAATGGGATGTAATTCCGAGGCTAAATTATGTTATGTTTTGTAATATAAAATTAAATATATTTCGTAATTGTAAGGGGTTGTAAGGTCCCTAACTCTTTTCATGTGTTCGAACACGAAAGATTAATAAACGTCCGTAGTGTCTACTGATTGAACACTGATTTGAATGCAACTTAACAATGTAATAATAACGAAAATATGATTAGTATCTAAATTTGTATTGTTCATTGCTTGCACAGTAATATTTGTCTACTTATAATGCAAATAAAATAGTTTTATGATATAATATTACCAATATATAAATCATAAGTTACATTTCAATTCAATATTAGAATTTTGAAGCGCACGGATCAAAATTGGTTGCGCTGACTGTATAGCGAGCCGACGCGGCAGCTCTACGCACACAGCTTTGGTCGCTTAGGTGTGCGTGAAATTAACTAAGAAATACCTATAGTTGACTTTGCGCGCAAGGTGTAAACGCTCTTAAAATGTTTTAACCTACATTTATTGGATTCATTGGTGGTTGTACCGACGTGAAACAATCATCTTTATCTGAACTGCACTTACAAACCAACTTCAACGTAATAGTACAGACTTACTATTACATTGTACATGCTTTGTCGTGCTAATACAAAAATCAAAATTATTGACACAATAAGGATAATAAATACTCGAAATATTGTTATAGCATATCTATAAGATTCAAGCGAAAATCATGGTATTCGCAAGACGCGTTGACAAAGGTGACATTCACCATCGGCCTCATGACAATGATTACGGGACAAAAGTCTGCTCTCGAAACAATGCGTCATTCCAACTGAAACTTGTCCCTGACAACCGTGGTGATAAATAATTTTGACGCGCGTGACACGAGGGAAGAGCGGTCAGAGATTTTAATTTTAAAACTGTTATTGTAGTAATTGCTGGTATTGATTTGTGGTTATGCACCGGCAAGCATGTTGGAATCTAACCACAAATTGGGATGCAGGACCTGTTCGTGACAAAGTTATATATGAGATAAATGAATGTAAAGGACATTTCGTTGGAAACATGTGTCTGATAAAATTCATCGGGCTCTAATAAACCCTTGTTTCGGCTAATCCATCCCAGTTTAATAAGTTTTTTACTGGATTTCATTGGGAATCTATTAAGGATATTTTTATATCATTACCAATTATAAAACAGTATTTGAACAAAATAATAAAAACCAAAACCCTTTAAAATATACTCAAAGGTATTTAAAAGATCGGAATAACCATGAAATACTTGTCGCAAGACCTCATTACATTTCAATCTATCATTATATTAAACTACATAAGGGTTACTAACCATTTTAATACTCGGTCTTTATTTCACGCCTACGCAACTCACAAATGGGATTTGTGCAACACAATCTTATTCCATAAGTGTTGCAAACAGTTACGGTTTAAGTGTAATCCGATTGCGTATAGCGTGTATTTCAAATAAAAAAGCAAATTACAAAAAGATTAGATTAGGTACGTAGGTAAGGGATATATTTTATCACTTTCAGTATAATATGAAAATGAATTATGGAGTTCAATCATTAATAATTTAATTAAAACTATTGCATCGCACTTTGTATAAAACTCTTATATCCAGATAGTAACCAACTTACTGCACTTTATCAGTCTCTGGTTAGGCGAAAGCGTATAACCATTGATGATTTAAAAACTAAGGATATGCCCTTCAGTACATTTGGAGTTACAAAAAGATGACGGTGAAAATCACGCTAAAGTAAATGTTAAATTATCTCAATTCCATAGATTTTGTCGAAACGGTGATAATAATTGTTGTTTTTAATTTTTTTTCACAATAGAGGTAAACATTTTTAAAATTATTGCGAGCGATGTCTAATTTCAGTAACGCTCTACTAGAGAATAAAGAGGCACTGGAGCGCGCGAACCACTTCTTAGGAACACTACGCGTTTCCCGCCATGCTCATATATTTCTGTCACTGGGTGTTACTATAAGGGTGTTTGAAAACATTGTAAGGAAATCTGCATACCCTAGTGATTTGAAAAAAATTGGCGGCGAGTAAAGTCCGCCAATCTGCACTAGGCCAGCATGATGTAGGAACATTTATAAATGTAAAATCTATAATGTGATCACACAAGAGTTTCTTTCCGCGATCAGCCAGTATGTGTTTGGTTGCGATAGATTGTTTCATTATCTTGACACAATCTGGATAGTAAAGCACTTAACATCATAAGCAATATTGTTACTCGTCGTGTCATACTGAATGTAATAGTTAGGTAGTGTCAGATCAACATCCAGTTTTAAAAACATTTATTTAAACAACTCACCGCTAATCTCTTGTTCCGTATACCACAAGCAAACTCGCCAAGCATTGTCTAGCAATTTTCGTCATTACGTGAGCTCAAGTAAAACATTTTGTTTTTGTTTGTGAATTTGTGTTGTGCGCCAAGTATTTTTATGTCCTCATTACAGATTTTTTACGAGTTTCCTTTTTCGAGGACTAGTATAGTCGCCTAAAATAGCGTTGGATAGACACGAATCATAAGTGGCATTTTTGAGAAGATGAAATTTGAATTCTGTTCAGTGCTACTTGCAATATGTTCTAGGTGCCATATATATTTTATTGCATTATATAATGGAATTATGTACATATAATGTCGGTGATTTTAAAGAAGACAATACTTAAAAATATTCGTATTGTACGCTTCAGTTACAATGTTACGGCCATTTCGTTAATAGGCTTTCAACTCATAGTTGAATGTTGGTTTGATAGCCATTTTTTTCTTTTCGGGCATTTTCAATGCTCAAAAATATAACTTATTCGCAGCATTGACTGCCAGTATCAACAATATGTTGCTACGAATAACTGGAACTAACAAGCCCGCATTATGAATTCTAAAAGGGTAGTTATCGTAAATTTTATCACGAATATAATGTGGAGGGATGAAAAGGGTGAACTATGTGAAAGGTCATCCGGTGAATTTGTGGTGAGAAATTGACACTTTAGCATATAAAGGTCTGTATTAGTGGTTCTACATTTACGAGTAGAAAAATAACAGGAATTTTAATGTTTATATCGCACTCGTGGTAAAAGCGAGTGAATGTGACAGGTGAAATTATAGTTGGGTGTGCGATTATTGAAAGTTTTCCCTTGTATATACAGGGTATGTCGAGACTGCGACCGAAAATTAAGCTAGGCGGTAGTTTTACTTACTTCAAACACAAAGCAACTCAGAATGTCGGGAACAAATAGGGGACGAATGTTTTTTTTATATTTATAGCTATCGTCGTGTTTGGGTAGCAGATACGAAGATTTACCTAATATAAAAATGGACATCCGTTAATTTTTAAAGACGCAATGGTACCACGTGGATTTGTATTCGGTCGTGTTCTGGACATAACCTGTAGAAAAGTTTACATACATTATATAAATTAATGAATGTATACTAATGGATCGTAAAATGAATAATCCTTGTGTGTGTTGACTTTTATATGGAAAATATTAATTATTTTGAATAATTTATTTCTTATTGAAACTAATTTTAATGTGTGTATTTTATACCATGTGAAATATCTCACTAAAACGATATTTCTACGTTAAAGATGAGGTTATTACAGATACTACCAATTGAAATAATTACTAGATTAAAATCGAATCTCCACTATTTCCTTAATTCTTTAACAGGTCATAACAGATGAGTTCTCAGCGTAATAATTAATTTAAATATACATTATCTATTCTATTAACTATCATATAGAATCACGATAATGACACGTCTCAAACACGAACCTTCGAAAATATTGACGCATGTCGCAGATACGGGTACATCGGAAACATAAAGGTTCCCGAATCGGTTTTGTACTCATGATCACTGATACGATCGCATAAGGGGTGGGCATGGAGGGTATTATGGTACTGATAATTTAGTATTTCAATTAGGAGATGAGTAAGTTTCTCTTTTGTATTCATGAATAAAAAAATATTGGTGCTAGATCTCTCATGTGTAAGCGCCGGTATAGGTAGGCATCAGCGAAATTTATGTTTCTACAGTAAAACAGCAGTGGCACCAACACCATGTCTATACCTACCGCCAAACAGCAGTATAAACGCACTGTTCCGGTTTGAAGCAGATTGTAGCCAGAGTAACTACTGCATATGTATATTGAGATTTAGCAACTAATATCTCAGGACGGCGAGCGCACTGAAATGCAAAGCTTTGCATTTTTCTTGTTATTTATAATATTGTTTGGTTTTTGGCTGCTATTCTTGAGTGGTCGTATCGCTTATTCGCATCAGACAATGGCATGATCGTCTCGCTCATTGAAAGAAAAGAAAAGTACTATATTTTATAAATGTTATTGTAAAATTCTTAATAGTTTGTAGAATTGACAGTCTCGGTATAACACTTTAAATAAATTATGATAAGTCAAAACGAGGATAATCGTATGATATTCTCTAAGGAAACACCAATGCTGTTGCGACACTGCGAGCGATCATCGAATGAGTGAGATTAAATCATAAGACAGTATAGCCAGTGGTAGAATATTCGTAATAGCCCAAATAATGGATACCTTTTAGTATGATGGAAATCCCATTTTAGTGACTTATGCAAGTGTGTCCCAATTTATTTATGTATACAGTTTAACCAATGCGTTTGTGTTGTTATAAACAAAAATATTTTACTTATTAATACGTTAAATTAAAAAAAAAATACACATAGAAGAAATATATGCCAATTAGGCAAGTGTATAAAATATGAAACAATAACTAGCTTAGTAGCTTCACAGTGTATTAACTGCCCATTTATTCTGCTAAAATTTGAAAAAAAAAATGTTATGAACTACGTAATACTAAAACTAATAATGCCTTACCCACCCTCCTATGACTCAGACTTGAAGATAAACACAATACGGCCGGCTCAATAAGACACGACAATAGTGGTATGCGATCTATTTTCCCTGACGGCCGCCTAAGAATGTGGCGCCTTAGAAATGAGAAGCACACTTCAATATGATTGCCGCTTTTATTAAATTATGCCATTTAATTACGTGAAATTGTGGATGTTTTGCAATAGTGTAATAAAGGTTTATTATAAGCAGTAGTATAAGAACAGTTTGATACTGGTCACCTCTTGATCTTTGATCTCAACACCTCCTTGTGGTGTCAAGCGTTTTTGGAAATTTTGAAGTCCTGGATATAATTTTTTGTATATATCGTTAGATAAAATTAAGATAGTAGCTTACTAGCTGGTGGAACCAAGTAATAGTTTTGAATCGTTTTCATACCCGAAACCTCCAAGCGATATTGCATAATCAATATGATTTAATTTTAAATAAATAGTATTATTGTATAAAGAATATTAAGACAAACAATCGAGAATAAAAATTTTAGCAATTTACAATGTTTTAAATTCAAGATATTTTGTGTTTCTCCAATTATTATTGAATTTTGATCGTCAGATTAGAATACTTGATTTTGTTTTCATAAGAGGCTGTTCCTGAAAATTCAAATATTACTTTCATCAGGTGCCAATGTGATTCTTCCAACGCGAGATAGATACTAATTTTGATAGAATTTGATTTCTTTAAAAAAATAATAAAAATACGCGCTCTATGGTTAAACTTCATACCCTTTATGTCAGCCTCTTTTAAGACGTCGTTACTGTACAATTAAATTATATAATTTCCGCCAAAATGTAACTACATACAAGGTTAGAAGATCACTATTGCTAACATAAATCATAGATAAATATTTTCCTCGAATGAATCACTTTAACTTCATGAAACTTCTAACCATTTTATTACAATCATCATATTATGGTTCATAGAAATGTTTGCACTGTAGCTGGAATTCTTAGCATATTCTTAGGTAATTGATGTTTATACGGACTTGTCTGTTGCGTATCAATCGAACATTGCGTACAAACCGAGAGTAAATCTGTTTTTAAATAATCTCTAATCCTTCTTTTATGACTTCGTTTAGAATATATTTGTCAGCTTACTACTTACGGCTCTACTAGTGGTAGGTCTCTCATATGCGAAAGGCTGTCTTGGTAGATACCGCCGCAATGTCTGTTTCTCCCGCCAAATAGCAGCGTAAATGCACTGTTGGGTTTCGGTTTGGACATTGTAGCCGGAGTAACTACTGGATATATTGACACCTAACATGTTGTGTCTCAGGATGGCGAGCGCAGTGGAATCTGCCAAGAATTGGTTTGTATTTTAAGGTGTTTGGTTTAGCTACTGTTCATGAGCTACCTTATTGCTTACCATCATGTGAACGGCATGCTCGTCTTACCGTTTACTGCAATACAAAATTTTCCGTAGCACAGCTACTGGTGAGTGGGTTCGACCCCATTAAACTATTGTCTTATAAAAAATGTTTCAGGCGTGGATGTTGTGAATCCCAAAATGTTCTTGTGATTTCTGAAATCCACGAAATAGCTTGGTAGCTCACTTTAGTGCAAGGACTATATTATATGCGACTGTTGTATTTTTTATAGTAATTTATATACCTAAGCCTTCTTCTTCTTCTTTGTTTTTTCAAACTTGGTAGATCAATCATGGCCACAATAGATGTTGTTGCTCGCCTCAAGATCTCTCTCCATATTTGTTGTAAGCCTTATAGCCTGTTCAGAATTAACCACGCCCATTTCAAGTCAAACATCTTAATACGACCGCGTAAACATTTATCAGCCAATATTTGTGAGGAGGGTGGGCCAACAATTTGTATAATATCTGAGCTGTTTGTTCCGCAACCTAGTTCGCTGACGTATCCCTGTTCGTATTACGTTGAGGCGTCAGTATCATGTGTACATGGTGCTTACGCCTTATTGTTGGACGTGTAATCTGGAAATAACCTCAGTGTAGTGGAAGACCAGCTGATACTCCCGTATCAATGTAACAGTTGAATGACTTCGAGTAAATCAAATGATTTCGGTTGTTATTGCAATAATTGGCGGATATTTACCATAATAACTATTATAAAAAGATTATTTTTGATAATTAAAAAATAGATTTGAACTTGGTAAATGAAATTACTGGTGGTGCTTAAATGTGAGAGGCCGCCTGGGTAGGTACCACCGCAATGTCTATTTCTCCCGCCAAACATCAGTTTAAATGCACTTTTGCGTTTCAGATTGAACGACATTGTAGCCAGAATAACTGCTGGTCATATATACATATAGACATATAGAGTTCATAACATTTTATTACTACTCTTTCCATTTATTAAAAATTTTAGGTGTTACAAGATTAGATGGACTTAATAAAATTTAACTATTATTAAGATTTTTTCTACTAAAGTATGAAGTGTGAAGTTTGCCAACTACCTATAACCTTTGAAATGGAAACATTTTGCCCAGCCCGGGATTCGAATCCGAGACCTCAGCTTAGCAATCATACCGTAGCACTGCGTCACCAAGACACGAATTAATATTATAATATGCAATGAATTCACTTCCTTGGGTATTTATTTATTTATCTATTTATTTCACCTACAATATTGCGGCACCAAAGTCATCTCAAATATATTCTAAATAGCACTTCACCTTAAAAACAAAATCAATAGTACCGGAAACATAAAAACACCGAAGTACACTAACATAGCTGCATCAGTTAGTCAGGGTCAAAACCATTGAGGCGGTCATTACGTGAACTAACATACAATCATACGCCAATTGTGAATGGAGATAAAAATGTGGCATGCTTTGTATTTATAGAAATGCGCGTGGGTTCCGCACTCGCGTAGTACTATTGTATACAAGATGCAATCGGTGCACATACTATTCTATTTTATTTACTGGCTGTTCAAAGCGGAATAGTACCCACGTGATAGTAAGTTTTTTTTTACATATTGCTATGAATGGCGAGGCGAGCATGCCGTTCGCCTGATGGTATGCGATACGACCGCTTATGAACAGTGGCTAAACCAAACACCTTGAATTAAAAATCAATGCTTGACATTACACAGCGCTCGCCATCCTTAAACATAGAGAGTACCTACGATTGAGATTGGTTATCCATATATATCCATATAGCCCACCACTCTGGCCTAGTGCGGCTTGGCGGACTTTACATACCATAGAAATTCATACAAATCCCTATTGTATGGTATGACTAGTAACTACATACCATTTATTTATTTGACTGCCTCCGTGGTGCAGTTGGTTAGATCCTGGCTGTGAAATGACAGGCCATGGGTTCGGTCCCCGCACCGAAATAAATATTTGTGTGATCCACATATATAGGTATTTGTTACCGGCCTGGGTGTTGGTGAGAAATATCCTTCGTAGTTTCTGGTACTCACAACACGAGACTCGATCTCAGTTTGTGGTCAGGACTATGTATGTGACTGTGGCGTGTAAATATTATTTATTTATTGATCTGGACTTTGATTGCTGATGCATCCTTCACGATTGTTTTTCCATTTGATGGTTGTTCATCAGGACTTCATAGAAGATTAAGAGGAAATAGTATCCAAGTTTATAGACAATTATAATAAAGAAACTATAACCGAATAATACATACATATATTCACGCCTTTTTCCCAGAAGTTTCCCATATTTTGCCTTTTATATTCCGTCCCACGATGTGATCGGGGGCGAAGGTTGATAATAAATAGAAAAATCCAATATCCGACAATACTTTGCCCGACCCGGAATTCGAACATGAGACCTCAGCTTTGCAATCATAGCGTAGTACAACTGTGAGTCGAGTCAGTAATATTATAACTGAATAATATTATAACATACAATAACTCACGTACCCCAGTAACAAAGTATGACAACGCAAAAAATGTTTTAATTACTCATTTGTGTTAATTATGTTATACTGACGTTTACTGCAATTTTCACATTGCTATGAAATTATCCTCGAGAATAATTTTACACATGCCTTACAACTTGTGCTTCTAAAATAAGAAGTAAACAATTTATATTATTCTATATCTTATCAATCTAGACAAACAAGGATATGCTATAAACTGCGTTGTACGGGCATGCACTTAAACTGTGAGAAAAAGAGAGGGGAGGGGCAGTGTCGACAGCTGTGAATCAGCTAAGGTTCTTATAGTAAATAAGCTCATCCTTGTACTCTAAATGGGTAGACAGCAGTGCAAATTCCTCCCACAGTTCGCAAAGTTTATTTCTGTTTAAATATTTACTAACAAGACACTCGTGGCTATCCTGAGTTTAAATTCAAATTCGGAAAAGTCGAAAAAGATTATGAAATGAACAAAAACTGAACTTGTATTTATGTGTTTATCACTCACATAGTTTAAAAATAAAACAGTACCAGTGACTTAAAAAAATATATATAATTTTAATGTTCAATGAACAAAGACCAGGGCAACCTTTGAACACTTATAACAATACGTTGCACAAGTCATGTTTTCCGAATAAACTTAAGTTAAAACACATTTAAACCATAAGTTTAAATGTAAAACCTCTTTATTTACTCGTATTTAACACCGCGGCATTAACATGTACAGTCCGCGAGTAATGGAATAATTATAGCAGGCAGATTAATTGTCTTTACAGAGTGGCTCGTATTTTAATTAATATCGTTCAGGGTTCGCGGCAACTGCAGTCGATTTTTTTATTAATTTATTGTAAAGGCTTTGCTGTAATGAGTTCTGGCTATGACGTTAATCCGGCTTAGTTTGGGCAGCGTGAATAATTCCCCAATATACATATAATAGTAGCAAATTAACACTATTTGGTTATGCTGAATGTAAGTGATGGCCTTTGCCTTTAAACAACAAAAAACTAATGGCCATATTCAGAAACAGCTTTAAACATGTTTTAGTAATCTTATTATGTCCCTATCAAACGACTTTTGAATTCACTGGTGGTATTTCTCTCATATGTGAGAGATCGCCTGGGTAGGTACCACCGCAATGTCTATTTCTACCGTGACACAGCAGTGTAAATGCACTGTTGTCTTTCGGATTGAAGGACATTGTAGCCAGAGTAACTACTGGACGTATTGAGACTTAACATCTTATGTCTCAGGATGGCGAGCGCAGTGGAATGCCAAGCATTGTTTTGTAATTCAAGGCCATGTTTGGTTTTGGTACTATTCATGAGCGGTCGTATTGTTTACCATCAGGCGAACGGCAAGCTCGTCTCGCCATTATTGCAAAAAAAAAAAAAAAAACCAGTTTGAGTGAAGAAGACCAAACATTCGATAACTAAAATTGGTTTTAACTGTCTATGAATAAGACCGCTAAAGTTCATAAAAGTGAGCACAATCTTTTAAGGTATGTATTTTTATTTGGAAAAGTTAGAGACAAAATATCATTGCTTGAACAAAATACTTCACGAATGTACATAGGAACAACTTCACGCCATTTTTAATGTGCTGATATAGTAACGCAATAAAACCCAGTCATTAATGTCATAATAGTTCTGTTCCCTTAATCCTCAAAAGCTAGCAACGCACAATATAATCTACTTTATCTATTACAGGCAGCGATTATACACTACCGGGTCTCTCATTTTTCTATCCCTTTCTATATCAATGTAAACTAAAACGGTACTTACAAAACAAAAGGGTCTTTACAAAGCCTAGTGATTATTTTATTCCCACAAATTATTTTAGAACTTCCCTTAACCCCGTTCTCACCGTTTCCTGCAATCGTTTGGTCTCTAATTAAAATACACGCTGTATTAACATCGACATAATGATTATAGTTTTCATAAAATTCCCTGTTCTGAGGCACAAAGCAGTTTTCATTTAGAAACTCGTTAACCGGTGTTGCTATAGTGACGGAGAAATCTAAAATTTCCCAGAATGGGTACCGACGTTTTTGTAATTTTGTTCTGTGTTTGCTGAAATAATTGAACAAGGTGATATAAAGTCGTTGTAATCTCGAATTAAGCCTCGAATTTGATGTAATTAAAATGGAATAAAAGCCGACCCAGCGTGAGTTGGATTTATACGTCAACGGTTCTGTGATATGAAATGGCGTTTTTAACTGCACCTTTACGTGGACAGTTAACCATGCGGTTACGTGTAATCCCAGTCGTCATTAAAACATTGATACACTGAGTGATATATTCATTTTTTATTACAATGGTCCAGCAAACTTGCAAAGGAACAAACAGGTCACCTGATTGTAAATGATCACTGCCACTTATTGTTAGCTTGTACTTATTTCCCATTTATTAAATAACTATTATGTACCGTCATTTATTTAATTTTTATTACAACCTCTCTTGAGCGGTGAATTTATTCATTCGTTCTTGAAGCTTATATAAACAGTCACAAGCAGCAGAAACGGCAGTCTCGTGCGAAACGTTGAACAGTAAACTTCTCACTGAAAATTTTACTAAAGTATTCAAGTTGTATATTATAACAAGCAGCGGTGTATACACGTAAGTACGTTTGAATATTGTTAAATATAAATTGAGGAACATTATTTATAAGTTGTGATTATATGAAGTTGGAATGAAGTATGAAGGAAGAAAATGTGAAAGATAATTATATTGATCATATAATATATTAAAAATCAAATATTGAATAAATAATTTTGTAGTATATATATTATTTTATTTTTATACCGATAAATCCTAAATTCCTGTCTGTGGTCCAACAGTTCAGAAGTGGGATGGCAAGAGATTTTTTTTTTCTTTCTCTTGTTCACGTCCACACATTCATTTTAGCTACTTAATATAAATACTTTTGTATCTCCTTTCTGTAGTAAGGTGAATATAATTATATGATATTTTTATTATATTTAAGGAAAACTCAAACTTTCATGCTGATTACATTAAAATATTGAATACAATAGTAAGCCTACAATGCTTATAAAACCGATCTACAAAGGCAAATCTGTTTTGTTTCTTTTTTTCCTGTAACGTACTATATAAGTAAATATTTATGGCCAGATTTATTGTATAACCGGACACTTAGCTGTACTGTTAAGTTTCAGATACGTCTACTATGGATTATAATGATTCTAACAAAGACAATCAGAGACAAGAGACGCCCAGGTTTGAGGGCATAGGGGGGTCCAGGTTAGAGGACCAACGTTCGCCCAGGTTTGAGGGCATGGGGAGGTCCAGGTTAGAGGACCAAGGTACGCCCAGGTTTGAGGGCGTGGGGAGGTCCAGGTTAGAGGACCAAGGTACGCCCAGGTTTGAGGGCGTGGGGAGGTCCAGGTTAGAGGACCGAGGTACGCCCAGGTTCGAGGGCGTGGGGAGGTCCAGGTTAGAGGACCAAGGTACGCCCAGGTTCGAGGGCGTGAGGAGGTCCATGTTAGAGGACCAAGGTACGCCCAGGTTCGAGGGCGTAGGAATGCCCAGGTTAGAGGGCGAAATACTTGAATTTGACGACAGAGATGCGCGTAGACTAGACGGACACCAACCAAGAGGCAAAAGGATAAGACCACGGAACTTAGGATTAAATATTGCCGAACTACCAGAAGAAAATGCTGGACAATTAAGACATCATCCTAGGCATAGGAAGAGACAGTACACCACTACGGACACGGAAACATCGACTGACGAACAGAATTATGGTAGAAAGAGGAAGCATTCACGAGCCAGGAAGGACAGGTTAAAACAAAAGAGATATGACGGCCACGGTTCGAGTGCGGGTGAGTCTTCTCAAGTTCATAATATGCTAAGCAAGTTTCTTACTATTTTAGATAAGGTTAGGGGTTCAGATAGACCTAATTTAACATTTAACACCAATGTCATACCAGAATTTGACCCCATGAGCAAGGAACAGACTGTACTAGTATGGATCACAAAAGTTGAGGAATGTGCCGAGATATATGGGTGGGATGAAAAAGCAACAATTCACTATGCTCTTCCTAAACTCCAAGGGGTAGCAAAGAAATAGTATCAGGGCTTACCATCCCTTTTGCACACTTGGGGCGAGTGGAAGAGAATGCTAATAGAGTCTTTTCCTTGTCGGGAGGATTACGCTGAACTTTTAACAGAAATGTTGACCAAGCGCGTAAAGTATGGTGAATCATTAGAGCATTATTATTACGCGAAAATAAATTTACTAAATAGATGTAAAATTTATGGTAAACAGGCTGTAGACTGTATTCTGTACGGTGTTGATGACCGTGCAATCAAAATTGGTGCTCAAGCGGCCCAGTTTAACGAACCAGAGCAAATACTTAAATATTTTAGAACCGTTAAAGTAGGCTCATCTAGAGAAGGATATGACAATAAAAATAAAAACGATCATAGAATTCTTACTAGCTCAACACAAAGATATTCAAACCCCAAGGCTGGTATAACTAACTCAAATATACGCTGTTTTAATTGCAATGCATTCGGTCATCCCAGTTTTAAATGTGACAAACCCCTTATTAAATGTACTCTATGTGACAGACTTGGACACCAGACCTCAAATTGTTTTAGAAATAAAATAAATAGTGACGCACCGAAAAATCAACTTCAATCTGATAGTAAAAACGAGAAACAAGTGTCTGCGTTATCCCTAAAGGACAGCTCTAATGATAAATATGTTATGGATTTCAAAATTAATGATAGAGCCCTGACCTGTCATGTAGACCTAGGAAGCCAGTGCTCCCTTATAACCATTAGTAAAGCAAAAGAAGTTGGCCTTAAAATCGAATCTGTTCCTAACCTACCGGCACTTAGAGGCATCGGTGCAAATATAATACGCCCGTTAGGTATAACGTTAACAAGCGTTGAGGTTCAAGATATTAAAAAGATTATTAACATGTATGTCGTTGAGGATTACGTAATAAATTACCCGGCCCTTATAGGTCATTCGTTTACTGAAATGCCCGATCTCATAATCACTAAAACACCGACCCAATTGATTTTCGATCAAATTGAAAACCTTAAAATACATTTGCTAGCTGTGGATGACATGATACTTCCGAAAAGTACGTTTTACGTGATACCTGTTAAATCAAAACCAGTATATGATGGTAGTGTTTATGTACGCGGTTCATTAAGAGGTCAAGAAGGAAAGGAATATTATTTATTACCGGGGGAATATAATATAACGAATGGCTATTGCTCTTTACTGGCGTTTAATGTATCTAAAAGTGACATAACTATTTCAAAGGGACTTTTGTTGACGCGATCTATTAAAGTAAAACTGTTGGAATCATTGAAAACTTTTAATTGTTATCAATTAACCTGCGATTTAAATAATACTGATAAGTTAAATTGCGGCCCAAATCTAAGCAAGGATGAACGGTGTAGTTTGATCAAACTGCTTAATAACTATCAAGACTGTTTTTCGACAAATATGAAAGATTTAGGATACACTGGTATAACCGAAATGACAATAGAATTAGAAGACTCTGAACCCATTGTTTATAGACCTTATCGCCTCGCATATTCTGAGAGATTGTTGGTGAATGATATGGTTAAAGAAATGCTAGAAAGCGGTATAGTTAGGGAGTCTTCTTCTCCCTACGCTAGCCCTATAGTTTTAGTTAAGAAAAAGTCCGGCGAAAAGCGGTTATGCGTAGACTATCGAGCATTAAATAGAAAGACCAAAAAGGACCACTACCCCCTCCCTCGTATAGAGGATCAGTTGGATCAATTAGCAGGGAATACATTATTTACGTCTCTGGATTTAGCCTCGGGCTATTATCAAATTGGCATATCAGAAGAATCCCGCCATAAAACATCCTTTGTTACGCCAGACGGTCAGTACGAGTATAATCGTATGCCGTTTGGGTTAGTGAATGCTCCTTCAGTTTTTCAAAGGACTATTAATAAAATCCTTCACGACGCTAAAATCAAATATGCAATCATATACATGGACGATATCTTGATTCCCAGTAGAAATATTAATGAGGGTCTAGAAAGGCTAGAAGAAGTCCTTCAGCTCTTAAGACGAGGTGGTCTTACACTAAAATTTTGTAAGTGTAACTTTTTTATGGATACGATTGATTTTTTAGGCTTTGAAGTTAATTCCATGGGTGTTCGACCCGGTAGCTTAAAAACCGAGGCCGTATCAAAATTTCCAACACCTAAAAATGTGCATGAACTTCGACAGTTTTTGGGGTTATCTGGATTTTTTAGAAAGTTCATTAAGAATTACGCCATAATATCATCACAATTAACCAACCTTCTCAAAAAGGACGTAAAATGGGCATGGGGTGATAAACAGAGCAATGCATTTAATTTGGTTAAAAATCTGCTTACTCAGCGACCCTTACTGGCGCTTTACAATCCTAAAGCAAAAACTCAATTACATACTGATGCATGTAAAGACGGACTAGCAGGTATATTATTACAAGAAGATACGATAGGCGCGTTACATCCGGTAGCATATTTTAGCCGTAAAACATCACAAGATGAACGTAAACTACACTCTTACGAATTGGAGACTCTTGCAGTTGTAGCGTCCTTGGGTAGGTTTAGAATATATTTACTAGGTATAGCTTTCACGATCTATACTGACTGCAGTGCTTTAAGATCCACATTTGTTAAAAGAGATCTGATTCCGCGTGTTGCACGCTGGTGGGTACAACTTCAGGAGTTCGATTGTAATATCGACCGGGCTCGAGAATGGCGCATGTTGACGCTTTGAGCCGCGGACCCGTCATGAGTCCGATGGTTGAAAATCATGTACTAGATGTTTTGACAATCGAAAACTCCGAACAAGACTGGATCACCACTGTGCAAAGCGCGGATGATGAAGTACAGCGAATTAAAAATATTCTTAGCGATAAAAATACGGATTTGATCATGGATATACAACAAAATTATAAATTAAAAAATGGTAATGTTTATCGAATAGTTGGAAGTGATATAAAGTGGTTAGTTCCGAAAGGGGTTCGTTGGCAAATATTAAAACGAAACCACGATGATATTGGACATTATAGTTTTGACAAAACTCTTAACCGAATTAAACAACATTACTGGTTCCCTAAAATGCGGCGTTTTGTAAAAAAATATGTGCAGTCATGTTTAGAGTGTACCCACCATAAAACGCCCGGTGGAAAGAAAGAGGGCGTCTTACACCCAATTGAAAAACCTAGCATCCCATTTCATACCATTCATGCTGATCATCTAGGACCCTTCATTAAAAGTAAAAGGGGTAATTGCTATCTACTAGTTTTGGTTGATAGTTTTACCAAATATATTAACATAACCGCCGTCAGAAATACCAAATCTATCATCAGTGTGCGTGTAATAAGGGAACACATTAGTTATTTTGGAGTACCTATTCGCCTCATAACTGATAAGGGGACAAGTTTTACTAGCAAAACATTTAAAGACTTTGTTAAATCTTACGGTATAAAACATATAATCAATGCTGTCTCTACACCCAGAGCAAACGGGCAAGTTGAGCGGTTCAATAGAACACTTTTAGATGCCCTCTCAACTTGTACACATAACAAGGACGAAAAAACATGGGATGACTATATCTACGATATTCAAGTTGGGATAAATACAACTATAAATAAAACTACAGGGAAAAGCCCTTCTGAATTATTATTTGGATTTAACATAACTAGCAGGTCGGAAGGAATTTTGAGTTCTGTCATATCAGACACCACTAACGTAGCTAGCTCAGAAGAATTAAAAGTTATACGAAATAAAGCATGTGAAAGTATTAAAGAGCAACAGTCAAAGGATATTGAACGGTTCAATAAGCGGAGAAAGATAAGTTCACCCTATGAAGTAAACGATTTGGTTCGCGTTGAAAGACAAATCCCTCATGATGGCAAATCTCAGAAATTAGTTGTCAAATTTCAAGGACCATATCGCGTTATCAAAGTGCTTCCCAATGAAAGGTATGTCATAGAAGATACACCAATGACTCGAAAAAATGGCCGTCGATATGAGGCCGTTGTAGCAGTCGACAAAATGCAACCTTGGTTAACGTTTCAAAGAGATTATGGCAGTAGCGAAGAAAGTAGTCTAGAAAGTAGTACTGAGAATAATTGTGAAAATGTAGTAGGGCCTTAGATGTATTATATTAAGGACCTTTAGAACTGCTTATTTTGTATAATATTTACTTTTATATACTTTTGTTTTAAATTAAGTGATTATTTGTCGACAAATATGATTCGGAAAACGCATGAGGACATGCTTCGGACAGGATGGCCGAGCTGTTAGCTTGTACTTATTTCCCATTTATTAAATAACTATTATGTACCGTCATTTATTTAATTTTTATTACAACCTCTCTTGAGCGGTGAATTTATTCATTCGTTCTTGAAGCTTATATAAACAGTCACAAGCAGCAGAAACGGCAGTCTCGTGCGAAACGTTGAACAGTAAACTTCTCACTGAAAATTTTACTAAAGTATTCAAGTTGTATATTATAACAAGCAGCGGTGTATACACGTAAGTACGTTTGAATATTGTTAAATATAAATTGAGGAACATTATTTATAAGTTGTGATTATATGAAGTTGGAATGAAGTATGAAGGAAGAAAATGTGAAAGATAATTATATTGATCATATAATATATTAAAAATCAAATATTGAATAAATAATTTTGTAGTATATATATTATTTTATTTTTATACCGATAAATCCTAAATTCCTGTCTGTGGTCCAACATTATGAACATCCGCAACCATTGAATCTTGGATTTGTTGCCAGCCCATTCAATGGGAGGAGAGTGGGAAGAAAAACAATGGGGAGAAGGAAAAGGTTATTGGGTTCTGAAAATTTCACTCACCGAATGAAATCTGACAGCAAAGCTGTCGCTTTACGTTGATTTCCTGTGAGATAGTGATAGCACCTTGGACATTATTGCCCATTCATGTTTGGTCATGCTCGACAAAAGCATGGCTCTACAACTAGCAAAAAGGAAAAGCAACGTCTTAATAACTTCCAAAAGAACAAAAACAAAATTCCTTATAGAGCAGGTTTAAAATTAGCTATAAATATGTACTCGTACATTAGTTACATGCTAATATTTTCTATAAAATCGATGCACAATTAGTAGCGAACGCGATATCAAATGCAACATAATTAAATAGTTATTTTCCGATTACGGTATCAGTAACATAAATCATTTTACTCCGAAATACTTCATGGCTGCAAAATTGATTAATCTTTATTAATTACTCTTGTCCCTTTATAGAGTTTTGTGCATAAATTTCACAAACATTATGCTCACGAAACAGTGATTAATATGAGAGCTAATTTTACATTTACGTGTGAAATTAATTTTATGTAAGAGAATTTGAAAACTATGATTAATGTTATTGTTGCGTGTGCCTAGCGCGATTTTTTGTTACTTCCAGGAATCTTTGCAAAACTAGTAAGAAATATTATACATATTTCTTACTAGTTTTGCAAAGATATATACATATCGCCTTGAAGAACTGGCTTTACTAGATCTAAGTCTTTTAAGTCCTGGTATCGTTGATTTCCATCACTTTTAGAAGGTTATTACAGTCGGTTCAAACATATCTATGGGAGTGAAATAATACGGCCAATTGGAACCATGGCTCAGAAGAATTGGTTTTCCACGTAGAAAGTTGTAGGTGCTTTCCCTCCAATAATATTTTACATTTTTAGTTGCTAGCTTTTACATTCACTTTAAAAGCGACCATTGTAGTATGCAAAAAATATTTCTGCACAAATTCTAGTGTTTTATTTTATCGATTTTGAATTGAAATTCCTGGCAACCCAGCCGCGACACCATTCCGCCGACAATATGCCAGCATCAACGACGCGTCTGGTATTGTTGCAATGGTTTTTGTACATTTAATTTTAAAACTCTGACGTTTACACTAGTTCAAAACGCGATGAAAAAAAGTCCACTGAACGTTTATTAAAACTGTTAGTTCCACTCTTGTGTGAATGAGAAATTTTCCGCGTGAAAAAATGTTGTTTAGTCGTGTCGCTTCTTCCGATGACTGGTGGCTATATTGGTAAAAATGGGTGGATAGAAATATTACTGTTCAATGGCTTTTTATAACTTATTTTAACTTAAGATTTTTTGGAGATCGGGCTAAGCTTAACACCAATGTTTACTTAATTATCTATAATATTAAAATAAAAGCGATACTTGGTCCACAAAGTTCATGTACGAATACGTCGCCACTCGATCCCGTTTTTCCAGATGTTATGTAATATTTACCGCATAAAATATTCATTATAGGATATCAATTATTCTAACAGCTGGAGTAAGTAGCGTTTTTCTTTTTCGCGCGCTTTAAATAAATCTGTTTAAGATTATAAATTGGGCAATCAATCCCGACTGCATCAGGTTTGCTTCCACTTCAGTGTCCAGTGACGTTCATCCATCGTGTTTCACGTAGATCTTTCGTGTAGTAAGAAGTAGATTTATTACATCACTCATTTTAGCACTTTAAATTATAATCTTGTTAATTGTTGAACACCAGACTCTAGTTCGTTATATATTATATTATAATGAAAATAAACTAAAATGATTTAATTTATAAAAAAATGTTAGCTTAAATGATTTAGATTCAAACACTTTTTTCTATCGGTTTGGAAAGCAGCTTCCACTAGAAAACATAGGCTAAGAAACTTTAGCGTTGTTCTTGTCAAAACCAGTTTAGAATTAAGTGCTAACCATAACGCCATAAGTCACAGCCTGGTTCAAAACAGAAGTTGGTAAGAAGTTTATACATAAATACGTAGAAGATAATTGATTTTATTAGTGGTTTATAGTGAATTATTTTTAGCTGCAAGCCTAAATCTTATTTTCATTTGCTCAAAATTAATGTCTTTATAAATGTCTAGACCTCGTTATTTAATTCTATTTCTGCACGTAAGTAATGCCATATATCGAGTAAAGGAATTTAGGTCTCATTCCCACATATCATCTAGTCTGGACATAATATAGATTTTAATAATCCAGTGGCTCGCCAAGTCCTAATACTTTCAAACCATTTCTGCTGTATGATAAAAAATACAGAATCTGACAGACGGACTTAGATTAAAATTAATTGTCAATCTAAAAACAAATAAAAGTTTATAAACCTGTAATAATGATTATGAATACTACATCACTAAAGCTAAGAATTTTCATTTACAGCCGATCATTTTATTATTAAATATAACATATCGTTCTGCCGCGTTTTTTACATGGTACAAGTAAAAAATAATTATAGCCCATTGAGGTACTACAACTGGAGCGGACACGTAGAAGAAAAATTGTGCTCATTTCAATATGACAGCGAAGTATAGATAAAGTCGGCATTGTAGCAGATGCGACACTTCAGAAATTTCTACCTACATCTATATACGCTTGATAGAGCCTATAAATTCTTATATAGAATTTAAAGTTTTATTTTATTTTCTTTATTTAAAATAAAAAACATTATAAGAATAAATATACAAATTACCAATTAATTAAATATATAAAGTTAACGGAAACTATAATTAAAATGTCCAAATATGCCATATTATTGTATTGGAAATGAATTAGAATTTTTAAAAATATATCATCACATACAATATCCACTATCCCTATACGAAAACTTCAATTTTTACCTATCTGTCACTACATTATTATTAATCTATAATTTTATTCAAAAATGGCGGTTGTCAAAACGACTCCGGTAAATAATTTATCAAATTTAATTTCGTGCTTCTTTATTTAAATTATAGTTGATTTACCTATGGAATTAAACTCCATCTTTTCTTCCTATTATTCTGGAATGGTTTTTGCACGTTTTTAGCACGTAATACGGCATTTATGGACCAATTATATTTACACCTAATTAGGTCCGTCTTCGCTGAAACGTCAGGGACGACTGACAGCCTAACGGTACATGTACTCTTGCGAATGTTCCAAACTATTTGGTCTTGATGTCCCCTCCAGTTGTGTAACTCAATGTTATAGCCACAATATTTTTGAACATATTTTTTTATAAATATAGATAAAATATTATACCGCGGCAAACGCGAGATTTTCTGACGTAAGTTTTTCTCATCCAAGAATTCATAATATGTCATGGAGTTTATTCCTTTGTGGTCGGCAATGAGGTTTGAGGCAATTTGTTGGTACAGTTCATAAGCAGTATATCAATTCTGATTTTTATTTCGTCCGCACTAACTATAACAAATCCTACACAAAAAGAGTGCATTTTAGTAGTTTAAGTTGTCCCTAAGGTTAAAATAAACTTGCGATAAATGATTTTTGTTTTCATTCATAAGATTCATTTTGATTTTGCATTTTAAGCTTCCGCGCGTGAATTTAAGAAAACGCTTAATGCCATTTTTCGTGTGATAACGTCACTCCGGTAGATATGGGAAAAATTTAAGTATAGCATTAATCGTTCAGAACTTCTCTAATAACGAACAAGTTTTATTATTTACTCGCGGACAAAGTTGACAAGAACATATGAACATGACACCTACCGTTTCGCATATTTGTATGATACATAAAAATAAAATAAAACATTAATAAAAAATTGTGAAATGCATTTTTTGTAATTGTAAATTAGAATAAACATAATACTCTGATTGATTATTGATGACTGTACTATACAGATTAAATGTTTTAAATTGCTTTTACTTATGGTAAAATACTAGTACATAATTTTAATTTATGAAACAAGTGATCAAAATAGCTTGCAAAATACTCAATATCCGGGCATTGAACCGCAAAGTATGCTTCAGAGACAGCACTAATTTGCATGATAAAGATGCTAGATCATTGTGACTATGTCAAAATTTATTTCATGCATATTGGCTATAAGTAGAACCACATAATTAATAGCATTGTGAAAATATGCCAAATATGCTTACTGTTGTTTCATATAAGTGATTATTCGTAATCCCCAGATCAACGAATCACCATCACACCATTGCGTATTTCAAATATCTTTACTCTTGAAACATAGTGTTGTGTATTGGACTCTTTCTGTAATTAGATATTTCCTTTGTCACTAAACCCCGTGGGTAGTAGGGTAGAGGCGACTGCTGTTAAGGCTAAAAATGCAGGGGCGCAACATTCTTGGTTTTACTATAAATCCCCTTTATATGAATGGTGGATAGGGATATCGTATAAATTACGCCACATTGCCCATAGTGCCATCGATAGGACCAACATAACTCTAAAGTTGCTTTCATAATAGGCTATTTGACTGTATAAAAAATATTGACTTATTTGTTTCCATCCGTGTAGATAATTTAATTTTAAAACAAATTTCATTATCATACATTAAAAATATTGTATATTTTTGCTAAAAACCAGAATTACAATTTAATTGATTTTGAGTTCGCGCCACGTGATCGTAAACGATTTTGATTGGCTATGACGTCATGCATTAGTATGAACTACTCACGTACAAGAAATGAATGGGATTGATAACGGCAGAGATACAAATTAAATATTAAAAATACCTTTAAAACGCGTTATTTGACATTTATTCCCGTGAATTAATAATATTAACATGTCCAATGTAATAAAATGTAAAGAAAGAGCTTTCTCTTTCTTTGTCAAAATTTTAATTTTTTTGACAAAAGTTCCTTCCGACGATTGTTTGATTAATTGATCTATGGTTGATTTGAGAATGAGTGACATATGCGAACGAATCTGTGGAACGGATGTTTACGAACTGGACGCCATATTGTCCGACAAAGCGTTTTGACAGTGTAATTATTCAGTGAATTTTGTAAATTTATTTGTAAGTTCTATAGACCCCACTTCATAATGTGGTATGGTTTCCAGAAATTAGTCAAATAGCCTATTCTTTACCAAGTTTCACAGAGTTAAACCACTGCTATGCATTTGAGCTGTGGCGGGTTGTAATACATTTGTGTGCGGCCTCATTTCACATGCACGGTGATATGATTATGATGGGTTCCTTGATTGCGTTGTTTTGCCTCTTTTGTGCCGGGCCGTGTGAATGGCGGTGTGTTCTTTTGTGGTACACGTAGCGTTGGAGAGTATTAAGTGCCTGCCATGCCTTTTTTAGGTACTATCTATCTGTGTTACTAAACCTGTGGTAAAATTTTCTTAATTATTTTTCTCATACTTGCTTGAACATAAAGAAAATTCCTACGTTGTCTTTTCAAAGTTACAAAAATATTAAATAGTTTATAATGGTATTTGTAATAATCCTACTTGGATTAACGTAAATGTTCCAAATAAAAAATTAAACAACCAAAGCTGTAAAGTAATCGAAATATGAGGAAGGTAGAATATGTAAATAAAAATCAAATCCGCGATAATATCCACGAAAAAATATTTTTGCTTCAATTTTATGTTTTAAATTTTTTACAAACGTATTCTAGTGGTGCCTGGGCAAGATGACACAAGGTTATAAAATGTAGCAACGAATACAACGTTGTAATTAAAAGTTAACAATAACTTCTCCTAAATGGACAATAATTGATCAATCAGCACTCGCCGACTGCAAAGTAATAAAATTACAATTTATCCATTCAACAAAAAATGCTCCCCAACACGAACTTGAAGGAAAATACGAAACTATTTAATATAAGAGCAATAAATTAATTATTCCAGTTATTAATGAACGTTTGTACAATGCTAAGCCAAATTATTTATTATTAGCACAGCCGCTTGTAAATCCGACGATAATTTTCAAAAGGGTTATCCAATTAATACCTGCTATATCCTCTTTGTTATTTCATATTTAATAATGAAAACGCTGGAAATTGTGTGTAAATCGTGTTTAGCAAATATTTATAAGTCATTGAGAAATTGTGGGGAAGTGTAGGATTTTATTTGTCACCGTATTGCATTAAATTGTGTTAGCTGGTATCATCAAAATATAAAATCCAACGATTATCACTTAAGATAATTCTCTTCAAACAGTTTAATAAGTTGTCGTTGCTATGATTTATATAAGATTTAACTGCTATTAACAATTAATAATATATATTTTAAATTTGCGGATTATTCAGCATATAGTTAATTTTGGCGAAAATTGATTAGCCCACCCAATCCCTACCTAAGAATAGATTTCGATTGTTCTATATTTGGGTTCAATGTTTAAACACCGATCAAAATTACTCTAAAATTTCAAACGGTAGTCTAAAGTTCAGATCTGTATGGCCTCCTACATAATCGAGAGTACGATGGAGAGAGGTTAGGCCATATTCCACGACGTATATTCTACCACGCTAGTTTAGTGAAAGTTAGTGGTCGTTACACACATACATACATAAACTCACGCCTATATCCCAGAAGGTGTAGGCAGAGATGCCGAGACACCCACATTTCGCCTTGTATGTTCCGTCCCACAATGTGATAGGTTTTTTTTATTTTTTTATTGCAGTGAATGGCGAGACGAGTATGCCGTTCGCCTGATGGTAAGCGATGCGACCGCTCATGAGCAGTAGCAAAACCAAACAACACCTTGAATTACAAAGCAATGCTTGGCATTCCACTGCGCCCGCCATCCTGAGACGTAATATGTTAGGTCTCAATATGTCCAGTAATTACTCTGGCTACAATGTCCTTCAATCCGAAACACAACAGTGCATTTAAACTGCTATTGACGGGAGAAATAGACATTGCGGTGGTACCCACCCAGGCAGCCTCTCACATATGAGAGACCTACCACCAGTAAAGTGGTGGCGAGCCTATCGCCATATCGGGCACAAATTCCTGACTCTGGGCTGATAATGAATAGAAAAATCCAATTTCACTTTGCCAAACCCGGAATTCGAACCCGAGACCTCAGCTTTGTACCTTAGTACAACTACGCCACCGAGGCAGTCAGTGGTCTTTATATACAATATAAATTCTGGAAAATTGCTATAGTATACTGGTTTCTTCACGATTATTTCGACGTAAGAGTGAGAGACTTAATTAATCCGAAAAATCAGTGGTGTGCCCTGGGATTTTAACCCGCGACCATTGTAAACATATTGTCAGCCGTGTCTGGTCCGTTACCAACACCACGCGCTTCAGAGTCTAAAGTTTAGATCTAAGAAGATGTATTTATAAGCAAAACGATAAGATCTAAGATAGCTAAGAATAAAAGAAATTATCAACAATTTACAAGTTTCTTTGTGAGAGCAACGAAACGATAATGTCTCTTGGGATTCACGGATTTCCCTTCTTCATATTTTTTATCATAATAAACTACAAGAGAAGTACTTTTATAGCTTGTCAAATAACGCTGAGCTCGCGAGATTTAGAACTCGGGATAATGCTTGAGGGCCTTCCGAAATTCGTGAAAGTATACCTTTTTCCGGCTGAATTAAATATGGATTTATTATACAAAATACTCTTAAAGGGCTTATTATGTTATTCAGATTTGGCTGAGGATTTGTTTGTGATATTGTATCCAATTATCCACTCTTTTTAAGTTTTTCTTGTGTATTAAGCTGTGAAAAGTGCGTGGTGGCCTGTTGATAAACGGACTAGACGCGACTGCCAACATGTTCACGGTGGTCGCGGGTTCGAATCCCAGGGCACACCTCTGACTTTTCGGAGTCATGTGTGTATTGATAGTCAATCACCACGCACTAAAACGGTGAAGGAAAACATCGTGAGGAAACCTGCATACCATAGCGATTTATAAAAAAAAAAAAAAACTATGGTATGTAAGTCCGTCAACCCGCACTAGGCCAGCGTGGTGGACTATATGGCCTAACCACTTTCAATCGTACTGTCGATTGTAGAGGAGGCCCGTGCCCTGCAGTGGGACGTATATGGGCTGATACACACATTAAGCTGTGTGTAGTCAAAGACGTGGAGAGGAAAGAAAAAATACTATACAAGTGTACAGATGTCCACGGTGTCACCGAATAAAATAATTTTAAATTAAGTTAGGACTTTAGCTGTTTACTGTATCAGTCTATAAACGTCCCACTGTAGGGCATGGGCGACCTCTACAGTCGAAGGTACGATTGAGAGTGGTTAGGGCATATAGTTCACCATGCTAGCCTTTTTTTATTACAATGCATGGCCAAACAATACCTAGAGTTACAAAGCAATGCTTAGCATTCCACTGCGCTCGCTATCCTGAGATATAAGATGTGAAGTCTTAATAAATTAAGTAGTTACTTTGGCTACAATGTCTTTCAATCCGAAACATAACAGTGCATTTACACTGCTGGTTGGTGGAAGAAATAGACAATGCATATTTTTAATTTTTAACCTACCCAGGCGGCGTCTCATATATGATAGACCTACCAACAGATTGTTCTCCAGGGACAGCCAATAATATTTTTTCTTAATTAAAAACTCTCTTCGAGACTGGGCTGTATGTTAATTTACACCATATCTCCTAGACTATATATTTTTATGGCTTCAACACCAGCTTTAGAATACGTCACCTCTGCGACTATGACGTCATTCAAGCATTTATCATCTGGAAAAAATCATCTTTATGCACTATTTCTAAATGCCCCCATTAACCTTCATCTCCCTCAGTTTATTCTCAATGAGAATGAGTTTAATTTTAACTTGCAACTAACATTATCTAATGACCTTATTCTGCCTTATATTGAAGATGTCTATGATAACAAGTAGAAAGAAGCTAGTCTAGTAGTAGTAACGTTATGTTTTTGTTGAAAGATAAAATATAGCATTCCCCAGCTTCAACTAGCTGAAAATATTTGCGGACATTATAATAACAACCGCACCAAACTTCTGTAATTCAACCTTACCGCAAGTAGTTATTACATACATTAACAAAATTAAAAGTTTAAAATTTGGTATTATAAAGCGGATTAAGCGATGTTTATCGCTGGAGCAAGCGTCCCTATGTTTTACGTGATGTGAAAGTTCCACTGCGCATCGTTCCCAATGTTATGAAATGAACATTCTTTTAACGTGTCCCGTACTATTTGTTTTCGATTACATTTTTATTAGTGTCGATGTGATTGCGTTTATAGTTTAACTGTTGTATAATAACCATCCATCATCCATCCATCAGCCAAAGGAAGTTCACTGCTGAATCCAATGATTTCCACAGAGACCTGTTGGAGGCAGCCTGCATCCAGCGACGTCCCGCGACCTTTACCAGGTCGTCGGACCATCTTGTGGGTGGTCATCCACCCACCCACAATAGTATAACATTAATATTAAATACTAGCAGCCCGGTACAGCTTTACCCGGGTGCAGATGTTCGTTTAGTACACTCCACAGTAGAAATCTCTGTTTTTGTAACATTTTGTCATTATGCTCTACTCTTTGGTCATATCGTATCATAGCCCGCCTCTATTTCATTTCCCAACAAAAAAAATGAAATTACTTTTGTTCCTCATATTAATGTGGCCAAACAAACAAACTCTTTATAAGTTAGTATTTGTATAGATATAAAAGTACAGCAAATCCTCTCTTAATACGCTAAGTTCATAAAAGTGGTAATGCCAGACTATAGTTACTTGGAATACGACAAGAATGGGCTGGCTTCATGATACAGTTAAAATATGTAGATATCTCAAAGTATAATTTTTTTAGGCCATTAGTCTAGTAAACGAACAGGCCCATCTGATGATAGTGAATAGCACCCATGAAAACCTACTAAAATTGAATTGTAGATACATTTTGAGAGGCTGGCATTTCAAATTAGGAGGAGAAATTACAGGAAAATTACTAACGTGGAAGGCGATATAGGGTCTCCGTTAATCTTACTTACTGGACGACCTATGACAGCGTGTCCACCGCTTTACATCATGGCGGGCACAGTGGTAAGCAAAGCAGAGCAAGTGCGTGGTGGCCTGTTGGTAAACGGACTAGACGCGACTGCCAACATGTTCACGGTGGTCGCGGGTTCGAATCCCAGGGCACACCTTTGACTTTTCGGAGTCATGTGTATATTGATAGTCAATCACTGCGCATTAAAACAGTGAAGGAAAACATCGTGAAGATACCTGCATACCATAGCGTTTTATAAAATTTCTATGATATGTAAGTCCGCCAACCCGCACTAGGCCAGCGTGGTTGACTATATGGCCTAACCACTTTCGACTGTAGATGAGGCCCGTGACCTACAGTGGGACGTATATGGGCTGATACAGAGCATAGTGGTATGCCAAGCATTGCTTTGTAATTTATGGTTTTACTAATGTTCATGAGCGGTCACATCGCTTACCATCAAGTTGATGGAATGCTCGTCTTGCCATTCATTGCTATAAAAAAAAGTTTAATAATAAGGTATATTCAACTTTGTTTTACTTTTAGTTTGTGCTATAATAATATATTTTTGCTTAAAAGAAGATAAAAGATTAGGACGATACAGTCTTCACAAATCATATTGCGAAGAAATATGTGTAGGCGTTGTTTCTGTAAATGTCTTTTGTGATACTTAAAGTACATGTTTGCTATAAGAATGTTTGTGAGCAGTCACTATTACCATCATAATATTATTAGATGAATATAATAAAGATACACAAGATAGTAATCTACCCAAATCTATCTCAATATCCATCCAAAGGTTGCCTGGAAGAAATTACCTAGAGTGATAAGGCCGCCTCTTGTACTATTATTATTGTGTTGTTTCTTCACTGTACTTTTATTTTGTGCAATAAATAAATAAATATAGATAAGACTACCTCTATGGTGTGGACGTACGGTAGGATTACAAAGCTGAGATTTTTGGTTCGAATCCCGGGTCAGGTCACAAATTGAATTGATGAGTAATCAATTAATCATCAATTCAATTCATGACTTATATGATAACCAAACCAAATCTGCTTAATCATTATCATGATCAGCCCTTCCGCGTCCACTGCTGGACATAAGCCGTATCTGCTTATTAAGAATAATATAATCAATTGAAAATAATTTTTAAATCTCTTTTCCTAGTTGTAATCGGCTGTTAGTTATCGTCTCTCCACGCATAAACTACGGGCTAGACATGAAATTCTTTGAACAACTATAATCAGTTAGTCGACTTAACCATTGTTATATATATAATTTATCATATATACAGGTATATCAAGACTGCTACCGAAAACGAAGTCAGTGGTAGAGAGGTGGTAGTTTTAGTCACTTCAGACATAACGCAACTAACTTTAAAAAATCGCGACCTGTATTTTTTGTATTTTTTCCTCTCGTCGTATGGGTGGGTAAATACAAAGTTTTTTCCTAAAATAATAATGTACCACCTTTTACTTTTAAAGATGTAATGGTACGGAAGGGCTTACATTATTATTTTCTCAAAAACTATCGATTGAATACCCAAGCACAATGATATTCAAAACTATCCGGTTTCGCTTTTGGTAGCAGTCTTGATATACCCTGTACTCCTTTATGATATCCTAGTACTTTGAGATTGGATACTGAGATATTAGAAAAACAACATGTGCAAATCTAGGTAATATCAAGGCGATTCATATTTTCGTGTACATGGTAGGGGCATTTTTACTAAAGTTAAAAATGTATGCTGCGAGAGTAACGAGAAAAATCTTAATACACAATTATTACATGTCCGTTGAAACTTGTTTAAACCGTCCGGTTAGTTCTAGGTCATATTTTCTGGAATATTCTATAAAATGTTTGCTTCTAGGTATATTGCATTTGTGGAATTATTAATGGAATTTACGTTTTAGAGTTTTATATTTTATAACCAGGTCAAGACTTTAAATCCGAGAAGTAAAATAAGTTTCGTGCCCAGAATTTACAGGGTATATCGAGACTGCTACCGAAACGAAACCGAGTGGTAGTTTTAATGACTACAAATACAAATTCAAATAAAAATTTCGGAAAGAAAAGCGACAATTATTTTGGTGTTTAAAATATCATTGTTTCTGGGGGATACAACCATAGATTTTTGTTATAATATTTTAATTTTAACCCTTGGGTGTCATTGTGTCTTTAAAAATAATAGGGTGTATCTATAATTTTAGACACTAAACTATGTTTTTACCACTCAAATACGACGATAGGAAAAAAATACCTATTAAAAATAGTTGTCCTTTTTTACAAAAAAATATTTGCATTGAGTCTAAAGTAACGAAGGATAGCCGGATTCGTTTTCGTCTTGATATACCATGTATGATGTTCATACAAAATTTCTTAAAAATATAATCCTTACTGACTCTGCTGTCATCAAGGTCTGTCTTGAGTAGGTTCACAAAGGAAAACCATATTATTAATTTATGGCAAATAGTTAACGCAGTTGCAATTACTAATGCAATGTTTCGACTCAAATTCAAAGAGCTTTGGTACGGCTCATACTACAGTGCCAAACTTGGACTGCCCTGGTCTAACCTTCCACCTGCGGAAATTTAATATTGAACTGCGGCGGTACAAATTTAAATTTGTCCAAACTTTCCTTTGTTGAAGTTGAACCGAATTAATGGACTCTTGTAAGGCGGTTACATATTAATTTGTCAATTAAACTTCAATATAATTTTGGGTCGGCGGTGATTTAATAAATAGGAATTACGTTAGACCCCTCGGGGGCACTGGACACAGTCCCGAATTGAAGTTTAAATTAATATGTTAGGATCATCCTTATGAATTTCTATGAACTTTTTAAGTATTCCAATTACTTTTTAGCTCATAAATCTATTTACATTAAAAATGCTTTTAATTTTCAGCTTAGGTTTTTGTAAAAATGAAACTCAAAGTATGTTTGATCAAAATTATGTTATTAAAAGAATGAAAATGTAAAAATACCAAACTTAGGATCTGAAATGAAACGCCAATATGACTGCAAATTAATACCTCATTTGATTCGCCCCATATGCGAATCCGAAGCGGACCGCTCCAAAAATTTGCAGCAGCAAATGTGAGAATAGTTATAAATTTTCCGATTAAATTCTAGCCTTGTTTCAATTAACTGGCCATTCAAAGTATTTCATCAAAGAATTCCTCAGACTGTTTGAATTATTAAATGTCTACAGTAAATTTTCGGTTTTAATCTCAAAGTTTTGCCATTGTTGGCATTGTTTAAATAACAATCAATCAATAACTAACTGAATCGGAGTTTCCAATCGTTAATGAGTTCGCTTTGTTGAGCCGCGGCTTCGAGGTTTCAGCGTTAATTATATTATTACATTTTTGGCTGAGAACTCAGAAGTGCCCGATAATTCAATAGACTGATTTCAAGTGACAAGTCTATAAGAGAAAATAATGCAGCTTCAGTAAATTAATATCTAAGTAATCTTGATGTTGTATAATACAGGGTATATCAAGACTGCTACCGAAAACGAAGCTGGGTGGTAGTTTTAGTGACTCCAGACACAATGCAACTATATTTTGTGACGAATTTTTTTTTTGCTGTTTTTTTTCTATCGTCGGATTAGGGTGGTAAATATATTTTTTTTTTTCTAAAATAATAGTGTACACCCATTTATTTTTAAAGGTACTATGGTACGCAAGGCTTTAAATAATTATTATAGCAAAAACTATAGATTTACCACCCAAACTCTATTCTAATGTTTAAAAAACAATAAAAAAATTGTCGCGTTTCTTTGCGAAATTTATAGTTACATTGTGTTTGTAGTCACTAAAACTACCACCCGGCTTCGTTTTCGTTAGCACTCTTAATATACCCGGTATATTTACCAATTGTGATTAGAGTTAGAGTGTGCTCTAAAACAACTTAGTAGTAGTAGAGTATGGCCAAAATCTTCTCAAACGAACTCTCGGAAGTTAAGCAATAGCGTGCCCACCAGTAGGCGATTTATTTATCTTATTAGGTCAGTTTATATATCTTCTTCACGCCATTAAAAATATAAATGTAATATAATAGTCCCAATAAATATCTGCCCAATTTTTTCTACTTATTTCTGTATTACCACAAATAGAAGTTGAAAAATTAATTATGAAACTTACATGATATATATTTGAGTGGAACTACGATAGTATAGTTGCCATGGTAGTCACGAAACTGAGAATAAACTCATTGATCCATCATCCCAAAAGTTTTGACGGAAACTTTCATTACTACTAATACTTTGATTTAAAACCGATACATCCTTCCATGTTTGAATAAATAAATATTTTCAAAAGAAAGTTGACTATCATCGACTGACCAAATTATTTTGATCGGGTCGAAACCGAATAAACAAAGGCTTAACGTAAAATAAAATCTGTTTTTAATATAGTGTGTGGCGAAATTTGAAACCACAAATAAAATTTAAAAATATATATTAAACGCATTGTTTGAGATATGTTTTCATAATATAAACAAGAAGTACATAATTATATAAGTAATCTAATAATACTAAAATTTCCAATATAATGCAATGCGAGAAAATGTGTCTAATATTTGCATAACATCGTGACAATAACGTATTCAGACGCCAAAAGATCGTAGACGATCTCAACTTGAGAGATGAGCTATGATATAACACGTCACAATGTACAAAATATAACCTTTGTGCGAGATAGAAGTACCATTTGGTCGAGCCTATCAATTTGTACTGTATCTTCAACGACCCATCGCAAGTCTATACCACCTAAAAAGCAACCTTACTTTGTTTTGCTAAATAACATAGAATATCTGTACTGTACTGTATCCGCCCATATAGGTACCGATGTAGGGCACGAGCCTCCGCCACAATCCAGAATATGATTGAGAGTAGTAAGGCCATATAGTCCATCAAGCTGGTCTAGTGCGGGTTGGCAGACTTTTCATAACATAGAAATTCATACAACTTGCAACGGTATTTTGGTTTTCTCGCGATATTTTCCTTCACCGTTATAGTGCATGCTAATTGACTATCATTACGCACATTATTCCGAAAAATCAGATGTGTGCCCTGGGATTTGAACTCGCGACCACCGTGAGCATGTTAGCAGCCGCCTCTGGTCCGTTTACCAACAGAACACCACGCACTTTTAGGGTATAGAATATCACACTGTGAATATTTACTAAGTGAACGAGATCACATTAAAGTGTTTGGGTATCAGTTTCCAAGTCCTCTGCCATATTATTTGAGCAAGATTAATGAAACACTAATTGATATGAAGTGACTATACACACCCAATTTTGTCGCAATTTAGGTCTTGCGTGAAATTCAGTTATGTTCTCACATACGTGAGCCCACTAGCTTTTCATCGTATATTATTAAGAAATCGTGATCTTGTGTAGTAATACCATTAAAACAATGAGAAATATCGCTTCTGCTGTTCCTAACTTACGCGTCTATCGGTTACCTGTAATAAATTTTGAATAACAATAAGCCCAATGTTAAGATTTAAATATCGTATTTTTTTACACTAACTTTGCTTATTGCAGATCTTATTCACTCTATTACTTGATTTTAATCTCAAGTTACGATCAGAATGACCACCTCGTCAGAAACTCCAGTAGCATACAAATTAGGGTTAACTAATTGAAAAACTTGTGTAAAAGAGATTTACGCCTTAAATTCCATAAACACAAAATATAGTAAAATATCACGTTCTTTCTACACAAATGATAACTTACCTTGAGCACTTAAAAGTATATTAAACTACGGAACGTCTTACAATCCTCCACTTTCTTGCAAAGGTCTCGCCATTCTCAAACAATAAAGTGCATTGAAACTTCCAACGTTCAGATTTCCCTGTGATATTAATAATCTCAGATTTATGTACATTAGTTTGAGTGGCACCGGCTGTTCTTTATTAGTTGAATCTTTTGGAAGTTATCTACGGCCGGTTGCCGAGTACTAAAATAAAATTAGGGAACTTTGTAACATTTGGATGATTGATTTTGAGATTATGTCTTGGATAATAAACGATATGGTATTATTGAACTGTAAAGGTGGTCTATTTTTGAACATTTGATAGAAGGATATATTGCATATAGTTTTATCTATTATAGAAAATATTAATTAGTTTTAACATGCAAATTATGAAAAGACCTTTTGCAAAACAAATAATTTACAGATTAATACTGATGTCAGACTGTATAAGACGTTAACATGATTAGAAATACGACAGAAAATATTTAAATTCATTGAAAACTACACGTGGAAAAGGAATACTTTTGAAATAACGCATCCCAACGTTTTGAATTCGCTGTACAAATGTATGGAAATTTTGAGTTCTATTGAGAAATGCAACAAGTAAAATTGTGTCTGTCATTTCTATGCGGCTGCATACAACATTATACATAGTTTACTTTGTGGAAAAATATTTCATGTTTCAAGAAAATTTGCTTCAGGAATACAGTTCAAGAGTAGGTACATATTCCGTCGATTGAAGATATCCTTTAGAATATAATAATGCTGACTATACTTAAGTCAAGTATGTCAGCATTATTACATTATACCTCATCAAAAATATTATTCCGGTAATCCTAATATTTACACAAATCAACTTGCTTGTTTCTCTAACATCGATTTAGTATACATTTCCTGGATATATTATTTTAATGCAATGAATCGCGAGACGAGCATGCCGTTAACCTGAAGATAAACGATACGACCATGAACAGTACCAAATCACACAACACAATGAATTACAAAGTAATGCTTTGCAGTCCACTGCATTCACCATTCCAAGGTATAAGATGTTAAGTTTCAATATGGCCAGAAGTCACTTTGGCCGACCCGAAACACAAAAGTGCATTTACACTGCTGTTTGGTGGATGAAAGAGACATTTCGATGGTACATATAGAGGCAGTATCTCACATAATGTGAGATACCCACCACCATACATAGACGTATCTTTATAACCCTAACGGAATAGTCTGAAGTACCGCCAGTAACAACTGCCATGTACTTAGCTTATTCCCGTCCCAAAATTTGGTTCTACGATGAGTCTACCCCAATGTCGATCAAAAGTTTTAGTTCCCGATAGCTTATACGTTATATTTAAAATCAAATAAAAAAATAACACCCAACAGTCACATACATGGTCCTGACTCCACACTAGCATCGAGTCTTGTATAATAGGTATCAGGAACTACGAGAAACTTTTCGGTCTCGCATACACCCAGAGCCGAAAAAAATATTTGTGGATCGCACAAACATTTTTCTCGGTGCGGGGATCGAACCCGCGACCTTTCGTTTTGCAGCCGGCATCTAACCAACTGCGCCACGGTTGTCAAATAAATCGAAAGAAATCTATTCCTCGAGTTGATAAATCTGAATTTCTTTACAAACTCTCTAACAAGCAACAAATTGCAAACCCATAAAGCAACTAGAGTACTACAATCCCAAAGATAGCGGCTACTTCATCCTTGATTCTTTATCTCATTACGTCTTGAAACGTCAGCTGCGCCGAACTGGAAAGACTTAAAAAAACTAATTACGATGAAAATGGCCCTGCTGAATCTTAAATTAAGACATTTATTTTGACCGAATCGTATTGTAATGTATGCAAAGTTCTTTTATCTTTGCCCGGGCCGGTTTTAGATTAGCCGTCTTTTGTATTTATGGCTTTTGGTTTCGAAAGAGAAAGTACAAATCTCAATATAATGCCTTTCCTAGTATAGATTTTTTTTGTTGGTTAATCGTTTATAAATTCTATGGTATGTAAGTCCGCCAACCCACACTAGGCCAGCGTGGTGGACTATATGGCCTAACCACTCTCAATCGTATTATGGATTGTAGAGTAGGCCCTTGCCCTGCAGTGGGACGTATATGGGCTGATACAGAATCGTTTATAAGACTTCCCGTGGTAATGCGTAGGTTTGTGTAATTAACAGATTCAGATACAGTATAATACCTGACTGGCTCAGTTGTTGGCTGAGGTTTCGGGTTGAAATCCTGAGTCAGGCTAAGTTATATTGGATTTTACTATTTATTATCAGCATTCAGCCCAGAGTCAGGAATTTGTGTCTAATATGGCGACAGGTTCGCGTATCACATAGTGGGGCGGAAGATACGTGGCGATATGTGGGTGTCCTATTGCTACTAGGGCCACCTGGGGTACCTCTGCCTAGCCTTTCTGGAAAAAAGGGCTTCCGTTTATGTATACATTTAAATAGATACAGTATTATTTAATTATGTCCATATTGTGCTGCACAGTATCAGCTAAAATTACCTTCTGGTGAAGGTTAGATTCCTCTCCCAAGAGTTCGATTGAGAGAACTCAGGCAATTGTTCACTATGCTGGCTTTATTCAAAGTTGCACACTTCACACGTCATAGAAATTATTTTAAATACTTAATCAGACCCGTACCACATATACCACATATCAAAATCAATTCAGATATCATTGCAGAGAATATTTACGACTTCAAATATAATAATGTGGTATTATATTTCACCACTTTTGTAGCATTTCCAATTATCGAACGCAACCAATCGTTATAATTTAACGAGGTTAATAGGTAATTTCTTATGTCTCAGGCCCCTTGCGTAGTTCATCGCTTGAAGTATTTTCGGTCCAAAATTACAAAGCCACTTTGATGTCCTCAATTTTGCCGGCTTTATTTGTATAAAGGTTTAGACCACCGTTTTATTCAAATATTTTGGTAGTTGGCTTGTTTTATTTTTGATTTAACACGACCCGTAAAATATTAGTTTAGTATTTTATTCTTAATGTTTATCTTCTCTATCTATTTGATTTGTCTGAATATCCCATAAACGAATTACGTGTGTATTTATTATACAAATAGTTACCACAATATTAGATACCACTTTTACATCTGCGATTTCATGTCAAAATATATTAATGAATGTAAAATCGAGATGGGGTTCTAATTGTGAATGTTAACGATGTCTGTGATACCAAATAATACGGGTTTTTATATCTCTTTTTTGTTATGAAATGAAAATGAAAATGAAATGAAAATAATTTATTGAATCCATTAAAATGTTCAACATCATTTAGATTCAGTCATTTTTTATCTACCACCCGGTTCGGAAAGCGGTTTTCACTAGAGAAGAACGGGCAAGAAACTCTAAGTTACTGAGTATATTCCCAACTTTCAAGGCTTGTAAATCTGGTTAATTGTTATGAAACTTGAAGATCCGAGTAAATAATAAAACAATCTAAATTCAACGGGTCCAAATTAAATCTATGAATCTATTCTACAAATTGTCAATAATTTATTTTTATTAATTTTCAGATACATTCGAAGATTGGATTGAATGGTAGAGAGGATACGACACAATTTGGACAACTGTAAGTTTTTAAGCAAACTTAACATAATTTAAAATAATTGTATGAACACTTTAAAAAATAAATGTTGATAAACAAGATTTAATACAAAACTAATATTAGCTCTGGTTCCTTCAAACTAGACGAATTGTCTTTATATGGTGGTATAAAAAAATATACTCGTATCCCACTTTGTTACGGCTGGAAGTGTAAAATGATACATTTCAAACCGTCGCGTCTGTGTGGTGTGTTAAAAATTCTGACAAATTATTTGCGCCAGTACAACCCAGTGGCCTTAAAAATCTCGTTAATCTTTTGGGCTTTATTATTAATTAAAAGTACTTGCAAAAAATAATATTACTTGTCTTCATTACCAATGCCTTCACCGCCAAAATAAAGTTTATCCATTTCTTCCTTGTTTCTAGCTCTTCGTAAATAGTAATAGCAATCCGCTCCTTCACCATTGTAGTAAAGTATATCTGTAATATTATTTCAACATTAAAATTACTAGTGTTCAGCTTCACCTGCATGAAAATATTTTTCTGGCATAAAAAAAAAAACTTTTTACAAATAAATATTACGGTATTAAAAACCTCTAAGCCGTCCTTGATAGATTGACTAATCAATACTAAAAAAAGATTCAATTCAAAGAAATATGAGCAGATACAATAATAGTCCTATATCTAAACTGAATATAGAACATATAGGATTGGCAAGTTGAAGTGGTAGTTGGCCGGGCACATAGCTCGTAAAACCGATGGCCGTTGGGGCCGACAGGTTCTTGAGTGGAGGCCACGTACAGGCAAGCGAAATGTCGGACGCCCGCCTACAAGGTGGACGGACGATCTGGCTAAGGTTGCAGGAAGTCGCTGGATGCAGGCCACTTCCAACAAGTCATTGTGGAGATCCTTGGGGGAGGCCTATGTTCAGCAGGGGACTTCCTGTGGCTGATATGATGATGATGATGATGATGAATAAATCATCATCATATAAAATAATAATAATGATGAATAAATAGTACGACTAAAAGAGGTTTACCTCAAAAAAATATTTTGGTACGAGACTGGGCACGCTATTATTCCATCGAAAATTGTAAAAATTTAACGACGAGGTAGAGTGACCAGGTTGGAAATTTTATAGGATTTCACGGACAGCACAATGAACCGCGACTCAATGATTATAGCGTGGTAGTGTAATATTATAAATGAGATAATTCTCTAAGACTTATGTTTTATAATTACCATTATAATAGGCCGTGCCGTAAATGCCGTATCCGTGAGAGGATCTGTAGTGGCAGTTTTGGCGCTCAATTTCACACGGGCTGTAAAAATCGTTATAGTATCTGGTAATCCAGTTGTAAGCGCACACCACAAAATGATCCGTCCTGTAAATGAGATAATTCAAAATGTTTCGTTTGTTTTGTTCCATCGCTTGCTAACCAATTCTCATAATTGAGGCGATTTTACTCTGTGTGAACTTATTGCTTAATGCATACAATATACATAAAAAGGGCAGCGATTTCAATTAAACTTTTCCTTCTGAAACAAATATACGTCGTTTATTTCTTTATGGAATATATATTAAAGATAGCAAATGATAATGAACAGCTCTAAATTAAACTAAGTTGTGTCTTTTGCTGTATTCACTGAATGAGACTCGAGTTTTTAGTCTATTTTTCTCTAATGAAAACTGATTTCCGAAGGAGGGAAATAATGGGTATAAATTGTGTGTAAATTATTGTAGTTCAATAAACTATTATTGTTTTACCACTTTTCTCTTTATTGTATGCAGCTGGCAAGAAAATTGGACGGTGTATATATACGAGTACATTGAATATCCTTGGAAAGTTTGATTGAATTCTTTGCTGGGTTGAGAATCGAAGGCGATGAATTAATATTATGCGAACTTTTGCTTATTCATCCTATCACAAGTCTTACCGTAGTAACCATACTATACGAAATCATGACTGTATAAATAGGTATTAATTCAATTGTCTACTGTTGAAATATCTCATCACAAGCCTGTATGAAAAAGCAAGGGTCTGCTCTAGAATTCATCATTCAATTCAGAAAGTTTTTACGAAAATAAATGAATCATTTAGGTACCTGAATCTAATACATCTAATAAACTGTCCATAGCAATCATGCAGTGGATATGTCAGTTCCGCTGGCAGCAAGTCGTAGTCCACCGACTCGAACTTATATCTAGCCAACTTGGTAGACTTCGGTATAGAAAAAGTAAGAGCGGTCATTGTGGGATTTGGTGATGGGGTTATTGTTTCAAAAACTTCATCTCCAGTTGTTCCATCTTTTTTAGTTTGTTGGGACGGATGTTCGGTTTGTATACTTTGCTCAGGTTGTCCTGTATGTCCACTTTGCTTAGTTTGTTTATTGTCTTCATTTTCTTCAGTACCTCCAGATGTTGTTTGACCATCGCTTTCAACGGCCTTGATAAGATCTAAAGAAAAAAAAATGATAACGGTTAAGCAAAATGAAAAAAATATTATAGTAATAGCGACAAAAGTGCAATAAATAATGGTGTGTTGTTGCAAGTAAAATAATAATAAATAATAAATTAATACTTCCAAACAGTCACATGCATAGTATTGACTCCACACTAAGATCGAGTCTTGTGTCGTGGGTATCAAGAACTACGAGAGACTTTTCGGTCTCACAAACACTCAGACCCGAAACAAATACCTATGGATCACACAAATATTTGTTTCGGTGCGGGGATCGAACCCGCGGCCTCTCGTTTCACAGCTGGCGTCTTACCAACTGCGCCACGTAGGCTAAAATATATTCTATTTAAAGTAGAATATATTAAAATATATTCTACTTTCTAATTGCAATATTTGGACATCGTTACACATTTTACCCGTGGGTTTCAGCTACTATTAAAAAAAGTTTGAATGGCCAACAAATATTTTCATTAGTGATCAGAACGATAACAGATCGAAAAGTCTACCGTATACCCATGAAACAAAAAATAGTATTTTCTCTGTAAACAGGACTAAGTTTGGGACTAGGTTTTTTAATTACTCTTAAAAGTCTGATATAATTCATAGTGCGTATAATTATACTCACAACATACAAAACAAAACACAGCCAGACTTAAATAGTACATCTTCATTTTCGAATACACTGTTCCCGAAGATCGCTGGTGCTTTTATGAGTTTAAAACGAAACATCACCTCAGTGTGTAATTAAAAAATGTCAATTAACTGATAATTAAGAGGGAGATGAAGTCATTACCAACTTTTAATGAGATTTCCATCTAGTTATTCAGGTAAGATGGATTTACTTAACACACCCTTAATTATTTACTTTGAAGATTGTCGTGATGCGCATTTGTTTTTTTTTTATTTCAATAAATGGCGAGACAAGCATGCTTTCGCCTGATGGTAAGCGATATGACCATCATGGATGGTAGGGAAACCAAAAAACACCTTGAAATACAAAGCAATGCTTGGCATTCCATGCGCTCGCTAACCTGAGACATACGATGTTAATTCTTAATATGTCCATCAGTTACGATAGCTCATTGCTTCAGGCGAATGGAATGCTAGACTCGCAATTGATTGCAAAAAAAATACAATTGCAAATGCACAACAATCGAAGGAAAGGTTTAAGTAATACAGTTACCGATACGCGAATTAATTGTACAGTCAAGCCACAGAACGTTATGGCTCTACTTGGGATGGGAAGATATTTCATTCAAGTACACTGCTCCCGCCTATTGCTTGACAATAATAGGAGGGAGTTCCTTAATATGCGTTCGTATGTAGCTCAAAATTCAGAGCACAGACGAAATTTGAATACTTCAATATGACCCAATATAGATAAACGGATCTACTACAAAACTATCCAATAAAGCAGCACAAAGACCTTCGTATGTATATATCTATCATGTAGTTCTAATATCAGGTCCCAATGTAATCAAGCCGTGTTGAAATCGAACGGGATCCCTCGGGTACCGATTTTCGGGATCAAATTTATGCTATATTGCTAGAAAATAGCAAAATCTGATCATTGAATTTCACGCCGATTGGTTTCACTGTTGTTTCAGTCTATCTCTAAAGTTGGCGTTGAATGTGGCTCTTATAAATTTATTTAGTAGCACTTACTTTTATTTGTTTTATAATTTGTATCACAGATTTTCAATTACAGATTGGGGTATAGCTGTATTTTTTAAAAACAAATTTATAAAAAATATAGTATAAGGGAATAAAACTAAGCTGTTGAAGAAGCTAGGAGTGGTTAAAATGCAAAATTTCGTCAACAGCGCAGACACAATAATTGAACTGTATTTGAATGGTACTGTACTGCTTTGTAATTCACAGAACAGAATGAAATCAGGCGGACATCTATTGAAAATATTTTAGCTATGAAATCTTGATGCATAAATGATGCAGTTTGTCCCCGTCACAACATTTAACCTATACAATATCGTCGATTGCAACAGTCAAGTGTTTATTGTTTTTAATCAATGAATCATATTCAATTTGTTCCTTATCAGTACGATAGTACTAAAAGTTTGATAAGATAGTATCCTTTCATAGTTTTGTGATTTCAATTGTAATACCACTTATGTTATCATTCATTTTATGGAAAGCATAAAATGAAAGTCTGAAGGTCGCGAAACGAACACAAACCTTAGTAATGCGTATAAATTCAGATTATTATTTTGACATTTTACAACAGAACCAATTCTAAAACATAGTTAGATATAATATTTGTTAATTTAAAAATCAATGCAGTTACTAGTCTTGCAACATTAGTATATCGAAATAAGTTTTGTGAGGCAGCGTTTCAAGCCAAAATTCAAAATTTTCTTCTTATTACCAGGGCCATCGGGCCTAGGTATTAGGGCTAGCACATTTAAGGTATACAGGGTATATCAAGACTGCTACCGAAAACGAAGCCGGGTGGTAGTTTAAGCGACTTCAGACACAATGCAACAGAAAAAGTTGCAAAAAAAAGCGACAATTTTATTTTGTTATTTTTTTCCTATGGCCATATTTGGGTGGTAAATACATTTTTTCCTAAAATAATAGTATATACCCTTTTATTTATAAATACTCTAAGGTATAAAAGAGTTTAAATTATTATTTTAGCAAAAACTATGGATTTACCACCCAAAAATGACGATATTTAAAAAATCATAAAAAAAAATTGTCGCGTTTCTAGGCAAAATTTTTAATTGCATTGTGTTTGTAGTCACTAAAACTACCACCCGGCTTCGTTTTCGGTAGCAGTCTTGAGATACCCGGTATGTAATCGAGATGTTTATTTATCTTTAAGAACGGCGTTATTATTAAAGTATGTACTTTTATGTGCACAATTTTTAATGTGTATAATCATATAAACATCGATTTTGTCTCAATATTTAGTTTTGCTTTAAGTGAATTTTATTTAATCCTTTTAACAAAGCAATAATCACCACAAATTAACATATCTACTAACATTTTTTCAGAATCATTTTTCATAGCATAATTAATATTAACTGAATTTCCTATTTCAAGAGTAATTCAATATAATAGAAAAAAAAAACAGGAATTCCTCGTTATGAGCTACCATCAGAGAATTTATTTTATGACTAGTTTTGTCTAGACAGTGACTAGCACTGTTAGACATTTTCTCCACTCAATAGGGAATATGCATCAGACTTCAAAATAAGTCAAAATATTTTTTTTGTAATCTTTATTAATATAGAAATATACCTTAAAGATATTTTTAAATTTATCAACTCTAAATCGGTAAAATAAATACTTAAATAATGACATTTCAAATTTGCCGCGCATTTTTTTCCGAAACGCGATCTATTGCTTGAAAATGAAGTGACGACAATGGTTGCGTTCTTATGAAGTTTTAGCTTGTTGTTTTACGTTTGTTTATGAGTTATTTTGTGCTTTCTTTATACTAATAAAAAAATGGATTATTTTGTCACGAAATAAAGTTCTGTAGCAATTCATCAAAGAAACTTAATCCAAATACTACGTTGTTCATATCGTGCCCTCTGACGTCACAGCGAGTTCGCGCCAACATGGCGCTTAAATGCTTCGAAACTGATAGCAGTTTTGATTATTTTTTTGTACTTTTTTGATTTATATTTTCAAAGACTTATATTTTTTTCTGATAATGTAATAACATACAGAATTGATTAAAAATATAAAAAAATGACATGCATTTTCCTTATTGTCAAGGAGTATTATCAAGAATCCATTCATAAAAATATTTTAAAAAAGTTCCCTCTTACATGGAAACTCGCTTCAGCCAAATAAAAGAAGTTTCGTGCCACAATAAAGGCAATGGAAAATTCTCATTAATTAAGCTATGTGCTGTAAATAGGGAATGAAATGAAAAGATTGAACGATGAACTGGGAATCATAATTGCCAATCTGCATTGCGACTGAATGCTCGTGGATTCACGAATATTATATTGGACGAGAGAATTATATATTGTCAAACTTCCAACTTCATAAAAGCTGATAAATACGAAATTTATGGTGCGTTAACATTTTTATTGAATAACATTGAAGAGATGAAATGCGACATTTTGTTGACAACAATGCGCTCGTGTGACGGTTTCTTAATTTCTTTAATATTTACTTATACTATGACGAATTGACTAATAAGTTCATTTTATAAATATAAAATTATTTCGACTTTGCGCTTATCTAAAAACTAATTAAAATTTCATTGGTATTATTGTTATTGATGCATGTTTTGCACATTTTTTTTGTTTCAATGGAGTAACCATGCAACAAAACATCTTAATTTTTACAAAATCTTATAAAACTTGAGCTTTATTAGCAATCTGTAAGTTATTTCAAAGTGGAATCGTGTTTATTGGTACCTATTTAATTTCATTCTGTACATTTGTCACATAAAAAGCCGATATTTCCATTTATTGTAGCAATTAAAAAGTCGTCGCGTCGCTGTTTTTTAGATCAGAGTCGTGTTATTGACGGTTGCTTTGTAAGAAGGTGCCAATTAGCACAACTGACGAATAAGTCTCTTTTGATCTGTCCCTATTTTTGGTTATTTTGTTTCTCCTGTTCCGCCGGACTTTTAAACACAGTTCGAGTGAATTCGACGGATTCAAATTCTGTTGCAATTTCTGAATTAGTATTTGCAATTTTGCATCTACATTTATCAACTCTTCACTTTGACTAATTTATGTGTTTGTTAACAAAGACAATATGTGTAAGTAACATCTAAAACACTAGTCTTCTAATTTAAATCATTAACTTAATTGCTTCAATAAGATTATGTATTTGATGCTCGTGATTTTTGCATTATTTTTCGTTATTAAGTAGTAAAACAACAAATATAATTTTACTGCTCAAATAAGCAGGCTGATCTCGGAACTCGACTTGCATAACTCATAGGTGACTTTAATGACTATGTATGTTGTTCTCTATCTGGGTGGTGACGAATATCCCAACATATTAAAAATTATCATCAGTATAAATGTATCTCTTGAAACAGCTGCTCAATACATATACGAGTATGTGTTTCAACACGGAAAGCAATTTCTCTTAAATGGTATCTTGCGTCACAAATTATAAATAAACAAACGCAATCATTGTTTCTATGATGTGTAGTTGTACTGATTTGTTACTTAACTCAAAATGTTGCCAACTACGAATGATGCCAAATGATGTGTTCGATTATGTTTTCGACCGTATAGTTTTCTTTTGTATTGTATGCTGGTCATTTTAATGGAGTCATGATATTTATAGCAAAATGTGGGAAAACGAAAAAAAAGTGTGATCCATAGATATTTTTTTCTAAAACTCTAACAGTTTCTGATACTCATGACGCAAGACTCGATCTTAGTGTGGGATCAGGACTATGCATATGGCTATTGGGTGTTATTTATAATGACATTTAGAGTATTTAGTTTTATATTTGCACCCAAACTATTTATTACATTCGATTGTGGTGTTCATTAAGTATTGTGGAAAACACTTAATTTGTAGACCGCTATCTTTATTCAGACAACTTTAACAACGGTGATAACAAAAGTCATTGGGTGTATTAATTTATTTATTATTATTTGATAATATAAATTGTTGTAGATTTTAAAGTTGCATCAATTCCGGAATAATTAACTGGAAAGAGACACAAGTAAAATCAACAAATTATATAAATTAACGATTGAAATGTATTTGCTCATATTAATGATTAAACTTACGTTAACCTTCTTATTAATAACAAGTCTGAAATACATACAAGTTGGCTTTGAATATTTGACCAACTCTCTTCGTCGGCTACTAATATTTGCTTCCAAATAGAAGTTTTGAAGCCGACAAACTTTCCAGTATAAGATGGGGACTTGATGATTGCATGTTGCTGAAACCAATGTTTGTATCCAACTGGCAACTTGAACTGATTATGATATGCTTTTAAACACTTGTAAATGTATTTGTATATTAAAATTTTATGAAAATACTTGTATTTACACATCATATATATTTATATGTGTTAATATGAATATTATTAATTTTAGATTGCTATCATTTTGTATAGAACTTAAACTGCTCTTTCATTTTCCTATTTATATATCCCTCTATTTATAATTGTATTTATTTATAAATATTTTTGATTAGATTACTATTATTTTGTATAAAACTTAAACTGCTCTTACATTTTCCTATTTATACATCCCTCTATTTAGATGTGTATGTATTTATAAATATTATTAATTAGATTACTATTATTTCATATGCAACTGTATGTATGTATCCCATCAAAAACATCCTGTAAAAAAATTCCAAGTCTCGCAGCTCAGTTTTTCTACCGCAAAAAGTTGTGAGATCCATATAATACCAAGTCGATTAATTTATTTAGTCCTTGATTAAGGGAAAGAAAAAAAAGAAAAACTGAGCTGCAAGACTTGGAATTTTTTTACAGGATGTTTTTGATGGGATCTCACGTTTTTTTGTAGAGTCCTAATTTTTTACTTTTCTGTACTTTTTACTTCTAGAATATACAGGGTATAACAAGACTGCTACCGAAAACGAAGCCGGGTGGTAGTTTAAGCGACTTCAGACACAATGCAACAGAAAAAGTTGCAAAAAAAAAAGACAATTTTTTTTGTAATTTTTTTCCTATTGCCATATTTTGGTGGTAAATACATTTTTTCCTAAAATAATAGTGTATACCCTTTAATTTATAAATACTCTAAGATATAAGAGAGTTTAAGTTATTATTTAGCAAAAACTATGGATTTACCACCCAAAAATGACGATATTTAAAAAATCATAAAAAATAATTGTCGCGTTTCTATGCGAAATTTTTAATTGCATTGTGTTTGTAGCCACTAAAACTACCACCCGGCTTCGTTTTCGGTAGCAGTCTTGAGATACCCCGTATATAACGATTTTTCTTAAAGCCTCTGTCTTATGTTTTTTTCTTATTTTTGTAGGTATCAATTAATCACCAATATAGCGGATTTGATTATTATTAGTGTTCTTTTTTTCATGGTAATTGATAATTTCGAGCTATTCAGTCTATTTATTTGCAAGTTTTTCTTCGTTATGTTTTGCTAGAGGAATGTTGTACAGTTTCATGGGTTGAATACACCCTTTCCCTTTCTATACCCCCTCCTGTTATGTCTCATATATATAGATACCTATCTAGAACTATTATTCCATTATACCGGGTATCTTAAGACTGCTACTGAAAACGAAGCCGGGTGGTAATTTTAGTGGCTACAAACACAATGCAATTAAAAATTTCGCATAGAAACGCGACAATAATTTTTTATGATTTTTTTAAATATAGGCATTTTTGGGTGGTAAATCCATGGTTTTTGCTAAAATAATAATTTAATCTCTTTTATACCGTAGAGTATTTATAAATAAAAGGGTATACACTATTATTTTAGGAAAAAATGCATTTACCACCCAAATAGAGCTATAGGAAAAAAAAAAATTTTTTGCAACTTTTTCTGTTGCATTGTGTCTGAAGTCGCTTAAACTACCACCCGGTTTCATTTTCAGTAGCAGTCTTGATATACCCTGTATACGGGTACAATGATTCATTAAAAGCAAATGTAACTTTGTAATCCTATGCATTTATATGGGATTACAAAGTTATTAATGCAGTTGGTGTACCTAGAAAACTAGACAGAAATTATGAAATGTTTAAATTTTCCCTTACTTTAGATACTAAACACTAATTATATTCTAAATTTGAAGGTTCTATGTCTGCTAGAAGTGCCTTAGACTTTTGATGATCGGTCAGTCAGTCAGTGAGTTACAAAATTAAGAAAGTTTGACAAGTTACAATTGAATGAAATTTTAAAAATACTGTGTTTACACAATGCCTGCTTAGTAACTGAAAATTCAGGCTTCTTGCTTTAACTACAACGAAGTTATGGGAGGTTGAAAATGGTCTGAATTGCTTCGAGAAAAGGATGGTACAAGTGTGCCGCTTTTTAGCTCGACTTGGAGGGGGCACTGCCGTGCCTCCAAATATTTTTTCTACTACAGCAGTAGAATTATTGAGCTCCAAATAAAAAGTAATGGGTCAAATTACCTATACCTTTATACAGGGTGTATCTAGACTACAACTGAAAACAAAGCCAGGTGGTAGTTTTCGTGACCATATTGTCTCTGAAATCATTAAATTTACCACCTCATCGTAGTCTGTATATATCCTGGTCTTCCCTGTATACATATATTACCGTGGATTCGAATACCACATCCAATAAGTCCCCAGCCAGCTAGTTCATTGTAAACGCGACCCACATTCGTACGACGTGCATTCATCCTGATGCATCAATTGTGACGGGTTTTGTTCAACACACATTGTCTATTTAATGGTTGTTAAATTCTATACATACAAATCGTTTTCATTTTGTCTTTAGAGTTCAGTTTATCAAACTTGCTGGCGTTAAACAGTTTGCATGTCTATCATATTTATTTCAATTGAATTCAGTACATAATTCAAAAACGAAGAACTAAATCTTTCATAAATTTTTGGCGTAGTTGTATATATTTATATATCTTAAATTTGCATGCTGAGGTCTCCTAATAGAAGAATGCGTCAGGACGTAAGCTGTTAAAATGCTACACCATTGGTTTCATTATATATCGTGTATCCTACATTGGAGTTCCTTCCTTCCTTTTTTTCCTTCCAAGGAAAATGCTTTGCTAGGCGGTGATTTAAATTGATTGATTCATCAGTATATTTCCATTGCTAAAAATATATATCAAATAGATTTTCCCGCCAAAATATATAATATTTTTATTTCGTACATATTTAATCAAAACTTTAGCTCTGTAAATACAGAATTCTGTCCTATATCTAGTCAAAAAAGGTCTGCATTATATTTCAACTAATATCCGCTTAATATGATAATTCAGGTATTGTGTTAAAGAATTATATTATGAATCATGCAAATACTGTCCCTGCTCTAAATATATGTAATTACGTTAAAGCACCCGGAACAAAAGTAAATTTACGTTTGTGCCATGCGATAAAAAAATTCGCGCATTAGTTTTTCTTAAAACGTTTCTAATTTGTATCCTTTCTTTGTATACCATTGTTTTTTCCTGCCTACATTTTTGCTGGATGTATATTTTTTATAACTTGGAGCAGCTTTATTATTTTCTTATGATATGTTTATCTGAAACCTGAATGTTATAGTCACAATGATTTGTAAGATATGTCAATTTCGCCATCCCACACTACACCAGCATGATGGCAAGTATTGTAAACTTTCGCAATATAATAATTATCAAACAATTAAGTATCCGTTTGTCCGATATAAATTACTTATTTTGTATGGCACCGGTAACATGAACAATAAATAATGACTATGGTGAGAAACAAAATTTGCCCTTAGAAGAAATAACACGTTAGCAAAACACATATAACATAGTTTCTCGGAGAGTAAAACTAAATAGTTAGACACACTCCGTCAACACCTTTGTAAGAGAGGAAACACGCGGAAACTTTCCTCTCTTGTTCGTTAATTACAAAAAGGGCTAAGTTGAACACAAAATACCGGCCCATTATTCTTACTTTCATATAAAGTTGATTTCAACTTGATCACGTAAACGACCGTTCAGCAGTTCTATATTTTATGAGCCAATGTTGGAGAAAATATTTGGCAAACGGATAAATTGCTATGATAAAATCAAACACATAGTTTTATTTTATTGTATAGGTGCATCAAACAGGTAATCAGCTCATCTATTGGTAAGTGATCACTTCTGCCCATGAACATCAAATTTCATCAAGCCATCAGTCAATTTTGATAGAATTGTTTTTTCGTATCGTCCCGGGTATATTTTACAAAAATCATGCATTTTATGTAAAAACTTTGAGCGCTCCCATAATTCAAAGCTAAAACTGTGTTTCCTAAAAAACATATATGGGGGAAGGCACAGTTCAAGCTACACCTGTCAGTCGCCTTGTCACAAATCGCTCCACGGTACCGGTTAATGGTTTCCTCGTAATTATAATGTTTGTAAAATTTCCATACCGATTCGCTTCATCTGTGTGATTTTACTGACGAGTAAAATCACACAGCGTTTCAATGTACCGCGATATGTTATATCTCGGATATAATTAATAGAAGATTAAGTTAGACGAGCCGATGTGGCATTAACGTTCATGTTGTCAGGGAGGGATTAGATGAGCGATCGGTTGTTGAATGTTCGTTATTTACGGTCCTTTGCGCTCTACACACAAAAGCCGCCGGCCCGATGACACAGTCCGCTGTCACAGCCGTTTAAGAAAATAATCATGTCGGCAACACGCGCCCGCACGTGTTGCCCGCCGACTTGCTAGCAGCTTGCGCTCTGCTAAAACAGCATTTTTTTAAATTAGGCTGATAGACTTCAGAGCGTAGTTTGGTTGATTTTTTTGTGAAAAAATAATGTGCCGTATTAGTATAGTATTAGTATTCAATGTTTGACTGGCAACATTGAATGGCAAAGAGAAGATGAACCATAAAGCATCGACGGCTCTATTGTCATACACAACATCTAGTAAAACTTGAAAATTATAACTTTGGCCCTGAGAAAGTACATAATAGGAAACTGAAGAAATTAAGATTTTGTGAGACCGAAAAAACCATGAAGCTTCTGATATAAATTACGAATAATTCATATTTAAGACCAATTTTATGTCCTTGAATTTTTAGTACGGACAGCAAAAAACGTTTTTCCCATTCCACATGAGCAAACAAATATTGGAGAAACTTATTTTTACTACTGTCGCTATAAAGAACAGCCTACATAAAACTATAAAAAATCTTCGCAAATAGGAAGTAGCGAAATGAAAGAAACTAAGTATTTCCCTCGCTACTTGTGTACGGCAAATCCAATTTTCCGTAATTGAGCACGCTCTTTTAGCTTATCCCGATCGGGCAGGTTGGCAATCGAAGGGGGATTATAAGGGTCCGGACCTCCCATCTTGTTAATATTAATAAGATTAACATTTACTTATTAATAGTATGTAGGTGGTTATTTCGGGTCAATAAGTATTAGTTATCTCATATTCTATTTTCCTGAAATATTAATTGTGATGATTATATTACGTCTGCTCATTTCGCCGTGATTAAGTAATAGATTGGTAATAGCCAGTTTAGCGAGTTAATCATATAAGAGATTCCTAAATATAGAATAAAAACTAATATATTGCAAGCATTGCTTTGTAGTTCATAGAGTTATTTGGTTTCGCCACTGTCCGCCAGTTGTCGTATCGCTTACCATCAGACGAATGGCATGTTCGTCGCGCCATTCATTGTGTGGCGGTTGCAATACGCCAACTTAGATATAGCTTTTAAAGCGGTTGCAATACGCCAACTTAGATATAGCTTTTAAAGCGGTTGCAATACGCCAACTTAGATATAGCTTTTAAAGCGGTTGCAATACGCCAACTTAGATATAGCTTTTAAAGCGGTTGCAATACGCCAACTTAGATATAGCTTTTAAAGCGGTTGCAATACGCCAACTTATATTTCGCTTTTAAAGCGGTTGCAATACGCGAACTTAGATATAGCTTTTAAAGCGGTTGCAATACGCCAACTTAGATATAGCTTTTAAAGCGGTTGCAATACGCCAACTTATATTTAGCTTTTAAAGCGGTTGCAATACGCCAACTTAGATATAGCTTTTAAAGCGGTTGCAATACGCCAACTTAGATATAGCTTTTAAAGCGGTTGCAATACGCCAACTTAGATATAGCTTTTAAAGCGGTTGCAATACGCCAACTTAGATATAGCTTTTAAAGTGGTTGCAATACGCCAACTTATATTTAGCTTTTAAAATAACACGCTTATTAGTTGTAATTTGAACATTATTTAAACACGCATTTCATTTTAAAATATGACTGCAGATGTTTAACAATAAAACATCTGCGAGTCGTTTTATTAAAGTAAGAATTTTTGTGTACCCTATTGTATAATATTAGTTAAAAAGATGCTGTTCTAAATTATTGTTTCCTAATTGTAATGACCCGTTCATGCCGGGCCAATAAAACTGTATTATTATAGTTAAGTTCTTTAGTGGCGGCAATCCTTTGCAACAAATTTATGTTTTTTTAAACAATAGTACACATCTTTGGGTAAACCTTTCTGTTTGGACAATAGCCCAGATGTTTGGGCCGACCTTAATTTTTAGTTGAAAGGATAGACCCTATTTTATGGCTTAAATATATTTTCTGGAAGATTTATCCCCACCGATCCTCATTCGGGTAGTCCTATAAAAGGGTCGGTTTATTTGGATGAAAGAAGACAGTCTGCCATCTCTCGTCACGAGCACATCTCGCTCCGAGTCGCATAATTATAATTTTACTCTGTCTGTGAATGTATTAAGTGTTAATTTACAAAATATACAATAGTTAGTTCCTGGAAGTGAGTGCTTATTCTAATACCTACACTTATAACCACCAAAATTGCAATAAATAAATATAATATGTTCACAGCTTTTAATCCAATTGTCTACATTACCGATCCCACAATTAGCATTAAATAATCATTACAATCAACAGTTTTTATATACAGGTCAAAATGTCTTTGAACACTCGAACAAAATGGTATTAAAGTCATAGAATAGTATATTTGAAATCCAGCAGCCGCATATTCAATATCCATTTAGAGACTCGACCATACATTAAATCTCGTTCAATATTAATAAACAAAGCTTAGATACTAGGGATAAAGCTTACTGTACCATGAAAACGTATTTTGACATAATCCTTAGTTATTAGTACTTATAATAAAAGGTTTAGGTTGTTAAATAGAGAATATACACTCATTTGCAAAAAAAAACGGGCGGTTTTGATTTTATTCTTCTTTAAAAAAATACGGTACCAAAATGATTTCAATCATTTGTACATGTTACTGGCCGGTTTTAAAAATGCCGTGGTGTTTAAAACAGTACGTTCTAAATTCAAATTTTCGTTTGATGCTCGTTTTTACAGAAAACCACTTTTTATCCTACATTTTTGGTGCGAAGTTCCAAAAGATAATATCGGTTTTCATAACTTTTAGTAAATTTTTATGAATTTATTTCATATTCTTAATTATCAAAGCTTCATTTATTGCTGTTTAGCTGTCTCAATAATGTTAGAGAAAGTGGTAAAAGCTACCAAAATTATTGCGCTGCTCGAAGAGGGTTGCAGCCAATGCTTCGTGGCTCAGAGGCTAAGTGTGAGTCGCTCGACGGTTCAAAGGACCTGGCAGCGGTATTAAGACACCGGTTCCGTCGAGAGAAGGCCTGGTTCTGGAAGAAAACCATGTACCCAACCACGGGATGATCGTTTTCTTGTGAGTCGCGCATTGAGAAATCGCAAGTCTTCGTATGTGGACCTTAAGAACAACCTCGAAGAAGTAAGAAATGTGCATATTAGTCTATGGACGGTCAGGAGGAGACTTCTCGCGGCCAATATACGCAGTCATCGCCCGGCCCGCGGCCCTAAGTTACTCCATGAGCACAGAGTTGCCAAGCTTAGGTTTGCTCGAAATTGTGAGTCATGGACTCAAGAAGACTGGCATAGGGTATTGTTCTCCGATGAAGCCAGGATATCTCTGTTCGGTGAAGATCGACGTCGGCGAGTGCTACGAAGACGAGGAGAACGCTTTGCAGACGCTTGTTTTGAAGAAATCACACCTTATGGTGGGGGCTCTGTTATGTTTTGGGCAGGAATAAATTCAATGGATCGTACTGGACATCGATACATAACGGAAGTTCTAATTCCTCATGCACAACCCGCATTGGCCGCTTTAGGCGAAGACTCAATTTTTATGGACGACAACGCTCGCGCCCACCGGTCTGGCGATGTGGAAGCGTATGTGCAAGAGGTCGGCATTCGTCGTTTGGATTGGCCAGCTCGAAGTCCCGACCTCAATTCTATAGAGCATGTCTGGGACGTTCTGAAACGACGCGTGAGATCAGTACAACCGTCTCCGCAGACCATCAGAGAGTTGAAGAATGTGATTACCGCGGAGTGGGAACGTATTCCGCAAGCAAGTATCCGGGATATCCTCGCTAGCATACCCAGACGAATTCAAGCTGTGATTTCAGCTAGAGGGGGTCACACTCGATACTAAACATTTATCTGCTTTTACTTTATTAAAGAAAAAACAAACAAAAATCTTTGTTAACTTTTACTTCACGAGCATATGCACTACTAGCGAGCATACACTACTAGTGAACTTTAGCATTAAAACCCATAAATTTTATCAAAATTTTATGATAATACTGACGAAAACGATTATTTGCTTATTAATTTACAAAATTGTGAAAGTAAAACTACCTATAATTATTATCAAACAAACCAATAGTAACATTTGAAATGGTTAATTGCTTAGGTGCCCGTTTTTTTTTGCAAATGAGTTTATTTTCTTAAGTACTGTTTTCGTTGTTTCTCTTTAGAGCGGCTTTCGTAAATATCTTTTGATATCTAAAAAACCGCCTAAAACATAGACAAAGTAGATTGCGAGACACTAAGAACTAAAAAGGTATTTTCGAGTATCAAAATACTAATATGACACTAAAACGCCCTTATTCCTACTCGTAGTGATTGCAATGTTGAGATAGAACAGAAGTTAGAGGTAGGTAAGAGACGATTATTTTTAATCCATCGATACAAAGCTGTCCTGGAAAGCGGATGTGTATTGGCTGCTTCCAAAAACGACATGTATTGCTAACGCCCAATGCCACTTTTCTGCTCCTTATATTCTCTTCAGTGTTAGAAAGGCCGTGAACACAGATGAATTTTGCTTTCAAGTAATAATGTACTAATATAATAATTCAAGTCACGAGATGTGTGAAAACGGCGATTGTTATATACAGTCAGGTGAAGAGTTAGTTCTTTCTCGGACCTATGAAATCTGGAAAGTCCTTTCTTTCCCATAAATCCTTCCAATGGTTCTCTGGTAGAGATTTCATTAGTGCGATAAGACCGCCATTTGTACCTTTTTGTCATATTATCTTTGTATAGTATTATGTTCATTGAACACATGAAGAATATAAAACAAAAAAAAGTTAGTCATCTTTGTGCGTTTTTTGCACTTATTGATGCAAAGTCTTAGTCTTGATACTAATATCAAAAAGTGCGTGGTGGCCTGTTGGCAACGGACCAGACGCGGCTGCCAACATTTTCACTTTTTTCGCGGGCTTAAAACCCAGGACACACCTCTGACTATTCGGACTCATGTATTTATTGATAGTCAATCACAATGCTTTATAACACTGAAGGAAAACATCGTGAGAAAACCTGCATACCATGGCGATTTGTAAGAATTTCTATGGTATAAAAAGTCTCCCAACCTGCAATAGGCCAGCGTGGTAGACTATATGACCTTCCTCTCTTAATCGCATTCTCCATTATAGAGGAGACCTGTGACCTGCAGTGGAACGTAAATGGAATGATACAGATACTAACATCGTAGTACCATCAGCAACACAGGCTTTTTAAAAGTTTTCCTCAAATCCACGCCTGTTAGGTCTTCACAAAGGTGGCTGGTTTCCTTATTACGTTGTAGTTCTGTGTTTACGGTTCGTCTCACAAATAAGGGGCGGGGAGTCGCAAATTCGATTTCATACGCCGTGGAGTGCTAACCCATGTGAGTAGTGCCATTGGATACGGTAGTGTCATTCTGTGTCAACGATCAATTCTTTTGTAAAGGAAAAGTGGAAAATACTGGGCTTGGAAACACTGTGATAGTAAGGTAACATTTTATTTTGTTTTTATAAAATGGAGGAAATAACGTTTGTTCTTAGTTATACTCGTATATTTCAGTCATGAGACAACACTTGGCCCTTAATTGGCTAAGTGGATTCTGGTGGACGCTAGGTGTTGCTCCCTGCCTATCCGTTTCAGCCCATTTACTAGTCCCACTACAGGGCACGTCGCACGGGCCTCTTCTACAATCGAGAGTACGATTGAGAGTGGTTAGACCGTATAGTCCACCACGATGGCCTAATGCGGGTTGGTGGATTTTGCATACCATATTGATCCGCAAATCGGAATTTTATGGGTTTCTTCACAGCACTGGTAATATAATAATAATAAAACTCAACAGTCACATACATAGTCCTGACCCCACACTAAGATCAAGTCTTGTGTCGTGTGTATCAGGAATTATGAGATAATTTTCGGTCTCACAAACACCCAGACTCGAAAGAAATATTTGTGGGCCGCACAAACATTTCTCCCAGTGCGGGAATGGAACCCGCAGCCTTTCGTTTCACAGGCAGCGTCTAACCAACTGCACCACGGAGGCTGTCGAATATAATCCCGATAAGCATATTGGATTTCTAATGATTAAACGCACAGACCACAAGTACTTACTCTTCTATTGATGTTTTAATAAATATCGAACATTGGTCTCATGATTGATGATATCGCAAAACAAGTACTTATCACGCAATCTTGCACTAATATTTATTTGTTACTTGTCTTACTGACATTCTATAAACTACATCTCATTTCTAATACTGCGGTGAAATTTTCGCGTGGAATTTTCACACATTTTAGACAGTAGACGTATTAAGCCGGCGTTGTGTTACGAGTGTCGTATATCTGATACAATATGACTTAGCCGCTTGCCAAGTATGTATAAATATTTATGACTGGTATAAGTACCTTAGTATACATTACTTTCGACGTTGAGAGTTTGCAGTGATTTTTTTCGTGTGAATAGACGAAGGAGTTATTATGATAAAAAATATATAATCAGAAACTTATTAAATATTATTTTTATTCATTGTCTCAATGATTGAGAACTGATAACATTCAAAATAAAACGTAATAAAAACATAAATTTTGAGTATGATGATTTAACTACCCATATCAAATTGTTTTTTACAAAATATTGCTATTGAAATAATTAATTATCGTAACCATAACACCCAAAAGAACACATGAATTAAAAATAAAAGTTTGATTTATTTTAGCTAACCTTTATTTCGTTACGTTTCGCATATTTGGTGAACTGCCAAAATATTTTTGACAGGTGAAAATTGTTTTAATATTACGTCAAATCGGACGTGAGTTTTTATAATTAACAATCGTGGACTTAATAGTGGTGGATTACGAATGTGTATAATACATACGTATATAAAAGTATGTATAGGTACTGGTATGTACTGGTGGTAGGTCTCACCGATATGTCTATTTCTCCCGCCAAACATCAGTGTAAATGCACTATTGTGTTTCGGTTTAAAGGACATTGTAGCCAGAATAACTACTGGACATATTGAAACTTAACATCTTATCTCTTAGGATGGCGAGCGCCGTGGAATGTCAAGCATAGCTTTGTAATTCAATGTATTGTTTGGTTTTGCTATTGTTCATGAGCGGTCGTATCGCTTATCATCAGGCAAATGGCATGATAGTCTCGTCACACTATAAAATAAAAAAAATGTATTTATGTGTATGTATGTGTGTGTATGTGCTTGTGTGTTATTATTTATATTTAATGGTGATATTTCGGAATCAACTTTATCGGATACTCATACGGATCGGATATCATCTCAGGAAACTTTTTGCAGTCAGTGGCACTTTCCGTAATTATCACTTGGCCGTGGAAGTTTGCCATCTAATTTGGAGTAGTGTATTGATCGGTCATTAATATAATAAAATTGGATTTGGATGAATAATTGAATTTCGAAATGTATAGGTGTATAAAAAAACATCGATAAAATATTTTTTTTTTATTGCCTGGAATAACCCGCTTTGTGCAAATGGTTCGAGATTTATAGACTCGAAATGTCATCCACACCTTTAGCTACCAAGGAGCTGGTAACGTGCTAGCAAGATTTTATCGATGAAATCACACCACCAATGTCGATCCGCTTATTGCCTTAATGAGCGCTGCAACCGCCCGCATGCAACGTCAATTTTCATATTATCTGTGATAGCGTATTGCAGCAACTCTGAATAGAATTTTGCTGAGTTTTATTTTTGGTTTTGAAACGGTATAAATTGTATTAATCATCACTCTAAATAACTTAGACACATATTAGTTGTTCTTGTAATAACTGCAAAAGTCAAAAATGTGTTCAGTGACAAATTATATAAAAGATACAATATAGAATAGGCATACGATGCTTGTTCTTTGCGTAATAAGAAAGAATGGGATTTTTCGATGGTTTTGTTGTCGATGACACAACACACAGTAAATATAAATCACACATTTGAAATAAAATTTAAAAACCAACGGAAAAATTTACGTTGGTAGACAAATAATTAATTATTTGTCCGTAGAATGTTAACAATAATTATAATGGACAATTTAGATCGAAAAGATTTTAATTCAAAATAATTAAAAGTTCTCTACAATATAACATTGTCCATACATTACGATCATTTTACATTAAATTTAAGTATGAAAATTTATATTATTATATCGATGACATTTGACTACATCACTAAAATGTCTACCCTGTGATTGGCTTAACTAGAAGCAGTCTCTTCCTGCAAAATGACTTCCCTATGTAGCCCTCTTGACCAGTCATTTCAATAAAATTTATAGTAAGCACTCAACTCACTACTTAGTTAGTTTGACAATAATTAACGTTCATTGTGTTAGTTCAAGAAACTATTGATATATAGGTATTGTTATGCCTCTGTCCCACCGATAGATGAAGATCTTGGCACATTACATCCCTTTCAATTTTAAACGCCAAAAAGGAATGTTAACAATTTGAGGTTTTTTTTGCTTTTTATTTTTTTTATTGCAATGAATGGCGAGACGATCATGCCAATCGCCTGATAGTAAGCGATACGGCCGCTCATGAACATTTGCAATACCAAACAACCATTCAATTACAAAGCAATGCTTAGCATTCCATTGCGCTCGCCATCCTGAGACATAAGATGTAAAGTCTCAATATTTCCAGCAGTTATTCCGGCTACAATGTCCTTCAATAACTAGTAATAACTAGTATTGATAATCTTTATATATATTTCAGTGATTGTGGCAACGTAACTTCGAAATTAATTTTAAAACTATTTTTGTTTGACGGATACTAAACACTGCGTTAATTCATCTAAAAATCTGGTCTGCATAATATATTAGAAAACGTGCCCGAAGGTTGGGGAAAAGATTAAGGCAATAGTAAGCCACAACTCCATTGATCCAAGGAAACTCTGAAACTAACTGGAAATTTTCCGTGAGTCATCGGTAATACCTTTATCGGGCTGACCAGTTCGGTCTAAGACTAGCTATAGCCGTTACCTATCGTAAACCGTTGAGGAAAATTTTTCAATTGGTAACAATTGCCAACAATATTTAACCCTAGTTAAGAATATTTATTTATTCGTAGTTGTACACTGAGGACACAATGACACTAAAACTATAATAAATACACCCAGCAGTAACATTCATTATCCTGACGACATTGTCGCGGGTATCAGAAACTAAGACTTTTCGTTCTCACAAACACCCAGATCCGAAACAAATAGATGTGGATCACTTAAATTTATGTCTCGTTGCGGGAATCGAACCCACTGCAACTCGTTTCACAGCTCACGCCTAACCAACTGCCGCATGGAGCTGTCAATATTATATAAACTGTATATACCTAACATACATTTTTAACTATATTTCAATATTATGTAGACAAATATAATAGCAATATCATCTTTTTAATATTGAAAAATGTTATATGTAGCGTTATTATTCAAAGCAGACATTGTGATCAAAAGAATATAAATATATTTAAAAAGATTTTTTATATTACATAAATTGATGCAAATTGTATTTGAATAATGTATCTCCCTCAGAAACATCGCTGCTTACATGTAAAGTTAAATTGATTGAAAAGATTATAAAATTATCTTAATTTATCTTTTTATTGTAATATTTATATTTTAGATAAATAAAGTTATTTTTTTTATAACTACTATTTTATTTTTATTTCTCCGGACTTTATAATTTTAGGTTTTAGGTCAGGGGTGCTCCTATCTAGTGGTCATGGCTTGTCCTAGAATAGGTGCTACGAGTACGCGACCTCGGCCCCCCGAGCTACTGCAGTCACTACAAACATTCCCTTCCATGACTGCAGTATCCACTCCTACAGGCCATACTCTCCTTTCCCATTATATCCTCTACTCACAAACCCTATTTCCTTTCCCCCGCTGATGATGGGCAGCAGCGTCGTCAGCGCGAGTCCCCTCCTGCGCTCGCCAACCCGCCTGCCAAGCGTGGCGAGTATTGGCAAATACCCCTCAATGGCGACACAAAAATTGACCAGGCCCCCAGTCCCCGGCAGCCCCACTATTCCTGGCGATGGTAGCAGCCATGGTCACGGTGGGGCAGGGGGTGCTAAGAATCCCCGGGTTGGCCCCGGCTACCACCCCCGACGACGACTGGCCCTGGCAACACACAACATACGCACTTTGAGGACAGACGAGAAGATTGTCGAACTGGAAGAAGAATTGAGCGGGTTACACTGGGATATTCTGGGGTTATCGGAAGTCCGAAGAATCGGGGAGGATACGATAACCCTAAAGTCTGGTAACCTGCTCTTCTACCGGGGGGACGACCAACAGTCCCGAGGAGGTGTCGGATTTCTCGTCCACAGGTCTCTCATCAACAACATCGTATCCATCGAAAGTGTGTCGAGCAGGGTAGTATACCTTATACTCAGAATATCCAAAAGATATTCGTTGAAGGTCATACAGGTATACGCGCCGACCTCGACACACCCAGATGAAGAAGTAGAGGAGATGTATGAGGACATTAGTCGGGCCATACATACTTCCAAAACCTACTTCAATGTTGTTATGGGGGACTTCAACGCAAAGTTGGGCAAGAGAAGCGATGATAAGTTGAAAGTGGGGCAATTTGGACATGGGCAACGGAATCTCAGGGGTCAGAGGCTGGCCGACTTTCTGGAAAAAGAGGGACTCTTCGCGATGAACTCTTTTTTCCACAAGCCGCCTCACAGGAAATGGACCTGGCTGAGTCCTGACGGTTCTACGAGAAATGAGATAGATTTCATCTTGACGACGAATAGACGGATGTTCAGTGATGTCTCTGTGATCAACAGGGTGAAAACCGGTAGTGATCACCGAATGGTTAGGGGCACATTGAATATCAACGTCCAATTAGAAAGGCGCCGCTTGATGAAGTCTACGCTCCGATCTACTCGCGCCCATATCCAAAACCCCGAGAGCTTTCAACTATAGTTGACAAATCGCTTTGATTGTCTAAAAGAAAACCTTGCAGTGGACGAGTTAAACAGAGGTTTGGTAGAAGCTGTCCATACGGTGGGATCTAAGTATTTTAGACCTCGCCGTAGAGATAGACCACAAAAACTCTCGATCCACACTCTTGACCTCATGGCCGAACGTCGATCTTTGACGCTGCAGTCTTCCGTTGACGCCGAAGCATATCGGCGGCTCAATAGACGGATCTGGAAGTCCTTGCGACACGATGTCCGTGCTCACAATACTGTGAGCATTAAGGAGACAATTGAGCGGAACGGAGGCTCCAAAGTGTTTGCAAGAGACTTGTCTATTGGGCAAAGCCAGTTGTCTAGGCTGAAGACGGAAGACGGCCGCGTGGTATCGACGAGGGCAGAGGTATTAAGGGAGATCGAGAGGTTCTACGGACAGCTTTACACCTCGGTTGCCAAACCTACTGTTAGCTCGGCCGAAGACCCGAGAGCCGAGTTAATCTGACACTTTAGCGATGATATCCCGGACATCAGCCTGTTTGAGATTGAGATGGCCCTCAAACAACTTAAAAACAACAAGGCGCCGGGTGAGGACGGAATCACTTCAGAGCTTCTGAAAGCGGGTGGAACGCCGGTACTGAAAGTCCTTCAGAGGCTATTCAATTCCATTCTCCTCGAGTTGTTTTCAAGGGTCATCACAAATCGTCTCGAAGGCAGGTTTGATGACTTCCAGCCTCCCGAACAAGCCGATTTCCGAAAAGGCTTTAGTACCATAGACCATATTCATACGCTACGGCAGGTTATACAAAAAACCGAGGAGTATAACTTGCCGCTTTGTTTAGCGTTTGTGGACTATGAGAAAGCCTTTGATTCGATCGAAACCTGGGCTGTGCTACAGTCTCTTCAGCGGTGCCACATAGACTATCGGTACATCGAAGTGTTGAGGTGTATATACAACAACGCCACCATGTCGGTCCGAGTACAGGATCAGAGCACGAAGGCTATTCCACTACAGAGAGGTGTGAGACAGGGAGATGTCATATCTCCGAAACTGTTCACTGCCGCGCTGGAAAATGCCTTCAAGCTCTTGCAATGGAAAGGATTCGGCATCAACATCAACGGCGAGTATATCACTCACCTTCGGTTTGCCGACGATATTGTAGTCTTGACAGAATCGCGGGAAGACCTTAGCACTATGCTCGAAGACCTTAATCGAGTTTCCCAACAGGTGGGTCTTAAAATGAACATGGATAAAACGAAGATCATGTCGAATATCCATGTTGTGCCCACTCCCATTGGAGTTGGGGGCTCGACTCTCGAAGTTGTAGACGAATATGTCTATTTAGGACAAGTGGTCCGGTTAGGCAGGTCCAACTTCGAGAGAGAGGTCAATCGGCGAATCCAACTCGGTTGGGCAGCGTTCGGGAAACTTCGCGACGTCTTCTCGTCCAAAATACGTCAGTGCCTAAAATCGAAAGTCTTCGATAGTTGTGTATTACCAGTGATGACATACGGCACCGAGACGTGGCCTCTCACTGTGGGCCTCATTAAAAGGCTCAAAGTCACTCAACGAGCCATGGAGCGGGCTATGCTCGGTGTTTCCCTACGAGATCGAATCAGAAATGAGGAGATCCGTAGGAGAACCAAGGTTACCGACATAGCCCATAGGATTGGCAAGTTGAAGTGGCAGTGGGCCGGGCACATTGCTCGTAGAACCGATGGCCGTTGGGGCCGAAAGGTTCTCGAGTGGAGGCCACGTACAGGCAAGCTAAGTGTCGGACGCCCGCCTACAAGGTGGACGGACGATCTGACTAAGGTCGCAGGAAGTCGATGGATGCAGGCCGCTTCCAACAGGTCATTGTGGAGATCATTGGGGGAGGCCTATGTTCAGCAGTGGACTTCCTGTGGCTGATATGATGATGATGATGATGATTATAATTTTAATAACTTCGTTTTGCAAATTTAAGTAAATTAAAATAATTAATGTTTTTTTTTTTTTAATAATGGCCTGGCATAGTGGCGGCACTGCACCTGATGGTAAGTGCCAATTCCGCCCAGGCAGAGTATCCATTGGCATCGGACGGCAGTCCCATGCCAATGGAAACAATTATGCCGGCCTGCTAAGGTGCCTCTTCACACCACGCCGGAAGGACCCAGGATTGTAGGAAGGGGGGAACACGTGAAACGGCAAACAATTCCACAGCCTGACGGTGTGGCACAAAAACGAATTCGAGAACCGTTTGGTGCGCGCCGGGATGGTGTGGACCGTCAAGCTATGGCTTCGCAAGCCAGCACGCGTGGATAATGACAGAAAGCTTTTTGCTTATTTGTACGGTAACCCCGCGTTACTATGATGATTCATCGCAAATATTTTGTGTTTATGAGAAATAAATGGCTAATGAATATTAATTAATTAATGCCTAAAATTTTCAGCTTTATTTTAACAACACTAAAAATAACACAATAACAATAATATATTGAATTGCCTTCCTCATAATTATGTGTCCTTATTTCAGAGCCTGTATACGAAAATATACATACTATGATACAAGTATGATACTAAACCAACAATTACTAATTGATCTACAATTTTATTACATTAAATGAATTCTTCAACATTACACACATTTGAAATTATCACAACTACGACATTCTTTGATACAGTTATATTCTGATGTATATACCCCTTAAAGAAGTACACAATATTTATAAATTAACACACGTAAGCAAAAACCACAATACAATACTTTATGATGACAAATAGAAACCATCAAATATGTAATATCCGCTAATAAATCAACCCAATGGTTTGTATACCATACAAAAGTAACAGCTATAGAATATGATGTAGAGTTAGTTTATATGCAAATTGAACAATATACTGACCAAACAAAGCAAGGATATAGGATCATCCGCAGTTGTAATATCAATTGAGCTCATAGTATGAATGGACAGTAATCTACAAAGTACACGTTGATACTTTATGAGCCAAAAAATACAGGGTATATCAAGACCGCTACCGAAAACGAAGCCGGGTGGTAGTTTAAGCGACTTCAGACACAATGCAACAGAAAAAGTTGCAAAAAAAGCGACAGTTTTTTTATTATTTTTTTCCTATGACCATATTTGGGTGGTAAATGCATTTTTTCCTAAAATAATAGTGTGTACCCTTTTATTTATAAATAATATAAGGTATAAAAGAGTTAAAATTATTATTTTAGCAAAAACTATGGATTTATCACCCAAAAATGACGATATTTAATAAAATCTTAAAAAATAATTGTCGCGTGTCTTTGCGAAATTTTTAGTTGCATTGTGTTTGTAGTCACTAAAACTACCACTCGGCTTCGTTTTCGGTAGCAGTCTTGAGATACCCAGTATAAGATATAAAAAAAATATTAAAAAAAAAATTATTAAAAATTAAGACGCTGTAATTTTATACATTATGATATATTTGTTTTATTAATTATTTAATAAATATGACCTGATACGGCTCATAAATTGTCAATTGTATTCTCAGGTTATGCTTAATCTAGTAAATATTTTTAAACCTCCTTTTTTATGAATAAAATACACGGAATTGTTTTTTGAAATTACACGTCCACAAAACGTAACACAGATCAATGCGATTCAAATAATTTGTTAACTCAACATAAAACTAGCGACCCTTCGAAACACCGTTTAATTCCCTAAGCCTGAGCTTTGCTTCATTACTGTATTTGCTTTCACATCGTCCCAGTTTCCGCTAGGCGTCGCCTCCATCTCTCTAGTCCATTTTACTGGCTCTTACCTACTACGTCGCCTCCATTAGACGTTCTGTCATCCCGTCAAACCAGCGCAGGGAAATATTGCTTCATTTTCAAATTTGCTCTCAAGAATGTACTTTAAATTACTTTAAAAATATATTCTATATTGCATTTTGTAGTACTAGTAGTAGTACGAGTGGTATGATGAAACGATATATTGGAAAATAATTAACAGACATTCTGATTTATTTTTAAAATATCAAGTCAGGCGGTGAGCATAACAAAATATTAATGCCGAGACAAAAGATGGCAATAAATAAAACACAAGGCATGTTTTTACTTAAATATAACTCTGTTGATATCTATGGCTGCTATTGATACTTTAAATAAGAATGCAAACATCTACTTCGAAAACGATTTACCTACATACCCAGCTACATGACAACAAAACATGTGTTGTTGCTCACAACAAACACCCTTTCACCAAAATGGAACAAAAATCCCACCGGCCCGAGGCAAGACCGCACGTACACTTACCACTTAATCTGACTAATTTCGATAAGTAGCCCGCAAAATACCAAGTAACTTGAGAGGAAATTTCCAAAGTGAAATACGAAGAGGAAGACTTGCAAATGAGTTCCCTGTTTCGGACAGGTGTCGCTTCCCATCTGTTTAAATAAGGATTTTATTACCGTGGATTTATATCCGAAAAACAAGGGTATCCTGTGAGATATCTTATCGATTTGTCAAGGAAAGTAAACAAGAACAGTAATTTGCTCAATCCACCGTAGTGAACTGATTTTTCGTCCTACTTGTTTATATTTGAAGAGTTTTAGAATAAATTATTCCGATTTGCAGCATTCAAGACATTTACTTAGAAATCAGTTTTTTTATGCTTACAACTTTTATCTGTGCATGTAACTTAATTTCTCTTAAACTCATAGACCAATTTTAATGGCTTTTTTGTGGGTGTTCAAATACATTTGAGAAATTAATCATCCTTTAATCACTCTTTTATATTCTGTATCAGCCCATATACGTCCCACTGCAGCGCACGGGCCTCCTCTACAATCGAGAGTACGATTGAGAGTGGTTAGGCCATATAGTCCACCACGCTGGCCTAGTGCGGGTTGGCGGACTTACATACCATAGATTTTTTTTATAAATCGCTATGGTATGCAGGTTTCCTCACGATGTTTTTCTTCACCGTTTTAGTGCGTGGTGATTGACTATCAATACTCTTTTATATTATTTAATCGTAATTCTAAATATAAATACATTGTAAAATCTAGGCTAGTAAGTTCAAAATCGTCACAAATCTTTGCCATCAACTAAATAAATCAGTATTTTATACGGCCAGTGTTCAGAAGCAAGTTTGTCAATTGCACGAATCAGTTAATCCGGCCGGCCACGCGTTTCGGCACTGGACGGGACACGGCAATCAGTGCTTCCGCCGAACAATGGCAATTGTCTATGAAGGGAGCCGTAGGGACGAACCTGTGTTTGTCGATACTTTTTGCTGAGCTTCTATTTGAAGGACATTATTGTGAGCAACTGAAGAGCTAAATTAGATTAAACATTTGATATATACATTAGGATATTGGTATAATTATGGAATAATTTCTGGATAAAAAACTTATTATATAAAATTATTATTATTAATATTGCCGTTAAATTAAGTGTTGTGGTATATTCGTAAATTGCTTGTATAAGAAGATATATTGTAGTCCATGTCTGAATGAATCTTTTTTATATATTTGTCACTTAATATGACCTAACATGGTTACCATAGACTAGTAAAGATAGCTAAATATTGACTGACAAATTTTACGATAACGCTACGGATACTTGAACAATGAAACTCGGATAAATTAACAGCAGTAAAATAAACATTTTGTTTCAGATGTAATACGTAATGTACAATTTACGAAGTCCGGTACATCTGTATTGCTTGTGATTATGTTCGACGCAATTAACACAGTCAATTGCAGAACACAAGTTAAACATGGCTCGCGTTGCCTTGTAATTGGTGTTAACTATACAATTAATTAATATTTATTGTTGATATAATAAAACAAACATTTAATATAAAGAATCATGTCTGTTTTCATATATTTTTGTGTTTTTATGTGCAGTACAAGAGAGCGTCGAAACGATTTATTTAGCTCACTCACACACTTGGCGTCATGCCTTTGGAAATAACTTTCATTTTGATATAAGTACTTGTACTGCAGCTCGTGGTTCAACTACTAACAATATCCAAGAATATTATTTTGCTTATATATGATTAAAATTATGTGTTTTGTAAGATATATAGCCATGAGCGCTATGACCCGTCCTTCTTTAAACCAGGCTTAAACAGAGTACTTTCCTTAAGGTAGGCAGCGATTTAGTTGTGCTGGCCCCCCGGCACTGCAGAGGTCCATGAGCAGCGGTAGCCGCTTACCATCAGGAGGGCTGCTAGCTCGTCTGCCTATAAAAGCTAATAAAAAATAAAGGTTTCGCTATGCGCGTAAAATACGGCCAATTCATACAGTAATACAAAAACTCCAACAGCTACAAATAATCATATGCAAGAATAACTTATCTTGCAACACATTATATAATTTCTTCAAGAAATCCTCGCTGAATTTATAGTATACCTCCCTTCCCAGATTTCTTCGATAGTTGACCATAAATGCCATTTACGAAGATCATCTTGTTAGACGTGATCTAATTTCACCCAGACGTGATCGACGCCGAGTCCCTCGCGTCTGCTGCAAGATAGTTTGCATCCTAAATTAGGTTTCCAACGTATTCTTTGTTTTTTTTTTAAGGTGTTATATTGAACAGGAAGTGGGCTGTATAATACTTACTAATCATGACCGCTATAATATTTATGGTAGGTGATATTTCGTTTCTTAATGGCGATAGGAAGGAGAAAAGAATGGAGGGATTAATTATTGGCAATTGAAAGGGAATATTGTTAAAATCATGTACAACATGTACATGTGTTTATTATGAGCCTTTCAGGACTTCTTTTGTCAACCCGGTAAATTAGAATTTAATTGTTGTTCAATTCAGCAACAAATTGGAAACACTTAAAAAAAAGCTTGTTACAAGTTTCTATTTTTTTCGTTTGTAATATTAATTCTTCTTTTATTTAAGCAGTGTTAGGAAGTAATTCTATGTAAATAAAACAGTATAATACATTTGACATATAAATGTGTACAAAAAGAAAACACACATCACAATATAAGCCACCCTTCCTTTCCATAACAGTCTCTATAAACACTTGTTCTTGGATTCCGGTTATCAGTGTAAGTGGCGACTGACCTAGTCTCAAGATGGCTAAGCCGCCTGAAGGCTTTTAGCTTAGCTTGACAATACCGTTTGACAAGCCAGAGCGACGGCTTATCGCGGTCTCTGTGGGACGAAGTCTCTCAGATTACTTGTCTCTTACATTTATCTGGCGAGTGACCGCACCGAGGTCCCAGTTGAAGCCGACTTAAGTTTGAATGTTTGCCAATTTAGAAAACAACAGTGGGTTATCGGATTAAAGTATAGTATAAACAACACTTTTCAATGGACTTATGGTAGAGGGAAATGATGATGGTTTAATTAACTATTTTGCGGAATATCATTATCTCTTTTGAAATATTCTAATAATCCGCAATTTCTATTTCTCCCACCAAATAGCATTGTGAATGCACTGTTGTGTTTCGGATTGAAGGACATTGTAGCTAGAGTAACTACTGGACATAATGAGACTTAACATCTGACGTCTCAGGATGGCGAGCGCAGCGGAATGCATTTCTTTGTAATTCAAGGTGTTGTTTGGTTTTACTACTGTTCATTAGCAGTCATATCGGTTACTATCAGGCGTACTGCATGCTCGTCCCGCCATTTATTTGCAATGTTATAAAATAAAGTCAACGTTATTTTTTCCAGCTTTTATAATATTCATTTGAGATTTAATTCCTATGAATATTGTAAACGCTTTAGTATGCTAATTAATTTTCCTTTCATTTACGCTGCAACAAAGCGAGATTCTCATGGAGATTTTTATTATACACAAAAGCTATATTTATTTTGTAAATATGTGCATGAAGATCTGTGCGTACAAAGTAATAAAAAAAGTAGGTAGGTATCATTTGTTTAGAAATATCAATCTATGCCTCTATATCGACAAACTATCGACATGATGTTGCAATGACTACGATGACTGCCGAAATATTCAGCTGGACACGCCCGGAATCATCGACCTTTTACCCATCAAAGCTGCGCTTAAATTAATAATTCATCCTGGCCACTTCAATTTCATTAGCATACCCTGTAATGAAATGGCATAATAATGAATCGCTTCGGGAAAATCATTGAGATCTGACAAACAAATCGCTTTTATTAAATTTAATTAATCTGCGTGGGTTTGGACGACAATTCAATCGTTACCGCGGAAGTAACAAGTTTTAAAACATATATTTATATAACACTAGCGGCCCGACCCAGCTTCGCCTGGGTGCATATATTTTTTGATTCCACTCCACACCAAATACATGTTGTTTTTCGTATAAACTCTTGTATGCCTAAACTTGACGTAGCTATCCTACCGTCCGGCTCAATCCCGTCTCATCCGCCTGTTCAGTCTCTTCCCAATCCGTCCCGTCCCTTCTCTTTATTATCCATCCCGTTTTATAACGTGCATTTACAGTTCATCCTAACAAATCTGTCATCTATCCCAGCCCTCTCCCGTACCTTCGATTCTATTTTACTTTATGTCCCTTCTCTCCATAAACATCCATATACATCTTATATATAAAATAGGAATTATTAAAATTTAATATGAGAGTTACACTGAGATAGCAAAATAATAATTGTCAACGTTACTACTACACTTGATGCATAAACAATAATCGTATTGTGTGAGAGAAACAGGAGACCGGATTCGTTCTCATCCCTACTCCGTGCTGTTTACTGGGTCAGAAGTGACACCTGTAGACATCTGGCGGGGATAACTAATTAAATGACGATTGATCAGTTTTCGACCGGAGAGGAAAAATGATTAAATTACTAAAATGGCTATTAAAAAATAAGGGTTGATCGTAGAAGGGTGAAAATTGAGGATTGTATCTATTTTTGTATGTTGTATCATAAAAAAATAGAAATTAAAAATTTTGTATAAAAAATAAAAATAAAAATTTAGTGGTGGACTACCCCTAACATTTAGGGGGATGAAAAATAGATGTTGGCCGATTCTCAGACCTACTTAATATGCTCACAAAATTTCATGAGAATCGGTCAAGCCGTTTCGGAGGAGTTCGATTACGCACCCCGTGACAGAAGAATTTTATATATTAGATTTACAAATTCTCATAATATTAAATGAAAATATTGTACTTCAACAAAAAGTAGAATATATTTTTTCAATACAGTCAAGTCTCGTATGCATCAGTAATATAGATCTGAAATGTATTTACCGTTGTAATGGCTTTTAATTCGATGAATCATGCATTCGTTCATCCGAGTTTCGCTCTTTATTTATATTATAGTATAAGATTCAGCTTGCGACTCGGCTCGCGTGTTACAGTTATCCCAGGAGAGTAATTTCAAAGATACCACTGATCCCTAATTCTCTCATGGCATTCAGTAGTAATTTATTCATGTTGGCAGACCGACTTTTTATGTCGGAAAACGGTTTTTAGGACCTTTTTAAACTTATAAATTTTCCATCCCTTGGAAACAGTATCTACTTATAAATCTTTAAGAGCGTTTATACCTTGCACGCGCTTTTTGGCTTAAAAACAGGACTTTTCAAATGAGTTAATAGCCACCAATAAACAATTTAAAGGAAAAATAATTATTACTAATTTTAGAAAAGGTTGTCATCTAGGGGTTTTGGTGGAAAACATTATAGATTGATGGATAATTTGTGAGTACTATACGGATTACTGAACACAAGTTTCGTTATTAAGGCTTTGAATGGCAATTTAGAAGCTTAAGAAATCCGAAACCACTAAATATAAGATGAAAATAAAAATATTATCAGACTAATAAGACCCTTATGGAGGGATTTTGCTGAGAAAAATAATCTTTTTGTGTTTAGTTCCTGAAAAATAAAAATTTAAACAATGCGAAATTATTCAGAAACTCTCGTCAAGAACATATTTTTTTTCACCAACTTATCGTACATATTTTTGACGTGACAACGTCTTAAATTAGGTTGCGGCTGGGAGTCACTTATGAAAAAGTGTAACGCCCGGTAACGTAACGGTGCGCGCGCAGCACTAGAGAATTATTTTTCAGTTTCACCCACTTTTTCCAAAATTGTCCCATAGCCCCCCCCCCCCTGCCTTCCCCCACCCTTTTTCCGAAATAGTGCCTATTAGCCTCCCCACGAAACCTACCCCCCCCCCCCCCCTCCCCTACCCCCACCCCGAAAATTTACCTCACCCCCCAATCCTATCTCGGCCAACATAGGTCGTAGACCCACCGAGTTTGGTATCCTCGGAACCGTCTTGGTGAGGGCTACAAATTGACCCCGCCAGAAATCCCAAATTACGCAAAAAATTACCCCCCCCAAAAAAAAATATTTTACCTCCAAAAAATTAATTTAAGTTAGCCTCCCCACGAAACCTTCCTCCCCCCCCCCCCCCCTCCCTTACCCCCACCGCGAAAATTTACCTCACCCCCCCCCCAATCCTATCTCGGCCAATATAGATCGTAGACCCACCGAGTTTGGTATCTTTGGAACCGGCTCGGTGAGCTCTACAGATTGGCCCCAACCAAATCCCCAAATTCCTCCCTCTCTCCCCTAAAATATTTGTCCAGGCATAACTCCGTCATTTCTTAAAGTAAACCCCCCGTGTTTGGAGTCAGAGGAATCGTCTTGACGAGCTCGACAATCGAGAGCAGGCAAAATACGATTTTTCTTATTGACGTGACAACGTCTTAAATTAGGTTGCGGCTGGGAGTCACTTATGAAAAAGTGTAACGCCCGGTAACGTAACGGTGCGCGCGCAGCACTAGAGAATTAGGCGCATTGAATCGGCGCATGCTTGTGTCTCTGTCTTTGTCTTTCTCGAACGTTCTTGGCGTTGGAAAAACAAGAAAGCGTCACAATACAAGTTCACACGTGTGGTTAAAGTATCGTCAGCTGTGTCTGTAGTGAAAATATGGAGTGCTTAGATTCGTCATTACATGTACAATGTTTTAGTAAACAAAATATATTTCTATAGTTAAAATTTGTGCAATTCTTATTTTCATTCAATTCCTTGTTCCTATTGTGCAATTTAATTATATTCATATCAATAAATATTCTACCGAGAAAAAGACGTTGTCACGTAAAATCTTCGCCCGTAAAACCGACTTTTTTTATAACAATTACATATTATAATAGAAGAACATCTTATCAATAAATTACCATTTCTATATTTCAACAAAATTAGTTTTCATGTTTTCTAAAAATATTTCAAAAACCACTATAAAACACGCTGTCCGACGTGGATCAAATCAGACCGCCGCAAGGCCTTCTAGAGGGAGGACGTATCGCTCGTCGCTCCGGCCTGGCTGCAATCGATTATGCCGCGCGTAGTAAAAATAGCCACGCGCGGAATGCGATTACCACATCTTAGTACTTTGGTAGTAAAATATTTAATTATTTTTATTACCTACAATGATTTTATAGTGAGTATAAATTATGTTTCAGGTAATATAATGGGACGTAATTCCGAGGCTAAATTATGTTATGTATTGTAATATAAAATTAAATATATTTCGTAATTGTAAGGGGTTGCAAGGCCCCTAACACTATTTATGTGTTCGAACACGAAATGATTAATAAACGTCCGTAGTGTCTACTGATTGAACACTGATTTGAATGCAACTTAACAATGTAATAATAACGAAAATATGATTAGTATCCAAAATTTGTATTATTCTTTGCTTGCACAGTAATATTTGTCTACTTATAATGCAAATAAAATATTTTTATGATATTATATTACAGTTACATTTCAATTGAATATTTGAAGCGCATGGATCAAAGTTGTTTGAGCCGATTGTATAGCGAGCCGACGCGGTAGCTCTACGCACACAACTTTGGTCGCTTATGTGTGCGTGAATTTAACGAAGAAATACCTATAGTTGACTTTGCGCGCAAGCTCAATCAACGCTCTTAACAACATCTACGCAACCTTTTATGTTCATCGACATCATCTTATACTATTATAACAAAACATTTTTCGAAACTATTAATAAGTTGGTATAAATAAGGATATGAATATTTCAATTCTATTATATCTAATTTTTGAACTTATTTTAGAAGTTCCTTACCCAAAAGTAACAATTACATGGTAAGAGTTTCTCGGTATAAAAAAGTCACATTGTGTAAACATTTCCCAGGATACGATAATCATATAGCAATTACCGCATACGATTCTCGAAAAGGACGACATACTCTCCCCGTGTAAATGAGGCTCTATTTTCAATGTCACCGGTTTTTGAATCTTGTTCGCCAATTACCCTGAAGCGATCCTGCGATCTTCATAGGCGCGAGAAATAACGGTACTATGAATAATTAACTGGATGTTTTGATCACGTACATAATTGGTGATTTTAGACGTTCCCCTTTTGATGGCACTTAATTAATTGTGTCTTCGTAGAATACGACTTTGAATATAAATCTTATAAGTTAATCTTATAAAGTAAATTATCGTGTTTGTTGTGGTTAGTGATGTGGAATGAAGTAGACATAGTATTAGAAGATTTCGGCTTAAGTTGTCGTCAAGGGACAAATAATATGTTATAATATTATCTTCATCATAACCATCATCACTACATATGTCGGATGAATTATTCATCAACTTTTAGCTCCAATATCTATAATCAGCCAAAACACTGCGCTGATCTTCAGCTATTTGCTTGTAGTCAGAGCACTTCGTTTTTCGAAACATTCATGGCCTTATGTCCATAGAGACTCATATTATATCTGGTCTATATCACTTGGTAGTAATTATTATTTCTAAACATAAAACTACTGTTTTCCTCTTCTTGCACGGTTGTCTGGCTCTTAGTGATGAGAGTGCCGATTTTTAACACTCAGTTTTTATATAATCTACTTTTTATCTTTTATTTTATACAGGTGTTTTAAGTGAAGAGCATTTTATTTTATTATTATTATTTATAAAATTTAAATGTCTTAGTACTGTTACAAATCTTATGCATAAGATGCGAAAAATGCAAATAATGAGTAATTTTATATGACCTAAATCCATAGCCGCGGTAGAAACATCACTCGTCCACCGAGAGGCTTAATTAAAACTGCAATAAATATGCATAGCTAGACAAAATTATACACTTGCAAAAAATTTGAATCCACCAAATGAATATTAAAGTTGTTTTAAAATATAGAGATTTTCTTTAATGTCTCGCGCATAAAACTGCGGGCCTCCGTAGGCGTAGGAAAATGAGGTCAAGCGCCGTATTCCTTTCAGCATGAAATACTATAGCATGTGCAAGCTAAAGTGTTTTACGTTACGACCTAGAAAAGCATTTACTTTGTGGCCAGTGAGGAGCGAAACTTTCTTTTGAAAGGAACTAAATATTTTTTATTTTTGTGAAATGGGCGCGGATTCATACTTATCTCAGAGTTGTGGGTCATCAGGCTGGATGAACATGTGTTATGTATTTTTTGCTGTTTGAGTATTTTGTTGAAATAAATGATTTGAGTATTTTGTTTTAATGGTCAGTATAGTGCGAGGAATTAAAATAATCTTTATTTTTGTTAGGATTTATGGTTATTTGAATAAATTAAGCATGTCCATATGTTTTTTTTTTTGGCAATGAATAGCGAGACGACCATGCCATTTCCCTAATAGTAAGCGATACGACCACTCATGAACAGTAGCAACACCGTGAATCACTAAACGATGCCCGGTATTCCACTGGGCTCGCCATCCTTAGACATGAGATGTCAAGCATTGCTTTGTAATTCAAGGTGTTGTTTGGTTTTACTACTGTTCATGAGCGGTCGCATCGCTTACCATCAGGCGAACGGCACGCTCGTCTCGCCATTCACTGCAATAAAAAAAAAAGTCCCATGTGCCACTACATTATACTTTTATAGTATTTAACAGATATTCAAGATAAGATTATTTTCAGGATTTGAAGCACGAATAATGAAACAGAGAAATATAAGATTTAATCTAATTAAGATTATTTCACTTCAGTTCTATTTAAAACTCGAAACAATTTGAAACCAATAATACGGGCCGAATTTCTTTCCAAATATATTCGCCGACCATTGAACAATAAATGGCAGACGAAAGAAATTCGTTGCAAGTATTGTAAGTCCAAAATGGGGTATAAATCGTGTACAGTAACAACTTGTGTTAGACTCAGCATATTTTATGTTCAACTACGAACGAATAAAGTGTCCTTACTTGAGGTATGGGGGTCTGACACAATGTATTGACGGCGGCGAGAGGAAGAAAGAAGGTAATTTGAAATGTACACGAGTTTACAATTTGAAATAACCCCTGGACCGTCGGACGAACCGCGCTCAGGTTCGTCGGACTTCAAGCAATAAAGCAACCTAACGTTATTGAAATAGGGGCTATTTTAATTCAAGGACACAATATGGCGCTTACGACAAGCCAGGGGTTAAGATTAGGAAATGAAATTTATAAGACTGTATTATTATAAAATAAAAAATAAATGAAATGTAACCAGCATTTCTGGGATATTTGACGAAACTTATGTCATTTATTATGAATGTTTTTGTGCTTAGAATATTCTCAAAAAGTTTATTTGATATCTGAATAGTTATCCAAATACAAACTTATAGCCCCGAGATTAATAATGTTTTCACAGATAAAAACAAATTAAACTACAAATCGCCTCATTTGATCAATTTATAAAATAAATCTGTTTGCATTGCAGAAAATAAAGAACAAATCTCTATGTACTCGTAATTACAGTTTTTCTATATTTTCAGCTTTAAAATCCGTCCTTTTCTCAAACGCCCTCTCGTACATTACGGCACCGCACAAGAAGCGTTTCGGTTTAGTTCGCGGTCAGGGATTTGTCGTGCTCATTTATATGAGCGGCTATTTTGCCAGACCTTCCGTTCGTATCGTATCGTATATATTGTATGCGGTATTTTCAGCGGGTGCTGTTACGATGCAGCTTTATTTAAATCGAAACACGAATACGAATTGATCTTGGGAGAATGGAACAAGGAACTGAATAGTGTGCGTAAAATTTGTATATGACGGAAGGTGGACTAGAAGTGGACGAGTGTGGGCAATATTTTTGAGCTGATACAATTATATTCTAATTAAATCTTAAGATTATTGTGCGTATTTTAAAATACAACTCCATCGCTAGAAGTGAGATACAACACTTAAAAATTGTGTATTAAGGGATGTGGTTCACAAACTAATAAATTGGTGGGTAGATGTTGATTTAATATGCTGATTAATTGTAAATGAGTGAGTCACCCTCATTATTACTACATCTCATTAATACTACATTGACAGACGACAGAAAGAGTGGAGGGGTCTCAGGCACTGAAAATCAATGACTGAATTTTATTTAAACTATCAATATCAAAACCTGTACTCTTTGACTTGATTATTTTTTATTGCACTGAATGGCGAGACGAGTCTGCATTTCGCTTGATGATAAGCGATATGACCGCCCATGAACAGTAGCAAAACCAAACAATGCCTTGAATTACAAAGCAATGTTTGGTATTCCATCTTAGTGGAAATAATCTTGTTAACTTCATTGTTAATATTACCCCATCAAAAACATGCTGTAAAAAATTCCTGTAAAAAGTCTCGCAGCTCAGTTTTTCTACCGCAAAAAGTTGTGAGATCTATGTAATACCAAGTCGATTAATTTATTTAGTCCTTGCATAAGAGACCTTCTGTATAAAGTTATTAGGTAACTTATTATCATATCAATATTAAAAATTGTTTATGTTTTAAATAAATAAATCGACTTGGCCATCGTATGAAAACATAATGTATCGCATAATTTATACATAATTCTGCTGGCATCAACTTGACTTTCATTTATGATTACTATTCTCTTCCTTTTTTTTGCCTTTTTGTGACCCTATCCTATGTAGCTTTTTTAACCTAGCCCATCTAATGGTTGTCTAGAAGAAATCGCGTTAAGCGATAAGACCGCCAATTGTCACCTTTATTTAAACGTGTTTTCATATATCTTATTACTGTAATAAGATAATATGTGTTCAATAAAGAATTTATAAATAAATAAATAACTTCTTAGCTGTGACTGATTATGTTCACTAATTATACTTTCCTATGAACGAGCGTTTAATCCAACTTCATTTTTAACGGAATACATTATTTTGATTAATGGCAAATATGTTATTTGGAAACCACATTGAACAGAGTAATATGTTATAATTGGATTTTTATTAATTTATTTTTAAGTCACTAGCACGATATCCTCAGTACATTTACAACCAAAACATGTATTTTAAAATTTAATTATAGTTTAATTTTAATATTCATTTTATCAATTAAACATTTAAAGGACTAAATAGTTATGATAGTACAGTACTACATTTTTGTTAAGATTTTAATAAACGATTTCAAACAAAACATGTATATAAAAACTAATATTTATTTACAATTATGCAATAAAATTGCCTAATTTACCAATTTGCAAAATCTCTTAAAGTATATTTCACAACACTATTGACTGAGATTTAACCGTTTTTGTATGATTTCCTTTATGATTTTTTTAAATTTGAGCCAGTTTACTGGCTACAGGTTTTTGACCTAGAAAATAAAGTTTACAGAAACCTTTTAAGCCTACTCTTAACACTTTCTTTGATTCATTATAGTAGAAATTTGTAAATTCTAATCTATCAGAAGTTGCAATATCGCGCGAAATATTTTATTTAATAAACCACATGAAATTGAGTAAGAGTAGGCCTTCTGATCTCACAGTTTATTTCTTGAACCAATAAAAACATAACGTAGTAATCGATTAGCATCCACTTTCCCCCTGTGAGGTTACTATAAATACATACAAACGCCTATAAATAAAATATTGTTGGGTTAATGATGAAACATTTTAACCTTAGTCGATCCCACGTAGGGCTGTCATTTAGAACAAGTTGTAAAATAAAAATATAATTGTAAGAAGCAGCGGTTATTTCATAATGCGATTATATTTACTTTTAGTAAATTTCGAAATGGTAGGCTTATATACGAATATGTAGTCGATCCCCTGTACAGAGTGTGTACAGGTTATATGTATATCTAGACTTAAATAATAAATAAATAAATAAATAAATAACACCCAACAGTCACATACATAGTCCTGACCCCACACTAAGATCGAGTCTTGTGTCGTGGGTATCAGGAACTACGAGAGACTTTTCGGTCTCACAAACACCCAGACCCGGAAGAAATATTTGTGAGTCGCACAAACATTTCTCTCGGTGCGGGGATCGAACCCGCGGCCTCTCGTTTCGCAGGCGGCGTCTAACCAACTGCGCCACGGAGGCTGTCAAAAATGTCCTTCTAATATAAAAAGTTGAGAATGTAAATGTCATTTGTCCTAATAAACATTATCCCCCTTATTCATAAGAAACTACTAATCAATCACATAACATAAATTACTGAAATCATGTTAAGAGGAGATAAAACGTCCATTAAGTGTATTATTGCTATTCATAAAATCCACTTCACAAAAAAAAACGTTATTTCTCTTACTTAACAGTAATATGAAACGTCTAGCTAAAAGACATCCGCCATTTCTATTCTCTCTTATATTTCTGCTTAAAAGCTAATACAAGGGTCTTAACCATTTCAAAGTTAATACCTGATTATTGATATTTGACGCCAATGAATAACGTTTATGAGTATTAAAGAATTAATATATCTTTATAAATAAAGGGGTACGCTATTACGAAGTTGAGTTATATTTGCAGTATACAAGTCACCAGTCTCCATCAATCATGAGGCAGGAGGATTGAATCATTGGGCGTGGACTAACTTAATAATAATTTCTCCTATCCGCCCTTATCCCTCAATTACATAATATTTTCTGTACAAAAAATTTACCAAGCCGGTACAATTCTGTAGACCGGCGAGAGCCTACTATTACTTATGGATGGTAACTATTTTGATTAGACTAATTTGTTATATTTTTAATTATATTGTATTTCAGTCTTCTCGTTGTAATTAATTTATATAAAGTACATAATTGTGCATACTTTATTTCGGAAAAAACTACTTAAGACACACAGACCATAGACTAAAGAAACATGACATATTATAACCATAGACCTAAAAGCGGGGAAAAGTGTTGACCTCTTTGTACAACCATTTATTATTAAATGAAAAAATTATAACACTTTCTATCAATGGAATTGCAATCACTTTATAGTCATATTATGAATCACTTTATAGTATAAATAAAAATATTTTCAACATTAATACTGCTATCATGCGGTCATAATTATCGGTAATTAAACATGGCAATTACATTTTTTATGGTTTGTGTTGTCGGCCAATCTGGACTAGGCTAGCATGGCGGACTATGGCCTAAGCCCTCACAATTGAATTCTCGGCTGTAAATACAGTACAATAATAAAATAAATTTGTTTGGATGAGTGGCAACCATATTTGGAAAGTTAGCTGTTTGTCATTCGCCGCAAACACTACTGAGTTAATTGGGGTAAGTTTAGGGCTATCGTGTTCCCTTATTACATTATACATTGTGTGTTACAACATAATACATACGTATCGGGTGCGTGGGGAGTTGTTGATCAATTATATTTATTATTATAACGAACTCTAAATAATGCGCCGGTTGTTCCATCATGTTTATTCTTTTCCAACATCATGTACTTCATCACAAGACTCTATAAACAATATAGACAATATACAAATGGCATATATAAATGCCTACAACTTCTATTCTTGAGCAATCACATCGGAATTCTCTCCCGACTCGGCCATCCTTTATATCAGCCGTTGATAACTCAGTTCTGTGTTCAAACCCTTGTATTCTTCTTAATATAACTACCAGTATCATCGTCATACTTGAATAGGTTGCATTACTCATCGCTCATAAAAATATACTTGAAAAGATAGATGTATGCGACTCTTATGCCACCAACAGTTAACTAAACTTATGTTACTATTAGATCTATGTTTAGCAGCGGACTGCTACAGCCAAATTAATGATCTAGTTGGTGAAAATTTGTATTTATTTTCCGATTCCTTGTATTTTCCAAACCAGTGGGTTCTTATAAGAACATCCACGCTTAGCCTTGCGTGTTCCGTCTCACGATGTGTTAGTATATGGCGATAGGCTAAGATGTCTGTCTGACTGTCCCACCCTCACACCCACCACTGTAACTCCTGTGAGCCTGGATCAACAGTGGCACGCAATGTAATGACACCGAACATTGAAGCTCGGCGAGTCTCCGGGAAACTTGTCTTTAACCCGCAACGAAATTAATCAGAAAGTTAAATTAATAGGAGGAGTTGGAAATAAATTATTGTCCACTTCCCTCCGTGCAAAGCGGGCGACAAAACAATGAATTAAACAGGTAAATAACCTCATAAAAAGACTTACAGCCGGAGAAGCCAGCTGTAAAGCACCACGGATCATATAATTATTACATTTAAATGGGACCTATTATGTGAGCTTTTAGACTCGGTTCCAATAATAAGTATGGCAAAAACACCGGAAAGGATAGGTGTATATAATATATTGCAATGAATGGGGCGAAATTTTACACTGATATTTGGCGGGAGAAATAGACATTACGGTGGTCCTACTCAGGCGGCCTCTTACTTGTGAGAGACCTACCACCAGTAAAACATAACATCTGCCTTGCGTAAATATGATATTAAGAAACCGGCAAGAATAAGGTGTAGTTATATATCTTAATTGGCTTATATGACAGACGACTTATTTACAAAAATAAATTAATAAACAATTAATTCTCGATTTATAGTTTATTACGTGTGACCTCACTAACACTCTTTCAATATATTATTATAATTTATTTTTAAATCGTGGCCGGAGTAAGCCTTTTTAAAGGTCACTGCCGATGTTTCATCCCACACTTCCCTTCATCGACTTCATTTGATCAAGAATATTAATATATTTTTAGGGTTCTGTTGGCAAATGGCAAAAACCGGAACCCCTTAGTATGTCACAGCCATTTTTTTCTGGAACAAAAATATAAAAAGAAACAATAAATTTAGGGGTTCCCCATACTTAGAACAGAAACACTTTTTTTTTTTCATCAAACCTATACGTGTGTTATATCTATGCATATGTCTTCAAAAATGATTTTAAGGTTTCTAAAACTTATAGAAAACACTACGCTGGCATAGAAGGAGTTGACTGTTCAGAAGTTATTAATATTAAGTACTGCATTGACAGCTCTAAGTTAATCACCCTGATATAACATGTCCATTTACTCACTCTTTTTCCCCGGAAGGGATTCACAAACGCGCAACCAGGACATCTCCTGAAAATATATGCCGTCCCACGATGTGATAAGGGGCGAATCAATCATCTTATCGGGCGCCATACATTAAAACATAATTATAAATCTTTAAATGCCGGATTATCATTAAAATATCCTTGAAACCTGATGTCTATAATATCCTTTAAGCATGAACACAACAGACTCATTACATTGCTGCTTGGTGGCAGAAATAGACTATAACGATCCCTTGTAAACAAGGGATCTAGAATAAAATGAATGAATGAAAACACTCACTAAGTCTCGAGCAGATAATGTGATCAGAACGCCCCATTTCGCAAATGACCATACATTTGAATTCATTAAAGCGCTTATAATTAATGCGCTTGTAACTAACAAATTACAAATAGAATTATTAAAATAATATTATTTAAAATCATTATAACGTATTTATAATATATCAAGTATTTAATTTCAAATAGTTAGCTAAAAATATACGAGTAATGTTTACGTTTTACATAGCGGTCATAAACCTTTTATGTAATAGTGAATGAGAACAATTGAGCTGTTAACTATAAAAATAACTACTCCGGCAATTAAAATTAATTGCTCATCTTTAAGATTTTTAGAGGTTATCAAACCTGTTTTTGAGAGGTAACAACAATTCATAAAATACTTAGAATGATTTGTATTATATTTATTGTTGTTTTGTTCTCAAAATGTTGCGATCTGACGATTCTCTAAACACTTAACGCGACTGTAGGTATTATTTGTACCTGTTAAATAGATGTGGGAATAGTTCCGTCTTGGGTCAAATCAAACAAAGATCTTTGAACAATCTTCAATTTAAATTCGTCTTTCTTCGCCGTCCCTACACGTCTTCAATCGTCTTCCAGAATGTTCTCTCTTATTCCGTCCTTCCGCACATCAACATCTTAATCATTCATCGTCTAACTCTTTCCATCATAAGTTCTTTCATTAGTCATCTATTTCACACAAACTAGGTTCCATATCGGTCATTCGTCTGATGTTTCATTCTACTCATTTTTCTTCATAACATTCAAATCCTACATAGATATAGTACATTGTCTCATGCACACCACCACAAATGTGGGTAGTTGGCGGTAACGATATGGGCTATATATTATGACGCTATAGAAGAGAAGCGTAACTAGGTAACTAGTAAATATTCTAGCAAATAAAAGAAAATTTTATTCGTTTTACGTGGTCCGATTTGTCAATATTCTAAATAGAGAGTCGGAATTGAACATTTTAGTTGCCATTTTGAAAACTGCATCTGCACCTGAATGGAGCCGCGCCGGATCGCTAATAATTAAATATTACCAAAATAAAATACGAAAGTAAGAAATATACTTCTTTATTCTTCGGGAAGTAAATGTCACTACAATGATCGGTCTATTATGCAATAAAATATATTCCAACAACACAAACATTTTCATTTACCATCTAAACAACGGGGCATTAAATTTGCTTTGAAACTAAATGAGACCAATCAAAGCGGAAACCAACGACCAAATCAATAACCACAATTCAATTTATTCTAATTATATTGTACGGAAAACTACTAATTGGAAACTGCATTTAATATGAGACTATTCTTGTTTGATAGAACCACAGCCATTAAATTATGCAATTTCTTCTTTCATATAAAGGCAGCATGCATCATACACAGTCAGGTCATAAGTATTGTCACACAGTAAAAACTTTTCTTTTAGAATGCTGGCCACAAAAATGTTTATTGAATTCGAATTTCGAATTGTTCATGAAAATAAAAATATATAGTTTTTAGAATTTTACTCATTTTTAAATATGGAGTGGTCGCTTAAAGAAGACCGTGTTGCAGTTATTGCGTTGCATCGTTGCGGTTACGCGCCAATTCAAATTTTTGACATACTGAAAATTTTAATATAACCAAAAGATTCGTTTATCGTACCATCAAACGATACAATGAAGACTCTAGTGTAGATGACAGGTCAAGAAGTGGTCGCCCTCGGTCTGTTAGGACTCCAGCAGTGATAAAAGCTGTGAAGGCGCGAATTCAAAGAAATCCCAAACGTAAGCAGAAACTGTTGGCCCTTCAGATGGGGTTAAGCAGACCTACGGTGAAAAGGGTGTTAAATGAAGACTTAGGGCTTCGGGCATATCGAAGAAAAACAGGATATCGTTTGAATGCTCGTCTAATGGACCTGAGACTGAAGAGATGCCGCGCTTTGTTCAAGCGGTACGCGGGAAAAAAATATCGGGAAATTCTTTTTTCACATGAAAAAAATTTACCGTAGAAGAAAGCTACAACAAACAAAATGATAAGGTGTACGCACACAGTAGTGAAGAAGCGAGCAACCGTATTCCGCGTGTCCAACGAGGTCATTTTCCATCCTCGCTCATGGTATGGTTGGGAGTTTCTTATTGGGGCTTAACAGAGGTACATTTTTGTGAGAAAGGTGTAAAAACGAATGCAGTTGTGTATCAAAATACAGTCCTGAAGAACCTTGTGGAACCTGTTTCTCATACCATGTTCAATAACAGGCACTGGGTATTCCAACAAGATTCGGCGCCAGCTCATAGAGCGAAGAGCACACAAGACTGGCTGGCGGCGCGTGAAATCGACTTCATCCGGCACGAAGACTGGCCCTCCTCCAGTCCAGGTTTGAATCCGTTAGATTACAAGATATGGCAACACTTGGAGGAAAAGGCGAGCTCAAAGCCTCATCCCAATTTGGAGTCACTCAAGACATCCTTGATTAAGGCAGCCGCCGATATTGACATGGACCTCGTTCGTGCTGCGATAGACAACTAGCCGCGCAGATTGAAGGCCTGTATTCAAAATCACGGAGGTCATTTTGAATAAACTTTAGTGTCATAAGAATCTATGTTTTGTTAAGTTCATTTTGGTATATAAAAGGTTACATAATGAATAAACTTGTTTCAATTATTTTATATTAAACATGTGACATAATTTATGAGCTGACTGGGTATTTTGTTAGATAGTTCTTATGACATACCATGGTGTACATATAGTATAATTTATATGTTTTGTATCAGCCCATATGCGTGCCATTACAGGGTACGGACCTCCTCTACAACCAGGAATACGATTGAGACGGGTTAGGCTATAGTTTACCACGCTGGCTTAGTGCGACTTGGCCTGATTTTACGTGACATAGAAATTCTTACAAATAGCTATGGTATGTAGGTTTCCTCGCGATGTTTTCCTTCACCGTTAAAGTGCGTGGTGATTGACTATCAACATACACATGACTCTGAAAAGTCACTGGTGTGCCCTGGGACTTGAAACCGTGAACACCGTGACCATCTAGGCGGCCACGTCTGGTCCGTGACCACGAGACCACCAAATACTATAATTATTTTAAGCAGAAAACTTATTAAGCAGAAGCGATAGCTTTGTTGAATGAAGAAAAACTTTAGAGAATCAAAAATACAGTATTCCTCTATTGACTTCCCGAAAATAAAATAAATATATTTTTAATTAATTACCTTATCAGCTGTGACGCTGAAGGAAATCATCCAGAAAATCCAATCCAGAAAAATATTTCAGTCTTTTATGAAAAAATGCACAAAGAAATTACTTGAGGCATTAATCCCAGAACCTCACGATTCATAGCCCATGGACTTTCCCGCTGGAAGACATTGAAATTTACTTGAATTTAAAAGTATATGAAAATGACCTTGGAGAACAATAGATAGCACGCCAATTCCAATTCCAGCATTTTGCAATTACTTTTTGTAATAAATACATGAGATTGTATAGATCGTTAATCCATTTACACCCGTATCATATGACTTAAGTGTCCTATGCTAATTATAATTAATATGAATTAATTTAATGAACGCACCAGTTATCTCAATGATGTAATAATGCACAGCTTATTCAGTTTACAACGTTAGAAAATTATATTAGTAATATACGCTCACACGCCCTTGTTCATAGGAAATTTAAAAAACTATTTTGGCTATTGATTCTTTTGTCTTCTTCGTTAAAACTGAATTCAAAAGTTCTTCGAAAGCGACACTATTGTGTACGGTATCTTCCTTAATAGCAGACCATTACTTCGTCCCGTTTTCTGTGAGACAGTCATCCCAATTCCGCCATGCCAACCTTTGATTGGTGGTAGGTCTCTCAAAATATTAAGATAATTACAATATAAGTGCATTGTTGTGTTCCGGTTTTAGGTACATTGTAGCCTGAGTAACTACTGAAATAAGCACTGGCAGTGGAATGCTAAATATTGCTTCGTAATTCATAGTATCCTTTGGTTTTGCTACTGTTCATAAGCTATCGTATCGTTTATCATGAGGCGCGAATTGGTTACGCCATTCATCGCAATAAAAAATCTAGATTTAATAGCTCTAAGGCCTTACAGCAAGACTCTACAAATTTCAAAAGCTACTGGTGATAGATATCAATCTCTTGATCAACACAATTATGCCAGCGTAAAATCATCCAAGAGATTATCATAATATTCTGTAACTATACAGCAAATTCCCCCATTCACCCTGAATTCACGTGCTGGCAACGATTCATGTATCAGTTCCCCGCTCAACATTTTACTATGCCATTAATATTGGCGTATTTGTATTTGTAATTCGCATAAACGGAAACTAAAGTTATGTTAGCAATTGATGAAATCTATATTATTAGTTTCTGATATAAATAATACTGATTTAATTTGGGTTTCAACGTGCGTATACGAATGAGTATGTTTAGAATATTCTCACAGTGTTTTGAGAAAATATTAATATGTTGTGTAATTAATCTCGAGGCAGCGTATGTACTATGAGTTGAGAGGTCCTGGGTGCGATTCTCGGATATTAAATTTATGGCTTGAATTAATAATACACATGACTAAAGCTTGTAATTAGGTTTATAAGATTACGCTAACCATCCTTCTGTGCAAAATGTTTTATATTGTGTGTAATACTTATGGTAGGTACTCTCATATTATGTGAGAGGCTGCCTAGTCAAACAGCAGTGTAAATGCACTGTTGTGTTCCAGTTTGAAGGATTTGAAGGATATGGTGTCCACTGGTGGTAGGTCTCTCATATGTGAGAGGCTGCCTGGGTGGGTACCACCGCAATGTCTATTTCTCCCGTCAAACAACAGTTTAAATGCACTGTTGTGTTTCGGATTGAAGGACATTGTAGCCAGAGTAACTACTGGACATATTGAGGCTTAACATCTTATGTCTTTGTAATTCAAGGTGTTGTTTGGCTTTGCTACTGTTCATGAGAATGAGATCATGAAAAAAAAAACATGAGTGGTTATATCGCTTACCTTCAGGCGAATAGAAAGCTATTCCCCCCATTAATTACAATAAAAAGAAGTTGCAATACAAGGATTTCTTAATATAATTAGAAGTATTAATAATTTCGAATTGACCCAACACTGTGCACACATATGTTTTTAAAAGCAGCATTATACTTTACGGATACATAAATTACATCTTCGTTGTACCCATGGGAGTAGAACACTATAGATCACATCTCGACTTTGACATATTACCATCCCGGCGTATAAAATCATTGCGTATATCATATTTTGGTATGACTAAGTTTTTTGCTTGGTTTATATTTGTAATAATATTATATTGAAAATATGTTGTTCAATAAAATATCTCATCAAATTAAGTAAGTAAAATAATGTTACTAATAGTTAAATAAAATGTTACTTTCATTCGAAATATCAATATCTAGAACTTGCAAACATTTTGTCTAAAAATCATTTCGTCTATCTTTTGTTGGCCATAAAGTTTTGGATACAGATGTTCTTACGAGTATAAAAATAATTTTATATGGAAAATTGAGTTAAGCGCAATTAACCTCGAAGCCGCCGACCCGCCGGCAAATGTCAACTTCTTTTCACTTTCTTTGGTGGCTAACGTCACTCGCGTCCGTAGGCTTTGACTCTAGATTCCCTACACGTGACCCCTGGGTAGTGCCAAATGAGTGACATAGTGGTGGTAGGACTTATGTGTCCGCCCGGGTAGCGACCACCGTCCACGAGGCGTAAAGACCGCCATAGTGATCTCCGTAAGGGGATCGCGTTCCGGGATCAGCCAGTGGTTTTCCGGTTTCTTCGAGGATCTTAAGTCCGGGCATGAGGTTGTACCGTGTGGGTATTTTCGGTTCTCTGTCGAAGGGAGGAGAGTTGATCCGCCGGCCAGGGAGACCCGTAGAAACGGTTGTCCGCTGGCCGCCCGCGGTATAGTACAGGGGCCCAATCGGGGCTAACCACCTCGAGAGGCTGCCTCACCATGCCGCGCATAATCTTGGGTGGGTACGTCATGCCGGTTGGTGACCGGAAGTGGGGTCCCGGCGGCCCATCCCGGGAGGGTACGGAGGCCCTTCCGTCCGGCGGATCAATTCGCTTCCTGCCGACCCTTTCGTGCCGGTGCCCATTCGGCCTTCTTAGTGCCCGAACCTAAGATCCTCGTTGCCTCTTCACCAATCCCATCCTTTCTACCATGACAGTGCAACTAAACAGAGCAGGTCCTTCAGCGGTGCTTAACCCCACCACCGCGTTCACTATGGAGTTCACTAACATCCGTGGACTCCATACGAACCTCAATGCCGTCCACCACCATCTTGAGACGGCCCGGCCTGCTTTGCTCTTCCTAACGGAGACGCAGATTCGTTGTCCGACCGATAATTCTTACCTGTTGTATCCCGGTTATTCGCTTGAAGTAAACTTCAAGCCTAAAGCCGGGGTATGCTTGTATGTTCGGTCGGACATCTGCTGTCGCCGTTTGCACTGCATGAAGGACCCCTCCTTCTCCGCTCTGTGGGTGCACGTGGATCTAGGTTCCCTGAGCCGCATCTACGTGTGCCTTTACAGGTCTCACAACGGGGACGATGAGACGACTCGGCTGTTCAGGTATCTTAGCCAGGCGGCTGATGACGCGCAGGCGCAGTTCCCGTCGGCCGAAATGGTGGTCTTGGGGGATTTCAATGCTCATCACGAACTGTGGCTGGGCTCCTCCAAGACTGATCATGCTGGCAGAGCTGCCCATGCATTCGCTCTGACTCATGACTTGACACAACTGGTGAACCAGCCCACCAGGATCCCGGATGTGGCGAGTCATGCGCCTTCTTTGCTGGACCTTCTGCTGGCGAGTCACCCAGCCGGGTATCATGTGACCGTTAGTGCGCCTCTGGGCACTTCCGATCACTGCCTGGTTGGGTCGTCAGTACCGATCGCATCACCTCCACGTCCCGTGCAGGTTAGGCGAAGGGTCTGGCATTACTCGTCGGCAGATTGGGATGGTATGCGGGAATATTTTGCATCCATCTCTTGGAGGCAGCGCTGCTTTGAGGGTAAAGATCCCTCAGCGAGTGCCTACGCTATTGCTGACGAGATCAGACTTGGAATGGAATATTACATTCCTTCCTCTGAGATCGCCAGTAAGGGCCGTGGACGCTCCTGGTTCAATCGTGCATGCGCCGATGCTGTCGGTGACAAACAGGCGGCGTATCGCGCTTGGATCAGGGGTCGCGCCATGAAGGATCCCAATATCAGTTCCCTCAAAGAAGCCTATAACCGTGCCTCCAAGGCCTGCAAGAAGGCCTACGTTAGGGCGGATGCCCAGCGCGTTAGCAGGATTGTGCGTGCGTTGGCCGATCACCCAACTAGCAGTCGTGCTTATTGGAGGTTAGCCAGGGCCGTCCAATCTAACTTCTGCCGTCCAGCGTTGCCGCCGCTGAGGTACCCAGAAGGGTCGCTGGCCCACAAGCCGCAAGAGAAGGCTGCCTTGCTGGCAAATCTCTTTGCGGCTAATTCCCGCCTCGAAGACCGTGGTTCCCAGACGCTGCCCACACTGCCTGATTGCGGTTTCTCAATGGTGGATATTCGCATCAGGCAGTGTGATGTGCGGCGTGAGTTACGGTCTCTCGATGTGCGGAAAGCCAGTGGTCCGGATGGGATACCAGCGGTGGTTTTAAGGGCTTGTGCAGCCGAGTTGTCTCCAGCACTGACTCGCCTCTACCGAGCGTCCTACCGCACAGGTGTTGTGCCGGAATCTTGGAGGGAGGCCAATGTGCAACCGATCCCCAAAAAGGGTGATCAATCGGACCCTACCAATTACCGCCCTATCGCTATCACCTCAGTGATGTGTAAGGTCATGGAGCGGATCATAAACGCTCAATTGGTCCGCTACCTGGAGGATCACTCGTTGATCAGTGACCGACAATACGGATTCCGCCATAATCGATCGACGGGTGATCTTCTAGCGTTTGTCCTGCATCGCTGGGGTGAGGCGATAGACCGGCGTGGCGAGGCTCTTGCTGTGAGCCTCGACATTGCCAAGGCGTTTGATAGGGTCTGGCACCGTGGTCTTCTGTCCAAGCTTCCGGCATACGGTCTACCCGGCAACCTGTGTTCGTGGATTTCCGGCTTTCTGCATGGGCGTAGAATACGTGTAGTCGTAGACAGACACGCTTCGGCGCTCATGTTGGTAAATGCCGGAGTTCCTCAGGGCTCGGTGCTGTCGCCCACCTTGTTTATTCTGCATATCAATGACATGTTGTCGCTTGGCAACATTCATTGCTATGCAGATGACAGCACGGTTCATGGGCGATACCACTGCGGGCCTCCAGGTTGCCGTGTCGAAACTGTGAAGGGACGCGAAGATCTTGTCATTGAGCTCAACCGGACCTTGGATCTCATTTCTACATGGGGTTCCAGGAATATGGTTGAGTTCAATGCCAAGAAAACCCAGGTGTGTGCGTTCACGTGCAAAAAATCCCCGTTCTCTCCCCTCCCCATTCTGCAGGGTACTCCCCTCTCAGTGCGGAATGACCTGTGTATCCTTGGTGTGGATATCCGCTGTGATCTCAATCCAAGGAATCACATCGAGGGCGTAATATCTGCCACATCACGCAGGGTTGGAGTCCTGAACAGGGTGCGTCGGTTTTTCACGCCCGGTCAGCTTTGCCGCTTATATAAAGCGCAGGTCCGGCCGGGTATGGAGTACTGCTCGCACTTTTGGGATGGATCTGCCCAGTACCTGCTCGATGCCTTGGATGGATTGCAGCGGCGGGCCATCCGCATTGTGAATGATTCAGACGTTACGAGCAACTTGGAGTCGCTACAACTCCGGAGAGATGTCGCCTCTCTAAGCGTGTTCTACCGCCTGTATCACGGTGAGTGCTCTGAGGAATTGTTCAACTTGCTCCCCTCCTCTCCATTCCTAACCAGAACCACGCGTGCTGGCTTGCGAAGCCATAGCTTGACGGTCCACACCATCCCGGCGCGAACCAAACGGTTCTCAAATTCGTTTCTGTGCCGCACCGTCAGGCTGTGGAATTGTTTGCCGGCGCACGTGTTCCCTCCTTCCTACAATCCTGGGTCCTTCCGCCGTGGTGTGAAGAGGCACCTAAGCAGGCCGGCATAATTGTTTCCATTGGCATGGGACTGCCGTCCGATGCCAATGGATACTCTGCCTGGGCGGCATTGGCACTTTCCATCAGGTGCAATGCCGCCACTATGCCAGGCCATTATAAAAAAAAAAAAAAAAAAAACAAAAAAAACTGGCGGGCTTGTCGGCGGCTTTACTCATTGCAAGTCGTAAGACTTTATTTCCAACATGGCGATGGCCCGACATGGCATGAACATTTTTATGAAGGTCTTGAGAGTCGCCGGGCAACTGAGCAGATTACATGCCGCCATCATGTCGGCGGGCAACATGTGCTGGCGCTTTTCGTCGACATGATTCTTGTTATAGAGGCCGCCGGCTTGTGACGGCGAGCTGTATCGCCGGGCCGGCGGCTTTGGTGTGTAGAGCACTTTACGGATATCACAGATTTTTATGTGAAAACACATGAGACGAGTTATACGACAAATATAACTCGTCTCATGTGACGAATTCGGTTCCCTTTTTGAATTGATTTTACTTCGAATATCAGATGTTTTCTATTAAAATCAACGAACATTTCCAGATTGTATCTTTACTGCTAATCCTCTATTTGTATACACATAAATGCATTAATAACTTTGTTTATTACCACAACAATGGTATTACTCCAAATTTGCGGTGCTCTTTATTTATTTATACCTATATTGTCGGACATTAAAAAGACAAATCTGTTTACAGAATTCACTGGCGCCGAAATATATGTATTTCCATATTTTCTATGGATGCTCGTGAATTTGTGTGCTTTACTACATTATAAATACACGTGGGCATATTCAAAATCATGGCCATATCTTCGAAGAAGCAGTTTTTTTTTTTATTCCATTGAATGGCGAGACGAGCATGCCGTTCGCCTGATGGTAAGCGATGTGACCGCTCATGAACAGTAGCAAAACCAAACAACACCTTGAATTACAAAGCAATGCTTGACATTCCACTGCGCTCGCCATCCTGAGACACAAGATATTAAGTCTCAATATGTCCAGTAGTTACTATGGCTACAATGTCCTTCAATCCGAAACACAACAGTGCATTTAAACTGCTGTTTGACGGGAGAAATAGACATTGCGGTGGTACCCACCCAAGCAGCCTCTCACATATGAGAGACCTACCACCAGTATTTGCCAGATGTGCCAGTCACACTTAGCTGAGCCTTTTTCATCACAAATATGATATTGAACCCATAGTGTATACATACACTATATTTTTGAGACTTATAAACTCACAAACCGAATACATAGCAAGCAGATTATATTATTAAATATTTATTTTTACTAGGTATGAGGAGACGTATTGCAGACAAAATAGAAGAAAAGTCGTTCTCGACTAAGTCGTTAAGAGTTTTTTATCACCGCCGCACGTGGAATTACTTAAAGATAGGGACGCGGAGTAGTTAATCCACTGACTAATTTCAACGTCCCACTTTAAATAAATGTATATCCATTACAAATTAAAATTCTTAGTAACCCATGCCAAATATTCAGTTTTTCTTTGTAATTTATGGACAGCGGAATAGTTATATTTTTACATTTTTAAGCGACCTAAGCTGGCCACGAGTTTTCAATAATACATCATTCAGAGAACAAAGTAAGATTCTATATTGTTTTTATCGTGTCACTTAATTCCCTTTGATTTGGGTCGTGAAGGCCGGCCGCCTTACAAAAAGTCCGACGTCTACGCTACACCCAACTTTCATGTAATTGACGGTTCTCGTTGGTAGGGAGATGCTCAATTTCTCTATTAGTATTATTATACTAGTAGTCTTTTTGCCCTATCATTGTCTGTAATTACGACCCCTCAGTGAAGTCTAAAGAAGAAGACAAAATTAGAAGTAACTATGCCATCAATATATAAGGAAGTGGTATTGGCTAGTATATTGCTGCTCTGCCAATGTAATAAATGATTTGGTTCTGTTCGTGGTATTTTTCCCCCAAGGGTTTCCACAGTGATCAGCTCGGCCATGTTGGGTGGTATTCTTTCTAGGGCTAAAAGAGAGAAAAGTTTGTTTCATACGAAAAATATTATTTCGTTTCACCCTCAGGAAGTCCACTACTGACCATAGGTCTAACGCTACGATCTCCAAATCGACATATTTGCAGTTGTCAGGTGAAAATATTCTTTAGTAGTTAAATATTTTATGTAAAGGGTTGGATGTTAGGAATGTTGCTAAACGTAAAAATTATGAGCCAAAACATTAATTAATATGCATAAAAATCAATTAGCGGCAACCACACGTATATGTGGGATTAGAGCGGGTAAAAAATCGCACGAAAATATACACTTTTATCGTGACAGCGTCAACACCAAATGTTTACCCAAGATTTTTTTTTGTTTTCATTTAATATCGCTTTATTTACGATACACAGTGCCGGCTGTATATAATGCCAAGATAATTATACTTAAATATGAGCTCAACCCCATTGTTTTAAAGTCGTAAATCGGCCGTTAAGTTGTAAGGCCGATAGCTTTCTGATAATGAGATTGGCAGAGCGCCACATCGCCACATTATTAGCTGGGACACTTACTATTTTGGGATCTTTTCACTGTGATGAGTTCATACAAGGTTGACGGGCAAGGTCGAGGCGATTTAAGGCATGTAACATACAGAAAAATGCTTTTTGGTTTGACGTTGAGGCAAACATGCGCCGCGTGACGTAATGGCATCCATTTTTGAATTGGTCTACATGTTTATGATGTTGTGAATTAATTTGTAACACGCTGGAAATTTGTGTAGTAGACGATACATGACGTCTTTATGCTTTGGATAATGTATAAAGATTCTAAATAAATAAATTAATTTTCTACCAACATCATAATCTTATTAGTAATAATATAGGAAATCAGTGAGCGACGAAACATCCTTAGTTGACATAAAGTTATTATTGAAATAATATAACCACTATTTTAAAAGAATTTAAGAGTAGAAAATAAGTAATAGTATGTTACAAAGAATTTAAATCAATAATTTATATACTTTTTGAATGTTTGAAAATTTTAAAAATTACTTAATTCTTCAACGCTCTAACTAATAAAAATAATTGCATCTCTCTATCAGTTGAAATCCACTGTTGAACTTGACGCAAATTACTTCTAACAGATCGATATGGGGTTCTTTGATGGAGGCGTATCATTGAATCAGTTAAAAATTATCTATACCTTTGTTTATTGTGTATATATACCCATATAGTTTTAGCAATATGGTTGTTTTCATTTAGGTCATTTCCGAGCCTTTTGTTTTTCTGTACTTATCAATGTATGTGACCGACTTTCTCTGTAATTTATGTGCGTATTTATTAAAACTAATTAGTTCCCTTAGGAATGGAATTAAATATAGATAAGCTATTTTAATTGATATTATTTTACGTACGCTATTAAGTTAAGTTACATAAAAACTATTCATACAGATTCCGGTTTTTTCGTTTACAAAGACATTTGTCTCAGTGATGGTATCGAACTACGTCACTTCACCACGTAGGCTGTCTACAATATAATTGGTAGACCTAATAGGGTGGTTTTTACACTCTCCTCGCGCACTATCGCACTTCCTAAAAGCTTCTAAATGTTCTGACCTTGTGAAGCCACTTAGGTGAATTTTACGACGTCTGCTTGACGATATGGCTTTGAAGTAATGAAGAATACACGCTGTTGCCCTATTATACTTTAGTGTGAATGAGTTACTTTGGATGGCTTGATCCGTAGACAATCGACTCAAAAAACAGAATATGAAGTTCAGAAATCCATTGCTTTACCTCTTTCAAACTAGGATTGTGACGAAAGCAGCAGATTTGCTATAGCATTTTGTTCGATTTTTGTTTAATGCCCAATGACTTTAACCAGACTCATAAATTTTCTGTTCTACCTTCTATCATCAAAGTCTCAAAATCTAATAACCATCAATTGGTTTTGTTTTTCATAATCACCATGACTATTTTACCTTCAAGTAACCAGCTTTGCGTAATATAAAGAAGCCCTTTTCAAAAGCTATGAATCAGCAAAATTACCTTATGTGTTTATTATTAAACAATATCCTATACCGAAATTTAAAATATTTTTCGCACATTTCAAATCAAACAAATGATTTTAACAACATCGCTGATATTTTTTATATCTAGAACAAATAAACACATTCCGTATATGTTTGTTTTATATGATATTTCACCACGTACATTATTAGCCAATTACTGTTATCATTATATCTTTGATTTATGAACTGGTAATTTTTAAATGGTTAATCTAATAAAGGTTGGGAAAAATCATTGTATGGTTGCGGGTATGGGTGATCAGATCATGAAAATCGTTTTCTCAATATTCAGCGTCAAAGGTCAATCTGTGTCTGTATCACAATGTTTTTTCTGTATGTCAATGTTCAGCGTAATTATAAAATGCAATAAAAAAATATATGTGATTGATAAGTTTATGTATTTTTAAACGTCATATAAAAGTTTAGCATAGTTATGTTATCGAAATAAAACTATTATTTACGGATTTGATCGTAGGTCTGGATTAATTCTTAAATTTTTTTAAACTTCCCGATGTTTAAATTCCTTTACCACAACACCACGAAACGACGGGAAGTAAAACATAAATAAAAATAAAGCAAATCTGTGATAATTCATAAATATTTTATTGTATTATATTCGCGTAATATAAGAAAGTATCATTATATTAGAAAAATAAAAACACTGCTATATACTATCCTAAGATTTCCCCAGCCACCTGTCGGAAACGATATACATATAGGTACACACATCCCACAATTTCATGCAACGTTCACTACAAAAAACTTGCACAAAGCAAATTCTACAACTAAAGTAAAGACCAGTCCAGTGTACGTCAAGAAAAAGGCTTTATTTGCCTATGCACATTTTTTCATAAAAAATAAATAGACAGAACACAGGTTCTCTCCTCAAAAAATATTCTACATTTTATGTCTCATTTTTATTCATATAAACATGTCATAAAAATAGTGGGTTATGTTATTTGCTATAATCATATCAAAGCACATGAAGACTAATAAAAGTCGGGTTAGAATATAGTGTTTTTATTGTTATCTTGGTTGCCTCCATATTTTTATACTTATTTGCTGCGGTTTCATTTGAATGCATTTGACGTAAAAACTTAGAAATGGACATCTTTTCCATTTTATGAAAACTTAACTGACCACACACACAAACACACTAAGTTACTAAATGAAGTCTGTTTTCCTTAAAACAATGTAGCTTTACTTTTATAGTGTATTTTATAGTATGATAGTCCATCCGAACAAAACCGATCATAGTTTATCTCTCTTCGGGCTCAAACTGTACGACTCAAATACATTGTAGTGAAATTAACTCGTATTAGATCTTTCATAAGTAAAGTGCCACCAGAGTAGGTACTACGGCAATGGCTATTTATCACGCCAAACACCACAGTGTAAATGCACTGTTGTGTTCTCATTTTTTTTTATTGCATTGAATAGCGTGACGAGCATGCCGTTCGCCTGATGGTAAGCGATACGACCGCCCATGAACAGTAGCAGAACCAAACAACACCTTGAATTACAAAGCAATGCTTGGCATTCCACTGCGCTCACCATCCTGAGACATGAGATGTTAAGTCTCAATGCGTCCAGTAGTTACTCTGGCTACAATGTCCTTCAATCCGAAACACAACAGTGCATTTAAACTGCTGTTTGATGGGAGACTAAGACATTGCGGTGGTACCCACCCAGGCAGCCTCTCAGATATGAGAGACCTACCACCAGTATTGAAGAACATTTTAGCCAGAGTAACTACTGAACATATTGAGAATTAACAACTCATGTCTCAGGATGGCGAGCGCAGTGGAAGTATTGCTTTGCAATTCATGGTGTTATTTGTTTTTGTTACTTTGCTGTCCATCGACAATGAACACGTAAGCTGTTGAATGCAGTCCTCTTCTAATACATCGATATTACACTTCTTAGACGACGCCAATATACAGAAGTAAACTTTCTGTGACTAAGGTAAATAAATTAAGCAGTTTTAAATATTTCTATCCAATTCCGAAAACAATAGCAGTAAATGCTCTCAAGCATAATATTATTGACCTAAAAGTTATTTACGGTCACCCAATATTAAAGCCTTGTTACCGATAATTACACTAAGACGCTCTGATTAAATTTCATTGACATTCTCATCGCAATTCTTAGAATCTTTGTAGAAAATGTACTCGAAACTAGAGTTTGGATCGAAAAACCGCTGAGTAACGTCTGGTCAAGGCATTCCATTAAAGCCGACTCCTTTGATCGAATTGCGAAAAATTCATCAAAAATATATTTCAGCTTTCTTACGATGTGATTTATAGTTTCAGTGTAGTTGTGGGACGGAATATCAGAATTCGTTAGTTATTTTTTGGAAGATTTCTGTTAGCTATTTTAACGTTTTTTAAAGGATACTAGTGGTCGCCCGGTGGTCGAAATTCGACCAAATCAAGAAGAGAAAAAGTCTTTACCTGTATGATGATGGTGTTATTCTAATAATTCGTGCACATTTAAATGTACCTATCTCTCAAAATCACTTATTTATCCTGAAGTACCTATATGCAATTACTGTAATCGTAAACTACAATAATTGCTTTGAACCAGCAATAGCAAATTATATTTTTCTTGTACCTGAATGTTGTTATTGCAGATTGCTGCTACAGAACTTTCTTTATGCATATAATGATAGTCCGTGTACATTTAAATGTATCTTACTGCTACACAATTTGTATAAGCGCTCAGTATTTCACGTAGTATTCGTCAAATAAAACTTTTCTGTTTGACATTCAACTATGTTTATAATAAACAAAAGAAACAATTTGACCAAAGAGTATGTATACGTGTATGTACAAATGCGTGTGTGAAATGCATGCTGGTTTGTGTAATGTTTTATTTATTGATTTAATGTACTTTTTATGCGTTATTATTAAAATCTGTTTTTATATTAAATGAGGCGAATAAATCCTTTTTTTTTATATGTCTATGTCAGAAGAACAAAATGAAAAAGAAAAGAAACAATTTGACACCAGAGTATGTATGCGTGTACAAATGCATGTGTGTGTGAAATGCATGGTAGTGTGTGTAATGTTTTATTTTTTGATTTAATGTACTTTATAAGCATTATTATCGAAAAATATTAGCGTTCTGCACTTCTCCTACACATAAACTATAAGTGTGCCAAATTGTATGCTCCTGCGTCCGCGCAATTTTCGTAAAAAGGGGTCCAAAGATTTTGCATCACGTATTAATATATAGATTTCTATGAATAGTAGCTAAATCATCTAATATTTTTTTTAATCGTAGATTTTTTTTAACGACTTCCTATTACGTTCCTTGATTTAAAAATAAATTTCACTTAAGCCATTGGGTTTGCAAATCGAGCCCACAGTATTGAGCTTTGCTTTTTGTTAAAAAAAAACGCAGTACTAGTTCACTGTATATCAATAATATGGCAAGTGTTTACCCTTAACATTTTTTTAATACTGCGTACGGCGGAAAAAAAAAAACTTTAATCCATGTTACCTTACAGTATCCGTAATACGTTAGTATTGTATTATCCCCTACATGCCACTGCAGGGCTCCAGCTTCGTCGACAGTCGAAAGTACGATTGAAAAGTGTAGGCCATAGAGTCACCTACGCTTGACTAGTGCAGGTTGGCATGACTTTATAGTACATACAGGTTACCTCACGATACATTCCTTCATAGGTATAGTGCGTTGTGATTGACTATCAATACATACATGACATGAAAGTCAGAGGTGTGCCCTGGGATTCTAACTCGCGACCACCGTGGATATGTCTCTGGTCCGTTTACCAACAGGCCATCACGCACTTATCTATCAAGGATTGTCAATAATATTTGTCATGGTTCATATTCCGTAAAAAGTGTATTTTTTGCTAACAAAATCTGTAGAATACCTGTCAAATATCAGGCACGTAGAAACGCGTCACTCATTCTGTCAGCGAACTGTCAGACGAGCCTTAATAATGGAGTAAGTCCAAAAAAAATTGGATTCTCCGTGAAATAGTATTACACTAATATGTAATATTCGGTATTAGTTTCTGTTATGTTGTTTTTTGTTTCATATTCACTATTTCTATCCAGATCAGACCAACCCAAGTTGGCAAACAAAATAGCGGACTGAAGTCTGACTTTTTTGAAGATGAGTATTACTAGTTAACTAGCACTAATTGATGAAGGGGCACATCTTGAGAAAACTTGTATACCGGATATAAATTTAAAAGCGTGGAAAATCCAAGAAACTAACAAAAAAAAACATATCGAAAATAACCAATTTTTACAGCAAAATAAAATATTTTCCAGTCTTAAATGATTATACTGTCATCAGTCCTTGATAAGGGTGCAAAAGGTTCGAAAATGTTGAAGGGCTTGAAAATCAAATTAAATATTCCATTACAAAACATCCACGCAAAAGTAATAATAACATGCTAACTTGATAAAAATACGAGTACTGCGAAAGTTAAATTGTTTATATGTACTTTAATATAGCTGCTAACTCATTTATGCGAATATCAGAAGCATTTTATATCATTAACACAGTTCTGATTAAAAACAAACAATTATAAATTAAATTAACAAACGATTTGTATTGTCAATAGCAAATGATTTACAATACAACCGCATGTGTTTGTCGTGGTCTTTATCCCTGAGCAGATACAAACAATACATTATTTGGCCATTTTCAAACGACCAGATGTTTAAATTACTCATTGCATTTGTATGTTATTATCTGCTTATATGTGAATTGTTTTGATACGATTACAACAGGAATAACTGTAATAGATAAATAAATAGATTTTTAAAGAATACAATAATTTGTGGTAGGTCTCTCACAATATGTGTTCTGGTTTGAAGGGCACTGTAGCCAGTGTTACTACTGGACATATTGAGAATTAACATCTTAGATCTCAGGATGGCGATTGCAGTGGGGTGCCTAGCATTGCTTTGTAATTCATGGTATTGTTTGGTTTTGCTACTCCATCTATGAGTGATCATATTGCTTACCATAACGTGAATGGCATTCACGTCTTGCCATTAATTACTATAAAAAAAGTTGGAAAAATTGTAATCTCGTAGCCCTAAGTAAATTAAAAAACATATCACGAATATTATTCCGTCTACGACAGTCAATCAATCTTCTGATGATTAACGTCAGGCTCCGACACTTAAAGGAGTGTGAAGTGCCTATTGTTCGTTTCTTTTGAATTATACTATAAATAGATCATCGAGAGTGCCATTTAATGTGTCTTTGTAATTGAAATGAGGCCGTACATTAGCAGATGTAGGTTCGATAATTTATACCAAAAATTGGTGTATAAGTGCATTTGCAGATTTTGTGAATGAATGATTACAGACAGAATAGGCAAAGAAAAACGATAAGATTACTGAGTTTCCTGCTATCTTTGTTTAGATATATGAAGATAATATGTTAAGGAATATTGAATCATTTAAAAGTGTAATTATTGTTATCATTTTAATTTGGTAAATTTCTATTCAAGGATTTTTTTGTCTTCCCGAATTATACCAACCTGCTTTAAGATGTACTCGTAAAACCCATCATAATAGTCAACAGAATATATTACATTCGAGGAGCAATGCACATACCTCCAGTATATTGTACTTATATTAATGTGATGATCAGAACCAGATAATGATCAGACAATCTTTCCATAAATATCGTATGGAACAACGTCGCAAAAACAATATGCTACAGTACACCAGTATTCTACAATTTCACTTAAATTATTTCACCTAAAGCGTAATTTTATACTTAATCACTGGATGAGCAGTAAGGCCATTATCCTTCCATGAAAATTCGTTAACAAGTTAATCCGCTTACATTATCCTGTAACAGTCTCGTGGAACACGTCGAAACTCAAATTCAAACAATGTGCTGGCGAGTCAACATGGTTGAACTACGATCTACTTGAAGGGTGCTATAATTTATTCTGGGTCTTGACATAATAAAGATGGATTTAGATTATGTGAATTATGATTGTCAATTTTCTGTGTCTTATCATTACGTACTTATCGTTACAAAAAAAAACCTAGGAGTTGAATGTAGAAAAGAGCTGATTGAACAAAGTTGGTACCAATGTATCACAGAAAATCGAAGCGACAAATCGGGTGCTTGCTGCCGTAACATGACGTAAATTGTATTGGAATACTTTTACTCGAGCCGTAATTTTTCTTCCAACCTAATTAGAAAGGCCAGCAACGCATTTACGATCCAAATATTGTTTCAATCTAAAAACATCTTCGCGTACTTTGCCAATCTGTCTCTTCTAGAATCTTCCATTTTCATCTTCGTATTACTCTAACAATCGTTTTATCAAATTAACTCCTTCACACTCGGATCTAATGGGAATCTAGGCGAACATCGCAACTTCCAACTCAAATAATGGACCCACATTGAGTCGACGCATCTCTCTAATGCAATCTCTTCGGCTCCATTGTATGTTTTGAGTTTGGTTCCATTTGAGTGATGTGTTTGACGGAATGTTGGTAATTTACTCAGCAGTGGTAATGTTAGTTTGGTATTAACTAGTTTATGTTGGAGCAAATGTTGGTATTGCTTTGAGAAATGGTAATTAATTGTTTTAGGGTACAAAACCTTATGAATATCAAAAATTCTGGCAATAGATTATTAATTGTTTATCTATCTATAACAATGACGAAACTACTTTGTAAAACCAAGTAGCCACAAGAATAAATAAACAATCAATAATAACAACTTTATATTTGTTGTACCATCCGTATGACGTCATTTTCCACGAAATGTCACAATGCGCAAGACAGTCAAAAACCAAGACGAATTTTGCCACATGCAGTCTTAAATCATAATCTTTACAATTCCAAAGAGCGTTCCTCAATAACGAGTATATTTTTAAAAAATCTATTTATATTCTCTTATGTTGGACAACATCCAGACATCGAAACGAAGTGTCGCGTGTCACACATACATCTGAATATTAAAATAAAATTTACTATTTTGTCGTCCATTTTTTAATGTCATCTAGTATTTGTGCCGTAGATTTGTGCTGTCTGACGTAACGTGAAATTTTAGACCTGAAGGTTTATTGACATATTTTATAGGGAGTTTATTATTTTTTGTATTGTTAAGCATAAAGGGATTGTAAGTAGTACCTGTTTGAGTTTATATTAATGATACTGCAGCTATCGGAAGCTTGTATTGTATATTGCAAATAAAAAAAAATCAAGTGTAGCATACTTCTCATGACTTTTATGTAGTAAACGTTCATGGACTAGGAAGACGCATTCATCATCACTCTTTTATTTATTACAAGAAGCTTCTGTCACCTCAATAAAAATATAGGAATTTGAATAATATACTTACCGTGTAAGAAGTAAATATCCTTACGCAGATTTATTTGTCTAGTAGATCTGATTAATGTAATCATTGTTACTGACAAAGTTTCGTTTGGCAATTCACTATGAGATCTATTCATGTCTCTGCGTAATTATGTCTTCAGGGTATGACTACATGCATTCCTTTTATAAGCTTCAGAGTCTTAACAATATTTAAAAACCTATAATTTACAGTCCTAATAACATGTAATATTTGTCTAGTGGTTACAAAATCCAAGCAATAAAAGCCATCATTTCAGTAGCGCCATACGCCCACAAGATATTTTGGCGTGAGTATAAAATAGCATATTTACACTTTACAAACTAATTTTTAATCTAATCTGCTTTGCTCATCTCTATAAACGTTGTGACAAAAATAAAAATCCACCCACAGCGACAACGCAAAAAATTAATGGCCCTGATATGTGACAATTTATTCAGTTTTTTAGGGTACTGGTTGAACATTTTTGGCAGTGGTAGAACCACGCTTTTGTTGGTCATACCTCAGCATGAATGAGCAGGCTCCTCCGGGGTGGTACCACTGTCTCACAAGAGATCGATGTAAAGCGACAGCTTTAATGTCACGTTTCGTTAAGTGAGATTGCCGGATACCCAATACCCCTCCCTTCTTCCCTTCCTTTATACTTCCTGCTCCCCTCTCGATTTTATAATCCGGTAATACATCCATGATTCAATTTTTATGGAGGCTCATAAGCGGCAGTTATCACTTACCATCAGATGATCTGTTTGCTCGTTTGCGGGAACTATGCTTTATGCTTTACTAAATGCTAAATTAGCGAAAAAGGTAAGAATAAGTGAAAATCGCTTTCTATTTCAATCTATATTATAAAAATTAATAATATGTGGTGACTACCGGAGAGAGTAGAAAAGAAACCCTTTTGTTAATGGTGCGTTCATATGATCAACAAATTAACTAATATTTATTCAATTGAGGTCTGCAAGTTTTCCTCTGAAAAGCACTCTTTTTTCGATCAGCTTAAGCCTATCTATTACCTCACTCAATCCGTAAAATCCCATTCCATTGTCGACACACACACACAGTCGATACCAAAATACTGTTTGATATACGGAACCTTTCCAAAAACTCCGCACCCACTCCACATTTTAACGAACATTTTACTGGTGGTAGGTCTCTCATATGTGAGAGGCCATCTGGGTAGGTACCACCGCAATGTCTATTTCTCCTGTGAAACAACACTGCGTAAATGCACTGTTGTGTTTCGGATTGAAGGGCATTGTAGCCAGAGTAACTACTGGACATATTAAGACTTAACATCTTATGTCTCAGGATGGCGAGCACAGTGGAATGTTGCTACTGTTTATGAGCGGTCGTATCGCTTACCATCAGGCGACCGGCTTGCTCGTCTCGTCATTAATTGCAATTAAAAAAAATATCCAAAAAATTTAATAAGGATTTACAAACTCCAGTTTACGCAATAATCATATTTAACATCAATTTATTACTAGCCATTGCACGCGAGATCGTTCGCATTACTACGGGAAACAAATTACTGTTTTTATTATATTATCAGTTGTGGAGCAATAACTTAATGTTTATTTATATCGGCATAGTAAACACGCATAGTCAAAATGGCTGAAAAAATTTCAAATGAGTTATTCAGATCTCATCGGTGGATATTCTAGGAGCACTACACTTGTATCTTATCTTATCTTATATTGAATTGCAGGCATCTATTCGTTCCAATATAAAAGATCTTAATGAGGATTTTAGAAATATTGTATGAGCTTGTGTTATTGGCCTTCAGCAATGATCATCATTGTACAAGAGTTTTTAAGCGCTAGAACTAAATATTTTACAAATAAATATAAACATGTTATTTTAGAGGCAGGTCTACCCGACAACGCAAGCGCCTTGTCTAATTAAAAAATCTCAGTCAAAAATATGAAACCTAAGGAATATTATTGCTTTATAGTCTTGACTCCTGTTGTGACGTAAATATTATGAATAATTAAAAATATTTAGCGTACAAAATAATCTGATTGATAATAATGTAAAGATAATGTCTACAAGCTGAATGTAGTTAAAATATGATTTAAAAATATATTAAGAAGATCACATTTAAATTTCAAGCTTTCAAAATTATATTAGTATTTACAAATAATTTATAATTTATGACATCTCATGGCGTCGGCGCGCGCGCCGTATCGTAACTTATTTCGATACGAGTTTTATCAGAAAGCTGAAATGAAATGCGTTTGTTTTGTAAAATTGTAAATATTTGTTGATCAAATAGTTTTACTGGTTTTGGGAGAGTGGATTTTTTGTAGTAAATATGTCAGAATAAATTGCAGTTTGACATGGTAACTAACAGTGAACAGTTTATAGAATATTTGCAAAGTTAATTTCATTTATTTGCGAAATAAAGGTCAGAGAAATGTTAATTAATAAATAAAAAATACACCAAATAGTCACATGCATAGTCCAGACCATAGATAATACAATATATGAATATATGGATCCTGACCACACATTAAGATCAATTCAATCTTGTGTCGTGGGTATCAAAAACTACGAGAGACTTTTCGGTCTCACAAACACCCAGACCCGAAACAAATATTTGTGGGATTCACAAACATTTTTCTCACTGTAGGTAACTAAACCGCGGCCTCTCGTTTCACAGCAATTAATCGTTAGTTTCTACGGAGGCTGTCAGCATTTAGATCTCGAATCAAATATTCGTTATGACCAAACATTTGTCTGAGGACCGTAGTAAACCCGTGGACTTTCGTTTGATAACTGGCTGCCAATCTGCGCCACGGAGGCTATAAAAATGATTATGAGTTAAATTATGTCACACTTTCTGCTAGAGAAAAAATACACAATATAATTGTGATTCATGGACACTCAAAGTGTTGTTAATTACACAATTCAATCGATCAATCTCATCGCCATTCTTCTATTACGTATCATAACCAAGTTTTTTCAATAGGTGTAAAGATTATTATAGATACTACATGCAACTAATGACTTGTGCATTCGTACAATTACTGCTAACGACGAAATTATAGTATTCAGCGGTCCGACCCGACTCCACCCTGGTCCAGATACACTTTTCAAAGTAGCGGCCACAATGTTCACATCTGACTATCAATTGAGAATATCCACCAATCGAACCACGAAAACCGAATAAAATTTCCTCGTATTTGCTAGATTTTTCCCTCCTATAGAACATAGCGATAATCTTAATATATATAATTCACGTGTCACGTTGTTTGTCCGCGATGGACTCCTAAAGCACTCAACTGATTATAATGAAATTTTGTAGATATGTGTTATTTGTTCCAACTTAAAGGTGGGATAATTTTTATCTCGATTGAATTGACGAAAGTATAAAAAAAAGGAAAAAACATTTTGCCATACAAAATGTTCATGGGTTTGTAACTGTCAAAGATTTAATGTTCATAGCGTCGATACGGTAAACTCTTCCCTAAAATTAAATAACGTATTTAAATAAAGGTTTCGAATCGACAACACATAGCCACAATATTCGATTTATGGCGTATTTTAGATTTTAAAGATGTAAATTAATGACAGTAATGAAAAGTGGTTGACATTTAAATTGATGGTCAAATATTTATGCATACGTTCAGGAATTTATTGTAAACTAAAGAGTATATTATGATGCTACATAAATATAGGACAATTAAATAAATAATATTCACATGTATTAAGTTTTACTTCTTTTCAAGATAGAATTTCACTTGAAAATGAAAAATCTTTAATAAAATAACACATAAAAATAAAAACTGAACTGAACTGAATAAAATAAAAATTTTATATAATTATGGAGAATATTGCAGGGATTCTCAAATTAGGCGTTGCCTGTGTCTTGAAAAACCAGTTAAATATAATTGTTTCTACGTTAATTGTGTGTGTGTGAGTGCATTTCTACGAAAATTAATATTTCATCTCTTTATTACTAACAAGAGTAATGGCGTAATATTTTTGGAAAAACAGCATAGTGGGGGTGAAATAAGGGATGGGATATTGCATGGATAATCAAAATCGATAAAGTGTTTAGAAAGTAGAGAGAAACTGGATATAATAGAGTGGGAGGTAGGGGAGAAGACTGGGATAGCTGACAGATTTAATAGGACGAAATGTAAATGCACGGTATAAGACGGGATGGTTAATTAAGAGAAAGGACGCGACGTATCGGAAAGTGAATGAACAGACGGAATGGGACGGAATTGAGCAGGACAGTAGGATAGCTAATTCATGTTTAGGTATACAAGAGCTTATACGAAAAATAACACGTATTTGGTGTGGAGTAAAATAAAAAGTATCTGCACCTAGGCGAAGCCGGGCCGGGCCGCTAGTATATATATATATATATATATATAGTCTATAGGATTCCTCAGTGAATGACCTATCCAACACAAAAATATTTTAAATTGAAATTTTATTCCTTTTTCGTGGTCCGGTTGGTCTCATAATCAATATCACAGCGATCCTTTGCTCCGATATTCTAAATTGAACATTTTGTTCGCAATTTTGAAAAGTGTATCCGCACCCGGGGGTGTGCCGGGTCGGACCGCTAGTTTATTAATATGTATAAATTAAAGGATCTTTCATGGGTTATAGTATCATATATTTTAATCCTATTTTACCTTTTATGATTTTTTTAATACCAGTATGCAGTCCGGTTTGTCGAATTAGATTATTTATGATTATTAAATAATCACTAACCATCAGGTGAACTCTACGCTCGTTTGTACTCTATAATATAAAAAAAAACTAGATATTTATCGTATGCTATAATTGCAATCTAAGCCGGTAGTAATTAAACAAACATATAATTAATCTTTTTACATCTTTGCATAATTATTCTTTTGTTTGAAAATGTGATTTCTGCTAACTTGAGAATGATAAATTACTTTGTGTTATTTATAAATTGTGTTATATTGTATATAATAATTGCAGTTAGTTTTTGCAATGCTGTTTTTCAATCCCTATGTTTCATTATGTTTTGTCTTCGCAAGAATTTTATCACTTCTATGGCTAAATGGAATAGATACGTAATACGGATTCACAAGTTATTCTACTAAAATAATAAATTAATTGTCTGAAGAGTAACATGTCCTTTTTTATATGGTAAGAGAAAGTAATGTAAAACCTCTGTCAGTAAATGTAGTACCGACCTAATATAAAATCAACTTACAGATCACTCATCATTCGATTCCAGTCATCATTCGAACTTATTATGATTTTAGTTGGGTCTTATTCCAAATTATATTCATTTAATATGAATAACCTCAGAATCATTCTATTAACTTAGTAAATTAGATTCATCATCAGCCACAAAAAATCAGCTGAACGTAAGCAACTTTTAAGAATTCCTACAGTTACATGTAATCAATTATAATGGTACAATAATAACCCCTAATATCCACTAAACACATTTTAAAACTGCCGCAAAACTCACTGCCACTATGTTCGTCGAACAATTAAAACCACAAGACAATGCACAATTAGTTATGCACTGGCTCCCGCTCGCATGTCACTGTGGGCATTCATGCTACATTAGCAAGTAACGTACACTACGGCGTGTAGTTATGTTGTAATTATGTGTGACACACGGGTAGCAAGGATAGACAGCAAAGCGGAGAACATAATAAAACGAATATGAATGAATAAATCTCTATTTCACTAATATATGATTTCCATAATCTGATTTCTTGTGGAGGGTGAGATAGATAGAGAGAAAAGAAATAACCATACAAAAATCATCGGTGGTGGCAAGATATTTGTACCTACCCGGATAGCAATTAATTAACAATATATGTATAAATGTTACCCTCGTTAGTATGTCGCGTTTCGGATTCTTGTGTATATCTGGATATAATTACGCTCATGTCGGTATGTAACATTAGAATTAGACTGCATTTACATTGGGTGAATTGTAGACACTTTGTCTTCGTTTATTGAGAGTTTATAAACCTATTTAAGCTATCGGATATACATATTTTATAGTAGTGAATGGCAAGACGAGCATGTCGTTCGCCTGATAGTAAGCGATACGACTGCTCATGAACAGTAGCAAAACCAAACGGCATCTTGAATTACAAAGCAATGCTTGGTATTCCACTGCGCTCACCATCCTGAGACATAAGATTTAAAGTCTCAATATGTCCAGTAGTTACTCTGGCTACAATGTCCTTCAATCAATATTTTATCCCTTTCGAAAGACTTTTGAATTCAGTTCGAGCGAAGAATAAATAAATCAAATAAGTATATAAACTGTATATGAATAATCCCGTTTAACATGCAGGTGCACTGCAGTTGAAATATATTTTCACAATATTATTTTATCATTCATAGCAAAATGTTCAGTGAAATTCCTATGCAAGACAATAATGATAGTAAATTCGTCGAAACTGATTGAATAATATATTGTTGCAAACTGTTTCATACAACTGCAAATTTATCTCCAAATGAACGCGAAATTTATCAACATTGTAATACTATGATACAGAATTTATAGGTAACATATTGTTAAATCGAGGGGAAAATAATACCCAACGCGTCATTTAAACTATCTCTTTTGTATCGGTTTTGGCACGAACAAACCTCACATTACTAGATTTCAGACTAACATTGGCTAGCCAAATGCTTACCGCAGCTAATATGAATTGGTTTCGGTAGATTCCTATACTAATAGGTTTAAACTACAGATTAATGCTAAATCTATACATTAGATCGAAAATTAAACGGGGCTTATAACCACAAATCACATGAATGTTTTATATGAAATTCGAGCTAGGATGTAAATGCAAGTGTTTAGATCTGATTTTTAGTAGAGATATCACAAACTCTACGGAACAGTTTGTTTGTCAGTTTGATTTCACGAAGTAAGGAATCTAGCGGTACAATGTATCTTACAATTTTTCTTACTAGGCTAGGCTCAAACCAACAATAAACCAAAATTTACACAAGTATTTTTCTTTGCATGAAATGACACCCATATTCGTTTCTCGACGTTTTAAAATTTAAAATTGTTCACAATGCCAACATATATGCCAACTTAATCCGTAAACATTGGTTAGTAAAATGTCATATTTCAAATAAAAAATCGTTAGCAATGATGAAACTCACGTTTCTAGACGACACATCTCGAGTACAAATAACCATACAATCTTCATTTGTAGTAACAATAGCAGAAATGTAAAAATTACGAACATAAATAAAGCAATAAACACACAGAACAAAACAAGTTGTTTACACTTTATAATTTTAAATCCACTACAAATGTGCATGTTTACTCGAGTGAGTAATGCGGGCTAGATAAAGGAAAATAGTCATTTGTATAAGTGTGACTATATTTATCTTGGGTTTTTGAGTTACTATTTGCTTTTAGTGCAAGATTGATGATAACAGAAATATTAATCACCACACAGGATAATGATAAGGTTCATTATTATTGCTATTTAACATTATTTTGGAAAATAATTAAGTAATCTGTTAAGAGCAATTATTTAAAGTCCTACAAGTCTTTCCAAATAAAATAAACAAATGCATAGTAGGTATAAGATCAAATATTAACAAGATTAATAATTATTAAGTATTATTGTGCTGTTGTTAACTCGTGTCAGCTTTGGTATAAACCTTAGTGGTTTTATTGATGCATTTCATGTTATGATTTATGTATAATTTTCTTTTGTGTTCAATAAATGAAAAAAAAAAGAGATCAGTTTATAGCAATATAATTTAATTTATCAATAGAAATGAAATATGTCAACGGTTTAATATTAAGTGAGGTATAATAGGTACACAGTACACTGGTACGCATTATTCAAAGAAATAGGACAGTTTACTGCATGTTGGATAGCAAGTTCACTATTCTAGACGCCCATATGTCACGGAGGATATTAAACGCTTATGTTCGCCATATATAGCGCAGTATGATCGTATATCTGTTTAATAGAATACGTGACATGTATTTATATGTTGCAATTTTGCGATAATTATAATTATAATTATAATGATAATAAATTCACTTACAATTATACATAGGAATTTCTTGTGTTGCGAGACTGCAAATTGGTAATAAATTTTATCTTACAACACTCGGAATAGTTCGTTGTGGATTACACATTCTATTCTGAAGCAGAAATTTAAAAAAAAAAAACACTTGTGTCATCTTGCATGTTATTTAAATATTGCTTTAACAAACAAGCGATGGTAAAGCTTAACATTTATTTGTTTGTATTACCGCCAATATATTATTTACGTTGTTAATATTTTAACATCAGCTGTTAGACTTACAAATAAAACTCCAAACCAGACACTAAAATGCAATTAGATTTAAATAAAATATTGGTATGTCTTTTGTGCCAAAAAATATTTTACAGTATTTAATTTTATGTGTACCTATAATTACGCATTCCGAAATAGTTATTTTCAATAAGTGTTGTTTTTTTTTTGTTTCAGATTCTCCAAGGCTTTTGTGCGAACATAAAAGGTAAATTACAAAACTGCCTGCCATAATAATTGTACGACCACACATTAGATCGACGGATCACGTGTTTCCCCACGCGTTCGACGTTAGAATCTAGTGAATGACTCATAGTTCTCAACAATGAGAATAGAAATGAAATGGGTGGGAAAAATAAGAAAATATCAGAAATATTTCGATTCATTTTATAAAATTGCAAACTGCATTTATAATTTAGACTCGTCGTGCTATCATTTTTAGTAACAGTTTTTTAAGAATATACATTGTTGCACCCATCAGAAACTTGAGTCATTTCAACGTCAACAATAGTCAGAAAAACATTGTGTCTCTTTAAAAACTTAGGAATGTTGTAAATTGTAAAATTGGCTCTTTTGACTCAAAAGGTTGCCCACTCCTGGTTTAGAGTATTACGCTACACGCCCAAATACTTCTAGTGGAAGTTACATCATCAGACTGGGTAAAGTAACACCAAAATGTAAACACAAACACGTACCAGCATTGAAACGAAGGACTAGACGTAGTGGTATGTAAGTCTCTTGTAATTCCTGATAGAACCACGATAGAAGACTCGATGTTAGTGTGGGGTCAGAACTATGTATGTGACTGCTGGGTGTATTTATTAAAGTAGGTATAATGCCCATTCCCTTCTATTCGGGTATAACATCGCACGCACGCCAAGCAAGGATTGAGTCACGTAGTTCTATTTTTTGAAATCATTTTATTGGCTTCTTATTAATATTCTCCTAAGTAACATCCAGAAATAAATATTTTATTTAACCATATAAAGAGAACAATAAACTTGAATTCATCAGATATACTGTACGCAAAATAGACGGTACTAATAAGATCTCAATCGGAATTCACAAACTGTATACGTATTCAGGTGGCTTCTGATAGACGTGGATTTTTTCTTTTATTTTGCAATCTACTTTTGCCGTACCTCCGCCGTATTTCCATTTCCAATAGCGTTTCTATTTAAATAAAACTGCTGTCTTTGCGTAAAGGTCTTTACTCTTCGGAATGGGAAACAGACGCATGCAAACAAATAGATTGTTGAATAAAAATCCTGATTGCTTTCTGCTTTGGGTAAAATCTTTGATAGTACTGCTGTTTACAATAAACAAGGTATATAAACAACATTTATTTTACGAATAAAATTCCTTCTTGTTTTTTCCTCTCTAATCAGCATTACGATCGTAAGAATAGTTTTTGTTTTGATGTGAATTTAAATTATTTTACGAAATTAATAATCAATTCAATGACAGCTTAAAGTCAGCCAGACGAATAAATCAGAGATTGGAAATTCAAACCCAATGCACAATTATGATTTTTCTAAGCTATGTATCTGGGGGCACGGCAGTGCCCCATCCAAGTCGAGCTAAAAAGGGCACTGTCGTACCATCCTTTTCTCGAAACAATTCAGACCATTTTCAACCCCCCTATAACTTCGTTGTGGTTAAAGCAAGAAGCCTGAATTTTCAGTCACTAAGCAGGCATTATGTAAATACGGTACGTTTAAAATTTCATTCAATTTGAACCAGTAGTTTAAGAATTGTTACTTGTCAAACTTTTTTTATTTTGTCACTCACTGACTGACTGATCATCAAAAGTCTAACGGCCGATGCCAATAATAAATCGAAAAAAATAGATTGAAGTCAATCTGGATTGTTTTCTACTTTTCGATTGGTTTCTTGTCATGTTGCCATAGTTTTTTCACTACTGAGATTGATTATTGGCAATATAGTATCAGAAAAAAGATTGAGCTGTCAATGTAAAAAGGCTAATTTTGGATTGGGATTGTTTATTGGCAGCGGCTGTAAGGCACTTCTAGCAGACATAGAACCTTCAAATTTAGAATATAATTAGTGATTAGTGTTTATATCCAGGGAAAACTTAAGCATTTCATAATTTTTGTCTAGTTTTCTAGATACACCAACTGCGTGAATAACTTTGTAATCTATACTAATATTATAAAGCTGCAGAGTTTGTTTGTTTGTTTGAACGCGCTAATCTCTGGAACTACTGGTCCGATTTGAATGAATCTTTCATTGTTGGGTAGTTCATTTATCGGGGAAGGCTATAGGCTATTTATCATTACGCTATGGCCTATAGGAGGTATGCAGTAGTGTCATTTCTAGTAAATACGAGCAAATTTTATTCGCTTTTGATGGTCCGATTGGTCGATACTCTAAATTGAAAGTAGAAATTGAGCATTTTGACCGCCATTTTGAAACATGTATCTGCACCCGGGTGGAGCCGGGATGGACCGCTAGTCCCATATAAATGTATAAGATTACAAAGTTACATTTGCAGTGAATGAATCATTGTTCCCGTATGTAATGGAATAATAATTGTAGATAGGTATCTATATATATGAGGCTTAACAGGAGGGGGGTATAGAGAAAGAAAGGGCGTATTCAGTCTATGAAACTGTACAACATTCCTCTAGAAAAATTTGACGAAGAAAAACTTGCACATAAATAGACTAAATAGCTCTAAATTATCAATTACCATGAAAAAAGAACACTAATACTCAAATCCGCAATACTTTTGACAAATTGATACCTACAAAAATAAGAAAAATCTATAAGACGTAGGCTTTAAGAAAATCGTTATTGATATTCTAGAAGTAAAAAGTACCGAAAAGGAAAAAAGTAGAACTGTATAAAAAGAAGTGAGATCTCATCAAAAACATCCTGTAAAAAATACCAAGTCTCGCAGCTCAGCTTTTCTACCGCAAAAAGTTTTGAGATCCATACCAAGTCGATAATTAATAAATCTGTGTAAAGTTATGTAATAAGTTCTTATCATATCAATATTAAAAATACTTTACGTTTCAAATAAATAGGTCGACTTGGCCAGCAGCATTATGTATGAATTGTACGCTACATTATGTTTTCATGCGATGGCACAACTTTTTGCGGTAGAAAAACTGAGCTGCGAGACTTGGTATATTTACAGGATATTTTTGATAAGATAGTATATTTCTATTAATTAACATGCTCAGTCTCTCCCCGCGGTTGCATGTTCACGCGGTATCTCAAGCCTCTTGTTTTAAAGGAGATAGCGGTATATCACGAAGATTTAGTCGTTAGGACGTTCTAATTACTTTATATTAGAAAATTAAATAAGAACGATGAGTTCAACATACCTATATGGATACAATTCTTAATAGTGTTTTTTTTTTATGTTATACCCATTTATAATGTCAAAATTACTGTTTAATTTCACGAAGAAACATTTTACGATAATTCTTGTTATAGGGAATAACTTTTCCGTGAATTTTCCATATCATTTAATTTTTTTTTTTCATATTTAATACCTGTCAAAAATCGCGTAAGAGTCACAATATAATTGCTAACACCTAAGGTAATTTAATAAGGCCGACTGTCTACCGAAGATATGGGACTTTGAATACCAATCACTAGTCTTTACATTAATTATAGCGCGTCAATTTGTCTCCATTATTACAAATGATACGCCTATTATCTTCAATGTGATCTTTGATTGATCATAATCATTATCAATATTAATACTATTACATTCATTTGAACCAATATTCAGCCTATATTTATAGCCTTATTCATAAACAGTTTTAAAAATCTATTTTAGTTTTAGTTGTCTCGAAGGTTTGATTTTGAGTGGTATGTATTCATTCTTAAAAATTATAATTTATGAAAACATGATTTTGAAAACAGCATAAAAATTGCTTGTATATTGACTGAGATATTAATATTTTTAATAGTTCGATGGGGATACTCTTTGTCTCTTTCGCAAGCGTGCACCTTATGCAAGATGATGTTACGTCGTCCATGTTCCATCCTTTTCTATTACTCCTACCACTAATTTTTATATATTTTATATATTATTATAGATTTAAAAAAATATTTCAATTTAGGATTATGCATACCGTAAATTTTCGTTGTAAACAATAATAAAATTTACGGCAATACATACATAAACTCACGCCTTTTTACCACAAGGGGCAGGCAGAGGTGCCAGGACAGCCATATTTCGCCTTTTTATGTTTCGTCCCACGATGTGATAGGTGGCAAGCCTATCGCCATATCGGGCACAAACTCCTGACTCCGGGCTTATAATAAATATATAAGTCCAATATCACTTTGTACGACCCGGGATTCGAATCCGACACCTCACCTTGGAACCGTATCGTAGTACAACTGATGACGCTAGTATTCAAAAGTCGTTCAAAAGGAACAAAAAATTATTTTATTAAAATAATAGGCTTAAAACTGTCTAAGAATAATGCTGTAAGTATTTCAAGTGTCGATACATGGAAGCATCCTTCGTGTTAGATCCAACGAAGCGTAGTGACGCGCATAATACACCTTGTTTACGTTGCTATGTAGAATAGCTTCTGACCGAACTTGATAATATTCTGTTACACTAGATATCTATTTCTCATGCTCTTAGGTCATATTGTAGATTTTACTAATATTATTGCTGTACTGTGTTCTCATTGAGCAAGTGAAATTTGGTTCGAGGCTAACATAATCTCATGCTCTTAGGTCAGGTTGAAGATTTTAGTAGTATTATTGCTGTACTGTGTTTTCATCTAGTAAGGGGAATTTGGTTCGAGGCTAACATATCTCTTAGTTTTTTATAGAGCATAATAGGTTCCAGAACTTGGTCTGTTCTATTAAGGAAAGGTAATTAACAAGTTTCTGATATTTCGTATTTTTTTATGTAGGTTTTGATACCTACATAAAATAAATAATAAATAAATAACACCCAAAAGTCACATAAATAGTCCTGCTCCACACTAAATGGAGTCTTGTGTTGTGGGTATCAGGAACTACGAGTTTTTTTTTCAGTATAACAAACAACCAGGCTTAAATGAAAAATTTGTGGTCCGCCTTAGGTCGGCACAAACATTTCGCGGCCTCTCGTTTCACAGGTCGTTTCTGATCGACTACGCCACGAAGACTGTCAAGGCGTATCATATCACTAATTTTCAGATACTTTTGCTACGTTATGAGAAAATACTTCGATAAAATTTATAAATAATATTCACTGGTGGTAGGTCTCTCATATGTGAGAGGCTGTCTGGGTGGGTACCACCGCAATGTCTATTTCTCCCGTCAAACAGCAGTTTAAATGCACTGTTGTGTTTCGGATTGAAGGACATTGTAGCCAGAGTAACTACTGGACATATTGAGACTTAACACCTTATGTCTCAGGATGGCGAGCGCAGTGGAATGCCAAGCATTGCCTTGTATTTCAAGGTATTGTTTGGTTTTGCTACTGTTCATGAGCGGTCGCATCGCTTACCATTAGGCGAACGGCATGCTCGTCTCGCCATTGACGGCTATAAAAAAAAAAACGGTAATACCTACGGATACAGTTCACTAGGTACGAGTGTTTCATTAAAAGTCAACGCTGAGCCGATACCCAATCTGTAAAGCAACTGAAAATAGTAACTGATTTTAAATTTCAACTCAGTAAAGAGAGTTCTCATCCCGAATTTCACATTATGTATTTAAAAGTATTGATAGATTTGCTTATAGTCGTACATATAAATTTAACCAATCTTTTTTTACTCTATATACTTCTAAAATATTTTTACCTTTTCAAACCATTATAATTTAAATCAGTTTATAAAATTTTTAAGTGTGTAAATTAATTAATATTTTATACATTACTGCTAATTAGTGGTTTCCTATCGCTCTATAACTAATTAGTACTAAATTCAATTTGAGGTGAGTATTTATATAAATAAGTGTTCAACGGACATGGATCACTTGGTAAAGGCTCTAGAAATACGTCGTAGTTTCGTACGAAAACAAAATTAGACGTTTTCAACAGGACCCTGCTATTAGGTCTCTAAGAAATACTTTGGAGACCCATTTTCTTTGACCCAGTTTCTAAGAGACCCATGGGTCTTCATGTTTGGTGAACCTTTTTTTGGTTGGACATGATGAAGAGAATTCGTTTAAACTTCAATATTGTGGCCTCCACTCTAGAACCTTTCGGCCCCGACGCCCACCGGTTCTACGCGCCATATGCCCGACCTACTGCCACTTCAACTTGCTAATCCTACGGGCTATGTCGGCAACCTTTGTGGAGGCCACGTACAGGCAAGTGAAATGTCTGACGCCCACCTCCAAGGTGGACGGACGACCTGGCTAAAGTTATAGGAAGTAACTGGATGCAGGCCGCTTCCAACAGGTGGATGTGGAGATTCTTGGGGGAGGGCTATGTTCAGCAGTGGACTTCCTATGGCTGAGATGATGATAATAATATTATGATGATGGACGACATAAGCTTACAGCAGATGTTACTGACGAAGAAACTAACCTTGAATACATCGATTTTTTGGCCATGAATGGCGAGACGAGCATGCCGTTCGCCTGATGGCAAGCGTGACCACTCATGGACAGTAGCAGAACCAAACAACATGAATTACAAAATAACGCTTAGAATACTCCAATTTTCAATATAGAAGAATACACGTATAAATTGGCAATCAAATATAATCCATAATAACGTAATACTATTACTTTAAATGGATTTCGATAAAACTATCCGGCTAAATGTTTTGCTAAAAGCGTATAAAACAATAAATTTGATTCCGAATGTAGGCTTTAACGAACCCGATATATATTTAGTGTTACAATAAATTTGACTATTACTAGAAATATTTTTATGACGGCTTTAATGTAATAATCTGTAAAATAGACTTATTTATGAGTATTTGTTCCAAAACATGAAATATTTTAACTAGTTCTTACTGTAAGGTTTTATTAAAGTTAGTGTTTCACCATCAGGTAACTTTTTCTTGCCCATTGAATTTAAAAAAATATATTAATTATAAATGCACCCACAAATCAATGGGTATCAGAAACTGCGAGACAATTTTCAGTCTCTCAAACGCACAGACACGAGACGAATGTTTATTGGACTCGCAAACTTTTGTCTCGGTGCGATTATCGAACCTGCGTTGGACCAACTGCGCCCAAGAGGCTATCTTGGATTGTGATTTGATTGATTCTATATAAATTCGATTGTTGAGAACATTCTTGTTCTCATTACGCCACACTTTTATGACACGCAAAAGACATATTTCACCTCTGACTTTTCGGAGTCATGTGTGTATTGATAGTCAATCACCACGCACTAAAACGGTGAAGGAAAACATCGTGAGGAAACCTACATACTATAGCGATTCATAAGAATTTCTATGGTATGTAAGTCCGCCAACCCGCACTAGGCCAGCGTGGTGGACTATATGGCCTAAGCACTCTCAATCGTATTCTCGATTGTAGAGTAGGCCCGTGCCCTGCAGTGGGACGTATATGGGCTGATACAGAACAGAAAAGACATCTTTGTTAATCGCCGTCATAATTAGATAGTCGATTGATTTATAGTTCAAGTAATCTTCTAAGAAGATACGTCATAGAGTAGTTAATCATGAGTTGATAGTTTCTTAGAATCTATGCCTTGTTCTAGTTTTCATGAAGTATTAATGGGCTGACTCAGCCGGAATACAGTGAAATATCAACTATGCCCTCACAAGGCGTTGCTTTGCGTATTGTACCTGTATCAGCCCATATATTCCACTGTGGGTCATGGGCTCTTTTAATATCAAGAATACGGTTGAATTGGTCAGCCCATATAGTCCACCACACAGGCCTAGTATGGGTTAGTAGATTTTACATGTGCCGGATTCACGATGTTTTTCTTTACCGTTATAGTGCTTAGTAATTGACTATCAATACACACATGATTGAAAAGTCAGAGGTGCACCACGGGATTTGATTCGTTCTAATAAAACCAATATCTAAGAACTGGCAACATATTTACAGTTATAGAAGTTTATATAGGACGGCAGTCATATTTCATCAGGCAAGGCACTCGAAATATTACATCTCTTCCGCCAATGTACAAAAACTTTTTGAATAGAAAGGTATGCTAATAGTGAAAATGCTGTGTAAATGGCGCCTATACGTTTCATATCAATACTACACCTTCCTAATAATATTCCTGAACTACGGGCATTTTGCAATTGTTAATTGGAATGTACAAACATCAATTTTGCGATAAATGTACAAGCGATACAAATATTAACCCATAACTGAATTGAACCTTCAATGCAGGAAATGAATTCTAGGAAGCTCCTATAATTTATTATCAAACAAATATTCCCGGAAATCGTTATATGAATTCCTAGTATCAATGTAGAAATAATAAACTAGATTCCCGAATAGTATTATATTCTACCATTCCTAATCTATTTATCCGACTCTCATGAAATCATAAAAAAAATAATACATACATACATACACAAACTCACGCCTCTTTCCCCGAAGGGGTAGGCAGAGGTGCCAGGGCACCCACATTTCGCCTTGCATGTTCCGTCCCACGATGTGATAGGTGGCGAGCCTATCGCCATATCGGGCACAATTTTCTGACTCTGGGCTGATAATGAATAGAAAAATCCAATATCATTTTGCCCAACCCGGGATTCGAACCCGAGACCTCAGCGATACTACTACGGCTACAAAGCCGTATCGTAGTACAACTACGCCACCGAGGCAGTAAAAAAATAATAATAAAACGAACTAAAATCATATTTTCCTTGTTTATATACGCTTTCCTCATATTTCGTCAGCGGGAGAAAATTTTCATTCAGTTCCCGTGCGGAGAGTACTTTTATTATCCTCATTAGGATACGGTCCGACTTTCAACGGAGAACGGAAGACGTTACAATCCATAGACACCCTATTTTTTAAATCGTTTATCACATTTTTATGTGAAAATCTTTCATATTTTTTTATGTACCTTTGGGTTTTGCAAAAGAGTGACATACTCTAAACTAGATATTTTAAAAAAAATATGTAATAAAGCAATGATTTATAGCTAAAATAATTACTCATAACAAGTGTAACAAACTCAAGTTGTTAAAATTCTAATGAACTTTTTATATTATGCTTGGCAATATCATCATTCATTTACAGTAGCAGTAATCAGCACAAGCCTCTTAAAAAACAAAGCCTTTAGCACGATACTCAGTTTATCTAATTCATGTCAAAAATTGTCACCGAGGATTAGAGCCCTTCCTAAAAATATAAAGCGACAGTTCAGAATCGATTCGCTCACATTCTACCCGCTAGCAGTACCACCGCATCACACAGCGGGTTGTATATCTGAGGCATTTCGTTCGTCTGCATGCCTCAATGAATGAAACCGACAGAAATATGCCGACGAAGGTCTATGAAAAATTCACCCCAATATTGAAGAGACATCGGCCTCTTATTAAATTAATATCTGCAAATGGTGCGTGGGTATAAAAACTTGATATCGGGCACGATTCTCGCGGGATTGCTGGCAACAATTTTATTTTACTATCCAATAACATTTCTCGTGGTTTTTTGCAATATCAGTTGCGATATTAAACGATCTGTTTATTAAGGAAAATACGTGTATTATTAATTTCTGTCCAGAGTATCTTTGATTGCGGATTGACTGTATTTTAAACTATATCTATTGACGACATTCTCTGTAGTTAAACGGGTCACTAGATCATACAACGTTGCTCTTCCATCGTAGTATGATAGTTAGCAGACCATGTTGAATCAATATGGCTTGGTGAATAAAAGGATTAGCTTTTAGACCAATCTAGAAATGTAGTCAGAATATTGAATTTATATATTCTGATCTAGTCTTCGTCTAATAGAAACAATGGGATGAACTGCTTAAAAAAAATACTAATTACATTATTACTTAACAATTAGATAGCCAGTATTTATACAATGTATTTTTGAATACGTGTTATATCTTTCAATTTCGGATCGACCATATTTTTCATCGTTACAAGCAGCATTTAACCAACTGAACAATGAACAATTTGTTTTATTTATAGCCAGCTGTATGTCATTGTAACTGCATACAGTTCTAAATTGATGCTATTCACAGTTTCCCGTGCCTTAAAGAGCGCGGTAAGCAATCTCCGCCAGATGTTGCCAATGGAAGCATCTTAAATCATCAAAATCTTGTTGCTGCAGTATCGCAAAATTTCTTGTAGTTTTGCCAGAAGCCAAATATTTGGGCTGCTTTAACGTACTATGATTCTCAGAAAGGCTACTTAGAAATATAGCCTTTGCGAGTATAGTTCGCCACGGTGCAAACGTAAATAATTTAACATTATACGTTTTTAAAATATATATATATATACAATCACGAAAATAGATTTTAGAAATTAAATATAAAAAGAAACCCGATACTTCGCTTTTCCTATCCAGCTGTTTATAATTAATAAAATAAACAATATTTTAGAAACAATATTAAACTCAATAAACAACCAAACATACTATTTTTATTTAAAAACATACTACAAATCAGATTAAATGTTGCCATAGTAAAATATCTCGGCCAAACATTTATACCAGTTAATATCGTCACACATGTTGCCAATACAATAAATTGTGAGCCTAATCGTGTCCCTTTAATAAACGAGCTCGGAGCATTTGTGAAAGAATGTTAAAATTAACATCACACAGTAAGCGGCAAATGAATGTGTTTCTCCAAATAAAAGAATTGTCTGAATGCGCGATGCCTTTGCTAGACATTAGTGATGTGACACAAAATATCGATATTAGAAAATTGATTACAATATTTATCACACATTTTATTAGACTTTCATATTTAAAGGAATATCTCCAAACGACTGTTGTTAGGCTGTGACCAAAGCATGGCATAAGTGGATTAAAACGGAGGGTATAATATAATGTTGACACAAAACTGGCCGTATACGTTTTATATCCGCCTATAAAATATCCTACAACCGACGTGTTGGCCTAAAACACTTATAAAGTGTGGTAGAGCCGGTTAATGGGGTAATGACGAGGTTTACATGTTTTTATCACTGAATTATTAGTTTAACAAAATTCATGTTAATGGGCCAGTGGCAGCTGCGAACGTATTTATGGTGGTGGAGGGTGCAAATCTGAGGGCATATCTCCGATATTTCGGAGTCATGCGTATATTGGTAGTACATCACCGCGCACTACAACCGTCGAGAAAAACATCGAGAGAAAACCTGCATACCATAATGATTTGTAAGAATTTCTATGGCGAGATTAAGTCCGCTAACCCACACTAGGCCAGCGTGATGAACTGCATAGCCTAACCACTCTTAATATTACTTTCAACTGTAGAGGAGGCTTGTGCCCTGCGGTATCACGTATGTGGGCTGATATAGTTTATCAGTTGTATGTTATATATTGTTAGCGGACAAAATAATCATTCCGGTGGCACTTACTACCTACCCAGGCGGTCTTCCACATACGAAAGATCTACTACCAGTAAAATACATCCAGAATACTATCACACTGACATAATTGTTTCGAACTGTGGGTGATGACTCATTTTATGTTGGTATGCACTGTATCTACTCTATATTTCTAACTTAATCTATCTGCATTGCGCTTACAATAGGCGAATTTTGTAAAAAAAAGCGAGTCCAAAAATAGACGCAATATTAAAAAAAAAATGAAATCGTAGACCAGATCTGTTGACAACGTAACTGATTTGTGCTGGCGTAGCCAAAAGTTACTAATGACTACCTGAAGTGGACCTCCGCTGTTCTAGTGCAATATTTTACTAACCAAAGCCAAGACCGAGCCTTTTAAAGAGGTTCTCGTACTAATTGCCACTACTCTTGTTCGGTATAGTGCTTCAAGTGTTCGTCAGTTGCAAGGTTACGTCACCGAAGTCGCCTTCAGGCCTGGATTCAAGGTTTGATGACGTCATGAGAATCAGATGTAAAAGCAAATAAAGTGAGGTCTATGAATTTCATTAACGTTTGTATAACATTCTTTACAGACGTTAGTAATAATAATATATTGAGTCTACATATATAGAGCGATAGAAACGTCTGTTGAACTTAAATATTATTTTTCTCTATATATTGCTGTTATTTTCAGTGTTCTATACAGATTATTAAAAAAATAAAAATAAATAAACTTTTGTCGAATATGACTGGGTCCAACGATAAATTATATTTATGAACACTTGAGTATTAACCATCTCAGGACTTAGGGCGTCTAGGTCACCTTTACTTATTTGTATCACCGCCGTTAACATTGTGAAATATCTTTTGCCATTTACAAAATAATACTAGCCTAATGAAATGTTATCATTGTATTTTTTCACTGAGTTAACTTTTTGCGAATATTCCTCAAATTACTTTCATCCATAAAGAGAAAATTAAATTTTTTTTTGAATAACTCAAAATATTTTTCATCGATAACAATAGAAATAATCGAAAACCCATCCCTGCGTAGCCAAATGAAACAAAAGAGCGGCACAAATGGCAAGCGGACATTACAGCTAGCGGTGCAATTAAAACGTGCCTTGTATTCGGTTCACGATGCAATGTGATTTTTAAATTACATTTTAGTATTAATTTATGCGAAAATTCTCGCAGCTACTGTTTGCTATAGGCTTATATGGCTTCCGTAAATACTTTAATGTTATTTTAATAAGATTATGAGAAATAAATGTTCTGTAATTGTATTATATATGCTCTTATTATTTTCCCGAGTATATTATATATTATTATTATATAGGCCAGGTCAGGGATGCTCCTATCTAGTGGTCATGGCCTGTCCTAGTATAGGTGCTACGAGTACGCGACCTCGGCCCCCGAGCTACTGCAGTCACCTTAACTTCACGTCCGTGACTGCAGTATCCACTCCCTCAGGCCATACTCTCCTTTCCTATAACATCCTCTACCCACAAATCCTATTTCCTTTCCCCGGTTAATGGCGGGCAGCAGCGTCATTAACGCCAGTCCCCTACTGCGCTCGCCAACCCGCCTGCCAGTAACGGCAAATACCCCCACAATGGCGACACAAATAGAGACCAGGCCCCCAGTCCCCGGCAGCCCCACTATTCCTGGCTATGGTAGCAGTCATGGTTATGGTGGGGCAGGGGGTGCTAAGAATCCCCGGGTTGGCCCCGGCTACCACCCCCGACGACGACTGGCCCTGGTAACACACAACGTACGCACATTGAGGACAGACGAGAAGATTGTCGAACTGGAAGAAGAATTGAGCAGGTTACACTGGGACATTCTGGGGTTATCGGAAGTCCGAAGAATCGGGGAGGATACGATAACCCTGAAGTCTGGTAACCTGCTCTTCTACCGGGGGGACGACCAACAGTCCCGAGGAGGTGTCGGATTTCTCGTCCACAAGTCTCTCATCAACAACATCGTATCCATCGAAAGTGTGTCGAGCAGGGTAGTATACCTTATACTCAGAATATCTAAAAGATATTCATTGAAGGTCATACAGGTATACGCGCCGACCTCGACACACCTAGATGAAGAAGTAGAGGAAATGTATGAGGACATAAGTCGGGCCATACATACTTCCAAAACCTACTTCAATGTTGTTATGAGAGACTTCAACGCAAAGTTGGGCAAGGGAAGCGATGCAGAGTTGAAAGTGGGGCAATTTGGACATGGGCAACGGAACCCCAGAGGTCAGAGGCTGGCTGACTTTCTGGAGAAAGAGGGACTCTTTGCGATGAACTCTTTTTTCCAGAAGCCGCCTCACAGGAAATGGACCTGGCTGAGTCCTGACGGTTCTACGAGAAACGAGATAGATTTCATCTTGACGACAAATAGACGGATATTCAGAGATGTCTCTGTGATCAACAGGGTGAAAACCGGCAGTGATCACCGAATGGTTAGGGGCACACTGAATATCAATGTCCAATCAGAAAGGCGTCGCTTGATGAAATCTACGCTCCGACCTACTCGCGCCCATATCCAAAACCCCGAGAGCTTTCAACTCGAGCTGACAAATCGCTTTGATTGTCTAGGAGAAAACCTTGCAGTGGACGAGCTAAACAGCGGTTTGGTAGAAGCTGTCCATACGGTGGGATCTAAGTATTTTAGACCTCGCTGTAGAGATAGACCACAAAAACTCTCGATCCACACTCTTGACCTCATGGCCGAACGTCGATCTTTAGCGCTGTAGTCTTCCGTTGACGCTGAAGCATATCGGCGGCTCAATAGACAGATCTGGAAGTCCTTGCGACACGATGTCCGTGCTCACAATACTGTGAGCATTAAGGAGACAATCGAGCGGAACGGAGGCTCCAAAGTATTTGCAAGAGACTTGTCTATTGGGCAAAGCCAGTTGTCTAGGCTGAAGACGGAAGACGGCCGCGTAGTATCGACGAGGGCAGAGGTATTAAGGGAGATCGAGAGGTTCTACGGACAGCTTTACACCTCGGTTGCCAAACCTGCTGTTAGCTCGGCCGAAGACCCGAGAGCCGAGTTGATCCGACACTTTAGCGATGATATCCCGGACATCAGCCTGTGTGAGATTGAGATGGCCCTGAAGCAACTTAAAAACAACAAGGCGCCGGGCGAGGACGGAATAACTTCAGAGCTTCTGAAAGCGGGCGGAACGCCGATACTGAAAGCCCTTCAGAGGATCTTCAATTCCGTTCTCCTCGAGGGCTCAACGCCAGAGGCATGGAGCAGGAGCGTGGTGGTACTGTTCTTCAAAAAAGGTGATAACACTTTGCTGAAGTATTACAGGCCCATCTCGCTTCTGAGCCATGTCTATAAGTTGTTTTCGAGGGTCATCACAAATCGTCTCGAACGCAGGTTTGATGACTTCCAGCCTCCCGAACAAGCCGGTTTCCGAAAAGGCTTTAGTACCATAGACCACATCCATACGCTTCGGCAAGTTATACAAAAAACCGAGGAATATAACTTGCCGCTTTGTTTAGCGTTTGTGGACTATGAGAAAGCCTTTGATTCGATCGAGACTTGGGCTGTGCTACAGTCTCTCCAGCGGTGCCATATAGACTATCGGTACATCGAAGTGTTGAAGTGTATATACAACAACGCCACCATGTCGGTCCGAGTACAAGATCAGAGTACGAAGGCTATTCCACTACAGAGAGGCGTGAGACAGGGAGATGTCATATCTCCGAAACTGTTCACTGCCGCGCTGGAAAACGCCTTCAAGCTTTTGCGATGGAAAGGATTCGGCATCAACATCAACGGCGAGTATATCACTCACCTTCGGTTTGCCGACGATATTGTAGTCTTGGCAGAATCGCTGGAAGACCTTAGCACTATGCTCGAAGACCTCAATCGAGTCTCCCAACAGGTGGGTCTTAAAATGAACATGGACAAAACGAAGATCATGTCGAATGTCCATGTTGTGCCCACCCCCATCGGTGTTGGGGGCTCGACTCTTGAAGTTGTTGACGAATATGTCTATCCCATCAAAAACATCCTGTAAAAAATCCAAGTCTCGCAGCTCAGTTTTTCTACCGCAAAAAGTTGTGAGATCCATGTAACACCAAGTCGATTAATTTATTTAGTCCTTGCTTAAGGGACCTTCTGTATAAAGTTATTACGTAAGTTATTATCATAGCAATATTAAAAATTATTTACGTTGTAAATAAATAGATCGACTTGGCCATCCCATGAAAACATAATGTATCGTACAATTTATGCATAATGCTACTGGCCAAGTCGATCTATTTATTTAAAACGTAAAGAATTTTTAATATTGATATGATAATAACTTACGTAATAACTTTATACAGAAGGTCCCTTAAGCAAGGACTAAATAAATTAATCGACTTGGTGTTACATGGATCTCACAACTTTTTGCGGTAGAAAAACTGAGCTGCGAGACTTGGATTTTTTTACAGGATGTTTTTGATGGGATCTCACGTCTTTTTGTAGAGTCCTACTTTATTCCTTTTCGGTACTTTTTATTTCTAGAATATATATAATGATTTTTCTTAAAGCCTCTGTCTTATGGTTTTTTCTTATTTTTGTAGGTATCAATTTATCACAAATATAGCGTATTTGATTATTAGTGTTCTTTCTTTCATGGTGATTGTTTTCGAGCTATTTAGTCTATTTATTTGCAAGGTTATCTTTGTCATGTTTTTCTAGAGGAATGTTGTACAGTTTAATGGGCTGAATACACCCTTTCCCTCTTTATACCCCCCTCCTGTTATGCCTCATATATAATATATATAGATACCAATCTACAACTATTATTCCATTATATACGGGTACAACGAATCATTAACTGCAAATGTATCTTTGTAATCCTATACATCTATATGAGATTACAAAGTTATTCACGCAGTTGGTGTATCTAGAAAACTAGACAGAAATTATGAAATATTTGAATTTTTCCTTACTTTAGACACTAAACACAAATTATATTCTCAATTTTAAGGTTCTATGTCTGCTAGAAGTGCCTTAGACTTTTGATGATCGGTCAGTCAGTCAGTGAGTGACAAAATTGCGAAAGTTTGACAAGTTATTATTCATAAACTACTGGTTCAAATTGAATGAAATTTTACATATACCGTGTTTACACAATGCCTAATTAGTAACTGAAAATTCAGGCTTCTTACTTTAACCACAACGAAGTTATGGGGGGTTGAAAATGGTCTGAAGTGCTTCGAGAAAAGGATAGTACGGCTGTGCCGCTTTTTAGCTCGACTTGGAGGGGGCACTGCCGTGCCCCCAGATTTAGGACAAGTGGTCCGGTTAGGCAGGTCCAACTTCGAGAGAGAAGTCAATCGTCGAATCCAACTCGGTTGGGCAGCGTTCGGGAAACTACGCGACGTCTTCTCGTCCAAAATACCTCAGTGCCTTAAATCGAAAGTCTTCGATAGTTGTGTGTTGCCAGTGATGACTTACGGCACCGAGACGTGGCCTCTCACTATGGGCCTTATTAGGAAGCTCAAAGTCACTCAACGAGCTATGGAGAGGGCTATGCTCGGGGTTTCCCTACGAGATCGAATCAGAAATGAGGAGATCCGTAGGAGAACTAAAATAACCGACATAGCCCACCGGATTACCAAGTCCAACAGGTCTCTGTGGAAATCATTGGGGGAGGCCTATGTTCAGCAGTGGACTTCCTTTGGCTGATGGATGGATATATACTATTCTGTAGTACGACACGCACCGTGAAACTTTTAGAAAATTAATACTCGGGGAGATATTCCTTAAGATAGATATTGCAGTTTATGCACTCCAACCAAGCCAGACTCATTGAAAATAAGTATTTTTGACTGCCTCGGTACGATTACAAAGCTGAATTCCCGGGTTAGAATTTCGGGTCGGCCAAAGAAATATTGGATTTTTCTATTCATTACCAGGCGCAAGTCAGGAATTTGTGCCGATAGGGTCGCCTATCACATCGTGGGATAAAACACACGAGGCGAAAAGTAGGTGTCCTGGTAGTACCTCTGTGAACTTCTTCTGGGTAAAAGGCGTCAGATTATGTGTTGAAGGTACTCCTTTTGTCACCACTCATGGTGTAATAAGACACGTTCGTTGATAGAAACCTCATAATTTAAATTGTTATGTGAACGACACTGAAGCCATCGAAATCTCAATTGAAATTTTAATTTGTAGCGAATTTGTTTGGCTTCAAACATAGCAGAGATAATTGTATTGATTCATTCTTATTGTGTAGCAATATAAACACAATTTATTCTAAATATTACAATTCTTCGAAGTTACGGGTTCTAATGAGATATAGCGTGAATTTAGGATTCTTAAAAATGTAATGACCCTAAAAATTCTCTATTTTTCGTTTGGCCGATCTATCCTAGACTTTTGTTGCACAGTTTGGAGCCCTTGTTATTCTGTACGTATAAAGAGAATTGAAAATGTTCAAAAGAGATTTTTAAAATCTCTCAATTATCGCGCACATGGTGTAATTGAAACCTACGACGATGCTCTAGTCAGACATAAAATGTCAACTCTTTATGATAGGCGTAAAATGTTTGATATTATTTATTTATATAAAATTGTAAACTCCCTTGTTGACTCATCCGCACTTTTGGCTAAGATTTATTTTTGGACCCCAACTCGTTTACGCGTACGCTCTTCACGTTCATTACCACTTTTTGTTCCTCCTCAGTATCATAAAACATATACACGTAATTCCTTTGTATATCGTTCGACCAGCACATATAACAAGGAATTCTCCAATATAGATATTTTTAACATCTCTCTTGACCGCCTAAAATTAAAATTGAAACAAATGTTGTGTACAAATTAAGTTGTCTATGATATGTGTATATATATATATAATTTATTGTTATTATCTTTTTTTCTAGAATTTGCATTTTTGTTATTACTATAATTAATTTCTTTTGTTATTATTTGTGTAATTCATGTTTATTTTCAATTATTGTGTCAACATATTCTTTTCCTTATGTTTGATTCTCAATGATGTGTGTAGTTTACTTTATTTAGTACATTATTCGGGTCCTTCTACCTTTTTTCTTATATTGATTTGTTTACGGCACTATAGGTCTATTGTTAAACTTCATTTTGTAAAAAACGTTTGCAAATTAATGACTGTTTGATGCCTCATAAATAAAAAAAAAAAATAAGAGAGGTTTTGAAGTGACATCGGAAATATTTATAGCAGATTATTTTAAAAATTCTTCTCTGTTCAAACATTTCTTACTGCATTACTTATTGATATAATTATCAGCAATGGGATCACTACTGCTGAACATGTCATACTTCCTCCAGGGAATTCTAAATTACTGTGATTGGAACCAGTCTAGTCATGTTATTACATTAATGAGATCTAACTTGTACACCACATACATGCATACATCTTGCTATTCTATCCTGGTAAGAGGGCTACCGTCCGTCAACCCGCACTAGGCCAGCGTGGTGGACTATATGCCCTAACCACTCTCAATCGGTAGTCGATTGTAGAGGAGGCCCCTGCCCTGCAGTGGGACGTGTATGGGCTGATACAAAAAAAAGAGGTCTACCCTGTCATAATTTCATATACGAGCCTAGAACGATCCACCAACTGGTCCTGGATCTCTCGCCAAATCCTTAAATAAATACTCGTATTTTAAAAATAAATATAGTTTGTAACTTTTGATGCCATAATTATCATTCATTTCTCACAACACGCTTTATTAAGGATGTCATCATTTGAGCATTTGAGAAATGGCGCTCATATGACATCCACAAATTACTTCGCGCTGTTCATTATCTTGAGAGCTATGTGTAATGTCGACAAGCCTCCCCATACATTATGCTTTCAACTCGTTTTAGTAATAAACTGTGATAATACTGATGAGGCGAAGGAACATGCTTTAAGTGATGTCGCTCGTAAATTAATTTACGTTACCGGTTTAGTTTATTTTAGGTATTAGTTTAAAATATGTACTAGGAAGCCTAACGTCTTACTTGATTTTAGATAAGGATTGGTGTTTGTTAGCCCAGCTTTAATTCTAAAACCGAAAGAGATGGGATGGTTGGTATTATATTATGATACATTTCACGTTTTCGGTAAAAAAAAAAAGTTTTTACGTTATTTTAAATGGAATGTTGAAGTACACAAAAGAAAATTCCACAAGCTGCAAAAAGTACACATTTTTTGTATTGTCTTTGAGATGAAGAAACATTTGTGTGTCGAGCCGAGGTAGGAATTTAAGTGAAACTAGACATAATTCTAAACGACCTTATGGTCGACGTTTATAAATTAAGGGGTCTGCATTATTATTATAACAGTGTTAATAGTGTTTGAACAAGTGGCAGAGTCACGCTGTTGTCAGTCATGACTCGGTATGAAACGGTAAACTGGTTCTTGGCAGTGCCGCTGTCTCACAGGAAATTGACGTAAAGCGGCGGTGAGTGTGATTGCCGATTGCCCCACACCCCTTTCCTCTTCCCATTTGCGGCGTGTTAGGCCGCACTCAGATATAGAGAGGGGTAGATAGATTAATAAATACTCAGGGTAATTACGTGGTTCGGGTTTTAATAATTTTGCATCACTGTTTACACTCGGCACTGTTGCTGGTGATATGCGACTTGAGTCACTGGCCTTCGTTGGACACTGATCCGGGTCTTCGGCACGCGGCGGAACTCGGCGACAGATCGCCGGTAAAGTTGGCAGCCTCGTGGCCGGACACGGCGCGCACGTCAGCGGCGCGGTGCAGGCTTGGTCGCAGCACAGGTCACGAAGCGGTGCGGAGCAGAAGCGGGCAACATAGCCAGCGCACGAAGTCAGCACTCCGTGCCGCAAGCAAAGGAAAGAGAAGAAGAAGAAGAACCTGGAATTAGTATCCAAGAAATCGGATCGCAAACTAGGTTTGCGTTCCGTGCCAGGGTCTCGTGATAACTCACAAGCCAGGCACACAGAATACCTGAGAAACAAGCGGTTAAAAGCGGTTGGCAAATAGAACACTCACCCCAGCGGGTTTAGAGATGCGCGTGGTAGCACGCGGCTTATAAATTAAGAAGAAAGAAAAGCGGACGCGAGCGTTTTTATGCGTCTGCCAATGACAGTTCGCACGTCATGTTTGACAGATATCATAAATTGAATTAACCAATCAGCGCTAAGGAAGCGTTGATTGGCAAAGATAATACGATTTAAACCGACTATTGAGCCACTTTGATTTTATAGTCCACATATACGATCCAAAGGTTGTGATATCATGGGGCGGCAATGATCACTTATCATCAGGTGACATGTTTGTTTGTTTGCCGGCTAAACAAAAACGAAACTATGAACAGCATTAAAATATTGTTTATGTGAATTCGTTTTACCCAAAGATTGACGAATTCAAATACCGGCGTTAAACGAATTTCAAGGCAATATCGACTCCTACGTGGGCCAAAAATCACCACAACATAGAATAACAAAATGGAGTAAATTACACAATTATCTAGAATTTGCAAATAAAACCACACAGACGATCCAACAAGCAAAAATAACAATAACAAAATGTGTAGTTGATTTTTCTATTCTATTCTCGATTTCAATAGTGCACGAATAGGCTGGAAACAGTTTATTTGTCCATATCTACGAATGGGCGCTGATACTTGATGGGATCGTATAGAAAAATGTAATGCCTTTTTTATCTCTAGCACTCGCCGCTACGCAACGTTTGTACATGATGATTGGAACACTATTGGTAATTTATAGAGAGAAATGCTTCGCTATGTATGATAATTACTTTCCTTTACTCTTACTCTCTCTTTTCAGCAACTGGCAGTCCATAGCTGATCATAAGCTTCAATCAAAGATTTCCAAAAAGACTTCTTAAAAGCGGCCTGCATCCAGCATCTCTCTGTAACTTTAGTTAGGTCGTCTGTCCACCTTATACCGGGTATATCAAGAGTGCTACCGAAAACGAAGTCGGGAGGTAGTTTAAGTGACTACAAACACAATGCAACTAAAAATTTTGCAAAGAAACGTGATTTTTTTTTAAATTTCGTCGAGGTTAGGAGGTAAATCCATAGTTTTAGTTAAAATAATAATTTAAAACCTTGCGTGCTATAGCGTGTTAAAAATTAACGGTTGTATATTATTATTAAAAAAAAAAAACTATAAAATGACCACCCTAATACGACGATAGAAAAACAATAACACAAAAATGTGTCGCAATTTTTTGAACAAAATTTAGTTGCATTGTGTCTGAAGTCACAAAAACTACCACCCAGCTTCATTTTCAGTAGCACTCTTGATATATTCTGTATGTGAACATATGGTTTGACTATATGTATTACTTTGTATCGTCAAACTATACATATATTCAAACCTACTACTACTATCGCTTATATTATAAATCAATATTATACGTACAACTTTGAAAAACTTGCATTCGTTACAGCACTATTCACTAAACGTATTCGATATCCGGTCTCATGCATCTAAAAGTTACGACAATATGCCAAGACTTTACGGATTACTGTTGGAAGTTGCTATATTTTTACAATATTTGGTAATGATCTAATAATACGAGTTGCTCAAAAGATTTAAATACCTGTTATAACTTGATTCTTTTAGAAGAATTCACAGCATTAGAGTCGATAACAGATATTTTAATTTGAATACTTGCATCATCTGTTGTTTGAGATTAGTTTCATTCCACATAATATAAGCATCAATAAAATTGACACATGGCATAAAAATATATGTTATCATCCCATTGCTGGGAATAGGTCTCCCTCCTCTTTTTGTATAATTAGCGATTCCTTTCAAATTGGCTCAAAAGCATCAAGATTGTCACGCCTGCGTTTTTTTGGCCTTCTGCGACATCATCGGTCATCAGGCTCCCATTGGGTCACCGTTTTACCGATCAATTCCCCACCGCCGGGTTAGAATCCCCTGGAAGAGCTATTGGTCCATGAAAGGCAACCTCCCAATATCCTAAGACGGATGCTCATCGTCGTGTGTATTCTACATATTTTGAAGTGCATACATGACGAAATATGTAAATAAAACATTCATCATTAATGAAATAAACAATAATCTCACGCGGTCCGGCACACTGATTTAAAAGCAAACCGGAGCCTTTTGTATTTAAGTCGGACACATTTGCGCGGATTGATCGTCAGCACGTACACACCCGCGGGGGACAACTTAACGTTTATTGTTTTTCGTTGTGAATGCTCCCCGTGGGAAAGCGAGCGCTGACGGCCCGAGTAAAAACGATAAGCTGTTGCCATTAAATTGTTTAAGTGATTTTTCTTTTTTTGTTTTTATATTAAAACCTTTTTTGTTGCATAATCACGGATAGGCATGGCCATCTTGAATTTACTTTGAAGTATCTTCTTCTGTATTGAAGTCCGTATTATATATACGGTCCACTGCAGAACACGGACCTCCTCTACAATCAAGGGTATGATTCAGAGTTGTTAGGTTGTATAGTCAACAACGGTGGCCTAGTGTGCGTTGGCGGACTTGGCGAGGTTTTCCTTCACCATTATAGTAGTTAGTTATCTTCTTACAAATTCTTCACAAAAAGTAGCCTTAAACAAGTGTTCCAATGTATCTGATAGTTCAATGATATAATATCCTAAATATGGACGTCGGAAGAAACAGATCTGATCTGCAATCGCAATTTAATAAGAGAGACTCGCTGAGATTCATTGTTCGGTGTCATTCAAATACAATTCACTGTTAATCCTGTCTTATAGGAGTTGCAATGGTGGGTGCGAGGGTGGGACAGTCTCCTGACTAACAATATACAAGTAGGTATTTTTGCATATTTAATTATATTGATATATTGTGTGTAATGCGATAGTCGACTAAACTGACCTGGTATAAGTTGGCAGACTTTAAATTTAAGCGATACCAACGCTCATGAACAGATGATCGCTCGCCATCCTGAGACATATGATTTAAGTCTCAATATGTCCAATTACTCTGATCACAATTTACTTCAAGCCGAAACAAAACAGTGCATTTACACTAGTGTTTAGAGGGAGAAATAGTCATTGCGATGGTACCTACCCAGGTGGCTTCTCGTATAATTATGGAAGAACTACCACCAGTGACTATTTTCTTTTTTTTATACTGACACGCCAACGTGACTACAACGATAAATGCCGTGCAGACCCGATAGAGTACCTGCGAATGATATAATTATGCCATCAACCCAAAAAGTTATTCACTCTCGTGGGTCACTACAATGGGTCCTCAATAGCTGTGTACGGCGCGGCGGTAGTCTTGGAGTGACGTGCAAGCAGCTCAAGACCATGCGAAATGGAGAGTAACAGATGGACACATCCAGAGGACATAATATGACTTGAATGAATTAATAAACGAGTAATATGTTCCTGATAATCGCTGCCTTTAACCCGATCGATCATGGGCCTAATAGATTGCCAAAAAATGCTTCCGAATTTAAATTTTTACTTCCTATATATAGCAGGATTATAGAACTTACAAATAGATATTAGTGGCTCATCGATCTTCATAAGTCTCAATTCAGGAAACCGCTCCACTGAGTTAAACGCGTTGTCAATAAAAATCGATGTATATTCGAAATTAGGTATTCCCAGGAGAGCCAGAGGCTTAACTTCTCCAGATTGTCTATGTTATTATTATTCACTTAATGTTAGAAATAAGCTGCTCTGGAATATTATCTGTGCTTTTTGTCCAACAACGGGATCAATGCAAATATTTTGTAAGCTTGTCTTAATGGTAATTGTATTATCATAAAAATATTATAGGGTTGCTATTCTCTTACGTATAAAGTCAAGTCAAGTCATTGACCAATGTCCTTATTCCGCTCTCGTATTTCAATTGGTCAATCAGCATACTGAAGTCTAGATATTCCGACTATGTTTCACTTCCAAACTTTACTTCCACTAAATATATCAAGTCCTCTGATGTTGTTGGTGTCCATGCGTGTTGATCCCTATCTAGTTTGACTTCTTTTTTCTGTATGAAAAAGGTCTTCCCCCATTTTGTATGGTCATTTATTATATTTAGAACTAGATAATCTCTTATATGTTAGAAGAGGTTCAACACCTTCGTTACTCTAAGCAAAAAGACTTGTAATCTATCTATTGATTCCTTATAGGTGTACTGAGGTTGTTAAAAGTGTGAATCTCATTCATAAGGCAAACACTTTTATTCCTGAAAAGAGATTTTTTTTAAGTAATATCATAGCTACAATCCCAAGACTTACCTCCTACAAATAACATTGCAAGAACAATCCGATACGATATTTTCTTTCTGTTGAAATGTGAATACCCGATGTGCATTGTTGGGAAATATTTATTGTCTGGCCGAACAATGAGCGTGTTGTCAGACCAGAATGTGATTTGTATCAGTCTCGACATTTACCATTAGTAAATTATTTTTCTAGTCATAGTTGCGATGTTGTGAGTCATTTCCCATTATATTTTTATACTATGCGAGTTTTTTAACTTGTTCCCTTCGTAAGCAAGCGTTCTTCTAGTTTATTTAGGGCTAACTACCCAACATACTGGAAATCTTATATCTCGGGATGGCGAACGCACTGGAATGCCAAGCATTGCTTTATGATTCATGGTGTTTAGTTTTGCTGACTACCATGCCATTCATTACCATAGAAAATGACTTATTATACTGGAATGTGATTAAGAAGCGTATTAGTGATATGGCTTATCGCTTTTTAATCATACTCTCGATTGTAGAGAAGGCCCGTGCCCTTCAGTGGGACGTATATGGGCCGATACAGACACTAGAATAAGTAACGTTTAGGTTTTTGCTGGTGCTATTGGGTATCGCATAAGCGTATCTTTGTTAATCTTCAGCCATGACAAGTTCAGAAGAGTTCCATTCGAGGACCGTCATGAATTATTTTGAATTAAAGAATCATACATTTTTTTTTGTTGGTATATATTGCACTCAGGAACACACGCTTTCTAGCTCACAACTACTTGATAATAAATGTAATGCTGTGAAATATGACGTCAATCCCCAAAATCTTAGAACTTGCACCACACTTTCGCAAAATTTATCATGGCGCGGAATTTTCGCGAAATTAAACGGTGTTATTAGTGAAATAAATTGTGATTAAAACGCAATGCGGGCGACGATATTTCTACAGGAATCATCGTTTTAAGCCACTATCGCTTTATAAAACACTAACTTATGCTCTGACTCTGCTCGCTTGGATAGTTTCACTTTAATTTAGTGCACTCGTATAATTTGATACTGTAACTATCCTCTATAAGTAGTACAGAACTTTTCCAACAAACTGAACTAAAGAGTTTGATATTTTATGGGAAGCATTTGTGATCAAATTGCATTTGTGGTGTTTTTGATTGGATACCGCGTCTTGGCAAGCGTAGTGTAGGACTCCCTCCAGCTAGCTGGAGTTACGTATGCGAAAGGTCGCTGGTAAATGCTGGATGCGACAAGCCAAAGACAGGGTGAAATGGCGAAATTTGGACTGATGGTAATTTGTGATCAGAACGATATTCAGTATAAGCATTCGTTATTTCATAGTTATTAGTGGGTATAATTTATAAATGATATGTATGTGAGCTTTGGAAGTGATCCTGAGACTCAGATTACAGCAAGCAGTTTCATTTCAACTAGTTTAAAAACGAAACAATTTCTATTTATACTTTAAATATATTTTATATCAATTTTCTCATATATATAACAGTATCTCAGCACATACAGGATGTACAATAGTCTCTACTTTTGTATTTTTTGTATTAATGCGCAACGCTTAGTCTTGTCACAAACTGATTGCCGCAAATGACCTTCATCAACATGCAGTACAGCAATAATATAACATTTTAATTACTGAGATTGCTGTGAAAATATCTGTCAGTGCCATTTTAATATAGTTTTTAATTAAAATGTGTCGTTAACTCCGGTTCTTCCAATTACTCCATGTCTTTTTATAAAAAGCGTGTTTTTTTTTTATTAGAGTAGGTCGATTTTATCGATGTATAAAACGTATAAGTACAATATATTTTGCTCGACGAGCTTCAATGGGATAGTGATGTTATTAGTGTTACTTGAGGTAGATCTGTCAAATGTGAGAGGCCGCCTGCGTAGGTACCATCGCCATGTCTATTTCTCCCGACAAACAGCAGTGTAAATGCACTGTTGTTTTTCGGTTTGAAAGACATTGTAGCCAGAGTACTTACTGAACATATTGAGACTTAAAATTGTATGTCTCAGAAGGGCGAGCGCAGTGAAATATCAAGCACTGCTTTGTAATTGGAGGTGTTCTTTGGGTATGCTACTGTTCATTAGCGGTCGTATTGCTTGCCATCAGGCGGAAGGCATTCATATCTCATGATTTATTACAATAAAAAAAAAACTTCACAATTTTTGTGTTCAATTTTATCTGCATTGACATTGCCTTTTGGCTCATATTTTTTATACTACATTAGAATAAGACCAGGTCTACTTAATAGAAAATAACTACTGCTGCCCATGACCACGCAACACATCTAATCAATCATAGAATGACCTTGCTAGTTTTAAGGATATAAAATCATATTTGGAGTACGTATGAAAGGAGTTACGAAGAACGTTGGGGATTATTGGCCCGAGTGAACTTGAATTTTGCTACATTGGTTTATTATGTTGCGGAGAAAGTCAATAGAAAAAGACTTTCGAATATCCATCATAGAAGGGTAAAAAATCTTTGAAAGGTTGTTTGATATTTTATGTTTTTATAAATTCATTTTATATAAACTGAAATTGTTTAGTTCAATAAAATCATCTTTTTTAAAATCACTAACTAGATAAAAAACAAGCCTGAAAATAAAAAATTGTAACATTACAAAAAGTCACTGTACTGTAAAAGAAAATGGAAAGCCATCAAGATTGATGAACTGAGATTCGATCGGACATTTATTATTGAAAAAAGCTTGCGATAAAAAGTACATCAAAGATAAGAGCTTGATAGATGAATAAACAAGGAGACGAGATAAAAACGACAGCCTGATGCTATTATGCATTTCTCGAATGTGAAACAAATCTATTTTTTAACATTTGGATGCTTTTAAGCCATTCAAAGTACTTTTATGATAGTAAATTTACGTAGTTCTACCTCATCACTTACATTAGGTCCTTTTAAGCTGTATTACTTATGTTTATGGTCGAGATTGATAATACTTTAGTTAAAAGTAATTTTTTGGCCCGCATCGCATTAGACTTCTAGGTTATATTAATTATTGATATTTTAATCTGGGATGCCTATTTATTCAGCGATCGGCAAGTCAAATCATATTAGTAATGTTTTATGGCCAAAGCTAATAATATTTAAAACTTATTACAAAAACTACCAACTTCATAATATTTGATAAATGTTTCAATCACATTACAATAACAAATTGGAAATATCAAACATACAATATTTTTTACCTAAAAATGTGCGTAAATATTTTCCATTCATATTTGAAATTGAAAGCGTATCGAACAAAATGTGATGAATAAATGCTTTTAAAACGTTACACGATACAGTAACACGATCACACTGTTGTCACATCACGTAATTCCACTTGAAATAACATCAAATGTGACGATTTTGTAGGATGAAGCGCAGATAACTAGCCGTGTGGGTATGAAAAGAAATTAAACTCTAAGTAAAAAAATGAATGTTATCTATTATGTAATCCATGCCATAGATGTTCAATTTCTGCCTGTTGAAAGAGGGTATAATATGATATTAAATATTTTTACCGTGGGTTTGTGTGTTAGGTCAGGGATGCTCCTATCTAGTGTTCATGGCCTGTCCTAGAATAGGTGCTACGAGTACGCGACCTCGGCCCCCGAGCTACTGCAGTCACTACAAACATTCCGTTCCATGACTGCAGTATCCACTCCTACAGGCCATACTTTCCTTTCCCATTATATCCTCTACTCACAAACCCTATTTCCTTTCCACCGTTGATGATGGGCAGCAGCGTCATCAGCGCGAGTCCCCTTCTGCGCTCGCCAACCCGCCTGCCAAGCGTGGCGAGTATTGGCAATAACCCCCCTAATGTCGACACAAAAATTGACCAGGCCCCCAGTCCCCGGCAGCCCCACTATTCCTGGCGATGGTAGCAGCCATGGTTACGGTGGGGCAGGGGGTGCTAAGAATCCCCGGGTTGGCCCCGGCTACCACCCCCGACGACGACTGGCCCTGGTAACACACAACATACGCACTTTGAGGACAGACGAGAAAATTGTCGAACTGGAAGAAGAATTGAGCGGGTTACACTGGGATATTCTGGGGTTATCGGAAGTCCGAAGAATCGGGGAGGATACGATAACCCTGAAGTCTGGTAACCTGCTCTTCTACCGGGGGGACGACTAACAGTCCCGAGGAGGTGTCGGATTTCTCGTCCACAGGTCTCTCATCAACAACATCGTATCCATCGAAAGTGTGTCGAGCAGGGTAGTATACCTTATACTCAGAATATCAAAAAGATATTCGTTGAAGGTCATACAGATATACGCGCCGACCTCGACACACCCAGATGAAGAAGTAGAGGAGATGTATGAGGACATAAGTCGGGCCATACATACTTCCAAAACCTACTTCAATGTTGTTATGGGGGACTTCAACGCAAAGTTGGGCAAGAGAAGCGATGCAGAGTTGAAAGTGGGGCAATTTGGACATGGGCAACGGAACCTCAGGGGTCAGAGGCTGGCCGACTTTCTGGAAAAAGAGGGACTCTTCGCGATGAACTCTTTCTTCCAGAAGCCGCCTCACAGGAAATGGACCTGGCTGAGTCCTGACGGTTCTACGAGAAATGAGATAGATTTCATCTTGACGACGAATAGACGGATGTTCAGTGATGTCTCTGTGATCAACAGGGTGAAAACCGGAAGTGATCACCGAATGGTTAGGGGCACATTGAACATCAACGTCCAATTAGAAAGGCGTCGCTTGATGAAGTCTACGCTCCGACCTACTCACGCCCATATCCAAAACCCCGAGAGCTTTCAACTCGAGCTGACAAATCGCTTTGATTGTCTAGGAGAAAACCTTGCAGTGGACGAGCTAAACAGCGGTTTGGTAGAAGCTGTCCATACGGTGGGATCTAAGTATTTTAGACCTCGCCGTAGAGATAGACCACAAAAACTCTCGATCCAGACTCTTGACCTCATGGCCGAACGTCGATCTTTGACGCTGCAGTCTTCCGTTGACGCCGAAACATATCAGCGGCTCAATAGACGGATCTGGAAGTCCTTGCGACACGATGTCCATGCTCACAATACTGTGAGCATTAAGGAGACAATTGAGCGGAACGGAGGCTCCAAAGTGTTTGCAAGAGACTTGTCTATTGGGCAAAGCCAGTTGTCTAGGCTGAAGACGGAAGACGGCCGCGTAGTATCGACGAGGGCAGAGGTATTAAGGGAGATCGAGAGGTTCTACGGACAGCTTTACACCTCGGTTGCCAAACCTACTGTTAGCTCGGCCGAAGACCCGAGAGCCGAGTTGATCCGACACTTTAGCGATGATATCCCGGACATCAGCCTGTGTGAGATTGAGATGGCCCTCAAACAACTTAAAAACAACAAGGCGCCGGGTGAGGATGGAATCACTTCAGAGCTTCTGAAAGCGGGCGGAATGCCGATACTGGAAGTCCTTCAGAAGCTCTTCAATTCCGTTCTCCTCGAGGGCTCAACGCCAGAGGCATGGAGCAGGAGCGTGGTGGTACTGTTCTTCAAAAAAGGTGATAACACTTTGCTGAAGAACTACAGGCCCATCTCGCTCCTGAGCCATGTCTATAAGTTGTTTTCAAGGGTCATCACAAATCGTCTCGAAGGCAGGTTTGATGACTTCCAGCCTCCCGAACAAGCCGGTTTCCGAAAAGGCTTTAGTACCATAGACCATATTCATACGCTACGGCAGGTTATACAAAAAACCGAGGAGTATAACTTGCCGCTTTGTTTAGCGTTTGTGGACTATGAGAAAGCCTTTGATTCGATCGAGACCTGGGCAGTGCTACAGGCTCTTCAGCGGTGCCACATAGACTGTCGGTACATCGAAGTGCTGAGGTGTATATACAACAACGCCACCATGTCGGTCCGAGTACAAGATCAAAGCACGAAGGCTATTCCACTACAGAGAGGCGTGAGACAGGGAGATGTCATATCTCCGAAACTCTTCACTGCCGCGCTGGAAAATACCTTCAAGCTCTTGCAGTGGAAAGGATTCGGCATCAACATCAACGGCGAGTATATTACTCACCTTCGATTTGCCGACGATATTGTAGTCTTGGCAGAATCGCTGGAAGACCTTAGCACTATGGTCGAAGACCTTAATCGAGTCTCCCAACAGGTGGGTCTTAAAATGAACATGGATAAAACGAAGATCATGTCGAATATCCATGTTGTGCCCACCCCCATTGGAGTTGGGGGCTCGACTCTCGAAGTTGTAGACGAATATGTCTATTTAGGACAAGTGGTCCGGTTAGGCAGGTCCAACTTCGAGAGAGAGGTCAATCGTCGAATCCAACTCGGTTGGGCAGCGTTCGGGAAACTTCGCGACGTTTTCTCGTCCAAAATACCTCAGTGCCTAAAATCGAAAGTCTTCGATAGTTGTGTGTTACCAGTGATGAAATACGGCACCGAGACGTGGCCTCTCACTATGGGCCTTATTAGGAAGCTCAAAGTCACTCAACGAACCATGGAGCGGGCTATGCTCGGAGTTTCCCTACGAGATCGAATCAGAAATGAGGAGATCCGTAGGAGAACCAAGGTTACCGACATAGCCCATAGGATTGGCAAGTTGAAGTGGCAATGGGCCGGGCACATAGCTCGTAGAACCGATGGCCGTTGGGGCCGAAAGGTTCTCGAGTGGAGGCCACGTACAGGCAAGCGAAATGTCGGACGCCCGCCTACAAGGTGGACGGACGATCTGACTAAGGTCGCAGGAAGTCGCTGGATGCAGGCCGCTTCCAACAGGTCATTGTGGAGATCCTTGGGGGAGGCCTATGTTCAGCAGTGGACTTCCTGTGGCTGATATGATGATGATGATGATGATGATTGTGTGGGTGTCCATTAAAATTGGCAAAGGTTATATGGAGACAATGCTCTATAATATTTCATCTATCCAATCCAGTATTGTATTACCGAGTTTCTCACTTAAACATTTATGGTACCTATAACATGTTAAATGTTATAGATACTACTTACTTCCAATTTAAACTCACGCTCACTACTGAAACTCCTGGAAGCGAGGAACGATTTCGGCCCGTGTTTAATGAAATCGTGCAATGAAGCCATGAATAGTCGCCGACAATCTGTAACTACTAACTTGTCTTTAATATGAAAATAAAACTAGAATAGTAAATGATTTCGAATTGTTGGAAATATATTTTACCTACCTCCATCTGTAACAAATCGGGAGACAAAATTAATAAATTGAGAGGTAATAAGCTCTAGATAGTTTTTTATTGCAAATGTCTGACAACCGTTCAAACAGGTCACCCAATGGTAAGTCATCACTGGTACCCATAAACACTCACAACGTTAACATATCCATGATCCTAGTCACGGATGTGTTAACGGTCCATCATATTTGTAGGAAAGCGGGAAGAATAAAGAATGGGAAGAGGAAAGTGGTATTGGACATCCGGAAATCTTACTCACTGATCAAAATGTAATAACAAAGCTGTTGTTTCATGACACACTTTTTACTTTTAATTTCTACCGTCTTCATAGAAACATCTTTAACCCAAGAGACCAGGTGTTACTAACATTGTGAGCAAGATTAATTCGATCGAAACCAGGTAATCCCATTATAAATAAATAACAAGTGACAAAGAGCCGTGTTACAAAGAGGCGTTGCCTAGCGTGCGAACAGTTTGCCCATAAATCAAAGTTCACTAAAACGCGACGGGTTGCGTGAGGTGTAATGCCATGTTGTTTGGACCCCATGTTTTGTATTAAATCACCATTAAATCTGATACTCCTGTATTTATTGTATTGATTTCAAATGATAAGGGTAATTAATGGTTTCCCTCGTAATAATTCTAATTATTTCTTACGCCTTATCGTTTACTAACTCAGTTCATAGAAAAATATAAGTGGAAGGTATAATTGAAGGTAATTCGTTTCTTTGCGTTTTTTGAAGGCAACATGGTTTTCATTTTTAATTGTTTCTCTAAAACATAATGAACAGCAAACCAATAAAGCAATTGTGAGAAAAATAATTACATAATTGCAAGAACATACTATAACCAGCCTTGAATAAGTTAAGGTTACACAAGCGCGTCTAATGCAATGTATCAGCGTCTCCAAAAAATTGTGTACTGTGTGTGTGATGATAGTCTGTCAGATGTCTTTGTATCAGCCTATCTATTTACATATGTACTTCCTAATGCAGGGCACTAGGTCCTTGAGCGGTTAGCCAGTACAGCTGTACACAGCTGTACAGCCCACCATGCTGGCTTGGGGGTGTTGGTGGACTTTACATACCACAAAAATTCTTACAAATCGCTTAATATAGACAATATAGTACGTGATGATTGCCTATAAATACATACATGACTCCCAAATGTCAAAAGTGTAGCCTAATTCGAAACCGTGACTATCGTAAGCATGCTACTTTATATTACTTTATATACACGCACTTTTATATTAAGATGTACAACTAACCGAATCAATCGATGACCTATAGGAAAAAGCCGATTGCTAAAATAGCCACGTTATTAGGTTTTCAATTTGCCAACCCGCACTAGGCCAGCGTGGTGGACTATATGGCCTAACCACTCTCAATCGTACTCTCGATTGTAGAGGAGGCCCGTGCCCTGCAGTGGGACGTATGTGGGCTGATACAGAAGCCTCTTGTTCATAGACCATTATGCGTAATAAAAATTGCGATTCAACACTCATTCAACCCTTTATAAAAAATTTCAAAGTAACCTGCAATATTTGGAAACCTCGACTCTGAAAAACGCATTCAATATTCATACATAATTCAGCGAGATATTCATTGGACTCAAACCGAGATTTTATAAAAATCTACATACTAAAATGTTAACATTCATGAGCGAATTCAAATCTCCATGAATGAATGTAATCGTGGAAAGGTACTCTTTGAGCCCTAGTTTAAAGCGACATATTATATAAATACATTTTCTAAGGATTTTATTACAAATAAATCTAACACGGAGGTTACATGATGACGAGTGATTTGAATGAAACGTAACTTAGTTAACGTTTTTGTAATAGCAAGAATTAAAGGAATAAAACAATCTATCTCGTAAATTTGATTGATTTATACATTTCATATGCCTAATATTATATTTGCTCCGTTTCAAATTTTGGAAATATAAAGCTTTATCTTTCAATATTAGATGTTCGAAAAAAATATCAGCCCGTTCATATGGACATGAATGTCATCTATCAAATCCAGATTTAATTAGATAAATGCACAACAGAATAGTTTAGAGATATACAGGCCATATGTTTCTACTAAGAATAAAAAGTACCTATAGATTACGAAGCTATTATTATTATTTTACTATAATTACTGTAATTACTATAATTACTGGCCGCTTCCAACAGGTCATTGTGGAGATCATTGGGGAGGCCTATGTTCAGCAGTGGACTTCCTGTGGCTGATATGATGATGATGATGATGATAATTACTGTATTTTTTGATACACCAACAATAGCCTTAGTATTTTTGTTTCCTGGATAAAGGTTACCACTAACCGTCAGGAGAATCTGAAAGTTTTCTTCGCATTTTAAGATGTACATATAACTTTTAGTCAAATACAAGTTTTATATCACACAGTGTCATGTGGCCCTGTCTTTATGCATACAATACCGTCCTCGCCTCTCAGAAGATAAGATAAACTAATTTACAATTTAGCTCGTAATTTGTTTTGCTTAGGCTCAGAAAGAGCTCTTAATTTGCTCTATATGTTTTTTTAGATGGGGTCTTGTTTTCTTCTACGAAATAGGCTGTTAAGAAAAACAGTTTATTCTATGACACCAAAAGGGTATTAAATGGCTGGAGAACTAAAGGGGATAAAATATCGAGGCGATTTTAAACTGTACCCTGTACATTAGAGTTTGGTAGAATGTAACCGTGATAAAGCTAGGTATGATCGAAAGAACACAATTTTTGAATTCTTTTACAAATATTAGGTTCATGATATATCTTAAATACTTTTTAAAATTACAATAGTTTGAATCGATTTGTGGTTATTTTTGTTACTGTATTGTACTCAGAAAACTTACATATCGTGCACGTCATAAGCATGTCTCAGAATTTTAATATAAAAGAGTACGAGTTGCTCTTCACTACATATTAATATTCAATATTCGTATCTAATTAAATTCCCCACGTCTTAGTATTTTATTTACCCAGAGTTCATTTGGGCGGAATGTCATATCGTTACGAAGAAAGTACGCTCAAGATATTTCGGGTTTGTAATAAAGTGACCGAATTAGAATACAAGTTATATTAGATTATATATAACATGCCAGTGAATAAAGTATGTATTTTCATCGATGGAAGCATCTAGAAGTCATCTCTTGTAGCTGGAATATAAAGATCTCCCATCTTGAAAAAATTTCATTCTCAACAAAATGACTTCAAGTAAGTTATAATTTAGATAGTTTATTATTAAGCGAGAGATAGAAAATTATCTTGCCGGACGATAAAATCAAATGGCCTGCTCGATACCAGATTTACACAGCTTGATCGCAAGCGTGGGGAGCTAAGCACGATTTTCTACTGTTATGAACAGTATGTATACAAACTTATAGATACAAAGGAACACGATAAAATATTCAACACAACAAAATTCAAACATGAAATAGGAAGATGTAGGCAATACAATACATTTAAATAGCTTTCATTTCCAGTGGAAACGTACTATTTTCTGCAGTTATTAATACGTTAAAATTTTATTTAAGTGGCCGGACTGTCGGTTAACCCCACTTGCCGAGCTCGCGTCCCTTCAAACTATTCTACGCAAATTAAATATTGAGGTTTGAACCCGTTTATATTCATACGTGTTATTAATTAAATGCCATGCTTTGCTTTCGAGGATAAAACACCGTACAATTAATTTACTAAAGCTGTTTGAAGATTAGTTTATGTTCTAACATGATCATTTCGTTCTGTCCAGTGGCATGCTATAAAAGATCGTATATTACTGTGCTCGTAAAATGACTATTAAAATTATACTGATTGCTTTTATGTCTTTTATATTCTTTTATTACTTTCGTACAAATACTAAACTTACAAATTACAACTGAGACTTAAGATACTAATCGAAAGTTTATTTTAATAATAATGACCGAAACAATTTAAATAATAAATAATTGAATTACTACACACAACAGTCACATATATAATCCTGACCGCCCTAAGATGAGATTTTACTGGTGGTAGGTCTCTCATATGTGAGAGGCCATCTGGGTAGGTACCACCGCAATGTCTATTTCTCCCGTGAAACAACACTGCTAAAATGCACTGTTGTGTTTCGGATTGAAGGACATTGTAGCCAGAGCAACTACTGGACATATTGAGACTTAACATCTTATGTCTCAGGATGGCGAGCGCAGTGGAATGTTGCTACTGTTCATGAGCGGTCGTATCGCTTACCATCAGGCGAACGGCTTGCTCGTCTCGCCATTCAATGCAATAAAAAAAAATATCCAGTATTGTGTCATGAATATTAAAAACTACGAAAGACTTTTCGGTCTCAAAAACATTAAGGCCCGAAATAAATACTTGTGGATCACACAAATATTCGTCTCGTGCGAAAACCGAACTACGCGACCGATGTTTCCCAGCCGTTGACACGAACTATCTACCAACTATGCCAGGAAGGCTGTAAATATATTTGAACTATTTAAAAAACACAGACAAAATTTTATGACCTATTTAGCTCCCAAGAAATATGTTAGGAAACATTCCATGCTATACTAGCTTTATCACTGAGACATAATAATGTAGTCATTAAGAAAATTTCAATGTTATTTAATACTATTGCACCTATTCAAACGGTTTCGTGTTTTGATTCTTGATTTTATTTTTATCTTATCTTAGTGTCAAGATTATTATTGCAATGAATTATTCATCGGTCTCGCCAGACCAGCATTCCATACGCCTGATCGAAAGCGATACGACCGCTCATAAATAGTAGCAAAACCAAATACCATGAATTACAAAGCTATGCTTGGCATTCCACTGTGCTCACCATCCTGATACGTAAGTTGTTAATTCTCGATACGTCCAGTAGTTACTCTGGTTACAATTTCCTTCAAATTAGAACACAACAGCGCATTTACACTGCTGTTTGGCGGGAGAAATAGAGATTGCGGTGGTACCCAACCAGGTGGCCCCACGTAATATTATAAGAGACCTATCACTCGTAAAAGTTTGAAGTTTTTTATACAATAGGTATGATAAACAAGCAAAAGGTTCACCTCATGGTAAGTGATCACTGCTGCTCATGAATATTCATAATGCTGGATTCATAGATTTGTTGCCGAATCATTAAGTCGGGAAGGGAGCAGGAAAGAAAAATAATGAGAAGAGGAAAGTGATCGTCTGGATGCATCATATTCAAGGGCGGATCCAGCTTTTACGCCAGAGAGACATATAGTTCATGTCAGAACACTGGGTTCGATTTCAATACTACAATTCGTAATAATGACTTTTTAAAGTTTGTTACAGGCGTGATTTGTGAACACACATATACTTTTTTACTTTATTTATCGACATACAAAGAATTAAATGTGCTTATAAATTTTATCAACAAGATAATTAATAAATTTTGTCAATCTGGGGCCAGCCCAGGGGGGGTCATGACCCCCATGACCTCCCCCCTGAATCCGCCCTTGATCATACTGTATTAGCCCATATACGTCCCACTGCAGGGCACGGGCCTCCTCTACAATCGACAGTACGATTGAGAGTGGTTGATTATATTATGGGACAATTTACCAACTTATTGCCTCATTTCTTATGTGATATAATGTGTAAATATGTTAGGAAACTTTCTTTTGTCATCTCTATTGATTTCCACTGTATGATTATTTTTGGTTTTGATAATTCTATTTGTTCACAACTCAAAGATGAATCACCTACTTTTCATTTCAATATACTGCTCTTCAAATCCCTATAAATCCTATACTACCAGTTTCATTTTCGATATTACGAAATTTTACGAGATCGAATCACTTATGACGATATCTGCAATGCATAAAACCCCTAATATAAGTGTAAATATATTTAAGACACTTTGCTGTTTCTGTTGAACTCATTTCGAAACTGTTGATCAATTTCAGATTGGGTTTATGCTGGTGCTACTGCTAGAATTGTATCTATAATAAATAATTTAACATTTATGTATTTTTTCATAATGTTATAAGGTTGGGTAAGTCCTTCGCTTTAATTTAATATATGCTGGTAAACAACTGATATTTTAATAAAATTAATTAGTCTTCTAAATTGGTCCATTGGTTAACAATTCTGAAACCGCACAGAAACTCCTCACGAAGCGACGAGAATTACTCGTATTGAAATAAAACTATTATTTACGGATTTTATCGCGAATTTAGTTTAATTTTTTACATTTTTGACTTCCCGACGTTTCGATCACTTTACAGCTTTCGTGGTCACGGGGCGGACTGAGGTATTAGACGTCCGCTCTGTGTCTTAACTAAATTCGCGATAAAATCCGTAAATAATAGTTTTATTTCAATGTGTAACATTCGCGTAAATCTAAGAAACTATTAGAATTACTCGTAGTTAGACACTATTAAAATTATTGAATAGAAACGCCTGAACTAAAAACTAAATAGTTTCGCCGTGGCATGCGGGGTTAAGATTACCAATACTCGTAATTGATACTAATTCAAGATAAGGGTTCACTGCTCGATATTTTGATGTCTCGATATAGGCAATCAATTACCTGGGTCACAAGCCATTCCATAATTACTGCAAAGTAATGAGCATTAAAACATTATACATATTAGGGATGTTGCGGATGTCGATTTTTTCACATCCGCGGATGCGGATGCGGATGCGGATTTTCAAAGGCTCACATCCGCGGAAGCGGATGTTTAACATCTTATATAAATATAGTATATGAATGAATATTGAAATTACAATATTTACGGATTTTATTGCTTACTAATATTTATCGATTTATCTATGTTAATTTTTATATTTTTTAACTTCCCGAAATATCGGGAAGTTAAAAGATTACTTTAAAGGATTCATGGTCACAGGGCGGAATTTAATTACCCGTAATTTACAATTATTAAATTAAAAAGTTAATTTAAAACATTAAGTTGTTTTTGCATTTCAGTCTACGCAGAAGAAGCTAATTGTGTCTGGATGTCGGGCAGTTGGTCTTTTGGGTTCCGATATAATTAAGTGTAGAATTCGATCCCATGCTTGTGGAAGGTTTTAGCCCTCTTCTCTATTGATAATTAAATGCATTACCTTCGTTTTGAGTAGCCCCAAGAGCTCGCAAAAGAACACCGTTTCATTTATTAAGTATAACGCCGGTCCGCCTTTTCTGATAACAAGGCGTTTAGGAAGAGGTTGGTAAATTAAACCCACGCTGCAAATAATTGTTCGCTAGAATTACTACTTAGTGGAGTGGATAAAAATGTTTGTGCTATCGGCAATAATATCTTTAATTCCTCTCGATAAACACCAGAGGGGTAAGAACTATTACTCTCCCTCTTTCTACTAGCATATACTTATTACATAGAAAAAGTCGCGTCTTTGGAGGCTCTCAAAGACAATAGCCGTTTTTGGTTATTAGTATAATAATGAAATCGCAGCTCAATCAGACCAAGTACTATATCTCTCGAGGCTTCAATTCATAAGGCGCCATGGTTTCTTAGCATGCATACATACATAAACTCACGCCTTTTTTCCAGAAGAAAAATTTACAAAAAACTTTTTTAATTTTTCCTCTAGCGTTTACTATGGGTGTACATCAAGTTATTCCTTAAATTCTCAGACTAAAACTATTCGATTTACCAAAGCGATCTTTATCGCCAAGATGAAAATTTATATTTTCCGACACGTCTTTGCACATGAATTTTGACAATTTTATTTTTAATTATGCTCGCTATAATGCTCGAAGAGAATTAAGTGAAGTTAAGATGCGTTGTTTTTTGAATTACATCTACATATATATGTCGTAAAAAAAAATCGCCAGTAATGCTCTCTAAGCCGTATGAAACTTGAAATTGTTACTAAGGAATTTTCATTGGAGCTAGCTAATATTCACTAAGACTAAGACATAAGTTCACTAACAGTATTTCCTTGCACATGTTTTACCATCTAAAATAAGAAAGGAATTCGAGAACAAACCGCAAGAACGTATTCAAAGCCCTATATTTTTTTGAAATCAGCCTATCGAAACTACTTTAGAATCGAAATAGATACTAAGTAGGTAAATAATTGTAGGAAAAAGCGAAATACAGTACGGATTATAAATAAAAATGTGTAAGATTTCGTTTTTTATTCGTTCTGAGAACGGTATTCAAAAAGCGGGACATTTGGCGTCCCGCCGAAGGTTCAATCGGGACGCGTTACCAAACCCCTGAAAAGCGGGACGTCCCGCGTAAAGCGGGACACCTAGCAACACTACTTCCGAACGGCACGCGCCATTATCCGGCACCGCCAAATTTCTGTCTTGTCTCATTTTGTATTACATCCGCATCCGCATAAAACATCCGCATAGATTATTGCGGATGCGGATGCGGATGCGGATGCAGATGTCCAAATTTATGCGGAAGTTCCGCATTTGCGGATGCGGATGCGAATATTCGCAACATCCCTGATACATATTATACTAGTTGCTGCTTTATTATAGCTGTGCCTAACATTAAGCGAATTGTATTTTTCACGCAGTAGCAATAAAAAAATCATTTTCATCATACATGTGACGTTTTTATCATCTACACAAATACATTTTTGAAGCTATAGTTCAATCAGGCTAACACAACTGAACCACATTTGAAGCGCAGAGCTTTTTTAATTCCTATCCTATTTCTATTTTATTTTAGGTTCGTAATTGTTTGCCACCATTTGGACCATTTTCGAAACCATCACTGCAAACCGTATCAATAAAAAGTTAAATATATATTAAATTGTTATTTATGTAGATTTAAAATGCTACAGTAATTAAAAACCGATTGCAAATTAATAAAAGTTAAATATCTGAATTAAAAGTCAATCATATTCGGCCGCCGTCACTCTTATTTGAACGCAGGCTTTTAAATCCAGTGGTTTGACGCGTTGACATTTATTTTTCATGCACCGAGCTGGTTTAATTTTTGTTTATTGAAGGTATTAAATCGGAAACAATAGATATTGTGGATGAAATGTTTTAAGCTTTGCTTGAGGGAAAATACTGTTCGTTGTAACTATTTTTAGATTAATTAGGATAAAATAAGTTGTCAATTTGAAAATATGTGTGAGGTTTTGTTGGTATTTCAATAATTCTGCGTTGTCTGTATCAGCCCATATACGTCCCACTGCAGGGCACGGGCCTCCTCTACAATCGAAAGTACGATTGAGAGTGGTTAGGCCATATAGTCCACCACGCTGGCCTAGTGCGGGTTGGCGGACTTACATACCATAGAAATTTTATAAATCGCTATGGTATGCAGGTTTCCTCACGATGTTTTCCTTCACCGTTTTAGTGCGTGGTGATTGACTATCAATACACACATGACTTCGAAAAGTCAGAGGTGTGCCCTGGGATTCGAACCCGCAACCACCGTGAACATGTTGGCAGACGCGTCTAGTCCGTTTACCAACAGGCCACCACGCACTTATCACTTAGCAATTCTGCGTTAATTTAAATAATTCAAATTGTAACGAAAGTAAAATTTTAAAATTAAATTACTTCGGACTAACCAATTTTTTTACCTAGCATGTCACTACAAAATATTCTCATTACATTAAGTAAAATCAATGTTAAAAAAAACCTACAACTTGTCATTTGCATGAGGCATTACCGCGAAATATCCAACACGCTCGCTCCAACAAGATCGCTCTTCAAGCCGGTAGGAATAACTTAATATAGGTCGATCATCAATAATCGGTCTACGATCTTATGTCGCCAAAAGACGTGATGTCAAAATATCAAAAATATATTTTCTCTATTCATAATTAATTATAGTGGACATGTGAATACTATTAGATTACGAGTGTAAATGCTTGCTGTTCATATAAAAACATATCAAACAATGGGTTAAAACACATTTTTTTTTACTTAATTTGTAGTTCTAAATTTAGCCACAAGCCAATAGATGATAGACGACATATTCTGGTGGTAGGTCTCTCATATGTGAGAGGTCTACTGGGTAGGAACCAGCGCAATGTCTATTCCTCCCGCCAATCACCAATGTAAATGCACTGTTGTATTTTGGATTGAAGGACATTGTAGCCAGAGTAACTACTGGACTTATTAAGACTTAACATTTTATGTCTCAAGATGGCGAGCGCAGTGGAATGCCAAGCACTGCTTTGTAATTCTAGGCGTTGTTGGGTTTTGCTAATATTCTTGAGCGGTCGTATCGCTTACCATCAGGCGAACGGCATGCTCGTCTCGCCATTCATTGCAATAAATCAATCATCATTAATCGTGCCGTAGAAAAGTCGACGCCATAATTAGGCATTAAATAAACCAACAATAGACAATTTATTGGAAATAAAGATCCATTAATAGCCGTGAATATTTGCATTAGCGTTTATTGTTGTGGCGAGTTCCCTGTGTATTTGTACTGCTATAAATAGTATTTGGATTCAGAACTGGTGATAAACAATTCTATATCGGTTTTGAAGTCTCAAGTCAATCTGATTTAGAATCTCAATATATATGGCTTATGTATGATGTAACATTGTGTATCATCTTACAATGATGAATCATCGTAAACTGAACTGAATGTTTATATACATGCATGGAAATAAATATTTGTTTTAATAATATGGACAGACACTATATAATTACTACGGTTTTAACACTGCACTGTCTTCCACATGTTTATGCTGGTTCAAATATGGTTATAATAAGATTTTTCAAGCGCGTCACGATATTGTGTTAAATCGCGAAAGATAGTATTTTGTCTCTGGGCAATGCTCTATCGGGATGTGATTTTTTTTTTTTTTTTTTTCTTTTGCCATTAATAGTGAGACGAGCCATGCCTTTTGCCTGATGATAAGCGATATGACCATTCATGAAAAAATAGAAGCAAAATCAAATAACAAAGGCATATAAGGAACATAGTGAATACCTTTAGTAATACAATAAAATACACCCTTATACTATGTCACATTTATCTGCACAAATCTCCAAACAGAAGCCAAACAAAGACCAAAATCAATCATCGATTTTATACAACCATATACAATAACAAAACATACGAACATTGTCTTCAGGATTTGCAATCTAAATAACGCATCGACCGTGAGGAGCAAACACTGCCGAATCGAAATTCGGCGCTATCCATCTACCGGGTATATCAAGACTGCTACCGAAAACGAAGCCGGGTGGTAGTTTTAGTGACTGCAAACACAATGTAACTAAAAATTTCGCATAGAAACAGGACAATTTTTTTAAATTCATTTTTAAATATCGTCGAATTTGGTTGGTAAATCCATAGTTTTTGCTCAAATAATAATTTAAAGCCTCGCGTACCATAGTGCCTTTAAAAATAAATGGGTGTACACTATTATTTTAGAAAAACCTATGGATTTACCACCCAAACTCGACGATATTTAAAAATTAATTTTAAAAAATTGACGCGTTTCTATGCGAAATTTTTAGTTACATTGTGTTTGCAGTCACTAAAACTACCACCCGGCTTCGTTTTCGGTAGCAGTCTTGATATACCCTGTATAGTGTTTTGTAAAACCCATAACATAGGCAAATTCATTAGACAAAGCGTTTTAGCCGTGCGTTTCGACACAATCACCCATATTACACATCAGTTCAAACAAACGAATACAATGAACCAAAACAATTTTACATAGCTTTGCATCTCCATTTGCATATTATTATCCGTTGGAGTGTTTTATTAGAGTGCTACAGACGGACGATTTTGAATTTTTCATTGAATTTTTTATCGTGTTTAGTCGTAGTGATAATTTGTCTTCTTACTTCATTTTGTCCACGGGTTCGCTCGTGCTTATAGTAAATTTTGATTATTAATTTAGGTTATTTTCTAATTGCTAATAATGACTAGAACATCATGCTGTTCGCCGGATGGTGAGCGAAACGCCCGCTCATGCTAATGTTCATGAGCAAAACCTGGAAAAAAAAAAAACAAAATGAGCAAAACCCAATAACACCTTAAATTACATAACAATTCTCGGCATTCCAATACGTTCGCCATCCTAAGGCATAAGATTTTAATTCTCAATATGTCCAGTAGTTACTCCGGCTACACTATCCTTCAAACCGAAACGCATCAGCGCATTTACAATGCTGTTTGACGGGAGCAATCGAAATTGCGGTGGTACCCAGACGGCCCCTCACAAATGAGAGACCTACCACCCGTTAGTACCTAGGTTATCGGTGGAGCCAAGAACTACTCACTTATACGTTTTGCCTTTTCATTCCAATGTGTTTGCACACAGCACAAATAAAACTCATAATACTGCCGTGGTAATTGAGAGAGCAGTAAGTCAAAGGCGTCATGTTTTTTAATTACTTGTTTAGAATGTACGTGATTGAAAAACAGAACAGGGCAGCAGTGGTGAATAATTTAGCAAATAAAAAGTAATTTTATTCGTTTTTCGCCATCCGGCCAGACCGCTAGTCTTGTAGACCTATATGTGTGACAAGCTCCAAACATCAGCGATTTATATACACCCCGTAGTTTATATCAACGTCTTAATCACTAAATGTTACTAGTATAGACATCTAAAGGAGAAATTATCGTGTTAGCAACATACATAGCCGTATCCACTGCAGATGTTCCCAGCAGTCGGTTTAATTCAGTTTAGCCAGGGTTGCGCATTGCAGGCACAAATTAATTGCTTTATAAATCTACGTTTAAAATGAAAACGACGAAATATAAAATATTAACTTTTGCCGGTGTTTTCGCGTTTTAATCAGATGCTTCAGCTTTTATGTAGGTTTTGGATATACTGCTTGAAGTGGGTTAATGTTACTCCATTTTAGATGTAATTGTAAATGTATAGGACATTTTGACTTACTTAAACTTTCATGAAGAGTCGGATTCACGCAAATAAAGCAATTGCAAGTTGTAAAGTAACTTGAATTACAAATGAATACATTTGATACCCTCCGTGACGCAATTGGTTAGATGCCGACTACGATATGAGAGGATATGGGTTCAGTCGTCACCTAGAGAAATATTTAAGGGACTCACAGGTATTTGTTTCGGGTCTGAATATTAGTTAGATGTCAAAGTCTCTCAAAGTTTCTGGTATCAACGACACAAGACTCGATCTAAGTGTGGGGTCAGTCAGGGCTATATGACAGTCGGATGTATTTATATATTTTACTTTAGCAATAATAAAATATATATTCTGGCTTTCGAAAAACCTAACACTTGTTTACCCTAAAGAAAAGTACGTTAGAATTTATCACAAATATAATAACAAACTTTTGGATCGGATAAAACCGCCACTGATATTACGCTTTTATCGTAAAATGATCAAGAAATACGGTTGCTTTAGCTCCGTAACGCGGAATCTAATCTTTATTATTAATTTATTGTTTGAAGCCACTTCACCTTGGATTTTACAGTTATAGCTTTCCTCTTATTTTAATTATCCATTAAACTAAATGCATTACGAATTGAAAGCATCGAGAACATTCGTTCAAGTTAAATGTATACATACATATTTATTGGATAAATTCTTATATCCAAATGTGCCACCAAGAATTTAAATTATTTTATATTCTCCAATGATTTGACTAATCTGCGGGTGATGGTCAAAGCAATGCCGTCCAGATAGAGAATCTACTGGCAACAAATATTATAATCTGCTATTTGACATGATCATGCTGACCTGTATATTTTATTCTTTACTCTACTATCCCTCCATAATCATCATCATCTTTAGAATCATCACCACAGAAAGTCTACTGCCAAATAGGCCTCACTCAACTATTTCTATAGTGACCTATCCGAAGCGAGCTGCATTATAACTACTGGACATGTTGAGACTTAACATCGTATGTCTTAGGATTGCGAGCGCAGGGGAATGCCTAGGATTGCATTGTAATTCGTGCTGTTGTTTGGTTTTGCTACTGTCCATGATCGTTCATATCGCTGACCATCAGATGAATGGCATTTTCGTCTGACGTCTAGTTTGCTTACCCATAGATATCGGATGTTTTAATTTTTCCCATGCCATTTTGAATGCTTTATTCTGCACTTTAGAATCCAATCCTATCAAATCGGTGACAATTATGGCCTCTTGATACATATTTCATTATGTAAATTCGCAATACTCGTACTTGCATAAAACTTTCATGGAGATTAGGATTTTACCAAATAATTGTCTTTATCAAAAACATGAACTGCAAAAGATGAAATGGTACTGCGTTATTCCTCACAAACTTCGAGTTATAAAACCTATACAGATACACAGCGGCCTTGACTTATTCATGGCTAGAACTATCGATTGGCCGAGAAGCTATAACAAGTTAGGCAAAGCGCATCCATACCATTTTAATTAAATTGTTTGGATGTGTTCAAATGGTCATGAGTCTACTAAAGCAAATAGAGAATTTCTAGAGGCTTCTGACTATGTCATTAGTTCTTTCGTCAAATTTCTAAGAATTTGATTCGAAATTTTGAATTTATATTTTAAATTCGATGTGATTTTTGTAATATCTTGTTTGCGTCTAATTAATAGTCGCGTAACTTTAAATAAACCTAACACATAAAGGTGAATTTTCTACAAGTTTGTATAAAATCAAGGCAGTGGTTTTTCTTACAAGTACGCTAATATTAGTAAGGTTAGACCGTTTTAACAGTATTTATGAATTGTAGTTACACAATACAGCCCTCAACCTCGCCACGGTGGTTGTTAGACTTAAGAGTTGGTTAGACTCTGGTTATGAAACGAGAGGCCGCGGGTTCGATCCCCACACCGAAACAAATATTTATGTGAACCACAGGTATTTGTTTCGGGTCTGGGTGTTTGTGAGACCGAAAAGTCTCTCGTAGTTCCTGATACCCAGGACACAAGACTCGATCTTAGTGTGGGGTCAGGACTATGTATGTGACTGTTGGGTGTATTTATTTATTTATTATTTACAGACCGCATTTTATAGGTAAGGTAACTCATTTAAGTTTTGTCGAGACGCTGATGGCAACCGATACGACCGCTCATGAACAGTAGCCAAATCAAAAAAACACCATGTATTACAAAACAATACTTGGTATTTCACTGCGCACGCCACCCTGAGACATAAGATGTTAAGTCTCAATATGTCTACTAGTTACTCTGGCTACAGTGTCCTTCAAACTGAAACACAACGGTGCATTTACACTGCTGTTTGAAGGGATAAATAGAAAATACAATGGTTCCTAACAAGGTGGGCTCTCACATAAGAGAGAGCTACCATCAGTACCATATATATAAAAAAACAAAAAATAGTCTTTGTAAAATTTAATTGTTATCATTCAACAGATGGCGCTTTTATCTTCCGTTTCATTTCTACATAGTAATTTAATTATGCAAAAAATTATACTATAATATCTACTACTCTCTCAGCTACACTAGAAAAATATTTAATACATACTTATAAAATTTATAAAGCAGTCAACAGCATACTCGTATGGAACACGCGATGCCCAATTTGTTCAAGAGCGTTGTTTACGATACAGAGTCAACCATTACGTTTTACTGAGTCGTATTGGTGTTTATCGGTGTAGGAACAGCGGGCGATTGACTGCCACTCACACCATGTTATAAGAAATCAATTTTATATGATCACTTATAGAACGAAGTGTTATGAAACTGGATACAGTGTTCGTAGTGGAAAGACACTTTACTGTTGGCAGGTCTCTCATATGAGAGGCCGCTTGGGTAGGTATCACCGCAATGTCGATTTCTCCGTCAAACACCAGTGTATATGCACTGCTGTGTTTCGGTCTGAAGGCCATTGTAGCCAGAGTATATACTGGAAATATTTAAACTTAATAATTTACATATGTCTCAGCGTGGCGAGCGCAGGGGAATGCCAAGCATTGCTTTGTAATTCAAGGTGTTGTTTGGTTTTGCTACTGAGCTTACTCATGAACAGTCGTAACGCTTACTATCAGGTGAATGCCATGCTCGTCTCTTCATTCTCTGCAATAAAAATAGCTCACTACAAATGATATTAAAAAATGTGCACTTTTTTTAAAATCAGATCACTGATATTTGGAGACCATTACGATCATCTACAACCTGCTAAAACCCACTACTGTGTATACGCCTCTCTCATAGCATGTCCCTTTCCTCTGTCTTTTGGCAGTCGCAATAAGGAGATCATAATTAATTTAATATTTTATGTTAAGAATATTAACAATGGGAGAGCCGTGGTAATTTCATGACTGAAAGTACTTAAAACACTATCTCGGATTAATGGATTGAAGTCTTTATTAATAGAATCATATTAATTACATTATCAACGTGTTGCGAACACGTTAATGGTATCAACATGAACCCGATTCTAGAGTATCAAAATATACATATTACGCAGTTACCGACAAAGTTACAGTGGATAATCAAAGTTATTAAGCGTATGTGTTTCAGAGAACAGATTTATGTTTAAAGTTAGTCCCCAACTCATATCTCTCGGAGGCTTTATTAATGTCATTTCGAATGTGATTATCCTGTTTAAACTTCTTCTGAAGATCTAGTCAATTTCAAGACGTTGCTTTGCGAAATCTCTGTTTCAATTAGAGGCCTAATTGGTATCTGCGTTGATGGTTCTGATTCTACTAGCTGTATAGAGATTTTTTAATCGAAGACGACGAAGGCGAAGGAGCAAAGAGCAGCCATCTGACGGTAAGTGATCACTACCACCCGTGAACATCCACCCTTGGATTATAGATATGATTCCAGCTTATCAAATAAGGAAGGGAATGAGAAAAATAAACAGGATGAGAAGAGGAATTATATTGAGTATTGGGCATCCAGCAATCTCACTCTCTGAACGAAACGCGACAGCAAAGCTGTGACAACGTCCATCTCATGTGTGAAAGAGTCAGGACTGGCAACAGCGTGGTTGTACCATTTTTTTATTAGTCGGCTCATATAAAGTGATACGTGACTGTTGTATGTGTGTTGTGTTTAGTAGATAAAGGTATATATGTGAATAAATTTTAATATGGTTATGATATTAAAAATCTGCTATTCTGTTTAATATGTTATTGGAAAAAAAATCTGTAATAAAATGTTGGTACTTTTTTTCATATAAAATGTTAAAATGTTAAGAGACTTCTCAGAACATGTTATTAAGCAACTGAAAAACCATCGGTCGGTCGATATTAAATATAATATTTCTCACGTAAGTTATTAGCGAGCCGAATTAAATTTATAACGTATTAAATACGATGATATGGCCGATATCACAATGTTCCCTTTTGTTTGAAGGTGTTTAAAATGAAAGAAGAAAGAAAGAAAGAAAAGAAAGAAAGAAAAGAATAATGATGACGCTTGGCAGACGTATGAGTCATAAGGGAATTCCCAGCTGCACATTTTAAGCAAACATTTTCAAGGTGAAAACTACCCACATTATTTACCCTATGCAGTCATCTCATCTATTTATTTATTTTTTCACTTTATACAATTTAAGTGCGTGGTGGCCTGTTGGTAAACGGACTAGACGCGGCTGCCAACATGTTCACGGTGGTCGCGGGTTCGAATCCCAGGGCACACCTCTGACTTTTCGGAGTCATGTGTGTATTGATAGTCAATCACCACGCACTAAAACGGTGAAGGAAAACATCGTGAGGAAACCTGCATACCATAGCGATTTATAAATATTTCTATGGTATGTAAGTCCGCCAACCCGCACTAGGCCAGCGTGGTGGACTATATGGCCTAACCACTCTCAATCGTATCCTCGATTGTAGAGTAGGCCCGTGCCCTGCAGCCCACTGCAGGGCACGGGCCTTATATGATGGGACGTATATGGGCTGATACAGTCATCTCAACTAACCAAATTAAAGTTATTAAAAATAAACATTCTTCTATATCTCGTTTAAATTGTTTTTAAAACTTTAAATCATATCTTTATGACATTTTTACTATTATTTTCACACTATCTGAATTTGCATACTTAAGACACATTACATTATTACATTTAGTAATCTAAACATATTGTTTCAAGATGTTGGTGTTACGGGTGGCCAGTTTTATACTCAATTGCTTTTATAGACAGACTATGAATTATGAAATGCTCTGAACGGTCTGATATCTAGATTTATCTTCGCGTTTTCTCGTAACTGTGTTGGCAGTGGAGTATTATTATGGAAATTTGTTTTCATGCACTGTTTCGTAACAATAGGTTATACTTTACAATTACAAAGCAAAATTCATCTCCAATAGCATAGCGTTATTAATTATTTTATCTCATTTAAGTTTGCTCATCTGCTTTAGCATTGCCTTTTTTCCTCTGCATGTGAATATAAACTTTTTTGTCATTTCATCAAGCTACTTTTGGTGTTCTGCTCTCTAGTACAGCATACTAGAGTGCAGAACATCATCAGTAACTTTTTCAAAAGCTGATTACGTGATATTGAGCCTCCATAAGAGAGTATTTTTAGTACAGTTCATCATCATAGAAAACATTCGACGATGCTATTATAAATATCAAGATTTACTTTGTTGCGCCGAGGTCACAGGAATTTGAATCCAATTATAGTTCTGGAGATTGTCCCGCCTTCACACCTACTACTGCAATTCCTGCAAGTAAGGAACAACAGTGGAACATATTGTAATGACACCAAGCATTGAAGCTCGAAGAGTCTCCGGGAATGTCTAACTTGTCTTTAATCCGCAACTATATTACAGGATGTAAATAATAAGAGGAGTTAAAATAATTTTGTTAATAATAAAAATATTTTTGTTATAATTATAATTCGCCATGGAAGTCCTTGAGATAGCCCTAAATACAACAGAGGACTGTTTATCTCAAGAGAGGATAGTATCCCTTAAACTATCTGTATCCATCATCAGGCCGTTCTCATAACAGTAAAAATAATGTTTATGATAGTTATAGCGGCTGTTACACTTCGGTTTCGGTCTAATAGCTAGCTACATAAATAATGATTTATGTGTTTGGAGTAGTTAGTTTTATGAAGGCACGCAAATTCGATATTTAGCTCCGGCTGTACTCATAAGTACCTACTTGAAAGGAGGATTTCTTTTAATTATTATTCATTGCATATAACATGATCGCAGTCAATTTTCTATTTTTGTTGCTAACGAGCCAGTGTAAATATCAATATCATTACGCTGTTTTACTTTTACCATTCAGTTTTAATATAACCTTCGTTTAATTATACTAGAAAAACTATTTATTTTCAGGTTTTCAAGCTAAGGTTATATATATGATTTACAACATAATATTAAATATTAGACTCTGTTATTAATGAGTTTTCTGTTGTCTACTGCTACTATTGTTCGCAACTGTTTTATTTGATATTTGCACCTAATATTCAACGATTATACACAAAAATAGACAAATATAATACTACGAACACGTATAAAATTTATGGTTACGGTATACCCACAAGAGAAGTCACCTCATCTAACTTTCAATGATAAATTCTACTCCAGCCCTAAGTGGTAATAATTCTAATGTATTAACGTAAATATAAATATAAACACAGCACTACACGTTCGAAACTCCCAAACACGCATTAAGTTAATTCATGCTAGTCCGAAGTTTGCCTTAATGTCGCCCGGCTGCAATTATAAAGCGATCTATGTTTTATCATAATTGTGTTCAATCATATTTTTTTAGTTTTGTATATTTACGCTTTCATAGTTGTTTAGTAGTTCATAGTTAGTTCTGTTATTTGTTTTATCATTATATTATTTTGTTGTATGTGTCAGATTAACTAAAGCAAGGTCCCCCTTTCGTTTTTTAATGTCTTTGGTTTTAAGATTTGGTCTCATTTTTACTGGTAGCAGTAACTTAGTACTGTCTGTTTTATTATGACAGGTAACGAACATCGTTTTGCGGGTCTACTTACAATTAATAGGAACCTAAAAATGAAGGTTTTGAAGTCGAAATTGGGTCATCTTGGTTACTATCTTCAATCGCATTGACGGATTGGATGCTTATCAGAGACTTACGTTTCTCTCTTTCTCATACAAAAAGTCCACAAAAATTCAGCGAACTCCCAGAAAACGAACCATTTTTTAAAGACGTGACTGCATAGTATCTATTAAGTATCCTAAAAATCACAAAATACTCAGCGAAGTAAAAAGAAACGTTTTAAAGATTTAATTGAATTGCATCTATCAATTATTTCTTGCTCCTCAATGTCGCTTTTACCCCACACCTAATACGATAAACATAACTTGACCCAACAGCAGGTATACGAAGCAGATATAGAACAGGCTATACGAAATGCAACTCAGAATCTCCATATGACCTGCATTCTACACTCTGTTTAATAATAGACATGCTGACAGTGGGACACCGCAGGTGTATCAATCAATCGATTGTTCCACTTATATACGCGCATAAAATTACTATTGTCTATCATACTGAATAATCGCTTTTGCAATCAAGCATCATTTGGTAATGAATTTCTGATTGTGGTGATTGAGTTTACATATTTTTACGTGTTGTGCCAGAAAGCACATTTCCAACCAGGCATAATTTAGTAGTTACGCTAACTTTTGATTGTAGTTACTGATTTTCAGGCTTCTATGCAGAAGGTAATGACTAAGTGGTTCATGAATATTAGTATTCGCAACTCAGAGATGCTTTAGGTTTTAGGTAAACGTACCACTTTAAGTCAATTTGATTTAATTTGTACATATACATATACTCGTGCCTTTTTCTCTAAAGGGTAGGTAGAGGTGCTAGGACATCCTCATTTTGCCTTCTATGCTCCGTCCCAAGATATGATAGGGGCGAACCTATCGCCATATCCGACATAATTCCTGACGCCGGGCTGATAATGAATGCCAAAAACTCATTTTTTTACACTTGCATAAAATAAGTGTGGGTCGATGTGGAATTAAAAACTATTTTGGAATTGGAACGATTCTATTGACTCTTCCGCGTATCACGTGTATACGCAAATATTATATTTATATACAGAAATAAAACATGATCCTCTCATCACCGGGGGCATTTAATTTTCCCATTTCCGAAACAGCGGAAAATTAATCCCCAAACCATATAGACATTGCAGTTAATAACTACATAAATAGGAAAACTTATTGAAGTGAGGGTGCAAGTTTTTTAATTTGGACTCTGGCCAAAGGCCGTACTATCCAACTGTTGCTCAAACTGTGATATATTTTTAATGACCAGAATTGTAACGGCATATCCGGATAGCATTTACTTTTATATATTTTTTTAAATCCCATAAAATGAAGATCGTATTATGTCTCTTTCTACAGATTTTGCAAGTAACAGCACGTTTACCGATGTTTACAGAAAGCGTAAAGAGGTTTGAGATTAAACCTCAAACGGACGTCCTTAGGGCGCTAGTGTGTAGGGGACACTTGAGTATGCCATCCACAAATCCACTATAGTACCTGTACACTAATTGCACGAATGGTTTCCTGAAAACGACATCAAATATGGAGGATTATTGAGTTTAAGGTCTCCTAATTATACATTAGAAAGTCACTAATGAAGACATTCTAAGATGAGTTGGTCAAAACCGCAAACTTTTGAAAACCATCTACTAAAGAAAAGTTCCATATTTAGGACATGTGTTTATACATTATAAGTACGAACTCTCACAACTTATAACGATGGGAAAAGTAAAAGGTAAAAGGAAAGTCGGTCGTAGAAAAAATCTTGGTTTCGAAACACCTGAGAGTGGACAGTGATTGTGAGAGCCGCAGAACTATTTCGCATCGGAAAAGACAATGGACAGTATGTTGAGCTGACCAAGCTGAGCCGAGCTGAGCTGCTAAAGTGGTCCCCAGAGTGCAGACACAACACCCATCAGTAACAAACGACGGGACATTCCTAGCGGCGCAAATCAATTTGCAAAGGAAGCAGCTAGCGACCCAGGAATTGCTGCTAGAAGCTAAAAATAGGAACATGGCTTTCGCGCTGCTCCAGGAGCCATATGTGGGGGCGCAAGGCAGAGTGAGACAATACAACGGAGCAAATATATACCAGGCGGAAACTGCTACCCTTCACTAGTTGGAGATGAACTAAAAGCAGAAGAAGAAATTATATATAGTGGAAACGAAACATCATTATCTTAGCTATAAAATATCTACTGATGATTACAGGACGCTCCAGAGCAAGCTATTTGTTGTTCGTCTACTACGGACGCAATTTTAAAATTTAAACCAAATAGATGCATTTTAATGAATATGCAATGTATATAAATATATATTGATGGAAATCCTTTTAATAATAATAATAATAATAATTCATTTATTTCAGGCTAATAGTTATACACCCATAATGTTAGTAAATTACAATACACAAATTACTAATTAAATGTTAGTACAGGTACACATAAATTAGGACACAAAATATACTAAAACATGCCTACTACGAGCGATTCATTGACCCACCAGTTGTGCGACAGGTTTATGCATCTCATACCAGTGTCTCACAAAATCGCTCGTGCAGTCATTGCTTACAAGAGCTACAATACTATTGGACACACCCCACACTCTGCGCATCAGCGATGTAGCTCGCTTTCGCATTATCGCACAAAAATCATCAGTGTGCATACCGGCGAACATCCCTGATGCACTACAAAAACGGGGTAAGCCCAGTAACAATCTAAATGCGTTATTATATTGGATTCGCAGATCATTATATGTTTTTTGCTTATAGTTTACCCACAAGCTGCAAGTGTAAAATGTTTGACAATATGCTTTAAATAGTGTAATTTTTACGGAATCAGTACAGCGTGCAAACCTACGAGCCAACATATTACATCGTACCGCCAATGCTCTGCGTTCCCTTTCAATATCGAGATCATCCGACATATCTTCAGTGACCCAGTGGCCCAGGTACTTAAACTTCTTGGTCCTAGTAAGTGTAGCACCGTCTAGTGTCACATTAGGAACAGAGTATGATTTTTTCCTTGCTTTAAAAAGCACCAATTCACTTTTTTTCGCATTGTACCTTAGCCCATGAGACGCCGCATATGTCTCACATATTCTCAGCATTACATTCAAAGCTTTGACTGACGGCGCCAATAAGACCATGTCGTCCGCGTAGCTAATATTGTTTACAGTTACACCGTCAATAGAACATCCGACATTGGCGTTGCTAAGTTCGACGATCAACCTATTCATATATAGGTTGAAAAGTTTCGGCGAGGAAATACCTCCTTGTCTGACTCCACACTTCAGCCTATACACATCTGAACGCGCATCCGCCCACTTTACATAATTGTTTTGGTTGTCGTACCAATACTTAAATACTTTTATAAGGTCTGCAGGTAGAGTAGTTTCCTGTATAAGCTTTTCCCAAAGTTTACTATAAGATACCAAATCAAATACTGGTGTTTTCCTGCGTGTGTAGTACTTTACAACATGCTTGAGACACAATATGGCTGATTCAGTTGACAATCCAGGGTTAAAACCGAACTGCGCGTCATGTAAGTTTAGGTGACGACTAAGATGTCTATCAAGCAAGTTGTCAAGCACTTTAGCAATAATTGTAGCCAGCGAAATTGGCCTGTAATTGGACCCATCTGATGCATCCCCGGTCTTGTTCTTAATAATTGGTACAACAACCGTCTTCATTAGATCTTCAGGAAGATATGAGTGCCCTATACAAACATTAAATAGCATTGCTAGAAGTCTAGACACGTGTGCGCCTGCATGGCGCAGATGTTCAATACTTAACCCATCATGCCCCGGCGATTTACCTTTTTTCATATCATATTTAATTACTCTAGCGACATCCTGAGCACAAAATAAAAGCGACTGCTGGTCATGCAACTCAGAAAATTGAACCTGGGACTCAGGCAGCGAAGAATCAACTTTAAAACGATCTTTAAATGCATTAGCGATTAAACTCATATCAGACACGCCATCAACGCTCACCGGGAGGCCGGCATGTGGACTGAGTTTATTAGTCTGTTTCCAAAACCCACCAAAATCCTTAATACTGTGTCGAGATGCGAGAATATCCATTTTTATTTGTTGTTGGTTATTCTGGCACCATTTTAATTTCGACTTGAAAGCTTTTCGCGTAAGATACATATTATCAAAATATGGCCCATTAGTGGGTTTCCCATATAACATCCACAGTTGGAAAGAGAGACGAGCCTCCCTGTGCGCGCCCCTAACGTGTCTATTCCATCCTATTACACGTTTTCTTTTACTTATTTTTGTTTTAGCTGAGCATGACCCAGCCGCTTGGCTCAATATATTTACAATTTTTGAATACATATCATTAATAACAACTCTGTGGTCTGTGTTGGTACACATCTTTCCACTACATTCAATTAATTCTAAGGGGAGATCTAATTCTCATAAAAAACTATTACAGATATAATTATATTTTTAAATTTCAACTTTATCTTTTTGGCCCCACAGGACTCTGTTATAATATGTACTAGTATTGTTAGACAATTTTGGCAAAATTATATTAATATTACATGTCACAAAAAGAGGAAAATGATCCGACCAGAATACATCGTGTTTTACATACACATCCGTTATTGTTTTCCATGCTAGTTCTGTAACTACACAGTGGTCTAACCAACGTCTACATCCATGAGCCTCACTTACATATGTATACGTATTAGATAATGTCCCAAGTTTCTCAAAGTCCGCACACACCCATCTTTCGTCCCTACAGAAATATAACAGTTCCTTGCCGAAAGACTCACCAGGATGAGCATTGAAGTCCCCCAATACATACACTGACTCCGTGCCGCAACTTTCGACAAGCGCACTGATCTCACTTAGACACTCCGTGTATTCGCTAAGATTATCTGCACTATCAGTAGGCATGTAAATTGATATGACTACAAAAGAACTACCGTTTGCCATCGACACTTTTATAGCGGTTAAGCGCACATTATCACTTTGTAACACGGTGACGTTGTTGAACATATCCTTTCTCCATAATATGGCCACACCACCGTGCGGTCTTCCACGAAAGATGCCCGTCGACGTATCCACCGCCGATGTTCCACACCATGCAAAGTTGTCATCAATAGTGCTCAGAAATGTCAAATCATGTGGAAATAGCCAGGTCTCCTGTAAGGCAATAATATGCCCTTGTGTACATAGTGACCTTATACAGTCTACGGATCGGGTCACTGATCTACAGTTATAACTAATAAAAACACACTAATTATCCATATTATTCCTTTGTTATTACATTATTCATTGTACCTTGTCTTATATCATCTGATCTTGAGGAATTATTTTTGTATCTAAAGTTGACATAACGTCGGAAAGATATTCCATCAGGCCAGAGCTTGGTATCCATAAACACATTTAGTTTTTGTTTAGGTATTAACATTTTAAAAGAATTATAAATCTTCTCTTGCTTCATATGTACAAGTTCCAATGTGACATCTATACCAGTTTTATCTTTAATATAAGAACCAATATCTGCAGCCTCAGTATTTTTATCTACGTTGTATATATATAAGGGGATTTTTGTATCCGCCGCCTTAAACTTGCTATGAGGGTCTACCCTAGCGTCACCTTTTAAGCCAGCAAATTTATTTCTATATCTTCGCCGTTGCACAGTTTTCCACTGTTCTCCAGGTTCATCATTATTCCACTGGCCCTGTTTTGCTGCTGTTTTTGCAAAACATAGTTTTTCCATAGTGCTCGGCGTATGACTCATTGAACAGGTGTTTTGCGAATCAATCAACGGTGCGCTGCCCGTTATCTGTGTATTTGAACGGGTTCGTTTCAAACTATGTGCGAGTGAAACGGGTGTATTGTTTACGCACCCGTGCAATATGGCCGAATGCTGCGCCGGCGGTTGAGTTTGTATCAAAGGTGAATCATTACGAATGCTCAATGATTTTGCACAATTGTTAATTATTATTTCACTCGACTTACGTTCCACTGTAATATCTTGCAGCCCCATGGGCCCACTATCGCAATAGTCATCATTTGTCGCAAGACCTGACCCTCGTTTAACATTTAAATTGTTTATATCAAGACGAGATGGCACTGGTTGCGTTAACAGATTATTCTTCAATTCTAAAAATTGATCTTGGCTTACATAAGTATCCATAAGCATTTTTAAATTATTTTGCACCACTATCAAGTCTTTCAATAATCTTGTAGGATCAATGTGGTCAAAACTAAGCGGGGGTAGACGTTGCAGTTCTCGTGCCATTAATTAATTACTCATATAATTATGTTTGAGATGGTTATTTTATGTTTTAAAAACTAGTCTAATCTGAATGTCTGGAGTCTGATTAGTGAAATATATACCCGACAGGCATATAAATAGTCCTGCCCCACACTAAGATCAGGTGTTGTGTCGTGGGCATTAACAACTACGAGAGACTTATCGATCTCACGTGGGTCTTACAAATACCCAAACCCGAAACAAATACATGTGAATCAAACAAATATTTGTCTCGCAGCGGAGATCGAGCCCGTCCTCCTTCATTTCACACCCCGTGTCTAACCAATTGCGCCTAGGAGGCTATCAAAGACTCAGGTGTAATGTGGGTGATTGTGTAACTTAATTAAAATATTGTGTATTTGGTCATTTTTGGGTATGTTGTTTTTTTCGTGCTGCTGACTGCCTCGGTGGCGTAGTTGTACTACGATACGGCTTACAATGCTGAGGTCTCGGGTTCGAATCCCGGGTTGGGCAAAGTGATATTGGATTTTTCTATTCATTATCAGCCCAGAGTCAGGAATTTGTGCCCGATATGGCGATAGGCTCGCTACCTATCACATCGTGAGACGGAACATACAAGGCGAAATGTGGGTGTCCTGGCACCTCTGCCTACCCCTTCTGGGAAAAAGGCGTGAGTTTATGTATGTATGTATGTATGTTTTTTTCGTTTGAAATCCAACAATTTGATTCCGAAAATATTTGTTACAAAAAGCTTGACCAAATTTAATTATGAATTCTGTTTATATTATTGTGTGATATATTTACACAGTCAGGTCATAAGTATTGTCACACAGTAAAAACTTTTCTTTTAGAATGCTGGCCACAAAAAAGTTTATTGAATTCGAATTTCGAATTGTTCATGAAAATAAAAATGTATACTTTTTAGAATTTTACTCATTTTTAAATATGGAGTGGACGCTTAAAGAAGATCGTGTTGCAGTTATTGCGTTGCATCGTTGCGGTTACGCGCCAATTCAAATTTTTGACATACTGAAAAATTTGAATATAACCAAAAGATTCGTTTATCGTACCATCAAACGATACAATGAAGACTCTAGTGTAGATGACAGGTCAAGAAGTGGTCGCCCTCGGTCTGTTAGGACTCCAGCAGTGATAAAAGCTGTGAAGGCGCGAATTCAAAGAAATCCCAAACGTAAGCAGAAACTGTTGGCCCTTCAGATGGGGTTAAGCAGAACCACGGTGAAAAGGGTGTTAAATGAAGAATGTTTAAATGCTCGTCTAATGGACCTGAGGCTGAAGAGATGCCGCGCTTTGTTGAAGCGGTACGCGGGAAAAAAATATCAGGAAATTCTTTTTTCAGATGAAAAAAAAATTTACCGTAGAAGAGAGCTACAACAAACAAAATGATAAGGTGTACGCACACAGTAGTGAAGAAGCGAGCAACCGTATTCCACGTGTCTAACGAGGTCATTTTCCATCCTCGCTCATGGTATGGTTGGGAGTTTCTTATTGGAGCTTAACAGAGGTACATTTTTTGTGAGAAAGGTGTAAAAACGAATGCAGTTGTGTATCAAAATACAGTCCTGACGAACCTTGTGGAACCTGTTTCTCATACCATGTTCAATAACAGGCACTGGGTATTCCAACAAGATTCGACGCCAGCTCATAGAGCGAAGAGCACACAAGACTGGCTGGCGGCGCGTGAAATCGACTTCATCCGGCACGAAGACTGGCCCTCCCCCAGTCCAGATTTGGATCCGTTAGATTACAAGATATAACAACACTTGGAGGAAAAGGCGAGCTCAAAGCCTCATCCCAATTTGGAGTCACTCAAGACATCCTTGATTAAGGCAGCCGCCGATATTGACATGGACCTCGTTCGTGCTGCGATAGACAACTGGCCGCGCAGATTGAAGGCCTGTATTCAAAATCACGGAGGTTATTTTGAATAAACTTTAATGTCATAAGAATCTATGTTTTGTTAAGTTCATTTTGGTATATAAATGGTTACATAATGAATAAACTTGTTTCAATTATTTTATATTAAACATATGACAGAATTTATGACCTGACTAGGTATGTGTGATATTCATCTATTAATTTTAGTTCTTATGAACTTGAAAAATATAAGAGCTATGTAGGGTCACAAAAGGGATTTTAATTATTACAACTAGTCAGTCGTAAGACTTCAAACTATTAAACATACTCTTGAAAGAATCTTAATAAACACAAAACTAACAAATTGAACACAAGTGAAAAATGAACGCCGTTTAGGCCCTTAGGATGAACATCATACATACATAACCTCATGCTTTCAGTGTGCTGCTGGGACACCGAAGTTTTGCCTTTTTCGTTCCGTAACACGATGTGATAGGGGCGAGCCTTTCTTGATATCGGGCACAAATTTCTGACCCTGGGCTGATAACGAAAAATACGAAATAAGGATATATTTGTTTTGCACTCCATGTAGGACACATAATTGATCATATAATTGTGTTGTAAATTATTTCATGCATATATCAACTTAAGCAACACTACTTCGAAACGACCAATCCTGTAATTAGTACCTTTGTCCTCAAAACAATTAATCCCACTGTACCAGGTAGTTCCATAAGCAAATATAACCATTGCAACTTCCTGGAACAATATTATTGAGTCAAAGGAGACTTACAAGTAAGTAAGTAAGTACTTGTAAGTCTCGCTAATGAGTCTATTGTGGGAATTAGAACAAGATGTCTCTAAGGCTTTCGTTTGGACTCAATTAGCGCTGTATTGAGTATGCTTTCAGTCATTGAATTGAATTACATAGAGACTATTATATTTTGTACAAAAACTATTTTTATGTGACTTGTTTAAATATAGTATGTCAGTATACTGAAAACAAGACTTTATATGATTTTTTCATTACCGTTATAAGCAGACGAGTTAGTGGCCCGCTTAATCGTAAGTGGCTGTCGCTGCTCATGGACCTTTGTACCACCAGGGAACCAGCAGAACAAAGTGGCTGCCTACCTTAAGGAGAGTACCATCTTGAAGTCTCGTTTGAAGAAGGCAGGTCATAGCGCTCAGATTAAGATGATTCGTTTTAAAAAACAATTATATCTTTGCTAGAGAAGGAATAACATTAAAAGAGTACATTTTTAGAACAGAAGTGTTTCTTGGAAGACTTTTTACTCATTTTGTCACCTTCCATGACGCCTGTGAAACGAGAGGCCGCGGTTTCGATTCCCGCACCGAGGGAAATGTTTGTGCGGGTCACAAATATTTGTTTCGGGTCTGGGTGTTTGTGAGAAAGAAAAGTCTCTCGTAGTTCCACGACACAATACTCGATCATAGTGTGGAGTCAAGTAGTATGTATGTGACTGGTGGGTGTTATTTATTTATTTACCGTATTACTAGTTGATAAAAACAGGTTTGTTACTTATGTTAGTTTCAAATTAATTACATGTGTCAAGTTAACAATTTATTACCGTCTCATTTCCCTTCAAACACTGTCAAAATGCTGATGCATAAAAAATGGACTTTGCATTTTAAGCCGACAATCTCTTTGCGGACAGTGCAGCGTGCAAAATAAAAATGCCGGAGTAAATCCGATGCAATAATTAATTTTCTTTCACCGGCTCTTTTCTGCTTGAACATGGTTCCCGAAAATTTCATACCAGTAGTATTAATTTTCTGTTAATAAAAAGAAAAAGTAATATATTCTTTTACGACATCTGCAATCAATACAATCTGTGATGAACGATTGGCGTTTACACTAGGACGTTTGAGTCCTGTATGGTTATATTGTGTATTTCTATTTTCCAGGCCAGAGGCAATAAGAAATTTTATGAATTTGTATATTTTTTGCTGGCAAGGACGGGTTGCGATAAAGGACTTAAGTTAAAAAACTTTTATTGTTTACTACCACTTTTTATTACTTGTAATTTAATTTAATTTACTATTTTTTTTAAAATGTAAATGATGTACGCATCTGAAAAGATGGTAACGCCTTGTCCAAGACTTTGGTGTTATTTTGTGTATGTTTTTATCTTATTATAAACTAGCGGCCCGGCCCAGCTTCGTCCGGGTACAAATAGATTTCTGTACAATAATATGTACGTATTATACACATAAACAGACATTTGACAGCCTCCGTGGCGCAGTTGGTTAGACGCCGCCTGTGAAACGAGAGGCCGCGGGTTCGATCCCCGCACCGAGAGAAATGTTTGTGCGGCCCACAAATATTTCTTCCGGGTCTGGGTGTTTGTGAGACCGAAAAGTCTCTCGTAGTTCCTGATACCCACGACACAAGACTCGATCTTAGTGTGGGGTCAGGACTATGTATGTGACTGTTGGGTGTTATTTATTTATTTATTTATTTAAACCTTCCTCTTGAATCACTCTATCTATTAAAAAAAACCGCATCAAAATCCGTTGTGTAGTTTTAAAGATTTAAGCATACAAAGGGACATAGGGACATAGGGACAGAGAAAGCGACTTTGTTGTATACTATGTAGTGATGGTGTCTCCAAAATAAATAACTTAATTAAAAATAAAAACTAAATTATAAACAAACTCTAATAAAGCATCACCAAATCTACGAATCATAGTTGCAACCAGTGAATTTTTCCTCACATAGGAGATTTTTTTTAAAACAGGAGTAACAAAATATTCCTCAAAGGCACCCGTCAGAGATTGTCACAAAGCTTTTTTTTATCTGAAGCCCGAAAGGCAAGCTTTACCTCGTAGATACGACGAGCTTTATCTTTTGACTGGAGCTTTCAGCATCCGCGCAGCCTTTTATTGCACCTAAATAAAATGTTAAAAGTAAATGAGGGATGGTAAATGCATTTTTACATTTATAGCTATCTTGATGTTTGGAGTAGCTTTGAGTCGTTTGCTTTGATAGTTTTATTTTACAGTGATATAGGTTATAAAAATATGTTAAGCCTTTTCATTTCAAATCATAAATTGTATTAAATTAAACATGTTGTTTTAGTTTCTTTATCATTTTTTAGCTGTATCTCTATTTCATGACCCTATTTTAGAAAATTGTAAGACACAACGCCTCTACTACAGCGTTAACATTATTATTCTCCCATATATGACAGACATGTCAACGATAAACTACGATTGCAAGATACTAAATATTAACCCAACTACGCGCCCAAAAACTGGCAATACACCCACACTAATTCTCACCTAACCATACCCAATAAAAATTAAAATATAACCTTACCAAACTATTGCTTTGATGTTGCGTAAATATTTAATCTTCAACTCATTCAGAACAAGCAATTTACTCTCTAATGTGTATTTGTGTTTACGAGTACCCGTTTATATCTTTACGATTGTATCCAGATGGCAAGTGACTCTTTCGACCACTAACTGACTTCGCATGATGGAATTAATCAAAATATCTGATATTCCAGTGGGGCTATTAACGTTATTTTTAGTTCGTTTTTATGAACAAGTTTATCTTCATTTCATACGATATATTTAACGGTCAATTATCAAATTAAAAACAATGCGAATATTTATAAGTTAATTTGCGAATAGTTTTCATGATCTTTAAATTACAGTTTTATTTTAAGAAGCGTATATGCAACTTAATGATATGTCGACAGCCACCGTGGCGCAGGCGGTTAGACGCTGCCTGTGAAACGAGAGGCCGCGGGTTCGATCCCCGCACCGAGAGAAATGTTTGTGCGGCCCACAAATATTTCTTCCGGGTCTGGGTGTTTGTGAGACCGAAAAGTCTCTCGTAGTTCCTGATACCCACGACACAAGACTCGATCTTAATGTGGGGTCAGGACTATGTATGTGACTGTTGGGTGTTATTTATTATTTATTATTATTTATGTTTTTCAATACATTTTAGCTATATAAACGAATTGCTCCGTTGCCACAATATTTTGATATGTAGTATGTGGTATACAAAATAAGTTCATAGTCAATCAATCGTTCATCACAGCGATTGGCGTTTACACTAGGACGTTTGAGTCCTGTATGGTTATATTGTGTATTTCTATTTTCCAGGCCAGAGGCAATAAGAAATTTTATGAATTTGTATATTTTTTGCTGGCAAGGACGGGTTGCGATAAAGGACTTAAGTTAAAAAACTTTTATTGTTTACTACCACTTTTTATTACTTGTAATTTAATTTAATTTACTATTTTTTTTAAAATGTAAATGATGTACGCATCTGAAAAGATGGTAACGCCTTGTCCAAGACTTTGGTGTTATTTTGTGTATGTTTTTATCTTATTATAAACTAGCGGCCCGGCCCAGCTTCGTCCGGGTACAAATAGATTTCTGTACAATAATATGTACGTATTATACACATAAACAGACATTTGACAGCCTCCGTGGCGCAGTTGGTTAGACGCCGCCTGTGAAACGAGAGGCCGCGGGTTCGATCCCCGCACCGAGAGAAATGTTTGTGCGGCCCACAAATATTTCTTCCGGGTCTGGGTGTTTGTGAGACCGAAAAGTCTCTCGTAGTTCCTGATACCCACGACACAAGACTCGATCTTAGTGTGGGGTCAGGACTATGTATGTGACTGTTGGGTGTTATTTATTTATTTATTTATTTAAACCTTCCTCTTGAATCACTCTATCTATTAAAAAAAACCGCATCAAAATCCGTTGTGTAGTTTTAAAGATTTAAGCATACAAAGGGACATAGGGACATAGGGACAGAGAAAGCGACTTTGTTGTATACTATGTAGTGATGGTGTCTCCAAAATAAATAACTTAATTAAAAATAAAAACTAAATTATAAACAAACTCTAATAAAGCATCACCAAATCTACGAATCATAGTTGCAACCAGTGAATTTTTCCTCACATAGGAGATTTTTTTTAAAACAGGAGTAACAAAATATTCCTCAAAGGCACCCGTCAGAGATTGTCACAAAGCTTTTTTTTATCTGAAGCCCGAAAGGCAAGCTTTACCTCGTAGATACGACGAGCTTTATCTTTTGACTGGAGCTTTCAGCATCCGCGCAGCCTTTTATTGCACCTAAATAAAATGTTAAAAGTAAATGAGGGATGGTAAATGCATTTTTACATTTATAGCTATCTTGATGTTTGGAGTAGCTTTGAGTCGTTTGCTTTGATAGTTTTATTTTACAGTGATATAGGTTATAAAAATATGTTAAGCCTTTTCATTTCAAATCATAAATTGTATTAAATTAAACATGTTGTTTTAGTTTCTTTATCATTTTTTAGCTGTATCTCTATTTCATGACCCTATTTTAGAAAATTGTAAGACACAACGCCTCTACTACAGCGTTAACATTATTATTCTCCCATATATGACAGACATGTCAACGATAAACTACGATTGCAAGATACTAAATATTAACCCAACTACGCGCCCAAAAACTGGCAATACACCCACACTAATTCTCACCTAACCATACCCAATAAAAATTAAAATATAACCTTACCAAACTATTGCTTTGATGTTGCGTAAATATTTAATCTTCAACTCATTCAGAACAAGCAATTTACTCTCTAATGTGTATTTGTGTTTACGAGTACCCGTTTATATCTTTACGATTGTATCCAGATGGCAAGTGACTCTTTCGACCACTAACTGACTTCGCATGATGGAATTAATCAAAATATCTGATATTCCAGTGGGGCTATTAACGTTATTTTTAGTTCGTTTTTATGAACAAGTTTATCTTCATTTCATACGATATATTTAACGGTCAATTATCAAATTAAAAACAATGCGAATATTTATAAGTTAATTTGCGAATAGTTTTCATGATCTTTAAATTACAGTTTTATTTTAAGAAGCGTATATGCAACTTAATGATATGTCGACAGCCACCGTGGCGCAGGCGGTTAGACGCTGCCTGTGAAACGAGAGGCCGCGGGTTCGATCCCCGCACCGAGAGAAATGTTTGTGCGGCCCACAAATATTTCTTCCGGGTCTGGGTGTTTGTGAGACCGAAAAGTCTCTCGTAGTTCCTGATACCCACGACACAAGACTCGATCTTAATGTGGGGTCAGGACTATGTATGTGACTGTTGGGTGTTATTTATTATTTATTATTATTTATGTTTTTCAATACATTTTAGCTATATAAACGAATTGCTCCGTTGCCACAATATTTTGATATGTAGTATGTGGTATACAAAATAAGTTCATAGTCAATCAATGCTCCGTTTGTTTCATTCCAAAGGCATATTATTTTGAATGAAATCTCAAAAGTGTCTTGACAATCCTATTTAATTTTAATATTAACATACATAATTATATGGTACACTACATATCAGTGTAGGAATTCTTGGAAGTAGTTTTAGAGGCCCATCAGTGGACTTCTTGTCGTTAGTAATGATGGTCATAATACTAATGGACTTTTGTATCACTACATAGTATAAAACGAAGTCGCTTTCTCTATGTCCCTTTGTATGCTTAAATCTTTAAAACTACGCAACGTATTTTGATGCGGTTTTTTTTAATAGATAGAATGATTTAAGAGGAAGGTTTATATTTATAATACGTACATATTATTGTACAGAAATTTATTTGTACCTGAGCGAAGCTGGGCCGGGCCGCTAGTTGTAGATAAATAAATGTACAAATTGATACTAATCTACATTTCGCAGTAACTATAGGAAACACAATAAAATATAACGTCCGGTCACTCGTCACAGATCCGGTCGTTAGTGTACAATCGTTCACTCGGTTCAATTAGATTTATTAATGGAACTACTGAGCGTAATTGGATGAAGGACTTATGTTATTGCGGATTAGTACTGACCGCAGCTTTGATCAAGGAATCATGTTATTCAAAGGGAAATTTCAAGATGGATGGTAATTGTATTGATTAATATTAAGATTATTTAGTCTTACTGAAATGTTTGCTAAGGAGTTTGGTTTTAAATATATATATTTTTTGTAAAAAATATTTTATTTTATCATATTGTTGTGTATAATTATTGTTTGCTATTAAGCACTATAATAATTGTTTTTCATCGACGTTCGTCTTGTAATTCATGCAATTAAAAATATTTCGCACATAATACATTAATTAGCAAAAGAAAGCAAAAAACAACACTCTTCCTATGACTAGGTTATAGGTAGATCCATAAACCCTTTCCCGTTAACATTTCACTCCCCCTGTTCCAGAAACATTTGTCATCTTTATTGTCCCTGTTGCTCAACTTGCTAAACTAGGACGCGGGGTGGAATCATCGCTTAATAAAAGGTAATTAGGATATATTAAAAACCAATACTTCTTTTGAAACACGCGAATTTAGCCTTCATAGCGTGACGCACAAATTATTTTGAACACGCAATTTCGTTTCTATTTCTCCGTGTATTTATAACCGCTAATCATATATTTTTAAACGTTGGTTTGTGGAATCTATTGATCTAAGTTATTTTTGTTTTATCGCTGTGGAAAACAACATCTTTCAGTTTGTATTTCATTCATTTTCGAATCCAAGTGATTATAATTTAGTTCTAGTAGTCGAAATTCTGTGAACGTTTTGAAAATTAATTAAATATTATACCATGGGTTGAAGCTGGTATAGAGGATAATTATACCAAAATCAGCAAAATTTTATTATATTATAAGTGCGTGGTGGCCTGTTATTAAACGGACTAGACGCGGCTGCCCACATGTTCACGGTGGTCGCGGGTTCGAATCCTAGGGCACACCTCTGACTTTTCGGAGTTATGTGTGTAGGTATTGATAATCAATCACCGCGCACTAAAACGGTGAAGGAAAGCATCGTGAGGAAACCTGCATGCCATTGCGATTTATAGGAATTTCTATGGTATGTAAGTCCGCCAACCCGCACTGGGCCAGCGTGGTGGACTATATGGCCTAACCACTCTCAATCGTATTCTCGATTGTAGAGTAGGCCCGTGTCCTGCAGTGGGACGTATATGGGCTGATACAGATAAATAGATGATTATGAGCAAAATTCTAAAAGAAGGTAATTTTCAAAAAATCGTATAGCTTTATTCGAGGGACACCTTTGGTGTTGGAAACTTTTATAGGCGTAGCCTATCAGGCGGCTTTTACGATTGTGTGACACATTAGGGATATAAAAAAAAAACTTTACAATGAGTACTGAAATAATAAAAGATAATATTATTAAAAAAAAAATTGAATTTTTAAGATATATTATTTTGAAATGCGCTTAAGGAAAAGCGGTACTTAAATCAGAGAAACGCGACTACGCCAAAGAAGGAATGTTTTCGGCAGTTTTTTTGAATTTTACATAAAGTTCCGTCGTCTCTTTATAATGTCGCTCATTTGATCGTGCCTTGTGCCGCCCCTCGCTTATTTCTTGAAAGAGTTTTCATTTAGTCTGATTTCGTTTTTATTTCCTCTGTTGAGATTGGTGGGCTCACCGTATTAAGATAAGGAAAATATCGCAGTACTTTAGCTTTGAGACCTTTTTATTAAAGTTAAAAAAAAATGACAAACTGAAACACACAAATTAATATAATTGGAGATATATTTATTCACAAGGATTTTTGAATTCTGTATCTTTAGAATAATAATTAAGTCTGTATTTTATTGTTATTGTCTTTTTAATCTTTACTACGGCCGTTTGTCCACCGCCACCGTCACCGGACCGTCACCGAGAACGAGATGACGGCGCCGATTTAGCGGTACATACACTTACTATGGCCATGTGTCCACCGCACGCCCGTCACCCGAGATCCGTAATCCCGGCCGCCGATATTTCACGACGGGCTGATATGCCGGCAATACTAAACACGTTTGTTCTTGTCCACACAGTACCGTCGCACTGGGCCGTTCGCCCGGTTTTTGTTATGTATATCATAAAATTTGTAAACAAAAAGGCTAATGAAATTCAAATACGATATTTATACATTTAATGGAGTAGCAGAGTCCAAAATTATTTTAATCGCCTACGCCTTCAATCGTACAAAAGCAGAAGAAGCAATTGTCGCCGGTTAAAACTAGCCATCCTCCTAGTTGGTTTTATTTCTATCAAAAAGGAAAACGCGACTACCGCGTATGATAAAGTTTTAGAACTAAGTGGAACTAGCCACCGATTTATCGGCGCGGTGGACACACGATCGCCGTCACGTCATTTTAAACTCGACAAGAAATAATGTCGTTCTCGGTGACGGTCCGGTGACGGCGGCGGTGGACAAACGGCCTACATAGTATAAAACAAAGTCGCTTTTTCTGTCCCTATTTCCCTTTGTATACTTAAATCTTTAAGACTACACTACGGATTTTAACGGTTTTTTTAAATAGATAGAGTGATTCAAGAGGAAGGTTTATATGTATAATACGTACATATTATTGTACAGAAAACTATTTGTACCCGGACGAAGCTGGGCCGGGCGGCTAGTTAGAGTTTAGCACAGGAAAAAGCAAGCAGCTGGCCTTACAGTACGTAGTCATCGTGACAAGAGTCTTTTCATCCCACTCGGCCACCATTCTATCTCCTGTTATACAAGGACAACAGTCGCCTACAATCATGGCGATGCGACTTCCTACATCAAAAATATTGGAAATGATTATTTCGATTCTAGCGCCACGCTTTGGTGAGAACGAAAAATTATCATGTAAGTAGTTTAAATGGAATTGTTAAATGGCGATAGTGTGCCACTAAACCACGAAACATGTTTTGTATGTTGATGTTGATGTTAAAAACGTCTGTGAATTTAACCAATTTCAACTTGATTTTGGTCATAATTACAGGAGTTTATGAAATATAGGTACAAATATTGGCATAGCAAATTTGAAATTTGACGTGTTTACCTGGGGAATACGCGAATCACGTCAAACAGAAGTACAGTTGCAGCATTTATATCTGTATAATATTATAGTATAATGATAATATTTGCCTACAATTAAGTGAAATCGTAAATTTAACTCGCATTTTGCTATGGTTGACTCACTTTTGAAACAAAATGCCAAAGCTGATACTTTAAATTGTTTTCAGTTATTTAAAACAGTTGCTGCGGCTATCATATCATTTGATATTAAGATTATATGTCTTAGATATGGTTTGATGATTCTGGTCTTTTCATTAATTAATCAAATGAATTATTATAATCCAACTTATGTAAATTAATAATATCTTGATATCCTTTACACCCTCAGTTCTATTCATAGAAATGTATCATCGTAAGACGACTTAGACATGGACTTTTGTCCTCTAAATCTTACATTTATTTTATTTAAATATAAAAATACCGTAATCTAGATAAAATTTGGAAACGTTAAATGATTTGATAATAATTTAATTTTAGAACATTTTATGGTCTTACAATATGTATTTTTGATACAAATTAAGTTGACAAGTTGTATACCCTATAATATTACAGTTAATTAAACTCTTAGTGAAGTATTGTGCGATATGGACTGGATTCAAAAAGTATCTGCAAACCGCTACTAGGTATTAATAAAGTTATCCAGAACTGACAAAACAATAATAATTAGGGTGTGGTATGTCCGTTAAATACCATCGGCATTTATATTTAGACTAGCGGCCCGGCCCAGCTTCGCCCGGGTACAAATAGATTTTTGTACAATAATATGTACGTATTATTATTATACATATAAACATTCCTATATAGGCACGCTGCCACCGCCCCGGCCGGCTAGTACCGCCGCAAGCGCTACGTCCCGCAATTTTAAATCTGTAATATCTTCGAAAATATTCATTTAAATCTTGTGCTGTAAAGGACCACATAGATCTATATTAAATCAACAATGTATTTAAGCTATTTAATTGGATAAGGATTAATGCTGTATTGGTTAAAATCGCTTCGAAAATTAGCCATTATTTGTCGTAAAAAGTAAATGACAAAAAAATGTTATTGTGGGATATCCATAAGAGATAGACATATACCATCGCGGAGTTTTCTGTAGACCTTTTCAATGTGTACAAATATGTAGTACATTATTTTGATAAATCTCGTAGGGTTCAGCCTGCGTTTGCAATGTAAGCGGAAAAATATTGATAATTAACGACATTTTACCATTTAAACCATTTATTTCTTCCACACACACAATACAACAAAATAACAATACAAGTAAGTTAAGACTAAGATAACAGGCCCATTCTGGTATTTGTTGTAATATGCGTGGAGAATGGATACCAGCTCAGTATACGCTGTTTTACAACAGCACTGATTTTCAGCTGGCTCCGTCACATCACATTAGAAACCTCAAAAATAATAATATTTCTCCACTATTTAATGGATGTTATTATACATGTAAACCTTTCTATTGAATCACTCTATCTATTAAAAAAACCCATCAAAATCCGTTGCGTAGTTTTAAAGATTTAAGCAAACAAGGGGAAATAGCGACAGAAAAAGCGACTTTGTTTTATACTATGTAGTGATGACAAATCAAAGTAACCCTGTAAAACTTATAAAATTATTTCAATTCAGTCATAAACGGAATTGTATATATGTGTATTGTGTACATATATCTCTACATAGTGGTAAGGATAAAAAATTTCAATGTTCGAAACCAGACAATATAAATTCATGTTTCCAAAGCAGAAATCAATTAAACCATTTTTTATCTAAATGTATATTTTATCGTATATTTAAAATATAGACGCTAAAATCTTTGTAGACACATTTCTACATCACACGCGTCGTCATTGATCGTGACCTTTGCATGAGACCAATCAGGAAAATAACAAGAGAAAACTTTCTGAACAAAGATAGCTAAAACTTTTAAACAAGGCGTAAAAAATACATGTTACCATGTTAACATGTATATTTTACGCCTTGTTTAAAATTGTACACACAAACACACCGTAATATATTTTAGGCAAATAAGAAAAAATAATTTCTAAGTAATGTGCGGTTTGGTACAACCGTTGTCGAAATACATTAAAATATCATGCTCCATAAATATGTCCCCATTTTTAGGGTAATTATATAACAAAGCTACTTTATTGCATTTCATGGCTAGTGCAGAGCGGTTAAGTTTGACTATCCATGTGAAAGAAACTGTTATCTCTCCACGTTCACCTGCTCTTTAAATATATACAGCTTTATTCATAGATAATTTTAAAACCTATTTTAGCAATAAAAAATAATCCAATGTTGCAAATTGTGTCCTCCTCGCTCAAACTGAACTAAAAAGTCGTTTAAAAGGAATGAAACATTTGATAAACAAAATAGGATTTAAAACTGTTTGTGAATAAGACTGTATCTGTACTTGAAAGGCAATACATTCGTGAACATTGCGACGGGATACCCAATATTATATATCATGGTCGCTATCTATATAACTATGAATATCGTAAACTAAAGGGATTACACGAAAAAACACCTAAATTACACATAATTTATTTACCCAATCACGACTACATTATGACTAGGCTGAAAACACATCTTAATCGTATTAACGTTTTCTACTAGCGTAAAAGAGAGGCTTCACTTCAGATAAAAATCCATTCAAATAAGCGAAAGTTGCAAAAATAGCCGCCATTTCTAAAAATATTCGGTATAGTGTCATTCCGAAGGAGGTCAAGGCGTCCCTGGTCGTAAATCGCCAGCAGCCGGCATAACAATAGGAACTACCGCCCTTGCGAGGAGGTCGGGCTAAATGGTCCGCTCTTTTATTAAGGACAAACTGATAGTTCTATGAATGTTTGTGCGGATTCCGTGACAAAATAATTCGCATTGGGATAAAGTGATGCGATAGGAAATTGATAAACACAAGTTGTTTTATGGATTAAGGTTTCAGGTAATTCATAGAGTCTTATTAATAAACTCAGGTGTGCGAGGGATTAACTTTAGTCCACGGTTTTAGAATTGACTCAACTATTTTGAAGGGCGCGGTATTCACGACTTTGTTTATAAACACGGATGTACTTCGGCCTAACATGACAATCCTGATATGGTAACGCACGGATTTTAAAACTAAAAACATTAAACAAAATAATCACATCGTGGGGCGGAACATACATAGGCGAAATATGGCTGAAATTAGGATAGTTTCATCTCCGCCTCTTCTGGAAAAAAGGCGTGATTTTATATATTATGTATGTATGTATGTAAATGCAGTCGACGCATGACATCTTGAAGTTTCTCGTCCCCATAAAAGTCGACCGATTTTGATCCAACAGAAATCGGAATATTTTTACTCCGAATGGACATTGCTGTTAGCCACTGATGGCTTTCGCAGATTCACTGGATGAGTTGGCGAGCGCTTTCAGCATAAATTTGAATTTGAATTTTAAACCAACTGGCACTAGGGTATATTTGGAGGATTTGGATTGCAATCTGTTCCATCGTTAGAAAGTAAAAGAGAATTTGGTCAAGAGATCACGTACTATTTGATAGAAGAAAAATGCCTGTGAAGTAAGAACTGGTGATTTTATAGCAAAAGGGTATTAAGCAACTCATTATACTGACAATTGTACTACGTACGAATGTTTCTGGACTTATGTATAAATAATCTTTTTGACACATAATTATCCATAAATATCTACTATGAGAAGCCGCGGGTGCAATCCCCACTCCGAAACAATTATTCGTGTGGACTAAAGGTATTTGTTTCCAGTCTGGGTGTCTGTGAGACCGAAAAGTCTCGTATTGTTTCTAATACACACGAAACAAGACTTAATTGATCGTAATGTGGAGTCAGGACTGTATATTGTGATTGTTGAGTGTATTTTTTTCTAATATCAGAATTCCTCAGGTTCGTTTTAATAAATCAGTTGCAAGAAAAGATTAAGAGTGTTTTAATTTTCATGTGATGTGTTAGTAAACACCAGGTGTATCTCAGGCGTGAAAGTGTTGGCATGACATCATAAAAGTATGAGATCCAATAGTACTCGTATTTTTAAGAAAGGTGAAAGAGCCAATGAATGTGAAGTGTTAAATTGGCAAAGATTATACAGGAAAGTTGGAAAGAGCATCGATCGGGATAAAGCTATTTAGACAGATAAAGGCGTGAGAGATAAAACAATAAATAATTTGTTTTATTTCGCCGCTACCTTCCTGCACATTACCACAAAGAACATTGGTAAAATCATTGTTATGCAATGTTTAAGCGTCTATAAATTTAATTTATAAAAATATTAATAATTAATTTTCTCAGTAATTTTGGTGCCCAGTTTACGGCAAAACTAAGCCTGAATTACAAAAACACAGTTTTCGTACAACTCTATTTATATTTGCTTTATTTTTATTGGAGAGGCGTTATGTCATTCCAATGTTGCCATTTTTAAAATATAAGCTTGACTGGCTTTCTTTCATTATCTTTCTCAGATAATAAATATAAAAAAAATTGCGCAGAGAACTAAGAACAGCAAAATAATCACTGATTAATGAATTAAGTAATAACAATTTACTTCTGTCGCCCAAAAGCGCTATTGTGCAACTAATAATACCTACATATAGGTGTCCTTTCTTTACCGTTTACTTCATTGGACATTATATTACTATTACATTTGTGAAATAAATAAGTAATCGATGTTTAAATTGCGTGAAAAATATATTTTTTCATTTTTATTTGCTTTACGCCAATATAAATGGAACAAAATAAAATTAACTACCTACAGAGTTTGACAAGATAAAGAAAATCTGTAAACCTTGAAAGTGGAATATCTTTGTTCCCAGGCTTGCTACAATAGTAAACCTTAAGAAATAATTGTTAAGAAATTTAAAATCTATATTTTAAAATATTTTTCATCTCAATACACTTAAAAAAAATTACAACAAAAAAATGTATGGAGGATTATCATTGTTCTTTCAATTAGTGATCTAATTGATTCATTAAAATATACTGTAAATTACGTTTAATAACATACTAAATCAGTAATGACATGAACCGTGAAGTAACGATTCATGCACATTGCAGTGGTGAGACCACAAAGCAGTTGGAATTGAAATAACAATGTCACAGCATGTCATACCCGTAAATTAGTTAAATTGTGAATTATTGTCATCATTGCGTAATGAAGAAGAATTGTGTTAATTAACAGGCGGACGTGTTCTCGTGCAGCGAATTATAATTTAACATTTCGAGTGCTTCTCGATTTAAAATGCATGTATAACAAAAGATTTTAAGCGGAATCTGTCACGAGGTTGTACGTGGTTTTGGTTTACCGTCGATTAAATCATTAATTTTTTTATATACTGAGTATCTCAAGAGTCAAGACTGCTACCGAAAACGAAGGCGGGTGGTAGTTTTAGTGACTACAAACACAATGCAACTAAAAATTTCGCAAAGAAACGTGACAATTGTTTTTTACGATTTTTTAAATATCGTCATTTTTGGGTGGTAAATATTAGCAAAAATCCATCGTTTTTGCTAAAATAATAATTTAAACTCTTTTATATCTTAGAGTATTTATAAGTAAAAGGGTATACACTATTATTTTAGGAAAAAAAATGAATTTATCACCCAAATATGGCCTTAGGACAAAATAAGAAAAAAACTATCGTTGTTTTTTGCAACTTTTTCTGTTGCATTGTGTCTGAAGTCGCTTAAACCCACAGATCACTCCCAATAGATACCTAATGCAAGGCAGCGGTTGCGCCCAACACATATAAGCTATCAGATAGATATAAACCGATGCCAAATGTCGCGACATCAGTGTCGTCCAAGTAGTGGACCCGCACATGTCGTCGCACGTTAGCGAAAATTACATCTTGGGAACATAATATTACAGTTAATAATGATTTGTTCAATAAAATGGTGTGCAAAAAACTCAAAAAAATAAAGTATCTAAAAAAAACGCAATAAGTTTTCATCGATAACTAATATTCTTTAAATTAATTTGGTCCTGAGCGAGCTCAATTTATACTGGTTAATGTATCAATGTCAAACAGTCGAGTTCGGATGGAGAATCAGCCGTCTCTTTTTCGCATAGCAATAACCGTAATAAGCCATCTTTTTTTGGCGAAATCACGCGTTCTCCTAATGTTTGACGCATGTTTATAATATAATTACCAGAAATATCGATATTGTAAAACAATAATGTAAATTAATTTTATTAAATGAGAATGTCACAAAATATATATTGGTTTAAATAAAAATTGCAAATTACCATAATTACGTTAGTTTATGTAATTTGAAATAGTTAAATTTGTTTTCAAGGTACTTTTACAATATTTTTTTATTTATTTTTATCTTTGGCGTAATTAAATTTCCTTTTTTCCCTCTAGTTGTATACGTTTTCAAATATAATGGGAGGGTATTTATCATAAGTTTTAGTATACTAAGTTTATTGAGAATCAGTAGCACAAGCTATTGCACTAATTTTAACATACGTTGTATATATCGTCTCAAAAACATTCATAGTTCGTCAAGTGGGTTTCATCGTCACTTGTCGATATTACATTTACTACAGCCGCCGTCAGAATTCAAGAAACGGAATAAGTTATTGTAACCCTTTAGGGCGTGAGGTTTTGTTATTTACTATTTCATATTTTTATCTGATCTTTTATATCAACACTTAATTTGGGCATTTCGCCATTATGGTATACAAAAATACACGGTGAATAATAGAAATAAAACCGTTCCATACTAAAGTATAAATCTTAATCCTATTTTATTTGTAGTTAGCAGTTGCCGGTTGGTATAATTTATCAGATCAGGCCCGTGAAAAAATATTATCAAACATTTAACAAGTTGGTAATTAAGTTATAGAAGCGATCATAACACATGAACTTACTGGCAAATCGAACTATCGATACATTTTTTTATTTATCGACTTATGCCTCATCTCTCCAGTGAAGTCCACGTGACCGCGCTGCAACCCGCCCACCCACCGCGCAGTTCCCTTCGTTGGCGTTTTCGGTTCAAAACAAAACTATCGTAATGCGGTATCTATTGGAGGTGATCTGTGCTTAAACCGCTTCGTTTTCGGAAGCAGTCTTGATATACCCTGTATAACAGTCATATTAATGGAACAGTCAATTTATTCCTGTCTTATAATATGAAATTAAAATGTGATTTTCTTTTAACTTGAACAAATGTATGCATCGGAAGTTTGATTGGCATTCCAAAACTCAAAAGAGCGGGCACCGTTTTCCAAAGAGATTGTAATGGGACTTTTCTAATAATTTTGTTTTCTTTCTTTCTAATTGACATTATGGTTTTACGTTGTATGAAGCTTTTGTTCTGGTAGAGTACCTATTTTTTCTGAATATTGACCAGAAGTTTGTAGACAAACTAACTTTTATCAATTGATCTCTATACACAGGACTTGCCATCAGGTGCATTCCAGTCACTTTGTCATGTCTTTGTAAAAAATCAAAGCCATTCACACGTTTGAAATCCTCACACAATTGAAATCCATTTTTATCATAATTGGCACCTGTTGCGCCTATTGTAAAATCTCAATTTTCAAATCACTTTTGCTCTCCTAACACTACAAAAATAAACGGGCCGGTAGCAAACCCGTGCCCATCCCAAATCATCTTCCGAGCCACCAAACTGAGAAAATTGGGCGTTGTTCAACAGAACGCAAAAAATACCACTACACCCGCTAACTATGGACTTTATTTTTCACCGCACTTCCATTCCAAAGTTTTGATTGGTCGAATTTTGTGAGGAAATTGCACATTAAGCTGCGTCCAACAGCGCGCTGGATGTAAAACTTCTGAATGTGTCTACTTTGTTAAATTGGATTTTACGGTCCGTTTATAGATTGAGATCATGAAAGCTTTAGAGTTTTAGAACATCATCAGACTGAGGAAAAAATTGTAATTAATATGAAGAGGCATTGAAATTGTCTTTAATATAATACTCAACAGAATTATTCATGAAATGATGTAGTGATAACACAATTTTGAACGGTGGAATTTAATCCGTTCAAATTAGTAAATGTTTTATGATACTCGCCAAGAAGAAAATAATAAACTAAACCATAACTATCATAATTTGTTAATCTACGCTCAAGTTATAAAATTATGTTGCATAGATATCGGTATATTTTTATTTTTCTTGAGCATATAAAGCATTTTAAATCACAATAACCAAACGAAACTTTTTTTATCATTACTCATAATGTTGTAAACTTTTACCACATAGTATTATAATTCGAAAAAAAATTTAAAATATAACTTGTTACAATGCCTCAATTTAGATGTAGCTATAATGTATTAAGTCCATAATAATATTAAAGTTATTAGCCACTTCCAGCGCTCTCATATCCTGGTTACGAGAAGTGGGCACTCATAGAAGTTTAAATAGACTTTTCCGGTCTGAAGTGTTTCGTTATAAAATATTATTAATGCACGCACATTACGTACAAAACAAGGTCACATACGAACCGAATAGTTCTAGAATTACTTATAATATTCTTTCTATTTCAACGTTTTATGTGCATCTAAGTCGATTCGAACTTGTTTGAAATACTAAGACGACTTTTTTTTAGAAAGTAAATCGAAATTATACAGCGGTTCCGACAAAGCAATTTTGTTACGATAATGTTCTATATCAGCTCATAATACCGCATTGCTGAGAATTACTTTATGACCTATTCGTTTAAGAAGCCTTAGTCACCGTAAGCTGGCCTAGTTCGGGTGCCGGATTTCAAATAAATTACTATTTAATAAAAAGAGGAATTCTTATTAGGATGTCTATGGTGGTACAGATTTCCTCGAGATGTTTTCCTTCATCCAGGGACGTCCCGCGAGTTTTACCAGGTCCTCTAACCAACTTATAGTTGGACGTCCTACGCTGCGCTTTCCGCTACGTGGCCTCCATTTGTGAACTTTTTGGCCCCATCAGCCATCAGTTCTTCTATATACCTCGCCTATTGCCACTTCAACTTACTAATCCGCTAAGCTATGTTTTGACTGAGTCAATCTTTCAATATTCTTGGCTTACGTGATGAATGTCGGGAGAAGGTATAAAAAAATAGACGGCTATATATATATACCTACTGTAAAAATGTTTATAAAGCAACAAATCTCTGGATCAGTTTCGGGAGTCGTAAAATCGAAAATCCATTCATAGTTTTTCGACAATTCGTAGTTTACGACTCGAGTCTCGTATTTTACTACTAGGTTGGGTCTATGTGAAGGGCTTTAGGGTATATTTATATATTTGAGAGTACGAGTGCGCCCGTCAAGACGACGTAAAGATCAGGGTATTACATATGTACCTCCTAAAGCCGTATCATCTGATTGAGCCCTTATATATATTAAAGTTTTGTTTCAGATAATACTAGATTGAGTTATTATTACAGTTTGGTAACTTATACCGAGTTTCATCTGTCTCTATTAATATTTTTCTTTCGATATTTTAACTTATTGGTGATCATAAAATTGTGTGTTGCTCACTGTATTGGCTTGGCGTCTCATGAGATCTTATAAGTTTTAAATAATCCTTTTTACTATCTTACAGGTCTTTGCAACGCACTCCATATTACATTTTAGTTATAAGGTCTTCCAGACCCCAGTCATTTGTACAATCGTAACACGTACAATTGCCACCCTCATTATGGCTTTAGAGTCATTTAAAAAATCATTACACCCTGGCTTATTAAAGCCCACAAAAAGGCCACTCCACTCGTATGCCATTTCGGTAAATTCGACCCCTGGGGATAATAATAAAACCCTCTACTTTGTTTGGGGTAATTTTGTTCGGGCGTTCAGCTCGCTTGCCCTTAAGATAAAAATAATTTTAGTACATATTTAGATAGAGTTTGCTAGATTATTCTGACAGCACGGTTTCTTATAAGAACGATTTATTTATCGGCAAATCTCTTTATATTATCAACCTAGTTTCATATCATTACAAATAGTATATTCAATCTTGATAAGTAAAGAAGCCATGAAATAAAACTATTATTTACGGATTTTATCGCGGATTTAGTTTTTTATTTTATTTTTTATTCTCCCGACGTTTCGATTAAAATGTAAAAATTAAACCAAAGCCGCGGTAAAATTCGTAAATAATGGTTTTATTTCAATGTGTAACATTTGCGTAAATCTAAGAAACCATTAAAAATAAGCTTTGGTCGTTCTACGTCTTATAAAATATCTCTAAGCAAAATAAACGTGTTAATTAGTGTGAAAAAAGCCATATTATCCACAAACACATTTTAGCAATAAATAAAGTAATGGATACACGTATTATAAACAAATCATTTCAACGATAAATGTAAATCTATTATGCATCACTCAAAATTCCATTAACCGTCTTACTATGGATTTTAAAAATAAAATTTAATAGTGAGATTTGAAAAATAACAATGGTACTAACTAAAATTTATAATTGAGTTAAAATGTACTTTTTTTACTTGTTTGAATTTTCAACTCAAATTGTTTCAGAATTATAAAAAATATATTTGTTGATAGACCGAAATTGGTCACCTTTATTTAAACGTTTTGTTGTATTTTTTCGTCTTATTAGTTTATGTGGTATACAATAAAGAATTGATACATAAATAAATATTAATAATAAATATTATCTATACTTTACATAGAAATAGCTGATTGTATATGTAGTGTTACCCCCACAGAGTACATTTTACATACTAAGATAGAGACGTCACTCAATCAATTCAAGGCGCCCTCTGGCGTTAAGTAAGAAAAACAATCCAGTAATATATCTATACATACTTTCATTACGTTTATATACGAAAAGAAAAGATTTAGGGAGGTTTGTACCTGAATAAAATCTAACAGAATCGATTTGAATTTTGTCTATTTGAAACAAATTATTCTGTATAGAAATGTGAACATAACCATTCTCATTTCCGCATGTGTATGCATTTTAATAAATTTAATAATTGTTTTAAAATTAACTCATCAGCAAATAAGCTAATAATCAATGCTGTTAAAAGTAATTTAGGGCCAATAATATCCGCGTAAAATACAATCTACGTAAAATGGAGAAACCCGTACAAACCAACGATTTTTTCGCCCTCTGGTGTTAAGTTAGTCAAAACGATGATTATAATTCGTCGTTGTTTGTTCTAAGTTAAACCACCGTGGTTACCCCTATGAGAAAATAGTTATATTCTGTCGCTCAAAACAATTATGCACCTCTACTCGAAAATTAACGTATACCGGCGGAACCCAAAATGCTACACACAGATAGCTATTCAGGCAAATACGCATATCCCATAACAAATAAAATGTTTTCCAAAAGTTAATATATATATATATATATATATATAATAGTCGAAATATTGCACATTGATATCTCATTTGAGTAGAAATAAAACAACTAACAAGATCAACTCCACTAACCTTGTTCTGAACATTTTATTCTCTTTATATCTACTACGGTACTTATGACTTTTTTATTACCCCCACACTATCAAAACGAATGTTCAAACGGTTAATATACGTGAAGAATGACCGCACCTTTATTAAAGCCCATAAAAATATTTACTATCAACATTTTTGGGGTAAATTAGGCGATAAAATATCGCAAACGGCGTCCTGTGTTTTTCGGTATATGTTAGATAAATTCACGGGTGATATTACCCCAATGATACACATCTCAAATTATGTTTTGAATGAAAATTACGATATTGATATTAAAATGGCTGGGATATTTGAATAATGCCTATTTGCTACAGTGGAATAGGAGTGAGTGTATGCAATTCTTCCGACTTGCAAGGGTATGCAGGGTTCGTAATGATTTTTTCGCTGTTGTTATACGTGGTAATTGACTATCAATGAGTCCGAAAACTAAGAATTTTGCCCTGGGATTTGATCCCTTGACCACCATAAACATGTTAGCAGGCTTTTCTGGTTCGTTACCAATATGCCACCACATACGTACATATATTATAATATATCAAAATAATAACTAAGTCAATCAGTCAGTCAATTCTTTATGTGGACAGAATTCTACCCTAAAAATTAAAAACTAAATTATATTAATCTCCGTTAACTGACTGCTGGATCTACTCCTCCTCATTATCCCGCCACTTTTTTATGTGTATAAATTAAATTTCAATCTAACAATTTTTAAGTTGCGAGATTTAATATTTTCAAATACAAAATTAGATTTATAACCTGATATTCAATTTAATATATTTTGATTCTTTGAACTTAAAATTCTCTTAAATATCTTTATAAAATGTTTTCTACGTTTAGGTTTTTTAATGGCTCAATTATTTAACAAAATTTGATACTTAGGTCAATGCTATCCAAAAAAATAAAACAGATGAGATTCATTCTCAGAACAGACGTGACAGTACTGTTGAAGCGATGTTGTTCTAAAGCTTCAGTGAAGATTAAGATTAATTTTGAATGAAATTGATTTCGTAAAAAAACGTAAAGATTGTTGTTGACCTTATGGAAAATTTTAGCCTTCCTTGTTGTTACTTTAATAAAATATATAGATTTATAACAACGAGGAACCAGAACTGTAAAATTAAGCCTACTGACGAAGAATGCTGGTTGTAGTATTATGTATACAATAAAACTTACAAACCTACTCCATAATTTAAAAGGTACGCCTGGCAGTCACGCTATAAAAGTTCTGAATATGGGCAACACACTAGAAATTTTCTAAACCTTGGAGTCATCCGATCGTTGTGGGCAAAGATCACCCCGACCACAGAACAGATGAATATAGTTAGAAGGCAAATAAAACCGTTTGACGCGTCGCAAGGTGGTGCATAAAAAGCATCACTGCCGCGGAACGGATGATTTGTCAAATTACTCGCTGTCGAAATGCCTTGGAGAGAGGTGCTCCGGCGAAATAGAGAAAAAATGCAGATTTGTGCTATTTTATCTTGCAGTTCCAATACTAAAGCATCAAATATCAATAGAGGAGGAATTTCATACCAATATTCAACCCAATTTTATTGATTTTCACCTGTATTTTCAAAAATTTCGGTTATGAATTACGACATTTTGAAGAATTCGATAATATGATAGACGACAAATAAAAAATATACATTGCTGATTACGCGTACATACAATGCTTGCGAATGCCAAGATCCTACGCAATGCATACGACTCATTTTTGTTATTTAAACAGCGAAAATTGGCACATGTCACGTAGTGTTGTAGTCTTGTACATAGTAACTATATCGATGTAGTTATACATTTCGTATACTCGTAAATTAGTTTTTAGTCATTTTAAATTGTAGTAACGTTTGACAACGTTGACGACCTATCCTTATGATCTAATTTCATACCTCGGCCAACATGAGAACAACATATTCTTGTGTCTGAATATACTTTATAATACTCGTAGTAACTTATTCATTTATACGTTACCAAGAGTGAGTAGTTAAGGCAATAGGTAGAGACAACTGGATTCCTACAAAATCCAGTACGATTTGTTCTAAGTATTCATTTTCGTGAAACGGAAGACAATAAAAAAATCTGGATCATAAGTAATATACAAACCAAAAATAATTACGTGCAACGCTTATGGAAAAACTGTATCATGGCGATGAAATAATTAAATATTGTATGAAAAATCAAAACCACTGAATCTATTGACGTAAAAAAAAACGTAATTTGATTATAATAATTGCTTATATGTGCCTTTCCAATAATAAAAATGTTAATACCTCACACACAGCTAAAAATCTTAAAAATCCTGTACATATGGATATGTAAATTAGTATACAAATTAAAATGAATTTTCAATACTACTCTCATTTATTTTCCGCCCATTGACATAATACTAATGAAATAACTGTATCAGAAAAGACTATTAAGCATAACGATAAAATAAATTCCGGTCTTATAACAAAGACATATTTCCATAATTTTATCGATACTTTAAATCGACTATTGCAAGCTTCATGTATTGGATTTGTTGAGGTTCTGTGTTTCGAAAACGACGACGCTGGTTTTCATACAATTTGACGGCATTTGCCTTTTTAACCATATTCAACTGTTCTGTGACCCCGACTATTGACCTTTAAGACTCAGGTACTCACAGGACAAGGCCTACCTCCATTGGTTTCATATCACATCAACATGTGACGACATGTCAGTTCAAAATCCGGAACATCTGTTGGAAGATTGCCCGAGGTTCGCAATAACGCGACTCAAACACGAGATGTTCTGCAGTCGGTTCTACGTGCCACCCTACAAACTCACTGAGCTTGTAAAAAGGAGAAGGTGATAAACTCTTACTTAGAGCTGGTGGGTTCCGTTTATAGCAAGCTCAGTGATAATTATGAATAACAATCAATCTGGGGGCGCGGCCGAGCCCCCTCCAAGTCGAGCTATAGGTCGTAACATCCTTTTCTCGAAGCAATTCAGACCATTTTCCCCCTATAACTTCGTTGTGGCTAAAGCATGAAGCCTGAATTTTCAGTTACTAAGCAGGCATTGTGTAAACACGGTATATTTAAAATTTCATTCAATTTGAACCAGTAGTTTAAGAATTGTAACTAGTCAAACTTTCTTAATTTTATCACTCACTGACTGACCGATCATCCAAAGTCTAAGGCACTTCTAGCAGACATAGAACCTTCAAATTTAGAATATAATTAGTGTTTAGTGTCTAAAGTACATTCCTCTAGAAAACATGACCAAGAAAAACTTGCAAAAAAATAGATTAAATAACACGAAAATATCAATTACAATGAAAGAAAGAACATTAATAGAAAAGGAAAAAAGTACGACTCTACAAAAAGACGTGAGATCCCATCAAAAACATCCTGTAAAAAAATTCCAAGTCTCGCAGCTCAGGTTTTCTACCGCAAAAAGTTGTGAGATGCATGTAATACCAAGTCGATTAATTTATTTAGTCCTTAAGGGACCTTCTATATAAAGTTATTACGTTAGTTATTATTATAATATTTATTTAAAACGTAAAGAATTTTTAATATTGATATGGTAATAACTAACGTAATAACTTTATATAGAAGGTCCCTTAAGGACTAAATAAATTAATCGACTTGGTATTACATGCATCTCACAACTTTTTGCGGTAGAAAACCTGAGCTGCGAGACTTGGAATTTTTTTACAAGATGTTTTTGATGGGATTTTTCTTTTCAAATTGTATATTTTAATTGCAAATTTAAATAAATCATAACTCTTTTAAGATCACATTGCACCCACTATACTTTCACAGACGTCTACCCAAGGAGCCCGACGGAAGCATTGCTATGTCGAGTAGTTTTGTCTCTTCGGAAGGACTTCGTTCATCCACACAAGAAAGGCAAAGGGCGGGCTATCCTATTAAATATTAAATACGAATAGCGAAACCCTACCATTGCTGGTTGTCACTCCACATGATCACACACAACACGGAACAGCGATACAGTCAAACTTCAAATTAAAATAAAGGAATTAAAAAATATTCTTAAAGATACACAGTCCTATCAAAAAGCAAACAAAGCTACTTTTCAAGGTAAAATTATTATACCCCGTTACAAAATATCAACATGAGTAGGTATTCAACAAAAAGAAATTAAAAAGCCGATCCATTTATTGTTTCTGTGCAAGGAAATTAAATCAATTACCCAAATAGAGGAAAATAACCTGCAAAGGCAACAATGAGGTTTAAAATTGAGCGCTGTCAGCTTTTTATCCTTAAAGAGAAAGTACAAAGAGGATAAATGAACCAAAACATTAAATGTGAATTCAAAGGCTTAGTGGATTACCTCAACGAGACCCCATCATGAGTGATAAGTCTGGTAATAAAGCACTTTATTATGACATTTATAAAAAAAAAGTCATTCCTTCAAGCCGCGAATCTTTATTGCGATCGTAAATTAAGAAAAGGGGCTTTGGTGTCGGTGAAAAATTATATCTATTCAGTTGGGCCGGTCGTTGTAATTATTACTCGAAATAGCCTTTTGAAACATTAATTTTAGGGTAAAAAAACACCCCGGCCCAGTGGAACTCAGGACAATGGGAATACATTTTCGTGAATTATTTTATGAAATAAAAATGCCATTTGAATGTTCATTTTAAAACTTTCCACTTTAATGCTGAAATTTATGTCTTGTGTTGACATTCATATCTAGTTTACCCTTTTTGAACCTGTATCCTTTGCGTGTTTATTTTTGAAAAATAACACAATTCTCCAATGTAAAAATTCTTAATAAAACAAAATATATCTATTATTTTATGGTACTTAAGTTGATTGATATTTTTCTTTATCTTTGTATTTCAAAACCCAAAATTAAAATTATATTTGACTTCCTTTTAGTCTTATTTTGTATAAGATAATGTAAAACAACGCAACGACTGAACTTGAGTATGGCATTTAAAATTTTCTGTAGCCTAATTCATAATTTAGTAACTAAACATCATCTCTTCTTTTCAGATAATGGCGAGTTGAATGCAGTCATGAAAACAACAAAAGATGAACAACAAAGTGATTGAAAATTCTAAAGTGATCGTGAAGAAGAAAATGTTAAGTGAAGTTTGCGTCCGATGCTTAAGTATTTCGAGTTGCGTGTAATACAAGTGTTGTAATAATGATTCTTGAGAAGGAACCAAAGAGGGTCATTAGGAGCGAGGACGGAGGGATCTGTTCTGAGTTTAAAATAAAACGAACGAGATAAAGGTAAGAACATTTTTTTAAGGATATAACTTCCAACATGGTGATAAATTATGGAATTACGTAGAAATTATTGCGAAATCCACTTATTTTTTGAATGGTTTCTCTACAATTTAACATTTTTTAAGCGAATCCTCAAGAAGGTTTTGAGTGGATTGTCATAATTTGTTTTAAAACGTTAAGAGATAATTTGTGACGTTTAATATTCTAACCAGCAGCAGTATAACAACTATGTATAAAAATGATTTTAGAATTTCAAAAACAATTAATTTAGATTAGTATCATCTTATATTATACTGTACCCATAACTGCCAACTGTTCAACACAAGACTCCTATGAAACTGGAAGTTCGATAGATAGAAGTAAGGCCATATCCCATTACGTTGATCTAGGTATTAAGGCAACTACTTTCAATCAGTAAAGTAAATCTCCAACCCAACGGTCACATACTGTCCTGATCCCACACTAAGATGGAGCCTTGTGTCATGGGTATCAGGAACTACTAGAGGCTTTTCGGTCTAACAAACACCCAGACCCGAAATAAATACCTGTGGTTCACACAAATATTTATTTCGGTGCTCTTTTCTAAGCCGGCCACTAACCAATTGCGCCACAGGAGCTGTCAAATATATATATCATAATCTCCAAATCCAATCACTAAAGTTATTCTCAGGCCGCCCCATATGGATCGAGAAAACGCAACTGAGCAGGCAGTCGGCGCGGCTGTTAACTTAACAGTGAACGGCACGACGGGCGGCGATGACGTTGCTATGGGCGTGTTTTACAAGCTACGGATGTCGGTGTTGCTGCTCATCGTCATCATGGCGGTGCTCGGCAACATGCTCGTCATTGTCAGTGTTATGAGGCACAGGTAATTTTAATTGATTATCATTATCATTTTCAATATAATCTGCATTAACTAATTTCGTAACATGGTGTTGGAATACTTTTCCTTTCGTATATCTCTCATTCTCAACCATTTTTGTATTTTCTCCGAATTTTAAGGATCATCTTTCATGCATAACATTAAATTTATCTATACGAACGATTAAAGACATTTGCTTGCTATGTGTTCGGACTGCACATCTGTGTATTATATCATCAGTAGCCCATAATTAACAGATCACTGCTAACCATAGGTGTCTCCAATTGCATGCCATGGAACTCGATATCGAAGTATGTGTATTTATTGACTCGTATTCTTCGCAGGAAACTTCGTGTCATAACAAACTACTTCGTCGTGTCGCTCGCATTCGCTGACATCCTGGTCGCTATGGTGGTGATGCCGTTCAACTTCAGTGTCCAGTTCTACAACAGCTGGGTGTTTGGGCCCACCATATGCGATCTATGGAACTCCTCGGATGTATACTTCACGTCCACATCTATACTGCATCTTTGCTGTATATCAGTCGACAGATACTATGCCATCGTCAAACCATTGAAGTATCCGACAAAAATGACGAAGAAGGTCAGTTGAATTTCAAATTGGGTTTAGAAATAGTTTATTTTGAAAGTTTAAATTCGTACAAAATAAAACTACAATAATGAATATAGTATAAATTCGTTAAATCTGTGTGTATCGTCAGATAAAAAGTTATTTTTGTATTATGATCTGCGAATGCGAATGCATTATAAATTATAGATTAAACAAAAAAAGACATGAGTTTGAGTGACAAAACCTAAATTTAAATTAATATTATAATGAAGTCTGTCTACGAAGCAGAGTTTGATATTTGATAGGACACTTTATTAATTATAGCTTCGTCATTCGTTTAGCAGGGCAATTAATTAAACATTTAAATATGTGTGAATCTTTAATCACTTGCATTAATTAATTTTCGTAGAAGATGTTTTAATTTAGATCTTAAATATAAAATATTGTTTCAGATGGCGTTTATAATGTTAGCAGCGACTTGGCTAAGTCCTATCACGATATCTTACGTCCCTATATTCATGGGCTGGTACACGACTAGTGACCATCTTCGGGGGCAGCAAAGTGATCAGTGTGAATTCAAAGTGAACAAACCCTACGCTGTGATATCAAGCTCTATATCATTTTGGATTCCGTGTACCATTATGATATTCACATACTTAGCTATATTTAAAGAGGCGAATCGACAGGAGAAAGCCCTGCATGCTAGGGCTGGCAACGCGATGCTAATGCACCGACATTCACGAGAAGTTGGCGACAAAAATGGCGCCTTGCACATCAACGCCACTACACCTACTAAAGACAGAAACATCCTCAAAATGAAGAGGGAACACAAGGCTGCGAGAACTCTCGGCATTATCATGGGAGCGTTTATACTTTGCTGGTTGCCATTTTTTCTTTATTACGTATCAACGTCACTGTGCGATACTTGCAAGTGTCCCGACGTGGTGACCGTCATCATGTTCTGGACCGGCTACTTCAACTCAGCGTTGAATCCAATTATATACGCGTATTTTAACAGAGATTTTCGCAACGCCTTCAAGAACACGTTGGCTTGTGCCTTCTGCAGTTTCTGCAGGCGAAGTGCGTCAGATTTGGACGCGATGGAGAGGCTTGATAGAAGAGGTTCCGCGCAGTTGCGGGTCCCAGTGCCCTCTCGGAGGGCTTCGGATCTCGCGTCCCTTTGAATATCACCGAACCGCGCAGTGACTGCCGTGTGAGAGGCCTAGTCTCAACGAAGTAGATCGGTGTATGTACTTACGAGTATTCCAAGTTTGTGACTGATAACTTTGCTAGTGTAAATATGAAGATACGTAATGTTTTACCATTGTATAGTACTGTAGATTGTCTATAGTGGCGATTATATGAAATTTAGGGATTTGTATCGCATGGCATACATTGAGGTTAAAATCTGCCAATAAAAATAAGTGTAGAAAATGATTAGTGGTTTTTGCAGCGAATAAAATCCGTGAAGTTCGTCTAATTAGTTCATTGTACATAGTTTAGTGTAAATGTCAGCACGGCGGTTTGTTTTCCTCGATTCTGGTCAAATAATACAATACGTAATTTTATGAATTAATTTATTTGTTTGAATAGTAGTTGTGTGATATTTTATTTGCGTATTGGAATGTGAAATACATTTAGATTTGTTTATATTTGACTTGTATGTATAAATATAAATATTTAAAATCGGAAAACATACATGTGTTCGTGTATAGTTTTCAAAAATTTACACGTGTTACACAAATATTTTCACTCTAAATACGTACATATTGTACTAAAATACTATTTTGTCCTATACCTTGTAAAAATGGTGACCCCTTTTCTAAATGTTCATAGGATCATTCCATAGTGAAGTGTAAAGAGTCAAACACTTAACCAAATAAAAAATGTAATTTCGTGTAAACTAGCATAATGCGTGTTATGGCCTAATTGTAATTAAATTAATGAGGCCAAAACTGTACATGTTAGTTTAATTTAATAAATTATGATTAACATATTATACTAAGATAAATTATTTAAGGATAGACTAGAAGATTTAGAATTTACATTTTTAGTGCAATATTATATTATAGCAAATAGTACAATGTAAAATTAAAATTTCTTAAAAGATAATTTTATGCGATTAGGTTTTCTTGTTGAAATTATAAAAAGTTTAGGTTAATTAAATATAATTTAATATGGTTGCTTAATTGTAAATAAATATTTATTTTTTGTAAATAAATAGTAAATATTATTTAAACGAATTCATTTAATTTTGAATTGCATGATTTTGTACGTAAATTAATTGAATTAAAGTCATATAGATAGATTAGTATAGGTGTAATTATTATAGGACGTATTTATAAAAATCGATTAGGAAGATACGATAATGGGGACAATAACGCTTCAATAGAAAAAAAAAAGATTTTTAAAATAATTAATTGATGTGCTACTATTAACTTTGTAACAAAACCGATTAGATTGGTGTGTCAGTGTCGTTCTATGTACATGAAATCAATGTTTGTATATTAATGGGAACTAACATCACTAACCTTGTGATCGCCTTTCAGCTTTACTTCGTACTGTGTGACACTATGAATGTTATTGTTTAAATTCTAGATGAATTTTCTGCCGTCCCGTATTTATTTTAAGTGATATTCGATTTTTCTATTCATTATCAGCCCGAAGATAGGAATAGCGTTGAATTTCTCGATATGGCGATGGCCTCGCCCCCTATATTATCATGGGATGGAGAATGTAAGGCGAAACATTGATGTCCAGATTGCACCTCTGCCTACTCGTTCTGAGAAAAAGGCGTCAGTTTATGTATGTATTAATTCATATAGGAAATATATTTATAAAATGCCCTAATATTTCACAGATCTAATACAAATGAAGCGATTATTGGCTCAAATTAGTTGTTGACTACATTAAATACTATATTATTATCATCTTCCGTATTTATATCAGACATGAGTCTAAGGCTTTAATAAATTTGATCAATGTGTTTTATTTACCATGATCTCAAAATGATACTATCAATTTGTTTCATCTATACAGGGTATATCAAGACTGCTACCGAAAACGAAGCCGGGTGGTAGTTTAAGCGACTTCAGACACCATGCAAAAGAAAATTTTGGAAAAAAAAGCGACATATTTTTTTTTGTATTTTTTTTCCTATTGCCATATTTGGGTGGTAAATACATTTTTTCCTAAAATAACAGTGTATACCCTTTTATTTATAAATTCTCTAAGGTATAAAACAGTTAAAATTATTATTTTAGCAAAAACTATGGATTTACCACCCAAAAATTACGATATTTAAAAAATCATTAAAAATTAATGTCGCGTTTCTTTGCGAAATTTTTAGTTGCATTGTGTTTGTTGTCACTAAATCTACCACTTGGCTTCGTTTTCGGTAGCAGTCTTGATATACCCGGTATAGCAATATTATCCTGGTCGATGCCATAGTCTACCTTTCCGCTCATTATATCTTGCTTTATTTGATTTATAAGTCCTTATAGAAGACTATTAAGATTAGGTATTATATCATAATTGTTTCACTTAACATGTTACAGAAACAAATTCAATTTGTCAATTCACATTTCATTTGAGCTACACATCAGCAATTCCGGACATAACATTGCTTCATGGAATATTGCCGATGTCACGTTCAGGAAAGTTCAAATCGTACACGTCACAGTAATTAAATTGTTTGTGTATTCGTACCCAAATGAGTGTTGCGTTGAGGTTTCTCTGAAGCATGAACGAAGCTAAGTAGAAATCGCCCAGTCACAGGTATTATACTGACTTTAGAATATGATAAAAGTCTTGTGACGAAGGTGCAGAAACTTTGAGAGACTTCAAGGCTTCACAATCACCCAGACCCGAGAAAAATACTTGCAGGCCGCATAAACATTTTTCTCTATGCGGGAATGAAAATCATGCCCTCTCATTTCACATCCGGTGTTTAAGCAACTGCAATGTAGACAGCACACCTATGACAACAAAGAAGTCCAATATGATAAACCGATTCCTACAAATCTCCAATCCGTCTTCCGAATTGTCTTCGCTTCAATGGAAGCGTAGCCACATAGAGAAATGTTATTGAACAATTGATGCCACCTACGTGCAGTTTCCTAAACGCTACGTGCTTGAACGGGCCAACTGTACTGTGAATTAATGGCTTCCCTTACTGCGACGTTAAAGGACCCCTTACTTTGACGATATAGTGAATAAGCACTATTGTTTGTATACTTCAGTTTAGAGTTTAAAGGAGTTTTAGATACAAAAAACACATTTTTAAGAACGAAAATATCTCAAATTACTTTTTGAGTTATAAAGTTATGACCACAGACTAACGTAACTGGTTTTGGACATAAATATAATGTGGGTGCTTAGATACTACAATCCACTGAAAAATATTAACCGTATTAATTTTATATGTTATGAGCTTAAATGTGACAGATGGTTTATAAGGCACTGTCTAACATCGTAAGAAGAATTTAAAAGAAAATGTGGATTTTGTTCTATCTCTCAACCTGATAAACGAGCTATGACCCCGCGAATTAGCAGATAATAACCATATATCAGCTTTTTCACTTGTCGTAACTCTCACACTATTAAATTATAATTGAGGAGACATTTAAACGTGGAACACTTTAGAAAGGAATTTGTAATAACACATTCGCATTAGAACTAATTAATATTGTGAATAATATTTTTTAGTAATACATTAAATACATCACATTTCTCAAACCCGTTCCCGTCCAGCCATTAGTATTACTGATCGTATTACCGATTGGCTTCCGAAACAACGTTCCCGTCAGAGTCATCTCCGGTACCCTTAACATAATCAGAAAGTTTGCTGCGTCGACTTTCATAACTGACCCAATTAATATGATACTGTCGAACATATATATTTACTAATACGGATGATCTTCAGTAATATTAATATGGCTTCATAATGTCGAGTATAATATTGCTAACTGCGTCGCTGGTTGTAACGAAGTGACTGAATTGAAGAATATCATTGCCCCAGAAATATATTTTCAGTAATTTAATCAATTTTTTTTCTGGACTTTGGTATTATATTTTCTTATATCTTGCATATTAGGGTATATGTAGCGAAGAGGATACAATAGTAAAGAAGACCTGCAAAAACACAATAGTGACCAAACTTTGATAAAGATTGTAGAAGAATTTGGTGAGCAATTTTGTATAAAATATTTAATAATGTGCCATTTAAGATCCGCGTAATCGTTGTATTTTTCAATTACTTAAAAAAATATTGGTAATTAGGGCAAAATTGCATTTTTCTTTTCAAATGAATTGTTTGATTTATATATTTGAAGTGGACGGCAGAAAATTATAGTCCATTCGTTTTACTTATAAACGTTATCGTGAATTTCCATTATATGTTATTTATTAGATAAAGATTTATCTGTATGCTCCCAGTGTCCTTATTCATTTACCTTTAAATATTCACATTCTCGTGAAGTCTGCAATAAGTGGTTTGGAAAATTTTGGGTCAATTTTTGTACATTTTATTAATTGATCTATTTCTGTTTCCAAATCACCTATTTCAGGCAATAGCTATTGTAAATTCAATGTGTCTTCCTTTTAAATAAGTAATTAGGCTCAAAAATATGTATGTGAAATGTTTAGATGTATAAAAAAATTATATGATATAGCAAATTTTAGTGTCTGTTTAGTGTTCAGTGTTGGGCATAATTATACATAATTAATGCCATTAACTAAACCAAAATGTATCAATGAATTGTATTTAAAAAATACATTTAAATAAATTAAAACTTGTTCATATAATAAAAGCAATAAATACAATGTAATAATTGTTATTTTGTAATTAAATTGTGCCCAACTTTGTATAGTGCCCGACATTGTATGTATAATTGTCACTTCAGGCTGTAAATGTAAAAAAAGTAATAATAAATGGTTGTGACTTCTTTAGATATTACAACTATACTTCGGCGTGTCGCGTTTGGAATATTTCAATACTTCATCGAAGGCCTTTGTAAAGAAAAGCTACGTTTCTCTAATGTATCCGAAAATACAATTACTCGTGAGACTTACAATTTATAACTCAATTATATTTCTTGTTTCAATCTCGTACATTTACATTTCATGAAACCGTATTAACATCTTTTTTTGTATTATTTCACATCGATTTGTTTTTTAATCTTTTTAATTTCATTTAAAATCCGTCCATTGTATTTTGTTATTTGTTCTCTCTTGCTAGATCTTTGATTCCTTAATATCTGTTAGCGGTGTCTGTAGCGGAAATTGTGAATTAATATTATATTAGTCATGTATATAGTCTCAGTATTGAAATTTAATATACTAGATGTTACAAACTCTTTTAATACTTGGGATGTATCGTGATATTGTGTAATCGAAATTTTAAGAGTGGTGAATTGATTGGATTTAAATTGCAATAAAAACTGCGATATAAAATGCTTTATAGTCATGATTTTAACGACATTTTTCACAATTTTACACAACTGTTGCAACATATCTATTACAAATACTTTGGATACCAAAAAAATAACTTCTAGAATATAATTATGTTTAAGCCCTTCCAAACTTTGATGTCATATTTGGACGGCATTCCGAATTCTCTTTTTCCGTATTTACAATTTATCTGTTATAGTCATCTCAAGTTCATGCAATATCTGCGGTAGCTCGTAATTGGCTATCTTTTGTATACAGTTTGTATAATATATGTTTGTTTGCTATTTATAGCTGGGAGCCACCCAAATAAAATAAAATAAAAAGAAAAAAATAAAAAGCAATACTAAATAAAAAAGAAAACATATTCTGCTTCTTAATTTTTGTTCTTTTGATGAAATCAGATTTTATAAAATAATTGTTTTCCATTCTCGATATCGTTGCTTGTTTCTTTTGTTCAGAAATCGTTTAACTAGGGTCATTCAATACTCCACTCTTAAAATATCGAAAACCTGCATCCCTATTCATACCACATTGTTGTTCTTTCGCTTAAGTGTCTATGTTACGTGGGACGTCAGGCAAAAGCCTGTAGCTTTTTATAGCTTCGTCGGGCCATCGACACACGGCTGGTAATGGAATTTAGAAAACAGCAATATTTATAATTAAAATGGTTTTAGCGTATTTGTAAGTAGACCGTGTTTAGAATAGCTTACAGCCTCTAAGATCAGCTGAGTACACAGCTGTTTGTGATGGGAAATGAGTTGCAATCGCGTATTTAGTCAATGTGTTTTGTTACAATTATTGTCATATTGTTTGTCTGTGATAGTTCAATTGCTGGTTTTGATTATGATGAATTTAAATGTGTTATCGAAGAGTTTAATCAATATTACATCTTAAATATTGTAGGAGAAGTTCTTAGTTGTCATTAAGAAGTAACAAATAAAAAAAACAAGAAAACAACAATCGTGAACCAAAAACACAAGCTACCTGTGTCTCCAAACAATAAGCCGCGATCAAACTCTTCCAGTACCTATAAATGAAATAGAAAAATCAATTTAATATAAGTAGAATAATTTGTTTTGCTCATAATAATTTATAAAAATCACAAAACATTAAAATTAAATTTTATTTAATAAGTGATGTACATATTCATTTGATTATCACACGTGATATAGATGAAATTAATTAATTAATATTGTAATTATTATTGCTATTACGTAACATGTATGGGATTCAATGAAATGATGATAATCTTATTACATTTCCAGACGCATAAATGGCCAGTATTTAACCACGTCGAAATTTATTTCGACAGAAATTCGTGAAGTGAAAATATTTTAATTAATTTAAACGCTGAATTTCGTTGAATCCTGTAATTGATTGTTTAATTTATTTGAATAAAACGATGCATGGCGAGATTTTAACCTTTAAGTGAAACACCTAATATGTGCATGTAATAAAATGTGCTTTTTGCAAAATAACGAAAATGTTTCGTATAATAATCTGATTATTTTATTTCTGAATCCCTTGAAAACCATCAAATTATATCCATCATGTCATAATATAATTCAGTGTATACGTATTCAGTTTCATTTCAGTGTATACCATATCCAATTACAACAAAGAATAAAAAGAAAAAAAGCAGAAATAAAGAACAAAAAGCAGAAAAGACGCTCCAGATTTTTCCCGACGATATCCTTTTATTTTTCTTCTCAATCAGCCAAGGCAAACCAGGCAATATCTTTAACATAGCAGCTTCAAACTTTACTGTTCGATTTTCAAAGCCAAACCTTAAACTTCGTTTAGCTGGATGTTTGACCTATAAATCTGAAGCAAGTAGCCGATCTAGACGATCGATGCAGGCTTACGTAACGCCATGGCCCGCTCGCTATTTGATTGTGTTTTTATGTGGTATCGATCAGTTCTAGTTCTATATAATATGTAGGATTTGTGTATTTTTAGAAGCATTTATAAATATATAAACATAGTCTTAAAGTTGGTTATCTCTGTAGTATAGGAGGTTAAAATATTTCTGGAACATTTTTATATTAATATAAAAGAAAACAATTCACTCAATTCACGGATGGATATAGACCCTAAAGATTTCTATAGTTACTCGTTAAAAGAGGATTTTTTTTGTTGGCTTTGATGCCTGCTGTTATGTTTTAAAAGCGAAATTGAAATTTGCTTGCGATAAAAAGCAAGCCTTAACCAGATCATATTATATTGTACAGGCACTACGTCAGATATTATGAAATTCACTAATATTGATGTAAGCTAATATTTCATAACAACGCAAAATTTACAAAAGAACAAATTTAATCTAAGCTCCAACAATAGATCTAACAAATTTACATGACATTTAACTATTTCATTCACAAATTAAAAATAAATCAGCGCTGAAATAATCTCGGCCTGTAATATATATTCTAAGGCAATAGCATTAAAGTTTCAAATAAGTTAGCACCCTCGCAATTGAACCTGTCGTTGCAGATTTTTTATTTTTTTTCGTCAGAGCTATTGCGAGCCCATCTATTTTGTTTACCAATATATCACGCAACTACAATTCAATACAAAAAGGTGCGTCAAGTTCGACGTTTTCGAAAAAACATAAATCTTCGCTTCACATGCATAAGTTATATTGTATGTTACAGTTATATACATATGCCCTACGGTTTCAGTAATAAAGTTCAAAATGGAGGTCTTCGTATGCAAATTTTAAATTGCCCATTGAAAACTTGCGAATGGAGCCTCTTTTACCAATTTATCACTTGTCATGTCTAAAAACGGTTCAGAGAGTGTACATGTGAATAAAACAGAATATTTGAGATATTTTGGACTTGACAAAGTACAACCTTATTTTTTCTACATGATAAGGTGAGAAGAAAGAGTCATTCATACAGATCTTTCATTTTTTTTTCTTATAATACTTTATTATGTGATGTTTACAAATTAGATTTTTTAAATAACTATGATCAGTAAAATTCTTCCCTATAGCAGTTTTTTTTTAATTTATGCTACTATAGATCCACACTAACATATTCTTTGTATTTTTTTTTTTTATGTAGAGGTTAGTTTGTGTGAATCGTCATAATATTGGTCGAGTTTTGTGTGCGCTCCGCATAACGTGTGTTCCATAGCGTGTTAGCTTTACATGTAGTTCGTATTATATCGTGGACTATTCAGTGCTAAGTGGTATTTGATGTGTGTATAGACTAGCATTTACGTCGGAGACTATCTAGTTACGAGAACTGGACTTCGGTGAGTAGGTTGGACGTATTAAATTTCTGATCAATTATTGTACTTTCATTTTCGTCTTAAATATGAGTTTCAAAAGGAGTGGTAAATCTATTATAATCATTAAGATATTATCTTTCTACTGGACTCCCTTGCCCCTATTTTTACATGCATGCGGAAAGATTATTTTCGCGATGCCTACACAAATATAATTCTCAATGGGTATAATACTTCAGTTCCATTGTGGCGTATCTTACGTGGGACTCGTTGAGTACATAAATCACAGATAATTTGCATTTGAACGGCTAGACTCCATCCCATATCATTGTTGGGTGACTCAACTAATTTCAAAACTTTCCGGTATTCAACCTGAGGACGGCAGTGTTTATTATCTGCTTGTTGGACGAAATTCTGTTGAACTATGTAAAGGTCAAATCTTTGTTGAAGAGTAATATGTGAATATGAGTCGTAGGCTCCGAAACCTACAATAACATTGTACAATATATTGTGCAATTAGATTGAAAGGCGTTTTGATTCTAAATGAATATTCTTCAATGTTAACCCTGATAAGATTCAGCGCTTTGAACAAAATATTCGTTTTTAATGTTAACCCTATTATGGTCATTTATATTAGTAGGGGAGGCCGGACCGCTAAATTTTCAGTTATTAAAGCGTCATGGGGACCGATTAGATTGTGAAGATTTGGGCCTAAAACGAAAAATAATTTATGTTCACTTTACCATTTTAGTGGGGAGTAGAGCGTGTGTTAATTTTCAAAAATGTTAAAAAAATCACTTACATAAAAATACTCGAGCGCCTCAAATATTCACGGTGCTTACCCGCTTTGTTTTTTTAACAACCGAGAGATATTATTCTGACGAGTAATTAGGGGAGGATGGCTGTAGAAAAGGGTAGAAAAAAAAATAAAAAAAAAGTTATTCGAGCGTGTCAGATATTCGAAGGGAATATTTAGAAAACTCAAAAAAGTGTCCTATTAAAATATCTGACGATTTGGGTGTGATCAAAAGTCATGGCAGATTTTTGAAAATGTAAAAAAAAAACGTTACCTTAAAATACTCGAGCGCATCAGATTTTTACACAAACTGTTTAACTTGATGTTCTAGTCGTCCCAAATGATAATCTGACAAATATATGAAGGAATATTCTTAATCTGTTAATTTCAAAGAAAAAAAATATATTTCCAATTTCTGAGTGGAATAAATTATTACGCATATATGTGGGTGTAATTTTATTATTATTTATTAATACGAAATAGATTAAAAAACATAAAAATATTTTTTTAATCTTCATCCTCACTGGATTCATCTTCAAAATTGCTTCCTCCTTGGTCAATTTCTTCTTCATTTTGTGTTTCTGTAAAAAGGAAGGGTTATAAACTTTTAAATTTTCTTTTTCTTTTGTATTATAGTATTAAAAAAAACGCACCTGAATCAAAAGTATCTCCTGATATGTCAGGTGTTATGACAATATCTTCGTATGCTTCAGGAAGTTGTTGAAGTGGCTACCAAGAAACTAAGTCGGATCTAATTTGGTGTGGGGATAGTGCGAGAGAGTGAAATATAAAGAAAGAGTGAGAAGGAAACAAGAGGCGCGGAGTTTCAATTCAGTTCTCAGCAGCTGTACGCGCCACACTTTATTTATGGTTTAAGCTACATCGCCCCATGAAAATCGTCAGATTATATTTATTCTGTAATTCCTACAGGATTTCCATCAAAATAAAAAAAAATTAATCGCGCTCGAGTATTTCATAGTGACGTTTTTTACAATTTACAATACTTACAATTTTGCCACTCACCCATTTCCTTATGCCACGCTAAAATCATCAGATTATTGAAATATATTCTGTTCTGTATGTATTTAACTTACCTGCCATTAATCTGACGCGCTCGAGTTTTTCTGAGGATTGATTTTTTTTACAAATCTAACGAGCTGTCCTCGGAGCACGCCCTTATATAAAGGGTTTATATATGGTAGGAGTACATTACAAGGAATAAGGTTTCTCCTAATATAGTTTTCTGACGCGTTCGAGTAACTCTTCAAATCCCCTCTTGGGCTCCCCTACTATATTCTACTGCGTCATATCTCGTCCATCGCCTCGGCGCGTCGATCTACTGGGGGCCGCTTTACAGTAGTTTAGAAATCATTGTCATTCGCTCGGATGCAACTAACGTTTTGTGTAATTAGAGTGAACAATAACCTAAAGATTTATTAGCAATGACATTGATGATTGATTGGTTCTATGGTCGTGTTAGCCAGACAGGCTACTCAGATAGTTATATGGAACCCCTGCCGTTGACGGCCTTTAGCTTAGCCAGGATATTTTTTTACTCCAATGAATGTCGAAACTAGCACGCCGTTATTATAAGCGATACGACCGCTCATGAATAGTAGCAAAACCAAACAACACCTTTAATTACAAAGAAATGCCTGGCACTTCTCTGCGCTCGCCATCCTGAGACATAAGATGTTAAGTCTCAATATGTCAAGAAGTTACTCTGGCTACAATTTTCTTCAATCGGAATTACACCAGAGTATTTACACTGCTGTTAGGCAGGAGAAAAAGTCATTGCAGTGGTACCTAGATAGGCTGCCTCTCACGTATAAGAGATCTACCACCAATAAGTAAGTGTTTTTACGAATTATAATTATCCCGTGTTTTGATTAGTTTTTATATTTTTAACTTCCAGAGAATTCGATAATTTTCAGAACATTTGGTGTCACGGGCGAAAGTGATAGTTTTATTTTAATGTGTAACATTTGCGTAAATCTAAGAAACTATAATACCATAATCAAGCCACTGATAATTTAATGGGTTTAATATCTTTACTTTCTATAATCTTTGACAATTTTAAAGATTTTCAAGAGAAGGATTGAAGGTTTTCACGAGATTATAATATCAATTCGCACAAAGAAATGATTATATATACATAATTAGAACAAAAAATCCTTATCATTATTTTTCTTGCACTGCTTTTAACCGCAGCTCTCACATTGCGTCTTTGCAATTTTTGTTTTGATATTAATCACATTTTTTTTACAAACATAAAAGTAAATATTTATGCTTGACTAAGTACTTAAATTTTAAGTAATTAATGTAAGAGATGTTTAACCGTATTAATTAATTTATTTTCAAGTTTTCACCTTAGATACGGCTCTAGAGATGCGCGTGGCACTTTAGAGTCACATCCTCATAGAACTACGGCGTTTACCGGTAGTTTCCGCTATCTCTCAACCAAATGTTGGAATAATATTCCTCCACCTTTAAAACATATAAAATCGAAGTACTCATTTAAAAAGCATGTTAAAACCATGCTTCTAGAGAGGCAAAAATCAAATGTACCTAGTGGTTGGTTGTTAGCGGATTTTGCTGTGTGATTCACTCTAATTTGTACTTATGATCATTTCCAAAATAAATGTCTTGTATTGTTTTGTTATTGAGAGGTTTCTGTGGTGTATTGTGTGGTTTTATTTACCTATTTCTTTTATTATTATAAATTATAATTATTATTCATATTAATATTACTACCAAGAAATCATAACATGTTTTTGTTTACGTGTGCATAGTAGTTTGTGTGTCATTTTTGTAGTGTGTACTTCTTAAATTGAATTGCGTCTCAGACTAATGAATTCATTACTCCGCCACTATTCTCCAGCCGGGTAATGGCAGAATATCAGTGTTTGCTCGTGTGAGTGAACGTATGCTGAGTCATCACCCTTTTGTTCTGCTGCAACACATATGCTGCTACACTTTTTTTTTTTATTAGATATTTGTAATATTAGTATTTGTAATAGATTTGTATTTTAGTTTTGTATCAGTGTATGTGTACTTTAATGAACAAATAAAGGTTTTTCTATTCTATTCTATTCTATTCTAATTTAATAAATATTTTATCATGTAGATAGAACTGTGATCTAATATAAAGAATAAAACTACTAGACATATTGACACATAACATCTTTCAGAATGATGAGCGCAATGGAATGCCAAGCATTGCTTAGAAATTCAAGGTGTTTGTTTCTGCTACTGTTCATGAGCGGTCGTATCGCTTACCACCAGGCGAAAGACATGCTAGTCTCACCATCTGTATCAGCCTATATACGTCCCACCGCAGGGCACGGGCCTCCTCTTCAATTGAGAGTACGATTGAGAGTGGTTAGGCCATAGTCCACCACGCTGGCCTAATGCGGGTTGGTGGACTTACATACCATATCATTTTATAATCTGCATCACCTCCGCTATGTCTTGCGGTCCCTTGCAGGACATAAGATTATTATAGGTGCTGACGTTAATGCGTCATCTGTCCTTTGGTATGGCAAATATCGCTCCACTGATACCGAGCGACGTTGCGCTGTAGAAGATTTCATTGCAGAGATGAATCTCGAAATACACAACACCCCCGATGCACCACCTACTTACAGTAGCCCTACGGGCGAATCTTCTATTGACGTCACACTTTCTAGTGGAGACGTCCGTATTGATAGGTGGCGCGTCCTACCGGACGCGTCGTGTAGTGACCATCGCCTGATTGTGTACGAGTTCTTGCCTAGATTGACACAGGGTCCGGTACAGAATAATTTTAATTTTAGATATAAATCTAGAGGTGCTAACTGGGATTTATTTAGCTCGCTATTTGCTCGGCATGCTGGGGACTTCACTCGCAATGATCTATCAGCTGAAACCTGTGCCGAGATTATGTCGGACACTTTTACATATTGCGCAGACATTACCATCGGTCGAGGTTCCATCACTAACACTCGGAGGTGCGATTGGTGGAATGACTTATTGGTCCAACTACGTCGGACTTTTCGCAGAGCGCGTAGGCGTTTCAACGGGCTTAAGAGACGTTGTGTCACAGGGGAAGCAATTACATCTGCTTTAAATAAACTGAGAGTTGCCAGATCACATTATAAAGCGGCCGTCCAAAAATCGAAAGGTAATTTGTTACGTAAAATTGTGGCCCGGTTAGATAGTGAGGGTCCGTGGTCTCCTTTATACCATGAATTCAAAGCGAATAGGTCAATCAATTTGGCTTATATTGAGAATTTAAAAATTGACAACAACTTCACAACTGGTATTGAGGAAACAACGGAGGCTCTGTTACAATCGTTAATTCCGGATGATAATATTGAAAATGATACAGAATACCATAAGCAGATTAGGATGTGGGCCTTGGAGGTACCGAACTCTTCCGATTCAAATCTCGCGTCGTTTGATGAATTTAGCGAAATTGTACGAGCTTTGCCCCTAAACAAGGCTTCTGGTGACGATAAAATAACTAATAAAATGATCAAAGAAGCGTGTAAATTGGCCGGCGATGCATTACTCACTGTTTATAACAGATGTATTGCTGAAGGGGTATTTCCACGGGTATGGCGTACCGGTTTCATTCGTATAATACCCAAGGGTGGCGATAAATCTCCACATGATCCTAAGTCGTATAGACCTATTACACTCTTACCGTCTCTAGGTAAACTTTTAGAACGTCTTATCGTCCCTCGATTGCTACCGGGTGGACCAAAGTTTCACGAAAAACAGTTCGGATTTACGACGGGTAAGTCAACTATCGACGCGGCAATATCGGTTAGAAGAGCTGTAAGTACATCGGCGCGCAAATATGTACTCGGTATTTTCCTGGACATATCCGGTGCTTTCGACAACGCTTGGTGGCCAATGCTGCTTCTTAAGTTGAAATTACGAGGTTGCTTTAAAAATATATATTCACTTATTTACTCGTATTTCTCGCACGGAACAACAAAACTTAAACTTGGACATTATGCTGTGTCGAAACCACTTACGATGGGCTGTCCACAAGGTTCGGTCTTAGGTCCTTATTTGTGGAACTTAGGGTTCGATGATTTTCTTGCAATTCCCTTGCCGTCAGGGTGTTCTTTGACCGGATATGCGGACGACGGCCTCTTGCTTATAGAGTCAAATAGTAGGTCGGGATTAGAAATTATGTCGGACGCGTGTTTAAAACTAATATGTGATTGGGGCCATCGAAATCGCTTAACCTTTGCACCACAAAAAACGTTCCAATTACTTCTGAAAGGAACTTTAAAATCACAGCCGCGAATTAAATTTAATAATATCAATGTTAAAAAAAGGAATCGGTTTGTTATCTTGGTTTAACTTTAGAAAGGAATTTTTCCTTTCTTGAACATATTAAGAACGTCGGGGAAAAGTCGAAAAGGAACTTTTTTGCTTTGACAAGAGTATCAAAATCAACGTGGGGGCTATCTTTCAATACACTAAAAATCATCTATGGAGCAACTTACTTAGGATGTATCTGTTATGGATCTCCCGTATGGGCTGATAGGGCTACTATCGGTGCTGTGCGAAGAAAACTGCTCCAGAGCCAACGTTTGGCGTTGATATTCTTGTGCAAGGCATATAGAACTGTTAGTACCGAAGCTTTGCCTGTCCTAGCGGGTGTACTTCCAGTCGACCTGGAGGTGCAACGTCGCGCCGCGATGTATTACTCTAATAGAGAGAATATGGATAAAAGTTTTTTCACCGCACGTGAACTTTTAAAAGTTGACAGATTATTTAAACCGGTTTCAGTGGTATATAGCGAACTATTAGATGAATGGCAAAATAGATGGGAGGTATCTTTGAAGGGCCGGCATCTATACCAATTTTTTCCTTGCGTACGAGATCGTTTAACAAAGACATGGCTAGATGTCGATTATTGCGTATCACAATTTCTCACGGGCCATGGTAACTTTAAGTCTAAACTATACTCTTTTAAGCTTGTTGCGTCGCCTGCGTGTCCATGTTCAACACCTAATTGCGAGTATGAGCAGTCCGCGCATCATATACTTTGGGAGTGTAGTCTTTGGCATAATGAGCGTAAAACCATGCTAGATAGTATGCAAATATCATCTGGAGTTGTATACTACATGGACCTTGTAGAGACTAGAAAGAACTTCCGTGCTTTCCGGCGTTTTTGCCATACCTATTACTGGAATCAAGCATAACAGTTCACATAATAGGTCCCATTTAAATGTAATAATAATTTGATCCGTGGTGCTTTACAGCTGGCTTCTCCGGCTGTGAAAGTCTTTTTGCGAGGTTATTTACCTCTTCAGTTCAATGTTTTGTCACCCGCTTTGCACGGAGGGAAGTGGACAATAATTTATTTCCAACTCCTCCTAATAATTTAACTTTCTGATTAATTTCGTTGCGGGTTAAAGACAAGTTAGACATTCCCGGAGACTCGCCGAGCTTCAATGCTCGGTGTCATTACATTGCGTGCCACTGTTGATCCTGGCTCACAGGAGTTACAGTGGTGGGTGTGAGGGTGGGACAGTCTCCATATCATTTTATAAATCTCTATTTCTATAACTTTATAAGTCTCACCATGCAGTGCAATAAAAAAAATTGTTCTAGAATCCCCCATAATGAGAGAACACTCGTCCTTCAATACCCACAACTCAACCAGTCACACCTTACCAATTCAAACTAAAATAGTTGTCCGGTGTATTTTGATACAAATTCATACACGCAAGCAGGAAGTGCATACGAGAGGCGACATTGGTCTATCACATTGAACTGTTGGACGACATCCAAGCACATTAGAGTCTCCAGTTGCCACTGTACGTTTAATACGATATAAATAGTGTTTTATCATAAACACGGTATTGTAGTTGTTATTTAGGGTTTGATGGTCACGGATCTTCTGCGTAGTTGAATATTCGCAAATGTGAATTTCGGACGTTGATGTTTTATTGTGTACGTGATCTTTGTTTGGTTCATCAATCAGAATGAATTTAGGGATAACGGAATTTCTCATGATATTCGCTGTACCTACTTTATATTCCAGCCCATAATCTTTCAATATTGAATCCGACATTGATATATTATACAGAGTATATCAAGACTGCGACAGAAAACGAAGTCAGATGGTAGTTATATGACCGCACGCTCGTTTGCCCCTATAACATAAAAAAAAAGTTTTAGTGATTTCAATCTCAATGCAACTTATTTGCAAAAAAAAAATATATTTGTGCATTGTATTTGTAGTCACGAAAACTACTACCTGGCTTCGTTTCAGTAGTCTTCATATACCCTTTATTCTCGTAATATAATAGAGTTGCAAATCACCGGAAACTCTGAATGCTAGGCAAAAAAAATCCTCTTATACAGCGAACAGGTGTTTCGTATGATGGATATCTTAGTACAAATCTTGGCTTTTTAATTGGAGCACAATATCGCCAATTTAGATTCCGGTTTTAGTATAGTATGAGAAAATTATTTATTAGTCGTAATATAAGATAAAGTAAGTGAGCTATGGGAGCCATAAAGAAACATCTAATCATAATAATTATCATCACCAGCGTTTTGTTGTCCAGTTCTGGACATAGGCCTGCTCTAAATTACACCATTTCACCATGTCTTCGCCTTGTAGTAAAGAAACGAATTACGAATTAGTTACATGAACATATTAGTTAAATGAAATACTTGATCTATAATATTAATATACTATAAACGATTTTCTTCAAATAGTTTATATCCGATAGTTATCACTTATGCACTTAGAATGAAACTTTCCTCCACAATATATATTATCACAATATTTCCAATTATCTATAATAAAACACATTAGCAGTATTGGAATCTGCAAAATGGATGCCGTGACGTGTGCGGTGCACGGACCACAGCAATAACTCACTGCCACTGTTTAATTGAAACGTTTTAGCTACAAACATACATTATGCTTTTAAAATTAATGGAGTCCTGAGGTTAGATTGGCTTGAATCACTACTAATTATAAATTAAAACGCCAATGACACACGGAATAGGAAATTTACAATGTACTGTGGTGAATATGTTAGTACTGATTTCAAAACATAATTTTGATTATTTCTTTAGTTGCGTAAAGTTTTAGTAGATTTTGCAAAATGCGATAATTATTGAATGCTATAAACATTATATGCATAATAATATGTAACTATTATCTAAAATAAATGAATAAACAGTTGAGTAATCCTTTTCAAATTGATCATCATGTCATCATGATCCCATGGATCATCATGGGAGAAAAAGCTGCACATACTTTTGTCTCAGTCCGTATGCGTCCCACTATACCATGTGGCTTTGATTACGATCATCATCGAGATTACCATTGAGAGTGATTAGGACATAATTATAGTCCACCACGCTGACCTAGTGCGGGTTGGCGGACTTTACATACTATAGATATTTTTACTAATTCGCTATTGTATGCTAGGTTTCCTCACGACGTTTTCCTCTACCCTTAAAGGGCATGGCAATTGACCCACGTCTGATCCGTTTATCAACAGGTCATCACGCATTATTATTATTAAATACTAGCGGCCCTGTCCAGCTTCGCCCGGTTGCATATAGATTTTTCTACAATAATATGCACGTATTATACACATAAACCTTTCTCTTGAATCACTCTATCTATTAAAAAAAACGCATCAAAATCCGTTGCGTACTTTTAAAGACTTAAGCATACAAAGGGACATAGGGACAGAGAAAGCGACTTTGTTTTATACTATGTAGTGACTCACCTCATCATAAATTATAACTTATTAGTATTTCCCTTCTGGAGTACGCAAATAGCATAAAATAAATTATTATATACAATAAAATAAAACCAATCCATAAAGGACTAGCGAACTATAAAAAAACTAAAATTCACTTTCAAATCTCTTCGTCAACGCGAATCCCTCTTATCCACCATCAAGCTAGCGAGTGAAAAATAGATTTCCACTTTAACAGCCACGGAAAAACGGGATGACAGTGATGAGGGCGCAATTATACAGCCGACGCACGTGCCCATGACACGTCCGAATGACATTTTGTCCTGATGCCTCCATGAGGCAGTTAGAATAAAGTTATTCCGACAATTTCTGATATTTTGGTTTGTTCATGTGAATAAAATGTAGTATTATTTTGGGTGCCGTCAGAAATTTTAACGCAACTCTATCTCTGACTCCTAATGGCAATGGGCTTACTTTTTCTTGCGTTTAGGATAAAATATAAATGTCTTTGTTATTGAATGGCGAGACAAGCGGGCTATTCGACTGATTCTAAGCGATATGACAGTTCATGTGCAGCAGAAAAATTTAATAATACCTTGAATTACAAAGTAATGCTTGGAATTTCACTGCCCTCGCAATCCTGAGGCAAGGTTTCAATATATCCAGTAGTTATTCTGGCTACAATTTCCTTTAAACCGGAACAAACACTGGTATTAGGCGAAATAAATAGACATCGCGGTGTCCCACGTATCAGATACCTACACTAGTAAAATTATTTGTGTATATACATATATAATGTGGTACTAATTGTTGCCTTCGTGGTATACAGGCGCGTCCTTAATATGTTTTTTTATCAACCTCATCCCACTGCTGGGCAAAGGTCTGCCTCCTCTCCCTCCACATTTTGCGCACTCCTTATGATACATTCTGTGTATATTTTTGCTAAAAACACCTGCATAATTCCGTAAACAATTCTACTAATAACACTGTTGAATGTACTCTCCTGCAACAGTTTACTTTCATGGTTATTAAACACCACTAACCCAAATACTGCTACCAGGAATATCTCGGCCATCTCTAACAATCCTTTAGGGATTACTGAGGCGCACCAATGGCTATTCTGAGGTCATTGCCCTTTGAGCTACAGTTTACCAAACACTACATTAATTACATTATATACGTAATAATAAATAAAATGTATATAAATATACCCAACAGTCACATACATAGTCCTGACCCCACACTAAGATCGAGTCTTGTATCGTGGGTATCAGGAACTAAGAGAGACTTTTCGGTCTCACAAACACCCAGACTCGAAACAAATACCTGTGGTTCACACAAATGTTTGTTGCGGTGCGGGGGTCGAACCTACAGGCTTCTTTCGTTTCATAGCCGGCGTCTTACCAACTGCACCACGGAGCCTGTCGAATAATGAGTATATTCATGAAGTTCTGCAATCAAAAAAATATGAGGGCACGTGCCTTTCTAATATGATACCGCTTTTATACGTCATGAGTAAGACCTTGGTATACCAAAGTCTAGTATCGGTTGGTAGAACTTCAATACATTCTAAATTCTTCTGATGGTCTCTGATCCAACAAGTTTCTTCACTGCTAAAGCCACAATTGACTAAAATACTTTCCTTATTTTTACACATCAGTTTTAATCCTGGACTAGTACCCTGATTCTCCAAGCTACTCCAAAATCAAACTAAATAAACCCAATCTAACTCAAAATCACATCATATTAAACATCCTGGAAATAGCATCAGCACCAAACACAAGGTAATCAGAAAAGACAAGAGTGAAACGAGGCGACGGCTGAAGTTAATTCGGTAATTCGTTTAAGACACCCCGTTCGAGTGGCGTGGACGTTACGTAAATTATCCCTTAAGGGCAGCTTACAATAATTTCATGAGCGTGAGATACCTTCGCGATGCTTAAGTGGAGTGCTTCGATTTGGTAACGTCACGTTTTGACTTTATTGTAAGGGTATTTTTGTTGGTAGATTTTCAGTGTTTTGGTTCAAATTTTTTTCTTTATTATGAAAGAATTGGATGAAGAGTGCAACGCAATTTTATTAAGGAGTACATCGGTAAGATGTGGCGTCTATTAAAAGTCGACTAAATCACTTTGTTTATTGAAATAAAACTGCTATTTAGGGATTTTAACGCAGATTTGGTTTAATTTTAATATTTTACATTCATTTTGGTTTTAAACTATTTGAAATGAGTCGACCGGCTAGCTTGAGTACTAAGGTACCACTAGGCTACCTATACAGAACTTTGACATGGATATTTTTAAAAAACATGGTTAAAAAGGAATGTTGTGTTCAAAGCACTCGAACTAATCAATTAAGAATGAAACACGCCAACTAGCAAAAGTTCAACTATGTATAGTAAAGGAATAAATAAAGATTGGAGGAAAAAAAATGGATGAGTTTAAAGTGAAACGGAAATTAATTTCGCTGCCTTTAGTTCGATTTCAATTAAAAGTGTTCGATTTTTTTCACTTTTATAGAGACTTTGTATGGTTGTAGCAATTTATAAATCAGTAGAAATGAAGGCAGAACTTTTTATAAAATTAATTTGTCGCCTGAAATGTCTCAATAATTGAAAATATTACATAATTAAAATTCAAACCAATTCAATAACTTGTTATTTTTATATTAAGATCGTACCTCATCCACTGAGTACCAATCTAATGTGATTTGTATCAATGTTTTAAAGTAATTAACTAAAATTTTATATCTAGCTATTGGCTTTAGTTCGCTTCTATCGAGATATTACCAATCCCCGGGCTTATCAGTAATATCTGCTAAAGTGTATTGCTTTACCAAGAAATCAGAACTAGGTTCAAAGCCTTTAGAAACTAACTGAACCATGGGGTGGTGCGGTCACGCAATTCTAGGCAGAGTTTCTACCAATGTGAGATGATTATCTTGCAAATCGGCAGAATTGTGTCAGCTTGATTTTTCTGATATACACATGATGAATTTGATGAGCGACAGAATTTTGTGGCTCAATATGACGACTTATTTACTACTGTGTACAATATTCGCTATACTACTGTGTAACATATAAGCGAATACAAATATACAATATTTGTATCAGCTCGTTATTGTCCACTGCTAAGCACTGGTGTCCTCTAAAATTAAGAGTTCCATTGTGAGGTCTGAGGGCACAGTCCACTATTTCCGCCCAGTACGAGCTGATAGACTTCTATCTATTCTATCTATCTGTCTATATAACAGCCTCCGTGGCGCAGTTGGTTAGACATACGTTTAATACGAGAGACAGTGTGCTTGATCCGCGCTCCAAGATAGGTGAGCTACATCGTTTTATTTCAGGTCTGGGTGTAGAGAAAACGGAAAGTCTGTCGTAGTTCCTAATCCCCATGATACAGGATTCGATCTTAGTGTGGGGTCAGGATTATGTATGTGACTACTGGTTGCATTTATTTATATCAGCCCACCTCAACCTACTGCTGGGTGCTCCTCTTTTCAACGCCATATTTATCTATCCTGTGCCAAGCGAGTCTTCTGTTTTACTGCGACTCTCATGATGTCATCCAACTTCAAATACCATAGAAAATTAGACACCAGTTTTTTTGACTTTCATATCACTATTCCAAAATATATTTATTCGGCGTAAGCATTTCCCCTTAAAGCAATATACGGAGGCAGCGAGAGCCGACAAGGGCCAAATTAAACGGTTCCCGCTCTGCTCCTTAATTAATAATCAAATTCATGACGAACGTAATCGTTAGTGGATTATTGATGTGAAACTTGTCACTGGATATTCTGTACTCCAATTTACCTGTTTTCTGCAAATGGGGTTATCACTTCAGGTGGATAATCGACTTTTATAGTCTTCAGAGCTCATACACGTTTAATTAAATCTGTATAGCTGAAATTGTCTTGATTTCTAGGGCATAGTTTTCAGTTTCTTCTTTATAGACTTAATTCGATTTTTTAGGAATTTCATTTGATAAAATAATAGTTTTAGAAATTGGTTGCTTGATGTAGCAATGACTTTTACCTTTATCAACCTGGGGTAGACAAAGTGCTATTAAACCAACGACTACTGGTTCACATCCGAATCTAAGGCAATGAAATTCTAAATAAAACATGTCAAAAAAAAATTAAAAAAACAGTATCGAATAATCCGCATTAAAATAATGTAACTTGTTTAATAATTTTCGTATAATCGAAAGCCGTTAATTCTGAGGTGTATTCGAGTACAAATTTCAAAGTCAAATGCGAAGTTGTCACATAAATTAGGCCCATTTCGCTTTGAGATAGTACGAGAGTTACACACCAGGTGCTTATTCTCGGCGATTCGAATTGAATGTCGCGTGAAGTAACAATGTTTGAACGCGTTTTGATAGAGATGGGCTTTTGATTATGCATAATAGTGTTGATGGTAGATTTTAATAAAAGCAATGTTATTTTAGTAGTGAGTTTATTAATAATGGTAGTGTACTTTGCCTGTTAAGTATAAAGGTGAGGGTTCGATTATGTTTTACATTTCAAATTAGAATTCCTTTGATGCCTCGGATTGCATTACATAGAATAAGAGGCCTAGAACACAGCTTATTTGATGCCAGGTTCTAGACTTAGAAACTCAATCTAACTAGGTCCTTCAAGCGTATAAACTCAGCGCTTTAAATATGAATTACAGTTTTGAAACTCCAGGGGAATTTAACCTCTAAATATTATTTTTTTCTTATATATTTTCATATTAAGAATTCGATATTGAAAGTACTGCACCGTAATATTTAAACGAAATACGCTTACATTTACCTAATATTTTGTATCAGTAAAACAGAATGCATTAACGATGACGTCAAGCTCTTGAACGATTCAATGACGTGAGTCCACTTTAATGGTATTTAGAATTTAACATCCTAACATTAAACACGGTTGAAATCACATGCACCATCTTTAAAATTAAATATCTACATACTTTTCCTAAAACATACAACTTACTACATAAGACCTGCATCCTATGATATATAAAGAACTTTGCAATATTCTGCCTTATAATGTAGAAATATATTTCAATTTTCGACACGCATTTCAGAATAAGAACCATCAAGGTAGAAGTTATGTCGTTTTTTCGTTAATAGTCCCCATGACCCCGCGACAGTTTACTCAATTAAGATAGGCGAACTGAAGTTACTATATTCAGAACAAAAATGATGAATTTGCTAAGTTTCAGGCGAGAATTTTCTGTGTTGTAAGTAATTTTTCATTTGGTTCATTTTATCCGTAGAAATTTGATCAATCTTATTCGATAAAAAATACAATTTGGTAAATGAAATGCAGACGCTGCTTTGAAATGTCTCTCGGCTTCCCGAATTTATCTCATTCCCGAAGTATATTCCTTTTTCTTTTAAGTTGCAGAAAGACTACGCTTATTATTTTGTGCCGTTAATTGTTCTGAAGTATAGCTTTATCAGGGTAATAATGATTTTTAAATTTAGAATCTCACATTGATTGCATTGATCGAACGTAGGTGTGATCTACATTAAGCAAAATTAGGTTTTGACTGTTTGTCAAAAATATACATACATATACTCACACCTTTTTCCTAGAAGGGGTAAGCAAAGGTTTTACCTAGAGTGCTAGAGGGCAGATTTACACCCGCATTTCGCCTTATATGTTCCGTTCCATAATGTGATAGGTGGCGAGCCTATTACCGTTTTGGGCAAAACAGCACGATTCCAGGCTGATAATAATTAATAAAGAAATCGTATATCACTTTACCCGATTCGGACCCGGGATTCGAACCCGAGACCAGACCTTTGTAACGGTACCATAGTACAACTACGCTACCGAGGCAGTCAATCACCAAAAATGTAGCAGTAAAAAATATATCATTATATAAAAACAAAAAAAATGTATACCGGGTATATAAAGACTGCTACCGAAAAAGAAGCCGGATGGTAGTTTTAGAGACTACAAACACAATGCAACTAAAAATTTCGCAAAGAAATGCGTAAATTTTTTTAAATACTTTTTAAAAATCTTCGTTTTTGGTTGGTAAATCCATCGTTTTTGCTAAAATAATAATTTAAACTCTGTTATACCTTACAGTCTTTATAAATAAAAGGGTATTATTTAAGGATAAAAATGTATATACCACCCAAATAAGAGAAAGGAATAACAAAAAAAATAAAACTTCGTTATTTTTGCAACATTTTCTGTTGCATTGTTTCTGAAGTCGCTTAAACTACCACCGTCCGGCTTCGTTTTCCGTAGCAGCCTTGATATACCCTGTATAAAAATTCGCCTATTTTTCTACTATGTACACCTACTTCATGCCATTACGTCCCGTGCAGTACTTATTGCTTTTCACAGTTTTTAACGAGGACACTTACAACTTCCGAGCGATCTCAGTAGAGAAAATGCATTCTTTTCTCACCTTCTCGAACAACTGTGAACCAAGTCACACCAATTTCTAGTTGAAGATATTTCAAGAAGCACTATTCGCGTCAAAGGCGAGTTTAGAAAACTTTCGATACCCAATTTAGAAATAAGTTTCTCTTGTTACTAAACCATAACGACTTGGGTGTGGACATAAGATAAGCGATTACATGCAAGGGCGCATAGAAGTTTATATTCATATTGATTGGCTCAAATAATTGACAGCATCTGTGGCGCAGTTAGTTAGACACCAGCTATGAAACGCGAGACCGCATGTTCAATTCGCGCACCGAGAGAAACGTTTATGCCCACAAAAGATGGCCACGACCCCCTGCATGGTTATACTGTTTGGTTAGACGACTAATATTTATTCCACGCTGCAGCGATTTAGTTACAACTTTGACAAAAATCAATGTGTCTGGTTCCTTGAGACCGAAAAGTCTCTCGTACTCCCCGGTACCACAAGACCCGATCTTAGTATAGAGCCACAACTCTGTATATTAATGTTGGGTGTTATTATTCATAATGTTATATTTATATAAAATCGCTTCCGCTTGTGCTTATGAACACTCTTGTTTAATAGCCACCTTTAGCCAGCAACAGGGTGTCTCGATTCATTCCGCTCGATATATACCATGATTTACATTTTTATAAGTTACATCCAAAGAAAATAAATACAGTGCAATATAACTTTTGGATTGAATATTACGAAAGTGGAAATTTATTTTTGTCTCATGTTTAATAATAGCTTTAAGTACATACTTGACCATCTTAGATTTCCGATATCTGCGTTTTAGGACGAAAATAAAACTGGTCTTTAATTCAAGTACTGACTTTCGGAGACGGGTAACGTCATGACAAGAAAAGTATGGGATATGGGTATAAGTATGGGTTAGTCATAAAGGATTTGTAAAGCCGAAAGGGGGATGCTACACTCATCATAATGAACAACTTTTACCATAAGGCCGTACCTGAAAACGCGAAAAAAATGACAGTTGTTCTATACAAAAATAATCTTTTCAATTTGCTAAATGTACCGTTTTTTTTAAGTGTGGCATTTCCCTATTTAGATTTAAATACCTTTTAAGACTAACCTTGCATTTCCAATTTTTAGCATGCCATACTGATACTTTGTCTAAGCATAATTGCACTCATCAATACATTTTACGCACAATTTTGTTGTGCCAGTATAAAAAAGAACCAAAAAATATTTAAATTATTATTTCTTTTTTCGCACAAGACCGCAAGTCCTTTATGAAATTTAACCCTCTGTATACCAGGTGGGGTATTTCACACCCCAGCAGGTGAATTAGCGCAAATAATGTGTAAATCATAAAAACATCGTAGCTCATTATCTCAGTAGCTGCAAATAGTTCTATTATGAACCAATTTATGCTATTAATTCCGATGAAATACTGTTTTTATGTTTTTTTTTTTTTATTGCATTGAATGGCGGGACGAGCAAGCCGTTCGCCTGATGGTAAGCAATACGACCGCTCATAAACAGTAGCAACATTCCACTGCGCTCGCCATCCTGAGACATAAGATGTTAAGTCTCAATATGTCCAGTAGTTGCTCTGGCTACAATGCCCTTCAATCCGAAACACAACAGTGCATTTAAGCAATGTTGTTTCACGGGAGAAATAGACATTGCGGTGGTACCTACCCAGATGGCCTCTCACATATGAGAGACCTACCACCAGTAAATGTGAGTTATATGCGAATAAAGTGCACTGGGATATCTCATACCCCACCTTGTAAGGCACGTAGTTAAAAAGCAAAGTTTACCTTTTTTTTGTTTTTATTATTTCTTTATTGATTGATGTATCTATTGTTAAAATATTTATTTCCATGCAATAATTTCATACAAACATGCCTTAGGTAATGAAATCCGACATTTTACCACAATTTTTGGAAGAAATGTGACGAATATGTTTGTGAATATGATATGTATGTAAAGTATAGAATTATCTGATATGGCTATAATAATAATAAACCGTTCACAAACGATCTCTAGCAGTATAGAGAATGCTTTAATACTATCATGATATAACGACAGTATCAATATACCACTTTTAAAATTTGCAGGAAAGAGTTTATTTACGTAAAGATGGGGTTAATACTTTTTTTATTATTATGTAAATTTTGATGTTATTATGCAACCTAATTTAATATATGAACGTATACAAACAAAAAGGTCCCTAGTGCTTTACAGTTTTATCAGTTGATCATATGATTAATAAAGTTATTAACTGTTCTATTGCGGAATTTACCAAATGTAACAGGAAAATATCAGGAAAAACTTTCTGAAAACCTACTACATTATCATCAAAATATAAAAAAATATACAGACGTATGTTCTAGAATAGAAATGAAGACTAAGCATAGCTATACAAAATGTTAGACGCCGTTATGTTTTGAGTACACAAATTATTTAATGTCAGAATTGCAGCTACTTTGACACCAATTTTCTTAACTATTTTTTTCTCTAGTTACATTATTTTCCCATGATTTGATTAGCAGATATACCTATTGTAGTTTTATAAGTCGAAAGCACTGAGATTTTAACATTTTTAATTAGTTTTTTTTAAGTTTCGTGAGGCTCAACGTTTTTTTACATGTTAGGTTTAGTTTTTTTACCACACAAACTTATTATTATTATTCCAGATATATATTTTATCAATTAATCCATTTATTGAAAGTTATAATGACATGATTTCAATAAAAGTATTTTATATGGGCGTTATTCTTTGAATTAAGCCACATTTATTTTGGGGTATGTCATACCCCACCTTGTACGGGACGGAAGTTTTAGTCACCTGGTACTCGGAGGGTTAAGGAGGCCTTTGTACATAGTGAGACACTTATAGCTGAACATCAATAAAACTTTTTTTTTTAATTCGTATCCCACAGTAAATACACTTCAGAATGACAAAAAAACATTATTTTCAATTCATTAAAGCATAGGACAAATTGGCGACTATAACAACTATCTATGATAGTCAGCATGACTCGTCCAAAACATATTTATTTCATCGCTTTTTAAGTAGGCTAACAATATGAAGCAATGTAACTCCTAGTTAATAAAGCACTTTATAAAGAAACGCCGAAGAGAGTAAGCTATTCTTCTAGGATATAAACTACAGCTTAATTAAAAATACCAGGAATTTGTTATTGTTAGGACTGGTTGCTATTGTGTATAAACAAAAAATAATAATTTAAATGTATTTTTTTCTGTCTGCACTTGTCATATTCTTTTCGATGTCAATGTATGTGCGTTCTGTATATGAAATCCTTTATAACAGTATATCAACCCTGCTTTTACTCAGCCTATAACCCATCAGTTATTTCTATATAACTAGCGGCCCGGCCCAGCTTCGCCCGGGTGCATATAGATTTCTCTTCAATAATATGCAAGTATTATACACATAAATCTTTCTCTTGAATCCCTGTATCTATTAAAAAACCGCATAAAAATCCGTTGCGTAGTTTTAAAGATTTAAGCATACAAAGGGACATAGGGACAGAGAAAGCTACTTTGTATTATACTATTTCTTTATAAAGAACCTCCACTATCTGAAATATTTATGTGATATCTAGTTTCATTATATAATAAGCATGGTAACTATTTAAATTAACAACAGTAAATTATTATTTTCTAGCGGCCCGGTCCCACTCCGCTCGGTTGTAGATACACTTTTTTTAAATAATTTATCACCTATGGTCATTATGCATAATGTAGGATCCTAATAGCAAAAGAATTTTCCAAACTAGTCCAATAGTCACACAAATATTTTTCTTGGTACGAGGATCGAACCCGCGGCCTTTCGCTTCACAGCCGGCGTCTAACCAACTGCGTCACGGGTCGGACGGATAATTATAAAGATAAATACATTTTTACCAATCCATAAAAAATGTCACACACATCTAATGTAGACTCTTCACTAAACTGTAATAATCGACAACATAATATGTAGATCACTACAAACTATTGAAATCATATTTACAATGCAGCAATATTAACACTGACCTATTCACACATTCTCGAACACAACTTCAACCACATCCCATAAACAACACTAATAAAGTTCTCATGACTAGCAATAAGTAACATGAGTGGCTCGTAAGGCCCAACACCTGTAATAAAACAGTTTGTTCCGTAAACTGTCGTCTTTAATGATCGTATAAGGTTATAATGGCTGCTTTTATCACTCCAGATTAACAGCTTTGAGATGAGTCACAAACGTGGGAGTAATTGAAGACTTTGAAATTTGATGTGTTGAAATGATTAAGACTACAAATTTGAGTTTATAATTAGAATAATTGGCGAAGGATTGGCTTGGATGGTAAGCAATCAGCGTAGCTCATTAATATTAAGAAGTTTTGGAATTTTTATATATTTTTGACAGATTTACGACCAGTTGAGATGGTTTTAAACCTATTTTAGCTAAAGAATGTGTCGACCCTTTCGAACGATTTTTTAATTTAGTTTGAGCATAGAAGACAAAACTTGAAAGCAAAAATTGGTTTTAAAACTATTTATGAATACAGGCTTTAGAGATCAGGATAGAAGAAACGTGGAGGAATTAAATGAAACTTATTTTAACTGTGTCTTAAAAAACTAATCAGCAAATGTTTAGACCGCTCACTTGTCTCATTCATTGTTAAATAACCAATTTTTTACCACCGCAATATATATTTCTCTCGCCAAACAGTGTAAGTGCACTGATGTGTTTCAGTGTATATGACATTGTAACCAGAGTAGGTAACTACTGTTCATATTGAGATCTAACATCTTATGTCTCAGGATGGCGAGCACAGGGGAATGCCAAGCATTGCATTGCATAGCATTTGTAATTCAAGGCGTTGTTTGGTTTTGCTACTGTTGATGAGCTGTCATATCGCTTACCGCCAGATGAACGGCATGTTCGTCTCGCCATTCATAGCAATAATAAATAACTAGTTAATCGATATATCAAATTTTTACGTAGCACCTTGATGGACAGAAAATAATTACCAATAACTTTTCACATCGCTCCAAAGCCGAGTTACCGCAATACTGACGTAACAATAGTATTACACCATTTTCTAATAATGCCTATGTCAGGTTTTTGTGTTAAAATATTGGAGGAGTGCCAGCAATTGGTCTCAATCATTTATCCATTTTATACGAATACTTTCAGCACAACTTACTCATCTAGCTTTACTCAGGAATTTTATATGGTTTGGAAATTGTTCACTAAGAAACTTATGTTTGGTAGGCAATTTTTATTTTTGACTAATTAAATCCATGTTTAGTCAAATATGGCCTAACCCTATAACTCAAACTCTATATCATAGGAGGGGCCACTGCCATGAAGTAAGATTTTATGACCTGGATTATTTTTACATACATACATTCGTACATAAACCAAGGCCCTTTTTCTAGAATCAGAGGTAGGCAGAGGTGCTAGCAGAACACCCATAATTCGCCTTGTATGTTCCAACCTACGTTGTAATAGATAGAGCTTATTGCCATATCAGACGCAAATTTTTGACTCCAGGCTTATAATGAATAGTTAAATACAATATCACTCTGCCTGATTCGTGATTCGAAGCCGAAACCGTACCGTAGCACAACTAAACCACCGATGTAGTCACGTTAATTTGGGGTAATTAAAATACCACTGAATATGATTTTGGAAAATAAAATTGTTGGAAAATTGTAAATATTAATAGCATTAAAATTATTCTTTAATCGGATCTGGAGTACTACTACTCCAAGATCAATTTCCAAAGGATCTAGGAGGAGGAGAATTGGATATAGATCCACCAGTGAATATTCAAGGTGATAAATGATTGATGAGTTGATATGGCTATGTATAAATTATGGATGTATAATATAAATAAACTAGATTCACTTATGACATACAGTTAAAGAAGCATGTTGGTGGAAAACCTGTCCTGGTAACCTATACAACTGTGGAGTCCATAACTCTTATCTGGTTTCGATGGTGCACGACGTAAAGAAAGATAATCATATATTACCGGAACATTGACAGTTTTTAAAAGTAGTAAATCTCTAAAATATTTATAATACAATCTTGACCTACAAATATTTTTTTATTTATCGGCTAATTCAATTGGTGCAAGAGCAAGAAAGAAAAGCTTTTGTTAGCGTTATTGCTATTCCTATCGAGAGAGACTAATATTCTCCTTAAATACATAACATTAAAACTAATCTGAAACTGACTAACATAATAATATTATGTCATCTTATATCCATTTTACTTCCCCTAAATATAAAGAAATAAACATGCAAATGTGACGTTTTCGCTACGAATATTATTTCATGTAGAAACTCGTTATCTAAAAGAGATGCCAGTTTGTGAAGATAATTTAATATAAACACAATTTCGTACAAGTACTACAAAGCTACGTGGCGCTACGCCGGTTACAACCTACGCTGTTAACGGTACTCATTTTTTACTGCTACGCAACAGCTACAGAAAGCTACGCTCATACTACGCCGGTAGTTGACATTGATCATGAGCTACGATTTTGGTACGCAGCTACGCAATTCGGTAAAAATATGCCTTAGGTTTTTATCCGTGATCGTTATATCCTGATAGTACTTTTTAAACTAAAAGCTTTCTAAGTTTAAACGTTAAGTCAAATTATCTGGAATGAAAATATGCGATGGAGAAAATACTTAATGGTTGTTTGGATATAATTATTTCAACAGCAACTTATGATCACACAAATCTAGATTATATTAAAATTGGAGATTAAGTATTGGCTCACCCCTTTATCTTTTTAAGCATACCCCATATTCGTAAGATACGCCAGAAAAAAAAATACGAATTAAAAATATTACTAAACTGAGCAATTGCAATAGGGAAGTCATTCTCCCATTGAGTTTCATTTTCAGAACGTTAAAAACCCCCATTCAGAAATATTCGGTCTGGCATCGTTTCCTCAATATTCATGAATCGCAAAGATCCAATCTCGGTTCATTTGTTGAATAAATTTGATTTGATTCCAGTTAAAATTGCTTCACCCGTCTCTATTCAGATTTCGTTGGGGCCATAATAAATTCTACACTTGGTGGCGAATCTATTATTTTTATATTATTTGGACAGTTTTTTGCGTAGCTAGTTAATAGTCAGTATGAGAAAAGTGATAGATTCGATCGCTCGCATCAAAACAAATAATATTTGTGTGATCTAGATATTTTTATTTCTGGGCTTTATATATGTATATGGAAGGAAAAGCCTTTCGTAGGATTTAGTATCCTTGATGTAACATTCAATTGCTGTATTTTACTGCAGGGTCCGAAGTTTAAGGGATATTACTGGGCGTGTTTTCATTATTCAAGGTAGGTTTCAAAATATAATATGTCCTACATCAGTGGACTTTACAAAGAAATGGACAAAATATGTTTCAAACACATTCATACAATTTGTTACGCAAAAAACGTATTGAAAAATGGTTTTGGTTTTTTTTTTTTCATAAATATGAAAAGTGACGGTGACTATTAACGGTTCTAAAATGTATCTTACTAGTAACACAATAAGACACATTTAGCAATAGCAATATTTTTTATCACACTAATCCTCTTGCAAATAACATTTATATTAAATCGTACGTTTGCCAACAAAGGACGTAGAGCACATGGGAAATCATTGTATTGTTCCCGCGTTTAAGCTATTTGCATTCGTTCATGCTTTTGAGACAAAGCTGTCTGTTATATAAACGATCGCTTTACGAGCTTTGATAGCTATTGTAGTAATGTTGGGACTCGATTGTTTCCCGATATTTATCGACACTCCGAGTTTTCTATGATTATGTTTTTTTTTATATTTATATTTTCACTAGATTTTATATTTTTATTTATTTATATTATATAATGTTCATCGAATTAATCTCATTTCTATGATATCCGAAGATTTAGTGATACTCCCATGCAGGTGTGTCCTGTTTTGGGTTCCTTCCATGTCATGTTCCTTCCATATCCTATTGCTGTCAGCTTGGTATTTTTTGGGCAGCTGGTAGGAGTCTATTTAGACTGCTACTGGTAATAATACCTAATAGTCTCTCATATGTTAGAGGTCATTAGGGTAGGTACCACTGCAAGATCGATTCTCTTGCCCAACAACAGTGTAAATTCTCTGGTGAGTTCCGGTTTGAAGGACATTGTAGAGGACCAGAGTAGCTACTGGACATATTGAGACTTAACATCTTATGTCTTAGAATGGCAAGTGCAGTGAAATGCTAAGCATTGCTTTGTTATTCATGGTGTTGTTTAGTTTTGCTACTTTCCATGAGCAGTTATGTCGCTTACCATCAAGCGAATGGCATGTTCCTTGCCATTTATGCTATTAAAAAACTGCTCTACACTTGTTATTAGACGTCATTGTATCATGCCATAAATTAACTCCTGCAAATAATCATTTTTTTTATTTTACTCCAGGGAAAATTATAAGTGCATTAAACGATATATTAAAGATAAAAGTCGGGCCCACGCTGCTGCCTTTTATTTTTGCTGAGTAAAATATCAGACGTTTATTGAAACAGGAAATGTCGATATTATCCCGAAGGCTATATTGGAAATAAACAACAGCGTGATAATTAAACAATAAGATATATTTTTGGAAAAGAGAAAACTTAATCAAGTAACATTAAAATGTATATTTTTTACGAAACGTAATGAAATGAAACATTAATTTATATATTCAGATTAAGTATAGTAGTAACTTATTAAGTAGTTTCAATAAAAACTAAAATTTATACCTCCTTCAAGACCTCAATATAATATTTAAAAAAAATTGATTATGACGACTCCTTTTGCATGCAGAAAACTCGCATCTCTAACATAATTTACGATAACACTATAGGGATCATTTTAATTACACTATTCCTGTGTCATCCCATTACGTCCTACTGCACGGGTCTCCTCTACAATCAAGAGTACGATTGAGAATGGGTAGGCCATATATTCCACCACGCCAGCCTAATGCAGGTTGGTGACTTAGAATTAGAATTATTAAAACGTTGGTTGTAACAATTATTTACTTGGGTCCAAGTCAATTTAATTTCTTGTAGTTAACATCGCCTTCGATCACACAAAAATAAAATATGAAATGAAAAATGAATTTAAAACAGAAAATTAAATAATGCGTTTTAAGCATAAAGGAAAAAATGTGTATCAGCCCATATACGTCCCACTGCAGGGCACGGGCCTCCTCTACAATCGACAATACGATTGAGAGTGGTTAGGCCATATAGTCCACCACGCTGGCCTAGTGCGTGTTGGCGGACTTAATTTTTTATAAATTGTTATGGTATGCAGGTTTCCTCACGATGTTTTCCTTCACCGTTTTAGTGCGTGGTGATTGACTATCAATACACACATGACTCCGAAAAGTCAGAGGTGTGCCCTGGGATTCGAACCCGCGACCACCGTGAACATGTTGGCAGTCGCGTCTAGTCCGTTTACCAACAGGCCACCACGCACACGCACGCAATGGGAAATATGACATTCGGAAATGCAACATGAAATAAAATGTTTTTTAAACATTGTAATCAGAAATTGTATAAAAGGATGTAAAAGTTTTTAATGGAAATGTTATTGGTTTATCTCAGGTAACATGTATAATATATTACTAGGAACGGCAGAATGTGCAGTGTTGTAGACAATTGCTGGAAACCCCTACTTTTTATTGTATTGCTTGGGCAACAAGATATTATATTTATATCTAATATTTTTTAGATTTATGCGAATGTTACACCTTTGAAATAAATCTGTTATTGATGGATTTTATCGCGGACTTAAGTTCTAAATTTCTTAACTTCTCGACGTTTGGACTACACAGCTTTCGTAGTGTCCACCCCGTGACCACAATCAAATCCGCGATAAAATCCGTAACTAATAGTTGTATCGCGACATATTAATATTTATTCCACGATTTTATTTAGCTTGCCCTGTTTTCTGTTTCATTGGGTCAGTTATTGAAGATCTCAATTATGATACACACCTATAGTTTTGATGGCAATTCAATTTGATACATTTAGTATCACTGTAATCCAAGAAGGCCGTCGCAACAAGATGGATTACATATTTGTAGGGCCTTGTTATTTGATACAGATGGAAATATCTATACTTTAGGTCTCCAGCAATATCATTTGAGTCCCAAACAGTCGCAGCAATTCGTTAGCTGTTGCTTCATATTTTATTTCTATGTAATAGTGATATAATCTTGTTCGAACCCTTTCGGGCTAGCTTTAGCGACCTACACCAAAACTACAAAATATACGTAGTGTTCTAAGAACTTCTCTACCAAAGAATATTACTAAGAACCGCGCAGCTAAGCTGGTCAGCATTCAATTTACAATATAAAACGAACTAAAACGTTCAATAGTCGTTGCATTGCCAATTTACAATCGAGAACACATAGTAAAAGCAATGTTTATCACCAAGTGGTGCGGTGTGGCGCAACCGGCCTCCTACCGCCTCATACAAGGATTTAGCTTATCTCCTGCAGCAATTTCGCTCGAATACCTATAGTAACAAAGTGTTAAAACAGCGCCATTTTTATAAGAGATTGTTGCATAGCAATTTTGATGCGGAAACTCTTTTGTATTACGATATGTCTGGGATGGGATGCCTTGTTTGTTTTTTAAACGTTGCATTTAAGGTTTATTTTTAAACATAGTATTTTGTTAAGATTTCAGAATTGAGGACATTAGTAAACAAAGGGTCTGTAAGATGCAACGATGTATTTCGGTCACGTACTTAGTTTGCTATTTATAATATCAGATCACGTGGTTCGTATAGTAAAATTAAATTTGACATCACGCGATGTTATGATGTTATTTTGAACAAAAATAATTATGAATAAAATCACGACTTCAGTTGCATTAATAACTGGAGGAAATAAATGTATTAAATTATGTATTTTACATAGGTATGTATGTACATACCTATAGTCATAACATTTCTTATGTATGGACTTAAGAAATGTTCTGACTTGATTTTTTCGTAGACACTAGAGCCTTATTAATAATCTCGGATGAGCGAGGGATTAACGAAAGTCCAAAGCTTTAGAATAGACTTGATTATTTTGATTAGTGAGGTATTCACGATTTTATTCATAAACACGGATTTACTTCGGCCTAACATGCCAAACCTATATCCTGTTATGGCAACCCACTTACTTTAAAAGTAAAAAGAATAAACAGAATAATTGGGTCAATTCCAACGCCTCGAGCTAAAGTTAATCTCTCGCTCATCCGAGTTTATAAATAAGACCCTAAAGGCTAACTCACTCTGTGAATACATCACAAAAATATGTATACAGAGTATATCAAGACTGCTACTGAAAACGAAGCTGGTTAATAGTTTTAAAGACTGCAGACAGAATGCAACTAAAAATTTTGCATGAAAACGTGACGATTATTTTGTAACTTTTTGAAATATATTCATGTTTGGGTTTACCATACATAGTTGTTGCTAAAATATATTTTTAAATATTCATCCCTTGCGAACCATAGCTTCCCTACAAAAAATAAGAGTGTACACAATTATTTTAGGAAAAACTCTACGTTTAGCACACAAATTAGGTGATCGGAAAACAATAAAAAAAACGTTGCCCTCTTTTTTGCAATATTTTTAGTTTCATTGTGTATAAAGTCACTAAAACTACTACCCGGCTGCGTTTTTGGTAGCAATCTTACTATACCCTGTGGGCCTTATTAATAAACTCGGATGAGCGAGGGATTAAATTTTAGCCAAAACCTTTAAAATTGACTAATTCATAGTGACCGTTCCTTTTACTTTTAAAATCAGTGGATTGCCATAACAGGATTATCATGTCAGGCTGAAGTCATTACTATCTAGCTATTCATAATAATCGATTGAATTTTCTAGCCCAATGCCTAAAGTTAATCCTTCGCTCATCCGAGTTTATTAATGAGGCCGTGTATGTACACATTGCGGCATTTAACTAACAGACCAACATCTCAAATCTTGTTGTTGGTTCTCCAGTCCTTATTGAAAACAAACACAAAGGTTTCCCATCTGCAAATATCCAATAACCAATATAAAATAGTTAGTGGTGCTTTAATCAACGCTAGATACTGCCAAATAGTAATAGAAAAGCGATATTCAAAAGCCAAGGCAGTTTTTACATTCAATGGTTTTCAATTTGCGGAATTAGAGCAACGTTTGCCTTTGCGTTCGTTGAGATTTCACCGGTATTTGAAAATGGAATAGAAGGATGCTTATAGCACCAGACTGTAGACTGTAGAATACTTATGATACTGGAAAGAACATTTGTTTTGTAGATTCTATAACTGGTGGTATTATATTAGGATCATTCCTGAAAGTGGCCAATTTACATGGTGGTAACTTTTTGGATGATAGAACATTTTCCCTCAATACTCGAATCCCCAATCAAATCATTAAGATATTATACTAGAGGGGACACTGCAAAATATTTGTAACAACAATGAAAGGTACCGTATCACGTCTTCTATTTCTGTCTCTGTCACGCCTACATAGTAAAATAATCATCCCTCTCGCTTCACTGGGTTCACGTATACGGAAATTTTGTACCAGCACAATGCGCAGAAATTTAGCTCCCAGTGTCTGTTCTAGTATAATACCTCAATGAATTAAATAAATTAATTTATAAATCAAGAACCACGAGCCAAAATATAAAAATCAGTACGAACTCCTAAAAGTAAAGCTGGCCATTTAACGACCTTGAAAGATAAAAGAACATGAAAGTAAACATCGAAATTATCTAGTGACTTCACCAAGCGGCCTAGTAAAGGGAGGCTGTTAATTAAAATTAAAATAACCCATAAATAACACCTTAAACGGCTCGGCGCGGCGACTTGGGCGCGAGACTAGGCGCCCATCCACCAATATTATAACGTGATTTATGTTTACTGATATTGGACAATTGCCATTTTAGTGAATGGAATAATTTATGGTATTCTGTATTGAGTAGCTTGGAAATAGGAATATGATAGTGTGGGATCTAGGGGTTACTCATTCCTCGAGAATTCTCGTACGTCGTAACCACAGTTTAAGTTCGGAGTGAATATTGTTTCATAGAAAACAGTATTGATTTTTAAAAATGGAATACTTAGAATTTATACGTGATGGTCGATCGTCCGAATATTCGCATATATAGTGTCGGATTAAAGAGTAGCCCTTGAACTATATCGACTAGCATGGAAATAGGTATAGGGAATATGGATGGAAGTCGGGGAAATTAAACTATTGAATATCATCGCCGGAAAGGTCCCATAAATGAGTATGGTTAAGGTTAATAATAGCAGCCACCCATTGAGGTGTGTATAGGTTTAAATATTAAGAATTAAATCTGTGCGAAAATATTAGTTCAATAGATTTTTGAGTCTGTTATAAAAGCAATGGCTTATTAGTGTGAATATTTTCAGTATAAAAATAATATCAAACTAAAATAGCATATTACAATTTGATGGCATTAAATCAAATAATTTTGTTCATCAATGTCTTAATAATTTTAATGGTGCTGTAATATTAATACTATCAACAAGATAATTATCATTAAAACACACCAAGCGAAACGTGGGTGTGCTGGTGCTCTGCTTACCTCTTTTGGTAAAAAGACATGAGGTTATATATAATCATACACACATACATATGTATGTTTGTATGATTTATTTATTTAAAGAATTGTATATTGAAAGTATACAGGCGGACTTAATATCTGAGGTATTCTCTTCACAACCTTACGGTTGTGAAGATGTGATGCATAGCAGGTGTAAAAAAATTATAATATATATAATAATACATATAAAATGATAATAATAACATACATAAACATAGATATGATATATAAATAACCCATAACTGCCGTTTGTTACACACATAAAAGCGCTTTGTGTTAATATGTCTGTTAATTTGTGTGGTGTACAATAAAGTATTTATGAATAAAAATAAATATAAATTCATTAAAATCATCATACATGTATCATGTAACTTATATAAATGTTATTTTATACTCACATGCATCCATACACAGTATTTTTAAATTAAATAGAACCAAACTGTAGAATGTGAGCTCACATTGCCACTAGATTTTTATCAGGCGCCGTGACCTACATCGAATATTATGTTCCGATCTCAACATTAACATTTATATCTGAATTTTTACTACCGAATATTCGAATATGATTCCATAGATACGAATGCGACAAACTGTTTTGATCTAGACCACGAAACTCACGAAGATTTATCCTTTTTTAGATAAGTAATAGATTTTAGACCTTAGGTAGTAGTCGTCGTCTTGGTTTACATTTTACAATAACGTTCGATTGGTTTAAAGAAATCGTTTTTATTAGTTTTAATCAGATCAAGTTTTTTTTAGTAGGGTTTTTCTAATATTCTGAAGCTCATTTGAAAAATTAATAAAGATGTATTGTATATTATCACTTGAGGATTTACAAAAACACTTATTGTACATGGACGCATATTGCAAAAAAAGAGACAGAGAGCAAAGAGAAAAACAAACTGTAGTAACAATAAACAAGTGACTGTTGCACTCTATGGTACACATCAAAAAGGCGCTAAATTTAAAAATTTAACACGTATCTTAGAAATACACTCCGTTAAAAGTGAAAAGTTATTGTTTTATGACCTTTTGGAAGAGATAATCAAATTAAGTGAAATGAAATTGGTTTATTGATCATGTAGGCAATTAAATAGCTCGTATGACGAATTCAATACATAGTACTTATTCTATAGTTACAAAATAATTGATTATATTTTTATATAAATTAAATTTATTGAGATTAAATTTTAATAAAACCTAGATGAAAATGATTTTTAAAACATAATTTTCTGTCACAATTTCAACATTAATTATTGACCCTACGTTTATACCACAGAATATTTGAAATTTATACCTACGACTGCAATTGAGTGGTAGACAACATAAGAATATACTACATCCATTATTTCTTTTATAATTTTATTTATTTTATTTTTTATTGGGTAATTACGTAAACACGTTGAGTGCGTGGTGGCCTGTGAGTTCGTGGTGGCCTGTTGATAAGAGGACTAGACGCGGCTGCCAACATGTTCACGGTGGCCGCGGGTTCGAATCCCAGGGCACACCTCTGACTTTTCGGAGTCATGTGTGTATTGATAGTCAATCACCACGCACTAAAACGGTGAAGGAATACATCGTGAGGAAACCTGCATACCATAGCGATTTATAAAATTTCTATGGTATGTAAGTCCGCCAACCCGCACTAGGCCAGCGTGGTGGACTATATGGCCTAACCACTCTCAATCGTACTCTCGATTGTAGAGGAGGCCTGTGCCCTGCAGTGGGACGTATATGGGCTGATACAGTAAAAAAATTACGTAAACAGCTTCTACACCTACGCCCATTCAATTACCAATCTTTTAAATATACTAGGTATATCGAGATTGCAATCGAAAACGAACCAGATAGTTTTCGTACCTGCAGACACAATACAACTAAACATTTTGTGATGTTTTAAATTTCATTATTATTTCAGGAAAAACTATGTTTTTACCACACAAATATCCATCCATCCATCCATCAGCCAAAGGAAGTCTACTGCTGAACATAGGCCTCCCCCAATGATTTCCACAGAGACCTGTTGGAGGCAGCCTGCATCCAGCGACGTCCCGCGACCTTTACCAGGTCGTCGGACCATCTTGTGGGTGGACGTCCTACGCTGCGCTTTCCGCTACGTGGCCGCCATTCGAGCACTTTCCGACCCCATCGGTCATCAGAACTCCGCGCTATGTGCCCTGCCCATTGCCACTTCAACTTGCTAATCTGGTGGGCTATGTCGGTTATTTTAGTTCTCCTACGGATCTCCTCATTTCTGATTCGATCTCGTAGGGAAACCCCGAGCATAGCCCTCTCCATAGCTCGTTGAGTGACTTTGAGCTTCCTAATAAGGCCCATAATGAGTGGCCATGTCTCGGTGCCGTAAGTCATCACTGGCACAATACACAACTATCGAGGACTTTCGATTTAAGGCACTCCTTCCCGAGCGCTGCCCAACCGAGTTGGGTTCGACGATTGAACTCTCTCTCGAAGTTGGACCTGCCTAACCGGACCACTTGTCCTAAATAGACATATTCGTCAACAACTTCAAGAGTCGAGCCCCCAACACCGATGGGGGTGGGCACAACATGGACATTCGACATGATCTTCGTTTTGTCGATGTTCATTTTAAGACCCACCTGTTGGGAGACTCGATTGAGGTCTTCGAGCATAGTGCTAAAGTCTTCCAGCGATTCTGCCAAGACTACAATATCGTCGGCAAACCGAAGGTGAGTGATATACTCGCCGTTGATGTTGATGCCGAATCCTCACTGCAAGAGTTTGAAGGAATTTTCCAGCGCGGTAGTGAACAGTTTCGGAGATATGACATCTCCCTGTCTCACGCCTCTCTGTAGTGGAATAGCCTTTGTGCTCTGATCTTGTACTCGGACCGACATGGTGGCGTTGTTGTATATACAGTTCAACACTTCTATGTACCGAAAGTCGATATGGCACCGCTGGAGAGACTGTAGCACAGCTCAAGTCCCGATCGAATCAAAGGCTTTCTCATAGTCCACAAACGCTAAACAAAGCGGCAAGTTATACTGCTCGGTTTTTTGTAAAACTTGCCGAAGCGTATGGATATGGTCTATGGTACTAAATCCTTTTCGGAAACCGGCTTGTTCGGGAGGCTGGAAGTCATCAAACCTGCGTTCGAGACGATTTGTGATGACCCTCGAAAACAACTTATAGACATGGCTCAGAAGCGAGATGGGCATGTAGTTCTTCAGAAAAGTGTTATCACCTTTTTTGAAGAACAAGACCACCACGCTCCTGCTCCATACCTCCGGCGTTAAGCCCTCGAGAAGGACAAAATTGAAGAGCCTCTGAAGGACCTTCAGTATTGGCGTTCCGCCCGCTTTCAGAAGCTCTGAAGTGATTCCGTCCTCGCCCAGCGCCTTGTTGTTTTTAAGTTGCTTCAGGGCCATCTCAATCTCACACAGGTTGATGCCTGGGATATCATCGCTAAAGTGTCGGATCAACTCGGCTCTCGGGTCTTCGGCCGAGCTAACAGCAGGTTGGGCAACCGAGGTATAAAGCTGTCCGTAGAACCTCTCGATCTCCCTATTAAGGGGCCGCGTGGTATCGACGAGGACAGAGGTATTAACCTCTGCCCTCGTCGATACCACGCGGCCGTCGTCCATCTTCAGCCTAGACAACTGGCTTTGCCCAATAGATAAGTCTCTTGCAAACACTTTGGAGCCTCCGTTCCGCTCAATTGTCTCCTTAATGCTCACAGTATTGTGAGCACGGACATCGTGTCGCAAGGACTTCCAGATCTGTCTATTGAGCCGCCGATATGCTTCGGCGTCGTCGGAAGACTGCAGCGTTAAAGATCGACGTTCGGCCATGAGGTCAAGAGTGTGGATCGAGAGTTTTTGTGGTCCATCTCTACGGTGAGGTCTAAAATACTTAGTTCCCACCGTATGGACAGCTTCTACCAAACCGCTGTTTAGCTCGTCCACTGCAAGGTTTTCTTCTAGAAAATCAAAGCGATTTGTAAGCTCGAGTTGAAAGCTCTCGGGGTTTTGGATATGTTCGCGAGTAGGTCAGAGCATAGATTTCATCAAGCGACGCCTTTCCGATTGGACATTGATATTCAGTGTGCCCCTAACCATTCGGTGATCACTGCCGGTTTTCACCCTGTTGATCACAGAGACATCTCTGAATATCCGTCTATTCGTTGTCAAGATGAAATCTATTTCGTTTCTCTTAGAACCGTCAGGACTCAGCCAGGTCCATTTCCTGTGAGGCGGCTTCTGGCTTCACACAAATATGTTGATAGGAAAAAAAGAAACAAATTTCACGTTTTATTGCTACATTTTTAGTAGCATTGTGTCTGAAGTCACTAAAATTACCACCTGGCTTAGTTTTCGGCCTTAGTCTGGATATACCCTCTATACAGGGTATATCAAGACTGCTACCGAAAACGAAGCCGGGTAGTAGTTTAAGCGACTTCAGACACAATGCAACAGAAAAAGTTGCAAAAAAAAGCGACAATTTTTTTTTTGTTATTTTTTTCCTATGGCCATATTTGGGTGGTAAATACATTTTTTCCTAAAATAATAGTATATACCCTTTTATTTATGAATACTCTAAGGTATAAAAGTGTTTAAATTATTATTTTAGCAAAAACTGTGGATTTACCACCCAAAAATGACGATATTTAAAAAATCATAAAAAAAAATTGTCACGTTTCTAGGCGAAATTTTTAATTGCATTGTGTTTGTAGCCACTAAAACTACCACCCGGCTTCGTTTTCGGTAGCAGTCTTGAGATACCCGGTATATTATATTTTTTGAAATTCCACTAATGCACCATTTGATATTTAAGTAAAATCCCTGTATTTATCACCCAAATACGTCAAGAGGAAAAAAAATACAAAAAAATCGTCGCGTTTTATTGCAACATTTTTAGTGACATTGTATCTGAAGTCACTAAATACCACCTGGCTTCGTTTTCGCAGTCAGGATATCCATCCATCCATCAGCCAAAGGAAGTCCACTGCTGAACATAGGCCTCCCCCAATGATTTCCACAGTGATCTGTTGGAGGCAGCCTGCATCCAGTGACGTCCCGCGACCTTTACCAGGTCGTCTGACCACCTGGTGGGTGGACGTCCTACGCTGCGCTTTCCGCTACGTGGCCTCCACTCGAGGACTTTTTGACCCCATCGGCTATTAGTTCTCCGCGCTATGGGCCCCGCCTATTGCCACTTCAACTTACTAATCCTCTGGGGTAGGTCGGTTATTTTAGTTCTCCTCATTTTTGATTCGATCTCGTAGGGAAACCCCGAGCATAGCCCTCTCCATAGCTCGTTGAGTGACTTTGAGCTTCCTAATAAGGCCCATAATGAGTGGCCATGTCTCGGTGCCGTAAGTCATCACTGGCACAATACACAACTATCGAGGACTTTCGATTTAAGGCACTCCTTCCCGAGCGCTGCCCAACCGAGTTGGGTTCGACGATTGAACTCTCTCTCGAAGTTGGACCTGCCTAACCGGACCACTTGTCCTAAATAGACATATTCGTCAACAACTTCAAGAGTCGAGCCCCCAACACCGATGGGGGTGGGCACAACATGGACATTCGACATGATCTTCGTTTTGTCGATGTTCATTTTAAGACCCACCTGTTGGGAGACTCGATTGAGGTCTTTGAGCATAGTGCTAAGGTCTTCCAGTGATTCTGCCAAGACTACAATATCGTCGGCAAGCCGAAGGCGAGTAATATACTCACCGTTGATGTTGATGCCGAATCCTTTCCACTGCAAGAGCTTGATGGCGTTTTCCAGCGCGGCATATATCCTGTCATATCGCAGTCGGGATATACCCTGTATATATTTTTCAATTCTACTAAAGCACTATTTGATCTAAGTGCGTGGGCGACTACGTCCGCCGCTCTCCGACCGAGGCACCGGGGTACGTCTACAGAATTAATTTTCTGTGTCACCGCCTGCCATAATTGCGAGTTTTGCACTAACCGATATAAGTTGCTTTCTGTCTTACACAAATGCTACATTACTTAACCTTGCGTCTGATCGATATATTACTAAGCATATGAGCGAGGAGTGACTAGATAGACGGGGAATTTGTGTGTAAAAATCTGTTTATATTTGCATCGATATTTTGGAGTTAATTATGAGGATATCAATAATCCAGTCAACCTGACAGCCTCCGTGGCGCAGACGGTTAGACGCCGCCTGTGAAACGAGGGGCCACGAGCTCGATCCCCGCACCGAGGGAAATGTTGGTGCGGCCCACAAATATTTCTTTCGGGTCTGGGTGTTTGTGAGACCGAAAAGTCTTTTGTAGTTCCTGATACCCACGACACATGACTCGATCTTAGTGTGGGGTCAGGACTATGTATGTGACTGCTGGATATTATTTATTTAATTACTTTTAATTATAATAGTCAAGCACATATACGTCACACGGCATGACACAAGCCTCCTCTACAATTGAGAATTCGATAGAGAAAGGTTAGGTCATTATCTACCATGCTGGTCTAATTGGATTGGATTAATTATTTTGCATTTATATTTGCCGAAAAACCCATATTAAAATTACAGAATAATTAATCCAACATAATTTTATATCCAGTGTATTTTTAATATTGATATGATAGTAACTAACAAGGACTAAATAAATTAACCAACTTGGTATTACATGGATCTCACAACTTTTTGCGGTAGAAAAACTGAGCTGTGAGACTTGGATTTTTTTACAGGATGTTTTTGATGGGATTCATATATAAGATTTCATCCCATCATTGCCTTTTTATGCAATGCCTTAGTTCACTTCTCAGAATATCTCAATTTTTTATAAAATTGACTTAATTAATTACAACATTGGCCTATCAGTCTACTTATCTAACTTACGGCCTTATTCTTATTCAGTCATAGAACCTATTTAGCTGTAGAATGTTTAATCTTCTTCGCTCAAACTGAATTCAAAACTCGTGCAAAAAGGACAGCACATTAGATATTTAAAATAGGTTTTAGTACTGTTTATGAAGCAGGCTTTTAAAAATGACCAAGTTATTAACATTCACCTGTAGTCACTTTTACTATTACTGACCCAATAAATATCTAAATCCCATAGAAGCCTCACACCGTCACAGGGGAAAGAATAAATCACGTAACTGAACATCGGCGCTGGTCACTTGGGAAAAACACCATAAGGTGGCCGTGAGAAGCGAATTTATGGCGACTATTTATGTTTGCAATATGTGACCTTCGCTACTTGTGGGAAAAATATGTTTACTAGATTTGTTAGAGTAATTTGCTGATTAATTTAAATGGGACATAGCATTCTCGTAAATAACGTATTCTGTGTCAGCCCATCTACGTCCCATAGCAGGGTACGGGCCTCCTTTACAATAGGGAGTAAGATTGTGAGGGTTCAGGCCATATAATTCACGATGCTGGCCTAGTGTGGGTTGGAGGTTTTTTTTTAAATATCATATACGTTTTTCCGAATCGCTGTGGTATGCAGGTTTCCTCGCAATGTTTTCCTTCACTGTGGCTATACACACGTAACTCCTAAAAGACAAAGGTGTGGCCTTGGAATTGAACCCGCGACCACCGCAAATAAAATGGCGTCTACGTCTGGTCCGTTAGCAAGAGGCGATTATGTACCTAAATACCCTATTATTCGAACAATTCAATTGGTTTAGTTAGAATTGTTAAGATAATAATTCATTTTTATAATAATTTTGTTCTTACAATACATATCGAGCAAAATGTTTCTATTTTGATGTAAGGCTATGCCAACTGATTTCTTTTTATCAAACTACAGGGTAATTTTATGAGAAAAATTAATTTATAAATTATGAATTTAATGATACCTTACATACATAACTTATTAACTAGCGTCATAAATAATACTTTATTATATTTAATACAATATTTATTTTTGATGTACTAGATACAACAAAAGGTTTTTCATAATCTGCAATTCAGCCTCGCCAACAGAACCACTAGTATCGCGTCGAACATCAAAGGCCCCTTCTAGCCAAATTATACAAAGTTGTAATTTAATTTTGCCATTTGAAAATGATCCACATGTGACGCCATTGTAGTGTGGTCTGACGTCGGAATAGAAGCTAATTTCGTTGAATGCATTACAAAGAGCGAAGTTATCAACTACTGTGTGATTTTCGAGCGTACGTATGGAAGTGGTGTTAGATAGAAACTATTAGCGGAATTAAAATCAGCAATGACTACTATATTTTACGATTCTTTGATTTCATATGAGCACTGAATATTTCTACGTATATTTATCCCTTCTTAGGGAATAGTTATTTAATGTTGTATTGCAAATACTCTCATGAGTTTGAAAACATAACAAAACCGAACCAGTCTTTAATCTGATTAATACCGGTTTTTATGAATTGAATGTATGCCTACCAATAGCAAAATGAGTATGATTAATTGAATTTTTTATTTATTTAATTTTCCAATGAGGAATCTTGGAAATTAAATAAAACTCTACGACTTTTCATCATCTTGATATTAGTCTTTGCCATCTTAGCAAATATTTTTCCTCTATCAGTCATCATCAAGTCTATCGATTATTCAGAACACTTTCCAAATATTCAATGTCCTTTTTATATTACACACGCTCCAAAAACCGTGGGTGCCTCCAATATCAAAGTTAGGAGGTCGACAACAAATAGCTATTTATAGAGCCTGTCTTGACCGCTCGTTTCGCCTAAAAGCCCTTTGCTTTATTACCCAAGTTTATGGGACGTGGATCACAGTCCCGCCAATAGTTTTAATGAGGTACGCATGCGATGCGAACCTCTTATACTATGGCATTCAAGTTGAATTTACGGCGGACCATAATTGCATTGCTGCGGGTTAATTGCTGCTGTATTGTGCTGAATTTTCAGCAGCCATTGATTAAGTATACGGTGGATAATGCTCTTCAAAATGAGATTGGATTTTCTAATAAATGTTCTGAAATTAATTTGACGATGATGTCAATCAGGACTGTGTGAATGCAGTGGATGATTAAAATGAGAAATTCTTGGGATCCTTTGCTTATATTTTGTTAGTATCTTTCTGTATTCATTATGTTATAAATCCTACGGGAGTTGCTTTCCTACATTTTTGCTTTATGTTAACAATATTTTAGAGCGTTTATAATAAATATAAATAAATAAATAACACCCAACAGTCACATACATAGTCCTGACCCCACATTAAGATCGGGTCTTGTGTCGTGGGTATCAGGAACTACGAGAGACTTTTCGGTCTCACAAACACCCAGACCCGAGAGAAATATTTGTGATAATATCGCCGAGTTATATTTTTACATTATACTACAGTATCAAATATGCTTCTATTCGAATTTTTCACTTTACAACTAGCACTTTATAACCTTGACTAACAAATCTTACATCTTCAATCACATTACCGTTGCACCACACATTTCTATTACCGTGTGCAAACCAATCTTCCAAATTCACACCATTAAAATCGGCTTCAAAAGATGCTCGGGCCTGCACTAATATCGATTGCGATGCACAGCTGCAGCACGGTGTCAGTATACGAGCGTATATGAGCTTGCAACTATCGATTAAACACTTGGCGTGGATTTACAACCACACCGGTATTGCCATGTTTTCATTTTAATTTATTGTCTCAGTTCTTGGTTAGATAGTTTGATAGAGAGCTTATTTTGGGTGTTAGATGAGTTGGGTTTTGTTTGTTGTCAGGAATGTTTATCTTTTACTGCATACTCATGAAGTTCATTGTCGAATTATGGAAATTCATGACAATATATTGAAAGCAGCGTTTACAAATTTCCTGCAACTTTATTACAGTGTGTGTGCTTATTGGTGAATGGTCTATACTAGAAATCTCATTGATCCTATCTGCTGTTTGTGGGACTTGCCCTGATCACTATCAATCTAACTTGATAATCCATTAAAAAAATCAGTTGTGATTCGTATAGGTCTTTTAGCTCGTAGACTTACCTTGAGTTTTTTTGTAACACAAATATGATATTTTATAGTCAATTATTTATCCAAAGTAGAATAGTCAGTAGCAAGTATTATTAGTAGATTCTCACACCTAAACATAACATCATAGTCAGAGGAATGTGCCTCGTTTTCAAAGCCCCGAATACTTTGTCAATGTATTCCATTCTCGACTAATTATCAATCACTATACTCCACATTCTTCTTTTTCTTTGTTTTTTAACAGAGTAGTCGTCGTTGTCATTTCAGGTGTCAGTAGCAAGCTTCGCAGCACGCTGCCACTCTTTTCTGTTAGTTGCCATGCAGCGAGTCATTTACTGTCGCTTTTATCTGGTCAGTTCACTTCATTGCCGATCATCCTCGGCTATAGTTTATACGTATCGCTTACCATCAGGCGAACGGCATACTCGTCTCGCCATTAACTGCAATAAAAACAAAAAACCTACCCAGGCATATGAGAGACCGACCACCACTAAATATATATCCTTTATCAGTTACTCATATAGATAACAAATAGTTGGCCATTCACTATCTCAGTCTCCAGTATTATCCTAGTGTGAACAAGCTCTGGAGCTCAATTTGCAACACACACGCGCTCATCGCCAACGAAGCGAGAAACACCGTTTACATTTCACTGTTATTATAATACACTAGCGCTTGCCACGGTTTTGCATAGCTTTTCAAGTTTATTAAAGCGTTGTATTGTTTCATTTAGTTTCATTAGAAACGTGAATTGTATGTTTTTAATGATGATATCGAGGGGCAACTATTTATTTCTACTGCAAAGTTTATTATTATGTTATGAAATGTCGCACACTGGGCAGGACAATTGATGCCAAATGAAACGGTAGGAGAAATGGCACTAGTGGGTTAAATTAAAACACCCAGAAGCAACATACTTAGTTTGTATCCCAAAGCTTAACTCATAGGTACCAGAAACTTTGCTAGACTTTTCAACCTCATATACAACTATACTCGAAATAAATACCTGTTGATCTCATCAATGTTAGACTCAGTGGGAGGATTGAATCCGTGACCTGGTTTTCCACAACCTGCGTAACCTTCCTAACAAATTATGTCACAATTGCTGTTATATAAATTCTTGCGAGGAATAACCCAATAGAATGCCAGTGCATACCACGAAGTTCATGGATCAGTCGTTTACAGTCCAAGCTGTTCGACTGTGGAATGCACTACCTGTTAAAGTGAGGCAGGCTCAAACACTAACTGCATTCAAAAAAATGGTCAAAGATCACTCACTACCTTTCTCTCTGAACAGCCAAAATGAAAAGTATAATTCCTTGCATTTGAACCTAAAAGTAATTTATAGTATATTTATTTATGTATGTATATATATCTGTAGAAATATATATATATATATTTGTTTTTCGAGACTATATTTATATTATTATTATTTTTCGAGACTGCCCTCTCATCTTTTCTTTTTTTTGTAAGAAATCGCCTAGAGCGATAAGACCGCCATCTGTACTTTTTTTTTCATTTGTAATATATTTAAGTGTTAATCCTTTTTTTTGCAGTTAAGAATAAAATAAATAAATAAATAAACCCAGTAATAAGAATTTATACCATGAACCACTCTTGAAGTTTGAAAAGACAACAGTAAAACTAATGAGTAATTAACAACAAACGGCACAGCTGTGGGAATACGCCACGCACATTCCCTAATGAGCAAAAATATAAAATTTGCTGAAACTTACTTCTCTAATTTCAATACTAATTTTAGCCTATTTTCGGAGATAATGTGACTTCTTAATTATTTTTTCCATAGCTTTTTGATCTTTCAAGCCATTCAAATGGAAAAAAAACCTTAGGTGTTGCAGCCAGTTCTCATATTACAGTCATATTTGTGCTTTATAAAAAGGTTTGTCTCGTATACTATTTAGTATATGTGAAACCAAGTTAAATTGACCAAATAGAGAACAAAAAAAAAAAAAAAATTCTAATCAATTTTGCTGCCTTTCTTTCATTTATAAATGCAAAAATGGAGTCAGAATTTTTGTTTTTTGCTAACCGGTGTGGATGATATTACAAATCAAAATAAATTGAAAAATATAGCATTAATACATTTTTAGGATGGGAACGCAGGTTTCAACAAACAAAAGAGGGGAGTATATCACAGTTGAAGGCCTCAGTTCCATGATTTATAGTTGGGACCCCAACGGGTGCTTTGTACAGCCGTTTCATTTGGCATTCTTACAAGGGTTTTCTTTGTAAAATTTGCGAATATTACCGTATATTTCGGGTCGCTTGGCAAGGTTTACGTTTAAGCTTGGATTCACGTAATTGGGAGGTCAAGGGCTTCAAGTGGGCAATTTTTGCGTATTGAACATTTGATTTCATACTGTGTATTTTTTTGTTCATTCAGCAATGTGTGTAGGAAAATTTTTATAATTTTTGTGGCTGCTCTGTACAAGGACTTTTTTTAAGAGAATAAGGAATGGGAAACATATAGTCAGTTCATATAAAAGCCTATTCGTGATGGAATTCGAACCTCTGTGCAAAAGTTAGAGTACGTAGACATAGTTTTTCTATTATAGATTTAAATTTAAGTAACCAAACATAGTGCTGGTTTCTAATTATGGATTCGATAGTCTTAATACAATTTAAATAGAGTAGCCAACACCAAGAGACTGCCATCTTTAGCCGGTCGCAACAATTAGCCCATGTGACCATATAATAACAATTATAATACACCATATTCAGTGGTTGCTAAACAGATGCAAATGCCCTGCCACCAACTTTGCTGTATCAAAATTATATTGTACACGCTAGTTCGAACCAGTGACAGCTAGAGAAGTACTCCCAGCAACTTCGACAACTTGACCCACTTTCAGTTTTGATTATAGTTTCAAGACAGATGGCAGCACTACCCCGGTACACAATATTGGAAATTACAATTCCGAGCATTATGTAAAATTTAAATTGAGTTCCTTTACTCGCTCGTTTTGTATGCAAACACAGTTTGTTGAAAAAATATAGCGTGCTATGCCAAATAATTGGTTAAAATGCGGAGATATTTTCTTTTGTCATGAAAATAGTGCTATTATCGTTTGATGTTTGGAATAATGAATAAGTTTGGCTATTATGTCCGCATATTTGTAATTCAACTTAGTAATGCTTTGGATAGCACTTGGGTGAGTTTTAATAAAGATCTATAAATATATGTCCTAACATAACCGTTAGACATCATGATAGTTAGACATCTTTGGCGCAGTTGGTAAGACGCCGGCTGTGAAACATGAAGACGCGGGTTAGATCCCCGCACCGAGATAAATATTAAAGTGATCCACAGGTATTTGTTCCGGTTCTGGGTGTTTGTGAGACTGAAAAGTCTCTCGTAGTTCCTGATACAGAGTCTGAGCCTGAGTCAGAACTATGTTTGTGACTGTTGGGTGTACTAATAAATTGATTTGAAATAAACTTAGTATAACATGTATGTATAATGTGTATGTATAACACTTGGGCGAGTTTCACTAAAGAGTTGTAAAACAGCGATGTCCTATTATAATAATTATTTTTATATCATATCCATCCCGCATTAATCATGGTTCTCTTCCATCTTTGAATACATCTATCGGTTTATATTTGGTAACATTTGAAAATTCAAATCAGTTTCAAAACTTAAATAAGTTTCAAAGACAAAAAAGAAACATTTTACAAAAACCTGGTAAAAATCATTATCAACCATCAAAATTTTAACATAAAACCTTAAACCAACTAAGCCATGAAAGCTCGTAAAAAAACTACAACTTTCACAAACCAGTAAATGTAGAGAATATTTTTGCCTGAATTTCATGTAGAGCCAATTTCCTAGCGGTCCAATCCCGACATCACTGTCGACTTTAAATCCCACGTGTTGAATTTATTCAGTCCTTCCCCAGCTCTATGTATCTCTACCCAACTCTCCGTCGGCAAACATGTACTGCAGGTATATCCCGTGCTAAAAGGACAGGTAGAGCCGTCTCTACATAGAGTGATCGTTTTGCATAAATAAACAAACGTACGTCCAAATATTTTAGGGTTTATAGTGGAGTCTTTAGGGATACATTTAAAGAGGTACTAAATTGAATCACTCACCCGCTATACATAATTTGTTTTATAAATTTACTGACAAAACAGAAAGTAAAAGCTGACTGAAAGTACTAAGTCATTTAGAGTCTTGTTACTTCATGTTTTACGGTTCGTAAACGTTTACTATGGTTGTAAATCTTTGCTAATTACAAGGTAGGATTGTATGTCGAATACGTTTACGGCAAAGGAATAAATATAGAACTGGTAATGACTGTGATATGTAATGCAAAATAATTAGATATTTTAATTAAATTTGTAATTTAAAGTATTTATTATATCATAGTTCTTAATTTATATTAAATCCTACGATCAATCAATGTGTATCAATCGTACTCTCGATTGTAGAGGAGACCTGTGCCCTGCAGTAGGAAGTATGTGGTCTGATACAGAATACAGAATTTATATTAGATATAATGGAAAACCAATTTGATTAATCACAATTTTAGACCAAACTTCAAACACATAATCTTAAAATACACCGTAAAAACTCACGCGGCCTCTCACTTCGGAATGAAAATGAGGAAAATCACGCTAAAATTCAGCTCTAAAAATTTGTTCGCAGTCGAAGCACCTCTAATCTTATTAACGCAGGACGACCACTTTGTCTCAATAAATGAGCCTACGTCATTAGGCTAACAGCTAGTAATTTTGTACTCAATCAGAGCGATTACAGGTGCCATTGTCAGTTGAGCCTTCGTAATCAATAGTCTCATTCGATGGTATTATGGTATCTTTATAGGATGGCAATCGATTTATTTATTAAGTGAAACTTCTTTATAGATTCATGAGAGATATTTTATAACAATATTATAAAAATTGTTACGTAAGTTGTAAGTTACATTTTTCTGTGACGCGCCATATTTTTTTATCCATGACTATGAAAATAAAATCCTTGTGCTTAAACTATGTCTTATTTAGCTTCATTTAAACAATTTCTGTAAAGTTGTAATTAGTAGACCATTTTTTTCTTTAACACTTTATTATACACCATAATACAAAAGTAGACAGAATTATCTGAAAAAAGTGGTGGTCTTATTGCTTAAAGCAATTTCTGCCAGACAACCATGGGAAGGATAAACGAGAACGAATGGTAGATGCGGCAGTTCTAAGTGTATGAATAATTTAACTTATTATGTTATAAAATTTTGAAAAACCGAATGTTAATTTTTTTTTGATATTATTTCATTTTATCTCTATTATTTCAAATCAAATCAAGGTTAATTATCTTCTGAACCATCCAAAAGTTGAAATTGCGTATGCCACTATCCATTAACTAGGTATTTTTAATTTCTAGGCTGCTATTTTTAAAATTATTTGACAGCCACAGTTATTAAAAAATCCTAATTTTCTATTCACGGTTTACCACATAACACGGTTATCTTCTCAACTGACCAAAAGTTAAAAAAGCGGATTTGCATCTATCACTAAGCATTTTTAAATATACATTATTAGAGTGCCATTTCCAAACCCTTTCATAGCCAGAACTATTCAAAATCCGTTTCCATTTACAATTCATAGAATGCATTAGGTATGTAAAAATACATTCAAGTAGCGTCGGTAAAGTCAAAAGGGAAAACGTTATAAGACCCCTTTTCCTACCATCTTTAATCCAAAATACATTAAACAAACTAATCACATTTAAAATGTATGAAAATGCTTACGAAATTTAATTGGCTGCCATTCGGGCGACTGGAAAATAAAATGGCAAAAAAATTCTAAGATACGCAGGTAGAGTGTAATTTTATTCTGGCTTCTTTAATAATTCATAAGGCCCACCATTCGCAGGGTTCCGCGCATTTTCTATTTACATTTTCATACGTGAAAAGTGGCCGACGGATTGGGCGGTATGTAAAGTGAGGTTTTATCCGAATACTATTCACTATTAGCGGGATGACGAAGTTAGAAAGAAAGAAAACGCATTTATTAGTCACAGAAAGATGACGCACACACACGTTTAACATAAATTTATATAGCTAACTAACAACAAAAAGAAAATAAAAAGGAGTCTGTACGTCGCATAAATCTGACACGTAGGTGACCACTCAGCTTATTGTTGCACTGCGACGCGAGCCACAGCGCGATGCTGGTTTTCAGTGCTGGTTAGAGTAGTAAAAGCGTTTCTGGAAGTGGGTGAATGGGAATCATTGAAATTGTATGCTTTTAAAGGTATGTTCGGTGGATGTATTACTAGTGTCAGATTAAACGCAGCAAAACGTAGATGGGTTTCAAAAGACAATTGGTACCTACCAGCAAAAAGAGGGAAATTAAAATAAGTGTAAACTTTTAAAATAAAGTCATTAGTCGAAGCGTAATTAAGAAGTAGGAGATGTATGATTCTACTGCTGGTAGGTCTCTCGTATGCATGAGTTCGCCTGGGTAGGTACCACCGAAATGTCTATTCCTCCCGCCAAACAATAGTGTAAATGCACTATTGTCTGGTCATAGTGAGACTTAACATCCTATGTCTCAGAATGGCGAGCGCATTGGAAAGCTAAGTATTGCTTTGTAATCCAAGGCCTTGTCTGGTTTGGCTACTGTTCATGAGCAATCGTATCACTTACCATCAGGCGAACGGCATGCTCGTCTCGCCATTCATTGCAATATACTAAGAAAATAAGAAAAACATGGAACTTGCTTATAGATAGCTTCTAAATCATGTTTGTCACTCCATTAAAACACCAGAGTGCGTATAAAATAAAATTACAAACCTGCATTGCAAACTCGTTCATTAGATTATTATAATGGCTTGACCCTAAATGTTCATTGTCGCTCCATATTTATTATGTTACAATTTCATCCCATACATAAACTTAATCCATCCAATACATTTTGAAAGGAAGTTTTTACGATAAAGCAATTTCTGGAGAATTTTCGATCATTTGATTGCCTAACATTTACGGAAATTTACCCAATCCCTAGCAATTCACGTTTATTCAATCGAACACTTCGCATAATATTGAACCTTGAATATAATCTGTATCTGTCTGTATCAGCCCATATACGTCCCACTGCAGGGCACGGGCCTACTCTACAATCGAGAGTACGGTTGAGAGTGGTTAGGCCATATAGTCCACCACGCTGGCCTAGTGCGGGTTGGCGGACTTACATACCATAGAAATTCTTATAAATCGCTATGGTATGCAGGTTTCCTCACGATGTTTTCCTTCACCGTTTTAGTTTTAAATATAAGAATGGAAATAATTTTGATGTCTGGTCAACATTCATTGTATGATCAATGAATTTTTACTATTTTTTTATTTTAACAAGTGTAGTGTATGAAGGATATTTATTTCAGATTTTATAATAAATTATTTTTTGTCTGTCTCGATTTTTTTAATAAATTATTAATTCTCATATGATTGTGAGTTGCACATATACGTATTCTGCATTATACCGTTAGGTTTAAGCCCCACTTACACGGGGATAGTTTCTCGCCTCAAAGATACGATTATCGTACGGATGTAAATAGTTGCATCGTGTAAACAATTGTCAACACGATAATCTTATAGCGTTATGTCACGCGGTAATTGCATACGATCCTTTCTCTGAGAAACTCTCTTCTCGCAATTAGGCTATTAGTGTCTGTTTTCATTCTTGTCAAATCGAGCTGTAATTTTCACCCAGTTTTCAAACACACATAATATTATCTCTAAGCAATCCATTTCCTTCCCAATTATAACGGTCTACCTCTTCTTGGCAGGATCTAAAATATACGCGATTATCGACCTACATCCACCGCAGCAATAAAATGTCGCAAAAACACTGAAATCTTGAATTAAACATTTCTTACATTCACGGAGAAAAAACCGCCGTACATACTTATCAGGAAAGATAAGTTATTCAGCGTCCCGGTCTTACACTAAAGCCCCAGCTTTGTTGATGTACCGTATAAATATTTGAATTCTGTGTTTTTTCTATTCTATTGTAAAGTTTAAGTCAATTATTAGCTTGCTGGAGTTTCCTGCTCGCTTAAGGCTCATGTGGAATTGGATGGTAAAGAATCTTCTTGTCATTGGAAGGCAATAATAACAAAAAAAATATATATACACAATTCCTCTACATAATTATTAACTTAAATGAAACCTAAACTCAGTCTCCACCAACGTTTCTACATGTCTTTATTGCATTCCATAAGTTTCGAAAACGAAAAATTATTAATACTATTGCGATTACCATGAGTGGGTCCATGATACTTATATCTCTAAAAATAAGTGAATGATAAGGAAAAAAGGTGGGAGGAAGGGAGAATTTTTGGGCCTCGGAAAATCCCAATCGCCTGACGAAATGCAATTATAACACTTTCGCTTCACATGGTTTTTGTAAGATAATGGTACTACCAACATCGGGCAATCCTATCAATATTGCAAGGTGACTACAGTAATCTTACAAAATAGATAAATTGGATCCGGTGATAACATTAAATCGCTTTGCATCGTTTTAGTAATACTCGTGTTCCAGTAAAATATTGATTAATATGAATAAAGTATTTCATTTAGCAACATTTTACCGATTATAAATAGTTATAAATAATAAATAAGACTACCAAAAACTAAATACATTTTACTTAACTGGTGGTAGGTCTCTCATATGTGAGAGGCCATCTGGGTAGGTACCACCGCAATGTCTATTTCTCCCGTGAAACAACACTGCTTAAATGCACTGTTGTGTTTCGGATTGAAGGACATTGTAGCCAGAGCAACTACTGGACATATTGAGACTTAACATCTTATGTCTCAGGATGGCGAGCGCAGTGGAATATTGCTACTGTTCATGAGCGGTCGTATCGCTTACCATCAGGCGAACGGCTTGCTCGTCTCGCCATTCAATGCAATAAAAAAAAAAACTTAAATAATAATATAGTCAATTATTTTGTAAATATAGATTAGTTCAGTTCTTATTTTTGGCTTTTGCGTTATTACCACCCCGCAATTCTGCCAGTGTCAAGTTATATAAACAGAAAATGAAAATGAAAATTGTGGAGTCTATTTTCCAAGTCGACATAAACCTGCAACACACAGAGACGAACACATTTCTAACTATGGGTAAAAATGATAAATACATAGACAATTTAGTATAATACAAGAATATTATGTATATATATTTAATATTAATATTGTTAAATTAAATTTTGATACTATTAGTTTTAATACATTTATTTAATAAATTTATAAATGGAGTAGAAGTGAGGGTGAGAAGCGTTTTCATGCAGGTGGGACGGGGAATTTCTGGAGGGAGAATTTCATAAAAAAAATATAGATTAAGTATTATGTATTGACTTGTCATGAGAGCTATTTAATTGTCTACACGATCAATAAACCAATTTCAATTTCATTAGAATTTCCATCCCACGGCGTAATTAGGGCCTTTAAACTTTGACTACCGAGAAAATATTGTATTACATACTCCAATGAATATAAGTCTCAAAGGATTATCGTGAATGAACGTTTGCTCACTGCTACTGCACAAGTGCAACTAATATTTAAACAATCTCTAGGAGCCACATGTAATATTCTGATTGATCTACACGGCACACACGATTTAGTAAACTCAGTTCTCTTAGCATCAAAGGGATAGCTCCGTGTTTACAATAAAGTAATATCATTGGCACAAGTGATACAGAAACGGATCGCAATAATAAACACATATATTGGATTAATTTCGGATATTTTAGAGTTGAATAATATACAATTTATGTGGGTATTACAATTTGTCTTACTACATCCGGATAGAAACGAATGTTTCTGGATAAATTAAAAATAAATTCATTCAACAGTAACACACATTCTTTTCACTATTAGATACTAGTCTTGAATCGTGGGTATTAAAAGCTACGTACAACTTGAGGTTTTTAAAATACCTGCAAATATTTATGCAATAAAAATATCTTGTTAAGAGAATTACAGAAGACGTAATAAAAATTGCAAGAAGCTTATTTCAAGCCGTTCTCAACACATCCCTCTTAAAAATCATTTACGCCCTCTATTCAACATAATACTTACCCTAGCCAAAGCAATTATAATTCACAATCTTAAATTATACAAATAAGTGACGATAATTCACCTCCATAGGCATGAAAATATTCCGAAAGTCAAGCTAAAAATAACATTAATGATAAAGGCGGAATGGAAACGGCAAAAAACGGCAGTAAACCTCAAAGCGCTAATCTAACCTGATGAAAACACGCCAATGTCTGCCGCGTCTGTATCATACGTGATCAGACACAATTAACGCGGAACGCGGGCTAATCACGCCACTACTGGTACACTATTTTGCTCCATGGAAAGGTGTGAAAGTTGATTATAATTCATTTTGTTTGGAAAATATAGGCAAGGTAAATTAGTAAGCGTAATATGAGTGAATTTCAGCTTGATTATTTTAAAGCTATATTATAAGAGCATGGATGATAATGACGATGAGTAGACAACTACAATGTTTTTAAAATATATTTTGGCATATACGAAGTGCGTGGTGGCCTGTTGGTAAACGGACTAGACGCGGCTGCCAACATGTTCACGGTGGTCGCGGGTTCAAATCCCAGGGCACACCTCTGACTTTTCGGAGTTATGTGTGTATTGATAGTCAATCACCACGCACTAAAACGGTGAAGGAAAACAAGGAAACCTGCATACCATAGCGATTTATAAGAATTTCTATGGTATGTAAGTCCGCCAACCCGCACTAGGCCAGCGTGGTGGACTATATGGCCTAACCACTCTCAATCGTACTTTCGATTGTAGAGTAGGCCCGTGCCCTGCAGTGGGACGTATATGGGCTGATACAATACAATATACAATTAGACGCACCCATTTCGCCAGTTTCTCTCTGTGTCAAAAATTATTGATAGTATGATTATATTTTAATTCTATCCTTACGGAAGAAAAAAATATTTAGCCGTGACATATATATGTTATGGGCCAAGTGATTAATCAGGCACTATTCATAATGGCCGGGCAATATGAATAATGCCCAATAGGAGTGGGAATGTGATTATAATCAATCAATTTATCACATTGCCCGGCCATTATGAATAATGCCTGATTAATCACTTGGCCCATAACATATATATGTCACGGCTAAATATTTTTTTAATAAGTGCTTATTGGGCAGACTGATGTAAAGCGAATCAAAATCAAAACAATGAGCCGAAGTGGTAGAATTTAGAATAGGGCAGCACGAGGGTGGGTTGGGAGGAGTGGAGGGGGAGGGGGAGTGTCGCACCTCCTACCACTATTCCTGAGAAATATCTATTATAGCAACCTAACCCTTAAAACACTTGTTGTCAATACAAATTAGCTTCTGCATCGTCTCCGGCGCTACGGGTAGTTCAGCCCCTTCGCCCTTGCTTAACAAAAGATAGGCAACCGTGCGAGCCGTAGCGGCTGAGGCTGGTCGCCGCAGGCGACCAGCAAGCCGAAGCTGCGGAGGTGAGCACGTTCGTTACAGCACCTTCGTTACAGCGGGTGGGGGCTGCTCTCCCTCCGCGCCTCCGGCTTTTCATATACACTCTAGGGTCGGTAGCCAAAAGACTACGTGAAGTCGGGGTGTTCCGAGTCGATTTTGGGGCACAGTCGACCTAACTGATCCATAAAGTGGGTACACTAATTTTCTTCTGAAGATAATGTTTCGGACGTTAAAAAACAACTAAACATAAGCAGATCAATTCAATCTTTCGAAATTATGGGTCTATCGCAGATGCGACCACAGATGCGACAAAGCGGCAGCGCGACACCTAAAAAATCACCTATTAATCACATTGCCCGATCATCATCTAGCCAATTCATAATGCCCGGGCAATGTGATAAATAGGTGAGTTTAGATTGTAATTAATCACTTGGCCAGATATGGCTCGGCAATATTCATGCTGCCCGGGAATTATGAATACTGCTCGCATTAATCACTTTTTTTTTATTTTATTGCATTGAATGGCGAGACGAGCAAGCCGTTCGCCTGATTGTAAGCGATACGACCGCTCATGAACAGTAGCAACATTCCACTGCGCTCGCCATCCTGAGACATAAGATGTTAAGTCTCAATATGTCCAGTAGTTGCTCTGGCTACAATGTCCTTCAATCCGAAACACAACAGTGCATTTAAGCAGTGTTGTTTCACGGGAGAAATAGACATTGCGGTGGTACCTACTTCACTTGGCCCATAACATATACATTTTGAGAATTATAAAAACTAAAATTCAAACAAATTGAAGTGATCTATTCAAGACCCAGTACAAAATCAAATGAATACATATTAATAATCTTATAGTTGACTTGCCTTTCCAGAACCCACCTGTAATGTCTAAAATCTCAAGCAACTTTGCACCTCGAATAGTCGATGCCGCGCAGTCGTGCATTGGCATAAATTAGACACAAGATGTGTAGGAATGCGCAACGCCGACATGTTCACAAATCTGTAGAAAACAATGATCCAGCTAAAGTCTGGAAATTTCTCCGTTCGATAGGAGTTGGAAAATCTCGTTCAGATTCTATTCCTAATAGTTTAAATTTAGATTCGCTGAATATACATTTCACTGCTATGCCCAAATTTGATAGGGCTACTAAGAAGAAAACAATTCAAGACCTTTCTTCTATTCCAACTCCTAATTATTCCCAATTTGTCTTTAGTCAATTCTCTGATTGTGATGTTAAAAAGAGCATTTTATCTATCTCCTCCAATGCATCTGGGATTGATTGCATTAGTCGCAGTATGATCTTGCCTGTCCTTGACGAAATTTTCCATATCCTTTGTCATATTCTGAATTTTTCCTTATCCAACTCAGTTTTCCCTTCCTTGTGGAAGGAGGCCGAAGTAATTCCTCTTCCCAAAAAACCTAATCCTGTATCTTTCTCTGAATATCGCCTTATATCCATTCTCCCCTTCCTTTCCAAAGTCCTGGAGAATCTTGTTCATCAACAATAATGCTCCTTTCTAACTCGTTGTAATCTCCTTAATCCTTTCCAGTCTGGATTTCGTCATGGATATACCACTACTGCACTAGTTCATATCACGGATGACATCAGAGCTGCGATGGAGAATGGCAAGCTAACGATTCTAGCTCTGCTAGACTTTAGCAATGCTTTCAACACCGTTGACTTTGATGTCTTGCTGACTACACTGTGCTCTATTAACATATCTCCAACGGTAATTGACTGGTTTCGTAGTTACCTGACGGGCCGTCGCCAGCGCATTCGTGTTGAAGACTCAGTATCTTCGTGGTGCGACACACTTACTGGCGTCCCTCAGGGCGGCGTTTTATCTCCCATACTCTTCGCTGTTTTTATTAATTCAATATCAAAAAATCTGATTACTTCCTACCATCTGTATGCAGATGATTTACAAATATATTATCATGCTCCTGTGGGCAGGGTGACGGAGGCTATTAATTCTATCAACAAGGATCTTGAGAGTATCAGCAGATGGAGTAAGTCTCACGGGCTTCAAACAGTCAACCCTGCTAAGTCCCAAGTCATTGTTGTCGGCAGCTCCAGATTGATATCTAAATTAGATACGGATCAATTACCCCAAATTCTGTTTGATGGTTGTGCTATTCAAATTAGTGATACTGTTAAGAATTTGGATGTAATCATCGACCAAAACCTATCCTAGGGTCCCCAGCTGCAACAAGTAAGTTGCAAATTGTTTGCTGCAGCGGGGTCCTTGCGGAGATTGCGGAATTTTCTACCGATTTCCACGAAAATCGCACTGGTTCAATATCTTCTTTTTCCCCTCCTTGATTATGCTGATGCTAGCTACCTCGACATCACCGAAGCCCAAATGGAAAAACTTGAGAGACTTCAGAATTTCTGCATTAGATTCATATTTGGTCTTCGCAAATATGACCATGTTTCCGAATTTCGTGTCAAACTCAAGTGGCTATCAATACGTTTTCGCCGTAATACTCGAATTCTTTCCCTTTTACACGGTATCTTGTTCAATCCCTCCAGCCCCCACTATCTTAAAAACCGTTTTAATTTCCTAGGTCAAACTCATGCACGAACTCTTAGATCAACAGAGAATTTGATACTAGAGATTCCCAAGCACAGCACATCATTTCTCGACATGTCTTTTACTGTTCATGCTGCTCGCTTGTGGAACGAATTACCACTGTCTATCAGGCAAGCTAAGTCACGACCAAGTTTTAAGAGACTTGTTAAGATACATTATTTGTCACTGCAGTAACATGTTATCCTGTTATATTTTAATTTTTTGCTCCTTTTTACTTATATCTTCATTAAAGTTATCTCAATATATGTATATTAGTATGTATGTATATATGTATGTATGTATGTTTGTATGTATTTATATTATAGATGCATGTTATTATGTATGTAAATTGATATACTATAGCACGTACATCAATAAATAATCCATCCAAAGGTTGCCTGGAAGAGATCGCAGCTAGCGATAAGGCCGCCTATTGTAACCATATCTAGTTTTTTAAGTATTTTGTATTTCTTCTTGGTGTACAATAAAGCATATATAAATAAATAAATAAATTAGCATAATCATATTTGACGAAGTTCAACAGCTTCTAAGGTATCTCAAATTTTCCTATTCTTCTTAAATAAGGTTTTCTTACATTAGAATTACACTGAAAATCTGTTTAACATATTAAACTTAATATAAGACAGAATTCGTAATTCAGAAAACAGGAAAAGGACTGTCTCTGAAATTTTGCCAATAAAAAAATTAACTTGCAGAAAGTTTGTAAATATAAATCCTTCGTGTTTATCAAAGTTAAAAACAACTTCAAAGCTCAAAATGTAGTTGAACGTGAAGTTCTGTCGAGTTGGATTAACTTCAGGCAGTCGATGTACTGTGATGTATCGGATGGCGCTTCCTTTTTCATTTTCTATGTTAGGAACATACCATTAGTAGCTTGTGTTTTAAGTCGAGTTGTAATGATTTGAATAGGCCGGAGTAGGCCAGCGATGTGGACTTTATGAAAAAAGAAGAAAGCATTTATGTGACGCAAGCAATGGTATACAGCTATACTCATATTTAAATTAATTTGAGTAAGTATAATACCTATATAATTGCTTGTTACGAAACGCATCATGCTCAGCATGTGCTGATAATATAACCAATGCTGGTCTTATGGCTATATATAATATGGCGTAAGCCCTCTCAATCGTACTGAAATGGGATATTTACGTCTAATCATAAATAAATAGGATTCCAGTATAATTAAATACAATGAATTAATAAAACGATGTATGTAACTGATAATTTGTTGGTAAATAAATAATTTAATCCAAATTTTGAATACGGGTAAGCTTCTATCGATTATAATAACACGCGGTCATACATCGCTTTGTGTCTGGTTGCGTTAACATCAAATGCTGAAATTAATTACACTCACCAAACGCTTGTGGTTATTCTAAAATAATTAATTTTGAATTAAATTTAACACAATATATAGGCATTACATTGAAAATCATCTGGCCGTAATGTATTTATTGGAACAAAAATTTACAAAATTGTATCTAATTATATCAAGTCATATAATAACGCCTAGTTCTGGTCTCTACTATGGTAGCAGATACAACCAAAATAAATACAGAATGTATCTTGCTGGTACATAGTTCGCTGGTTCACTTCACATACATACATATGCATGATATTTTATTATAGAACTTTAATTATTTTTACTTACTAGATATGTTCGCGATAGTTTCTCGTCACCATTAAAATGGTCGATAGTAATATTGGAATTGGAGAAGTTAGTACTACCAACAAATCTCCTAAATAACTAAACTTATTTACAGGTATCGTCCACATCAAAGACGATAATCTAAACATTGCAAAACATTTCTCTCCTCGATGATACTGGAACAGTAATGGACACGGCGACAGTTGGCTAACTGCGTTTACAGCGAGTGGGCAAACTTTGTGTTTACTTTACAACTAAATGCAGCACTACCATATTATATAGTTATTTAATTATATATATACGGTGTAAACATTAGATACAAAGTTGATTGCGAGTTATATTTACTGCGGGTGAAATAAGCATAGCAAGCTATAATTTAATAAACTGAAATGAATTGGGAGAAGTCTGTAGCATAAAATTATTTGTTAGGAATTTAAACAATGATTTTGTGAGAAGATGGAGTACCTATTAGACAGTCACACATTTTTTTATTTAATGTATACATACATGTTTTTTTGTTAAAATACCTAAAAGAATATTCAATTATTCATAAGAATATAAACATTGTTTCTTAGTCTTCTAATTTTAATATTATCATAGCAAAGTATAACAGCTTTTTAGAAGAGTTTTAAATGATAAAGCACATTATTAAAGAGCATGTCTGAAATAAAATATTTACAAGTTAAAAACTAGCAACGAAACTGCATAAAGGGATCATCTAGTTTCACTTTGACGTGGAAGCTACCAATACCAGTTTATTGTAGTTTGGTGAAAATAATTATAAATTATAGGGACAATAATTTACAAAAACCCAGTATTTTGTATATTATTTTCCCGAATAAAAATCAAACTCTCATTATCTGGGGGCGCGGCCGAGCCCCTTCCAAGTCGAGCTATAGGCCGTAACATCCTTTTCTCGAAGCAATTCAGACCATTTTCAACCCCCTATAACTTCGTTGTGGCTAAAGCATGAAGCTTGAATTTTCAGTTACTAAGCAGGCATTGTGTAAACACGGTATATTTAAAATTTCATTTAATTTGAACCAGTAGTTTAAGAATTATAACTAGTCAAACTTTCGTAATTTTGTCACTCACTGACTGACTGACCGATCATCAAAAGTCTAAGGCACTTCTAGCAGACATAGAACCTTCAAATTTAGAATATAATTAGTGTTTAGTGTCCAAAGTAAGGGAAAATTCAAACATTTCATAATTTGTGTCTAGTTTTCTAGATAGACCAACTGCGTGAATAACTTTGTAATCCCATATAAATGTATAGGATTACAAAGTTGCATTTGCAGTTAATGAATCATTGTACCCATATATAATGGAATAATAGTTGTAGATAGATATCTATATACATGAGGCATAACAGGAGGGGATATAGAGAGGGAAATTGTGTATTCAGCCCATGAAACTGTACAACATTCCTCTAGAAAAACATGACGAAGAAAAACTTGCAAATAAATAGATTAAATAACTCGAAAATATCAATTACAATGAAAGAAAGAACATTAATAATCAAATCCGCTATATTTGTGATAAATTGATACCTACAAAAATAAGAAAAATCCATAAGACAGAGGCTTTAAGAAAAATCGTTAGTGATATTCTAGAAGTAAGAAGTACCGAAAAGGAAAAAGTAGGACTCTACAAAAAGACGTGAGATCCCATCAAAAACATCCTGTAAAAAAATTCCAAGTCTCGCAGCTCAGGTTTTCTACCGCAAAAAGTTGTTGTATTTAGTCCTTAAGGGACCTTCTATATAAATTTATTACGTTAGTTATTACCATATCAATATTAAAAATTCTTTACGTTTTAAATAAATTAATCGACTTGGTATTACATGCATCTCACAACTTTTTGCGGTAGAAAACCTGAGCTGCGAGACTTGGAATTTTTTTACAGGATGTTTTTGATGGGATCAAGAAATTCTCGACACAATAAAAATTTTATTAGGAGTCTGCTATATTAAGTGCTTAAAGCTTGAAGTAACTAACCACGCAAAAGTTCTCTGAGTGTTTCTGACAAAACGAATAGTACTTATTTAAGCTGTATTGTTTAATAACTTTGGGTATTAGCGGGAATATTGCCTGAATAAGTAAAACTCCTTTCGTGTAGCCTCGTTTTAATTTTATGTAAATATGTAAGTGGATACAACACATTCACTGAATTTCCTTAATGGAAATAATTTACATATCAATGATAATGCTACGAAAGTAATGATACGTTACATTGATTAAAGGCGTTATTGCTTTATGATATATCTCCTTCAATATAAAAAATATATAAACAGATGATAGACAGTTGCAAAAAAAGGATTATATTCATACATGAAAAATGTACCTTTATATTTCCAATGCTGTCTTTTTCTATTAAAATATATTTACTTTCATTTGTTATGATATATTTCTGGTAAAAAATACTGCAGACAAAACAGTTTTATTAAGTAGCTGCTTTCTGTATGTACTACTAATCTATGAGTACCTGATAACTATGAAAAGTAGATGCTTGCTACCCCAATTGCTTGACAACAATAATTTTCGTTCCTGCAGACTTGGAGAAGTGTCACAAACAGCATCCGGCGCTGTAGCTCCGAAGTTCTCAATGCATAGTTTGTGCTTGTTGTACATTAACTTTGACTGAACTATTTGATTTTATTAGTAGCAGCATATTGAGGATGTGGTGATTACCATGTTTCTGCGCAAGTACTCAACTAAATTTGAATCAAAGCATATTAACTAAATTATGTTTTGATCATAATTCTAATTCGTAGTCAAAAATCCTTGCCAATTTTTTTAGTTATTGAGTCATTTCAAATGAAAATGGGAGGTGTATATATTATTTGTGTATATATATTATATTACTCGTAAGCTATTGCATGTAAGACGTTGCTTGGGAAGGTACCATCTCAATGCCTAGTTCTCCTTCCAAACAGCAGTGTAAAGACACTGGTTTTTTTCTGTTTTCTGTTCTCGATTGAAGGACATTGTAGTTAGAGTAACTACTGGACCTATTGAAATTTAACGTCTTATATTTCAAGATGGCGAGCGCAGTGGAATGCTAAGCATTGCTTTGTAGTTCATGGTGTTCTTTTGCTTTGCAACTGCCCGCTTACTATTAGGTGAAAGGCATGCTTGTCATGGCAATATCAAAATCAAAGCAATAAAAGATTTTTGTGCTATAAAACATTGCAAGTAAACGTTTTAATTACTTTTTATATGTCTAAAAAGTCGGAAAAAAATATTTTATTTGTCAGATTTTGATTATAGGACACCGTAGATATATTTAATTTCAAGCGTAAGTATAATGTGCATGCATTTTTTTTGTGTTGTTATGAATTATTTTTATTTGAAAGACAATATTAACTAAGCTATGAAAGTATTTAAAATACATTATTTATAATGTACCTAGTAGCCGAATATTTATCGACGTTCTATACATATTTACCTATATTTTATAAAAATGATATATTGGTGTACTTATTGCCTGTCATTCTCATATGTATACTCGTAGTAACACTCTTGACTTGTAATGAAATAATTTCGATAAAACTATATTTCCCATGAGATACAAATATCATTTCATTAGTTTATGGAAACTACTTCAAACGACCATGTCTTCAAACCGATCATTTCAAAGGAATCAATAATTCCAAACACGAAATTACCACCCAAATTACAGTTTCCTGAATAAACTGTATGTAATCTCGTTAAACTTTTGCAATTAACGCTTAACTTGATTCTGGAATACGATTGAATCGGTTGATAATTAGTACTTTGATCAAATATCAATAGATTAATGTTTACAATTTAGCTCTCGAACTAGCGCCCGCGGCGTCACAATAGTGGTATAACATGGCTTCCACTGTGTTCGAATAACAATATTATGTGCTGTTACGATATATTGTATATTATGGGTTCTGGTTTAGTATTTGACGGTCTCATTCATAGACGGTCGTAAATCTATTTTAGCTATGGAATGTTTCATTTTTTTTTGCGCAAACTTAATTTAAAAGTCTTTCAAAAGGGACAAAACATACGATAACTAAAATAGTTTTAGAGCTGAATACGCCCGTGAGACTTAGCTTTCGAAAAGTTATAGGTACCACTTATCTACAATAGTGAATATTTTGGTTTATGTTAAAAGCTCATCCGTGCCGGAATTGAATTGTGTTACAGCACATAGTATATAATGTGTGCAATATATACTGAAATTTGCCAAAAAAACTTTGTTTCGCATATTTTGTTCTTAAAAATATGGATAATTCATTAATAGTATTATTGGTTAATTTATTCAAAGTACGATTGTAATTAATCCTTAACCAAGATATCAACGTTAATATTTATAAATACATAATATTCACTAGTTTATTGAAACAAGCTGTAATAGATTTTCGAAAACTAAAAAAACGTTATATATTAGGCGTATCCACACAGCATCAAAGACAATAACGAACAACAAAAAAAAACTTTGATAAATTTTCATAATGTACCTACATTGCTTTAATTGAAAGTCGCTCAATAAACTTATTTGTTAACTTTGTGTTCTCCTCTTCTACAAGAACTTCGGGATGTTCAGAAAAGACCTGGGCTCAGCGAGGAGATTACCGATAAATATATTTTTTGCGACACTTTTCTTTAGCATCACACTAAATTAGTGAAACAAACTAGTGTTGTACTCGAATATGAACTTTATTATAAAGAGTTAAAAACTATATTTGCTAAACTAAATTTTCTACTCAACTCCACCGTCGGGTTTTTATAGTTAATCCATTCAAGAGCTCTACAATAAAAACTAATTAATTATCCTTCGCAGCACACAGTGGAGTTTCGAACTACAAAGAAACAAAACTCATTATTAAACTTTACAAAATAGTAGAGACGACTCTACAAAGGAACCTCAAAGTGAAGTCATCGCAATACAAAACACAACACTACATTGCTTCCGCAAAATCTTTAGAGAGTGGTTATAGTAAAAAGACAATGCAGTAGGGTAAAAAGGTAAAGAATAAAACAATCTTTAAAAACATGCGTTTTTCAAAATAAGTGTCTACTCTATTCTGTTACCGCTACTTATCCTCGATTCCTATATTATTCTTTTTTTAAAAGAATCAACGCATAAGCACTTTTATAGGTGATACGATTCAGAGTGGTTAGGCCATTATAGTCCCCCAGTGCGGTTTAGCGGACTTCTTTCTGCAGACTTCCTTACGACATTTTCCTTCACCTTTAAAGTGCGTGGTGATGGAAATCAATACACATTTGACTTTAAAAAGTCAGAGGGGCGCCCTGAAATTCAAACCACCGTAAACATGTTCGCAGCCACGACTGGTCCATTTACCAAAAATGATAAGTAAAATAATTTTGAAACCTGCACAAGTACGTATGTGTTTTTTTGCAGTGAACAAACTAATGTCAAATCTCTTATATCTTATCAATGACGTGGGAATATATATTTCACCGATTTAAGTAAGGAAGGAAATTAACAGGTATTCCACTGCTAGACGTTCTCCCACAAAACTTTATAATGATCTGATGCACTAAGTAACCATATCCATCTCCTTGTATTGCTCCATTGAAAATGTAATGTTACTCCTCAGTTTTATAACGTCAGGCCGGTTGCTAAAAAAATATAATTAACTTCGTCACCTTACAAAATTAATGTGAAGCTGACTTACCTCTCCGCTTCCTCTGTGGTGTTATAGCAAGATCTCGGAGGAAATTGGCTTTCGAATGGGCTGCAAAGCCTCACTCCAAATATCTGACGCGTATGAAAAGGATATTTAAGCTTCCAGAACGTGGTTACAGAAATGGATGGGTATTTCTCTTGTAAACGGTTTCAGGTTAGTGAATTTGGTACGCGTTTTATTGTTTAGAGTATTGACGAATATATAGCTATATAGCTAGAATTTGTGTATTGATAACAAAAGGAAGACCTGCCGAGAGCAGTGGAATGATAAGAAATGCATTTGTAATTCAAGATGTTGTTTGGTTTTGCCACTGTTCATGAACGGTCGTAACGCTTACCAGCAGGCAAAAAGTATATTCGTCTCGCTATACACTGCAATAAAAAAAATACCAATGTTAGGTTTTATGGTATGGGAAAAAACTCAGTGACTTTATAGTTGCATTATCTTATTTTATTTAAGCTGTGTATGTTTTTAAAATCTATGTAGATAAATAGATTGATATATGTATAAATATGTTAAGAGTTTTCTTAAGATCTTTTTCTTTTTCTTGAATGATTAAATAATATGAAAAACGACCCTCATTTTTCTTACTCCAATAGTCCATATACCCCTTCAGACTTGGACACATTTACGAAAATTAACGGAATACCAGTAGATCAACACTGTCTCGCATAAATCTCTCAATTTGCGGATACATTAATCTTGTCTACCTAATAACTTAAATCAATAACTCAACACAGGCCGGCCATAAAGCCTACATATGTTAGGCAATAAAGGTCAACGACCCGAAACGGTCGTACGTCGCAAACCGCATGACCACAGGACTACGAACCTCTCTTTACCAATTTCCTGGAATAGTAGTACCAGAGATCACGACCAAAACCATGTACCATAGCAATATGGTCGAAACTGTATAAAATCGTTAGATTATAAGATTCTGAACCCGACTAGGTAGGTAGTAACAGTCAAAAGTGTAGCAATTGCATGTGAGGCTATTTCGGCTGTGTCCAAATAAAAAGACTGTCGATATCATAGCAATACGTCTGATATTGGAAATGTACATAGATTTTATAATTTTATGATGAATAAGTTAGTTTTCAGACATTTTGCGCGTAGTATATAGCTGAAGCGAATTTTAGAAAATGTCAACAAATTTAGCCGACCTGTATTATAGCAATCCGAATGAATTTTTTTTTTTCAACCGTTCGTATATTTGGCAGGATTGCAATAAAACTGTTTTCAGAAATTTAAGTGTCGCATGTACTCCCAAAAAGAGAAAAGAACGTTTTGGAGTCGCTTGGCCGATGCCTGAGCGCTTCTTACGCTCCTGCTGCGGTGGGAATGTGTTTTTGCGTGTTACACTCCTGCCACTCTCTTACTATACATAGTCACTCACCAGCTGTTCTAACCGTTGAAATGACGCTCACTTAAGGCACAGAATACTAAACTATCAGAAGTCAAGCTCCATACAAAGCGCGCTAAATCAACGCACACATAGACAGCGTTCACCGACACAATATTTCAAACCAGTCGAGACCACTGCGCGCGCGAGTGTCACCCGCTCCGGGAACGCAAATAGTGAGATATTTTGTGCAAAGATGGAGCAAATTAATAAAAGTTATTACACTTGTAGATAAAACACCAGATTATAATCATTGAATATAAATTTCATTTAAAAAAAAACATATTATAAAAAACAATAAAAAAAATACTTAGAATAATGACATACACATTCTCAGCGAGTTTATAAATAAAATTAAAATTTATTTATTGTATTATTGTGTTTTATATATTTAAAAAAATCAATCAAACGATACGCGTGCTATTAACACTCACGCTCTCACTCACACATTACGTGTTTTCGCATAAGCTAGAGTTAACAACCCTTGCGGGAACGCCGAGCGTAGTGTGAGTGTGCCAACAAAAGTGAAGTACATGCACAAGCTTGACTTCTGTTAGTATTCTGTGCTTAAGGTGACAACAAACTATAAGTTTCTCAGGCGGACGTGTGTCGCTGGTTGTCCGAGGGCTCGTTGATCGGATGTTTTTTTCTTCTATTCCCAATGACAAGGCACGGTTTGCTCATCTGCCATTGACGAAGTTTTTAGGGATGGAAGAGTGGGTATTTTTTTATATTTTTTTTTATTGCAATGAATGGCGAGATGAACATGCCGTTCGCCTGATGGTAAGCGATGCGACCGCTCATGAACAGTAGCAAAACCAAACAACACCTTGATTACAAAGCAATGCTTGGTATTCCACTGCGCTCGCTATCTTGAGACATAAGACGTTAAGTCTCAATATGTCCAGTAGTTACTCTGGCTACAATAGCCTTCAATCCGAAACACAACAGTGCATTTAAACTGCTGTTTGACGTGAGAAATAGACATTGCGGTGATACCAGTTACCAGATATAAAGGTTTTTAAGAATTCAAAATTATCATAAATAGATCGACTTGGCCATCGCATGAAAACATAATGTATCGTATAATTTATACATAATGCTACTGGCCAAGTCGATCTATTTATTTAAAACGTAAAGAATTTTTAATATTGATATGATAATAACTTGCGCGCAAAGTCAACTATAGGTATTTCTTCGTTAATTTCACGCACACATAAGCGACCAAAGCTGTGTGCGTAGAGCTGCCGCGTCGGCTCGCTATACAATCGGCTCAAACAACTTTGATCCGTGCGCTTTAAATATTCATTTGAAATGTAACTGTAATATAATATCATAAAAATATTTTATTTGTATTATAAGTAGACAAATATTACTGTGCAAGCAAAGAATAATACAAATTTAGATACTAATCATATTTTCGTTATTATTACATTGTTAAGTTGCATTCAAATCAGTGTACAATCAGTAGATACTACGGATGGATAATATCGTCTTCGAACACATAAATAGTGTTAGGGGCCTTACAACCCCTTACAATTACGAAATATATTGAATTTTATATTACAATACATAACATAATTTAGCCTCGGAATTAAATCCCATTATATTACCTGAAACATAATTTATACTCACTACAAAATCATTGTAGGTAATAAAAATAATTAAATATTTTACTACCAAAGTACTAAGATTTGGTAATCGCAGTCCGCGCGTGGCTATTTTTACTACGCGCGGCAATAATCGACTGCAGCCAGGCCGGAGCGACGAGCGATATATCCTCCCTCTAGAAGGCCTTGCGGCGGTCTGATTTGATCCACGTCGGACAGCGTGTTTTATAGTGGTTTTTAAAATATTTGTAGAAAACATGAAAACTAATTTTCTTGAAATATAAAAATTGTAATTTATTGATAAAATGTTCTTCTATTATAATATGCAATTGCTATAAAAAATTAAGTACGATAAGTTGAAGAAAAAAAAATATGTTCTTGACGAGAGTTACTGAATAATTTCGCATTGTTTAAATTTTTATTTTTCAGGAACTAAACACAAAAAGATTATTTTTCTCAGCAAAATCCCTCCATAAGGGTCTTATTAGTCTGATAATATTTTTATTTTCATCTTATATTTAGTGGTTTCGGATATCTTAAGCTTCTAAATAGGCATTTAAAGCCTAAATAACGAAACTTGTGTTCAGTAATCCTTATAGTACTCACAAATTATCCATCAATCTATAATGTTTTCCACCAAAATCCTTAGATGACAACCTTCTCTAAAATTAGTAATAATTGTTTCTCCTTTATATTGTTTATTGGTGGCTATTAACTCATTTGAAAAGTCCTATTTTTAAGCCAAAAAGCGCGTGCAGGGTATAAATGCTCTTAAGCAAGAACTAAATAAATTAATCGACTTGGTATTACATGGATCTCACAACTATTCGCGGTAGAAAAACTGAGCTGCGAGACTTGGAATTTTTTTACAGGATGTTTTTGATGGGATCTCACGTCTTTTTGTAGAGTCCTACTTTTTTCCTTTTCGGTACTTTTTATTTCTAGAATATATATAACGATTTTTCTTAATTAGAGGAATGTTGTACAGTTTCATGGGCTGAATACACCCTTTCCCTCTCTATACCCCCACCTGTTATGCCTTATATATATAGATACCTATCTACAACTATTCCATTATATACGGGTACAATGATTCATTAACTGCAAATGTAACTTTTGCAATGCAATTGTAATCCCATACATTTATATGGGATTACAAAGTTATTCACGCAGTTGGTGTATCTAGAAAACTAAACCGAAATTATGAAATGTTCAAATTTTTCCTCAATTTAGTCACTAAATACTAATTATTATATTTTAAATTTAAAGGTTCTATGTCTGCTAGAAGTACCTTAGACTTTTGATGATCGGTCAATCAGTTAGTGAGTGACAAAATTACGAAAGTTTGACAAGTTATAATTCTTAAACTACTGGTTCAAATTGAATGAAATTTTAAATATACCGTGTTTACACAATGCCTGCTTAGTAACTGAAAATTCAGGGTTCTTGTTTTAACCACAACAAAGTTATGGGGGGTTGAAAATGGTTTGAATTGCTTCGAGAAAAGGATTTTCAGACGGATTGCTATCATCATTTTTTTTGTCTCATTTTTAATTATTCTAAATGTTTTTTTGGGTTCGCGATACACTACTAACTTCTGAAAAATATGTTTTCGGTATCTTAGAGCTATTATATAACTACAGTCAGAAAATCAGACAGATTGCTATGATACAGGCCGGTAAAATTTGTTGACATTTTTGAAAATTCAGTTCGGTCAAACGCTACGCGAAAAATGTCTGAAATTGGTATTTTTGAGTTCGAAATAATCAAATCTATCAGTTTGATGATGATGATGATGATGATGCAGTTGTGGCCGTATTGCTATGAGACAAAAATTTTGGCTGTCATCTCTCGTACTATAGGATATACAACACTGTACTGTATTCAGGTTTGTGCGGATTTACAATGTTTCGGGGTAATAGACGTATGTATTGCTCTTAAAAGCTATATTTATACTAGTAGGTCTCTCATATGTGAGAGGCCGCCAAGGTACCACCGAAATGTCTATTTCTCGCGCCAAACAGCAGTATTAAGGCATTGTTGTGTTTCGGATTGAAGGATATTGTAATCAGAGTAACTACTGGACATATTGATACCTAACATCTTATGTCTCAGGATGGCGAGCGCAGCGGAATGCGAAACATTGCTTTGTAATTCAAGATGTTTTTTGGTTTTGCTACTGTTCATGAGCAATACGCTTACCATCAGGCAAACGGCATGCTCGTCTCGCCATTCATTACAATTAAATAAAAAATGATTTCTATGTTATGTTGGACTACATGGCCTAACCACTCTCAATCGTACAATGATTGTAGAGGAGGCCCGTGCCCTGCAGTGGAGAGTATGTATCTATATGGGCTAATACAGTACATGTTCTGTTGTTTTTTTTTTATTGCATTGAGTGGCGAGGCGAGCATGTTATTCGCCTGATGGTAAGCGATACGACCGCTCATGAACAGTAGCAAAACCAAACAACACCTTGAATTACAAAGCAATGCTTGGCACTCCACTGCGCTCGCCATCCTGAGACATAAGATATTTAGTCTCAATATGTCCAGTAGTTACTCTGGCTACAATGTCCTTCAATCCGAAACACAACAGTGCATTTAAACTGCTGTTTGACGGGAGAAATAGACATTGCGGTGGTACCCACCCAGGGAGCCTCTCACATATGAGAGACCTACCACCAGCAACATGTAATTAAATGAATTGGAAAGTTCTTCACTATTTTGAACTTTAATACTTTTTTTTTTGCGAGACGGGCGTGCCATTCGCTCAGTAGAAACATCATGAATTACAAATCGATGCTCGGCATTCGACTGTCTCGCAATCCTGAGGCATAAGATGTTAAGTCGCTGTATGTCCAGTAATTACTCTGGCTATCCTTCAAACCGGAACACTGTATTTACACTACTGTTTGATGAGAGAATATATACATTTTAGTTTTAATATCAAAATGAGCTGTTTAGTATGCTTTATATCTTCATTAAAAATACCTTATTAATATAAAATTATTCACTTTTATAATAAAAAAGATTATTGTAAATGAATAAAAATGTATTGGATTATGCCGAAAAGACGTTTACGTTTGCGCTAGCTAATGTTAAATACAAAGTTACACCAACATTATAGTATTAGTGAGAGAGCCGTAGGCTATTCTTTGTCGCAGAACAATAAACAGTTCCTCTAGTATAGATTTAGAGAAAAATATTAGACGAAATAATCGCATGTGAAACTAAGTCAATAAAAAAGTATATTGATTCAATTTTGAAAGAAGCTTTAGTGCATTTTTCTCAAAGCCCTAGTAAGTTTCGAAGTGAGTAGTTACTTAATGATTCAAAAGAGCTTCAATGTTCCAATAAAGAATACTTTGACTCTATCTTTACCCTATTAAACTTGTTTAACAAGTCAATTTTGTATTATTCAATTTTATAAAATATACTTACATAAAATTATATTGATATTTAAAACAGCCGAGCTGCCTCGGTGGCGTAGTTGTACGGTTACAATGCTGACGAGTCGAGTTCAAATCCTAGGTGGGGCAAGGTGATATTGGATTTTTCTACTCATTATCAGCCCGGAGTCATGAATTTGTACCCGATATGATGATAGGCTTGCCCCCATTAAGTTGTGAGACGGAACACACAAGGCGAAACGTGGGTGTCCTAATAGTACCTCTGCTTACCTCTTCTAGGAAAAAGTATAAATTTAAAATAATTACTAATACCCATAGAGGTACCCAGAAGGGTCGCTGGCCCACAAGCCGCAAGAGAAGGCTGCCTTGCTGGCAAATCTCTTTGAGGCTAATTCCCGCCTCGGAGACCGTGTTTCCCAGACGCTGCCCACACTGCCTGATTGCGGTTTCTCAATAGCGGATATTCGCATCAGGCAGTGTGATGTGCGGCGTGAGTAACGGTATCTCGATGTGCGGAAAGCCAGTGGTCCGGATGGGATACCAGCGGTGGTTTTAAGAGCTTGTGCAGCCGAGTTGTCTCCTGCACTGACTCGCCTCTACCGAGCGTCCTACCGCACAGGTGTTGTGCCGGAATCTTGGAGGGAGGCCAATGTGCAACCGATCCCCAAAAAGGGTGATCGGTCGGACCCTACCAATTACCGCCCTATCGCTATCACCTCAGTGATGTGTAAGGTCATGGAGCGGATCATAAATGCTCAATTGGTCCCCTACCTGGAGGATCACTCATTGATCAGTGACCGACAATACGGATTCCGTCAATATCGATCGATGGGTGATCTTCTAGCGTTTGTCCTGCATCGCTGGGGTGAGGCGATTGACCGGCGTGGCGAGGCTCTTGCTGTGAGCCTCGACATTGCCAAGGCGTTTGATAGGGTCTGGCACCGTGGTCTTCTTTCCAAACTTCCGGCATACGGTCTGCCCGGCAACCTGTGTTCGTGGATTTCCGGCTTTCTGCATGGGCGTAGAATACGTGTAGTCGTAGACGGACACGCTTCGGCGCTCATGTCGGTAAATGCCGGAGTTCCTCAGGGCACGGTGCTGTCGCCCACCTTGTTTATTCTACATATCAATGACATGTTGGCGCTTGGCAACATTCATTGCTATGCAGATGACAGCACGGTTCATGGGCGATACCACTGCGGGCCTCCAGGTTGCCGAGTCGAAACTGTGAAGGGACGTGAAGATCTTTTCATTGAGCTTAACCGGACCTTGGATCTCATTTCTACATGGGGTTCCAGGAATATGGTTGAGTTCAATGCCAAGAAAACCCAAGTGTGTGCGTTCACGTGCAAAAAATCCCCGTTTTCTCCCCTCCCCGTTCTTCAGGATGCTCCCCTCTCAATGCGGAATGACCTAAGAATCCTTGGTGTGGATATCCGCTGTGATCTCAATCCAAGGAATCACATCGAGGGCGTAATAAATGCCACATCACGCAGGGTTGGAGTCCTGAACAGGGGGCGTCGATTTTTCACGCCCGGTCTGCTTTGTCGTTTATCTAAAGCGCAGGTCCGGCCGGGTATGGAGTACTGCTCGCACCTCTGGGATGGATTCGCCCAATACCTGCTCTATGCCTTGTATGGATTGCAGCGGCGGGCCATCCGCATTGTGAATGATGCAGACGTTACGAGCAACTTAGAGTCGCTACAACTCCGGAGGGATGTCGCCTCTCTAAGCGTATTCTACCGCCTGTATCTGAAGAATTGTTCAACTTGATCCCTTCTTCTCCATTCCTAACCAGAATCAGGCGTGCTGGCTTGCGAAGCCATGGCTTGACGGTCCACACCATCCCGGCGCGAACCAAACGGTTCTCAAATTCTTTTTTGTGCCGCTCCCTCAGGCTGTGGAATTGTTTGCCGTCTCACGTGTTCCCTCCTTCCTATAATCCTGGGTCCTTTCGCCGTAGTGTGAAGAGGCATCTTAGCAGGCCGGCATAATTGTGTCTATTGACATGGGACTACCGTCCGATGCCAATAGACACAGACACTCTGCCTGGGCGGCATTTGCGCTCACCATCAGGCGCAATGCGGCCACTATGCCGGGCCAGAATAAAATAAAAATAAAAAAATACGCATTTAATTTAATCATCTACCCATCTTTAGCCACATTCACAAAAAATCACTCATTAATTTTATTAAACCATAACCTCGCTACAAAAAGGATTTATATTCACTGCAAAAGCTCTTAAATATTTATTTAAACGTTGTATTTATTAATTATTTGATATATTATTTACTATTTATTTAATAGCAGAAAATCATTGTTAAGTGTACCATTGTGGTCCGTTTATAGAGATCGGTCGGCTGATGCAGTAGAAATTTCCATTACGCGCCATGCTCACTGATGAAATACAAATCAAATGTAATTGATGTTTAAATTAAAACGCGTATAATGTGTACGTTGGTTTAATCGCCCTCAAGTCATGGGAGGTAGCGGTTATTCGTCATTTTTTTTAAATAATAATATTAGTTTTTTACAGCCTCTGTAGCGCAGTTAATTAGACGCCGACTGTGAAACGAAAGGTCGACAAATATTTGTGCGAACTACAAGTATTTATTGCGGGTCTGGGTCTGCGAGTTTGTGCGATCGAAAACTCTCGTAGTTCCTGATATCCGCGACCAAAGACTTAAGTGATCTTAATGTGGGGTCAGGACTATGTACATATGTGGGAATAGTTCCGTCTCGGGCAAATCATACGAAGATGGTCTTAGTAGTCTTCAGTATATTTTATTCTTATTTAAAATAAGTCTTTACTGCATACGTTTTCCGTCCTTCCTCTTCTTTCAGACTGTTCTCTTATTCCGTCCTTTCGTACTTTAACATCTTGATCATTCATCCTCAAAATCTTTCCGTCTAAGTACTTTCATTAGTCATATCTCTTTTACACAAACCACGTTCCATACCGGTCATTCATCCAACGTTACATTCTACCCATGTTTCTTCATAAAATTCAAATCCTACATGTATGTGACTGTTGGGTGTACTATTTTTTTTATTATGTTGCATTTACCAGGTACAGATTCTGCCGTATTGGTATGAAAAACTAACCAAATATTTTAAAGTCCAATTTGCGTAGAGCCCAAATCAGTTTTAAATCATTCGCAAAGCGTAAATCCTAAATGTAATATGGAATATAAAAAATAATATAATCCATTTTTAACAATATAATTAATATAAGATCACTTTAGTGAAATATTTTCACGCCATTACGTCCGCCTTGAAGTTCTGTTCCCGTGAGAAAATAGCCCCGGGACTAAAGTTAGCCGGGAATTCTCGCGCGTGATTATATTTTATCTCTAGGGAACGTTTTATTTTCCCGGGATTAGATACTAAAGGTTTTTAGAGCGAATTGTTTGAGGCAGCTTTCATGCAGTGAATTATTGCGACTTTAATTTTTATAAGACTTAATATTTATAAGACTTTTTATAAAAGATCTATGATTAGCAGTGAGCGTAGCTGCTAATGAGGATGTTAAAATATACCTATTGCATTAAGAGCAATGTATTGAAGTACGCGGTAGCCTGTGGGTAAACGGATCAAACGCGGCTGCCAACATGCTTACGGTGGTCGCGGGTTCAAATCCCAGGGTGCACCTCTGACTTTCCGGAGTCATGTGTGTATTGATAGTCAAACACCACGCACATTAACGTTGAAGGTCAACATCGTGAAAAAACCTACGTACTATAGCCGATTTGTAAGAATGTCCATGGTATGGAAATTCCGCCAACCCGCATTAGGCCAGCGTGATGGACTATAATTATGACCTAACCACTCTTAATCATACTCTCGATTAGTAAAGGAGGCTCGTCCCCTGCAGTGGGACGTATATGGGCCTATACAGAATGTATTGGTAGTAGGAGTATTTTTTATAAGTAGGATCGAAGTTTGAAGTTGAATGTAGGTATAATGCACAAAATAAACCAGCATTGGTCAAGGAAAATTGGCAAGGAAACATCTATAAAATGCCCTAGTACCTATATCATTTTTATGTTAATCTACAAACTTCCACTAATTAGCCTGTAGTTACCGCGCTGGATGGTGTTGTAAGTTTATAAGCCCAGCATTTTCGCAAATGGAAATGTTATGTTCACAACAATTGACACAAAAGCAGATAATATAACATTTTCAATTTTTAAATACTGCGTAAGTCTATCCCTTGAATCCAAACAAAAATTGACATCAGTATTCCAAACGGCGCAGCAATTTCGGCCGAGTTAGTGTTTCAGAGGCTCAACTAAGTTCATGATTTGTATTATAAATCGACAGCGCCCGACTTTACTACTGTTTTTTGCTTGGCCCAAACATTTTTTTTTTTTATTGCATTGAATGGCGAGACGAGCAAGCCGTTCGCCTGATGGTAAGCGATACGACCGCTCATGAACAGTAGCAATATTCAACTGCGCTCGCCATCCTGAGACATAAGATGTTAAGTCTCAATATGTCCAGTAGTTGCTCTGGCTACAATGTCCTTCAATCCGAAACACAACAGTGCATTTAAGCAGTGTTGTTTCACGGGAGAAATAGACCTTGCGGTGGTACCTACCCAGATGGCCTCTCACATATGAGAGACCTACCACCAGTAACCTTGCTAAGATGCCAAGAATTTATATCTTATGGTAAATTCTGTTTCCAGTTGTGTCCAGAAATACGAATATTGCTTTTGAGATCTTGTTTGCTAGGTAGATTTTGGCTCCGATGGTTCTTGATAGCGATAATTAAAATTCGCAACTCATTCGTTCTTTTCCCCTTTTTTTCTTTCAATTTCCAAATGTTGACAATGCATATATGATGATGGAAAAGATCGCATAAAGCGATAAGATCACCAATTATGTCACCAATTTTATGTGTATTTTTTTTTACTATTTTGTGTGTGTTATTTGTTGTGATCGTACAACTGAAACTATTGTAGACCTAATTCAAGCAGTGTAACTTATGGTTAAAATTATACTTTATATTGAAGTTTATTTTTTATAAATAAATCACAAGTCATCGAAGTTATGCATGTTGAAACTGAACGTTCGATCTCGGATTTATTAGTGGAATCTGCAATCATCTAGACTTGTAAAATTCAGTAAAATACTGCACAAAATATTTCATTTTTATTTCGAATGTTCACTTGTAAAAACAACTGAAAGATATCCCTTACAATTCATTCGTTTCTTATCCGTCCCTTAAAGCTTTAGCTACTTGATGAAACGATAGATTGCTTATCAGTAACAGCTTTTGTCTTCGCATGTGTTTTAGAGTTCAGACAATTGTAACCTTCCCGCTCCTTTGTTGAAAGGCTGACGTCACACCTATAATCTCGGTTACTCTAAAAACATATGTGTTTTTTGTCAAGTCTAATTCGTCGTGTTAATTTGGAATGAAATGGATCATTCACGATTTTTTGCCTATTTATTTTCCCAGATGAAACTGCAATAATGTATAATTTTTTTTTATTGAGATATCTAAGCATTTAAGTAGGTGATCACGTAGATTCTCAGGACCACACACCACCACCCACAGTTCGCCTTGTATGGTCCGTATTAAGATATGAAAGGCGGCGAGTCTATCGCAATATCGGGCACTAATTCATGACTCCGTTCTGATAATGAGTATAAAGTTCACAAAGTGATACTTTGCCTGACCCAGAATTTGAAAACGAAATTTCAGCTTTGAAATCATACCGTAGAACAACTACGCCACCGAGGCAGTCAGATTTTTATTCCAATATTTTATTAATTACAGTTCCATGTGACCCCAGATTTATCCAATGGCTTTGAGGTGACAAAAATCAAAACCTCGCTAATACTGTCTGTTAAATACACTTCAGGAAATTGTTATTTTGTTAGGAGGGAAATCCACGGATAATCCGGCTAAGATGTGCGGATGAAATTTTGAAGGCGCGGGATCATTAGGAGGCTTATATTTGGAGTAAAAAGGATTTTTCCTCATATTCCTGTCGTGAACTTTGCCTTGCTAAAAACCTCTTAATTAGTTGAATAATTATAATCATCGTTACATAACCATTTCCATCCGAAGTAATATAATAATGTAATACTCTTTTAAAATGATTTTTTCTTACTCTCTGTCCTTTGTGAATGTTGTAAAAGGATTTTTATCAATTTCCTAAAATACCGTATGTTTTTCAATAGAAGAAAATAGAGGCGTCACTAAACTTTTTACTTAGATAAATAAATACACTCAACAGTCACATACATAGTCCTGACCCCATACTAAGATCGAGACTTGTGTCATGGGTATAAGGACCTAAGAGAGGCATTTTGCTCTCACAAACACCCAGACCCGGGACAAATATTTTCGGACCTCACAAACTTTAGTCTTGGTGCGGGCATCGAACCCCACGGGTTCGATGCTCTCGTTTCACAGCCGGCGTCTAACCAACTGCGCCACGGAGGCTGTTATGAAATGTCAGATGTTTTACTATTGTTTGCAACAAAAATTGACACAAATTCATTAACAGCACATTTTGATAAAACTAAAATATACTAATTTAAAATGATATATTTTCATCTTTGATATCCGATATTGTACTCGTAGTAGCAAAAGTTTCCTCTAAATTACCTCCAAACTTTTCTTAAGTTATCTGATACATATAATAAATTGACGAAGTTTCTCAACAGGTCCCTGTTCTTATAATTATACTAAGATTAATTAATAAAAGTTCTTGGGCTTATTTACATTTTGTTGCCAAATTGTTTTTAGGCCTATATTTTTGCGCTCCAGCTCAAAACTGTTTTTTACTTTACAGAAGTCTATTTCACTGTAGACTTGTTTAAAAATGTCAGCATTATTATTATAACCAAAGAATTCAACAGTTCTTATACCGAAGAAAAATATCACCAAAAATAGTCTGCACATGGTATGTATTAAATAAGTACACACGATTTAGCGAAAGTCGTAGAAAGTCATTGGATGCAGTTTGATCAGTATACATTATTATAATAGGACGACTGTCGAAATATTTGACAGAATGTACAGACGTAATTCTGTGGGTAAAGATAAGAATTTGCCAGCTTTAATATACCCATCTATGTTATTTCTAATATTGAGCAACAATGCCTTATGGCAAGGATAATTCATTTTATTACTTACAGAGAAGTATCAAAATCAATCTAAAGATTTGCTCCTTGGACATGTTTTATAACCGCGTTTAGACATTGAGCTGTCCTATTCTCGAGCAGGAAACAAATTGTCGAACATAAAAGTAGATAGTCAAACGTTCCTCAAACATACCAACATTTGTTCCAACATCCTCAGGACACAATTTGTTCAAATGTGAAATATCGCCAACAATAAACCAATGTTAGCAGACAAGAACTTTTCGTCACGCGCTGTGTTTGACGTGAGAAATGCTCGCAATTTGTAAGACCCTAGATTGGATAAATCTATCCGGTTCATGGATGGCTTTGGTAATATTCGAACATGATCTTTCAATTAATGTGACATATACAGATGTGGTTCCATATTAGAAGACTTTGTTCGTGGTCTGATGACTTGGTTCAATTGGAAGGTTTTACAAAACTTACCATTCGTTATACAACATTTGTATTTCTTGGATCTATTTAATGTCATAAAATGCATCAACCTAATATTTTATTCCACTTCGTCCTGCCTATAATTCATCGCCCAATATGTTCTGTCCTAAATTGAGAGTTGGGCTTAGTATATTTAAAGTCAGTAAATGTGTTTAGATTAATGAATTTCATTCATCCGTTAAAGATGCCAAATGTATTTATCTATCGTCTTTGCCTAAGATGAAAATCAACCTTCATTATGTGGAAAAAAATGCTGTAAATTCATATTTAACACAATTTCTTCTTAATAAATCTGTAAAAAACATTGTTACAAACGCTAAAAGCTAACACTCCCCGTGAGAAACACTTTGCCCGAAGTAAATGAGGTTTACTGCAGTTTTTATACTTATTTTATTATTAAACTGAACTAAGCTTTTTGCGTTCGGAAATTATTGTTGGCTCGACGCGACTGTTGGAGATTTTTTTACTTTTTCCGAAAAGTCTTTCAATGTTTAACCTTTTAATTATACACATAATTTCCGCCAAAGCATATATATATTTAAGCCTTGTAAATGCCCATTAATGACGGTATTAACTAAATAACTTAGTCGTTTGTTTGTCGAAATTATGGAGAAATCATAATAAGGTTCAGTCATTGTTATCTAGCAATTTTTTTTTTATTCATTAAATCTTCGTTTTATAACATCTCAATTTGTAATATAAATATATAAAGCTTTCTTTTAAATTAGAATTTATTAGTAACACTCCAGTTTAAGAGCACAAAACGGTATAATAATAGCTTTACTTGTATCTTCTAGTTTTCAAAGCATTTGAATTCGGCAGTACCCAAACTCTACCACGAAAAAGCCACCGCGACGAACTTTTTGAACATATTTCAGTCGCCATCTAGGCAAGTAATCGAGTTTGACGTCATCGTAATCCAATAAACTCCGTTTTGTTTCTGCACTTGATGTAATAACACCGATGTCGATGAAAAAAAAAAACAGTATTTTTATACCTTACTTTTTTGGGCGGGTGATTTTTTATATTATCGCTGACTTTAATAGTCCGGTCATTTTAGACATAAAAATAGTGGTCAAATAATAAAAATTCCGACAGAGCCAAATTTTTGTGGACAGCTTGGGTTTACCATCGGAAAGAAATCTTCAAAAGTCCCCATCGATCCCATGTGTGCTAAACAAGTTATTCGGGGTCAAATGTCAAAATTTCAGTTTTTTGGATTTTTCTCGAAGATGGCAAGTTTTTTCGAAAAATAACCTTAGACCAAATTTGTAGATCCAAAAATTCTCGACAAAAAAGTTTCAGTCATTTTTTTTCTAAGAGTCACCATTTCTGAGATATCGCGACTGCAAGAGTAACGTTATACATGATATGCACACATATCCACGCCACCTGTGAGGTAGTGTACTCGACGCGTTTTTTTTAACGTGGTTTCCCCAGTAGGCCTACTCCACGCGCTGTCAAGATGTAAATTTCAGGGAAAATTCTATTCTAAATGCATAATGAATATTGATATTGATATTGATTTTTATTGGGTATTGAGTTTAAGTGTAGTTCTGATTTATTTTCATATTTTAGTCTGATTCATACTCCTCAAAGTCTACTTCAATAGTCATGTCTTCTTCGATTTCTCCTTCTTCCTCTTCCTGGATGTTCAAAAATTGTTCAAATGAAGATGAATCAGCTGTTTCTTCATCAAAATCACATAAGCCTTCCTCTATTGCAGGGGTTCCCAAAGTGTGCGCCGCGGCACCCCGGTGCGCCGCAGTAAGTAAGAAGGGGCGCCGTGAGCCGATCCCCCATTTTAATAATTTTCCGAAACCATGAATATTTTTAACAATATTTTGAGGGCTCATTTCCCAAGGAACTACTTACATACGCTCGTTCATTTGTAACCGATTTCGAACTCATGCTCACGCATCCATAATTTTCCCCGCCCACGCCTTGACCCTTCACATTGATTTGACTGAATGTTTTTGTGATTCAGTATTGATTTTCTAAATTATCTCTTTCAATTAAAATTCGTCACAAATATATTTCAAGTCAGCTTTAAATTGAGTATTTTTATTTTTCTGTACCTATCTATCTAACTACTATTATTGTAGGTACCTATTTATTTTGACTGTCAATATCAACTACATAGCTAAGGTACATAGCTAAGGGAGTCGTGACAAAATACTAAACTTGTAAGTGCGCCGCCGCATTCAAATGTTGAATTGAATACTCTATTGTATTCAATTCAACATTTGAACAAGACTGACCTCGGCAATTCGTACACGCTAGTGAACATAGTAACCCTACTTGCAGCCACATTTGCCGCTGCAATCTTTTTTGCAATTGCAAAAAAGACTGCGCAAAAGTATTTACAGACTCTGATTCTTTACCTCAAACAATAATTACCAAAGGAATTCACTTTCTTCTTGCTGTTTATGGAGCTCCAAAAAAAATTAATTGCGTTGATAAACACCGATATTCAACCTTTGTCAAAAATACACGAAACAAGAAGCAAGTACAACTGTCATGTCTTCCTCCAACATCGGCATCTGCTATTCAACATTTGTATTGGGTATATTATCAAGTTCAGACGTGGCTAGGCAATCAATTGAACCCGGAAGACTGGGGTTGGAAAAGAATAGATAATACTTTGGTACCGATTCAAACTTTACTGCCACCCGCTCCAGGAAACTTCTTAATTCCATTTTTTGTAATTGCAAAAAAGATTGCAGCGGCAAATGTGGCTGCAAGAAAGTAGGGTTACTATGTTCTCTAGCTTGTACAAATTGCCGATGTCAGTCTTGTTCAAATGTTGAATTGAATACAATAGAGAAAGGCTTATGTGATTTTGATGAAGAAACAGCTGATTATATAAGACATGACTATATGAAGTAGACTTTGAAGAGTATGAATCAGACTAAAATATGAAAATAAATCAGAACTACACTTAAACTCAATACCCAATAAAAATCAATATCAATATCAATATTCATTATGCATTTAGAATAGAATTTTCCCTGAAATTTACATCTTGACAGCGCGTGGAGTAGGCCTACTGGGGAAACCACGTTAAAAAAAAAAACGCGTCGAGTACACTACCTCACAGGTGGCGTGGAAATGTGTGCATATCATGTATAACGTTACTCTTGCAGTCGCGATATCTCAGAAATGGTGACTCTTAGAAAAAAAAATGACTGAAACTTTTTTGTCGAGAATTTTCGGATCTACAAATTTGGTCTGAGGTTATTTTTCGAAAAAACTTGCCATCTTCGAGAAAAATCCAAAAAATCTGAAATTTTGACATTTGACCCCGAATAACTTGTTAAGCACACATGGGATCGATGGGGACTTTTGAAGATTTCTTTCTAATGGTGAACCCAAGCTGTCCACAAAAATTTGGCTCTGTCGGAATTTTTGTTATTTCAAATGTCTAAAATGACCGGACTATAACTAAAGAAAAACGTCAAAATACTATGCCTCTGAGCAAAGCATTAATATATCGAAATTATGCATTTCCACTTATTGTATATGCCAAAATAGTGAACTAAGGTCTTGAACCTTCCCAATTATAGATTGAGATATTTTTGACTAATTGTAAGTAGGTTTAAGAGCTGATAATATAATATTATTAAAGTATATTCCTACTCAACCGGGGTTGTACATTTGTATCGTAGAAAACAGCAGAGAAAATGCAAGTTTTCTATCGTTTTCTGTCGTGTTCTACACCGTGATTAACATTACCCAAGACGTGATACCATTTTATCTTCTTTTTCGTACTTCGATTCATCTATTTTTATAGCGTTCTGGTGTTTGATGTAGTCAATCACATACATTCAGGTGACCTTTAACCTCGCATGTTGAACTTATACCAAAGAAAATATAACACCTTATTTAGTATAAAGCTCTATTATTTATTAAAATAATTGCTTTACTTCATAATACTCAGAAATGAAGAGTAAAAAGGTAAAAAACTCGAGGCTATTCAAATATCTCACTATCTGACTATTGATATTATTTGTTCGTTTTCTACGATTTTGTTTAATATACTTCTCTGATTGCATTGGCCACAAATCAAAGTAAAGGATAATAGTACTTTTATATTATAAATTGTATATTTTGAAACTCGAATTTTAGAACGATAAATAAATACACCCAACAGTCACATACATACATAGTTCTGACTCCAGACGTATATCGAGCCTTTTGTAGTGGTTATAAGAATTTACGAAACACTTTTGGTCTCACAAACACAGGTCTGGCCTGAAACAAATACTTGAGCTTTTGTTAGGCTTGCTCCTTTCTATCTTGAATATGATCTAATACGATACGATAACCCTCCCCAACAAGGGGAGATCCTAAAATAAGTCACCACACATACTCTTATACACTCAGATCTCTAGACAGCGACACAAAACCCAACCCAAACATTATAAACTAAAGGAGAAAAAGAAAATTTTAATTATGATAAGACATTATTACTGAGAGTTTAATTACAATATCACATTTCTTTTACTTTCATATCAATAAGACACACAATATTACAAAGTCACAGTAAACTAATACGCTGGAACAAAATAATATTCCGATATTTTTCAAAACCATTTTAATGATGCAGATCGAGAACGATGTTTCCGTACATAAATGCATAAATAAAGTCCAATTTCTCATGCGATTACGTTCGCTTTCAGCAAACCACTCGAGCTCTTCGATAGATTTCTGAAGAGTTCTATAAATGCTGGCCATTTTTCTCCGAATGATCATTATTAAGTTTTTCAACTGCCCCCGTTAGAAGCCGCATCCCAATAAAGAAGCCTTGACATTTCTGTTTGAATTGTAAAATATTGATGCGGTATTATGGCGTGTTTTTAAGTACTTTATTACAGTTTTTTATAAAGAACCTTTAAAAAAAGGTTATTACTGTAATCATATACATTTTAAGAATTTTATATTGAGAAGTGTGCCAATTGTTCCATTTGTTTTTATTTTTGAAACTATGGTAGAATACACTGGTAGATGTTTCATATTTGAGAAGCCGTTTGGTCCTTCGCAATGTCTGTTTGTCCCTCCAAACAACAGTGTTAATGCATGGCGATGTTCCGGTTTGAAGGAAATGTTAACTAGTGTATTACTGGATATATCGAGACTTGACATTTTATGTCTCAGGATGGTGAGCGCAGTGGAATGCCAAGTATTGCCTTGTATTGGTGTAATTTTTTTACTACTGGCTTGTTTTGTTTTGTGAATACTTTGTTTGGGCCTCAGCTTTGTAATCGTAAAACTGCTTCACTGAGCCAGTCATACTAATAGACTACTCATAGTAATGGTCACCAATTACAGCCACGCGTTGCTTACCACATCCGAGATATCCCTCATCCGAGCCTTTACTAGGTCCAATTTGTTAATAGTAAATTGGATGTGGTTTTGGATTGCTGCATCCAACAGTTAGCGAGAGTTGAGCCAGCCGCAAAACTATTCAAACTATAATTAAAATCCAACGAAACGTTAAATTGTTGACTTATAAACTATATTCAGAGATGAAAACTTGGATGGAACTTCGCCCCTTCCGTTTGAGGTTTTGTGCTAATTAATGTGTTTAATATTTTACACTGTAAGTTTTGATATTATTTGGTGTTCTAGTTTGTCATCGTTGTTGTTATTAGTAAAGAGAGATTGTTGTGTATATTTTTAATTAGGAATATAGTTATGTTCACTGTTTTATTAGACGGTATACGGAAGTGACTGTAATAAAAAACAACAACAGATGTACATAATCACTGCCTACAAATTATTTCATGGAGACATTATAATACCGTGAACTGTGAATTTCTCGTAGCAATGTAATCGTATAGCTTATCGATCCCCACGAATACTGGTGGTGTTATAGCGGCATGGGTTTTCCAATACTCGATGAGTCAGAACGTCCATACAATCAAAATGCACTGTTGTGTTTCGGTTTGAAGTATATTGTAACCAAAATAACTACTGAACATATTGGGGCTTATAATCTTATGACTTGATTATGTGACGGTTGACTATGTGACGGAACATAAAGTTATGGAGTTATGGACGGAATATATATATATGTGTGTGTGTGTGTGTGTGTGTGTGAGAGAAAAGGAATAAGGTAAAACAGTAATTTATATTCACCCAGTGAAACTTTGTGAAGCCCTTTCTATACTACATTTAGAGTAAAATATTCTTTAAAATTAATTTAGTTTTAAAAATCCATAAGTTACCAGAAGGTCGGGCAAGTTGTACCGCCCGCATATTCGCCAGTTGTGGTTTATGTCAGCCGTCGCACAATGTACGTTCTATGGCGCTAACAATAACCGATTGTTCGCAGAACTTGGCTCGTGTACCTAACTTGTTTAAACATGACACCTGGGAGAATATGAATGGGACTGCAGTACAGCGAGTTGCAATTACTTCGGTGTATTTGTGATTGTTTTTTTTTTTGTTTTTTTAAAGTACATATTTCTATAGCTACGATTTTAAAGTCAACTCAGAATTTATTTTGTATATAAAGTTCCCCAAACTGCACTAGCGTGGTGGACTATATGGCTTAAACACTCTCAATCGTAGTCTCGATTGTAGGGGAGACCCGTGCTTTGCAGTGGGACGTATATGGGATTATACAGATACAGATAAATATTTTTTGATAAGAATTGAGAACAGGAAAATAATAATGATTATTTTATTTCAAGAAAAATCTTCTTAATTTTTTAATTAAACTTTCACCACCTTCCGTAGATTTGACTGAAGAAAGAAATTATTGGTTCAACCAAAGTGGTACCAATAATTCATAGAGAACGTAAAATAACAAATAGAATTTTGGACTTTCCTTGGTGAGTGACATGACTGAAGTGTCAATATTACAACTCATTTCTGTGGCTCCCCATTCCCTTATTTAATCTTCTATATCTCTTTCCAAAGACTAACAACACACTTTCACTTCTTCAGGTATAGGTATAGGTATAGGTACAGTCAGCGACATAAGTCGCTACACATTCACGAGATTTGGAATTGTCTTATCATCCAAAATAATAATTATTTTCAATATCGTATGGCACATCTCGGCATAGATGACTTTACTTTGTTATATTTTACGACTACAGAGTAGTACGTACAAATTTTAATTCATAAAAAGCTTATCAAAAAATGTGAAGTGTTCAACGACTTATGTCGCTGACTGTACTTAATGGTAGCGCTCACTTTTCATGAGGTAAGTCGCTCATACGATTATATATGTACTTAACTTACCACCAATAGTGATAGAAGAATAGTTTATTATTATCGTTTACAAAAAACTGGTTGTACTTTCCGTTAGAAAAAAATAAGAGTTGATTTGTCCGTAAAATGCAATGGTCAGCCTACACACCTCCAAACGGTAACACAAACTGGAAATAGGCTTGAGTCATATAATGAGACAAAACTAAGCATTACATACAAAAATAATGCACAATACTGTTCCGTTACTACATATAATAGAAATAAAGTAAAAAGTTTCTACAGACTCCGTTAAATGTATCAATTTCATTTACAACTTTCGTTTAATTTTGATTAACATGTGAAACAAAGGTTGTTATTGCGTTGATGTCTGCGTACTGTCGTCGAAAGTTATGTTTTAATAGAATTAATTTCGTGTATTTTACGACATTATTCTAGAACAACTTTGATCGTATAATTTTCTCCTATTTTGACATTTTAAGTGGATTATTAAGTGGCTCGTTATTCAAATAACAGACTTGAAGGTGCGAAAATGTGTGACGATATTAAAGTTAGAGCTTAATTAAACCCAAACAAAATACAATTTAAATTCTGTTGAGCACTAATTAGTTTGTTAGATTAGACCTAATCTTTTGAGTTATAAAGCCTTTTGGCCAATGACTTTAAATTTTAATTTATTAAATAATGCGGTACAAAGGTCAGGTTTTCTCAAATTCGACGATCATTGTAGTAAAAAACTATCTGGGCGAAGAAAATGGGCAAGAATCCAAGATTAACGATTTTGGATATTTTTTTGAATCTCATGTAGATTTTGGTTTATCCTTATCAGTGTCTATTCATCCTATTGTGACGTCTGTGTTTTTATCTACCTTCCGCGCTGGATCAATACGAATTTCAGGACGGGTTTTTTATGGCAGTCATTTAAGTTACCTATGGTGAGTACTTGATGAAAATACGTGGTCTCCTAAAATTAAAACAGGGATAACAGCATTGCATATTGATATTAAACATTGGTTTGATAAGCAATCGAGGTATATAAAATCCAGACCACAGTGTAACTAGATAAGAATAGCCAAAAACGTATAAATAAAAAAAATCTAAATAAACCTCCTAAAAGTGATTTAGAAACCTCACATGAAAACATAAATCCAGCCAATTATAAAACACAGAACTTATAAAGTGCCATTTAGTAAAAACACATGTCTCGACTAGCACTGTATTTAGCGAAGTTCAAATGTACGTATTTGTCGCTTGTAATTACATCAGCCGCCGCACACTTGCCTGACTGTGCTAAATGTTTGCAATTCATTTTAATACACAAATACAGTCTGCGGGAAACAGTTATTACTGCCAATGTACATTGCAAATATAAAAATTGTTCTTGTCTGTTCTTTTATTCGAAATTCAAATATAATTTAAAATTAAATTAAGCGTTAATACTGGCTGATACTGTCATTAGTGAAGAACGTGCAGGTTATGTTTATTTATATAACTAGCGGCCCGGCCCAGCTTCGCTTTGTACAAATAGATTTTAGTACAATAATATGTACGTATTATTATTATACATATAAACATTCCTATATAGGCACGCTGCCGCCGCCCCGGCCAGCCAGTACCGCCGCAAGTGCTACGTCCCGCAATTTTAAATCTGTAATATCTTCGAAAATATTCATTTAAATCTAGTGCTCTAAAGGACCACATAGATCTATATTAAATCAACAATGTATTTAAGCTATTTAATTGGATAAAGATTAATGCTGTATTGGTTAAAATCGCTTCGAAAATTAGTAAAAAGTAAATGACAAAAAAAAATGTTATTGTGGGATATCCATATTATGGATATCCCACAATAACATTTTTTCAAGTTCGCGTCACGCGAGCGCTTTAGGCTCAATTGCACAAACTAACTTTGCCAATACCTTTGCCCTTGAAACTGTCAATTCCATACATTCGCAAGGTCAAATACATCTCAAATGTATGGCGATGACATTTTCATAGGCAAAGGTATTGGCAAAGTTACTTGGTGCAACTGAGCCTTAGTGTATTCTACTGTAGCGCGTTGATACAGATCGCAATTTGATCGGTAAATTGTAATAAATTGACTGTGTAAGTTATTTTTGAGCCGATATGCGAATACATTTTTAAAACAGCCAATAAAATAATAAAATATCGATATATCGAAATATCGATATTTTTTTTCGATATATCAAACTCCGATATTGATATATTTGAAAATATCGATATATCGAAAATCCGATATTTTAAAAAATATCAACAGTCCTAATCCATAAGAGATAGACATATACCATCGCGGAGTTTTCTGTAGACCTTTTCAATGTGTACAAATATGTAGTACATTATTTTGATAAATCTCGTAGGGTTCAGCCTGCGTTTGCAATGTAAGCGAAAAAATATTGATAATTAACGACATCACATTAGAAACCTCAAAAATAACAATATTTCTCCACTATTTAATGGATGTTATTATACATGTAAACCTTTCTTTTGAATCACTCTATCTACTAAAAAAAACTGCATCAAAATCCGTTGCGTAGTTTTAAAGATTTAAGCGAACAAGGGGAAATAGGGACAGGAAAAGCGACTTTGTTTTATACTATGTAGTGATGCTATTGGAATTTTGATTGGAAAACTCAAAATATACGTCATTTTTATTTTCTACTTTGTACTTAGGAATCGAAAACACACTATGAGCTAAAACTCTCAACTGATGTCACCAGTAAAAGCAGACGTAGCCAATACTCAAAACCCTTCCACAAAAAGTTATTTTTAATACACAACAAGGTTTGAACCTTCGTCAGTCACCCGAAAACAAAGCTTTCAGCGACATAAAAAACATTTTACATTGTCCGCCCCCAAGATTAAGAAGGGACTACATAAGTAATATAAATGAAAGCACGCTAATACTCTTTATCCCGGGCCGCGTCGCGTGTTATACATATATCAAAATTTCTTTGTTCCATCGCGTAAATCTCCGCAAAAAATTATGACGTGGAAGCTATGCGGTCTGGATGTGACAGATTAATATTGTGCCGCTGTTTTCTAGTATGTGATCGTGTGTGAATGTATGTTTTTTGTCCATGTTTCTGTAATTACGTTTGAGCTGATATTAATCGAATTTTATTGTTTATTTGTTAAGTTAAAGTACCGTTTAATTAATGTTATTCCAATATTTTTTACTGCGAGCTATTTTTATTTTTAATTGACTGGTAATTACAGCACGCTTATAATACTGAATTGAAAATGCGTTAGGAAGAAAAAAAAATCTTGAATAAATAAACATATTATGGTCAATAAAAATACACACATGTACATACATGAACTTACGCCTTATTCCCAGAAGGAGTAGGCCGAGGTGTCAGAACATCCTCATTTCGCCTTGCATTTTACGTCCCACGTTGTGATAGGTGGCGAGCCTATTGCCATATCGGGCACAAATTCTTGATTCCGGGCTGATAATGGATAAGAAAATAAAATATAAATGAATAAAACTCAAGTCATTGTTGTCGGCAGCCCCAGGATGATATCGAAGCTTGATCAGGACCAACTTCCATCTGTATCCTGTGATGGTATCACTGTTTCATACAGTGATACAGTCAAAAATCTCGGCCTATATATGGACAAGTCTTTCACCTGGGGTCCGCAGCTTCGGGAAATTAGCCGTAAGGTTTTTGCCTCAGCTAGATCTTTGTGGAGGTTACACAATTTTCTCCCCATTGCCACGAAAATTTCCCTTGCACAAACCCTCCTTCTCCCCATCCTTGATTATGCCGATGTCAGCTCGATCTCACCGAGGACCAACTTAATAAACTTGAGCGTCTTCAAAATTTCTGTATTAGATTTATATTTGGTCTGCGCAAATATGATCATGTCTCCGAGTTCCGTGCTAAGCTCAAGTGGTTACCCATACGACTTCGTCGGAATGCTCATATTCTTAATCTTCTTTACAATATTTTGTTCAATCCCCTTACTCGATCATATCTCAAAGAACGTTTTATTTATATTTCTCCATGATTCTCATTCAAGGTCCTTGAGGTCGTCGGAGAATTTGAAGTTGAGAATACCTGTGCATACCACGACTTTTATGGATAAGTCGTATACAGTCCAAGCCGTTCGACTGTGGAATGCACTACCAGTTGTCATAAGACAGGCGAAAACACTGACATCTTTCAAAAATATGGTCAAAGATTATTACCTTTCTCTATAAGCAGCTGCATGAAGAAGTTTTATTTCCTACTTTTGTCTCAATAGGTAATTTATAGTATGTATATATGTATGTTTATCTACAGAAGTATTCATATTTGTATGTATATACAATATATTATATAAATATGTATTAAATATTGTGTATAATATATTAATTATAAATAATTTGTTTATCTATTCCTTTTCAGAGCATGTTTACCTTTAAATTCTGTACTGCCCTCTCTTCTTATCCTTTTCTTTTATCCATCCAAAGGTTGTCTGGAAGAAATCGCCTAGGGCGATAAGACCGCCAACTGTACTCTTTAATTTTATTTGTTAAATATTGTATTATTTTGTCCTTTTGTGTGCAGTAATAAAATTATATTTACTTTGAAAGATAACTATACACAAGTTATGTAACAGCCTGCACATTATGCCTGGCTGTTTAGTGCGAGCTTCCGCCAACATTGTTTTGAAAGGCTTAGGGCTAATCCAACACATAAGTCTAATGTGTGTTGTTGGATAGACGGATGTTATTAAACTAGTCAGTCAGTCAAGTGTCAGAGTTTCCGAGTGACGCATAAGGTTTTCTGAGGCTTAGGTCCCATTCGCGCGGTCACTATATCAACTGTATGTATCAGCCCATATAATAATAATAATAATAATAATAATACAACTCTCTGGAAAACACCTTATTAAAGCACTTAATAGCTACGCAATCCCTATCCTGACATATTCTTTTGGTGTAATAAAATGGTCAAAAACAGATATAGAAAAAATAGAGCGAACTACAAGAACCACACTCACAAAACACAACCACCTTCACCCTAAAGCAGCGGTCGAAAGACTGACTATCAAAAGAGAAACAGGAGGCAGAGGCCTTATAGATATTTATCATCTTTGGCTTAAACAACTGTTTAATCTTAAAACCTTTTTCATCACAAAGTCTCATACGAGCAATTTACATAATGCAATAACCCATAATGATAATAACTTCACCCCGCTAAATCTACAAGATCAAACTAACTTACAAAATCCTAATGATATAGACCGACAGCAAAAGAAAATAGAAGATTGGAAGAAGAAAGTATTGCACGGCCGACACCCACACGACTTAGAACAAACTCATATTGATAAAATAGCTTCTAATAAATGGCTCAAAATAGGCAATATTTTCCCTGAAACCGAAGGCTTTATGATGGCAATACAGGACCAGATTATAAATACTAAGAACTACAGAAAGTTTATTATTAAAGACCCTACCATAACAATAGATAAATGCCGAAGATGTCACGCTCAGTCCGAAACTATCCAACATATTACCGGAGCTTGTATAAGTCTTACACAAACAGATTATACACATAGACATAATCAAATAGCTTATATCATTCACCAATCACTTGCCCGTAAATATGCGCTTATACAAGACACTAACACACCCTATTATAAATATAAACCTGAAATTATTCTTGAAAATTCCTCATATAAACTTTATTTCGACCGCGCTATTCTCACTGATAGAACTATTCATTACAATAGACCGGATATCACTTTGCAGGATAAGATAAATAAAACCACCTACCTCATTGACATCGCTGTTCCTAATACCCACAACATACAAAAGACAATAGCTGAAAAAAATAATAAATACGGAGAATTAAAAGATGAAGTTACAAGAATTTGGAAACAAGAAAAAGTCTATATTGTACCCATAGTCCTCTCTACTACCGGAGTTATACCAAAGCACCTACATCATAGTATAAAACTCTTAAGCTTAAATAAATCGATTTATATTACTCTTCAGAAAGCATCCATATTAAATACTTGTAGAATAGTCAGAAAGTTTATGCAAATAGACGAAAATGAAATAACGCAACATAGCACCTCTACCACTATACCATTACCCTAAACTTATTTTAAATTGCATTTGCTTGGCTTCGGCTCGCAGGTGCAATTAATACCAGCCGAGTGCTGAGAAAATTTAAGCTAACGAAAAATAATAATAACATTTATTTCAGCAAAATATGTCCATATGTGTGTTAGTAACAAAAGATTTACTTAAAAACTATGTTAGTCAATTAAGAATTTAATTTTAATTTTATTATATGTGTAATTTTATTATAATATATAAGTCCCACTTTTTTTTTTTCAAGGGGAAAAGCTATTAAGCTGCCCTTTCGGTACCCCGGGGGAGGCCGAAAGGGGTATATCAGTGTCTCTGGCCTTCCAGCCCGGTACGCACGCGGATATTGTGTCCGAACTGGGTCCCTAGCAATACCTACGTCAGCATACTGACTAAAAACCTCTCGATAGCCCTCACACGCATTGTGGGCAGCACCGGACATCCCAGGGCGAAGGGCGCTCCGATTTACGTCCGCGAACCGCCCTGCGCAAAACCATTGCTGGGCCTTATGTTATCATTTGAAGGCCCAGATTACCTCCATATATAAGTCCCACTGCAGGGCACGGGCCTCTTATACATTCAAGAGTAAAATTGAGAGTGGTTAGGCCATATAGTCCATCACACTGGCCTAGTGCGGGTTGACGGACTATTTCAACGCGCTTTAAAAAATCTTTGCAAAGAAACAAATGCAAATCCACTTGTTTCTTCACACGAAGGCGATTTTAAAACAGAACGCTCTTTTATCGAGGGCTGTCGAATTTTTAAGCGCCCGTGCGAATGCGGCCTTAGTGAATGCTAGCACTGAACAGTGACAAATAGACATTTTCTTTTGCAAATGTTTTTGCACGAGTTTCTCCGTTACTTTTTTTTATTGCATTGAATGGCGAGACGAGCCTGCCGTTTGCCTAATGGTAAGCGATACGACTGCGCATGAACACTAGCAAAACCAAACAACACCTTGAATTACAAAGCAATAGATCACATTCCACTGCGTTCGCCATCCTGCCACATAAAATGTTAAGTCTCCATTCGTCCAGTAGTTACTTTTGCTACAATGTCCTAACCAAAGCACAACAGTTTATTTACACTGCTGTTTGGTGAGAGAAATAGATATTGCTGCGTTTATTTGTTTTTATTGATTAAAACCTTCCAGGTTTTGACCGGTTGTTGTCTTTGGGTTGTTGTTGGTTTTTATTCGGGTATATTCTTCAATAATTAAGACACGTTTTAAGTAAATCTGGTAAAACACAGTATACACAATATCAAATTTATTTATCCTTCTTATAAGTACGTTTTCACCCTTTTCAGAAACTTGGCTGCCACCTTATCAAATTGTATTACGATCAATTCAGTGGTTTTGTATCTATGAATAGCTTTACTTTCGCGTTTATAATATTAGTGCTAATAAGCAAAGCACAGTATTCGATGTAAAAGTGATCCAAGTTGGTAAAAAATGTCATATCCATTAAACACAGGTCTTGAGGCATGCAAAAAATAGCCGGCTGAAAGAAATGCTCTTACAGTAATTCATTAAGCTTTTTGTAAGTCGATGTCGGGGAAAATCTTTTAATCACGTGTACGAGGCGCCATTGATGTGTATTCGAACTGATAATTGGACTGAAAATCCACCGACTGAGGGTCTAAGTTTCGCTTTGATTGCATCTTGATTCATTTGGTGATCTACCGGTAAATTACGTTAGGAATGGGTATTAAGTCCACAAGGACTAGTCTTTGGAATATATGATTGTACTATAAAAATTTTAGTGCAAAAAAAATATACAATCATACTAGCGGCCCGGCCCGGCTTCGCCTGGGTGCCAATACAGATTCCAGTCCATATTTTATTTAAAATCAATATGACAGCCGTTGTCTAAACTGCTTATCCTATTCCAATCCCATCCTGTACCTATTCTTATGTCCCATTTTATCCACCTTATATTCTATTCTATCCCATCTCTCCAGATTCAAATCATTATTTTGCTACGGAGATATTATAACACTGTTACTACTCCGACGACATTCATTGAAATCAATTAAAAGATACCATAGCTGACCCGACCACGCTTCGCTATGGCTTAGTTATTAAATGATTAATATTTTATATTCAATTATTTAGTATAGAAAAAAGCCCGACCCACGTTTGCCTGGTTGCAGATATTTTTTTATTTTACTCCACACCAAATACATGTTATTTTTCGTATAAGCTCTTGTATACCTAAACATGAATTAGCTATTCTACTGTCCTGCTCAATTCCGTCCCATCCCGTCTGTTCAGTCACTTCCCGATACGTCCCGTCCTTTCTCTACATGAACCATCCCGTCTTATATCGTGCATTTACATTTCGACCTATCAAATCTGTCAGCTATTCCAGTCCTATCCCCTACCTCCTCTATCATATCCCGTTTCTCCATATCCAAATAGTGTGCCTTATAAATTTTTGTCATTAAACACTTTAGCGATTTTTAATATGCATGCAATATTCCATCCCTTGTTTCACCCGCACTATGCTGTTTTCCAAAAATATTACGCCATTACTTTTTGTTAGTAATAAAGAGATGAAATAGAATTTTTCATAGAAAATACACTCACACTCACACACAATTATATTCAACAATTATATTTAACTGGTTTCTCAAAACACAGGCAACGCCTAATTTGAGAATCCCTGCAAAGTCTCCATAATTATACCGGGTATCTCAAGACTGCTACCGAAAACGAAGCCGGGTGGTAGTTTTAGTGACTACAAACACAAAGCAACTAAAAATTTCGCAAAGAAACGCGACAGTTATTTTTTATGATTTTTTAAACATCGTCATTTTTTGGTGGTAAATCCCTAGTTTTAGCTAAAATAATAATTTAAACTCTTTTATACCTTAGATTATTTATAAATAAAAGGGTATACACTGTTGTTTTAGGAAAAAATGCATTTACCACCCAAATATGGTCAAAGGAAAAAAATAACCAAAAAAAAATTGTCGCTTTTTTTGCCACTTTTTCTGTTGCATTGTGTCTGAAGTCGCTTAAACTACCACCCGGCTTCGTTTTCGGTAGCAGTCTTGATATACCCTGTATAAAATTGTTATTTTATTCAGTTCAGTTCAGTTTTTATTTTCATGTGTTATTTTATTAAAGATTTTTCATTTTCAAGTGACATTCTATCTTGAAAAGAAGTAAAACTTCTTACGTGTGAATATTATTCATTTTAGTGTCCTATATTTATATAGCTTCATAATATATTCTCTTTAGGTTACACAAAATAAATTTCTGAACGCATGCATAAATATTTGACAACCAATTTAAATGTCAATCGCTTTTCATTACTGTCATTAATTTACATCTTTAAAATCTAAAATACGCCATTAATCGAATATTGTGGCTATATGTTGTCGATTCGAAACCTTTATTTAAATACGTTATTTAATTTTAGGGAAGAGTTTACCGTATCGACGCTATGAACATTAAATGTTTGACAGTTACAAACCCATGAACATTTTGTATGGCAAAATGTTTTTTTCCTTTTTTTTATACTTTCGTATATTCAATTGAGATAAAAACTATCCCACCGTTAAGTTGGAACAAATAACACATATCTACAAAATTTCATTATAATCAGTTGAGTGGTTTAGGAGTCCATCGCGGACAAACAACGTGACACGTGAATTATATATATTAAGAAGATATACAACATAAAATAAATAAATAACACCTAATAGTCACACAAACAGTCCTGAGCTCGCATTCTGTATTCTGTATCAGCCCATATACGTCCCACTGCAGGGCACGGGCCTCCTCTACAGTCGACAGTACGATTGAGAGTAGTTAGGCCATATAGTCCACCACGCTGGCCTTGTGGGCGCGGGTTGGCGGACATACATACCATAGAAATTTCCATAAATCGCTATGGTATGCAGGTTTCCTCACGATGTTTTCCTTCACCGTTTTAGTGCGCGGTGATTGACTATCAATACATACATGACTCCGAAAAGTCAGAGGTGTGCCCTGGGATTCGAACCCGCGACCACCGTGAACATGTTGGCAGTCGCGTCTAGTCCGTTTACCAACAGGCCACCACACACTATCCGCCCGCATTATCGTCAATAAAATCTTGTGCCGTGGGTACCAGATACTTCGAGAGACTTTTAAGCCTCGCAAACACCCAGACCCGAGAAAAATGTTTGCGATACCCACAAATATTTGTCTCAGTGCAAGGATCGAACCCGCGGCGTCTTGTGGCACAGCCGGCATTTAACCAACTGCGCCACGGAGGCTCTTAAAGAAAAAATATATTAAGTATGCTGCATCGTGTATAAAGGCGAAAATAAAAACCGATACGCGAGACAACGTAATCTCCTTAACTCATAAATACAACTATAGCCGTATGCTGAATAACTCACAAGCATAATTCACTTGATTACTATTTAATAGGCGAAATCAAATAAATAAGTTCATTTTGATGTTACAAATAAATTTCACAATTAACGTCGTTTGTGTTAATGATGCTTTAAGCAAAAAATACTTTACGAAAATACCTCTCCATTTATTAATTGCCGATTTCGTATATTTACTCGCAGCGGAAGCTCACTGTGGATAATTAAGGGTCTATCTATATATTTTGAATTAATTCTTAATTTCTGCAGTACATTAAATGTACATTATTATATTTTGTTTAATGGATGATTTAAAAAGGATTTATAGTTTAAAATAAGGGATTAAACCAAGAAATAATGAGTATATTTAGTCAATGGTAAATCATTTCGTGTTTTTTTCGGTGAAATAAAACATAATATACGGTTGTGTTTCGATTAGGACATTGCAGCCAGATTAACTACTGGACATATTGAGACCAAGCATTGCTTTGCATACAAAAGTATTTATCGCATAGTTTAAAATGAAAATGCAACTCATGGTGTTGTTTGGCTTTTCTACTGTCTGTGAGCGGTCATATTGCTTACCATCAGGAGAATGCCATGCACCTGTCGCCGTTCAATCAAATAAAAATAATACATAAATTTTACAAATTCCTGGCAAATAAATAGCAATCACCAAATAAAATTTCCATAACAAAGTAACATAACCGACATCTTATCGACATCTACCCTCGCGCGTCTACATAAAGGTTGTCAAATATAATATTACAAGTATTACTTTAATAATTAAGTAATATTACACCGGGTTTTGCTTGTAAAAGTATTACTTTACTCCACATGTTATTATAAAGCTCTGCTATTCATTAGAGATTAATATTTTAGAAATATATTTTTGTGGCTTGAGCCTGGAGAAAGAATAAGAGGCTAACACTCTAATGAGGGAACAAAATATTTTTTTGCGTGAAACAATAAATTATATAAAATGTAGTTCCTAACTATTTTGACCATTAATAAAGGATCAGAACTTCCTTATACTACATGACAAGAGGGTACAGATTCATATTAAAATTAAACAAATTTAAATTCATATCTAAATTATACATACAATTGTATACGGTAGATATAATTATTTTTTCGTTTCCATTTCTATTTTAAACAATCCAAATAAATCTCAAAGAAAACTTCTCAAAACAACCAGAATTATGCAAAACACAAGCAAGCAATGAACGCGAGGCGTAATTCATTCCAAGTTTTTTTCAGTTCAAGAAAAAAGTTAGGCGATAACCAATTTAGCTTTTACTTATGCGAAAAGTTCGCAGATCGATATGTTTTAAGAGAAAGATATAAGATATTATAAAAACAGAGCGACCTGTTTCTAGGTTAATTGTGAGATATGCGTATGGCATATATACATATTAATTCTTATAATATACTAGCGGCCCGGCCTAACTTCGCCCGGGTGCAAATAGATTTCTGTACAATAATATGTACGCGTTATACATATAAACCTTTCTCTTGAATCACTCTATCTATTAAAAAAACCGTATCAAAATCCGTTGCGTAGTTTTAAAGATTTAAGCATACAAAGGGACATAGGGACATAGGGGCATAGGGACAGAGAAAGCGACTTTGTTTTATACTATGTATTGTTAGACGTCTGTTTAAGTATATTATATGCATATATAACTTTGAATCATTTAATCTACAAGCAAACTCCGCTTGCTTAGCGTCCCAAAGTCTAAGCCTTCGGAATGAGAATCCTCCAAATGTTCTGATCCAACTCTAAATCTGGCAACTGGGCGACTTGAACCGCAGAGGGCTACTTTATACTCCTTCACAAAGTTCGAAAGTTCGGACGATGAACATTAACAGTATGATAAAAGTTTTCCACGTCTAAATTTCAACATTATTGTCTATGAAACTTATCATTCACTTTTAATTTAATCTAAGATTACTACGTATTATACAGGATTTGAACATTTTGTAATATATTTAGGCATATTCCTACAGGTTGTGATGCGTGCGATGTTCGAACATTCGTCATCGCGTCGGAGTAAAGAGTGACCCCCATGAGGATAATTACGTCACTTTCTTGTCATGAATTTTCATCAATTTCTTACACATTTTAAATATAAAAGGCGATAATTAAGTCGTGGCAGAAATAGCGCTCTTTATTTCTTAATAAGTAGGATTAATTTGGCGTGTCATGAAAGACAGTTGATATGAGTTACCCCAGCACATTTGTCGGCGGGATGAAATTACCATCACGTTATCCCGTTCGTCTAATTATGGTTAACCGAAAGCGAAAATGAGGATAATGATTTTTGCGTCAACCCTGCTTGGGGTTTAGGTAGGTACCCTTTTGGGTACAGTTTAGTGACGATTCAAATAAATTAGGTGTGTGGGTTGAAAAATGTGTAAGTTTTCATACATTTTTAAAACTGAGGCCTATGTCCAAATAATAAATTATTATGGTGGTATAAATAATTATTAAACATTTTAAGTAGTAGCCAAGATGTAGTTAGCTTGAGTCCAAATCTGTGCATTTAATCTTTCGATTTTTTGTTATTTACTGTAATTTATAAGGCTTACCATAGAATAATAAAAATAAATTCGTACTCTTATACCTTAAGGCATACTTGAGAATAATATAAAAAAAATCATCCTCTATTATATACCTCTTTCACATTTTCAGTATCTAAACGTTTAGCTATCTGTCTTAGGCTTTTTTTCATATGTAACGAAAACTGATACACCGATCTAGATAGCATACGCAAAATTGAAGTCATTATGGTGAGTGATATAAAAATGTCACTTATCACCAACTTTCTTACTCAACCAAATCCATTTACGTTAAGAATCAACCTACAAAATAAATAGTAAATACCCAAAACAGCCTCCGTAGCGCAGTTGGTTAGACGCCGCCTGTGAAACGAGAGGCCGCGGGTTCGATCCCCGCACCGAGAGAAATGTTTGTGCGGCCCACAAATATTTCTTCCGGGTCTGGGTGTTTGTGAGACCAAAAAGTCTCTCGTAGTTCCTGATACCCACGACACAAGACTCGATCTTAGTGTGGGGTCAGGACTATGTATGTGACTGTAGGGTGTATTTATTATTTATTATTATTATTAAAACGAATAAAAAGGCGGGTAGAAATTAGCAAACTATGTTAGACCATAAAACTAAGCCACGCACTATAACATAATAGTAGCTATGAGCAGACGGTGAATGTATAGACGATTATCTACCTACGTGTAAATGAAGGTTTATGTCTGTTAAGGACCGTTTAGTTGGCCACACCTGGATAGTATAGTAGGGGTTTTCAATTACAGAACTTTCGAGTATTATATAATTAATATTTCATTTCCAAAAGCATTAAAAGATTAATGTAATAAAACACAACGTGACGACCCAGAAAAAATTACCATATACTAAAATGGTACTTTGAAAGACAAGTATTTAAATTATATAAAAACCATAATATAACGGCGTAGCGTATTGAATCCTTTTCTGCTCGATAATAAATGAAGTCGGCAGGTGATATTGTACAAATTAAAAAAAAAAAACATAAACTAAAACCATCTCCCATAAATATATTAAACCTCATAAAGGATTCTTAGATGTTGATTAGAAACAATTATTTACGAGTATTATCACGAATTTGGTTTAAGTTATACTTTTTTTTAGCTTATCAACGCATTCGCTATAAAATATGTAAATAATAGTTTCATTTCAATGTTAAATCCCATTAAGCTACAACTACGCGACTCTCAGTAGTTCGCCCAATTCGACTCTCCGACGAAAACGAGGCACCCACGTCTGCGCCTAAGCGTCTGTAGCTATTAACATTAATGTGTTCTGAGATAATGTCTGTACAGTTACAGAATTACTGAACGCAACGCAATCGCGAAACAACTAACGATCCTATTGTGGAAGGATTTGCTTACCCCTTTCAGTGATACACTAGGCTTCGCGTCTGGCTGTGTTAGCGGCTTTTCTTCTTTTAAACATGATTTTTAAATTTATGATCTTATAGTAATACCATCTCTTTTTTTCTCTATCCCACTCGCTTCATAACGGAAAGTCGTATAACTATTCGTATTTTGGAGTGACTAACATTTTTCAGTGTTAAATATTTAACTTGCCTAAGCCTTTGGTCAGTTTTATTATATAGTTTATTATTATGAGAAAAGTAATATTATGTTGATACAGACAATGCAACACCAATTTCCTTTTAATGGTTCAAATTAAATGTCCTTTCAGATTGTGCCGCAGGCAACGTATACGCAAAATTTCATGACAATGTCGAGAAGTTAAGGCGAGAGACAGTACCAAACAAATGCGTGTTCGTATTTATAATATAAGGATTTTCAGAAACACACTAATTTTAAATTTTCTTTGTACAAAATACTAGAATTAAATTTTATTTGCATGTAGTCTGACTAAATATAGAACTGTATTACAAAACACAGTTTTAAATTACCACCACCATTAACGAAACATTTTTTCAAAACCTAAATATTTAAACAGAAAAGAACAATGTATGAATAATAAAAGCCTTATGAAAAACAAATACAAAGGATTTACGCAAAACAGGGCCTTTTAACATTTACTAAAAATTGTTACGCAGTTTTAATAAATATCTTTACGAGAGCTCATAAACACGGGGTAGGAAGCCAGCTCATAACATTAAACAGGCTTCAAGCCAACCTTTTGGTGGTAAATGGCCTCTCAACGTAAAAGCCTCACAAGTTCTTAGACCGAAATAAGCCCAAATGTGGCCTTACTTAACAGGCACAGAGCTTCCGTCTCTTTATGTTACCCGACGCGATTTATCGTGTCGGACCGTTTAAATTGTTTTAATCTTTTTTTATAGTGTTTAACCTTTCTATTGGAATTTATTGTTGTTTTATGGCTAACTTCTTAATTATTCAGTTGTAGTTTATGACTGTACCAAACAGGTATATTTTTAATTCACCATTAATTTAATAAAAAAAGCAATGCACATTAAAGTTTTTTTACACGTTGTACAATACGGGAATAAAACTGTAATTAACAATGAAAGCGGTTTAAATTATTATTTTTCTCGATGCCTTGTTAACCCTCCTCTCTTCGCCTAAGTAGAAACGACTTTGATGCATAAACGAATTATCAGACATTGTGTTCATGGCGATATCACTTTCTATTCGGTAAGACGTTTGATAATCTAACTATCACAAATACAGTGGTAGATTTAGTGACTTCAGATACAATGCAACTACATTTTGTTATTTTTTCTATCGTCAATTATTATGGTGGTAAATACATAGTTTTTATGAGATAATAGTGTACACCCTTTTATTTTTAAACACGCTATGGTAAGCAAGGCTTTAAATTATTAGTTTAGCAAAAACTATGGATTTGCCACCCAAACTCGTCGATATTTAAAAATATAAAAAAAATATTTAAATGTTACATTGTGTTTGTAGTCACTTAAACTACCACCCAGCCACCACCACCTATTCGTTTTCGATAACAGTTTTGATATACCCTTTATATTGTACCACAGAAATTAAAATATGAATAAATATACCTGTTATGTAAAAATTGAACTAGGGTCACAGTTGTTGATATCAAACAAAAAGACAACTTAAGAAACCATATCCTGAAGACAACAATTATTCAGGGCAACAAAAAAACAAGAGAAAATTAATATTCATAGCTTTAAAAATGATTTTAACTTCTGTGTGGAAAGGAAAAACTTTTTCTTATGAATTCTCTTTGGTTAGATTTTTACGCAGATCACGTGGGGTACGCTTGGCGCGACACGCCTCCGCGGCGCAGACTTGGCTTTACCAACTTTCTGCATATATTACTAGAAAAAACAACTTTTTTTGTTTAAGAAATCTGCGACGTTATGTCTGAATTTATTTTATCTGTTCATATCTTGTTTGCGGGATGTGTTAAAATAAGTTGCTATTAAGTATAGATTGAATATGCATAAAAATTGTTGCCTGTAAAGTCTGTTTTACGGGCGAAGATTTTACGTGACAACGTCTTTTTCTCGGTAGAATATTTATTGATATGAATATAATTAAATTGCACAATAGGAACAAGGAATTGAATGAAAATAAGAATTGCACAAATTTTAACTATAGAAATATATTTTGTTTACTAAAACATTGTACATGTAATGACGAATCTAAGCACTCCATATTTTCACTACAGACACAGCTGACGATACTTTAACCACACGTGTGAACTTGTATTGTGACGCTTTCTTGTTTTTCCAACGCCAAGAACGTTCGAGAAAGACAAAGACAGAGACACAAGCATGCGCCGATTCAATGCGCCTAATTCTCTAGTGCTGCGCGCGCGGCAGACCGATCATAGTTGAGTGGGAGAGAGACGCAAGGCATTCGGCGGGCCTCTCTCTCGTTCGGTGACTCATCGTAACGTTACCGGGCGTTACACTTTTTCATAAGTGACTCCCAGCCGCAACCTAATTTAAGACGTTGTCACGTCAATAAATTTTTTGGAGGTAAAATATTTTTTTTTGGGGGGGTAATTTTTTGCGTAATTTGGGATTTCTGGCGGGGTCAATTTGTAGCCCTCACCAAGACGGTTCCGAGGATACCAAACTCGGTGGGTCTACGACCTATGTTGGCCGAGATAGGATTGGGGGGGTGAGGTAAATTTTCGGGGTGGGGGTAGGGGAGGGGGGGGTAGGTTTCGTGGGGAGGCTAATAGGCACTATTTCGGAATAAGGGTGGGGGAAGGCAGGGGGGGGGCTATGGGACAATTTTGGAAAAAGTGGGTGAAACTGAAAAATAATTCTCTAGTGCTGCGCGCGCACCGTTACGTTACCGGGCGTTACACTTTTTCATAAGTGACTCCCAGCCGCAACCTAATTTAAGACGTTGTCACGTCAATAATTACGATTTATCTAATGTAATAAGAAGGGACTTATGTTTTGCTACTTAAAATAAAGCTCACAGCGATTCAAGTATAGATAGAACTCAAAAAAAGACTCTAGTATTATTTTTATTGATTATTCAAATTTTTTCCTACTAATTTTCTAATAAAGTACTTGATTATTTTAACGCGTCTCTAAATATTGTATTATAAAAAAGAAAAATAACTTTATTTATTTATTTTGATTTTCATTGTATTTTTACATATACACATACATAAGCTCACGCCTTTTTTCCAAAAGGGGTAGGCAGAGGTGCCGGTAGTAACAAGTATACCCACTTCTCGCCTTATGTGTTCCGTCTCATGATGTGTTAGGGGTGAGCCTATCACCATATCGGAAACAATTTGTATTTTATTTTATTGTATCCGAAAAAGTCGTATCTTCTAAATAGCCTTAGGGGTATGCTCTTAAAATGCTCAAGTGGTCTCCAGAGGGAATTGGATCCTTAATCCAGAGGGTCATCTAATCAATTTTTTCAGCAGTAAATTGGATTTTTCCATGTGTGAAAGGTCTTGGAAGTGATTCAACATTAACGATTAGAGTGAATATTTGGGACTCTTCCTTAATTTACTCGGGATAAGGAGGGCCGAGTGCTTTGATTGCGGTGATTAGAGGACATCTAATATATTTCTATAAAAGATCTCATGCTTTATATTTTATTATAATTATCGTTATAAATGTGTGATTGTAAGACAATTTAAGTTTATTAATAGAAAGCATCACATACAGTAACGCGTTGAAGGTTACTTAATTTTAATTTGTCTTTTTGTATTATAATTTGCCAATGTTCCTATCAAATCAGAAAATTAAATTCTAAGAAAATGTTATGCTTATGAACTTGTATGAAAATTCAGTGAAAATACATTTATATCACATTCGCAACCAGCAATCCCCTTATTTTTAATCAACTCAAAACTTCAAAATTTTAAAACTGCCCGCCGTCAAATAATGATAAACTCTCAAAAGCCCTCATAACCCGTCACATTTTTAATTCCTCCATTAATATCTAAAGCGTAAACGTTGAAATCAGTTGAAAAGCAAACTCGCGTCGACAGTACGATTGCATCGTAAACAAAGATCCGAAGGAACGAGGATAGCTGGGCAAACAGACGTTGCGCCGGGGCTTCGCAAACAGCCAGAGTACAGCATCTGTGGCTATTTATTTATTATCTGTGTCAACTACGTTTTTTTGTAAATAATGGTTTATTCATTATTTAAGTTGTAATGCATAATGTAATAATGGAGTATGAATGAATTGACTTGACTAAAATATCAGACTCATTTATTATAATATTATTATACCGGGTATCTCAAGACTGCTACCGAAAACGAAGCCGGGTGGTACTTTTAGTGACTACAAATACAATTCAACCAACATTTTCGAAAAGAAACGCGACAATTATTTTTTTGAATTTTTAAATATCTTCATTTTTGGGTGGTAAATCCATAGTTTTTGCTATAATAATAATTTAAACACTTTTATACCTTAGATTATTTACATACACTATTATTTTTATATACACTATTATTTTAGGAAAAAATGTATTTACCACCCAAATATGGTCATAAGAAAAAAATTACAAAAAAAATGGTCGCTTTTTTTTGCAACTTTTTCTGTTGCGTTGTGTCTGAAGTCGCTTAAATTACCACCCGGCTTCGTTTTCGGTAGCAGTCTTGATATACCCTGTATGTTTTTTGTTTATTGTATAAGTTCGGCAAACGAGCTAACAAGTCACCTGCGGGTACGAGTCAGAGATCACCGCCGTCCATGAATATCTACAACTCTTATATATATAACTAGATATTTTGCTGGCTCATCATATCATGAGGGGAGCGGAAAGAAAAAAGAATAGGAAAAGGAAAGGCGTATTGGGCATCCGGCAATCTCACTAACTGAATGAAACGCGACAGTAAAGCTGTTGTTTCATGTCAATTTCTTGTATTACAGTAGTACCACACCGGACGGGACTGACCATATATTCTCAGTTATGACAGATAACAGTATGTAGTGGCTCTACCACTTCCGTCTTTTATTCTTTCTTTTGGAGATCTATTTGAAATGTGATTTGAACATAGATTTGAACGATTTCTGAATGCATAACTCACTATTATAGTGAATAACATATATTTTGGATGCTCTTGTGCCCACAAACATATATCACATCACATTTTGTATAACTTTAAATAGTGGCTGCTGCCCGGTACCATCCAGTAATGTTAAATATTTTTTAGCCTGCTTGTATTTACAGACCTGTGTATGTATCAGACCTTGCACGTCCCACTACAGGGCACAGGCCTCCTCTTAAACCAATATTACGAATGAGAGTCGTAATATTACACATTTCGCTTGCCTGTACGTGGCCTCCACTCAAGAAACTTTCGGCCCCAAAGGCCATCGGTTCTACGAGCTATGTGCCCGGCCCACTGCCACTTCAACTTGCCAATCCGCCATAGCCCATAGGCGGTAACCTTGGTTCTCCTACGGATCTCCTTATTTCTGATTCGATCTCGTAGGGAAACACCGAGCATACCCTGTATACAGAGCCAAGGAATTATTTACTGCGGATTTTGCAAAGTCCAATTCTAATAGAAAATAAACCCTCAATACCTCGTATGTAATTGAAACACGGGTCACAAACACTTTCATTACGATATACCTTTCTTTTGATTTTCTAAACAATACCCATACATACAAAAGTTAACCGTTCCCATCTCAAGCGATAATCTTCTTTGCCAAAGTTCACGCAACTCAATTGTGTTGCTGAACTTTTTTTTTCTTATAAGAAACGTTTCATTGTTTTCTTTTTTATCCGTTTAATCTTTTATCCGATACTTTTCGCGTTTATACAGTCTTTTCGGAACTTGCTACAACTTTTGGCGGTAATAGAAATTCAATAAGGTAATTGACATTTTCGACTGAAGTTTGTATATAATAAATTTATGCTCGAGTTTTGTAAAATATGCGCAGTTAGGATATTTCAGATGTGTTGAATCTTAAATTTCTTGGTGGAATTCTTAGTACGTCTATATATGAATTATGGGGTAGTACTTGGTCGATATAAAAAAGAACACAAAACACGGCGGCCGTATTCTGGTCATATATACCTACCTTGAATTTTGCAGCCCTGATTAAAATTTCTTAGACATGCAATTTGAAGGAGCGCTGTGTGGTCTCTATCATAAATACAGTTGATAAGACGTTTAATTTCTTCCTACCATGGTATTGAACTTAGTAAAATATATGATTGAAACTCATCACTAAAACATACTTGGTCAAATGTAATTTTGAATTTATCTATTTCCCTTTCTGCATCACAAAATCCATGAAATCAACTTATGTTTTACATTTCATGGCCGTATTTAATTTAACAAAAACTGGCCAAAATACATCTGGTAAAAAATCATAAATATTTTAAGCAAAATTTAATTAACATGAAGCGTAAAGCGCTGCGCATGGCGCCGTTACTGATATTTTTATCAGGGCCATAAAGCTGCTGAATGGCGGGCCGAGGTTTGGCCTAAGTGAATATACGAGCTCCCAAGAGACTGGCGAGAGCGTGAAAAACCGGGGGTCAAGGATATACAATAAGAATCGGATGAGGTATGGCTAGGATTGACGGGGTTTTAGAAAATCAAAAGACTTTAGAGTGTTTTGTATGGCTATGTTGGGGAATATTGTCCAGCGAATGCTTACAGACAGGATTAGTAAGGATTAATTTTGATTTGCCAACCTGTAGGACGCAGTTGGTTAGACGCCGCCTGTGAATCGAGAGTTCGATTCGAGAACGCAGGTTCGATCCCCGCATTAAGACAAATATTTGTGAAGTATTGGTCCCGGGTCTGGGTGTTTATGAGACTGAAAAGTCTCTCGTAGTTCTCGATACCCACGACACAAGACTTAATTGATCTAAATATGGGGTCAGGACTATGTATGTGACTATTGTGTCCATCCATCCATCCATCCATCAGCCAAAGGAAGTCCACTGCTGAACATAGGCCTCCCCCAATGATTTCCACAGAGACCTGTTGGAGGCAGCCTGCATCCAGCGACGTCCCACGACCTTTACCAGGTCGTCGGACCATCGTGTGGGTGGACGTCCTACGCTGCGCTTTCCGCTACGCGGCCTCTGTTCGAGCACTTTCCGACCCCATCGGTCATCAGATCTCCGCGCTATGTGCCCTGCCCATTGCCACTTCAACTTGCTAATCCGGTGGGCTATGTCGGTTATTTTAGTTCTCCTACGGATCTCCTCATTTATGATTCGATCTCGTAGGGAAACCCCGAGCATAGCCCTCTCCATAGCTCGTTGAGTGACTTTGAGCTTCCTAATAAGGCCCATAGTGAGAGGCCACGTCTCGGTGCCGTAAGTCATCACTGGCAACACACAACCATCGAAGACTTTCGATTTAAGGCACTGAGGTATTTTGGACGAGAAGACGTCGCGTAGTTTCCCGAACGCTGCCCAACCGAGTTGGATTCGACGATTGACCTCTCTCTCGAAGTTGGACCTGCCTAACCGGACCACTTGTCCTAAATAGACATATTCGTCAACAACTTCAAGAGTCGAGCCCCCAACACCGATGGGGGTGGGCACAACATGGACATTCGACATGATCTTCGTTTTGTCCATGTTCATTTTAAGACCCACCTGTTGGGAGACTCGATTGAGGTCTTCGAGCATAGTGCTAAGGTCTTCCAGCGATTCTTCCACGACTACAATATCGTCGGCAAACCGAAGGTGAGTGATATACTCGCCGTTGATGTTGATGCCGAATCCTTTCCATCGCAAGAGCTTGAAGGCGTTTTCCAGTGCGGCAGTGAACAGTTTCGGAGATATGAAATCTCCCTGTCTCACGCCTCTCTGTAGTGGAATAGCCTTCGTACTCTGATCTTGTACTCGGACCGACATGGTGGCGTTGTTGTATATACACTTCAACACTTCGATGTACCGATAGTCTATATGGCACCGCTGAAGAGACTGTAGCACAGCCCAAGTCTCGATCGAATCAAAGGCTTTCTCATAGTCCACAAACGCTAAACAAAGCGGCAAGTTATATTCCTCGGTTTTTTGTATAACTTGCCGAAGCGTATGGATGTGGTCTATGGTACTAAAGCCTTTTCGGAAACCGGCTTGTTCGGGAGGCTGGAAGTCATCAAACCTGCGTTCGAGACGATTTGTGATGACCCTCGGAAACAACTTATAGACATGGCTCAGGAGCGAGATGGGCCTGTAATTCTTCAGCAAAGTGTTATCACCTTTTTTGAAGAACAGTACCACCACGCTCCTGCTCCATGCCTCTGGCGTTGAGCCCTCGAGGAGAACGGAATTGAAGAGCCTCTGAAGGACTTTCAGTATCGGCGTTCCGCCCGCTTTCAGAAGCTCTGAAGTTATTCCGTCCTCGCCCGGCGCCTTGTTGTTTTTAAGTTGCTTCAGGGCCATCTCAATCTCACACAGGCTGATGTCCGGGATATCATCGCTAAAGTGTCGGATCAACTCGGCTCTCGGGTCTTCGGCCGAGCTAACAGCAGGTTTGGCAACCGAGGTGTAAAGCTGTCCGTAGAACCTCTCGATCTCCCTTAATACCTCTGCCCTCGTCGATACTAAGCGGCCGTCTTCCGTCTTCAGCCTAGACAACTGGCTTTGCCCAATAGACAAGTCTCTTGCAAACACTTTGGAGCCTCCGTTCCGCTCGATTGTCTCCTTAATGCTCACAGTATTGTGAGCACGGACATCGTGTCGCAAGGACTTCCAGATCTGTCTATTGAGCCGCCGATATGCTTCGGCGTCAACGGAAGACTGCAGCGCTAAAGATCGACGTTCGGCCATGAGATCAAGAGTGTGGATCGAGAGTTTTTGTGGTCTATCTCTACGGCGAGGTCTAAAATACTTAGATCCCACCGTATGGATAGCTTCTACCAAACCGCTGTTTAGCTCGTCCACTGCAAGGTTTTCTCCTAGACAATCAAAGCGATTTGTCAGCTCGAGTTGAAAGCTCTCGGGGTTTTGGATATGGGGGGCGAGTAGGTCGGAGCGTAGATTTCATCAAGCGACGCCTTTCCGATTGGACATTGATATTCAGTGTGCCCCTAACCATTCGGTGATCACTGCCGGACTATTGCGTGTATGTTATTATTTATTTTTGAAAACGTCCGTGGCGTAGTTGGTTCGACGCCAGCTGTGAAGCAAGAGGCCGCGGGTTCAATCCACGCACCAAGACAAAAATTACATAGTGAGGCCCACCAGTATTTGTCTCTTGTATATTCTGATAATACAAGACTTAATTGATCTTAGTGTGGAGTCATGATTATTTACGTGTCCTGGGAAAAGTTATAATTATTATTGAATTTGCGTAACTGTGTCGAACGGTCTTTATGTGCCACTACACTAGGACGTAGCAAAGAACTTTTTGTAAATCCTCCCTAAACATCATATAAGGAAGAGTAATTAACCATTAATCTATATATTAATACGTGATGCAAAAACTTTGGACCCCTTTTTACGAAAATTGCGCGGACGCAGGAGCATACAATTTGGCACACTTATAGTTTATGTGTAGGAGAAGTGCAGACCGCTAATATTTTTCAATAATAATGCTTATAAAGTACATTAAATCAAAAAATAAAACATTACACACACTACCATGCATTTCACACACACATACATACACAAGTATTTGTACACGCATACATACTCTGGTGTCAAATTGTTTCTTTTCTTTTTCATTTTGTTCTTCTGACATAGACATATAAAAAAAAAGGTTTTATTTGCTTCATTTAATATAAAAAAAAGATTTTAATAATAATGCATAAAAAGTACATTAAATCAATAAATAAAACATTACACAAACCAGCATGCATTTGACACACGCATACACAAGTATTTGTACACATATACATACTCTTTGGTCAAATTGTTTCTTTTGTTTATTATAGACATAGTTGAACGTCCAACAGAAAAGTTTGTTTACTGTGGTTTTATTGAAAGTCAAACAGAAAAGTTTTATTTGACGAATACTACTTGAAATACTGAGCGCTTATACAAATTGTGTAGCAGTAAGATACATTTAAATGTACACGGACTATCATTATATGCATAAAGAAAGTTCTGTAGCAGCAATCTGCAATAACAACATTCAGGTACAAGAAAAATATAATTTGCTATTGCTGGTTCATAGCAATTATTATAGTTTACGATTTCAGTAATTGCATGTACTTCAGGATAAATAAGTGATTTTGAGAGATACGTACATTTAAATGTGCATGAATTATCAGAATAACAACATCATCATACAGGTAAAAACTTTTTCTCTTCTTAATTTGGCCGAATTTCGACTGCTGGGCGGCCACTAGTCATAATAATTAGTTGATGATAAAAGCAAACTCTTCACAGAGTTATTAAAACTACGAGTGATAACAGTGATCGAGCACTAAAGGGTTTTAAAAAAATAGTTTTATATTATTCGACACACACGAACTGTCGATGTACCTGTCAAATAACAGGTTGAAAAATGGTTTTTGTTTCTCGATTTGCCATATCCACGTGTGCTGTTCGCAGAGTAAAGTTTAGTATCATGTATATATAAAATAGACAGGTCGGGATGCTCGACAATTTCGCAAAACCCATCTCGCGTATGTAAACCTTTGTTCACTGTGATACAACAATCATCTCTTGTTTTTTATTCCTGTTTTATTTCGTTTAGGGTTAAAGATGCTTATAAATCTTCTGAAGACTATGTTGATCTTTTCCTATCCTAGTTTATACAGTAGAACGAAAATCTTGGTGGAAATCGACTTTTACTGTTGCGTTTTATTTAGTTCGTGAGTTTGCAGATGCCTTATATCTTAAGTCGTTTCCATTCTTAATTGCTAGTTCATTAGTTGCTATCTATGGGTTGTAATAATCAAATACTATCAGATGGACGTTTGACATGTTTCCTTGTCCTATCATGGTGAGTGACGATTGTGCCCCACAGGTATTTGTTTTGGGTCTGCATGTTTGTGAGACCGAAAAATTCTCGTAGTTTCTGATACCCGTGACATAAGATTCGATCTTAGTGTGGGGACAGGGCTATATATGTGACTGCACACTGCACACTAAATACACCCAGTATTTCATAGCTGTGGAGAATAATTCGAGCTACTGCCAACCTAGACGTAGGTATAAGCCTTTAATCGAAATACTTACTAAATAGGGTTGTGTCCAAGATTTTATTTGAGCAGTAAGTAATCATTCCTTAAAAGCATCGTTTATAAAAACAAACGAATTTGAATGTAAAATGACTGAGATATTAATACATTTAATAGTACGGTGGGGACACTCGTTGTCTCTTTCGCACGTGTGCACCTTATGGAAGATGACGTCACGCCGTGCATGTTGCATCCTTTTCTATCACTCCTACCACCAACTTTCATATATTTGTAACTTGCTCATTACTTAACGGATTTTAAAAATTCTCTCTGATTTTGATTATGCGTAACGTAACCTTCCGTTATAAACAAAAATAAAAATGTATGAAACTAGCCTATTGTCGAAAATCTTACGAAAAATCGTGTCACGGCTAAAATAATCTCACAAGTAACCGCGCCCTTATAGAACAAAATTACAAGTGTGTCACGTCTGAACAAACGCGACAACAAGATATTTCTATAGATGTATCATAATACGGAATTTGACTGCTAATCAAATCAGATAGGGGGTTGTGCCTAAAATGTTTCATTTACATGCCTCGATTGCGTCGGTGGCGTAGTTGTACCACGCTACGGTTACAAAGCTAACTGGTTTTAACTATTTTTTTTTAATTTAACTGGTGGTAGGTCTCTCATATGTGAAAGGCCATCTGGGTAGGTACCACCGCAATGTCTATTTCTCCCGTGAAACAACACTGCTTAAATGCACTGTTGTGTTTCGGATTGAAGGACATTGTAGCCAGAGCAACTACTGGACATATTGAGACTTAACATATTATGTCTCAGGATGGCGAGCGCAGTGGAATGTTGCTACTGTTCATGAGCGGTCGTATCGCTTACCATCAGGCGAACGGCTTGCTCGTCTCGCCATTCAATGCAATGAAAAAAAAAAAGCTGTCTTGGGTTCGAATCTTGGATCGGGCCAAGTGATATTGAATTTTTCTATTTATTATCAGCCCGGAGTGAGGAATTTGTGCACGATATGACGATAGGCTAGCCTCTCATCACATCGTGGGACGAAGCATACTCCGTGAAATGTGGATATCCTGTTAACACCTGGACTACCCTTCAGGATAGTAGACGTACATTCATCTCATTAGAGCACAGTATTACCTTCCATAACAGAAAATATTGAGATATAAAATTATTAAAAGCTGTCGCATCTTTCTGCACTATTAAAATATACATTTATAAAACTATTTCTTCCTTATGCTTATATTTGTCATATAAAATGACTTTTCAGCTATGTTATAACATAACTAATGTATTTTATTTCACTTTACGACCGGCTCTCTCCCTGACCCTTTAGAGGGTTTTAGACCTTTTTGCCTCTGTTGTATTAAATAACGTAAACACCATATACTTAGATGCTTAATGTACCCGTATATTCACATAACGTCAAAGTTGTAAAGCCAATGTAAATTGACGGATATGGGTGGACTGGTAGACTAAGGCGTCTACTACTATGCCATAGTGCTTGGCAGGTATTTGTTAATTCTAGTTTTCCTACAAAGTTTTGCCTTCACCGTTCAAGTAAACGATATATCATAAAATTATCTCTTGGAACTACAATTCGCTTGCACTTTTACTGAACATAACTCTTGTTAACGTCAACTTCTATAGTCCGAAACAGAAACTCCGTTATATAACCAGAGCAGTGTGGTTTTACATGAAAAATATTAGGTCCCGGAATATAACAAGACCGTGGATAAACTTTATTCATAAATTCTTTATAATACGGAATGAAAGCATAGTGTATTATATTGGACGTTGCGTATTTTAAAATTTTTGGTTCGTAGTACAACTTTCGATATGAAAACTGATATTTTTAAATATTCAAGAATATTTGTTAAAAATAGGTATAATTTTTCATGAAAATAGTACCCGGAAAAATCTGAGAGTGGCTATCGGAACTCACTTATACACTTATTATACTAATAATATAAAGCTTTAATTTTAAGTTTGAGAAATTAAAGAACTATCTTTGAAGAAAATTATGTTCAACAAAACACATCCCGTAATATACAACAATTACAAAAAATCAAATTACAAATTCAGTGCATCGTACAAAACAAGAAACCTTACTAATACAATGCCAGATAAAGCTCAACACAACCCAATTCATTGTAAAGATAAATTTGAAGGATTAGCGCGGACATGACGCAACGGTAGGACGTGGTTGAAACAATTCAACTGAAACAGAGAAATGGTGGCGCTACTGTAATAGATGTAAGGATATTATAGTTATGAAGCTATATTGCGACGAGGAAGTAAATAATTGTCTGGAACTCTGGAACAATGACGTGAAGGTTATTTGTTTTATCTTGTGGTGGTTTTTATTAGTGGTGAATTGTGTGGTCCGGGGTTTGACTCCGAAAAATAAGGTCTATCTAAAAAATATTTAAGCCGCTCGAATATGTCTAAGGGTAATCTTTTAGAATAAAATTATTTGCAATGTATACAATTATTATATATTGTGGATGAAATGCTCTGACGCCAATATTTACATAATGTGTTCTTTCTTCCTCTCTTCCTTATCCATGAATTTCTAAAAACGTGGGCACGTTTATAGAAACTATGAATATAATATTATTCATAGTTAATACGGCAAAGCATTCACACTGTATTCACACTGTAAATACGGCAAAGCTAACGCTAATAATAGACAAAACAAAACATCAAACTAAGAACAACATTAATTATGCTAATTAAAATTATAACAAGTACTGTGAGAGCAAGTAGAATCATACATTTGTATCTAGGAACAGAAGTCGTGAGATGTGAAATTAATTACATGCTTTATGCGGCAGCAACTTATTATTGTACAGAGAACGGCAAGGATGTCAGCCCACTACAACGTAGAATAAACGACCGTGCTAGGAACGTTTCACATAAACAATGAATTAATATTGTAATTAATGGCGAGACGAGCATGCCTTTCTCTTCATGGTAAGCGATACGGCTGCTTATGGACAGTAGCAAAAGCAAACGACACCATGAATTATAAAACATGCATACCACTGCGCTCGCCATTCTGAGACCATGTTAAGTCTCAATATGTCCAGTAGTTAACCTGACTACAATGTCCTTCTGTTTGGCGGGATAAATAGACATTACAGTGACATCTACCCAGGCGGCCTTTCATATATGCGACCTTTCTCCAGTATGCATGAATTACAATGAAACATCACTGGCCAGTAATCATCTTAAACAGTAAATATTAATTTAAAACAATGGGAATGCTCTCAATATACCTATATATTCTATAGTATAAAGAAATTATATCCAAAAATACATTCAAAATATAGAGCATCTATTTTGATTTTTTATATTTCCACTGAACATTTTAGTTGCTTTTAGTATGAAAATGTCAGAGGAACAGAAGCGTACAAGAGAGATTATTCAGCGCTTTGTTTTACAATACCCCACTGCGTACACTAATAGTTCCGTTTGCCTGAACAAAGAGAATAGTATCGTTGAGTTTTTAAATGATATACTTTGTGAATATCTGATATTTTTATTTAAAGAATTCAATAGATTGACGTAATCGCATGGGGAAGGTAAATAAATTGTCCGTCGACAGTCAGTGATAGCCCCACATTATTAATCCATTTATGGTCGTTCTCTATATCCTATATATCTTTAATATGAGGTTAAAATGGCTACCATTACTATTTCGATAGAACTGGATGCTTCATTAAACAAATATTTTGTATTGTATTGTATCAGCCCATATACGTCCCACTGCAGGGCACGGGCCTACTCTACAGTCGAAAGTACGATTGAGAGTGGTTAGGCCATATAGTCCACCACGCTGGCCTAGTGCGGGTTGGCGGACTTACATACCATAGAAATTCTTATAAATCGCTATGGTATGCAGGTTTCCTCACGATGTTTTCCTTCACCGTTTTAGTGCGTGGTGATTGACTGTCAATACACACATGACTCCGAAAAGTCAGAGGTGTGCCCTGGGATTTGAACCCGCGACCACCGTGAACATGTTGGCAGCCGCGTCTAGTCCGTTTACCAACAGGCCACCACGCACTTCAAATAAACAAATATAGACATATACAATTATCTTGCATAGATATGTATAAATAATATACACTCTCTAAATATCTCTATCGTTCTTTACTGCAGCATAAAATGTATCGTAATTTAGAGAGAAATCTTTTGTAAAGATAGATTATAGAAACTGGCCATTAATTTACAAATAAAAGATCTGCAACATTACTTCATGTTACTTGTAGTCCAGTCACTTTGAACTGTTGAAGACAGTCATTTTAATTATTTTTTAATCATTGACGTGAATTGTTGTAGCAAAAGTGATATACTATAAGTATCAGACTGAATAAGTATCTATAATTTCAACCTACTATGAAAGAAACAAGCATGCATACAATTATAAATATGTATTTTCTTATTATACACATATATTACACTGCATCTACAAAAACAAAAGTATCCAATATTTTGTGCAAATTAAAATAAATATTCCGAATGCTGGCCGTAACAGAGACAAACGCACTATCATATATTTTATTTTGCTCAGACGCCAAATGCGGCCACGAGCATGCTTCATATTTTTAACCGACTTCAAAAAAGGAGGAGGTTCTCAATTCGACTGTATGTTGCTTTTTTTTATGTTTGTTACCTCGTTTCTCTGTACTGTGTGAACCGATTTCGACCATTCTTTCTTTGATTGAAAGCTGATGCTTGTCATTTGGTCCCATAAAAATATGATGAAAATCTGAGCAATATCTTCGGACCTGGAGAGGGGAACTCTTTAAAATTAAGTAGGATTTCAATGGTTCTTTTTGCATTAGGTTTATTATAAAAGTTAATTTACAGTGAGAGAGGAAAAAGGGGTAGGGGTGAGGGGGGGTAGGTGATAAAATTAAAATACTCGTAAATTCTAATATCTTCGGTAGCTTTTAACCGATTTTAGTGATTTCTTTTTCATTGGAAAGAATGTATTGACAGGTTGATCTCAGGAACACAACATGGAGATCTGATGATCATTTTCGGACCTGGAGTGTAGAACTCTTCAAACTTTAGTAGGATTCCAATGGTTCTTTTTGCATTGGGTTCAGTATAAAAGCTAAGCTACAGTGGTGGTGGGAAAAGGGGGTAGGGGCAAAGGGAGGGGGGGGGGGGAGAAAAAATAATAAACATATGAATACTCCAATATCTTTGGCAGCTTTTAGCCGATTTTAGCGATTTCATTATCATCGGAAAGAACATATTCCTTGTGGGGACCAAATCTTCTTCATTTCGATTCCTATCAACACTAAAAAGATAAAAATAACCAAAAATTTTAATAAAAAAATAAAAACCGACTTCAAAACAAAAAACCGCCATATTGAGCACAAGTACCTGACACAGGGCTGATGAATATAATTAATATAAAAATAATAAGTACCACTGCAAAGCAAAAAAATAATATTTGTTTCATGGAACTTGCGCTTGTTGATTAATTTGCTTAATGACTTGACTAGCCAACAAATCAAAATATATGCATAAATATTGAAGGCGGGTCGCCCAGTACCAAACATAGAAATATTTAATTAATATAAGGCATAGGTCCTACATGTTTGGTACTTGGCGGCCCGCCTTCGATATGTTATGCATATATTTTGATTTGTTGGCTAGTCAAGTCATTAAGCAAATTAATCAACAAGCGCAAGTTCCATGAAACAAATATTATTTTTTTGCTTTGCAGTGGTACTTATTATTTAGTTATTTTTTGGTTTTTAGCGGTTTTTTGTTTTGAAGTCGGTTTTTATTTTTTTATTATGTTCAGTTAAATATATAGACTTCCGACTTCAGTAATGCAACGAGTGCACCCAATTTTCACGTGTATTTGCAACTGTATATACGTCCAGGGCTGGGGCCTCCTATAGAATGGAGAGTACGATTAAAGGGGGTTAGGTTAGGTTTATATTTCCATGATATAACTGCATTAGTTTCGTGTTTAATATTTGCAACTATGATCAAGAATCGCCTTGTCGTTCACAGTTGAAGTGGTTGCCCACGCCGTAACCTGTATGGACTAACTCTTTTGCATTATTTTCTTGTCTCTTGTTCTCCATATTCTTACTTAATTCCATGCTTCCAGCAATGTTATTAAATATTACGACATCTTCAAATATTAACAAAATTAATTTTGCCAACATTATAGTATAAATGCTGAATTTCATATAGGTTATTTAGGCAACTTTAAAATATATTTCCTTTGTATTCAGATACTTTTAATGGTTCTTTTATCTTACCAGAGTAGCCACAGAGAAGCGGATAACTTCCAAAGCAACCACGATCGGAACTTCATGATAGCTAATTACGTGATACCATACCCAAACAAACTTTCAGCTCTTATCTATACAACATGTAACAGATTTAAATGTAAAAGCGGAAAGTAGTACGTTCAGAATCAGCTACTGAATCGATATCAACATTTTTTTTGGAAGGTATTTTTTTATTTCAAAATAATTAGTTAAGACCAAGTAAATTAAAGACACTCTTTCATTTAGTACTCCGAACAAACGAAATTGAAACTTAACTCAAGGACATAAGAACATTTTTAAATGAATCACTAAACGAATACTCTAATGAACTAAATAATGAACAAAAATGAACTTTATTTCGATGGTCATAAAGTTTATTTAAGCAATCTATCATTAATCAAACGCACACAACGATAGGCCTGAATAAACGTAATAAGCTACCAAAATAAATAACTATCATATTCTCTTTTCCGCACATTTAACTACAACTAGATAGAGCAGGATGCAGCTATTGTTTAATGCAATTTGATCCATCCGACAAACAATGGCGCGCGCGGCGGTACATCACAAGGTTTGGCAAATCGGTATAGGGATGCGCCGCGAAAAAAATTACTCCCGGTATTTGCAGGACCGGGCGATCCAAATCCCGCGCAATACATGCACTTAAATGAAACAAATTAAATCGTAACAAAATCACTATGAATAAAAACAACAAGTAGGTATTTCTATGAAAAAGAATTTCGCGGAACGTTAAAATGGTGATTAAATTCGGTTTGTAATTTTGCTACAATGTATGCGGAATCCCGGTGTGTCGGATATCCCGTTATTGCAATCCCTAAATGGGCACCGACTATGTGAAAAAAATCGAGTCGTGCACCGCAGTTATCTGTGTCTACTTGTGTTTAAGTGTTAAGTAGATATTTCGATAACTTTCGCGCGCGATGTCTTTTCGGTATTCGAATATTGAATACACTGAAATGGTGAGAAATTTGGCACTGTGTGGTGACAATCTATCATTGGCATGCAGGACATTTAGCAACAGGCACGACACCAGTGTAGTATCTCGATGCTGAGTTCGGAGAGCGCTGGATAGGTCGCGGCGAACCTGTGCAATGGCCTCCTAGGTCACCTGACTTGACGCCTCTTGACTTTTTTTGTGGGGACGCGACGTAATAAATCTCTGGTATACTTCAGTGAAAGTACTAATGTGGAGGAACTAAAAAGTAGAATAGTGGCAGCCTTCCTAAAAGTGCGTTAATCGGATTGACGTTTAAATTGGTTGTCAAATAATGCATTCAGAATTGTATTTGGTGTGAACTAAGGAGAATATATCAAGCTACATAAATAGAGACAATTAAATAAATCATTTGCACGAGTATAAAGTTATATTTACTTCTTTTCAAGAGCGAATATCACTTTTATCACGATTTTTTACAGTAGCCTTTCCTTCGCTATAATTCACTGATAGAAATAAATGTAATATAATATCGTCTCTGAGTGAGATAGGTTATATTTTACCTAAATATTGCTTCCAAGATTTTTGGAAAAGCAGCATTGTGGGTGTGAAATAAGGGATGGAACATTGCATAGATAATCAGAATCACTAAAATTTTTAATGCCAAAAATTCATAGGGGACACTATTTGGATATGGAGAGACGGGTTATAATAGAGTGGGAGGTACGAGAGCGAACTGGGATAGCTGGCAGATTTGATAGGATGAAGTGTAAATGCACGGTATAAGACGGAATGGATAATGAAGAGAAAGGACGGGACGGATCGAGAAGTGACTGAACAGACGGGTTAAGACGGGATTTAGCAGGACAGTAGGATAGCTACGTCAAGTGAAGGTATACAACTTGTTAAGTTATTATGCTAAATAATTGAATTCAATATGAATCCTATGGTAATTGGTAACCAAGGCAAAGCGAAGCGTGGCCGAGTCAGCTAGTAAAATTCTAAAATTCAGACGGCTCTTGTTCTATAAATTAAGTAACGGTTCCTGTCGGTTGGTGACATTCAAGTGTCAGATGTTATGATTGCTCAATGTTTTAACTTATTCTCGCAGCAACCCTTAACTTATTCTTCTGCATACATTAATTAATGTATTTATATTAATAAATTAACATACAAGTTAAAATAATCGAACAATATTTAATTGTTTTCAACTTCAATTAATTCCAATAAAATCTCGAGGTATCAAAGATCATAGCCACCTTTAACATGTGAGAAAAAGGAATGATAAGTTGGAACTCGAGTAATCTAAATCAAGTGACGAAACACTTTATCTTAATTCCGAATGCTTGCCAACATTTTTTTAAATTAACTTTGATACAAAGCGAGTGATATAGCAGAAAAATAATATTATCTATACTAATATTATAAAGCTGCAGAGTTTGTTTGTTTGACCGCACTAATCTCTGGAACTACTGGTCCGATTTGAATGATTCTTTCAGTGTTGGGTAGTCCATTTATCGAGGAAGGCTATAGGCTATATATCATCACGCTATGACCTATAGTAGGAAAGCAGTAGTGATATTTCTAGCAAATACGAGGAAATTTTGTTCGTTTTTCGTGGTCCGATTGGTCGATTTTCTAAACCGATAGAATTAAACATTTTGACCGCCATTTTAAAACGTGTATGCGGAGCCGGGCCCGACCGCTATCTTTTATAAAAAAAAATAGGTGTAGATAAATAATTTCATTGTGAAACTAAAGCACTCAACGCCGGCGGTGTAATGGGAAAGAATTCTTGTTCCGATATAAAAATGTTTCAAAGTAAAGAGAAAATAGTTCCTACCTCGTTCACACAAAGGCAACGTTAAAATTTCTTCGCTACTACTTTAATTGGATGTTATCATCAAGCCATTCGACTATATGTCTATATCACAATCTTCAGCGCTTAAAGCGTAACTCAACTTATATCCTTTACAAACTTAGCCCAAAGACGTCCATATATTACCCTTAAACTTCAATCTAGAATACATCGACAGCTACATCAATTTATAATAATCCTCTATTGAACAAAGAAAATTCTAATTCCATAGTATTATGTGATTTTCAGCTCTTACCCTGCAATTCCTGCCACCTGTTTTATTTAAGTCGTGTAACATTTTTTTCACTGCATTTATTACCAAATTAGAAAGATTAAAATTTTGTATTAATACATATTATTTTACATGTGTCAAAAATTAAAACCATAGCAATTCGAGAGAATTCTATGGCCTCTCTCTTTATCTGTGTCCCTCTCTGTATTAAGCCACAGGAAGTCCATTGGTGTACATAGGCCTCCCCCAAAAGCTCCACATTGACCTATTGGAAGCGGCCTACATCCTTAGCAATTAACACTCGATTATATATAATTTCTCTCTTACATACTTACATACACAAACTCACACCTTTTTTCCAGGAAGGGTAGGCAGAAGTGCCAGGACACCCACATTTCGCCTAATTATGCTTCGCCCCACGATGTAATACGTGGCGAGCCTATCGCTATATCAGGCACAAATTCCTGACTCTGGGCTGATAATGAATAGAAAAATCCAATATCACTTAGCCTATCCTGGATTCGAACACGAGATCTCGGCTTAGCAACCGTACCGTAGTACAACTACGCCACCGAGGCAGTCAGTGATATTGTCTGTTTGTAATTACATAATGTAGCGGTCAAAATTTATTTTTCCCACCAAAATCGTTCAATCGGGCCGAGCCCCCGTCACAGAATACTTAACTAACAGAAGTCAAGCTCCATACAAAGCACGCTAAATCAACGCACACATTGACAGCGTTCACCGACACGATATTTCAAACCAGTCGAGACCACTGCGAGCGCGAGTGTCACCCACTGCGGGCACGCAAATAGTGAGATGTTTTGTGCAAAGATGGAACAAATGAATAAAAGTTATTACACTTGTATATAAAACACCAGATTATAATAATTGAATATAAATTTCATTAAAAAAAACATATATTATACAAAACAATAAAAAAAAAACTTAGAATAATGACATACACATTCTCAGCGAGTTCATAAATAAAATTAAAATTTATTTATTGTATTATTATGTTTTATATATTCTATTTTAAAAATTCAATCAAACTATACGAGTGCTATTAACACGATACGTGTTTTCGTATAAGCCAGAGTTAACAACCCTTGCGCAAACGCCGGGCGTAGTGTGAGTGTGGCAACAAAAGTGAAGTACATACACAAGCTTGACTTCTGTTAGTATTCTGTGCCCCCGTCCTCGAGCCATATCGGACCACACACGGATCGGCCAATCAGAGGCCCCGTTCGCTAGCCGTGCGATTTTCGGCCCTTATATGGTCAGCCGGTCGAGGGCCGCAATGCGCGAACCCCAACTGGCGGCGCTCGACGCCTGCACGCCAGTCCGCTTTCCGCCTCGCGCCAATTCACATGTTCAATAATTCTGTTAGTTCTACTATTATTGTGTTCTTTTCATGTTCATTTTAAGTTCAGTAAATAAATATTTTAAGTTTTTTTCTATCAAATAGTAGTTTTACAATAACTCTATTACAATAATAATTTACCGCGAAGATATTTTCATCATTATTTTGTAATATTACCAAAGTTCAGAGATAATACAGGTCAACTACTGGCACAAGCACTTCTTGACGGCCATCATGGTAACGTCGGGCTTATTAATTGCTACTTAAGCCTCCTTTACATCCGAATTTAATTAACTGATGATAAATAATTTAATGAAGAATCGATATAAACAAATATAATGACAGTAGTCATGAATAAAAATCAGTTTATCAGATTTTTTTTGGCATCTGGTATTTTTAGATCTCGATTCTCGTGTATTGTTTGTTTGTTACAAAAGCCTTTGTTTGTACTTGGTTATTTTTTATATCAAAATTTTATTAAGTATTAATAATACCTAATACTCAATTGATGAACTCCAAGTAAAATAAGCGCCCACATATTTTTCTACTATAATATAATTCACAAGCCGTCGAGCCCGGCTCCGCCCGGATGCATACACGTTTTAAAATGGCGTTCAAAATGTTTAATTCTGACTATCAGCTTAGAATATCGACCAATCGGACCACGAAAAACGAACAAAATTTCCTCGTATCTGCTATAAATATTACTACTGCTTTCCTCCTATAGGTCATAGCGTAATGATATATAGCCTATATCCTTCTTCGATAAATGGACTACCCAACACTGAAAGACTCATTCAAATCAGACCAGTAGTTCCAGAGATTAGCACGTTCAAACAAACAAACAAACTCTGCAGATTTATAATATTATATAGTATAGATTTTTAAAATAATAGCTGTATTGAAGATCATCTGGGTTATTTTTTAGTATCTGGATTATCCTTCCTGTTAATCCTAAGTTATTTCTGTATATTTTTATTAGTATAAGTTTTATTGTAACAACCACTGGCTGTCCTAAATAAATAAAATAAAATCTGTTTATCCCCGACTTAATTTGATATTTTTAAATAAGTCATATAACAAACTCTTCTCTTCAATCGACATGATATCGAATTCAATCAAAATAAAGCCACTTACACATCCACAGGGAAAAGTCTAAAGCTGGCTCCCGGGAGACTTAAGTAGTGATTCAAAGGCCCTGTTTTGCCAACTGGCAGAATTTTAAAAGAGAGCATTATCAAAAGAACAACTCGAGAAATGTCCGTTCTTTAGAGTTTCTCTCGATCTCACTGAAAACTTTGTTACTGAAAGCTCTGGATTATTATTTACTTTTAAAAGTCGAAATCTTTACGAAGTTTATATGAAAATGAAAATGAAGATAATTTATTGAATCCATTAAAATGTTCAACATCGTTTAGATTCAGTAATTTTTTACCCGGCTCGGAAAGAGGTTTTCACTGGAGAAGAACGGATAAGAAACTCTACTGTTGCTCTTTTCAAAACCAATTTACAATGTCGGGATTATTACAAAATTTGGTTTAATCAGAGCAGTTCATTAATAATTTGTTGTTAATTTAAAATAAATATTTTTATATGAATATTTTTATGTTATAATAACTATGGCTGAAAGTAGTGAAGTCGCCCAGGACGAAGAATCAGTATACTCTTTTTCGACAAAGCGGTGAATATAAAATAAATATATAGACCGTTGACATAAATTATTAGGAAATGTGAATTTATCATCCCTGGGGATTTATTTGACACCGGTTGTGGCTTAGTCACGATAGGAATTGTAATTATTAATTTATACATAATAAATAAATATACAGTCACATACATAGTCCCGACCCCACATTAAAATCAATTAAGTCTTGTGTCGTGGGTATCAAAAACTACGACAGATTTTTCGGTCTCACGAACACCCAGACCTGATAAAAATACTTGGGCACCACAGAAACGTTTGTCTGTGAGCGGGGATCGAACCTATACCTATACGATACCGATCGAAATTATAAGTTCTGGGATTCGATTCTCGTGTCGGTAAACTATTGTATTTTTTATTTATGGATAACACCTGTAGAAATATATTCAAGCCCATTTTTTTTCATTTATATTACTTTAACAATTATAAACATATTGCATCAACAAAATTCAATAACTCTTATCTACGTTGCGTTTAAGAGAATAACTTCCTACACTTTCAAGTGACACTAAAAGACTATTTAATTTTTCTCTTTAAAATTTCGCTACCACAAACACATTGGCTCGGAAGCAGCTCGCTACTTTTCTCCGCTTATAAAAAAAAACGGTCCGATAGGGCCAATTTAATATACTTTTTTTCTTCCCAATCGTTCCGACAGAGTTTTTCAATTAACTTAATTCAAACTATGAGATACGAAGCCGGGCGAATTGAGTCTAGAAATTCTTTACAGACTTTATTGCGAACATCTGATATTTAAAGCAAATTGTTCGCTATGAGAACTCTATTACGGTAATCATTAAGTAGAACCAGGATTTTTTAAAATAACCGGATAACTGTTTCAGTGGCCACTTTTCTTCTTCAGCTAGGGAGAATCTATTGCTAAGTATAGATCTAGCCCAAAAATATTCAATTGGAACCCCAATCCAGCAACTTTCAAATATCTTTATTTTATCGTCATTTATTTTTGACATAGACATACAACGTTGTTTGCTAAGAAATAAGATCCCACAGTGTTTTGTCCTGGATGAAATTCAAGTTCAGAATCTATAATATAAAAATGAATCGCAAAATGTGTTGGTAACCGCATAATTCAACAACGCCTGGACCAATTTGGCTGATTTTGGTCTTGAAATATTCGTGGAAGTCCTGGGAAGGTTTTAGGGGTGAGAAAAATAGGAAAATTTCTGAGGAAGATACTAAAAACCTTTTTTTTGGGTATCGTTCAAGCGTGATGCGTCCAGCCAGTATAGGATGATCTTTGTTTATTTGACGGGAGACGTAAAAGACGGTCCAGCTTCAACTACCACCCAACGTAAAATGATCTATCTTTCCATTGTCTTTCATTGACGGCTGACGAAATAGAACAAAATTCAAAAAATGTGTACATCGTGTATATTATATTATCTAGATACGGCGTCTTGCGCATAATTTTGTTAAATGTAAATTAAAACGATGTCCACATCTACCAAAATCGCCCATTGTTTTTTGAGATTATTGCAACAGTTTTAAACAAAGTATACTCTATCGAAGCGTTTTGCCGGAGTATACCAAAATATATCTAATTATAATTTTTCGTTTTCATAAACGACATTGTTTTTTGAATTTATACTTTTAGATGCGCTGGGGGACATATTTAAATTTCGCATTAGTATTGTTTTCAGACTCAAGAATAAAAAAAATATTGGTACGTTGATGCCGTATCTAGACATTATAATGAAAAGATATGCAGTTTTATATTTTTAAATATTTGTTCTATTACTTACGTCACCTGGTAAGGCAGTATGAAGGTTTTATTAAATTGTATATGGTAACGTAATAGACGCGACTGCCAACAAGTTAACGATGGTCACGGGTTCAAATCCCAGGGCACACCTCTGACTTTTCGGATTAATTTCTACGTGAAATAAAATCCGCCAACTCGCACTAAGCAAGCAGGGTGGACTATAATATATTCTTCTATAATATAAAAATGAATCACAAAAAGTGTTGGTAAGCGCATAACTCAACAACGCCTGGACCAATTTGGCCAATTCTTTTTTTAAATGGTTATTATTACTTTATTACTAACAAAAAGTAATGGCTTGCAATATTATTAGGATAAACAGCATTTTGGTGCTGAAATAAGGGACGTAATATTGGATGGACAGTAAAAAACGCTAAAGTTTTTAATGTCAAAATTTCATAAGGCAATCTTTATATGTACATGTATATGGAGAGACGGGATATAATAGAGTGGAAGGTACGGGAGAGGACTGGGATAGCTGACAGATTTGATAGGACCAAATGTAAATGCACGTTATAAGACGGGATGGATAATAAAGAGAAAGGACGGAACGGATCGGGAAGAGATTGAACAGACGGATGAGACGGGATTGAGCCGGACAGTAGGACAGCTACGTCAAGTTTAAGTAGTAAAATAAAAAAGTATCTGCACCCAGGCGAAGCCGGGCCGGGCCGCTAGTATATATATATATATATATATATATATATATATACAGGGTATATCAAGACTGCTACCGAAAACGAAGCCGGGTGGTAGTTTAAGCGACTTCAGACACAATGCAACAGAAAAAGTAGCAAAAAAAAGCGACAATTTTTTTTGTATTTTTTTTTCTTATGACCATATTTGGGTGCTAAATACATTTTTTCCTAAAATAATAGTGTATACCCTTTTATTTATAAATAATCTAAGGCATAAAAGTGTTTAAATTATTATTTTAGCAAAAACTATGGATTTACCACCCAAAAATGAAGATATTTAAAAAATCATAAAAATATATATATACCGGGTATCTCAAGACTGCTACCGAAAACGAAGCCGGGTGGTAGTTTTAGTAACTACAAACACAATGCAACCAAAAATTTCGAAAAGAAACGCGACAATTATTTTTTATGATTTTTTAAATATTGTCATTTTTGGGTGGTAAATCCATAGTTTTTGCTAAAATAATAATTTAAACTCTTTTATACCGTAAATTATTTATAAATAAAAGGGTATATACTATTATTTTAGCAAAAAAATTATTTACCCCCCAAATATGGTCATAGGAAAAAATTACCAAAAAAAATTTGTTGCTTTTTTTGCAATTTTTTCTGTTGCATTGGGTCTGAAGTCGCTTAAACTACCACCCGGCTTCGTTTTCGGTAGCAGTCTTGATATACCCTGTATATACTTTGTTTGTATTTTAAAATTATTTTCACTATAAGTATTACAATTATTTTCGCTCGTATCACAGATGATATTTTTTATAACATGACGATTGGATGCCATGCCCTATTTAAATACAAGCGCAAAATGTGGAAAACTCACTTTTGCGTTGAAAATCTAACGAACAATTTAATGAATTTGAAAATTCTCTGAGTGCGGTTGTGAGCGACTTATAGAAAAAGACACCTGCTTTTAAAACATTCATATAGCATATCGACACAATCGATTTCTTTTTAGTCGTTGCCTGCTTTAGCAAAAATACACTCTGACATGCGGATAGCCTTTTTATACCGGTAAACTGAAAAGAGCATCAAAATTATATATTACTATATCTACTATAACTATACATTACTGTACCTATACATTAACCTACTTTGAGGAACCTGGCATAATTGTACAAGCTCAAAATATCATCTCGCATCAGCTGACTCTTTTTATTTGCGATAAATAATAAAACAAGCATGCTATCCGCAGCAATACGACCGCTCATAGACAGTAACAAAACCGAGCAACGCCATGAATTGCAAAGCGATGCTTGGCTCTCAACTGCGCTGGCCATCCCGAGACTTAAGGTTAAGTATCATTATGTTCAGTAGTTACTCTGGCTACAATGTCCATAAAACTGGAACGCAACAGTGCATTCACACAGCTGTTTGGAGGAAGAACTAGACATTGCGGTGCTATCTCCAGTAGTCTGTACTATACTTACCATAAGCTACTACATCAACCCAAAAAAGTAAATTGAAGAAAGTCAATAAAACACTTCTTACTTTGATCTCTGATGTGTTTTCAGCAAACAGCCCATTGCACTAACGAGACAAACACGACGTGTAAAGGTAAAAAAACTATCGAGCGCTCATATTACGATTTTGCTCTCTATTTGTATTCAGAGAGGGTACAACAAAAATATTCTACGGTTAGTTAGCTCGTGGAGGCCTTTATGTGAGTTTCGCACTGGCGTCAACTTGAAGCCGCGTTTTATACAAGCAAATAACGCTGTAACTTATTGCTGGTACAATAACATGTAACAATCACGCTTTGACTTTTTTAAGTATAGAAGTAAAGTTTTTATTCAACATATATATAAAGTTGCTTGCCTTGCTGGCGTAGTTATACTACGGTATGATTGCAAAGTCTAGTCCATATTCCGGATCGGGCAAAGTGATATTAAATTTTCTAATCATTATAAGCCCGGGGTTACAATTTGTGGTTGATATGGTGACAGGCTTGCCTTCCACGTGGAACGTGGCACAAGGCGAAACTTTGGTATCGTAGTAGCACGTTTGCTTACCCCATTTTGCGCAAAAGTCGTGAGTTTACGTTTGTATGAAAATATAGCTGTTACTTCGATATTTATGTCCGTAGGTATAGCGATCACCGGTACTTAATGTTGTTAAAACCTGATGTGTTAGGCGACCTGGTTACCTAGCGAGCTACGTATCTGAAAATGTCAGAATGTGTGTCAGGATGTTTTTGTGGTAAATGTCATCGAATGAGTTATTAGGTAACCTGATGGCCACTACTCTTATAAATGTACTACTGAATTCAATCATGGATGATAATTATTTTCTCATCCATTATGCATGTTTAAAACCAACCTTCATAATAATAATTGAAGCGTCAATAAAACACGGTAGGTAGGAGCTAACTGATTTAATAAAAATATACCGGCGACACTGATTGTATACCGTTGGTATTTATAACTACGTAGGTATGCATATACATTTATTGAACCGTGTTACAATATCTTACAATAATAAATGAAATGGCCTGATAAATTGCAATGCAAGCAAATGAATGCTATTTAATACGGTGATATTTACGTTCAATAGTAGATCAATTAAAATAATTAGATGAAGTGGAATTAAGTGAGAAAATATTAATAAAATTAGAAAATCTTACCTTATAATAGCAAAGCGTTGCGCTATCGTACCTTATCATTTTGGATTATGTTTTTAATATGAAAATACAAATAATATTCATAAAATTTATTTATATAGCTTGCACGCTATTTTCTCCGAAACTTAAACGCCAGTGCGAAAGCAGATTACGTGCTACGCGTAAGTACACGAATATATCTTTTAAAATAATTCTCTTTCATAAGTTTGATGGTCTCACATTATGAAATATAACTGGGTCGTCTGGACACAAAACTCAACTTAGTCATATCGTCGCTACAGAACAAAATAATATATTCATTTGTACAACTAGTGGAAGGCAAATATAAATCGCAATTTTTGAGTAACAGTTTTTTATTTTGACAAAGTGATTTACAGTCATATACGCATTGGAACCACTAGCTAATGTAGTCTGGATGATGGATGTGTATGATGACTACACTACAACAGTAAACTCTGATGTGAGATAAGTACATCTGGGCTCAGTTATCAGTTTCATAACTTTTATGTATATTAACTTTGAAATTATTATACGTGTCCATTTTCCGCAAAGTATTGTATGCAGTTTCCAAGAATAGTAATAATTAATATGTTATGGGCCAAGTGATTAATCGGGCATTATTCATAATGCCCGGGTAATATGAATAATGTTCAATAAGACCGGGCAATGTGATTATAACCAATCAATTTATCACATTACCCGGGCATTATGAATAATGCCAAGTGCCTATTGGGCAGAGTGATGTAAAGAGAATCAAAACAATGAGCTGAAGTGGTAGAATTTAGAATAGGACAGCACGAGGGGGTGGGTTGGGAGGAGTGGAGGGGGAAGAAGAGTGGCGCACCTCCCCTGGTACCACTCCCATAAAAAGGTAACTCACCATTCCTGAGAAATATCTATTATAGCAACCTAACCCTTAAAACACTTGTTATCAATACAAATTAGCTTCTGCATCGTCTCCGGCGCTACGGAAATTTCAGCCCCTTCTCCCTTGCGTAACAAAAGATAGGCACACATCCTCCGTTACAGCGGGCGGGGGCTGCTCTCCCTCCACGCCTCCGGATTTTTATATACACTCTAGGGTCGGTAGCCAAAAGACTACGTGAAGTCGAGGTGTCCCGAGTCGATTTTGGGGCACAGTCGACCAAACTGATCCATAAAGTGGGTACACTAATTTCCTTCTGAAGATAATGTTTCGGACGTTAAAAAAACAACTAAACATAAGCAGATCAATTCAACCTTTCTAATTTATGGGTCTATCGCAGATGCGACAATGCGGCAGCACACCACGTAAAAAATTACCTATTAATCACATTGCCCGATCATCATGTAGCCATATTCATAATGCCCGGGCAATGTGATTAATGACTTGGCCCATAACAAATACATTAGCTTCTTACGGCTTTATTAATAGAAGTTTTATAACCAATCGAACAACTTTTGAATTTAATTTGAGCGAAGAGGACAGAAAATGCGATAGCTAGAATAGTTATATATAGATAAAATAAATAAATAAATAAATAAATAACACCCAACAGTCACATACATAGTCCTGACCCCACATTAAGATCGAGTCTTGTGTCGTGGGTATCAGGAACTACGAGAGACTTTTCGGTCTCACAAACACCCAGACCCGGAAGAAATATTTGTGGGCCGCACAAACATTTCTCTCGGTGCGGGGATCGAACCCGCGGCCTCTCGTTTCACAGGCAGCGTCTAACCGCCTGCGCCACGGTGGCTGCCAGATAGATAATAAAGGGTATATCAACACTGCTACCGAAAACGAAGCCGCGTGGTAGTTTTAGTGAGTACAAACACAATGCAACTTAAATTTTCGCAAAAAAACGCTACAATTATTTTTAATGATTTTTTAAATATCATCATTTTTGGGTGGTAAATCCATAGTTTTTGCTAAAATAATAATTTAAACTCTTTTATACCTTAGAGTCCTTATAACTAAAAGGGTATACACTATTATTTTAGGAAAAAATAAATTTACCATCCAAATACGACTATAGGAAAAAATAACAAAAAAAATCGTCGCTTTTTTTTTTCAACATTTTCTGTTGCAATGGGTCTGAAGTCACTAAAACTACCACCCAGCTTCGTTTTCGGTAGCAGTCTTGAGATACCCTGTATATATAGATAACTAGGTTTTAAAACTGTTTATTAATAAAGTCGTTAGTGTTTTTCTTAACTTCTCGCAGTACCCTCGCCTGATGGTACTGAACACCTTGAATTACAAGGCAATGCTTGATTTTCCACTTAAACTAACTTATATTTAAGTCACGTTCCAGTATTCGGGCGTTAAAGTCTCAATATGTCCAGTAGTGCTCTGGCTACAATTTTCTTCAAACTGAAACACAACCGAGCATTTACACTGCAGTTTGCCGGGATGAACGGAGATTGTGGTGCTACCTACACAGGCGGCTTCTCAGATAGACCTACCACCTGTAGTCTTTTTTTTATTGCATTGAATGGCGAGACGAGCAAGCCGTTCGCCTGATGGTAAGCGATACGACCGCTCATAAACAGTAGCAATATTCCACTGCGCTCGCCATCCTGAGACATAAGATGTTAAGTCTCAATATGTCCAGTAGTTGCTTTGGCTACAATGTCCTTCAATCCGAAACACAACAGTGCATTTAAGCAGTGTTGTTTCACGGGAGAAATAGCCTATTGCAGTTGAGCGACAAACCGCTTAGTAATAAATCGGTACGGTCTATGAGGACTTGGGTGTGGGCATCGGGAGCGGGTGCTCGTTTTAAGTCCTTTTAACCCTTGCATAATGGGTTTACAAGGCATTAACAACGTGCTGGGAACTGCAATATGCGCCATAGGGGTCTTTAAGACCAGGCAATTTATTATAACAAGCTGTTTAAGTAGAGCTTGTTAGTGGCGTTGGGTGATTCAATTATGTACATTTTTGCATTATTTATCGCTATTATTGGTAAAAATATATTTAAATGATTTAATTTTAGACCTTAGTGTTTCGTGATTTGTGTGTTCTATACCGGGTATATTAAGACTGCTACCGAAAACGAAGCCGGATGGTAGTTTTAGTGACTACAAACACAATGCAACTAAAATTTCGCAAAGAAACGCGACATTAATTTTTAATGATTTTTTAAATATCGTCTTTTTTGGGTGGTAAATCCATAGTTTTTGCTAAAATAATAATTTAAACTGTTTTATAACTTAGAGTATTTATAAACAAAAGGGTATACACTATTATTTTAGGAAAAAATGTATTTAGCACCCAAATATGGCCAAAGGAAAAAAAATAACAAAAAAAAATGTTCGCTTTTTTTTTTGCAAAATTTTCTATTGCATTGTGTCTGAAGTCGCTTAAACAACCACCCGGCTTCGTTTTCGGTAGCAGTCTTGATATACCCTGTATAATGATTGCATTGCGTCGATAGACTTAAATTCGTCATTTAAATCAAGTACACATCTTATATACTTCTATATTATTGGTTGGTATACAGAGGAAAATTTTGATTGTTTCCATTAAGTAGGCTCTAAAACTACTGGATCGATTTTAAAAAATCTTCCGCCATTAGAATTTTACATTATCCTTGATGAATATAGATGATACAATACTTTCAATTTAAAAAAAATGTATATACACCCGGGTGGAGCCGAATTGGACTGCTAGTTTGCTATACATTAAGGTCTAAAAACAAAGAAACGTCTATGATCTAATTTAATAACCTCGTCACGAAAGCCACAAAACGTCGTACACGAGAAACTCGACTATGAATCCTTAGTAAAGATATCGCTTACCTGAAACTCGAAGTTGCTGTCTCTTACTTAAACCGCACCACAACGTGTGGGCTCGGCTTGCAGTTTTCGGAGTTAGGAGTTAGTTTCGTGCATATGGTGTTTCATTTACAAGTAACACTGTTGGTAGGTCTCTCATATGTGAGAGGCCACCTGGATAGGTACCACCGCATCTATCTCGTGTCTATTTCTCCCGCAAAATAGCAGTGTAATGGCACTGTTGTGTTCCGCTTTGAATGATATTGTAGCCACAATAACTATTGGACAGATTAAGACTAAACATTTTAAGTCTCAGGATGGCGAGCGCAGAGTACCGCCAAACATTTCTTTGGAATTCAAGGTGTTGTTTGGTTTTGCTACTGTCCATGAGCAGTCGTCTCTTACCATCAGGAGAATGGCTTGTTCGTCTCGCCATTCAGTAAGAAAAATGCAATTTTTAATGTTGACATTTTTTTAATTTTCAGCGGTTGTGATATGATTTTCCGGAGTTTTTACATCTTTAGTTCAGGATTTTCTACCGCTTTTCTACTGAATATTTTTGTTGCCATTTAAACAAGGTAGACATTTCCCAAAACTTTCTGAGATTTAGTAGGCATTTGTTGCGATAAAAATGCGCACCACTGAGTTGCAAAGTAAAGGAGGGACAGTGTTTAATCGGATTTGAGTCTGTTTCCATGTTAATATGACCCCATATACGACCTAAGAAGTCCAACAAGATATAGAAGGAGGATAAAGCCAGTAAATTATACAGAAAAGCTTATGGAAAAGTTCGAGATATACCTTATTGGCGCAGTCGGTTAGACGCCGCCAGTGAGACGAGAGGCCGTGGGTTCGATCCAAGCACCGAGAGAAATGTTTTTGCGGCCCATAAATATTTCTTTCAGGTGTATGTGCTTGTGATACCGAAAAGTCTCTCGTAGTCCCTGATAACAAAGGCACAAGACTCGATCTTAGTGCGAGGTCAGGACTATGTTTGTGACTGTTGGGTGTTATTTATTTATTTCTATAATTCCCTCGGAACTTGGAACTAAAAACCATATGAAATATAATTTTAAAAAATGTAGATCTTACTCGCTAACGCCTATTCTGTATACATAATTCTACAATACCTCACTTCGTTACCCGGGTACACCGAAATCATAAATTCAGGTGTTAAATAAATCCCGATACGTAATCAGGCCATCTTTTCCCCCTTTATTCCAATAAAGTAGGGACGAAAGGCCCATCGCATCCACTATCTGCGTTCCAAAACATTAACCCCGGGAGAGATAAAAATATGAGAGGTATCATAATAAAGATCTTGGCACAATAAGTGCGACGGCAAAATATGGTTGGATAATTTCTATAAGGTAATTTTCATTCTACATAGTGTTATGTTTTGTAAGAATTTAAAACGAATGTACTTAAGTTATTTTACTGTTAAAAAGATTACAGTTTGTAAAGTATGCACAATAAACTATTTTGTATTTTCTATTTGTATTTATATTTTGTTATCCCGGTCGGGATCAGGGTTTGGTTTTCTAGGCGAACTACACCTTTTCACCAGTTGCTGATATCCTATATTGCAAGACCATGTCCAAGCTCTCGTAACATTTTCCTTGAAGAAAACCAATGCTATTTTGGTCGGTGTTAAGGCCTTGGTCGACTTTTGCATGTTAAGTCTCTTTTTCTTATTGAAATCTTTAGGCGTTACTTGGAAAACTTTCGAAAGCTTAGTTATCTTAGTTTCTATAAGTATTTCCTCTCTTAGTTACAATGTAATAGTGATGATATTTTTGAAAGAAAGCAAAATAAATATGTGGAGCTAGTAAACAGTCCTACAATAATGAAGATTTATTGTGGTAACATCCTTACTGCCGTCCTCAAGCTAAAATGCCGTTAAGTACAAAAACCGCTTTTTGAGTTATGCACAAAAAAAGCGATATTTCAGTTCTAAGTTGAAAGTTTCGCTATTTGAAAGTGTCTCCTACGATCTATTATTCAGTACTCCAAGTTCTAAAGATGACCACTGGTTATTAAGTAGTACATTTAAAAAAAATCGCATTTTTGTGCATAACTAAAAAAGCGGCAAAAATACTTAACGGCATTTTAGGTTGAGGACGGCAGCATAGAACTATTCGTATTATAGCAAAGTCAGACAATTTTTGTTACGTGTGGTAATCAAAGGGATAGGTCATTCAGTATTGATGGAATTCAAGTGTGGATAAAATCTCAATTGTGTTGATTTTAAAGTTTCGTGTGTCCCAAACTTAATGTTAAACCTGGCATACACGTTACATAGTCAGCATCGGTGGATGCCTGCTGATGCTACATTTCAGGGCTCTATCGACCCTTTCAGTGTAAAACTCTTTTCAAATTTAACCCGTAATCCCCTGTTATGATGTTTTAAATCGTGCAGGATTTGTGGAATTATAGATGTTATTTTCTATCAAAAGCTGGCGTTTGAAATAGAATTGTGACATTATCTTTAGTTTTTTATAGTTTACGAATTTTCCAAAGATTAAATATTTACTAAAGAAAAATAATTAAATAATTACTAAAAAAAATAATTACAAAAAGTTTGCAATACAATCGCGATTATAAATTTAGTTTAAAAATACAGTAAAAGTTTTGAATGTGTTTACAATAATATTAATTTTAGACTCTTGTACTACAATATTTTTTTAATTTATTTCCGCGGTGCACTTAATTTCTTACCATAAAAACCTTTATATTTTGTCTTCTAGCGCCATCTAAAGACAAAACATTTCAGCGCCATCTTAATATTATTTCAGAACTACAACCTTTGCGTGTATAAGTTGTAAGGAACTAAGCTCAATGACAGTGTTTATAAAAGATGATCTAATATTACGATAGATGGCGCAAAAGTTGAGTTAACATTCGCTGCGATGATGGTACATGGAGAGTTGTCTGTGTCATCCGTCCTCTTTTTCAATATTGGTATCGCTACAACAAATTACTTTATCCGACAAAGAACCAAAGTTATACATAGCACACAAGATTAACAAGCTGAAGTGGTAGTGGGCTGGCCACATCTGTCGAAGAAACGATAACCGTCGCGTTGGGATAAACGTATTCTTGAGTGGAGACCGCGTCGTGGCAAGCGTAGTGTAGTATGCCCTCTAGCTAGGTGGAATGACGATTTACGAAAGGTGGTATATGCTGGATGCGACAAGCCTGTGTTCGGGTGAAATGGCGCAGTTTGGAGGGAGCCTATGAACAGCACGAGGCTGATGATGATCGCTACAAAGGTTTTTCCCCTTTTTTGATGATTACCAGACCCTGTTCACTGTGTCACGGAGAAATGCATAACAGGGGGCGCTACAAGAATTGTAATAAAGACGGTATTGCACCATAGATGGAGCTATTGTACAAAATTACTAACGAGGAATTTCACACCAAAATTACATAATTTTAACATAATACTGCATTGGTGTTAATAATGAACAGAGAAACTGTAATATGAATTTGATTGTTGTTCAATGCATTACCCTGACCGGGTGGGATGAAAAATTTTAAATGCTGTAAAAGTACCTACTTATAATAACAATGCAGGTTGTCTCATATGATCCATTAGCTTCCTTCAACGTTAAATGAGGGATAGTAACAAATTAATTTCCAACACACAAATTGTATGTCTGGTGGTTCTATGTGACACAAAACTGAATTCAAAGATGTTTTTCTGGGCATCAACCTTCGACATAATATGTATTTTGATTTTTCGATCAAATCCCCTACTAACTAGCTAGTATTACATAATATAAAGCTCTACAGTGAATAATACGTCAGTAAGCAAACAATATCAAGTTTCTCGTAGCATACATTTTTATTTCTTAAGCAATATTTGATCTAGACAGCACTTTCTTTTTCAAATACTAGGGTAAAGTCAAGTTATTTTGTTATAATTTTTGTAGTTCGTTTATCGGCGTACGAAGAAATTACTCCATAGCACCCTTGCTAATCGATCAATAGTAATAATAAACTGAAAAAGGTTAACTCATACGTGTAGGCTGTATGCACTCAGTAATATTAAGTAAGTGCGTGAGCTCTCTTCGCTTGCGCATTTCAGTATTATGTTTAACTAGGGTCCATACAAACTCGTAAGCGAAATATATCTGTGTTTCTAAGCCAAAGAGACAATTTTTGGTACCATGCCGGGGTTCATGGTGGTCGCGGGTTCAAATCCCAGGACACACATCTGACTTTTCATCAGTCATATGCGTATTGATAGTCGTCACCACGCACTACGAGTATAATGGAGAAGGAAAACTTCGTGAGTTATGGTATGCAACCATAGCGATTTTATAAGAATTTCTATGGTATCTAAAATCCGCCAATTTGCACGTGGTAGACCATATGGCCTAATCGCACTCAATCGTAGTCTCAATTGTAGAGGAGGCCTTTGCCATGCAGTGGGATGTATAGGGGCTGAGACAGAAGCCGGAGGTTATGCAGGAAGAATAAGGATGCTTTGCGTCCTTGAATATCCTATACTACAGTGATGCGCGTGATGATCACAAACTTGTTTCAGACGGCATCTCCCTTCCAAAAACCAGCATAACCATTTTCAAGTTTTATATAAAGTCTGTTATCCATACTAATAGACCAAGAGCACGTGGCCGCTAGAATTTCTTCATTTTATAAAAGCTAAAAGTTTGCCTGCGTATGCCTCTGACATGGGCATTACTCGATCAGCTATTACAAAGTTCCAATCGTGGTTGCTTTGGAAGTTATCAGCATCAATGTATCTGGCGAGATGAAGGAACGATTAAAAATTCCTTTGGGAAATATTGGTAGAATGTTGCTTTAATAACACATAAAATTCAGCCAGTAAACTATTACACTCTTATTCCATAAATTATTCGTGTTATGAATCAGCCGTGGGATTCACATTGGCGTACAATTGCTAAATTTGTTCAATCAGATTCAGTTATAACATATACGAGATCGGTCCCTTACTGTATTGTCAACGATAACATTCACGTCGAAACAGTCGTACTTATCTGCGGTGCACATAAAGCGAAATATTAATTTAGCCCATGCAAGCGTAACACTCGCGAGCTAGTATTCCGTGCGCCTATTGTGTTGCATTGTGCTCTTCAACTCTAGCCAAACGAGAAACTACTTAAAAAGAGAACATTAGAACATTGCACCGATGATATTTGAAAGCAATCGCTGTTTTATTGTGGTAGGTCTCTCATATGTGAGAAGCCGCCTGGGTAGGTACCACGTGACTATTTCTCCCGCCAAACAACAGTGTAAATGCACTGTTGTTTCCGAGTGAAGGAAATTGTAGTCAGAGTAACTACTGGACATAATGAGACGAAACATCTTACGTCTCAGGATGGCAAGCGCAGCGGAATGCATTGCTTTGTAATTCAAGGTGTTGTTTGGTTTTGCTACTATTCATGAGCGGTTTTGTCGCTTACCACCAGGCCAACGGCCATTCTAAGAAATAAAAAGGAAAGTTGTTAGTATTTATGCTGATAAGGAATATGATACCTCATTGGTTTAATCAAAGCGTCTCCGTTGATAGGTTGGGAAATTCAGATGTCAGATTCAGATTAGGAATACGTCATACAAGCCGGGATATGTAAATTACATGTCAAATTTTGGCACTGAGTTATCTTCGATGAACTGTTGGTGGTTTTAGTTGAATACACGAGTAAATTTATGTAAGGTTATATAAGTAAAAGTTCATAAACAGGATACCATCAAGACTACCTATCTACCGAAAACGAAGTCGGGTGGTAGTTTTAGTGACTACAAATATAATGCAACTAAAATTTCGCAAAGTAAGGCGACAATTTTTTTTTAATTTTTAAAGTTCGCCTTTTTTGGTGGTAAATCCAAAGCCCTTGTGTACCACGGCATCTTGAAAAATAAAAGGGCGTACACTATTTTTATAGAAAAAAAATTGTATTTACCACCCAAATACGTCGATAGGAAAAAAATAACAAAAAAGTGTTTTTTTTGTTTTTTCAAAAGTATTAGTTGCTTTTTGGCTGAAGTCACTAAAACTACCACTCGGCTTCGTTTTTATAGCTGCAGCGGTCTTAATATTCCCTGTATATGTCACCTAATATTACAAAATGTTGAATTTCTTCCTTGTTCCATTTACGCTGTTGTCATTGAACACGGACAGTTGCTAGTAAGCCGCTTCAGAAAGTTAATGGCATGAAAAATCCAATATCATCGCGTATTTTTTTCATATAATATTTAAACTGATTTAAATATATTACAACTTTTTATTCTGAAACACATATAATACAAGCACTTTATGCACTTTAATAAAACTCTAAATGTGTTTTGTCAATGTAATTATAAACTAAATATTAGTTTTAAAAGATATATTTTAATTGAAATAAACAATAAATAAATAATATAACATTCGCTAAATCTAAGAAAGATATATTTTAACTTTCAATGGAATGTAATGATAGCCTTAATAATAATTAATATATGGTACATTTTAAGAAAAATTGGGCCCGGGTAGGTGGACGTTCAAATAGATAATTGCTTCTAATAACATTGTTAAAAACTAAGCAAATAACTTCCTTTACAGCAATATAACTTTCTTATATAAACCGTCAACTACCGCTATAGAATGCGTCTGCCTTGTCTGAAAGTGCAGGTAACTCCCTAGTGCCGTGAAACTAGTTAGACACCTATTACTAAAGAGGAACGTTAACTTAACTCATTCCTTTGTGTCTATTATTCATAGAACTACTGCACCTTGCCCTGTCAACATCAGCTGTTAACTATATGTTGCTTCTCACTCCCATATTAATGTCATGTCTTACTATGCACAATGTGTGTCATCAAAAGAATGGTTAAAGAACACTACTTATCTCTTTAAGAACTATACGGTTGATTGCTCATGTATCTTAATATATTTTCCTTCTCTTATGTTCATCCCATGGTAGTCGATGAAAGATTGCCTTGAGAGATACCACTGCCATTTGTACTCTTATGTTTAACATAAGAGTTTTAATTTAGTTTAAGTTTTATTTGGTGTACAAAAAGAATAAAATAAAATATGTCCTCTCATCAAAACCCACTTTTATGCAATGCACATGTCTTGTGGCCAGAGCATGCTTAAGACTAATCCGATTCATTTTTGTGGTGGTAGGTCTCTCATATGTGAGAGGCGGTATATAGTGTGTTGTGTTTCGGTTTGAAGAAAATTGTAGTCAGAACATCTAGTGGTCATATTGAGACTTAACATCTTGTGTCTCAGGATGGCGAACGCATTGGAATGCCAAGCATTGATTTGTAATTCATGATGTTTGGTATTGTCATGAACAGAACTTCATGAGCGGTGGTATCGGTCTTATCAGTTACCATCATGCGAACATCATTTCATTCATCATTGTCTAAAAAAGACAGCGGATATATTAATAATTATCTACATACATAAACTCGAGGAGATTATGTTGTACTCGCCTATTGTTCTCTCTTAAACGCTAGACAAAGGAGAAGTTACCTCAGTTTACGATATACGAAAATTGAAAAGGCTGATGAAGCAACAAGCTAATGGGAAATTAATTATTGGTGAAAATTCATATTATGTGAGAGGCCGCGTGGGTAGGTCCCACCGCAATGTCTATTTCTTCCGCCAAACAGCTGTGTATATGTACTTTGTATTCCGGTTTGAGACTTAACATCTAATGTTTCAGGATGGCTAGCGAAGTGGAATGTCAAGCATTTATTTGTAATTCATGGTGTTTGGTTTTGCTTCTGTCCATGAGCGGTCGTGTAACTAACTAATTGCATGCATGCTCATCATGCATGATCGTCTCGCCATTCACCGAAACATAATAGATAATAGAAAACCATTTGTTAGGACTGGTTACTATTGTGTATATAAACGAAACAATTAATTCAAATGTAGTTTGTTCTGTCCGCACTTGTCATATTCTTTTCGATATCAATGTATGTGTATTCTTTATATATTAAATCCTTTACTGTTATATCAATCCTGCTTTTACTCTGCCTATAACCCATCACCATTATATTATTTTTGAATTTAATTTTTATGCTTGTGCTTATTCTATAGATACATGAAACCATCGCGCTATGTGTTTTGATCGAGACCGCCTTCGAACAGCCTCGTTCACTGTGAATGTTTGTGATCGTGTGCTGGTTGCGTGAAATAATACCAGTGGTATATTAGGATTAAGAAACACGTTTATTCCCACTGATAAGCACATGTTCATTTATTTCCAACACCTCTTATTAATTGAACTTTCTGAATCTTAATTTGGTTGCAAGTTAAAGGCAAGTTAGACATTCCCGGAGATTTGCCGAGCTTCAATGCTCGGTGCTTAATTGCGTGCCACTGTTGATCCTAGCTTACAGGAGTTACGATGGTTGGTGTGAGGGCAGGACATTCTCCAAATGATAGGTACATTTTATTTGACGCTATTGTTATCTAGACTATTTTATTAACAATAATATGTGACGCAATTGTACATCGTTGTCCTGTTTTATAAAATCTATTTAACAGAATGATGCAGTTTATATTTGCCTTCCGTTGACATGCCTGATATTATTGTTATGCTTTGTCATGTGAGGTATTTGTATTTCTGTCATCAATCGGTATCTAAATGTAAATCATGTCCAACCGCTCTGTTACTGAGACAAAACATGATTGCAGTGCAGCCATCATGAGTAGTAATAATGAGAACAGTTCAGGAACTTTGCAAACTTTCTAAATCAACAATTTTATAAAACGAAATACATCAAACAGTCATGTGCGTTCGTGCTGTAATTATATTTATATATAAATCTTATGTAAAGGCTATCAGAAACTATGAGAAAATCTTCATTTTGTCAATCATAAGAACTAATTATTTTTTTTCGGCGCTCACAAAGTATCTGCTGACATCGAATATACGGCCTCTAACTGCCAACGTCTTAATCAACTACGTTATTAAGAACCCTTATAAAATCTGTTGATGAATAGTTTTTCATTGAGCTTTTCAATTTCACAACTATATTCTATTTTACACATTAAACTACCGCGAATGCATATACAAACGTATGTGAGTATGAAACTCAAACCTGTGTACATAATATCGAACCCAAGGTAACATTTTACACAAACTAAAATTAAACCGCACTAATCCGGAAAGTTTAACCTAATACTGTCAATTTAAACATACACCAACTTTAACGAAACTTTAATTTTATCACCTAACCGTGAATACATGCACTTAATGGGACGGTAAACTTCAAAACGAGGTTATTAAGCGCTTCATAATGGCATTGTCTCATAATCAGGCGAGTCATTACACGAAATGGCGATCTTTATATTTAGTTCATCTGCAACACGCTTGCATAATATTATCTCGACATGGTCTAATTTTGGGGTTTGTGTGTTGATTAGTCGACGCAGATACCAATTTGCATTTTAAATTGAAATCAATATAGTGATTGTTTGAGGGAGCGCAATCTACTGAACAAAACATGTCGTCGATAATTAATTGGAGCCTAAAGCCAACGTTAATACAAAGATACTTCTATACAGGGTTATTTTTCAAAGTATTTCCATATTTTTTTTTGTTGAACTCAAGAGAATACTACCGATTAATACATGTCGGAGAAAATCTAATTTACACGAAATAAGCCATTTATTTATGTTTCACAATATTCCAATTAATGTAAAAAAGTAGAAATGCGTTCCGGTTAGTTATTCTTTCCTTGTGGTAGACAGCGACATTTTTGTTCTGGACCCCTAATACTGCGACCTTTTAATAAACATCTGCTCTTATAAACTTGATGGTGAAATGGACAAAAATATTTCCAAATCTTCCTATTATTTACTTCATGATTTATTACTTTGCGAGTTAAAGAAATGCATTAAATGCATCCTTCCACATCCACCCACATAATATCGAAGTAATAAGAATGTATTTTAACTCCAGGGTATTTTATATAATAACTTAATTGGGACCAATGCCCGTGAAAGAATGAATTAGAGCTGTTGAAATATGTTGAATGTTGCAGACGGACAATTATTAAGTAAATATTCATTTAAAAAGTCCAGTTATAACGCACTTTGTAAAACGTGATCCATCGCTATTATAGCTTAATGCATCTGCTCTATATCAATAGTCTCGGTATAACACAAGGTACAAACAACGTCCGGTAAGTTTTATACACAAATATTTTTATGGATCTTCGGTAGCTCACACACCAAATTCAACATATTTTACATCCTACAGGCTATTGTAATGCAAGAGTGATGCATTCACTTAACTATAGTATTTTAAAAGCTAAGATCAAATAAGTAGAAATATTTCCAATTGGTGATGGCTTTGGTGATATAAATTGCTCCGGATGGAAGCCGACCGATTATTACCGTCCGACCGTAAATACGTATTAAAGTAGAATTAAAAAAGACCTTTCCTCTTGTAGACAATCGCAATCCACCACGCCATACAGATGGAAACAATAGGAATATTTAAGCCCCGTGAATGTGTACGAGAAGATTAAAGTGACCTTTAACACTAGAAACACCAAGGCAATCAAATTGACGGCAAGGCAATTTCATTGTTAAATATTTCACAAACTATGTTTTTGTTTCTTTTCATATTTTACGACTTTTCCTAATTTGGTATTGTTAAGCTAAATCTATATAAATATATATATATATATATATATATATATATATATATATATATATATTGTATATGAGTTTCGATTACAAATGCCTACTAAGACCGCGCACCGTCAATGTGACGGCATACATACCGGGTATCTCAAGACTGCTACCGAAAACGAAGCCGGGTGGTAGTTTTAGTGGCTACAAACACAATGCAATTAAAAATTTCGCATAGAAACGCGACAATTATTTTTTATGATTTTTTTTTATTTTTTTATTGCATTGAATGGCGAGACGAGCAAGCCATTCGCCTGATGGTAAGCGATACGACCGCTCATGAACAGTAGCAATATTCCACTGCGCTCGCCATCCTGAGACATAAGATGTTAAGTCTCAATATGTCCAGTAGTTGCTCTGGCTACAATGTCCTTCAATCCGAAACACAACAGTGCATTTAAGCAGTGTTGTTTCACGGGAAAAATAGACATTGCGGTGGTACCTACCCAGATGGCCTCTCACATATGAGAGACCCACCACCAGTACTGATAGTGATTTTTTAAATATCGTCATTTTTGGGTGGTAAATCCATAGTTTTTGCTAAAATAATAATTTAAACTCTTTTATACCTTAGAGTATTTATAAATAAAAGGGTATACACTATTATTTTAGGAAAAAATGTATTTACCACCCAAATATGGCCATAGGAAAAAAATAACAAAAAAAAAATTGTCGCTTTTTTTTTGCAACTTTTTCTGTTGCATTGTGTCTGAAGTCGCTTAGACTACCACCCGGCTTCGTTTTCGGTAGCAGTCTTGATATACCCTATATAAAGGCGGCGAAAAGAATTGTAAACAACGAATTTTTCAAAATAATGTGGGTACTTTGTTTTTATTTATGTTGAATTGAATTCTGAGTAAATTGTTGCTGCCTAGCTTGTTTACATTTTACAGTAGGCATTGGTTTCGTTCGGTGAGCAGTCGTAATTTGTTATTAAAAAAATGAGTCGCCGGCTCTCAAATTCGGAAATAGAACAAGAATTGTTGCGATATCGGGATATACAAGAAGATGTGTCAGGTGATGAAAGTAATGATGATATAACAGACAGTGTTTGTGAAAACCGTGATGCAGAATTTCAGCCGGAACAGGTCACTTCTTAATCAAATCAAATAACAATATTATTGTAAATTCGCACAGAGGACGCGGGGTATCTCGTAGATCCATTAGAGTACTCTGCACCCCAACGTAAGCATAGGTATGATAAAAAAAGCTGCCTGAAACAGTTGAATTTTACAATGCAACAGAATTTGGTGTAGACATAATCGATCAGAGCCTGTTCACGTTTTTTACAATATACTTGATTTAGCAGCTATAAACTCGTGGATTCTATATCAAAAACCCACAGGAATAAAATTTCTCGTCATAATTTTATCCTTCAACTAGTGAGCGAACTACGTGAAGAGTATGTGAAAAAAAAAAAACCACTTCAATTGCGACTCAGAGACGAGGAACTAATGCTGAAACAAGTGAACCATGTACTACAAACAATAAGAGGCGGCAATGTCAAATCAATAATAATTGTAAAAAAAAAACATGTGAAAACTGCACTATCTCTAAGAAAGCTGTTTGTGGGAAATGTACAAAAGAGTCTAAAAAAACTATTACTTGATAAAAATGTTACTGACTTGAATGCTTAATTGTTTACTATCAATAAAAATAAATTTGTAATATTTTTATTTTTTTTTTATTTAAAATATGTACTAATTTCATAAGTATTCTCACTTAATCTCTAGTACCGTCAAATTGACCGCTGCGGTCTTTGAAGGTATAGGAGACTGTCCCGCCCTCACACCCACCACTGTAACTTCTGTGAGCCAGGATCAACAGTGGCACGCAAAGTAATGACACCGAGCATTGAAGCTCGGCGAGTCTCCGGGAATGTCTAACTTGTCTTTAACCCACAACGAAATTAATCAGAAAGTTAAATAAATAGGAGGAGTTGGAAATAAATTATTGTCCACTTCCCTCCGTGCAAAGCGGGTGACAAAACATTGAACTGAAGAGGTAAATAACCTCGCAAAAAGACTTTCACAGCCGGAGAAGCCAGCTGTGAAGCACCACGGATCAAATTATTATTACATTTAAATGGGACCTATTATGTGAACTGTTATGCTTGAATCCAGTAATAGGTATGGCAAAAACGCCGGAAAGCACGGAAGTTCTTTCTAGTCTCTACAAGGTCCATGTAGTATACAACTCCAGATGATATTTGCATACTATCTAGCATGGTTTTACGCTCATTATGCCAAAGACTACACTCCCAAAGTATATGATGCGCGGACTGCTCATACTCGCAATTAGGTGTTGAACATGGACACGCAGGCGACGCAAAAAGCTTAAAGAGTATAGTTTAGACTTAAAGTTACCATGGCCCGTGAGAAATTGTGATACGCAATAATCGACATCTAGCCATGTCTTTGTTAAACGATCACGTACGCAAGGAAAAAATTGGTATAGATGCCGGCCCTTCAAAGATACCTCCCATCTATTTTGCCATTCATCTAATAGTTCGCTATATACCATTGAAACCGGTTTAAATAATCTGTCAACTTTTAAAGTCACGTGAGGTGAAAAAACTTTTATCCATATTCTCTCTATTAGAGTAATACATCGCGGCGCGACGTTGCACCTCTAGGTCGACTGGAAGTACACCCGCTAGGACAGGCAAAGCTTCGGTACTAACAGTTCTATATGCCTTGCACAAGAATATCAACGCCAAACGTTGGCTCTGGAGCAGTTTTTCTTCGCACAGCACCGATAGTAGCCCTATCAGCCCATACGGGAGATCCATAACAGATACATCCTAAGTAAGTTGCTCCATAGATGATTTTTAGTGTATTGACCAAGTATGTAAAATTAAAACTATTAAAATTAACTCTAAAATAAATTTAGTGCTTGGGCCACTAAAGGCATTAGACGTAGTAGGGAAATTTTGTATGAGTTATATGACAAAAGGTCCTATACACCTGATGTCAACTTTAAAAAATATGTCGGATTATATTCAAAATTATTTAAAAAAGTATGTATGCAGGCTAAAGCAAATTATATAAGTGAAAAGCTTAGATTGTCAGATAATAAAATAAAACTACCTGGCAAATTATTAATACTGAAACTGGGAAAAATAAAAAAAATGACAACAAATTGCTCTCCGCATAAATGACGACCTTATTTCAGATAAATCTACTATTGCCAATTATCTTGATAATTTTTTCACTAACATACCATTAGACTTAACTAAACATTTAGATTCATCAGTAGATTTAGCGGAATCTTTTTTAAAGGAAAATGTTCCTGGAAATATGTCTAAGTTTAACTTTCAAAAGGTAACCAGTTGTCAAATAATAAAGGCTTTCAAGCAAATTAAAATACAAACTACAGAAGATATATGGGGACTGTCTGTTAAAGCTATAGAAGCTATTATTGTTAACATTGCACCGTTATTAGCTACTATTTTTAATTCCTGCCTAAGTGACGGTATCTTTCCCGACTTAATGAAAATTAGTAAAGTCGTACCCATTTTTAAGTCAGGATGTTCGAACAATCCGTCGAATTATAGACCCATTTCTGTACTACCGGCTCTTAGCAAAATCTTCGAAAGCTTTTACTTAATCAAATGCTAGCACATTTGATGAAAATAAGTTAATACATAGGAATCAATTTGGTTTCACAAAGGGTCGCTCAACTCAAGATGCCGGGACATCACTAATCACGTCGGTTTTAGAAGCCTGGGAGGCATCTCAAGATGCTCTAGGAGTTTTTGTGATCTCTCCAAGGCTTTCGACTGTGTTGACCACCAAACACTTATTATGAAGCTAAGGTACTACGGAATCAGTGATACGTCACTTGATCTCGTAATGTCTTACTTGTCGGGTCGTGAACAAAAGGTTTTCTTTGGACGGGCTCACTTCGGTAGGATCAAAAGTTAAAATTGGGGTTCCGCAGGGCTCCATTCTGGGCCCCTTTTTATTCTTAGTCTACATAAATGATCTTCCTTGCATGGTTCAGAAGTGGTCAGACATAGTTTTATTCGCTGACGACACCTCTATAATATTTAAAGTTAATCGGAAAGACGATAATCTAGATACACCTAACAATATTCTTAATTTAATTTCGGATTGGTTTTCTGCTAATAATCTACTATTAAATGCTAGTAAGACTAAATGCGTCCGTTTTGCTTTACCGAACGTGGCAAGCGTAAACACGCGTATCGAATTAAATTCAGAAATTCTAAATTTAGCTAATTCCACAATTTTTTTAGGGATCACTCTAGATAAAAAATTACAATGGGGTCCACAAATTGAGAGATTATCAGCTAAACTTAGCAGCGCAGCGTTCGCGGGTCCGAAAAATAAGACAACTAACTGACGTTGCAACGGCTAGATTGGTATATTTTGCTTATTTTCATAGTATAATGTCATACGGCATTATTTTATGGGGATCAGCGGCTGATATCGAATCGATATTCATCTTACAAAAAAGAGCAGTCCGTGCTATTTATAATCTAGGAAGCCGCGATTCTTTGCGATCTGTTTTAAAGAAAGCAATATACTAACCGTGTCATCTGAATACATCTTTCAGAATATAATGCACGTTCGTAAAAATATTAATAAGTTTTATAAGGTCAGTGACACCCACACCATTAATACGCGGAATAAAAATAAACTAGCAATACCCTCGTTTAGACTAGAAAAGTCAAAAAAATCTTTCTTGGGTAGTTGTATTAAATTTTATAATAAACTTCCCAATAGGATAACGCAGCTACCGGACAAACTATTTAGGGTCCATATAAAAACAAACTTATGACTAGGGGTTATTATAATATTAAGGAATATATTGAGGATAAAAAAGCCTGGGATTAGGTGTTCTCTTGCACATTGCGACCTCCTGGGGCCCTGAACTATTCGCTTATTACACCACCTAATTTAAATAATTAAAAATATCTAAAATTGTGAACTCAAAAATTAAGCTATATACAATCAAATAAATCAATTAAATTATATGACGACCGATCGAAAAAATCATATAAAAATAATAATTAATATGGCAAATCCTTGTAAGACAAGTCACAAATACTTATTTTAGTAAATTGACCAAAACCAAGCCCACTGAGTTTGACTCGCTGGATCTACTCAGAAATGGGTCGCGCCGCGTAGTATCCAGTGGTAAAGTAAAGCCCGCTGAGTTTGTTCGCCGGGTCTTCTCAGTCAGGGCCGCGTTGATCCGGCAGTAAGCCTAAACATACGGGACGTATCGGAAATACTTATGGTCGTTGTCTTAAGTTGGACCCAAAACAAGCCCACTGAGTCTTAGTCGCTGGATATACTCAGGACTGGGTCGCGTCGCGTAGTTCCAGTGGTAGTGTAAGCCCACTGAGTTTGTTTCGCCGGGTCTTCTCAGGAAGGGCCGCGTTGGATCCGGTGGTAACTATAAACCGCTACGCACCGTTGTAATATTTATGGTCCACAAATAATATAATTTAATTTGACTAACGTAAATAATGTATTTCTTTGACAAATAAATTACTATAAAGTAAAAACTAATACTTTAAATAAAATATGAATAAAAACTAAATAAATTAAAAAACTAATCATAAATTATAAATAAAAATAAAATTAATTTAAAAATAAATAAAATTAATAATAAATTGATAAAAGCAAGAAATTAAAATAAGTAATAATAAGCATAGGAAATATATTGTAAATAGAGATTAAGTTCTATGTGTATTGACTTGTCATAAGAGCTCCTTAATTGCCTACGTGATCAATAAATACATTTCATTTCATTTCATTTCATTGAAAGATAGCCCCCACGTTGATTTTGATATTTTTGTCAAAGCAAAAAAGTTCCTTCTTTTCCCCGATGTTCTTAATATGTTCAAGAAAGGAAAAAATACTTTCTAAAATTAAACCAAGATAACAAACCGATTCCTTTTTTTTAACATTAATATTATAAATTTAATTCGCGGCTGTGATTTTAAAGTTCCTTTCAGAAGTAATTGGAACGTTTTTTGTGGTGCAAAGGTTAAGCGATTTCGATGGCTCCAATCACATATTAGTTTTAAACACGCGTCCGACATAATTTCTAATCCGACCTACTATTTGACTCTATAAGCAAGAGGCCGTCGTCCGCATATCCGGTCAAAGAACACCCTGACGGCAAGGGAATTGCAAGAAAATCGTCGAACCCTAAATTCCACAAATAAGGACCTAAAACCGACCTTGTGGACAGCCCATCGTAAGTGGTTTCGACACAGCATAGTGTCCAAGTTTAAGTTTGGTTGTTCCGTGCGAGAAATACGAGTAAATAAGTGAATATATATTTTTAAAGCAACCTCGTAATTTCAACTTAAGAAGCGCATCGGCCACCAAAGCGTTGTCGAAAGCACCGGATATGTCCAGGAAAATACCGAGTACATATTTGCGCGCCGATGTACTTACAGCTCTTCTAACCGATATGCCGCGTCGATAGTTGACTTACCCGTTGTAAATCCGAACTTGCTTTTCGTGAAACTTTGGTCCACCCGGTAGCAATCGAGGGACAATAAGACGTTTCTAAAAGTTTACCTAGAGACGGTAAGAGTGATATGGATCATGTAGAGATTTTATCGCCACCCTTGGGTATTATACGAATGAAACCTGTACGCCATACCCGCGGAAATACCCCTTCAGCAATACATCTGTTATAAACAGTGAGTAATGCATCGCCGGCCGATTACACGCTTCTTTGATCATTTATTAGTTATTTTATCGTCACCGGAAGCCTTGTTTAAGGGCAAAGCTCGTACAATTTCGCTAAATTCATCAAACGACGCGAGATTTGAATCGGAAGAGTTCGGTACCGTCCATGGCCCACATCCTAATCTGCTTATGGTATTCTGTACCATTTTCAATATTATCATCCGGAATTAACGATTGTAACAGAGCCTCCGTTGTCTCCTCAATACCAGTTGTGAAGTTGTTGTCAATTTTTAATTTTCAATATAAGCCAAATTGATTGACCTATTCGCTTTAAATTCATGATATAGAGGAGACCACGGACCCTCACTATCTAACCGGGCCACAATTTTACGTACAAATTACCTTTCGATTTTGGACCGGCCGCTTTATAATGTGATCTGGCAACTCTCAGTTTATTTAAAGCACATGTAATTGCTTCCCCTGTGACACAACGTCTCTAAGCCCGTTGAAACGTCTACGCGCTCTGCGAAAAGTCCGACGTAGTTGGACCAGTAAGTCATTCCACCAATTCGCACCTCCGAGTGTTAGTGATGGAACCTCGACCGATGGTAATGTCTGCGCAATATGTAAAAGTGTCCGACATAATCTCGGCACAGGTTTCAGCTGATAGATCATTGCGAGTGAAGTCCCCAGCATGCCGAGCAAAATAGCGAGCTAAATAAATCCCAGTTAGCGCCTCTAGATTTATATCTAAACTTAAAATTATTCTGTTCCGGACCCTGTGTCAATCTAGGCAAGAACTCGTACACAATCAGGCGATGGTCACTACACGACGCGTCCGGCAGGACGCGCCACCTATCAATACGGACGTCTCCACTAGAAAGTGTGACGTCAATAGAAAATTCGCCCGTAGGGCTACTGTAAATAGGTGGTGCATCGGGGTGTTGTGTATTTCGAGATTCATCTCTGCAATGAAATCTTCTACCGCGCAACGTCGCTCGGTATCAGTGGAGCGATATTTGCCATACCAAAGGACAGATGACGCATTAACGTCAGCACCTATAATAATCTTATGTCCTGCGAGGGACGCAAGACATAGCGAGGGTATGCAGATGAGGACCCACAGGATCTGAGTATGAAAATAACAGCTCACAACATAAACCTTACAAATCGGACTAGACACCTCAGCGACAGCACAGTGTGACGTCATAAGATTACGCACCGAGGTAATGGTAAGATGTGAACCCGACACAAATTACCTCGTGATTTGTTATCGAGTTGTACTACCTTACTACGTAATCGCGCATGTTGGTATTGCTCCTGAACTAGAACGACATTTAATGTTATAATCATGAATTAACGTGTCTAATTCTGACGTCGCTAACCCTATCGGTATGAAGGTTTACTGACCGATTGTAAATTTATCCATATTTTTTAGTATTGGGTCGAAAGAAGTAATTGCTCGATTTTGTTTTTATATGTGGGCACTCTTTGAGACCCACAACGATGGTCATGTGGTTTTTAAATCTTTTACAAGGCGCACACACTGACTTAAATTCCGGGTTCGATTTATGCGGGCAAGCCTTAGTTTCATGAGACTCAGCACAAATGGCGCACGTGGTGTTTTAACTGTGCAAAATTTTTGAACGTGCCCGTAATATTGACAATTTAAGCAACGTACTACTTCTATGTCATCAATAAACGGCAGGTGCCCAATCAATGAAAAGTTTATCTTTTGTATTCATCAAATGTTTGCGAATCTCTGAGTCCAATTCTAATCCTATCCATTTACGAACCGTTATCTAAAAGACGTCTGCGAGTTATTTTGACGGACTTTGAAAAGTCATCCTCCTTTATGGGCAATTCGTCCTTGATGTTTTGACGATATAATGCTGTTAAGAAAGCGCGGTCTTCCATGGAGGATGGCACGTCTTTAACTAAATACGGGGGGCGGCGACCCTTTTGGTTTCTCAAGACGCAGCCCCGCCGATTTTATCGCGTCGGCAGATTCAAATTTTTTTATTTGTTTGTCATTTGCAAGACGCAGAGCAACACCAGATTTAGCGGTTTTTTTAACCCCAACGATTTGGAATCCGTCGTCACTGGGATTAATTGCCTTAAAGAGCGCCTGTTTCGTCGCGGATGACGTCCTGCAAATCAGCTGACCGTTCGCTCGTCTCGGGTAAGCTATTACGCACGGGGCAGGGGCGCGCGGCTGCACTACCGGAGCGGGTTTCGCTAAACGCAATTTTAAATTATCCGAATATGTACTAGTGGACACGTTAACGCGTTTGCATTGATCCAACTCGCGTTGCATATTAGCTATCTTGGTTTCATTACACGATGATTTTAGAGCCAGTAACGAAACAATTGAAGTTACGCGTTGCGTAATATCTAACACGGCCGACCTATTTGCAATATTCATGCGCGAGCCCTGGTCATTGACGAGTTCGTTATCTTTGACAAATAACTCGATACTTCCAACACCATATCGCAATAGTCCGCGCGGCTCGCGTCACTGCAGTTGTCTACAGACGAAGTATCTGCCGATTCTGATAATTGCAGACGTTTCGATTGAACGGGGGAAACAGATGTGGCGAATTCACATCGCTGAATAAGCGTTTGGCCGAACTGGGTGACCGAGGCGTGAGTCTACTTTGACCGAATGGATTTGGGCCCCGATCGGGCGGATCGTCATTGGGAACCGACATTTACTTATCAGAAATAAAATGCAAATATATTGTAACTAAAACGAACTAATTAACATTAAACAAATCAGCTGACTGACCGGCCGGGCGATATTTTTATTTCGCAATACCCACTTTAGAAAAATAAAAGTACTTACCGAGAAATAAATTGAGTAAATCCACTATAAACCATATAAAACTTTAAAAACTTACAGGAAGCTGCTGAAAATACGATACCATACAACAATAAACAACTCACGAAACCGATAGTCGCCGTTAAAACACACAAAACACAATTAATAATGACGAGCACGTAACACGTCACTACACTGTGCACCCGCGGGAGGGGAAGAGATATATCTTTGAAGGTATAGCATGAAGCCCGGCCCTTCTAGTGTTAAGGACTGACCCTTTGACCCCTATTCCAGATCTCCCAGACCCCAATCGTGATAAACGACCCCACATCACTAATTAAAATGAGAGCCTATCCAATACCCAACATAAATAAGAAATGTATCTTCATACGTCATCAATTGATATAGTAATTAACAAATAATCTCTCGAATAAACCCATCCTGATACAATATTACTGTACGAGCTAAAATATATCCCAGTTAAGGTAAAAACAAAGATTCAAGCCCAAGGTTGTTAGGTGAAAATGAATTTTAAGTCTAACAGAAAGATGTAAATTAGTTTGAATGGTATATCACAGATGCCTCACCAGGCTTTCAGGTTCAAATCTAGGTCAGTACACGGAGGCAAATGTGGTCGTTTGGCGCAAGAGGGAAACTTTATTTATGTTTTTTTTAATTGGAAGAACTTTCATACGGTCTGATATTGCCGATGCTGCCGGAAGAAGACGGATTAATTAATGATTTCCAATACTTTTTAGTAACTTGTCGGTTTTGTAATTAAATTAATAAAAACTTAAAGTATGCTATAATTTTATGATTCCTGATGTGATAAAACATATTAAGTACATTATATAAGTTTTTGTGTTTCCCTACGAGATCGAATCAGAAATGAGGAGATCCGTAGGAGAACCAAGGTTACCGACATAGCCCATAGGATTGGCAAGTTGAAGTGGCAGTGGGCCGGGCACATAGCTCGTAGAACCGATGGCCGTTGGGCCGAAAGGTTCTCGAGTGGAGGCCACGTACAGGCAAGCGAAGTGTTGGACGCCCGCCTACAAGGTGGACGGACGATCTGACTAAGGTCGCAGGAAGTCGCTGGATGCAGGCCGCTTCCAACAGGTCATTGTGGAGATCCTTGGGGGAGCCTATGTTCAGCAGTGGACTTCCTGTGGCTGATATGATGATGATGATGATGATGATATAAGTTTTTGAGAACAAACGGATTATGTTATATACGAAGAATATTAATTCTGATGGAATAGTATGGACTAGATCTGAAACCATCAGTTATGTAGAAAGCCCTAATGAAACAAAAATAGTCCACGTTTTTAAAGCAATAAGGTGACTTTTGTTGAATTTGCATGTATTATTATTGATGAAAAAAGAAAAATATCTGGATTTTTCAAACATCTTTAACTATATTTTGGTAGCCTTTTACTCACTAGTAAGCTCTAACTGAAACTTACAATTTACATAATAGAGTAACGAGGTTCTAATATGTACGCGTATTATAGTTTAGGCTAGCGAACCACACTAACTGTTGACGACGCACGCGCACATCATCCCGCGTAGTACATAAGGAACACATTTTGTAAGGTCTCGTCACGCCACGATCGCAGTATGTGTGGGCGGATTGGGTGCATTTTGTGGTTTTTGACACATTTTATTGAATAGCTTCGCACCCACCGCTCACACATTAATGACTGATATGTCATTTTAAAGGGCGTGACGAGACCTATCTATCGGTGTAAGATAAATAATTGTAAAGAGGATACTTGTCAAAATACAGAGGAAAATGACCGCGCCCCGAAGTGAAAACGGACCCAAAAATAGGAACATTTCACGGGGGTCTCCATATGGTAACGCCTCGGAGTACTTAAGCCGGCAAGCAAAATTGAGAATCACTGGATCCAGAAGCGCTCTCCGAGGAAGAACGAAGGAACCTGAAGCCACAAGAAATCGGAAGAAGCCTGGAAAAAACCCTGAAGAGAAGCCCGAAGTACGAAGCGATCCGGACTGCGACATTGCTTGCCGGCGTCACTACGATCGTGTACTCCGGGCTACCATAGGGCGGGGCGTGGTCGATTCCGCGTATATTCTATATCGTGTGTTTCATTACGTTGCCCGTCCCTATATAAACCGCATCTTTCGGAGCGACATTCCTAGGGACTAGACGTCAAAAAGAGTGCCCGAACACGCACCAGGGGGGCATACGCTGGGCTCCGGCGCCCGAGTTAACGACTCGGATTCTCGCCCAGTGAAGTCGCGGCGGAACGTTGGTGCCCGTCTCCGGGTTCCCAACCTCCGCACGCCTACAGCTGGTCCTTCGAGCCAGATTGTTCGCCGCACTCAAGATGTCAGTCACTAGAAGCACGAAGGGCGCTCCATCAAGCCTTTCAGCAGCGACGACTACCACGACCCCGACGACCGGCGCAACCACGGCGCCCCGAGTTGAAGGCACGTCGGGATCTACGGTCACCACGACGTGGTCACACGGGACCACAACCACTGCAACAACCGCGACCCAAACTCCTCGCGCAACTCCTCGCTAACGACTCGGATTCTCGCCCAGTGAAGTCGCGGCGGAACGTTGGTGCCCGTCTCCGGGTTCCCGACCTCCGCACGCCTACACTAACCATTAATCCAATGTTTTAGATAATAAAAACGCTCACTTTATGTACAGCATTCCGGTAACAGAAATCATCGGCTCGCTGTGAGCGTACCACTCGCAGCAGGTTTGCGAACCACGTACGCATTATGTTTTTAGATTTCAATTTTCATACATGTCTTTATAGACTCTTTACTTCCATCGTCTCAGTCTATTTCAATAGGCGACAAATGAGATGCTGCATCAATAAATTTGAAATTTGAATAAAAATTAATCGCTTCATCTCATTTCTTAATTCTAGCACGTAATAAGCGTAACTGAAAATTGCCTAAAAATATTAGATTAATTAAGACGGCCACTGAATTGTTGACTTGTTGCTGGATAGAAACGTATCAAGTATGATTAATGGCTCAGCGTCAGGCCTGTTGTTACAGTTATTGTACAGCTTGACAGATGATAGATTTATTATTCTGAATATTTGTTCATGTGGCCGTACATTAACGTTATCAATAGTTTCATTTCAGTTTGTAGCTGAAGTCTATCTGATGCTTATGTCTAGAAAGTTCATTCATACTTTATCTCGACGTATAATTTAAATGTTAGACTGTAAAAATAAATTTTCTTCTTAGACGGAATAGTTCAGTTTTGGTCTTTAGCACTAATGTGAGATCTTCATATTGAATCGCTTTAAGCTTAATAGAATCAAAAATTCACGCTTCGTCTAATGTTTATTTAGAAGGCGTCTATCAAACTCTATTTATATTGGCATAAAAACCTCCATGTCGAAATAATAGATGATCATCATCATCACCATCTCAGCCACAGGAAGTCCACTGCTGAACATAGGCCCTCAAGGATCTCCACATTGACTTATTGGAAGCGGCCTGCGTCCAGAGGATTCCTGCAACTTTAGCCAGGTCATCCGTCCACCTTGTTGGCGGGCGTCCTTCATTTCGCTTGCCTGTACGTAAATAATATAATAGAATATTAATAATATCTCTCAGGTGATTAATTGATGACTTACCTAGAAGCATCCGCTGACTGGAATTTGTAATCAGCCAATGAAAATTCCGTTCCAGCAATTAACTTAAACACTGATAACTAAGCTATAATAATAATCTTAAGAATGCTTACAATGCTAAGTCACATGAAAAATGCAACCCCTGAATGAATCCAGATATCAATCAGAAATACCCAAGCAATAATGAAACGGTAAAACAAATTCAAAACCAGTCTATTAAATCTTTGAACGCAAAGTTTCTTTTGTCCGCATTGATTCGCTCAGACAAAGAGCTCGCGGATCATTAGGTCTCTAATTAAGTTATCGGAACGTTTGCATTGTCGATCCCCTCATTGTCTATTTTGTTGACTTTTGATTTGTTAATTCTGAGTTGCCAATTAGCAATGTTCACTCGCTCGCTTAATTGGCTGGAGAATGCTGATGTAGGTTTTGATTCTTCATCGCCCCTACGTCAAATCTACCTCTGATATTAATAGTTGCGGAATCTACTAGTAAATGGTAAGTTAAAGATTTTAATACTAAGATCAGACCTATAAATAATTGGTCTTTATGTTCAGTAACAATAATTGTAATCATTGGAGATGGCCATAAGTTACCTAATGTAAACTTTATAAATACAGGGTTACAAAACTATTAAGCAAAAACTATGGATATTCCGACCCAAATACGACGATATTTAACATCACAAAAAAAACCGTCACGTTTTTATCGACAATTTTTGTTGCATTGTTTTCGGTAGCAGTTCTGATTAATATATATTAGCCCAACAATCTAAATTTGTATTCAAAATATATTTACTGCTTTATTGCGTAACCATAATATTCACTATGGCTACCGCGGCAATAAAGCCGTCCTATTGATTTATTTGCTGTTCAAGATATTTCTTGATTCTTCACAAAATTATGTCTTGCAGTACACGCTTCACAGAAAATTGACATGTCTTCTTTCGATGCGATTCTTTTTGCGGAGGAAATGCGCTCAACGCGGAAAGATTTAATAGTATCTATTGATCGGAAAATATCTTTAAAGTTTGTTTTTATTAATGCGAGTATGATGGTGATATTTTTTAAGTCGTCTGTTTACTAGTTCCTTCTTTGAATGTTACATAAGAATAATTCAAATGCATTGGGAAAAATAGAATTCCTTAAGTTGGAATACGTGTTTGCAATTACAAATATGTACCTGCCTGCTTTCTGGCCCTCAGTGCATAGTTGTATTACATATGATTGCCAAAGCTGAGTCTCCGAATCCCTGGTGTCGGGCCAAGTGTCCATTGGATTTTTCTATTATCGGTATGGCGATAGGCTCGCCCCCATCATATCATGGGACGAAAAACACAAACGTAGTTAAACCGTTGGTGTTGTTGGGTCCTGGTAAGCGGCTCTGCCTACCTCTTCTCAGAAAAAAAACCGTGAGTTTTAGTATATATGAATAATTTTCCATGGAAGAAGAAAAATATATCATTATCAAATATGTTTATTCAATCACGGGCGGCTTAGGACCAACTCCATTAAATGGCCAAATAAAAAAATAGTCGCCATCCACTGTTCAGCAACGATATGCGGCGGAAGAGTTTAAAGCCATAAGAGTTTTCTTAAGTGATAGAATCCATATTTTCAAACCGGAGGAGGGATACCAAAAACATCTCTGGGATTTGAAATACTCCATCCCATTGGACTGCATTCTACCATTGGAACACGTAAGGTGGGGGGGTTATCAATCAAAGTTCGGTTGTGATTTTGGCTATTGATGTGCCCTCTGTGTTCTGTGCTGCATCAGAAGGGAAATTATCGAGGCTATAAATGCTGTCATAATATAGTGACTTACTAGGCCGGGAAATTGTAAAGGTTTTTGAAAATTATAAGCTATTGAGTCAACGAAGAAGATCAAATATTGCCTCTCCGTGTATCACATTATAATAAGTTTATTTAAAATCCTACTTCCTGCTCATATTATAAAGGCCGAGGGTTTGTGTTTTTGTTACAAACGGCTTGACCAATTTTGATAAAATTTGGTATGGAGATATCTGATACACTAAATTAAAATATAGGCTGCTTTTTATCTTTAAATATAAAACTACGCAAAATACTATGTGTCTGATGTAGAGTGGACTCAAAAAGAGCAAAGACTACATTAGGGCAGACTGGTCGGACCGCTAGTATTCATATAAATGAGACAGCAGCAAATATACCAAAATCTGAATCTTGCAGAGGTAATATTACCTTGAGATAGAACTTTAATATTCGTAGCAAAAACTGAACTGGACAAATATACAGCGACATTATTTAAAATTCACAACTCTCTTTGAAAAATCTATGCAAATTCGCGAACTCCAGTAATACAGCGCTATTCCCACTTCGTCTACTGGGTTATGTGATGAACAAAGTGATAAAACTAGTGGAGAAAAATCACCTTTGCGACACCGGTTGTAGCTACAGCTTGCGAAGATGTCGCCTTCGACGGTTATTGACAAGCGCAAAGTTATAAGCGATGGCGGGTTATAAAAATGTAAAGTAACTTTTATATAACTCAAAGTACTCACAGCTGATACATGATTTACGTAACAACTTGTAAATTGTAAGGCGTATTATCAGATAATATTGTGTTTGAGGAAATTTTGGAGCTTAGGATTGGAGTGCTTACTTATAGACTTTAAAAAGGACCACCAGTGGTAATATTTATAAAAATTAAGCTCGCCTCTATAAATTCAGCATCAGGTGCAGAGTGCCGCACCCTAGTATTAATTTTAGGCGATATTTTTTTAATCTCCCATCAACTTTTTTTTTATGTTTTAGTCTGACATTGCATAATGACTACACTGCACCTGATTGTAAACGCAAATGCCGACCAGGAAGACTAAAGAATGCATCAAATGGCAGTCCCATGTCATTCGATACAATTATGCCGGCCTGTTAAGACACCTCTTCACACTACGGTGGAAAGACTCAGGAATTTTGAATAATCAGTTTTTAGAATTGTACCAGTGTGTCAAAGGGTATGTAAAACTCAGTTAAAATGACTTTAAAATAATGAAATCACTGTAAGCTTATCACACGCACTGCACAATATTGTAAGCGCCTTCGGAAGTGTACGTTTTTACACCAATCCCGTGATTTCCCGGGAGTGCGCCTCTATCCGGGACGAATCTATTGAATGCACATCACTACACGTGCGGTTACATTTATTTATTTATTTATTTATTTTATGCTTTATATACAAATGTATAAAGGCGGACTTAATGCCTGAGGCATTCTCTGCCAGTCTACCTTTGGATGGTGCAGAGAGAAAACAAAGTAGGCGCATAAATTAACAAATTTGAATATGATAAATTAAGTGATGTTTATAATTAAATATACGAAAAATAATAAACATAAATACACTTTCACGAGAAAGTATATATAATAAATTTATATTATAAATATATGTATAATAAATATATATATACATATAATATATATATAATATATATATATATATATATATATATATATGCACGTAAAGATATAAATTAAAGTGGCTCTGCCAGTTTCTTGAGAAAGTGTTGGCGAACCTTCACCTTAAATGCCAATCGTGTACCAGACGACCTGATTTCCAGGGGGAGTGCATTCATTACATCAATAATAAAAATAAAAAATATTTCAGGCCAAAGGATCTAATATTAATGACAAACTTAAAACACAAAGAGCTTACATCAAGGGGATATTAAAATTACAAAACAAAATTGTAAGTGATCTCCACGCTAGTAGGTTTGAGACCTGAATAATTAAATTAAAAATTTGTTCTAATGGTCGGATGACTGACTACTCGTTATTTTACTGAGGTGTTTATTATCATTACTGTTTGAAGTATTAATTCAACTTCTTTAACCAAGATCAATTTTAACATCAATATTTACTTTAACTGAGCCACTGCCACCGTCGGCCTACGCAGCAATTTCACCTAAAGATACAAATTAGTAAGAAATATTCTTTTCATAATTCGTAGAATCCATTTTCTTGGTACTCTCTACGAAAACGACTTGAAGAAATTTTAAGAATAAAAAATAGTTGCAGATAAAAAATGAATTAAAAAGGTATTGACTAATATAAGTGTTTATTCGAAATGTAGTTACTAAGGCAGAAACAAAAATATAGAACAAAAAACATTTTTCTATCGTGTTATATATCAGTGCGTGGTGGCCTGTTGGTAAACAGACTAGGCGCGACTGCCCACATGTTCACAGTGGTCGTGGGTTCGAATCCCAGGGCACACCTCTGACTTTTCGGAGTCATGTGTGTATTTATAGTCAATCACCACGCACTAAAACGGTGAAGGAAAACATCGTGAGGAAACCTGCATACCATAGCGATTTAATAGAATTTCTATGGTATGTAAGTCCGCCAACCCGCACTAGGCCGGCGTGGTGGACTATATGGCCTTACCACTCTCAATCGTACTCTCGATTGTAAAGGAGGCCCGTGCCCTGCAGTGGGACATATATGGACTGATACAGTTATATACAAGCACAATAGAAGTTCAATACAATACAACACAATATTTACAACAAAAGGAAATTCGCATTCTCCGTTTCCAGTTCAAGTTTTGTAAGACTTTCTAAACCTTTATCAGCTTAGTGGAAACACCAACGTCAATATAGTAGAAAATATTCAGACTTACAATTCTTTACGATCCTCCTTCAACATTTGAAACAGAAAATTATCTATCAAAGAACATAGCTACGTTAAAACTTTTAATTAATACAGAGGCAAAGTATCTACGATTTCTAAAATGTAACATTTTGCGGGACTCAACCGCGGAATTTTGGCAGCTGCGGCGTACAGGTTGCTGAGGTCTTCTGCTAGATTAAATTGTTTGTTTTAAGTATAAATTATTGATGAAGTTTCTTTTTTGTGTTAATGTTTATTAACTGCGTGGAATACAGATTTTTGTACGTCAGTTTATTTAGGTACAATATCTTTACACACATACACACACTCTTTCATATTTTTCGTTTTATAAATAATTGTCATCTATATTTTGTCGCTTCGCTTTTTGTTTTGTATTTACTATGATACAATGTGATGTTTTCCGTTGTTATAACGCCATTAATTAACTACGCTAACTCCCGCAAAAAAACCACAGGGAGATAGGGGTGACTGAAAACCAGCGCTGATCCGCACTCTAGTTTCAGTCAGCATATGCTGAGTCTTTTTCTTTTGTCCTTCGATAATATTATGTTCGACGATATTTTATTTAATCGATGAATATAATATATACCGATAAAAATGAAAATAATATTTATTCGTTGAATTATAAAAATATCTTTCGGCATAACCGGAAACTCAATAAAGATCTCATTCCTGATTTGAATTATTTATATTTATATTTTTTCCTCAATGATAAGATTTCGTTTCCTCATTTTATTATTTATGATGATATATATCAGGTTGCGAAACACAGGATTTTGTTAAAATAAAATAAACTTCATAGTGTGTTGTTTTGTATGTGTTTGTTTCGTACCTATTAAATTTTTCTTGACAATATAGTCACAAACTTTCTACTCTCTAATTTATTTATAAGACTTATCAAACTAAATGAAATGTAAACCACAACAATGCTATACCATTGTCTTCATTATATGTCGTGTATCCTTTGGTGGATGTCCTCAATTTAAAAAAAAAAACTTGTTCAAAATATTACAAGCACTTAACACGATTTCTGACCATACTTTACATTGATCTTGATATAAAATTAAACAAAAATTGAAATTGATAGTCATCATTAAAATTGTAAATAAATTCCAAGCTATCAACAGATTCTTAAATATGTACACCCGATAGTCACATACATAGTCCTGACTTCACAGTAGGGACGATTTTTGTATCGTGGGTATCAGAATCTACGAGAGACTTTTCGTTCTCACAAACATCCAGGCCCGAAACAAATACCTGTAGATTACTCAAATATTTGTTTCGGTGCGAGGATGAAAACGAAAGGGTCGTTTCACAGCCGGTGTCCAACCATGTCACAGAAGCTGATAAAGATGAAAAGTTATAAAATTGTTTGTAAAAATCTTTAATAGATACAAAAAATACAAGAGCATTTGCAACGAATAATTTCCAAAATCAAACTGCGGTTAAAGCGGTAAGTACCCAATAAATATCCCAAACATCAAGTAAACCGCTAAACGTCAAAACTTGCCATACAAAGGGCAAGTTTAAAGGTCTGGTCAAACAGCGGGGAGGGCGGGACGACGACGCTACGCTGACGGAACGTGATCAATAGGCATTTGTTCCCATAGGATATATTACACAGTCGATCGCCTAGCGTAACGACTCTGAAATATTTCATATCGACCAATACTTTACAACGCCTCACGGCTCGTTAACGTCTCGTGAGCGTCACATTCCCGTCCCATCTCACCCGTTGATTGACGAGACCTTAAGGGCCGAAACCGCGCACCAAACTTGTTTAACTTGTCAGCGTTTTAATATTTTGTTTGGATTTATAAGTTTTCTTTGAGTGCTTTTGTTAGATAAATACACGTCAAGATAAAATAAGACGCTTTATAGTTTCACAGGTTTGTTGAGTGTTGGAATAAGTTTTAAGTTCATTTGTAAATATTTCTTTATAGTTGATATGTCTTAATGGTAAGAAGAAACGTCTTGTAAGTTGTCTCAAAAGTCTAAGCAGCTTCTTATTATTACCTCTAAATGTGAAATACTGGAACCATACAGTAACTATAATGGACTTGGCGGAAAGTGCGATGAACCTAGATACAGAAGATATCGACCAGCGAGCAGTGTTTACATCTCATGCATTGACACAATTATGCCGGCCTGCCTGAAATTGCATAAATACATGCACGCAGATCACTGTGATATTTTTTACACCTTTTCGCACAGTAGTCGGAATATGGGCAGTTACAAATATACACATACTACCACTACCAAAATACCTTAACGGGCCTTCAAATTATATACCTACTCAAAATTCTTACTCACTAATATTTTGTTGAGTATGATGTACGATTACTTTTATTGCTTCAAATACAGCCTTATCTGAAACTTAGTTAAACATTCCCAGCACAATAGCGCGGTATCGCTTCAATAAATTTAGTAATTATACGAGCGGGGGATCAAACTCGGCCTCCCCACGTTTTATTGCTACCTTCAAAATGTACGCCGTAAGGTATGAACTTATGAAATGTTGATTAGAATATTCATCTTCATTCATCAAGTTTTTTTCTTGCTATGAATGGCGAGACGAGCATGCCGTTCGCCTGATGGTAAGTGATACAACCGCTCATGAATAGTAACAAAACCAAAGACCTTCAATTACAAAGCAATGCTTAGCATTCCACTGCGGTCGCCATCCTGAGATGTAAGATGTTAAATATCAATATTCTAGTAGTTACTCCGACTACAATGTCCTTTAATCCGAAACACAACATTGCATTTAAACTCCTGTTTGGCTAGAAAAATAGACATTGCAGTGGTACTTGGTAATTGGTGAAGATAGCCTTTTTGGTGTTTATCACCATCAGCCCCTTGCAGTCCACTGCTGGACATAGGCCTCTAATATATAAAAAATATTTTTCAGAATAAAATTCGAAGTCATAGCTTACAACTTGCTCCAAATGTTGTGATTTGTCACATAAAACAATGATAACGCTCTCTCCGCTGTAACTGGCCATTAAAATTTAAATGGCTCAGTTAGATCCGTCGATGTGTGTTTATTTTTGTTTTATAAATCCTTGGTTAAATGCCAAGGCCAGGAATTAAACATCACAGATTTTTTGTATATTACAAAAAGAAACCTTTATTTTTAGAAAATTTCATATATTTCTCACTACCTCATGCTATACTGGTGGGTGGTAGTTTTAGTGGCTACAAACACAATGCAATTAAAAATTTCGCATAGAAACGCGACAATTATTTTTTATGATTTTTTAAATATCGTCATTTTTGGGTGGTAAATCCATAGTTTTTGCTAAAATAATAATTTAAACTCTCTTATATGTTAGAGTATTTATAAATTAAAGGGTTTACACTATTATTTTAGGAAAAAAATGTATTTACCACCTAAATACGGCAATAGGAAAAAAAATTCAAAAAAAAATTTGTCGCTTTTTTTTGCAACTTTTTCTATTGCATTGTGTATGAAGTCGCTTAAACTACCACCCGGCTTCGTTTTCGGTAGCAGTCTTGATATACCCTGTATAGTGATTGCTATGCTGCCATGATGAAGTCTCAATTATTGTATTAATTATAACCGCCACAATTATTAACCCTTTCTTGGAAGCGACTTTAACGTGTGAGTACACTAGTTGCTATCCTTTCATTCATTACATATAGAATTAGCTTTAGACTGTATACTTCCCACTGCAGGACATGGGCTTTCTCTACAATAGAGAGCAGGAAAGAGAGTGGGTAGGTTATATACTCTGGCCTAGTACGGTTTGGGGTAGTTTACATACCATAAAATTCTTACAAATCTCCTTACTATTGACAGTAATACACCTTAATCTGTAGGCTCTAAATTAAATGAAAATGCTAAAAAAATATTAAACTTATTAATTAATAAATTCATTAATACGTTCTCCAAATTTTAGTTTTCACAATTTTGGAACTACCACCCGATTCGGAAAGCGGTTTTCACTGGAGAAGATTGTCCAAGTAAATCTAGTGTGGTTTTTTTGAAAACAACACTAATTTAATAATTGTAATTTAATTAATTTAATTTACAATACAGTCTCTCTGTCTCTCTTCCAAGCTATGTATCCCACATGGAAATGAAGTCAGCATTTTTTGTTTTTCTTCTCCACATCACTCTGTCTCTGATGTCATCTTCGGAAACCCTCAATACAACATCCTTTCACTTCATCTTCAGCCTGCTTCTAGTCCTTCGGACGGTTTACAATACAGTAATTAATACTAAGTTGTTGGTTTAAGTCAAAGCAGTTCATTAAAGTTTTATGTGATATAATACAGTGAGTATGCGAAGTCGCCCAGAATGAAGAATTCGGTATACTGTATTTCGACGCAACGCACCCAACGCAGTGACATGTACGTTTACATGTAAGTTGTAACCTATATAACTATATCAGATTAAGAAAAACAAAACACATAACATTGTAGAGAATTCTCAAGCCTTTCCAAGATCAAATTATTAAAAACAGAAGCTATTTCGATAATTAAAAATATATATTTTGAGTTTACAAGTTCTTAATTTAACATATAATTTATAAATTAGACACCCGGGTTACACCATCATTAATTACTTATTTTTGAAAATCTATTTCCGGGCAAGTCAAATTTCAGCATTGAAACATGTAAACAATCGGTGTACAATCACACTAAATAAATGAGGCGGAAAACGCTAACATTAAAAATAAATGTAATAAAGAAAACATTTCCCAAAAACAATTTATTTCCACCTTCATATTACACAGAAGCACGAGAAAAATGTTCTACAAAATAAAACAACAAATTTCTCGCCGCGCCCACACCTGTTTACTTATAACTTTGTAAAATAATAACATATTCACGACAACGTCTCGAAGGTAAAAAGACGAAATTGGCGAAGGACGAATAGAATGTATTATGGGTTCTGTAGCTATATATTAGTTGCGGTAAAGACGAAAGATAACTATCTATCTCTACATTCATTCATAACAGCCTCGTCACTAACGAAAGGCTTTTTTTAGTTAAAGCTTATATTTTATAACAGCATTCTAGTGTGGTACAATATGCGTGCGAAAACGACGATATATCCATTCATTGACTGTTCTATCGCATATTCTAAATTCACTTTTTTTAATTCTGCCCTTATCCTACTACATTTACATGGGAACACTGAAACATGATTTTGATAACAATATAACATGACTGTGTTAACACCAAACCTTACAATAAAATACATTCGTACTCTAAAGAACCCTAAAGAGGCAATCGTTTTATCAAAACCTTGCCTCCGAGCCCAGAATAATCGGATTCTTAAAAACAACAAAAGGTTAGGAAACGGGGATCGAGCGCTTTAAACCTAAGGATGCGGTTATACCACTGCGTGAAACGTTGGAAATAAACGCCCGTTTGAATTAACACTACAAAATTGTATCGTAACTTTTATTTTATAAATAAGATAGCAAGTCATTATCACGGCAATTAGTAATTTGACAGATTTTGTAATTATCTTCATTAATATTATAAAGCTCAAGAGTTCGTTTGTTTGATCTCAGGAACTTTCGACAAGTTCGAATTGAATACTTAACAACGAAGAATGTTGCATAGCTCATTTAACGTGGAAGGCAAATTGCTATATTGTAACATGTTATGAATATTATAAGCGGAGCAAAATTGAAAAATGTATTAAAATGGATAATATTTATAATTTTGAAAAGAAATGGTAATCAAGTTTGTTCTAAACTAATATGATGTCTGGAGGGTACCTGCAATTTTGTGACTGGTTTTAGAGTATATAAACCCTCCAGTGTGGGTGATGTAGTTCAGTCGTTATCGAGACTCCGACGACGTCGGTCGTTGTTGAAGCTCTTAATGTGTCGGTTATCCGCGGGGTTTTTTTGTTCATAAAGAAAGTAAAATTTCAATCAAAATATGTAATTGTGTTGTAGTGTTAATAATTTTTAAATTTTAACCAATACAAATCTAAATCAGGTCATCCCTGAAAATATTGGTTCTAACGTAAAGAAGAAGAATTTTGAATAGAACTAAAAGTGATCTTCAGCCAGATTGTCAGTAACACCATGTGATCACCAACAAAGCAGTTTTCAAGTCATCGGGTAAGTTATTTGTAGTTTGCATTTATTTATTTATTTAAAATGAATTTGGGTATTTTATTGCTATTCACATTGCTTTATTTCAAGTTGTAAATGAACCAATCACTGTTGATAGTGTCATAACTACCTATCAGTTTTATGAAATTTGTTGTTGTATCAGCCCATATACGTCCCACTGCAGGGCACGGTCGAGCCTACTCTACAATCGAAAGTATGATTGAGAGTGGTTAGGCCATAAAGTCCACCACGCTGGCCTAGTGCGGGTTGGCAATGTGGTTTATGTAATTTTCTAATTATCAAAACCCTTGAGACTAACAAATTCATGTCGGAAGTGGCGTCATATACTGCAACAAAAGCAAAAACATTTTGCAATTTAAATCGGTAAAATAATAATACATGACCATCACTTAATTACGTGAACGTCCAACGACCGACGACGGGCGCATTTTTTTTTATATTCCTTATTCCTATTAATATAAAAACTACCATGGAATTGTCATTGAAAGTAAATTGTACCGTATTAGAACTATTATAAGTAAGACATTACATTGACAAACCTCTAAAGAGGTTAGAGTACTTGAGTGTAGATTGATTTTATCCTTAAAAGCGTGTGTTTATATTCAGCGTCAATTGCACTATTCCAACCACTGCATAAGGTCGGTAGCAGGAACCAAAACTTTCAGTGGTACCTCTTTGATAGGACAATAGTAATCTCTATCTTATAACATAGTATAATCAAAACTTCAACTTAGTTTAATGAACGCCGGGACTAAGCGCCAATGCGTTTTTTCATCGCAAAAAAAAAAGAAACTAATTTAAAAGAAGTCCTCTGGAGTCGCGTTTTAAATGAATTACTTAGAAGTTAACCAATTTCTTTTTTGTATTCGCTACAGAATTCTTGTGGTGTAATTAAGGTCAAATTACATAGTAGTTAATTAAGCCGCTTCTTATGAGACAGATTTATTGTTCACGAGTAAAATTTTACAATTTTTTAAATTCCTAGTACTTTTCTGGGAATCATGTCAGATAAACACTCCGATCTTCGGTACTCGGTGTTATTTACTGTAACTACATAATGATAAAAAATACACCTAACAGTCACATACATAGTCCTGACTCCAAATAAGACCCCGAATCTTGTGTCGTGGGTATAGGAAAACGGGAGACTTCAGTCTCACAAACTGCCGCATCTGTATTATAAAAACAGAATAAATATTGTACAATATGAAAAGAAAAGCATCAAATCTAAGCATTTGTACATATTATTACACCGTCAGTCTAAGTTTGTTTGCACGCCACAGTAGTAGAATATGCTATTCACATTCGTATCAATCTTCAGAATACCATTGTTTGTTTGCGCTATAACAGATCACTGAAGCAACAAACAAATCTTAGTGCACCTATTAAAAATAACAAGATAAATGCTAAAGAAATTGAATACCTCGTCTACTACATTTTTTTTTATAAATTACACCCAACAGTCACATACGTAGCCCTGACCCCACATTAAGATCGAATCTTGTGTCATGGGTATCAGGAATTACGAGAGACTTTTCGATCTCATAAAAACCCAGACCCGAACGAAATATTTTTGGGCCGCACAAATATTTCTTTAGGTACGGAGATCGTACCCGCGGGGTCTAAACAACTGCGCCACGGAGGCTGTCGAAATTAAAACGAAATAACTAATTAAACTTGAAGATGTACATACTTGATTATGTATGACCAATATGTGATGAGAATGCAACTCTCAAATCAACTGATTTAGGACGTCAAAGTGATTGATAATGCAATGACCATAAGTAATAACTTACAGTATTTACAATATAGAGGGAGCGCTGGTACTCCAAAAACATATATATGTTGGTGGTATTAATGGTGGTACCAGGAAACTTTTTTTACACTTTTAAAACGAATCCTAAAATAGCCTTAATAGACAGACTATGATATTATAAACATAAACGTACACAGTTATTAAGAGTGCGGATAATCGACAACTCATTATATGATTACGAAAATATTTCACATCAAATACTCTTACAGCAAAATTTTGTTCCGGTAATACAACCAAACTATGAATTATCAACAACTTATTATGACCGCAAACCAAGCACTAATGTAAACAGTTTGCAATGTACTCGTAGTTTTAACTATTCAAGAACTTCTGCCAACCTCACTACACACAATTAAATTACGGTGGAATGTTTTTGATCCCGACTAGTTTAAACTAGTTCAACAACGTCTAAAAAATCTGCTGTGTTTACACTTACCAAATGAGTTCTTTTCACTATGCATTGTAATGGAATTTTGAATTAAGCTAAATTCGTAATTACGGTTGACAAATAAAGACTCGTGTCTTTGATTCGTCGTGATTTCATGCGATTGACTAAGATTGCTTCGGGACTTTACAGAGCTGGTAATAAGACATTCGGGCCCATCCAAGCAGCGACCTCAGTACATACTTATAATATCAAGTAGGTAACTCAAGATCGCGTGAGGCTGGGAATCACTGTGAATGCCCTCTGCTCTATCTGTTACATAGATGTCGATGATACATAATTTTGGGCACAAACATTGGTGTCCTTTAAGAAAATGGTGAAAGAACACTACCTGTCCCTTTAACTAATACATTACTCAAGTGATTGGTTGTTTGTATATTATGTATGTATTTGTATATATTATTATATCTGTCCACTTGTATATGTATATACATGTATTTATATATTTATTTATGTATCTAGTATATGTTATGTTTGTTAATTTTTAATTATATTCGTATGTCACGTTTTTTGCATATATGATTTTATTTAATTTCTTTTTTCTTTAGTCAATCTTTATCTTACTTGGTACACTATTGACTGCCCTCTCTTTTTTTCCATCTCTTACTGTCCATCCCAAGGTAGTCGGTAAGAAATTGCCTCGAGCGATACGACCGCCTTTTGTACCACTATGTAATATAATGTTCTGTAATTAAGTTAACTTAGTGTACAATAAAGCATTTAAATAAATAAAAAAATAAAAATAATTTTGAAATGTCACGATGGCCCAATCGGGTCTGTTTCTGGTTCAGTACGGCGCCTATAATGTTAGGTTTGTATTGTATAAATTTATATTGTACTAGCCGGTAGAATTATGTCAGCCATCGTGTCAGATCAAAAAATGTTTATGTGTAATGCAATACATTTTCAGGTGCATTGAAGACCTAGGGGGTTGCTCTATAAAAACGGTATGAACTTGAACTTGAACTGAATGTTCGGATACCGTACGTAAAATAAAACAATCACTAATGTGCCTAGATACTCCACAAAATTTTAGGTTCCTTCGTACGTCGCAACCATAGACTAAGTTTGGAGAAAATGATTGGAGTATAATAGTATTGGTTTTTAGAAGTGGAAATCTTATATCTTACTCCGGACGTCGAACATCCATTCACATTCGAAGTTCGTATCGTTTTTTTATAGAGTAACCCCCTAATGTCGTTTACATCCTGTATGTATAATATGTTACGTCCATTCAAATGGGAGTGGTTGGCCAAATTCACTCTGTATACATACTACTACTAATATTACACTATACTTTAATTTGCTTAAACAATGGCAGTATGTTACTCATTTCTTTTATATTATTAATTGGTACATCCACGATAGACTGAAAATATAGAAAAAATATATTCTCACAACTATTTTACCATACACCTGTTTTATTTTGAGGTTACATTTGTCGCGCTAATTCCAACCTTATGCAAACGTAGTAAGACTTACATCCGTCGCTATTCGAAATGTTTTTTCTTACATCTTACACGTCTCTCATTTTAAAAACCCTCAAAGTTCTCTTCATGCATTCTCGACGATTCCGAGCTCTGTTTATTTACTGTTGCGGTAAATGTGGGCAAAGTGGATAAATCTTGACATTTACTGGATAATCTTGATAATAGTTTCAACTGTGCATATTTGTTTCATATTTATTCATTTAGGCCTAGTACTACGAACTATATAATTACTTATTCAGTTATAATCTGGTTGTCTTACTTCGTTTAGTCACTATACGTATACACTATGTATCAGCCCATATACGTACCACTGCAGGGCACGGGCCTACTCTACAATCGAGAGTACGATTGAGAGTGGTTAGGCCATATAGTCCACCACGCTGGCCTAGTGCGGGTTGGCGGACTTACATACCATAGGAATTCTTATAAATCGCTATGGTATGCAGGTTTCCTCACGATGTTTTCCTTCACCATTTTAGTGCGTGGTGATTGACTATCAATACACACATGACTCCGAAAAGTCAGAGATGTGCCCTGGGATTCGAATTCGCGACCACCGTGAACATGTTAGCAGCCGCGTCTAGTCCGTTTACCAACAAACCACCACGCACTTGGCTTCACGCTTCAATATAATATTTGTGTAAATTTAATTTCGGTATTTAATTTACTCGAATTATTTGTCAGAATTATACCTTAGCTGATAGCATCAGAATACAATATTTAATTATTGTGTTTTTTAGACACTTTAAATTACTTTCTAAAGCATATAGAAATACTATAGTTAGTCTCAACAGCAAGAATATTGGGATATCTCGTAAATCGTAGGTGCATCTATAAACAATTTTCACATCCGAAACGCCCACATAATATCGTATAAACAAAACTCCATATTAAAGGTCGTGCAAACATTTATCTCAAATAGAGCAAAAGAGAAACTGAAGCTGGAAAAGGAAATACCTATATGCGTGATCACGAGGGCAGTCGAATATTTGTACTCGTATTTACACTAGAAGGTTACTATCGAGTAATTTCGGTAATGTGATGATTTCTTTATTTTATTTTATAAAAAACATTTACATTGTAAACATACATAACAAACTTAAAATAAACGACACTGATTATGATTTGTCGGTAATACAGATACTTTCTAATATCCGATTTGGGATATTATTTAATACATAAGTATTTTTTAATCTAGCCAAAATGTATGTATTGCATCTAATGGTAAATATAGAGCTATCTAGATAAATTGCCTAACTATGACAAATATTGCAGTTACTTTATTATTCCAACACAAAAAAAAAAGAAATACATAGAATATACCTTCTCCAAACATTTATTATCTACTCATAAGGTGTGTTAACTGTGGAGGGATGTTCGCACTTAGCGCTCATATTATCGACACTCGGGAGAAATTACAGAGATCGTTCTCGCCCGGAGGGAAAACGCTTTGACGCAAAGAGAAAAACTGCATTGTTCAAAGGAATGATTTTTTGAAGACGAGGTGCTTTATAAAAGATTGTGAAGTTTCATTCTAATGAATATTAGAAGTATTTGCATCTTCAAGAGTATTCATTGATATAATTGCAAGTAAAGTGGATTAAGTAAATTGAGTTGTGTGGCTGCCTCTGTGGCGCAGATATACTGCCATTGCAAAGCTATGGTGTCGGGTTCGAATCCTGGGTCGGGCAAAGTGATATTCGATTATTTTTTTCTATTCATTATCAGCCCCCACTCGGAAATTTGTGCCTGATATGTCGATAGGTTTGCCCCTTATCATATGGTAGGATGAAAAATACAAGGCGAAACGTGGGTGTCTTGGTTGCACCTTTACCTATCCCTTCTGGGAAAAGGCGTGAGTTTATGTATGTACATATGTAAGTTATGTTTATGTTTACAAAAAAAAATATTTTTATAGGTGAACTTGTATTCATTCTTTGCATTCTTAATATTTGAAAGAAATAAATATACGAAATAGCGTCAATTGGTAAATACCAATAGGGATGATGACAGTAACAACGCATTAATGAAATTATGGTTTAATATAATAATGTATCTGTCTGTATCAGCCCATATACGTCCCACTGCAGGGCACGGGCCTCCTCTACAATCGAGAGTAGGTACGATTGAGAGTGGTTAGGCCATATAGTCCACCACGCTGGCCTAGTGCGGGTATAATAATGTATAATAGAAGGATTCTCAAAATAAACATTTGCTTTAGTTTTTAATTAAGATTAAATATATTTTGCATTATGGCGTGAGTCGCTGTCACGAGCGCATGTGTCATATTATAAATAATAGTATTTAATTTCTTAAATTATACTTTAATGAGTGAAATTCATAATAATGTTCTCTTTGATGACTCCAGTGGAAGTGATATTATGGAGGAAGAGAGATTATTGGATAGCGAGCAACAAATTTACTATAAATACGGAGGTGGAGTAGAGTGAGATGCTGACAATAATAGTGATGCTATGGAGATTCAGAAGACGCAGGAAAAGAAAGTCCAGGAGAACAGTGAGGACACAGTAGGTGATGATGATGGTTTCACAACGGTCAGTAGAAAGAATAAACGATTTGCAAGAATTTTGTCCAAGAAAAATCATAATTCAGAAAAGGATCTGTTAAATGTCAATCATAACTCGTTAATAGTACAAGATGATCAAATAATAGTATGCGTTACGGCAAAGGAGGTTTTATTGAAACAATTTGGTATAGCAAAGTTGTTGAAAAAGGAGGACCTTAACAAAATATTAACGATTTATTATAAAACTCCTTAGGGCCGAAACTGCGTTAAGCGGGCACTCGCGCGGTTTCATACAAAAGTGCTCCGTCGCGGGGATCCGCGCGGGCGTCCAGCACGGGGAGGCGCGTCCCGCACCCGCGCCGCGGGGCCCGCCTTCGTGCGTCGGAACCCGTCGCGGGGGCACGCGCGGTACAGCGCGCGGTGTCCACCAGCGGTAACATGGCGGTGATCAATGATGTTTTAATAAAGATGACGCATATCCATATTGCGTGACGTTTAAAAACTGTACTGCTATGCATATACATACTCATTTGTTAATACTTTATGAAAATTTTAGTGAATGAAACAGATTATACAGAAAGTACGAGACGAAAAGAGACAGCATTGCGCTATCCAAACATATAATCGAAGCGATAGAAACAGAAGGGTGACGATAAATAAAACTACCTATTTGGTTTTATAAGTATTTAATATATTATTAGGAATCAGAAGTGGAGATTAATAAAAAAAATATAACTTCCGTCACGCGAGGTGACTCACAAACTTATTTATTTGCACAATCAAATCACTTACAACGTAATACCTTAAAATTTAACAATAATCAGTAAAAACAAGGAACAAAACTAATGTTAATAGATCGTTTATGACTCACCAATAATTATAACGCAATTTTAACACTAATTGAAATTCAACTCACAAATCGAATACGAATCTATGGTACTTGGGCGATGTTGCCTCCTCAAACGACAGCCGACAAAATGAACTAAGAACGGTGTGCGCGGTCCTTTTATAGTATTTGGAAGGTATTCATCTTCCGTCTTCTAACACGGCCTCTCCTGACCGCAAGGCGTCCCCGACTTGACTGGACTGGGTTACAGCTCCTATGACGGCGTCGAGATCAGGCATAGATGGTCCAGCTGCTACAGGCTCGTTATCTGGAGCTTGGTTGGAGCTATCATCGGTATCGTCAGCTTCGTCGTCTGAAACGTAAAGTAATGTTAAGACGAGGCATATGGTTTCATTGGTCTTAAGTAATTTGCAATGATAGTGTCAAATGGCAAGGATGCAGGACGGCAGGCGTCCCAGCCGTCCTATATCGTTGCACATACTTTACCATAGCGACTAATACTGTTTAGGCGTTGGACACCTACGTCGGGTGACACATGCCACTGGGACAAACCCATACGGTTGGCGACAGACGCCATTGGGACGAACCCACATGTTGGGCGACAAACGCCATTGGGACGAACCCACACGTTGGGCGACAAACGCCGTTGGGACGAACCCACATGTTGGGCGACAAACGCCGTTGGGACGAACCCACACGTTGGGCGACAAACGCCATTGGGACGAACCCACACGTTGGGCGACAAACGCCATTGGGACGAACCCACACGTTGGGCGACAAACGCCATTGGGACGAACCCACAAGTTGGGCGACAAACGCCATCAGATACGCGCAGACACAAACAACGCCTCCGCTCTTGGGTTTGCGCGGACACAGGCAACAACTGCACCCACTCGTCAGTCTGCGCCTGAAATCACACATGTTAGTAACAGTGATAAATGTACTCACTATCGAAAAACGCAGCGCACGTCTCAGGACACCATTCTCCTTTCCATGGTATCATGTACTGAGAAGCTGCCTGGGTCGTTTTTCCATATCCGCCACTGAGGAGTCTTAGTTCGTACCGGCCGTTAGGTAGCACTTTTATAACCTTGTATGGCCCTCGCATCCCTGGATCTAATTTCCCAGTTGATTGCGAGTACTTAATTACGAAAACAAGGTCATTCACCCCGTAGTCACGCGGTGGATGTCTGAACCGGTTGACTGAGGCATCTTGCTGATCTTGATTTTTCTTCAGAAGCTCGCTAGCACGATGTCTATGCACTTCTCGCAAGGCTTCTCTATTGTTCTTGGGGCTGTTTAGAGCTAAGTCTCGTACCAAGGAGCGTATAGCTGGGGTGGAGGCATCAGTGCCGATCATGAGATTGATCGGTGAGGTTTGAGTAGTCTTCTGTTTACTGATATTCAATGTCAGCTGCAGTTTCCATAGGGTAGTCGACCAGGAGGCGTTCTTGTGTCCGACCTCGATACGAAGCATGTTTAGCACGGTTCGTATGTAACGCTCTACCTGGCCGTTGGAACTGTGCATCTCGGGTGTTATATAATGTAAGTCCGAACCCAGTTCGGTTATCCATTGTACGAAGCCAGCGGACTCGAACATCCTACCCCTGTCCGTTACCAGCAGTTTAGGAACGTCGAATAGGGATACTGCTTGAGAGATAACCCGTTTTAACTCGCCGGTATCTTGGCGATAAATCGGATAAAGGAGGCAAAATTTTGTAAACGCGTCGACTAGTATTAGGACGAATTTGTACCCCTCCGATTCGGGTAGTGGACCCAGAGCATCAACGTGTATGGTATCGAACGGAGTATCGGGTTTTGGCCAAGACGAAATATTTTGTAGCGGGGCTCGGGGCACTCGCTTTTTGGAAATACAAACTAAGCAATGCTGTATGTATTTGGAGACGAACTGGCGTAGTCCAGGAAACCAAAAGTGTTGTAAGATAAGGTGCAGAGTTTTATCGGGACCTATGTGTTCGTGCTCATCATGAAAGATGCGCAATAAGCTGAGCCGATGGCCCTTGGGTATGAAGCACAGGATACGTGGTTCTTCGCCTACAGGAGTGTACTTATAGCACAACAGATCCTTTTTAAGGACATAGCGATTAGAGTCTAACTGTCCTTCCGAGAGTTTTTGTATGAGGTCGCTTGTTTCTTGGTCCGCGGATTGAGCTATTTGTGCCCAATTACGAGGGTCGCGATATTTGATTGACCGAAGTGACCGGGTTTCGACTCAGGTAGTCTGCGTGTGGCAGCAGAACTCCTTTTCTATATTCGATAGAAAAGTGGTAATCCTGCAGATAAATCCACCACCGAGCGACGCGAGGCAATAGGTCCTTCTTGCGCTCGGTGGATTTAAGGGCGTTACAGTCCGTCACAACCTTAAACTGTAGACCCACTAAATAGTGTCGGAAATGCTGTAAGGCTTTCACGACCGCTAACGTCTCCAGTTCATAACTATGGTATTTGCTCTCTGCCCCCTGTGTGGACTTACTAAAGTACGCCACCACACGTTTTCCACCATCAGTATGAGTCTGTAAAAGTACCGCTCCATAGCCAGTGGAACTCGCGTCAGTGTGAATCTCGGTAGGAAGTTCAGGGTCAAATATGGTGAGAACGGGTTCGCCGGTTAAGCAGTCAATTAATTCTTGGCGAACCCTTTCTTGTTCCTGACCCCATCGAAATTCAACGCCTTTCCGGGTGAGATGTGCAATACATGCGGTCTTTGTCGCGTATCCCTTAATGTATTTGCGGAAGTATCCTGCGAGTCCTAGTAACTGTCGAACCTGCCTAACGTTCTCGGGGGGTGGGGAGTTCTTTAAGGCTGCTACTTTGCGCGAGCTCAGCCGCACCTGAGCAAAACTTATCACTCTCCCTAAATATTCAATTTCGGTCGTTAAGAAAGAGCACTTTTTGAGGTTTATTGAAAAGCCTGCCTTAGTGAGTGTATTTAGGACCTTATCAAGTAATGCGATGCCGTCTTCTATGCTGCTGCTCATGAGAAGGACGTCATCGATATACACTAAGACATTCCCTGCTTCTATGTACTCGCGAAGGGTTTGATTAATGATGCGTTGGTAGACGATCGGTGAATTTGTCAAGCCATAAGGCATCTTTAGGTATTCAAAATGTCCTTCTGGCGTGACAAATCCCGTGACGTGTACAGAGCTATCTTTGATCCGGATCTGGTGGAAACCGGTAGCCATATCGAGGCTCGTGAAGAAGGTATACCGTCCTAGCCTGTCTACGTGGTCGTCAATAAGAGGCAGAGGATATCTCTCCTTTTCAGTGATACGATTTAATGCCCTGTAGTCGACGCACATACGGTCGGTGCTGTCTTTCTTCTTCACAAGAATTATGGGGCTGGCATATTCCGACCGTGATTCTCGGATGATGCCCTTATCGAGCAAGTCTTTAATTATCTCGCGTACTTTAAGTTTTTCGGCGTAAGAGAGTTTGTACGGTCGATAAACGATAGGTGAGGTGCTGGTCAACTTGATTTCCATCTCTCCGGTTGTAACCGTAGTGGTTGCAGTGCCGGAGATGAAGAAGTTAGAGAAGTTCTTTATGACGGACATCAAAGAATCACGCATAGAACCTTGTAAGGGGGTGTTGACTAGCGTATTATCTAAACATTGGACTCCATTGATAGGGATTTGGGCATCGATAGCTCGAGTGATGTATTGCTTGTGCTTCGTACGCACATACATAACCCCATCGCGGTTAAGAATATCGGTTCCAATTATGATTGAAGTATTCATACAGGACTTTGGCACTACTATCAGGTCAGCTTCTATGGATATATCGCTTAGTTCAATGGTAACTGTCACGAAGGACGAAGCTATAATTTCATGTTCGCTTATACCCTTAAGCACGTAGTGCGTTGGTTTTATTTGGCAGGACAGGTGCTTTACGGCATCGGATGAAATCAGCGAAACGTTTTGAGCTCCACTATCGATAAGTGCATCCATAGGTATACCTTGAACTACGGCGGTAACAACATCGTTTTCACTGGCAGCACGATTTGCGCATAAATTAACGTCGCGCTGATTTCTAGGCTTGGACCTATCCTTCGCAAAGCATCTTTCCTCAGTATGTCCTATTTTCTTACAAAAAGAACATTGCAACGCGGGTTTGGGACTAACGGTAGCTGCGGCAGACGAACTTTGTGTAACGGACTTGGCAATCGGAGAGCCGGTTGATTCTACGCGATGTTTCTTATTGCAGCTACGGCTCATGTGCCCACGCTGGTTGCAGTTGTAGCACTTGAGTCCGCGATCGTAAGGCGAACTAATAGGGCGTTGCTTTCCAATAACGTTACCCTCGCGACTCAGGCTTATTGCGACTTGGTTTCGTATAAATGGATAGAAATGAGACTATGTCTTCGGTTGCCAAGTTTGCGTTCGCCGCGGCCGCTCTAATTTGTGGGCTATCGATACCGCGTATTGCTATAAGAGTCCGCAGTTCATCGCTGAGGCCCTTAACAATACGTAATCGTAAAAGGGTACGTCGGGCGTACTCAGCGTAAGTCGCGAATTTGTCAGATGTCGTATTCATAGTTTCAAACAAAATATTAGCGTAATCCAACTTCCGAGGGCAAAGGGGCTTGAATTCGAGTTTAAAGTTGGACCAAGTACGGTCATTGGTGACCCACTCGTTTAGCCAGACTTTAGCATCCCCTTTGAGGCAGGAGGCTACTCGCGAAAGGCACTCGTGATCGCTCCAACCGTTCGCAGTTAACGCGCGATCCACCTCCTCACACCAGGCATCAATATCGTGTACGTTTGGATCAAAACTAGAAACGTAATAATTATGCGATCTCATAGGTTGCAGTGATTTAATAGCCTCTACGAGAAGGGTCGTGGTTGACGGGGTATCGGACCCGCGAACAGTTGGATCGTCGGTGCAAGCGGTGATAGAAAAACCCTCGGAGTTGTTCACGCGATCCCTACTAGGAACATCGCCCAAGCCCACGGAGCTACGAGAGTGCGACGCAACTTTACGGATCGGCCTACTACTATTCACTACACTATGATCATTGGCTTGCGAGGTTACTAAAACTTTTGACGTGCATGTTGTATTTACGACGTTACTCTCGATTGCAGTAAGTCGCGTCATGATGCTACTTAAAGTGTTTTGTAAAGAGGCGTTAACGTTAGGTGAGACAGATCGCTGCCTAGAGCGTTGACGCGTGAATTTCGATCTAGACCTAGAACGGCATCGCTCGCGATCATTGTGCCGGCGATAATAGGAGCTATCCTTCGAAGCACTACGGTCGCGACGGCGCTTACGCGGCGATTCATGACGCGGACTATACACGGAATCACTACTACTTGATCTACTTCCCGAACGGTCTCGGGAACGACGGCGGCTGTGCCTTCGGGGCATATTAAGCGCAGGTTTCTTATGGTACACGTGTAATATCAATGATTCAAACCGCAATACACAAGAACACTTAAAACATTAAAAAAATAGCACAATGCAAAAATGAGGGTAGAAAAATATTTTAGTTTTGTTCCTTGTATCAATGCTTTTAGTGGGCTTTGTAGTCCTTTATCCCACTTCTGATATTAGGAATCAGAAGTGGAGATTAATAAAAAAAATATAACTTCCGTCACGCGAGGTGACTCACAAACTTATTTATTTGCACAATCAAATCACTTACAACGTAATACCTTAAAATTTAACAATAATCAGTAAAAACAAGGAACAAAACTAATGTTAATAGATCGTTTATGACTCACCAATAATTATAACGCAATTTTAACACTAATTGAAATTCAACTCACAAATCGAATACGAATCTATGGTACTTGGGCGATGTTGCCTCCTCAAACGACAGCCGACAAAATGAACTAAGAACGGTGTGCGCGGCTTTTATAGTATTTGGAAGGTATTCATCTTCCGTCTTCTAACAATATTAACTTTGAGGTTGCTACATGAATCTACGTGTGGTACGCCATCCTGAAACAAATATATTTTTATTTGCTTACAACCTTGATAAAATAAAATAATAAATTGATTGCCGTTTTTTATATTAGTTTATGGTAAGCATGCACTAAAAAATCGATCTCTTATTAATTATTTTTTGTTGTTGTTGTAATGATGACAAGTAATACGACAGCTCGTGGACATAAGCTAAACCAAGACACCTTAAATTACAAAGCAATGCTTGGCATTCACTGCGCTCGCCATCCCGAGACATAAGATCAGCGATTACTCGGGAGAGAATGTCCTTTGAGCCGGAACATAACATGGCATTTAAACTGCCGTGTGGCGGGAAAAATAGACATTGCGGTGGTACCTACACATGGTGGTAACGTATGAGCGACCTGCCACTGGTAAACCGATACTACAACCGATGGTGCAGGGTTTTTAGGTGGATATATATCGCACCCCCGGTGCAACAATGTCACTTATGCAAAAATTGCAAGGTTTTAAGGTATTAAGAAATAATGTAATATTTTTTAGAATATTACGTGGTCATAATTTTTTTAACGATAAATTTAAAGTTGGTATTGTGATAGAAGCTGTTCAACTAGTCTATGTCTTGAAATATCATGTTTTTATACAATGTCAAAGTTTCAAATGTTTTTCCTGAAAAGTTGCATTTTTGCAAAAGTGACATTGTTGCACCGGGGGTGCGATATATTGTCGTAGTTGTATATTTTTAATCATAATTAAATGTTCTAAACCAATATTAATCAGTTTTAAAGGCGTCCAGTCACGATCCCCTCTTTTTGTGTTCGAGTGTCGAGCTGTGCTTAGTGCATATCCATTTACGTCTCAAAAGCTCATCACGTGGAAATCTGGAAACATTCAATGATATATATAAATATAGTTATTCAAAATATATGGGGAAGCTAATGTATTTTGTAATGTTCGTGGTTGGATTCAGTTATTTATTATGAAAATAATTCATAACAAATAACTTAATCCATTCAAACTTTCATCGTCAATTTTCTGTATGATCGGTTTCGCTTCTGACTTGTCAATCTATGACGTACGGTTTTTGTCCCTATTGCACTTCACAATCTTTGTATTAGGCGATCCTTTTTACACAATTGAAGGCGGTGTTTGCTAATTTACAATAAAAATTAAATTTTGTGTAGTTTTTATATACTTACGTATGGTGTGTAGGTCCAATTTAGTTTCATATTTTTGCACCATTGTTTTAACACTTTTAAAACACACAATTCAACACTTTAGACAATATTTTCGAAATAAATTATGTTGACAGCATTGAGGTCTTCCCTCTGTCGCCGTTGCTATGCGACTAAATGAAATTACACCAATTGCCCGAATTTGAACGCCTCACTTTTGAAGTGCTAGTGCGATATCTACGTCGTATTTGTATAATATATCATTGGCGGTGATGACATACGGCACCGAGACGGGGCCTCTCACTTTGGGCTTCATTAGAAGGCTCAAAGTCACTCAACGAGCAATGGAGAGGGCTATGCTCGGTATTTCCCTACGAGATCGACTCAGAAAGGTTCTAGAGTGGAGGCCACGTACAGGCAAGCAAAATGTTAGACGCCCGCTTACAAGGTGGACGGACGATTTGGCTACATTTGCAGGAAGTCGCTGGATGCAGGCCGCTTCCAACAGGTCGATGCGGAGACCGTTGGTGGAGGCCGATGTTCAGCAGTGGACTTCTTATGGCTGAGATGATGATGATGATGAATATACTTGAGCAAAAATAAAGATTTTTTACTTAGCGCAATGTTATTGCCAGCCTTTCCATTGGTGATATGACTAATACAGATTTTACTCTTAAATTGTTGACCTTCAAATATGGTTAAGATAATTCGCCAGTATCGAAACTTTAAAATATTTGTAAAATGAGTTTTCATTTTCTCTTCATTTACTTTTTAACTTGAACTTTACAACAAATTCTCCGCCAAGCAACCTAAATTCAATAAACAGCCTTCCTGGCTGTCGTTTTTTTTTGCTAGTCGTCGTTTTGCTTTGTAATAATATATTAAGCTCTCCATTGACATGACTGTACATGCACACCTTTAAAATTGAACCAGCGACACTGCATAAATCCGGTCTCCGCGACGGGTACCCGCGACGGGGACCGTCGCGTTTTCACGGAGCCCGCCCGCGTGTCCACGCGAGGAGACGCGCGACGGTTGCCCGTCGCGGGCGCCCGGTTAACGCAGTTTCGGCCCTTACAGGGTTCTTGTGTACTTTGAAGACAAAATAAATGAAGAGAAACTCAATAATTTAAGCATATTTAAAACCATGGGCTATAGATGTCGGTACGCGAATGAAGTAAATTTATCATATTATCTACATCTACAGTTGCATCCGAGCGGTTGTTATCGCAAGACGCTTAATTACGGTTACGCGCACCGCTTTGTCCGACTGTTATTCATTTGTTTACAACTTATATTAGTTACGACAAATATGAATATACCCGTATTTATTCTTATTATAAATGGCGGCTAATAGTGATCAAAACGAGTCTGAACAAGTGGTTGAGTTAGAGGACATGGAAGTATACAGCGAGACGTCACAAAATGAAGATACATTAGAAAGACCAACTAAAAGAAACAGGATGAGATGTGGACTACAGTCACAAGAAGAGGCAAACGATTTGCTAGAACAGCTGAGACGGACGACCATATGAGAATCGCAGAAGATAAAATTGAAGTGAGTGTTACATGTAAAGAAAAAAATTCCGAAACAATTTCGATTCGCAAAATTATTGAAGACTGAAAAAATTAAGGATATAATAAAAATTAAATATCTGAATTCTTATAAAGTATTAGTACAATTTTGCAACGAACAAAGTGCCGAGGAATTATTAAAATCTGAGTACTTTAAAGAAAATGGATACAAATGTCAAAAAACCCTAGAAACAAATTATTCTTACGCAGTCATCAAAGATACTGACTTAGACCTGTCCGAGGAGGAAATTATTGAAGGTTTGGGGAGTGAACTTACAATAACCAACGTCAAAAGACTGAATCGCCGAAATAGTGAGACTGGCCGATGGGAACCGTCTGAAGCAATTCGTATTTGTTTTAAAGGTGCTTCATTACCTTCCTTTATTTATTTATTTGACAGTAGGGTATATATATCTCCTTATGTATTTCCAGTCACCCAATGCTCTCAGTGCTGGAGGTATGGTCACACTATAAAATCATGCCCATCGCATAAAATAATTTGCCCAAAATGCACTAACAATCATCCCAATTGTGAAGTTACGACATTTAAATGCAACAACTGTGGTGTAAAACATATGGCATTATCACGAACATGTCCAAGATATATTAAAGAAAAAAAAATCCGCGAATTAATGTCGGAATTTAACTGCTCATACAAGAAAGCGCTATGCTTATATGTTCCTCCAAGTACATCGGATTATTACATTCAAGAAAACTCAGACAATAGTCCACAAAATAAATACACATATGCAGATGTTATTAATGACAGCACTAAAAGCACGGCAATGAACAATAAGGTAACTTCAAAGCCGAAAAAACAAAACAAGAAACCCAATACAAAAACAAAAAGTGCACATTCCAAAGAAAATGACTTATTGTACTGTGAAATGATATGTGAAAGCGATATCGAAAGCCAATCTCAAAACGATCAAGGCAACGAAGAAGAAAGGAAGAAAAACGATAATAGAATCTCTTGGCACACTTTATTTAAACGTCTCAAAGACAAATTATTGTCTAGCGAGAATACTTGGGAAGATAACATCAAAAGTTGCGGTAATATTATAGTGGAATGTCTATTAACATATTTGATGCATCATATAACAAAATGGCCTTGCTTAAACTTCTGTAAACAATGGATCCAAGCAACACAAAATATTTAACAGTGAATATCCTTCAGTGGAATGCGCAAAGCCTCCGACCTAAACTCTCAGAATTTGAATGCCTATTACACCAAGAAAAAATTCATATAGCTATCATTAATGAAACTTGGCTAGATCCAGGAAGTAACATTCGAATAAGTGGCTATAATCATTTTAGATCTGATCGAGACGACGGATATGGCGGAGTGGCAATATTCACACATTGGTCAATAAACGCACACCGAATCAATATTAATTTGTTAAATCCCCAAATACAAGCCATTCATATAAAAATATCAAACTGCGCACTCATACAAAATATAATTACTGCCTATTGTCCTTCTTCAGTACGGGTGTCTAAAAATGATTGGGACCAAATTTTCTCCTTGGCCAGCCACAGAACTCTAATTGCGGGTGACTTGAACGGACATCATTCTAACTGGTCTTCCAGAACAGACTTAAGAGGAACACAGATATTGGATTCAGCGTCTGATAACAATTTTATCATATTGAATAATGGCACACCTACTCGCGTTAAACTGGTGGATGGCTCAGTACAAAAATCAGCACCTGACTTAACAGCTGTATCCTTGGACTCTGCAATAAAATTAAATTGGCTAGTTCTTAATGAAAATCTTGGCAGTGATCACCTGATGATCAAAATAACTACCGAATATGAACCTGATATGCCCATCACAAAACGAAGAGATTTTAGAAAAGCAAATTGGACAAATTACAGGAAAATAATAGACAACAAATTTACCGAAATGATTCTACCAGATGATGATCAATCAGCATACGATTTATTTATTAACGCCATAAATGATGCGGCTGACCTATCAGTTCCTTTTTCAAAAATATGTAACAATCCGCTTCGACAAAAAAAGTTTAAACCAAAACCATATTGGAATGAAAAAATTTCTAAAACAGTAGCAGAACGACGACTTGCCTTGGCAAAGTTCAGAAGAAATCCTACACCGAATAATTTGACAATACTGCAACAAAAAATTAGCTTGTCGCAAAGAATTATTCGTGAAGCAAAAACGAATTCATGGCAGTCATTTTGTGAAAATATTGATGGATCAATGAGTTCCAGCGAAATGTTTAGGCGGATGAAGTGGTTTAAAGGATACAGAACTTTAAGAACAGGCATAGACTTGAAAGAAGCAGAAATTTTACTTCATAGTATAGCTCCAGATTATGTATCTCCATCGAAGCCTATATTTTCATCAGAAAATGCACAATTGGCTGACCCGATATCTCTACAGGAATTACAGAATACTATTAAAAAGAAAGACACGGCACCTGGTAGCGATGGTATCACTTATTCTATGCTGAGGCATTTGCCAGATTCTGGATTAATTTTGCTAATTTCCTTGTATAATAGATTCCTGAGTAATGGATTTATTCCCATGCAATGGAGAAACGTTAGAATAGTTCCAGTACCTAAGCCTGCAAAAGATAGTTCTGTTGTTACAAACATAAGACCCATCGCACTCATATCCTGTCCTTGCAAGATTCTTCATTTAATTTTGACCCGTAGAATTGAGTGGTACATTGAAAAAAACAATTATTTTTCAGATGAAACTATGGGTTTTAGAAGAATGAGATCTTGTGCAGATAATTTGGCTAGATTAGTGACGCGTACTCAAATTGGAATTTCGAAAGGATTTTTGACTATTGGATGCTTTGTAGATATAGAAAACGCTTATAATAATGTTAACTTAATTGTAATGCTTCGAACTTTAGATAATTTGGGGATAGGATCATCAATATGTAATTATCTATGGGAATATTTACATGCTAGACACTTATACATTCAATGTAATGACAAAACGATTTTAAGCCGTATTACTGGTACTGGCATAGCACAAGGTGACCCTTTATCACCCTTACTTTTCAATGCAGTCACGATCAAAATTATGCAAAATACTAGAAATGTATTTATCTCGCAATATGCAGATGATTTCGTTTTGTACACATGTCCGGAAAATATTTCAAAATCGATTATTGACATAAAAAATGCTTTATATAATTTTAAAATCATGGTAGAAGAAATAGGTTTAAATATATCATTTAATAAAACCAAGATATGTACATTTAGTAGGGGTATTAACAAAATCCAAGTCAATTGTGAAATCGAAAATTATAAGATAGAGCAGGTAGACAGTGTTAAATATTTAGGTTTTTGGTTTGATAGCCGATTAAAATGGGATAAACATATCAAAGAAATTTATCAAAACACTCTTAAGTTTATAAACATATTTAAGATTCTAGCAGGGTCTAAATGGGGTATACACCCTAAACATCTTAGACGTCTTTACGTTTCATCAATTCGAAGTAGATTGGATTATTGCAGTTTTCTGTACGACAATAGCATCGATAGCCGGCTATACAATTTAAACAAAATCCAAAATCAAGTAATGAGAATTATAGGAGGTTTTATTAAGACCACTCCAATCCATGTTATGGAAGCTGAACTTTGTTTACCACCACTGTATATTCGCAGAAAATATTTGGCGTCCAAATTTTGGTTAAAATCAAAGCATCATAAGAATGTTATTATTGAAGTTCTGGATAATCTGTCAACTTTTACTGGGGGTATCTATTGGAGAAATAAAAAAAAACCGTTGTTAATAGAAATACATAATAGGTACAAAAATGTTAATATCCAATGCATTCCAAATACTTTAATATACTCCTTAGACACATGGTTAAGTAACATAAATATATCTGATACAATTAAGCATACGATTAATACAGTCACTTCAGCCAAAAGACTATATAAAACATCCGAATTAAAAAATTCTTGTAATCACCTGCTCGATTCAACATATAAATCATTTTATAAAATATACACAGATGGTTCCAAAGATGAGAAAGGTTGTGGAGCAGCTTTTTATGATCAGCAAATAAAACTACACGTAAAATTTAAAATTTCTAATATAATTCCAATTATGTACATAGAACTCATTGCTATTTCAGAAGCGCTTTCATATGTTGCACCACTCCCAAATCGCGAAATAGTAATTATTACTGATTCTAAAAGCGCTCTCCAACACATGGCTCGGCTAACCTCGACCTTTCGAGGTTCTCCGATAGCATACACCATTTTGAACTCTATTTGTAAACTACGCACGGCAAACAAAACTATAATTCTCCAATGGATGCCTTCACACATCGGTATCGTGGGCAATGAAGAAGCTGATTCTGCTGCGAAACAAGCGAGCAGTCATGGAATACCATATCCTTATTTACCACTTCATACTGACATGCTGAGCAAGGTAAAAGACATATGTATGAACTTATGGCGTGAAAACTTTGAAATAATATCTACTTCTAAAGGAATTTGGTATAAATCTATACAGCATGAACCTCTCCAGTGCCCATGGTTCGATTGTAGTAAATTAAGTAGGCGATATACGGTGGCATTGATGAGATTACGTTCTGGACACATCCCGTCAAACAAGTTTGCATACATAATGAAAAAAAAGGATTCACCAAACTGTTCGTACTGTGAGATCATAGAAGATGTTCAACATGTTCTGACGGAGTGTGTACAGAATGAATCCCAACGACGAGAACTATGGTCATCCAATGATTGTAATTTAGGAGCTTGTAACAGCATTTTAGCATTGCCAAATTCAGATAATGCTACCAAATTATGTAATTTATTATTTATTTGTATGAGTGGCAGAAATAATTTTTAAGGTATTAAGTATGTTTAGCTTACTAATTTTTTATAGGTAGAAACTTGAAAACGAATATTACGGGAGTGACATTGTCTTGTTTGACCAAACTCCCATAAAAAAAATAAAGAGAAAAAAAAAAATCTACATCTACACTAATATAAAGAGGAAAACTTTGTTTGTTTGTTTGTTTGTAATGAATAGGCTCAAAAACTACTGGACCGATTTTAAAAATTCTTTCACCATTCGAAAGCTACATTATCCACGAGTAACATAGACTATATTTTATTTTGGATAAAAATAGGGTTCCGTAAGATATTTGGATTTTTCGGACACAAACTGAAAAAAATCAACAAAAGAAGTTACTTATTTTGCGTACGCTGCCTAAACTACAAAAGATAGAACCATAAAATGTTATAATTAATTGTAGATCTTATAAATATCTACAAAAAAGTCCGCGACACACTATACCTACCTATGGCGAGTGAGGCACAACAACCACATTTTTATTTAAAAATCTTGAATTTTTTTTGGACTTCATTTAAACGTGTTTATTTTACTCATGCTATTAATCCTTATCAAAATAAATTATTTCATCAATAAGTACAGTTTATGTTGATAATATTCGGTCTTTGAATGATTAAAATTGGACGTTTGGTTTTGAAGTTGTGGTGAAATTAAAATATTACGATTTATGCTGCACAAAAATTTCATAAGGCAATCTTTATATGTACATGTATATGGAGAGACGGGATATAATAAAGTGAAAGGTACGGGAGAAGGCTGGGATAGCTGACAGATTTGATAGGGCGAAATATAAATGCACGTTATAAGACGGGATGGATAATAAAGTGAAAGGACGGGATGGATTGGGAAGAGACTGAACAGACGGATGAGACGGGATTGAGCCGGACAGTAGGACAGCTACGTCAAGTTTAGGTATACAAGAGTTTATACGAAAAACAACATGTATTTGGTGTGGAGTGGAATCAAAAAATATATGCACCCAGACGAAGCTGGGCCGGGCCGCTAGTGGAGTAATAAAACAAATTGATTTGGAGACGAATGATGTGGAAATTTTAAGTAGTTTGGAGTGTGAAAAAGAGGTAGTTACAGTAAGGAGATTGAAACGTTTAAATAATAATGGAGAATGGGTAAACAGTGAGAGTGTACGGCTTTGTTTTAAAAGTCAGACCTTACCTCAGTATGTTTATATATATGGCTGTAGGATAAAATTTGAACCATACACCTTTCCTGTTACCCAATGTTCTGGATGTTGGAGGTATGGCCATGTATTGAGATAATGTCCAACAAAAAAGATTTTGTGCCCAAAATGTGGGGAGAGTCATAAAAACTGTGAAAGCACCAACTTTAAATGTTTAAATTGAAAGGGTGCGCAGATGGCCCTGAATAAATCGTGTCCTATGTTTTTAAAAGAAAAGGCTATAAGAAAGATTATGTGTGTAGAAAACTGCACTTATAGAAAAGCTTTGTCGATGTTTGTGAATAAAAAGGTGTATGTGAAAGACTCGACAATCTGAGAAGTCAAAGCGCGCAGGTAGCTAATAAACCTGAGGATAATAAGAAAACATCATATAGGAACGTTTTGGAGGGAGGTTCTCGTGATAGTAATAATATATCTTGCAGTATAAACAAAAACAAAGAATATGTGAAGGAACAATATGCGAGGAATTCGCCAATTTTAGGTGAAAATTCATTGACACGCGCGGAAAATAGAAATCCAAAAAAGGAGTCAGTTTATATAGACAAGCAGAAGTCAATTGCTTATAAGTCTGCTGAGGCAAGAAGGAATACGGCAGAAACTCTAAAGAGGAATAAACTTAGTCGTTTGAAAATAATTATGGATAGATTTAAGGAAATTTGTACATCGAATTCGGAGTTGGATGTTAAGATAAAGTTAATATGTAGTTTTGTATTTGAAGAGTGCATTCGGGTTTTTGTAACATATTTTAAAGAGGGTGATATTATTTATTTTTTATTATTTATTTTATTTTATTAAGTACTGGTACATCATATACATTATAAGTATACCTTTACCTTTATTATACCTTTTTGCTTGTTTGTATAATGGATAGAGGTTAACGAATCTCTTGCAATTCTAGTTGAAATTGTTGTCGTTATTCAGAATTCAGGTATTCAAATAATGTTTGTTAAGGGGATACCTCGAAAAATTTGGATTTTTTAAAAGCCTACATATCATAAATTACTAAGATTAGGTAGTCCATTTTCAGATATGTTTTAATTGATGATATAATTAACAATTTTATGAATCAAAATACATGATTACGCCACTTTGCCTTAACAAAAATACAGTCCAAAGTAGCAGCTGTTAAGTTTTTTAAGAACTCAGAACTTCTAACTTACCCCGTGTAGGCACTCAAGATTAATTTGACATAAACATATTTTTAAATATTATTTTTTCGCGAGAAAAAAACAAGAAAAAAGTAAATAGTACGATGACAATAAAATAAAATATGGTTTGGCGCTTATGTTGTTTTATTTTGAGAAGCGCATGGGCCATCCTATCCCATTCTTGTACGTTACGGCCATATAAGCTATCTCATTGGGGGCGTTCCCGGCAGACGGCCGCGGGCCTTGGTGGACGACGGATCTGCGCTCGACGTTTCGAAATTCTAGCCCGCCGATTATTTTTTTACGTAATTTCAAATTTACGTAATTCTTATTATTTTAGGTGGTACTCTTTTTTGTTTGTACATTTTAATTTTTTTACATATATTTAAAAAATAAATAGCAGTATATATTAATTTTTAAGTTCATTTTTAACTAGCTAAGTTACCAAAATAAAAGAGAAAGGTCATTGACTTACGTATAAGCGCTCAACGAAATTAGTCGAAGGGAGCGTAACATTTTATACATTTTTGCCTCGTAATATAATTACGACGCTGAAGTCTCGGGTTCGAAACCGGGTCATTTTACTTTTTGTTTTTTTTTTTATTTATCCGAATGGTTCTAAATCGATATTTGAAAGAACCATCGTTCCGAAAAAATTAAAATATTCTCAGAAAAAAAACATGTGGTCCGCATTTTGATTGATTTTTTTGTTATTGTTCGCGTGAAATTTTATTCATTTTGCCTCATAATATGATTACGACGCTGAAGTCTCGGGTTCGAGTCCCGGTCATTTTAATTTTTGTTTTTTGTTATTTATCCGAAATGTTCCTAATCGATATTTGAAAGAACCATCGTTCCGAAAAAATGTAAATATTCTCAGAAAAAAGAATATGTGATCCGCATTTTCATTGATTTTTTTGTTATTATTCCCGTGAAATTTTATACATTTTTGCCTCATAATATGATTACGACGCTGAAGTCTCGGGTTCGAGTCCGGGTCATTTTAATTTTTGTTTTTTTTGTTATTTATCCGAATGATTCCAAATCGATATTTGAAAGAACCTTCGTTCATGAAAACATGAAAATATTCTCAGAAAAAAATGTGGTCAGCATTTTTATTGATTTTTTTGTTATTGTTCTGATTGGTTTCTAATTCGATATCTGAGAGACTCTTCATTTCCATAAACTAAATTCAAGGTCAGAATTGGTAATTCTGTGTCAGCCCATATATGTCCCACTGCAGGGCACGGGCCTCCTCTACAATCGAGAGTACAATTGAGAGTAGTTAGGCCACCACGCACTTGAATTGACAATTGGCCGATTAATTTCAACTTTCAACTATTACCTGAGCTTGTAGATCCACGACTTGTAGACTGCCTCAGTGGCGTAGTTGTACTAAGGTACGGTTACAAAGGTGAGGCCTCGGGTTCGAATCCCGGGTAGGGCAAAGTGATATTGGATTTTTCTATTCATTATCAGCCCAGAGTCAGGAATTTGTGCCCGATATGGCGATAGGCTCGCCACCTATCACATCGTGGGACGGAACATACATGGCGAAATGTGGGTCTTGGCACCTCTGCCTACCCCTTCTGGGAAAAAGGCGTGAGTTTATGTATGTATGTATGTAGATCCACGACATACGAGAAATATGAAAATAAGGGATCCAACGTAATCCCTATGATATGGACATTGCGATCATTGTCATCGAATTAATTCGGTTAAAATAAATTCATTTCTCGTTGTATTGTTCTTTCAGTATATATTATCATTATTTTTCATCTGATATCACAATATTTCTTGTTGCTAGCTCCTATAATATGAAGGCTACGCGATATTTCCACCAAGGACGCACCAACTTTTATTATCAATTGAATTTACTTATAACTTTTAATCGGGTTTTGCCCAATAAATATATTAATAGTGAATTAAATAGAAAAACCTTTTTACCATATTATTCCGTTTCACTAAATTCAAAGTCAGAATTGAAAATTATAGTCGCCATTTTGAACTTTTTTGCTTTTGATTCGATTGATATCTAAGTCGATATCTAATGGTTCCTTCATTTGAATGAGTAAGTCAGAATTGATAGTTGAGGCCGCCATTTTGAACTGTTTTGTGTCTGGTCATGAACTGGCCATCATAATATTGTGATATTTTTCAAAACCATCCAGTATAATACCATTAGAAAAATAGTACCTTTCGGGAGCACCTCTATCAATAGACAGATGAAGACACAATCCCATCAAAAACATCCTGTAAAAAAATTCCAAGACTCGCAGCTCAGGGTTTCTACCTAAAAAAAAAAATGGTTGCCTGTAAAGTCGGTTTTACGGGCGAAGATTTTACGTGACAACGTCTTTTTCTCGGTAGAATATTTATTGATATGAATATAATTAAATTGCACAATAGGAACAAGGAATTGAATGAAAATAAGAATTGCACAAATTTTAACTATAGAAATATATTTTGTTTACTAAAACATTGTACATGTAATGACGAATCTAAGCACTCCATATTTTCACTACAGACACAGCTGACGATACTTTAACCACACGTGTGAACTTGTATTGTGACGCTTTCTTGTTTTTCCAACGCCAAGAACGTTCGAGAAAGACAAAGACAGAGACACAAGCATGCGCCGATTCAATGCGCCTAATTCTCTAGTGCTGCGCGCGCGGCAGACCGATCATAGTTGAGTGGGAGAGAGACGCAAGGCATTCGGCTGGCCTCTCTCTCGTTCGGTGACTCATCGTAACGTTACCGGGCGTTACACTTTTTCATAAGTGACTCCCAGCCGCAACCTAATTTAAGACGTTGTCACGTCAATAAATTTTTTGGAGGTAAAATATTTTTTTTTGGGGGGGTAATTTTTTGCGTAATTTGGGATTTCTGGCGGGGTCAATTTGTAGCCCTCACCAAGACGGTTCCGAGGATACCAAACTCGGTGGGTCTACGATCTATATTGGCCGAGATAGGATTGGGGGGGTGAGGTAAATTTTCGGGGTGGGGGTAAGGGAGGGGGGGGGAGGAAGGTTTCGTGGGGAGGCTAACTTAAATTAATTGTTTTGGAGGTAAAATATTTTTTTTTGGGGGGGTAATTTTTTGCGTAATTTGGGATTTCTGGCGGGGTCAATTTGTAGCCCTCACCAAGACGGTTCCGAGGATACCAAACTCGATGGGTCTACGACCTATGTTGGCTGAGATAGGATTGGGGGGGGGTGAGGTAAATTTTCGGGGTGGGGTAGGGGAGGGGGGGGGGTAGGTTTCGTGGGGAGGCTAATAGGCACTATTTCGGAATAAGGGTGGGGGAAGGCAGGGGGGGGGCTATGGGACAATTTTGGAAAAAGTGGGTGAAACCGCCGCCGCAACCTAATTTAAGACGTTGTCACGTCAAAAATTGTGAGATGCTACATGCATATACCGATACCAAGTCGATTAATTTATTTAGTCCTTGCGTAAGGGACCTTCTGTATAAAGTTATTACGTAAGCTATTATCATATACATATTAAAAATTCTTTACGTTATAAATAAATGGATCGCCTTGGCCATCGCATGAAACCAGAATGTATCGTACAATTCATACATAATGCTGCTGGATGGCTGAATTTTTTTACAGGATGTTTTTGATGGGATCTCACGTCTTTTTTTAGAGTCCTACTTTTTTTTCTTTTCGTTACTTTTTACTTCTAGAATATCACCAACAATTTTTCATAAAGCCTCTGTCTTATAGTTTTTTCTTATTTTTGTAGGTGTCAATTTATCACAAATATCACGGATTTGATTATTAATATTCTTTCTTTCATGGTAATTGATATTTTGGAGCTATTTAGTCTATTTATTTGCAAGTTTTTCTTCGTTATGTCTTTCTAGAGGAATTTTGTACAGTTTCATGGGCTGAATACACCCTTTCCCTCTCAATACCCTCTCCTGTTATGCCTTTTATATACTAGGTATCTCAAGACTGCTACCGAAAACAAAGTCGGGTGGTAGTTTTAGTGAGTACAAACACAATGCAACTAAAAATTTCGCAAAGAAATGCGACAATTATGTTTTATGATTTTTTAAATATCGTCATTTTTGGGTGGTAAATCCATAGCTTTTGCTAAAATATTAATTTAAACGCTTTTATACCTTAGATTACTTATAAATAAAAGGGTATACACTATTATTTTAGGAAAAAATGCATTTACCACCCAAATATTTATTTATTTAATTCTTTATTGTACACAATAAAAAGGAATAACAGTTTAGAGATAATACAAAACAACAAAGTACAAATGACGGTCTTATCGCTCTAAGGCAATTTCTACCAGACAACCATGGGATGGATATATGAGCAGGAAAAAAGATAGGGCAGTGTAAAATAAAGATAACGAAAGCATGGAGACAAATAAAATCATAAAAAACATATAAATCCTTACTAATATTATAAAGGTGAAAGTTTGTATGTATGTATGGATGTTTGTTACTCTTTCATGAAAAAACGGCTCAACAGATTTTGATGAAATTTGGTATAGTGATAGCTGACACCCTGGATTAACACATAGGCTACTTTTTATCCCGAAAAATGTAGTGTTCCCGTGGGATGAGTCAGGAAACCAAATATACATATTTTCTACTCTTTCAAATTCAAATTGTTGGCACGGGATGTCCTCTCCTACGGAAGGGAAATATAGTCGACGGCACGCGGGGAATATAGTTAGTAGACACGCGAAATAATATGTTCTTGATGTGGATTGGACTCAAAAACTATCTGCACCCGGGCGAAGCCGGGCCCGACAGCTAGTACATTATATATATACATACCACATATACATACATATTATATACACATACATAATTATTTTACATATACATACTTATATACATTTATATAAGTATATATACCACAAATATGGTCATAGGTAAAAAATTAAAAAAAAAATTGACGCTTTTTTTTTGTAACTTTTTTTGTTGCATTGTGTCTGAAATCGCTTAAACTACCACCCGGCTTAGTTTTCGGTAGCAGTCTTGATATACCCTTTATAGACTAGCGACCCGGCCCAGCTTCGCCCGGGTACAAATAGATTTCTGTACAAAAATATGTACGTATTATTATTATACATATAAACCTTTCTACTTAGGCACGCTACTGCCGCCCTGGCCGGCCAGTACCGCCGCAAGCGCTACGTCCCGCAATTTTAAATCTATAATATCTTCGAAAATATTCATTATCTCGTGCTGTAAAGGACCATATAGATCTATATTAAACCAACAATGTATTTAAGCTTTTTAATTGGAGAAGGATTAATGCTGTATTTTTCGTAAAAGTAAATGACAAAAAAATGTTATTGTGGGATATCCATAAGAGATGGACATATACCATCGCGGAGTTTTCTGTAGACCTTTTCAATGTGTACAAATAATTACTACATTATTTTGATAAATCTCGTAGGGTTCAGCCTGCGTTTGCAATGTAAGCGGAAAAAAATTGATAATTAACGACATCACATTAGAAACCTCAAATATAACAGTATTTCTCCACTATTTAATGGATGTTATTATACACGTAAACCTTTCTATTGAATCACTCTATCTACTAAAAAAACCGCATCAAAATCCGTTGCGTTGTTTTAAAGATTTAAGCACACAAGGAGACAGAGAAAGCGACTTTGTTTTATACTATGTAGTGATACCTATCTAGAACTATTATTCCATTATATACGGGTACAATTATTCATTAACTGCAAATGTAACTTTGTAATCCTATACATTTATATGGGATTACAAAGTTATTCACGCAGTTGGTGTATCTAGAACACTAGGCAGAAATTACGAAATGTTTAAATTTTTCCCTACTTAAGACACTAAACACTAATCTATACATACCGGGTATCTCAAGACTGCTACCGAAACGAAGCCAGGTGGTAGTTTTAGTGACTACAAACACAATGCAACTAAAAAGTTCGCAAAGAAACGCGACAATTATTTTTTATGATTTTTTAAATATCGTCATTTTTGGGTGGTAAATCCATAGTTTTTGCTAAAATAATAATTTAAACTCTTTTATACCTTAGATTATTTAAAATAAAAGGGTATACACTATTATTTTAGGGAAAAATGTATTTACCACCCAAATATGGTCATAGGAAAAAATATTTAAAATAAAATTGTCGCTTTTTTTTGCAACTTTTTCTATTGCATTGTGTCTGAAGTCGCTTAAACTACCACCCAGCTTCGTTTTAGGTAGCAGTCTTGATATACCCTGTATAAATAAAATTGAAGTGTCTGTTTTAAGAGTGAAAATAATAAAAAATGTCCTACTACATATCGTTATATACACGATACCTGTGCCGAAAATGATATTTAAATTTTTTTTGTCTGTCTGTCTGTTTGTTCCGGCTAATCTCTGAAATGGCTGGACCGATTTTGATGGGACTTTTTTTTTTCAGGTAGCTGATATAAGAAGGAGTAACTTAGGCTACATTTATTTTAGAAAAGTTATTTTCTGTCTGTTTGTTCCGGCTAATCTCTGAAATGGCTGGACCGATTTTGACGGGACTTTTTTTGTCAGGTAGCTGATATAATAAGGAGTAACTTAGGCTACATTTATTATAAAAAAGTTCTTTTATATTAGAAAAATAAAGTTTTTGTTAAATTCCACGCGGACGAAGTCGCGGGCACAGCTAGTTATATTCTAAATTTAAAGGTTCTATGTCTGCTAGAAGTGCCTTAGACTTTTGATGATCGGTCAGTCAGTTAGTGAGTGACAAAATTAAGAAAGTTTGACTAGTTACAATTCTTAAACTAGTGGTTCAAATTGAATGAAATTTTAAACATACCGTGTTTACACAATGCCTGCTTAGTAACTGAAAATTCAAGTTTCTTGCTTCGTTTAACCACAACGAAGTTATGGGGGGTTTAAAATGATCTGAATTGCTTCTAGAAAAGGATGGTACGACTGTGCCACTTTTTAGCTCGACTTGGTGGGGGCATTGCCGTGCCCCCAGATTTAGAATATTTTTTATACGAATCTATTTTATATGTCACTGAAAGTCTATATCTATACCTACTAATATTATAAAGCTGCAGAGTTTGTTTGTTTGTTTGTTTGTTTGAACGCGCTACTCTCGGGAACTACTGGTCCGATTTGAATGATTCTTTCAGTTTTGGGTAGTTCATTTATCGAGGAAGGCTATAGGCTATATATCATCACGCTATGACCTATAGGAGGAAAGCAGTAGTGATATTTCTAGCAAATACGAGGATATTTTGTTCGTTTTTCTTGGTCCGATTGGTCAATATTCTAAACTGATAGTCAGAATTAAACATTTTGACCGCCATTTTTAAACGTGTATGCACCCGGGCGGACCCTGGCCCGATCGCTAGTATTACTATAAAATTAATATTTACAATGCTTTTCATAAAACAAAAGCAAAATAATTGTAATTGATATCAAATAATTTCGCCGAAAAATTTGTCTAGCGTAAATAAAAGAAACATTGTTAAACAAAAATTATCCCTATTTGGTTGTAAAGAAGGTTCAAACTGGAACGGGCGGGTGTGATCGCCGTCATTCTCGCGCCAAGCGCATAGCAATAATAATAAGAGCGTGAGCGCCGGTGTGACCGCACAGTTCCAAAATCAATAATAATTATTTTATGTGGAATTTAAACAATAATCTAATGTAATTACTTATCGTTTCCGCTCTGTGTATATACTTCAGGAATACCTAGTCAGTTTAGTTTAGTTGTTATTACAAAATTCAAATTTATTTCACACATTTTTGTTAAATTTACAGTTGTATCGTAAGTCAAAAATCACAAAACAGCAGAACTAAGAATGACATTCTTTTATAGGCGAAAGTCAGTGGTCAAATCACAGGTCAAATGAAGTAGAAACAAATAAATCATCGCTAGGCGCAATGCCTTTGGCGGCATTTATCAAAGGGCGCCTAGGCGATTAGCGCTTCACACTAGTAGAGTGAGTGACCGGCAAAACAATTGATACCTATCTTGTATTTATACAGATATTATTGTAAATGTTTTTGAGGTTTTCGTAAAGTAATAGTTTAAAGTTCGTGTTTTACCACTTAGATTATAATAGATTTTTTTATCAATACAAAAGTATGATAATCAATATATAGGCATATTGTCAGAATCATACGGATTATAAATATACATAGGTCTACATTAATTTGTTATTACTAATGTTAATAATACCAGTAGATAATATTTAATCGGGGAATGTGCGCCAGTAGCGCAGTGCCACGGCGTGATGCGGCAACTTTCGTTAACCACGCCCCAAAATGCTGCGAATATTTTTCGAGGTAGGCTCTTAAGTTGTCAAACGATAAGTGTGTTAAATATGTTAAGCTTGTTACGATTCTAATTTTATACGACATAATCTTTTTGTTTTCTGTAGTATTTAGTTTAGTTTTAATTTAATTAATGGTTGTTGAGGAAGCTTAGATTTGTGTTATGCTTGTTTTTAATATATATATATATGTAAAAATAAAAGTATAAACCTAAGGATCCGCCATATTAGATAAAACGCCATTCAGAAGTGAGTGACGTGTAACTTTCGTAAATAGTTTTGGTCATTTCTATGTTATTCAGTATATTTGTCTGATATTTCGTAATGCAATCAAGTTTGTACTACCTACGAAAAAGGAACATTACTCATGGAATAAGGATTCATTACGGCAAATAGCTCAAAATTTGGAACTATCCGATATTCCATATCACTGCTTAAATGGAACATGAATAACGTTTTTCAGTATTCATATACACAGCGATTGGCATGACAATAATACCGAAAGGAAATAAATCGCTATTGTTATTTATAATAGTTTTAAATTTTGATATGTTGTTTTCTGGACACGTTAAACATTATGGACATTGTAAATAAAGTTAATATTTCCGTTAAAATAGTGTTCACGGAAATTAATCATCGAATTTGAAAATTAAGATCATGGATCTTGCTTTCCATTTTTAGCCATATATTTGTAACTTTTAGCCATTGAAACATTAATAAACAAATTGCTCGAAGTTTGTATCAATGTATTAATACATTGCGGAACTACACATCATCGATCCACATTAGAACTCGTCATTACTATTCAAAATAATAAAATTTATATATCACAATATACACGTAAACATTGCACGAGCAAGCATTTACAAAACCATGACGTCACACACTGACGCCATTACTATTACGGCGTTTTTGAGCAAAGGTTAAAATATGAAATTTAAAACGTAATTTTTCGTGCAAATCTTTACTTTTCTTCGAAATATAATTCATTTTAAGTAACGATAATGTATACGAACATTCTAAAGTGGTTTTTCAAAATCAGTCATCATGCCTATTGCCCTATCAAACACGCCAAAGACTTAAACACCTTACCTAAAGCTTGCGTCACACGCAAATACACGAAATGTTTTTCCAATAAATGTAAATCCAATCCACGGTTATGGCCACTAATGACCCCGAGGTGAGGTGTCCTCGTTGACCTTGAGTCACGTGACCCTACCGAGGTCATGAGCACGTTATTATTTTTGCCACGATCAGTGGGATCTTAGGTTTTTTGGATATGGTGTTTCTTTGCTATTTCTAAAAACAGTGCTAGGTCTTCACTAGTAGTGATTAATCAGATAAAGCATAGATTTGTACACCATCAGAGATGTAGCAAATGGATTTATTCACAACATTTATTCACGACTGATAGAGATTCCACATACTTGGCTATCGGACTATACCGCACACAATAAATTCTTAGATTATGAAATCGAATTAATCGAAAGTGATAAATCCTAATTGAATGATGTAAAGAATCATATTTACTTTTCAATTATCTCTCTCTCTCTACATACATATATGTATGTATATGCGTATATCCCTCTGTCTCTCTTCTGCTCTTCAGCTACAGAAAGTCCACTGCTGAACATAAGCCCAAGGATTTGCATCCAACAAATACCTGTAACCTTCACCAAGTGGTCCATCCACGTTTTAAGTAGGCGACCAACATGGTATTGCTTTCCAATTACCCTAACGATATGTTTTCTTTTCATAGATTTTTATACTTCTATAGGATAAATATATGTAAATAATATAAAAGTAAAGTATAAAGATACCGTGTCCCAGACACGCATACATAACGCAACATAAAGGTGAAATTTCACGACGGGGAGTTGTATTGGCGATAGTTTTTTGACCTTTTTCTATTCGCCAGTTTCCGTAACGACGCCTTCACGTGTAAGATGCTATCACATTTTTATTAACATCCTGCGATACGGAAATTAGGTTAGGATGTGTTGGGGAAATTTTTTGTTTATTTTTATTCTATAAGCATGTAGTTAAATTGCGTATCAAAAATAAAAGCGCCATTTCCAATATTTTTTTAATAAAAGACAAGGAATTATTTATGTAGGGTATATCAAGAATTCGAGACTGCTACCGAAAACCAAGCCGGGTGATAACTTTTGTGACTTCTGATACAATGGAACTAAAGTAAGCAAAAAATGCGACGATTATTTTTTCCCTATCATTGTATGAAATATATATTTAAATACAAGGAAATTTAAATAGATAGTTTTTTTTCTAAAATAAAGTTTATATAGTTTTCAACTAAATTATCACAAGGGTATTACATAATATTGGTTCACTAAAACTAATATTTAGTCCACCTTGCTGGCCTTCTTTTAAACTTTACATGCCTTTAAATCTTATGTAAACCTCTTTAGGTTTCCAAATGTTTTTCTAATCGATAATTACATACAGATGAGTACACAATATACTTCGAAATGTTAGATTTTTCTTTGACCTTGGCCTCGCGGACACATCTTTAGCTTCCCTTTTCTCTGATCTTAGGCTCAAGGATTTCCACAACTATCTGCTATAAGTGGTCAGTATTCAAAAACTTTTGGACCCTATCAATGCACATAGGTACCCTATCAATGTACCTAGGTACTGGTACCTAGGTGCATCGATAGGGTCCAAAAGTTTTTAGAACATAGAACCCGTTCTATGCTCTAAAAAATCTTTACCTCCCATTAGTAGTAATAAATTTTATAATGTATTTGGACATTTACAAATGTGGCATTCAGATTGTTATCTAACTCACTTTACACTCTGAGGGAATAAGCAATAACCCTCTAAATATTTCATTACAGTATCAAAAACCCAGAGATGTGTTAAATATTCCGAATGGCTTGGGCCGAGCACGTACGCGCTCGGTTATATTTGACATAAAAAATAAATAGTTGCCAATACAAATATAGCTGAAATATGGCGAAAATGCTGTAATAAAAGAAGATAATTGTTGCGGTAAAGAAAATTTTGTTCTTTTATGTCCTTTTAGACCATGAGACCCATTTGGCCTTTTCGTTATAAGCAAATACGCGACGATTTACCATAATACTTTTTTTATAGTCAAACGCTGTGGTGTTACCCTTTTCTATTATTAAATTCTAAAGCTAATGAAATAAATTGAACCTTAAATACATAAGAAACGACACATCGAAAGTACATTTACTTTGTAAATAATCTCACCTCAGTATTTTTAAAGTAGTACCTAAAGGTATCATATTTTGCAGTGCTTATTTCCGTCTCAAGATGTGAATGGCAGCTAATCTATCATCATATCGGATATAAATTCAAATTCCAAGTAACTCGTATATTTTTCAAATCGAAATATTTATTCGGATGGGTTGCTTCAACTGTCATTATAAATCAGTTGAACATGTATGTACATTCAGTATATTTATAGCAATGATTGCATTATAGCAATGATTGGTGGTAGGTCTCTCATATGTGAGAGACCGCCTGTGTAGGTTCCACTACAATGCCTATTTCTCCGCCAAACAGCAGTGTAAATTATTTATTGTGTTTCGGATGGAAGGTCATTATAGCCAGAGTAACTACTGGACATATTGAGACTTATGTCTCAGTATAGCGAGCGCAGTGGAATGCCAAGCATTGGTTTGTAATTCATAATGTTGTTCGTTTTGCAATTTCGTTTTACTGTTCTGTTCAGAGCAGTCGTACTCCTTGTGATCAGGTGAGTGACATGCTCGTCTCGCCATTCACGGCAATAAAAATATCAAAATTGGTGTAAGTTATAATGTGTGATAACAAAAATTGTATGTATCTGTATCAGCCTACATACGTCCCACTGCAGGGCATGAGCCTCCTTTACAATCGAGGATATGATTGATAGTTAGGACATAAAGTCCACCACACTGATCTAGTACGTAAAAATCATATAAAGCAAAATAAAACATGGATGATAAGATATGCAATTCTGATTCAAACATCAATAATTTTTGTTCACTTATTTAGCGAATGTAGTTATCCCAAACAACACAGATCAGAAATAAAATAAGCCTGTCACAAATGTCATCAATTGGCTATATTATATTGACGTTCGAAGAAACATTTATACCCAACCAAATTCTAACCTGAAAACCGAATCCAAGTAGCAAAGTGGGCCGTCAACGAAAACTTTTACGAGAACAGGTTGGATATAACAAGAAAAATATTGAAATTTTATTACGGAAGCCGTATGCGAGGGCTGTTACGGCCCTTATATTAACTTTGTATAATGTTCGTATTATAAGACTGCTAACCGACGTCTGCCTTGCATTATTAAGGAAATGAGCCGTACTGAAATCGAATTTTAATACAATTTCAGTAACATACGTAAACTCAACCTTTTTTTCCAGAAGGTGGCAGAGGTGCCAGGACCCCTACATTTCCGTCTTAGTTCGTTGTAGATTCCGTCTTACGATGTGATAGGGGTAAGCCTATCGCCATATCGTGCACAAATTTCTGACTCCGAGCTGATAATGAATAGAAAAATGCAATATCACTTTGCCCGACCCGGGTTTCAAACCCGAGACCTAAGCTTTGTAACCGTACCGTAGAACAACTACGCCACCAAGGCATTCGGATAATCAACAGATAATTTATGTTATGTTCTACTTGTTGTAAGTTTTGTATATTTGATATGGGCCTGAAAGTAAAAAAAAAAGAATAAAAGTAATTTGTTGCAGTAAATTTATTGATTATATTGGTAAATTATTTATCATATTAGGCACACGCATTAGAAATAGCGTTAAAGCGACGTAGATGATATAAAATGCAGATTGAACATTTATTAACAAATAAAGATTGAGATTAAAATATGAAAGACATGCGGCCATGCTCATTTTCAAAAATGTACCGAACCATATATTATTGGGAAAAAACAGATATGAAATACTGCCTGTAGTTGAGATTGTTTTGTTAGTAAATATGAAGGGCTCAATAATTATATATTTAAGATATGGGGACGCCTTAAAAGACCATCCATCCATAATATCAGTATATAAACAGTTTTAACCAAAACAAAATACAGTACGATTTTCCAATAAAATATCTACTAAAACAACGTAAATAATCCTTAAGAACATGATAAAGCTCTCAGCTATAAATCAAGAACGGACAAAAATATTTTATGATTTATTAATACATTATTCCAGTCACAATGGTGCCGTCATTCTGTATTCGAGTCACTGGTACGCGTTAATGGACTTGGGAGCTCTGCAACAACTCTGTAAGACCCCAGGCTTTTTTCTTGGACCTGCTTTGAGTAAGGATTTTTTCCGTCTTTGTCTGGATAATTACTTCTGCCTAATTCACTGGTGGTAGGTCTCTCATATGTGAAGGCTGCCTGGGTGGGTACCACCGCAATGTCTATTTCTCCCGTCAAACAGCAGTTTAAATGCACTGTTGTGTTTCGGATTGAAGGACATTGTAGCCAGAGTACTACTACTAGAGTACTACTGGACATATTGAGACTTAACATCTTATGTCTCAGGATGGCGAGCGCAGTGGAATGCCAAGCATTGCTTTGTAACTCAAGGTGTTGTTTGGTTGTACTACTGTTCATGAGCGGTCGTATCGCTTACCATCAGGCGAACGGCATGCTCGTCTCGCTATTCACGGCAATAAAAAAAAAATTGAATTATCTTTATTTTATTTTCGGTAAGGCATTTGCTAATTGTTTAAGGGTGTTGTGTAAAATGTTTTGCAATCTCTGAGGTCCGCAAACCCGAATTATTGAACTATAATATGGTCTAACCACTCTTAACGGTACTTTCGGTTTTAGAGTAGAAGCACCCTACAGTGGGACGTATATGGGCTGATACAGAAAATTGGAGGTACTAAGTTTAATTGTTAAATTAAGCATTTATTTGAGATTTATGTTCAACTACAAAATTTATTCATATAAATTCTACGAAAATCGAATTATTTTTTGTAAACACTATCGTAACACGATAATCGTGTCGATTGATGTAAGAATGGGATTAATGGTTTAATAAAAATAATATTATGATTGCAAGACATCATTCTGTTATTTTATTATAAAGCATTTATTTATCTACGCCTTAGCACCTTTTTTGCCGTCCGATGCCAATGTATACGCTGCCTGGGCGGCATTTGCGCTTATCATCAGGTGCAATGCCGCCACTATGCCGGGCCAGTTTAAAAAAAAAATCTACGACCAACATACCTTGAATAAAGCTGTTGAAACCCCCATTTTTATTTATTTAATACTTAATCAACTTAATTACACTTTAGTGTGCTTTTTCAGTGTTTAATGTGTACTTATTGAAAGTGGAAAATGTGAATTGTATATTCGCCTATATTCTTATGTTAATCTATTACTATATTAAAATTTGAATGAACAACTGTCCATACTATTGTTTATTTTCCCAAATAAATAAAATAAAATAAACATTTCTTGAACAAAGCCGCCATTTCTGAAGATATTTTAAGGACTTGTGTTATTTCAGCTAACTAAGCAGCATTTCATTTTTCATTTACATTTCGCCTCCAAAAGCTTTGCGTTTGACATATTTGCGTCCTAAATACAAACGGACAACAATACATAAATTCTGCTTTACAAGTGGTCTAGGAGCCTGAAATTATAATGTATCATCATCTGATGAATTAATTGACGGTGGTAATTATCGGCATTGGTATAATACTATACTGTTTCCATTCGTTATTTTATTTTTGACAGTTCACGCCTATAAAGTACGACATTACAGTAGAACAATATTTGGAAATAAAAGTAGATACTTTCTTGACGGGTAACGCCCACTTAGAGTTGTGCCATTCGTAACGAATGACCACAGATAACAAAAACGATTTTGAATAGAATCAATCAATCGGAATCATTTGAAATAAAATTACATTAAAATGCTAATGAAAACAGTTAAACGTAATATAGTACCCAATATTAGGATCGAATGTATTTGCTGCAAATTAATTAATATGAATAAAGGTATACGTATTGAAGTGACTTTTAATAAGAGTTTAATTTAAAATAATTACAATGATTACAACGAAAATAAATGTTTAGTACCTACTTGTAATAAACAGTTAAACCATGTTGGAATTCATAGTACTTTAAGGATTAAATAATTAAAACAACTAAAAGGTAATTTGTTAATATTTTTATTTATAAACAATCGTCTGTTTCGTCGGAATCGGCGTCGTCGTCACTCGTATCCCCAGTAACACTAATTATTAATGAGTGCATGGGTAAGTTGTCAAATGCGACATCGCGATCCCAATCAGACATTATTTCTTTCTTCGTCTTATCTACGACACTCGCCCAGTTATGAGGCGTCACATTTTCACACGCATTTTTAAGCAACTCCAGCATTTTGTTTGCGGTGAAAGGAGGAGTTGTATTTATTCTCGCAGCATATCCTTTCACTTGCGCCCATATTAGCTCTATGGCATTATACTGGCAATGATATGGAGGAATTCTAAGGACGGTGTGCCCATGTTCTGCAGCCATTTCATCTATAACGTATCGTTTAGGCTGCTTCCTCATTTTTAATATTTTAAGTAACTCTACTTTTAATAGGGACTCGTCCACCTCCTCGCCATTGTTACGGAGCCAGTTTATTATTTCATTTTTTTTACTGGCTTGCGTTGGCATTTTGTTAATTTGCCGAGAGTGATAGGACGCATTATCTATAAATATTGTTGATGGCTGTTCGAGTGACAATAACATTTCCCGAAACCATTTTTCATATACTTCGGAATTCATTTCTTCGTGGTAATCCCCTGTTTTCTTTGATTTAAAAGCTAACATAGCATCTTGCACAAATCCTTTTGCGGTTCCTGCATGACAAATTATAATTCTTTCACCTTTTCCCATTGGCACTGCGGTCGAGGAGCTAGCAGTGTTGTCAGTCCAAGTTTTTGATACCGTGTGATTCGCATTGAGCCAAGTTTCATCGGTGAAAACAACATTCGACCAGTCTTCTATTTTTTTAGCTTGTCTTAAAAATTCGCATCGATACAAAGCAACATCATTGCGTTCCATCAATATTTTTCTTTTGTCACATTTTTTGTATTGGAATCCAATCCTATTCAATACCTTCGCCAAAGAAGACTTTTGACCACGGAACAAGCCACTAGTTTTCAGAGATTGTACTAGGTTATGTAAAGTAGGAATCTCTTTTCTTTGGTAATAATCGTATATATGACGACGAATAGCATCACCATCAAAACTGTCAATTGCTGTCACTTTAAAGGGCTGACGTTTTTTCTTAGGTGTAGATGGCTTGTTTTGTTCCATGCCACTACTGCCGTAGCCTTCTTTAATTATTTTTGAAACTGTTGGAGCAGTAATACCTAATGCTGCTGAAACACGGTCTCTGATTTGAGTCACTGGTATAAGAGGTCCACCATTACGGCTTTCCCTTTCAAAGTACTCATGAAGTCGCAACACAAACTCCCTTGTTTGTCCTTTAAGCACCTTTCCTTTAGGCATTTTGAAAGTGATAAAGGCAGGTACGATGTTCTCAATTCAACCAAATGTAGGAATTCACGGGTAAAACAATACGGAGGAATATAAATACTCAACTCGACGTATGAAAAATGTGAATTAAAATTCAGCGAACGGAAAACACTAGCACGGGCGCGGGCGTCTCGTTGTGAGTGACCACAAAATGGCGGCGCGCGTCACCTGTCTGCCCAGTGTTGCCGTTTCACAATTTGTTTTTAACAACATTACTATTGCCGACGGAAGTGATAAGAATATTAACTTAACATGAGTAAATGGTTTATTTTAATATAATTATTAAATCAAGTAACTTAAATATCCCTGAAGTTTTATAAAACAATGCATGGAGCAAAAAATAAAATATGTATTAAATCGATTAAAACTTGTTCAAAAATAAAATCGTTTGTTATAAAAAATTGATTCGATAACGCATCAGGCCATCACTATTTGATTCAGTACTCGATGTGTCAAAAATAAAATAAACGAATGGAAACAGTATAATCATTAAAAATCGCTGATTTACTTGACTCATTGACGCTGTTTAGTAATTATTTTTAATTTTAATATTTGCTCAGTACACACTGTAAATACATATATATATACATACTCTGTAGATCACTTTAATAGAGGTTGGTTCCAATGTTTTAACCAATTACAGTTTACAATAGAGTAGCAACTTAATCTAAGTAAGACAATGCATTTAATACATTAATTAAATATTTGAATCATTAAGCAATATATGGTTCAGCTTTGATGAATTCCTGCTTTCGAACAGGTTGACATATTTTTATGCCGACCGGATATAATATGTACATAACGCCGGATATGTATAAATATACGCTATTTGTATTCCACTGAATTACCAATAGGCGCGTTATAAACGTTTTATTCCGATATAAAAAAAGGTCGAGTTCCGATATAAAAATAATTTTATATTATTCGACTTTCACCATGGCGCAATTGTTTCGATGCCGACTCGAACACAGGAGGGCGCAGACTCGATCCCCTCACCGAGACAAATGTTCGTGTGAAACACGAACCACGCATATTTGTTTTGGGTCTGGGTGTTTGTGAAACCGAAATATTTCTCACTAGTTCCTTTTACCCACGACACAAGATTCGATCTTAGTGTAGGGTTCGGTCTATATCTGACCATTGGGTGCATTTATTATTGAAAACTAAATAAATAAATAGATGGCCTTACTACCTCTAAAGAACAAACATGTGTTTATGCTTCCTCAGAACAGGTAATTGTTCATTGGCTACAGTAATAGACTATTACTAATACAATGGCTTCTTCGTTAAGCGACAATACAGAAATTATCCCCACGCACCGCATTCAACATCTGTGACCCAGTATTCATGTTAACAGGAACTAATCGGATGTCTAGAACATATCTTCTGTTAATCTCTAGACGAATTAACATAACTATTAGCAACTTAATTATACAGAACAATATAAATCAAATATTATGTTTAATCATGGTAGTGACTAGTACACTCTGTCCCACTATGACTTCTTCTTCTTAGAATAATTATGATTTGTAGGCAACCGATTTCATTTAAATGCAAGAATATTACTAACGACAAAGTTTTAGTTTAGACATCTGTTTGTATCAGCCCAGTGCACGGACTTTCTCTTTTTTCTAATCGAGAGTACGATTGAGAGTGGTCATGCCATATAGTCCGCCACGCTGGTCTAGTGCAGGTTGGCGGACTTTACACGCCAAAGAAATTTTACAATTCACCATGTTATGTAGGTTTCCTCGCGCTGCTTTTCTTCGTCGTTATAATGCCTTGTGATCGACTATCAATACGCACATGACTCCGAAATGTCAGAAGTGAGCCTATAATTTCAACATATTTACATGCATACCCACACAAGATTACGCCTGCATTCTGTACGGGTGGTTAAGATTGGCACTAGTACCACCCACAAGGCGAAGTTATTCCCATTCCAACGTTTGATAGGTGGTAAACGAATCGCCTGGGACAAACCAATAATTCAAACCGAATAATTCACACAACCGACTACTAGTCATACGGGAATCTAACATCTTGTCTCAGCATGGCGACCGCAATGGAACGCCACGCATTGGTCAGTAATTCATGGCACCAGTCATAACAATAAATAAATATAAAAGGCACTGCCTAACCTGGCATTCGCTATCAGAAACATTTTTTATTTTATTTTTATTGCTGTGAATGGCGAGACGAGCATGCCTTTCGTCTGATGTTAAGCGATACGACCGCTCATGAACAGTAGCAAAACCAAACACCTTGAATTACAAAGCAATGCTTGGCATTTCACTGCGCTCGCCATCCTGAGACATAAGATGCTAAGTCTCAACATGTCCAGTAGTTACTCTGGCTACAAAGTCCTTCAATCCGAAACACAACAGTGCATTTAAACTGATGTTTGACGGGAAAATAGTCATTGCGGTGGTACCTACCCAGATGGCCTCTCACATTGTATGAAAGACCTACCACCACTGAAACCTCATAATAGCCCCTAGCCGCTGCCAGTGAAGCCATTTTCAACAACTTCAGCAAAAATAAAAAGCGCATAAATCTCATATAGATATTGTATTTTTAAACATTTCGAGTTGTGAGTCTATACGCAAGAGTTGCGAGCGAGGGAATATCCTGAGCAAAAGTGAAATGGGAAAACTTTGATAGATCTGTCTGCGACCGTCTTAGCGAGGTCTTGCATGCTTAGTGTCTTGTACTTCATTTTACATTGTTTCATTTTAAAGGATCGTTGGTTTATGCATTTTGTAAATTATAAGCAGCTCTAAAGAGTTATGTTTAGCAATTTTGAACTTTCTTTAAATCCGTAACGATTTCCATGCAATATAACTGCTGCTATTATATTTTACTCCTTAAAAAGTTGTCAATGGTTGTCTGTCAGAAATTGCCTTGTGCGATAAGACCGCCAATTGTACTTTTTTCTCTAGTTTGAATTAATAATAATAAATAATAAATGTGTGTACAATAAAGCTTATATAAATAAATAAATAAACAATAGTATTACGACTATCAAAAATGTAAACAATAAGAACAAAGTATGGTAAATCCATTGTACAAAATAAAATAATTGACATCTGAACGATTTCAATATTCTTTAGCATTTTCATTCAGTCAAGCTGTATATTAAACAATATTCTGCCATTTCTCCAAAACCTGTCGTTTCCATTAACCAATAGCTGCAGGCTTGACATATTGAAAATTAATAAAAATACAATTCATAAAGGAATATCAATATTAACTCCATTGCAAACATCACAGTGTAATAAAACATAAAAATATTTACCGATTTCCATTAATAGTGGGTTTTAATTCCCTCTGATCTCGCTACGGATGAAAAACCTTTTTATTGCGAAGTCCCACATGGTTGTGTCAATTTTAACCGCTCGCGTTTTTAAATGTTACAGTTTTTAAATATTCACTACTTTTATGTCATAAACGTGCTTTTTGCTTGAATTTAAACGGGTCAATTTGTTTATTCATATTTTTGTGGCAATATCTATGTTTACATTAATAGTTATTTATTTTCATTATAAGCATGAAGCAGTCAAGCCCACAGAATGCCCTCGCGATGTTTTTCCTTATAATCAGTGCATTGTAACCAACGGTAAGAGATGGGTGTCTCTTGATGATTGTCATGACTATGCATGCCCGCGAGAAACTCCTTACAAGTATAAAGGCTAAACCTAAATCTCATCTGCAATTTCCGTGGGTCATTACGATGGCTATTTAACCATTCTGTACAGTAGTCGCTTTAATGGCGATATTCAAGCAAGAAAGTTGACGAACATGTGCTGAAGAACTATTGAAGAAGTCTATTCTAGCAATGTGTTACTATAGGCTGAAAGTAATTGATAAAAGCAAATAACTGTTTCTGTATCAGTCCATATACATCCCACTGCAGGGCACGGGCTTCTTCTAATCGAGCGTATGGTTTGGAATGGTTGGACCATATAGTTCACCACGGCCAAGTGCGGGTTGGTGGAATTTACATAATATAGAAATTCATACAGTTCGCTATGATATTCAGGTTTCCTCACGATGGTCTGTGAGCCGTAGGAACCGAACCTGCGACCATTGTAAACATATACTACAATGTTATTTGCTAAGGATATGTTCTGCAAAAATCTGCTCAGAAGATTTTCAAAGTATAAGCATATGATAAAACAAAACATCGCGCCCGAAAGCAAGCAATTAGAGAAGCTTATGTCGAGAAACACGTAGTAACGATACGATATAAATAAACATTTCACCTATTGAAATGTCTTATTTGTACGAGCATTCACGAGGAGTTGTTATTAATAATATTTTTCCGTAAACATCCACTCGGCTACATTTATTTTTGCAGCGTTTTATGGAAACTATGAAATGTCGTTTCATGTTTTTCATGTGGTTTAATTTGATGAGTCGTCTGTGAGTATAAAGGTCTTCAAAGGGAAGATTTTTAGCATTAACTGCGTATAATTAATACTGAATATTAAATAGGTGTATTTAATGTTTCAGTTTCCGACCCGACCCCAAATAAAGGGAAAAGGGAAGGAAGAAGATTTAATGTTTCAGTTTCAGATATTTCCTTCTTCAGTGGGATGAACTGATGAAAAGTCTAGGTTGTATTTTATGCAGCACACTTCTTATTCTAATTGCTGTGGGTAAAAACATTAATAATATTGATTGGTAAAATTGGGCAAATATAAGTTTAACAATAGTATCCTTAAGATTTCTGGTTAGTTTTGGCTGGGAAATTATTTTCGAATAAACTTGACAGGACATGTTTTTACAAAATCTCTGCTTTTAATGGGATAAAAAGAATTGATAATCATGTACAGAACAGAGTGACGTCATTACAGCTACCAATTGACACACGGAAAATCGACATGCAGTGGGCATCTGTCAGTCAAGTACCGTTTTAAATCCATTACGGAAATGAGTGATCACGTGGCGAGCCCCGCTCCGTTTTTAATTAAAGCCAACAATTACCGGGATTAATTAAACGGGATTTATTGTACTGAATATTGGATATTATGAAACTGCCGGTTGACCGTTTTTCCTTGTTTATGTATTGTAATTGGTTCTCGGGTATTTAAAAAATCCTCTGGGACCAATTTTGTGATAATTGCTTTTTTGTAGAGCACGCAATATTGTGAGGAAAAATGAAATGATAAAAGAATCTTGACTGAAAGAACACATGATAGCAAAGGTTTTGATGCATTCAGTGAGAAAATGCATAAAGCGAATTTGTATGTTTTGATTGATATGCATTACATACGATTACATCCACACGTAATTCAAAATTTCAGATTATGGCTTCTAAACATACCGAATCATTGTATTGTATCAGCCCATATACGTCCCACTGCAGGGCACGGGCCTACTCTACAATCAAGAATACGATTGAGAGTGGTTAGGCCATATAGTCCACCACGCTGGCCTAGTGCGAGTTGGCGGACTTACATACCATAGAAATTCTTATGAATCGCTATGGTATGCAGGTTTCCTCACGATGTTTTCCTTCACCGTTTTAGTGCGTGGTGATTGACTATCAATACACACATGACTCCGAAAAGTCAGAGGTGTGCCCTGGGATTCGAACCCGCGACCACCGAGAATATGTTGGCAGCCCCGTCTAGTCCGTTTACCAATAGGCCACCACGCACTTTTTACCGAATCATTATTTATTTTTTATTAATTAATCATAGCCTAGACTTTACTGTTTATAGTTTAAGCTAACAAGACAATACTTAAGGATAGCAGCAGTGCATTTCAATAAAAGATTTTCTTTCTTCCCACCTTGCTGAAGCACTATTTTCAACTTAATCTTTTCCACTTCGCACCAAGTTAAGTATCTTAGGTTTTATAAAATATACAACGCTTAGTTTGTTGATTCAAAGTATTATTTATACGTGCAGATTATTGTAGTGAACCTTCTTGAGTTATAACTAAGTAAAAAGATTTTTTTTGTTTTTTTGTATGCTTGTAACTTCACTTACCGGCCTTGAGAAAACCAGCGTTGGTTTTATTATGAACACATGCTGATCATGTGAGCCATTTTATTGTCATCATCGTCATATCACTGGTACACACTATGTATGCCACTAGTGGTGGTACACACTATCACTACATAGAAAGGAAAATCAAAAACTAAATAAAAACACACAAAAACACTTGTTCTACGGTACGATTACAACGCTGAGGTCTCGGGTTCAAATCCCTGGTCAGGAAGTCAGAAATTTATGCTCGATCCCCTATCATATCGTGGGACGGAACATATAAGGCGAAATGTGGGTATCCTCTGCCTACTCCTTCTGCAAAAAAGGCGTGAGTTTATTTTTATGTAAGTAAAACATTCCGTGCGTGGTGGCCTGTTAGTAAACGGACTAGACGCGACTGCCAACATGTTCACGGTGGTCGCGGGTTCGAATCCCAGGGCACACCTCTGACTTTTCGGAGTCATGTGTGTATTGATAGTCAATCACCACGCACTAAAACGGTGAAGGAAAACATCGTGAGGAAACCTGCATACCATAGCGATTTATAAAAAAATATATTGGTATGTAAGTCCGCCAACCCGCACTAGGCCAGCGTGGTGGACTATATGGCCTAACCACTCTCGATCGTACTCTCGATTGTAGAGGAGGCCCGTGCCCTGCAGTGGGACGTATATGAGCTGAAACAATAAAAACATTCCAGTTCGTCTTTACGAGTATAAATGTAAACATAATATATATATATACATTTTATTTCTTACAAAACAAAATCGAAATTAATCCACGCAGGCTTGTAGAAAATTGAAAACTTCAAAGTTCATTTAAAAAGTAGAAATGGATGAGACAAGTTTGATTAATATCAATGAGCCGCTAGAATTAGTTTCTATTAAATGCCTTCTAATATAATAAAGATTTTAATTTTATTTTATATAAAAAGTTACTCATAGTACCGTTGTGAAAAATATTTAAAGCTTATAATAATTACTAATTTCTGTAACTTACCATGGCTTGGTTAATTATAAGAAATCATCTGCTTGGATGGCGTAGTTTTACTACGGTACGGTTACAAAGCTGAGGTCTTGGGTTCGAATCCCGGGTTGGAAAAGTGATATTGGTTTTTCAAATCATTATTAGCCCATAGTCAGGAATATGTGCTCGATATGGCGATAGGCTCGCCACCTATCACATTGTGTGACTGAGCATACAAGGTGAATGTGATTGTCCTGGCATCTCTGCCTACCCCTTGTGCGAAAAAAGCATGAGTCATAAGTGTATGTATGTATAAGAAAACAAAATTAAAATACTGTTTATTCAAATGTTTTATTATATTTCAAATTGCCAAATGAAGGCAAGGCAAGTAAAACCAATATTAATCTTGATTACCATTGTTACTTAATATAATATGCAACCGTAAGTAGTCATTTCCACTGATTTAAAAGTCGTATATAAAGTTCCACTCTAAGTATACCGAGGATGTTTTTTAACGTAATCTTATAACGTTCCGAATAATTCCCCAGCGCCCGCATTGTTATAGATTTGTTTTCAGTTAATCTGAATCAGATACTACTTGATGGTAGTTCAACAAAAAGAGGTCAAAATGTATTGTATTGTACTGGAGCGAACACTACAATAGTGTTTTAAAATTGTAAAATATAAGATTTTTTTTTATTTTTGCTTACCTGAAAATCCTTTGAACAATTTAAATAATATATCAGCGTATTCGATCAAAATATTATATTTATTTGAGTCATCGCATTTTTTACAAGTGTCGAGGAAATTAACAACTTCTATTTTATTCTTACAAAAGTTCTAATAAATAAAAAAGACGTGGATTAATCCAAAAGAGTATGCAACACATTCGATTGACACTGAAAGATAATTAATAGGATTCAAAGGACTCTATAGTATCCGATTAGAATTTGTGGTGGATTTTGCCCTTCAGAGTAATGGAAGTTGGAAATGGAACAACACAACTACATTTCAATATATAAATATATAAGGTACGACTAATTTACGCCAGTACAATTTATGGAAAATATTTTTATATGCAAGAAGTAAATTATATGAGAGCAGAAAATTCCGATAGGGTTTGGTTTAAATTCTGAAGGATAGAATAAGTTCCAAACTCAAAGTATAATTATTGAATTTGTGTAATGCTGGTGTAATGTTTTAATAATAAAATTTAAATAATCTGGCGGCACTTGTAAATATATCGTGCTACTTTTTACCTAAAATACAATTGTTGAAACAACGCTATGTCCTATAAGGTACTTAGGGACACATCACAAGTAAATTTTTTTGTTGTTTCAACTACCTCATGTTATAATAAAAAGCATCAAAACAAACAAAACGAATACAACCAATTCCGGTCTCAAAACTCACGCCAAAAAAACTTAAATCAGTTTTATGTAAATAGCACCGAATTGTAATCAAAAAACAGAATTAAAACGATTTGCAAACACTGGCCGAGGGATTATTCTAACAACGGTATTAGCATAGGGACAATTTCGGTCGGGTTGTCTGTTCGGATTCAGCCTATTATTATTGTGGATTAAGGTTGGAATTATGTGTCTTGGGAGTAGCGGAAAGTAAACAAATATACCTATTTAGAAATTGAGTTTTTAGTTCAGGTATAAAAAGTCTGATGATAGTCTTGTTTTAGTTTTATGAACAGAAATTAAGTGTGAAAACCATGTTTATCGGAGCTGCAATAAGTGTTAAAAATACAAAAATATATAATGTTTTTAATTAATAGTAATATCATTACTGATGGATTAAAATGTGTGGTGGCCTGTTGGTAAACGGACTAGACGCGACTGCCAACATGTTCACGGTGGTCGCGGGTTCGAATCCCAGGGCACATCTCTGACTTTTCGGAGTCATGTGTGTATTGATAGTCAATCACCACGCACTAAAACGGTGAAGGAAAACATCGTGAGGAAACCTGCATACCATAGCGATTTATAAAGATTTCTATGGTATGTAAGTCTGCCAACCCGCACTAGGCCAGCTTGGTGGACTATATGGCCTAACCACTCTCAGTCGTACTCTCGATTGTAGAGGAGGCCCGTGCCCTGCAGTGGGACGTATATGGGCTGATACAGATTATTGATGGTAGGTCTCTTATATGTGAGAGGACACCTGGGTGTCTTGTCTATTTCTCCCGTCAAAGAGCAGAGTAAATGCAATGTTGTGTTTCGGATTGAAGGACATTGTAGCCAGAGTAATTACTGGACATATTGACACTTAACGTCGTATGTCTCAGGATAGCGAGCACAGTACATTTGTAATTCAAGGTATTTAGATTTGCTACTGTTCATGAGCGGTCATATCGCTTTACATCAGTCGAACGGCATGCTCGTCTCGCCATTCATACCTTTTTTTTTTATTTAAAATCGCGCATCTTAATAAGCTGCAATGTAAAATAATATGTAGTAATGCAATGAATATTTTTATGTTTCTTTTTGTGTGAAATTAATGTTATAATATAGCCAATTTTAGTTACAAACAATCCTAAAGGTAACGATAATCACTGAATTTTAATGAAAGATGGAATTTTAAAATACCACTAGTGTAAATTCAATTTTCTTATAATATAATTCTAAATTAACGCAATAAGATAAGACAATATTATTAAATTCAACGTTTTTGTATGCCGCTAAAGCTCAGATCTTGTATTCAATACCGTTTTACATTTTCTGGTATTTCAATATATTTTTGTCCCCGATAAAGATTCTTGCGTAAATATTAATTTTAAGCGTAAGATAAGATAAGTTGATGAATGTTCACACTATTTTATCTATACTTAATCAATGCTTTAATCGTCTAGACGAAAATCAAGTTATACAAATAGAAAATTTAAATATGTACATTTAGACAGTTTAGGAAATTTACTGGTGGTCGATCTCACATATGTAGGAGGCCGCCTGGGCAGGTACCACCGCTCTGTCTTTTTCAGGCTTTCAATCAAGAAATAGAGCAAAGGTCTAAAAAAAACATTCCAAGCTTCCAACCGCTTGTTTCCGATTTTCTTAACGATCAATTTCCTTCAAGATACAGACTATAAGACAAAAGAGAAAAAATTAAAAAATTACAATATACCCTTTAATTTTGTGAGTAGTATATTTACTGGCACATAGCTTGTAAAACCGTCGCCTGTCTCACTCGCACTTTTGCTCAGCGTTTTCTCTTTCAAACACACACGTAAGTATATACTAACCAGCCGGTTAATCTTCTGTACAAATTGAAACAAATTCAAAAGGGGGCGGGTGAGGTAATCCGGATCCATTCGTCGGAGTTTGGTGTTATGCCTCGTTTGGTTTTATTGTCTATGGGTGCTGGAAACAACTCACCATCTTTTTAATAAAGCTAAATACTATCAGACATCTAAACGACTTGGATATAGTAGATTGTTCTTTACCTAACCCTTAATTTTATGACGAAGTTGGTCATTAGAAAACCGAAATCCCCTTAGAAGATTGAATGTGTTATGCTAAATATAATAAAACAAATACAAAAAATTTAAATAACGATGTATTCAAAGCGTTAGTAGGTTTATAAATCACTACATAGTATAAAACAAAGTCGCTTTCTCTGTCCCTATGTCCCTTTGTATGCTTAAATATTTAAAACTACACAATGGATTTTCATGCGGTTTTTTTAATAGATAGAGTGTACTGTACACTGTTTTGTTTTGGTTTGAAAGACATTATAGTCACAGTAACAATTGGACATATTGAGACTTACGTCTCAGGGTGGTGAGCGCAGAGAAATGCCAAGCATTCTGTTCATGAGTAGTCGTATCGCTTACCATCAGGAAAACGACATGCATGTCTCGCCATAAAATGATTTAAAAATATATATTTAATTAGATTTTGTGCGTGCATATTAACGCACTACTTATGGAATGACATAGATTTTACTAATATTGTAGACAGTAAACTATTCTCTCACATAAGTCTTGCCCTCGAATATGTTTGAAGTGCTCCAAAGGCTTAACCCGATAATATGAAAAATATTTTATCTATCAATTGTTGCCAAATGGGTGAAGGCAACCACCACAAACTGCATCAAGTTTACAAAAGGAGTCGAACCAAAGTTTTGTGGTTGGTAATCTGTAGTTGTTTAAATAAAGTTGTTAGATAGTTGGTTACCCATTTTAGGATCGATTAAAGTCGTACTTTTACTTAACGGATGCTTGTAATAAAAGACTATTGTCTTCACTTTGATAATTATTGATTCGACAGCCTCCGTAGCGCAGTTGGTTAGACGCCGCCTGTGAAACGAGAGGCCGCGGGTTCGTTCCCCGCACCGAGAGAAATGTTTGTGCGGCCCACAAATATTTCTTCCGGGTCTGGGTGTTTGTGAGACCGAAAAGTCTCTCGTAGTTCCTGATACCCAGGACACAAGACTCGATCTTAGTGTGGGGTCAGGACTATGTATGTGACTGTTGGGTGTATTTATTTATTATTTATTTATTTATTTATTATTATTGTTAGTATCGCTATAAGTAACAGAACAAGGTAAAAATAACGAAAGGTTTAATACCACCTAAAGACTAAATAGCCAGCAAGGTCCATTTCTTGTGATTTAGGTTAATTAAAAAACTCTGCGTGAAATTTCGGCAGACACAAACATGAAAAGCATAAAAAATATATTTCAGAGATCACGATACAGAACTTCCTGTCTGCTGGTAACTACCCCATTTTGCCACCCTTCATTGTTTATAGAGCCTTAAACCCAAGATATATGGGGGCTAAGCGAAGCATAAAAATAATATTGCGACCTTTTTATATTTTAGCCCATTTGTGGAGGACCTTGTGGAATAATGTACTTGTCCTATTCGATCAGATATCGCGAACTTATGAGATTGTGTTCAAACTTTTGGGAGTGGTTTTGTAGATTCCGCGTTGCAGAGATAGTAATATCGACAACGTATTAAACAATATTTAATAAAAAAATAATGATACAATAAATTATTAAATCGAATTCTTTAAGGTACGAAAAAAAAAGTTTATTAGTTACCTGAAAAATAATGAGAATCAAAAAGTGAATAACGTGCCCATGATCTTAAAGGCAATACAATATAAACAAGTATCCAACCAACTCGCACGGGTGACTGAGGTGGATATTCCACTATTGTGTACGATTGTCTCTCTCTCAAACAATACAAATTTATTTGCCTTTTCATCCTGCCATAATTTATAAAAAATAACTAACGTGTCATTGTGGGGGTATAGGATTAGCAAGCTAAAAGGTAGTGGACCGGGCACATAGCGCGAAGAACTGATGGCCGTTGGGGCCCAAATGTTCTGGAGTGGAGGCCACGTACTGGCAAGTGCAGTATCTGATCACCTACAAGGACGGACGACCTGGTTAAGGTTGCAGGAAGTCGCTGGATGCAGACCACTTCCAACACGTCAATGTCGTGTGCCTTGTGGGAGGCCTATGTTCAGCAGTGGACTTCTTGTGGCTGGATAGTAGAAGAAGAAGAAATAACGCGACTTAATTTGAGTTCTATTCGTCCTGGCGTAACAATAATTGTCGTGCAACCTGCTTCACTTGCCCAAATCTACCAATATCAACTTGCCTTCACCCTTTCAAAACCAAACGCAGCATAGAGATTTTACAAATATCCAAAGCGTAACACGAAATGAGCAAATACTCAATAATTGAGTCACGTTTCCAATTATCACTCGCTCCAGCGTCCGCGGAGACGCCGACGTTAATGTCTTGGATTTATTGTGATTGAAATTTTATTGTTTTGTATTTTTATATAGTTTGAGGAGAAATTAAAAAAAATAAGGAAAACTATCTAACTATGTTTAATAGGAATTCCGCTGGTGAACATAGGCCTGCTCACAAAATTTCAATAACATAAACTCACGTCTTTTTTCCAAAAGGGTTTGGCAAAGGTGCCAGGGCACCCCCGGATAATTCGCCTTGTATGTTCCGTCGCAAGATGTGATAAGGAGGAACCTACCGCCAAATCGGGCACAAATTCGACCCTAAGCTGATCCAGTATCACTTTGTCGACCTGGGAATCGAACTTCAGACCTCAGTTTTGTAACCGTACCGTAGTACAAATACGACACAGAGGCAGACGATTTCTATATATATCTATCCATAGAAATATCTAGTGATATTTTGGATGTCTACAGCTTCCAACGGCCTGTGCAAACAATACAATAAAAGCAAATAATTCTAATGACATTCTATTACGAGTTAGCCAAACGGACCGAATTAAACATATTTTAATATAAGAGTTCGAATTAAAGGGAAAGCAGTCCAATACAAAGAGAAGGATTTCGTTAAATAAACTACGATTTATAAGAAGTATTTCTGAACACACGTCACTATAAAACCGTATTGAAATAATTTTACAAACGACACGAACACGGAAAAGCTTTATAATTTTCATGCAAAGTTTTCTTGCGCACGACTGGGGCGCGCCTGCGGTTTCATTTGGTTCTCGCATTATGTTAACATTTCTCGTATAAAAATATTTTATATATCCGCTCGTAAATTTTTATATTATTTGTGATTTAAGCCAAAGTATGTTTGTTAACACCGTTTTACATAGCTAACATAAAGTGCATACTGTATACATGAATTAAAAAGGTAAATATCCGCTGGCACCAGACTGTCGTATTATCCCACACAAGTATCCCTGGCTCTAATTATAACTTATAAGAATAGGTGTCTACGTACACTGGTGCTTAGTTCTATGAATAAAGGTGTAGCATTGTTTGCAATTAAAGGATTTATCAAGACTTGCTATGTAATTCATGGTGTTGTTTGGTCCTGCTACCGTCCATAACCGTTGGTATAACTTACCATCACGCGAATGGATTGTCGCATCCGTGATTAGCGTACAATGATTTTAAAACATTCCTGCTGGAAGACTAATACGAGTACCTCGTTTGCTTTGCGTTTGCCTCCATTCTTTAATTATACTACATCACCTACCTAATCTAACCATGTGTTCTTTTCTTTTAATTATTTCGGAAGAATAAATAAATTGAACTGCAGAAACATATTTCCATGGGGACAAATATATAATTTCAAAGTCACTGAAAAATTATTCAGCGACTTCCTGCGACCTTAGTCAGATCGTCCGTCCACCTTGTAGGCGGGCGTCCGACACTTCGCTTGCCTGTACGTGGCCTCCGCTCGAGAACCTTTCGGCCCCAACGGCCATCGGTTCTACGAGCTATGTGCCCGGCCCACTGCCACTTCAACTTGCCAATCCTATGGGCTATGTCGGTAACCTTGGTTCTCTTACGGATCTCCTCATTTCTGATTCGATCTCGTAGGGAAACACCGAGCATAGCCCGCTCCATGGCTCGTTGAGTGACTTTGAGCCTTTTAATGAGGCCCACAGTGAGAGGCCACGTCTCGGTGCCGTATGTCATCACTGGTAACACACAACTATCGAAGACTTTCGATTTTAGGCACTGAGGTATTTTGGACGATCAATTTATAATTAATTTCATGAAACCGTCGTACAAACACTACCAGCCATAAGTGTAAAGACAGGTTACGAGAAACTGGGTCGTTTGAAAACAAGTGAAAAAAAAACAAAAACAACTGAATGCCACGCAGAATTTCATCGGGTTGCGAGTCTCAATAGTTTAGTTTTCACGCGTCTTGTTCAGAAGAAATTTTATTTTGTTCTTGTAGTTTCTTTGATATAAGTAGTAAGTACGTGGATTTTGTACAATAAATATTTATTGAACTTCGCTTTTGGTACTCGTAACGTACATAAGGTGTGAATCATGATCTAAATTGTTATGAGCCAACACTGCTTAAATAAGTATTGGATATTATTAAAAGGATCTTATTGAAATTAAAATCAAATTATTACGATGTTTAAATATTAAAAAGTAGACTAGAATTTCACATGACCCATTTCCACGGGAACAGTGGTTTGTGCGAAAAAAATGCAGTTCACCAAAAAATTCGACTAATAAACGATAACACCCTAACGAATCCAATTGGATTACATTCTAAAAAACGTCATGAAGCCAATCAATCTAGTTTTCAATATAAAAGCGTTGCTAAACCGGTTACAGCCAGTTATTGGCGGTTACGGGCGGGATGGCCATTCAATTTTTTTTTTCCATGGCTGCGACGTCGGCGCTCTGCGTCTAAAGTTTCGTGATATATTCGCCTATTATTCATTTTACGATGGCATAGGCGAGGCGTTTTTACTTTTGTAGAGCTAGCGCCACACTGAGATCTTTAGGAATTAACTTAAGTTCTTGGTTGTTTGGTAGAATAAAATTTATTAGAGAAAAATATGTAATTATAAAAATAATTTTTGATCGAACACTGCTGACCATATGATTCAGTTACAAAAGAGTAGTGTTGAGTAGGACATGACTTGAAAAAGAGTTTGTAAGAGTAGCCTCATTTTTGTACTGAGCCAGTACAATGTCCCACTTCAATTGAAGTGAGGCGTACTGAGGCTTATTTGTGTGTCATAACTTTGCCTCACGGCTCACGCCAATGAAATGACATTTCTTGTTTATTAGTCTGTGTTACAGACCAAGTAGTACACCAAATATGAAGTAGTACAAATTAAAAAGTTGAGCCGCTCTTACATTTTGACGTCATGTACGGGACAAATGTACTGCCTCTTGTATGTCCTACTCAACACTACAAAAGAGAGTTCGATGGTAAGAGTTTAGACTATAGCTATCAACGAATCGATAGCAATTACTCAAGTGTGAGCATACAGGTATATCCAGTCGGTGCCCGAAAACTACATATATATATACAGTCAGGTCATAAGTATTGTCACACAGTAAAAACTTTTCTTTTAGAATGTTGGCCACAATAAAGTTTATTGAATTCGAATTTCGAATTGTTCATGAAAATAAAAATGTATACCTTTTAGAATTTTACTCATTTTTAAATATGGAGTGGACGCTTAACGAAGACCGTGTTGCAGTTATTGCGTTGCATCGTTGCGGTTACGCGCCAATTCAAATTTTTGACATACTGAAAAATTTGAATATAACTAAAAGATTCGTTTATAGTACCATCAAACGATACAATGAAGACTCTAGTGTAGAAGACAGGTCATGAAGTGGTCGCCCTCTGTCTGTTAGGACTCCAGCAGTGATAAAAGCTGTGAAGGCGCGAATTCAAAGAAATCCCAAACGTAAACAGAAACTGTTGGCCCTTCAGATGGGGTTAAGCAGAACCACGGTGAAAAGGGTGTTAAATGAAGACTTAGGGCCTCGGGCATATCGAAGAAAAACAGGACATCGTCTGAATGCTCGTCTAATGGACCTGAGACTGAAGAGATGCCGCGCTTTGTTGAAGAGGTACGCGGGAAAAATATATCGGGAAATTCTTTTTTCAGATGAAATTTTTTTTACCGTAGAAGAGAGCTACAACAAACAAAATGATAAGGTAAACGCACACAGTAGTGAAGAAGCGAGCAACCGTATTCCGCGTGTCCAACGAGGTCATTTTCCATCCTCGCTCATGGTATGGTTGGGAGTTTCTTATTGGGTCTTAACAGAGGTACATTTTTGTGAGAAAGGTGTAAAAACGAATGCAGTTGTGTATCAAAATACAGCCCTGACGAACCTTGTGGAACCTGTTTCTCATACTATGTTCAATAACAGGCACTGGGTATTCCAACAAGATTCGGCGCCAGCTCATAGAGCGAAGAGCACAGAAGACTGGCTGGCGGCGCGTGAAATCGACTTCATCCGGCACGAAGACTGGCCCTCCTCCACTCCAGATTTGAATCCGTTAGATTACAAGATATGGCAACACTTGGAGGAAAAGGCGTGCTCAAAGCCTCATCCCAATTTGGAGTCACTCAAGACATCCTTGATTAAGGCAGCCGCCGATATTGACATGTACCTCGTTCGTGCTGCGATAGTCAACTGGCCGCGCAGATTGAAGGCCTGTATTCAAAATCACGGAGGTCATTTTGAATAAACTTTAGTGTCATAAGAATCTATGTTTTGTTAAGTTCATTTTGATATATAAATGGTTATATAATGAATAAACTTGTTTCAATTATTTTATATTAAACATGTGACAGAATTTATGACCTGACTAGGTATATATATACGACCCACAATGTCGATAAGTAAATCATTTTTGTTGCGATATTTTTAGTTCCATTATGTCTTTAGTCACTAAAACTACCTTGACGTCGTTTTCAGAATGCTGTTTGTATATACCCTGTATTGCTAAGATATTATTTTATTTATCAGAACTTCGATATGGGAGAGGCATGTTATATTCTATAGGGAAATAAATAAATACATATATAAACTCACGCCTTTTTCCCAGAAGGGGTAGCCGTACCAACGCCTACGCCTGATAATGAATTGAAAAATCTAATATAACTTTGCCCGACTCGAGATTCGAACCTGAGACCTCCGCTTTGCAAGCTTACCGTAGTAACACTACGCCACCGAGGCAGTCGGAAACAATAAACAGGAAAATTAAATAAACATGTCGCAAGAAATAAATAAATATTTAATTTAAATTTTGTGTCACCTGTATCCCCAACTTGCAGAAACAGAAGGGCCTAATAAATTTTAGCAAAATGTTTTCTTTTATAAATTATATCCCAGTGAGGAAAGAAATAACAAAGGCAGAAACATTTGTTTTCGGCTGCTATTAATGTAAAAGATCCTGAGCCTTTATAATGACGATTTGTATAAAGGGTCACGAAAAATATGTTTGATATTAAATACAGCTATTATGTGGTAAAGCAAATACTAAATCCTATAGAAAATTCGTTGTTTGATCGTCTTGTCAGGTTTTTGTGGATTTTGTAATTCCCTTGAAAGTATATGCAGAGCGGCTACTAGTACTACATCCAGAAAAATATTTTATATAGATCCTTGGGGTAAAGTCTACCCAGCTCGAGCCACTACAGTAGTAGACAACTTCACTGAGCTTTGCTGATAGTCAGCAATTGTAAAGACATGCACTTAACACATACTATCGTGGTTAGTCTTGCGTATGAACTGAATGATGGTACAGTTGACTCAGCTTCAAACGCTGTGCAATATTATTATCAAAATGGTGCAAAATTGCCTTAGGTATTTTAATAACGAACTATTGGATACTACTTGCATTCATCAAGTTCTTTCTTTGCTAGGTCATCTTTCCAACTTGTAGACAGTGTTTGATTCTTTGCTTGCCAGTATTTATTTATTAATGTTTGTTTACACTTATATTTGTACGTATGTTTGGGTAGTTAGCGATAAAAATCTTTTTCAAATATTTGTGTGAACCACAGGTATTTGTTTCGAGTCTGGGTATTTGTGTCACCGAAAAGCTTTACGTAGTTCCTGATACCCACGACACAAGACTCAATTTTAGTGGGGGTCAGGACTGTGTATGTGAATGTTGTATTTATTATTTATTCCTTTTTTTCTTCCGTTCAGTGTATACCCTCCATTTAAGATCCTTTCGACCGCATCTGTCAACACCATCAACATTAAATTCCCTTTGTTCGATTCTCTTGCAGTAATAATTTTTCCAATTTAATTTTTCAAAGTGCGTGGTGGCCTGTTGGTAAACGGACTAGACGCGACTGCCAACATGTTCACGGTGGTCGCGGGTTCGAATCCCAGGGCACACCTCTGACTTTTCGGAGTCATGTGTGTATTGATAGTCAATCACCACGCACTAAAACGGTGAAGGAAAACATCGTGAGGAAACTTGCATACCATAGCCAATTTATAAAAATTTCTATGGTATGTAAGTCCGCCAACCCGCACTAGGCCAGCGTGGTGGACTATATGGCCTAACCACTCTCAATCGTACTGTCGATTGTAGAGGAGGCCCGTGCCCTGCAGTGGGAAGTATATGGGCTGATACAGAATAATTTTTCCATATTACACGAAATAAATCTATGAGCATTGACGTCACTGCCAAACAAAAGCGAGTGTTCCTATGTGGCTTAATTGAGTCCTCACTCTTCGGCCGTCGCGTGTTTCTGACGCGGCACTTCACAACGACCCCTATTCATATATTTATGACGTTCTGACCGCACAAAATTATTCGTGTTATTATTTATAATGTATTTTTGGCAATAATCTAAATAGTTTATATCAGCATCATCAAAAAAAAACATTACATGCAGTGCTATTGATTAGGTGGTACAATGTATGGGTTGTAAGGGATGTTGTCTTGAGCTCCATTCACACCTAGGGTAGTCCATGTCATGAGAAATTTTCGGCTTAAAATCATAAGGTTCGCCTGAGCTGTCACTTTATACCGGCTATGATGACAGACTATATATAAATAAATTTTGTCCAAATAATAATTACTAGGCCCCAAAAAAGCTTAAGCATAAAAAAGTTATGAAATAAAATTATATATACTATTAAATTACGTACATAAAATCACGCCTTCTTCCCAGAATCGGTAGCTGATACACCCGCATTTTGCCTTGTATGTTCCGTCCCACAATGTGGTAGAGGGCGACCCTATCGCCTATTAAATTGCAGTCCAAAGTACACCAGCTACAAAATAGAAGTTAAATATAATGAAAGTATGTACACACAAAACTTGCTTTCTTCAAAAGACGATATTCAGCTATTTTAAAATTTATCCAGAAAATTATATTTCGACCGACTTAAAATAGTTCCGCCGCCAAACAAACGTTTACAAGTTTCGTTAATCCTTGTTAGGAACTTTTAAAAGTAAATAAGACTTTCCGAGAAAGTACAGGCGTGTTCAAAAGTTTTGTGCTTGGTGAATTTCCAAACGCCCCTGAGGGCTTACTTATAGTTGCGATCATCTGTACAAGGGAAAGGGATTACAAGGGTTTAATGAACAAAGTATTAGTATTTAGGCTATTCGTAAATGTTCCTAAATTCCATATCATATATTCATTCGAATAATGTCCACAAAAAAGGAAAATCCGTGATTAATCACGCACGCAATGATCTCAAATATTTTTAAAGCGAAACAATGGGGTCTTGAGATTTGGACCTAGGACCTCACAATTTGCTGCCTTCATATGGTGTCACTAAACCAACAAGCCAATATTAACACTAAACACAAATCATTGCACTATTACAATCAGGAGACTGTCCCGCCCTCACACCTATCACTGTAACTCCTGTGAGCCAGGATCAACAGTGGCAGGCAAAGTAATGACACCGAGCATTGAAGCTCGGCGAGTCTGCAATTAGATTAGAGATTAGAATTAGACTATTACAATCAGTGTCAACATACATCTTTTCATCTTAACACCTAATTGTGAGTATGAGCAGTCCGCGCATCATATACTTTGGGAGTGTAGTCTTTGGCATAATGAGCGTAAAACCATGCTAGATAGTATGCAAATATCATCTGGAGTTGTATACTACATGGACCTTGTAGAGAATAGAAAGAACTTCCGTGCTTTCCGGCGTTTTTGCCATACCTATTACTGGATTCAAGCATAACAGTTCACATAATAGGTCCCATTTAAATGTAATAATAATTTGATCCGTGGTGCTTCACAGCTGGCTTCTCCGGCTGTGAAAGTCTTTTTGCGAGGTTATTTACCTCTTCGGTTCAATGTTTTGTCACCCGCTTTGCACGGAGGGAAGTGGACAATAATTTATTTCCAACTCCTCCTATTAATTTAACTTTCTGATTAATTTCGTTGCGGGTTAAAGACAAGTTAGACATTCCCGGAGACTCGCCGAGCTTCAATGCTCGGTGTCATTACTTTACGTGCCACTGTTGATCCTGGCTCACAGGAGTTACAGTGGTGGGTGTGAGGGCGGAACAGTCTCCTAAAATACATCTTTTCAAATTCCTATTTACAACATTACACCGAAGAGAAATTTTATTAAACTACAAATGCCGTTTTTATATCCATCCCATTTCCAATTTGGGACACGTTACCCCGACCCGTTGAAATCCCTTGTGTAACGTATTTAAGTGGACTAGTTATAGAATAATGTTTTTTTCTTTCGCATCTTGAATATTAAAGGTGTTAAGGTTTGGATATTTGTATGTATCGGGGGTAATGTCGAAGTAATGGCAATAGGGTCGTGGACGATATTAATTCTAGCTACCTAGAGTTAGAGATTTCAGGTTAAAACGGGCTGGTAATGCTACCGCAAAATTTTTGGGCGAGGTATAGCGGGAGTAAACTAGAATAATCAGGCGTTCAAATTTGCATAAATGTAAATATTTCTTTATAAAACTATCTGGTATCTTAAAATTATAGCTTTAATTTAAAAAATATGAGATTATTTTTCTTTTTTGCGACTTAGCGTTATTCCGTCTGGTACCCAAGTGTACCTTCTCACTTAATTCTTTCCACTTTGCCTGATCCTTGGTATTCTTTATTGCACAACAAGAAGAATTATCCTCGTAACTTCTACGCCTAGCCATGTCAGGTGCAATACTAGAACTTATTACCAAGCATTGCGTGGCACTGGACTACTCTGATTACTTTAATACATACCGGGTATCTCAAGACTGCTACCGAAAACGAAGCCGGGTGGTAGTTTTAGTGGCTACAAACACAATGCAACTAAAATTTTCGCATAGAAACGTGACAATTATTTTTTATGATTTTTTAAATATCGTCATTTTTGGGTGGTAAATCCATAGTTTTTGCTAAAATAATAATTTAAACTCTCTTATATCTTAGAGTATTTATAAATTAAAGGGCATACACTATTATTTTAGGAAAAAATGTATTTACCACCAAAATATGGAAATAGGAAAAAAATTTCAAAAAAAAAATTGTCGCTTATTTTTGCAACTTTTTCTGTTGCATTGTGTCTGAAGTCGCTTAAACTACCACCCGGCTTCGTTTTCGGTAGCAGTCTTGATATACCCTGTATATCCAATCATTGCTGGGTTGAATACCTACCCAGCAATGATTGGATAAAATACACTACTTCCGAGTTTAAATTCAATCATCAATTTTGTATAAACACGCAAAGGTCTATTTCTCCCGTCAAGTTGCAGTGTAAATGCACTTTTGTTCCGATTTGAATGACATTTTTGCCTAAATAACTTCTGGACTTAAGATCTTATGTCCTAAGATGGTTGGCTCATTTGAATGCCAAGTATTGCTTTATACATGGTGTTCTTTAATTTTGGTATAGTCCATGGGCGGTCGCATAGCTTACCGTCTAATGGCATTCGCGTCTCGCCATTAATTGCCATTAAAAAAAAAATTAAGATACCCAAATATGTACACAAGCAAAATGACCTCTTCTATTTTTAAATCATTGCGTAAATTCAGAAGATTATCCTTTCACAGGCCATGTCCCCCCGTTTATACCGCAGGGATCAATTTATACCCGTTTGCGGTTATCTCCGCCGGGACAATTGTATTTTTGCGTGTTTTGCCTTCTGATTACATTTCCAGTGTGAAATGCCATATGGGCTCTTTAGTTATGAAGTTGGCGATAAACAACCCGATGCGGTTAGCTAAATGATTATCACTGCACAGCTGTGCTCCATATTCATTTGCTATTGTAAGTTGCTCAAAATTATTTGCACTGGTTCCAAATTGTATTTAAGTGAAATTGAGTTCTGGTTGGTGGACTTAGTGTTTTAGATTGGTTATATTACAACAGGTTTATTCATGCGTTTCGTCTATCATCTTAAATATTTTGATTGTACTTGATTCAGCTTTAAAATCTACCTCTAAATCAGTATTTTGCAGCTTACATAAGAAAGACAGCAAATCAATACAAAGTATATCTGAAATTTAAATTGATTGATATTGGATTATACATTATAATAAGCTTATTTATTCCTAACTTCATTGATCTCTACTTCAATTCCAATACACCTACATCCATTTATCCACTTTCATCTGAGGCATTCTCGTCGGTTCAGTGTACTCTTGACCTGTCCTTATTCCGGATTTCTCGTCAAGAACCCATACATCGATTACACAGACACCAAGAACAAAGACATTTCGGCTGAAAATAACAATACAATAAGAGATTCTCTCGACAAGGCAAATTTTTCGTGTCAAATACATGATATTGAAATCAAATGTTGCGTGTATATTTAATGGAATGTTGTATCCGGGTGTACATATATTATTGTATATTGGGAATAATACAATTTACGGCCCAAGAGAATAAATACAGAGAGTTTTATGTCACACAAAGTTCAAGAAACAATATTTTTGTGTGAATATAAGTTGATAAATATTTGGCTTTAGAAATAATTCATTTACAATTTATTTTTAAATCTGTTTTATTTTCCACAGATGAAAAAAGAGTAACAATTATGTATTTTATATTATATTGTCGTGATCCTACATTTCATCGTTATTATTTAATTATTGTTCATCGTTACCAAAACCCACTGGGGGTAGGGGATACGAGGAACTGAGTTAGTTTTGCAGTACGCATAACCCATTTAAAGATGGTCATGTAGCCAGTCCGCAAAAGGATTTCCAACTGAAAGTTAATTTCACACATTACCAGTCATTGCAACCCATTAGAAACTTTTTGAATGGATTTAAATTAAAAGTAAAAGTATTTTTCGGAGTTACAAGACCTGTCCTTTGGTACTGTTGGCCCTATAGTATACACATTTATAGATAATGTCGATCCATTTGGTGATTTTTATTTTATTTATTTTCAACAGTACAATATATAGTGCGTAGTTGGTAAACGGACCAGACGCGGCTGCCAACATGTTCACGGTGGTCGCGGGTTCAAATCCCAGGGCACACCTCTGACTTTTCTGAGTCATGTGTGTATTGATAGTCAATCACCACGCACTAAAACGGTGAAGGAAAACATCGTGAGGAAACCTGCATACCATAGCGATTTATAAGAATTTCTATGGTATGTAAGTCCACCAACCCGCATTAGGCCAGCGTGGTGGACTATATGGCCTAACCACTCTCAATCGTACTCTCGATTGTAGAGTAGGCCCGTGCCCTGCAGTGGGACGTATATGGGCTGATACCGATACCGTACCGTACAATATCTTATAGGTAAACCTATTGCGATATTGGCACTATATACATAAATAAATGTATAATACATAAACATAATTTATCAAAAACTAGCGGCCCGGCCCGGCTTCGCCTGGGTGCAGATACTTTTTTATTTTACTCCACACCAAATACGTGTTATTTTTCGTATAAGCTCTTGTATACCTAAACATGAATTAGCTATCCTACTGTCCTGCTCAATTCCGTCCCATCCCGTCTGTTCATTCACTTCCCGATACGTTGCGTCCTTTCTCTTAATTAACCATCCCGTCTTATACCGTGCATTTACATTTCGTCCTATTAAATCTGTCAGCTATCCCAGTCTTCTCCCCTACCTCCCACTCTATTATATCCAGTTTCTCTCTACTTTCTAAACACTTTATCGATTTTGATTATCCATGCAATATCCCATCCCTTATTTCAACCCCACTATGCTGTTTTTCCAAAAATATTACGCCATTACTCTTGTTAGTCATAAAGAGATGAAATATTAATTTTCGTAGAAATGCACTCACACACACACAATTAACGTAGAAACAATTATATTTAACTGGTTTTTCAAGACACAGGCAACGCCTAATTTGAGAATCCCTGCAATATTCTCCATAATTATATAATTTTTTTATTTTATTCAGTTCAGTTCAGTTTTTATTTTTATGTGTTATTTTATTAAAGATTTTTCATTTTCAAGTGAAATTCTATCTTGAAAAGAAGTAAAACTTAATACATGTGAATATTATTTATTTAATTGTCCTATATTTATGTAGCATCATAATATACTCTTTAGTTTACAATAAATTCCTGAACGTATGCATAAATATTTGACAATCAATTTAAATGTCAACCACTTTTCATTACTGTCATTAATTTACATCTTTAAAATCTAAAATACGCCATAAATCGAATATTGTGGCTATGTGTTGTCGATTCGAAACCTTTATTTAAATACGTTATTTAATTTTAGGGAAGAGTTTACCGTATCGACGCTATGAACATTAAATCTTTGACAGTTACAAACCCATGAACATTTTGTATGGCAAAATGTTTTTTCCTTTTTTTTATACTTTCGTCAATTCAATCGAGATAAAAATTATCCCACCTTTAAGTTGGAACAAATAACACATATCTACAAAATTTCATTATAATCAGTTGAGTGGTTTAGGAGTCCATCGCGGACAAACAACGTGACACGTGAATTATATATATTAAGAAGATAATAATTTGCTGATATTTTACAATTATTAACTAATCACTTGTAGCTAATTATAAATAAAAGAAAAAAGTTAAAGTGAAGAGGGGAAAAGTCAAATAATATTGTGTTTCACGCTTGTAATACTAGCTAGTATGGGAAATGGATAAATCAATTACATTGACAAAGCAGTTATCACAATGATGTTTTAATAAAGATGACGCATATCCATATGTCGTGACGTTCAAAAACTGTGCTGCTATGCATATACATACTCATTTGTTAATACTTGACAATTTTAGTGCATGAAACAGATTATACAGAAAGTACGAGACGAAAAGAGATAGCATTGCGCTATCCAAACATAGAATCGAAGCGGTAAAGACAAAAGGGTGACGATAAATAAAACTACCTAATTGGTTTTATAAGTATATAATACCGGGTATCTCAAGACTGCTACCGAAACGAAGCCGGGTGGTAGTTTTAGTGGCTACAAACACAACGCAATTAAAAATTTCGCATAGAAACGCGACAATTATTTTTTATGATTTTTTAAATATCGTCATTTTTGGGTGGTAAATCCATAGTTTTTGCTAAAATAATAATTTAAACTCTCTTATATCTTAGAGTATTTATAAATTAAAGGGTATACACTATTATTTTAGGAAAAAATGTATTTACCACCAAAATAGGGCAATAGGAAAAAAATTAAAAAAAAAAATTGTCGCTTTTTTTTGCAACTTTTTCTGTTGCATTGTGTCTGAAGTCGCTTAGACTACCACCCGGCTTCGTTTTCGGTAGCAGTCTTGATATACCCTGTATATTAACTTTGAGGTTGCTACATGAGTCTACATGTGGTACGCCATCCTGTAACAAATATATTTTTATTTGCTTACAAACTTGAAAAAAAAAATTAATTGATTACCGTTTTTTATATTAGTTTATGGTAAGCAGGCACTGAAAAATCGATTTCTTAATAATATTATTGTTTGTTGTATTAATGACAAGTGGTATGACCGCTCGTGGACATAAGCGAAACCAAGACACCTTAAATTACAAAGCAATGCTTGGCTTTCACTGTGCTCGCCATCCCGAGACATAAGATCTTAAGTATAAGTACAGCGATTACTCGGGCGAGAATGTCCTTTGAACCGGAACATAACATGGCATTTAAACTGCCGTGTGGCGGGGGAAATAGGCATTGCGGTGGTATCTACACATGGCGGTAACGTATGAGCGACCTGCCACTGGTAAACAACCGATGGTGTAGGTTTTTTAGGTGAATATATATTTTTTCGTAGTTGTATATTTTTATTCATAATTAAATGTGCTAAACCAATATTAATCAGTTTTAAAGTATCCAGTTACGATACCCTCTTTTTGTCCGAGCTGTGCTTAGTGCATATCCATTTACGTCTCAAAAGCTCATCACGTGGAAATCTGGAAATATTCAATGATATATGTAAATAATATAGTCATTCAAAATATCCATCCATCCATCCATCAGCCAAAGGAAGTCCACTGCTGAACATAGGCCTCCCCCAATGATTTCCACAGAGACCTGTTGGAGGCAGCCTGTGTCCAGCGACGTCCCGCGACCTTTACCAGGTCGTCGGACCATCTTGTTGGTGGACGTCCTACGCTGCGCTTTCCGCTACGCGGCCTCCATTCGAGTACTTTCCGACCCCATCGGTCATCAGATCTCCGCGCTATGTGCCCGGCCCATTGCCACTTCAACTTGCTAATCCGGTGGGCTATGTCGGTTATTTTAGTTCTCCTACGGATCTCCTCATTTCTGATTCGATCTCGTAGGGAAACCCCGAGCATAGCCCTCTCCATAGCTCGTTGAGTGACTTTGAGCTTCCTAATAAGGCCCATAGTGAGAGGCCACGTCTCGGTGCCGTAAGTCATCACTGGCAACACACAGCTATCGAAGACTTTCGATTTAAGGCACTGAGGTATTTTGGACGAGAAGACGTCGCGTAGTTTCCCGAACGCTGCCCAACCGAGTTGGATTCGACGATTGACCTCTCTCTCGAAGTTGGACCTGCCTAACCGGACCACTTGTCCTAAATAGACATATTCGTCAACAACTTCAAGAGTCGAGCCCCCAACACCGATGGGGGTGGGCACAACATGGACATTCGACATGATCTTCGTTTTGTCCATGTTCATTTTAAGACCCACCTGTTGGGAGACTCGATTGAGGTCTTCGAGCATAGTGCTAAGGTCTTCCAGCGATTCAGCCAAGACTACAATATCGTCGGCAAACCGAAGGTGAGTGATATACTCGCCGTTGATGTTGATGCCGAATCCTTTCCACTGCAAGAGCTTGAAGGCATTTTCCAGCGCGGCAGTGAACAGTTTCGGAGATATGACATCTCCCTGTCTCACGCCTCTCTGTAGTGGAATAGCCTTCGTACTCTGATTTTGTACTCGGACCGACATGGTGGCGTTGTTGTATATACACTTCAACACTTCGATGTACCGATAGTCGATATGGCACCGCTGGAGAGACTGTAGCACAGCCCAAGTCTCGATCGAATCAAAGGCTTTCTCATAGTCCACAAACGCTAAACAAAGCGGCAAGTTATATTCCTCGGTTTTTTGTATAACTTGCCGAAGCGTATGGATGTGGTCTATGGTACTAAAGCCTTTTCGGAAACCGGCTTGTTCGGGAGGCTGGAAGTCATCAAACCTGCGTTCGAGACGATTTGTGATGACCCTCGAAAACAACTTATAGACATGGCTCAGGAGCGAGATAGGCCTGTAATTCTTCAGCAAAGTGTTATCACCTTTTTTGAAGAACAGTACCACCACGCTCCTGCTCCATGCCTCTGGCGTTGAGCCCTCGAGGAGAACGGAATTGAAGAGCCTCTGAAGGACTTTCAGTATCGGCGTTCCGCCCGCTTTCAGAAGCTCTGAAGTTATTCCGTCCTCGCCCGGCGCCTTGTTGTTTTTAAGTTGCTTCAGGGCCATCTCAATCTCACACAGGCTGATGTCCGGGATATCATCGCTAAAGTGTCGGATCAACTCGGCTCTCGGGTCTTCGGCCGAGCCAACAGCAGGTTTGGCAACCGAGGTGTAAAGCTGTCCGTAGAACCTCTCGATCTCCCTTAATACCTCTGCCCTCGTCGATACTACGCGGCCGTCTTCCGTCTTCAGCCTAGACAACTGGCTTTGCCCAATAGACAAGTCTCTTGCAAACACTTTGGAGCCTCCGTTCCGCTCAATTGTCTCCTTAATGCTCACAGTATTGTGAGCACGGACATCGTGTCGCAAGGACTTCCAGATCTGTCTATTGAGCCGCCGATATGCTTCGGCGTCAACGGAAGACTGCAGCGCTAAAGATCGACGTTCGGCCATGAGGTCAAGAGTGTGGATCGAGAGTTTTTGTTTTCATTCAAAATATATGGGGAAGCTAATGTATTTTGTAATGTTCGTGGTTGGATTAAGTTATTTATTCTGAAAATATTTCATAACAAATAACTTAATCGTTTTAAATATGATTGAATTAGAAACAAATATACAATTACCCAAATCCATTCAAACTGTCATCGTCAATTTTCTGTATGATCGGTTTCGCTTCTGACTTGTTAATCTATGACGTACGCTTTTTGTCCCTATCGCACTTAACAATCTTTGTATTAGGCGATCCTTCTTACACATTTGAAGGTGGTGTTTGCTAATTTAAAATAAAAATTAAATTTTGTGTGGTTTTTATATACTTACGTATGGTGTGTAGGTCCCATTTAGTTTCATATTTTTGCACCATTGTTTTAACACTCTTAACACATACAATTCGACACTTTAGACAATATTTTCGAAATAAATTATGTTGACAGCACTGAGGTCTTCCCTCTGTCGCCGTTGCTATGCGACTAGATGAAATTACACCAATTGCCCGAATTCGAACGCCTCACTTTTGAAGTGCTAATGCGATATCTACGTCGTATTTGTATAATATATCATTGAGTTATCACAATTCTTAGTCGAACATGAAATAAAATCACACTCGAAAACCATTATGCTTTGTATGTAATACACATGAATAAATCATCAAAATACACGATTTTGGGTCATCGACTCAATACTTATTTCCTTTTGGGGGCGAAAATGCCTTTGTCACGTTAAAAGTGGAAACCTTTTATTTACCCCATAGATTTTTGATTTCATATCATCCTTTTTTCATTATAGAAACTTCAACCTTAATATCTAATGAGTGTGGTATATATTTGAAGAGCTTTGCATGGTGGTTATTACTTTATATATGTAGCACAAATGGATAGATCAGGTCTAAATATAAATGGCGGAACATTTGTAAGTTATATTACTTGATGTATGATGAAAACGATGGTTTCCAATGTTATGATGGGATTCCATTTTCTTTTCGATAACCAATATACATAGAACTACTGGACATTATGAGATTGAATAGATTATGCCTCAGAATGGTAAGCGCAATGGATTGCCAAGCAATTGATGGTGTTATTTGATTTTGCTACCCAATTGTGGCTCTATGAGCGGTCGTATCCGTTACCATCAGGTGAATCAGAATGGCATTCTCGTCTAGTCATTTATAGCAAAAATGTGTGGGTACATCAAGTATATGTTAGAATAGCTAGAGTGACCTAAGAAAATTTGATCAACTTTTCCATTTTTTTTTTTATATTCTTGAATTGCGAGACGAGCATGCCGTTCGCCTGATGGTAAGCGATGCGACCGCACATGAACAGTAGCAAACAAACCAAACAATACCTTGAAATACAAAGCAATGCTTGGCATTCCACTGCGCTCGCCATCCTGAGACATAAGGTGTTAAGTCTCAATATGTCCAGTAGTTACTCTGGCTACAATGTCCTTCAATCCGAAACACAACAGTGCATTTAAACTGCTATTTGACGGGAGAAATAGACATTGCGGTGGTACCCACCCAGACAGCCTCTCACATATGAGAGACCTACCTAATTTAATCTAATAAGTTAGTAAATTTAATTTAATCTAATATTTTAAAATAACTTCGGTACATTTTTATATGGTGGACTATATGGCCTAACCACTCTCAATCGTATTCTCGATTGTAGAGTAGACCCGTGCCCTGCAGTGGGACGTATATGGGTTGATACAGACAGATACAGATACATTTTTATAGCTTAATATGAAAGCAGTTATACAGTTGCTAAAGAGCCTATTGTGTATTTGATTTGGAGCTGTAAAATTTGACGATGCAAGTAGCTTACCACTGCTCAAATCTAGTACCTTATTCCAAGTACTGCTATCAAAGAATTAAATCATGTAATAACTTACAATAAAACTGCTCAATTACACACATATCAAAGGCATCAATAACAAAATGCTATCAGATAAAAACCAAATCCTCTTGTAAGTAGATGCAATAAAATAAATCTATACAAAATAGAAATTGGATTGTAACACAAATAACAAAGCCTACTCGAAACCCTTTGTACGCAGAAAAAACTGTTGAAAAAATATAATATTTTACATGAAAAAAATATCTATCGGAATATCAAATTCAGCTTTTGTATATCCTCGTATCGAAAATGGTTTCTCTGGTGAAAATATTTTTACATAAACTATTCAGTGAAGACAGTTTTTACTACAGCAAAAAATTACACCGAAGATGAAAGAGATCCCTAACATGGCGATCGGGATTTTTGCCTATAAATTATAAGCACGTAATTTTTTTTTAACTGAAAAAAATACTATTTGTTAAATATTACATCGATAAAACAATATTAACAAAATGTTTCTCCTAAACAACACATTTTACAATATAAATTTAAAATAAAGAATTATAGTATGTATAAAAAAATTATATAATTTTATTTTTTAACCAACCACTGAAACCACAAAATCGTTACACCCCGAGATCTGAACTCAACAATCTGAAGGACAAAGCGATAATAGCAAGTATCGCTGTTTCGACTTTCAGACGTCCTTAACGAGGCTTGCATTTATGATTCCATCCTCCCGGCACCAATTTTATTGTACAAAGAAGGAATTCAAATATCTATTTTGAATTGAATTTACCACTATTGAAATATCCATCTATCATCTAGAAGTGGTAGAGCGTATGTCAAGACTGCTACCGAAAACGAAGCTGGGTGGTAATTTTAGTGACTTGAGACACTATGCACAATGGCAACACGTGGGTTCTTGGTTATACTTTTGCCTGACCCTTTTGCGAAAAGGGCGTGAGTTTTTGTATGTATGTATCTTTTAATTCTCATTTTAGGATTTCAAGTATGTATGAGTTACAAATAAGGAATCAAACGACGTTATGTCTCGAAATTTCTATATTCGTTAAATTATTTTCATAAAATGTATATACAAAAAAAAGGGTGCATTTTCCTTGTTTTCTCATTGGCGCCAAGTGAATATGTTAATGGCGGGCGTTTTAACATGAGAATTTTAATACTGAGGTTCTATGCAAACAGGTTTTAGTATTAAGGTTTTATGCAAACAAGTTCATCAACATAGTATGATATTAATTCATAACAATTAGTTTTTTTTTTATTAGTATTCGTAATTGTTAACATATGTATGTCTTGAACGGTTACTGTTTAAAGCAATAATTATACACACACAAACTTTAGCAATTATAACATAATTGTTATTGCGAATTGATTTGTGCCCGATATGCCGATAGGCTCACCACCTATCACATCATGGGCGGAACATACAAGGCGACATGTGGGTGTCCTGGCACCTCTGAATGTCTCTCTCTATGTATATGTATTGTGAAATAATAGCCCGATCCTAGGCTTAACCATCGCGATCTAATATCTCGACCTAGTGCTGTACATTGATAGCTAAAAATAGGTGGTTGCGATTGGAATAGATGTGCAGTCACATCGGATGTACGCGTAATCTGTGGGAGCCATAACTGGGTCACTGAGCAAAGACTATTAAGGGAGCATTTGGATTTACAGTATGCCTATGCTTTTAAGCTATTAATTTATTAATATTTTTAAAATTTTAATAGTTATGTATGATCATCATCATCCATAGCCTGTGGAGTCCCACTGCTGGATATCGACCTCTCTAATATTATGTCAGTTTTCTTTGTTTTTGTCAGTCGTATCCAGGTTGCCCTACTTTGACAATGTCGTTATGTTAACCCACCTTGCTGCCGGACGGCCGACGCTGCGCTTATCCTGTTTTAGCCACCATTCTGTTAGCTCTTTACTCTACCTGCCATCAGTGCGTCTAACCACATGCCCAGCCCAACTCCATTTGAGTCCCAAAGCGAACTTTTCGACATCTCGAACTTTTGTTCAGCGTCGGATTTCGATATTCGGGACTCGATCTTGCAATTTGATGCCGAGCATAGATTGTTAAAAACACTATTTAAACTATTCTTTTTAATTTAGTCACTAAAGATTAAAAAAATATACGGTTTTTGTCACATAATTAACACTTATAAGTTATGTATTCGAATATTATTTAAAAAAATCCGGTGTACAATGTCAAAAATAGCACTAACAGCGGCACAAACTTTCTTTAGTAAAAATAATGCATCCTAAACCTATAGATACTCGTATACCTAAATTCAGTTAGATGCCTTTATATACTCACACCTCCATCGGAAAGAGATTAGTAGAAAGCAACTCACATGTAGAAAAAAGTTTTAGTTTTGTTTATAAATATACACATAGTCTTTATTTATTTATTTGACTCATTTGAAGGCTCAAAGCCACTCAACGAGGCATGGAGAGGGATATGGTCGGTATTTCCCTACGAGATCCACTCAGAAATGAGAATATCCGTAGGAAAAAAAGTTTACCGACATAGCCCATAGGATTAGTAAGTTGAAGAGGCAGTGGGTCGGGTACATAGCTCGTAGAACCGATGGCCCTTGGAGCCGAAAGGTTCTAGAATTGAGGCCACGTATAGGCAAGCAATATGTCGGACGCCCACCTACAAAGTAAACGGACGACCGGGCTAAGGTTCCAGGAAGTCGCTGGATGCAGGCCGCTTCCAACAGGTCGATGTGGAGATCCATGGGGGAGGCTTATGTTCAGCAGTGGACTTCCTGTGACTGAAATGATGATGATGTGTTTGTATGTATGTGTATACATAATCACTGTACTTTCTTTGTTTTTTTTTTTGCGACCACCCATTTCTTCCATATTAAAGTCTAGTCTATCTTAAGGTTTTTTGGAAGTCACCGCCATTTTACGATAAGACCGTCGGTTGTTACTTATTTTTTGTGTAGTTTACAAAAAAGTAGAAATAAATTAGTAAAAATAAATGAATTTGCCGCAACCAAAAATAAGCTAGTTCATGTACTCCATATAGCTCTAAAAGTACAATCCAAATACCAGAATTTGCTATCGGAATCAGTTTGCTAGACTCAGTGCACAATAGTAAAACTCAAACAAAGTCGCAGGAAACAGCGCGTTGAAACCGGCACAGCAACTAAACACAGGATTTAATTAAACAAAACAATAACTTTGTACTAAGTATCGCGTCTGCTTGCGGAATCTGTGCCAGTGCACATCGGCCGGTCACAAAAATCAATACGTGCGGTGAACGACCCCGCTGTACCCGGGATGCAGAAATGCCAAGGCCGCCATCACACTATATCAAGTGACTACTTGCCTTTTGGGAATCCTTGGCAACGACCTTGGCGCGTCGCATAGATTGCGTGGCGAGAGATAGTCGTGCGTACAATTAAATAAAACTACTTATTTACTGATAAAAGATTGCACACCTGGCCGGACGGCCGCCCGGCCGGCCTTTTGTTCTTAATGAGCAACATTGTAACTAATAGTTATTCGATTGAATGTGATGTTATTGACGATATTATGCATTCTGAATCGGAGAAATCTATAAATGATCAAGAAATGGAAGAGGAAAGTTTGGGTATTGGAGGTAAAAGAGTCAGAGATGAAGATTCGTCTGGAAGCTGGACTGCCGTTACCAGACAAAAGAAGAATAAATTATCAGCAAAAAGTCACACCTTGGAGGAAGAAAGAGGTAATAGTGAAAAAATTGAAGTTAGTATAACAAACAATGAGATGTTCCCCAAACAATTTGCCCTTGCAAAATTATTCGGTGTTCATAAAATACAAGGAATAGAACGGGTTAAATATATTAACCCATATAAATTATTAATTACATTTGAAGAAGAATCACATGCCAACAATTTCATGATGAATAAAGATTTTGCACACTTAGGTTGGAAATGCCAAAAAACATCGGAGATTGGTGTAACGTATGGAATTATACGGGATATTGAAGTTGACCTGTCTATACAAGACTTCTTGGATAGTGTCCGGTGTGATACTGAAATATTATCAGCAATACGCCTAAACCGAAGGAACAAATCAACCAATAATACGGAGAATAAGTCTACAGGATGGATACCGAGTGAAGCATTACGAATTTGCTTTAAGGGCGCATCGTTACCACCATTTATTTATATATATAACATGCGAATCAAAGTGGAGAAGTACATTTTCCCTGTCACACAATGCTCCAAATGTTGGAGATACGGCCACATCAATAAATATTGTCCTTCTAAAAAAGTTTTCTGTCCCAAATGTGGACAGAATCATGATAACTGTGAGACAAAAACTATGACATGTGTCAATTGTAAGGGAAACCATTTAGCTTTGGATAAAACATGCCCAGTGTATATCAAAGAAAAGAATATTCGTTATTTGATGGCGGAATTTAATTGTACTTACCGGAAAGCCTTAACTCTGTATGTTCCCCCCTCTCCCACACCACGACAACAACCCCAGGATGATAGCAACATAAAAAAGGATAATACTCCCCAGAGACAGACACATGCAAGAAGGAATCAAAATATCACATACGCTGACAAAACAGAGTCATCGTTATTATCCCACAAAGAAAAACCTTCGACCCCCTTGTTCACAAACCAACGCGATGATAATCAAAAAATACCTCAAAAAAGGACCGCATGAATTTTGTCAGAAATAATGAGGACGTAGGATGGGAATCGGACATTTCAACCACCTCGGCTTACAAGAGTTCAGGAAAAAGAAGACATATCAGTCAGAGGGATGAGTCAAATGAAAATAATATGACGGTAACACAATTACTTTATAAGATTAAAGATATATTTTTTAAGAAAGATTCATTAGAAAATAAGATTCAAAAGGCAGTAAAAATTTTATTAGAGTGGATCATATTTTTAGTAGTTCGTAACGTATCAGATAGCACTAGTTTGTATAATTTCATCAGTGGATTCTCATAGATTTAGTAAATGCAAATTAAACATTGTTCAGTGGAACGCACAAAGCCTTAAACCTAAATTAATACTATTAGAACAACTTTTAACCCAGGAGAAAATTCATATTGCAGTACTAAGTGAAACATGGCTAGAATTAACGACTAATTTGACAATTAAAGATTATAATATTGAACGACAAGATCGAGATGACGGATATGGAGGTGTCGCTATTATTACTCACAAATCTATTAAAACACAATTACATCATATACAAAATCATAATCGTGGAATTGAGTTGATACATATCGAGTTGTTCAATTGTCCTGACCTCCAACATATCATATCTTTATACTGTCCATCAACAGTACACACGATATCGAGCGACTGGGACTTTGTGTTTTCTATGCGAAGTAGCAAAACATTAGTGTTGGGGGATTTTAACGGTCACCACTCAACCTGGTCTTACAAAACAGACCAAAGAGGATCACAAATATTTGATTCTGTACTAAATTATAACTTCATTTGTTTAAACGATGGCACTACAACGCGTATGAGACTAGTTAATGGTGTATTGCAGCAATCTGAGCCCGACATATCTTTTATTTCTAGTGATGTAGCTTTTAAATATAATTGGAGGGTTACCAATGAGTCTCTTGGCAGTGACCACTTGATAATCATAATATCACACGAATTAAATAGACCGCAAAAGAGGATCCGCAAAAGAAATTTTAAAAAGGCTCATTGGTTGAATTATACTTCATATATAGAAAATGTTATTATTAATTCTGAATTGCCAGATGATCCTCAGACGGGATACGATTTTTTTGAAAACACCTTACAAGAAGCAGCCAATTTACATATACCAAATGTTGATATGTAAATAATAAATTTAAGCCTAAGCCATATTGGAATGCTAACATTTCCAAGTCAGTAGGTGAACGTAGATTAGCATTAGCCAGATTTAGACGGAATCCGACTCCTCATAATTATAAACTGCTTCAGGATAAAATTCGAGAATCGCAAAGATTAATACGCAAGGCAAAATGCGAATCCTGGCAACAATTCTGTTCAACTATTGATGATACCAATACGGCTAATGACATGTGGCGTAAAATGAAATGGGTTAAAGGATACGCATCGAAATCACCAAGCATTAATACAAAGGTAGCAGAAAGGGTATTGAAAGGTTTAACTCCCGATTTTGTTTCATTACCCAAACCTACTTTCTCATCTTCTAATTTAGAATTGGAATCAGAAATTACTGTTAAGAATTAGAAAATTGTATTAAAGATAAAGACACGGCTCCCGGATATGATCAAATGTCCTACTCTATGATCAAAATCTCCCATCTGTTGGTAAATTCGTTTTAGTTAAGCTGTACAATAAGTTTTTCAATGATGGATATACACCAATTCAATGGAGGAATATTCAAATTATTACTGTTCCGAAACCAGGACGTCCCAGGGGCCTTGCCTCTTCTCTGCGTCCCATTTCACTTATCTCTTGCATATGCAAAACGTTTCACTGTATTCTACAAAAACGGCTAGAATGGTATGTTGAAAGAAAAAATATTTTTAGCGATAACACTATAGGATTCCGTAAGACAAGATCCTGTCTGAATAACTTAATGGAATTAATTTCTAAAATTCAATTAGGATTTTCTACAAATTTATTGACAGTAGGTTGTTTTGTAGACATTAACAATGCATATAACAATGTAGATGTTAATCAACTAGTTCTCATTTTAGACAAAATTAGCGTCGGTGGTAAATTATGCTCATACTTATGGAATTTTTTAAAGAGAGATTTATTAAATATTCTGGTAACAACTTTGAACTCTGTAGAACTACCGGTCGAGGTTTGGCGCAAGGAGATCCTCTTTCACCTCTTCTGTTCAATATAGCCACTCACGATATCTGCAAAACCATCACAAATGTTGGTATCTCGCAATATGCCGACGATTTCGTTATATTTATGTCGGGCAATGATGTTGACTCAATCACTAAGGAACTACAGGATGCAATAAATAAATTTAATCTGTTAATATCAAATTTGGGTTTAGACGTGTCGACTAATAAAACTAAGATCTGTATTTTTAAAAAAGGCAAATGTAACTTACCTATCAAATTATATATTGACAATTGTAATATAAAAATAGAAAATGAAGTGAAGTACTTGGGTATGTGGCTAGACTGCTCACTTAGATGGAGGAAACATATCGATGAGTTAATCAGGAAAGTATCGAAATATTTAAATATATTAAAACTTCTTGCGGGACCGTCTTGGGGAGTCCACCCAAAACATTTAAGACGTTTGTATATTGCTATAATTAGAAGTAGACTGGATTACGGTAGTTTCTTATATGATTGCAGTTTCAAATGTCACTTAGCAAAACTTGATAAAATTCAAAATCAAGCTCTTAGATTAATAGGATGCTTTGTTAGAACCACTCCAATTCAGGTTATGGAAGCCGAACTCAGTTTACCCCCTCTAACAATTCGTAGAAGATATTTGGCCGCAAAATCTTGTCTTAAATCTAAATCTTTGTTAAGCAATAAGTCAAGTGATCTTCTTGAGTTACTATCAACTACCGCTCATTCTCAGTATTGGCGAGTAAGAAAACAGCCACTATTAGTGTCAGTGTACAATATTTATAAAAGTTTGCCAATTCACAGTGTTACCCAATATGAATATTTCTCTTTGGATACTTGGGCTAGTAATATTGACATGGTTAAAAATGTTAAAACCTATATAAATGCTGTTGATATGCCTAAAAGTAAATATGAAACTAGTAAACTGAAAATATCTGTATACAGTTCATTAATGAACAATATTACGATAGCTACAAAATTTTTATAGATGGTTCCAAGCAAGGTACTCAAGGAGGTGCTGCTTTTTTTGATCCACAAAACAACACATCAGCCAGATTTAGTATTGAGTCTAATATCTCCATTATGCACTTAGAATTAATAGCCATACTAGAAGCTTGTTCTTATATTAATTCCATTGGATTTGATAAATTCGTGATTTAAGCGATTCCAAAAGTGCTCTTTTATACTTGGCTCGGTGCACCTCGTATTTACGAAGCATACCGATAGCTTACCAGATACTAGACTTAATGCATAAATTTGAATCCAGCTCAAAGACGGTCATTTTGCAGTGGATTCCGTCCCATGTTAAGATAGAAGGAAACGACACGGCTGATAGGTTAGCTAGAGAGGCAGTAAGTGACGGAATTCCAATAGGGATAACGCCATTGTATTCCGATTATTTAAACTTATTGAAACAACACTGTTTTGAAATTTGGAATGAACATTTTAAAGTATTATCGACACAAAAGGGAACATGGTTTAAAACCATTCAACCACAAATTCCTAAAAATAATTGGATAGACGAAAGCTCCTTAAACAGGAACACTCTTATCACCGCGTTAAGAATTAGATCGGGACATATTCCTTTAAATCAATTTAGATATCTTATGAGGTTGTGTAGGTCGCCGAACTGCGACGAATGTGGAACTGTTGAGGATGTTCAACATATCCTACTGGAATGTAAAAAAAATAATTATTTGATATGTAGGTACTCATGAATTAATAAAAATCTGTTACCGACCCGCGAGCTGCGCCTCGCATAGTGACAATCAATCGTCGTCAGTAATAAAATAACTGTGAACTTGACCGGCTGTTTTACTCGTGCTAATCACCGACAGTACATTTGGCGACGAGAATTTAATTACCCGCGTAGATTTTAATACTTAAAGTGAAATGTCGTATTTAGGCCATATTTCCGATTTTGATTATAAGTCGGGAGATTGGACATTATTTCGTATGCGTATTGAACAGTTTTTCAAAGCCAATGCGGTGAAGGAGGAGAACAAATGTGCAATTTTAATTACCCACTTAACGGACGATTCATGCCGTTTAGCGCGAAACCTTGTGTATCCTCGAGAAGTTGAGAAGTTATCATACAGCGAATTAGTCAAGTCTTTGGACAATCATTTTGAGCCAAAAAGATGCACGTTCGCGGATCGTGCTCAGTTCTACAGTGCAACTCGAGAACCTACGGAAACATTGGCAGAATGGGCCGCTCGTTTAAGGGGCCTGGCAAGTCATTGTGAATTTGGTTCCGCTCTGGAGACAGTACTTAGGGATCGTTTCGTTCTTGGTCTGCAGAAGGGACCGGAGCGAAAGAAGCTCTTTGATCAAGATGCCATCAAATTGACCTTCACGGAAGCGTTAGAGGTCGCCGAGAAAGCGGCAAGCGCGAGGTTGGCTCAACAATCAGTGGAAGAACTGAGAGTCAGCGAGACATCCGTGAAGCAGGAGCCGATATATAAGATGGGGAAATCGGGTGGCAGATATTGGAGCGGTGGTGCCGGGCGAGGGAGTGCAGGGGCCAATAGCGGCCGGGCGGCCGCAGCAACGTCCCATCAAGCGTTACTACATGGTGGTGCAGCTTCTCCCAGGGTTCGGTGCGAAGTGTGTGGCTTGCAAAATCATAGTGCCGATTCGTGTAGATATAAAGGTTACCGATGTCAAAAGTGTGGTGTGAAAGGTCACTTAAAAAAAGTGTGTAAAGCCCGTGTGCATAATATAAACGTGGACGGTAGGAGCGACCAAAGTGAAGATGATTGCGAAGAATGCCATTTTTTTAATATAAGGTACGGTAGCTATAAACCTATAGTTATTGAAGTAAGGGTCGATTGTAAAAACGTAACAATGGAGGTTGATTCAGGGGCTAGCATATCTGCTATGTCTAATATTTTTTACAAAAAATATTTTGGTCATTTGAGTTTATCAACATGTAATATAAGAATGTGTTTTTACAATGGCCATAGAATCACACCTGTTGGCTATTTTGTCTCTAATGTAACTTACAATAATATGACACAGAAAATATGCTTTTATGTAATAAAAAATGGCGGATCTCCTCTTCTTGGTCGTGATTTCATGTATAAATTTAAGTTAGATATTTTACCCATAGATAACCAAAATACCGTTTATGCTAATAATATTAAAGATTGTTATGAGAACGGAATGAGCTGTTTATTAAAAAAATACAAAGATTTGTGGAGCGATGGCTTAGGCAGATTTAATAAATTTAAAATATCTTTCACGCTTAAAAACACAGCGACACCAAAGTTTTTTAAATCTAGATCCATTCCATTTGCGCTAAAAACTAAAGTGAATGACGAGATTGTCCGTTTAACATCCTTAGGTATACTTGTTCCGGTGACTCATTCCGATTACGCAACGCCGATAGTGCCGGTTCTAAAGACTGACGGAAAAATAAAAATTGCAGGCGATTACTCGTTAACATTAAACAGGGATTTGTGTATTGATAAATATCCGATGCCGCGTATAGAGGAAGTATTTTGTAAGTTGGGTGGGGGTGAAAAATATACCAAATTAGATTTGAGTAACGCGTATAATCAGCTGGTATTAGACGACGATTCCCAATTGCTTACCACGATAAATACACCCCACGGCCTTTTTAAGTATACACGGCTGGTGTACGGCCTAGCTAACGCGCCGGCCATTTTCCAGCGGACTATGGAAACGTTGCTCTCAGGTATAGAAGGAGTGAGTTGCTGGTTGGATGATGTTTGTTTGACGGGTCCGACAAAGGCAATTCACATGTCTAGATTACAGGAAGTATTGCATAGGCTACATGACGCAGGCCTAAAATTACAAAAGGATAAATGCGATTTCTTCAAGGACAGTGTGACTTACCTTGGTTTTGTGATAGATAAAAGGGGATTAAGGTCATGTCCAAAGAAAGTAAAAGCAATCATAGACGCGCCTCGTCCTATAAATGTCACAGAATTAAAACGTTTCTTAGGAATGATTACTTATTATAGAACTTTCATACCGCGTGCATCATCAATACTGGGTCCATTGCATGAGTTACTTCGAAAAGACGCAACTTGGGTTTGGGGAAGTTCCCAAGAGTGCGCGTTTATTACCATTAAAGAAGAACTGTCGTCAGAGCGCGTGCTGACACATTTTGATCCCGACGCTCGACTCGTGTTGAGCGTGGATGCGGGCCCGGCCGGTCTCGGTGCAGTGCTCCAACAGGGTGAGGCAGGTCAGGAATGACCTATAGCATTCGCTTCTAGGTCACTCTCAGCGAGTGAAAGACATTATAGCCAAGTCCAAAAAGAGGCAACGGCCATCGTGTTTGGGGTAAAACACTTCCATCAATTTTTATATGGTAGGGAGAAACCGTTTATTCTTAAAACGGACCATAGACCACTCATTGCAATATTTGGTAAGAAAAGTGGTGTTTCAGTAATGGCGGCGACAAGATTGCAGCGCTATGCTATTTTTCTTTCAGCATATAATTATGAAATTTGTTATATTTCAAGTCATAATAATGTAGTAGCGGACTATTTCTCCCGAGCGCCTCTGAATGAAACGTCACCGGAATGTGACGTCGACGATCAGGTTCGTTATTTAAATTTTTTGGATGACAGCCTACCTGTCTCTTTAATGAAATAAAACAAGCGGTTGATAAGGATAGGGTCCTCCAAACGGTAATTAGGTATATCAATAAGGGGTGGCCTCGAAAAATTAAATGTAAAAATATACAACCTTATTTTAAGTGTAAAACGGATTTAGACGTGGAAAAAGGATGCGTAATGCGGGGCCATAGAATAATAATACCATCTGCATTGCGCAAGCAGATGTTAAACGAGTTACATAGGGGTCATTTTGGCATAGTAAAAACTAAGAGTATCGCGCGCGCAAAACTGTGGTGGCCGGGAATTGACGGCGATATAGAGAAAGCGGTGGGCGCATGCAGCGTCTGCGCCGTCGTGAGGCCCGCGCCGCCGCGTGCGCCTCCCGCGCCGTGCCGCGCCCCGCCGCGCCATGGGAGCGAATCCATATAGATTACATGCAAATAGCACAAATGACCTTTCTTATTGTAGTAGATGCGCACAGCAAATGGCTAGAATGTGTACAAATGCAAGGATTATGTACAACATTGTTAATTAATAAACTAAAACAATTGTTTTGTACATTCGGTCTGCCTAAGCTAATCGTCTCTGACAATGATCCGAAAATACATAATGATGAATTTAATAGTTTTTGTACAAATTACGGAGTTAAGCACATGACATCTCCGATATACCACCCTTGCAGTAATGGTCAAGCGGAAAATTCCGTTAAAACATGTAAAAAAATGATAAAATGTATTTTTAAAGATAATCACGACATAAATTGCAAGAAGATAGGCGATAGATTGTTATCATTTTTATTTGAATACCGCAACTCCCCACATTGTAGCACGGGTGAGTCACCCGCTAAACTAATGTTTAACAGGGAGCTCAGGGGCCGACTTGATCTTTTATTTCCACCGAAATCCATAGAGAACGGTGACGTAATGAATCCTCCACCGTGCAGATTATTTGTAAAAAATCAAAAAGTTTGGGTTAGGTGTTTTGTATCACAAAAATCTGTATGGAAGTTAGGCTATATTGTGAAAAGCTTGGGAAATAGAATGTTTGTTGTGTCAGTTGAGGGGGTCGGATTGTGTACAAGACATGTAGATCAATTGTTGCGGTATTCCGGTGACAATCAATCGCCAATATTCTTTCACACTTCTCAGAGATCGACTCATAGTATTGATAAACCATTGGCAGAAGGGACGGATGAAATAAGCACAATCAACAATCAAAATGAAATAAATATTGCTAAAGAAGGAAAAAGTGAGTCGATGCCTGAGAATGACGCGAGCCACGAGAGTGCTGTCCACGACTCCGAACAGGTTGTTGCCTCGACTTCGGGAGTTACAGCTACTAATGAGTCTCCAACCGATACAGGCGTATCAACTCAAACATCCAATCTACCAAGTCAACGCTACAACCTGCGTCCGAGAAACAAAATAATTAAGTATTTTTAATTTATATACATTACAAAAAAAAAAAAGAAGAAGTTATATTTTGTTTATTGTTTTGTTACTAGGTGTTCAAAATAAGGCGGAAGGAGTGATATGTAGGTACTCATGAATTAATAAAAATCTGTTACCGACCCGCGAGCTGCGCCTCGCATATTGACAATCAATCGTCGTCAGTAATAAAATAACTGTGAACTTGACCGGCTGTTTTACTCGTGCTAATCACCGACAGTACATTATTTAAGAAGAAAGCTGTTTGAATCTCAATTGGGATTTAATGTTGGTTTATGTAATAGTATTTTAGCTTGTCCGGCAACAGAAAAATTTAGACTATTATGTAAATTAGCACACATATGTTTAAGATAAGTTTAGTTTTATATGTAAGTTAATAATTACGGTTTGAAATGAGATGATAAGTTTGTAGTAGTTTTGTGATGATTTTATAGGGCGTCATTGTTGCTAAGCGATAAAGCCCTTAAATAAAGAGAAAAAAAAAAAAAAAAAAAAAAAAGACCTTGGCGCACTGGTCTTAATAGAGTTTTATTTCGGTGTGACATGGGGAATGAGGTTTAGTTACGGATTATGATATAAATTTTGTTCAATGTGTGCTAGACTGCCATCACACTATATCAACTGACTACTTGTCTCTTGGCAATCCTTGGCAACGACCTTGGCGCACTGTTCCAAATAGTTTTGATCGGTGTGATATGAGGAATTTGGTTGGGTTATGGATTAATGATAATAAAAATTGTTCAATGTATACAAGGCCGCTATTAAAGTATATCAACTGACTCCTTGACCCTTGGGACTCCTTGGTATCGACCTTGGCTCACTGTCCTATATAAAATTTATTTCATTGTGAATTTGGCGTGCAATTTGGGTTATAGACTACGAATACATTACAATAGTAGTTTATGTTTTTTTTACTAAGTGCGTCATCGATAGTAAACTACCATAAAATTATAGGTATATTAATGTAAATCTCATTGTACCAACAGCTTAGCTGCACTATAAAGCGAACCCGCATAATTGCGTTGGCAGAGGCTATTCCATCTGGTCTGTACTGAACTTGTTGAAACTGTCAATTTCGATGTAGTCTCTTTACCGAACCCGTACAAATAAATCATACGTTGTGAACCGTAAAGTTCTGAGTAACATTATCTAGAGCATGCAACTTTTGATTAAGTTCTTTAATAGTTCAAAAATCATATTTCTTGATACAATCTTGAATTCTCGTTTATGAAGAGATAATTACACTTCTATAATGTTGCTATTTTGTGTAAGATTATAACTACGTCACGTAATAGTTGGTAAAGTAAACTAACTTGCATTTAATTCGTTTTCACCTGAGCATGTAATATGAATGAGAATTGCTATATAAACTGTCTTTAATTCCTTGAAAGCCGTTAAAAGTAATCTCGGTCTCCCGACGTGTACCCCATAGATGTAAACCCACATCAGTTCGGAAAATGAGATGTGTTCACTCATTTCTTAAAGTATCTATTTGTTACTTTAATTATTTTATACGACTGCGCTTACCCACGTTATTATTATAATTATTATTATTATTATAGAAACAAGCATGTACTGAAACTTGTAAAGATGGAACACTATAAATCTGTACTGCATCAGCTCATATACGTCCCACAGGGCACGGGCCTCCTCTACAACCGACAATACGATTGAGAGTGGTTAGGCCAAATAGTCCAGTATTAATTAAATCCTCGCTATATCGGTCTTGATGTCTCGTAAAAAATTGATATGTAGTATATAGTGAATAGGCTCGTCTGGAGGTACCACTGTGTCACAGGAAATCGAGGGGTAGCGACAGCTTTGCTATCGTGTTTCATTCGTTTAGTTCGGTTAGGTTAGAAATTCTGGCAACACATCTATCATTCAAGGGTTCTGAATGTCCATGAGCAGAAATCACTTACCATCTAGTGTCTTGTTTACGCGTTTACCAGACCGATACTAAGACCGAAAATATTTTTTGAGTCTTTTTAAATTTAGAAATAGACTGGTTGCTAAAACCGACCAACGCAATTTGTACCAAAATAAAATATTCATTGAGTCGAGCGCAGTGATACGGGTATTGTCAACCTGTTTGGTTCGTATAGAAAGTAATACTAGGTATCGGATTTACCTGTACTTTCTCGATAACTGAGTACAATGTACCTCAATGCAATTCAGCCAATGTAAACAATTTTTTTGGCCAATGGGCTTTATTGAATTGGTGTTTTTCCTCCACTAATAGTTTATTTCTTTTCTTTCGAATAATATATGTAATATTATTATTTATTGACTTGTACATTTATCTAGTTTTGTTAGCCTTATCATTTAATTAAGTATTAGCACACCTGCTTCAACTTATCTCTACATCAACGAAAGGTTGACGACCATAATGCCACCTACATTAAGTCTGCCTTGTATACTTATATATAGAAAGCTAAATAAATAAATACATAGATGTCATTTCTATACAAAATTACTTATGAAATCTCTATTTAATTTAATACTCAAACACAATTTACTTCACAATTATTTATAACCACAATAAAGGAAAGGCTAAACGAGTTCTAGGCATAACTTGAAATTAAAAATACATTTTATTGCATACAAAAAATACGAAAATACCAAACATAAAAAGTACAAATCTTAACCCTCAAAGGCAATATCTTACCTACAACATTATTACCAAGCTAACCTACAACTGAAAAATAAAATCTGAAATATAATGAAGACTGAAGTTACCTTTACGGCAATGAATTCTTGACACATATTCGAATGCACAAGTTTACCTCGTAACACATATAGTTGGACGTGGCGTCGCGCCGCGGTGTCTGCCTCGCCACCCTTGACACATCTTGGATGATAAAGTTGTTTTTTCCTTAGTGTATGCTTCCTGGTTTGAAGGTCTTGTTCGATACAATTACTATGATGCAATAAAAATAATTATAATGCTACGCCAATGTTATGCATTGCAATTAACCTATTTTTAGAATGTTATAGCGATTTATTATAAATATTTGTGTTTATAAAACTTTACATTTTACAGCAACTTATATTAAGATAAGACTAAAATAGAAAATATGTAATACATTTTTTGTGGTTTAATTTTTTCATATAGATACAAGCTTATCTAACAATGTAAAAATCTGTTGATCTTTAGTCACGAGACGCCATTGGACAACATTTTTATTAACCAGTGACCAGCCGGTTGATTGACTGGTTTGTTTATTAAGTAATACAGTAACAAAATGTAAATAAATCAAATAAAAAAAAAGGGTCTTTTTTCCTATCTATAAATCCAACAAGTTATAATATTTTTAAGGCTGGCCTTAGGATATCTTCGCGGGCCCTGGGAATGCTTTCATAGACCATCAGTGGTCCGCCAACCACTGGTTATGAACCACTGTTATAGGTATTTGATACAAAAATGTTTTTTTTTTGTATTTACAACCAGCATACAATAGGGATTAAATATAACTCATATTCACAAGGAACAAAGGTTCCATCAATTCAAACAGCGACGCTAGTGGCATGATTTACCTAATAATAGATATTAAGCGCTCCTATGAATTAACAATTGAGCATGACTTCTGAACTTTGCTTTCATTCATCGAATTGATAATAGTTAATTCATTATTGACAACTAAAGGTGAAATATCGTGAGGAAACCTGTATAAATAGCAATTTTTAATTTTTGTTATGATATGTAATGACCGCCAACACGCACTACGCCCGCGTGGTGTATTGTGGCCTAACGCTTCTCAATCGTACTCGCTATTGTAGAGGATGCCCGTACTCTACAGTGGGATGTATTTATGGCGATACAATACAATACAATACAAAATGTGAAACTTGTGGGATGAACATTTCAGAACTAAATGAGTGTTATCTCATCTTAACATACGTGCGACTCATTTTGAAAAATTAAATGATGAAATATCCTTGGTAATATTGGTAAAAAAACCGTTAATTGTGAGATTGTGGTTGAATTTATTTTTTGAACGAAATATCTTAAATATGTTGTATTTTGTGGTACAATACCACTTTTGAGAAACTTTTTTAAAGCCGGCTATTCCTTTGGCATTGGGGTTATAAGGTGTCGTGACTATTAATTCCAAGTGGCGTTTGCTACACATGCCACAGGGCAGTTTTTATTGGTAACCATCAGCTAGATTAAACGTCAGCAATAGTATCTACCTAGCAGGACCGCTTCCCTCCCTACCCAGATAAAAGACATACATAAATAAATAAACTCACGCCTTTTCCCAAAAGGAGTACGCAGAGGTGCTACTAGGACACCCACGTTTCGTCTTATATTCCGTCCTAGGATGCGATAGCGGGCGAGCCTATCGCTATATAGGACCCAGATTCCTGACTCCGGGCTTATAATGAATAGAAAAATACAATATCACCTTAGCTAACCTAGGATTCGAACCCGAGACCTGATCTTTACAATCATACTGTAGTACAACTGGGCCACTAAGTTAGTCATACTTTTTTTTTCTAGAGGAGGAGGCCGAAAGGGGTATGTCAGTGTCTCTGGCCTTCCAGCCCGGTACAAACGCGGATATTGTGGCCGAGCTGGGTCCCTAGCAATACCTACGCCAGCATACTGACTAAAAACCTCTCGATAGCCCTCACACGCATTGTGGGCAGCACCGGACATCCCAGGGCGAAGGGCGCCCCGATTTACGTCCGCGAACAGCCCCGCGCAAAACCATTGCTGGGCCTTATGTTGCAATTATGAACCAGATTATCTCCACTTACACCCCCCTTTCGGACGCCCGCCAAGCTGTTATGGGCGTCCATGACGGAGACGAGGCTCCATCACACATCTCGGAGTCGTTATACGTGAAGGCGCACGGCCCCCGCCGTGTGCCCAGTGATTCCGATGACCCCTCTAGGTCGTCTCTTACGAAGTTAGTCATACTACTAAAATAACAAAGAAAGAAACCTGCAATCTTATGTTGGATCTAAATATTCCGTAACATCCAAAACCATGAAAGAAATTTTCAATACAAACGAAAATATAACACAGTTTACCAAGAACAAATGCAAGATATTGATTGGAATTGAACTTGAAAACAATACCAGCCGCTACGGCGCCGCCGCGCCGGTCCAATAAACTTTTAGATAGACGCACCGACCTTCAAACAGATAGGATTCAACTGCCAACCGAGTTTACTATAAACATCCGTTTTGGCATCGAGAGCGGCCGGTTCTCTCCACATTCTCGCTTGCTCCACTTGAGCTCGTCGAAATTTTAGCAATTGTTTCAAGAGTAAGATTTAACTTGAGGTAATTTCAGATATATTGGGATAACTTGAGATACTTTTAACGGTTAACTTTTAAAACTGTTAACAGATTGATGCCTAGTGCGAAAATCGCTGTTAATCTCTGTCTACAAGAAATATTAAAATATTGATGTTAAGTATATTTTATATTATTGTATTTTATTTATTTATTTATTTAAATCTTTATTGTACACAAACTTAACAACAACATAGCTAAACAGAAATAATAATAACAAAGAGTACAAATGGCGGTCTTATCGCTCAACAGCAATATCTATTGTAATTACTTTTCTTTTATTTATATGGTATGTAAGTCCGCCAACCCGCACTAGGCCAGCGTGGTAGACTATATGGCCTAAACTCTTTTAATCCTACTCTCGATTGTAGAGTAGGCCCGTGCCCTGTAGTGGGACGTAAATGGGCTGATACAGATACAGAATTACTTTTGACCTCAGATTTGTTTAGATGATTGATATTGATGTAAAAATGTATTCGTAATCAATATTTTATTATTATAGTTATCACATATTATAAACTGGTGGCACGTTTCTCATATGTGGAAGGCCGCCTGCGTAGGTACCGATGCAATGTGTATTTATCCCACCAGACAACAATATATATGCACTGTTGTTTTCCGATTTAAAGGACACTGTAGCCAGAGTAACTACTATACAGGGTATATCAAGACTGCTACCGAAAACGAAGCCGGGTGGTAGTATAGGCGACTTCAGGTACAATGTCAGTCTAAAAGCTAAAACAGTCTAAAAGCTCACATAATAGGTCCCATTTAAATGTAATAATGATATGATCCGTGGTGCTTTACAGCTGGCTTCTCCGGCTGTAAAAGTCTTTTTACGAGGTTATTTACCTGTTTAGTTCATTGTTTTGTCGCCCGCTTTGCACGGAGGGAAGTGGACAAGGTATAAACCAGTTTAAATTATTATTTTAGCAAAACTATGTATTTACCACCCAAAATTTACGATATTTCAAAAATCATTAAAAATTAATGTCGCGTTTCTTTGCGAAATTTTTAGTTGCATCAGTCACTAAAACTACCACCCGGCTTCATTTTCGGTAGCAGTCTTGATATACCCGGTATATTGACGCTGCATTGCATTGTAATTCATGGTGTTGTTTGGTTTTGCTACTGCCCTTGAGCGGCCGTATCCCTTACCATCAGGTGAATGGCATTTGTTAACGCGAAATATTATTTATTTTTAAAACATTGGGATAAATAAACCTGATCCTGTGGGTGTAGGCAATAATTGAATTTATTATTTTCGTCACAATGTACTTAAATGTAACTTAAATAAATATTAACCCGAATACATTGGCAATATACATAACCTATTCTACTCTCCTGGTACTCTCAATACTTTAAAAATAAATACCGACGACTGAAATTTTTAAATCTTTTGCTTTTTTTCAGCAGTTACAACCCTATTGAGACAAAACTCTCAATTTTTTGAGTGCACCTTATTATTCTACTTCACGATTGCTTTATTTCGTATGGTTACATCATGCCATAAACCGATTCTGGCAAGCATTTGGCATTGGCATTGAGTGTTGTTCTGACTCACTTCTTGGCAACCTCATATCTTTGAAATGTATGGATTCATACATATAAATTTCATACACAATTAAAGTGAATGGTTCTACATATATTTCATTGCTTGTTCTATATTTCTTCTCAAACTTACTAAGTCACTTATATTACGTATACTATAATACATAGCTTTATATTAGTTAAATACTTGTGAAAACATGTAATATGTTAAAAACCTATTCTTAGATAATAAGTCTTATCTTCATAAAGCTGCAGAGTTTGTTTGTTTGAACGCGCTAATCTCTGGAACTACTGGTCCGATTTGAATGATTCTTCAATGTTGGGTAGTCCATTTATCGAGGAAGGCTATAGGCTATATATCATCACGTTATGACCTATAGGAGGAAAGCAGTAGTGATATTTCTAGCAAATACGAGGAAATTTTGTTCGTTTTTAGTGGTCCGATTGGTCGATATTCTAAACTGATAGTCAGAATTAAACATTTTGACCGTCATTTTAAAACGTGTATGCACCCGGGCGGAGCCGGGCCCGACCGCTAGTTGGTAATATTATTACTAACGCTTTATTTTCCAAACAATAAAATATTTAAAAAAAATGACTACTCTATGTAATATTATTTCAACTAAGCTAATAAATTAGTAATTTTTGGCTCAACTCCTCTAAGCCCTTATTTATAGATAGTTTAAAACCAATTTCAGTTATCAAATGCTTTGTCCCTTTTGAATGAATTTTGACTTTAGTTGAGCGAAGGAGACGAAACATTCGATAGCTAAAATATGTTTTAAACTATGAATATGGCCGTTAATCTTAGATTAACTTTAGGGGTAAACATGAACAGCTAAAATGTGAATAATTTCCCTATTTTTTTGTATACCCCCATTGAATACGTCAGACTTGGCGATAGACTTGCTGGTAACAATTGTTTGACTCTTACCATAGATTTTCCTCTCCGCTTTCCTCCCGAATCGATGGGGTAGCAACACATTCATAACCCATGTGAAATTTCATGAGCGGCAGTGATCACTGATCATTTGCCGGGGCTTTGCAATAAAAGTATAAGTTGCATAAGTGCGTGGTGGCCTGTTGGTAAACGGACTAGACGCGGCTGCCAACATGTTCACGGTGGTCGCGGGTTCGAATCCCAGGGCACACCTCTGACTTTTCGGAGTCATGTGTGTATTGATAGTCAATCACCACGCACTAAAACGGTGAAGGAAAACATCGTGAGGAAACCTGCATACCATAGCGATTCATAAGAATTTCTATGGTATGTAAGTCCGCCAACCCGCACTAGGCCAGCGTGGTGGACTATATGGCCTAACCACTCTCAATCGTATTCTCGATTGTAGAGTAGGCCCGTGCCCTGCAGTGGGACGTATATGGGCTGATACAGATACATACATACATACATAAACTCACGCCTTGTTCCCAGAAGGGGTAGGCAGAAGTGCCAGGGCACCCACATTTCTCCTTGTATGTTCCGTCCCACAATGTGATAGGTGGCGAGCCTATCGCCATATCGGGTACAAATTCCTGACTCTGGGCTGATACTGAATAGAATAATTCAATATCACTTTGCCCAGCCCGGGATTCGAACCCGAGACCTCAGCTTTGTAACCGTACCTTATTACAACTACGCCACCGAGGCAGTTATTATTATGTTAATTATTATACCCTCTTATAAAATTATATAACTTATATTAAACTTATAAAAAGAGCTTCTTTATTCTCATCTTATATAATCCTGAAATACAAGTAGTGTACGAATAACCACTCTAACGTAATATGATAATCCCGATGGGAAAGTTTTAAAATGACACGATTGTTGCTTACAGAGTTTCAGCAAATTGCGGAACTCCACGAACCGCGGCTAGTTCGCAAGTTTAACATAATTCCAATATTACGTTGGATATTGGAATTTTAAAATACAGATGATGGATAAAACCGTTATAATGAAAATTAAATAAAACACTAAATTTACTACGAAATAAAATTTGTTTGTGCCCATTTAGCTCACGACAAAAATTAGCATATATTTGATCGTTTAATGTTTGTCACAATTACAGATTTTTTGTTAAAAAAACAAGAGACATGTGAGTTCTGCTTATATCTTTCCTAAAGAATATTTTGGGAAAATGTTGCGTGGTTTTATGAAACCACGGTAAAAGCGAAACTTTTTTTCACATTATAGACATTTAACAAAAAAAAAATCGAATAATATTCCATTAAGGGTATAAAAATCAATCTTAATTGTATACTTGGAAAATTGGAATGATAATGGGAAATAATAAAATTAGACTGTCTCTAACAAATATTTTTATTGAACTCTGTCTGTATCTTATAGAGTACGACTTACATAATACTTAACAATTATTTAGATTATATACACATATCAAAAAACTGAAAACAATATTTTATTATCGTTGAGTCATTTTGATCCGTTTTTCAATTATATTAATACAAGTATGAATTAATTAAAATAATTCATAATTATTTTAATACACTACACGGTCAGCTGCTGCAAACTATAGGCGCCGCCACATTGGCCTTAGCTGCACTGACAAGCGCCTTTCACTTTATACCTACTCGGCGGCCGACCATCACGCGACATGGGCTACACAGACCAAAAAGTTTGTGAGGATGTTTTTTTTTTTTATTGCTGTTAATGACGAGACGAGCATGCCGTTCGCCTGATGGTAAGCGATGCGACCGCTCATGAACAGAAGCAAAACCAAACAACACCTTGAATTATAAAGCAATGCTTGGCATTCCACTGCGCTCTCCATCCTGAGACATATAGATGTTTAGTCTCAATATGTCCAGTAGTTACTCTGGCTATAATGTCCTTCAATCCGAAACACAACAGTGCATTTAAACTGCTGTTTGACGGGAGAAATAGACATTGCGGTGGTACCCACCCAGGCAGCATCTCACATATGAGAGACCTACCAGTAATAAAAGTTTCACTTTAACAAGGAATTATTTTGTTACTCAAAGACGACCTGCATCCGAGCGAAGCCAGGCCGACCTCTAGTCATAAATAAAACAGTTACAATGCGAAATAATGATAATATGTCCTGATACGGATCAACTCAAAAAGTATCTGAACGCGCGCACCCCTAGTACGTAATAACTACCCCAATGGCATTTGGACTTTCCCTGACATTTATTCAGTGAACTGTTAAAGGACAATACCTGACCTCTGAAGTTTTAAAAAACACACATAACCCTTTCGTATAATTAATCGAAAAGGTTACAAAAACTTGAGGAAACTTCTAAATTATATTTTAAATACTGACGGCACACTTGGCGAAATGCCAGCTGTTATATAAAAGGGGTTTAATCTTTTCACTTATATAAATGTTCTTGTATTCAGCTAATAATATTGAATATTGTATTATCGGCTTAGGAGCTGATATTAATGCTTATTTTTACATTCATTATACTACTGTTACTGTAGTTCGTCACTTCAATTAATTCCCGTTTATAATTCTCTTATTTCTAAATCTATTTTTTCGTATGTCTATTTCATATTGAGACTTAACATCTTATGTTTCATGATGGCAAGCGCAGTGAAATGCCAAGTATGGCTTTGTAATTTATAGTGTTATTTGGTTTTCCTACTGCTCATCAGTAGTCGTATCGCTTACCATCAGGCGAATGGCACGCTGGTCTCGCCATTCATCACAATAAAAAACCCTGAACTTTCAATTTTACCAGAACACAATACAAATTACCTAAACAGGTTATAGAGAAACACAAGGGGAGCACGTTTAAGAAGCTTATTTGTTCACAAAACCACTCATCGTCGACATTTGAGGTAAAAATGTACGTCAATATTTTACAACCATATGTGACGCTCATTCACCCGTCCCACGTCTTGAAAGAACAATCTCATCGCGACAGTTATGAAATATCGTGTAAATTATTTTAGCCGTTTTTAAAGGGAAGCTGAAGAAAAAAAAATTTGAACGTGGCTTCTCATACGTGCTTATGAAAACTAAGAAAAATATATCAGACTTTGTCCAGGGTTCCTTTTTCTGTCATTTATACGTTGATTTTTTTAATTAATTTCACGGGATCTTTTCGAGTTCTGATTCCAGACTGCCTGCTTAATAGCTGATATCAGATTTTTGACTCATATTTATAATTTTGTCATCTAATAACAGAGATGCAGTTTATACATTCTGATGATTACGTGCATTTTTTTAAACCAGACTACTTCTGATGATGTTCGATAGATTGTTTTCTAAATGAAAATTATCCTATATCCTTTTCTGGATCCCTAGTAACATGAGTGCGAAATTTCATCATAATCGGCCGAGTAATTCAGATATGAAAGAGTAACAAATAAGCTCACTTTTGGACATACAGGGTATCTCAAGACTGCTACCGAAAACGAAGCCGGGTGGTAGTTTTAGTGGCTACAAACACAATGCAATTAAAAATTTCGCATAGGAACGCGACAATTATTTTTTAGGATTTTTTAAACATCGTCTATGTTGGGTGGTAAATCCATAGTTTTTGCTAAAATAATAATTTAAACTCTTTTATACCTTAGAGTATTTATAAATAAAAGGATATACAGTCCCTTGCCATATTATTAGACCCACGCAGCAAACACGTTACTTTTTCATCGTAAGAGTTGATATTGGTCAAAATTACGTGCTATTTACTATTTTGAGTTTTTGATACTATAATTTAATCTAATACCATTAAAATGAAATAACTTTGACTAAATATTTTATACTTATACACAATCATTTGTACAAATTATAACACCGGTTTCGTTTAATTAAGTATTTTGCTAGTATTTTGTTGACCCTCCTTTAGCCACCAAAAGTGCTTTAATTCTTCGAGGCATGCTTTTTATGCATTCCTGTATAGATTTTTGAAGCTGAGGATTGTAATTCCACTCGAAAATTAATTTATCTATGAGTTCTCTTTTACTTGTAACTGTATTTTTTGATATTTTCCTCTTCAGAAGCTCCCAGACATTCTCGATTGTGTTCATATCTAGCGAATTTCCAGGCCATTCCAAAACTTTAATATGTTGCTGTTGTAAAAAGCTTGTTTTGCTATTTGCTTTATGGCAAGGGGCCCCATCGTGCATAAAAATTGGTTCTTCTTCTTCAGAGAACCATTCTTTAAGTTGGGGTATTAATTTTGTTATAAGAACTTTTTTGTACTGATCCTGGCGCATTGTCTTCTCTACGATATACAGGCGACCTGTCCCTTTGCCTAATATAACAGAACAAACTGTGGCGTACTCCACATATATTTTATTTACTTTATATATTATATACTTTTTACATATTTATATATTTACATAATATTTATTTATTTCAAATATTTATATTTCATATTTACAATTTACAGTTTCGATTTTAGATTTTTATACACAATTTATATATACAATATTTACACACCTTTTAAATACAACAATTTTATATGTTAAATTACGGAACCAATATTCCTTATCTTGCATCAAACATATATTTATAAATTTATATCGAGCGTATTGTTCACGCCCGGTCCGGCAAGACGTGCGGTCGCGCAGGGGGGACAAACGGACCGTTAGGCCACTACCTGCCGAGACCCACCAGTCGGAACATAGATTCGCCCGCGAAGCCCGTGTTGCCTGCTAGCTTGCGTTTGCTATTTAATTACGTTTACTCAGCTATTTCTTACTGTGCTTTGTTTTTCTCTCGTACTATTCTATTGACTGTCTCTTCCACTCCTTCTATCTTTATGTATAGTGTGTAGTATTGTCTTGTGTAACGTGTGAACTGTTCTTCTGTGCACTGTGAACTGTACGTGTGAAAATAAACTGTTGCTTGTTGCTTGTGCTCGTTTTGTTGCGCTTGCGCACCCCTCGCAATACCACCACAAGTGCCTACCTCAACAACTGGCACTCATACACACCATCGCACCAAACACCTACACCCCCACTATAACTGGTGACCCCGAAAAGGACACATTATTCATTGGAGACGACCAGGTACGACTTCTACTACTATGAGTGACAGCAGTGAGTCCGTTAAAACCATTGGTTCACGTACCGAAGCCAACGTGACCACCCGACGAGCGCGCCGAATTCGCCCTTCAAATGACCGCGATGACATTGCGGGTCGACGAATTAAAATTAGGGTTCCGCCTTTCTCACCTGAGGACCCAGAGCTGTGGTTTGCGTTGTTGGAAGGGCAATTTAACAGCCAAGATATCGAAGACGACAATGCAAAATTCACCAGCGTCACCAACAACCTGGACTTGACTCACGCGAAAGCCGTCAAGGACATTATCCTTAATCCTCCGGCAAAGAACCGCTATCAGAAGATTAAGTCGGAGTTGATAAAGCGTTTGTCGGCTTCTCACGAACGCAAGGTGAAGCAGTTGCTCACCCACGAAGAGCTTGGCGATAGGAAGCCTTCACAATTTTTGCGGCATCTGCAAGACTTGGCGGGACCATCTGTGCCGGACGACTTTCTCCAGTCCATATGGAGCAACCGACTTCCACATGCCATACAGACAGTGCTGGCGTCACAGTCAACCCAGTCGCTGGAGCAGCTCGCTGACCTGGCAGACCGCATCCAGGAGCTGACGTCACCACACATCGATGCTGTAGCTACTTCAAGCAGGCCTCACGTGTCACACCAGTCTGACGAGATCTCAGAGCTTAAGAAGATGGTGCAGCACCTTACTCTCAAACTGGAAGAGCATACTCGTGCCGCCTGCTTCGTCACAGACCGGTCAAGTCCAGCAGACCGTCGTCGTACAGCCTCGCCGCATAGGAGCCGATCCAGTTCCAGCTACAAAAGGTACCCGCTGTGCTGGTACCATGCCAAGTTTGGTGCACAGGCTCGCAAGTGCCAGAAGCCATGCGACTTCTCCAAGCCGGGAAACGCCGCGGGCAATCGGTAGTGGCGACCAACGATTGTGCATCCCGTGGAGGTCGCCTCTTCGTCACTGACCGCAGTACGAATGTCCAGTTCCTGGTGGACACCGGCAGTGACCTGTGCGTCTACCCTCGTGCTGCGCTTCGGGAACGACGTGTCAAGACCGACTTCACGCTCACCGCAGCCAATGGGTCAACGATCGAAACCTTCGGCTTCGTCGAAATTAATGTAAATTTAGGGCTGAGACGCAATTTCCCTTGGCGTTTCATTGTCGCCAATGTTAATAAGCCAATAATAGGCGTTGATTTTCTTGGCTTCTATAACTTAATTGTAGACTGCCGCAATCAACGCCTTATAGACAACACAACTACATTATCAACCTATGCATGCGTTGCTAATATTAATGTTTTTTCTGTTAAGGTTCCTACAGGCGACACGCGCTTCCATGGGGTGTTGGATAAATATCCTGAAATTACTCGCCCGTCAGGTACACCGGTGTCCCCGAAACACAACACGGTACACCACATCAGGACCACTCCAGGCCCTCCTGTATCGTGCACTCCTCGAAGGCTAGCACCGGACAAACTTCAAGTGGCCAAGCAGGAATTCGCGCTCATGCTGAGTAATGGCACAGCGCGTCCTTCTGACAGTCCTTGGGCTTCTCCCTTACACCTTGCGCCTAAGAAAGATAACGGCTGGCGGCCGTGCGGCGATTATCGATCGCTTAACGCACGCACTGTCCCAGACCGTTATCCTATTAGGCATATCCAAGACTTCTCCCATTCCATTTCTGGTTGTACAGTCTTCTCCACCATCGACTTGATGAAGGCGTACAACCAAATCCCAGTTTTCGAAGAAGACATCCCAAAAACTGCCATCACTACTCCCTTTGGCCTGTATGAATTTCCTTTTATGACCTTCGGTCTTAGGAACGCAGGCCAGACATTCCAGAGGTTTGTTGACGAAATGACGCGAGGCCTCGACTTCTGCTACTGTTATCTGGACGACTTCCTCGTCTTTTCCAAAGACGAAGCTGAGCACGAAGCCCATCTCCATCAACTTTTCAGTCGCATGAGAGAATACGGCGTCCTCGTCAACACCTCCAAATGCGTCTTCGGTGCACCAGAGGTAACATTTCTAGGCTACCGAATCTCCGCCTCCGGAACCAAACCTCTGGAATGTAAGGTCCAAGCCTTAAAAGACTTCCCAGTTCCCAAGACCATCAGACAACTGAGGCGATTCTTGGGAATGCTCAACTTTTATAGGCGATTTCTTCCAAACTCTGCTTCCGTCCAAGCACCCTTAAACGCCTTACTTTCGGGCAATGTCAAGGCATCTCAACCAGTCGACATCTCAGGTGAGGCCCTGTTGGCTTTCGACAGGTGCAAGGAGAGCCTCGCCAATGCTGCATTGCTGGCCCACCCAGATTGTCAGGCCGAGCTCGCTCTAGTAACAGACGCGTCCGACCTGGCAATGGGTGCAGTTTTGCAGCAATTCAAAAACAATCATTGGGAGCCTCTAGCATTCTTCTCACGGAAGTTGAGTCCCTCCCAACAAAAGTACTCTCCGTACGACCGCGAACTCCTGGCCATATATGAAAGCATAAAATACTTTCGGCATATGCTGGAGGCCAGGCATTTCGTAGTCTTTACGGATCACAAGCCGCTCAGTTACGCTTTCAGCGAGAGGAAAGCCAACTGTTCGCCTAGACAGTACCGCCACCTCGACTACATCTCGCAGTTCACGACCGACATACGGCATATTTCCGGAAAGGACAATGTCGTGGCCGACCCTTTGTCACGCGTCAATGAGCTGCAGATGCCGGTCGATCTGGAAGTGCTGGCTTCATCTCAGGCTTCAGATCCGGAGCTGACTCAACTTCTGGGAGAAGAATCATCACTTCGCCTAAAAAAGTTGAGGATTCCCAATTCTCGTCTGGAGCTTTACTGTGACGTCAGCACTCGGACACCAAGACCGTTCGTGACCAGACCATTGCGGAGACAGCTTTTCGACAGTCTCCATAGTCTCAGCCACCCAGGCGCTAACGCTACGACAAAACTCGTTGCCGAACGATTCGTTTGGCCTGGGATGCGCAGAGACTGTCGAGAGTGGTCCCGACAATGTTTGGCATGCCAACGCGCCAAGGTGAATCGCCACGTGTCATCTGCATTAGGCACGTTCGATCTGCCTCGCGCCCGGTTCGCATTCGTCCATGTGGACATTATCGGTCCTCTGCCCGTCTCACACGGTTACCGCTACTGTTTAACGGCGGTGGATCGTTTTACCCGCTGGCCGGAAGTCGTTCCCATGATGGATATCACCGCCGAAACAGTTGGGAAGGCCTTAATATCGTGGATATCTAGATTTGGATGTCCCACCGATATAGTGACTGATCGCGGACGACAGTTTGAATCGTCACTTTTCCAGTATCTCGGAAAAGTGATCGGATTCAAACATCGCAAAACTACCGCGTATCATCCATCATGCAACGGCTTAGTGGAACGATTCCACCGCGAGTTAAAGGCAGCCATAATGTGCCACATGGACTCCAATTGGGTGGACATATTACCCTTGGTGCTGTTGGGCATTAGGAGTGCCTACAAAGACGATCTGCGGTCGTCTTCTGCTGAGCTGGTGTATGATGAACCTCTCCGATTACCTGGAGAATTCTTCCAGGCCTCGGCTTCTAATTCCACCGACATATCGGAGTTCACCACACGTCTGCACCGGTTCACATCCAAACTCCAGCCAGCTCCAGCTGCATGTCACAGTAAAGACAAAGTCTTTGTCTATAAGGACCTGGCTTCATCGAGTCATGTCTTCCTACGGGATGACACCTCTCGTGGCTCACTACAGCCACCCTACACTGGCCCATACAAGGTCATCACAAGAGGTGACAAGACCTTCAAAATACAGGTCAAAGGGAAGAGTGTGACAGTATCAGTAGACCGCCTTAAACCGGCCTACATACTGGCGGACCAATCTCCCAATCCCACCTCGACCACCACCCCAACTCCCAACCAACCTCCTTGTTCCCTACCTAATCCTGTCCCTACAGGGCAAGATGCCCAAGCCCAGGATGACGTCAGGAGAACGCGTTCGGGCCGTACTGTGCGATTTCCTGATTTTTATCGCCCGTAGTAACGGTCTCAGGAGGGGAGTGATGTGGCGTACTCCACATATATTTTATTTACTTTATATATTATATACTTTTTACATATTTATATATTTACATAATATTTATTTATTTCAAATATTTATATTTCATATTTACAATTTACAGTTTAGATTTTAGATTTTTATACACAATTTATATATACAATATTTACACACCTTTTAAATACAACAATTTTATATGTTAAATTACGGAACCAATATTCCTTATCTTGCATCAAACATATATTTATAAATTTATATCGAGCGTATTGTTCACGCCCGGTCCGGCAAGACGTGCGGTCGCGCAGGGGGGACAAACGGACCGTTAGGCCACTACCTGCCGAGACCCACCAGTCGGAACATAGATTCGCCCGCGAAGCCCGTGTTGCCTGCTAGCTTGCGTTTGCTATTTAATTACGTTTACTCAGCTATTTCTTACTGTGCTTTGTTTTTCTCTCGTACTATTCTATTGACTGTCTCTTCCACTCCTTCTATCTTTATGTATAGTGTGTAGTATTGTCTTGTGTAACGTGTGAACTGTTCTTCTGTGCACTGTGAACTGTACGTGTGAAAATAAACTGTTGCTTGTTGCTTGTGCTCGTTTTGTTGCGCTTGCGCACCCCTCGCAATACCACCACAAGTGCCTACCTCAACAACTGGCACTCATACACACCATCGCACCAAACACCTACACCCCCCTATAAAACCATAACAGAAGGTGGATGTTTTACGTAAGGGACAATGCAGTGGGGTTTGTATTTCTCGTGTGGTCTTCCCCGTACAAACATTGATTTTTCTATCGAAACTTTAAAGACGGACTCGTCGAAGAAACAAGCCTGTTATGATCAATTTTTTTTTTATTAAATGTAGTTCGTTGATTGACTATATTCACTTCTCATAGTGAAAAATGTTTTATTACCTTTTCCCAATCTTCTATGGTAAAGTTTTTATATTTACGGGCTCAATCAAGCCGATTCTTTATCATGGTCGGAGTCAACATTGGTTTTCGCACAGGTTTCCGCGCGTTCAATTTATTTTCAGCAAGAGGCTGCTGCACAGCTCCCTGAGAAATGAGTATTCCGTCATCCCTAATGTTCTTCGTTAATAAACAGACAGTTTGACAGCCTCCGTAGCGCAGTTGGTTAGACGCCGCCTGTGAAACGAGAGGCCGCGGGTTCGATCCCCGCACCAAGAGAAATGTTTGTGCGGCCCACAAATATTTCTTCCGGGTCTGGGTGTTTGTGAGACCGAAAAGTCTCTCGTAGTACCTGATACCCACGACACAAGACTCGATCTTAGTGTGGGGTCAGGACTATGTATGTGACTGTTGGGTGTATTTATTTATTTATTTATTAAAGTTGTAGCGTTTCGTTTAAACGGACCGGTAATTTTCTATTTTGGATACAAATATCTCGGATTTTTCTGTCTGTTCTTAGAGTTGTAATACGTTTCCGTCCACACGCACCTTTTCGTTTTGGCGATAAAGTTACTCCGCGATTACTTTTTTTTTTTTAATATTCTTCACCGAACTTCTCGATATGCCTGTCGCTTTAGCAATTTGGTATTTGGATAATTCAGTAGCCTTTAAAAGCCCCCGTACTTGCCCAACTGTCTTGGAAGAAAGATCATGATTTTTTCCCATCTAAAATATTCAAAAATATCATATTTTCGGTAATTTTCTCACTATACATGCTATATGACTACAAAAAACAACAAATATAATAATATTCTATCATAATGAAACTAAAATTCCATCACAAACTTACCTTTATTTGTAAAAACAACCCTTTTTAATTTCAACAGATTTTTAGGTTGTGAGTCAGTAAATTCACTCGCGAGCCTTTAATGATATTTATTTATTTTTTATTGTGTTGCAAGCATTGATATATTTAGCTAAATTTTGTCAGAATAAGGGAGTTTAAGAACTAACACATGTTACGCCTGTATAATGGCGCTAATGTCTTATAAAGTGAGTTAATATAATTATTTTTGTTTGGGTCTAATAATATGGCAAGGTACCGTACACTATTATTTTAGGAAAAAATGTATTTACCACCCAAATATGGCCATAGGAAAAAAATAACAAAAAAAATTGTCGCTTTTTTTTGCAACTTTTTCTGTTGCATTGTGTCTGAAGTCGCTTAAACTATCACCCGGCTTCGTTTTCGGTAGCAGTCTTGATATACCCGGTATAATGTCATATAATGCTCCACTCGGTTGCAAATACACTTTTTTGAAAATATTTTGTCGCCTATGTTCATTAGGGATAATGTATAATTCTAATGATGCCAGATTTTTAAAAATTGTTCCATTAGTTTCAGAGCCTATTCAATACAAAGAAACAATCAAATATTTCCTCTTTATTTTAATTTAGATGTAAAGAAAGATGTAAAAGTGTACAAGGTAATCGCCACGTCAAAGAGATGAAACGTTGAGATGATAACATCACGCATAGTGCGAAAAACCCTGAGGTTATGTAGATAAGAATGCTGTGAGTCTTGTTGCTGAGATATAAAGAGAGAATAGAGTTAAATGACTGACCAATTTACAGCGTTTTGTTTTAAGAGATTTAACACGAAATTAAATCTGTTTTGTTTTTTTTATAATGTTATAAATCAAGTATATACGTACACAATCTGACTCCTATTTACCCTAAGCCGTAGTAAATATCGCTAAAGTGAATTTCGGATATCTTATTGTCGTTGCTAACATGATAAGAGATAATATCAGCTCTCTCTTTGCCTTTAACCGCACGAAATTTGCAGTGGATTTCATGAGGTGAACATGGGCCTATCCAAAAAATGTGTTCATCTATAAGGAAGTGTCTATCATCATGTTGACGGCCCATTTTCCTTCTATTTTCACAAATACGTTTGAATTGAATACATTCTATTTAGCAGCAAGTAAACTAAAATATAATCGAAAATCTTGTAATATTCTTCAAAATATCTTGCAGCCGTTTACAGCTCAGAAATAAGTAAGATAATAAACCAAAAGCCCCACCAATTACCAAAGCAGCGCGAAAAAATTCCCGACTAACAAGAAATGACCTTTACGAGGTGACTGACTGACTAAAAGCAGTTTTATTTACCCGTCACATTCAACAAAAGTAGACACTCGAGAGTCGAGTTGCCAACTCCGAAATAAGCTGAAAAACTTTCCGAAACAGAATTTGCAGTTCCCTCCGTCTAAATATTTATTTGCATTGTAATGAAAAAACTTGAGCAGTTCCGCACATGTCCTTAGGCTACAGAGGTTAACACAATTCTATGTTCTGATATAGTTTATGTTTGATTTGCAAAAAATATATTTTAACTTATTTTGATGATGGGTTTTTGCTCAGTATGCAGAATTATTTTTTTAATTTTTTTCTTATTAAAAATAAGCAGTTTTTAAAGTTTTTTTTAAATAAGAACCGCATTGCAATATTATTAATACAAAGTAACTCAATATTCTAGTAATATCGTAGCCTACTGATATTGTATGTTTATATCAACCAGAAAATAATCGATGGCGCAGTCTGAACAAAGCTTAAGTATACAACATTGAAGTACCAAATCTTATACACAACTAACACCCAATTCGAGAGTTTAGAAAAAATATATTTTGAAATCCCTACGACTTTTGAAACTAATAAATTCATTCAAACGGACAGCTTCAAATAAACACAATAACATGGCTACAATTCCTCCCCTCTCCCTTGGGCCGACCCAAGTTGAAATAGAAAGTTCCGTCGGGAACACTGGCTTCCGGTTCCGTTTAGATCTTTTTGGTGCGTGACGTCTTTACAGTGGGAAAATAGAGAAAATGACTTCCAATTTTTTTGTGGATATCAATTCTTGGTGTTGTGGTTTGTATGTAAATGGAATTTTTTAGAGATGCCTATGGTGAGGGGTAGTTTTGTTGTAGGTTAACTTAATGATGATGATACGTAAATAAAATACAATACTAACGGAAAATGATTTTTCTGTTCCTCAAAGAGTTATTATTGGTGTTGCCAATTTATTTATTGGATTGCGTTTTTCATATTGTGCACCACACACTCCATAAACCTTAATGCAACTGACATTGATATATTTCATTGCACACTGAATGTATTCACAAGGATAGTAATGCGGATATGTTATTTAAAAAAAAGCTCTTTTCTATTGCAATGGATGGCGAGACTATCATGCCATTCGCCTGATGATAAGCGATAAGGCCGCTCATGAACAGTAGCAAAACCAAACAAACCTTGAATTACAAAGCAACGCTTGGCATTCCACTGCACTCATCATCTTGAGACATAAGATTTTCAGTGTCAATATGTGTAGTAGTTACTCTGGCTACAATTTACTTTTATCCGACACACAACAGTGCATTTACATAGCTGTTTGGCGGGAGAAAAATACGTGGTATCTTCAACCTAGTTCTAAAATTTCCATATAGGTATAAGATTGTCGATGCTACTGCATTGAGGTTTAACCTATAAAATAGTGCAATCTGGCAGATAATATTAAAATGAAACTTCAACATCATCATCTCAGCCACAAGAAGTCCACTGCTGAACATAGGCATCCTCCAAGGATCTCCACATCGTTAACAAATAAAACTTAGAATAATTAAAACCCAATAATTGATCAGGATAAAGATAAACTACAATAAAAACCACCTCAGTCGCGAATCTCGTTAGTTGATACGGTTTTGTTAATCAACCAAAGGTATTTGCATTTGCAGCGGAGTTTAATTGTCTCTCGGCACTAATACTGTGTTATACATACACAATGTGCCCGCCGTCATTTGCCGGCTTCAACGAAGTCTGAATGGTAACCTAACAAGCTGATGTGATGGACTGTTTATCTTGTAAGCTTAATTTGAATGATAAAAGCAAAGCGATATAATTTGAGAGAAGATTGTTTCATACTCTCGTATACACACAGGTCACCTAATGGTAATGACCACATTATGAAGGTATTGGCGGCTCATTCCCATCACATCGGGAGTGGAGCGGGAAGATTAAAGGATGCAAAAGAGGTATTTGGTATCCGGCAATTTTACTCACTAAACGAAACGAGACAGGAAATAAAAAAAAACCTGAATATTTTAGATAAGTTAAGTCATTTTTTTTATTATTGTATCGTCATCGGTCCTGAATAAGTTTCCAAAATTTAGAATCAATCCGAACTTTTGAAGGGGGTCAAAATCATGTTCAAAGATTCCTTTACATACTAACATACGTCTGAAGCTAATAAAAAGCGTATTAAAATGTCATTTCACCGTAGCTAATAATCCTACTTAAATTGTGTTGATAAAAGAAAACGTTTGTATAACAATGCCAGTTGTTCTATAAATACCCCTATATTAATTGCTCAATACTGAGCAAATACTTCTCGTTGTTTAATCCATGTGACGAATGTATTGTGCCCACGCTCACCCTTTCCGCTCTCTAATACAAATTAATTTACCCCACCCGCAACCTGCTTAGTACTGAGGGCACCAATTTAACCCAAATAGGTACCCCTTTTGGATAATAAAGTGGTACCTTTACACCGCAGGTATTGACTTTCAAGTATTTATAAATAAACAGCAAACATTAATTACAATACAACATGAGGTCGTTAATATTTTGCAACAATGGCAAATGATATTTGCATAAACTACATTTATTGTAAATTGGTGTTTACAGTAAATTTAATTATTAACGTAAACAGTTTATTTTCCTATGTTCAATAATAATTTAATTGCGATTTGCAAATACACTACATTTACCGTTTCGGGGTTTTTTTAACCTTGCCTTACATAGTTTATGTACGTTTCGTCCATAATCATCATCTCTGCTACAGGAAGTCCACAGTTGAACATATGCCTCCCATATTTTGTTCAGGAGATGCCATATTATGAATATGACGTTTCCAAACAATTTCGGCTAGTCCCTAGATTGTACATTCGAATTCCAAAACAACCGCAACCTGTTTGTGCTAGACCCGGTACGACGATCCATGAGCGGCGGTGAACTCTTACCATCAGGCGGGCCACATACTCACCTGCCGGCGAAAGTCCATAAAAACGTCCACTCTTGAAGACAAACACCACATATCACGCAAGCATTAAACTTTCTCTTACTTTATCTTCGTGACTACCCTAGAATTTATACATTCAAGCACTCCTGCCTACTGAGATTCTGAAAAAAGTAGGCAAAAGGTTGCAAATAATACTAGAGATCTAAAGAAACATGGGTTTTTATGCGTGTGATGCTGTTTCTTCTCTATTGTATACATAATAAAACTTTAATATATTGTATAGAAGGTACCAATAACTATTCTTTCCGAGAAACATTTCATGTAAAATAACTTGATGGAGTGTTTTAAACAATACAATCATTCTCAGTTCATTGTTTAGGTTCTCCTTTCATTAATACATCTTAAAATAATTCTACCGGCGATTATTTAAGTCTATCTAAATACTAACAATGGAAAGTTCAACATAGATGACAAAATGTTCAAGTTGTAAATCCCGAAATGTCCAAATGAATAAATCCCTGTCAATTTGTAAACTTTGGGTAGTCTTGTTAGACAACTTCAGTGATATATAGATGTTATATGCATGACTGTGAGTTACAACGTTGTATTTGAATTAAATTTCACTTAAATTAATGAATTAGTGAAGTATTTTAAAAGAAAAGTTACTTTAAATTCAAAATTATGATTGTATTTTTCCGTCTGATTCTATTTTTTTTTTTTTTGCTATGAATGGAGAAATGAGCATGCTCTTCGCCTGATAGTAAGCGATAAAGCCGATCGTAAACAGTAGCTAAATCAAACAACACCTTAAATTACAAAGCAATGTTTGGCATTCTACTGCACAACCTAAGACATAAGATGTTGAGTCTCATTATTTCCAATAGTTACTCTGGCTGCAATTTCCTTCAAATCAAAACACAACAGTGCGTTTACAGTGCTGATTATCGGCAGAATATATTGTGGTGGTGCCTAACAGATGCGATTGTAAAGAAAATCTGAAAAGAGAATTTGCCAATAAGAGGTAACTATCGGAAACATAAAACACTCACATGAGTCATTGTCACCTTTGTTCCACCTTCATATACTAATAATCTACTATTACAAAAAAATAAAGGTTTGATTTTAAACTATTCTTTATGTATCAGTGTTTTAGGCCTAATTCTTGCAATGATTTGAAAGTTTATTCGGAAATTTACACTCAATTCAATTTTATGTTCATCATAATACCGCTGATCTAACACACATAAGAATTACAAAGATTTTCGCAAGAAAAAAAATGCAATTACTAACTGAAAAATCCAAACAAATGCACAGGCAAAATATAGTATCGAATAAAGACTTCGCTAAGCTTTTAAAGGAGTTAAACAGTCGAACTAATAACATTAATCTTTAGTGCTTAGTTAAACGAGTCGGCTTAGCGCGAACTTTATTAGTTCGGGCTATATAAACGTATTTGCCAAGATAAATACATTTTTAAAACGCTATTTTCAGATCTTGTATTGTTTATTTTAATGAACTGGATTAATAAATGTTGGATAACACTTTATTGTGTACTATTTAAGTTGGGAAAATGCACGGAATACGTGATTGATAAATGAATAATTGAGATTGCTAATGACATTTTTTTATTACAATGAAGGGCGAGACGACTATACCATTTGCCTGATAAGCGATATGACCCCTCATGGACAGAAGCAAAACAATGCCATGAATTACAAAGCAATGCTTGGTATTCCACTGTACTCGCCAAACTGAGACTAATAACTCATCTGAATATGTCCAGTAGTTACTCTGGCTAGAATGTCCGTCAAAGCGAAAAACAACATTTAAGCTGCTTTTCAAAAATGCTACTAAAATACTACTTGTTGTATAATATTGTCTGTAGTATTTAAATACGAATAAAATAATACAATCTTTACATTCACTAACATGATTCTTTAGGTCTTTTATTGCTTATTGATGTATATCAAATTAACTTTTATACTCTTTTATGAATATTTTGTTATATGTGTAAGATTTTTTTGACATTTATTTTATTTTTTAAATTGTTTTTTTTGCACTCTATTACTTTAATAACACTTATATTGTAATATCTTTGCGTCAACCAATCGTAGGCATTAAATCGACCTTCATACTATTCATATTGTATAGTGAGTTTCATATAAATACAATATAATATAGGCTGTAGATTTAAATACTATTAAAGATGGAGAGAAATAGAAAGAGGTAAATACTTTTAAAGAGATAGAACGAGACGACACAAACGATATTACGTTACATGAGTACTGCAGGAGTACAATCTCACGGACTCAAAGTCAGGATATTTAAATAATAGAACAACCTCATTTTGTATTGAAATAAATACCGATAGTTAAAGTAATTAATTTTTTCATTTATTTATTTTATATATTTATTAGTATAGCAACAGCCTTACAAACTATTTGTACAGGAGTTCCCATACTAGCCAGAGCTTGTATTTTGGGGTACCAAGATAATGAACATAAAGTATTAGGCGAGAAAAAAAGTGACGTTATGATACTTATAAAATAAGATTTATACAATAAGATATATTTACTTACTTAAAATTCGAAAAACACAACTGTTCTCATACTTACAAGCACAATACAAATATAGAATATAGATATTTCTTCTGAGTCTAAGTATACACACATATAAAACTGTTTGCACACGTACCTATAGAATAGAAGTAATCCTAATGCTAAGCAATGTTCATTAAAAAAGAGTTAAGGCGCACTCTATCAACATAATCATCGCCACCGACTCGCAAACTAAGTCGACGTGTAAAGACCCTTAAAAAGTCAATCTATATTTTGCTGGTATTTAAGAAGCGGGAATTTTATCGCTTTTGAGTTTCATTCGGAGCAATTTGCAGAGTGAAATGTCGACGTTTTAACACGTCAGCTTCGTTACTGCACGAGTAATGCATGCCCTGGTGTAGTGTGACCATAAAATTGGAATATGCAAGACGAGACAGATTATTTTTTTGTTTTTGGCAGTGACGCAGATAGTTAGATGCCGGCTGTGAAACGGCTGTGAAGGCGAGATAAATGTCTATGTAAACTTCAAGTATTTGTTTTCAGTGTGTTTATGAGACGGAAAATTAATAAATATATTTTAGAACTGGAATCAGCACGCAGAAATATGAACCCTAGCGAAGTTACAGAGAACTGATCAAAAGTAATCTAAAAATCAATCTTTTTCTTGCCCTTGTATTAATTTTCCATTGGGATGAAAAGGTTCAAAATAATTAACAGACTATAAAAATCCTGTGAAATATGGCGATTTTTCTCGAAAATTCGGATTTCATTAGTGTGACCAACAAATATTTACCGAAACTGTTCTAAAACTTAAAAGTCTGACTAATATCTAAAAAAATGTTGTCAGCGGTATTTTTAGAAATACTTATTTCTAGTCTTATTTTTTAGTAAATTTAACCCGCCATTAGTTAGTCGTTATAAGCGAAGTCGTTGTATATGAATTCTACTGTATATTAATTTGACCATAGTAAATAAGTGTTGTTTTTTGCGTATAATAAAAAATGCATTGCAGCTTACATTACCAAGACAACGTCGTTACATTTTTCCGCAGTTACTCAGTCGAAGCCGGTGACAATTCAAGAGATCTCAAGTCTCCTTACACATTTTGATTTGTTAACATAACTCGAGTGATAAACGGAAGCTGTGACCCTATTCAATCCGAAGAAAAAGGAAAATGATAGAAAAAATGTTCATTATACGATGTTGGGCAGTGACTTTGAAGCACAATTAATTTTAATGGACATCCGATTCCACGAAATGAAATCTTATTTTTAAACGTCATGTTTCTATATAACCGTCTATTACTTGTCATCGTGCAAAACGCGAAGTTTAAAAAATCTCTCTTTATTATCAGAGTGTAGTAAAAATATTATTATTCTAATTTATTTATTTATTCCTCCGCAAAGACTATCTTCTTAATATATATAATTCACGTGTCACGTTGTTTGTACGCGATGGTCTCCTAAACCACTCAACTGATTATAATGAATTTTTGTAGATATGTGTTATTTGTTCCAACTTAAAGGGTGAAATAATTTTTATCTCGATTAAACTGACGAAAGTATAAAATAAAGGAAAAAGGGTTTTGCCATACAAAATGTTCATGGGTTTGTAACTGTCAAACATTTATTGTTCATACCGTCGATACGGTAAACTCTTCCCTCAAATTAAATAACGTATTTAAATAAAGATTTCGAATCGACAACATATATCCACAATATTCGATTAATGGCGTATTTTAGATTATAAAGATGTAAATTAATGACTAATGAAAAGTGGTTGACATTTAAATTAGTTGTCAAATATTTATGCATCCGTTCAGAAATTTATTTTGTGTAACCTAAAGAGTATATTATGAAGCTACATAAATATAGGACAATAGAATAAATAATATTCACATGTAAGAAGTTTTACTTCTTTTCAAGATAGAATGTCACTTGAAATTGAAAAATCTTTAATAACACAACACATAAAAATAAAAATTGAACTGAACTGAATAAAATAACAATTTTATATAATTATGGAGAATATTGCAGGAATTCTCAAATTAGGCGTTGCCTGTGTCTTGAGAAACCAGTTAAATATAATTGTTACTACATTAATTGTGTGTGTGAGTGTGAGTGTATTTCTATAAAATTTATATTTCATCTCTTTATTACTAACAAAAAGTAATGGCGTAATATTTTTGGTAGTAACAGTGTTATAATACCTCCGTTGCAAAATAATGATTTGAATCTGGAGAGATGGGATAGAATAGAATATAAGGTGGATAAAATGGGACTTAAGAATAGGTACAGGATGGGATTGGCATTGGATAAGCAGTTTAGACAACGGCTGTCATATTGATTATAAATAAAATATGGACTGGAATCTGTATTTGCACCCAGGCGAAGCCGGGCCGGGCCGCTAGTTTTAATTAATTTTCAAATCAAATTTAGGTTAAGGATCACATCGAGAAAAATGTGGGCGTTCTTGGTTATAGACCAGCTAAGTTCAGACAGACCTCGAGTTCGATACATACTATAAAACAAATATTGTTATGGCTCATAAGTATTTATTTTAGGCAAGCGTGGTTGTGAGATCGAAAAGTCTTTTGTAGTTTCTGATAGTCATGGTTTGTATTTTAATGCAGGGTTTCGATAATATAATGCGTAGCTAATAATAAAATGTCCTCTACAAAAACCAAAAGTTCTAAATATATTTATTTATTTACAAATATCGATACACGAACGTCCCAATACCAATTAAACAACAAGTAAAATTCATTACTCAGGGGAAAAAATTCGCAACTTTTTCAATCAATTAATTAAAAGTTCGGGGTGACGAGACGTTGTTTTTAATTTGTTACAAAAGTTATTTCAATTGTTCGTAAATATATTTGTTTTCGATTTTTGTACACGTACATACATTCATCGGCTATTTTATTTTGTTTAAGCTGAGGAATATTAATTATGTTTGCGTATTTAATGTTCATTTGATTGATTACATTTTAGCTGCGTTTTGCCTCTGAGATAATTTACATCTGAATCATATTTGGCAAATATACTGTATTTTTTTTACCTTAAGGGTCACGTTTTTGAAACAGTGTGTGTTTGTTTTTTTAATTATTTCATAAACAGTAGCAAAATTCCACTCCGCCCGCCATCCTGAGACATAAGATGTTAAGTCTCAATATGTCCAGTAGTTACTCTGGCTACAATGTCTTCAATGGTGTTTTTAAATTCCTATATTTTTTATGACATTTTAAATAGCACATATTGTATACTCATTTTTTCATATTTATAATCATCAAATAAGTACGGGAGAAAATCATATACAGTAATAAGAGCGTAACAATTTATTTCAACAAAAAAGAAAGTGTAAGGCCACATTAAAGCGGCCTAATTAAACTACGGCTAACGAATGCCGCGTCTTTGTTTAACCGTTTAAGTGTTTGTTTGCGAACCTTCTAGTATGTTGATTGTTGGGAGCGTTAGAAAGATTTCGTGGGCTATGTTTTGGCGTACTTTTGGTAGAAAGGAACCAATGAGAGGTCATATCTCAGATTGCTGGTTTGTTAAAGGGTTATATGATATTATTACAGGTTTTTTAATATAATATAAAATTTGTGTGTTAACTCTTCACGCTTAAACTGCTGAACCAATTTTATACATAGACTACTTTTTATTTCGACAAAAAAAATTCCCGTAGGATTAGGAATTCAAATATATTCGACACTCTTTCAAACTAAAAGCATAGGATGGGCAGTCTAAATTATGGGAGTAACGTCTAGTTGAAATAATATGATAATTAATTATCACGCAAAATAGTTCCTATGTTTCTAAACTCAACTCAAAAAATAGCGACCGGGCAAAGCCGGACTAGACCACTAGTGAATATATAAAATCAAAATAACTTCTGGAACATGTACCTATGATGAAAAATGTGTGCGATACTTTCAATTGAGCGAATATTGACATCATTCCGCCATTCATTCCGACAGATAACCCAGGAAGCGGTAGCACGCTTCCTGGCCATGGGCATGAAGTCATATCCGATTGACTGAATTTCAGCAGTTACATGATCACTTTCATAGGCATTTACATTCGATAAAAATGCTACCAACTGCATAAATAAATGCTAGTAATCAACTCTAACTTGTATTCTCTCGTCACACTACATTGAAGAAAAAACTAATTATCAATAATTCTTACATCATCATAAGAATGAAAATTCACTGTTTTTATATTATTAAACATATTTTTATTTATTTTATTTATTTATTTATGAAAGGAATAGTTACAGCTGTATTAATAAGTGCTTAAAAATACGCTATTACAATTTGTTAGCCAATTGCAACTATTCACAAATTATGGAGTTACAAAACGGATACATATTTAAAGTTAAAGTTGATGTAAGGTTAAAATAAATTTTGTACATATAAATGCAAAAAGAATACAAGAAAAATAAAACAAATATAAAAATAGAGGTTGGCTGAGACACTCAACGCACACAGATTTACAAAGTTTTATATTATGTTGTAATGTAGTTATATATGAAGTACAAAATACAAAAAAAACAATTTGTAAGAAATAGGTAATAATTAATAAACAATTTATCGCACACGTCAAGATAAATCCTCACTCGGGTCATATATAGAACATCTCACCTTACGCAAAAACATTTGTTTAGATCCTATAAATGGATCAACATTACTAAAATATTTGTTGTATGTATTTGGTAGTCTTGTAAGTATAGATTTTTTTCCATAATTTGTAGTATGTCTCGGTACAAAAAATAGTGGTGTGTGTCTAGTATGGCGTTTAGGTGCCGCGAGATATATAAGTTCGACTAGATCAGGGCAATCCAATTGACCGCAGATCACATCGTACAGGAAACCCATGTCGAGTACCTGTCGACGTTCTTCAAGCGTTAAAAGTCCGTAGGTATGACAGGTGTTTATATATCCTATAGACGGGTTGACTAATTTAAATTTAAAATTAAGATAGCGCACAAATTTCTTTTGGATGCCTTCAATTCGTGTGATATAAGTATTGTAACTAGGGGACCAAATTGGACTAGCATACTCCAACACACTGCGCACATATGCGTAAAATACAATCTTGAAACTTATGGGGTCGGAGAAAGGCCGACATGTTCTTATTAAAAATCCTAAGTTGCGGTAGGCCTTGGCAATGATCGTGTCAATGTGTGTGGTCATCGACATCCTAGCATCAAGGAAAACCCCCAAGTCACGTATTGCATTTTAGTTCTCTCAATTGCAACACCATTAAACTGATAAGGAAATTGAATGGGTTTCTTTTTTCGAGTAAAGCTTATGCACTGACATTTGCCTATGCTGACTGTTATTCTATTTTGAGAGTAATAATTATATAGATTATCAAGATCATTTTGTAACCGCATACAGTCAGTAGACGAGCACACTTTCATATAAATTTTCTTATCGTCTGCGTACAAGATATACTTTGCATTTTTGAAAACATTATGTATGTCAAAGAGATAAGCGTTGTAAACAGAGGGCCCAAGTGGGATCCCTGAGGAACACCAGAAGGGATTGAAATATAGTCAGATCTAAATCCACCTAGGACCACCGCCTGGGAGCGATTCTTTAGGTAGGAAGAAGCCCATCGTAGCAGATCCCCGTGAATACCAAGATATTGAAGCTTACGAAGAAGGATATCATGATCTACACGATCGAAAGCTTTTTCAATATCGGTATATATTACGTCAACCTGGTGTCCGTTCTCCATTTCACAGAGCACGTAGTTAGAAAATAAAGCTAAATTAGAAATAGTGGAGCGACCTCGGAGAAAACCATGCTGCGTTACAGGTATACCCCGGGCAATAACAGGATAAATACGCTCATATATAAACAATTCAAATAATTTACTAATGGAATTTAGAATCGAGATAGGACGATAATTACTAATCAAACATTTGGATCCTTTTTTATGAATTGGAACAATTTGTGCTTGTTTCCAAATGGTCGGAAAAACACATTCTTTAAGAGATCTACGGAACAAAATTGTGATAGGAAAAGATAAGCTATCTGCACAGAGTGAAAGGAATATCGGGGGGACCCCGTCACAGCCCGGTCCTTTGTTTTTATTCAGGGAACGAATTAATTTGGATACAGCCTCTTCTGTTACATTTATGTTACATATGCTATTATTACTTGAGTCATTAATTGCTGGTATCGAGCACCCCGCGGCGCCATCTGGCGATATAAACATACTATTGAAATAATTATTGAATGCGGTACAAATGTCTTGACCATCAGTATAATACGTTTTATTTAAAATGAATTGCTTAGGATAATGTACGCATCCCTCTTGGATTTTACATATTTCCAAAAATATTTTGGGGATTGCTTAAGAAATTTTTCTGAGGTGGCGACATAACGTTCGAAGCAGAGCTTCTGTAACCGGTGCTGTCTCTTTCTTAAGAGAGAGAATTCGTCATAATCCCTGGGATTGCCAAACTTTTTCCATTTTTCTAATAATCATAAACTTGGTACTGACACGATGAGGTAAAATTACACTATCCTTGATAGTTAGTTCTCACGCTTTTGCTCAATATTTCCCTACAATCCATGCAGTAAGGCTTGTGATTTTTAGGCACAAAACCATTTCCTTTTCCCTCTCAGTCTTCAGTCCACTTTTGAACATAGGCCTCCTCCATGGATTGCATAAAGACCTTTTGGAAGCGACCTGCATCCAGCGAATCCTACGACCATAACCAGGTCGTCCGTCCACCTTGTGGGCAATTAACACTTGACTTTCGCTTCAAAACCAATCAGTACATTTCAACGAACTGCATAATTAAATATAATACTATAAATGCAACATTCTATTGGCCTCCACACACGGTCGGGCACTATTTAGTCGCGTATTGATTGCCGCTTCGTTATCCTGAACAAGTGAATGTTGAAGAGTTACACACTGCATCGAATTGTATTGTATTGGTTTTATACCGTAGCTATAGTTATAACATGTAAAATCTGTTGCATTCATCGAGGCTTTAGCAAAACAAATAAAAGGGGACTTGAAGAATCGTATATTTGGAATTTTTATTTCGGAATAGATTTTGTTTTCATTGTATTTTGAGGAGAGTTTTTTAAAAGTGTCTTCTGGTAGCTGATAAAATAATAAGACTCAAAATAGCTGCCATATTTTTCACTTTTTAACTATAATTTTATGTACCTATAATATTGCAAACTATTCATGCAATTATTAATATAATAAAAAATAGACTATAGTGTTGAAGCGGAAATATTTCTTGATAACGTTTATAGTGTCGTCGTCGAAATTTCAAATATTTGAATGAAAACATGAGCTCCACCTGAGTTCAATAGCGTGACATATTTTAATAAAAAATTTAACTATATTTTTTCGTAACATATTATATGTATATGAAAGATATTCTCATGTAGACTCTAATAAGAATATCAATCAAAGCGATTAAATAAAATAACACACCCAACAGTCAAATACATAATCCTGACTCCACGCTAAGATTGAGTCTTGTGTCGTAAGTATCAGCAACTACGAGAGACTTTTCGTTCTCACCAATACACAGACCCGAAACAAATGCCTGTGCTTCACACAAATATTTGTCCCGGAGCGGGGATCGAACCCGCAGCCTCTCGTTTCACAGCCGGCGACTAACCAATTACGCTACGGAAACTATGAAATTGAATCAATCTGAATTGAATTAATCTTTTTTTATTATTGATGATATTTGATACATAAAATAATTAAACTAAGCATTTGACATATTATCAAAAGATATTCCTATGTTCATATCGACGTAATCAGTTGTGGCTTGAAAAATAGGAAATGGGAAAAACGATAAATTTCCAAGAAAAATCCGTAATGTTTTATTTAATTCTATTACGTAATTCTTAATTACGTAAGTAAATTACTTGTAAACTCATTACGAATTGTATAATTGTATGTGGTTAATCTGCTTGTGAGCCTACATGAGCCTAACTCTGCATAATATGTATAATGTGTCCAGAAGTTAAACCTTAACTTTAATGGTTAAACTTTAAACACTGTAGGTGGGTCAAAGATTTCTTAGAGTAATAACACGTTCTCACTTGTATTCGCTAAGGGGTAGGCAGTAGTGATATTGAGGTAAGTTTCACCTTCTATTTGGGTTAATAAGAGTAATAAATTAAGTTAATTAAGAGTAAATAATTAACATGGCATAAGTCTCAGAATTTGGCAAACGTAGCGTGAGACGTCCTCTGACCAGATGGTGAGACGACTTGAACAAGACGGCTGGCAGCGACTGGATGCATAAAGCACCGGACTCTGTCGGGTACCTTGGGAGAGGCCTATGTCCAGCAGTGGACTGCAACGAGCTGATGATGATGATTTTGCATGATTATGATGAATACCGTATAGATTTAAACATACATACATAATCTCACGCCTTTTTCCCATAAGGGGAAGGCAGAGGTGCCTGGACACCGACAATTTGCCTTGTATGACTGACCAATTCCTTATTCCTTGCTGATGTTCAATAGAAAAATCCAATATCACTTTGTCCAACTCGGGATTCGAACCCGAGACCACACCTTTGTAACCGTACACTAGTGAAAATATGCCACCGAGGCAGTTGTAAAAATACTTGCAGTAAAAACCCCAACGGTGCATCGGATCAATTTAATGCTAACCAAACGATATGTACAGGATGAAAGTATCTTGATTGATGTAAATGCAGTGAAATACACTGAGCTTGGGACAGAGATAGATCTCGACTCGCCTTCCTTCCGCCATCAATTTAGGTCGAGATACAACATTACGGAAACCATGATGGACGTACAGCACAATTTGTAGTTTACATTGAATAAGTCACTTACTGAGAATATATATATCGTTATTACAGTTTGTCCATTTAATAAAACGGTTAAGATACATATATCCTTTAGGAAAATGGTTTTTAGAACGAATATATACATACATAGTCCTGACCCTACACTAAGATCGAGTCTTGTGTCGTGGGTATCAGGAACTACTAGAGACTTTTCGGTCCCATAAAGGAAGAGACTTAATTTGAGATTTATTTTCCTTGGCTCTATTGCCAAACCCGTTGCTAAATGACCTTATGTAAACGATGTGGATTAACCTGTCTCAGTCGAACTTTCGGTTATAGAGCAGGCATGTGCCCTGCAGTGGGACCTATATGGGCTGATACAGATAAAGATATAGATTTCTTTGGGTCACAGCGACGCTTCAAAATAATGAGATACACCCCGTTGGTAAGTCTCTTTCAGTTAAATAATTTCCGAGAAAGATTATAACAAATATCCTTGTATCTTCAGAAATCCTATTTTTATTAATTCCATAAAATTCCTAATATGGATTTCCAGTCACACTTTTGCGCACATATTTGTTCTCTCTATGAGACATTCTATTTTTTCTTTGTTTATAAAATTTTAATTATCCTGCCGTATCTAAATAATCACTAGGTCTACAAAGCAAATTCTAATTTAAAGATACCGAAGAACTTCGCTTAAGCGGACGTGGTTTATGCATTGTTTACAATGCACGCTGTTTCAATATGAATGCACTTTTGGCGTCTACAATACAAAAGTAGGTCTTAATATTATGAAGCTTTCTTGATGCCTTAAGTGGGACTGGAATGTGGAGTAATATCGAATAATGATAAAAATATATTCTCTTAATAGATGCTAACTTTCCTTGATATGCTTATACCTCATCTATACAAATATTTTTACATATATAAACACCCGGGACGCTAAAAATGCTTACTAGTTACCTAAACAAATATTAATTATTTTGAGGTAATTTATGCCATGACCTTTGTCTCAGGAAACTATCTTTATAGCCACTACTATAATTAGTTATTTTAATAAAGGGATAATATCAGCAGCACGCGTTTATGGGGCAAGTAATCTTTCTAGCCTTTTACTCTGTTCTTCTCCTTTTACGATGTTTTATACTACACTATGTTTTCATGCATTACAAAAGGATTATAAACTTTGATTTTCGAATAACTGTATAAATGCAAACACCAACGGACCACAATCAGGAGTTTGAGTAAAACTTTGGCGTGCAGCTGTTTTCATAGGCTGAGCAAACCGTGTTGCTTGTATTCTGACTGCAGCGCACGGCAAATATTTACTCCATTCCATAAATGACTACAGTTGTACGTGGTGTAATTTGTGTTTTTGGCAAAGAGGTATTTTGGCCATATTTTTTGTCAGTAACGGTTGGTGAATTAAATGTTTCATGCATATAAAAGGTGTGTAATGAAATAAAATTTCCGTCCGGGTGATGAAAATTCATACAATCTTTTTTAAAATATCAAAGTATAGGAAACATAAATTATAGCGTGTGTTAATAAGTCGTTCTGATTCAAATTATGATGGATACTATTCTCTGAAGTGTCTTCCACTCGCTCTTATACGGAAACTCATGGGCTTATGCGTTCTTTCCATACTTACATACGGCTCTCAGACCTGGTCTTTGATTAAGTTTAAGATTAAAGTGCAAAAATCCGAATTAAGGGCTTGCCAGCATACTATGCAGCATAATATCCTAAGGATAAAATGTTGACGTCTCAATAGAATAAAACAAAGCTCGTGGACGTTGGGCAACAACCAGCTAAATCGAAGTGGGACTTGGCAGGTCACGTCTGTCATATGTCAAACGAGTTGTGAAACACGAAAAGTACCGAATAAACTCCACAAATAGTGAAGAGATGATCTGGAAGATTCCAAAGAATTGGCAAAAGAAAGTAGCAGAGTAGAGTAGAGGTGAAAAAATAAAAAGGAGGCCTTTGGCCTGCAGTGGTCAGTAAGAAATAAACAAAAATAAAATAATCAAGAATCCTCCTATCACGAATTTTAATATATTTCAAAAAACCAACACTACAGTTAATCATGCGAACACCTATGGTGGAAATTCCTTCCGAAATATGTAATAAAGTGAAGGGTAAAATATACTGAATCTAAATGTTATATAATTTTTATGGATTCAAAAAAATATTTTTTCAGCCTACTACATTCTATCCTGTCAATCATTCTGAATTCCCCTAAAATATCGTTTCTAAACTTACATTCTGGATTTTCGTAAATCCCAAAGCGTTTATTGGAACCTTTAACCTTTTCATTACGTAGAAGCTTCACACATCCTTTGTGTGGGTTGAGCACTTCACCCTAAAGTCAAAGTTGTCTCTCAATAACGGGATTACGATATTCGAAGGTATATGTCACCGATTGAAGTGACAATAGTATTTTCTGATCTAACCGAATAATCGATGTACTCACCAAAATTTGAGTGAAAAGAAAAAATATGAATTGGTGTGTTATATTCATTTTTATTTAACCTTTATTGTAAAGCAAAATGAAAGATGCATACAAAACACTTTAAAACTAAAGACATAGTTACAATAGGCGACCTTATCGCTATCTGCGCTACCTTATAGCGATATATTGCTATCTATTCCAGGCAACCAAGTCAATTATAGTACTCAAAATGAAAATTTGTCTCAGATTTTTTTTTATTGCATTGAATGGCGAGACGAGCAAGCCGTTCGCCTGATGGTAAACGATACGACCGCTCATAAACAGTAGTAACATTCCTCGTGCGCTCGCCATCCTGAGACATAAGATGTTAAGTCTCAATATGTCCAAAAGTTACTCTGGCTACAATGTCCTTCAATCCGAAACACAACAGTGCATTTACGCAGTGTTGTTTCGCGGGAGAAACAGACATTGCGGTGGTACCTACCCAGATGGCCTCTCACATATCAGAGACCTACCACCAGTAAAAACCAGTAACTTAAGTATTTGTATTTAAAAATATGAGGCAACGTTGCAACAGAATCAAAAGTTCAAATAAAAACTTACAATCATAGTAAAGATAATCTACCTACTTGTTTCTCCAACTAGAATTGAAATTCAACTGATTATTTTTATAAATTTTTCCTAAAATATTATCATGTAGACAGCATTCTTAAATATAAAAATCAATCGACCAAAAAATCACACGACATTTATTCTAATAATATTTTTATATTTCCCTTTGTAGTCGCAACCCTCCCCCCTTCGTTCCCTTCCCCTCGGCAACGTTTAAAGTTCGACGCTCTAAAACTGTAAATTATATATTTTTTTTGCAAAAAAAGGTCCGATCCATTGTAAAAGTGTTTAAAACAAATTAAAAAGTAGCACCGACTTGGCAAAGTTCAGGTTTTAAAACTAATTGACTGTAGCGAGTTAACAACTGTGGATTTTTTAAAATTTAACGATCAGCTTTTTTACATATTGAAAGTCTTTAGATTATTTTTTTCAGGGTACCGCTTTCGGAGGGTAAAATATTTTGCTCTAATTTTAACTTCTGACATAAAATTAAATTCTACCATAATGTTGAAAAATGTTCTGTAATTAGGTAGGTCGCTCTTTTAATAGTATAATTATTCAATATTTTTTCGAAGTTCATTAAAGTAAGTGCGGGTAACTTTACAAATCTATGTTATGAAGGAATTAAATACTAAGATAATGAATTTGAAAAAAATAAGCTAATAGAAGTGATTGTTTTAAAATAAATATAATGTAAATATCGAACCGTTTAAAAGCGAATCTATACTCACTTAACCTTTTTTATCTTAACAAAAAAAATATATAATAGTTAGAATTAACTCATTTTAAAAAGTGATTAATTGAGTTGGATTTGAAAAGAATTCAAAATTAATAATTTATGACGTTATAACAAAATTTTAGAGTACTTAACGTTTGTCTTAGAGTGAATAAGCTTAGAATTTTAAGTAATTTTCTCTTCTGTTAAATATATCCCATTCAAAATTATTATTATAATTTTAGTGTAAAATACACTTAAATTTGTCACATTACCAAGATTCTAACTATCGATATATCGTATAATGGTAAAACAATAAATATATTTTCAAAGCATTAAAAAGACTTATAGCCTTGCTTTCAAGCTAACGACTTATTAATGAATCAAAAAGTAATTAATTATTTTTAGTGTATGCAATTAATCGTATAGTGCTGTGTTGACCTTAGTAATTAACTCCCTTAACACATGTCGCTGTAAGGAATGTTATAAATAATTGTTATTGCTTATATACACGCTATCTGATGGTAGCATGGAGAAAATTGGACGCCGGTCAAGACACAAAGGTCAGTACGTTGGGATACCTTTTGTAATAAAAACCACTTATGTTGGCACTGAGACATGTATTTAGATTCATACATATATAAACTCACGCCTTTTTCCCAGAAGGGGTAGGCAGAGTTGTCAGGAAAACCACATTTCTCCTTGTATGTTCCGTCCCAAGAAGTTATAGGTGGCGAGCCTATCGCCATCTCGTGCGCAAATTCCTGACTGTGGGCTGATAATGGAAAAATACAATATCATTTTGCCTAGCCCAGGATTCGACCCGAGACCCTCAGCTTTTTAACCGTACCGTAGTACAACTACGCCACTGAGGAAGACAGACATTTTATATGATCAACAAATAATATGAGTCTGGGCATTGTTGGTTAAAAAAATCATGCACGATGCAAGAACGAGATAACGTTCCCATACTTTGATAATGTTGACAAGATTTTTCCAGCTATTTTTTAACTTACCTGAATAAACAAAACCCAGTAAACTATAATCACAAGAATTAAAAGATTAAAGGAAAGGAAACATCAAACAGCGGTACAAATAAAAGAAATAATGTTTAGTCCAATCAATTATAAAGGTACCCTTTTTAAAGTCTTTTGTATCATGTACTGGTATTTTAACTGTATTGGGTAAAGCTCTCTGTCGTTTAGCTACGTATTGTACGGCTTTGTTAGTTGCAGCCCGACTGACTATCGAGAACAAACAAATGTTTAGACTTTATGACGTAATTGTGTAGGCGAAGTTGGATGATTTATCGCTGTATTAATTTTGGCAGTGTGAAACTTGTAAGAGTAAAAAATGTTCGTAAAAATTAATAATGCGGAGTAATAAATATATAATGTTACCAAATAAACATATTTTATATCTTACATCATCAATTTCCAAAGTGAGCCACTTACTTCTCTTACTCTTGCTCGTGGTAGGTCTCTCATATGTGAGAGGGCCTGGTTAGGTACAACCGCGATGTCTATTTTTCCAGCCAAACTGCAGTTCAAAGGCACTGTTGTGTTTCGGTTAGAAGGACATTGTAGCCAGAGTAACTTATGAACATATAGAGACCTAACATCTTATGTCTCAGGATGGCGAGTGCAGTGGAACGCCAAGCATATCTTTGTAATTCATGGTATTGTTTGGTTCTGCTACTATCCAAGACCGGTTGTATCGCTTACCATCAGGTGAATGATATGCCTGTGTCGCAGTCCATTGAAACAATAAAAAGCCACGCGGTTGTCAGTAATTACTCAGCATGTATGGGCAGGCTCACCCGGGGCGGTAGCACAATCGCGCACGAGATCAAGGTGAAGCGGCAGCTTAGCTGTTGCATTTTTTTCGATGTGTTAGATTGTCGAATGCCAAATACCCCTTTCTTCTTCCTATACTTTTTGCTTCCCGCTCCCCTCCCGATCCGATGGGCCGGCACCATATATATGTATGATTTTGCTTCCCGCTTTTCTCCTAATATGAGGGGCTAGCAAAATATCCATGATTCAAACGTTGTTGATGTTCATAGGCAGCAGTGAGTACTCATCTTCATGTAACATGTTTGCTCGTTTGCCGATCTATGCTATACAAAAACAAAAGGAAATAAGTGATTCGTAAAGATGGTACAGAAAATCTGACAAAATGTATGATAAAATAATACTGGATGAATACAAGATCAAACACAAAGGAAATAACGTGGCGAAAGAAATTAGATGCTTGTTCTTTTCTAAAGGTAACTTTATATTATTGTAAGAGAGATCTGTATTCTGTACAAAATTTTCCATGACTATAAGGTGATTATGAATCATAAGGAATGGACCATTTCATAACCGTCAACACATAAATTGACGTTTGGATAGTTAATTAAATCCGACCATGCTAGTGTGGTATTATAACATAGCTTTTTTCGACATATCTAATGAATAAAAATCATTACAATATGTTTATCTACTATCATTACAAATAATATAATTAATTGGTTATTTATCTAACTTCGAAAAATCATATTATAATGTTTGTTTCAAATTACCAAATTCATCAATTTTACATTTCGCTTTATTTTACCCAGGCTAATATTACTCTGCACGTCAAGATAACTCAATCCTAACTACGCGAAAGGGAACATTATTAGAAAGGGACTCCTTCCAACCCTTGTCAATCAGTACGTCGTCTTCTAATCTATCTGGCACTTACAACTTGCACACATGATTTCACTATTCGCTTTTATTAATGATCGTGTTTTAAGTCGTCTAGAGAGAGAGAGTCTACTCAGAGATTTTAGACTTAGATCTTTGTTTGTATGAAATAAGTAGATATGTTATGGGCCAAGTGATTAATGCGGGCAGTATTCATAATGCCTGGGCAGTATGAATATTGCCGAGCCATATCAGGCCAAGTGATTAATTACAATCTAAACTCACCCCTTTATTACATAGCCCGGGCATTATGAATATGGCTACATGATGATCGGGCAGTGTGATTAATAGGTGATTTTTTACGTGGTGGGCTGCCGAATTGTCGCATCTGCGATAGACCCATAAATAAGACAGGTCGCCGTAGGCGACCAGCAAGCCGAAGCTGCGGAGGTGAGCATGGGTGCCTATCTTTTGTTACGCAAGGGCGAAGGGGCTGAACTTCCTGTAGCCCCGGAGACGATGCAGAAGCTAATTTGTATTGACAACAAGTGGTACCAGGGGAGGTGCGAAACTCCCCCTCCCCTTCCACTCCTCCCAACCCACCCCCTCGTGCTGCCCTATTCTAAATTCTACCACTTCGGCTCATTGTTTTGATTTTGATTCGCTTTACATCACTCTGCCCAATAGGCACTTGGCATTATTCATAATGCCCGGGAAATGTGATAAATTGATTGGTTATAATCACATTGCCCGCTCTTAATGAGCATTATTCATATTGCCCGGGCATTATGAATAATGCCCGATTAATCACTTGGCCCATAACAGATACATTGAAAATTAGACACCTAGAGTTATATAGTACATTAAAGGCTTAAATAAAACATATGCTAAAAAATATCTCAGCGAAATTTAGTACCACACATGTGACCGGAACTGTGCTTCGAATCGTTAAAAAACAATACGATCTATAAATAAATAAAATATCTCTCTATTTTTCAGTCGAAAGTAGTTCATCGCTAAGGATAGGCATCATTCAAGTGCAAATATAAATGTCAAATTGAAAATCAATATTGATTAAAAAAATTACTCGTTGGCTCTTGTATGTGAATGGCCGGTTAGGTACTACCGCAATGTCTATTTCTTCAGCCAAACAGCAGTGTAAATGCACTGTTGTTTGAAGAATATTGTAGCCAGAGTAACTACTGGAGACCCTCCTTCTAGCCTCGTGCACCTCAAGATTGAGGGTCGTGATCTTCCTTATGCATGTTTTCATCAACTACTGGACATATTGAAACTTAAAATATGTATCAGGATGGCGAGCGCAGTGGAACGCCAAGCATTGCTTTGTAATCACGGTGTTGTTTGGTTTTACTACTGTCCATGAGCAGACGTATCTTTTACCATCAGGCGAACACTCTTCACGCTATTCATTGTAGTACAAAAAAATCGCACGACGTTCTAAAGACTTTTTAAAATGCGCTTCATAATTTTCATGTCCAGATGTTCGTCAGTAAATTCAGAAGAATGATGACGGCACAATACACTTTCGACTTTTGAACACAGACATCGATTAATCTAGTCTTAAATAACATCGCGAAGGACGTTGCTCTTACAGTCAAACCTCCGAAAATATAAAAATTAACAACTCTTCATGCAAAATCTTAGCATCCATTTTTCGAACAAATTACTCTCGTGTATCACTTTAAGTGATACTTAAAGTATAATTTAAGTCTTACAAAGAATAATATTGGTCCGTGTGGTTTGTTTATCTAGCTTTTACGATCGAAGACATCATCTTAATTACTAAAAGTCCATTGGAGACTGTCCCGTCCTCACACCCGCCACTGCAACTCTTGTAAGCCAGGATCAAAAGTGCCACGCATTAGTCACACCGAGCATTGAAGCTCGGCAAGTTTTTAACCCGCAACCAAATCAATCACAAAGTTCAATAAATAGGAGTTGAAAATAAATTGTTGTCCACTTCACTCCATGATAAAAAGTCAATTGACGTAAAGTCCACTTCTAAATATAGGTCTATATAAGGATATCCTCAGCTATCTGTTAGATCTGTAGCAAATTCCTTAAGTTTTATTAGATTATCCGCTTTCTGGGTTATGTTGTTGGGTGTTATTTATTTATTTATTATTTGGTGAATGGCTGACGCTGCCTATGACAGTACGTGGCCTCCACTCAAGACACCATCGAGTATCAGTTCTCCTCGCTATGTTTCCTGACAACTATCACTTCGCTTAGTACTTACTAATCCACCGGGGAATGTCCATAAATAGCACCCCTTCTTTGTTATTGTAGAAATACGCTCCAAAAAGATCTCATAGGAACCATAAATTTTATGTTTTTTTGGTAGGCGCTAAACGCGTTTGACGGTACATGGCGGCCATTCAAAAGCTTTTCAGTTCTATTGCCTATTAGTCCTCCTCACTATGTGCCCTACCAACTACCACTTAGTTCAACTAGCTAATCCACTGGGGAATGTCCATAAAAAGCTATACGTATTTGTTAGTGTTGAAATACGCTCCAAAACGATCTTATGGGATCTATGTATTTTATTGTTTTTTGGTAGACACCTGACGCTGCCTTTGACGGTAGATAGCGTCCACTAAAAACTTTACAGCACTATCGACTATCAGTCCTCCTCACTATGTGCCCTGCCAACTAGTACTTCACTTAGTTTGACTTGCTAATCCACTGGGGAATGTCCGTAAATAGCTCTACGTCTTTGTTGTATTGAAATACGCTTCAGAATGATCCCATGGGAACTATATATTTTCCGGGATGAAAAGTATATTACTCAAGAATGTTACCAAGCCAACAAACTACCCTTATGCAATAAATAACATCGATCAATTGCCTTTTCCAATTGGACAAGGAAGACGAATAAACCAATATCCTTTTAATAAAAATACTCGTAAATGTATAACCATTATTACATTTATTTCCAAACTGCGCAAAAGTATAAGTTAATCGGCTGCTTGCTCATTCAATTCTGACATGTAGGAACTATAAAGGTACATACATTGCACTTGGCAGTGTACATAAACACCCAACTTCCGATAGGCTTATCGGCTTCTTAAGCACCCAGACCAGAAACAAATGCCTAGTCACACAAGCATTTGTTTCTGTACGGGGATCGAATCCGCGACCCCACTTTATATAGGCGGCGTCTCACTAACTGTGCCACAGAGGTGTTAATACCACTTGGCAATGTATAATTAAGCACTGCACTGTGCTCAACAAAGATATTAGGTGCCAAATCTCATTAGCAACAAAACCAAAGCAAAGTCACGGGTAAAATCTAGTCTACAAAAACTTCGATTTAAGTTTCTACAAACCAGCTCCATTAATACTGCATCATGCCAAGAGTTGAAACTTAATGTTTAGCCATTTACATACAAAATACCACACTAATGCGACACGGTGCACGCGTCATTTTTTATGATTTTAATAAAAAATCCAACATACATACGAATTAGTGTTGACGGAGACATACGGACAAGCAGTTTTAAGAAAGTGGAAATGAAATTATATTTTACTGTTGAATATTTTTGGATTGGTCTCAAGATAATACAAGGCAGCGTATGTAAATTGTAAATCTTAAAGTCCAAGTTTTAGGATTAATAATCAAGCAATCGTGAAGCAATCGTGAAGTGCGTGGTGGCCTGTTGGTAAACGGACTAGACGCGACTGCCAACATGTTCACGGTGGTCGCGGGTTCGAATCCCAGGGCACACCTCTGACTTTTCGGAGTCATGTGTGTATTGATAGTCAATCACCACGCACTAAAAAGGTGAAGGAAAACATCGTGAGGAAATCTGCATACCATAGCGATTTATAAAATTTCTATGGCATGTAAGTCCGCCAACCCGCACTAGGCCAGCGTGGTGGACTATATGGCTTAACCACTCTCAATCGTACTCTCGATTGTAGAGGAGGCCCGTGCCCTGCAGTGGGACGTATATGGGCTGATACAGAATCAAGCAATCCGGACTGTTTGGATTTGCTGATATGAAATCATGTTCCTTTTTATTGAATATTTTTTCTGAAATTTTAGGGTAGTATGGAAGCTCTATTTGTAATATTACACTCTATCTAATCAGCTTAGACATTTGATTGCCTCGGTGGCGTAGTTGTACTACGGTATGATTACAAGAGCTCGGGTCTACAGTACAGTACTACGGTACAGTATCGGGTTCGAATCCCTGGTTATGAGTATCAGTCCACAATAGTAATTATAGGAGAGACCTATGACCAGCGGTGGACGCAGATGATAATGACGATGATAATATTTTTAAAATAAAACTGTTTACCCATGTCATAGTGTATGTAGTTGCTTAAAACTATCTTACAAGCCGTCATACTACAACAGTATTGAATTTGATTAGAATAGAATTCCGGATTGATGGCGACCACGTATAGTTGATAAAACAAGAACTTCCGTGTCCGATATAATCCGATTCTAGTTGCCAAAACAAAATAGTCGTTAACCCAAATTGGAACCTGTATCAATGGAATGGAAAATCGATATTATACCGGCTGTTTGCCTCAGGCAGGAACCTGTCACATTGATATTCATTTTTATAGTTTTAGCGTAACAGCTATCATATCATTTGATAAATCATAAATGTTTTGCGCAGCAGTGAATACCATGTAAGGTTAACGTTAGTAAGAATAAAAATACACGCTTTATAAAAGACCCAACAAAAAAGTAAAAATAATTGATACTGAGTTTAATATTAGAAAATGAAGTGAAATACATTCATTTTATTGTTAAGAAGCAAGGGTGCTTGAGGTTAAGTAATTGTTGTAAGCACCCTACGCTTTTAACAATAAAAAGAAAAGCGTATAATGGATGTATTTCACTCCATTTTCTAATCTTAAACTCATTATCAATTATTTTTACATTTTTAGGTGTTTTTTTTTTATTAAAGCGTGTATTTTTAGTTTGTTTAACTATTATTTAATTTTTTGACTAAAAACTTATATCCACGGCTATCTTATTAAAGAAGATAGTAAATTACCCAAGCATAATTATTTATTAAAAAAACTGAACATTCTAGATAAGGTAATGTCATACACCTTTTAAATTATTGTATTGTCATCGGTCCTCGACAAATCTATAAAGTTTGTATGAAATCTGGCCGTTTAAAGTGGGTCAAAATCGCGCCCAAAGAAGTCGGTTACAAAAATACAAACAAACATGCAAGTGAAACTAATATATCGCGTGTAAAAATAAAGTTTTTGTCATATATCTAAGGACGCAAACAAGCGTACGGCCCGCCTGATAGTGAGCAGATATCGTAGCCTATAGACGTATAATTAGGTCGATAAACTCACAAATCAGATCCGCAATTACAAAATTGTAAGACAATGGTAATTATACTAGTATTTAGAAATATAAATAAAATGTTATATTTGTATATGGAATCAACAGGTAATTTTGTATATAATTGTTATACACGAAGACTATCAAAAACGTACTTCTTTTTTTGTAAATGGAGATTATATACTATGTATGCAATTTTCATAAGAGCTATTTAATTGCCTACGCAACCAAAAGACGATTTTCATGACATTTCATACTAAATCCTTTGCTCGATGTCCTTTACACCTGTGTTTCATAAATACGGCTCGACAGCGAGGTGTGATATTAAGTTTTTCCAGTCTCAAACCTTTCGGTATAAGACAGGAGGCAATTTCGTGTAAACCCTGCCTCTCCTCGCGATTGGAGATGTCTATCGGAATAAAAACGTCATTGTGTAAATTCACGGTGCGCCGTTTGTGATAATTTATTGGGTGTGAAATGAGAAAATTATACAGTCTATTTGTGGACTTGTCTGTATGTTTTCGTGGATTTAAAACACAGAAGTCAAAAGAATAAGAAATTGATTAAATGCGTAGGGATTATAACAGACTATCTTGCTAAATACCTGCTGTTGTAACTCGTGTCAGCCAGGACAAACAAATGACACACAAATAATTGATACCGAATTACTGTTCTTTATTGAAGGACCGTAATAACTCTGCAGAGATTTATTTACATATTATAGTAAAATAAGTGTTGTACTGAATATAAATTTGAACATGATATAGCAGGATTAAACAAACGAAAAATCAATAGATATATATTTATAAATTGAATTATTAATTAAAAATATGCGTCAGTATATTATTACACTGAAAATTAATCCCATAAATCACGTAACTAATAAAAATTCGGCTTAATTAGTTTATAGTTTGGTTAAAACATGCCTACAAGCAATGATCGATCAGCCTCATAAACAAAATTTGCACAAAACTAATGAATCATATTATCCACAAGACAACCCCGAATAATTTTGTTCTAATTTAAATAAATATTAATCGCCAATTTTAATATTCAAAACAATGAATGCAAATAAAACTCGTTAAAATTATATAAATCAATCAGCCCAGTACTTGCGAGATGACAGATGAGTCCCCGACAAAATGTTTTTGAACCTTCGCATTGAAATAAACAAATTATCTTTTAATTCAATTTAACTGCTCAGTGCGAATTCAGTTTACAAAAGTAAAAATAGGATAAGAAGGAAAAATGATAACATATTTCAATATGCAAATTGCAAATAAAATACACAAACCTATAAGTGTTTTTTTTAAATTTTCACATGTTATCGAGAGTGCGATTGAGAATGATGAGGCCATAAAGTCCACCACGCTGGCCTAGTGAGGGTTGGCGGACTTTCCATACCACAGACTTTCTATAAATACTAACTACTGACAAAAAACAAAGAATTGATTAAGATAGAAAAATCTCTCAATTTGTTATTACTAAATTAACTTCAATTACGAAGTAAATTAAGTAATAGCTGCAATAGATTTTAACATTCACAAATCAGAAATTAAAAACGATTCTCAAAGTTACACAGCAAAGTAAGCCTTCCTATTCTCCGATTCGAACGACAAATGCAGCGTTTGCCATTCAGACTTTAAAGTCGATGACTCCGATTCTCAAATAAGAAAAGCACGCGTTTTTTAAATATTTAAAACAAGAAAAACAGTGTAGAAAACACTGGGATTAAATTGAGTGTAGGAAAATATGTATAATTTTTTAACTTAAGTGTTAAGAATTTTCGAAATAAGAGTTCATAAATCCAATTTTCATATATTCAATTTAGGCGGCACTGCAATGTGTTTTCTCTATATATTCAAAAGTAATTTACGCTCCTAAAAGTTTATATGAGTGAACGAGCACAGAGTGAGAGTGCAGGTGTTTGTGATTATAAGAATGTTAATATTCACTTATTTATTGTCCAGCTTTACAAAATGTTCTTAAAGTTAATTATGTTGGAAAATGTTAAAATGTTAAATGAATGCACCCGGTTGACGCGATTGCTCAGTATGCACTAATGTTAATTTTATATCATTGAAGTTATGCGTCACAAGCATGTTATGAGACTTATTGCATAATAAGGTGTTCGGTAGATTAGGCTGAACAAAGGCTGTTAATCGGCTGTAGTGACCACTGACTTTCAGTAGAGTCACTAAATCATTCGTCAGACGCCTGGCTAATAAAAAAAACATCATCATCATTCATTATCATTTCTGTCACAGGAAGTCCATTTTCGAACATAGGTCTCCCCCAAAGATCTCCGCATCGACCTGTTGGAAGCTGTCTGCATCCAGCAGCTTCCTGCAATCTTAGTCAATAAAAACATATCAATAAAAAATAATTTTAAAAGACCATAATATGATAAAGTTTAACAATCACTGACCCAGGTCCTAAACTGTGAACACAGTGGACTGAGTAATGAGAGCTGGAAGTCCCGGAGCATTGAGTGGCGCACTTCAGAGGATTTTACTTCACAGACGGTAAGTCTGAAAGACGTTGATATAGTCGCTGATAATATAATTGATGTTATGATCTCTGTTGGGTGAATATGTCTGTTTGTACATATGATATCTATTATTCTCGATAATTTATTCTTTTGAATATGTCATGCTATAAATCTATTTTTATCAGGAAGAAATACATAAGGGATAAACGCAAAATAAAACTCTTCTTAACTTTTACACATTGTATTAATAGACAATTAGCACGCACTAAAATGGTAACGGAAACATCGTGAGGAAACCTGCATACCATAACGATTTATAAGAATTTCTATGGCATATAAATCCGCCAACCCGCACTAGGCCAGCGTGAAGGACTATATGGCATAACCACTCTCAGTCGTACTCGCGATTGTAGAGGAGGTCCGTGCCCTGCAGTGGGACGTATATGGGCTACTACAGTAATAATAATAATAATAAATGCTTTATTTCTCACCACTAGTTACAAATATACAATAATATTAATGTAAGAGAGCACAGAAAAGTATTTTAATTGTACATTACACTAGACAATTATTCCTGTATACGTGGCTGTAAAAATGGTTTAACATTAGTTGACTCTATCTCCTGAAGTAAGCTAAAGCCTGTATCTCTGGAGATAGTACTCGACCATGTTTTTACCCCCAAAATATTTCACGTGCCACTGTCACCTCTCATCATCCGTTGTTGTAATCATATAATGTAACAAATTGTGTTTTTATATTGTTGTGTATATATATATATATATATATTTTAAATTAATTTTGTGTTTGTGTGTGTGTGTGTGTGTTTGAGTGTGTGTGTGTGTGTGTGTGTGTGTGTGTGTTTAGTTTTTTTTTTTTTTTTTTTTATATTTGTATACATTAAATTAAGATAGATTCTGTTTCCTCATAATCTAGTTGCAGTAACCAACTTTTAAGAGTGTTTGTAAGTTCTCGTTTACTTAATTGCATTATCTTACACTTTTTATTAATTTTATTGTATAGAATTGTACTCATTACATAGTATTGTGTTTTTGCAAAAGAAGTTCTATGTGATGTACCAGGATACGTTTGTCTGTTTGTACGTCTGCCAGTGTTGACTGGTGGAATAGTTTGATGTTTTCTTTTTATGGATTCAAGAATATACAACTGCCGAACACTTAATACTTCACAGTCCAAGTAAAGTTGTCTTGTAGGATATCTAAAAGGTTTCTTGGTCATAACTTTAAGAATAGCCCTTTGGGCTCTTTCTAGCGCTAGTAACCTAGTTTTTGCTGCTCCTCCCCATACTGGAATACAATATCGAATGACAGATTGACATATCGCAACATAAATTTTCCTTAGGAGCTCTAATGAAGCGCATTCCCTTAGGCTTTTAAATATATATACCATACTCCTTAGCCTAGCCATTATTTTGTTAAGCTGAATGTCCCATCGCAGCGATTCATCAATTTCTACTCCCAGATATCTTACAGAGGTCGCAAGTTTTAATCTTTCGCATTGGCAAAAACTTTCTGATTTTAAGCAAGTATGTGCTACTATGCAGAATTTTTAAGGTGGTTTCAAATTCTTTCTAATTGCGAAGGATACAATATTGGTTTTCTTTAGGTTTAGTGTAAGGAGGTTACGATTAAGCCAAGTTATCACCTGCCTGAGACAGTTTTCGGATTGTACTTTTACAATATCCCAGCTTGGTCCGTGTATTACAATGGCGGTATCATCAGCATATGTAAATATTGTTGCATTTGGAATAGTAATTTTACATATCTCATTTATGTAAATTTTAAATAATGTTGGACCCAAAACACTTCCCTGTGGCACACCATACGTAGTTACTTGCTCATCACTTAAATAAGTGCCTATTTGCACTTGTTGTGTCCTCTTAGTCAAGTAATCTTTGAACATGAGCAATGGTACTCCCCTGACACCTATATTCTCAAGTTTGGATAATAAGAGAGGAATAGAAACCGTGTCAAATGCCTTAGCCATATCTAGAAAAATCCCTAGACATTTATTTTTATTATCTAGTTGCTTTGCAACAAACTGTGTTAAATCTAGTACGGCATCCTCCACAGATATACCACTTCTGAACCCATACTGATTACTGGCAATTATATTGTATTTGTTTAAGAAACTGTTGAGTCTGTTGTTCAAGATTTTTTCTAAAATTTTTGATAAGGACGATAAGACTGATATTGGTCTGTAGTTGTTAACGCAACTTCTTTCCCCTCCCTTATGTATCGGATGCACTATCGCTTTTTTTAACGCCTGTGGAAACACTCCTGTTTGTATTGAACGATTGCAGATGTAAGTAATGACTGGGATTAGCACCTTACGACACAGCTTCAGTATAGTAGTCGAAATTCTGTCCCATCCCATTGCACAGTTATTACGAAGTTGGAGTATTATTGATTCCACTTCCGCGTCGTCCGTCTCCAATAGGCTAAATGAGTTTACATGCCGGTTTGATTCTTGTGTTAAGTCTGGTACTTTTTGAGTAGAGTTCAGGAGTATGTTATTTGCTAAATTGCTACCAATATTCGTAAAAAATGAACAGACCCTGTCGATGGCCATTTTCCAACTGTCGCAAGTATTTAAGAGTTCCGTTGGTGGTACACATATCTTTCTGGTGTTAGAAATATTCTTGATAACATTCCATAATTCCTTAGAGTTGCGTCCGGCTTTTAAAATTTCTTTCTTCTCGTAATCTGTTTTTAGTTTGCGCAACAGTGAGTTACAGAAGTTGCGGTAACGTTTGTAGGTCTGGTGAAGAATAATGTTATCAGGAGACTTAGTTGATTTTCTATGTAGATTGTTCCGATTGGCAATACAGCGCAAAAGCCCCGGAGTTATCCAGGGTTTTATATTTCTTTTCCTCCTGGGAACTTTAACACTGTATGTATGCTTATCTATCACAGATGAAACCAGTAATATAAATCTGTTGGTAGCCTCATTTGCATCTTCTATTTCTAAGACTGTTGTGAAATTTATGTCCTCCAACTCTTTCTTGATTGCTTCATGATTTAATCGGGAAACAATTTTTCTTGGATTAAGTTTTGGATGTATATTTCCCACCGACAATATGATTGGCGCATGGTCAGTTATATGAGTATCTAGTACGATAGAGAGATTTGTTAACTTAGATTTTAGCAAAATATGGTCCAGACAGTTATTAAGTCTGGTGGGTAATAAATGGGTAGGTATTAGGCCATGCATTGCATTTAATATAAGATATTCATTGCTACGCTCATCTTGATTATCATTTTTAATGTCTATATTAATGTCTCCAATCAGAGCAATACTACTATACTCATTTAATTTGCCATAGATATTGTTAAGACTATTTAAAAAGTTATCAAAATTCTCTCTATTCCTGTAAGACGGTGATCGATAAATAGTTACAATTGCCAATTTTTTATCTATACAGCAGGTGAGACAATTAGCATCGGAAAAATCTGGTTCACTTATTGTACAATTGAGATTAGCGTTTGTGTAGATAATTATGCCGTCATTCTGATTACATGTATGTTCCGAGCAATAGGAAGAGTAGCCATCCAAGATAGGGATTGATTTTACTTTACTAAGCCAACATTCTGTCAAAATTATTACATCGCATTTAATTTTAAGAGATGATAGAAGTACCGTTAATTCATTAAAATGTTTGTTTATACTCCGTATATTCAAATGCAAAACATTAATTGAATTATTGTGGTTTATCACATGTTTGTGACAATCTTCTGGACGGCATGCAAGTGAGTTAGTGCGTGTAATAGATTCTAGATCCTCGTTTATTTCAACTATATTAGCTATTTGTTTGTATATTATATACTCCAGATACATGTGACAAAATATAAATAATAATAGACGCAGTAATGTTTTCATAAAGTTCTTTAGAATTAACGTTCCAAGCGTGTGTTTTTTTTATGTGTGTTTTATACAACCTATTGTTATGTGTGATATATGTGTATATTTTTGTAATGTGTGTTTTGTAAAATGTATTGTTTTGTGTGATATGTTTATGAATTTGTTTGTGCTGTGACATAGTGTGGGTAATGTAGAGTAATTTAAAGTAAGGACAACCAATTAAACAAGTGATAAAATATTTAACGGAATACAATCTAACCAATGCTAGTTCTGATCTATTTTTGCGTGGTTCAGTATGAAAAAGTGTAATAGTTACTAGTCATATTTTTTGTTGTAGCTCAGTCAAACACTTCTCTGACCTGATGATAACTTGAGTTTCGCCTTCGTTCTTGCGTAGAAAGATATTGCCGTTGGTAGACCAGCAGAATTTGAATCCGTTTTTCTTTGCGAATTCTCGAGATAAATAAAACAGTTTTTTCGTGCTCGCCGGTAGATATTCTGCAACATAGAGAGGCTGGCGCTGTCCGGGTATACCAACAATAGAAGTATTAAGTTTTTCGTCCTTGCTTTTTGCCTTCTTGTTGTATTCACGCACGGCAGATATCATATTTTGTTTCGATTTTATTGATAAAAATTCTACTAAGACCGGTCGTGTGGTGGATTGTTTACCCGGTATGCGGTATATATCTCGCAGTTCTGACGGCACGATGGAAATACCAACAACATTTCCTATGGTAGTCAGAGTGTGTGTAAGGTCCTCAACGTTTTCTCCATCTTTGTGTGTAATATTTCTTATTTCCAAACTGGATGATCGTGACTTATATTGAATATCTAGAATTTTTCTTTCAATATTCTCAATATATGTTCTTTGATTATGACATACTTTTTGCAAATTTTCAACCTCATTTTTCAGGTCATCATATTTTTGACTTATAAAGTTTATTGATTTTTCAATCTCTGTATTGGTCTTCTGGATTTCCGAGTTTTGTAATTTAAGTTCAGCTATGTCGGATACCAGTTTTGACATCACAACCGTCTGCTTGGATATAAGTTCTGATAAATTTAGATCCTGATCCGCTTTCCACGCCGACAGCATATCTTTAATATCGTTTTTAAAAGTTTGTAATCCAGTTTTATCTTCTGGTGATAGATCCGAACGGGGACGCTTATGCCTGTTTGTGGTCCCCAAACCTTGACTGCCTGTTTTAGTGTTTAATTCAGGTTCCGATTGAGTTAAATTGTCAGTAGACTGAGGAGGTGGAGTACGCTGCAATCGAGACATCACACCAAAAAAATGTCTTTACTACAATGTATTAATATTTTCACGCGAATATGAGCTCGTAGATAGTAATGTAGGAGCGATCTGGTCAAATCGGATAAGTCCTCAGTAGTTCCAATAACTCCGCTTAATTCGACAAGTGCGGTGAGCGTGGTCACGGCCCAGCGGTCGCCGCACAAGTTCTTGCGACGCGACGCGACGCAGCGATGACGGGGGCGCCGGTTCAAATCCACTCCAATAACAGCCAACTTTTTCAATGTTTTTCGGTATGTTCCTTATAGAATATAGATATCTCACTCTAAGGCAGCCCACTGGGTGGAGTCAGTCCATAAAAAACACCGTTGAGTAACAAGGAATCACAAATAATTGTCACAACCAATCACAATTTCAATTTAGTGAATTTACAAAAAAACTAAATAACAAAGCGACACACGTCCGATCACAACAGCTGTTCACGGTCGAATAAAAAAAAATAACAGTCACTGTTAGATTCTAAAGTAAATGCCTTAAATGTATTATTATTAATATCGCTTGCATTCTATTTGTTGTTTTTCTTATCGTAAATTGAGTTATCGCACCATAATTTTTATACACGCTTTGTAATCACTGTTACACAGCTGTTAGTCTTATTTCTTAAACAATATCGCAGAACATACTTAGTCCATTGAAATGTTACATGAGCTTTGCATTTTTTAGAGGACGCAATTTTATTTTTGGGATATGTGTGGGCGATCAATAGAAGCTTAACCTCAAGTTTGTGGGGTCACCACCCTTGTCCCCCGGCCGCCATCTTGGAAAAAGGGGTGAAAACACTTTTTTCGCGTTATCTCGGAAGCTATGCGTCTTACGAAAAAAGTTGTAAAAACATAATTTGTCGCTAATTCATATTTCTCCCGTGCAACAACACTGCTTAAATGCACTGTTGTGTTTCGAATTGAAGGACATTGTAGCCAGAGCAACTACTGGACATATTGAGACTTAACATCTTATGTCTCAGGATGGCGAGCGCAGTGGAATGTTGCTACTGTTCATGAGCGGTCGTATCGCTTACCATCAGGCGAACGGCTTGCTCGTCTCGCCAATAAATGCAATAAAAAAAAATTGTTTTGCCTACAAATATGTTTATATAACTTTTTGCCCTAAATTAAAAATTAAAGAAGTTATAAGCAAACAAGTGAGTAAATTTTTATAAAAAAAATATTTTTTTCTCTATAACTTTTTATAAAAAAAACTCACTTTTTTTGCTTTCTTTTTATTTTTATTAACCCATTCTGTCCCACTGATGGGCAAAGGTCTCCTTCAACTCCTTCTACTTATACCTATCAGTTGCTGATGCCATCCAAGTGCTGCTAAATTGGCTGAGATCGTCGCGCCACCTTTTCCGAAGCCTGCCGCGTGGCCTTTCGCCATCCTTAGGCATCCATTGATTGGCAATCTTTGCCCACCTCTTTGGGTGCATCCGAGTGACGTGGCCCGCCCAATCCCAGTTTACTTTAGCCGATTTCTGTGCAACATTCTTGACTCTGGTTATGGAGCGCAAGGTGTTCGTGGGCACTCTGTCCATGCGTGTTACGCCTTGCATGCTGCGCTCCATAGCTCTTTGACAAACCGGGGCCTGGACCTCTGAAGTTCGGTCAAAGACCAGGATTGAGCACCGTATGTGAGAATTGATAAGATACAAGTCGAAGAGTCTACTTTTAAGAGAAATGGAAAGATTTCCCTTAAGAAATTTCTTCTTCACTTTTTTGCTTATAACTACTTTAATTTTTAATTTAGGGCAAAAAGTTATATAAACATATTAGTAGGCAAAACAATTTGCTACAAATTATGTTCTTACAAAATTTTTGTAAGACGCATAGTTTTTTTTTTTTGTTGCTATGAATGGCGAGACGAGCATGCTGTTCGCCTGATGGTAAGCGATGCGACCGCTCATGAACAGAAGCAAAACCAAACAACACCTTGAATTACAAAGCAATGCTTGGCACTCCACTGCGCTCGCCATCCTGAGACACAAGATGTTAAGTCTCAATATGTCCAGTAGTTACTCTGGCTACAATGTCCTTCAATCCGAAACACACCAGTGCATTTAAACTGCTGTTTGACGGGAGAAATAGACATTGCGGTGGTACCCACCCAGGCAGCCTCTCACATATGAGAGACCTACCACCAGTTATAGCATAGTTTCCAAGTTGTATCACTGTATCAGCCCATATACGTCCCACTGCAGGGCACGGGCCTCCTCTACAATCGAGAATACGATTGAGAGTGGTTAGGCCATATAGTCCACCACGCTGGCCTAGTTTCCAAGTTATCGCGAAAAAAGTGTTTTCACCCCTTTTTCCAAGATGGCGGCCGGGGGACAAGGGTGGCGACCCACAAACTTGAGGTTAAGCTTCTATTGACCCCCCAAATATGTCCCAAAAATAAAATTGCGTCCTCTAAGAAATGCAATATTCGGTCCTTAAATTGTAACATTTCAATGGACTAACTTTATTTATTTCTTCTTGAGTCCCATTCTCCCTTCCTTCCATTGCTCGTGTTTTGTATACTGGTAGATGGGAAATATTAATATCTGACTTATATAGTGGATAGTTTGTATATTCTATCAATAGGGTATTTAACTCCATTTTTTTACTGTATATATTTGCTGATAATCACAGTTAATCACATCGCCCTGAGTTAATCACAGCCCTTGTTCCAGGGTTTCCATAGCGCCTTATAAAAAATAAATTGCCTCATACCGTTACAATGTTTTTATTAATACAGCGATAGCCCAGTATGCAACCCACTCAATGGTAATACGATGGTATCCGCGGCCGTGATTTATTCATTAATTCCAACTCTAACCTTCCTACTAAAAGGTAATGGCTTAAAATAACTTATCAAGTACATCATTCTATTTTTTTCGCACACTTCCACGCCCGTTTTCATTTACAAACATGACTATCCTTGAAAAATAAAGGTCGTAGTGTACTGAATATCAAAAAATTTCTACAATATTAAATTTTCTATATACAGGGACTGCTACCGAAAACGAAGCCGGGTAGTAGTTTTAGTGACTACAAACACAATGCAACTAAAAATTTATTAAACATATTTAAAATATTGGGCATGCTGATCGCCTACATGATGTAGAATTAAGCTACGGTCCTTTGTTCCGGGTTAGTGTATTGTATGTACTGAAACATTCAAATTGCATTATTTGAATGTTTCAGTATAAACGATTTCAAGCAATTCTTAGACCTGTAGGAAATTTTAGGTCCGAGGTTATTCATATATTGGATTTAATTTATACAAGTATATTTATCATTTTATTTTTACACAATATTTGACCTGATAAAAATTATGATGGGTCAATCATCAACGTGAAATCTTTTTGCCGCCACATCTCCATAAGTTCATAATATTCAACAAACAATTCTAAGAATCGTAAATACGAATTTCTTTTAAGCTGAAAATATGTATTTGAAAAAACCCAGTATCAAAATACAAACCTAGCGGCAATATTATTTTTTTCATACCACACAGAATTTGCGCACATTTCAAATATATTTGATGTATTCGGATTTCCTAAAAATATGCCAAGCGGGTATACAGCAACAAATATTGAAACTGCTGCGCAATATTTAAATATATTTTATTTTGATAGTATAAAACCGTTCAAAGAATTTTAAAGTAAAAAATATTATTCTGAGAGTTCGGGATTTTGTAAAAACTGTGTCGAGTGTCATCAATATTAGTGTCACAATATTTACTCAATAATATAAGCAGAACATTTAGAATTATTTGTTATATCGATAGTTAAAGATACATATTCCAAAATGGACATAATATAAGGTATATTATGATATTTCAACCAGAAAAAAATCACAAGGTACTGAAAATTATGTTTTAATACTTACATTAATGCGTCCTCTGACGAACGATGGCCAAAATTAGACGGGCACAAAAAACCAAAATTAACCCGAACAGAACCATAGAAAAAGCCTTCTATATTATAATCTATAATATCGTTTACAGCATCATGAACTCCATTCCAAAGGCTTTCCTGTGGTAAAACTGTAAGTTTTCTCATAATAAAGTGATATACTGGTGGTAGGTCTCTCATATATGAGAGGCCTAGGGGGGTAGGTACCACCGCAATGTCTATTTATTCCGCCAATCAGCAGTTTAAATGCACTATTGTATTTCGGATTGAAGGACATTGTATCCAAAGTAACTACTGGGCATATTGAGACTTAACATCTCATGTCTCAGGATGGCAAGCGTATTGGAATGTTAAGAACTTCTTTGTAATTTAAGGTGTTGTTTGGTTTTGCTACTGTTCATGACGATCGTACGCTTACCATCAGGCGAACGGTATGCTCGTCTCGCCATTCAAAGCAATAAAAAAAAATTAGGCAGACCACTCGCAGAAATAATAAAAAATACACTGTTCCACCAGTGTGCCCCAGGCTGTACGACTATGCAATATACATGCAAGCACCAAGGCCGCTGCATTCACGTAAATCTAAAGTCGCAGCGCGGCCGTGACATGATATTCACCAAGCCATCGTCAACTTATTTTTAACTTGTAGTTTTCTTAATTTATAATCGTAGAATTTTTTTTAATCCCACTGGTCTAGAGTACTAAAATAAATATTAAATACACCCAACAGTGAAATATATAGTCATAGTAATAGATAGTAATAGACGGTAAATTCAACTGGTCTCTGCATATTGAATACGTGTGCAATAAATTAAGGCAGCTTTTAGCGAATATGAAAATTCTGAACAGACGTATTCCTTTCAATGCAAAGCTTTTGCTTTACAACTCTTTGGCCGAGTCTCACATACAATATGGTCTCCTTTGCTATGGTCGTACGTATAAAACGTACCTAAGTCGCATTTATCAACTTCAGTTAAAGATCCTTAAAACTATTGTCTCCAGTAATGTCAAACATAAATATCGCAATGATGAAAAAGGACTGTTTAAACATTGCAAAATAATAAATATTTATTCACAAGTAAAATATATCTCGCTTAAACAATATTATTGTGATTCGTCCCTAAGAAACATTATTATGTCCTTCCGCCGTTATTCGAGGCCTTTAAACAATATTTGAGATGGCGTTCTTCCGTTTCCTGCCGAATTCCATAGTAATGGGCGGTAATTCCGTTAGATGGCGCTACGTTTGCAGTGTTTACCAGGTTTTGCGCTCGCCCATATTCTTCATTGGCGTCTTAAGTTTCGTACCGAAATCATCTAACGCTGTTAGCGTTCGAAAGTATTTAATTTTTGTAATTAAATATAAATTTAAAAAGTATTAATTAAAAAATACCTACTTGTCGAATATATTAAAAGTAATTCTCGATTAGAAAATGAGTGACGATAGTAGTTCGGAATATTCTGGTTCGTCTTCATCGACATCGAGCTGCGAGGATGTGCCTGCGGACCCTGCGGCATGCGAGGGAACCACCAAGAAACGAAAACATACACGTGCTTCAAACAAGGCTGTGCATCGCAAGCGGTCACGTAAGGACAAAAAAGGTTTGAAATACCTTTTCGAACAGGTCAGTGAAATCCAAAACTTTTTGGCTAACGTGTACCCACCACCAGGGTGGTATCCGCCTGAAGAAAGTGCTCCTAGTCTAACTCCTGACAATTATCATTGCGATGACGGTTTTAATAAGGAGGTGCCCGCCGAGACGGCTTCGTCCTTTGATTTCAATTTGGCTACCCACGTCAAGGAGCCTACGTTTTCAAATGCTTCGCCAGAACATTTGAAACTATTAAATACCCTACAATATTTTAATTCCGAAAACTGGACAAACGTTCGATATGCTGAAATTCAAAAATTGTACAACGCTCGACCAGGTTTTATCGATTTGGAGATTAACGACGAAATAAAACATTTGGAAAAACACAGTAGTTTAGTGGCAAACGATAAATCGCTAGGTGCAATAACACGTGCTATTATAATGCAAAGTGATGCTATGAAAAAAGGCGTAAACGATTTGTTACAATTTTGTCAAGATAGTGACACCATTAACAAGGATGTATTGTTAACAAAAATCAAAGATATTTTTTCGGGAGATTTTCAGAAAATCTCTCTTGATTGTTTGCAATTGATCTGTGGTCGTAGGGCGGATGTAATTGAACAAAGGAGAGATTACTTTTTAAATCTAGTAAAAGATAAGTTTATGAAAAATAGTTTAAAGAAAGTACCTCCATCTTGTGAATTATTATTTGAAAAAGAAAAATTTTCTGAATTTCTGAAAACTAACGGGGGAGTAAATAAAATATTTTCTTTTAGTAAGACCTCCTTCTCTGCGCAAGAGAAGAGAGTACCTGGGTCTCGGGCTGCGCAACCTGGACTCAGAAGTAGTAGTGGTTATAACCATTATGTTCAAACCGGTCGCTCCATGGCACCGTTTGATACCAATGATTTTAGACACACAGGTCCAAGTTATGACTATATGGCCCACAAAAATAGGGAACAGTTTTTTCGATCTCAATTTAAACCACGATTGCCCACAAATAAAGGCGCACCTGGCCTTTGTCACAACAAGCCTCAACGTTTTCCAGTAGAAAATTCTATAGATCAGGGCAATTTAATCAGCCTTCCACATCTCGTGGCAGTGGCAGAGGAGAAAGGAAAATTTGACTCGGAGCCATTTCGAGGGGGGAGGTTAACGAAGTACGTAAACGTTTGGTCAAGCAAAGGTGCACCAAGTGTTTTATTGCAAATATTGAAAGGTTACAAAATCCCCTTCCAAAAGAAACCGCCCTTAGTTCTGCCTCGTCTAGTCAAAGGTCACTACGTAACTTTTCCTTCTATCCAAATGGACCAAATTATAAACACAATGTTATTGGAGAACACTTTAGAATATGCCCCCGAAACACCGAGTTTTCTTTCAACTCTTTTCTTAACACCCAAAAGCGATGGTTCCATGCGCCCAGTATTCAATTTAAAAAGATTGAATCAATTCGTAAAAATAACGAAGTTTCGACTAATTCCGGTCCATCGCATTCCGGAATTCTTACAACCAAACGATTGGATGGTAAAAATCGACCTGACACAGGCGTACTACCACGTTCCTGTCACATCAACTCATCGGTGTTTCCTCAGGTTGATTTACAGAAATCAACTATTACAAATGACCTGTTTGCCATTTGGGCTTGCCACAGCACCCAAAGTTTTTGCGTCCCTTTCCAATTGGACCGCGGAAATACTACGCGAGCAGGGTATCCGTATAGTAGCATTCCTGGACGATTATTTGATTGCTTGCCAAGACAGGTCAAAATTGCTATCCCAAGTACAAATTGTACTCCAAACGCTGCGCGAGTTGGGATGGAAATTAAATCTGGAGAAATCCATTCTGGTTCCCCAAACATCACTGCAATATCTCGGTTTAGTTTGGGACACATGGCAAAACCGAAAATACCTACCAGTAAAGAAAGTGCAGGGCATTCAAGTAATGATAGCAAATCTATTAAAGTGTCAATCGGCGGCCCTTCAAGAAATTCAGAGCCTTGTTGGAACTTTGAATTTCGCTCGGCTAGTTGTTCCTCAAGGCCGCATCAACTTTCGTTGCCTGTTAATATTTTGCAAGAGTCTGCTTCGCACACCCTTCCAAAAGTTTCCAATACCATTACAGGTAATAGAGGAACTCAGATGGTGGATGGTGAACTGCACCAAACACTCTCGCCTTCACCACCCATTAACAACACACTTCCTTACAACAGATGCAGCCGATACGGGCTGGGGAGCGGAGTTGAATGGGGTCCAACTGAGAGGCCATTGGTTAAAAGAGGAAGAGCATCTTCACTCGAACCACAAAGAGATGCTCACAGTTCTGAAATGCCTATACGAATTCGGTCCGTCTCTGAAACGATCATCGATTCTTCTGCAATGCGACAACAAATCCGTGGTAGCATACTTAAGAAACGAAGGAGGATGTCGATCTCCAGATCTAATGAATCTTACTTACGAGATTTTTCAGATTCTGGACAAATTCGACATTCACCTAGTAGCTCATCACATTCCGGGCAGATACAACATTGTAGCCGATCGATTATCACGGAAGTCGAAGCTTCCAGAATGGCACTTATTGCCAGAGTTGACCCACAGAATATTTATAAAATGGGGTGTCCCGGAAGTAGATCTGTTCGCATCGGCCAGAGCCCATGTAGTGAACAAGTATGTGAGCTTGGATCAAAAAGACCAAGCAGCATGGAGACACAACGCGTTCGCTTGGGATTGGGACTTCGATCTAGCTTGGGTCTTTCCTCCCCCAACGCTGATGCCACGAGTGCTGATGCACCTCAATCGGGCCAAAGGTACTTTTCTGATCGTAGCACCCAAATGGCCGCAAGCCTTTTGGAGGGCGGATCTAAAGAGTCGGGCGATAGCACCACCGTTCACGATTTACAATCTGGAATCCAGATTGATGGACCTATCAACTCTGCTTCCACCGCCGAAAGTCAAAGACTTAACTCTGGAAATTTGGAAATGTGGGGGTGGTCGGAAGCAGTAGAATCATGGTCAGAACAACAAAAAACCCTGTTGCGGTCAGGGTGGAGAAAATCTACCTTGAACACTTATAAACCCGCTTGGGGACGATGGATTAAGTGGTGTGAAAAGTTCAACGTTCAAGTTACGAATCCCTCGGGTTCAGAATTGGCAAAATTTTTGGCTGACCTTCATCTAGTCGAAAAACTATCTTATAGAACCATCCTAGTACATAAATCTGTTGTTTCGACTCTTTGCAGCGCAGGTGAAGTAAAACTGAGTTCACATATTCTAGTTAGGCAAATTCTAAAATCGATAGCTAATTTTAAACCACAAATATATCCGAAACTCATTTGGGATACTAAAATATTGATTGATTATTTAATAAAGACCAAAATTAATGAGCACAATTTATGGGATGTATCACGTCGTTGTGCTGTACTGTTGTTGCTATGTTCACGTAGACGAGTTCATGATTTAACCCTTTTATCTGTGTCAGAGGATTCCTTTATTAACAACCAAAAAGATAATTGTTTGATTTTTTGGCCCAAATATGGCTCCAAAACCGACTCTGAATCTTATGTCCAGTCAGGATGGAAATTGTTTCCAAATTTAGAATGTCAAAATATTGATCCCGTGTTCTGGGTCAGAAAATTAGTAGAAGTTAGTAATGTTAGAAGATCTCAGACAAAGTTAGATAATTTATTTATCACAGCGCGAGGTACAGCTATGGCTGCATCTAGAACCGTAATTGCGGGGTGGGTAAAATCACTATTAAAAGAAGCCGGCGTAGAAGCAACACCTGGAAGCATCAGATCTGCTGTTGCCTCCAGAGAGTGGTTAGATAGGGAACCTATAGATAAAATATTAGCTAGAGCTAATTGGAGGTCTGAAAATACATTTAAAAAATTCTATAGAAAAGAAATTATATCAAATTCAAATAAGTCACAAAATTTTTCTTTGACGAAGCATTTTAAACCGTTACGATAGATATATAATTTTTTATACTCATATTATTTACTGTAAAAGCTGTGTAATCGATATGTTTATTTTTGTATAATATGTATATTAATTGCTTAATTATAATTTCATCATATTATATTTTTTTTACACCTTTGTTGTAAAATATAATAAAAAGTTTAATTTGTGTTACAATTTATTATATAGTTATATTTACTCCTTATCACGTTGGCGTCTTGTTTACCAGGCAAAAACAAACAATGTCTCAAATATTGTTTAAAGGCCTCGAATAACGGCGGAAGGACATAATAGAGGAGTTTTACCTACCATTAAAACTCATATTATGTCCAGAGCCTTATTCGAGGCCTTACAGTAAGTTCTGCCTGGTATTACTGTACTATATATTACATATGCGTATTCATGTATATTTTATGATCAATATATTAATTTGAGACACAATGAAGAATATGGGCGAGCGCAAAACCTGGTAAACACTGCAAACGTAGCGCCATCTAACGGAATTACCGCCCATTACTATGGAATTCGGCAGGAAACGGAAGAACGCCATCTCAAATATTGTTTAAAGGCCTCGAATAAGGCTCTGGACATAATATGAGTTTTAATGGTAGGTAAAACTCCTCTATTAAACACTCTGTATACACACGGGCCGTAGCTAGAAACCGACTTTTTACACTGAGTGCAAACAATGCGTACGGGGAGCGAACAGCTAAATACCTTATACCTCGACTTATTAATGATATGCCTACCGACTTAGTTAATAAAATTACAGCTTCTAATATTAAATATAAATTGAAAACGTTCTTTATTAACAATCAATAACTTTATTTTGTTAAATGTACCTACAGTATCTATTAAATTTGGAATTACCTACCATGTATTTGTGAAGTGCTAATAGATATTATAAAGTACATTTTGCTGTCGAATTGTTGCTGTTGTAAACTCTTGTTAGCTCTAGTGTAAACCTCTCTGGTTTGTTAGCAGCTATATTGTAGATTATGTATTTCTATTTAAAATAATAAATTAAAAAAATATATAAAAAAATTCGACAAATTTATAGATCCAGAAATAGTAGTTGCAGGCACAATTATGTGATAAAAACTGCATAAATGAGCAATGTCTTTGTCATTTTCCTCAGTTGGTAAGTGCCGTCTATCAAAATATTCACGGGTTAGATCACCGTAGCGAAACAATTTTTTGGGTTGCTTACTTTTATTTGTGTCAAGTCGGGATGAGGTGAGACCGAAAATCTTGTAGTTTCTAACTTCTACGACACAAAAGGCCCCTCGCCCACGGCGACTTTTTGTAGCGATGCAGTCGCGATGCTGTCGCGCGTAGTATTGATACAGACGAAGAAGAGGTGGCTAGCTGTGCCCTCGCCCACGTTCCACCACCAGATTCAGTCGCGATGCAAACGCGATAATAATAATAACACCCAATAGTCACATACATATACATAGTCCTGACCCCACACTAAGATTGAGTCTTGTGTCGTGGGTATCAGGAACTACGAGAGACTTCTTGGTCTCACTAACACCCAGATCCGGAAGAAATATTTGTAGGCCGATGGTGCGGGGATCGAACCCGCAGCCTCTCGTTTCACAGGCGGCGTCTAACCAACTGCGCCACGGAGGCTGTCAGGCTGTCAGGCGATGCAAACACGATTCGGTCGCCATGCAGTTACGATACAAAAATACCTTGGATTAGTACATTTGCAAGATGGACTCCGTTGAGGTAACATTAGTCACGTTGTCTTTGGTGCTGCTTTTACGTAAGCAGCCGAAACGTAATGTAATGAAATGAAATGAAATGAAATGAAAATGAAATGAAATGAAAATAATTTATTGAATCCATTAAAATGTTCAACATCATTTAGATTCAGTCATTTTTTTATCTACCACCCGGTTCGGAAAGCTGTTTTCACTAGAGAAGAACGGGCAAGAAACTCTAGTGTTGCTCTTTTCAAAATCAGTTTACAATGTAGTGAATTTTTACAAAATTTACAAGTTGGTTTAAATCAGAGCAGTTTAATAATAATATGTTGCTTTACAATAAATATTTTTGATATGAATATTATTATATTATAATTACTATGGCTGAGTGAAGTCGCCCAGAACGAAGAATCAGTATACTCTTTTTCGCCAAAGCAGTAGTAAGCGTAGGCAACGGAAGCAGCGTCAATATTGCATGCTTTTCCTCCCCCCTCTGTTCTCTCTCCGATGTCGTCCGACGTGGTCGCGCATTTGTGTCAATACAATCGCGATGCAGTAGCGTGTTGCAATGCAACTAACACGCGTTAGAAGCGATGCTGTCGCGCATTTGCTAAACGCGGGACTGCATCGCTGCAAAAAGTCGCCGTGGGCGAGGGGCCAAACGTGTAATTGTTGTGTTGGTGTGGGGTAAGACTACGTGTGTGTATGTTGGATGACGATTCATTACTTAAATACCCGAAGTTAATTAACATTGACATTTTGTGCATTTATATTAGACCAAGGTCCGAGAAGCGATAAGTGCATCGTGGACTGTTGGTAACAGATTGGATGTAAATAACGAAAACTCTGGTTTAAATCCCAAGGTACACCCGTGACTATTCAAAGTTGTGTAATGTCAATTAGCTCTTACATTATCGAATAAAGAAACCATAGTGACAAAAATTGTATTACAGTAGCGATCTGCACTAGATTTTGTATGGTATTTGGACGCGTAAAAATTATGAGAGTCCTTTTTGACGTACAACAGCTAGACCCAAAATAATATTTTTGTGAGTCACACAATCGGAACTCGAACACGTACTCTGTCGTTTTACAGCCAGTTTTTTAAACCAACTGCGCTACTAGGCTAGGGGCTATATGGACTGTGCTGTAATTATTAAATCTTATCTCTCTCCTTTCTCTTATCTTCATCCAAAGGTTTCCATAAGATATTGCCTAGTGCAATAAGGCCGCCCATGGTACTTACTTTAAATATTCACAAGCTACAAGTGTTTTTTTTTTTCTTTTGTTTTATTCTACAATAGTGATATAAATTATAAATCTTAGTAAACCGATGCGACACACCTAGTTTATGAATAGCTTTTATTACACACCGCAAACAATACAGCACAAACATCGCCGTATAATGGCCTGCCAGTGTCCACAACACGCCTCTACTTGATGAAAACAAACTACGGAATTATTACTTTTATGTCACCTCTATATGTACGATGAAAATAAATAACGTCACTGAGTTCTTAAAAAAACAGAGTTGATTGAGATTTTAAAATTCATTTGTTAGATCAAATAAAATATTGCTTGGTGTGCTCAACAGATCGAGATGATATTTCACGTCGGGTCAACGTATGCAGCTTTATAAGGCGCAAGTCCGGCCCCACGTGGAATACTGCTCCCATCTTTGGGCAGGGGCACCCCAGTACCAGCTTCTTCCTTTCGACCGCATTCAACGTCGGGCTGCTCGAATCTTTGACAATCAAGTTCTCTAAGACCGGCTTGATCCTTTGGCTTTGCGTAGAGATGTAGCTTCGCTCTGCATTCTCCATCGCATTTACCACGGGGAGTGTTCTCAAGAATTATTCGGACTTATCCCTGCTGCTGAATTCCGCCACCCTACAACATGACAAACCTCCAAATACCACCCACATTACCTTGGAGGTTGGAAATCTACTACAGTACGTTCTCCCACGTACTACAAATCCGTGGAACCAGTTGCCAGCGGCATCATTCCCGGACAGATACGACCTGGCGACCTTCAAAAAACGAGCGTATTCCCACCTCAAAGGCCGGCAACGCATCTCCATGCCCTATGGTGTTGCAGATGTCCATGGGCAGCGGTGTTCACTTACCATCAGGGGAACCGCATGCTCGTTTGCTCCCTATAATATAAAAAAAACATGGTAATTGGTTTTGTTAAAACAAAAAATATGTAATTATTTTTCTTAACATTGGAACTTGCAATTAATGGGAGCTGGAGGCTAACTGTTCTCAATAGAGAGATTTGGAAGAGCTTAGCAAAATCCACCCGATTTTGTCCAGAAGTGAAATCTTGTAGACTAACATAATAAAATAATAATAATATTGGAAATGGTATACCCAATAAATCACCATTTAATTACCGAGAGTTTGATAAAACCACAAATAGTTAAAAAAGATTATTAACGTACTAGTAAAGTAGTGACTGCCGCGGTGGCGTAGTTGTACTACAGTACAGTTACAAAGCTGAGGTCTCGGGTTCAAATCCCGGGTTGGGCAAAGTGATATTGGAGTTTACTATTCATTGTCAGCCCAGAGTCAGGAATTTGTGCCCGATAAGGCGATAGGCTCGCCACCTATCATATCGAAGGATGGAACATAAAAGGCGAAATATGGGTGTCCTGGCACCTCTGCCTACCCCTTTTGGAAAAAAGGCGCGAGTTTATGTATTATTAAAGTTAATGCTTCTATAAATAAGTCAAAAGTACAACGTGAATACGCAAGCTAAATAAACAATAAATTACATTCAGAGATATACTATTCTGAGATAAAATCACGCCGAGTCTATAGTGTATAAGCCCAAAGCTGTAATTTATAGTAATCCGACACGTCACACTACAGCTTATAGCAGATTTAATTTTAAGCCCATTAACGGTGGAGCTATTATCATAGAATTAACGTAGTGTTTTAATATAATGTTTTTTATCTTCTTTTGAAAGTGAGTGTGTGTCAACTGTGATGAAGAAGAGCGTAAAAAATCTTATATTTTCTGCCTCATGATAGCAATTAAAAATATTACAATAAGAAATCGAAGATTAAATTTCTAATTTAGTTTCTTTCCATTAAAATGCAGTATAAAAGTCGTTACACATCTTCGAAACAATTTTAATCTCCCTTTAACACCTAGATAATAATAGAAATGTAATTTTCTGTCCCACGAAACCGTTGAAAATAAACAAAACAATAGTTTTCAAATGAAATTCAAGCTTTACTCGACACCCTTTCACATAAAATTTGCATAAAGGCTCCTCACACACACAATGTGCACGCAACGCACATACGAAAACATAACAAAAGAAAAATTCTTAACGTTAAAATGGCAACAATGATTCTAGTTCAAGCCTTCAGCAAACAGAATCTACGTCCAGCCGTATTCTAGATGTCGTATTCATAGACAAAGACAAATATACAACTTTCTGTAAGAGTGAAAGAGAACGCGCAACCAGCAGTACACAAGATGTCGCGTAGCTTCGTAGCCGCGTATTGCAAGTGGCTACGGCAGTACTACCGCAGACTCCGTCGTAGCGGCTACGGCGCGTAGCTCGAACATTCAGAATCGTTTAATATAATGAGTTGCAGTGAGTTTGAAATATTTTTCGCATGTCACATTGTTATGTAAAAAGTGGATACATTTTTATCAGGAAACCCAACGTACAATATAGTCGTGAAAGGGAATGCCTCGGGCCTGTTCGGATTGGATGAAGGTATGTTTCTGTGATGCTGATCAAAGTTACTTTTTACTTTGTATACTTTCTTCATTACGTTTTCGCGGGACTGTATAAATTTTACCGAAGTTTTTCTTTTTAATCTACTTATTTATTATGATTTTGTTTTAGATATGTCACTGGGGGGTTACTTATTTTTGAATCTTTAATTGTTATTTCGTTAATCAAAATTATTTTCGGGAAAGTAAGTTATTTCATATATTTTTGTTTTAAATAAAAAAACGTTGAATATTAACTTTATTTATTTTAATTTTAATTAAATATACTATATGGACTATATGGCCTAACCACTCTCAATCGTACTCTCGATTGTAGAGGAGGCCCGTGCCCTGCAGTGGGACGTATATGGGCTAATACAGATTAATTAAATAAATTTGTCTGAAATGTAAACTATCAGACGATAAATTATTTTCAAAAGAAACTTTGTATCATAGACACTATTTAATTTTATATTTTATAGATTATTTCCCTATTTTTATTTTTTATTTACGGGAATAAAAAAAAAGGAATGATGAAATACTATTTTCTTATTAATTTAAATACTTGTATTACAAAAATAATTTAATGTAAGCAGACACCGATACGAGTCTCAACACTATCCTACAGGATTTCACCCCTATGATCCCCAGGGAGAGATTGTCTATCCTGTTAGCCGTCAGGAATATAACTAGAAAAAATCCACTTACATTTTCTCATTTCAATGTTGATGTATGTATGTCTTTGAGACAACTTCACAGGTTAGAAATTTTTGGAATTATTCTCTTGAGAGCCTCAATGATAAAAAGATCTTGTGTCTTCTTAATCTCATGACATGAGAATTTATCTTTTATTTTTGTGAATAAAACTATCCATGTTATTACAAATTTTTCACACTAATTAATGCTAGTTGACTAACAATACAGGACCAAATATTATCTCGGATGCGGTTTTACAATTAAGTTCCATATACATATAATGTACGCGTTTTGTAACGCTATGAAAAGTGTTAGTATTTGGTTCAACTTGAGAGTTAAATTTTGTATATGTATATACAGGGTATATCAAGACTGCTACCGAAAACAAAGCCGGGTGGTAGTTTTAGTGACTTCAGACACATTACAACAGAAAATGTTGAAAAAAAAGCGACGATTTTTTTTTGTAATTTTTTTCCTATGGTCGTATTTGGGTGGTAAATACATTTTTTCCTAAAATAATAGTGTATACTATTTTATTTATAAATACTCTAAGGCATAAAAGAGTTCAAATTAATATTTTAGCAAAAACTATGGATTTACCACCCAAAAATGAAGATATGAGACACAATGCAATAGAAAAAGTTGCAAAAAAAAAGCGACAATTTTTTTTGTTATTTTTTTCCTGTGACCATATTTGGGTGGTAAATGCATTTTTTTCCTAAAATAATAGTGTATACCCTTTTATTTATAAATAATCTAAGGTATAAAAGAGTTTAAATTATTATTTTAGCAAAAACTATGGATTTACCACCCAATAATGACGATATTTAAAAAATCATAAAAAATAACAGTCGCGTTTCTTTGCGAAATTTTTAGTTGCATTGTGTCTGTAGTCACTAAAACTACCACCCGGCTTTGTTTTCGGTAGCAGTCTTGAGATACCCGGTATATGATTTTTCAGCGTATCAGGACTATTCAAGATAAGGCTGCATGTATATTCCAGTATAGCAATTCATTTTGTTTTCGAAACATTAATTTTGAACAAAAGGTCTCAAACTTCACTAAGCCTGCAAAATCTGGATTAAATCTTTAATGATATTGTCGCTTTATAGCTCATAAAAGTCGCAAGAACTCCTGAATACTGGATACTTTCATCAAGAAATTGAAAATGTTTATTATGATTATAATATTATGTCTCTCTCTCTTAAGAGAGAAGGGGAATGAGAATCTGACGTCACTGTACTTAGCATGTATGCCTATATTTTCCTTTTGTAAATAAATATTTATTGCTATTACTAGTGATGGATTGAAGTGAGTTCCACTTCAATACATCACTAGTAAATATTTAAAAGAGTATAGGCCAAGTTAAAAAATTAACAATTTCAGTAATATGTTTGTAAGCTTTTGTAGTTATCTATACGTATCTGTAAACATGTGAAATAAAGTAATATTAACTAAGAGTCATAATGGTGCAATGGTCCTTTCTGAAGAACAACATTGTAAAATTACATTACAAGATGCCAAAATGTTATTTTCTTGTTATGACCCCCGTAATTCAAACAAGTAACAAATACTTTTTAAACGGTTTTATTTAGCTCACCCCGTTTGTTTGGGTCAAATTTAGTAATTGAAATTTAACCCTCTTCCCGTTAACCGATTGATCTGAAATTTGGTATACGCCTTTGATTCTGGTGACAATACAATTATCCATATTCAATATTATTGTCAATCCAAGATGGCCGCCGCTACAAGATGGCGGACAACTTAGTTTTTTTCAATCCCATCAATATGGGTATCAAATGAAAGGGCTTGTCAAGTAAAATTCAGTGCACTATACAAAATCAAAATCAAAGATGGCCACTGCTACAAAATGGCGGAAAATGTATTTTTAAATCCCATCAATATGGGTATCAAAATAAAGGGCTTGGTAAGCATAATACAGTATACTATACAAAATTACAATATGAATCTCCCACCCAAGTCAAGAACTCAACGAATTGAATAGAATGAGAAATAAAAACTAAAAACTTAAAAATAAAAAAGTAAAAAAAATATTTTAAGTTAAACGGTTTTATATTGCGGATAAATGTACTAAAAGCTAAAAAATAATTTTAAACATATGCATTGATTAAACTAAAATAAAATCGTGGGGCACGTCCACTTTAAATGAATTTTAACCACTTTAAATATTGGACGTGCCCCACGATTTTATTTTCCTTTAATCAATGCATATGTTTTAAATTATTTTTACCTTTTAGTAAATTTATCTGCAATATAAAACCGTTTAACTTAAAAAAAATTTTTACTTTATTAATAACATGTATTTTCAAAAGATGCTAGTATCCCGAGAAGATTTAGGCATATAGATGAACTTGATTAAGGGTATTTCAAAGGAGCTTGGACGCTAGGAGGTTATAACTATTTTTTTTTAATTGATAATAAATGATACATAAACAGTAAAACATATATAAAAACTATTGTAAAAATTAAAATTTATTTATTTAAGACTTTATTATACTCAAACTTAACAACAACTTAACTATACAAAAATAATAATTGAAAAAGTACAAAAGGCGGTCTTTACGCTTTACACCAATATGTAATAGACAACCATGGGATGGATTTAAAAGAAGGAGATATTTCATAGTCAAAACCCTATTACGCAACAAAAATATAATTCATCGCCAAGACAAGGGTATTTGGATACTGATTACAGTCCTGTATCTCATGAAAACTATTGATCCAAGTTCATAATTATAGTGCAGCTTACAATGGTCCTCAATGCGATGAGTCTGCAGAAACTACCGTATAATTATATTACACGGGTATGCAATTACCATACGTCGATATGTGCTGTAGCTTTCTATTATTGTCGGCACGCGTTCATATTAGCTCATCTATAGCACTTAATATTGTTAAGAACTATTCTATTGAGACAATTTTTCGAGATTCCGCGTGGATTTATTATTAAGTATGCGTATCCGTGTTAATCAATTCAAACTGACCCATGATGTCAAATGATGTAATGTTCAAGTAAAATTTTCATTTTTTTAAATCTGAACTGAAGTATAGTCCCACAAACTTAACTGACCCGGTGAGAGGGTCGCTGTAATCGAATTTGGTGTTGCCATTAAAAATAGATATTGCAATAAATGGGGTAAAGTAAGATTTTTCAATCCGATCAATAGTGTCGAGAAAATGACCAGTTTCATCTGCATATTACTTTTCCTTCACACGATTTCTAACAAATCGCTCCCCAAAACCCTTAAAATGGTGTATCTGTATTCTCCTCCACAATCGAGAGTACGATTGCGGGGGGTTAGGCCATATCACAGGCCATATAGCCCACCACGCTGGCCTCATGCGGGTTGGTGGACTTACATACCATAGAAATTCTAATAAATCGCTATGGTTTGCAGGTTTCCTCACGATGTTTTTCTTCACCGTTATAGTGCGTTTTTATCAATACAAGCATGGCTCCGAAAAGTCAGAAGTGTGACCTGAGATTCCAACCCGCAACCAGCGTGAACAAGTTGGCTGCCGCGTCTGGTCCATTTACCAACAGGCCACCACGCACGTCACGTAAAATGAGACGAGTAAGATACATTTTAGTTTATGATATGTACTTACATATTATACCGGGTATATCAAGACTGCTACCGAAAACGAAGCCGGATGATAGTTTTAGTGACTACAAACACAATGCAATAAAAAAAATCGCATAGAAACGACACAATTATTTTTTATGATTTTTTAAATATCGTCATTTTTGGGTGGTAAAACCATAGTTTTTGCTAAAATAATAATTTAAACTCTTTTATACCTTAGAATATTTATAAATAAAAGGGTATATACTATGATTTTAGGAAAAAATGTATTTACCACTCAAATAGGGGGGTATAGGAAAAAAAATTACAAAAAAAAAATCGCTTTTTCTGCAACTTTTCTATTGCATTGAGTCTGAAGTCGCTTAAACTACCACCCGGCTTCGTTTTCGGTAGCAGTCTTGATATACCCTGTATTCTACTAGTACGTACATAATTCTGTTTTCGTGGAATTTATTTTGTAAAGCTGACAACACAAACCTTTGGTGGCAGCTACGTGTTAATACAATTTTTCGACGGGTATTATTGATGTCGGAAGACGCTTTTCATCCTACGTAAAATTTAATACCTGAAGTATAACGTTCCTAGCATCACTTTTTAAAGCTTTCGGCAATTTTCACTAGTTTCAAATAATGCAGGAAAAATAAACACATTGAGTAAACAACCAATGGCGGATATGTCAGAGACTGGCAGCCAGATTGACAATTTCAAATGACGTCTTTGTTTCCAGTTTTGGCCACCGGGCCAGATAACTTTGTGGCTCTATAATATATATTTTTTTATTTTAGTTTTTGATGCTGATCATACCGGCCAAAATTTGTACTGCCGAGAATATTTGTTTCGCCGAGTATTTCATTTACGAGTGTCCGTAAAAACAACAACTACTGGTTATAGGTCAAACAGCAGTGTAAATGCACTATTATGTTTCGGTGTGAAGGACATTATAGCCAGAGTAACTACTGGACATATTAAGCCTTATCATATTATGTCTCAGTATGGCAAGCGCAGTGGAATGCGAAGCATTGCTTTGTAATTCAAGGCGTTGTTTGGTTTTGCTGCTGTTCATGAGTGGTCGTATCGCTTACCATCAGGTGAACGGCATGCTCGTGTGGCCATTCATTACAATAAAAAAACAATGTGACGCAATATGACAAAATACATCACAATCAACACAATCTGGTATTGTTATAATGTGACGCCTGCATCCCAGAAATCCGTGCCTTACTTTACCTAAACTTCATCAAATTTAATTAATCATTCTCGTGGTCTAAGCTTGATGGAAAGTTCCATCGCAAAATTATTAAATTAATGATATCTAGTAACTTGTATATACGTAACGCAGCCTTCCCGTAACAGGAAATAATCTCTACAGATGAAATTTAATATCGGATTGGAATATTACATCGGAGAGCAGGTTAACCCCGATTTAGGTACCGTAGAGGAATACTATTAAAATGGAGCGAGTCTAGACTATTTTGCTTTGTGATATCTGATGGATTGAGATGTAGTTGTACTAAACATGTTTTATATAGTAATATTCAATGTTAAAATGAAGTGAAAATATGTATTGAATCCATAAAATGTAATACATTATTTAGATTCAGTCACTTTTTTTCCACTACCACCCGGTTCACAAGGTTGGTTTCGCCTGAGAGGAACTAGCAACAAAAACCAGTGTTGCTCTTTTCTAACCTGTGAAGTTTCTATGGTTTATTTTAGTCCTAATCAGAATATAAAAAATAGAAACTGAACCAGTATGATTATTTTAAATACCAAAAGATTTTTTTCTGTGGCCAAAAAGTACCCGTGAAAACTGCAATGAAGCAGACTGGCGTAACTGTATAAAATATATAAATATAATATAACTTAATATTGGAGCTAAGCCGCTTCCCACAAGTCGATGTGGAGGCTGGTGGGGCAGGTCTATTTTTAGTAGTGAACTATGGCTGAAGAGAGAGAGAACATAAAGAGACAGAGCTTCAAACCACGTAATGCTACAAATAACTTGCCCTTAAACAATTCAAGTGAAATTCCCACATAATCCTCAGAATGAATGACACGAATTAGCAAATTAGGAATGCCAAAGCATTTATCAAATTCCACCCCTGACGCGGAAGGCGATAAATTTTACTGCGACGACCGAATATTCAAATTTCCTTGTCTTCATGACGGCTGGCGGCCATGTTTCAAAAATAATCTGTTAAGTTTTATTTGGCCTAACGTGTCCTTTGTATGATAAAACTTTAGTCATGGTGGCCTGTTAAGACGGACCACGGACGTCGCGGGTTCAAATTCCAGGGCAGGGCCTGTGAACTGTGTTTTCATTCATCGCTATGGAATGTGGTGATTGAATTTCTATGTGTATATACATGACTCCGAAAAGTCAGAAGTGTGCCCTGGGATTTAAACCCGCGACCATCATAAGCATGTATGCCGTGTCTGGTTCGTTACCGACAGGCCACCACACACTTACAACAAGCGTTGGTTATATGAAAGAAAGAAAGAAGAAAGAAAGAAAGAAGAATTTATTGTTGGACAGTGACACAGAAATACAAATAAAATAGATAACACAAGTGAGACACAAACACTAAAAATAATTATCACTGCGCCAACAATGGACCTCGCATTCAGCTAAATGCTTCGGTAATGCATAAGCAGAACCGCAGCGCTGATTTTCAATGCGAGGACCAAGTGACGTTCGGATACTCAGTCATTAATCTGACTTGAATTAAAACGTTAAAAAATAATAATAATAATGTAATAATAATAATAACAATTGGGAAAAGCGACAAAATAACCAAATTAAAGAACACTAAAAACTTAAACAAGACACAAATATAAAATTAAATAGTACTCAATTTCAGGCATGTATGTATGTGTGTATTATAAATGTACCCATGTAAATGTATATGCGTAGTTAGATATTATTTTCTATGCATGTAAGTAGCGCGAATTTATCCGATATTCAATAAAATAAATAAATAAAATAAATAAATAATTCCAACACTTTGTGGGTATGTAGTGAGCCTCGCTCGCACAGGCGCAACAAACATTGATAAACATCGTACTCGTGGCAATGAAACAAATAAAGCAGTAAAAAATAAATAGTTTTTTGTTGGTTACACGTCAATAATGTGTAAATGAAGTGAGTTTTAAAATACCACGAGACACAGGGAATCGTTAAAATTACATAAAAAGTAACATAAATTAATAATATTTTAAATAAATTTAAAATTAGTTGATGCCACCATCGACGGATAACAGAACATCATACCACAAATACTGTACGTGATATAAATTGAAGGTAAATGTATGCTAATAATAATAATTTAACCATACATATGTTGTTTGTTTCCATTATGTTAATTCCGGTGTAGGTCCTTTAAAATCTCGTCTAACTTTAGCGTTCAACGCCATTCGAGTAAGTGCCAATGTCTATCTTGACACACAAGGTTTGCAGAAATGGTCATGTAGACAGACTGGTCTCTAGAGGATATTAAGGCTGTGGCCATAACTTCTTGCTGGCAGAGTAGCGTTACCTCTTAGGATACTTACGTAACACTTCACAGAAAATAAACCCCTGTTTTAATGAGCAATTAAGAGCAAAAACACATAAAGCTACTTTGTAAGTAAAACCATTTTGTTGAGCCAAGCCTTGGTTATTTTCTACTTTAAAGCTTGTGTTATTTCTTAAGTATATGACGAAAAAGCATTAGCGTTTATATCAAAAGATAGAAGCTGAAAGTAGTAGTTGTCACATTATATGACAGAAGGATGGATCTGGTTGGTCATGAAAGCATTTCTTATAACATATAGGACATTATGAAACAGGTTATTTTTTTTATTTTTTTTTATTTTTTATAAAAACATATATTTTATTTATTCAACATTACAATATACATAAAACATTCTTAAACAATAAAACTAAAACCAAATATACATATTTTTATAGAAGTTATAAACAAAAATATCTAATCAAATAGACCACCTGTCATCGTCCCTGGGGCAAAAGAGCCCAGAATACTGCAGCCATTTCCTCTTTGGATGGCGATAGCTATCCTTTGCGTAAGAAACCACCCAGGGTGATAGTCCCCACCCAGATCTCTAAGACGACGGCCAATGTCCTTAACAAATACTTTGGCTTCTGTTACATATACAGGTTATAATATTATATTTTATTCTGTTAGTGAGGTTACTTGAAGTCAAACCATCTTCATCTCGTGTTTATAGGAAATGATATTAAGCTATTCAAGCTTTAATTATTTACGGCACAGCTCTTTATCTTCTACCAGTAATAGTGATTAATATTACAATTAAATACTAATAAGAAATTCATTTAAATAATATGTACTACATTTAAATAATACGTGGTTTGCACCACATCATAGCATAAGCTGAGTGGACACCTACCAGTCACAGCCGCGACCAGTCTTTTTTTTTGTATTTTTATTCTGTGTTTTATATTAACAATGCCTGTGTATGTTGCGACTGTGACAAATAAATCGTATTTCTTTCTTTTTTTTCTTTACTATAAAAATATTTGGTATATAGAGATTAAAAACTACTCGTATGTGAATTGACTTGCCATAAGAACTATTTAATTGCCTACATGATCAATAGACAAATTTCATTTCAATTTCAATACTAGCCGTTAGAGAATATACCGCCAATTTTACTACCATAATTTATATATCAAGCTTGATTCTCTATTATTTAGTGCTGTCGTTTTGATGGTGTACAGTAAAGTACTAAATACTCTCTTTAACTCACTCAACGACTGAATTGCAACAGCAAAGACATCAATTCACGTTATTTTTATGAGATAGTAGCACTGGTAAAAGCGACCCATTAACAATGTAGCTTTTATAAACTAAGTCTCTATCATTTCAAGTCACTCAATATGGAAACAAAAATATAAACTCTTTTACCACTCTTTGTAATGTGATTAGAAATAGCACGGGTGACGGTCCGAATAATCTATGTTATACATTTTGATTAAAATCAGTACATATTAGAAGCATAAACCTAAATAAAACACGTACAACAAATAATTATAACTAACCAAATTTAATTATAATTAATTTATATAAACGCTACGTAATTGCTTGGACATTTATTGATGATAAGTTGTTAAAATAAATGAAAAAAAAACGTCTGTCCACTTACTAAGGTCGTTGACTCACAAATTTCAAGGGTAGTACAATGAGGTGTTTTAAATTGATAGTTATTTTACAAGTGTACATTATTATGTATGCAAATTGCTTCATTCTAGTTTATCTATAGTCAAAGAATATATGGACTGTATACCATAAAACCTCATTACCACTGCGCTCGCCATCCTGAGACACAAGATATTAAGTCTGAATATGTCCAGTAGTCACTCTGGCTAGAAATGTCCTTCAACCCGAAACACAACAGTGCATTTAAACTGCTGTTTGGTGGGAGAAATAGACATTGTGGTGGTACCCACCCAGGCGGCTTCTCACATATTAGAGACCTACAAACGGTATTTTTTTTGTATGAGTCCCTATATGTCCCACTGCAGGGCACGGGCCTCCTCAACTATCGATCATACGATTGAGAGTGGTTAGACCATATAGCTCGAGTTTAAATTCGAAACAAACTACTAAATAACAAAGGTTTGAAGGACATTGTAGCCAGAATAACTAATGGACATAATGAGACTTAACATCTTATCTCTCATGGATGGCGAGCGCATTGGAATACCAAGCATTGATTTGTAATCCATGGTGTTGTTTGGTTTTGCTACTGTCCATGAGCGGTCATATCGCTTACTATCTGGCGAATGGCATACTTGTATCGCCAATCATAGCAAAAAACAATCATACACTAACTAGGGTTGGTTACTGATATCTAAGAAAGGTACAATTTAATTATTAACAAGACAGTTGTGAATACTAAATATTTACATGACTATATTAGAATTATGTAAACCCAAAAAATACTACTCAACAAGACTGATGCTTGATGCAACATAACACTAAAGTCATCAGTATAATAAATAATAAAGAAATAACACAACTCCAAAACTTTATTTACGTTAAACCAATTCCCGCCAGAAGTTACCAATTGCCTGAAAACTGTGTACTTTGCACTGAAACGTGCAACAGTAAGCATTATTTACCTATTTGCGAGTCCGTCCAGCTATTAAGTTACAGCAATGCATTGGATTAAATCGTCGTCCATTAGGCCATCGGATCCGATACTAAATATGATTATTAAATCTATTGGAGTGCTAGTTGACCGTTTTATTCCCGATAGCTATGATCGAATGGAAAATTGTTATTAGATTTTTTTAATACTATTTATTGTTTTATATAAATAACTAGCGACCCGGCCCAGCTTCGCCCGGGTACAAATAGATTTCTGTACAATAGTATGTACGTATTATACATATAAACCTTCCTCTTAAATTACTCTATCTATTAAAAAAACCGCATCAAAATCCGTTGCGTAATTTTAAAGATTTAAGCATACAAAGGGACATAGGGACAGAGAAAGCGACTTTGTTTTATACTATGTAGCGATTTTCTTCATTGGTATTGACGAAAACCTTGAGTTTAGGTGATAAAGCAAAATAAGGAAAGGAAAAAAAAGGATGCAAAATAACTAACTTCACGTATGTTTTGAGGATTCTTTATGTAACGCTCACGTGTGTTTTGAGTTTACAGAACTGTAAATAATTAAAATTCAACCCGAGACCAAAAATAAACAAAAACATCATTAAGTTACAAGTATTAAGACATTGTGTCCCAAAAATGACATTTGCTTCTAATATAAATATACAAAATACCTGGCCCGGCTTCACCCAGTGCCAATATTTTTTGTGTCCAGTCCAGATGATAGACATATAATTTCGCGTATATTATTAACGGTTTTATATTTAAACTCACCGCGACTGACTCCCTTTATACCGTTTTTTTCTGAAATAAAAGTAACTTATGTTATAATCTCGGGTATAATCTACCTTCATACCAAATGTCATCGAAATAAGTCCAGCCGTTTGAGCGTGAAGAAGTAACAAACACAAAAAATCAACTCTATAATATTAGTAGGATAGAAAGATAATGGAGCCTATGAACCATTTCTTGTTATTATAAACTTTTTTGTTTAATGGGTATAAAGTTGTTATGCAACAAGTATTACTCTCGAACTATATTCAACTTGGAGACCAGTTATATCAAAGGAAATAGCAAGATTACATCCAATATAACTTTAGTTTCCCGAAGTCGTCAATCACTAATGCATTCCTTTCGATTGCAAAAGCGCTGAGCGTCAAAGACATAAATCTTTCGATATAAAGTTGACAACTCAAGATAGACTACTATTTACAAGATTAAAAACGTCTATTTGAATATAAAAATCTGTACGAAGTTGTATTTATTCATTTCCGAAATTTTACTCAGCTGGTTTTAGAATGGCTGTCTTCGTAAATTAATTATCAATAATTTATTTAATAATAGGGCTTTCTGAAAATGTTCACAGTAACCTTGGTCAGAATTCGGTAGGTTATAGTTTAGTATTCCCGTTCTCACCCAATTTACTTTATTCAATATTTTTTGTACTCGTAATAATACAGTAATATCATTTTTTTGCATTTATAATATACAGTAAAACAAACAAGTATCACTGATTCAAGTCATAAATAAAGGGAAAGTTACCACAAATGAAGATTGAAAAATGTTTTATATTTTCCCAGACCCAAATCCTTCTGTGAGTCGGGCAATTGAGTTCAAAAACGTCTGTAGAAAACCACAATTCCTACAAAGGCCGTGTGACTTGGGGCTTAAATAAAATTAATGATTTGAAATATGAAACAGACATCTGTTATTTATTCTGGAACGGTATTAAAATAATGGAACTAATTATTCTTGTGGTTTGACGGTGGTTTCAAACGAATACATTTTGCACCGTGGCTTTGTAGATATCGATTATGGGTACAATGTAAAAAATATTTTAAAAATGTTCATAGATTTTTTTTATAATTCTGAATCATAGATACATTAGTTTTATGCCTACATTCCTTTAAATGTAGTCAGTATTCAAGAACAAAAGTGATTTCCCGTGAGAATATTATTTTCTTGTTCGTCGATTTTGTGTTATAAAATAAACATATAAAAACCCTATCGTGTTGATCCAACCTAAATCTTCACTTGACCGAGATAAGCTAAGCAAAGGGTTAATAATAACAGCATAAGATGTCTCATAAATAGACTGCCCCTGTGGCATAGTTGTACTACGGAACGATTACAAAGCTGAAGGTCTCTGGTTCAAATCCCGGGTCGGGTAAAGAGATATTGGATTTTTCTATTCATTATCAGCCTGGAGTCAGGAATTTATACCGGACATGGCGATAGGCTCGCCGCCGCCCCCATCGTGGGACGGCACATACAAAGCGAAATGTGGGTGACCTGGAAGCATCTCTGCCTATCCCTTCTGGGAAAAAGACGTGAGTTCATGTATTTTTCATTAATAAAAATAGCTCATATTGAAGAAGCAGTATGATGCGTCTAGTACTTGTGCACCTAGTTGCATATATTTTTTGTGATTTGAACAGGACGGATTACGAATAGTACAATAAAAATACCTGCACCGAATCAGAGCTAGCAAAAACTCTTTCCAAAGAGTAATTAACAAACATTTGTACAACCGAGAAACCTCGTTTGTGGCAAAAACTTATCAACGGTCCCAAATATTCCTTTACGAACCATTTAATTACAACCAGCAGTCGAGAATCGAGATTATTGGACATTCCGTTTCATTGAGGTATTAAATCCAAAAGGCAGTCCGATTTAACGGAAAAGCAATAAAACCGTATAATTCTAAGTTATACTAAAATTAATTAAACAAGACTTCGTAACAAATTCATTATTAAAATTACAATGGAAATATTTTGATTCATTGCTGTCAATCAGAGGATTATAATATAACCGAATCAAAATTTTGACTATTGATAAAGTAAGAAAATAAGAAGTAGTACAAAAATGTTTAATATGTATTTATCTGTATCAGATCATGTACGTCCCTTTGTAGGGCACGGGCCTGATCTACAATTGAGAGAACGATTGAGAGAATTTAAGCCATATAGGCCAGCACGCTGGCATATGGAGGTGGGCAGACTTTACACACCGTAGACATTTATGACAGCCTCCTTGGCGCAGTTGGTTAGACGCCGCCTGTGAAACGAGAGGCTGCGGGTTCGATCCCCGCACCGAGATAAATGTTTGTGCGGCCCACAAATATTTCTTCCGGGTCTGGGTGTTTGTGAGACCAAAAAGTCTCTCGTAGTTCCTGATACCCACGACACAAGACTCGATCTTAGTGTGGGGTCAGGACAATGTATGTGATTATTGGGTGTATTTATTTATTTATTTTACAAATCGGTATGATACACGGACTTTTCCATCATGTTTTCCTTCACCGTTGTATTTAGTGTATAAGTACCTGATAATTTGTTATAACGAGTGTTATACATTTGATGAATCCTATTTCCAATATTGGATGGCGGTAAGCTCATTACGATTATGATTATAAGGTAAATACACATATAATGTAACAAGTAACTAGGTCAATAGAATCAAGCCAAAATTAATTTGAAACACTAGTGGTAGGTCTCTCATATGTGAGAGACCATCTGGGTAGGTACCACGGCAATGTCTATTTCTCCTGTGAAACAACACTGCTTAAATGCACTGTTGTGTTTCGGATTGAAGGACATTGTAGCCAGAGCAACTACTGGACATATTAAGACTTAACATCTTATGTCTCAGGATGGCGAGCGCAGTGGAATGTTGCTACTGTTTATGAGCGGTCGTATCGCTTACCATCAGGCGAACGGCATGCTCGTCTCACCATTCACTGCAATAAAATATATATATATATACATATATATATACTGGGTATCTCAAGACTGCTACCGAAAACGAAGCTGGGTTGTAGTTTTAGTGGCTACAAACACAATGCAATTAAAAATTTCGCATAGAAACGCGACAATTTTTTTTTATGATTTTATAAATATCGTCGTTTTTGGGTGGTAAATCCATAGTTTTTGCTAAAATAATAATTTAAACTCTTTTATACCTTAGAGTATTTATAAATAAAAGGGCATACACTATTATTTTAGGAACTTTAAGCGTCCACTCCATATTTAAAAATGAGTAAAATTCTAAAAAGTATACATTTTTATTTTCATGAACATTTCGAAATTCGAATTCAATAAACTTTTTTGTGGCCAGCATTCCAAAAGAAAAGTTTTTACTGTGACAATACTTATGACCTGACTGTGTATAGTGTCAGTAAAAACAGAAAAATACTCACAATTAATTTTGGAAAGACTTGGTTAGTCAAGTCTTAGTAATTAGTTACTAAATTTCCTTACGCTATGCCGTAGGAGGTTTATCACCATCTTCGTTTTATTTGAAATTATAACACAATATGACGATAGGCTCGCCTCCTACATAGTAGGACGGATCATACAAGGCGAAATGTGGGTATCCTGTTATTGGGTATACTGTGCCTACCCCTTGTGGGAAAAAGGCGTGAGATTATGTCATTATGTACAACACAATTGTCTGAAAAGTCCTAACATAAATTACAGTTTAAATCATTACCCAGGACATGATGGCTTAACACAATAAATTTAGACGAGGCTTAACTAACGTCACCAGATTTAAGTAATGGAAAGGGCTTGGAAAGAGTTAATACCCCGTGTATGAATATTCAACGAGTTCTTTGTTTTGTTGTGACAAGTTGTGATTGTTTTAACAAGCGCCACGCTATTTCAAGCGTCGATGGAATCACAATGAATTTGGAATTTGGTGTATTGATTTTTGTTGTTGTTGAGGTTTACGACAGATTTCAGACGCGCATTTTCTCTTTTCTATAATACTCGATCTTTTAAATGGGGCGATAAGAAACAATTTTATTAAAGTGGTCGGTATTATTGAAATCTATTCGATACATTTCTGGCCAGGTCTATTCTTGCCACAAATCAGTAGAATCTTTACTCAGCTAGTATTGAAAATGATAGCTATTACTAATATAATTCTTTGCTCAATTTCTACTTCTATAGTCTTCCTGCGATAGACTCGCCCCTATCACATCGTGGGACGGAAAATACAAGGCGAAACGTTGGTGATCTGGTTATATCTCTGCCTACCTACACTATGATAAAAGGCGTGAGCTTATGTTTATATGTATTTCTATATTCGCTTAAATCGCCACAGAAAGCGATAAGCTATCGTTAAGCATAGTGATTGTCGAATTATTCTTGCAGTCAATTTCATAATTAAATATATCCTACGTATAACTATAAAACCCACGTCGATATTACTGTTTTCCATCTCCATTAATCCCTCAATAAAATCTTCCATCTCTTTCTATCTGTGAAACTGATAGCCGCGTATCTGTGAGTGACACACAGTATCAGCCGCGTAGATCTCTTTCACAGTTCCCTGATGAATATTGGAGGGCGAAAAATCGGAATTTGTTGTAAAGTTTTTCTCGGTGTTATGTGCCAATATTTGGTGATTTCAATTTGATGAAAAAGTTGTGATATTTTAATAGGTTTTTGTATGCTTTTGGTGAAGGTAGATAGTATTATGAGCGAACTAATATTTTGCTTATTAACGGTAATTCTTAAAAGTCCATTTAATATTCAATACAAAGTATACGACTGCTACCGAAAGCGAAGCCTTGAGGTAGTTTTAGTGATTACAAAAACAATGCACCAGAATATTTCGCAAAGACACGATAATATCATCGTGTTAAGTAGCAAATTCAAAGTTTGGCTACGTCTTTAAAAATAAAAGGGTGTAAACTATTATTTTAGAAAAAAATATATGTATTTACCACCCAAATAAGACGAAAGAAAAAAATGACAAAAATAATTCACAAAAACTACCTCCCAGCTTCATTTCGGTCGCAGTCTTGATATACCCAGTATACATTTAATATTTTATAATTGTTCATTATGATCATCTAAATATATGCAATTCTGGTGAGCCGTTTTTAGCAAATTACATATGTTGTGACCGCAATGAGTACTAGAAAAAATATTACATTGTTCTCCTATTTTTAAAAAACGAGTCTTCATCGGATGTAGTGTCGCATGTAATCCTGGATTCCATTTGCAAGTTTCATGCAAAAACCATCACTTCATTCAAATAAGTAAATTAAAAAACCACGTTCAGCACGAGCTAATCCAATACCATTAAACCCCAGTAAATAAAAAAAAACATAAGTCCAGATTACCAGCTAAATCGAATCTTGATCTTAACGCGTGGAGTCGACTGCTAAATTGCTAAATAACTGATCAAAGCGGAGTTTTCGCAAATAAATTGTTTGGAAAACTGGGCAAATGAATGGTTAACCGCGCGGAAGACGTGACGTTTTTCTTTCGACGCAGCCAGCCAAGGTTATCAGGACTATATGTTTAAAGAATTTTCTGTGATACAGCCCGTATGGTTGAAGTAATGAATAAACCTTATAGAGATGGTGAATTCTAATTTACTGGTGGTAGGTCTCTCATATGTGTGAGGCTGCCTGGGTTGGTACCACCATAATGTCTATTTCTCCCGTCAAACGGCAGTGTAAATGTACTGTTGTGTTTCGGTATGAAGGATATTGTAGCCAGAGTAACTACTGGACATATAGAGACTTAACATCTTATGTCTCAGGATTGCTTTACAAAGCAATGCTTTTTTGTTTGGTTTTGCTGCTGTTCATGAACTATCGTATCGCTAACCATCAGGTGAATGGTATACTCGTCTCGCCATTGATAGAAATAAAAATAAATTATAGTTTACAAAACTAAGAAATTCTCTTCTTTGAAGTCGATTTTTGACCACTTCAAAACGTCTGATTGACTCAAAATTGTGCATACTTATCCAGGACCGATGACAATATAATAATTTAAAAAATATATGACATAATCTGGAACCTTCAGACATTTAACATTTATGAAAAAATATTAAAATGGGTAATATGCGCGTAGCTGTTTTCCTTTGATAGGACAGCCGTAGATATATGTTTTAGAGCAAACGATTATAGTATAGTTTCGAAAACTAAGAACTACGCTTTTATAAAAGATCCAACTAAAAAGTAACAAATAATTGATAATGAGTTTAAGATTATACAATTTAGTAAAATACTCTCTACCACTTTTAAAACTATTGACTGACGTTGAACTATTAAGATTTTACCGATAAAAAAACTCATATTTAGTACCCACGGTGTCAAAGTGAGTTATATAGGTATACATGTTATATGCATATTTTGCGATGAATAGGTACTCAATTTAGATCGCATTTCACTCGCCAACATACGCACTACAGTGACTACCGTACTACGAAAAAGAGAATGTAAAAAACAGGATTAACTATTTTTAAAGCAAATTTACGAACATTATTCACATCACACATTCCTAAGCGAACATAAACATTTATCTAAGGAAAATTGTAGCGGCGGCGAACTCTCAATGGACGCGGCATCCCTTTGTTCCTTTTTTAATTTCCACTAGAGATCAACAAAGAGTAGGTTTTATTCATCCCTCGGCAACAATAGAAAACGGAACTACGTTTTGTTGTTTTATTATTTTAACATACAGGCCCAAAAAGTCCGCTTTCATTGATACTTGTCACGCTCTTTTATTCTGTATTAAATTCGAGAAAATAAAACAATAGAATACAGTTTGATTTATGGGTCTGGAAATTAAATCTGAGAAGAAAAATGAACCTAAATTATAAAACAAGAAGACGTAGATCGCGACGGAGCGTTATGAAATCATTAGCTGGAGCTGTTTTAATTATCAGTTTCGAGAACGTCTGCTTGAAGAATAATTGAACTCTTCCAATAAATATTTAATTGGAATCTTTCTGAAGATCTAAATAACAAAATAGAATACTTGTATTACAAAGTTTTATTATCATCTATTCATATTTTAATATTATTCAACTTAAAATAAGGTCAGATTGGCTGATTTAGTTATTTTTAACATTGTTTTGTTATATCGTCTAGATGCCATTATTTTGCGCGAAAGTATGCAGATATTCATATTATTTTATTTTAAATAATATTTTTATTTCAAACCTGACGAAAAACTAATACATATAATAATTATTCTTAATTTTTCTACCAATCTTTTTTCCTGTTCACTGCATTCTGTTCCGTCAATATCCTACAACTATCTAACTGAAATAATATTTACCGTTTGACGTTTCAAACATTTCTTTTTACAGGCTTAACTCACTCAATTTCAATAAATTTTCAGTACCACAAAGGGATTGTAGTCCCATGGAAAATGTTATAAAAATTGTGTGTACAAAGTTGTTTTGACATGAAAAGTATGAAACGTCAAACGTTACCTATTAATTTATTTGAAGAATAATCGTGAATTTCCTCAGCACTATAAACAAAGCTCCTATTTCACTTAACAATAAAAAGTTTGCAAGGTCATTCGTACGACAGCCACTAAACGAACTTCCTTCGTACATATTCGTTTCCACGACAATGCCAAGTCCTTTACACAAAGCACGAACGGTCATTTGCGCAGGACAATATAACGAGATTCCCGGTGCTCTTGATAGTGGTTTCCGCTTTGAGACAGCCATATCTTTCACTATTTCGTATCATTTATTTACAGTGGCACAATAAAGACGTCTGGAAGTTACTTTAGTGTTACATTGAGTTCTTAATTTACAAAGACTCGGTATGCTGGAAGCATAATTAATACTTATAACAAGAGGTGTACTATATTGTATTCGTAAATGTCGATTGGACTTCTAAAATTGTTATAGAAATTATTTATAAAGAATTTCGGTAAGTAATAATATTTGATCTATTTGATTTGTCTGATAATTTGTATAGAGAAAATATCTATTAGCAAGGAATTTGTGGCGGTACAACTTAATCACCAATTAAAATATATTTCCTTAGTTCAGTTTACAGTAAAACTGTTAAATAGTATCCGTGTATAATGGTTCACTGTTGATTACTATACCGGTATCTTCAGATTGTATTCGTTTGCGGCTAAATGCATGGTCATAGACTGTACACATGACATCGAAAGTCGGAAGCGTGCCCTTGCATTCGAAACTGGCACCGCTGTTGGCGATTTATCGACAAATCTCATCGGCAATCAATTTAAGCAACATCACAAATACGTATTTGCTAAACACAACACGTAACTAAATACCAAAACAATACCGGATATATCAAGAGTGCTACCGAAAACGAAGCCGGGTGGTAGTTTAAATGACTATGTAACTAAAATGTAACTAAAAATTTCGCAAAGACACGCGACAATTTTTTTTATTCTTCTTTTCTTTTTCTACCTGGCGTTATCCCGGCCGGTGCCAGGGTCCGCCTTCCGGCAAATTCTCCTCCATTTTGCCCGATCTTCGGCATCCTCAATAGTAAGGCCATTGACCCTCATATCTTCCTTGACGACATCAAGCCAGCGCTTCTTTGGTCTACCCCGCGATCGAGGTCCGGGAATATTGAGGCTCAGGCACACATTACCGACGTACTCCTGCGGTTTCCTTAGGACGTGACCATACCATCTCAAGCGGGATTCCTGGAGTTTATCAGCCACATCGCGGTCACCAAGACTACCACGGATGTGCACGTTACGGATTTTGTCCAAACGCCTAACGTTGCACATCCACCGCAGCATCTTTATCTCCGCGACGTGGACCTCCTGGACGTGCCGCTTGAGGGCAGGCCACGTCTCAGAACCATACAGGAGCACCGGCCGCACGATGCTTTTATAGATGAGACCCTTGAGCCTCATCGGCATCCTGCGGTCGCAGAGTATGCCCGAGACCTCCCTCCACTTAGACCAAGCAGCGCTTATACGGGCTTTGACGTCAAGGTCGATGTCACCGGACTCATGCAGTACGGACCCAAGGTACTTGAACTTGTCCGTCTTCACGGCAAGTTTGTTCCCTATCTCGATGCTTTGGGGGTCCGTACTCCCGCAAGCCATGTACTCGGTCTTCGCCACATTTAACTTCAGACCACCGCTCTCGAGCGTCTCTTTCCACCTCCAAAAGTCGCCGGTCCTCCTCCACCAGTGCAATGTCATCGGCATACATCATCAACCAGGGCGCAGGGTACTGGATGTGAGACGTAATGGCGTCGAGCACAACACTGAAGAGGAATGGACTCAGCGCCGAGCCTTGGTGCACACCGACATCAATCGGGAAAGGATTCGTATCGCCAGAGGCGGTCCGAACGAAGGACTCGGATCGGAGGTAGATGTCTCTGATAATGTCCACAAAGGCTTCCGGTATCCCTTTCACTCTCATCGCCCACCAGATTGCCTGTCGCGGCACTCAGTCGAAGGCCTTCTGCAGGTCCAAGTAAGCCAAGCATCCCGAGTGCAAATATCGGGTCGGTAGTGCCACTGCCAGGACGGATGCCGACATTGACACTCAGAGACAGTACACTCTTGGCGGAGCCTGGACTCGATGACGCGTTCGAAGAGCTTCTATGGTATGACTCATGACCTTAATGCCACGATATTTACCGCATTCCTGAACACAGCCTTTACCCTTGTACACAGGAGTTATCACACTCAACCGCCATGAGTCAGGCATGTTTTTGGTATTCAGGATGCGGTTAAATAACGCAGCAAGAAGCTCCACACCATGAAGCCCCAACGACTTCTACGCCTCTATCGGAATATGGTCAGGGCCTACCGCTTTCCGGTTCTTCATGCGACTATAGAGAACTTCTTCAGGTGCAATAGGTACAACAAGACCTTGGTTCGGGGGCAATTCAAGGTAGGACACTCCCAAACGTATGGTGTTAAATAAACCGTGGAAGTAAGAGCGCCACCTCTCCTTCACCGCGCTAGCCTCACATACCAAGGCGCCTCGGGAATCCTTGACACATCGACATTTGGTAATGTCGAGTGTCGCCTTTTCCCGAGTCTTTGCGAGCCGATAGATGAGCTTTTGACCCTCCACAGTCTCCAACTTCTCATACAGAGGAGTCAGAGTCTCGTGTCGGGCCTTGGCCACAGCTCGCTTTGCAGCCTGTTTGGCGAAGTTCTACGCAGCGCGGTCTTCAGGAGCGTTAGTCTCTTGCCACTTTTTGAACAGTGTCCTCTTCCTGAGAATTGCCTCCCGGACTGTCCCACTCCACCACCAAGTCTCCCTGTTAAGGGTGCGGCCGCCCTTAGTTGTTCCGAGCTTCGACTTCGCAAGGGTGGTGATTGCTGACTGAATGCCGCCCCACAGTTCCCCCACATCTTCGATCCCCATACTATTTTCTAATAAGGGGATCAAAGCATCGCGGAAACCATGCCCAGCAGGTCCATCCAGCAACTACCACTTTATCCTTGGTGCTCGATACTCGGTCACTTTGGGTTTCGGTGTTACCTTTACATCCATAACAAGGAGACGATGCTGTGTCGTGAGACATTCTCCGAACAACCCGCTTGCGGGGCGTAAGCACTGATCAAGTTGGTAACAACTCCCTCAATCATTACTTTAACACGCACAAGCCGGTCACTCCGTCTGTCGGCAGAAGACAACACTACGGCAACCCCGTTCCGGCCAGTGGGAGATCCACTGTAAATCAGTTTGTAACTCTGCCCGATATCCCGAGACTTGCCACCCTTCCATCGCGTCTCTTGAAGAAACGCGACTTGCACCCGACGTCTTTCGAGAACATCTGCAAGCTCTCGGCATTTACCGGTTAGAGAGCCAATGTTCCATGTGGCGAAACGGAGATTGGTTGGTACTCACGTCTTTGGCCACGCCCGTACCGTGCGCGGTAGCCCTTGCCCATTTGTCACAGGCTTAGGGCGATGGGCCTGCGCGTCGTTTTGCGGCGACGCCCTAGCCGTACCAACACTGTTCCCTTTCTCCATATCATAAGATATGACGGAGCTTTTGGTATTACATGGGGCGACCCGCCGTCTGACCCCCACAACCCATAAATTGGGAACCAAAGGTTCGCCATTGCCTCGTTCGTAAGGCCAGCAGAGTGCACCGCGAGCAGGTGAGGTTGGCTTTGGTCCTTAGGTGTTGGTGGACCACTTACACCCCCTCTTACAATTTTTTTTTATTATTTTTTAAATATCGTCGAGTTTGGGTGGTAAATACATAGTTTTTGATAAAATAATAATTTAAAGTCTTGCGTACTGTAGCGTGTTTAAAAATAAAAGGGTGTATACTATTATTTATTTATTTGTTTTATTATTTATTATTACACTTTATTGTACAAATAAAACAAATGAAAAAAATACACAAAGAAAAACACTTAACCTATATGTAAAGTACAATCGGCGGTCTTATCGCCTTCGGCGATGTCTTCCAGACAACCTTTGGATGGAATGGACTATACATAAGTATTTAAGAAAAAAATATGTATTTACTACCCTAATACGACAAAAGAAAAAAATAACAAAAAAAAGACGAGTTGCACTCGGAGACTGCCGCGGTAAAGCTATTGCACAGTTTTTTTTTTATTTATGCAGTATTTTTTTCCTTTGTTTTTCTTTGATATTAATTGTACAGATATTCACTGTTGTACGTGCGAGCTTCGTAGAGCCGTACCATGAAGTAAATACAAAGAGGAGGTGCCCTAACGCCGAAACTCTAAGCAGGCATGAGTCACCAGATTGCGGGGCGAAGAGGGGGATTACGCATGCGCAGTAACGCCGATACAACCAATGCCACCTAGAGGCGAGTTGCTGAACTATAGAGACAAGCGTGATATTTCAAAAAGTCATTAAAAGTTCTGCTATTCATCGATAGATGGCAAAACTAAATATCGAAAGATAACCTCTTTATTTGATTACAATTAATCACGCAATAGCTTTGCAATTCGTATTTAAAAGTACTGGCACATACTTGAATCAAAATAAAAAAAAAATCGGTCTGACTTAGGCTTTTCGTTACGGAGTCTCTGGATTTGGTCTCCACGCTCAAGGCCCGCGATACAAGCTATGCAATAGCTTAAAAGTTCGTCGCAATTTTTTGCACAAAATTTAGTTGCATTGCATCTGAAGTCACGAAACCTACCACCCAGCTTCAATTTCGGTAGCAGTCTTGATATACCCTGTATATAAATGAGTAATAGTCGTCATAAATACCCAGCTATTGACTTTGATAATCGAATTAAATTGTAAATTAGTTTGCCAGTAAAAATCCAGATACCTGTACCTGTATCAGCCCATATACGTCCCACTACAGGGCACGGGCCTACTCTACAATCGAGAATACGATTGAGAGTGGTTAGGCCATATAGTCCACCACGCTGGCCTAGTGCGGGTTGGCGGACTTACATACCATAGAAATTCTTATAAATCGCTATGGTTTCCTTCACCTTTTTAGTGTGTAGTGATTGAATATCAATACACATATGACTCCGAAAAGTCAGAGGTGTGCCCTGGGATTCGAACCCGTGACCACCGTGAACATGTGGGCAGACGCGTCTAGTCCGTTTACCACCACGCACTTCAATCCAGATACACCAACAACTATTAATTTTCCATTCCCACAAGTTGTCACGTCTCTACTTATTACGCCAAATTGAGTAGTTCCCTTAAGAGCGTATACACCTTGCGCGCAAAGTCAACTATAGGTATTTCTTCGTTAATTTCACGCACACATAAGCGACCAAAGCTGTGTGCGTAGAGCTGCCGCGTCGGCTCGCTATACAATCGGCTCAAACAACTTTGATCCGTGCGCTTCAAATATTCAATTGAAATGTAAATGTAATATAATATCATAAAAATATTTTATTTGCATCATAAGTAGACAAATATTACTGTGCAAGCAAAGAATAATATAAATTGAGATACTAATCATATTTTCGTTATTATTACATTGTTAAGTTGCATTCAAATCAGTGTTCAATCAGTAGACACTACGGACGTTTTATTAATCATTTCGTGTTCGAACACATAAATAGTGTTAGAGGCCTTACAACCCCTTACAATTACGAAATATATTTAATTTTATATTACAATACATAACATAATGTAGCCTTGGAATTACATCCCATTATATTACCTGAAACATAATTTATACTCACTACAAAATCATTGTAGGTAATAAAAATAATTAAATATTTTACTACCAAAGTACTAAGATGTGGTAATCGCAGTCCGCGCGTGGCTATTTTTACTACGCACGGAAAAAAATCGACTGCAGCTAGGCCGGAGCGACGAGCGATACGTCCTCCCTCTAGAAGGCCTTGCGGCGGTCTGATTTGAGCCACGTCGGACAGCGTGTTTTATACTTTTCTACAAATATTTTTTTAAAATATTTGTAGAAAACATAAAAACTAATTTTGTTGAAATATAAAAATGGCAATTTATTGATAATATGTTCTTCTATTATAATATGCAATTGCTATAAAAAATTATGTACAATAAGTTGGTGAAAAAAAATATGTTCTTGACGAGAGTTTCTGAATAATTTCGCATTGTTTAAATTTTTATTTTTCAGGAACTAAACACAAAAAGATTATTTTTCTCGACAAAATCCCTCCATAAGGGTCTTATTAGTCTGATAATATTTTTATTTTCATCTTATATTTAGTGGTTTTGGATATCTTAAGCTTCTAAATTGCCATTTAAAGCCTAAATAACGAAACTTGTGTTCAGTAATCCTTATAGTACTCACAAATTATCCATCAATCTATAATGTTTTCCACCAAAATCTCTAGATGACAACCTTTTCTAAAAATAGTACTAATTATTTTTCCTTTAAATTGTTTATTGGTGGCTATTAACTCGTTTGAAAAGTCCTGTTTTTTAGCCAAAAAGCGCGCAAAGGGTATAAACGCTCTTAAATCGATTACATTATGTCTTCAATTCTTGGAACAATACGGTGCACCCTTCTCATTCACAGTCGGATAATCTCGAACATAATAAATCTCGTAGCCTGTCGCCAATGTTCGCGACGTGCCTTCAGACAAATTTAATCTTTATCCCAAAATGCTTCAGGACAGGCTGCGGATGACACACGTCTTGTGAAACTCAAGGACGGTTTGAATCTTTTATTTAGCCTTTGTCTGGATCTGCATCAACTTTGACAGTGAACACCTGACTAGAATTTCTTTTTGGAACTACTTGTTTACTTAAATGTATTGAATTATGTGTAGTCAGTATTTTGGTCTTTAATAAAGTCTTCCTTGTATTTTAGTTGTAAAGTCTGTTTCCAAAATATGTGTTTTTCTTCAATGTCTTATTTGGTGAATGAGATACCCAATGCCCAATACCTTTATCTCTTCCCAACCTTTTTCTTCCCTTTCCCCTCTCGATTTGAGAGGCCAGGAACACATCTTTAGGGATGACCATGGGCGGCAGTGATCACTTACCATCAGATAACTAACCTGTTTGCCAGGTCTATATTTAAAAAAAACGCTGCCATCGTGTAAAATATTTATAAAACCATGCAATTCCTTGTACCTATATTAGATAGGTACACCATCTTGCCAATGACCTATCTGATCATATTTCGTAACCCACTTGCGAGATTTTTTATTAAATCTCAACCTTAAAATTAATTGATATTCCATAATAACATGTTGTCATTTTAATAATTACAATATTTGTTCATTTTTTTTCTTCTGGAAATACAATATTGTTTAAATTTACATTATATTCTGTTTTGATCGTGTTATGTTCATTATTCTGTTCGTTTTGTCTCTGATATTAATTATCATAGTTAATTGGATTACCTGTATGCTTTTTACAAATTATATTGCAGACATTTAATTACGTATAACTTCACTAGTTAATTTTCAGCATTATGATTTTAAACTGGAGGTTAATAACATTAAGGTGTTCCAGAAATACTATTTTAATACTTATTAACTATATTAACCGTTATACATACTGGGTATCTCAAGACTGCTACCGAAAACGAAGCCGAGTTGTAGTTTTAGTGACTACAAACACAATGCAACTAAAAATTTCGCAAAGAAACGCGACAATTATGTTTTATGATTTTTTAAATATCGTCATTTCTGGGTGTTAAATCCATAGTTCTTGCTAAAATAATAATTTAAGCTCTTTTATACCTTAGATTATTTATAAATAAAAGGGTATACACTATTATTTTAGGAAAAAATGAATTAACCACCCAAATATGGTCATAGGTAAAAATAACAAAAAAAAATTGTCGCTTTTTTTCAACTTTTTCTGTTGCCTTGTGTCTGAAGTCGCTTAAACTGCCACCCGGCTTCGTTTTCGGTAGCAGTCTTGATATACCCTGTATATATTTATTATATTTTGTATATTTATATTTCACTAGAATTTACAATTACCATGAAGGCTTTACTGATGGTAGGTCTATCATACGTGAGAGGTCGCCTCGTTAGGTACCACCAATACGTCTATTTCTCTCTTGAAATAAATAAATAACACCCAACAGTCACGTACATAATCCTGAACCCACACTGAAATATTTGTGGGCCGCACAAACATTTCTCTCGATGCGGGGATCGAACCCGCGGCCTCTTGTATTACAGGCGACGTCTAACCCCCAGTGCTACGACGGCTATCAAAATAAAACTGTTATTTCTATTTCTCTCGCCAAACAGCAGTGTAACTGCACTATTATGTTCCAATTTGAAGGACATTGTAGCCAGACTACCTACTGGATATATTGAGACTTAATATCGTATGTCTGAGGATGGCGAGCGCAGTGAAATAAAAATTGCTTTGTAATTCGTAGTGTTATATTATGTATGAATGTATGTAATAAATTCTTTTAGACGCATAATTATGTATTTCAATTAAATTAATGAGATAGCCATAAAGGCTACTTAAAAATAACTTAAATACATTCAAAAACCCAATCACAACATTAAATCCCACTTAACACAAACAATCACCCGAACTACAGAACCGCAAATAACTCAACATCCTAAAATTACCGAGGTCCATAACCAGCATCCTATTTATACTCCGAGACACGGCGTCCAAACAAATTCGTTCAGCAAATTATTAACAAACCATTGAATCATTAATGAGGTGTACCACCCATTAAATTACCTGCCTTAATGAAATGGGAACTTTTGTCGAATGAATTATTGAGAGGGATGAGCGTGGTGTTAAACGGTTGTGTTCTTAATGGCCTGTGTGTTGTTGGTGTTCTTTGCAGGGGCGTGCGCTCCTTGTAGGCAGAAATGCAGTGCTTTACTTGCCATTCACAGATATTTTATTATAACATACGTACGTCTTAGATGACTTTAATTAATAGTAAATAAATGAATAAACAAAATATAATAACTTAAAAACGCCTAATATTTTATAAATGGCAACTATTTGCAAGCACACAAACATTATGTTTGCCACTGCGAGAAGAAAGCGGCAGTGCAAAGCAAAATAATATAGGTACCTAATCAACCAAGTCATGCCGCCGCGTCCCGCAGGACATTTGTTTGCATGTGTATAGTAATTTTGGTGTCCATGCACAGTCGCAAACGCACACACCCATGAATATCGACTCCTGCGGCAGGCCTCGGAAGCTCGGCCGTTGTCGGGAGTTATCGGAAATGTTCGTTGCCTATAATCCGAGTAAAAATAATGGACGAAAATCGAATAAATCACCTATGCACATTATGCATTTTGGTTAGTATGGTTTTATTTGTTTATATAGCAGAAATGTTTTGTGTTTCGCGGGGGCCATTTTGCTTTTTTCATGTGTTTTTGCATTGTTTACTATTTCGTTTGCGCCAGTATGTTTCATTTTAATTTTAACATTTGAAAGTGTGTACATTTAACAGTTTATTACTGAATTTCTATAATAATTGTAGTGATTTGCTTTTACTAGTGCGTTTGTTTTTGATTTTTTTTAATGTTATTTGATTGTTAGGTTTTTGTTGAAAATGTATGTTTATCAAATAAATGAATGATGTGGCCGAAATCTTGCGTTTATTTACATCGGGATATAGTAATCTCAAGTAACCGGAACCTTGAATATGTGAAAATTGAAGCAAAATAGGTGAGTTTTTTTATTTTACTTATTAGAATTTCTTCCGCCGCGACGATCGATCGCTGTTTTGTCTGCGTTGCCGTAGAAGATGTGTAGTGTACATGAATAGTAGTACATCTAAGACTTGTTATGTTGGCATGGTTTCCGACTTAGGGATCCGTCGCGTGGCTGTGGCTATGCCATAAATTTATAAAAAAAAAGTTTTTGTGACCGAGTACTCCGCCGCATACCTGTGTCATAATCCTGTGCACGCCGCTGGTTCTTTGTAATAGTTCTTAGGATATCGACTTTTTTCTTTGTTTTTTGCTAATGTTGGAGTGCATGGTGGCCTGTTGGTAAACGGACCATACGCGGCTGCCAACCACCAATGTCACTAATGTAATAAAACGAACCATCAATGTAATATGTATAAAATCGCAACGACCGTGATATTCACTTAAATCCTAGGGCACACATCTGAGTTTTCGGAGTCCTTCGTCTATTCATAGTGAATCACCACCCACAATAACGGTAAACATTGCGCATCGTGAGGAAACCTGCATACAATAGCCATTTGTAAGAATTCTTAAGGTAAAATTTAAAATAAAAATACGTGTCCATCCAAAGCTTGCTTGAAGCTTCAAAATAAAAATAACGATTTTTGCCCGTGCACTTTATTCGCTCTCTTCCGACGCGCAGTGCAAATAACGCGTTATTTCATAACGCAGCTTCCGCACAGAGTAGAATAAAATATATGTGCCTTAGTTTTATACTCTTAAAGGCAAATAAGACAATCTTATAGAGCTTGGAGCTTGCATCGTATATAAAATGGTTTGGTAGAATAAAATAAAACTTTGTCAAAAAGATGTATTGTAATTTTTACAAAAGGCAAATTCGTAAGTATAGTGCATTGTTTCACACCACCCTGTGTTATTGCAATATGTACTATGTCATAATGATATGATATGATATATTTAAAACACAATTCACTTCATCTACTTAAAAAGTTTACATTACATTTGGATCATCGATGTTTTGCCAGCCTATAGCAGGAGGGTAAAAAAATGGGAATGGGTATTAGGCATCCCAAGTCCCAACAATCTCACTCACCAAACAAAATGCGACAGTGAAGTTGCCACTTCACGTGAATCTTCTGTGATTTATGGAACCGCCCCAGAGAATCCTGCCCATTCATGATTAGTCATAATTAGTCAGTTTCTTTCAATAATTTCGACAATATGCGTGACTGTATGTTCCACCATAATTATGATAATATAATCATTCTCTACTTACCAATATACTAACGATTGAAGACACGCGAACACCTGATGTATCAATATTCTTTATGACTCATAAAGCCATGACAAATGAGCAACGGCCGCCTATTGTTGGATATCCGGGTCGAAATTCGATTATTGTAACTCCAAGACGGAGTTACAATTAAATTAAAATTATAACAACTAAGTTATAATTTTAATTGTCGAAGGAACGGTGGGTGAATTTATGACTTACTAATTTCCCGTCGCGCTTTTCTTGGCGATAAAATAAAGTTTGTTTGAAAAATTACTGAAATTTGAGACTAATTCAAGGTCACTTTATGGAAATTGCTGTAAGTTTTAGATTACAATCGTTATGAATTAGCTCTTTTGTAATATTCATATTGAAACTTTTCCCTTTGTTAGAATTCCTTTTTTTATTAATTACTAAAAGATATCACATTCATTCTAATAAATCTTAGTGCTTACGTCCAGTTTAGAGCAAGTACATATCATAATTAATATTAGAAAATCACTTCTACCTGGACGACTTACTTATGATCGTTATATCAAGTCAGTTTTTAAATATCCAAAATTAATTAGAACCAAAAATAATCCTGGTTACCAAATGAAAAGAACGGTTCCTATCTATAACTCAACACCCTACAAGATAGTCCTTTATCCTCCAAACATGCAAATATTACCCTACTTATATAGGAAAGCACTACAAATGGCCCATGTTAACCAATCAAGGTTACTACATGTGGAAAAAGCCAAACTAATACCGAAACAATCAAAAGTCTTTGAACAATACGTTCTAAGCCCGCTCTTTATGACTTTACCCCATCCTTAAAACACGCATATAAGAAAACATTACAATTAATAGCCCATGTTACCTAATCAACATCACTCCATCTGGACATAGCCAAGCCAATATAGAAACAAAATCAAAAGCCTATGAACAATATACTCTAAGCCCGCTCAATATGACTTTACCCCATCCTTTAAATACACAAATATTATCCCATCGATATAGGAAAATACTACAAATAGCCCATGTTACCTAATCAAGGTCACTCCACCTGGACATAGCTAAGCTAATATTGAAACGAAATCAAACGCCTATGAACAAAACACTCTAAGCCTCTTCTTTATAAGTTTATCCCATCCTTCAAAGACGCAAATATTGCCCCATCGATATAGGAAAACACTACAAATAGCACTGTCAAACAACACTGCTTAAATGCACTGTTGTGTTTCGGATTGAAGGACATTGTAGCCAGAGTAACTACTGGACATATTGAGACTTAACATCTTATGTCTCAGGATGGCGAGCGCAGTTGAATGTTGCTACTGTTTATGAGCGGTCGTATCGCTTACCATCAGGCGAACGGCTTGCTCGTCTCGCCATTCATTGCAATAAAAAAAAAAAATAGCCCATGTTACCTAATCAAGGTCACTCCACCTGGACATAGCTAAACCAATATAGAAACGAAATCAAAAGCCTATGAACAATACCCTCAAAGCCCGCTCTTTACAACTTTACCCCATCCTTCAAACACGCAAATATTACCCCATCGATATAGGAAAACACTAAAAATAGCCAACCAATCAAGGTTATGACAACCGGCCAAGGGCAGACGTGGCGTGCTCATAGTAATTTCGTCGACCTTGCAACACCACCGTATTTTGTTCTTTCAATAACTTTCACACTTCAGTGGTTCGTCCTTGAACTGAGAGGCTGTGGACGACCTGGCGCCACGGGTGAAGGGGCAAAGGTTAATCTCACTGGAGTATCGAACCATATTTATGGGGCTGGTCTCATTGCTGCATTTAGAATATATTTAAAACTGTTTATTAGAGATCAAACTGGGTGAGTATAGATTATAATGTTGGGGTACCAGTGTCAAATAAAATAATAGAATTCCATTGAACACCTCCAACAACTTACAACCTACTGGACCTTTCTTGGTCAATCATGGCTAAGAGCTAAATTATTTCAACTGTAGAGGAAAACTGAGCCAGAAAGTAGTAAGTGGAGTAGCTTACATTTTCATAAATAGAATTTTCCTGAATTTTCAAGACGCTAATGTGTGTTCATATAACATATATACCAAATGGTTTTTTACGTGCATGTTTTTATAGACTTGTACCTTGTACTTGTACTTAGTTGGCCAAAAAGTTCAACTGAAGTCTTTATAATATACCTTACAGTACATGGTATAGAGGATACTTCCTCAAACTTTTTACAAGAATGAATCCTCTAGTTCAACAAGGAAAATGTAACAAACAGAACTAATTTACAACTCTGCAAACCGATTACTGTAACACCCCATTACGGAAGGGAAAACATAGGCATTGAACTAGTCCATGATTAGAGGCACGTGCAAGGTTGGATCCAAGTTCAATCCACGATTAATTATGTATTTCATGGCCTTCTCGCGATGGACACTGAAGTAGAGGCACGCGAGTGGACGATCAATGCACTTTGATGTAGGTTTGAAAACTAAGCAAGGCTGCTTAATTGATGCCCTTTTAGATATTAAGTAATATGTAGCTCCTGAATGTCGAAAAATAATGGCTGTTGTCGGTAGCTATAATTAATACTAATCTTAATAATTATAACATTAACAAAACTAAATCGATTATTTGAACTTTTTAGAATCTATTGTTATCGCATTTATTTGTTTGTATATTGGCATTGCCAACCCGCATTAGGCCAGTATGGTGGACTATATGGCCTAACCACTCTCAATTGTACTCTCGATTGTAGAGTAGGCCCGTGCCCTGCAGTGGGACGTATATTGGCTGATACAAATACAGATATTGGCATTAACTTCTCCATAGGAAATCAGCATTTTCTTTAATTTTATTTATTATTATTATTTATTTATTTTAAATTTTTTATTCGTCCCTTTCAGAATATATTGAAAAATATGTTGAACCATTGCTTTATTCCTGCGTTAATAACATATATTATCTATATAAAAACCTTCACCTCTACCTCTCTACCTTCTTCCTTCTCTTTGAATAATTTACAAATTAAAAATTCTTACCAATCACTGAAACATGACCACTAATCTAAAATCGATCTATCCACCCCTTGATTAAAGCCAAATCTGTGAATATAGCAGCAAGAATGTAATGAGGCAATGCACATAAGCTGCCGCCTGGAGGAAATTACGCTCCCGCAAGCTGGTAAAGAATATATGGTACCTTTACGACTCACTTAATGTTCGAAGGAATATTTTCTCAGTAATAAAATATGAATTGCACTTACCGACACGAACTAAGAGATTTTTCCATCTGCGAACGTACATTTTACGACTATATGAACATGCATACTTTGGATATTTATGACTGAATTGTGTGTTCCCGGAAAATTACTGGCAGACCTCTCATATGGGAGAGGCCGCCTGGGTATGTACCACCGTAATGTCTGTTTCTACCGCCAAACAACAGTTTAAATACACTGTTGTATTCCGGTTTGAAGGAAATTATAACCAGTATAATTACTGGACATATTGAGAATTAATATTTATCAGGATATCGCGAGCAGCGGAAATCCAAGCATTGCTTTATGATCAATCGTATAATTTGGTTTAACTACTGTTTTGCTACTGACTATGCGGTCGTAACGCTTGCCATCAGGCGAATGGAATGCTTGTCTGCATCGCGAAAAGAAATATGAAAATAATGCTTATATTATACGAAACTTTGAAACAAGAACAGTAATAATTCAGTTGACACCACATTAAAGTTTACACGCTCAACTTTATTTTTAAGACTAATACTTTACACTCTCCTTGTTTTTAGTTACAAAAGAAGCTGTTCGATCACGATAACCTGAAGGTGAATGATTTAAAACGAATAAAGGCGAAAGTAACTGGTTGAAGATCTGATGGGCTTGGTAATAGATGTTAAAGTAATTTCTTAACTTGCTATTACATGGTTTCTAGAATGATAATTATTATAATGAGCATGTAGCGTCTCATTGAAGGGCAAAGGCCTGTCTTTTCACCTTCTATGCATCTATCAAGGGCTTTATAGGACCAATACTTCTAATAGGCATCCAATTCATCTCGCCACCTGCGTCTAGGTCTTCCTCGTGGTCGACGACCCTTAGTTCTCTCTTCCGTTTCTAGAATAATTCAGGAATTTGAGTAGTTTAAATACAACCCTAAATTAATATATAACTTTACAAGTAGAAACTTTACGAGCACATACAGAATGTTTTAATAGAAAAAAATGATACGGTGTACCTATTTAAGAACAAATAGGTATGCTACTATTTCTCCTTGGCAAAATCACACATCTTAGCGTAATCTTTTAAATGAAATCATGCAACGATTTTTCATGCTGAACTCCAACTATTTAATAAGAAGAAACAACATGTAGCTCGAATTTCAAGACCCTAAAAATAATGAAGTATTTTGCTAAGAACCACTAAGACACTACTAAAATAATTTGTCATTTTGGAAATCAAAGCCATGCCTCCTCATTTAACAGCAGTATTATATCTAAGACTGTTAATTAAAATTGGTGTAAAATTGGGTGTCGAGGGCGTCACTGGTACTATTTCTGTAATATTGTTTGTAACTCTGATTTCTAATGTACGGTAGTGCTACGTGACTTAAATTCAAGTTGATTAGTAAGAAATACCTTGAGGATGACATTTTACACAATATTTTCAAACATATTGAAATCTTGTTTTGTTAATTCCAATCTACAACGTATAAAACCAATCAGATGACTTTGCTAAAAAAATATTTCACACTATCATCAAAGATAGCCTCTGTGGCGCAGTTTACCGTTTAACGTCGGCTAGACGCCGCCTGGTACATAGGCCGCGGATTTTGATCCCCGCATCGGATAAATGTTTGTGAGACCCGCAAATAGTTATTTCGAGTCTGGGTGATGGTGACACCGAAAAGTCTCACGTCCTGATACCCACGACACAACACTCGATTTTAGTGTTGGGTTAGGCCTATGTATGTGACTGTTAAGTGTTATTTATTTCATTATAACCCAAACGGCTAATTATTAGTCAAAGGATTATGAGCTAAATCATTACTTGCAGAAAATTCAATTAAATAAATCCGTAATTAAATGAAATTTTCGCTCAGTCTATCTACACTATTTGTGCGACCTTTTTCAAATCTTCCTTAGGAATATAATAAAAGTTTTCAGTCGTTTTAGTAGATCGAATAAGTCGTTTATTACCGACATAAATTTTGTCCTAGACAATTTCAGTAGGGGTGAATTTCATTTATATAATTTATAGAAATTGCTTTCAGTCCTAAAGCTGTTTAGTCAGAAGGTAGCTAAGATACATTACTCTAATTATCACTAAAATTTCTTTTGTTAATATTTAATGGAGTATAACATTATTTCAATCTTTAGTCTCGGGGTAATTTCTAACTAAGACAAAACACTTAATTTGAAATATTCTCTAAAGAATTTTCATTGAATGTATTAAAACTATGGCGGGCAGTTAAAAGTTTATGAACCCCTTGGTAATAAATTGTGTTTTAGTGAAAGGATTGTTTTGTCCTCCTCAAATTTATTTGGAGAGTTCACTCCTAAATATTTGACAACTGTTTCGTTACTAGTTAATACGGGTAAGCTGAACTTAGTCGAAATCTTATTGATATTTTTTTATCTTAATTTTTTACTAATTTCCTAATAACCATTGGTTTTATTCTTCATTACCAAAGTAAAAAAAAAATACCTTTAATAACAATCAATGCCACCGAATGAAATTACCGGCCTCTAAATAATCCATTTATTCATGTATGTTCAATGCCAAAGTTATCAAAGTCAATTGCATATTAATTTAATCTGAGTACTTTTTATGAAACTTTAGTATTTTTATACTGTGTATATCAAGACTGCTACCGAAAACGAAGCCGGGTGGTAGTTTTAGTGAGTACATACACAATGCAACTAAAAGGTGACATTTTTTTAAAGATTTTTTAAATATCGTAATTTTTGGGTGGTAAACCCAATAGTTTTTGCTAAAATAATAATTTAAACTCTTTTATACTTTAAGAGTCCTTATAAATAAAAGGAAAAACACTATGATTTTAGGAAAAAAATGAATTTACCATCCAAATACGACCATAGGAAAAAAATAACAAAAAAAAATTGTCGCTTTTTTTGAACATTTTCTGTTGTGTTAATGTGTCTGAAGTCACTAAAACTACCACCCGGCTTCGTTTTCGGTAGCAGTCTTGAGATACTCTGTATAAACGGATTTGTCAATGGCCATTTTATTGTAGAAAATTTATATACAAATCATTTTAATTATATAATTTTATGTTGGTATTATTAACAAAGTTCCTTGACTTACAAAACTTAATACACCAAATGTTCCTCCGTCGAGTGACTAATATTCATCCAAAGCCACTTTAGCATCTGAAATTATAATTGACAATTAACAATAGATGTTCAGTCATTGGCTATATGAAACGTTTGCATTTCGGGGTTCCAAAGTATCTCTATAAGGCTGAAGATTTCAAAATAAGTTTCTGACAGGTAAAAATCCAACATAGATACTCATTTATGGAAGGAGTTTATCAGAATTTTCACCATGAAAAATCTCGTAAGGTATCGTTGGAAATTTAACAAATATTCGCTAGTTACACAAAATTTCAAACATTGATCTGATACGTGGTTTCTCAGTTGTTATGTACAAACAATTACTATACTCGTAGACAGGTTAATTAAAGATAAACAAAACTAGGTAGCTATTTTGAAAGTACTAAGAATGCAAAAAAATATCCTTTGATTTTGCTTTTTTCCATGGTAATGACCAAAGTCATTACCACAAAAATACAGCAATCTATTTGGTTTCTTTACTATGACATATTTTCCCCTTCCTTATTTAATTTTATTTCTTTCTTCATGTTCTATTTACTCATGATATTTTACAATATTTTATTCCATTTAATTACTAGAATTTAATTAGCCTATCTACAAATCATTTTCTAGCCTTCCAAACACCGCGCTTGCAAACCAACAGGGATCAAAGCTTACCGACCGCGACCACTAGACGTCCCTTAATTACTGGTCGCACCGTTATGGCTGTACCCTCCCCTTGCGGTTTTCTATATCTATCAATAGGCAAAACCTTAAGAAACAAGTTTATCCTGGTAATCTATTTTCATTGGAAAGCCCAATGCAACGTAAATATTGTTTTCTTTTCATATTTTGTCTGTTTTCTTAGGAAGGCAATTTCACTAAAACGTACAATGTGTTTATTGAATTTATGCCTTTAGCGAAGTATTGAAAATAGCGCGATGATAATACGAATAGAGTGAGTCTCCAAACTTAATGGACCTTTCCTTTTTTCACTTCATCAGTCTTTATGTCGTATTTATTGATTATATTGTGATAGATAGTAGAATCTATCTATCCTGTATATAAAACATTTTCTAGCTTTCTCAACACCGCGCTTACAATCCGAGGGATCAAAGCTACCTACCGGGACCACAAGTCGTCCCGCCTTAATTCATGGTTGCACTATTTCAGTAATGCCTTCTCCTTGCGGTTGCCCCCATAAGTAGGCAGGACTTGAAGAAAAATAAATATTGTCTTAATCTAGTAATTTAACAACATACTAACATTATCTTGTGTTCCTAAAAAATAAGAAAGAGAAATAGTCAGGAGATGAGGAAGAGAGACATTTGTCTTGGCGATTTGTTTTCTTTAGAAAGACCAATGCAGCTCAAATGTACTGTGTATTTCATTAAGTTAATAAAATTAATGTGTTCAATTTAAACTTAAAGAAACTACTTACAATATAAGCTCTTGTCTCTGTCTAAAATATTTTAGATTATATCATATCTAATGGCTATAGCTTAGCATGACACAAAAATAGCTGTTTACTAAAAAATAATTTCAATATTTCTCTGATACAGGAATATGATATAGGACTTTATTATTTAGGCGTATACCCTAATACGTAAGGGTAGGCTAAGACCTCAAAAGCTAATTTGAATACTAATTTAGGTCAGAAAATTCATATGTAATATTGAAGAAGAAATAATCTTATTTTTAAAGGCTGATAAGTCGTCAGTTGGTTATTTGTTTTTCATAACTTATTTTCTATTTCTTAAGCACCCGTTAACTAAAGATATAAACACCATTTCAGATTCATAAAATTTCAAGATTGATTAAACAATCCTTTCAATTACACTTAAAACAAAAACTCCAATTAAAATAATAAAATAAAATAAAACAATAATATTAGTCTAACTCCTAAGCACACTCATGTCATTATTACACCTCTTCAAATAATAAATCTAAAATTAATACATTAAAAACGAAAAGCTAATTCTATTTCTAAAATAATTCCATCCAAATTGAATTCACTCGACATTTTTTCTATTCATAAAAATATTTACCTAAAATGTTGAAATGCGTGCTTTAATTTGTTTGAAGAGAGCATTCGCGCCAACCTCAAACGCGTCTTGAGTAAATATTTTCTTAATGTAACTTGCTAATGAATTGAGGGCCCGAGGTTGCCTTGCCATATTTTCACCATTCGATGTTAGTAAAATGTACATTTGGATATTGTCAATCCTCTGATGCTTTGCGGTGCAGAAATAGTAATTTTGTTTATTTGCTGTTATTCTTGCCTGTGGAGGATGGATGCAATTTTAATTGATAATGCAAAATCATTTATACTATAATAAGCTGGGAATTTAAAAATATTTGTTAATGCTTGAATATACAATGATTGTATAGATATTTCGAGGTCCTGGTTCAGTTTGAACAAATAGGCATAGGTGCAAGATGAATGTCATAGGGGACGAGCTTCAGACATGTACAACTGGCCTTAGACAATCCATCGCCTCGAAAATGCCTATATTTATTATTCTAGACTGCTAAGGTTGGATCAGCTCGGCCTTGCTTAGAAAAATCGATATGTTTTATTTTCAATTCAATGACTTTTCTATATCATAGCTCTTTTACTTATTATGCATCAATTTAAAATCATAATCAATAAATAGTGGTTTGCTTGGTTGATTTAACCTAATGTTTATTTTTTAATTTATTGTTGTCTTTATTAATTACATAATAATTATTTGGGGATAGGTCTCACATATGTGAGAGGCTGCCTGGGTAGGTACCGCCGCTATTTCTATTTTTCCCGCTAAACAGCAGTGTTAAGCACTATTGTTGTACGGTTTGAAGGACATCGTAGCCGAAGTAACGACTGGACATATTGAGACTTAACATCTTATGTCTCAAGGTTTTGCTACTGTCCATTGGCGGTCACATCTTTTTCATCTTTCGGATTTTAAAATATGTAACAAACCTCAGGATCCGAACAACATGAAAAAGATAAATGTAATAATATAAGAAAAAAAAATGGAAGATCGTTCATCAAGTATACATAGAATTAAAAATGGGCATGTCCATAAAAAATGCATAACTAACACAGAGCCTTGAGAATATGAAACATGAAACCCCAATTCGAACTCTGACCAAACAATTTCCACTATTATACCAATCATATTATAATGCCCTAATACCAGCCAACAACTTTTGTAATCACAAATTCTCGGAATACTTCTGTTCGGCCTAATAGAAAACTAATCGTATTGAATGTTATAATGGATGTGATTCGGCCGTATACACGCTCATGTGAAATACTGGAAATAATATTACACGGAGCTAGCGGTTCTTATATAAGAACGGACAAATATTTGTGCGATCCGCAAATGTTTGTTTTGGGTCCGGGTGGTCAAGGCCAAAAAGTATCGTTGTTATTGATATCTACTACACAGGACTTCATCTTAATGTTGGGCCAACATATTGTATTTCTCTGTTAAACTGCTGTGTTAACTCTGGCATGTCATTACATACATACATACATAAACTCACGCCGTTTTCCCAGAAGGGGTAGGCAGAGGTGCCAGGGCACCCATATTACACTATGTGTGTTCCATCCCACGATGTGATAGCAACAGAGCCTATCGCCATATCGAGCACAAATTTCTGACTCCGGGCTTATAAGGAATAGAAATATCTAATATCACTTTGGGTGTTATTTTTATATGTACATATATACTTTGAGTTATAACAATGTTTACAAAATGCAAATGCAAAATTTATGTATTTTGCAAACCACTTCTTGAAAGGGTAAGGCCTCTTACTTTTGGTATTTTTTTGTATCTTGATCGTTATCATTTTCACTATTCTTAACTAGAAGTTTTCTAAAATTATGTGAAGAGGCTTGAATTTAGCGACTTGCTGGGAACTTTATCAGTTCATAAATATAAGCTTGCCGATACGTGCCTTCCAGCTTCATTGACCTAAGTTAATTATGAAATAAATGTTTAATTTCCATCAATTTGAATTAGATGCTTATTAAAATGTACACCATTCTAACAGAGAAGGAAATTGCGTTTCAAAAATAACTATTCCGTCCATGTACAGCTCTCAAGCGCGACACGAATACAGAAAGGCAAAGGGAACGAATAAAAATCTTTGAGAATCATTATTTCTTGTTTTAATGAGAGAAAATCCATTCCCACAATCTTGAAAGCGGCTTTTATGCTTTCAATTTCTTCTTGAGAATTGTGGAGTGAAACTAAAAATATTTTTTATGAAAATTTACATAATTGCCATCATAACCGCTTGTGCCGATGTTTCATTAGGCAGCGTTGTGTATTGTGACGTCATTCTGTAAATTTAGTTCTACTTCGCGCTATTGTCTGGGTCATGTTGTTTCTATTAATATATTTAATTTCATTAACCAGAATTTTACGAAAACTCTTCATTCTTCATTTTCTTACAATCCAAATTACGATTTAGACAACACAGTATTCGTACCGTCGCTCGTTTCTATGTAGGTATCAGAATTACATCAAAATATTTTATATCAAATCAAAAATCAATAATCAGCCGTTATCAGACTTAAAATAACACGTTACTGAAAAATACACACACCAAACTTGATTACGGCACTTAGAGATAATGTCGATTAAATCGTTCCTTAGTATACTATTTATTTTTTTAATACGTAAAAACTAGGGTGTCAAGCGACCGAAGCACTAAACAGTCATTACAATAAAAAGTTCTGAGTATCATTCCTCCTGTTCATGGACGGGCATGACGTTCGACACCTCGTCATACTCACTAATTAAATCACATATCTCACCAGATACATATCTCATTCAAACTTTCTAGTGTAGAACAAGCCCGTGCCCTAAAGTAGGTCGTAGAAGTGCTGAATATTATTATCTCACTAGATAAATATTCCCATTATACCATGTTTGGATAGTACTGTTTTTACGAGCGCATGAAAGACTTTTATAAATCTTTGTCCCAATTAGTGTTTCACCTTGAGCAATATTTTGAATATTCATTAAGTTACCAAATTTTACAAACTAACTTCGTGACTTATTGAGTTCAAGAATTTATTATAATACAGTTATTAATTAAATGTCATGAATAATATCATATATCTGTATGATCCACAGGTATGTGTTTCGGGTCTGGGATTTCGTGAGACCGAAAAGTCTCTCTTAGTTTCTGATACCCACGACTCAAGACTCGATCATAGTGTGGGTCAGGACTATGTATGTGACTATTGGGTGTATTTATTCTTGAAATAGTATATTATACACACACAATTAAGGAGCTACTATTATGTTTATTTCATTTACCTGCCCTTAAGTCATACCTATTATTATTTTTTCGTATTATATTTTTCCGGCTATCTTATCCCATCCTTACATTGGTTCGAGAAATTTGACCTTTTGTATAATAATTGGACTTCTAATTTTAGGTTCGGCTACCTGAATGGCATCAACTCTTTCGACAACAGACTTTTGAATCTAGTCTCACTGCCATATTTTATGGTTAGTAAATATTACAGTACTGTACTGTATCAGCCCATACCTATACATCCCACTGCAGGGCACCGGCCTCCTAAACAGTTGAGAGTACGACATCAAATGATAAGGCCATAATAGTCCACCACGCTAACCTATTGTAAATATTACCAACTTTTGGAATTCTTGAGAAAAACTTCATAGTTATAGACGCTGATAGCGCCACAGCTTACTTAACATGCTTTTATACTGTTAAAGTCAGCCTTCATTAAAAGGGAAATGAGAATACACAGGTACTTGGAATAGTCATTATCGTGTTCCTTGGATTGAAAACATGACCTACAATTTTGCTATGCGATCCTCATTTGACTTTGTTAGCGCTCATTTTTTGTTTATTGCATAACGTTACTTACCCTGGTTGTGGTTATAGGTTCTTGCAAAAAGAAGACTTTTTCCCGGAATGGAATAGTGCCAGTAGTTCTAAATTAATTATTCTTGTAGTAGACAGTGTACAAAAACCTAGTATACGTTTTTTATTCCCTTGAATGGCGAGACGAGCATGCCGTTCGCCTGATGGTAAGCAATTCGTCCGCCCATGAACAGTAGCAAAACCAAACAACAGCTTGAATTACAAAGCAATGCTTAGCGTTCCACTGCGCTCGCCATCCTGAGACATAAGATGTTAAGTCTCAATATGTCCAATAGTTACTCTGGCTACAATGTGCTTCAACCCGAAACACAACAGTGCATTTAAAATACTGTTGGCGGCAGAAATAGAGATTGTGGTGTTACCCACCCAGATGGACTCTCACATATATGAGAGACTTACCACCGGTATACTTACGGTAAGGTTAACCCAAACATTCATCAGCTGTATTCTAATAAAAATAGACCGGTCGGGTCCGCCTTCCGGATAACTCTTTTTCATTTCGCCCGATCTTCGGCAATAGTAAGGCCATAGACTGCGATGCTGAAAACAGTGGTATGATAAATCTTATCTAATCCTATTTTTTTTCCTGCTCATATATCCATCCCATGGTTGTCTGGTAGAAATTGCCTTAGAGCGATAAGACCGCCATTTATACTTTGTTGTTTTGTATTATCTCTAAACTGTTATTCCTTTTTATTGTGTACAATAAAGAATTAAATAAATAAATAAATATAAAGTACTTAAAATAAACGTTTTCCAAGAATTTCATTTCTTGCATAGAATACAAACTAACCCATCCCTTCTCTATACTCATGTGATAAAGACGAAAAATTGTATTGTTTGTTTGCATTGAATATGCTCTGAAACTACTGGACCGATTGAAAAATTATTTTACCGTTTGAATATTTATTATTTACAAAAAAGTGTATATCTACACACTGGCGGAGCCGGCTGGGCCGCTAATTTTAATGAAATATCTGCCAAAAATAAAATGTTTAATATAAAAATAATTTAATACAAATTATATCACAAAGATAATGCAAATATCATTGAAATGCAATTAACAAACCATTTACATTGAAATCAAAATATTTATATTCGCAGCGAGTTGGCTCTAACGAGAAAAACGTTTGGAACTCCTCCAACGTAATAATACAATTTGGAAAACGTTACAGAGACTTTTTGAGAATTTAAAATTTATTTTATTAATCTTAAATTGGTATGTAAAAAAATTTGAGCATCAAAGAAAGATTTCATTAAGATTTCACACGCTTATAGAAATTTATTTCTAAAATTTTCAAAATGTATTACTAATGAATTATAGTCGTTCCAATTGTGGTATTCACTTTAGTGACTTTTTAATGTAAGTAGACAAGGGAAAGATGCTTTATAACAACATTTTAAAGAACTATGCCGGAGCATTAATTGAAATTGTGTAGATTTAACTTGTTTATCATTTCATTAATATTAATAATTTCAGTTGCTTTTTAGATATAAGTGTTGTGACTTCAGTTAAAATATCTTTATAGCGTTAATTAGGCGGATATAATATGACACTTCTAAATTCTTATAAATATTGTGACCATATTAATAACAAAATCGTTTATAATTTTTTGAAACAGATATAAACGTACGTAAATTGCAAAATTTTACTAACCCACCGGTCACTATCTCAACTGCTCCAACGCCTCTTTATGAATAGGAAAGACAAAAGACTGTTCAAGGTAATATATAATCTCAATAACAGTAACATCCCACATTATACGAGTAGATCCCGATTAAAATATTAAAATCCAACGTAACTGACTTTCTTAACATTTGAGTAATTCAAACACATTCTTTGAAGCTCTTATGTTTTACATCACACGATAAAATGTTCTACACAAAAAATTACAAAAAACGCAAGAAATTATTGCACATCACAAAGAAATTAAAACAAATTTTAGCGTCACCACAATGAAATATATTTTCTATTCAATTATTTATTTATTTGTTTATTTTACTTATTAAGGTTTACTTACAATTGTTACAATAATATATAATTATGACAACTTACAACACTTAGACAAGTTTTGTGCGTGTGCACAACCACTTAAGTAAACACAACATGCAAACAATAAAAAACATATTTTTTAAAAAGTAAGCCTAGAGACAGACAATATTAGTTACTGTCAGTGGCGGCGTAAGGTAGGTTGGCACCCGGGGCGGTTTTGTATTGAGCACCCCTACATAAACATAACACCCAATACTAAACAAGCCTACAGCGGATACTCGAGATCGTGCACTTATCAAATCTGACTTTTATCGGAGGAAAGCTATTGTGCTCTTCTTTGGGTGGCACGGAGGCGGCTGGAACTGTATGTTAGTGTCACTGGCCTTCCAGCCTGGCACGTTAGGGATGTTTTGGCCGAGCCGGGTCCCTCACAAAACCTCCGCTAGCTTACCGACTAAATTCCTTGGATGACCGTCACACGCATTATGGGCGGCCCCAAACATCACAAGGCGAGAAGCGCATGGCCTTAGCGTCCTATAGAAAATCATTACTGGATGTTTTTTTTTTTTAATTCTTGCCCGGCATAATAGCCGCATTGCGCCTGATGGTGAGCGCAAATGCCACCCAGGCAGAGTATCCATTGGCATCGGACGGCAGTCCCATGCCAATAGATACAATTATGCCGGCCTGCTAAGATGCCTTCTCACACTATGGCGGAAAGACCCAGGATTATAGGAAGGAGGGAACACGTGAGACCGCAAACAATTCCACAGCCTGACGGTGCGGCACAAAAAAGAATTTCAGAACCGTTTGGTTCGCGCCGGGATGGTGTGGACCATCAAGCTATGGGTTCGCAAGCCAGCACGCGTGGTTCTGGTTAGGAATGGAGTGGAGGGGATCAAGTTGAATAATTCCTCAGAGCATTCACCGTGATACAGGCGGTAGAACATGCTTAGAGAGGCGACATCCCTCCGGAGTTGTAGCGACTCTAAGTTGCTCGTAACGTCTGCATCATTCACATCCATCCAAGGCATCGAGCAGGTACTGGGCGGATCCATCCCAGAGGTGCGAACAGTACTCCATACCCGGCCGGACCTGCGCTATATACAAGCGATAAAGCTGACCGGGCGTGAAAAACCGACGCACCCTGTTCAGGACTCCAACCCTGCGTGATGTGGCAGATATTACGCCCTCGATGTGATTCCTTGGATTGAAATCACAGCGGATATCCACACCAAGGATACTCAGGTCATTCCGCACTGAGAGGGGAGCACCCTGAAGAATGGGGAGGGGAGAGAACGGGGATTTTTTGCACGTGAACGCACACACCTGGGTTTTCTTGGCATTGAACTCAACCATATTCCTGAAACCCCATGTAGAAATGAGATCCAAGGTCCGGTTGAGCTCAATGACAAGATCTTCGCGTCCCTCCACAGTTTCGACTCGGCAACCCGGAGGCCCGCAGTGGTATCGCCCATGGACCGTGCTGTCATCTGCATAGCAATGAATGTTGCCAAGCGACAATATGTCATTGATATGCAGAATAAACAAGGCGGGGGACAGCACCGAGCCCTGTGGAACTCCGGCATTTACCGACATGAGCGCCGAAGCGTGTCCGTCGACGACTACACGTATTCTACGCCCGTGCAGAAAGCCGGAAATCCACGAACACAGGTTGCTGGGCAGACCGTATGCCGGATTTCTTCTTTTGAAGGGTGCGACTGTTTCAAAACGCGGCGCCAGTTAAAGATGTTTAGGTCATCTACGTCAAAGATGAGGCCATGCGCCTTGTCGCTCATATCCAAGTTGCTGTAGGTAAGGGCGCACCGCCCCCTGCACAGTATGCCAAGCCCAGCGTAATGTCGCCTCTTATGATGGTTAGGTAATACCGTGGCGAAATTCTCATACTCTACGACAGGGCCGCAGCGGTTCAGTCATTTATTGCCCGGCAACCCTTTTGTGCAGATGGCAGTGAGCGGGATCGTTCACCTCGCGATCCTGTCTCGTGCTATTCTTCTGCGAGATCACGATCTCGCAGAACGAGAGTTTTGCTTGCCAAGCCTTGCCAATCTCGACCATCGAGGGCATCACGACCGAGAGCGAGAGGTCTACTCTGGCGGCTGCATGAAGTATTCTGCGCTCATCACCCCAGAGTGGGCACTCCGAAAGAGTGTGTTTTTTCACAATGATGGCACACAGCGGAAAGAAACCGTAAAAGGCCATCGATCGCACAACTCCCGCGTACAGCCTCTGGTAAGGGGTGCCAGAATCTTCGAAGTTGAGTTGGTTAGACCAGGACCTCCCGAAGCTGAACCCTTAAGAAATTAAACTTTTTTTACGATTCCCTCAGACCAGCCCCTAATAATAGATTATCAGAAAAACTCTTAATTTTAATTAGAAAAGAAAGAAATTTATTTTACTTTTGGTTAACTGATAATGGGAAGAATGTGCTTGCTTTTCTGAGCAAAGCTTCCCAAAACGGGGCTCCAGTTTGGCTCACTCGACTCGATCGCCCCTGGGACAATGCTGCGACGCCCCAGGGCTTCGTGACGCTTAGTTTGGGAAGCCCTAGGCTAGAGAATGCGTCTGCTGCCTTGACTAGTTTCGATCTTAGGCTCATGGCAGGACATGAACATTCCACCGACTATACAAGACAACTCTAACATACTTCACCAGGAGATGATAGAGACCTCCACGCCATCAACTGTGATGTAGGCCCCTGCAAGTGACTCCTAGACTCGTGCAAGCGGATAATCTCAAATTTATCCGCTACGAGGCCCAGCTACCAATTTTAGAATTCATTATTTTAGAGAATGAGACATTATATTTAAAATACTTCAAAATATACTATTAGTTTTATACAAATAGCTAGATACTAGGGTTGGTAGTTATTTCTGGATACAGGTAGATATTGTGTGCTTTCTGTGGGTGTCTTTGGCACCCCCTGGTGCTTGGTACCCGGGGCGGACCGCCCCCCCCCCCCGCCCCCCCTTTACGCCGCCACTGGTTACTGTAGCCCAATCCCTCAGGATCTATTGTAATTTATTAATCGCCAAAACCCGATAATACTTGAAAATTCTAGTGGTAATAAATAACCGAAAATTGCATGTGGATCACTAGTGGCTGGCGGGATTCCAACATCGGCTGCCAAACAGTTGCCTTTGACCTTGCGGCTTCCGATCAATGTGAGGTTTTGTGACCGCAACTTCAAATTAGTTACGTTAACCGATACCATGCAAGTTTCATGAGATACTTGTTGTGTAACTTTTGTGATATTTCAGTAGTCTTTTCGGTTACGTCATGATTATTGCGTGAAATCAGCAGGAGGTATTGTGTGGATCTATCTATCTATGAGTGCTGTGTTTTATAATATGGCATTATGTATCGAATTAGTATCAGTACTCACATATCTCAATAGGGTATTCTTTTATTATTTTTTAAATATCTTAATACGTATGTTCCTAAGGTAAAAACAAACAAGTAAAAGCTTATAAAAAAATATCTAGAACTGATGAACAATTTGACAAATTTAAAATGAACTTCAAAATTAATTAGTTGATATTGTTAATTGAAATTAATGTGGTAATATTGGCTAATGCTATAATATATAGATTTATTGTTTTGAAATTCCATCATCCATCCATCAGCCAAACGAAGTCCACTGCTGAACATAGGCCTCCACCGATGATCTCCACAGTGACCTGTTGGAGGCAGCCTGCATCCAGCGACGTCCCGCGACCTTAACCAGGTCGCCTGACCACCTTGTGGGTGGACGTCCTACGCTGCGCTTTCCGCTATTTTTGTTTTTAAATTATTTTTCACTTATTGTAAAATAAACTGTTATATATTTCCATCAAGGCATTTAAATATAAGAAGAAAACTCGAATGCGTAAAAAGCAATAAGTTTCAAATAAGTTAATAGAGTTTCAATAATACTCTAATAAAATAATTTACACTAAAGCACTTTCGGCCGGCAAATTTTATCTGCAACTTGAAAATAAATACACTCTGTATAAACTTGACATAAATTAATGCTATTAAATTGCAGCGGGCCTTGAGATCTTACTTAACTCCAAGTCAAAGCTTAGCGACGATTGCAGCGAAGCTCTTCGTAGTCGTTGTAATAAAATTAAACTGTGTTATATAAATCCCAAGTGACTGGGCACTTGATGTTTAGTGTTATATTTAAACAAGAAATAAAATGGAAGATACACGCAGCCAGTTGTCTTTATTAAACAACACCCAACAGTCACATAAATAGTCCTGACCCCACTCTAAGTTCGAGTCTTGCGTCGTGGGTATCAGGAACTACGAAAAAAGTTCAGTCTCACAAACGCCCAGCCTCGGAAGAAATATTTGTGGGCCGCACAAACTCGGTGCGAGGATCAAACCCGCGGCCTCTCTTTTCACAGGCGGCGTCTAACCGTCTGCGCCACAGAGGCTGTATTAGTAAATATAAGTGAATATTATGTGTAATATATGAACCGACGTATAGCCATAATTCCAGCTCATGATAGTTGCGAGCCAATCGCGATAACAGACTATAATCCAATACGGGAAACGCATAAATATAATGGAAATATTGCACATAGATATCGCTCGTAGAACATTTTATACTACATAGTATTATATTAGTTCCTACAAATGAAACAATGTTACCCTACTTCAGTTCTCGTACATGATGTAAATGCACTGTTGTCTTTCGATTTGAAGGACATTGCAGCCAGAGCAACTGCTGGACATATTAAAACTTATAATACATACACATCTTATGTCTCAGAGCGCAGGTGAATGCCAAGCATTGCTCTGTAATTCAAGGTGTTGTTTGGTTTGACTGGTGCTCATGAGCGGTCGTATCGCTTACTATCAGGTGAACGGCATGCTTGTCTCGCATTCATTGCAATAAAAAAGTCTCTTCTTATGCTTCTGTGTTAAAAACCAAAGTTTTTACAAGACAAATGCTTTAATTTAATTTCTGAAGCTTTGATAAATTCACAAATCTCACGGCCCACCTGAAAAAAGCATTTCGCAAATCCAAAGCCACCTCAATGCAGTGTAATCACGAAAGTGCATTTCACATAAATCATTTTATTCCCTGTCTATTATTAAGATTGAATTTGGAAATGCAATTACACATAATTTGGGGTCGATTTGGAAAAAAAATCTGTCATCCAAACAGCTCCTTGTCGAAATAATTGAATGTTTGTCATTGACGTGTTTTTTGGATGAAATGTTTTGTTCGTGAAACAAAGCGATTGTCTGAGATTTGTCTTCGTCGTTTTTATTGTATTTTTTGATTAATGTGTCTGGAGTGTTTGAAAGAATAGTTTTTGGTGTTTATTGTTGGAATCTTTAAGAGTGAATTGTATGCTTTTTTTAATTTCCATAATGGATTCATTATCCCGAAGCATCTACGTATTCAAGATAGTGTCAATTTGATTACTCCATCTGTTTAAGACTGTATCTGTATCAGCCCATATACGACCCACAGCAGAACACGGGCCTCCTTGGTTGTGATTCTTCAGTCTTTCAGTTAATTAGGATTTCCCGAGGCTCAATAATCTATAGTACTTCTAAATTCAGCTGCTTCATCCCATTCTGGTACAAACGACTGCTTTCTCATTTATTATGCTTCTATACAGCAAATTTTCTAAAATAAAACCCAACTCCGATATCATAACAAAATCAGTCCATTTCATTAGACTCAATGAACTATTGAACAAACTACTACTTATCGCAAATCGACATGAAATGTATACAATATTTGTTAGACATCCGTTTCAGATTATGCTAAATCATATAAAATTATACACTCTTTTAGAACTTGTTTTGTGAATTCCTCCGTTATTTGCCCCAATTTACCTTACTCTCGCCTTATCCTAATAAAGGAACTTTTTAATGTAAATAATTTATATCTTTACGACACAAATTAACAAAACTTGGGCCAGTAAAATATTTTACGCCTTTTATTTAATTAATCAAGCTTAAAGTTGTTAAAAGTGTATGCCAGTTCCAAATGGTGTCTCAGACTACATTTTATAATTATGATTAATTTTAATCGTATTTATTTCAAACATCATTAAATTTAAAACCCATTGTAAACTATGACGCCATAAAGTTCAGTTCACGTCCTTAAGTCCTATTTATGTTTAAACAGTATCTTGATCTGGACGGATGAATAGATCTTAGTAAATTAAACTTCTATGATTTGATATTTCCCAGAATTTACAACTCATAACCACTTGATACCATCACCATAACAATACACCTATTTATACAGATTGTTTCTTCCACAGATGGCACTTTCCGGAGCGAGGTAGAAGCGCGCGGGCGCGGTACGGAGCCAGCGTTCCTCCACGAGTTGCACTCAACGCTGGCACCGCCTGCCGCGCCCGACCACCACTGGCAGCACACCATCATCCTCATCCTCAAAGGCCTGGTCTTCACCACGATCATCCTCGGCGCGTTATTCGGGAACGCCCTCGTCATCATATCAGTCCATCGGCATAGAAAACTTCGAGTCCTCACTAACTACTACGTCGTCAGTCTTGCCGTCGCGGATATGCTCGTCGCTCTGTGCGCGATGACCTTTAACGCAAGTTCAGAATTGACTGACGCCTGGCTCTTCGGCCCTCTAGTCTGTGATATCTTCAATTCACTCGACGTATACTTCTCAAGTGCTTCGATATTACACCTCTGCTGCATATCAGTCGACAGATACTATGCTATAGTACGGCCTCTGGAGTACCCAGTCACAATGACACACAGAACAGTCTGTTTTATGCTAGCCAATGTGTGGTTATGGCCTGCTTTCATCAGTTTCGTGCCCATATTCATGGGCTGGTACACCACAGAACAACACCGGCAGTATCGAAAAGAAAATCCTGACGTTTGCATATTCAAGGTCAACATGGTTTATGCTATTGTCTCATCAAGCGTTTCTTTCTGGATACCGAGTCTAGTGATGATATCCATGTACTGCAGAATATTCCGGGAAGCAATACGGCAACGAGAAGCATTAACAAGGACTTCTTCAAATATTCTTCTAAATTCTGTCCATATGAAACACACATCGCACTCAGCTCATCATTCACACTACCTCCATCCAGATAGAAGACCGTCAGACATCAGCCCAAATTACAGCACGTTCACAGAAGTTGGTCCTGAAGAGACGGAGTTTGGAGAAGTAGTTATGGCGTTGGGAGATATCTGCCCAAGTAAGGAGGCCAGTCCAAGAAAGTCTGTGAATGTGAGCTGTGATACAGCCAGTTCTGGATATTGTTCTGGTGGTTCCAACAAGAGGTCTTCGAGTGGGCAGCCACCGCCAGGGTGGAGACCAAGCTGCTCGTCTGCTGTAGCTACCAGGGAGCTCGCAAAAGCTGCAACGGAACTAAACTCACAAGGTCGGTGATGATTTTGCACTTTACCCAATTATAATCATAAGTATGTAAAGCGGCGAACTTAGCAGATAGTGTTTTTGTATATCTTTATGAGTTCTTTTTCTTAAATTAAATTAGATTTAAATCCGGTTTTGCAATCGTCAGAAAGCAATTATTGTAGTTCTGGGTATAAAAGAGAAATATATGGATGATTTTATGAATGGAGCTCACATTTTTAAAGTGCTCATATTTTTATTCGATAAATATTTTTTTTTGAAGTTTTGATTCTATGTTCTGTTGATTTCCGCACAACACAGGCAACTGAATGAAGGGGTTAAATTGCTATTGGCAAATAATATGACACTGCATCTAGTCTCTTTATTAAGAAACGAAGAACAAAACACTCCGACCTACATTCGAGGATGTTTGCGGGATTACCCTACATAATAAACTGAACCCAGTAATAGGTATATTTATTCTATTACTACATTGAAGAATTTTCTAATTTTCAGTTTATTTTAACAAAGAAACATTTAGGCCATGCTTAATGTATTCATATCAATCGGTTTGTAATATACATCAAAAACAATAGTTAGAAAAAATAAGAACAAATTAATATATCGTATTATCGCGTTCAGTGATTTCTTCCAGCAACATGCATTTGAATCGGAGCACTAATAAAATTATTATTTATTTTGAAACCTTTAAGATTGTAATTAGCACACGGGTTAATATAAATTAAATAATATTTCCTTATCGCAACAATTTCTAGTTTTAATTCTAAATGTTGCCTGCTTCTGAGAAAACATTTTAGCCCTTCCTCGAATATCCAGTAATATAACTAACAAGAGATAGAAAGAGTTTTAAATAAAATGTATTTTCCATAAAACTAAAATGCTTAATGTGGCTTTTTACCACGTTTTCCGACAAACGGAATTTCCGTGAAGAGATAATGCAACCAAAAAATATTACCTTTGAGTTTCTTAGAACTTAATTGAAACGAGAATGTTAAATAAAAGCTATGTAATATTTTTGTTAGTTTTAAAGTGGCATAAAATAAATTTAATTAGAGGTATAACGATAACTAAACAACTGGTGGTAGGTCTCTCATCTCAGGAGGCTACCTGGGTAAGTATATTTTTCCCGCCAAACAGCAGTGAAAATGCATTGTTGTGTTCCGGTTTGAAGCGCATGTAGCCAGAGTAACAACTGGATATATTGAGACTTAACATCTAATATCCCTGGATTGCAATAAAACTGAAGATGTGCAACATCTTTTGCTGGAGTGTGTTAAGAACAAAAAAGAAAGGGACGCCTTGTTTAAAAAATTTGACATGAACATTCTAAACGTTGGATTTATTCAAAATATTTTAGCATCCCCTAAATCCGACATTGCCAAACAATTTTGTAACCTAGTTAACCTGTGTAATTAAATACTTTGTCTACTTATATTTTTATCCGACCTATTATCCATCTCTACTTATATTTATTTTTACTTTTAATGTATACCTTAATATTATTTAGCTCTTAAGACAACTATGTAGTGTACAGTTGATAAGGTACAATGGGGTTGGCGTATCCGTGTGGATAAAAACCCCTAACCAATAAAGAGAAAAAAAAAAATCCCTGGATGGCGAGCGCAGTGGAATGCCAAGTAATTTTTTGCTACTGTGCATAAACGGTCGTCTCGCTTACCACCAAGCGAATGACACGCTCGTCTCGTCAATCATTGCAATAAAAAACAATGTATTGCTTGCGATATTTCTCAACTGCGATGTATGAATAATAAGTGCGTGGTGGCCTGTTGGTAAACGGGCTAGACGCGACTGCCAACATGTTCACGGTGGTCGCGGGTTCGAATCCCAGGGCACACCTCTGACTTTTCGGAGTCATGTGTGTATTGATAGTCAATCACCACGCACTAAAACGGTGAAGGAAAACATCGTGAGGAAACCTGCATACCATAGCGATTTATAGAATTTCTATGGTATGTAAGTCCGCCAATCCGCATGAGGGCCAGCGTGGTGGACTATATGGCCTAACCACTCTCAATCGTACTTTCGATTGTAGAGGGGGCCCGTCCCCTGCAGTGGGACGTATATGGGCTGATACAGATTTATGAATACACTCGTAGCTTCTAGCTGGTGATTAAACATTACATTTCCGTACAAACACACTCAAAGCGAGTTTACACACGTACGGAGAATCAAATATAATCTAATCATAATGTTTATTTATCGGAAATTCGCATTAGCTTCCAATTGGATTTTGATTGCCTCACTTAGAAACGTTTATGATGTTTATCGAAATGTGATTAATCATTTGGAGCCAAACAAGCATGAATACGCATATATAGTATTATGTTATCTCAAATGTAATCCGTCATTGTATACAATGCCTCGGCAAACTTCATATTTCTTAAATATTGGTCGGAAATATAGATTCTAGATGTCAATGAGTACGAACGCTAACGAATTCACAAAGGCTTCGAAAAATTATATAAGAACAAAAGGGAATATTTAAAAAAAATTAAAATATTTTAAAAAGTTAGTTAAAAATGAAAGGTAATTAACTTAGTATTATTTCTTTTGAATTAAAGGACCTAATCAATAATAATATAATCAAAGCTTAATATTCATATATGTTTAGCTAGACTAACGAAATGAACCCCTATTCAAATTCGATCAAATCATTTTTATTGGACGCACGCACTTGGTACCAAATTGCTTTCAATTTGCTATATGAGCATGACATTCGCCTGATAGTAAGCGATATAACCGCTCATGGGCAGTAGAAAAACCTAACATCACAATGACCTTCAAAGCAATGCCTGGCAATCCACTGCGCTCACTGGTGGTAAGTCTCTCATATGTAAGAGGCTGCCTGGGTGGATACCGCAATGTCTATTTATCCCGTCAAACAGTAGTTTAAATGCACTGTTGTGTCTCGGATTGAAGGACATTGTAGCCAGAGTAACTACTGGACATAATGAGACTTAATCTTATGTCTCAGGATGACGAGCGCAGTAGAATGCTAAGCATTGCTTTGTAATTCAAGGTGTTGTTTGGTTTTGCTTCTGTTCATGAGCGGTCGCATCGCTTATCATCCGGCGAGCGGCATGCTCGTCTCGCCATTCAATGCAATAAAAAAAACAATGAAACCATCCTTAGATATAGCCCAAAACATCTACAAAGTTAAAGTATCGTCTAATAAATCAAAAGCATCATGGGATATCATTAATAGTACTAAGACAAATCAACCTAGACCATCAATAGCGAATATAAGATTAGGAGAGAGAAATTTAACAAATCCGCATGATATAGCAAAGGCGCTAAACAACTTTTTTATAGACAAAATAAAACCGATCATCGGTGCGGGTAAACAAATAACTGCAAATATTTTCAAAAGAAAAAACTCGATGTTTTTAGCACCAAGTTCTCAAAATGAGATTAATATTATTATAAGATCGCTAAAAATACTAATAGTGTAGGACATGATGGAATCGCAACCAAAATAATTAAATACGTTTCAAATATAATTAGTGGACATTTAAGTTTTATAATTAATTTATGTATTTCATCTGGTATATATCCCTCAACTTTAAAAACAACTGTTATTAAACCATTACTAAAAAAATCAAATAAAGAAAATCTAGAATCTTATAGACCCATTGCATTAGTGCCTATATTCTCAAAGGTCTTTGAAAAATATATCTATGAACAAATATATAAATACTTAGATTGGCAAAACATCCTTACTGATGAACAAAAAGGTTTTCGTAAAAATAAAACTATTAATATGGCTGTCTACGATTTTTTGAATAAAGTCATCACAAATGTTGATAAACGGACCCCGGTCTGTTCAATATACTGTGATATGACACAAGCGTTTGATTGTGTTGATCATAATATCTTACTCAGCAAACTAGATGCATACGGAATAAGAGGTAATATTGCGAACTTGATAGAATCATATTTAAAAAACAGGAATCAGTATGTGGAAATAACAAAAATCGAACCAAACACAAAATATGAGGTTATCTATAAATCACATTTACGCAAAATAGAATACGGTGTCCCACAGGGAAGTGTTTTAGGTCCGCTTCTTTTTTTAATATACATCAATGATTTGCCGAAAGTGACAAATCATCACATGTCACTATTTGCTGATGATAGCACAGTTACTATCGCGGCGGACAATCAGAATTTACAAAATTTTGAAAATGAAATTTCTAATACTATTGAATTAATTATCAAATGGCTTAATAATAATAATCTTCAAATAAATATCGACAAAACAAAACTAATGATGTTCAGTCAACGTTCCAATGCGATTATTAACATTAATTATAGTAATACAATTTTGGATCAAAGTAGTACATCAAAATTTTTAGGTTTAACGATAGATCAAAGACTGAACTGGAAAAGTCACACAGAGCACTTGGCAAAAAGAGTTAGTCGATCAGCGTATGTACTCTACAAATTAGCCCCAATAGTAAGCAAGGAGACTTTAATTATAGCATATCATGGAATAGTGAGCGCCATACTAAGGTATGGAATTATCTTTTGGGGGAACACGACCAACAAGTGCCTAATTTTTAAACAACAAAAAAGGTGTATCAGAGCTATGTTTGGACTACAATGTATTGACTCTTGCAAACCTTATTTTATACAACATAAAATATTGACAACACCATCATTGTACATTTTCGAAGTCTCCTCATTTGTCAAAGCTAATCCAAACCTATTCCTCAAGCTTTCTGACATAAATACGCGTAGCCGACGTGACAACCATAGACTGTGTGTGAGAAAATGTAATACAAGCCTAATGCATAACAGTATATTGTGCATGGCGCCTATCATATACAATCATATACCGTGTTCAATTAAGGAGCTTAAAATAAATCAATTTAAGAACAAGCTTAAAGAATTTCTTATCAAAAAAGCATATTACAGTATTACAGAGTTTCTATCAGAAAACTTAAATTGAAAAGATACCTATGTAATAATTTGAATGAAAAATCATCTGGACATAAATTATCTACTAACCTATTGTTTGCCAATGTGGCGGGTCATAGTCGGACGAATAACCATATTATAACATCATAATGTACCTATGTTCCACAATAAACATATTTGATTTGATTTGATTTGATTTGATATAAGATATTTATCTCCTCAATATGTCCAGTAGTTGCTCTGGCTACAATATCCTTCAAAGCGGAACACAATAGTGCTTGTACACTGCTATTTGGCGGAAAATAGCATTAGCTAGACATTGCGATGGTACCTACACAAGTGGCAAACTGCATTATCAACAACAAAATATTATTTTAATTTTCCAAATTATTGATCTATCATATTGTTTTACATTTCCATAAAATTAATTACTCGTACATCGTATGTTTAGTCACAAGTTACAAACCCAATCTAAAACATCGGAACACATTACCGAATGAACTAAATGACGCACAGACAGACAGACTAACCGAATTACAAGGGTACGTTTCAGATCCACTCTCATTACCTCTGAGAAATTCATCACACAACAAGGCCTTAGTGATTGCTCGATTATAATTCTAAGAGTAATTGAGAATGTTTTACAATAACTAACCAAATTACTGCTTAATTCGTAGTTGACCTTTTGAAATTTTTCAACGGCACTTAACGTGTCTACCTACGCACTTTTAAAACATAATTAAGTTTTTAATGTTGTAATTCCAAAGAAAATAGTGTATTTCGTGACCAAATAATCGTCGGGAATAAATAGATTCACAATACCAAGAAACAATATTTTTCCAACCACATAGTCGTTTCACAAAGGGCCAAAACATACAATTGCTAAAATAGGTTTAAAAATTGTCAATGATTAACGCAATTTAATTTATTTTTTTAAAAATCAGAACTGTGTTAGTGACTGTAGAAAATTGTATTATTAATTGTTCTTGTTTGCTGTTTGTTTGTACAAGTAATGATATTTAAAAACAATTGAAATAAAAATTCAACTAGATTTTAACAGAAATAACAAAGTTAAGGCAATGTATCTTTATCATATTTGGTTTATGTAAATTCCAATAACAAAAATAGCCTACCAAAAAACTACTCCAATATCCGTCTACTAACAGTTTGTTCCGTAACAAGACCCGAACAATTAACTCACAATCTGACTAACTTAATCCTACTTATTTGACTTAAAATTCCTTCGCAGTGTAAACATAGGGCCGTTTATTTTCGGTGTAGAATTGTAACAAAAGATTAATGCTATGTAAAGTTTTGTAACAGCCTGTAGGTAATAGCCTTGAAACAAATTCGTAATGGGCCTATTAAGTTAATTCAGCCGCCTCGTTGGTAACAGCGGCCATATGCTGTGACGTATTACTATGATTACTTATAGGAAGCATATTGTATATCACCCGCATAAGGCCAATTAATTCTTGTGTCGTGGGTATCAGGAAATACGGAGTAATTTCCGGTCTCACAAAGACCCAAAATGGAAACAAATACCTATGAATAAATGGAATACCTATGAAAAATAAACAATTATTTGTTTTGGGAATTGAATCCGCGGCATCACGTTTCACAGCCGGAGTCTAACCAATTGCGACACGGAGGCTTTCATACACACATGTGTGGTATCTGTTGCGGGTTTCCAACATTATGTACGTTGGTTGCAATCTCGGTGAATATAAATATTATCATTCACTCCTTACTGTTTGTCTTTTAAATAGTTTTGCGATTTAAAAACGTGATTTACTCGGGAAAAAATAGTTTCATAACTGAATTAAAATCAGATCTATGGTAGTAATACCAAACTTCGTGAAATACATTACAATCTTGGCCTCTAGGCCTTTTTTTGCCGGGTGATAAAATATAGAAAATAAGACAAAACGAAATAGCTAAGAAATTAAATTAATCAACTAATACAATACCAAGGATGACGAGTATATAATCTAAGACCAAGGATAGTAGTCCAAATACTAAGAACTTTGACTGAGGACGTAATCGTTTCAGAAAACTTTAGATTTTCCTCACTTTTTCCTTTCCTCAGTACACCCATCCCATGGGTGTCTGTTCTTACAGACAGCAGTGAAAAGAATGCCAGTACTATTTGAATACTAATACATAAATTCTGTTTGATTGTTATGTTTACTTTTGTATTTAATAAAGAATAAATAAGAAAAAAGAATAAGTGCGTGGTGGCCAGTTGGTAAGACGGACTAGATGCGGCACCAACATGTTCACCGTGGTCGCGGGTTCAAATCCCAGGGCACACCTCTGACTTTTCGGGAGTCATGTGTGTATTGGTTGTCAATCACCACGCACAAAAACGGATAAGGAAAACATCGTGACGAAACCTGCATACCATGGCGATTTATAAGAATTTCTATGGTATGTAAGTCCGCCAACCTGCACTAGACTAGCGTGGTGGGTTATATGACCTAATCACTCCCAATCGTACTCTCGATTATAGAGGAGGTGCGTGCCCTGCAGTGGGACGTATATGGGCTGATACAGAAAGAATAAATAAATAAAGTGAACGTAGAATAAAGTGTAGCGGATATCAGAATAAATGCGAAGCATTAATTTCAAGTCAGCCGGCGTCATTTATGAAGTAGATTGCGCTCGTATATCATTTTTTTACGAGGGCTACATAAAGATGGAAACTCATAAAGACTCAAGTACAGAAAGAGGGCTAGGGAACTCATTTAGGTTCCTATTTATAACTTAAGGCGCCGAAAACTTTAATAATTCAGTTAGGAGGTTTAGTCTGCAGGATCCTCTCATCGGGGCACTATTGTGAAGGTACAGACAGTGTCAGAAAATATTTTTTGTATATAAATCCGGAGCCAGAGTAACTACTAGATATATATTGAGTCTTGATAAATAATGCCAGGCCTTGCTTTGTAATTCACGGCTGTTTGTTTATGCTACTGTCTACGAGCGATCGTATCGCTTACCATCAGGTGAATGCCATGTTCGTGTCTCCATCTCCTCGCAATAAAAAAGCAAACAATTTCTTGATGATTCTTGGGCGTTTCTGCGAACAAACATTTTGTGTGTATTTGAAATGTGGTGTTACCGAGGTTTATCACAGGTCTAGAGTGAGTGTGTTTGGGACCAAATTTAATTTAGGTTATTTCGTGGCAAATGTAACTGGAATTTATTTAGGTTTATTCATTATATTGAAAGGAAGTTAGTCGATTTTAATAACCTTATATCCAAACATAAAATGTACATACATACATGGACTCATACCTTCTCCCAGAAGGGGTAGGCAGATTTTCTCCTGGAAGTAACCAGGACACCCACGTTTTGCCTTGTGTGTCGCGTCCCACGATGTGATAGGGGCCAAGCTTATCGCCCTGCTGGGCCTTTGTGACTCCGGGCTGATAATGAATAGAAAGATCTAATATCACTTCGCTAGACACGGGATTCATACCTGAGACCTAAACATTGCAATCATACTCTAATACATCGTAATAAAGTGTAAAGTGTGATAATTTACGGTATGTGACCTATAAATCTATTTTGAGAAGACATTAAAAATTCGTCAAGCTACTAATTCTTTCACTTGTACTATCTTTTCACATTAAATATTAATATGGCTTAACTGGTTTTAATACCGGGGTGGATTCGTGACACCACGCAGTTCGGCACGCAAAATCGTTTAGTATTCTACTTTATAGTTTCCCAGAACGATTGACGTCAGCAAGGCAAGAGGTTATAAAGTAATAAGCTAAATCATTCAGTCATATTTATAAGTATAGGTAGTTACGGAGTATCAAAGTTTAGTTTAGGTTTTGGATGACTGTAAATACAAGAATTACTTCTAGTTAATTATCGAATAAAAATTAAATTCATATGCAGGCTTACAAAACCATTTAAAAAGTACTGCTACCTTCTTTTTTATTGTATAGGACGAGCAAATAAGTTACCAACTGATCACTACTGCTAATAAACATCTGCAACGTTTATATCACAGATGTGTTGTGGCATCAAATCAGGAGAGAGGCGGGAAGGAAAAAAGACGGGAAGAGAAAAAGGGTATTGGGCAGCCGGAAATCTCAATCACCGAACGAAACTCACAGCAAAGCCACAGAGTACATTGTTACATATGAAAAGCGAATCTAGTGGCTTTATTTCGATCTGTTAGACAGTGGTACCGCCCCGAACAATGCCTGCCCATTCATGCTGCCTCACCTATGACAACAGCGTGGGTTTATCACTTTTACGTTGTATGAATACATTCACGTCTCTTTCGCAATAGATAGCACAAAACATCTCAAATAACTGATGTGAACATTGCTCTTATATTTTATTGCACCAATAGATACCAAAAGTGAAATAATTCTTACTCAACCCTTAATTCTCAAGGCTAGGCAATTAAAATATAGCCCTTGGGTAAGCTTCGGTCGTACACCGGTCCAATAAATAAATCAATATTATTAAACTGAAATTTCATAGTATTAAACCCTTTTCTTAATTCATTTCGCTCAGAATTGATCACCAATTTAACGATTGTATCAGTTAACTCATTATGTAAAACATGAACAGGAATATCTATTAACAAAGAATTTCTATGAAGCAAACATAGTTTTGTAGCGATCACCATGGTGAAACCAGTTCGTCCCGATGAATACAAGAACCAAAAGAACAAAAAAAGATAAACACAAGTCAAAGATTTATATCTGGCTATTCGATACAATCACATATGTATATGCTCATTTGCGTCTGTTTCGGTAAAGCAGTTTTACTACAATACAATTACAACGCTGAAGTCTCAGGTTCAAATCCCGAGTCGAGTAAATTTATGTTGGATTTTTCTATTTATCATCAGATTGGAGTTAGTATTTTGTATCCGATTTAGAGATAGGCTCTCACCCTATCACATTGTGGGACGGAAAATACAAGGTGTCACTTGAGTATCCTCGTTGCACACATGTTACCATAGCGTGATTTTTTGTATGCATGTATATGCCCATTTATATGCGGGACGTCGCTGGACACAGGCTGCCTCCAACAGGTCTCTGTGGAAATCATTGGGGGAGGCCTATGTTCAGCAGTGGACTTCCTTTGGCTGATGGATGGATGATATGCCCATTTAATAGCATTTTTATATCCTGTGCCTTATGTAGATAAAAACACACAAAGGCATAACTTATACAAGCTAGTGTCTTATACGTATGTTTATTATATACTAGGAGACATTTTATAAGTACAGTAGTAACTAGATCTTCACTCCTAGATTTATATTATTCAGCACTTCTCCGCCACTTTCAGCGCTGTTCGCGCAATCAAAATTGTCCAGCGAAACGCTAACGTAGCTGAACATATCCCTTAGGCAACATAATGAGACAATTTGTAGGAGTTAACATGTTCTTGTCTCAGGTGCGTCGATACGAGCGGCGGGAAAGTCTTGGAGGGCGGAGCATAAGGCGGCTCGCACGCTGGGCATCATTGTTGGAGCGTTTCTGCTGTGTTGGCTGCCGTTTTTTCTTTGGTAAGATTATTGAATTAATAATATATTATTTAGAGTCTATAGAATTGAAATTTGAAGCAAAACAGGATCGATGCAAATCTCTTCAGTGACACAGATAGTAAGGTTTTTTACACAAGATGTATTAGTATAACGTATATTATACGTAATAATTATTTTACAATCACTTCTTAAATTACATAATATGTAATTCTTTTCCGTAACGGTCATTTGAATCACTTGGGCAAAGTTGCAACATATATTGCAAGAATTGTATCAATATTAGTTTATACTTGCATTAATTCTACCACGACTACTTACGTCCATTCTCCATACATATTCTACTAACGTTCATACAATCACGGCTTTTACCAAAAACAATGAAATAATGCTTCCCGCAAACCTGACATACTTATTTCGCTTCATCTGCTTTAATTAACTTTGAATGCGCTCTCCATAGACTGAAGTACTCTCGACCTGTCTCACTGACGATTACATTTATTTGTAAACCGTATTTTGACATTCATTCATCTTCACCATAAGATGGCCGAGATTTAATTATATTTTCTGATTGTAGAATTGTACAAAATTGTTCTGCTGATTCTTCCTTGTTACCAATGCTTTGAAAAATTTGTATAGTGAACTATTTAGTAATATTCTAAAAAAATATTCTATTTATTAGTAGTGATCGTGTAAATAACCCAAATAACAATCCACTTTTTAATAAAATTGAATTAGGTAGTAAATGATCAAATAATAATCCTCGGAAGCCACAATAATCCCTCAGACAAGATTATTGTCAAATGGAATCAAACGTTGAACATAATCGGAAGCACTAGGAATGTCTTAAATCTGGTGCAGTACCCTCCTATGTAATCTATTAAATTCACAGTTATAGCCTTTAATCTATAATGGTTATTCTTATTATCTTATGATTGTTTGCAATCTCATTTTGTACATTACAGTTACAACATATCTGTCTAAATACGAAATACGACTAAACTTGAGGATATTAAGTTTCTATCACAGAAATGATATCCTGACTTTTACCTCACAGTAAAACCGTAGTTTATTTATGATTCAGAAGAAAAATCATTGGTATTCCCTAACAAAAAAGTCCACCGCTACATACTATAAGTAGAAAATATTACCCAAATACCATTCCAACATTTGTAACTCAAAACACGCTGCAAAGTAAGCCTAAAATCTAATAAATCATATTTGGAGTGACAATAAATATGTGTTAAACTTGTGCATTTATCATTCATCCATTAAGTTGGACATAAAACATTCAAATAACAATTTATCCGAATTAGTTTTATTAATTTGTATTGAATACTGCGTCGGAGCTTTCGAAAATCGTCCCATAACCCAATAAACCTGAAATAGGGTTTAAATGGATTAAAGGCCGGCAACTAAGGCCTGGATGGTGGTTTAATTGCAAATCGAGTGCTATAGATGAAGGTATCGGCTATCGGTTCCGTGAAATGCCATTAAGGTTAGACGCACACTGAAGAGACTGTAGGCTTTTAATTTTTAATACATACATACATATGTATAAATTTATTTATATCCTTTATTGTACACTAAATAAACTTAATAATAGAACCTTATATGACATAGTAGTTCAAAAGGCGGTCATATCGCTCATGGCAATCTCTTACCGATATTCATATATAAACTCACGCCTTTTTCCCAGAAAGGATAGGCAGAGGTGCAACCATGTCACCTACATTTCGACTTGTATGCTCCGTCCCACGATGTGATGGGAGCAAGCCTATCGTCATATCGGGCATAAATTCCTGACTCTGGGCTGATAATGAATAGAAAAATCCAATATCACTATGCCCGACCCGGGATTCTAACCCGAGACCTCAGCTTTGTAACCTTGCCGTAGTACAACTACGCCATCAAGGCAGTTCAATTAATATTTTAATTAATATGTTTGGGGTTAGTAAAGTGCAATTAATTTGTGGCTAAGTTTCATGAAACTACTGCCAATAAAGAATATGGGAACATAGGCGGTCTTTGATAAGTTAACAATGTTATTATGGTAGTGAATTTTCAATATAAAATGTTGACTTCCTTAATATATTCGACATGAAAACATTTTGATCCAATCGTAAAAAAAATGAATTCTCATGAATAAATACAAAATGGAATAATGATGAATGATAAACCGATTTTTATCTCTTCATCCATATCTATGATAACAATTTTTCACTATTCGTTCCTAACACTACCAAACTAATAACTTTACTGTATTTTAAATTATGCACGGGCAGAAATATTCCAAACATTGTAATTCAACAGGATTTTCACAATTTCAAGGATATATTTCTGTACAATGATTAAACTTGAATGTAAATATTAAAAAAAAAGGATGTAAACCCCTTTATTCTGAAAGGGTCTAGAGTGTAGGCCACGTATAAGCAAGTGAAACGTCGGACGCCCGCCTAAAAGGTAGATGGACGACCTGGTTAAAATTGCAGGAAGTCGCTGGATGCAGGCCACTTGCAACAGGTCGATGTGGAGATCCTTCAGGAAGACCTATTTTCAGAAGTAGACTTCATGTGGGTGAGATGATACTGATGACGAATGAAAAAGAAAAAAATTGAAATCAGATAACAATGAAAGTACTTACATTTTTTTTTTCAATCAATTCCTAACACTTCTACCAAACTAAGTAACTATACTTTATTAAGTAGTCTGCACAGACAAAAATACTCACATCAATTCACACTCTACCTGCATACACGTCAGTCCCTCGTCAACACCTGACCAATCGCATTAACGCTTCCGCGTGAATAGTCACAGCACTGAGTCGACGCGCTTACGGTCAGCGCTCACCGCAGCGGTCAGAGAAATATTATAGGCCATTTTGAATTATGGCCTTTTCGGAATAATACGGGTTTTTGTGTTTACACGAATGTTGGTCAAAGAGTATTAATTAAGTGGAAGTAAATATAAATAAAGATTTTTCGTTCAATAAAATACGAATAGAAATCGTGACGTTATATCGACAATTCGAGTTGTTGCTTTGCAGAAAAATATGGCTTTTCTAGTTTACGCAACGGTTTTTTTTGATATAAAACATTACACTGAAACCACTATGAGAATCCGTAATAGTTTTATTCACGAATGTAGAATGATTTAGGGGTAAAATTTAATTGGTTTCGTTGGTATTTGTAAATGTTGAATTGAATTCTAACTTACACAATTTTTAGACCGGTTTACATTGTTAACAAAATTAAAATTAATTTATTAATTATATCTGGAAGTTGCGTAACCTAGAATTATTATTTAAAGACATAATGTATGAAAAGGAGTCGATGATATTGCAATTTTAATGCCTATAAAATCAATTAATATAGAATTAATCTTTGCAGGTATGTCACGACGAATGTGTGTGGCGAGCCTTGCGAAACGCCGGCCGTGGTCGTTGGCGTCTTATTCTGGATAGGTTACTTCAACTCGGCGCTAAACCCGCTCATATACGCGTATTTCAACCGCGACTTCCGAGATGCGTTTAAAAACACGCTCATGTGCGCGCTGCCTTGCTGCTTCAGCTGTTGGAAAGACACGGGAACGGCGCAGTTCGTGTAGTGATGGCAGACGCGCGACTAAAAATCGCAGGGACTAATGTGATGAAATGTCGATGGAAAGTTTGTGTTTTGCAGACGGATACGAGATGAGTTGATTTTTGTACTTCTATCTAATTTTATTTTCTTAATATGTTTTTTTAGAAAGATAAATGATTATTGTATCAAAAATCATTCAGGTGTAGCATATTAAATTCAGATATACTTTTAAATGCATTTAGGTTTGGCAGCGATAATCCTAAAGAGATTAGACTAGTGTTTAGTTACGATTTGAGTTTTTTAGCGTGTCCTGTAGTGAAACTAGTAGTTTAATTGTAGTGAAATAGTACGTTCTCGTTAGTTGCTCATGCTTCAGATTATCATCAAAGCAGGAATATTATAATATTACTGTACACTATTAAGAATAACTCATTTCCATAGACATATAATTAGACAGACGCTCATCTAGCAAGTACATTGCGACTCACAAGTATTGAAATAAAAGACCAGTGTATGACAAGAAGTTTACATTTTTATTTTTATTAGGCTATGTTACAAAAAACATTCGGGTTTTTCTCACCAAAAACTTTATATCTTAGTATTTTTAACATATTATAATTTGACAATCGAAAACTTATTATCAGTATTAAATAGTTATAGCAACAAATTAGATTTTGTTTTTTTTTTCTTCATCAAGGCTTATCTTTGCGACTTTCCATGACGCTTCGATCGTATATCTGCGTTTAGTCGACGCTATATCAGTCGCAAGTATGTATTATACGCTCTAGGCACAACATGTGATAGAGTTATACTGTAATTTAGGATTTACTGTATATTTGTAAGCTTCAATAATATTAAGGCTATGTAATAATTGCTCAAGAGTTCGCGAGTGAGTTTTGTTTACGACGGCAATAAACATCGCTTAGTTTGTATTAGTGGTTAAGAAGTTTATTCATAGTAGTGCATCGATGGATGTATAAAATTGAATGTATAGATATTATCGCATGACTCTGTTTTACTGGTATTTATTAAACGACTGTATTGTATCAAATTAAATACTCTTCTAACTATCATTGAAACATTAATAAATGAAAATAATTTGAGAATTTTGAAGGACCTACTGCTACTGTGCCAAATTTCAATTTCAAACTCTTAAAATTAAACCTTTTGCTATATCTCTGTAAAATACATTTGATAAATAACATACTATTTTGCACTACTATTGAATAGTGATTTATACAATATGTATAAGAGGTAAATATATTGCGTACGTGTTTAAGCAAATGCTATAATAGTTTATCAAAGTATTTGTGTTGAATTTAAATAAATTTATATTTATTATTTATAAAAATATTTATACCTATATTTAAGAGTGTAATAAGAAAGTGATTATAGAGAGCAGCATGAGGATATTGTTACACATAACTAAAAATAATAGAAAAATCGTACATGAAAATTAAATAATAACATAGACACAATAATTATTGTGGTAGACAACATCCCAATACGAAACTTTGTTAATTGGTAAAATATTATTAAAATATTTTACTTTGCTACATAAACATAAGTTAATTACCACTAACAACTTTCCTTTTCGTCAGCAGCCAGTTTTGACTCTATACCTAAGCCTTCTCAATGGCTTCGAGTATGATCCAATACACTTATATACAGGGTGTGTAAAGACCGCAATGACCGCAACCGAAACGAAGCGGGGTGTAAAAAAAAGCGAGGATTTTTTTCGTAAATTTTTAGCGTCATTGTCTCTGAAGTGACTAAAACTACCACCCGACTATGTTTTCAGTGCAGTCTAATTTATATACTATGTATGACAGATTTGCGCACTCTTATATCTACATTCATGTAAAAATCCCTAGGATAAGCGTTTCCTCGCGGTATTTCCCGTCATTATTAACTAAAAAAATAACATTAAAATCCTACCCGGTATTATCCAACAACACCCTTAAATGCTAATTTTCGTTTATTTCATGCGCCATTTAACAGTAATCGATCACTCTCGGGCATTCGCATCAGATCGTCGACGCGGACATAAATTCACACGCGTCACAACTTATGGCCAATAACGCGTTAAATTTAAAAATAAACAACACATTTTGGTTCAAGCTTTTTAGGTATAAATAAAAGATATTTAGAGGGTTGTTTACGCGAGACTGCATATTTTTGGAAAGGTTAAGGCCAGTCAAATTGATAATCGTAAAATAATGCAAATGTTTATAAATAGAAAGATGCAATTTTAGGGTACAAATATGGATTTGTACTATTGTGTGTGTATGTTTAGTTTGCAATTATGTTAAGTGTTGTTTGTCAAAAGAATGATATTTAAAACCGCATGGTGGAAATTATAATGATGTTCAAATTAAACTCAATACGGTCTTTAAGCACGGTCATCGGTCATTTTTATACACAGTTGCGCGCGCACGTGTGTTTCGGTGCTTAGTTTATGAATGGGCTAGTTGTGGTCGAGCATAATTATATAAATATTTTGTTTTGGGTGGATACAAATTATGAAAGATCATGAAAAAATATTTGATTTTGCTAAATTACTGTATTCATGATTTGCAACTTTCTGTAAAATTTTAAATACTCTAATGAAAATAACCCCATATACATTTAGTATGAACCTTTATAATAATTATCGTCAACTTTCCCAATACGCACAACAAAACTCTTTGGTGTTTTATAAGAAACATTTTAAATCCTGTTTCATTCCTCCCCTCGAAAGTAGAAACAGTAAAAGTAGGACGCAACAAATCTGTGCCATAAATCCATCCGTTCCGTTCCAGTGTAGCTAACGCGCCGATACGTCGGTACAATGCACGCACTACCGCTCCACCCATTGATGCGTGAAACGGAACGTCACGTCTGATGTGGCTATCTGATGTTGAGGAACTTGTGCAGGGATATTTACCCTTTTAAAGTGAGATAAATTGTGCGAATGTTACGTTAGGTTTCATTGATGTTTAATTGAGCGTGTGTATTTTGGTGATTCAACAAAAACAGCAATGGAATTTAAATTTAGTAAATAGATGACAAAAGTCATTTAAAACGATTGTAGAAATAACCCAAGCATTAGGTCCACTGAAAAAAAAACACCAATCATGCATCAGGTTATTGCGTAACAGTTAGATAATTTTAAATTACGTTTTACTTACTTATGAACCAAGTCTTAATCGAAAACGTACATTTACCAAATATCAATTCCGTACTCGATACCTAGAACATACGTAATTACCGCCGAGTTTACCTTCCAATGAGTCATTAAGGGAAATACTGACCGCGCCAGCTGCCCGCTTTCCGTGCGGGGAAAATTATTTCGCCATTTCTGAGAATTTGCGCTGCATTGCGCCTTTGACGAAGTTATTCCTCCATAATTGATGTGGGAATCGTCATTTTCAATCATTCGAAAAGTGAAATTCGAAGTGCGGAGTTTACATGGTAGATGAACACTAGCGGTGGTAACGTGAATTTAATGTCCCAAAGGAAATTTAGAAGTTAGCCTGTAAATTGTAATTTGAGTCTTGTACAGTCCACGATTGATTAGTTTCTAAATCATATTTAGTTGGCATACCTATTGCATATTTTCTATTTTCCATCACATCTAGGCGCCTCTTTACTGTTCTTATGTTAAGAGTGGCATATTTATTCCTTATCTTGCTAATGGAACAAATATTTCAACTAAACAAATTATTTTTTCCACCTAATTTTATCTATGCGGCCTCCTTCATTTTCGTCCAACCATGAAGACTATTTATCATTTCATTAAATATATTTAATGAAGACGCAAATAAATATAAATTTTAAACTAAATAATTTAATCATAATTGTGCAACTACATTATACAACAAATTCTAAGCTCTATTGCGCAGACAATGGACCTCCTATTCAACTTTATGCTGCAGTACAGGAAAATCCACACTGCAACGCATTTTCAACACGAATATCCAGTCGATTGAACAGATATATTAACACACCTACCATAGCATTATATGTAAACAAAGAATGTAATTAACACTAAACAACAATCATAACGTGCTTAACATTGCTACATCGACAAGCATGCTTCATGATTTCTGAACACCAACGCTGTAAGACAATACTCCCTTTTAATATAATTGCCCTTAACACAATAACAGCAATTCAAACGTACAATATCCTCATTACTCGCATTTGACAGTAATTACACAATTAATTTGGCTTGTTTCAGACCGATATGCCTTTGATCAGGATACATTATATATGTTCACATATGTATATCTAATTATAGGATCTAAATTAAGGCTAGTTGTAATTATGGTTATGCTGAATTTAGCGGGTAATGGAATGAATGAGATAATTATTTGGGAATTTTTAGGTGGTTATAGGCCCTCATAACCTATGCAAACGCTAATTTAGAAATCAAGATGAAAATTAAAGCCTCTGCATTTTTCTTGACGATAGTATTTCATTGGTAAAACTGTTATAATTAAGTAAATAATTGAAAGTCTATAATATTTTCTGTAATATTGCTATAATATTTTCTAAAAGTAGCAAACTTTGCTTCTGACGGATATATTAATTTTAATTATAAAGTATCATACAATCAGTAAGTTGACAATATTATGGATGAAATCTTTAAAGTTAAAGTTGGCTTAATAAACATATATAAATCAAGTGAATGATTAAAAGTGATTTAATTGATTACCAGCTAAATTTAGCAAAACACGCTTCGAATAAGTTTATTTGCAAACAAAAGGGGAAAAGAAATACGTAAATAAGTGGTAATGTATTATGTAAGATAACAGTGTAACTTTATTTTAATGTAGATGGTAGATTAACATCGAGTTGTGAATAAATAATGACGAACAAACCCATCAATGTAGTAGTGAATTAGAAAAATTATCGTTTAGGTAACGTAGTTATAGAATCTCCCTTTTCTTAGATCCTCGACTAGTGTAATCTTTCCTATGTGTCTATTTTAATCTATTGTTGTATGGCCGTTGATTCTAATCCTACTTTCCCTATATATTGATGTGTATCTTTATTCTACCATTTTAGCTTCGTAATATCATCAATACATAAATACATACAGCCTTATTCATAAACGGTTTATATATCGAATATATCGAATGTTTTGTCTTCTTCGCTCAAACGGAATTCATAAGTTGTTCGAAAGGAATAAAAAATCGATAATTAAAATTGGTCTTGTATCTATGAATAAAGCTGATACTGGAAGCTACCACGTTTTCATAATCATCTATAGCCTCACTAAACTACTGCTATTCAGAAGCCTCTCTCAACGATCGCAAGAAGGCTATAGTCAATATTACTGGTGGTAGGTACCACCTGCAATTTTCCGTTCAACCGTTTCAACCGTATTTCTCCCGCCAAGTGTAAATGCACTGTTGCGTTTCGGTTTGAAGAATATTGTAACCAGAGTAACTGGACATATTGAGAATTAACATCTTACGTCTTAGGATTTATGTCTTTTTAGTTCAAGGTATTGTTTGGTTTTGCTCCTGTTCATGAGTAGTAGTATCGTTTGCCACCAGGCAAACGCCAACACGTCTCCACAATTCATTCATTCATCCATTCAATAAAAAAGAAGATCTAAGTATCACGGGTTTTAAACTTAAATACCCGAGATAACATTTAAGAGGGTAATTTGTTCTACAAAACCCTCTTGTTGCGACAAAAAACATTATCACGATGTCATTCAAACGCTTAAAGTATGAGGCTGGATGTCAAAAGTTACGTATTTATTTTAAAATGAGATACAATTTTGCGATGAAAGCTCCCTGATGTTCTTTAATTAGCGACTGTTTTGTTAAGTAAAGTAAGTTTCCTACATCTCAACTTTGTCGATAACGTTAATATACTGAAATTGTGTCTTTTATAACCTTTGTTGATAGACTGGAATTATCTAAAAGCTTGAGATACTACTTTCATCTTCCTTACCTAAATTGTATCTCTTGATCAAATAATAATTTGGTCCTTCTGAAATACTTAGAGCTGATCCCATACATCTTTATCGTATGTGTTACGTGGTTACATCTCTAGTTATAGATTTATAGATTTTATTTCTAAGAGCAGTGGCTTTGTAAATAAAAAAATCTGTGATTTTTTGGAATTTCTTGTTTGTTATCAATGTGATGTAGTAAGTAGGTAGACTAGGTGTCTAACGATCATACATTATTTTGTGTTGGAAAGAAATAGGGATGTTGACTAATTTTAGAAATTGCTTTAATTTTATAGATGAACACGAAATAAAGAAATTTTCTTAAATATAGGACATAATATATTACGTAAACAAAAATAGTTTTAAAAATTCCCAACAAAAAAAAAACTATTTATCACATTGCCCGGGCATTATGAATATGGCTACATTATGATCGGGCAATGTGATTAATAGGTAAATTTTACGTGGTCCGCTGCCTGCCGCATTGTCGCATCTGTGATAGATCCATAAATCAGAAAGTTTGGATTGATCTGCTTATGTATGCTTATATGCACGATGCCACTTCGGCTCATTGTTTTGATTTCAATTCGCTTTACATCACTCTGTCCAATAGGCACTGGGCATTATTCATAATGCCCGGGCAATGTGATAAATTGATTGGTTATAATCACATTGCCCGCTCTTATTGGGCATTATGAATAATGCCCGATTAATCACTTAGCATAACATATATACATTGCAGCCCGATCAAATATTTGGCTCAAAAGACCCAATATTTGCATACTCCTCCAATGTTTGATCTATCTCTAGTTTTGTACTATCAAAGATTTAGTTTCATATATATCATGAAAGAATACACAATATGAAGTGGCTTGTAGAGTAATTTTTGTTTTTATATGAACTAAATTGGGATGCATGACTTAGCACCTTACATCTTTTATCCGTCTATAATTCTTAACCTACTCTTCAATAGGTGGGGGCATCTATAATGTCTCCTACGACCTATTCTGGGTCATCTTTCCACCCGGCACATACGTCCGGGGTCTTCTAAGAATTGTAAATAATGTACAAATTCTGAATAATACATAAAAGCAATAAATAGATTTAGTATGTGTGTTAGATTAAGATATTTTTACGTTCTACTGTTTCATGATTAACTTCTTGTTGCAAATGTTAAATGTCGTATAACTAATAGTTGTATGGAAAAGTATAATAAATGGTTAAATATTATATTTGGTGCACTCATTGTATCTTTGTACGTATCCTGGAATTATTTTAATATTGTTAATTATGAGAATGATAATGAACTTCCTATAAACAGAAGCAAATCCGTATTTATTATTAATTGAATTACCGAGTCTGCTCGAGATGTATCGTGTGAGGTCTCAAAAATGGTAGCCAAAAGCCACGCTGTTGTCAATCATGACTCAGCATTAATAGGCAGGCTCGTCCGGGGCGGTACCACAGTCTCACAGGAGGTCGACTTGAACCGACAGCTTTGCTGTCATATTTCGTTCGGTGATTGAGATTGCTCGATACCTAAAACCCCTTCCCTCTTCCGATCCTTTATCCTACCGGTCCTTGAATTATTCTACAACTTACTTTTAATAAATTTAAGTATATAGAAATTTATATCCCCTAAAGAACTTTAAAAGGTATTGGAACGAAATTATCAAAGTACGCACGAGAAACAAAAAGGTATTCTTGAATTTATGAAGGAGGGATCAATTTGGAATTTACCATGAAATTTTCTTAAAGGGTTCATGGAAAGAAACAGTGAGGACTATTGAGCTTCCAAGTTACGACAGTCTCTCGTGTCACTAGACAAACAAAAAATAACAATGGAATTTTAGCCCGAATTCCAATATACTTGAAAAAAGAACATTAAAAAATAGTTTATTAAAAACAAACATTTGACTAAAAGACTATTGCAAGAGTTTTGAAATATCAGGTAAATACCGGGTATCTCAAGACTGCTACCGAAAACGAAGCCGGGTGGTAGTTTTAGTGGTTACAAACACAATGCAATTAAAAATTTCGCCTAGAAACGCGAAAATTTTTTTTTATGATTTTTTAAATATCGTCATTTTTGGGTGGTAAATCCATAGTTTTTGCTAAAATAATAATTTAAACTCTTTTATACCTTAGAGTATTTATAAATAAAAGGGTATATACTATTATTTTAGGAAAAAATGTATTTACCACCCAAATATGGCCATAGGAAAAAAATAACAAAAAAAAAATTGTCGCTTTTTTTTGCAACTTTTTCTGTTGCATTGTGTCTGAAGTCGCTTCAACTACCACCCGGCTTTGTTTTCGGTAGCAGTCTTGATATACCCTGTATAATTCTCATACAAAAATTGAGTAGGTCAGTGTAAAAGTGTGTTATGTATGTACACATATATTTTAAATCATAGTTAGTCAAACCTACCAAAAAACATTAATTAAAATCACACTATACATTAAAAATTAGAGTGGCGAGGCGGCTATGAGGCAGACCATCTGCCAGATGGTCGGATGACATCGGGAGTGTTGCACGAAATTAGTGACTTCGCTTGGCGTAGGACAGAAAATTTGGCACGCAAATGAGGAAGCCTCTACCCAGCAGTAGGTGCAGAGCTGAAAGGCTAGTGAAATGAAATGAAATATTTATTGAATCCATAAAATGTCATACATTATTCAGATTCAATCACTTTTTTTCCACTACCAAACGGTTTACAAGGCTGTTATCACCAGAGAATAACGGGCAATAAACTCTAACGTAGCTCTTTTCAAAATAAGTATACAATACAGTGATCATAATATAAGAGTTGCAATTTAGAGCAGTTCTTATAATAATAATTATATTGTATACGTCATTTTGTAGGGCTGAGTTAAGTGAGATCGCCCAGACCGTGGGCAGCTAAATGGGGGCTTAACATATTTTCTATTGTCACAAAAACAGTTCGTTGACGTGGACTAATATATATGAATAAAACAAGACTGATGTAAAATATCCAGTATTCGCATTCTACATTCGAAGCGGCGCAGTGGTAGAATAAATGATTCGGTGGTACAGAGATTTCGATGCGGTAGTCCACAGGCCATATAGAATTACATGCTCATTAGCCGGTTAATTACAGTATACAACATTTCGGCGTGTTATCAATGTATTAGCTCTGAATTTAATCCAAATTCAATCTAAATTTCATCAGCAGATTAATTATTAAGCTTTCGATATGACCCACATACAATTAAACCTTAAACAAATTTAGTTTTAACAGAATCTCATTTCATTAGTTTTAATTGTTTTGTTTTAAATCTGTTATATCTGTTATACCGTGTGTACCTAGATGACGAAACCGATGCTAGGTCGTAATTTTATAGACTTCGGACACAATACAAATAAAAATGAACAAATAAAAGCGATGACTTTTATTGTTTATATTTTAAAAAACACAATTGTACGCAACGATTTCTATTACGGAAAAATTACTGGCCCGATCAATTTACATTTCTTTTGTTACGACTAACTTGCTATATTCTTAAGTCAATCTTCTTACGAAGTGTCATGAAATTTAAAAAATCGCACATAAAATTGACCACAATTCATCTGCATCATCACTGCATTGTGCGAAAGAAATATATTAGTTAGCGAAAAAATATATCTTCTTAACCAGCACAAATATTTAAGATTGCTTAAAACTACACATAACCAGTCTGAAACCAAAACGCGATAAACTGGCGTAAATCAGAATAACTTATTTTCCACACGATTGTGCACACTGTTCGCTATTCGTCGAATAAAAATATCCTAAGACTTAAAACACCATTTGAGTTAGCTTTAATCTATTGGCATTGCGTACCCGTCTTTTAGAGAAAAAAAGAATCAATACATAATAAAAAAATAATTGAACCTTTGCCTACCCCTTATGGGAATAAGGCGTGAGTGTATTTATGTAAAAAATATGTAAATAGCATATCCTGCAATCAGTAGAAGAAAATCAAACCCAGCCTAGCCTTTGTATCAATTTTAATTACCATGAAAATAAACTCACATTAAATTTATTCTATAAGGGAACGTACTCATTACACGATATTGGAATTCACGAAGATAACGCCAGTTCTGACATTAGCGTAATCTTTACAAAGCTAAGTCGAAATGTAAGCTAAGATTACGCACTAATGGGATCTGACAAGTTCGCGAATATGTGGGGTCCCTGTTACAGCGAGTTTTAATATCCAATCGCTTTATATATAGATAATCACGCCTGCATCTTAGAGGGGCAGACAGAAACTATAGATATCGCTTTTTAGGTGCGTAAATACATGTATAAGCTCATGCCTACGTACTGTTGGTATAGGCAGACACAGTTGGTATAGCCAAAATGTCCAAACGTACCTCTTTCGCTTCAGTCACCTATATTAATCTGCATATCTATAATGCTTGGTCTATATGTATATAGATTTGTAGACATAGCTCGACAACGGGCATTTATGTATATTTAAATACTCAATAATTCTAAATAAAGCGAATTAATTGATTATGCTGTTGGGGTACCATTTCTAATAAGTAAATAAATAGCTATCCGTATTTTACATTTCATTAACATGTGTTGTATTTGATTTTTACAGGACAGCCTGCGATGGCCTTGAACGGCTCTGTCACTCATCGTCGCATGATAAGTGTCTTTCTTTAGTCTTCTTGCATATTTTTAAATTGGCTAAGCCACCGAAGCAGTCCTTTGTCAATCTTCGTCACTACACCCACTTTCAATCCACATTCCGCCCTTATCACAATATGTTTTAATTGTTGCAGTCTTACATCATTCAAATCAACAAGTCCAGAAGATAACTCCCAAGTAGATACATTTACTTAATCCTTTTTGGCACTATACACAGAAACCATGAAGAAATTACATGATAATAATACAAGAGGCCGCCTTATAATACAGGTAAATTTCTTACATTAGGCCATGATATAGATAGATAAATAGGAGAGTCAGTCAAAAATGAAAAAAAAACTAGAATGAATATATACCGAAATTATATACATATAAAAAATATACTATATACTGCCTCGGTGGCGTAGTTGTACTAGAGTACGGTTACAAAGCTGAGGTCTCGGGTTCGAGTCCCGGGTTGGGCAAAGTGATATTGGATTTTTCTATTCATTATCAGCCCAGAGTCAGGAATTTGTGCCCGATATGGCGATAGGCTCGCCACCTATCACATCGTGGGACGGAACATATAAGGCGAAATGTGGGTGTCCTGGCACCTTTGCCTACCCCTTCTGGGAAAAAAGGCGTGAGTTTATGTATGAATGTATGTAAAAAATATAAACATTAAATTATAATCAAAGAAGCACATTAATATTCTATTCCTATACTATATTCATTCCAAATCGATTTGTGTATATGCGAATTTATTCAGCTTTGATATCTCATACACAATTCATAGTTTTTATTCCAATTCAAGCGTTCACGTCGTTAGTGAATGTGACAACGGGGCTCACAGAATTTATCACCTGTCAATGGAAACCGTTTGTTTTAAAATGTGAAATTGTAAATCGATATTCAAAATGAACGCAATCTATTCTTTTTGTATTTTTCCAATTTTTTTTTCAGCTGCTGTTTCCTATTCAAAATAATATTAATTTGATTATTACAGCATCCCATCTGAGGTCAGCGCCAAACTTAATGCTTTATATCCACAAAATGTTCCGGAATGCACTGGATTGTATTAGCCCATATAGGTCCCATGGCAGGGCAGGGCCTCCCCAACAATTGAGAGTACGATTCAGAAAGGTAAAATTACATTTTCAGTAATTTAATCTTAACGCATTCTAAAAGACAGCTCACCAATTTGGCCCAGCTTTTCGTTTACAAACTACCGTACTTAGAGTATTTAATGTCCTTTAAATTATTACGTAGTGAGGATTCTGCTAAGAGATGTTAAGGAATAACTTAATTGACATTAAACGTCTCTTAGTGCGTCCGCAATACAAATCACATATATCAAAAGACTGAAATAAATGTACAGACCACACAATTATAGATATCTCATGTTTGGCTATTGCTGTCTCACACTAAGATCGAGTCTTGTGTCGTGGGTATCAGAAAGTACGAGAGACTTTTCGACTCTTCGGTATCGGTAAATATTTGTAGGCTGCGCAAACATTTCTCTCAGTGCGGCGATCGAACCCGCGGCCTCTCGTTTCACAGGCGGCGTATAACCGACACGCGCCACGGAGGCTGTTCATTTATTTATTTATTTTATTTATCATAAAGTGAATTAAATGCTGCATCAAATATTAAATGTCCCAATAATACAACATTACTACAATATTTGTCTGAATCTCCGTTCAATGTTATACAACTTACCCCGTAGGTACATTTCACCCCATCTTAAGGGTTTTGTTTACGTGGGTGTAATTGTCTCACGATATATTGACTGTGCCGCCAATACGCCCACTGTAAAAACTTGCTCCATTATTAAAAGGTTTTGTGTGTAACCGCTTCTCAATATTGTAAAACTTCCTAAATCATAATATCTACTACAAAAGTTCCACTGTGGGACAAAAGCCTCATTTAAAATTGTGTTGGGTTTCGGTATTAGTTTACCACACTGGCCTAGTACAGTACGCGATTAGCTAGTAAGCAATACGACCGCTAATGAACAGTCACTAAAAACGCGTTGAAATACAGAGCAATGCTTGAGATTCCACTGCGCTCACCATCCTTAGACATAAGATGTTAAGTCTCAATATATCCAGTTGTTAATCTGGATATAATGTATTTCAAACCAAAATACAACAGTGCATTCACACTGCTGTTTGAATGAAAGAAACAGACATTGCGGTGGTACCCACCCAAGCGGCCTCTAATATATGAGAGTACCTACCACCAGAAAATTTTGTCACCATATACCGGGTATCTCAAGACTGCTACCGAAAACGAAGCCGGGTGGTAGTTTTAGTGACTACAAACACAATGCAACTAAAAATTTCGCATAGAAACGCGACAATTATTTTTTATGATTTTTTAAACATCGTCGTTTTTTGGGTGGTAAATCCATAGTTTTTGCCAAAGTAATAATTTAAACACTTTTATACCTTAGATTAGTTATAAATAAAAGGGTATACACTATTATTTTAGGAAAAAATGTATTTACCACCCAAATATGGCCATAGGAAAAAAATAACAAAAAAAAATTGTCGCTTTTTTTTTGCAACTTTTTCTGTTGCGTTGTGTCTGAAGTCGCTTAAACTACCACCGGCTTCGTTTTCGGTAGCAGTCTTGATATACCCTGTATTTAAAATTCTTGAAAACAGTTTTCATATAAATTAATTTCCTTGTTATTTCACTTTTAAAGTGAACGACATTAATTCATGAAAGTATATTACATAACAACCTTGTTAAGGCCGATAGGAACACAATATCATTGTTTGCTCGTCAAACTGTCGACTTATTATTATATTTTCTTAAAGAATATTAAGCCACGCTATTACTGCGATCATACCAAACTAAACCAGTTCTATTACAAGATAGATGTTAATGACCATAGATTCCTTACGGATTAATTACTGCCTCGGCAGTGATCCTGATAAGTTTAATACCTCCAGACTTGGTACAACTCCGACTTGTCTGCCTTGGTTGCATGGTTGTACTACGGTACAGTTACAAAGCTGAGGTCTCGGGTTTGAATCCCGGTTTGGGCCAACTGATATTACATTTTTCTATTTGGTTTCAGCCTGTAGTCAGGAATTTGTGCCCGATGTGGCGATAGGCTCGCCCACTACCATATCGTGTAACGGAACATACATGGCGAAATGTTTCTAGCACCTCTGCCTGCAACTTCTGGGAAAAAAGCGTAAGTTTATGTATGTATACTTCATACAATTGATTCTAGTTGACATCAATTATAACAGATCAAAATGCAATTTGCAACAAATACAAAAGCACAATTAATAAATGGAAAATGCTAGCGAAAATAATTAGAATTTTAGCAGATATACAATTAATAAAATTCGTAAACATTGTCACATATTTATTTAGTAGAAATCGAGTAACTTTGTAACCTTTCTTGTAACATTCAATAATTTTAATAAATCCGATGGTAAGTATATTGCAGTTAATAGATTTTATTTTCCAGTGTAGGTCTATCGTCGGTGTATACATGTCGACCAACTGTATTTTTTTATTGCGGTGAATGGAATGACATGACATGAGCATTCCATTCGTCTCATCACTAATGGTAAGCAATATGACTGCTCATAGACAGTAGCAAAACCAAACACCACAAATTCTAAATCAATGCTTGGCATTCCACTGCACTCGCGATCCTGAGACATAAGATGTTAGGCGTTATTAAAATACAATAATAGGCCGTAACCTGCAGTATTCGCTATCTTAACGGATATGAATGTCTTATGATTATAATTTTTAGACTTTTGTATTACTGATGTTACGATTACTTTACAGCTTTCTTGGTCACGGGGCGGACTGAGTGTGAGTCCGGCTATATGTAATGTTTCCAAATCCGCAATGAAATAGTTTTATTTCAATGTGTAACAGGCGTAAAACTAAAAAGACATAATGTTAATCGATTTAAAACGAAATATATTTCAGTATTCACAGAAAAGCATCAAATTAATGTATATCTACTGGTAGTCAACGCTAATATCGTTTTCCTTAACGACATGACATCGAGTAATATACGGGTGAAGCAGATCGTTTCTTTTCACTTAGATTTAATGGTTTTACCCAAGTTTTACCAGTAGTTTTCTCTTTAATGTAATAAGGCTAAGATTAATACCACTTGAACTACAGTAATTAATGTCTAATGTTCTTGAAATGTTTTATTCGTATATGCAATAGATGGTCTTTTTACAAAAGAGGAGTCTTAATACCTGGATCCTTAAGATTACAGCCTGATTTGGGCAAATAAGGTTCTAATAGTATGTTATGTGGACCGGTCATCTAACAAGTTTGAATTGGGCGAAATCATACTACCTACTAAAATCTTATAAAGAATCCGGCAACACGAAACTTTGCAACCTTAATATTGTACATGTACGGCCTTATTCATACACAGTTCAGTATCGAATATTTTGTCCCTTTCGAAAGACATTTGAATTCAGTTTGAGCGAAGAAGACACAACATTCTATTACTAAAATAGGTTTTGAAACCGTCTATGAAAAAGACCTTTAACATAAATACCAATTGAATCCAGAATACACTTTATTAACTATCCAAAGGGCGTAAAATGAACTCAATAAATTGCTATTCTAATCAGTTCACAGCGGGGATCGAAACAATAATTTCTATGCGCAGAAGGCCAGACTTCTAGTTTTAAATGCTTCATTTAACTTAATCCCTCCTCACGCGTCCTGAGAAAGCCATTAACCTCGTTTGTTCTTGACTCGGAATAGCGACATCTGTTGGTTTTATTGGGAAACGCTAAGTGGTACGCTCAGTGGGATTTTATGGCTGAGTAGGTAGAATTTTCATGATATCACAAACTTACATGCATGTACGCGCGTAACCTGGTTTTGAATGAGTGATCAACGATTGCTGGATATAAATTTATAAATAATACAAAATATATTTTTAGCTCTTCTGGTAGAAATAATAGTTCACTAGTTTCCACAATTACTTTTATTAATTACTTCACAATATTTGTACTAAGTAATTGGTTGTTTTCGGTATCAGACTACCACCACTACGGTGCGTGTTCGCCTCTTCCAGGTTCTCTCGCGGGAATCGCCGGGAACGAACGAATGAATGAATGTCAGAGTGAAGAGCGAGTATGATTAATCACTCGAGTGAATGACGGATGGATCAATACCACATCAGATATGCGAACACGCACATTATGAGATATAAAAGGATATTCTATGTACATTTTCTTATGCGAGTAAAACTAGGACAAAATAAATATAAATAATTATAAAAGCTAACAATCGGCCTTTTCTGACAATTTCACGTCTCGTGAAATGTGAAAGAAAAAATTAAAAAATTAAAAAGTGAACGAAAACGAAAAAAAAAATTTAACAAAAAATTGCCATCAAAGGTGCTTATAGCTGTAACTTCTTCTTCTACTGGGCGTTATCCCGGCCGGTGCCAGGGTCCGCCTTTCGGCAAATTCTCCTCCATTTCGCCCGATCTTCGGCATCCTCAATGGTAAGGCCATTGACCCTCATATCTTCCTTGACGACATCGAGCCAGCGCTTCTTTGGTCTACCCCGCGGTCGAGGTCCGGGAATATTGAGGCTCAGGCACACATTACCGACGTACTCCTGCGGTTTCCTTAGGACGTGACCATACCATGCTTATAGCTGTAACATCGTACAATAATCAATTAATGAATACACTTTAGTAGTACAGTTAACATTTATATATCCCTGGAAAATATATTATCCTTTGCGTAATTATAATTAATTATGGGTATACATAAATATAAATATTAAACACGTATTTTTAGATATTATTTTCATGTTAATAGCTTTGTAGGAGTTACGATGGCCTCTACATATCCATAATAACTCAAACATGCTGTAGCCCCTTCATGTCTACAACACGGCACTGACAAGACTATTAACACTTACAATGATATTGAGGGAATTACTGCAGCCCCTTCATGTCTACAGCAATTCAGGTATACTATGGCCCCTACATGTCCACGATACCGACAACAATATCATAAACTTAACTCTTGCCATATTAATATAGGCACATAATATGCTGTGGCCCCTTCATGTCCCAGCACAATAATACTAGTTAATACATTGTTATGGAATTTTTGCTTTTGGTAAGCGTATATGCACACGAACTACTTACTAACAGACTATAACCCCTGCATGTTTATAGTTTGTTCTACATTAGTTCATTAAATGTATATTAGGAAAAGTATATATTTAGATATTTAGCATAATATAATAATGTGGTTGAACAAGGAGGTAGGTTGATTCCCTGCTTTAGCTCTATGAATGTGTCATGTGTCAATAATAAAGTGTGCAAAACAACGTTGTATTAATTAATTACAACAAGACTATTAAAAATACAAAATATATAATTACAAATATAACATTGGCGACGAGCGAGAAACGAACCAATAATATAATCCGAAAGCTATAACAATAATTGAGATCAATTGGGATTGTTCTCAAAAAGTAAAAAAATGACGTGTCAACATTGACTTATATTCTACCGATAGACGAGGCGCGCCTTATAAACTATTTGTCCCGTATTTGTCAAAAGCTCAGTAGCGACATCTAGTACGTTTACTTGCATATTACAAATTATGATCAAAGATTATTAGACAGACGAGACAGTTCATGTCAATAATAGCTTTTCCTAAGATACTGCCTAAGTATAAGTGCTGTCATAGCAATAGTATTTTTGTAATGTTCTTTTTTTTATTTACGTGAATAATTAATGGAAATGATGTAAATGAAATTAAATACTCTTACAAGTGTACAATTCTGACAATCAGTCAATCAGTGTTCAATCAGTCTGACATTTATTATAATAACATTTATGAATTATTTACAAGCTGATTAGTTTATATATAAAAAAGTTTTTTTTGAGACTACTAGACAGAAGGAATGGTACAACAGAAGTTTTCAAAAATGACTACCGCATTTGAAATATCTGAAATCTTCGTGTCGAAAATGAATTGAACAAATAAAGGTAGGTTCTCATGGTAGCCACTTATATCCGTTCCAATAATTCTGGACAAATATTATAGAGATCTCCTTTTTTCATAACCGACGCGACGCGTAAGAATATAAAGCAATTTTAAATGATATTAGTCTTCAATAACAATCAAAGGGTTTGAATAGTCCAATAAGTGATACCCTATATTTCAATTTCTCAAAAATCCAGTCCATCCAAAGGTTGCCTGGAAGAGATCGCAGCTAGCGATAAGGCCGCCTATTGTAACCATGCCTTTAGTTTTTAAGTATTTTGTATGCGTCTTTCATTTTGGTGTACAATAAAGCATATATAAATAAAATAAATAAATAAGTGATTCATATTAAGAAATGGGGTCTAAATACTATCCACTGTTTCAAAACATACATACAACACACATATTTTGTGTTATTAATTAACAACATATAATTAAAATAAAATACTGACATAAATTTGTAACTACATTCTTCCAACATATTTGTATTTGTAATGTATTCGAATATTTTATGTGTATTGTGATATGAATGTCCCTTGAATAATCTATATTTTATATAGTTCGTCTCTCTCACTCGACGGGCAATCTTTATGCACGGAAATGAGACATACGGTTAAGGAGCTTACCTTGTATTTAAACAGGCTCTAAAATATATTTAATCCAATAATAAATAAAAGATCTGTATTATTGGCGTTATTCTACAATATTATATCACTTACGTTGCATTCTTTAATTATATTGTAACTTCAGAAAATTTTGCTGTCGGGTTGACGGGGAAACATCAAAATAAATTACATAAAAGTTTATACAAAGAAGCATACTGCTGCGTAGCTGTCACGCGGCAGACTGATTCGTGTGCGGTGCATGCACCGCACTTGGGTGGGACACGTTTGTTACAAAGAACGTCTTATCTAGTGTGACATTGATATCGATGCGTGTCAATAAATGGACATAATCGAAGAATTTATTAGACAAGGGAAAAAGTCGTGGATTCAAGAAATGTCTAAAAAAAAGAACTAATACAAATTGCCAATAATTTATCACAAAAAATATTATTTTCAGATACTTATCCTATTCAAGACGTTCGACAATATTTACGAGAATAGATTGATAAACTAAAACCAGGATAAACCAGCGTAACCATGACTTCGATCACTAGTTTAGAAATATTTACAGGTGAAAACTGGAATGCATATAAACAACAATAAGAATGTTACTTTTATTAAACGAAATTAGTGAAGAAAATAAAGTGCCATTACTAATCACAAAATTAATCACAAAAGTTTATGTTCTTTTAATAAAGTTATGTATACCGACATCACCAATAAAAGAAACATATGAAAATATATGCGAAAAGCTGAGAAAATATTATAATCCCGTAAAAAAATTATACATTACATCAAGCCATATTTAGAAAAAGATGTCAAAAACCAAATGAAACTATAGAATATGGAATTAAAAAACATTCAAAAAAAACTGTAACTTTAAGAGCTGAGATGAAGAAATAAAAGAAAGAAATAAAAGAAATGGTGTTTATTGTGAGTTAGTGAAATTCGAATTATTGAAGCAAGCTGATCAGCCATTAGCGAGTTTAACTAGCATAGGAAAAACTGTGGAAATAGCATATAAGCTAGCATTCAATCAGGAAAAAGAAAAAGAACAGACTCATATGTTTCAACTGCAAGGAAAAAACTTCAATAAGAATAGAAACAGTAATTACCAACAGAACACATCAGCAACATTTAAACAAAATGTGTCATGTTCCTGTTGTGGAAAAAAAAGGGCATGTAAAAGCACAATGTTCACTTCGGGAAAAATTCTACAGTGCGTGCGGCATTAAAGGACATATTTTTAGGGTATGTCGTAAAAATAAAAACTTCGAAGTTAAAAATGTTAACTTAGTTGAATCCACAGATGAGAAAATTGCATTGGAACCAGAAAAAAAAAATTACATATTACATTATTTTGGCAATCGAGAAAAAGTTCCATCGGCTTCATTGCCTATAATTGTGAATGGGGAACTTATATGGTTTGAAATTGATACTGGAGCAGATGTGAGTACAATTACTTTATCTGATAAGCAGAAATATTTTCCAAATTTAGAAATAAAACAACGTAATGTAAAATTCACAAATTTTGACCAATCAACTTCAACACCCTCAGGAGTTTTTGAAAATTTAAATATAAATTGTAAACATGTCAGTATGAATAACCAAAGATTTTATATAGTTTAAAAAATGGTTTAACAAAAATAGTAGGCAAAGATTGGCTTTCCTTATTACAATAATGGGCTCCAATATTTGAACAAAAAAAAATAGTTAGGAGATTTCGAAAGAAAAATTAATCAAGGACTTGAAAATTGAGTATTCTAAATTATTTGAACCTGGTATGGGGAATTTTAAAGGAGATCTAATACATTTGTCTATTGCATCAGATGTCAGGCCAATATTTATGCCGGTCAGGACTGTTCCGTTTTCATTTAAGGATAAAGTCAAACATAAAATTCAACGATTGATTACAAATACATTGAGCCAGTGGAATACTCAGAATGGGGTACTCCAGTGGTGCCAGTCTGGCGACAGGTCGTAACCAGGGATTTCTAATCCACTAGATTCATTCTCGCAGCATCGCTCCCTTGGAATGTCCCTGGGTTTGGTCTTAGAACCAGTAGTCGGCTCGTGTCGTTGTGTCTGAAGCCGGAGACTTTAAGCGCCTTGATCGTTTGTTATCCTGTGACCTTTTATGCCGTGACTTACGGCTGCGGCGTCACTATGTTGGTGCCTCGGAATCGGAATCAACACCGGATCACCAGAAGTTCCTCGCTCGTTTATGTGATCGGGAACTCGGCATTTTCTTTTACTTTTCTTTTTTTGTAGCTGGAAATATTTTTTGAACAAGTAAATTGTGTCTAAGAATGAACAGTCGTAAGTTTAGTTTTAGTAATAAAAAGAAGAAATATACTGTTAATAAATTATTATTACGACACAATTTGTGATTTTAATGTGTCTCATAATTATGTAAGCATAAGGCTGTAAGACCGGAACACCTTTGCATAGAGTCTCAATATTTAAAACCGAAGTATCAAAAGCTCGCCATTCAGACTCGCTTCGCGCCAAATTTAAAATATGATAAAATGAACTCATTGTTTTGTATTGTATTTGGAATTAAGAAATGTATATGAAAAATATAGTCATTTCAAAATATACCGGCATTTGATTCCTGATTTTTAACAATACACAAACACAAAAAAAAACTGCTATTTAATAAAGTACGTCAACATATCAAATCGCAAATCGTATAATAAAATATTTTACGTTTAACTTCATGGACATCGAACTCTTAATATTTAATAAATTTGTAACAAGGCTACCAATATTTTCATTGCAATATGGAATTGTAGTTATAAATACCTTAAATAATGGGGCGTCGACTTGTTCACCAGAATCAAAGTGTTCTGGTTTTATCCCGCTTCTGAACTTTTAGCTCTTCTGGTAGAAATAATAGTTCACTAGTTTCCACAATTACTTTTATTAATTACTTCACAATATTTGTACTAAGTAATTGGTTGTTTTCGGTATCAGACTACCACCACTACGGTGCGTGTTCGCCTCTTCCAGGTTCTCTCGCGGGAATCGCCGGGAACGAACGAATAAATAAATAAATAAATAAATACACCCAACAGTCACATACATAGTCCTGACCCCACACTAAGATCGAGCCTTGTGTCGTGGGTATCAGGAACCACGAGAGACTTTTCGGTCTCACAAACACCCAGACCCGGAATAAATATTTGTGGGCCGCACAAACATTGCTCTCGGTGCGGGGATCGAACCCGCGGCCTCTCGTTTCACAGGCGGCGTCTAACCAACTGCGCTACGGAGGCTGTCAAAATGAATGAATGAATGAATGTCAGAGTGAAGAGCGAGTATGATTAATCACTCGAGTGAATGACGGATGGATCAATACCACATCAGATATGCGAACACGCACATTATGAGATATAAAAGGTTATTCTATGTACATTTTCTTATACGAGTAAAACTAGGACAAAATAAATATAAATAATTATAAAAGCTAACAATATGCAACGTCTGTATCTGTATCTGTATTGGCCCATTTATGTACATAATATGTACGTCCCACTGCAGGGTACGCTCCTCATCTACAATCGAGAGTACGATTGAAAGGGCCATATGCAACGTAATATACTTCTATCTTTTATATATGACAGTATTATATTTATGTGGGAATAGTTCTGTATCGGGTCAAATTAAATAAAGATCGTCTTGATAATCTTCAATATATTTCATATTAAATAAAACTCGTCTTCACTTCATACGTCTTCCGTCTTTCACGTCTTCCGTCGTCTTCCAGACTATTCTCCCTATATTCCGTCCTTGCATACTTCAACATCTTAATCATTCATCCTCTATCTCTTTCCATCTTAAATATTTTCATTAGTCATCTCTTTCACACAAACCACGTTCCATATCAGTCATACGTCAACGTTCCATTCTACTCATCTTTCTTCTTAACATTCAAATCCTACATTTATGAACTCAAATCTTTTACCCGCCTTCTTTTAGGTTCCAGTTTCCAAAAACCAACAATTAATTTACAGTTTTCCAGATATTATATGTCTTAATACGATGTCTCTATACAGAAATAAGTATAAAATTTATAACCACTTAATATTTCCTATGTAGTAATTTTGTCGTCTAGTATAAAAAGACTGCCTCGGTAGCGCAGTTGTACTACGGATTACAACGATGAGGTCTCAGGCTCGAATTTCGGGTCGGATTCGTTATCACCCCGGAGCCGGAAATTTGTGGTCGATGTGACGATAGGCTCGCTCCCTATCATATCGTGGGACGGAACACACATGATGGAACACACTGGGAAAAAAGACCTTAGTTTATGTATGTATGTATTTAGTATAAAAAGGACTTGATCCGTAAACAAATACACGAAAATATTTTGAAATAAAATTGCTGAAAGTGTCAAAACAATTCGGAAGTCGAAACCAAAGAAAAATATTTGCACCAAAAACTGATTTGAATATTGTATATCTTAAAAGGACATTCAGAAGCTATTTCTTGCAGCGGTTGAAGTAATCATAAATTAAAATGGTCGTAAAAAAGCTAGTTGGGATTATATACAGAACTTCAAAGTATCAGACGGATTATTATGGTTCAGACAATCAGTTGCTAGATTTAACCTTTTTGTATGCCTTAAATGGTTGGATGAAAGAATTGTTTAAAATGCATATCATTATAGGAATTTCTGAAAATTTGTGCTCGGACGATATAAGTAGATTATCTTAAACATATTAACAATTATAATGGGGCTGTCATGCATAATCATGGTAAAAATCTCTAAAAATAAATTTAAGAAAACATGATGTATATACACAAAAATAGAAAACGGAGCTGTTGCATCGTCGCAGCTCTTACAAGTGTCACGCATTGTGGGGTCTATCTGTTTATTAAGTTACCTTTCAGCGAGCCAGCACAATCATGTTGACGAGTGAATGATAACTATCTCTCCCTAAAGGATACTACATCTGGAATGCAATGGATTAATTACTGTAAGTGCTCTATATTGTCATTTTTGCCATTTATTTGAGCCGGATAAACACCAGCTTAAACCAAAACCTGACACATATGCGCACACTACAACTGGTTTTTACATATAAACATTACATAAACTCGCACCTTCGTCCCAGAAGGGATAGCCAGAGATGCTAAAAGAACACCCAATTTTCATCTTGTGTTTTCCATCCCACGGTGAGATAGGTGGCGAGTCTATTGTCACATCGGGCAATAATTCCTAACTTCGTGCAGATAATGAATAGAAAAATCTAATATTACTTTGTCTGACCCGGATTCAAACCCGAGACCTAGGCTTATACCGGATCATACCGGAGTACAACTACGCCACAAAAGCAGTCACCATGAACCACGAACATCATCTCACCAACTAAATTATTAATTACTAAATAAAGTGTAATCATTTCGAAAGACTGCATTAACTGTAGTAAAAGTCCGCGCAATCCCAGCAGTCTTAAGCAAAACTGCATTTAATTCCCTCAGCTCTAAAAACTAGATTGCCCATTAGCTAATAACCACTGAGCTTTTAGGCAGAAAACTCCACAGTCGACAGCTGAAAGAACCAAAACAGAAAAAACTGTTACGTTTAGTTTCGGTAATGGCATTTGACTGTGTTTCGCTGGTGGTAGGTCTCTCATACGAGAGAGGCCGCTTGGGTACCACCGCAATGTCTAATGTCAATGTCTGTCTATTTCTCTGTTAATGCACTGTTATGTTTCAGATTGAAGGACATTGTAGCCAGAGTAACTGGATATATCGAGACTTACCATCTTATGTCTCAGGATGGCGAGCGAAGCATTGCTTTGTAATTCAAGGTGTTGTTGGTTCTACTACTGTTCATGAGCGGTCGTATCGCTTACCACCAGACGAACGGCATGCTCGTTTCACCATTCATTGCAATGAAAAAAGCTAGTTGGAGTGACTGTTTGAGAAAGGTCGCAGATACTGAATACGACAAGCCGAAGAAAATATGAAATGGCGCAATTCGGAAGAGGCCTGTAAAGTGTAGTGAACAACGTATAAGCTGATGGGGAAGATTGGCTAAAATAAGTTTTACTCCATAATATATGACACAACTACTCAATCAACCAATCACTTGAAATTCACAATTAAATGAACATGAATGTTCATATTATATTATTCCATACACAACTTGAGTAACGAAGTGGTTACAAAATCACGCACAAAATCGTAACACAAATGATTATATGCCGACCGCATTTTCATTTGACTTGTGAACGAGTTAAAATCCCAACAAAGGATATGAAATAAATGATCTATATGAAAGTCAATGGTTTACGTCCTTTCAAAAGTTATGTATACCAAAAGATAAAGGAAACACTGAGCGGTCCCAATAAAGAGGCAAAATCCGCCTTTTCTATTGTAAGACAACTTTTGCGAGGTATGTGTAACTTTTCTTTTCAAAGGTAAACATTTGCGGGTGACTTTTCCTTTGAGCGTACAAGGATTACTTTTAGGCAGTCTACAAACGAACAATTTTTTTCTGTATAATAATTTTGGAGTTTAGCAATTATAATCTTTAAATTGATTTCTCCTGTTATTCTTTTCAGGATTATCCATTAATGAATTAACAGGTCACCAAGGTCCATGCTCTTGAAGATCTATTATTTATTCTTCATCATCTCGTCAATCATTGATGTGTTGCCTGCCCATCAAATATAGAGAGGAGGACGGGATGGAAAAAATAATAAGAAGAGGAACTAGTATTTCTATGATTTTCCTAATTAATTCAGTAAAACAACTAATATAAGATTGTCCTAGTTAATACTTAGATATGATGAATGATGAATATGATAAGTCATGCGTCAATTATGTAATATCATATAAATTAAGTCTAAAACTTTTTATAATCACCTGCTTGTAATAATCTTTACTAAACCAATAGTTATAATCATACACTACTTACCCATATTTACTTCATATGGTGTAATTAGCTTCGTATTTGGTACATACTGCTATAATTTCAATTTTACAAAAGACATAAATCACAAACAAAAAATAATTAATTGTAAAACCACTTATACAATTAATAAGAAACGAATGATCCATTAATTAATATATGAATAAGCAGAAGAAAAGCAAAATTAATATTATGGTATTGAATTTTAATAAAATTTAATAAGCTAAAGTGCACAATATTCCCTTATAATTTTATAATAATTTAAACACAATACCAATTTCTAGCAACACACCTGGTATTAAAGAATTTTATCATAAAACTTTTTATCGTCGATTGAGTTTAAAATTCTAAATTTCGATAAACTTTGAACATTTAAGCTTTTAAATATATAATAACGTCTTGTTTAAGACGCATAGTAACAAGGTAAATATATTTAAAAAAAAAACGATTAACAAAAAACACTAAGAAGTAACAAAAATATATACCTAGTCAGGTCATAAATTCTGTCACATGTTTAATATAAAATAATTGAAACAAGTTTATTCATTATGTAACCATTTATATACCAAAATGAACTTAATAAAACATAGATTCTTATGACACTAAAGTTTATTTAAAATGACCTCCATGATTTTGAATACAGGCCTTCAATCTGTGCGGCCAGTTGTCTATCGCAGCACGAACGAGGTCCATGTCAATATCGGCGGTTGCCTTAATCAAGGATGTCTTGAGTGACTCCAAATTGGGATGAGGCTTTGAGCACGCCTTTTCCTCCAAGTGTTGCCATATCTTGTAATCTAACGGGTTCAAATCTGGACTGGAGGAGGGCCAGTCTTCGTGCCGGAAGAAGTCGATTTCAAGCGCCGCCAACCAGATTTGTGTGCTCTTCGCTCTATGAGCTGGCGCCGAATCTTGTTGGAATACCCAGTGCCTGTTATTGAACATGGTATGAGAAACAGGTTCCACAAGGTTCGTCAGGACTGTATTTTGATACACAACTGCATTCGTTTTTACACCTTTCTCACAAAAATGTACCTCTGTTAAGCCCCAATAAGAAACTCCCAACCATACCATGAGTGAGGATGGAAAATGACCTCGTTGGACACGCGGAATACGGTTGCTCGCTTCTTCACTATTGTGTACGTACACCTTATCATTTTGTTTGTTGTAGCTCTCTTCTACGGTAAAAAATGTTTCATCTGAAAAAAGAATTTCCCGATATTTTTTTCCCGCGTACCGCTTCAACAAAGCGCGGCATCTCTTCAGTCTCAGGTCCATTAGAAGAACATTCAAACGATGTCCTGTTTTTCTTCGATATGCCCGAAGCCCTAAGTCTTCATTTAACACCCTTTTCACCGTGGTTCTGCTTAACCCCATCTGAAGGGCCAACAGTTTCTGCTTACGTTTGGGATTTCTTTGAATTCGCGCCTTCACAGCTTTTATCACTGCTGGAGTCCTAACAGAACGAGGGCGACCACTTCTTGACCTGTCATCTACACTAGAGTCTTCATTGTATAGTTTGATGGTACGATAAACGAATCTTTTGGTTATATTCAAATTTTTCAGTATGTCAAAAATTTTAATTGGCGCGTAACCGCAACGATGCAACGCAATAACTGCAACACGGTCTTCTTTAAGCGTCCACTCCATATTTAAAAATGAGTAAAATTCTAAAAACTATACATCTTTATTTTCATGAACAATTCGAAATTCGAATTTAATAAACTTTTTGGTGGCCAGCATTCTAAAAGAAAAGTTTTTACTGTGTGACAATACTTATGACCTGACTGTGTATGTATGTATATATTTCATTGCACTTGGTTGATCAATATACATTTACTTATTGACTTGACTGGTCTACAAATCCTAAAATATTCGTAACATATTGAATGTTGCCCGCGAAGTGCCAAACATTTGGTCCTAATATGCCTCATGTTAAATTTACTTAAGTTTCTACATATTTTGTACTTAGCGACCCGCATTTATTTAAGCCAACCATAATTTTCAACAGGTCACCTGATGGTAAGTGATCACTATCGCCCATAAACATCCACAACGCTTGGAACATAGATGTGTTGTCGGCTGATGAAATCTGGAGGGAAAAGAAAGGAAAATGATGGGAAGAGGAAAGGGGTATTGGATATTCGGCAATGTCATTACGTTATACGTTGGGTTTGTGGATCCACATAGCCTGAATTTACATATTAGTATGAAATAAAGACGAAATTGAATCGATCCGAAAATGAAGCTGGGTGGATGGGAGTTTTAGAAACTACAAACACAATGCAACTAAAATTTTGGCAAACAAACGCGACATTATTTTTTTGTAATTTTTATGTACCATCGTTTTGGTTGGTAGTCCATAGTTTTTGCAAGAATAATAATTTAAACCCTTACGTACCATAGCGTCTTTGTAAATTAAAGAGTGCACACAATTAATTCACCAAAAAAAAAACACTGTATTAGCACTCAAATACAGGGTATATCAAGACTGCTACCGAAAACGAAGCCGGGTGGTAGTTTAGGCGACTTCAGACACAATGCAATAGAAAAAGTTGCAAAAAAAAGCGACAATTTTTTTTTGTAATTTTTTTCCTATGACCATATTTGGGTAGTAAATACATTTTTTCCTAAAATAATAGTGTATACCCTTTGATTTATAAATAATCTAAGGTATAAAAGTGTTTAAATTATTATTTTAGCAAAAACTATGGATTTACCACCCAAAAATGACGATATTTAAAAAATCATAAAAAAATATTATCGCGTTTCTTTGGAAAATTTTTGGTTGCATTGTGTTTGTAGTCACTAAAACTACCACCCGGCTTCGTTTTCGGTATCAGTCTTGAGATACCCGGTATAATGATTAATGATATTTAAAAATCGCAAAAAGTGCGCATTTTTGTGAAATTTTTAGTTGAATTGTGTCTGAAGTCACTTAAACTACCCGGCGTCGTTTTCGGTATTGATATACCATGTATAAAAAAGCTTTTAAAGCAGTAAATATCGCCGAAGTATTTTATTGTTAGAAATACCAACTTTATCCAATAACAGTATCTAACAGAGGCCTTGTCGTTTAAGATTTCATAGAACAGCGAGTTCAGAATAGTTTCAAAGAAGGGAAATACAGGGTATATTAAGACTGCTACCGAAAACGAAGCTGGGTGGTAGTTTTAGTGACTTCAGACACAATGCAACTAAATTTTGTGCAAAATTAGTGACGAATTTTTTTTTATTTTTTTTCTATCGTCGTGTTAAGATGGTAAATACATATTTTTTTCTTAAGTAATAGTGTACACCCTTTTATTTTTAAACACGCTATGGTAATTATTATTTAAGCAAAAACTATGGATCTACCACCCAAATTCGACAATATTTAAAAAATAATTTTAAAAAATTATCTTGTTTCTTTGCGAAATTTTTAGTTGCCTTGTGTTTGTAGTCACTAAAACTACCACCCAGCTTCGTTTTCGGTAGCAGTCTTGATATAACCAGTATAAACATATATTCATTTCAGCAAAAATATGCGCAACTGCTTGCATCGTGGTTCTCCAACATTACCGATTGTTTAAAATGCTGTTGAAACATATTCATTTTATCCTATAAGGTTACACACATAGGTCTGACGCAATAGTAAAAAAAGATAAAAATTACAGATAGCACAAATGTAAAAACAACACAAAAATTATAAAAACACTCCAACACAAGAAAATTTTAGGTATTTATAAAATAATTAATAATAGAAGTAATTATATTTTCTCTAACTACTTGTGTCAACATCAGGAACCCTCATATAGTTTATTACTGCAGTACAGCCTATGCGCTGATTTTCACTGATATTGAAAATATAGTATATTATTATTCCAAACAGAACAAAGAAACCGTACAGACTCTCTCCTGATGGTAAATGTATGTACATATGTACACAAGTAACTTCGTCTACTGATCGACACAAATAAACCTTTCCGCCCGGTTGCATACACGTTTTAAAATGGCGGTCAAAATGTTTAATTCTGAATGTATTAGACCTTATCACAGGCCGTATAGTCCACCACGCTTGCCTAATGCGGGTTGGTGGACTTACATACCATAGAAATTCTTATAAATCGCTATGGTATGCTGGTTTCCTCACGATATTTTCTTGAGGAAACCTTCGTGTGCCCTGAGATTCCAACCCGCGACCACCGTGAAAATATTGGCAGCCGCGTCTGGTCCATTCAGCAACAAGCTACCATAAACGTAACAATAAATTTTAGTTTATGGTATGTTCTTACATCTATTGTACTAGTACGTACAAAATTCTGTTTATGTGGAATTTATTTTAAAAAGATGACAACACAAACCTGTGGCGGCAGCTATGCGTTGATACAATTTTTCGAAAGGTATTATTGGTGTCTGAAGACACTTTTCTTCCTTTGTAAAATTTAATAGCTGAATTCTAACGGTCCAAGCGTCAATTTTTAACGTTTTCGGCATTTTTCACTAGTTATAAATAATGCAGGAAAAATAATAAATTGAGTAAACAACCAATGGCGGATATGTCAGCGAATGGCAGGTAGATTGACAATTCCAAATGACGTCGTTGTTTCCACTTCTGGCCACCGGGCTAGACATGGGGCCAGATAAGTTTGTGGCTCTATAATCATTATATCGACGGTGAAGTGCCAATAATATCTCCTGTTATTTATCAACCTATCTATGTATAGAAATACTTTCTATACTACACTATCGTATAATAGACGAATACAATATCACATATAAAGCCTACATTATTACTATTCCCCATCGATAAATATATTAACTAATTTTTAACTTAACAAAAATTAAACTTTTTATCTGTTTGTGCAAAATGACTTTGTCTATTAGGAGTTATTGGCGCTTGGCCGTCGATATGTGCTTATGAAAATCCCACCAAAAAATACGTCTCGTCTGCAATATTTCTACTCTATGTAAGTATGGAAGCGCTCTAAAACTGCAGTGTAGACTTTGATAAAGTTTCCAACCGGTGTCGTTCGTCGGCTTCAGCTATCTTCTTTCACACTATTTCATTATACCGAGAACGCTTTAATAACGTATCGGAAATGTTTGAAAGGCTCCCGGTATATTGCGAAATGGCTTAAATGTTCTACGGTGAATGTAATTTAGAAGGGTGTTACAATAAATTGCAATAATTTTATATGAGAGCATAATAAGTTGTATAGGTTTGAGATGCGTGATTTGTTAAATAATTGTATTTTAACAGCTATAATTAACAACAATTCCTGATATCTAAAATATCTAAAATGTGAATAGTAATGGTAGCCATTTTGTATTTGTGATCACAATGTGACATAACAAAAAATGAACCGAAATTTCGAATTTAGATTGTAATTACACATAACTTAGATTCTAAACATGCTAGGTATTTATTTATTTAACACTTAATTGTACACCAGGTAAATAAAGGTAGACAGCATAACATAAAAAAGATGTATAAGTGGCGGTCTTATTGCTTAAAGCAATTTCTGTCGGAGAACCATGAAAAGTTACAACGCACACAAAGAATGAATGCTCAGAACGCTTCGCCTTTTCAATATTTATAATACTTCAGCACTTGATTTAGGACGTTCTAGAAGTAATTTACTCTTATAGTTTACAATTTTTCTTCTTAGACGTCATAGACGTACTATTAAAGGCCTAGAACATTATCCTTGTTTACCTGCGTTTGGTATCTAGACGTACATCAGACGTAAAGTGCCCGACCCACTTCATGTTAGGGCTACCACTAGAAAACAAATTGATTTAGCTTCAATTATGTGATCTCTATTAACACGTTGGACCTTATCCTAAACCCTGATAGTTTGACTATCTTTAAATCGCATTTTATCCGTTAATTTGAGAGTGCAGAATAGCCAATACTTTCAAATTATGCTAAAGAATTATTTGGATATCAGCAACCCTATTCATAACTGGAATGTACAGTCAGCGACAAAAGTCGTTGAACACATTCAAAACGCCAAAAGTCTTGCACACATGAAGCAACAGAAGTGGTTGAGCAGGGTCGGCCACAAAAATTTGTGAACACCTTAAGGTTACAAAAGTTTCTGAACAACAAAAGGAACAAAATTCCTGAACACGCAAATTGTACATAAGTCAGTAATTTTTTTGATATCTTTGTATTGCGCACGCCCACCGACTTCGATATGAACCAGTTAGCTGTTAACTATCTGGCGAATTTCCGTGACAACTCATAATAATATTCAATGTAGTTTCTCAAAATATTCCTAAAGCCACAACGCGTGTTTTATATCAATGGAGACAATTAAAAATAATAATTATTAGTCAGAATGGAAAATACTTTTTCAAAAGTTTCTAAGCGACAAAATACCTGAAAGACAGCCTCCGTGGCGCAGGCGGTTAGACGCCGCCTGTGAAACGAGAGGCCGCGGGTTCGATCCCCGCACCGAGAGAAATGTTTGTGCGGCCCACAAATATTTCTCTCGGGTCTGGGTGTTTGTGAGACCGAAAAGTCTCTCGTAGTTCCTGATACCCACGACACAAGACTCGATCTTAATGTGGGGTCAGGACTATGTATGTGACTGTTGGGTGTTATTTATTTATTTATTATGCTCACTTGAAAAGTGACAGTCAAAATTTGTCATGTAAATAATAAACACTGTTTCCATAGTGAAAATATTTCCTCAAGTATTCCTTAAGTTAGATCGCGACGTACCTTGAGTTCGACAGTTGATTCCTTTCCTCGAGAAATGAAAAGTATTGAGTTACGTTGAGTGGAGGAGACTTTTTTCAGCTATGAATACAGATTTTCTCCAGTTAAAGCCGAGTGGAGTCGAGTCATTTTCGAGGAACGTCTTAGAATATGGGTGTTAGTCAGAGTTATTTTTTATTTTGAAAGGTTAAATTTGAATTAATTTTATTTACTATTCGTTTCTTATTAAAATTCAAGTGTTGAATTTATGTAAATAATCAATATTTAATATAACATATACGATAAATTATTAAACTTCTAGAGTTTTTATGTACTCTTGTTTTTATGTAGACCTATTATTGTCTTAATCGTACGTATCGTTTTCCAATGATCTTACAATTTTATTTAATTTATTTTATTTTTAACACTTTGTACACTAATGTAGTACAGGCGGACTTAATGCCCAAGGGCATTCTCTACCAGCCAACCTTAAGGTAGTGCAGAGAGACGGAAGCAGGTGCTTATTAATCAAATTAACAATAAGCGAAAAGAGAATATATATAAAATATAAATAATAATATTTAAACGGATATATAAAATTTTAATTATATGTATATATATTTTTACTAAAATAATTTTATATATAAATAAAGTATATACATAAAAAACTAAATAAATAAATAAACAACTAAATAAATAAATACCTACATTAGTGGGGAGAATCTGCTACTTCTGCGAGGAGTAATTGCCGATCCTTTAGCTTGAAAGCCAGCCGTGTTGTGCACGACCTGATTTCAAGTGGGAGTGCGTTCCAGAGAAGAATGGATTGGATAGCAAAGGAAGAATGAAGGAAGTCAGAAGTATGGGGAGGACATTTTAGAAGGAGATTGCTAGACGAGCGAAGATTTCTAGAATGAGTATCACTCAGGTAAACGAAGTCAGGAGACAGATAAGAAGGAGGGGAAGGAGACTTAAGAATGGAAAAAAGGGTAGTGAGGGCACGCAACGAACGGTGCTGGCGGATGGGAAGCCATTTTAACTGCGAACGGTAGCAAGAGATATGGTCAAACTTACGAAGATTAAAAACAAATCGAATGCAGTTATTTAGAAGACGGTCGAGTTTGTTGAGTAAATCTGCATTCAGATCAAAATAACACACATCACCATAGTCGATAACCGGAAGGATTAAGGTTTGCACTAGCATAGCCTTGGTTTTGAACGGTAGGAAATTCTTCAGGCGATACAGAGAACGAAGAGTACCGATAACTCTCTGACTGACGTAGGTCACCTGGGGTCGCCAGCACAGGGTGGCGTCGATGAATAACCCTAGATCTTTGACACTTGGGCACCAAGGTATGACAGAGCTATCAAAGATAACCGGAGGGATTTTTAATATCGGAGCAAATAACCCAGTGGATATTGATTTTGAAACCAATCGGACCAACAACTAAAAAGTAAAAAATGGTGGCCAAAATATTCTATTTTGACTATCAATTTAGAATATCTTAATAGGAGAACTTAAGGCTGAAAATCCCCGCGCATTCCACTTTCTTCACAGACAGATCTTTCACCGTACAAGCTGCCAGGTTGTGGAATGCTTTGCCAGTAACGGTGAGACGAGCTAAAACTCTGCCCATCTTCAAAAATATGGTTAAAGAACACTACTTACAGTTTCTATGAGGATATTGGAGTTGTTCACATTTTACTTTGTTGTATTATATATATATATATATATATATATTTATAGGTGTATATAATTATATGTGTGTTTTGTGTATTTGTATGTTTATTCAACATATATATGTATATATGTATGTATGTATGTTTATTTATAAAATTAACAATATTATAAATTGTAATACTCGTACACCCGAAGTCCCAACTTTCGTTCTTTTCGTTTATCCATCCCATGGTTGTCTGGCAGAGATTGCTTCAAGCAATAAGACCGCCACTTATGCATATATTTTATTTCATTTAGTTTTGTCGTTTTATGTATATGGTGTACAATAAAGTGTTAAATAAATAAATATCGGAGCGAAGGGTTTCTCAGATATGTATTCTTAACCCAATTGAATCTAAAAAGTTCAAAAATGCTGCCACTATTTTCTATTTTATTTACGCCACTGATATAAAACACGCTTAAAACTTCTCATAAATAAATATTATTTCACAAAAACAGAAAACAATAAGTAAATGCAGAGAAAAGCAAAAAATATAAATTATGAAATAACATTTTACACTGAATGCATAACAAAGCGACAAAAGTAGCTGAACACATCTGCGGCAAACTTGCTTTTTATAGGTGTTCAGAAACTTATGTACCATTGGTGTGTTCAGGTATTTTGTCGCTCAGAAACTTTTGAAAAAGTATTTTCCATTCTGACTAATAATTATTATTTTTAATTGTCTCCATTGATATAAAACACGCGTTGTGGCTTTAAGAATATTTTGAGAAACTACATTGAATATTGTTATGAGTTGTCACGGAAATTCGCCAGATAGTTAACAGCTAACTGGTTCATATTGATGTCGGTGGGCGTTCGCAATACAAAGATATAAAAAAAAATACTGAGTTGGAGACTGTCCCACCCTCACACCCACCACTGCAACTCCTGAAAGCAGGATCAACAGTGGCACGCAATGTATTGACACCGAGCATTGAAGCTCGGCGAGTCTCCGGGAATGTCTAACTTGTCTTTAACCCGCAACGAAATTAATCAGAAAGTTAAATTAATAGGAGGAGTTGGAAATAAAATTACTGACTTATGTACAATTTGCGTGTTCAGGAATTTTGTTGCTTTTGTTGTTCAGAAACTTTTGTAACCTTAAGGTTTTCACGAATTTTTGTGGCCGACCCTGCTCAACAACTTCTGTTGCTTCATGTATGCAAGACTTTTGGCGTTTTCAATGTGTTCAACGACTTTTGTCGCTGACTGTACCTTAGCATTACAAATAATCTCAAATATGGATCAAAATTACTGTACCAAACTGAAAGGCCTGTACCTTGCATAATGAAGATTGCCCAATTTCTGAGATAACTGACAACCCTACGTCAAGCACAAATCGAACCTTGTACCGAATTATCAAGATCTAAGTGCTTTACACGATGTGTGAGTGTAATAAATTACGAATTCATCTCACGAATTTACGTCACATAGCTTGAAAGCAATATCTGAGTAAGGTTGAATTTACACGGGCGTTTATTTGTATAGTACAGGCGGTTTATGGTAATAAGATGCCTTAGATCTTAAAGAGTAATTTTATTTGTTGATCCCAGCTGTTCTTGGGTCGAATTCTTAATGTTGTTTCCCTATAAACAGTCAATGGTATGTTAAAAAAATAAAGGTCTGTAAGAAATTGGATACGAGGTAAAACATATGTAACGATAAGAGATAAATGTGTAAAGATTAGAGAATTTCAAAAAGAAGCAGATGAGCGGAATGGGTTATTAATTGAAAAAACAATAACTCTCGAAGACTCTTAGATTTATGATAAAACTAGAATGATCAAATACGCTGTAATAACAAAAATATTATTCGAAAATACTACTTAAATATGAATTTAATACGAATGCGTAGAAATATCAAATGTCAAATTCGTGATTTCGTAAATTTAAATTCAATTAATTTTCTTAAATAACTGTATAGACATCATCAGCCTTACTGCGTATGTTTCACGTATTCGAAAGGGTTACTCTATACTCTGACACGGCGACGAATGTTCGATAGTCGTACATAAAACTGTACGGACATGCCTAAATACTTTTAAAAGTTTTTATTGCGACCACAAGAGCGGGCCATTACAATTAGGAAACAATAATTAAGCACAGCATCATTTTAACTAATATTACTCAATACGGTACATAAAAATTCTTACTTTAATAAAACGACTCGCAGATGTTTTATGGTTAAACATCTGCAGTCATATCTTAAAATGAAATGCGTGTTTAAATAATGTTCAAATTACAAATAAGCGTGTTAATTTAAAAGCTAAATCTAAGTTGGCATATTGCAACCGCGACAAGTGAATGATAAGATTCGTAGAGAATAGTAGAGATTTTTAGAATTGGAAATATTTTGTCTCATTATGTGGACGTTGAACATCCGAACATCTAAATCACAATCTAATCTAACTTCCCGGGAGTATAGAGTAACCCTCAGTTTGCGTTCATTCAGCTACAAAATATTGACTCCCGTTTCAGCGAGGCTGTTGATTTTACGTGTTTACGCCCGCCTATAATCACTATCTCATGAATTAGTAAAATTAGCTGGTGTTATTATCTGAAAGATGCTGATTAATATTAGCTGATTCTAAGGCGGAATGTTGTTATCCAAAATTCATCTTTAGGTTTCCTTAAGGTAATTATGTCGTATATTGAAGTATAGAAACTTAATTAGAGACAAAGTCGGTACTTTGTGAAAGCGAATGAATCTTTAGGCGTCCAACCACAAGATGGCCAAATGCAGGTCGCTTGCATAACATCGCTGATGATGAGGCAAGTGTTTAGAAATAATCTACCAGTATCTATAATTATTGCATATTAACATATATCCAATACATACATAAACTCATGCCTTTTTTCCAAAAGGGATAAGCAGTGGTGCAACCAGGACACCCATTCATTCACATTCTGAGCTCAACCAATTATTTAACTAAAGCCGGTCTTTGTATTTAACTGGTAAAATATAATTGGATACTCTGTATTTATTGTAGTATCAATAAAAAATACAAGGGAAAAGACAGTAATCTGACTAAACAAACCCGGCGAGTCTATTACAAGGAAACTTACTGATTTAGCGATCTCGGTGGCTTGCGTTTCACGGAACCGTTCCGCTTTTGTTAGCGAAATTGTCTTGAACATGGTATATTTTTTGTATGAAAAACTAAACTATCCGCTCTAATAACCTTCCTTTTTATACATTTTCTACTATTTCAAGTGAAAAATATACCTTTCGTACGCAGACGTAAAGAAAGATGAGTTGGATGCATTCAAACCGACAGCTTCTGGCAAGAGGTCACGGATGATGGAAGCAGATGGAGTAATTAAGGGCATTTACCCAGCAATGGGGTAAAATAATGGCTCTACAAAAGTGAACAATGGAAGGCACTTCGTTATGCTTTCTTGGTTTGGTACGCGATACATATATTTCAGTAGAAAACATTTAATTCAGATGAAATTATGTTTTCTTAAATAAATTAATGACCATCAATACATAAGCCACAAAACATAACAGTTTAAGATTTTAATCATAGTATACACAGACTTGACCGCGTTACCCTTTTTTTTTAATAAAATGTGTTCGATCTCTTTCTGTTTTTAGGTAAATAACAGAGAAATTAAAAAGTAAACACACTAATAAATAAGCTAACATAAATCAGAATACTTGATATATTGTATCCATCATCCTTCTTCGAACAATTCCTAAGAAGTTAAAGCTATAAAGAGGAAAGACATCAAAAGATGAAGCTATCCGAAGCTCATAAAACATTGAAGACAAGTTTAATGCACCACTTCGATGGCACTCCTTTACGAGTAATCTTTTTAACTACTAATGGACCTTCCCTTCATAGAAAGAAGGACGCATATGGCAGAATAATAAAATTGGAGATACGTCTTTTTGTGTTAGATGTAATAAGTATGTTAATACATCGAGCTACAAACATAAAAAATCGCAAGCAATTTAAGTTTTACAGGAACAGGATGTAAAGAGGACATGGATCGCTAATATAATAAAGTTGGATTTGGAAATTTATTTTTACTTTTTATAGCCTCATTTATTAAGAAGGCTTAGTCTTTTTAACAACAGCTAAAAATCTTAATAGTCGAGCAAATGGATTTGCTCTTTCATGAAAGTAAATATTAATATCACAAAATTCTTCTTTCCCAAAAGTAAATATCAAAAATATCGTTTTTCTTTCTTGCTTTCTGTTCATAATTTGTTTCTGATAATATTAATGTAAACAAAGTGAACCGGACTAAAATTATCGTAAGATATAGTACAAATTTTAGTATCCGAGTTACCCTAAAATGTAGCAGTTTTAAATTCTGACAACACTGTCTTCGGTTTCCGTGTGTAATGTCATGCAGCGGTGAACGATGCACCTTCGGCACGTGTGAGTTGGCTGTCCCGAGGCAGAGCATTTATGACGACGCCGCTCTCGAAAGCGCTGCCAGCGCGTGTAGTCATTCCGACCTTGGATAGGTAAATTAGTTTCGCGCAAAACTTTCTGTCAAGTGGTTTCTTTGTCAATTATTTGTTGATTGTTTTTCGCGATGTGTCATAAAGCAATAGTGACTTATTTAATCGGCACTGTCTGACATAAATTGGTGGTGGAAATGTGGAGTAACATCTTTATCATAGTTCATATCCAGTGTGTATGCGTGCTCATTGAGTAATCAAAACTACGATACAATAGAGAGAGCAAAAGAGAAGTGAGGGGAAACGACGCACGTTGCTTGTTACGGTCGCGGTTGCCAGCAGTGTCATGTGAGTTACCCTATTTCTTTAATTAATTTATTGATTAAGGATATTTTAAAGATATCATGTTAAAATATTAATGATGCTTGATAACATCTGTGTAGGTCGGAAATATTTTTTTGTCACTCTGTGTAATGAAAATAAGTATATTGATTAACACTTAACAAAAACATAAACAGACCGCAATATATAAATAGGTTTAAATAAATAATTAAGTTTGCTACGCTTACGTCATATCTGATCTTAAGTTGGTATGAGCGGTCTTCTTACAACCCTTAGGGACCGCTATATTATGTGCAAAATATATTACTCTTTCACGCCACTTACACAATATTGACCTTTCAAACGCAATAGAATACATTTTTATTGACATATTTAATGGAAAATAGTTTGAAAATTGATAAGTGGTCCAGTACGTATACTTTTTATAAAGCTGGTAAAAAAATATCCATTAATATTAAGTTGTATTGTATTGCATTCTAATGCATCAGCTCATATAGGTTTCACTGCAACGCATTGGCCTCCTCTGCAATCGAGAGTACGATTGAAGTGAGACTATATAGTCATCTGGCATAGTGTAGCTTTGTGGACTTTCATACTATAGCATTAATTGCTATGGTGTGCAGGTTTCCTCACGACGTTTTTCTACACCGTTATAGTGCGTGGTGATTTACCATCAATACACACATGACCCCGAAAAGTCAGAGGTATGTCTACTAATGTATTATTGTATATGTATTTCTATATTTAATGGTCTAAAAGGCCGCTGGACGGATATTGCTTCCAATATGAAACGGAAAGGATTAAAAAATAAAAAAAATGTGATAATTCCTTTTTTAACTTTAAATTATTATAGTGAATTTAAAGTTCCTTTACTAAAATGATAAAAAAAATCTATTTCGAATACTACATACATGTATTTTCAGCTGTTTTCAATTGATCAAGTATACAAAGTGGTACATCTGTATCATTGAAAGGGCAGACTACGGTACAACATTAGCTACAACTATAAAAAGGCTATTACCGAGGCTCGACCCCGTTCGCCGTCTATTTTGAAGCCTACCTGTATTTTATTAGAGGCTATTTTTTCCCTTTATTCTTTTAATATAGTTTTACGATGCCAATAAATGTTTTATTAAGCGAGATATAGCACGCCTGGTCTATAGGGTTCAGTGACTCTGGTTAAATTGAACTGTGTCCAACTCTAGTACGCGAATAAGAAATCCTATGCTGTGTGATTCAGAGACCAAGTATTACAGGCCCAAAATAATTTACACGAAATGTATAAAAATCCACAAAGAATATTTATCAAGGAGAAAATCTCAATTAATTGAACATTTATAAAAAACGGATCCCCAAAGTCGTATTCATCATAGTTATCCTCGAAAATGCGACGTGTTTTCGTTTGAGCTTGCATATGTAAGCTTTCGAGCAGCTCTACATAATTGGTGGAAAAGGGAGATAATAAATAAATTATAACAAACAAACCCAAAAGGCATATATATAGTCCTGACTCCACACTAAGATCGAATCTTGTGTCTTTGGCATCAGAACCTACGAGGGAAGAGAAAGTCTTTGGTTTCACAATATATAAGTATATATTTTTGTGTGGGAATTGACCCCGTGGGCCCTCGATTCACAGCCGGCGTCTAATCAACTGAGCCATGAAGGCTATCATGTGGAGTTGGGCGCATTGCTGTTTTCTTACAATCAGGATAATTGTGGTCACTATATCAGACTATCATATCTATCATATATCACTATGAAAAACGACTAGACCATTTTAAGTAACGTTAAGTAGGAAATCAATTTCGTGATTAAGAACATAATAATGAAAGCATGACTTATGAAATGAAATGTATTTGAAATGAAATGTATTTATTGGTCACGTATTTCTCAATCAATCAATCTCTTCAATGTATTTATGCTTTTAGCAACGTAATAATATATTAAATTGCCAGCAGATATCTTACTGTGTTACATAATAATGTCGTGAAACACCTTTGCAGTCGACTTTTTAGCCCTTACTGGTTAATGATACTATCATATCCACAATGTACTACAATAATGGATCTGTCATCCGTTTTAAATTACATATTTGACCATTTCATCATTTGATCATTTATTTATTTAGTTTATGCTTTATATACAAAGTATAAAGTGCTTGGTTGCCTGTTGGTAAGACCGCCAACCCGCACTAGGCCAGCATGGCGGACTATATGGCCTAAACACTTTCAATCGTGCTCTCGATTGTAGAGGAGGCCCGTGCCCTGCAGTGGGACGTATATGGGCTGATACAGATACAAAGTATATAGGCAGACGTAATGCCTAAGTCATTCTCTGTCATAAATTCTAGAAAAATCAAATATATATTATTTTTATATTATTTTTATAATATTTTTTATATATATAATTTTTTTAATTTTTTATATTATTTTTTTATTTCTCAAATATATATTACCATAAAGAGACTCCTTTTCTTTCCCATATTACCCTTTTATTACCTTTGAAGATCTTTCCATTAGTTAATTCTATTGCCAGTCGTCTAATATAAAATACTCTACTCATATATTCCTTGAAAACTCAAGGTACGTTCAATACAATATATTGCTGGTCGAAAAAGTGCCTTAATGTCGCTATTTTCATTTCTAAATCGATACCATAACTTCAGCCAGCATTCAATACGCGAAAGGCAAACTTCAAATGTTTCAATAATATACGGATTATATCTAAATCACGTCTTTGAACGTGCACTTCTAGGTATTCAGATTTAGAGATATTCATTACTTTTCTTTGATGGTTCTTAAATGTTATTTCTATAGGACAGCCTACGTGGTTTAATTGGTTAGATGTCAGCTGTGAAACGACAGGCTACGGATTCGATGCTCCCATCGAAACAAATATCTGTGTAAATCACAGGTATTTGTTTATGGTAATACCGAATAGTCCAAGACTGAAAAGTCTCTTGTAGTTCCTGATACCCACGACACAAGATTCGGTATTAGTGTGGGGTGAGGACTGCATTCGTGTGTAACTATTGGGTGTACTGGGCGTATGTAATTTATCTCGTTAAATTAATAGAACTTAATGGCAATTTAAATCGAAATATGTTGGACCATAAAACTATATTGAAGTGCGTGGTGGCCTTTTGGTAAACGGAATAGCCGCGACTGCCAACATGTTCACGGTGGTCGCCGGTTTGAATCATAGGGCACACCTCTGACTTTTCGGAGTCATGTGTGTATTGATAGTCAATCACCACGCACTAAAACGGTGAAGGAAAACATGGTGAGGAAACCTGCATCCCATAGCGATTTATACAAAATTCGATGGTATGGAAGTCCGCCAACCCGCACTAGGCCAGCGTGGTGGACTATGACCTAACCACTCTTAATCGTACTGTCAATTGTAGAGGAGGCCCGTGCCTATGGGCTGATACAGATAAAACTATTGTCAGACAGGTACCTTTAAAATTCAAAAGAATAAATCTTAGCCTACCATGCCACCATAATGCGGGTTTATACAGGATTTATCAAGACTGCTACCGAAAACGAAGCCGGGTGGTAGTTTTAGCGACTACACAATACAACAGAAAATGTTGCAAAAAGAGCGTCGATTTTTTTTTAAATATCATCGAATTTGTGTGGTAAATACATTTTTTTCCTAAAATAATTGTATAAAGACTCAAAGGTATAAAAGAGTTTAAATTATTATTTTAGCAAAAACTATGGATTTACCACCCGAAAATTATAAAATTAAAAATATTATTAAAAAAATTGTCGCGTTTCACCCTGCTTCGTTTTCGGTAGCAGTCTGGAACTCTTAGCTATAAAATAATAATGACATTATTTATAAATGTATCCAGAGAAAAATTGCTGATGCACTTTAGGCATGAATAATCAAACTATATATTATTTTAAATTTATGTTTTCTACAATAGATGTTGCAGTTTAGATGTTAGTTCCCTACATTTTATTTAGAAATTGTATACACATTAATAACCTGACTTATACAAACTTAGTTCACAAGTTTGTGTGTCCATGAATTCATGAATAGAATAGAACCTAACATTTATTGATAAGGCATGTTATAAGTTCCTTTTGAATATTTTTTTATTCCGAATTTATAATTTCTGGTATAGTTTTGTTACATATAGCTGGTCTCATTCTTTAAATAATATTCCGTACGAGCGCTGCGCTGGCATACCTCAAAGATACGTCAATGTATGTGTAATACACAACCAACTTAGAATATTGAAATATTCCTAAACAACGTAGTTACGACAGTAAATTAATTTTGGTACACGCTAATTTAAAATTTTCACTTTTATCTTTTAACAGAGGTACCTCCAAAACAGCCATTTTTGTCTTTTACTTAATTAAACAATTTTTATCAACAATAATAACCTGAATTGAGTGCCTAAACTAAATTAGAAGTAGGTATGTTTCAAGAACAAGAAATACAATTGCCTGGATAACTACACTAAAGTGCGCTGCTGCATTCTGTAAATAAAATAATTTAGTTATAATATACTAATTATATATATTTTTAATGTTTTAATACATATATAAAATCACGCCTTTTTCCCAGAAGGGGTAGAAAGAGGTGCCAGGACACCCACATTTCGCCATGTATGTTCCGTCCCACAATGTGATAGGTGGCGAGCCTATCGCCACATCTGGCACAAATTCCGGACTCTGCGCTGATAATGAATAGAAAAATCCAATATCACTTTGCCCAACCTTGAATTCGAACCCGAGACATCAGCTTTGTAACCATGTCCCAGTACAAATAAACCACCGAGGCAATCCATTAAATCCAGACCGCATCAAACAGGTCGCAACGGATGTTCTTAGGGAAGGATTTGTTTCTACAGTGGACTTCCTTTGGCTAAAAGAAAGAGAGAATTCTATAAAAATAATACTGCAAAATATCAGATCATTTCTTCTTGTCGCTCGCAGTAACAGCATGATTACAAGCAATTTAGAAGACATGAAACCCCGATAAGATCTTTATTGTGATGTCGCGTTATTAATTCCGATGACGTCTATTACTACGACGTAAAAACAAATTGTCTTCGTATTAAAGCGATATTGTACTGTATAATCCGGAAAGGTGGTGTTACATTAGGTAGAAGAGCGTGGACAATTTATTCATCGACTGTACGATATTTTACAGATCCTAATGTGGTATTGATGCTACAATTGTAATAACTGTAACAAAGTCGCTTATAGTAAACTTTAGGCCTAGCCCGGATCCACCTGGCTTTTTTTGTTGACGCGGGGAAACCGGGTTACCGCTAACGCCCCACCTCGGGGGAGGGTGGAGGGATTATGTTGGGTTCACCGATATGCATACCAACTAAAACCCCGCGTTGCCCTCTTGGGGCGCTGCGCTGTTGCATGGCCTTGTTGACGACTGCTCCGGTTGTTTTTGTTATATTTAATGTTTTAATTAATTTATAGTTTTTTTTTTTGTTATTGTTTTGGTAAGGCTTTTTATATTTATTGTACAATTATATAAGGATATTTATTTAAGGTTTATGTTAATGTTTAGTTTTTTATAGTAGGCTTAAGTTTGCGTTAGCTTGCGTCTGCACGTCATCCAAGGTGATCACTGAAAATCAGCGTTGTGCTGCGGCCTGCACCGCAGCGCAACATAATTGCTGAGTGATCACCTACTTGTCACAGCCACGACGTGCGAACTTCTTCTTTATTTTTATTTTTTAAATAGACCTTTGTGTATCTGTTTTTGTACGTCGTTTTTAATGCTTGTGGCAAATAAAACTATTTTTCTTTTCTTTCTTCTTTCTCTTCAGCGCAATTGGAACGGCCCGAAGCAAGCAAGAGCGCTCCAGCTTCTACCGGGACCATTCCTGCACAATGCCGCTCAATTTGCGTCCCGTACCATAATTATGTTGGCAATTGTTTCCTCCTCCTGCTGCCAAACATCTCGAGGTAGCATTGTACGTGAGTACAATGGGCGCAACAATAGCCCCCCACTACGCGCCCGCGACCTTCAGGATCCACCCGGCTGCAGATACTTTTTGACTCCAGTCTAACTGGATTTTACCAAAACTCAAAGTGATTACCGTCCAGCGTCCTCTACTGATTTTTGCATCCCGTCCTGTCCCGTTAGACCTTTTTCAGTAGATTAATTCTGTCCAAATTATTATAGCATAACTTCAACCGTTCACACAGCACATACAACAGAAACTCACGAAAGGAATCAATTTTCCCGTTTTTGAAACCTCTTTCACTACTATTGTGCATTTTAGCCTAGAACATTCCTCGATAAATTGCCTATCCAATACAAAAATATTTTTTCAATTCGATCAAGTAACTCTTAAGATTTGCTGGCACAAACATAGTCTTCAACTTTATATATTATGTATAGAAATACACGACAGCCACCGTGGCGCAGGCGGTTAGACGCTGCCTGTGAAACGAGAGGCCGCGGGTTCGATCCCCGCACCGAGAGAAATGTTTGTGTGGCCCACAAATATTTCTTCCGGGTCTGGGTGTTTGTGAGACCGAAAAGTCTGCCGTAGTTCTTGATACCCACGCCACAAGATTCGATCTTAGTGTGGGGTCAGGACTATGTATGTGACTGTTGGGTGTTATTTATTTATTTATTTTATTTATTTATACAGGGTATCTCAAGACTGCTACCGAAAACGAAGCCGGGTGGTAGTTTAAGCGACTTCAGACACAATGCAACAGAAAAAGTTGCAAAAAAAAGCGACAATTTTTTTTTGGTTATTTTTTTCCTTTGACCATATTTGGGTGGTAAATACATTTTTTCCTAAAATAATAGTGTATACCCTTTTATTTATAAATAATCTAAGGTATAAAAGAGTTTAAATTATTATTTTAGCAAAAACTATGGATTTACCACCCAAAAATGACGATATTTAAAAAATCATAAAAAATAATTGTCGCGTTTCTTTGCGAAATTTTTAGTTGCATTGTGTTTGTAGTTACTAAAACTACCACCCGGCTTCGTTTTCGGTAGCAGTCTTGAGATACCCGGTATAGATTACTACAAATATTTTTGGAGACTATAGTGCAAGAACGTGTAATATAAATATAATAATAATAAAAAAAATATTATTGGGTTTTATATGCCAACATTTGATCCCCACTTCATCGGCATAAAGACAAGAAAGTAATAAAGTTATGTACAACAATCAGTATTTCTTCCATACGAATTCAGATAGCATGGTATTAAACTGTGACAAATATGCTATTATGGTGCTTAGTTTAAAATATTATCCGTCTTAAGCTTCAAAGGATCTTGGTTGTTACTAAAATTGAAGAATAAGTCTTGTAATTCCTTAGTCTTAATAACTCGCTTTCCGTTACCGCTTAACAATACAGACGGCCTAAAGCCACGTTCACAGAAGTACAACCCATCAATCGCAGTAATAGTGACCGCGGCCCTATTTCCAGTCAAGCTATAAAAGAAAATACTTCTGTTAGTGTAATTTTATGAATGACCTTTTAAAGGCGCTGTGTTGTGTTTCGTAAGATGCAATAAAATGTCCATAAATTAAATACTTTAAACAATCCACGGCGGCATTTCTCCACGGCGGGAAATTCATCCACATTTTCTGTGGACTTCTGTAACGTCAGGGGTCTACATAGCAACCTCGACGCCGTCCACCACCATCTTGAGACGGCGCGGCCTGCCCTGCTCTTTTTAATGGAGACGCAAATATCCGCCCCTGACGATGTATCGTACTTAAATTACCCCGGTTACGTATTGGAACATCGATTCCTACGTAAAGCTGGGGTGTGCGTCTTCGTCAGGGGTGATATCTGTTGTCACCGCCTTCGGGGCCTCGAGCGTCGGGACCTGTCCTTATTGTGGCTACGGGTAGAACACAGAGGTAGGACCCGAGTCTACGCATGCCTGTACAGGTCTCACGCCAGTGATACGGGATCTACTCAATTATTTGAGAGCGTCCAAGTGGGGACTGACCAGATTCTCGAGCAGTTCCCTTCCGCGGAGGTGGTGGTCCTCGGTGATTTCAACGCTCATCATAAAGAGTGGTTGGGATCCAGGACCACTGATCTCCCTGGTCGGGCTGTCTATGAGATGGCCTTGGCTTATGGTCTCTCGCAGCTGGTAACACAGCCCACCCGTGTTCCAGACGTTGAGAGCCATGAGCCCTCTTTGTTAGATCTTCTGCTGACGACCCACCCGGACGGATACAGGATAGTGGTTGATGCTCCTCTTGGATCTTCTGACCACTGCCTGGTCCGTTCATGGGCTCCTGGAGCGAGTTCTAGCCGCTCTTCAACGACTGGAACTCGCACAGTTTGGCGGTACATGTCAGCAGATTGGGATGGACTGCGAGAATTCTTTGCGTCCTACCCTTGGGGGCGGATTTGTTTCTCCTCCGATGATCCTGACGCCTGTGCGGACTGCGTCGCGGATACGATTTGCTTGGGTATGGAAACTTTCATACCCAGCTCGAAAATACCCGCAGGGCGTCGCAGCCGGCCTTGGTACAATAGTGCCTGTGCTGTTGCTGCGCGCCTAAAGCAGTCCGCATACACGGTGTGGCAAGACGCAAGGAGGCGTCGGGATCAAAATTCAAAGGAGGAGAAACGGAAATTCAACGCCACCTCTAAATCCAACAAGAGAGCCTTAGCTAAGGCCAAGACGGAGCACATCCGCAGAATTGGCGAGCGACTCCAGAGCTATCCCTCTGGGATTCGTGCTTTTTGGTCGCTCGCTAAGGCTGTGGAGGGTAATTTCTGCCTGTCCAGTCTACCACCACTGCGCAAGCCTGATAACAGTTTGGCCCACAGTGCAAAGGAGAAGGCGGATCTCTTGGCCCAATTCTTTGCCTCGAACTCGTCTTTGAATGACGGGGGCGCCACACCGCCGAACATCCCGCGTTGTGAGAGCCTCCTATCTGACGTAAAAATCACCCAGCGTGCTGTCAGACGGGAGCTCAGGCTTCTAGACGTCCATAAGTCGAGTGGGCCAGACGGTATCCCCGCAGTGGTTCTTAAAACGTGCGCCCCTGAGTTGACACCCGTGCTCACGCGCCTTTACCGTCTTTCCTATAAAGCCAACCGGGTACCGGCTTCGTGGAAGGTCGCCAATGTACACCCTGTCCCCAAAAAGGGTGACCGTTCGGACCCTTCGAGTTACAGGCCGATTGTTGTCACATCCCTACTCTCCAAGGTCTTGGAGCGAGTTATAAACACTCAGCTCCTGAGGTATCTTGAGGATCGCCAGTTGATTAGTGACCGCCAGTACGGTTTCCGTCACGGTCGCTCGGCTGGTGATCTTCTTGTGTACCTCACGCACCGTTGGGCGGAGGCTTTGGAGAGTGGGGGTGAGGCGATTGCGGTCGGCCTTAACATTGCGAAGGCGTTCGACCGAGTGTGGCATCGCGCCCTTCTGGCGAAGCTACCTGCGTATGGAATTCCTGAGAGGATCTGCAAATGGATCGCCAGCTTTTTGGATGGTCGGAGCATATGAGTCGTAGTAGACGGCTGTTGATCCGAGACCAAGACCATTAATGCTGGTGTTCCACAAGGATCGGTGCTATCGCCGACACTCTTTATCCTGCATATCAATGACATGTTGTCCATTGATAGCATGCATTGTTATGCAGATGATAGTACGAGTGACGCGCGGTACATCGGCCAACGGAGCCACTCTCGGGATTCCATTACGGAAAGACGGAGTCAACTTGTGTCTGAAGTCGAGGGCTCTCTGGGGCGGGCCTCCGAATGGTGTGAATTGAACCTAGTTCAATTTAACCCTTTGAAGACACAAGTTTGCGTGTTCACTGCGAAGAAGGACCCCTTTGTCATGGCGCCGCAATTCCAAGGAGTTACTCTCCAAGGATCCGAGAGTATTGGAATCCTTGGCATCGAAATATCAAGCAAGGTCGAGTTTAGGAGTCATTTGGAGGACAAAGCTAAACTGGCGAGCAAGAAGTTGGGAATCCTGAACAGAGCCAAGCGGTACTTTACGTCGGGTCATAGATTGACGCTTTACAAAGCGCAAATCCGGCCCCACGTGGAGTACTGCTCCCACCTCTGGGCAGGTGCCCCAAAATACCAGCTCGACCCACTTGACTCCTTGCAGCGACGAGCTTGTCGAATAGTCAATGATCCCGATCTCACGGACAGATTGGAACCGTTAGGACTGCGGAGAGACTTCGGATCTCTCTGTGTGTTCTATCGTTTGTTCCATGGGGAGTGCTCCGAGGAGTTGTTTGAGTTGGTACCACCGTCATCTATGTACCATCGCACCACACGTTTCCGCAGTAGAGTTCATTCCCACCACCTGGAGGCGTACCGTTCCCGGACGGTACGTTTCCAGCGTTCTTTTCTACCACGTACGTGCAAGCTCTGGAATGAACTCCCTGCATCGGTGTTTCCTCAGCGCTATGACCTGTCCTTCTTCAAACGAGGTTTAAGGAGAGTACTTTCCTCGAGGTAGGCAGCGACTTTGTTGTGCTGGTCCCCTGGCACTACGGAGGTCCATGAGCAGCGGTAGCCGCTTACCATCAGGCGGGCCGCTAGCTCGTCTGCCTACAAGGCAATAAAAAAAAATCACAAACATTGGCCCAATCTTACAATAATATGGTATTCGTTTCTCAACACGAAATTTTAGGGATTTTACTGGTCTATCACTACTGGTCTGTCATATGTGAGAGGCCGCCTGGATAGGTATCATCCAAATGTCTATTTCTCCCGACCAAACAGCAATGTAAAAGCACTATTGTGTTTCAAATTTAAGGACATTTTAGCCACAGTAACTACTGGACATATTGAGACTTAAGATGGATAAGGATGGCCAGCGTAGTGGAATGCCCAGTACTGCTTTGTAATTCAAGGCGTTGTTTAGTTTTGCTACTATTCATGAGCTTACCATCAGGCGAGTGGCATGCTCGTCCCGCCATTATTACAATAAAAATAAAACTACAATTAAGTATAGAATAAATGATACAATTATTATTATTTACTATTTATGATCATAGCAGACATAATTAGTTGAATCTGACTATTTAGACTGTAACCAAAGTATGACCATAATAAAACCACAGTATAGTCACAAACACATTTCCGACATTGCTGTGAAATGTAGTCTGTCGTGACTCATGACTATAAAAATTACAAGAGACTTTTTGGTCTTACAAAATAGAAAACAACGCTAATATATTTTGTTAATCGCGCTATTTATCATACAGCAATAAAAAAATTGCGTGGTGGCCTGTTGATAAACAGACCCGACGAGCCTACCATCATATTCACGGTGGTCGCAGATTAAAATCTGAAGGCACACCTCTGAATTTTCGGAGTCATGTGTATTGATAGTACAACACCACGCACTATAACAATAAAGGAAAACATCGTGAGGAAAACTACATGCCATAGCGATTTAGTAAGAATTCCACCAACCCGCACTAGGCCAGCGTGGTGGATTATATGGTCCAATCCCACTTAATTGTACTCTCAATTGTAAAGGATACCAGTGCCCTTCAGTGGAACCTATATGGACTGTACAGTACAGTACAGTAATCAAATTTACAACATTCTGTTTCGCAGACTTATCTATATTCCATACAGGCTTTCTATTTTATAGGATACATTACATAGCTATATCTATATACACGTATGATAAGCCAGTGGCCTGAGCAATAAATCATGTGTACGCCACGATCTGATCCATTTGGTAATTACAGCGAATAGTTTGCGAGCAATTATATCGACCACTAATCCATCGGTTATGGCACGCGGTACATTGCGGTGTTGAAATGGCTCTATTATTATTCGCTTGTTGACACGAATAGTTCAGCCGGTGATGTATGAGAGGATGTTCAAATCAATAATTTTAATCTTATAATGAGGTAGTTTATCATGAGTAATATCACGGATTGTATGCTTTGATATGAGTTGCAGTCAATTGAGCCCGATATGACAAAGTGATCGAAATATTTTTAGCTTCGCCTGCCCTTTAAGTTAATATTGGCAATAGCTTATAATTAATATTTCTTATATCGGTTACCATCTTTATCAATTGGTATTATACTATTTGTAGGGTCATGCTGTTCTTGAAACTAAGACTCTCAGTATTACATAGCCCCATTAACTACAAAATATGCTATAGATAAACTTTTTGTAGTAGATTTACGAACATAACATGTGTATTTTATTTTTTCTTCATAATTATTTACATATTTCTTGTTACTGGAACTGCATTCCGAGTCAAGAATGCTAATTAATAATATAATAAATACACCCAACTGTCACATACATAGTCCTTACACATTAAGATCAATTGAGTCTTGTGTCGTGGGCTCGGACATACTTTTCGGTCTCACAAACACCCAGACCCTACCTAGTTCATAGAATTGTTTCATTTATTTATTGTTTTCATATACCTTTAATTTTGATTACACTACTTAAATGAATAATTAAACTCCCTACACATGTAAAATTTGTAACATTTCGTACTGTAAAACCATTTTCCGAACTAGAATAAAACAACAAGTTTGGCTTAGTTTCTCCTCTATTTTCACACAATGCATGATTAAATGAAATGTGTGGTCGGTGTCGAATGAGAAGAAAACGAATGAGCTACACGTGTAACGGACGGTGGAATACGCCACAAGTTCCCTATTGTATTACCACATAACTACTTTTTCTTCCTGTATTTTGCATTTCTACCAGAGCAATAAAAAGTTAAGCACGTCATAAATCTATAATAAATCGATTACAAAACCAGGGGTTTTAAAGTTTGAAAACTTTGATATATAGTACCTTTAGAATTAGAGTAACCTAATCAAAAAAAAAATAATTTTGGCTTTTAATCACATTTTGTCTCAAAATGACCTATCGACCCATTAATAAAAAAGGACCTATTGACGCATGAAAGACAGAAATATTTATAAATCGGTCTTATAGATGTATCTTCCATAAGTGCAATATTTATTATGTTACAAATCTTTAATGAACGTTCCCCGAAATATAAGTTTTTTTTTAGTTAGGTCACTCTAATTCTAAAGTGCGATACATAAATTTTAAATATACGTACAGTATTAAAAAGCAGATTAAAAGGTCAAATTATTTATGGAATTGTCCAATATTTCATACAAATGCAGCATACGGAATATAATAAGTTGTATTAAACTCAGGCGAAGCCGAAGGAACATCTAGTGTAAAAGAAAAGTTAATATAGAGCCAGTTCACACTTGAAGTAGATTCAAGAGCGGCTATTCGAAAAGCCAAACAATGCTTGAGTTGATCCCTTAATCGCGCACACCTGGTTGAGAAGGGGTGTATTACCGATGATTAATATATAAGTCACAATTATACAAAAATTTGTTGATCATCCTTTAATCTTAAATACGTCCCCATATAGAGCAGGAATCTACATTATAATTGGGAGGTTCTACCGCCGTGGCCTGTGTGGCAGATTTTAATATATTAATCTAATAGTCATATCTGTTTTCATTATTTTACATCAACTACTACAGAGATACTTGATTCAAAAGGAAATCTTGTTGTTTTTACAGCATAAATAATGTAATAAGAATATCACTGAATTAAAAAATATTAAATTGAAGCCATGCATCATGAGTTTATTAATGCTATACAAATAGTTAGTGATAATTCATTGATGAACAAATACACCCAGCAGTCACATACACAGTGCTGTCGTCACACTAAGATTGACACTCTTGTCGTGGGGATCAGAAACTACGAGAGACTTTTCGGTCTCACAAACACCCTGACTCGAAGGACATGCTTGTGGTTCACATATTATCGCCAGGGATTATTTGCTTTATGGAGGAAAATATCGCGAGGAAACCTGTTTACATAAAGCCGCAATAGTCGTGCATGTTGGGCAATGTCGAAACCCCTCTCAATCAAACTATGTTTGTAGAGGAATCCTGCGTAATATAAAAATAATATATATATTTTAGTTCGTATATTATATTGTACAATTGTTTGTTTTCTACAATAAAATAATAAAGTAACTGTAAGTTATTATTACCTGGTATAATACAGAACCTTAGCACCTAAATATTACGCACGCTATGTCGAACAAGACATTTACGACGGTTGACGTAATAAGCTCCAACACTTAAACCACAGATCCACACCAAAAGCGGCGTTAAATCAAACTTATTGGATTTTGCATTACCAATGAAGATAGCCACAAAATGACTTTAAATAGCATTAACATATTCCAACAACTTAATATTTATGAATGTAACTCTGTTATCACTCAATAATGGATGAAGTGATTTTGTAATAGCTTCTACCACTAACTGTATATACAGGGTATATCAAGACTGCTACCGAAAACGAAGCCGGGTGGTAGTTTAAGTGACTTCAGACACAATGCAACAGAAAAAGTTGCAAAAAAAAGCGAAATTTTTTTTTGTTATTTTTTTCCTATGGCCATATTTGGATTGTAAATACATTTTTTCCTAAAATAATATTGTATGCTCTTTTATTTATAAATACTCTAAGGTATAAAAGAGTTTAAAATATTATTTTAGCAAAAACTATGGATTTACCACCCAAAAATGACGATATTTAAAAAATCGTAAAAAATAATTGTCGCGTTTCTATGCGAAATTTATAATTTCATTGTGTTTGTAGCCACTAAAATTACCCCTCGGCTTCGTTTTTGGTAGCAGTCTTGAGATACCCAGTATGTTATGGGCCAAGTGATTAAGCAGTATTCATAATGCCCGGGCAGTATGAATATTGCCGAGCCATATCGGGCCAAGTGATTAATTACAATCTAAACTCACCTATTTATCACATTGCCCGGGCATTATGAATATGGCTACATGATGATCGGGCAATGTAAAAATTTATAGGTGATTTTTTACGTGGTGCGCTGCCGCATTGTCGCATCTGCGATAGACCCATAAATTAGAAAGTTAAATTGATCTGCTTATGTTAAGTTGTTTTTTAACGTCCAAAACATTATCTTCAGAAGAAAATTAGTGTACCCACTTTATGGATCAGTTAGGTCGACTGTGCCCCAAAACCGACTCGGAACACCCCGACTTCACGTAATCTTTTGGCTACCGACCCTAGAGTGTATTTAAAAAGCCGAAGCTGCGGAGGTGAACATGGGTGCCTATCTTTTGTTACGCAAGGGCGAAGGGGCTGAACTTCCCGTAGCGCCGGAGACGATGCAGAAGCTAATTTGTATTGACAACAAGTGTTTTAAGGGTTAGGTTGCTATAATAGATATTTCTCAGGAATGGTGCGTTACCTTTTCATGGGAGTGGTACCAGGGGAGGTGCAACACTCCCCCTCCCCCTACACTCCTCCCATTTATTTCCAACTCCTCCTATTAATTTAACTTTCTGATTAATTTCGTTGCGGGTTAAAGACAAGTTACATATTCCCGGAGACTCGCTGAGCTTCAATGCTCGGTGTCATTACATTGCGTGCCACTGTTGATCCTGGCTTACAGGAGTTGCAGTGGCGGGTGTGAGGGAGGGACAGTCCACTCCTCCCAAGGCTTCTTATTTTATGACGGTGGAAATGTTTATTGATAAACATTGTATTATTATTTAAATAAAATAAATAATGAACGTGGCTTTAAAAATTCTACGTAATAGAGATTAGAACCCTGGTCACTGGTGTAGGATTTTGGTAAGCATTCGACCCAGTGGTTGGCCAGCCTGATAAATACATTAAATGACTACAATAAAAAATTAAAAAAAAAATAAGTCAGGAATTAAGTGGTAACTGGTAAGGTTGAACTTAATGTACCATTGCACTTTTCTCCTAGACTAGAACGGTATTTAGTTTCGCACTTGAAATAAAAAGGACTATTAAAATATTCTAGATCTATGGGCCGCGGTGCTTATGTTTTATCAGTTAATTCTCAAGCTTTCGTACATACTTACGTATAATAAAATAAACCAAGCCCGCCTAAACTGTAGCATACGCACAATATACACGTATCTCAATTTTATCTCCGTATCATAAAAGTTTGGCAAACAGGATGAACATTAAGAATGTTAGGCAACAACCCTTCTATGAAGCCGTGTTGCGCACCAAACACCCTCCGTATTAATTTGTCAGGGGAATATATTGAGTTAAAAAGTTCGTACATATTATAACAAGCGCAAATTACTTTTATATACATAATTTGATTCCTTTTTGTTTCAGGCTATAAGTAAATAAGCCTTTTTGTAGTGTTATCTATATATATAGATTCAAAGTTGAAAACTAAAATATATAATTTTATTATGTATTGCAAAATGTAAAGTTGATAGTTTGTACTGGTGATCACATTTACTTAAAGTAGAATATACACAAACGGCCTAATTCATAGACAGTTTTGAAACTTAAAATCTTTGGTCTTCTTCGCTCAAACTAAATTCAAAAGTAGTTCGAAAGGGTTCGATAAAATTAGTTTTAAAATAGTTTATGAATACGGCCAATAGTAACGAATCATATTAAATTAAACAAAATAACGTCTAACCAGTGACAGTATGTAATAATACTATGATATTATAACTAAAACTTACGTGGATAAGAAGAGAATAATGATATTTTCGTCAAAAATACACCCATCAGTCATAGTCCTGACCCCACACCAAGATCGAGTCTTATGTCGTGGGTATCATGAACTACGAAATACTTTTCGGTCTTGCATACACCCAGACCCGAAACAAATGCTTGTAGTTCACTCAAACATTTTTGTCATCGTGTATAGGGAACCCGCGGTCTCTAGTTTCACCGCCGGCGTCGAACCAACCGCGCCATGGACGCTGTCAAGTTGCACTTAATGTTGAGATCAGGTGCCCAATTACCTCGAAGTAATATTTTACTTGTATGTTAAAAATATGCGTAGGATTCCACTTTAAAAATTAATATTTAAAATACACAGTAAACTTTATCGATGCACTAAAAATTAACAACATGCTATAAAACCACACTGTAAACATTCAAGCAAATATTGTCATGAACATCATATTTTACGTAATAGGTTGATGAAACGTTTTAAGTTTGTATTACCATGTGAATATAAAATAAAGAAATCACGCCTTTATACGAAAATTTAAGGAACTCAATCATCTCAGTTCAAAATTAAAAATATCTTCAAACACTTCCGTCTTTGGCACAAATTCAAAGCGAATTAAAAACAAGATGACAATTTACCTGTGTTTCCTTTTGTCGTTAGGGCAGAGGTCCAATACATCATACATTAGCGCTCCACCGGCATCTTGCTCATTGCACCATATAAAAAAGAATCAAAAAATATTTTCCTTTAAAAAAGTTACGAGCTCAATCTGCATTGCCAGTATTCAATTGCACAATTGAGTCCCCGACATGTTTACTGCCATCTGATCCCAGTACGCGACATATCTTTTTTTACCTCGCCCCGCTTCGTATCCGAAACACATTACTGAAAAATATACGGCTCCTTTATCTTCGAAATATATTTGTTTTTATTGTGTACTTCCATCGGATTGGCACAAAATATTCGGATAGGCTTCTAGAATGAAATTGTGAAAAATAGAACTCAGATTACATCTTCCGTTGGGTTCGGATAATATTTATAATTTGGGGATGGATAATGGTTGTATATACTCGGCAGTTTCACGTTGATAGATTGAGATAATCCAAGGGAAAGAAGGGTATTCTATTAAAAGTCACTAATACGTAAATGCATAGTATAAAAATCTCTTTATTACCCGTAATTCGTCTTTAAAAATTATGACACATTTTGACAAAAAGGTGCACTTAAAAAGTATTTTGATAGTGGCTGAGTGCACACCGCTTCCAACAAGTTGCCGTGGAAATCTCTATAATAAAGTCCTATATCAAATAACGGACTTGTTATGTCTTAAGTATGTTGATGACAAAAAAAAAACAAATGAAGCCATAATGCATTTAATGTGTGTACTTACAAATTACGGAGTACCTTGAAAAAAATTCCATCTTACCAGATTTACAATCCGGATTTAGAAAAAATCGAGGCACTTCCACGGCTCTGCTGGATGTGACTGACAATATTCTTGCTGCCCAAGATCAAGGAATGGGCACTATCCTCGTTTTACTAGATTTCTCTCGTGCGTTCGACATGATCGACGTCTCACTGCTACTGACCAAACTTAGCCTATATGGCCTCGACCAGAACACCGTCCAATGGTTTAGCTCGTACCTTAGCGGACGTACACAGTTTGTTGAGATCAGGAGAGATAACGGTGATATTTTAGTGTCAGAGAAACGTGCTGTCACCAGGGGGGTGCCGCAAGGTTCAATTCTTGGTCCCTTATTGTTTAGTCTTTATAGTGCTGATGTGGTTAGTTGCTTCCTGCATTGTAAATATCACATTTACGCTGATGATATACAGATGTATATATCCTTCAAGCCTGAGGACACACTTTCCGCGGTAGTCAAACTAAATCAGGATTTGGAAAGAGTCTTTATTTGGGCGCAATCAAATTTTCTTGTTTTAAATGCCAAAAAAACTAAATTTATGATATTGGGCACAAAAAACCAAATTAATAAAATAATGACAACAAACCCTAGTCCAAAAGTCAATGGAGAAATTATTGAACGAGTTTCAGAAGCTCGCAACCTTGGACTATTAGTAGACGAACAATTAAGGTTTGAAAAACATATCATGAATTTGGTAAGCAATTGTTTTTATCGTCTTAAAATAATTTACAAAATAAGGAACTATTTGTGTACTGATCTTAGGTTTAAACTTGTGGATTCATTGGTGCTCTCAAAATTTAATTATGTTGACTCGGTTTATGGCCCCCGGTTACTTTCAAAGACATCCCGCTTAATTCAAAGAGTCCAAAATGCCTGTGTGCGCTTTTGCTTCGATGTCCCTCCACGTAGTCATATAACACCTTTCTTGAACAAACATAATATATTAAACATGAAGTACAGGAGGGACTTGCATCTCGCGTCCCTAATGTTTGGTGTGGTAAAGTTGCAAATTCCACGGTATCTCTTTTCCAAATTGTCGTGGGCTCATAATTATAAAAAATATGACTCTCGCACCACAGCCTACTTATTGCGTACTCCGCGACATGGTACAGCCGCATTCCGGGGAAGTTTTCGCTTTCAAGCTACTAAATGCTGGAATTCGCTCCCGCCCCCTTTGCGTGAGCTGAAAAGTAAAATTTGCTTTAAAATTAATTACAAAAAGATTTTATTAAATTCACAAATCCTATCGTTCCCGTAATTTTTATTTGCCTTGTATGTAGGTATAGTTAAGTGGTATTCTCTGCGGTATTCTCCCATACTTATTTTTAACCAGTAATATGTATGTGTATATATGTATATTGTATAATGTATATAATAAATAAATGAATCAATAAATATCACCCAATCAGCCACATACATGGTCCTGGCCCCGCGCTGGGATCGAGTATTGTGGCGTAGGTATCAGAAGCTAACCAATTGGTATCAGTAGTTGATGTAATCGACTAAGATCTTCTCATATTAGTCATAGTCATAGACATAGTCTCTGTTGTTACTGTAATTGTTGCTGGGCTAGATTAGCTCCTGTACGTCGCGTCACCCTAGGTTACATCTGAAAACCAGCGCTGTGTGGTTGCTTCTGTTATCACACAGCAACATGCTGAGATGTCGACCTGTTGTCGCGAGTGAGCCGCGCAACATACTTAACCTTACTGGTTTTTTTTTTTCCTTTTTTTCTGTTTTTTAATATATATGTTACATTATTTTGTTAAATTATTATATTGTTTGCATTGTTATAATTGTACTGTGTTGTATGCGGCTGATTTCCGCGACAATAAAAGCATTTTTCTTTCTTCTTCTTTCTTTCTAATGACTTTTTCTTTCGGGATTTTCATGTCACTAAACAGATCCTAATAGCAGATACGGTGCCGTACGGACGTACGGTGTCTCATCCTACTACCCTAGACACAGACAGGTTTCCACAAGCATCAATCACCACTTACCATCAACCAGTCTTTCTCAGTTTTCTCCTAGTCAACAATATGATATTCCTGATCTAGAACCCGCAGACATATCAGTATTAATAATATAATATAAGAAAGGCGACTGACGTAAAACCATTTTGTTATAAAACTGACAGAAATGTCGTGCATACCTTACACTTTTCTCATGCAACACAGCCTCCAGGTGTCGTAGGTTTCCACAAGCATCAATGACCACTCACTATCAACCAATATCTACTATTTCACCACCCATTCCATAAAAACTGTGTTTATAAATCTTGTTAATCCAAATGTAATTAAACATTCCAGACTCGTGTCTCGCACACAACTGCGGGACAATAAAACAGTAAATACATCAGAGTCACGTTTATTTCTCGGCATTACATATCTTGACAATGGATAAATGGCATGCGTGTGCTTTACCCCTACTGTAGGACTTCGCTTATCTCTGAACTTGAGTTTATCTATCTTATTGAAAAATATCCAAGTACAATCAGATCGGCACTTTAGATCAAATTTATTTAAAAAAAAAACCCCATGACTACATTGTGCTTAAATAAATAATATCAAGCTGTATATCCCCCAATCCACATTAGGCCAGCGTGGTGGATCTAATCACTCTCAATCATACTCTCGTAATCTTAATTGTAAAGGACAGTGGGTCGTATATGAGCTGATACAAATGAAACGATATGGGTTACTGCGGGAGTAGAACAAGTTCTGTTTAGTAAAGAAATATTTAGACCCCAGTCCATTATGCAAACCTGGTATTGGATGACAAGCCTTAAATACTCTTTAAACATTATTTTGCAGAATTCTTGCTATGCAGATTTCCTTATGATATTTTCTTTCACACTTACACTGAACAATAAATAACTACTAAGGAAACTTACCTAATTTCGAAGCTTACCTAGCTTCAAAGTTAGTAGTAAGACACTTCTAACCGGCGATGTCTGAATTATCGGTTTGTTCTTGCCAACCACGTAATCTCTTACTCTTAAATTCTCCGGTGACGTCAATTGTAAAGATTATTAAATGACTTGATTGCTCACCATGGATGTTATATCAGTAAAATTTGGAATACTTCGTATTATCCTAAAACCAGACAGATAGTAATGGCGTCAGGGCTACGATTTCAATATAAGTGGCGTACCGGAAAGCACTCCGCGCTTTTACTGCGACAATGCATTTCTTCAAACCCAGCTCACACCGACTGAATTTCCACGCTTGTATGAGACCACGTCAATACGATATTATATAAACGAAGCAATTTTAGTTCGTTTAATTCTATACGTTATTTAATTTAGATTGTATTGGAGAGAATTCTTATATCGATGTGAATTTACTCCTCTATTTCTTTATTGGATTAAGATCAACTGCTTCGGTTTAATACAACCACATTTTTGACTTTATTCTAGCCTCATCGAAATCCTCCGAGTTCGTAAAACTCATTGTGAACTTAGTGACTAATTTCTGCAAGATCTTTAACATAAAAATTTTAATAAACCTTATAAAGTTTATGACGTACCTCTCATGGTCCCATTTCCAGACGCTTGAGAAAACATTTAAAGCTGTTTAAGGCACGGAGAGGCAGAATATTTTAACGATTAAGTGCATTTACTTTATCATTTTACTTGTTATATGAGCCAAAAGTATTATATTATTTAAGAAATACACTCCGATGTCATAAATTTATTCAGCACTCAATACTCCATAAATATTGTAAAAATGATATCCACGTTTCTAAATTTCAAATGTGTTTACACATCCAATACACTTGAGGCTGTGTCGATGACACCGTAAATTTTATTTTAAAATACAATTTTGCAAACTATAGTCACAAATCATATTGTTTTTGCACATTTATCTAGGCAGACGTTGAGTAAATATCATGACTATCGAGAAAGTTTACAAACTTTTGTTGAAAGATTATTTATAGTTAACGAAAAATGAATGATGATGTATGCATAAGCTGTCTACATGTTTGGATAAGAGCAAATAGATATAAAACATAGCCAAATCTCTAATATAAATCGTGATCCGTGAAAAATGATCAACAACTTGTAATAAAATTATGCCGGCCTACTCAACTCTGATGTCTATCATGCGTAGTGGCCTGTTGGTACCGAAGCAGGCGCCACTACCAACATATTTACGGTGGTCACCGGCACACCTCTGACTTTTCGGAGTCATGTGTGTATTGTCAGTCAATGACTGCGCACTATAACGGTAAAAGAAAACATTATATTGTTGCAGTGAATGGCGAGACGAGCTTGCCGTTCGCCTGATGGTAAGCGATGCGACCGCTCATGAACAGTAGCAAAACCGAACAACACCTTGAATTACAAAGCAATGCTTGGCATTCCACTGCGCTCGCCATCCTGAGACATAAAATGTTAAGTCTCATAAGTCAATATGTCCAGTAGTACTCTGGCTACAATGTCCTTCATTGTCCGAAACACAAAAGTGCATTTAAACTGCTGTTTGACGGGAGAAATAGACATTGCGGTGGTACCCACCCAGCAGCCTCACATATAAGTGACCTACCACCAGTAAATAATATATTGCCAATGTCCAACAATTGACATGTCCAACAAAACTTAAATCAATCTTCAGAACCCATGAGTGACGTCAAGTAAACACGAGCACAGAATGTAGATTCAATAATTCCTTCAGGTGCACACTTCTCATGCAACTTGAATTTCAAACTTCACTAACAATTGTTGGAACCCGCAGAAACCCAGCCATTGGTCACGTAACTAAAATATTGATGTCAAAGTGCAAAAGTAAATTTTAACTCGTAATTGTCTTTCAACTTTACAAACTCTGGTGATTATTCACTACTTATGACATTATCTCCACTATAATTTACCGTTGCTTGTTCAAGTACTTTTTTCCCGTCTTCGTCAAACTTTATATTCGAATTAAGCGTAATTTATATTTCAAACGATTTTCATTGGATAATTTGAAGGGGAAAATGCTCATTTGCAAAATGGCAGGCTTTGAGCTCAAACGTTTCTTTAACTATGACGAGAGTTTCTTTGGATTCAACATAACATATCTTATGTTGGTTGGGTTATGGCCTGATAAAAATTGGACTCGAAACCAGAAAATTTGTTACAAGATGTACGAAATACTACTCCATATGTTGGGAGCAACGTTTCTCACTTTGAGTGGATTTGGTATTTACAGTAAAATAGGAGATACGACCTTGGTGCTTTCCAACCTTGATAAATGCCTCGCCGCATATAACTTCGAGTTAAAAATTATAGTGTTTTTGTACAAAAGGGATAGAATCAGGCATCTCGTTGAAGAAATAATCGCTTCTGGTGACATAGTGAAAGAAGATCGCAAAGCTCTGATAGTGAAACTAAGCGCAGCATCAGCAATAATTACTACAATGATCATTAGTATATTCAGTTCTTTGGCGATGTTAGCAGGAGAACTTGCTGTTGAAATGTGGCTACCATTCGACTACAATAAAAATTTTATGAATCTTCTTACTGCCATGCAGATTACTTTGATAACATTTGGGGTGCCTATATGTTATAGAGGCCTTGCTATAAAATGCCTTGTTAGCGCTATGATTGTTTATATGAGAGAACAGTTGGTAGATTTGCAGAAGAAGATAAAAAACCTTCAGTATTCACATGATCTCAATGAAGAAATGAGAATGAATTTTAAAATAATCGTAAAAAAACATATTCGCCTGGTCAGGTAAGATTTGTAATATAAAGAATAGTTCTGCCCGGTTGCAGGTTGACTCTAGTCCACATCTAAAACAATCATTATTTTGCATACTGTTTTGTATTGAAACTCAACGTGACTGCCGAACTCTGTACTGCTTTACCAACCCCATCCCGACTCACTCATTCCGTATAATAAAAATGCGTAAAAAATTACATAAAATATTACATATAGATTAATAATTTTGTGGATAAAAACCTAATCGCAAATTATGCATGATTCTGGAATAATCTGATTGTAATTACCATTAAAAATGTTAAAGAGAAGTGCCTACATAGAAAGATAAATATTGCTAACTTATCAATTTTTTTAAGATGAAGGTTCCGTCATAAATATTGTTGCCTATTTATAACCGCTTATATACAGCACATGCAATAGACGCTCACGCTCAAAATAAATAAAATTTCATTGATCAATTCAATTGATCGATTGGTTGTTGACAGGTTTAGTGAATTAATGAAAAATATTTACAAAGAATATTTCCTAATTCAAAATCTGGCAATAACTATAGAATTATGCTTGAACGCAATAATGGTGATTTTGGTACGTACGAAAGCTCAAATTCGTAAACACATTTTTCTGTATTTTCTACAGTTAATTTATTTAAATATTTACTAATTTTTAATAATTTCTTTATATTAAATAAGATAACATTATCGTTAATTTTTTTCAGATTGGGATAGATCAAAAGACATTGACAGCGAATTTTATAGCTTTCCTTGTCCTGTCTTTGGTACACGCCTACTTTTATTGTTACTTGGGAAACGAGCTTATCATACAAGTAAGTGTTATATTTATCTTGCGCGTTACTGTGATTCGTCGAAATAATACTTTTCTTGGTATATGACTTTATATAAAGATTAAGATTAAGAGAGATTATAAATCACGTTTCGGGTCTTCTGAACTGCTTTTCTATTATCCCGAAACGATTGTGGGTATTCTTTTCTGATTACGATTGCGCTTGCCATCAGTTACAGAGCAATTATTTTACCCCAAATTCAGTAAATCGAAAGAGCAGATTTTCATGCAAACCTTCGACCTGGTACCAGTAACCCAATTTTGAATAGTATATTTTGTTTTCAAATTAAAATCCTTCGTTTTTTTTTTTTTTTTTTTTTTTTATTGCAGTGAATGGCGAGACGAGCAAGCCGTTCGCCTGATGGTAAGCGATACGAACGCTCATAAACAGTAGCAACATTCCACTGCGCTCGCCATCCTGAGACATAAGATGTTCAGTCTCAATATGTCCAGTAGTTGCTCTGGCTACAATGTCCTTCAATCCGAAACACAACAGTGCATTTAAGCAGTGTTGTTTCACGGGAGAAATAGACATTGCGGTGGTACCTACCCAGATGGCCTCTCACATATGAGAGACCTACCACCAGTCTCCTCGTCCAATCATTACAAACAATTATCAATGTATTCTAAATATTTCAGAGCGAAGGAATAGCCGTAGCAGCATATGAATCTCCCTGGACCTCTTGGCCCATCGATATGCAGAAGAATTTGTTCACCATAATATTAGCCTCTCAGAGACCCATTACACTGACTGCAGGTGGTATGGCGCCTATGTCGCTTGAAACTTTTGCTTTGGTACGTATTAGAAACTATGAGCATAAAAGAGCAATATTGTTAGTATATAATTAATCTGTGATAATACCAATCTGAAAAGGTGTGCGAACATTGCCACGCAATGGACACCCACGGACAACAAGAGGCGACGAGGCAGACCTTGGAAGAGATGGCGTGACTACTTTGTTCATCTCAGGAGCATATAGACGGCAACATCAGAAAATAGAGACAAATGGAAGGAGTTGAGAAAGACCTTTGCCCAGCAGTGGGACATTATAGGTACCAAATGGCCAGAGGGCGTCCCACGCTACGTTTGCCAAGCTGCGGTCCCCACTCCATAACACACATACCCCAGCGGTTATCTGCTCTGCGATATATGTTGCCAACCTATTGCCACTTCAACCTATTAACTTGCAGAGCTATGTCGACCACCTTGGTTGTCTGACGGATCAGTTCGTTCCGAATTTTATTCCGCACCTTGGCTCACCATAACTAATGGATTAGCCCAACTGTCAATGTCCTGTGCCTATATGGTGGGACGACTTGCACAAGAGGTCCGGCAGCGACTGGACGCATAAAGCAGCAAACCGAGCTCTGCGGCGTATCTTTGGTGAGGCCAATGTCCATCAGTAGACTGCAAAGGGCTGATGATGACATAAGCTGATCAAATGAGCTTAAAAGTTGCTCATTTTTCTTCATGTTATTTCAGAATAAATTGTTACGAAATTAAAAGTGATACAGTCACACTTTAAATATTAGACTTAGAAAGTTCTTCAAAGAAAATAAGTTAATTTCAACATTAATTAAAATGTAGCTAAATGTACATTTTCAATCGTCATTTTAATTCGCTCCTGTTTTTACTAGGTTCGAATTAATTGCTTTTAATATGGAGAATTTTTCTTTTTTTTTTCTTTCAGACGGTGTACAACGGCTACTCGATCTTCGCAGTGCTGAAAGATGTTGTTAATTAGATGCACACTTTTATTACTTTTCCTGTTTGAATTAGCTTCGGTAGTACAACAATAAATAGTTATTTTTTGTCGCTGTTCAGTATTGAGATTGAAAGGAATGTGTTTTATTGGTTTCTTCGTGCCAATATTACCTCTATTTATTTAAATAAGTGTAAGATAATTGTAAGTCCGCCAACCCGCACTAGGCCAGCGTGGTGGACTATATGGCCTAACCACTCTCAATCGTACTCTCGATTGTAGAGGAGGCCCGTGCCCTGCAGTGGGACGTATATGGGCTGCTACAGAAAAAAGATAATTGTAACCTAAAACTGTAATATGACCATATTGCATATGTGAAGTATATAGGTATCACGTATACTATTCATAATGGTGACTATCGCCGGATGACATAACTATGTCCGCTCGAAGCCAGATGAATCCTGGCGAATCTCGGCACACTTTAATTGTGTGCGCCACAAAGGTAAGATTTATACTTCAATTCCGACCACCAGCTTTTATTCTCGAATTACAATTGAGTTTGAGAGATAGAATTCTATAAAAATATAAATATTAGACCAATGATGCGTGTGAATAGCATGAACAAAAAATAAACAAGCAGCACAATATTATTTCATGTCATCTCATATCTTTAAACGAGAAATTCTTGTATTACAGGGTATATCAAGACTGCTACCGAAAACGAAGCCGGGTGGTAGTTTAAGCGACTTCAGACACAATGCAACAGAAAAAGTTGCAAAAAAAGGCAATATTTTTTTTTCGTTATTTTTTTCCTATGACCATATTTGGGTGGTAAATACATTTTATCCTAAAATAATAGTGTATGCCCTATTATTTATTAATACTCTAAGGTATAAAAGAGTTTAAATTATTATTTTAGCAAAAACTATGGATTTACCACTCAAAATTGACGATATTTAAAAAATCATAAAAAATAATTGTCGCGTTTCTATGCGAAATTTTTAATTGCATTGTGTTTGTAGCCACTAAAACTACCACCCGGCTTCGTTTTCGGTAGCAGTCTTGAGATACCCGGTATATTCTCTGAATCTCGGAAACGGCTACAACGATTTTCATGAAATTTTGTATACAAGGAGTTTCGGGGGCGATAAATCGATCTAGCTAGGATTCATTTTTAGAAAATGTAATAAAAAAATAAAAATATAAACTGATAATATTACTCTTCCTGACATCTATTGGCGGATAATAATACTATTTGTTTTATCGTGTGCAACTAACTGCATAAACATACAATAACACTTAGAGTAATTACCTATGGAGAGAGTCGAAATGTACTATATATATATACAATATACATCGCTAAAATGAGACACACCGATACGAATTCCTTTATAGCAAAATGAGATGCAAAATAATGTCCTATTTCATGTGACGTGCCGCTTTTTGTTGTTTGACGATAAATCATTTCGCCAAACAAAGCGACGTTATTATCATATCAAGTGTCATTTGGTGTTTATTTCTTCAAAATAATTCTTTATTTCAGCATTTTGCTGTGTTCTAGACATTCGAAAAGTTTTCCCTCTGCCCGCTTACCAAAAAAATATTACTGAAATATTAATTTAAAACTGCTTAATGTTATGCTGTCCATGTGCAATATTGTGGTATTAGAACCAGCCAATATAACACATAATTGATACGTTTAGTACATACATGGGAATATATACATTAGTATTTTTAATCTCTTAGGCATACATTTTTTTTACTTTGGCGAAAAAAAAGTGAGGGAGTCGTGGCGTAAATCCAACTTTTGGTCCAAGAAGAGTAAATTGGGAATTTTTGTCTTAATAATTTAAAAATATAATGACATTATAATTCAGCTAACATTCAGTCTCATCCTGAGACTGGGTATGTCTTGAAGCACACAGAGACTTAACATTTTGTGTCTCAGGATTGCGAGTGCAGTGGAATGCCAAGCGGCAAGCATTGCTTAGTTATGCTACTATTCATGAGCTGCCGTATCGCTTACTATCAGGCTAACGGCATGGTCGTCTCGCCATTAATTGCAATAAAAAACACTATCATAAATCAACTAGGGTCCATGATAGTACCTCTATGTCACTAAAAGCAACGGTGTACATTGATGGCGCATTTCTTAATATTCAGTCTTCCTTTAACACGTAATAAATTCGGATATGATTCTTTTGCGAGTACATGGTCTTACGCGATTAAGCAACAAGCACTAGCACGGAAATTAAATATCGTCCTTTTTTTATTGCAACGAATGACGAGACGAGCATGCTGTTCGTATGGTAAGCGATATGCTACTACGCTCGCCATCCTAAGACATTAGAAGTCAGCTTTAATAGTTAGTATAGCTACAATGTCCTTCAAACCGGAACACAACAGTGCATTTACATTGTTGTTCGACGGAGAAATAGACATTGTGGTGGTACCTATCCAGGCGGTCTCTCAGTATGCTACCTATTCAGCTAATATTATGTATTATTTATTTGTATTTATTATTTGCACGCTTACCGTTATTTTTAATAATGTGTATAATTCTATCATAAGTTGGGAAAGATGAATTATGTGGTAGCATCAAAAAATATGTCAAAAACTACTGATGTCTCATGTGCGGTTACAACGTGACTCTCAACGTCTCTCTAGAGGTAATTACTCTAAGCAATAACACTAAAGTTATTCCAGCAGATGGCGTTGTTAAGCAACGCTAAGCCAATGAGTGGTATTAACTATTAGGTTTTATTGGGATATAATATGTGATAATATGTCAAAACTTTAAAAATAGTTAGTGAAATTGGTAATTTGGCGTTTAATGTTGGATATGGCTATTTGTTTGAATCATGGATTATTAAAGATATACTGCCGGATTGAGCGAGTATTGAATCGAGAGAGAATATATTATTTAAAGTACGGTATATTCCGCGGAGCGTTACTAGGAATAATTTGTAAAAGAAAATAAGATCATGCTGAACTGTATTGGAATTATAAATAGTAAAAAGTACAAGAAGACTTTGAGTGGAGTAATTCCTTCGAGGGTGCAATTTCTTAAGTCCGAAAAAACCGAGCAAAGCTCGGTCATCTAGGTACAGTCAGCAACATAAGTCGCTACACAGTCACGAGATTTGGAATTGTCTTATCATAATTATTTTCAATATCGTATGGCACTTCTCGGCATAGATGACTTTACTTGGTTATATTTTACAACTACAGAGTAGTACGTACAAATTTTAATTCATAAAAAGGTTATCAAAAACTGTACTATCGTTATAATGAGCGAAAGAACACTGCTAAAAATAGATTTAAATTTGAATAAATATGCTAATAAATTTTATATTTATTAATCTTCATTTTATCACATGTATATATTACAGTATTATATATACATTATATTCAATTCTATATTCATGATACCTTACCTTAACTCTTTGGATGCGTCTACCATATTCTCTTTCTGCACCACCCAAAAGTTGACTGGCAGACAATGCGTCAGGCATTAATACCGCCTTTATACTATCTATGCATAAAAACCGTAATAAATAAAAAAAACAGCAATTCAAGGGCTGTTTGAACATCCCAAATCGATTGGTATCTAACAAGGTTTGTACAAAATCCGATACATTTCGCAACATCTGCAAAGTCTTGTAAACTCGCCGTGGATCCATGTTCTGTATACAGTCTGACGTCATACTGTTTGTTTGAAAGCTACGCAACTGTTTTATATAACATGGTATGGTATCTATACTTTAAGATATAAAACTGAAGAGTTTGTTTGTTTGTTACCACTAATCTCAGGAACTACTGGTTCGAATTAAAAAAAAATATTTCTGTGTTGGATAGGTCATTTTTCGAGGAATGCTATAAGCTATATATCATCGCGCTATGATCAATAGGAGGGAAGCACTAGTGAAAAATCTAGCAAATACGAGGAAATTATAGTATAGTTCTTACCCATTAGCTGCTGATAATAAGACTAGTAGTTATAACCAGTTGCCGTCTATGATTTTAGTTACTGAACACTGAACTACTTTAACTTTATAAATGTGAACTATAGCCTCATAAAACTATTAAATAATAAATACAATGACTTATTCAAATACGTTTTATTCAAGAGATAAGTTTTACACAGAATCACAGTAACCATAAACAAACTTAATTTTTCCATACTATAAAACATAAAGTAGATCAAAATTTAATTATTACAACATATTGCTATTCTTCTGGAATCCGGATAGCGAACACTGTTAAAAGTAAAAAGTATCAGCTCATATACGTCCTACCTACTGCATAGACCTCCAGACTTTACATACCACAGAAATTCTTATCGCTGCGGTATTCAGGTTTCCTCACATTTTTTTTCTTCAGCGTTATTGTACGTGGTGCATTTTTTCGGTGTATTTACAACATTAATCGGCTAATTTGACTCTTGATCAGTGTAAAATGAATTACAACAAAAAACTTGGGATACTTACACAAAAAAATATATTTACGTAATCGCTTGCCAATTGTATACCTACGTTTATTACAAAGAATTTTATAGGTTGTTAAATTTTGAATACGTCATTTGCAGTTTGTCCATTGATTTAGGAATAAAATGTAACACTGATTTCATATTCTACTTTCCTAAAACGTAACATTAATGTTGCATATTTCAGCAATATTTTACTCATTTTCGTGCTTACATGCATATTTCGAGCTTTTTATATCGCATATTATAATCCGCTCCCTATTTATTATGCCGTATGGGATCTGTAATCCTTATATCTATATTTTCTTCATGAAGTTTCTAAATATTTGAATTGAACCAAGTTGCAATAGGAAACCCAAGTTTTAACATAACTCCCGCGCAAAGGCAAATCAAGTCAGGGCCTAACAATAAAACGTATTTGAGTTTTTTTTCCTTTTCCATTCTTAAAAGAAAACACCGAAATACAATTCATAACAAATTTTATTACAGTTAAGTTTATTTAAAAAATCAAATACTGAACTTAAAATAATATTCGACGTCTTAACATAATATGTATTTTAACTTCACTATCTTAACTTGTATACTGACGGGAATTTTCTTTTAAAAGCGTATCCATTGACCCATAAAGCTTTTATTCGCTAGACAAGTGACGTGCGACAAGTTTATTTTTATTTCAGTATTTTAAGACCACTGTTTTTGCCGGCACTGTGCTTTAATCCCTTGCACTCGAATACAGGCTTTATAGGGTTGGCATAGAGTTGTAACGCTCGATTCCGCAGACATCGTTTGCTCGAGGTAATGTTATGAAGACTAGAATTACACGGAGTGCCAGTGTGCTAATTTTCTTAGCATAGCTTTAAAGAAAACTAAAGTGTGCCAACCCTACTTCAAGGTTATCTTTTAGCTGTGATTTTTGGTTGTAAAATAATTTCAAGTGTAGAAGTTATTGCCGAGATGATAATATAATAATGATATTAAGTGTCATCCGGTTGATGAAAAGAGATTTAACGTGTTCTCTGGAATGGATCTAAGACAATATTCCACACATACGAATCTCACATCGACTTAGGAACTTATCAGTTTCCAAACTCATGAATAAGTTTTAATTCATTAATAAAATAAATTCTCCTATATTCCATTCTCGTAAAATACTGCGTTTTCACATAAAGCAAACTCAAGCGGCAAGTGGTCGCTTTACACAAGACTTGACCAAATTAAATTTCCGTAACGAACAACTCCCGCAGACTTTGCGTCGGTAAAAGCAGATTATGGTCAGAATGGTCAACTACCAACTTTGTACAGTGAATCGATATAACAATGTGCCAGAACGGCGAAAATATTTTGATACATTCAACTGATTTGATTTTGTTTGGTGTTGTTTTGAAATGTTTTGTTGTTTTGGTATGATTGAAAGTGTTACTTATGCTTTCGGAATTTTGTTTTTCTGTTGACTTATTATGAATAATAAAATAGATAATAATGTTTTCTGCAACTTTATATTGAAATAATAAAATTAATGAATTCTTAGTTATGGTTATTTTTAGGATAATCTCCCTACCCAAAATCCTGAGATTTCCATACTGCATTATTGTCGGAAAACACTACAATTACTCCTCTTAAGAAAATAAATTAATCAATGTACTTTTAAAAAAATTAAAGAAGTGTAAAATAAATAACTACACCATCTTGCTGCGGCCCTTCTTTTTTCACTGCATAACTTGATAGCCAGTATCAAACTTCAAACTTAAATCTGTATCAGCCCATATACGTCCCACTGCAGGGCACGGGCCTCCTCTACAATCGACAGTACGATTGAGAGTGGTAAACAAACTTAAATAACCCCAACTTATTCCGCATATAATTGGTAATGTTACTAACAGCGATGGCCTCTCCAGTGTGAATGGAGCTCGCAGCAATTTACTCTAAATAACCAGTAGGGAGCGCACAAAAGTAGTCGAAAACCCTCAGCTTTGTGGCGCGGCTCGTTATCTCGCGGAACTCGGATTTTTATTGAAGCCTACTGCGAATATCGGTATTAATTTTGTGTACGGAACTATGTATGTAATATGGTAAAGTACATTCTATTAGGGAAGGAGGAGTCTAGCGAATTTTTATTTTATGTTTTTAGTATTTCCTTATCTATCTTTAGTTTATGGGTTGACTTTGATGACTCTTAGTAGTGTTTTTTATGACTTTGTCATGGCTTGCCAAATACAATGACATAAAAAAATCAAGGCTGCATTCTCAAGCGGGTCCTAAAATTGACACACTTGTGTGAGTTACTTGCTGGACATTCCATGATCCATCATCGTTTGCATTGTTCATTATCATAATATTCTAGTACCAGAAACAACATTATCTAACTCTATCTATCTAGCAATACATGCGCTACTGAAAAAAGTCTAAACTCGATAGTTCAATCCAATCCAAAAATCCCAATTACTAACAAAACTTTTTTTATTGCAATGAATGGCAAGACGACCATGCCGTTCCCCTGATGGTAAGCGTAACTCATAAACAGTAGCAAAACTAGACAAAACCTTGAATTACAAAGCATTGCTTGGTATTCCATAGCGCCCTCCTGTTTGGTGGGAAAAATAGACATTGCGGTGGTACTTACCCAGATGGCCCCTTACATATAAGAGACCTATCACCAGTGTCATCGCTCATTTCCACGCAATTAAGCTATGTCTCAAAATAACTACTTTTCTGAAGCAAACACACGCCCGTTCACATATTCGGAATCCCCAAAACGTGCACTGAAATAGAAAGTTTGATTTAAATACAGTTAAGGGGTCCAAACTGTTTCCGCGCTTCATTATAGTCAAAGTGGACGCGAACATTTTACATATTTGTTTTAATGAATCAAGAGGCAAATAATAATAGCAAATCCTTTAAGTTTCTGAATGATGTCACTTTTTAAAAACGGAATTTGTTGGTTAAATATTAACATTTTATGCTTTTATGTACTAACTTATTGAATTAAATCTCTTTCGTATTGAGTACATTCATGAACACAATTTCGCATTCACGCTTCAAATTCACATTCCAAAGAATATGTAGGGAAACAATATCACTATCATTATCAACTGTCAGTATCATATACATATTTGGAAGTCAACTACTAAACGTAGAACGTTTTACTGATGGTAGGTACCACCGCAATGTCTGTTTCTCCTGCCAAACAACAGTATAAGTTATGTCATACTTCGCCTCTTATTTATACCATCAACTATTATTAAAAAAATCAGACATATACCCTGAAAAACATCATAACCTCTGTGGCGCAGTTGGTTAGACGCCGGCTGTTCGATCCCCGCACCGAAACAAATATTTCTGTGATCGACAAGTATTTTTTCCGGTCTGGGTGTTTGAGAGACCGAAAATTCTCTCGTAGTTTCTGATACCCACGACGCAAGGCACGATCTTAGTGTGGGTGGTTATGTATGTGACCGTTGGGTGTATTTGTCTATATTTTAATACGTGACGCAAAAACTTTGGACCCCTTTTTACGAAAATTGCGCGGACGCAGGAGCATAAAATTTGGCACACTTATAGTTTATGTATAGGAGAAGTGCATAACGCTAATATTTTTCGATAATAACGCATAAAAAGTACATTAAATCCAAAAAATAAAACATTACACACACTACCATGTATTTCACACACACATACATACACAAGTATTTGTATATGCCGGTATAATGCATACATACTCTGGTGTCAAATTGTTTCTTTTCTTTTTCATTTTGTTCTTCTGACATAGACATATCAAAAAAAGGTTTTATTTGCCTCATTTAATATAAAAAAAGATTTTAATAATAATGCATAAAAAGTACATTAAATCAATAAATAAAACATTACACAAACCAGCATGCATTTGACACACGCATACACAAGTATTTGTACACGTATACATACTTTTTGGTCAAATTGTTTCTTTTGTTTATTATAGACATAGTTTAATGTCAAACAGAAAAGTTTTATTTGACGAATACTACGTGAAATACTGAGCGCTTATACAAATTGTGTAGCAGTAAAATACATTTAAATGTACAGGGACTATCATTATATGCATAAAGAAAGTTCTGTAGCAGCAATCTGCAATAAAAAAATAAAAATAATAAAATAACAACATTCAGGTACAAAATAAATATAATTTGCTATTGCCGGTTCAAAGCAATTATTGTAGTTTACGATTTCAGTAATTGCATATACTTCAATATAAATAAGTGATTTTGAGAGATACGTACATTTAAATGTGCACGAATTATCAGAATAACAACATCATCATACAGGTAAAAACTTTTTCTCTTCTTGATTTGGTCGAATTTCGACCACTAGGCGACCACTAGTTTATATAAATCCACATTCCCATATGGGTCTAATAGCGAACTGTGATCGGAATTAAGTTAATCCCAAGCTCTAGATACCCGACAATCTAAAGGCTTAGTCGGCGATACGTCATTGATTCCCTTTGACGTATGTACACAGTGCATGCGGGCTTTGCAGAGCTCCGACTAAGGGCTTTGTATAACTTACACTGGTAATTATTGTTGCAGAGACTTATTGTATTTGCTTCCAACAGGTCGATGTGGAGATCCTCAAGGGAGGACTATGTTCAGCAGTGGACTTTCTGTGGCTGAAGAGATAGAAAGAGAGAGAGAGAGAGTCAAGTGTTTTTCTTTTTTTTGATACTGTAACTGTGGTTCTCTTTTTGGTTTATTCAGGTTTAACACTGGGATGGATAGTCTACTAGGAACGGGCAAAATGCCAATGAACCTATTTCACAATATTTATTCATGAGTGGTTTGCGTTTTGGATAAATGTTTGCTAAAGCTCGTTGTATTATTAATATTGTTATTATTTAACAATATAAAACATCTGTAAAATCATAATTATCCCAGAATATTATAGATAAGTATAAAATATACGAGACGTGTCCCCAAAGATTATACCCGAGTGTCTATTGTGTCAACCTTAATTAACTTGAACTTTTTTCTCAGACTATTGACTTGAAATAAGAAAGGAACAATAGTTATCAGCCCAACAGGCAATGTGACTTAAATAATTATATACGTTAGTTCTAATAACTAATTAAAAGTTTATTAAGATGACAAAGTTTTAACAATATTCTGAAGCAACTCATTACTTAGATAATTATTTCACAAGAACAACTCGCATTTTTTGTAACTATTAGCTATACAGCTATACAGCCCATATACATCACACTACAGGGCACAGGCCTCATCTACAATCGAGATTACGATTGAGAGTGGGTGAGATAGTCCACCACACTGGCCTAGTGCCGGTTGACCGACTTTAAATACCATAGAAATTCTATTATTAACTGTATTTACTTTAAATTACGTCGAAATGTGAATAATAAAACATGTTTTGAGAGTCAATAATCTAACTATCCTTAACTTATCATAAGATGCTGTATTTTTTTCACTTTATCAAAAAAGACACGGGCTTTTTTTGAGAAGATCATGTCGGTATTCTTATAAGAAATACGACCGCTCACGTACAGTGGCAAAACCATACAACATCTTTAATTACAAAGCAATGCTTGGTATTTCACTGCGCTAGCCCTTCTGAGACATAAGCTGTTATGTATCGATATGTCCAGTAGTTACTCTAGCTACAATGTCCTTCAAACCGGAACACAACAACGCATTTACACAGTTTGGCGGCAGAAATAGAAATTGCGGTGGTAATCTCTTATAATACTTTACTATTATAATATACTTTAGCATTGATTATTAGAGATATAGTTACTAGGCAATAATAAACGTGAGGCCGTGGGTTTGTTTCCCACACCGAGACAAGCAGTCTCTCGTAGTTTTTGATGCCCACGACACAACAAAGACTCGATCTTAGTGAGGGGCCAAGAGTATGTATGTGACTGTTTGGTATAGAGACTGTCCCGCCCTGACACCCGCCACTGCAACTCCTGTGAGCCAGGATCAACAGTGGCACGCAATGTAATGACACCGAGTGTTTGCGCAATCAATTGGTGTGGTCGCGGTCGGTATTCCTATTGTCTGGACATTTAACATCAAGTCATATGAGGAGACCACTAACCTGGATATCCACTGCCGTTTGCTGGATGATTCACTACCACATGGAGCCTCGATGTCACGTCCAAGGGGTACAGTAAAAAATATTGAAATATATCACACGCCGAGATGTTTCTTATGGCCGACCGAGTGCCGAAGTGCCAGGCAGCGCAACGCCCCTCCCGAGTCCATAGTTTTGTAGCCTACCTACATATAAAATGATAAAAAATGCCCGAACATCCCCCCGCCTAACCAAGGCCTACCTTGGTTACTAGGTTATAGGTAACCGACATAACTTAGACATGGGTCTCAAAAGGACTCCATGTTGTGTTTTAACTTCTGCGATACGAATTATTCCATCTTTGCCGGGTAAGAGTTTTATCAAACGACCCCGTTTCCACTGAAGTGGAGGGATGTTGTCATCTTTTATTAGGACCAAATCATTTAAGTTAGGAGATTCCGTAACAGAGGTCCATTTAAAACGTTGTTGAAGCGTGTGAAGATATTCAGTCTTCCAACGCGACCAAAAGTGTTGAGACATTTTCTGTATTTGTTGGTAACGTGACAAACGAGATATCTTAACATCTGTCAACGGATATTCAGGCAGAGCGACCAATGGTTGACCAATTAAAAAGTGTCCCGGGGTCAAAACCTCTAGATCTGAAGGATCCGTGCTTAGAGGGCAAAGTGGTCGTGAATTCATTACTGCTTCCACCCTAGTAAAAAATGTTACCAACTCGTCAAAAGTTAACCTCGTTTCACCTAACACCCGTTTGGCATGAGTTTTTGCCGATTTCACTGCCGCTTCGAACAAGCCACCTTGATTTGGACTAGCTGGAGCATTAAACAACCAGCTCACATGTTGCTTGGATAACTCGCCTTCAATCGCCGAGTTATTATTTCGTAAAAATACGTATAATTCCTTAAGGTACTTATCCGAACCCGAAAAGTTTGTGCCGCAATCCGACCTAACAAGTGAAGGAAGCCCTCGACGAGAAACAAACCGAGTGAACGCTGCTATGAAGGCTTCTACCGACAAATCCACCACGATTTCCAAATGTACGGCCTTAGTAGCTAAACAAACGAAGATACATAAGTAACATTTTTTAACTTTAGCGTTTCGCAAGGTGCTAGACCTTATATAAAAAGGTCCCGCAAAATCCGTACCGACACCAAGAAAGGGTCGCACACCTTTGACACGATCAGCTGGTAAGTCGGCCATAAATGGATATTTTGGCCGAACCTTGGATCGGTAGCACTGAATACAGCGGTAAGTTATCTTACGCGTGATTCTTCTGGCGGAAATAATCCAAAAGTTCCTTGATAATATAGCAGAAAGTGTATTTGCACCGACATGACAGTGAACCTTATGATAATATGTCACCAACAATTCTGTAAATTGGCCTTTACCAGGTAACAGAACCGGATGTCTTGCGTCATAAGGTAACTCCGATTCCCTTATTCGTCCTCCAACGCGTAACAAATTCTCGTCATCTACGAATAAATTTAAACGTTTTAATGTGCTTTTAATAGGTGTACCCGCGCTCATGGCCGCTATTTCATCCGAAAAACAACTTCTCTGTACCAACCATATCAGCCGAGAAATGGCATTTCTCCGTTCCGAGACCGTAATATTTCCGATAACCCGAATCTTGTTTTTGAGATTTTTCCCAAACCGAATTATATAAGCCGTGACATTTACAAGTGTATTATAGGAACTGTACCGCTGAATTAAATCGAAATTAGAGTCGATGATATTTAAATTAATCACCTTTGCCCGGAGACCTGGCAGTAAATCTGTTGGAAACGTCAGGTAGTTTTTAGGCCAGTGTTCCGCAGATTGACAAAGCCATTCTGGTTTCCACCAAAGTTCGTGATCCAATATTTCCTGCGCAGTAATACCACGAGATGACACATCCGCACAATTCATCTCACTTGGAACGTGTCTCCATTCTATTGGTAACTTAATTGAAATTATTTGAGAAACTCGATTACCCTCGAATACCTGTAACCTATGTGGTGGTGTACGTAGCCAAGCAAGTACAATGGTACTGTCACACCATGCAGTAATTTCCTTGAACTCAACCTTTTGCATCATCGATGACACTACATGATCCAAGAGCCGTGTTAATAATAGTGCGCCATTTAGTTCTAGTTTTGGGATAGTTTGCTGTGTTTTTAGTGGGGCTATTTTAGACTTCGCCATCAGTAATTGCACATTGACCTGACCGTCAAGACTCTCAGATCTAAGATATACAGCCGCTGCAAAGCCCAAGGATGACCCATCACAGAATCCGTGTAATGTATAGTGATCTATAGTATTCTCATTCCTTAGACACCTGGGTAGGAATAACTTTTGTAAGTACGGCAAGTCCGAGAGAACACTCCGCCATTGCCGCTGTATGTCATCGGGAGCTAATGTGTCCCAGTCCACTCTCTTAGTGGCTGAACTGCTAATAAGAGACTGGAGCAATAGTTTTATCTTAAACACCACTGGGCTAATCCAGCCGAGTGGATCATATAACCGCGCTACTACGGATAATATGTGTCTACGAGTAACTGAGCTACCTTCTGATGGTAGCCGCAGTCGGTACGTAAAACTATCCAATTTTGGGTTCCATTCTATGCCTAATACCTTAATAAACCCATCCGTGTCGTTAAAAGCCCGAGGGATTTCTAAATGATCTAATGGCAAATCACCCAACAATTCCGGAGCATTCGATGACCATTTACGTAACTCATAACCAGCTGTACTCATAAGCGCAATCAACTCCGCTTTAAGGTCACAAGCTTCTGATACTGAATCAGCTCCCCCGCTCAAGTCATCTACATAAGAATTTTGAAGCACAAGCTGTGCCGCTCTTGGATATTTATTCTGTTCATCCCGTGCTAATTGCTGCAGGCAGCGGATAGCAATAAATGGACTTGATTTCAAGCCATATGTATTCGTAGTTAATTCATAAATTAATAATGGATCCGTGGGCGAAGATCGCCATAAGATAAGTTGGTATCTTCGGTCTTTTGGATGTACCCAAGTTTGCCGAAACATCATCTTTACATCGGAAGTGAAAACAATGCGAGGCCATCGAAAGTTTAAAATTATAACGGTAATATCATTTTGTAATCTTTCGCCCGAATACAGACAATCATTAAGCGACACCCCACTACTTGTTTGTACGCTTCCATCAAACACGACCCGTATTTTACTAGTGTCACCGGAGCTTTTAAATACACCGTGGTGTGCGAGGAAGAAATGTTCTGAATCCGTACATAAATCATGATCTAAAACCGCCATGTGTCCAAGTTGGATATATTCTTGCATAAATGCTACGTATTTGTCACGAAATTCTGGCTGTTTCCTCATACGACGCTCAAGTGCCAGAAACCGCCGTAAGGCACTCTCCTTGGAATCGCCCAAAGGCTTGTGATCAGGTCTGAGAGGCAACCGCACAGTGTATTTACCATCTTTTCCTCGGATCGTAGTTGAAATAAACAGGTTTTCACATTCAACATCTTCTGGATTTTTAATGTTAGCAGAAGGGGGTTCCTCTGACCTCCAAAAACGCTCAACCGCTTCAACAAGTGTCAGTCCTGTGAAGTAATTTTTTTGTTCAATCTCATTATTGGCCTTCGAGGAGTCCAGTAGATTTTCCGAAACTGGACCGAAAACCACAAAATCAAAAATTGTATCTAAAGCGTAGGGTCCATTTGACCCTAAATTTATTTTGTCACGCAAAATTTGTCCTAAGATATCACTTCCGAGAATGACATCTATACTACCGTTGGATTGAGAACCATCATCAGAAATTCGCAAATCCCCAACCGAAACACCGAGTCTAGTCGCCAAATAAGAAGTAGGATTTTTTAAGATAACCGCAATAACCGTAATTAAAGGTTTGCCTGTTCTCGCAGGTCTAATGTGCAATAAGGTTGATTGTTGCCCATTAGCATTTTTTCCCCCGACCCCGGACAATTGAACGTGAGAATAATATCGCTTCAAACCCAAATCCGAAACCAATTCACTCCTAACTATCGATAACTGTGCGCCGAGATCTAGTAAAGCTCTAACCGATATGAATGTGCCATTGGAATGCTTGGTTTCAACAATAGCCGTAGGTAAGATAACATTATTCGACAATTTAGGTGACAAAGCGACATTACCTCGCTGCTGTAATTGCTATTCCGAGTCCTGTTGTTGCATACGCGGGGTGCGTATCTCTGCAGGACTCAGCGGCTGAGAAATTCTACTCCTACGCTGCCCGATCTCGAAGTTCTCACAACGCTGATCATTAACACCCGTATCATATAACGAGCCATGCTCTGACCGCGCAGTCGGTCGAGGGCTGGTATTTCGACATTGCAATATATTTAGTGGATCACGGCGATTGACAACCTCGTGATGGGATGTGATGTGTGCGTGCCGTGTACGCGATCTGTTATGCGGAGGTGATGACGCGCGCGCTACGTACATAGTACATATCAACGTATTATGACCCGAGTTACCACATCGTTTGCACAGCGCAGTGCTATCGCACGATGCCGCTGAGTGTTTACCAAAACATTTAAAACATAAATAATTTGTCCGTACCCAATTCTTGCGAATGTCCGTAGACATATGGTTAAACTGATAACAATCATTTATGACATGACCAGATGTTTTACAAAAAATACACCGCTTGTTATTAAAATTGTTTTCATAGTCGTCGCATTGAGTGTTATCAATAACATGGACATTGCGTCCTTGCCGACGCGAGCGCTCATTGTATGGAGAAATAGCCGAGTCTGCGATTGCCGTGTCCATAAGACGACTTTCGTTTGATAAGAAATCTATTAACTGGTCAAATGTAGGTAGATTCTCATTCATACCGCCGTATTTGTGTTCGAACCGACTCTTAATGTCGATTGGTAACTTATTCAAACTTATGTGTAACAAAATGTAACTCCACGCGTCTATTGGTAATCCTAAATTTTTTAATGCACGGGTGGATTCTAGTAATGGATTCAATATGTTGGCCCTAAGACTAACAACCCTTTGTAAAACTGGTAAATTCAATATTCGCGAAATATGCAAGTCCGTCAACAACCTTTTATTTTCATATCTACTCTTTAATATAGCTATAGCTATATCTAATGAATCATCAACCATCGGCAAATGTTTAATTAAGGTTCTAGGTTCGTTGTTCAAATTTGAAAATAAGTAATGGAACTTTTCTGTTTTAGAAATATCTTTTCTCGACAAAACTAACGACGAAAACAAACTTATGAAGCTTGACCAAGAAAATAAATCCCCGTCAAAAACAGGTATATTAATTAAAGGTAACCGTGCGGAAACGGCACTTTCTGTGACTACATGTGTACCCTCTAAGTTCGGATATGCCGCTGACACCGCGTCCAAACGATTATACCATTCTGTAGCTTCTTTATATTTTGAATCATAGCCCGCAACCACTGTATCATCCGTACAAATACTCAAGATAGACTCGTATGCGTCTGTTAACAAATTAAATTGATCTTCCAATTTTCTAAACCGCGCTGATAACACGCCCGTGCTGTGTGTTTTGTTCTCAATTAATTCGATTGAGTTCCTAAGCCAATCATACTTGATTTAAATTTACTTTCAAAGTTCTTCAACGCCATTTCAAATTCGACCGTTACGGAATCTCAGATATTAGACCGTTAGCACGTCGTATTTTAAGCTATAGTGAATATTCTTAAATAAATCAAACCCCTCCAGACAACTTATTTATAGTGAAACACCTATCCGGCTCGAAGGAACCAAATTATGTTTGCGCAATCAATTGGTGTGGTCGCGGTCGGTATTCCTATTGTCTGGACATTTAACATCAAGTCATATGAGGAGACCACTAACCTGGATATCCACTGCCGTTTGCTGGATGATTCACTACCACATGGAGCCTCGATGTCACATCCAAGGGGTACAGTAAAAAATATTGAAATATATCACACGCCGAGATGTTTCTTATGGCCGACCGAGTGCCGAAGTGCCAGGCAGCGCAACGCCCCTCCCGAGTCCATAGTTTTGTAGCCTACCTACATATAAAATGATAAAAAATGCCCGAACACCGAGCATTGAAGCTCGGCGAGTCTCCGGGAATGTCTAACTTGTCTTTAGCCCGCAACGAAATTAATCAGAAAGTTAAATTAATAGGAGGAGTTGGAAATAAATAATGCCCCATAAATCCCTCCATGCAAAGCGGGTGACAAAACATTGAACTAAAGAGGTAAATAACCTCACAAAGAGACACAGCCGGAGAAGCCAGCTGTAAAGCACCACGGAATTCATTATTACATATAAATGGGACCTATTGTGTGAGCTGTTATACTTGATTCCAGTAATAGGTATGGAAAAAACGCTGGAAAGCACGGAAATTCGTCCTAGTCTCCACTAGGTGCATGTAGTATACGACTCCGGATGATATCTGCATACTATCAAACATGATTTTACGCTCATTTTGCCAAATACTACACTCCCAAAGTATATGATGCGCGGACTGTTCATATTCGCAATTAGGTGTTGAACATGGGCATGCAGGCGAATCAACGAGCTTAAAAGAGTACAATTTAGACTTAAAGTTACCATGGCCCGTAAGGAACTGTGATACGCAATAATTGACATCTAGCCAAGTCTTTGTCAAACGATCACGCACGCAAGGAAAATATTCGTATAAATGACGTCCCTTCAAAGATACCTCCCATCTGATTTGCCATTCATCTAATAGTTCGCTATTTACCACTGAAGGCGGTTTAAATAATCTGTCAACTTTTAAAAGTTCACGTGGAGTTAAAAATCTTTTATCCATATTCTCCCTAGTAGAGTAATACATGGCGGCGCGACGTTGCACCTCCAGATCGACTGGAAGTGCACCCGCCAGGACAGGCAATACTTCAGTACTAACAGTTCTATTATATGCCTTACACAAGAATATCAACGCCAAACGTTGGCTCTGGAGCAGTTTTCTTCGCACAGCACCGATAGTAGCCCTATCAGCCCATACGGGGGATCCATAACATAAACACCCTAAGTAAGTTGCTCCATTGATGATTTTTAATGTATTAAAAATAATCCCCACGTTGATGTCGATATTCTTGTCAAAGCGAAAAAGTTCTTTTTCGATTTTTCCCCGACGTTCTTAATATGCTCGAGAAAAGAAAAATTCCTTTCGAAAAATAAGCCAAGATAGCAAAAAGATTCCTTTCTCTTGACAGTTGTATTATTAAACTTGATACGTGGTGGCGATTTTAAGATTCCTTTAAGAAGTAATTGGAACGTTTTATGTGGTGCGAACTTTAAGCGATTTCGGTCACCCCATTCAGATATTAATTTTAAACAAGTGTCAGCCATACTTTCTAGTCCCGACCTACTATTAGACTGTATAAGTAAGAGGCCATCGTCAGCATAGCCCGTTAGTGAGCATCCCAATGCTAAGGGAATAGACAGGAAGTCGTCAAAGCCAAAATTCCACAAATATGGACCTAGAACCGAGCCCTGTTGGCAGCCCATTGTAAGTGGCTTCGACACGGCATGGTGGCCAAGTTTTGATTTAGTTGTTCCATGCAAGAAATACGAGTAAATAAGCGAATAAATATTCCTGAAGCAACCTCGTATTTTCAATTTAAGAAGCAGCATTGGCCACCAGGCATTATCGAATGCACCGGAAATGTCAAGAAAGATACCAAGCACATATTTGTATTCAGATGTGCTCACCGCCCTACGGACCGATATCGCCGCGTCTACAGTCGATTTACCGATAGTAAACCCGAACTGCTTCTCGTGGAAAGTTGGACCACCCAGTAACAGTCGAGGAACAATAAGGCGTTCGAGGAGTTTTCCTAATGACGGCAAGAGCGTAATGGGTCTGTATGATTTAGAATCTTGAGGGGATTTATCCCCTCCTTTAGGTATTATTCGTATAAAACCAAAACGCCATACGCGCGGATATACACCCTCAACAATACATCGATTAAAAACGGCTAATACGGCATCACCGGCAGATTTGCACGCTTCTTTAATCATCCTCTTAGATATTTTTTCCTCGCCGGAGGCTTTGTTAAGAGGCAATAATCTAACAATGTTAATAAATTCGTCAAACGTTGGAAGACTCGAAATTGGAGAATTTGGCAATTCAGCTGCCCACGACCTAATGTGATTATGATATACTGTGTCATTTTCAACCGAATCGTCAGGTATTAACGAGTTTAACAGAGTTTCCGTTGTCTCCTCAATACCAGTTGTATAACTGTTGTTAATTTTTAAGTTATCTATGTAGGCTAAGTCGATTGACTTATTTGCTTTAAATTCATGGTATAGGGGAGACCACGGACCCTCTTTTTCCAACCGGGCTACAATTTTGCGCAATAAGTTACCCTTCGATTTTTGGACGGCGGCTCTATAATGTGACCTGGCAACTTTCAGTGCATTAAAAGCAGATGTAAATACTTCAACAGTAACGCAGCGTTTTTTAAGTGTGTTAAACCGCCTACGCGCCCTGCGAAAAGTTCTACGCAGATAGACTAGGGACACACTCCACCAATCACATCTACGAGTACCCACAATGGGACCCCGACCGATGGTGACGTCCGCACAATACGTAAACGTGTCCGACATAATCTCGGCACAAGATTCAGCTGATAAATCATCGCGAGCGAAGTCTTTGGCATGCTGAGCAAATAAAGTGCTAAACCAATTCCAGTCAGCACCCTATGATTTATACCTAAAATTTGAATTATTGTAGACAGGACCATGTGTCACTCTAGGCACGAACTCGTACACAATCAGGCGATAATCACTACATGACGCGTCCGGCAGGACCTATCAATACGAACGTCCCCACTAGAAAGTGTGACGTCAATAGAAGAGTCGCCCATAGGACTACTGTAAGTAAGTGGTGCATCGGGGGTGTTGTGTATTCCTAGATTCATATCTGCAATGAAATCTTCTACAGCGCGACGTCGCTCGGTATCGGTGGAGCGCTATTTGCCATACCAAAGAACAGATGACGCATTAACGTCAGCACCTATAATAATTCCATATCCAACGAGGGACCGCAAGACATAGCGGAGATGGTGTACCCACAGGATCTGAATATTGAAAGTAACAGCTCACTACATAAACCTTACAAATCGGACTAGACACCTCAGCGACAGCACAGTGTGACGTCATTAGATTACGCACAGAGGTTACGGTAAGATTTGAACCCGACACAAAAATACCTGCTCGTGAGTTGCTATCAAGTTGTACGACTTTACTAGATATACGCGCATGTTGATATTGCTCCTGTATTAGTACGATATTTAACTTATACTCGCGAATTAACGTATCTAATTCCGACGTTGCTACCCTATCATTATGGAGGTTTAACTGTCCGATGGTAAAGTTATTCATATTGAGTTAGTACTGGGTCGAAAGAAATAGTTGTTGGAGTTTGTAGTTATATGTTGGACACTCCTGAGACCCACAGCGATGATCGTGGGGTTTTTTAAAGCGCTTGCAAGGTGCGCATACTGGCTTAAAATCTGTGTCTGAACTGTGCGGACACGCCTTAGTCTCGTGTGCTTCAGCACAGACGGCACACGTAGGTGTTTTTACTGTGCAGAACTTTTGCACATGCCTATAGTATTGATAATTCATACAACGCACTATTTCTAAGTCATCAATGAATCGGCAGGTGGCCCAGTCAATAAATAGTTTCTCTTTTGTGTCTGCCAGATGTTTCCTTATCTCGGAATCTAACTCAATGCCTATCCATTTACGCCCGTTATCTAAATTACGTCTACGAACGATTTTAATGGATTTAATTAAATCATCCTCCTTTATTGGCAATTCGTCCTTGATATTTTGACGATACAATGCGGTAATAAAAGCACGATCTTCCATAGAGGATGGCACATCCTTAACGAGGATACGGGGGCGGCGTCCCTTGGGTTTTTCAAGACGTAATCCCGCCGATTTAATTGCCTCGACAGATTCGAGGTTTTTTATTTGTTGCTCATTCGCAACATGAAGCACGACGCAACCCTTCGTGGTTTTTTTCACGCCTACAATTTGGAATCCGTCATCACTTTGCTTTATTGCCTTAAATAGCTTAGTTGCGGATGATGACGACAAATCAGCTGACCGCTCGTCCGTAGGACATGCAACAATACACGGCCGTGGCGCGCGCGACTCCACGAGCGGTGCAGGTTTCGGCAAACGAAGTTTAAGTCGATCGGAGAAAAGTGAATCATTATTTCCGACAATATCATGACGTTTGTACTGATCTAATTCGCGTTGCATATTGGCCAACTTGGTTTCATTGCAAGATGACTTTAATGCTAGTAATGAAACTATAGACGTCACCCGTTGCGTTATATCCAACACTGCTGACCTATTCGCCACGTTCATACGAGAGCCCTGATCATTTACAAGCTCATTGATTTTCGACAGATAATTGGAAACATCAGACACCAAATCACAATAGACCGCGCGGCTCGCGTCGCTGCCGTTATCTAAATATGAAGTCTCGGTCGATTCCGATAATTGCAAACGTTTTGAACAAACGGGGGAAACATAAGTTGGTGAAGTCGTGTCATTCGTTTAGCCGAATTAGGTGACCTAGGTGTTAGCTTACTTTGACCGAAAAGATTGGGCCCACGGTCGGGCGGAACTTTATTTTGGGCTGACATTATTTTGCCGAATTTAAATTAAGATCCTATTATTTTCAATCGTATAAAATGACTGCCAACAATACAAATTATTAGTTTGAAAAAACAACAGCTGATTGTATGCCGACCGAGCGATATTTTTTTCACGATACCCACACTTAAAAGAATATAAAGTACTTACCGAGGATAAATTGCTTAATTTCACAAAATTACGCAATAAAACATTTAAAAACTTACAGACCGTTGCTCACAATACTACACCATACAACAATAAGCAACCCACAAGCCGATAAATGCACTCCAAACACACAGAATACAATTTAAAATGAGGAGAACGTAAACACGTCACAGTACCGTGCCCCCGCCGGAAAATGTTGTTCACTGTTTGGTATAATTGATTACAATAAGTGTTGGCTAAAAATCAGAACTTGATCAAAATCAGTACTTTAGTCAACACTAGTATATACATCACCCAGGTGGCAACTAACCCAGGCGACCTAAACTACACAATAACATTAAAACTCAATCACCAACACGGGTCCAAGTTATATCCCTGAACTTATCGGGAACTTGTCACAAGTAATTCTGAAACGCTTGAGTGGGTTGTGAAATATTGAACCGCCGAAACTGGCCTCTGGGCGTGGTAATATGTGAATTGATATATAATATTGTGTGCGGTGTCTACTCGGGTTGCAACCGAATATTTGGTGACTCATTAGTGTCCCTACACCTGTGCCCTACACTAATGAGTACTAGACTACACTACACTAGAATCATCATCGGCCCTTCCGCCTACAACAAGGAACTAGAAGGACAATGTCCTTCTTGTTGTAGCCAAAGTAACTAATGGACATATTGACTCTTAACATCTCATGTCTCAAGATAGCGAGCGCAGTGGAATGCCAAGCATTGCTTTGTAATTTAAGGTGTTGTTTGGTTTTGATACTGTCCATAAATGTCGTGTCGCTTAACATCAGGCGAACGGAATGCCTTGCCATTCATTGCAATTTAAAAAAAAACTGGGCAAAGGGCTCTCCGATGGCACTCTACTGGACTCGATCTTCAGCCCATCCTCTCCAACTGCTACCAGCCATTTTTCGATTATTGGGAGTAGCTATAATGGCTCTTAGTCACCAATGGTCAAGAACGCCAAAACGCATTCATGATACTTAATTAAGCGTTCAGTATATTTACAACAAAATAATAAAATATATACGCATGTTGACATTTACATACGACTACAGTGCTCCTTATTTCTAAGACGCAGTATAGCTGAAATATCAGTTTGTACTGAACGTTTATGTGGAATAAAGGCAGGTAGTAAAAAAAAGCAAGCTGTGGCTGTCAATATTGACAAGAACCATGTACCAACATACCTACCGTAGACTAAATTCTCCCTTCATCACATTTATTTCATGACAGTAAAAAATCCTTCATAGCCGAAATATTTCACTAGAATATGACTCCCTATAAAAGAAATATGGCATTTTATTTTTACACGTACGATATCCATTTAAACTCCGACCTAAGGCCTATAAAACAACAATAGCACTTCACCTACGGCAACATGTGCGTGTAACAACCTCTGAATCATAGTGAAGGACATCACACTGCCAGAAACACTAAGTACTGCCGTTCGGGAAAATATTTTCTACGTGATTTGGGGTATAAAAGTTATAGAGTTCTGTACGCTGCGAGCCCAGATGCCTATTATGCTTTTAACAGCGTGTTTTTCAAAATTTCTTTAATATTATTGGATATTTGTACCCAATTCACGGACTTCATGACAACCTGTAACAAATTAAATTATCTCCCCTCTCTTCAGCCACAGGAAGCCTGCTACTAAACTAAGGTCTCTTCCAAGGATTTCCATAAAGTCTTTTTGGAAGCGGTCTGCACAAAGTGATTGCCTGCACAGCGATTTGTATCCAGCAACTTCCTTTAACTTTATCTAGGCGGTCTTTCCACCTTGCAAATTCGCAACATTCGCATTTATAATATTAGTAGGATGTGTTGCGCTTAAAACTTTAAATTTTCAATTATGAAAGTCAATATATTTGATAACAATAATATTGCAAGTTGCACAAATATTGAATAATCCGATATTGCACTGTAGTCATAAATATTATTGCTGTTAGTAGTCACGGGGCAGATTCTGTTAGTGCGTGGTGGCGCCGGAATAATTTATGAGCCACATTTAGCTGCGAGCGTTCGACTGCATTGATCTGGCTTCCAATTTATTACCATACTGAGTTAGTGTTTCCATTTGGATTGATTTTTTGATGATATTAACTGAAAACTGATTGGTGAATTTAAAATCATACATATTTTTTTACTAATATACACATTTACGTGTAATTAGTATACAATTCCTAGATTTCGTGACATCGACGAGAACCTAATCAATACATCTTGTCAGCTATAATTATTTAATCAACGATAACGTTAAGTTACGATTCTAATACATCCACATCAAATAATAAAGCATTTAAGAAGAAGAATTCGTCAATACCTATTTGGTCTCATTATAATAATTCATATATTCTCTAATGAATGAATTTGGAACTACAAGTCGAATTAAAAGAATATCTATTAAATGCATTATTTGAAATGTTTTCCTAAAATAAAAATAATATAATTATAAAATATAAAGAGAGAAAACCCATTCCTAAAATTTTGATAACAACGCACTCGGCCGCCAAAAGATCGTAGACAATCTATACTATAATTGTTATCTCGATCTTATCACACATCTTGACACCAAGTCAAAGGGGACCGAATATCCTTCGCCAAATCTCTATGAAATTAAGCAAACTCCAAAGTTCGGCCTCTTATCGGGTAACTTTATGGGTAAATCAACGGCGGCCATAAATTAGAATTCGGAGGTCGCAGCGTAAATAAAAAAATTCTCAGATGACATCGCAATTTCTACGTTTTATTGCTAATTCGTTGGTGTTTATTTTATGTAGGTGCGTGTAGAATTTATTTTAGAGCTTCTGTACCTTGGTATTCAGCGACGATACTACACTGAAAGTAAACAGAATATTATGGTATATTACATTTTTATTCATCTCATATCACGCACATGGAATAAAATCTTATCAAAAAACGGGAAAATATAGAGTAATAAAAAAATCTTGCACCATTTTTTCCTTACAAATGTCACATATTCAAAACGGTAAATAAATATAAAATAATATAATTTAAGCTCATAAACGGCTTATTGCAGAGTACCCTCCTTAGGGTTTAGACTTTAGGCGACCATAGGCCTAACTCTACCTAGCTATGCTAACCTTGTACCCGATAGAGGACCTCACCTACTTTTTATTTCTTATGCTGAATTTTCATATATGTAGATTTTCTCATCATACAATATTTCAATATGTACTAATAATTCAAAATACCATTTAATGAGCTAAAAATATATTGATTGTTGAACAAATTACAAAACCTATAATATTCATTCAAATAATCGTCATTCCGACGATGATCATTTCCGGAGACTGTCTTAAACTTTCAAAACAAAATTCAATACAAAAGGAAAGTTATCAATGTAAACACAGGCTAAAATTTACAATTTCCACGCAATATATTGTATGAAGCGAGAAATTTTGTAAAGTTACGTTTAAGTTACCTCGATACAGCTTAGGGGTTTCCATCGCTAAGATTTTGATCGATTTGATTCGGGTCTTTCTTAAACGTTTCTTTTGGAGAATATACAAAAGAACGACTCAGAATGTGAAAGCAAAAACTCTCATCATATCACATATATGTGAAAGTCGTTTTTACACAATATATTGTATGAATAGAATTTTAACCCCTAAACATTAGTTCGGAAGGCAAGAATGAGGAAACCAAAGTAAAAGAGCATATTTTTATTGCAGAGTGAATATTAAAAATTCACTCTTTGAGAACCTCCAGTATTCGAGCCAACTCATTTTAAAGACTCAAATACCAAAACCAAACCAAAAGGCCAACCCTTTCATTCCGATTCAGCTCCTTAATCGGTTTTATGTACCCCAACCCTACTATTTCTATACAACACGTGTAAAGAATACTAATCTTGCATCTGAAAAGCCATCGAGATTGAGGCTCAACGCAAGGTGACCCTGGCCGCGACTATTTTAAGCCCGATATGGGCCTCATTGGCCACCGACGGCTTGTTTAGATCCGTATCGTTATGTTACGTAAACCGCTGTGAATTAAAAATAGGCTTTTCAAGAAACAACGGTGGAAGTTCAAGGAAATCGTGTTATGGTCTTGTTTAACCGCCTAAGTTTTACAGCTTTATGACGTCAATTTTGGCTTCTAAATTCAAAAACTATCCCAGTCATCAAATGTACCAAGATAACTCACATAAAAATCGTAACTCTAGAAAAAAAATATTTTTTACTGTTAATATCCAACCCACCTTGCGAAAATTTCAAGAGTAAATCCTTTCAGAAGTTTTTCCTTTCAATGAGTACTATTTAAGTTCTTTCATCATGAAAAGAGTATATAGAGATACATGCATACTATTATTATTATTGTCCAGGCAATTGAATCTCACACTGTATAATAAATCTTGGTAGATAATGCACACGAGCAACTTACTCGTGGCGGACATTCATGTGGTCCTGTGCAGATCTTGGCAATAAGACTCTACTCTGACATGCTTTATGTGTACATTTGTTATAGTATTACTATATATACTTAAATATATAACCGACATCGTGTTTTTTTTTAATTATTGAAATGAATGGCGAGACGAGCATGCCGTTCGCCTGATGGTAAGCGATACAACCGATCATGAACGAATCACGAACGAATAAGGCCTTGAATTACAAAACAATGCTTGGTATTCCACTGAGTTCACCATCCTGAAATGTAAGATGTTAAGTTTCAATATTTCCAGTAGTTACTCTGCTTACGATGTCCTTCAAACCGAAACCCTATAGTGCATTTACACTACTGTTTGGCGGGATAAATAAATATTGCGATAGTATCTACACAGACGGCCTCTCACATATGAGAGACCGACCACCAAATGTAATAAGAATACTAATTAGCACAAAAAACAGCCTAGGACTACAAATCTACAACTCATAAACTTCCCATAACATGTTTAGAAGTGGAAGAGCCACGCTATTGTCAGCCATGTCAGCATGTATGGGTAAGCTCGCCCGGGGCGGTACCAATGTCTCACAAGAAATCGACGTGAAGCGACAATTTACTGCCGTGTTTCGTTCGCTGAGTGAGATTACCAAACGCCCATTACCGCTTTCCTCTTCCTATCTCTTCCCCACTCCTCTCCCGATTTGATGGGCCTGCAACACATGTATGATCCAAGCGCTATGGATGTTCATGGGCGGTAGTCATCACTCACCATCAGGTGACCTGTTTGCTCATGTGCCCTACCTATACAATAAAAACTTGTTTGGAATATAATTACAGATAGACTAGCATGACTGCTTGCATTACTATCTCTATGATCACAATGTAAACAGCTTCACGATCACATTTCGTTAAATAAAAGCATTGTGGTTCGCGTGTCGCTTTAATAAATCCCATCTAATATGTGGAATGAAAGTGGATAAAGCGAAAGTAGTATGTCAGGATCGAGCAAAGTGGCGGTATCTCTGCCTACCCCTATGGGATACAGGCGTGACGATTATGTATGTATGTATGTTTAATATATAATACTCCGTAAAAACAGATAATTCAATCTATAGATCTCATCACTGAAAGCATCATTCTTTTTTGCAATTAAAGCTCTCTGTTCGAATTTGAGTCTGACCCAGTTGCAATTACTAAATCCTAGTGTTTGTCTTTCAACTCTTTGTCGAGTCAATCAATCGTTACGTAGTTATCATATGACCTCGCTAAACCTGTTTGACTGTCGGCATGAAGGTCCAAATAATGTATTATTGAGTCGCATCAATATATTTTTCCACAGAACGAAATAATAATTTGTGAAGGTACCATCTTCCGTAGTCATCGCCACAAAGCCTGAATTTAGAGATTCCACATATTGTAACGGGTTGTTTGCTCTTTTAAAAAACCAAAGGTTCCAAACCAAAGGGTATTATTTGACAATAATCGAAATAATAATTAACAAGTTCACAATAGTTGTACAAGATTTCGAAATTTTTGCTATTATTTCGCTAATCACAATAATAGCAACTAAAAAAATTATGGTTGTCCAACAAAAGAGAAAATGTTTTTAAACTGTCTTGTTTTAACCTATTGATATCCAGATAAATAAAGAAAATCTCCTAAAAAACCAAGCCTACACAAAAACAAAAGGATTATTAATAGATAAGTCGACGAACAGGTAAAACAATCGCCGGGGGTAGGCAACATGTGTAAGATACAGGCGCAAGTTTCAGAACCAACTAACTTTTATTGTTTCGCCTACGGACTTGTTTGTTTTTTCATTGTGGTTTGTGTTGGGCGGAGCGAGAGGGCCATTTATCAGCAAATATTACAATACAAATATGCTTAATCCGGGTATAAAGAGAAATTTATGTGGGATTTGTTCCGTAAGGGGTCAAATTAAACAAAGATCGTCTTGTTAATCTTCAATATATTTAATGTTAAATAAAACTCGTCTTCACTTCATACGTCTTCGGTCTTTCACGTCTTCCGTCGTCTTCCAGACTCCAGACTATTCTCCCTATATTCCGTCCTTGCATACTTCAAGATCTTAATCATTCATCCTCTAACTCTTTCCATCTTAAATATTTTCGTTAGTCATCTCTTTCACACAAACCACGTTCCATATCAGTCATACGTCAACGTTCCATTCTACTCATCTTTCATCATAACATTCAAATCCTACATCTATTTTAAGTCATAGTCTTCTACTGTATCAGCCCATATACGTCCCACTTCAGAGCACGGGCCTCCTCTACAATACGATTGAGAGTGGTTAGGCCATATAGTCCACCAAGCTGGCCTAGTGCGGGTTAGACATACTCAGGACTTACATTTTTGAAATCACAACACAATTTTTGGTTATACAGTTTCTGCCATGTGATAATTGAACTTGGTATTTTTCGTATCACATTCGGTTCATCTCCGATTGGGCATGTTGTTAGAGAGCGTCAATCCAGTAAGGCTGATAATTATGACCATTTTATTAATAGTAATAAATTCGACGCACCTAATAATGATATTGTAGCATTAGTAAGAATACTTCTTACATTCGCTATAATTGCTTTCTAGAACAGCTGTATTCAATTTCTATATTAAATTATCGGGACTATTACTACAGTAATTCACAGTAGTCCTATCATTTGCATTAGTCAGTGCATAGTTAATCGGGCGTGTAATATCATCTGCCCACGAAGTTACTTCAATGTAATCAGTAAACTCAATCACTCGATTAGTTTCCAGCGTACCAATACTATGATTCAATTCACTAAATCGGAAATATCACGTAGATACGAATTGATATCCATAAATGTGGTGAATTGATAGTTAAGTTAGTTTCAAAATTATAATGTACAATTTAAAATACCCTTATAAACTACGTGTAACAAAAGAAATAGTCTATTATACATTCGTATTATCAACTATGGAAAGTCTGTAGAACGTTATTAAAATGGGTATTACCTATTGGTGAGTTAGCATTCTGTATTTAATTGAACTGTGGCATCATCGAAGGTGGCATCGGGTGATTTCAGTGTGCGCCGCTCTCCGAGTGCGCGAAGTGAGATGGCATTTGACACCTTAATACCTAGGTAAAAGAGGGCCTTAAGCATTGTAACGGTGAAGCCAGAGGAAAACTGCATACCATAGCGATTTGTAAGAATGTCTGTTGTATGTAAAGCCCGCCAACTCACTCTAGGCCAAAGTGGGCTGTATGGCCTAACCATTCTCAATCGCACTCTTGATTGAAAAGGAGGTCCGTGCTGTGCATTGGCACGTATATGAGGTGATACAGATACAGTCATGTGGTAAATCAGTTGAAATAGGTATTTTTGGTTCCCAGCAAAATAGGTTTTTAAATATTTATTATTATATACCCGCCATTTCTGTAATTAAGAGTCCAGTTCGATTTACTCAACGCGTGAATCTCCAAAGATTAGTGAAAAGTGCATCGAAATAATATTAGTAGTTTCCAAACAATTCGCACAAAAAAACACAAATTTCTAATAAATTCATATTCATAAAATTTTCTTGTTTTATTACATTAACTAAATCCTTATCTACACATAGATCGCAATGGAAATTTCAAACAGAACTTTGCACGCCATTTCAATAATTAAATTAATTTGATCAACATGAATACAACCGTCTGAATCATAAGTCCGGCTCCGTCCTCAACGATTTACACGTATAAATATTGAAATAAATATTAATATCTGCAGTATTACGGCAGCAATTAACTTCGTGCTCGAAATACGAACGTTAAATTATTTTAAATCTGTGAAGCGGCCTCAGAGTTTGAGTATTTTATCAACAAGTACAAGTGTGGGGAAGCGTAATGAGTAATGACCAACATAATTATGAAAACAAATATGAATACAGCGTAACTAATGCACTGAAGGGGAATATGGTTACAAAAAGATGTTTCTAGTTTGTCCTGCGTATCGATAAAGCATATTTGTTGTAATGTATGTTGTGATTTACTTGTGGTATGTCTCTCATTTTGCGAGACCGCCTAGATAGCTTTTTTTTATTGCTAGGAATTCCGAAATGAGCAAGCCGTTCGCCTGATGGTAAGCGATACGACCGCTCATAAACAGTAGCAATATTCCACTGCGCTCGTCATCCTGAGACATAAGATGTTAAGTCTCAATATGTGCAGTAGTTACTCTGGCTACAATGTACAATGACATTGCGGTGGTACCTACCCAGATGGCCTCTCACATATGAGAGACCTACCACCAGTAAACTACTACCTACAGCTACTACCGTAATGTCCATTTCTCTCGCCAAAGAGCAGTGTGAATGCAGCTCTGTTGTAATCCAATTTGAAGAACATTGTAACCAGATGAACTACTGGATATATTAAGACTTATCATATGCCTGAGGGTAGCGAGCGTAGTGACATGTCATTTGCCAATCTAATGCTTTATAATGTTTTTGTTTAGTTTTGCTACTGTCTATGAGCAGTCGTATCGCTTACCATAAGACGAATGGCAAGCTGACCTCGCCGGTCGTTGCTATAAAAATCGATAAAAAAAACATTTTATATTAAGTCGGGGAGCCATAAGTCACTTTAAATACACATTACTAGACGCCTATTCAGTAAAGACACCTAGGTATTGTTATATTAATTATATACACTTGCATCACTTATTTTAGTATCTGATTAACCGAGACTCTTTATTAGCAATACTTCCTAGATATTTTCTGTCAACTTACTTACGGCTGTTATAGACTTTATTACTAATAATTACTAGCCGCTCTTTACAATATGTATTTATGATCTTTATGTACCATGTATTCTGTATTCATCTCTTTATTATAAATAGCGGGCCGGCCGGGTGCAGAAACACTTTTTTTTTATTCTGTCGCCTATGTTCATCAGGGATAATGGACTTTAATAGTAAAGGAATTATTCAAATCGGTGCAGTAGTTTCATAGCCTATTCAACGCAAACAACAATCAAATATTTCCTCTTTATAATTCTACTCAAGGTATTTTACATATCAGCTCTATTATACAAAAATAAATCACACACATAAATAAACTCACGCCTTTTTCCCAGAAGGGGTGGGCAGATGTGCCAGGACACCCACATTTCGCCTTGTATATTCCGTCCCACGATGTGATAGGTGGCGAGCCTATCTCCATATCGGGTACAAATTCTTGACTCTAGGCTGATAATGAATAGAAAAAAGACTGCCGCGGTAAAGCTATTGCATAGCATTTTTTATCAACTTATGTAATTATAATTATTTATTTATTATTTTTATTTATGCAGTATTTTTTTCGTTTGTTTTTCTTTGATGTTAATTGTACAGATATTCACTGTTGTACGTGCGAGCTTCGTAAAGTCGTACCATGAAGTAAATACAAAGAGGAGGTGCCCTAACGCTAAAACTCTAAGCAGGCATGAGTCACTAGATTGCGGGGCGAAGAGGGGGATTACGCATGTGCAGTAACGCCGATACAACCAATGCCACCTAGAGGCGAGTTGCTGAACTAAAGAGACAAGCGTGATATTTCAAAAAGTCATTAAAAGTTCTGCTATTCATCGATAGATGGCAAAACTAAATATCGAAAGAGGTTAGATTACAATTAATCACACAATAGCTTTGCAATTCGCATTTAAAAGTACTGGCACATATTTGAATAAAAATAAAAATATTTAATTTAAATTTCGGTCGGACTTTGGTTATTTTCGTTACGGAATTTCTGGATTCGGTCTCCACGCTCAAGGCCCGCGATAGAAGCTATGCAATAGCTTAAAAATCCAATATCACTGCCCCACTCGGGATTCGCACCCGAGACCTCATTTTTGTAACCGTACCTTACTACAATTAAGCCACCGGGGCAGGCGAGGCGAGACAGGGAAAAAAATTAATCAGTTTCACAAAATCGCTACCTCTGGATCAGTATAACCAACCTTACTGTAAGATAATATAAGAGTAAGAATTATGGCGCTCCGGAGAGGAAAGTTTGGACACGCTCTAATTGCCGTAATTAGACAAATGATACATACAGCTACTTCGCCGTACTCTTGCAGGATTATTTTTGTTTTAACCCTTTCCCGTTTGGTTCTATTTAGATGGCTAAGGGTAGGATTTAGGCTCTTATAACTTACACTTTTTATACCGGGTCTTGGCTGATATGAAGTTAGTGAACCTAATCAGGATACAGGACTACTAGGGCATTAGATGAAATTAAATGAAAATGTGAAATGAATTTTCTAGTCCAGTGTTGTGGAACAGGAGAGTGCGTAGTAGCTTTTCATAACCAAACATTTTTTTCCTTCTTTGTTATAATTATCATTTTTAACTATCTGGTTTAATTATAACAAGAATAATCCAGAGATTATTCTTGGTTTACAGTTCAGAAACTTTGCGGCCTTTATTAGAATTCCAGGTGGTTCCTAATCCTAGGTCTATCAGCTTGCAATTAGGCCAGCAATGTCGCCTTGTCATTCTTCAAAAAGTATAATAATAATGATATTTGAAAACTTGAATACAAGTACAATACAGTGGAGTTCCTACAATATTTTGATAGTAGGCGCGCAGAAAAACCTCGCAAATGTTATTTTTACGTGACTACTACGTACGGAATAAGCAGTTCATTCCACTACCAGATACGCGACAAAAATATAAAGTTGTCATCAAACTATCTATCCATGGTATGGAAAAAAATAACCTTATACAATAGGTTTTATTTCTAGGTAAAATACTCAAACCTGGATTTGGCGGTATCATACTTTATGTCCCATGAAGTGGCTGACATATGCAAACATTAATCTATTAACTAAACTAATTGTAAGCTGTTGTTATTGTTAATTAGTCTATGGTGTCCGTATGCGGGTGACAGGAAATATTTCCATAAATTATGTCATTTCGCGCTCCCGATATCGGTGTATCGATCAAAATAAATAAGTTATTAGGAACCATGACTATAAAGTTAGGATATTATGTAGGTTTGTGACGTGTAGCTACAATTACGAGTTGCCATAAAATGAATGCAAACCGCTTTCAACAAAACACAACAGTGCATTTACACTGCTGTTTGGCGGGAGAAATAGACATTCCGGTAGGCCAGGTCAGGCCTCTCACATAGGAGAGAGAGAGAGAATGAGCTATAAAATGTTTCACTGCACCAATACCTTATCCGTAAATGTCCTAAAAACCCGCTGATTTCGTGATACGTGAGCAAGCTGACTTAATCCAGTTAATACTGAATAAATTTCACACAAAATCTTGTTAACCACGCGTGTACAAAAACCTTTGCACGGGATTTGGTTTGCGGGAGCGATTCTTTTTGTGAAAAGGATTGGATTACTGTAGAATACGTTTAAAATATCAACTAGCATACGAATGAGTTGAAAGTCTATTAAGGGACTTAATCTTAATTTGGAAATCAAAAGCATTCTGACGAGGCATCTTAGCAGGCTGGCATAATTGTATCGAATGGCACGATACCGCCGTCGATTTCGATTCGATACTCTATCTGGACGGGCATTTGCGCTTAACATCAGGTGCAGTGTAGTCACCATGCCGGGCCAGTATAAAAAAAGTAATTTTAATAAACATTAATACATGCTTTTTTTTGGTAATCGCTTTCAGCTGTCGGTTTATTACACAATGCTATTATTTATAAACCACACTACACACCAAAACTGCCGCATAATTTGTCGGCAACTTTATGTGGGCGGGTTAGACGGCGACTTCACTCATTGCAAATTGAATTTGTTGGCGACATGTCGGAATCTTGACATGACAAGGACATTATGACGTTGTTGAGTCTCGCCCAAGTGTCGCCCCACAACTGAGCTATCAACAGAGCGCAATACATGCTGGCAATATGTCCACGGTGCTTGCGTCCGACATTAATATTTTCTTGTATGCTGCCGGGTGGTGAATGCGGGTTGTGTCGCCGGCTTGACGGCTTTGATACTTAGTGCGCTTAATACATACATAAACTCAGGCCTTTTCCCCAGAAGGGATGCCTATCTCTGCCTACAGGTGCTACCAGGACACCCACGTTTCGCCTCGCTCTTCCGACAATATTCTAGGGGGCGAGCCTATCGCCTATAATGGAATCTATAATGGAATATATTTGTGTCTAAATTTATTGGTATTTCGATGTTATTACGTTGCGAGTATCAATCACTAGAGATTCGGCGAATTTCAATCCTGGTTTTAATTTATTTCACGCCACTATAGATTCTGGCTAACAGGAGTTGAAGTGGTTGGTGTGAGCGGGATCATTTTTATAACTTCAATTTTAGTATACAGTTATATGAACCCATTTATTAATACATTTGTACAGCGAGAATACAATTCTACTACAATAAATGTGTCTATTGATATATTTAATTAATTGCGGTGTTTATGTATACCAGGTATTTCCAGACTGCGAATGAAAACGAAGTCCAGGTGGTTTTTAGAGACTTCAAATACTAGGTAACTAAAAATATCACAAAAATAGGCAAAAATTTTTTTTGTATCTATTTTTTGTATATACATAGTTTTTCTAAACTAATAATGCACGAACTTTTATTTTTAAGGAAGCAATGGTACACTAGGGTTTGAAGAATCAGTTTAGGAAAATCTATGCACTGTATGAGCCCATTATACATCCCACTTCAGGGTACGGGCCTCTTTAATCGAGACTACGATCGAGAGAGGTTAGGCCATAATTGTAGTCCACCACGGGTTGGCGACCAAAACTAAAACGGCTAAAACTACAACCTGACTTCGTTTTCGGTCGCAGTCTGGTTATATCCTGCATAATAATTATAGAGTCCTTAAAATAGCCATGTTGTTATTATCTATTGTCTAAAGACCATCTTGTTAAAGTGAATAAAGTCACTGATCCCTTAACACTAAGAATAAACTCCTTGATATATCAAGATATATATTCAAGTCATTCACATCTGTAAGCTCGGCCTTTGTTATGTAAATGCAGTAGAAAGGGATCAATTGAGAAATAACGAACGATATACAATGAATGTAGATTGCTTCATTTACTCGAAAATTGCATTTTTTTATACACTAAGTTATTTTAATATACTATTATTACAATATAAAATATAAATAGTTGTATTTAAATACATTCATACTTTTAGTGCTAACATCAGACAAAAATACAAGTCTTGTATCAGAAATGCATGGTATCAAAAAATACTGGAACTTTTCAATACCATAGCATAATTTAAGCAGCTATAAAGCTCATATTTCGGTACTCTGAAGCAGGGGTGTTGCGAATATTCGCATCCGCATCCGCAAATGCGGAGCTTCCGCATATATTTGGACATCAGCATCCGCATCCGTAATAATTAATGCGGATATTCATGCGGATGCGGATGCGGATGTAATGCAAGATGAGACATGACAGAAATTTGGCGGTGCCGGCGAATGGTGCGTGCCGTTCGCACGTGACATCGACCAGTAGGAGCGAAAGAAATAGTGACATGGTCCGACGCGTTTGTTGTTGCTATGATGTTAGATTCTTCTAATGAAGATGACAGTCGAGAAAACCAGAAAATGGTACTGAAGCTTTACTCAAAAAGGAATTCCATTTTTACCGCACTAAAAAAAGAGTCTATGTGGATGAAAATCCTCTTATGTGCTGTTCATGGAGAGGAATTTGAGATATTATAGCTGATAGCACAAATATTTTATCCACTCCGCTAAGTAGTGTTCCTAGCGAACAATTATTTGCAGCGTGGGTTTAATTTACGAGCCTCTTCCTAACCGCTTTTTATCAGAAAAAGCGGCGTTATATTTAATACCTACTAATTACCGACTTCAAATGGAGGTGGTTCTCAATTCAACTATATGTTTTGTTTTAGTTTATTACCTCCTATATTTGAATTGGGTAAACCGATTTTGATTATTTTTTATTTGATTGAAGTTTGGTGCTTGTCATTAGGTCCCAAAAAAATTTGGTGAAGATCTAATGAATATCTTCGGACGTAAATAGGGAAACTCCTCAAAACTGAGTAGAATACCAATAATTGGCCTAGCCTAGCTATACCCTCACGCATCATTCTGGGCAGGAAACGGAGTCCTTTTGCGAGGACTTGGGGCTGGTCAAAACGAAGGTAGTGCACTCAATTTCAATAGAGAAGATGGCTAGAAGCATGGGATCCAATTCTACACTTAATTGAATCGGAACCCAAAAGACCAACTGCCAGACACAGTGAGCTTTTTCTGCGTACATCGGAACGCAAAAATAGTTGTAAATTAACTTTTTAATTTAATATTTGTAAATTACGGGTAGTTAAATTATAATAGTCATTGGGCGCATGAGCTAATACTCAGTCAGCCCCGTGACCATGAATCCTGTAAAGTAATCGAAATTTCGGGAAATCAAAAAATGTTAAAAATTAACCAAATCTGCGATAAAATCCGTAAATGATAGTTTTATTTCAATATTCATTCATATACTATGTTTATATAGGATCTTAAACACCCGCATCCGCATCCGCGGATGTAAGCCTTTAAAAATCCGCATCCGCATTCGCATCCGCGGATGTGAAAAAATCGGCATCCGCAACATCCCTACCCTGAAGGAGGCTGAAAACGGTATATCAGTGCTACTGGTCTTACAGCCTGGCACACTGCGGATGTTGTGGATGAATTAGATGCTTAGCAAACCTATAACAGAATGATCGTCACACACATCATGGGCGGTATCGGATGAATTATCTCAGGTCAAAGAGCGCTCCGATTTACGTCCACATAATTACCCCGCGCAAAACCATTGCTCGTCCTTCGATTATAGGGGGCCCGAACGACCATGACAAATATGAGATATTATGGGCGTCCATGACAAAGACGTGACTCTATCGCACATCTCAGAGGTATATTACACGTGTGGGTGCACCAATACCGCACTGTGCCCAGGGACTCCAAAGACCCCTTTAGGTCGCATCTTACAGACAGGCGAATCTCATAGCACCCATACTATAGAAAGAAAGAAAAAAGTTTATTCTTGGTACAAATGCAAAAGCAATACAAAGAAAAAAAACATTCCAACACAAGAAAATAGGAAATATAAGGTATTTACCTATAAAATAAACAAAAATAAAGATAACCCTTATCCCGCTTAATACTGCAGGACATTAGTAGTATTGAATATTCATTCAGTACTACCAATTAGAATTCAATACTAGAACCAATCGGTTCTATGAATATAAACTCGGTGAGGGCCTTGTATTTTTATACCATTTTATACCAATATTTTTAAATAAGTAAACAATATTAATGATGAACAAAAAAACTTTATTGGTAAGTACGCTTAAGTGAAATTACCTTGGGAAATATCAAAAAACATATTTGTGATATAAATATTTTTTATACGTCCGTTCTTAATTAAAATCTAATTTTGTGCCGGCAATATTAATGCGATATGATTCCTTGGAATACAACGTAATTTTTTACCTCGTATTATACGAATCACATTTTTTATTATCACTTTATATCAACAGAATATTTTTAGCAACATTATAATATTAGGTTTATATTTGGACTTAGCAGTGAGACATTTCTGAACTTGTGCCATCTCTACGATTGAGAAGGCTTAGCTCAAAGGATTAACTTTCCTAGACTTCATTCGCCTCCGAAATTCTTGTAAACAACCTCTCAAACATGCAAGTTGCCCGACAATGTTATGTATCCTCATTTATATGAGCAATAATTATAGATATTATATACAGGGTATATCAAGACTGCTACCGAAACCGAATCCGGGTAGTAGTTTTAATGACTGTAGAAACAATGCAAATAAAAAAATCTCAAAATAACATAACATTTTTTTGTGATTTTTAAACTATTATCCATGGTTTTAGTTAAAATAATAATTTTAGCAAATACTATGCGTACCATAGCGTCTTTGAAGGCAAGGCTGTATATTATAAATTTAGTTAAAACTATGCATTTACCACCCAGATACAGCGATAGGAAAAACAAACAAGAAAAAATCGTAGCGTTTTTTTTTTTGCAAAAGTTTAAGTCGCATTGTGTCTGTAGTCACTAAAACTACCGCCTGCTTTCGTCCGTCGTATACTGCATTCTAGATATACCCTTTATATACAAATAAAGACACTTCAACAGGTCCGTTAAATTTAAAACAAGCTAGGGTTAAGACTCATGTCATAAACAGCGTGGATCATTTTCCATCTATAAAACGGCCTAGTATTGGTTACTTCGCGGCGGTGCAGTTGTACTTCGATAAAATAACAACGCTGAGGTAGCGCATTCGAATCCCGATTCGGGCAAAGTTATATTGCATTTTTCTATTTATTACAGCACGGAGTCAGGAATTTATGCTCGATATGGCGGTAGGCTCGGCCTCTATCACTGATCACATCATGTGATGGTACGTACAAGGCGAAACGTGGGTGTCCTGATAGCACCTCTACTTACCCTTTTTGAGAAAAACGCGTGAATTTATCTAAGTATGTGTTACGGCCTAGTCGTTTGCATCTACGATGCTATAAAAACTATGAGCAATTCGTCCCAATAATGGCCTGTTATATAATTTGCTGTAAATGTGAACGGACCAGGATTATTTTTATGCTATAATTTGCCTTGGCACTAAACTTTTCGGCCGAAATACTCATAAAAACGTAATAACAAAATCCGACTTCTCTAACTCGTTCGGCTTTCCATTGACTTGCGATATAACAAAATATTTCGTCGACTTTTGTAGATAGATAGCATTTATTATGGACACACCCGTGTGGTTTATAAATGCTAAAATACCTACTGAATCTGAAACTTTATTTTTTGCTATCATGATAAATAAATGAAAAAAAAAGGATCTATTTGTCCGAGTTTTCTTAAATAATATATATTATATTATTTTCACATTAGGAAGATCACAGCTATATAAAATACAAACAGTTTAAACCAATTAAGGATGTACACGAATATTAATTAAATATAAACAGAATTAAGCAAACGAAGGAAACATGGTAGCAAAATATTGCACTATTCAAGATTGAATAATATACATAACATAAGCTAATATTACAAATTAAATATTATATTTTTTAATAGAAATACATATACGCGTTAATATAATAATATAGTAAACGAGGTTCTTGAATATTGATGAGCTGTCATTTATATAAAGTATCTAATGTTTGTATTGAAAACTCCAAAAATCCTTCATCCAACATTCTCCGAAAACCGTACAAAAAAATACGTTAGAATATTTATCCTAGGAACACTGTTATAACAAGTACTTTTCTCTGTAAATTGTTTATCAAAATAAAAATTAATTGCCATCAATAAAACTGAATTTACAAAATATGATTCTACATTACTTTGTAATTTTTATTGCTTTTTAATATTTTTCATGATTGACTAATACTAAACACGTAAATTAACATGGACTATATGACCTAACCACTCTCAATCGTACTCTCGATTGTATATTAGACCCGTGCCCTGCAATGGGACGTATATGGGCTGATACAGTATATTAACGTCATAAGAATTTCCCAGAATTGATTCTACCCCAAGATATCCAATAGTATGGACATCTGGATAATGACTGTGGATCGAGTAATTGATGTCAGTGACATGCATTCACATAAGTTCATCTATCTAACAATTAATTACTTATAGGAACTCAATTCTGGTGACATGTCAAAGCAAAAGCTATTACGTTTGACAATCAATATTACGGGGAAACAATACTCAACAGCTTAGATGACCTGAGAATGTAACCTAATTAATATCCCATCTGATATTACTGAAGATAAACAAGGGAGGGAGGAATGACTTCATTGGAACTCAATTACAGTGCATACATGTCAAAGCATGAGCTATTCCGTTTGACGATCAATATTACGGGGAAACAATGCTCAACACTTCCTGAGCATGTAACCGAAATCACATTCCATCTGATAAACAGGTGAAAGGGGGATTATTGGGTCTCTATCTATTAAACAAATGCATTCAAATAGAAAAGGTATAAGCACAGAGCACATTTACATACTGAGGTATAAGTAGCTTTACATCGAATGACTTATCGTGGACTGAACTACATCTATTTCATACATTTGGCAGCAGTATAGGTAGGTATACAAACTGAATTTTTACTTCTACACTAATATTATAAAGAGGAAAGATTTGTATTTTTATATGTAACGAATAAACTCAAAAAGTACTAAACCGATTTTAATAATTCTTTTTTCATTAGAAAGCTACATTATCACTGAGTAACATAGGCTATATTTAATACTAGATTACTACAGAAATCTTTAGAAATTCCTATTAAAACCAACCGAAGGTTTAAAAAAATTAGCCATAAAATGTATTTCATCGCATACGCTGCGAAGAGTATTAATGATAATATTATAAATATGAATGATTCAAGAGGAAGGTTTATGTGTATAATACGTGCATATTATTGTAAAGAAATCTACATGCACCCTGGCGAAGCTGGGTCGGGCCGCTAGTTTTGCATAATTTCATGTTCATTTCATCTTCTGCAGTAATAAATACTCCTGAATAAACTAGATTGCATGTCACTGTAACCGAACCTGAAGCACCCGTTGCATTACCTATACATATAAAACACACTAATGGTAATGCATTTTTTGCATATACAAATACCCACCGTGCCAACAAAACTTTATCACAATTTACTTCATCAAACAAAACGGTTTTGATTGCATTGTGAATTTCAATAACGTGATGTAATTTTGCATGCAGTTCATATTTGATATTGTGTTGCGATTTAAAACATTCAACTAAACATTGCTATGCAAATGTTACGGAAACGATTGCTTTATTTGTACATTCATCAGTTATTAAAAGATGAATTCTGTTATCGCGGTATATGTGTGTGTGTGTTGTCCTCTGCGACGTATCTAACCTATACTCTGGAGTGCGCCCGAAGTGACTGGCGAACCCAAATTTAGTTATACAATTACGTAGTGTGTCGTACATAAGCAGTACGTGAAAAAAAGGCTGGATACAAAAGCCAATTAAGAAAGAACCAACTCAAGCAAACCTTTATCTATAAATATAATGCAGTGGGCCAACTATACTGCTATCGCGGTATGTTTTCGCAAGTACCTTTTACAAAGACGCCTACGATTAAAAAATAATGTAGAGGTTTATTTATGTTTCTTGACGACGTCAAAAGAGGAGGCTAATTAATTCAACTTCATATTTTTTTCTTGATTAGGTATAGGTGTACCAGAATCTAAAAACAAAATTAAAAACAAACAATGATTTTTTACGTGGCAATACCATCGGTCAACAGCTGTTTCAAAACTTTGGTTATGTCATTCCGTGTAAATATTTTAAGATTTCTATACTTCCTTAGCGAAAATATACAAATTAGTTCTACGATCACAGGTGCGACACATTGTTTTATGTTTACAAGGTTTATCGCCAGATCCGCAAATAATTTTGACAAATTTAAACAAAATCGTCGATTTTTAAATCGACATCAATTTAACAAATAAGTCGGAGTGAATAGTTTTGATACTTTATTTTTTCTTGGTTAGTGTTAGATATGTACATGTGTTTTATCGTATATACATTGATATCATTTCTTGACACTAAACAGTAATGCATTAAATACCTATTTACAGGAGTTTCGAGAGATTTTAGACAAGGATCCATCAAACAATGATATATTTTGCACTTCTAGTGAACAGTTGTGATCCCGGAAGAGATCTTTATTATAAATAATTATCATCAACATCTTCGTCTGATGATGTACTGCCAGGGTCTTTAGAAATAAGCCCTGACTAATTCGTTCATGATAAATATTTAAAAGGCTGCAAATTTAAATTACCTAAATTTATTTGTTTCACTCTTACAAATCATTCTAATAACATATAATTGCAATTAAGACATTTAACTATTGTATGTATTTTCAATTACCTTAATTGCCATGAGATTATGGTACACCTATATTGCCCCATATTAAGATATAGTATTGTACCATTGGAATTAAAATCAATTGTAGTATTTTGCGTTCTTTCAACTCCCAGATCTGATAAACATACTCCTGGTTAACTCAAATATCTGATTTATATACAGGGATCGATTCGACCGTCTCTCATTTCGTAGCTCCTTAACAAACTACGCCATGAAATTAAAGTTTCATAAAGTAAAGTCTCAGATACCGGATCGTATAAAACAACGAAAACGTATACTATTTAAATATTCTTTTATAGTTCAATAAAGGCTTGATGTTTCCTTTATTGTATGTTTCGGAAATTTTAGTACCGTTCAAATTGGTTTGGATTTCTCCTTCTTTTGAATATTATTATTGTAATATTTATAAGGCTAGATTTACCAATTAGGTATAATTAGTCGGTATATCGACGTTTGTGGCGTACTTTAGGAGACAGCAGGAGGTGGACTGTAATGATGAATAATGATGTTGATGAAAGGTATATATAACGAGCAAAAAGAAAATGGTTTCTTTTGTACAATAAGTTCGGAAACCAGCAAACAGGTCACCTGATGGAAAGTGATTACTGCCACACTTGAACATCCACAACGCTTGGCTCATAAATATGCTGCCGGCCCTTTAAATCGGTAGGGAAGCGAGAAGGAAAAAGTATGGAAAGGAGAGAGGGGTTGAGATGTAATTATTGTAAGTAAAATAATACGTTATTGTCTGGTATGCGTTATTGAAACACTATTTTTCGCTGAACTTAGTCATGTATTATCATACTAATCTCATTAAATGAAGTAACAATAAGGAAAAAACTGTTAGAAATGTAAAAGAGGCGACAAAAGCAGTGCGGATTCAAACACTAAATAAAAAAGTGGTACTAATTTAATAAACATCTGGAGCGTCGGGCTAGTAGTATATTTACATATAAAGCCTAAGGCATTTATTCTCTAAATAACCACTCAAGAACCGACAAATTAACTGCATTCCAAAACAGAGCCAGCTTAGAATCTAATTAAAGCATTCAGCGAATTCCCTCTTCAGATATTTGAGTTCATATTGTACTATATTAACAATTAAATATTCGCTTGTTTATTTAAGTCAAGGCACCCAACAGGCACGCATAGTTCTGACCCCACAATCTGATACTTAGTCTTACGTCGTGGGTATTAGAAACTACAAACGACTTTTTGTTCTTACAATACCCAGTCTCGAAAATAACATGTGGATATCGCAAACATTTGTCACTATATTGGGATCAAAATCCCAACCTCTCGTTTCTTAGTTGGATATTAACCTATTCCGCCATGGAGATTGTCGGTGATGGCGTCCTATTGATGTATCAAATTATTCGGAATATCTGATACTCTTGACACCCATGAATCGTTGACTCATTGTCAAAGTTAGAAGTTTGGGTGTAGACTATAGAAAGCGAAAGGGTTAAGGGCAGGCATAGGGTGTTATTGGAACTCCGTCAAAGCCTGCATGCCCCTTTTCTTGTTCAATCAAGGATCATTTAGTACCAGTATTGCAAATAACCTTAAACTTAATAACGTAACGATTTTTTTTTGTATTCATACAATAATGTGTTGTTCCCTATAAATCTAATGTTACGTCTAGCAATACAAACAGTTATGCAGCAAAACAAACAAAGATGTGTAACGGCTCAGAAGGGAATGCGGTAAAATCAAACGTTAATGTTCACTGCCTAACTAATATATTTCACTAGCAAACATATTTCACAATAATTTACACAGTTTGTCACTTCATACTTACATAGGTAGGCGCCCGGCGAAGGATGAACGAAAAGTGACCCGACCACGCATTGCCAGTTTACAAGAACTAGTGGTGTCAATACTTTGTCGATATCGCCGATCGATAATGTCGAGCGACGGATATCGACAAGGGTTGTGTCAACTAGTTGTATTTAATATTAATGAATGTGTTACAGATGAATAATCGACGGTAATACACCGGCTTACTCAAAATCGAGTTTCTATAAATACAAAAATTAAGACAGAAATACGATATACTTCAAATTAATCATAGTTCGTCAATAAATCTACTATGTAATAAATGACTTGAAACCTAAGTTATCATTGCTTACAAACATTCGGGTAATTTCTCTTCCTCAAATCTGAGTTTACCGGCTTTCAAAATAAGAACGGAGTGACAACACCGCCCAGTTGTTTGTTTGTTTTGATTAAAACACGCACGACCCGCGCTTTGTTTTCTATTTTACACGTTTTCTATCCCGTGCTATGGCACGAATTTTTTTGGGTTGAAAATATCCAACAGCAGGAAGTTTGAAGTCTGTTATGTCGACGTCAACGCCGCCGCATCGAGATGTGCAGAAGTTTAAACTAGTTTGTACGTATAGGTTATATTTATAAGTTTTATTGAATATGTGAAGTTTAAATTGGAAGTAACTTCAGAATATTTTTCAAGAAAATATAAGAAATATTATTATTCACGCCAAGAAATGAAATGAAAAATAACGGCAATAAATCACAACATCTGTCGATGTACAAAAATGCAAAATTGTAAAAAAAGATTCATTTGCCCTTTCAATATTTTTCTATCGCTATATTGGAAACATTTCGGCAAATCTTTTAATACATATTTGACAAATGAAAATGTTATTACGAAAGGTTCGGGCGCCAACGTAGCGTGTAATAAGGTATCGTTAAACAATATAAAGGGTTTTATGCGAGTTACATTCGGGTACAGGATTCCGTACAAATCGATATGCTATCGGCAATATGTATAACCGGATTAACCGGCTTTTATGGCATATCTTATACTAACAGGAAATGTATGGTATAAATATAATTTAGTTTATCTAGGCATTCTATATAGTACCGAATTCTATTGTCGTCTGTACCGTTTCATAAATAGTATTACATTCATGGATAAACACATTAGGGCCTTGACAAAACATTATTAAATAATTATTTAACGTAAAAACACTCAATTAAATAAGACATACTAGATAAAAAGTTTAAAAATAAAAACCATATTATTAGAACAAATCAAAAATCAAAATAAAATTATTCCAGGATCGGTCAAAATCAGTTTTTCCAACCATTTGTCTTCCCTAATGGAAATTTATGAATCTCATTCCAAAAACACATTTTATACACGTAAAAATTTCATAAATATCAATATGATTACAAGATAAGATTCGGGACGTTATAGATTTGTAATATTTTGCTTGCTCCAGTAGTCATTTTCGCAAGGATCCCTAAAATCGTGTACCCCTAAATAAGCCTTGGTCATTTATTGAGTGTGTTTTTTGCAGCCGGCTCAAAGATTAGCAAAAGTCGAGGGACCAATTTTCGTCTATATCGCATAGGCCAACCTTTCTCTAAAAACCCCTTTCAATACGACGCTCCTAGTATTACGTTGTACCGAAATACAATTACATTACTGTAGTGACTTTTATAAGATGTTTAAGACATAAATCATTTCTGTAATATTAAGTCTCAACTACAAGATTGAGGTATATTTCTAGTACTATTTTTGTGATAAAATATGAGAAATTGTTCAATTTAATCTCCATTCCTAAACAGAACCACGCGTGTTGGCTTGACAAGCCAAAGCTTAATGACCCAAACCATGTCCAAACAAAAGGTTCACAAATTCTCTTTTGTGTCGCACCGTCAAGCTGTGAAATTGTTTACCGTCACGCGTGTTCCCTCCTTCTTATAATCCTGGGTTCTTCCGCCGTACTGTGAAGAGGCATCTTAGCAGGCCGGCATAATTGTATCGAATGGCTTGCGACTGCCGTTTGATGCCACTCGATTCTCTGCATGGACGGCGTTTGCGCTTACCATCAGGTGCAGTGCATTTATTCTGCCGTGCAAGTATAAAAAATTTCATTTCATTTCATTTCACCGCAGGCGACCAGGTGCCTCCTGTATCAACTGCGAAGCAAACTTATTGGCCAAGTCTATGTTAGTAGTTGGTATTTTTTGTTATATCAGTTCGATGCTAATTGCCCTATTACTGATTCAATCACATAATTACATACTTTGATCAACGACTCCTGTCAATTTTGAAACAAAATATAAATTATATCGAAACAATTTAATAACTAATCGCAATTACAGCCATTGCATTCACTTTACAGCACCGCACAATCATTTTCTCACAATTTGCGTCTGCAAACTGAGCGACGAGATCCATCCGCTCCAAAGCCACGCTTATTTAGCGCGACAATAAATTCACTAGGGCAGACAAAAACAAAATTGAATTTTGTAAAGTGTTCCTCCATTTGGAAGCGTTCGACATTTCGTAACTAACTCCACAGTGTACCGAAGAATAATGGCTCTAGACAAGCCTAAAAAAAAGCGTTAGGAACTCACGGAGTAAGTGCTGTGAGTTCCGTATAATACAGTTTTCGTAAAAGCCTTGCATCGGCAAGCGCATTATTGGATGTTCACAATTTGGACCGACGGCAAAATAAAAGTTTCAGGAAAACCCTGGATGAAGGCAGCTTCAAACAGGTCATTTTGAAAATCCTAAGGGGGGCCTCAATTCATCTGGACTTCTTGTGGCTAAAGATGATGATATTTATGTTAAGATTTATTTTCCAACCTATGAAACGGTGTGTTTAATGGCCTGTGTCTATAAATAATAAAATAAAAAAGCCTTTTATTCCATGCACCAAGTTATTACAATATTAACAATTTTGAAATATGGTAGAAATCTAAAGTATAAAATCAACTAAACTGTTTTGTATCTTCATGCTAATTTAAATTGTACAATTGCTTTTTTGACATCAATTAGCTATTCAAATACAATTTCAAAAAAATATATTTTAGTAATTTAACACTAATTCATTAATTTACATTTGCCAAAACTGTATTTTACTATTACATTTTGTATGGTTAATTTAAACTTATTTTGATATCTATTATTTATTATTTATTTATCATCAACTTTTTGTTTATTTCTAGTTCTAGTAAGTTTATACTTTATAATATATATGTATTTTTGAATTTGCACGGACCCTTTTCAAGTAAAGGCCTCCTCCAAGGATTTCCATTTTTCTCGGTTTTTTGCTAGATGTAGCCAGTTTTTTCCTGCGATTTTCTTTATATCTTTATCCCATCACATGTATGGTCTTCCTACTCGGCGTTTACCAGGCAGACCCTCTCATACAGTTACAATTTTGGTCCACCTATTATCCACACATCGGGCTATATGTCCAGCCCATCGAAATTTTAGTGTTTGGGCGTATGTCGTCGCGTCTATTGCTTTGGTAAAATTTCTTATTTTAGAATGTCGTATTTTTTGCATTTTCTTTATGTTCAGCATACTACGCTCCATTCCTTTCTGGCATGAATTAATTTTATTTTTAATTTTTTTTAGTGAATTTCCACGTCTGGCAGCCATATGTCAGAACGGGCAGAATGCATATATCTAAAAATTTTCTTTTGAGATTTATTGACATGTTGCTCTTAAATATTTCCTTAAGAGTCCAATATTTGTTCCATGCATTTTTGATTTTTCGCTCTATCTCCGTTTCATTACTGTTGTTTTTGAAACTTATTTGTTTTCCAAGGTATACGTAATGGTCCACGTACTCTAGTGACTCATTTTCGAACCTAATGGGCTTCTTGGTGCTGTTGGTCATAGATTTCGTTTTTGACAGGTTCATCTCGAGTCCCACTAGTCTGCTACTTGTATGAAGATATTCCAACATATATTGCAGGCCACAGCTAGTCTAGACTAGCTGTGCCTATAAATAAAACCTATTAATTAATAAGATACTAAAATATTTATTGCGAAATAAAATGCGATATTAATTTATCAATTAATATTGGGCAAATTTTAATTTTGATAATATGCGTATCTGGGGGCACGGCAGTGCCCCCTCCAAGTCGAGCTAAAAAGCGGCACAGTCGTACCATCCTTTTCTCGAAGCAATTCAGACCATTTTCAACCCCCCATAACTTCGTTGTGGTTAAAGCATGAAGCCTGAATTTTCAGTTACTAAGCAGGCATTGTATAAACACAGTATGTTTAAAATTTCATTCAATTTGAACCAGCAGTTTAAGAATTGTAACTTGTCAAACTTTCTTAATTTTGTCACTCACTGACTGACTGACCGATCATCAAAAGTCTAAGGCACTTCTAGCAGACATAGAACCTTCAAATTTAGAATAAAATTAGTGTTTAGTGTCTAAAGAAAGGGAAAATTTAAACATTTCATAATTTCGAAATTTTTAGTTGCATTGTGTTTGTAGTCATTAAAACTACCACCCGGCTTCGTTTTCGGTAGCAGTCTTGATATACCCTGTATAATGTAATAATAGTTTTAGATAGGTATCTATATATATAAGACATAACAGGAGGGGGCTATAGAGAGGGAACGGGTGTATTCAGTCCATGAAACTGTACAACATTCCTCTAGAAAAACATTACGAAGAAAAACTTGCAGATAAATAGACTAAATAGCTCAAAATTATCAATTACCATGAAAGAAAGAACACTAATAATCAAATCCGCTATATTTGTGATAAATTCATACCTACAAAAATAAGAAAATACCATACGACAGAGGCTTTAAGAAAAATCGTTTGATATATTCTAGAAGTAAAAAGTACCGAAAAGGAAAAAAGTAGGACTCTACAAAAAGACGTGAGATCCCATTAAAAACATCCTGTAAAAAATTCCAAGTCTCGCAGCTCAGTTTTACTACCGCAAAAAGTTGTGAGATCCATATAATACCAAGTTGATTAATTTATTTAGTCCTTGCTTAAGGGACCTTCTAGGGGGAATAAATAGATTGACTTGACCAGCAGCATTATGTATAAATTGTACGATACATTATGTTTTCATGCGATGGCCATCATGTCAATCTATTTATTTAAAACGTAAAGAATATTTAATATCAATATGATAATAACTTACGTAATAACTTTATACAGAAGGTCCCTTAAGCAAGGTCTAAATAAATTAATCGACTTGGTATTATATGGATCTCACAAATTTTTGCGGTAGTAAAACTGAGCTGCGAGACTTGGAATTTTTTTACAGGATGTTTTTAGTGGGATAGAACCTTACGGGTATTAATTTGGTATGTTATACTTGCTTTCAATCCTAACTAAATAAATTGAAGAAAACTACACGATAAAACTGATATATTATGGAGTTTTAGAAAAATCGCGAGGGTCTGCTAATTTCCTGTCAGCGAGTCTCTAAAAATATTGTAATCTCCTTACACTGATCCCGTGATGTCAGTCCATTACGCATAACGCCCAAACCTGCCATTGTGGCGCAAAAAGGCCGCCCTCGTCGCATGCCACTTGACTCCTAATTTAATTCGTTCTATTTTTTTTGTTACTTGTAAACATTTCATTCTAAATTTATTTTTGTTGTATTTTTAGATTTTGTTCATGATTTATTTCGAGATTGTAATTATCTTGGAAGATGTTGCGTTAATTTGGTAGTCTTTAGGGATTACGCCTATTTTCTAATTAGTCCATAATGATATCGTAAATATTATTTTTTACTCCTCGTCACGTTTTGGCCTTATTAACATAGCACTCCACAACACTAATTACTTTAAATCATCATAAACAAACCAGGGTGCGTGAACTTCAAGTTTTGTTTCAAAATTTATAGGAGCAATTTGGATACCTAAGTGGTTTATAATAATTTTCTTCTAAAAACTTCAAATGTAATGAATGTTATTTAATGAATCTTCTTTTTTTATTGCATAGGTCCGGCAAATGATGTTGCCTAATGGTTAGGAATCACTGCCGCCCATAAACATCTACTACGTTTGTATCATGAATGTATGGGAAGAGGAAAGGAGAATTAAGCATCTAGATGTTATGACACCGTAAGAAAATGGGCTTAGTTAATGTAAAATATGTAGTTAACCTAAAGTTAATATCATCGCCACGCCATGACCTCTTGGCAACTACATTAAGTTTACTATTAGCCACGGGGTGGTAGCCTGGCAAGTTAAGGCCTTAATTATTCACAAAGCTAAATCTTCACGAACTACCGAAACAGATCTAATCTAACCGACGCATTGTTACAGTAAACATAAATTGTATGAATTTGGACATCGGCCGGCCGCAGTGGACCGCGCGTGATATATAGATTTCACTCCAGAACTAGTGGGAAATTGCGAAAATAAATTTATTTTACAAACCTACCTCAAGCTGGGAAACAACAAAATATTTAGAGAAAATTGGACCATAATTAATACTCCAAATCCAATTATTCATTTCAGTTTTTACGTAACTTCATATTAATTTAGTTAAATTTTATCGAGAAGTGGCAAGTGGCAACAAGTAACATTTGTCATACAACTAATTAGAATATCGTGACTGCAATTATTACGAACATAGGAAAGGAATCATGGAATAACAAATCGTATTTAACACTGTCTGATCTTTGGGTATTGGGTAAAATTTAACAAACAACCAGCCTAAAATCAACCCAAAATTAGTAAATCATACATACATAAACTCGCGACTTTTATCCAGAAGGGGTAGGCAGAGGCGCCAGGACACCCACATTTCACCTTGCATGTTCCGTCCCACAATGTGATAGTAAATCAATAATTGACAAACTAACGCCCAAACACTGGAACGCAACTTAAATATAACTTGCGCTTAACTACGTTGATCCCGATTTAATGTACTGGCTAAGTGGGCCGTGCGCTGTTAAGGTCAACTTATTATTTGAATGGCGTTCCAGTATTCGGGCGTAAAACTTCCAATAAAAATAATCTCAAAACACCTCCAGTACTTTCGAAGTATAAATCACTTAATTAAGTCATGAAGAGGACTGAAGCTCGGTTAAAATTGCTTTATCATCACCAATTACCTCATAAATATTCCTAGCGTGACAAGTGGCCAATTTAATGCATAGGTGTCAGACAGAAATTACATCTGCATTATAACTTTGCGGTGATCTTTTTACAGGCGAATGCTTATGAATATATTGGGATTTTTGAAAAATTATATGTGTGTCATGTTTTTCTATACTTGGTATGAAAATCATAAGATGTTGTGAAGGAGACGGGTGAAACTTCTTAGGGCCTTGGGCCTAGTATTACATAGGTGGTTTATGCATTATTTTATAGGAATAAGACAATTATACCGAAAATAATTTTTAACAAATGTCTGCTCGATGGGAATTAATAAATAATCGCTATGCAGTATAGTGCCAAAAAACATATTTTGTGATTAATAACATGCAACATTGGTGTGAAAAACACAATGGACACTATTAATTTAGGGCAACAACTAGTAGCTTCGTTGAAAAAGATGGTATAATAATACTATCAATGGATGAACTACATTAAAGTACTGATTTTATTTCCCACTGTCAATCACCCTATTATTATGCGATAAGAAGCATAAAAAATAGAATATAATATTGGTAAATATTCACCCGTCTTTTGAGTAAAAACAATCAGAAAATCTTAGTAAACATCAAATCTTGATCAATAGATGTTGTAAACATCCATGAGGTTTAAAACTTTGAACTGTCATTGTTTTAACTTTAGTATCCACAAATCGGTCTCAAAATAGCCAGTACCTTCTTGGAATCTTTCATCACTCCGTACATAGTTAAGAGCAATGGAATTTATCAAATTACCTACTGTTGAACCGCCCGCCATTAATTAATTTATGATTAAATGAATTAAGAATGCATTTGATCAATTACCCAATCATGCAGTTAATGTAGCTAATGATGTGAGATATGTGAGCCTCTGTAACCCTATTCAAGTATTTATGCCTGGTCCGTTCGAGCCATTTTAGATTGAAAACTGATAGAATAGTAGAAACACAGAAAACAATAAAAAAAATACTGTTAAAGTGTTACAACTGCTATATGGATGGGATAGCCTAGCTAAATCGCCTGCTAAGCATATTGTGTGAGAAAGGTTGATACGAGTGGAATAAAGAAACCTTGAAAAGACATGTGACCTGCAGTGAGCGAGTACAAACATAAGTATGGAATGATTTATTTGAGTAGTGCTAATTTCACACTGAAGATATAACATGCACACTTGCTCTTGCATCTCATTCGTATTAATAGGCTCAGTTACCCTTTTCCGCCCCACCCATTCATCCCCTCCCTTTCAATCCATGTTCTGAGGAAAAACATATGCACTCCTTATGCTGTTGCATATTGGTTTCAGTCATTTCATGCCACCGGGTAAATTACTTGCTCTTTCATTGACAAGTTTGTCACAATTTTAGAATTCAGCCAGTTGCACTAAAATTTCCCTTTATCTTTCGCTTCCTCTCTTCTATCTCTGATACACTACTGCTTAACATAGAAACTGCTGAATTGGAGTACTTTATTGAATTCAATGATATAACGAAAAAAAAAATCAAAGTTCAAGTCCCAAGTAGAAAGAACCGTCTGCCGTCCATTTCCATCATTTCGCAACACAAATGTCCGTCACATTTGGGAGCGTCGGAGCACTTGAGCGAACTCATCGCCATACGGGGACAGTAATAAAGAATATTTATGCACAGTTGTGATGAAACGGGCCGCTCTGTAATGAACTGGTATTGGACGGCCCGAGTCGGTGAATTTTTTACGTGAATTTTTGTTTAACGATGATTTAAAAAAACTATTCACACTGGCCTGTTTTTTCAATCGTTCTAATTTTAATATTTGAGTTATTTTGAATTTAGAAACGCTGTATCGAGAAGCAAGCTGTATTAAACTTTGTTTATTAGTCAAAATATTCTTCAACCCATCGAAATTACCTAAACAATATGTTCCTTAAGGAAGAGAAAAAATTTGGATCAGGTTTTATTATTCCACTAGAATGACAGAACAAAAAAGTTACGTCGCACCTTATGGCTATTACAATGAGTGTAGATGAAGTATAAACCGTCCATAGGTTTAAAATCATCTCTGAACACTTTAAAAAGGAGTGGAATACCCTATGCTGTTCCGCAAGGAACAAGAAACAAACAAGCTGACGATTAATAATTTCTAACTGTTTCAATTTTTTATAATAAACTTAATCCAAATATGTATGTTTTAACTAAAACCGCTGTACTTTGGATGGATTCACTTGTATTTTCAAATATTCCCACCACACCGGATTCGCTTAAATAACTGATTCTATCTCAGTTTCAAATAGAAATATTCACTTTCAAAACTAGATTTGTTTTGATATTAAATTTAGATAAAATGCTACGAACTTATTTAAGTGAAATATAAAAATATATCTTAGTGCACTATGCTTATTTATTATTTATTGCGATTTAGAAAACAAAAACACAAGTCGTAAAGATTTGAACAGGGGCTATGGCACAATTGGCTGAAAGCCGGCTGTGAATCGTGAGGCAGCGGTATCAATTTCTGTACCAAGACAAATTTTTGGTATGGCGTAACTAATTTTTAACAAGTAAACTGAGAAGAATACATAAATAAGGTTGATACGGTCGCTTAGCCATAATGTCCTTGCAATAAGTAAAAAAAATGCAATAAATAAATAAAAAAAATGAATAAGACTTTTAATAGTATATACTTTAAACATTCACAGAAACGAACTTATAATTCACTAAAAAAATTACCAGCAAACTACAAAAGAAATGGTACCTGTTTTATGACCGATAGCAATATGAATTGAATATAAAAAATGCATCCGTTGGGATTTTGGACGAAGTCGTGTGCGTGAAGCAATTTTTAGACTAAGCCCTTCCCCTTACAATTTATAGTCCTCCGGGCGCTGTAGAAAATATGCTGGGGTGGTACTGTGAGCGAGGAATTAAAATTAAAATCAATCATGTGTTTATTGAATTCACTATCACCTAGTACCAATATATTCTAGAAAAACGACCTTAACCCGTTTAATGGTTCAAAAGTTACACCATTAATAGCAGATGCAAAGAAGATTTTTATTATTTATATGTTTCACCCAGAGTCGATAAATTGACTGGCGATTAATTTTTGTGATTTCTAACCATTTGAAAGAACTATGTTAATATGTATAATTATTCTTCACGAATGGCGAAATAAGTTCTAAACGTTTTCCTCTCTATTAATTTATTAACCCGTTCCTGTCCCGATCTCTCATCGGAACTAAACGGGAGAAATATAAAAATAACAAAAACATTTTTACTCAAAGCAACTAGTGGAAAAAACCGCACAAACTCTCTATAACTGGGACGCTCCAAAGGACCTACGACACAGCAGGTGGCTTGCGTGATAATATATGTCGGGCGATTTCCAAGTGCGCATTATCCTTGGAACCCTTCTGTGGGGCGAGGACGGCTGCTCCCATCGATGAATATAAATCAAGCTCTGGATGAAACGGATTTTGCGGATCACTTTGAAATGGCTATTCGAAGTAACCGTAGGAGTTAAAACATTTAATTAATTAACTGAATCCTGTATTTTCTTTACCTGGAAGTTTATATCTGGATGGGTTATCGTTTTTATTTGTATGATCAATTGACTGCAACACGCCTGATCGTAAACGCAGTGCTCTCGGGATAAGAGTATTCTTTAACTTTTAAAAATCCCTGCTGGAAGCCGAATATATACTAATTGAACCCAAACGCTAAACAGAAGTGTAAATGCACAGTTGTTTTTCAGTTTGAAGGACAACTGGACTAATGGGACTTAACATCTTATGTCTCAGGTTTGCGAGCGCAGTGGAATGCCAATGCACTGCTTTGTTATTTATATAGTTGTTTTTTTGTTGCTAGTGTACATGAACGGTCGGATCGCTTATCATCAGGTGAATAGGATGCTTGTCTCGCCATTCTTTCAATAAAAAGAAATAAAGTATCGCGATGTTCTTTCGTATGTTATTTTAAAAGTGAAGGCACACAAAACTGCTATGTAACGTTGCATTGTAAAAGTCTACCAGCTCCTACGCATGGCAAGAACTTACGTCTTGACTATTATTTTATTTAATTTTATTTTCGGCTTACAGACTAATAATAACAACAAAATAAAGATACTAAAATACACTTTTTATAATTACAAACCTCCACTTATTAATAACCATATTGGTACATGATGTATTATTATTACATTATTCCTGCTTGTCTGTTTGTCCTATATTTCCTTAGCAATCAATCACCCGAATTATGCAATTTCCACAAAAAAGCACATCGCAGCAATTCTTGTAGCAGTTTTCTGCATTCCGAATTCGTTCGCCCGATTCCCAGTTTTGTGTTCAAGCCCTGATACATCGACAGCTTTGACGAGTATTCTTCCATTGTATGTGTAATGCCCGACATGTGAATGAATATTTATGAATTTTCCAACTCCAGCATATTGTGTGCTTATATGCATGTTATTGCCCATATTATGATGCCTTAAATAACAATGTATAAAATAACAATAATATCTAAGTTATGCCAAATTTAACTCGTGCGTGCTTTGCGCCATTTTACTGCATATTCATTCGAGATATTATTACACTCAGCTCCAGGATGTATTTATCTCCGGGAACTTTACATTTTCTGGTGAAGCTATCTTCTACGCTACTTTGACGCATAATTTGCATGCAAGCGGAGGGCGCAAGCTAACTAAGCTAACGTATGAATGTTATTATCCATATGACATGTAATATACTAGCTGTGCCCGCGACTTCGTCTGCGTGGAATTTAACAAAAAAGTTAATTAGTTTATTTAGTTTACTTTTTTGGTTTTTGCATTTTTATTTTAATTATCAACCTTTGTAACGAAGCCATACCGCGATCTAATTCTAAGGTGGTGCCATCTCTTAGCGAGCGGCGGTGAACTCCCGTTACACATTTATTTTTAGTTTTTTGTATTAACTTTATTAAACAATTTCTTTATATACAATATTTTGTAAATGTGATATTGATTCGTTGGTGGGAGAAGTGGTGGGAGGCGCCCTACGTGACGGCCCAGTGGTGGCATACGCGTGAGCTGCGCGCGGGCATTGCAACATTACTTTATTTTTCTAAAATAAAAGAATTTTTTTAAAATAAATGTAGCTTAAGTTACTCCTTGTATATATCAGCATGTATGTAACGATATGTAGTTAGACATTTTTTTTATTTTCACTTTACAAACAGACACTTCAATTTTATTTATATGTATAGAAGATATACATATATTACGACTGCCTCCAAAATGGAGTTGGTTATTACTAGTACATCGATTGAAATTAAAGGATATGGGACATTGTAGGGTACTCAAGATCTTATTCGTTTTGTATCGAAATTTCCATCAAGTTAAATTGAGATTTCCTCAAAGTCTTGTCACTGTTTTACCATGTGCATAAAATTGATGTCCCCTAGACCTCATAACATATAATAAATATAACAAATTGAATGAAAAAAATACGTGTTTATTTTGCACCGAAACACTATAATATCGCTGAACAAATACAACAGAATTCATCCGATTCAACAAAGACGACCTGTGACTAAGCACGGAAATTAAAACCAACATCACAAAAGTAAAATGTAATTACTGGATGTACGTATAAAAAAGTCCAGATAGTACAAGCTCAGAAGTTACTTTCCGTTCGCATTAGCTCCATTTTGTTTGAAGTTGTGCATCGCACTCAGTTTGCTTTCACTCTGCAAGACTTTCAGGCATTAAATAAATTCGAGAAAGTTACATGGAACTATCTTTAATGTTGGTTTTATTTTCACCGTGGTATTTACTTCTTGGAATAAAATGGAACAAGAATTGCCAAGATTATTGGAGATAAAAGCTTATAGATCAGTACTTTCTACTTTGGATTGCAGAGAAAATGCTTATGAGCGAAAAACTTCAGTCTGATATTTCTAAAGAAACAAAGCAAGGATACTTAAAGAAAATATAAATCTTGTTCACCCACAGACTTCTCTAACACTGCTCTTAATTATGGATGAGTAAAGCGAGTTATTGATCGAGGTTTCCGGATTAACATTAAAAAATAAAAATATTATTTACAATTCAAACTAACTGTATATTTTTATTCACTGAAAGATGCCTTTTTAGAAAACTTATTGGCCGAGGTTTTCGAGCGAAGGTTTGAATGACATTGACTTGTAGGAAGTGTGTTTTGGACTTTTTTGGGATTGTTTTATATAATTGATAATATAATTAATATTATGACATTGATGACAATTTTTTTTATTGCAATTAGTAGCGAGACGAGCATATACCGTTCACCTGATGGTAAGCGACACGGCCTCTCATAATACACCTACATGCTTAAGAAAAATAACTATATATCTACAATACAAGACCATAGCCACCAATTTTCCACATAGGAATATCAATCAATCTCGTACATCATCATCGGAATATTTGTAAAATGCTCGTTTGTACATAGTTTACAACACGACACGCGCGGCGCGCAATCATTTTCGCATACGTGTTAAGTGGAAGCCGTAACGTGCGTATATTGTTTTTAGTAGGCTTTTAGTGTGAATGAGTAAATACTTCATAGTAAGTATAAGCAACGCTATCGGTATTTTTTTTTGGCTCTATGAACCTGAATCAATTCAGCGTCGTGTTACTAGAAAAGAGACAAGATTCTTGCATGTGCCGAATAACAAAAGATCAAAAATTATTACGTACATTTAATAATGCGTATAGAGCGGTTAAGATATAGTCAAATACTAATAATATAGATTTCATTTCATGAAGTAGCCAACGTAAATTAAGTTTTCATATAGTTGCATTTATCCATAGTATAATTCACTAATAGTAGCAGTTTATAATACGATGGCGAACTGCCAGACTCAACCAAATCCATCTTGAAACCTTCAAAATTAGATACTCATAACACAAATTTTCCGCTACCGTAAAAAGTATCTTCACGGTCGTTCAAGCCCAGATAATTAAGGCGCAGTTCATAAAACAAAACTGAAACAAAAATTGGGCTCATTAGTCTTCGTAAAAAGAGCAAATCACGTAACTTTCCGAACTATCCCGAGCTGCCTTCAGCAAGGGCCCATCAGTAGCGTCCCCTTAACGCTCGGGACCGTGGAATGATTGATGGCCAGCCCTAAATTGCTCAGGCCGTCTGCGTCCGTTGGCGAAATTTGGGACCACGGTCTTCACTTGTGCTTTGGTTTAATTATTGAGATATAGCGGTTGAAATATCATGTGGTAAAGAGTTGAATGACGAACTAATTCAAAGGCCAATAAATACTTGTTGCTACAAAAAATATTAAAGTTTTCACTTTCGCTTCATACACTTTCATGCACTTTATACACATATGTATGTTTTAATCATTAGATGATGTTAATTAAAACAGACTTACAAAAGCGGTCAAAAACAGTGTTATCTAAAAACCACATTAATGAAATTTCGTCAGAATTTATTAAATTGACAAAACATATTTAAATATATTGGCAAACATAGCGTGGGAGGCCCTCTGGCCAGACGGCGCGGCGCGGCGGGACAACTTACACAAGAGGGTCGGCACCACTGCATGCATTATGCAGCAAACCGGGCTCTATGGCGTTCCTTAGGAGAGGCCTATATCCAGCAGTGGACTGCAACGAACTGATGATGATAATTATTATGATTAAAGTCTTAAATCTACTTTCAGGTCCAGCCCACCACACAAACCACATTATTTTACAACTGAAAACTATTAAACCACATCAACAAGAACCGTGCAGCATTTTCCTTCACCTCTCAGCACTTGAACTACGCTGTCACCACTCATGTCGGCCGAGCCAGCTCCAATTTGCATACAATCAGCCATCGGTAAGCGGATATTGTTCCTGTACTATTAGATTATTTAAGAGCGTTTATACCCTGCACGCGCTTTTTGGCTTAAAAACAGGACTTTTCAAATGAGTTAATAGCCACCAATAAACAATTTAAAGGAAAAATAATTATTACTAATTTTAGAAAAGGTTGTCATCTAGGGATTTTGGTGAAAAACATTATAGATTGATGGATAATTTGTGAGTACTATACGGATTACTGAACACAAGTTTCGTTATTTAGGCTTTAAATGGCAATTTAGAAGCTTAAGATATCCGAAACCACTAAATATAAGATGAAAATAAAAATATCATCAGACTAATAAGACCCTTATGGAGGGATTTTGCTGAGAAAAATAATCTTTTTGTGTTTAGTTCCTGAAAAATAAAAATTTAAACAATGCGAAATTATTCAGAAACTCTCGTCAAGAACATTTTTTTTTTCACCAACTTATCGTACATAATTTTTTATAGCAATTGCATATTATAATAGAAGAACATCTTATCAATAAATTACCATTTTTATATTTCAACAAAATTAGTTTTCATGTTTTCTACAAATATTTTAAAAACCACGATAAAACACGCTGTCCGACGTGGATCAAATCAGACCGCCGCAAGGCCTTCTAGAGGGAGGACGTATCGCTCGTCGCTCCGGCCTGGCTGCAGTCGATTATGCCGCGCGTAGTAAAAATAGCCACGCGCGGAATGCGATTACCACATCTTAGTACTTGGTAGTAAAATATTTAATTATTTTTATTACCTACAATGATTTTGTAGTGAGTATAAATTATGTTTCAGGTAATATAATGGGATGTAATTCCGAGGCTAAATTATGTTATGTATTGTAATATAAAATTAAATATATTTTGTAATTGTAAGGGGTTGTAAGGCCCCTAACACTATTTATGTGTTCGAACACGAAATGATTAATAAAACGTCCGTAGTGTATACTGATTGAACACTGATTTGAATGCAACTTAACAATGTAATAATAACGAAAATATTATTAGTATCCCAAATTTGTATTATTCTTTGCTTGCACAGTAATATTTGTCTACTTATAATGCAAATAAAATATTTTTATGATATTATATTACAGTTACATTTCAATTGAATATTTGAAGCGCACGGATCAAAGTTGTTTGAGCCGATTGTATAGCGAGCCGACGCGGCAGCTCTACGTACACAGCTTTGGTCGCTAATGTGTGCGTGAAATTAACGAAGAAATACCTATAGTTGACTTTGCGCGCAAGGTGTATACGCTCTTAACGCCCGCCTGTACCCGTCTTAGACCACGCTCGATAGCTTCATTTCCAGCTTTGGGTACAGACTGTTAGAATCTGGAAGTGTTGACTTGAATTCATACATTTTTATATACTTGTACGATAAAACAATTGAACTGGTTAAAGTTGCAATGCACCCACGACAAGCTGTGTGTAAAACCTTGTGTAAAAACTCGTCAAGATGGTATAACAGCATGTGATCATTCGGTTATACTGTAATAATATGGTGCTAACTACGTTTAATAGCATTAGTCTACCAGCAATTTTCTATTTTCCCCTCATTTCCCATAAAGCATAAATGAAATTGTTAGTTCCAGCTTTGCAATGTAATTATGATTTGACTGGATCAAAAAACCCTCTTTAAAGCTTTACAATGATTTTAAATTTAACATCTACATTCAGTGAGTAAATATTATCAGACAGCATGAAACATTAAAATGCTTCGAATAAATGCAAATAAAACAGCGGATATATAAAAAATATTATGTATTTACATTAAATATAAAAAAATACATTAATAATGAATAATTTATTAATTATTACTACTATCTCTATAGAATATTGTATATGAATCTGTAGATTAAATGTCCGTAAGCCACATCGATAAATAAATTTACTATCGAGGATGAAAGTATTTGGAGTTGTTGAAAAAATAATTTTTATTTTATACTTTTGCATTATTCGAAAACCTTCCACTTTCAATTTTAATTTTTTGAAAGAATCAAATCATGGCTAGTTTAAATGTTAAATAAATAATAATACTACTCATAATACCTTCAGCATTTAGCGAAAGATGACCTCATCGAATGATATCATTTTAAAGGTTATTTCCAGTATCTTTATATTATGTGACGAAGATCAAATGCAATGGTACAGGCTTAAATGCTCTACAGTAGACTGCATTAAACCGGTGATCGTTAGTTTCACTACCAAAACAGTTGCTGATCTCTTTTCAACCTTATTCTAGAAGTTAATACGTCATAAGTTCTAATATATGAAGATAGTTCCGTCGGAAGGATGGTTGTCGACTTTAATTTCTGGTGGTGGAGGGTCTCTCTCCAGGAGGTACGCTCTAAGCCGAATGAGACCTACGTTCGTCATGTTGCAGAAGACGGAGCAAATCAGTATCCTAGAATAAGAGAGAAATTATATTAATGAATAGTCTTGTGCAGTGTCACAATTGACAGTGATGGTTGTGGAGGACTCCCGTAATCAGGAGTCGGCAATGGGCTGATACAATACAAAAAAGTTGTCGTTTTGATTGTATCAGAAGGCAAACGAGCAGACCGGTCAACTCATACAGGGTATATCAAGACTGCTTCCGAAAAGGAAGCCGGGTGGTCGTTTTATTAACTACAAACACAATGCAACGCGACAATTAAGTTTTGTGATTTTTTTAAAGTTTGGGTGGGAAATCCATATTTTTTTCTAAAATAATAATTTAAGTCCTTGTATATCTTTAAAAATAAAAGGGTGCACACTATAATTTTAGAATAAACTATTTATTAACATAACACCCAAATAAGAAGAAAGGAAAGAAATATAAAAAAAAATCGTCGCTTTTTTTGCAAAACTTTGGTTGCATTGTGTCTGAATTCACTAAAACTATCACCCGGCTTCGTTTTTAGTAGCAGTCTTGATATACCTTGTATAACGTTTCCTTTTTGATGTGGCCTAACATTCCATAGTTTAGTGACATAAGACCGGTACTATATTTTTTCAGTATTATTTAACTTCCTGAGACCGAACCTAAGACCTTTTAATAATTTTCGTCGATAAAATATATAAACCCTGATGAGGTTCTTTGGTTTTTTTCAATATTCAATCACGGTGTTATGAAACGTAGCAATCAAAAATGTTTCTTCATATAGCTATTTATTATTTATATTACTATTACTAAAAAAGTATGTCCTGAACAAACTGGACAAAGTAACTGCACTTCAACTATATCTACATTGGCTGTATTAATGTACACAATGTAATAATCATCATCATCATCATATAAGCCACCGGAAGTCCACTGCTGAACATAGGCCTCCCTCAAGGATCTCCACAAGGAACTGTTGGAAGCGGCCTGCATCCAGCGACTTCCTGCAACCTTAGCCAATGTAATATAATTAATTAACACAATGTAATATATACAACTAATAATATTATTTTTCATACACTCACCAATAGGAGTACCCAAGTCCTGGTGCAGGTACAAATAAGCCTACCGCAATATACGACACTGCTAAATGGTCTTGTAGTCCTGAAGTAGCCCAGTATATGCCAAACACCATTAATACGAGGATACCCAGGTTGGCTGTAATCACATTTGCCCAGAAACAACCTGCGAAAGGGGCCTCTAGTTATTATAATTTTCTAGATATTTCTGACGAAAAAACTATTTTGCACAAAGGAGTATGCCTATTTATATTGTCGGTAAAAAATATCATAGATACGATACTGCATAAAAATATTTTTAAGTATTTTTGTATGGTTTGTCTTTAAACATATGCATGTTTTATTCCGGGTGACAGGTTTTTATAAAATAAAGTAATTATTATCATAACATTTACATTTTGTTCACAGAGCCAAAGACAAAAAAATTTTTTTTTGGTCTTGAAGTTCATTTTTCCACGAAGTCCGAACCTAGATCGCAATTATGTTTATTTTTCTTTCCACGCACAAAAATCTTGATTTCATCGAAGGACAAAAATCTTTGCACCGATAATAAGTTTTATAGTAAAATGGGCTTTCTCCTTGAATACCACACCATTGATAGATAGGAATATATTTTTCTCAGGTGGAATTATCAGTTCTTTTCGTTTTTTATAGGCGCCATAAGTATATTTATATATGAAGACAGAAAACGACTTAAACAAAAAATATAGAAAACTTTGAATTTTATGCAAAGATCTTTGGAAAGTGCAAGTCTCTATAGAATCATTCCCTCCGCCTTAGAGTGCAATAATTATCTACGAACAAACAAGTAACTTAGAAATCTAGTTCTATTTCAGTAAACCAGTTGTTTCTTCATCGAGGCTCTCATAACATATAAGCAAGTCTATGAAGTATGAAATACTCGATCGTTTATATTCAATATCAATGTTTCATTTTGATGTGATATTTATTTGGGGAAATGCATAGATACGTAAACTACAATAGAGACCAATGTTTGTGTGAGTGCGTGTATTTGTTTTGGGTCTGCGCGTTTGTGAGACCAAAAAGTCTTTCACAGTTTCTGATAAACATCAAACACGACTTGTGTCATAGTATGAAGTCAGGCTGTGGAGCCATACCTATGTACCTAACTGACTGTTGTGTGTATTCATTTATTATTTAGAATCCAACCTGGCAAACCGAAAGCCGGTTCTGTAGGGTTCTTAGTAGCATTGACGATTGCCAACGCTGCAGCGATCACAGCAAACAGCAGTTGAAGGAATACGATTAGTAACGTACTGACGTACAGCCCGAACGATATGACAGGCAGTGTGTTCACTGGAACATACAATAATATATATGTAGAACATGTGTAGCTTTTTTTTATGGCAATTATTGGCAAGACAAGCATGTCATTCGCCTGATGGTAAGCGATACGACAGCTCATGGTCAGCAAAACCAAGCAGCACCATGAATTACAAAGAAATGCTGGGCATTCCACTGCGCTGGCCATCCTGAGACATAAGACTTAAGTACAGTGTTTACTCTGGCTACAATGTAGCTAGATGGTGATCTCCGGAGATATTTGGAAGGTCTTTTTATGTCACACATGTGTATGTAAAATTCTGGAATCAGCTAGTTGAGATTGCGTCTGGTTAATGAGACTTCTGAGACATCATATAATAATTATATTAAATAAAGAATTTACAATTTTAAAATAATGTAAATTAATATGCATATCAGTAAAAACAGCGGTACGTGTAGCCTGCAGGTACTAATTTTAACTACATATTTCTATATATAAATCATTGTTAACTCCTATGAGAGCAAAAGTTTGACTATATAATTTTGAAAATAGAAGGAACGGGTAATCTGATATTTTAATTAAAGCCCTTTAACTTGGCCTTTTTTTTCATAAATGCTAAAGTTGAACGGTCGAAGACAATATACTAATTTTAATTTTAAAGCACTGCCTCGGTGCCGTAGTTGTACTACGATACGGCTACAAAGCTGAGGTCTCGGGTTCGAATCCCGGGTTGGGCAAAGTGATATTGGATTTTTCTATTCATTATCAGCCCAGTCAGGAATTTGTGCCTGATATGGCGATAGGCTCGTCAACTATCACATCGTGGGACGAAACATACAAGGCGAAATGTGGGTGCCCTGGCACCTCTGCCTAACCTTTCTGGGAAAAAGGCGTGACTTTATGTATGTATGTAATTATAAACCAATATAGGTGTAGACTTCGATCAAGCTGGTATAATTTTATCGATACACTATTTGGATTTCACCACACTTGCCATTATAAAAATATAAAATTATAATATTCAAAGAAGATATAAAGGTACATACATGGATTGGTCGTATCAACGTCTGTAACAGAAACACACGCTGGGGTCGGTCGGTAACCATGCGCTAAAGCTGTAACCTGAAAGAAGAATGTTATATGTTTAACTATTTGATATTATTATCATCATCATCATCATCAGTCTATCCGTGTCCACTGCTGGACATAGGCCTCTCCTATGGCACGCCACTGGGCTCCATCTTCAGCCCAACGTCTCCAACCGCTACCAGCCGTCTTTCGGATGTTATCACTCCACCTCGTTGGAGGGCGTCCTACACTACGTCCTATATTATTATACTAATTGTTGGCCTCAACGTTGCTGCCAGCCATGTCTAGTTATTTTGCTATATATACACATGTCATTTCATTTAGTTTATTTTCGTAAATGACCCTAGCCTATTGGCGTTGCCTGATGCCAACGCTCGTGCCAATGTTGGAGTTATTTTCTACATCCCTATATTGGTCCACCGTCGAACCAGAGTAAAAAGAGAATGCCACGGTAGAATACTTTACCTCGTCAACCCTTGCTATTTGCTCAGTCTTGCAACTTAATGCACACGCATTATGTTGGGGTAGACATGTCACTGAAACAGAAAAATATTAATTAGTTTGTATGCAGGAAAGTTATACACGAGTTACCTTTTGTAAAAACGGATATTGTAAAAGTATTTAAATGTAATATTGAGGTACAAAGCCTCCATTAAAATATTTATCAAAAGGAAAAGCCAAAATATAGTCAAAAGTATCGTGAAAATACACGACTTATCGAAAATAAAAATTAGTTATTATATTATCATCTGCAGAGGACATTAAATTAGCGATTCAATTAAACAGCCCCGACGCGACGTTGTGAATACAAAATATAAATTAGGAGCTGAAGCGAAACGTTTTCATCGCATTATTCCACTTTGGGGACTTGCCGCTTCCGTAACTTATCTTGTACAATACTGGTAGCGCTATAAAAAGCCCATAAATAATAATTGTTTAGATTAAATAATGCGACGCGATAAATTTACGTAAAACTATTTTTATACTGTTCAAGGAAAGCTACTTTTGTACATTGATGCAGATAAAGTATTAATTACAATACTAAACATCGGTCAACAGTTAGAAATAACCATAACAAGAAATAAACATACTACTTTTATTTCAATGTGTAAAATTCGCGTAAATTTAAGAAACCATTATGATGATAAAGAATGAAAACCAGGCCATTATCTTTATTTCTCGAGTTCTCGACGTCTTCCTTTATTGGATAACGAAACTTATGGTATAATTATGCTCATTTAGCTCTGACTAGATGTTGTCAAGGAAAATATGAGGGTCAATAGTTTAATAGTTTTACTATTGAGGATGCCGAAGATGGGGCGGATGAGGAAACTCAGCTGGAAGGTGGACAATGCACCGGACGAAACAACGCCAAGTATGAAGAAAGGAGGTACAAAAATGCTACACCCAACAAAACGAACTGTTGTTTCAAAATGTATACAAATATTAAACAATTAACATACGAAGTCGCAATTAAGAAGTCTAGTATTATATTATTTACCTTTTAATCTTCTTTAAACATAACACATATTGATCTTGTCTAATATTTTTAATTATACGTTGATTACATTATCTGTGTTGTGATTTTATAAAAAATATATATCCGTTATGGCCATTTTACTACGAGGAAGAGATATGAATAAAAGTTATTAGTTATTCGCTATATTTCAAAATTCTATTTCTCTTTCTCTCTCTTTAGCCACAGCCTACTGCTGAGCATAGGCCTCCTCCATGGATCGCCACATAGACCTGTTGGAAGCGGCCTGAAAATGCTATTGCTTATGCTATTTATTGTATTTTTTTTTTTTGTTCAATTAAATGAGATGACGTGTACTTCACTATATCATTTGGTAGTCAATTCCACAGATAAGAACAGAATTCCTCTACAATCGTAAGAATCAATTGAGACTTCGGGTTAGCGTTACCTTGCTATATATTCTATAATATAGAAAGTCTATAGAATCTATAAAGGTGTACGTGATCTGATATACACTTGTTCTTTTATATTTTTATTACATAGGTCTGACAAAAAAGCAAGCAGGTTACCAGATGGTAAGTGAGCACTATCGCCCATGGAGACCTATAACGCTTGGATGTGTTGCCGGACCATTAAAGGAAAGAAACGGGCAGACAAAAGAATGGGAAGAGGAAAGTGGTCTTGGGCATTACGCAATCTCACTCACCGAACGAAACGTGTCACTTCTCTCCTGTAAGAAAATAGTACAAGCCAGACGTGCCTGCTCAGTCATGATTGACAACAGCGTTGTTAAAAACTTGTATGAGACTTTCAACTTTTGTTACTCTTTTGTAATCTATTTCTAATCTCCTTTACCTAATGGTAGTACATCATCATCATCATCATCATCATCAGCCTATTCGCGTCCACTGCTGGACATAGGCATATGGTAGTACATGCTTCGAACTAGGTGCTCCAAATAAACATGCACTACACAAAGAGACTTACTGTACAGAGTGTTGAATGTCGGAGTGATCATGTTCCGAAGCGTTAACTCTCCTCTAAACAAGCCATATCTGATGTTGCTGTCGCGGTACTGGCCATCCGTCGTCGCAGTGGCTACTACCTGGAATATAACATTTTTAAATGTACAAATAATTAATACACTCAACAGTCACATATACAGGGTATATCAAGACTGCTACCGAAAACGAAGCCGGTTGATAATTTAAGCGACTTCAGACACAACGCAATAAAAAGCGACGGTTTTTTTTGTTACTTTTTTTTTCTTGAGATCGTATTTGGGTGGTAAATACATTTTTATCTTAAAATAATAGTGTATAACATTTTATTTATAAAAACTCTAAGGTATAAAATAATTTAAATCATTATTTCAGCAAAAACTATGAATTTACCACCCAAAAATGATGATATTTAAAAAATCATAAAAGAAATTGTCGCGTTTCTTTGCGAAATTTTTGGTTGCATTGTGTTTGTAGTCACCAAAACTACCACCTGGCTTCGTTTTCGGTAGCAGTCTTGGTATACCCTGTATAGTTTTGACTTCACAGTAAGATTCAAGTACTAGATATCAATTAGAAATTCACTTTTTCGGTTTCACAAACACCAACACCAAAAATATTTATATATTTGTCGTACACACAACCATTTTTGGAGCGTGAATCGAACCTGCCTGTCGTTTTGCAGCGACTCGGACGCAGCCAACTATTATTGCTTCGGACTATAACGATTGACCTGGTGGGTGTATGAACTTACTGTGCCAATGTTGCCAGTGCGACTATGAATCTTTATCATGGGAATATGTGTGAGCCATGCATATTAGATTCCGAATTTTTGTACATGTGTTACTACTGAAACATGCACGGTTTAAAAAAAGACAGTTCGGCTGTAAAACTTCTAAAATATCCTTTTTACTTTATTAATCTTTGGGAAGACTTTTTACTTTATTAATCTCGAAGACCTTAATCGAGTTTCCCAACAGGTGGGTCTTAAAATGAACATGGATAAAACGAAGATCATGTCGAATATCCATATTGTGCCCACCCCCATTGGAGTTGGGGGCTCGACTCTCGAAGTTGTAGACGAATATGTCTATTTAGGACAAGTGGTCCGGTTAGGCAGGTCCAACTTCGAGAGAGAGGTCAATCGGCGAATCCAACTCGGTTGGGCAGCGTTCGGGAAACTTCGCGACGTCTTCTCGTCCAAAATACCTCAGTGCCTAAAATCGAAAGTCTTCGATAGTTGTGTGTTACCAGTGATGACATACGGCACCGAGACGTGGCCTCTCACTGTGGGCCTCATTAAAAGGCTCAAAGTCACTCAACGAGCCATGGAGCGGGCTATGCTCGGTGTTTCCCTACGAGATCGAATCAGAAATGAGGAGATCCGTAGGAGAACCAAGGTTACCGACATAGCCCATAGGATTGGCAAGTTGAAATGGCAGTGGGCCGGGCACTAACTCGTAGAACCGATGGCCGTTGGGGCCGAAAGGTTCTCGAGTGGAGGCCACGTACAGGCAAGCGAAGTGTTGGACGCCCGCCTATAAGGTGGACGGACGATCTGACTAAGGTCGCAGGAAGTCGCTGGATGCAGGCCGCTTCCAACAGGTCATTGTGGAGATCATTGGGGGAGGCCACAGAACAGATGAATATAGTTAGAAGGGAAATAAAAGCGTTTGACGCGTCGCAAGGTGGTGCATAAAAAGCATCACTGCCGCGGAACGGATGATTTGTCAAATTAGTCGCTGTCGAAATGCCTTGGAGAGAGGTGCTCCGGCGAAATAGAGTAAAAATGCAGATTTGTGCTATTTTATCTTGCAGCTCCAATAGTAAAGCATCAAATATCAATAGAGGAGGAATTCCATACCAATATTCAACCCGATTTTATTGATTTTCACCTGTATTTTCCAAAATTGCGGTTATTAATTACGACATTTTGAAGAATTCGATAATATGATAGACGATAAATCAAAAATATACATTGCTGATTACGCGTACATACAATGCTCGCGAATGCCAAGTTCCTACGCAATGCATACGACTCATTTTTGTTATGTCAACAGCGAAAATGGGCACATGTCACGTAGTGTTGTAGTCTTGTACATAGTAACTATATCGATGTAGTTATAGATTTCCTATACTCGTAAATCAGTTTTTAGTCATTTTAAATTGTAGTAACGTTGATAACGTTGACGACCTATCCTTATGTTCTGATTTCATACCTCTGCCAACATGAGAACAACATATTTTTGTGTGAAAATACATTATAATATAGTAACTTATTCATTTATACGTTTCCAAGAGTGAGTCGATAAAGGCAATAGGTAGAGACAACTGGATTCCTACAAAATCCAGTACGATTTGTTCTAAGTATTCATTTTCGTGAAACGGAAGACATTAAAAAAATCTGGATCATAAGTAATATACAAACCAAAAATAATTACGTGCAACGCTTATGGAAAAACAGTATCATGGCGATGAAATAATTAAATATTGTATGAAAAATCAAAACCACTGAATCTATTGACGTAAAAAATCGTAATTTGATTATAATAATTGCTTATATGTATGCCTTTCCAATAGTAAAAAAGTTAATACCTCACACACAGCTAAAAATCTTAAAAATCCTGTACATATAGATTTGTAAAATAGTATACAAATTAAAATGAATTTTTAATACTCGTCTCATTTATTTTCCGCCTATTGACATAATACTAATGAAATAACTGTATCCGAAAAAACTATTAAGCATATCTATAAAATAAATTCCGGTCTTATAACAAAGACATATTTCCATAATTTTATCGATACTTTAAATCGACTATTGCAAGCTTTATGTATTGGATTTTGTTGAGGTTTTGTGTTCCGAAAACGACGACGCTGGTTTTCATACAATTTGACGGCTATTGCCTTTCTAACCATATTCAACTGTTCTGTGGGGGAGGCCTATGTTCAGCAGTGGACTTCCTGTGGCTGATATGATGATGATGATGATGATGAATCTTTGGGAACCAAACAGAACAATAGTAACTACATACCTAGTCAGGTCATAAATTCTGTCACATGTTTAATATAAAATAATTGAAATAAGTTTATTCATTATGTAACCATTTATACAGGGTATATCAAGACTGCTACCGAAAACGAAGCCGGGTGGCAGTTTAAGCGACTTCAGACACAATGCAACAGAAAAAGTTGAAAAAAAAGCGCCAATTTTTTTTTTTATTTTTTTCCTATGGCCATATTTGGGTGGTAAATACATTTTTTCCTAAAATAATAGTGTATACCCTTTTATTTATAAATACTCTAAGGTATAAAAGAGTTTAAATTATTATTTTAGCAAAAACTATGGATTTACCACCCAAAAATGACGATATTTAAAAAATCATAAAAAATAATTGTCGCGTTTCTTTGCGAAATTTTTAATTGTATTATGTTTGTAGTCACTAAAACTACCACCCGGCTTCGTTTTCGGTAGCAGTCTTGAGATACCCGGTATACCAAAATGAACTTAACAAAACATAGATTCTTATGACACTAAAGTTTATTCAAAATGACCTCCGTGATTTTGAATACAGGCCTTCAATCTGCGCGGCCAGTTGTCTATCGCAGCACGAACGAGGTCCATGTCAATATCGGCGGCTGCCTTAATCAAGGATGTCTTGAGTGACTCCAAATTGGAATGAGGCTTTGAGCACGCCTTTTCCTCCAAGTGTTGCCATATCTTATAATCTAACGGATTCAAATCTGGACTGGAGGAGGGCCAGTCTTCGTGCCGGATGAAGTCGATTTCACGCGCCGCCAGCCAGTCTTGTGTGCTTTTCGCTCTATGAGCAGGCGCCGAATCTTGTTAGAATACCCAGTGCCTGTTATTGAACATGGTATGAGAAACAGGTTCCACAAGGTTCGTCAGGACTGTATTTTGATACACAACTGCATTCGTTTTTACACCTTTCTCACAAAAATGTACCTCTATTATGAGCGAGGATGGACAATGACCTCGTTGGTCACGCGGAATACGGATGCTCGCTTCTTCACTACTGTGTGCATACACCTTATCATTTTATTTGTTGTAGCTCTCTTCTAAGGTAAAATTTTTTTCATCTGAAAAAAGAATTTCCCGATATTTTTTTCCCGCGTACCGCTTCAACAAAGCGCGGCATCTCTTCAGTCTCAGGTCCATTAGACGAGCATTCAAACGATGTCCTGTTTTTCTTCGATATGCCCGAAGCCCTAAGTCTTCATTTAACACCCTTTTCACCGTGGTTCTGCTTAACCCCATCTGAAGGGCCAACAGTTTCTGCTTACGTTTGAGATTTCTTTGAATTCGCGCCTTCACAGCTTTTATCACTGTTGGAGACCCGAGGGCGACCACTTCTTGACCTGTCATCTACACTAGAGTATTCATTGTATCGTTTGATGGTACGATAAATGAATCTTTTGTTCGTGTTTGTTTCGTTATATTCAAATTTTTCAGTATGTCAAAAATTTTAATTGGCGCGTAACCGCAACGATGCAACGCAATAACTGCAACACGGTCTTCTTTAAGCATCCACTTCATATTTAAAAATTAGTAAAATAATTCTAAAAAGTATACATTTTTATTTTCATGAACAATTCGAAATTCGAATTCAATAAACTTTTTTGTGGCCAGCATTCTAAAAGAAAAGTTTTTACTGTGTGACAATACTTATGACCTGACTGTATATATACACGTTTAAAATATAAACTCATTTGCAAAAAAAACGGGCACCTAAGCAATGAACCATTTCAAATGTTACTATTGGTTTGTTTGATAATTATAGGTAGTTTTACTTTCACAATTTTGTAAATTAATAAGCAAATAATCGTTTTCGTCAGTATTATCATAAAATTTTGATAAAATTTATGGGTTTTAATGCTCAAGTTCACTAGTAGTGCATATGCTCGTGAAGTAAAAGTTAACAAATATTTTTGTTTGTTTTTTCTTTAATAAAGTAAAAGCAGATAAATGTTTAGTATCGAGTGTGACCCCCTCTAGCTGAAATCACAGCTTGAATTCGTCTGGGTATGCTAGCGAGGATATCCCGGATACTTGCTTGCGGAATACGTTCCCACTCCGCGGTAATTACATTCTTCAGCTCTCTGATGGTCTGCGGAGCCGGTTGTACTGATCTCACGCGTCGTTTCAGAACGTCCCAGACATGCTCTATAGGATTGAGCCTGGTTCTGGAAGAAAACCATGTACCCAACCACGGGATGATCGTTTTCCTTGTGAGTCGCGCATTGAGAAATCGCAAGTCTTCGCATGTGGACCTTAAGAAAAACCTCGAAGAAGTAAGAAATGTGCATATTAGTCTATGGACGGTCAGGAGGAGGCTTCTCGCGGCCAATATACGCAGTCATCGCCCGGCCCGCGGCCCTAAGTTACTCCGTGAGCACAAAGTTGCCAGGCTTAGGTTTGCTCGAAATTGTGAGTCATGGACTCAAGAAGACTGGAATAGGGTATTGTTCTCCGATGAAGCCAGGATATCTCTGTTCGGCGAAGATCGACGTCGGCGAGTGCTACGAAGACGAGGAGAACGCTATGCAGAGGCTTGTTTTGAAGAAATCACACCTTATGATGGGGGCTCTGTTATGTTTTGGGCAGGAATAAATTCAATGGATCGTACAGAGTTAGTCTTCATTGAAAACGGCTCACTGACTGGACATCGATACATAACGGAAGTTCTAATTCCTCATGCATAACCCGCATTGGCCGCTTTAGGCGAAGACTCAATTTTTATGGACGACAACGCTCGCGCCCACCGGTCTGGCGATGTGGAAGCGTATGTGCAAGAGGTCGGCATTCGTCGTTTGGATTGGCCAGCTCGATGTCCCGACCTCAATCTTATAGAGCATGTCTGGGACGTTCTGAAACGACGCGTGAGATCAGTACAACCGGCTCCGCAGACCATCAGAGAGCTGAAGAATGTAATTACCGCGGAGTGGGAACGTATTCCGCAAGCAAGTATCCGGGATATCCTCGCTAGCATACCCAGACGAATTCAAGCTGTGATTTCAGCTAGAGGGGGTCACACTCGATACTAAACATTTATCTGCTTTTACTTTATTAAAGAAAAAACAAACAAAAATATTTGTTAACTTTTACTTCACGAGCATATGCACTACTAGTGAACTTGAGCATTAAAACCCATAAATTTTTATCAAAATTTTATGATAATACTGACGAAAACGATTATTTGCTTATTAATTTACAAAATTGTGAAAGTAAAACTACTTATAATTATCAAACAAACCAATAGTAACATTTGAAATGGTTCATTGCTTGGGTGCCCGTTTTTTTTTTGCAAATGAGTTTATATACCCAATCCAGCAAAATTTCCACTAATTAATTAAACATAAACAAAGAAAGTATACATTGGTGAATAACCCTTGTTAAAATAAATCATGTGTTTTTTTTATTGTACCAGCCCATAAACGTCCCATTGCAGGACACGGACCGCCTATACAATCGAGAGTACAATAATTGAGAATACGATTGAACCACTGTCAATCATACCATCGATTGTACTCTTTTGGTCCGTTGCTTATGTATTAATACGTAATTATTTTGATTAACACACTGAATGCAGTTCTTAGACCTAGCTTATTAATTAAATGGTACATTTTAATTGGTTCGGTTTATGCCCGTAAAATGTCCCGTCTAATTGGCCTGCTCCGGGATAAGTGACTTGAGTACCATCGCGTTCATAATTTAAAACTTCCTTGGTGCCTATCTCCGGTGCTAATTAGGTTCATTAATTAGTTATAATTATACGATCTGCTCATGGGCGTAGCCACGGTGGGGCAGGGTGGGGCACTTGCCCCACCCTGGCTCTGGCCTCTAAGGTACCTAACCAAACCAAAAAAAATAAATTATTTAAGTTAAGAAGTTATACTATCTATGGGTAGAGATAAACCTTTAAATTAACTGATTAACAAATTGGCTTACTCCCACAGCTCAAACGGCTGAAGTTAGGGACATTTTTTTAGGAATTTTAGGTTTAGGAATGTGAGCAATAAGAAAATGTTTTGGTCCATTCGAATTATACATAACAGGATATATCAAGGTTGCGACCGAAAACGAAGCCGAGCGCTAGTTTTAGTGACTATATATAAACACATCGTCCAACATCCATCAGCCAAAGGAAGTCCACTGCTGAACATAGACGTCCCACGACCTTTACCAGGTTGTCTGACCTTGTGACTGGACGTCCTACGCTGCGTTTTTCGCTACGTGGCCTCCATTCGAGAACTTTTTGGCCCCACCGACCATCAGTTCTTCGCACTATGTGCTTCGTCCATTGCCACTTCATCTTACTACTCCGGTGGGCTATGTCGGTTACTTTAGTTCTTCTACAGATCTCCTCATTTCTGATACGATCTTGTAGGGAAACCCCGAGCATAGCCTCCATAGGTCGTTGAGTGACTTTGAGCTTCCTAATAAGGACTATAGAGAGAGGCCACGTCTCGGTGACGTATCACAACTATCGAATACTTTCGATTTAAGGTACTGAGGTATTTTGGATGAGAAGACGTTGCGTAGTTTTCCGAACGCTGCCCAACCGAGTTGGATTCGACGATTGACCTCTCTCTCGAAGTTGGACCTGCTTAACCGGACCACTTGTCCTAAATAGACATATTCGTCTACAACTTCAAGATTCGAGCCCCCTACTCCGTTGGGGGTGGGCACAACATGGACATTCGACATGATCTTCGTTTTGTCCAAGTTCATTTTAAGACCCACCTGTGGGAGACTCGACTGAGGTCTTCGAGCTTAGTGTTAAGGTATTCCAGCGATTCTGCCAAGACTACAATATCGTCGGCAAATTGAAGGTGAGTGATATACTCGCTGTTGATGTTGATACCGATACCTTCCCACTGCAAGAGCTTGAAGGCGTTTTCCAACGTGGCAGTGAACAGTTTCAGAGATATTAAATCTCCCTGTTTCACGCATCTCTGTATTGGAATATCCTTCGTGCTCTGATCTTGTACTCGGACCGACATGGTGCCGTTGTTTATAATTCATAATAAATACATTTATTTATTTCAATTCTATGTGATTTTACAGTCCAGGGTAAGAAATCTCTTTTTAAGCAAACATTTGCTCGTGTTAGGAAATTTCGCTATTGTTGTATATACCGGGTATATCAAGACTGCTACCGAAAACGAAGCCGGGTGATAGTTTAAGCGACTTCAGACACAATGCAACAGAAAAAGTTGCAAAAAAAAAGCGACAAATTTTTTTTGTTTTTTTTTTCTATGGCCATATTTGGGTGGTAAATACATATTTTCCTAAAATAATAGTGTATATCCTTTTATTTATAAATACTCTAAGGTATAAAAGAGTTTAAATTATTATTTAGCAATAACTATGGATTTACCACCCGAAATTGACGATATTTAAAAAATCATAAAAAATAATTGTCGCGTTTCTATGCGAAATTTTTAATTGCATTGTGTTTGTAGCCACTAAAACTACCACCCGGCTTCGTTTTCGGTAGCAGTCTTGAGATACCCTGTATGTTATGGGCCAAGTGATTAATGCGAGCAGTATTCATAATGCCCGGGCAGTATGAATATTGCCGAGCTATATTGGGCCAAGTGATTAATTACAATCTAAACTCACCTATTTATCACATAGCCGGGGCATTATGAATATGGCTACATGATGATCGGGCAATGTAATTAATAGGTGTTTTTTTATGTGGTGGACTGCCACATTCTCGCATCTGCGATAGACCCATAAATAAGATAGGTTGAATTGACCTGCTTATGTATGTTTAGTTGTTTTTTAACGTCCGAAACATTATATTCAGAAGAAAATTTGTGTACCCACTTTATGGATCAGTTAGGTCGACTGTGCCCCAAAGCCGGCTCGGGACACCCCGACTTCACGTAGTCTTTTGGCTACCGACCCTAGAGTGTATATAAAAAGCCGGAGGCGCGGAGGGAGAGCAGCCCCCGCCCGCTGTAACGAAGAATAGGCAACCGTGCGAGCCGCAGCGGCTGAGGCTGGTCGCCGGAGGCGACCAGCAAGGCGAAGCTGCGGAGGTGAGCATGGGTGCCTATCTTTTGTTACGCAAGGGCGAAGGGGCTGAACTTCCCGTAGCGCCGGTGACGATGCAGAAGTTAATTTGTATTGACAACAAGTGGTACCAGGGGAGGTGCGACACTCCCCCTCCACTTCCACTCCTCCCAACCCACCCCCTCATGCTGCCCTATTCCATTAAATTCTACCACTTCGGCTCATTGTTTTGATTTTTGGCATTGATTGATTGTGACATGACACTTGGCATTATTCATAATGCCCGGGCAATGTGATAAATTGATTAGTTATAATCACATTGCCCGCTCTTATTGGGCATTATTCATATTGCCCGGGCATTATGAATAATGCCCGATTAATCACTTGGCCCATAACATATACACTTCAACACTTCTATGTACCGATAGTCGATGTCGATCGAATCAAAGGCTTTCTCATAGTCCGCAAACGCTAAACAAAGCGGCAAGTTATATTCTTCGGTTTTTGTATAACTTGCCGAAGCGTATGGATGTGGTCTATGGTACAAAAGCCTTTTCGGAAACCGGCTTGATCGGGAGGCTAGAAGTCATCAAACCTGCGTTTGAGACGATTTGTGATGATCCTCGAAAACAACTTATAGACATGGCTCAGAAGCGAGATGGGCCTGTAGTTCTTCAGTAAAGTGTTATCACCTTTTTTAAAGAACAATACCACCATGCTCCTACTCCATGCCTCTGGCGTTGAGCTCTCGAGGAGAACGGAATTGAAGAGCCTCTGAAGGACATTCAATATCGGCGTTCCGCCCATTTTCAGAAGCTCTGAAATGATTCCGTCCACTCCCGGCGCCTTGTTGTTCTTAAGTTGCTTCAGGGTCGTCTCAATCTCACATAGTCTGATGTCCGGGATATCATCGCTTGAAGAACTTCCTTCCTGTGAAAACCAAGACAATGCTTGTGCAAACCTTGATATTTCCTTTAATCGACTATGGTGATGTGTGCTATTTTGATCTGGATGCAGAACACCTCAATAAACTCGACCGGCTTCTTAATAACTGCATTCGATTCATTTTTAATCTCCGAAAATATGATCATATTTCTTCTTTCCGCTCACAGTTAAAATGGTAACCAATACGTCAACGTCGTTCTTTACACGCCCTTACAACTCTTTTTTCCATTCTTATGCCCCCTGCTTCTCCTTCTTATTTGTCGTCTCAATTTAATTACTTAGGGAGTAACCATAATAGGAATCTTCGCTCACTTAATCATCTCCTTCTGCAGTGTCCTTCCCACGCCTCTAATTTCATACATTCTTCTTTCTTCATTCAGTCAATTCTTCTGTGGAATGCACTCCCCCTCGAAATCAGGTCGTCTAGTACTCGTATGACATTTAAAGCGAAAGTCCGACAACATTTAATTGATAAATTGGCAGAATAATCTTAGTATGTTTTATGTAGTATATGTATCTATAAGTATAAATATATGTAATTTTGTATATTTATGTATGTATTTTTATTTATTTATATGATATACAGACTATAATCATATTCATTTATGTATATATAATATATTCTTCTGATATTAGTTTACACCTGAATTTTTATTTTATTATTATTTAGAGATGCGCCTACTTTGATTTCTCTGTACCACCCAAAGGTTGACTGGGAGAGAATGCCTCAGGCATTAAGTCCGCCTTTATACTTTGTATATAAAGCATTTAAATAAATAAATAAAGTGTCGGATCAACTTCGCCCGAGCTAACAGTAGATTCGGCAACCGAGGTGTAAAACTGTCCGTAGAACCTCTCGATCACCCTCAATACCTCTGCCCTCGTCGACACTACGCGGCCTCCGTCCGTCTTCAGCCTAGACAACTGGCGTTGCCCAATAGACAAGTCTCTTGCAAACACTTTGAAGTTTCCGTTCCGCTCAATTGTCTCTTTAATGCTCACAGTATTGTGAGCACGGACATCGTGCCGTAAGGACTTTCAGATCGGTCTATTGAGCAGCCGATATGCTTCGGCGTTAACGGAAGACTGCAGCGCCATAGGCCGACGTTCGGCCATGAGGTCAAGAGTGTGGATTGAGAGTTTTTGTGGGCTATCTCTACGGCAAGGCCTAAAATATTTAAATCCCACCGTATGGACAGCTTTTACCAAACCACTTCACTTTTGACAATCAAAGCGATTTGTTAGTTCAAGTTGAAAGGTCTCGGGTTTTTGGATATGGGCGCGACTTCATCAAGCGACGCCTTTCCAATTGGACATTGATATTCAATGTGCCCCTATCCATTCGGTGATCACTGCCAATTTTCATCCTGTTGATCACAGAGACATCTGTGACTGAACATCCGTCTATTCGTCGTCAAGATGAAATCTAACTCGTTTCTCGTAGAACCGTCAGGACTCGGCCAGGTCCATTTCCTGTGAGGCGGCTTCTGAAAAAATAGTTCATCGTAAAGAGCCTCTCTTTCTCCAGAAAGTCGGCCAGCCTCTTACCCCTGGGGTTCTGTAGCCTATGTCCAAATTGCCCCACTTTCAACTCTGCGTTGAAATACCCTATAACAACATTAAAGGAGGGTTTGGAGGTATGTAGGGCCCCACTTACATCTCCTCTACTTCTTCATCTGGACGTGTCGAGGTCAGTGCATATACCTGTATGACCTTCAACGAATATATTTTAGATATTCTAAGTATAAGGTAAACTACCCTGCTCGACACACTTTCGATTGATACGATGTAGTAAAGGTGTAAGCACCCCACGCTTTGTAACAATAAAATGTATGTATTTTACTCCATTTTCTAATCTTTAACTCATTATAATTTTTTTTTTTTTTGCTTTTTAGTTGAATCGTATAAAAACGGGTACTTTTTTTAAAACTATAATTTAATTTCGCAAAATTTTTAGTTGCATTGTGCCTGAAGTTACTTAAACCGCCACCCGGCTTCGTTTTCGGTAGCACACTTGATATACCCTATGGATACATGTTGCTATAGGGTGTAACCGTTTTGTATGAAAATAAGGAACTTCGTTCCAAAAATAACCGGGGAAACCATGAGTATAGTTTGCTACTTAAATATTATTTTAGACTTCTGCCCCACCCTGAGCCCATGGCTGGCTACGCCCTTGGATCTGCTTCACATTAACCTCTCTTGTGTTGGGTACGGAATGAAATCTATATATCTATACATATAAATAAAATTGAAGTGTCCTGTTTTAAAAGTGAAAATAAAAAAAATATCCTACTACATATCGTTATATACACGATACATACTCCGAAAATGATGTTTAATTGTTCTTTGTCTGTCTGTTTGTTCCGGCTAATCTCTGAAATGGCTGGACCGATTTTGACGGGACTTTTTTGTCAGGTAGCTAATATAATAAGGAGTAACTTAGGGTACATTTATTTTACAAAAATTCTTTTATTTTAGAAAAATAAAGTAATGTTGCAATGCCCGCGCGCAGCTCACGCGCAAGCCACCACTGGGCCGTCACGTTAGGCGCCTCCCACCAGTTTTCCCACCAACGAATCAATATCACATTTACAAAATATTGTATATAAAGAAATTTTTCAATGAAGCTAATACAAAAAACTGAAAATAAATGTGTAACGGGAGTTTAGCGCTGCTCGCTAAGAGATGGCGCCACCATAGAATTAGATTGCGGTATATAAAAATGCAAAAAAAACAAAAAGAAACTAAACGAACTAATTAACTTTTTTGATAAATTCCACGCGGACGAAGTCGCGGGCACAGCTAGTACTAAATAAACCCAACAGTCAAATACATAGTCCTGACCCCAAACTAAGATCGAGTCTTATTTCGTGGATATCAGAAACTACGAGACTCTTTTCGGTCTCACAAACACCCAGATCCGAAATAAATACTTGTCAATCTCACAAACATTTGATTCGGTGCGGGGATCGAATCCGCAGCCTCTCGTTTCACAGCCTACGTTTTACCAATTGGCCCACGGAGGCTGTCCAAATGAGTTCTATCTGATTCTTTTGTTAGAATATGACTTATTCACGAAAAATTACTATTGCGACTAAAACTATCCGTTTCTGTTTCACTAAAGAATTTGCCATGTTTCCGGTGATATACTTATCATGCACGATTTACTTATAAAACTTTAGATATATAGTCTAAGCTATGAGACATATTTAATAACACATCCAGTCTTCTTTACAATAGAACTTTCTTTACAATGATATCCAGGCGGAGTATCAAATGGCCTCTGACGGTAGCCCCATGTAGATAATTCAATAAACTTATGCCGACCTGCTGAGATACATACCTCTTCATACTACGGTGGAAGGATTATAGGAAGGAAAGGAACACGCATGACGATAAATATCGACATTTTTGAAATAGTAGACCCTCCCTATATCACGGTAAACCATCAAGATGGAGATGTTCAACCTGTGATCTGGAACTGAATGTTTTTTGCATTGCAGGTTCCCTCTGTTTATCACTTACTGAATACGACGAACCAGTAAGCTAGCATAATAGCAAAGACTGAGAGATAATCGTCTGCGTCCGCTGGATACTTTATTTGCACTTAATATCACATTACAACCGTCAAGTAAATTGTAGTTTCTTTATCGTTATAGTTTGAAAATACCCAATATATAAGTTTGTAGTATTAGGTATCTTCTAAACGATTGTAAGGTAGAGTACCTTCAACCAAGCTTCAACAACATCTAGTTACATTTATAGGTAAAGCAAGCAATAACTATTTATCCGTGTACTATATAACCAAGAACAGTCGGGGTTGTCTTTAATGGAATCGAATGGACCACCGTATTTGTCGTTCATCCACAACACAATTACACACGTTTCTTCTTCACTAAAAGCATCTAATAAGGATAAATAATTACAAAAACACGTCATGCATGCGTTTATTTTGTAAATATTTCCAAGTCCTAATCTTATCTTTGGGTATTACTTATAATCATTTATAACACAACGTGTTTTTATTAGACTCTCTTGTTACTTTATTAGTACAAAACATGCATTTTTTCAAGCTATTTATTTTCAATATGCCAAAACTTGGAATCCCAGCATGGGAAATGATTTATCATAGTTAACCCGGCGATCGCACAGTTGGGTCTATAGTACCCACGCCTTTTGAAAATGCACGCATTTCTATAAATTATTAACGTTGAGCATGTTTGATATTTTGGAATGGTTAGGGAATAATTTTGCACCAATTGCTTTATCAGTATAAAAGTACTATCATTTATGTGGTAGAATACAATATTTATTTATTGCGCTATCGTACACAAACATGACAATTTATATTACATTAAAAATTTAACACTTTAAAACTATTACAATTATTTTACATTAAAAAGTTTATCTCTCCGAAAAATCAACTTTCATCCATAATTTCAACGACTTTTTCACCATCATCATTACCAGAACTATCATCTCCAATCTCTAAAACTGATACGATAGGTTTATGGTAGCTGAAGTAAGAAACGAACAGTTTTGATTCGAACCTATTTAAATGTCTAATAAAGACCGCATCAATAGTAGTTTTGTATTTCGTTGTGCTAAGATTGCGATCATTCGACATAGTTAAACCAAATTCATTATTTAAAAAATTCAATTAATAGTTGATTTTTATCGTCTGCGAAGTTTATGTTGAAATCTCCACTTAAAATCTTTGGCAATTCATCAAAGCTTTATAAACTGACAGCTAACTGACAGCTGTCTACTCTCCATCCGTCTTACGCTTTTCGTCTTACGATCAGGTCACGTGTCCTGACGCGAGTTTAAGATTTTATACCCATTACAGAAAAAGTGCTCAACGCCGCTAAAGAAGTTTCACTTCAAAAATATTTTGCGACGTTGCTACACTTCTCATTAGCTGGAGCTAAAGGTCTTCTCTTCCTTTCAAATATCGCCTTACAGTGGTATCGTGTATACAGCGGTGGATAGACGCGGATAAACACAAGAAAGGTAAATAAGACCCAACTATACACCTGGTGTCGTAATTTCGCGCCGTCTTTTTTAAATGTATTATTGTCTTATTGTATTGTTTTCAGAACCTTTGTAATTATGGATCGCGAAAAACTCGAACAGCAGCGAATTTTAGCTATTATGCAAGAATCCGACTCCGAATATGAAAATTCTACATCAGAAAATGAAGAGGAAGATCATCTGAGTGTTCGCAACCAGGAAAGTGACACCGATCAAGATGTATCTGACACGGACAGTGACGATGTGCCCCTTGTTGAACTATGCCATCAGCTACATTCTGCAACGTCTGAAATACAGCACAGTTTTGATACTTATTTGACTACCACCACCTCTGAAAGTCAGATATGAACATCTTATTTTTTTGGAATAGACGGGACCAAGTGGCAGCAGAGGCCTACCCGCCAAAATGTCCGAACTAGGGCGGAAAATATCATAACACAAGTGCCAGGTGTTCAACCAGTAGCTCAAAATGTCTGGAATAAACGCATACATAATACATAAGAAGAACAACAATACCACGACAAAGCGTAGCAAAAGCGGCGCAAAAGGGTAAGAGATTTTTAGGAGAACCTGATGAGGAACCACCTGTGAAGATATCTAATGCAAAAAGAAGGTGTCAGGATTGTCCTGCCAAAAAACACAGGAAATCTAGAAATACTTGTCGGTGCTGTAAAAAATACATCTGCATTGAGCATACTGTGTTGTACTGCAAGGATTGCGCAGATGAAAGAGAAACTATGACTGAATAATTATAAGACTATTATAGAAAATAGTTGTTATTCCTGCTATTTCATTTAATTTCATGGTTATACTTACTATTACGTTAAAATTGTGAAAAAAGTTTGTTTTCTATTTTTTTTTTTTTTAGTTTAAGACAGAGGTTACCTATTTTGTTAAAGTATTTTCATACTTTTATAAAAATGTCATTAAAAAGTTATATCTCGTACCAGGTTGTTTTGTTTATCCAAAAAGTCATAAACAATAGGTTTTTCATCCAATTATTATGATATGTCAGTAAATTTATTTTAATTATTGTTATGGCGTTTTTTATACGGGTCCATTAGACCCAACTTACTACCGTTGTGACATATTTCCACTGTGCTGACGCCGGGTTAATATATATCGCCTTTATTATAACTATAAACGCCCCGTACTGTGCAAAGTTCTCCTTTACAATGAAGAGTACAATTACAAAGATTTATCTGTAACAGCCCATATACGTCCCACTGCAGGGCACGGGCCTACTCTACTATCGAGAGTACGATTGAGAGTTGTTAGGCCATATAGTCCACCACGCTGGCCTAGTGCGGGTTGGCGGACTTACATACCATAGAAATTCTTATAAATCGCTATGGTATGCAGGTTTCCTCACGATGTTTTCCTTCACCGTTTTAGTGCGTGGTGATTGACTATCAATACACACATGACTCCGAAAAGTCAGAGGTGTGCCCTGGGATTCGAACCCGCGATTTATAGTGTGGTCAAATTAGACGTAAAAATAATAATAAATTAACAAAAACTCCGACAGAGCCAAATCTTGGTACAGACCTCAAGTGCATCAGTAGAAATAGTGGCGTAAGTGACAATTGATCCCACGAGTGTTAAAAAAGTTATTCAAGGCCAAAATTAAAATTTTCGGATACATGTTTTTTAGTTGTATCGAAAATATAGCCAGCTTATTCAAAAATTATGAGTCATCAAATCATCTACAAAAACGTTATTTATATTTTTTTCTAACATCCACCATTCCTTAGTTAGCTTAGTCCACAATACTGGTCTATTGCAGGTTCCTGACCTCAAATACTATAGACTGTTGTGATATGTAAGAAACTATCTTCCGATGATTTTCCAGTATTCGTTTCATTTGTTTTCCTATATTGTTGAACCTTCCTTGTAACATACACAAGTATGCCATGAACATGCTCAAAAGTATGATATCTTTAACCAAGCTCTGTAGATATAGTATCGGATTTATACTGCACAACAGCACAGCTGAGGAAATTGTACCTCAAATGACATGAAGGATTAGAACCTACTTTAAACTGAGCTTAACGTCTTTCAAGGCAATTTGATTGCCGATGTGAATAGCCAATCAATTTTTTTCGAGAGCTAATGTGGACATAACTCGCAAGCACAAGCACAGGTGTAGATACTTAGTACTTACCCAACTATCGCTAGATATAGCCACTAGGATCAACAGCACTGAGAGCACACTTAGTAGGAACGCTCCGAATATGTACACACGTCTGGTCACCGCCATGTTTGGCGCTCTGCACAACACTGATAGCGCATTGTACCACAATTATCGGCGATAATGATAATCGCTTCATGATAGCCACGCTAATGGAGAACAGTAAGGCAGTTGTATTAATCCTTTTTATTACAAAAAGCTGATTTGTCAAGGTCAGTGTAATTTCGCAAGGCTATGATAATGCCATGATAGGTAATGGAATGCATTTATTTGATCATAAATTAATAAGCTAAATATATTAACAAGACAGTACAATTAAAATATTCGTTGATTTTGGTTGTTGATGTTTGTGAAATTGATCTGTGATCTCTGGCTGTTACAAAACTCTTCAAGTTTATACTAGATATTTAAAGTTATTTATAGTCTCCACCTGTTGTGTAATATAAAAACGCGTTCTATGTTAACAGCACAGTCATGGTATGATCAGCATACTGAACAAAATACCCTTAAAAATATACCCTAATAAATGCACTCTTTATCTTGTATTTGTTAGAACAGTATTATGAGGTTTTACTATATTTCCCTGCTTTTTAAAGAGGAGACCAATAACTTCACACCGTAACCCCACGAAAATGGGAATTCACAACTGTATGCATAGGTATATCTCTCTTTATTGCACTTAAAATAGGCTCTTCAACAATTAAGGGCCTTACATTATCCAAGAACAGGGATTACGGTTAAAATCCTTTTATCAGAAGATATGAATAAAACAACGGTGCGGTTGATATTATCGTAAATCAAGAATAACCTTTTTTCATTTACTACTATTTTGATTTCATTTATTATATTGCATGTGTTGTATTTAACTGACAGGATCTTCCCTTTACTACACTGCACTAAAATAATTATTTGTGATAGTTTTGCTAACCAATTTAAATAAATCCTCGTAGATTAAAAATTTGAATCCCAATTGAGGCAAGTCTTTTCAACAAATGAATTTCAGCAAAATTACATAATAGGTGATCAAAAATGCTTTTTTAAAACATAATCGTAATTTCAACCATAGGAAGTCCACTGCTGACCACAGGCCTTTGCCTAGGATCTCAACATCGTCCTCTTGGAAGCGGCCAGCACCGAGCGACTTAACAGCAATCACTATTTATTATGTGAGCAACTTGTCCAATTTTATCTTAGATCGACTTGCATTACTGAAGTCTTCATAGTATGCTGAAAATTACGAATTCGTCCCGTGAATCAGTAGGAATTAGTAAACGCATTGTAAAAATATTCGATATAGATACCTACATATATAGATTACATATTATCGTAGATAAAACAACGTACTCTGCACAAATTAATTATCAACTTGATAATAAACATTGTCAATGTAATCTCTTTTTTTGGACTTTTAAGTTTTGGTATTGACATAGGTGATTAGTATTTGTACATTATTGCCGTCATTCTTCATTCTTGAATTCCCCAGCTAAGGTTGTTATGATTTTTCTCTAGGAAATAATTTTATTCATAATATTTGACAATCTAAATATACGGCTGAATACCTATAAGGCTTCGAATGAACGATAATGTTGTTCATTCTTACAATATCTGCAAATAAGATATCAAATCATGAAGTAGTTGGTTTGTTTCATAACCGTCGTATTTAGTACACATAAATATATTCTTACACTCAAGGTTTTTTCCAGTAAGGGTAGGCAGAGGTGCTATCAGGACCACGTTTCGAAGTTTGTGTTCCATCCCACGATGTGATAGAGGGCGAGCCTATTGACATATCGAGCACTTTCTGACTCCGGAATGATAATGAATTGAAAATCGAATATTACTTTGCCCGACCTGAGATTCGAGACCTCGGCGTTGGAATCGTACCGTAATAGTTAATTTCGTATTTAGTTTCAAGAAATAATACATTTAATACTAATTTTATTTGGGTTGAAAAGAAAATTAAAACAACTTATAAGAATAAAACTAGTGGTGAATAATTTTATTAACACGCGGAAGCAATAATTAATATAATAACATAATTTCAATTAATTTCATAGAATATACAAATTGTACAACATTAAATATTATTTATACACAAGTTGACTAAAAGCTGGCAACATTAAGATGATGACATATATTGTAGAGTGATTTTTTATGATCGATGAGTAAAGCAACCTATTATAGTATGAGACTGGTGCTGGCAGATAAATTTAGAAGAATAGAATAAGGATTTGAATACAGAAAGGATTTGTCAACGGCTGATGCGAAGGATAGTCAAGTCGAAAGATGAGTACACTGTTATTGTTCAAAAGTAGACATTTTAGGCATTTAGATAAGCGGATTGTTTGTTGTAGAGAACCTTGTGTTAATAAACATGGTTTTGGAAAATACCAGAGGAAATATGATTACACAACCTTCGTATTATTCGGAGTTTTTATAATATAGTTCAGTTATTTTAAAAGTCCAATAATTATCAAACTACATATATTAACAACGTTAAATCAGATTGAAATTTTAATATTTTGAAAAATAATATAATTATTTTGTATATGTATACAAAAATGTTTAAGAAAGAATTCCATTTAATATATAACTACATATTATGCAAGAATGCTCAATTTAGTAAAACCAGAAAAAGACGAGCTAGTATTATTTGATGATCATTAACACTAATTCTCTGATCATTTTAAATATAATCTTCGATGTTGCCAGCTTTCAACCCTGATATAAGAGACAAGAAACAAGACGTATTGTCAATACATTAAAAGATATTAGTGTGTAATACGTAAAAATAAGCCGTGACACAAATTATTCGACTAAATTCGATTTTCATACATTACATGGTACAAAATATATTTTTTTCTATTTCCATTTTCTTCAATAGTAACACTTAAGGACAAAACAATTTCGTTGAGTATAATTTCCACATATTTATTACCATTATTGTATTTAAAGCGATTTGTTACAATTTAATCGAATAGTATATTTAAATGCATTTATCGAACAGTATCCCTACTTAAAGAAAAACAATTTTATTAGCAGAAAGATTTTAGTACGCGTCTTGATACGCTTTTAATGGAATAATCTTAAGGACCAGTTTTTATTCTCATTAGTATATTGTTGTTTACCCTATTAAGTTCCATATTATTCGGATAAATGGCGCACACAATACACTTATTACTTTTAGTATGCATGTATTTGGAAGTAATCTTTTAGAACAATTCATTAGACATCACAAATTTTAAATAGATAATTAATTCATCATTACACATTATTAAAACAATAATGGAATGTTCAAGCCAATTATTTAACTTCGTAAAATTTTAAAATAACATTAAAAATATTAAGTAGAAGTCAACTTTTAAAAAAGTAAAAGGAATCAATTTTAAATTCATCTTGGATTAAAAATAATAATATACAATTATTATACAACTTAAAAACCTAAAAAAACTCTATTATAAATACATTACGATTAGTTAAAATGAATAAATAAATATTATTGCATCATAAATTAAACATTTAAAAGTGATTCCCTTCATTTTAAGTAACATTTTAAATGTGCTTTTATAATCAAAAACGCGAGATAGATCTCGCTCAATTTTAAGCATGTTTACTAAATACTGTTATAATTTATAATGATAATTAAATTCATATCTTTTACAATGGTATAACGACCAAGTAACGGAAAGGAATTTATTAATTCTTGTATAGACTGTTGCCAAGCAATTTATTTATTATGTTCCTGACAGTCTTCAAGATTATGAGAAATCCATTTAACACATTAGCTGCATAATTTCACAACTCAAAATATTTATCTCCTAACTTTTTCCTTGATGGGCATGGGGTGAAAACTTTAATATTACTACAAATATGACACATACAACTATTTAAATGATTAAATATATTAATATCCAAAATATACAGATCTGAGTTATTTTATGATTTTTATCACAAAATAAAACCTCATAAGGGATATGGCGTATGCTATCAGCGGAGAATATTTATACTTTCGCATTAACATCTGATTATTTCATTATTGATCTAGGTCGGTATTATTGAGACGAATGCTCTAAGAGAAAGACAATATTATAATGTTCATATCATTCTTGGTAGGACATAAAATTCTGCATTCAACTGAATGATGCTTAGAAATATTGTCAATTATGAATAGTTTGAAACTGATCAAACTTCATATCATAGCCATCTAGACTTTTGCAACATACTTTAGTATGTAGGACATACAACGAACCAAACAATATTATTGTACAGTCAGCAACATAAGTCGCTGAACACGTTCACATTTTTTGATAACCTTTTTATGAATTAAAATTTGTACGTACTACTCTGTAGTCGTAAAATATAACCAAGTAAAGTCATCTATGCCGAGAAGTACCATACGATATTGAAAATGATTATTATTTTGGATGATAAGACAATTCCAAATCTCGTGAATAGGTAACGACTTATGTTGCTGACTGTACTTAATCCCAGAAGTTGTTACGTTAACCATATGAAGGAGCTGTTTTGAAATTGATTTATTTCTCCTTATAAATATAATTAACGATATCTTAAGATGAATCTGTTGTCTAGTTTACATCGCAGTTTGTAGGGTGAACCGCACCATAAGCGATCACTAAGAAAAATATTTCAAACCATTTGTACTTGTTCGTTTCTAGTTTATTCTCTACAAAACTAACAGACTAGCATGCACTACCTTTTAGAATTACAAACACATATAAGTTATTCGTTAAAATTTCACGAACCTAGTTGATGGCGTTTCTTTGTCGCCATGTTGCGTTTTTGAAACTGTGTCACATAACCGCTGAAATAATTAAATTAAACTATGTACGCTACACTAAATAGTGTACAAGTATGATAATGAAATAATGATTGGATAAAAATTATATTTAATTATGATACAAAATTGACTTATACATTTGAAAAAAGGCCTCAAACTGACAAGAACTACAATCCTCTACTTCCTTCTATATCTGTTTCTTTTCTTCTAAATTTGTAGTGATTCTAAATCCTTACTACCACTACAGTCCACGCGATCTAATCACACCGGCCTACATCGCAAAAATATAATAAATTTGACACTACAATATTTTATCTAAGTCCACTAACAGTGCAGTTCACCCTACGATCACCTAGACACACAGACAAGACAACAAATCTTGTAAACAATCGTCAGTTTCACACATTTCCTTCAACCTCTCTAATTGAGATCCAGTGTAGTCTGAATGTAAGGCGACGATACACAGCAACCTTCGGTCAGCAAACGACAGATGTCTATCACTCGATATAAAGTCCTTAAAAATACCCCAATCTCGATCGACTGCGTAGTTCTTGTAGAAACCTGATTTTAATATCGCGTAAGATAGGGGTGCTAATTCTCGTATATGTCGATATGAACTCGCCGATACTAGTAAAGTTAACAGACAGTTTGGAAGCAAATTAGCGGTGACTTTGCCATTTAAAAGATGGCAAAGTGCCTCGAATATCCACCCGCTGAGAACTGGTAATTGGTCTTGTGATATCGATGTTTGGAATACCTGTAAATAATAAATAATATTATATCAATGAATAAATATTGCATGATTCTATTTTAGTACTTTTTATGTCTAAAATAAGATAAATACAAATAAAACGCTCTGCTGGTAAGTATGGAATATCGAATCAAGCTACAGACAAGTTGTAATTTATATCCTTCATAAAAACTAATTTACAATAGCGAGAAGTAATAACATGGACAATAAGTCTGTATTTATTTTCACCTATAAGCATAATATATGTTATTTATTTTTCTCACTATGTGCCTATTCCGTTTATATTATACCTAAAATATTGTGTGTAGCACAACAGTAACAGTACTTGTTTGCTCACCTCCAGCTAAAATATTATTAAAATTTCAGTCTTGTTTGGTTATCAGACTTCTATTCTATACTCGGAAATGGAATCCGAGATCAAAAATGTAAACAAAAGTGTTACCACTACAATAAAATAATTTGTCAAGGTAGTTTGTTCACAACCGTAAAAAAAACAGGTTGGAATTATTCTCATTCGTTAAATAAGTATAAAACAAAGCCAAATAATAAACATTCTTTGGTATAATATTTACATAAACTACAATTTCAACTTCTTTTTTAAGTTTTTTTTTTTATTGCTGTGAATGGCGAGACGAGCATGCCGTTCGCCTAATGGTAAGCGATGCGACCGCTCATGAACAGTAGCAAAACCAAACAACACTTTGAATTACAAAGCAATGCTTGGCATTCCACTGCGATCGCCATCCTGAGACACAAGATGTTTAGTCTCAATATGTCCAGTAGTTACTCTGGCTACAATGTCCTTCAATCCGAAACACAACAGTGCATTTAAACTGCTGTTTGACGGGAGAAATAGAAATTGCGGTGGTACCCACCCAGGCAGCTTTTCACATATGAGAGACCTACCACCAGTAAACTTTTTAAGTATGTGGAAAAAATGGTACGAAAATATTTATGCTACAGGTATTATGCAGAAATTCATAACTTTAGGCCACCGAAATAAAACTTTTTTTAAATTTAGTCTCCTTAACTACAAATATGTCGCTTTGACGCCAGCGACACCTCCCTTTAGTTCATTTAGTTGTTTAACTTGATGAATGTGCATCATGTGATAAAGTTACATCGTCGTGATGTTGGTTTCACGATTTCTGTTAAGTTTTTGTTCTATTTTGTTCCTAAGATTTCTGGCGCTCGTGTTCGTAGACGAAAGCACTATAATCTTTGAAAATCACTGTGAGTTAAACCCATTAGAATTAGTATGGGCCTAAGTCAAGGATCACGTCGACAGGCATAATAAAACATTCAAAATGCTCAAAATTCAAAAATAAATATAAATAAAACATGGTACTCGCAACATTTGAATCTATTCACTAATCAAATTACGAGTATACCCAATATGTTTTTGAGAAAATGTTTCATAACCCTGAAATGTCACTTTTACAATGACATTTGTTTGTTTACATTTTTGATCTCGGATTCGATTTCAGAGTATAGAGTTTATTTTAGGTTTATCACTACATACTATAAAACAAAATCGCTTTCTCTGTCCCTATGTCCCTTTGTATGCTTAAATCTTTAAAACTACGCAACGGATTTTGATGCGGTTTTTTTAATAGATAGAGTGATTCAAGAGGAAGGTTTATGTGTATAATACGTGCTTATTATTGTAGAGAAATCTATATGCACCCGGGCGAAGCTGGGCCGGGCCGCTAGTATAGGTATAAGTCTTCCATGACACGATACAACATTAAAAAATAAATAAAATGGTATTGCATGTACTGACCTCAAAAACAACTTCAGCATTCAAAACGGAGCTATCAATCCACCTCTCTCTTTCGCTAATGACGCCCATTTTAACCTTCTCCGCGTCTTTACAACACTCCAGAAACTCTATCACGACTCTACTTAATGTCGCTGCTGGTGGTAGAGTCTCTCTCAGGAAGTATTTCAACGTATTTGTGATTATTCGTCGACTCTCCTTAAGCTTGGTTTGCCGAAGAGCCTTGTAGAGTAAGGTGATTCTCTCCATAGAGCTCATAAGTACATCAGGGTCCATGTTGGACACATCCGATGTTAGTTTTGGGTTTAGGAGTTTGTTGTCAGCTAAAAAATAATTCGTTGTTTTTATACAAGTAAATGTTATAGACACATTTAAAACAATACATTTCAACGTGGTTCACAAAAAAATCCTTAATTTACAAAAAAAATAAGATACCAAAAGAAGTGTCATGCTGCCAAGAATTTAAGTAAATATTTTTTTAATCTTCTCTTTATTTTAATAATTTAAATAACATGTCGAATTCCCCTTTATTGCAGTGTTTAACACTGAATTTACTTGCATCTATGATAAGTCATGACTTACCTGAAAACAAATGAACGAGCAGTATCTGTACTGCATGATGTTCAGAATAATTTTTCATGTTATCCAATAATTTCTCTATTACCGAATTCTTTAACTCCTTTGGTAGAACTTGCTGACGAATCGTGTTTGTTATACCCTAAAGACAAATAATGATATTTAAAACTTAGAAATAATTGAAATGTTATTTTCTATATAATATCATTCATCAAAAGTAATTAACTTACCTTGACGACTAGATCTATGCAATAGTGTCTTGGACAGGATAGCATGAAATCCACAGCCAAATTAATGAGATCAGGGTACCCAAGTTCCACCAGTGTGAAAAGCACCGTCCAGTACAAACTTTGCTCATACAATGATATTCTGGAACAAAATGATCAGGGTTAAGTGTAGGACCTCACAACAATGTTAATTTTTTGAGCGATAACAATATCATTCACAATTTTTTGGAATTTAATCTAAGCCAACGATTACCGACAAATTTTCAGTTAGGTTGAACCTAGCAAAATAATTCAACAAAATAAAAATTATACGCCATACCAAAAATAATAATTGAAAATGTCATAACTGAAACATTTAACATTTCGAAACGAAAACAAATAATTAAAACAAAAGCCATACAGTCCAATGCTTTTCTTAGTTAAAAACCTAATTCTGACTATTACTTATTAGCCATCGTCGTTGGACCTGAATGAAAACCGTGAAAATAAATACACACCGGTTATTATAAGGCAAGTACTGCCTCACAGCAACGTTTAACTGCGAGATTAGTTCCTGGTACGGGTTTGGCGTGGCTTGCTGCATCGACAAGCGTTGACACTTGCCGCTCAGTTGTAGCAGACAACCCTGAAGCGCGGCGTGACGCAGTGGCGCGTACGATGACGATAATGACTTCACTAGTTTTTGATGGACTGTTGATAGTTCCTGTGAAAGAGTGATGATTTATACAGGTGATGATATAAATTGAGCTAATAACATAATTAACCGGCCAGCTGCCTGAGCGGCGCGTGCGCGGGCCCGTTTAGAAAGTGTAGTGTAGTGACGCGACTCGGACTGGATTTTACTCGATTTCATATTACCAAATATTCTTAACTAGCGGTCCCGACCCAGCTTCGCCTGGGTGCATATATTTTTTGATTCCACTCCACACCAAATACATGTTATTTTTCGTATAAACTCTTGTATACCTAAACTTGACGTAGCTATCCTACTGTCCGGCTCAATCCCGTCTCATCCGTCTGTTCAGTCTCTTCCCGATCCGCCCCGTCCTTTCTCTTATCCATCCCGTCTTATAACGTGCATTTACATTTCGTCCTATCAAATCTGTCAGCTATCCCAGCCCTCTCCCGTACCTTCCACTCTATTATATTCCGTCTCTCCATATACATGTACATATAAAGATTGCCTTATGAAATTTTAACATCAAAAACTCAAGCGTTTTTAATTGTCCATCCAATATTCCTTCCCTTATTTCAGCACCAAAATGCTGTTTTTCCAAATAATATTGCACGCCATTAGTTTTTGTTAGTAATAAAGTAATAATAACCATTTTAAAAAAAGAATTGGCTAAATTGGTCCAGGCATTGTTGAGTTATGCGCTTACCAACACATTTTGCGATTCATTTTTTTATTATAGAAGAAGATATAGTCCACCCCGCTGGCTTAGTGCGGGTTGGCGGATTTTATTTCACGTAGAAATTAATCCGAAAAGTCAGAGGTGTGCCATGGGACATGAACCCGTGACCATCGTTAACTTGTTGGCAGTCGCGTCTAGTACGTTACCATATACAAATTAAAATCTTCATACTGCCTTACCAGGTGACGTAAGTAATAGAACAAATATTTAAAAATATAAAACTGCATATCGTTTCATTATAATGTCTAGATACGGCATCAACGTACCAATATTTTTTTTATTCTTGAGTCTGAAAACAATACTAACGCGGAATTTAAATTTGTCCCCCAGCGTATCTAAAAGTATCAATTCAAAAAACAATGTCCTTTATGAAACCGAAAAATTATAATTAGATATATTTTGGTGTACTCCGGCAAAACGCATCGATAGAGTATACCTTGTTTAAAACTGTTGCAATAATCTCAAAAAACAATGGGCTATTTTGGTAGATATGGACATCGGTCTATTTTACATTTAACAAAATTACGCTCAAGACGCCGTATCTAGATATTATTATATACACGATGTACAATTTTTTTGAACTTTGTTCTATTTCGTCAGCCGTCAATGAAAGACAATGGAAAGAAAGTAAACAAAGTAACATTTAGGGAAAATTATTCATCTTTTATAATTATGTTTTCATTCTTTTTAAGATGTAGTCTGCTATTCGGGGCGGGGACAAATCTAACGAACCAAAAACCATGAAAATTGGTCTAGCCGATCTCGAGTTTTATAACTTTTAAAACAAAGTCGGGTTTGTTTTATTTAGATAAGATTTAAACAAGATATTTCATAATTCCCGTCATCTGACCAGGCGTCCCACGCTACGTTTTCCAAAATACGGTTGCGTCGGCAGTTTCTGGATGCATAAAGCAGCAGGATGGACTTTGTACCGCACCTTGGGTGAGACATATTTAAAAATGCTTATTCTAAACAACTCGGAACTAAGCCGGAGACTCGAGTGATTAATTACTTACTCGACTTGTAAGGAGTGCATGAGGTTTACTCGAATGATTCAAAAACTAAAGTACAACTCGAGTGACCAAATCCTACTCAAGTCGCATCACTAGTGTAGTGTAGTGTACTCACGTGCAGCTCGTGATGCGTGTGCGGATGCAGCACGGGCAGCGCGGTGGCGAGCGCGGCCAGCAGCGCGCGGCCGGCGCCGGGCAGCTGCGTGAGCGGCGCATGCGCGGGACCTGTCAGCGCCACGAGCAGCGCGCCCGCACGCCGCCACTGCGCCGCGCCGCTCAGAGCGCACCCGCTCGCCTCCACGCACCACACGCACGCGGCGCGCGCGCACACACCCGTACCCGCCTGCGAACACAACATAACGCAACTTTACTATTATAGAGACCTAATCTAAACCTACATACACAACATATCCAACCTTTACAATTATAGAGATCTAATCCAACAAAACAAAAAGGATTATAATCATATTTTGGCTCAAAATGACCTATCGACCCGTTATTAAAGAAGGACCTATTGACGCAATAAAGGCAGAAATATGTATAAGTCGGTTCTCTAGATGTATCTTCTACAAATACAAAATTTCTTATTTTACAAATCTGTAAAGAAAGTTTCCCAAAAAAATAAGATTTTTAGTTAGGTCACCCTAATTTCAAAAGTTACAATAAAAAAAATTTAATCGACTTCAAAATGTTAATAAAAAGTGAGAAATAAAATTAATCTTTCAATAGATCTAAAATAACTAAACAGACCAAAAAAAAATTGAGGTCAAAATTAAATAACTTAATCCTAAGTTTGTATAATACGGTAGAAAAGTGCATTGGAAACGAGAGAACTAAATCGGAGACGAGACCCAATCATTTAATTCAACACATATACCTACCGAAATTAATATGCAGACTTGACGATTCCTACATATTATCTCCGCATCGTCGTTTCAATTATACAACCCGTACCACTCATCACATTGTTGCTATAATGCCATGAGATATATCGAGAAAAAAGATAGCAACAAATTTACAAACCTAGAGCAAGTTTTCAATCAGTCATATTTACCTTCGGATCTAACATTGAGTTATTACGTCCATCAGTATTTGTAGACAGCTGTTTATATCGATCTCTTTATTCTTTCTGGTTCGTTTCACTTCTTTCCTAACTTTATACGGCGCATCTTCGGATATGTCTGAAATTAAAACATCCACATTATCTACAGTTCTAAGGGCCGTATATATGCATACCTTCCAAACGAATAGTGACAAATATTCAAATTCTATGAACTCAAATATAATGTATTACATATAAATTATTTATCGTACTTACCAGAAGCGTACTGTAGATACTCGGTACTAAACTGTGCGTAGTGATAACCATCAAAATCATCGTTTTGTAGAGGTATTCGTTCTAAGTTGACGTCATCGAATAGTCGATATGCAGAGGTGCCAATTAAAATATTGCGAAGCCTTTGCATCCTGAGGAAAAAAATCAACATAATTTAGCAATTTATTTTCATTATCTGTTGCTATCCGATTATTTCATCATCATCATTATCAGCCTATTCGCGCCCACTGCTGGACATAGGCCTCTCCTATGGCACGCCACTGGGCTCGTTCTTCAGCCCAACGTCTCCAACCGCTACCAGCCATCTTTCTTTTATTTAACAAAACCTATTTATCGCGAAGTAACTCACACACCGTACAGTCCAAGTATGATTATATTTTTGTGAAGAATTATTTATTACTCAAGAAATGGTATTTTTGATAACAAACATTTTTTTTTACGTACACAGAATATTTGTATAAAATGTTATAGCATTATTTTGTTTACATAACCTGAGACTATATTATCAAACCCCTCTCAATGGTAACCTCGATTGTAGAGTAGGTTTGTGCCCTGCAGTGCGACATACATATATGAGCTGACACGGATAAAATTTTAAAAATGAATCTACATACCCATGAGCAGTCGAATGCACGTAGTCCCTTGCAACGTGTCTGCCTTTCGCTGTCGATAGCAGGAGATGCGCGGTGGCCCTGAGTGCAGTATGCGGCGCCTCAGCTTGCAAGGCGGCTAGTAACGCCACCCAACGCTCTTCGAACTGACGACGACCGCTCCAACCGACACATTGCGCTCTGTGATAACATTATAATGTTTTTGTATGAAAATTTTGAAAGATTTTTCTAGAAGATGCTTGCTCATACAGAGTATATTAAGACGGCTACCGAAAACGAAGCCGGGTGGTTTTTATAACAACAAATACAATGCAACTAAAAATTTCAAAAAGAGACGGAACTTTTTGTTTTATATCTCCTTGTTTGGGTCGTAAATCCATAGTTTTTGCTAAATAAATAAAATAATTAAACCCTTTCAAACGTCGTAGCTGTCTTGGTAAAACCTGTATTTAATATATCAGATATCTATATTTAACGTGCGAAATTAGGTTGAGTGAATAAGCCGCAAACTTTATTTATTATTTATCCACATTCTCCATGATTATTGTGATAAATCTATCGAAAATACACATCACCATAATTATTTTGATAGAAAAATACAAAAAGAAAAAAGTGGCCATATAAAGATAAATACAGTTCAATCTTTAATAATTTTCAAACTAACCTGAATAAGAATGCTTCGAGAACATCCATATCTTGCAACGCCTGAAGTGGTAAATCGATTTTCTGTATTTGCTCTTTGTTGGTGACCACCTCGACTGACGACCAGGCTATAGGCGGTATTAAGGCTATATTACTTAATAAATCTAGCCTGAAAACAAACAAGTTATTTGAATTCTTTTTTCACCGCCATAGGTAAGTGATTATCTGGTTAAAGAATAAGAAACTGTGCCATATTTCGATTCGGAGCTTTCGTATGTTACAACTTCAACACTGGATTTTAAAAAAATATGACCTAATGCTAATGGATTTTGCGTGTCAACTGACTTTAAGATATAGAGTATACAACAACTTTACAGGTTTTATTCATAGATTATTATCGATTTTAAAAAGTATTTTTGTTATATAATGTTTCTTCCCTTTCGAATGACTTTTGTATTCAGTTTGAGTGAACAAGACAAAACATTCGACAATTTAAATAGGGGTCTCTGTTTCATACAGGCCATCAATTCTTCTTTTTTGATATCTTAATACATTAAACTTGTTCAAATAATATGTTACCTGGATAAACTCGCGAGTAACTTCTCAATAGGCTCTTTGTAACACTTGGCGAGGACATCGCTAGTACCATTTGCGTAGAAGCTTCTTTCCCAGTAATCCCACATTGTAACGAGCTTATCTCCTGTTATCATCATGTCGGACCTCGGGCCTGGGTCTTGAGTATGCATGTATTGCTTGAGTACTAGAGGCTTTGTGTCCTGAAAAGAAATATATATTTACTGTCTTTCTGAAGAATCGGAAGAAGAGTCAAAGAACGATGCTGTTGTTCGGGATCCAATTTTAAATGTGTATTTAATCAAACTCTTAACAGTTTGTAGTAAATGTGGTGTAAAAGATAATATGATGGGTGGATGGTGCATTATTATTTACTAATGCATGAACCAAATAAGCTTAGCGTCATTTGATCAATAGTATTAAAAGATTGCATAAAATATACATACTCACTTTGACTAAATGCTTCAGAATAGCGTACAAACAATTGACAGCCGACTGAGTCCTATTCGCATTACTGTCCACATTTAACTCGACCCAAATCTGTTCGATATCCAAAGCTTTAGAAACATTATCGACAGTCCACACTATGACATTATCGATAGACACACTATCCGTTGCTGTCACTGTTGCACGAAATGAAACATCAGCATGCGCCGGCGATTCAGCTATAGTCTTATTCTTAATCAAAAACGATAAATACTGCAATGAAATCACAGAAAATATCGCTATATTCTTCGCTAGGGACGTCGGTAATAAATTCTCCATGCATTTCTCTAATAAATCGCAGTCTGCATCATCGATAAATTGCATCAAATTCTTCAAACAATCGATAAAACCCGTTAAGACTGTATGGAGTATCACAAATTCTTTGTGGAACAATTTATCTTGGAACACTTGGTGACATCTCCGCGTGTAACGGTCGATAGTATGTTCGATGTTTAAATTGAACGCTTCTGAGTGGCTGTGCGGTCGGCTTTGCTTGGGAAATAGTCGGATAACTTCGGCTAACGACTCATCCAGTATGGAAATAGACACTCTGTATAAACTTGGTAATTCTGGTACCATCAACTCAGTCTCCTCTTCAGATATTTGAAGATTACCAAATTCCTTGACATTCTCATTATCCGTTATTGGAATGAAGAACTGTGATTTCGACTCCTTACTATCGCTTTTCTTGAAAACATGTAGAGTGTTGACTACATTCAATTTATTACTATCGATAGATGACGACATCTCTTCAGCTATTTTCATCTCTTTTTGCAGTCTCGCGTTATCCTTTTCAATTTCCTTTGCTTCGTAAATAGAAACTATATCGATAAAGTCTTTCAAATAGTTTTCGCCTGCAACTTTAAAGCATGTACCAAGAAGTTTCCTATCGAATTCTGAGCACGACATCACAGTTGTAAGATCTTCATTTGACAGATTGGATAGAAGTCGCGCTATTTCACCTTGGTTTTGTACTTTTGGAAGACTACAAGCCGTCTGGCAGCATCTAGAAATAAGATTCTTTTTTTAGTATAAATATGCATACGTTTTGAACAAAATCACCTGTTCGACTATATTGTAATTACGAGATATATTGGATAAAACGTTAGTAAAAGATAAATTGACGCAGCACCTAAAAAGTTGGATCTGTGTACCTATACGCACGGATAGTTATCATAAGAATATAAGTATGTGCATAAGGAATATTTGTAAGCAAAATGTCCCTACAACACATAAGTAGAATGTATATAATTAGCGAAATACAATATAATTAATTTAAAAGAAAATATGTTACCATTTTACCTGCTTTTAACCTGATTCATCAACCAGTTGGAATCGACATTAGTTGTAATAATATACTGAGGATTAATAGCTCTATCCTGAGACAAATCCAGCGGAGATAAGTCGAACACGCTTGACGCCAGTGAATTCAATTCCACTACGAGAGACGAGTATCTGTGAATAACAAATTATTAAAGGCCTTTAACATTATACAGTGAGAAGTGAAAGTATTTAGCCTAGAAGAGGACAATATAAGTTAAAAAATACATATTATTACTCACCTAACATATATTTTATCCCTCTGTAAAAGCTCCAATGCGACTTGAACATCCTCTTTGGACAGTTGCATATTTATTTTGTCAACTGGCAACTCTTTTAGCATTTTACATCTGTCAATTGCTAATTTCGCGAATCTGAAATGGTATTGCATCAGATCAGTATTGCATCAGATCAGTATGGCATTACATCAGAAAAAAAGCAAAGAAATTGTTTGCTTAGCACCTAATAATATCTATTTACCTTACTGCTATTGCCGGTTCTAGTTTTCCAATTATTCTACAGATGAGAAAAACTAAAGGACCAGACTGACTCTCGTGACATAGCGATAGAATTTTGTAAGTGTTCAGTGCAAACTCATCCTGAAAAAAATATTTATTACATTTTTTACCAAATAAAGAGTTTTTTACAGTAAACTCTATGGTCTCTTTTTCGGTATCAACGTGAATGACCAACATTAAATAAATCCTATTATAAATTCTTAAATTATTTAATAATTTGTCCAAGGGCTTCTGATAGGGCAGATAAAAAACCTATACAATTAATACTTTTACTCTGGACATTAAACATAAACCTCATTTTAAAATAACTCATTTTATTTATAGATATAGAAATTTATTTTTGCCAACAAAAAAAGCAACATTATTTATCACTCACTTTCAAACAACTCTGACACCTAGCCGCAACAGCTTGCAATAACAGTCCAGACGCGCCGGCTATCTGCTGCACTTTGCTTATAAGACTTTGTACCACGTGTTGTTGGTATTGACTTACTAGAATGTGCACCCGGTTTACTAATAGCCAGGTTAGATGCACCGCCTCTGCTAGACCGTTTTCTACCTGTAGGGTGAATAAGTTGATGGTTTGAGGTACTTAGCACGTTAAGTTCGTTTGCGGGCGTAACGCGTGCGCGTATATTATAGCGTGTCAAGCATGTTTATTTCTTTAAGCAATGTGTCTATGCTGCTCGGATGGATCGCTCTTTATTTTGAGTGTCAACCATCAATGTGCTATGAGATAAACACTTCTTAATTTTTGTATGTCAAACGTAAGTTATAATGTAATAAAGTTGTAATGTTTTAATATAATTCTTATTTTTCCATATGATATTTATTTATGTTCCTCTTCCTACTCTTTAAATTAAATGGGGAAGACAAATAACTGTTACTATGAAATAAAGGTGCATTGAACTTACGAAATATTCGCAGTAAGCAACCACACACGCGATTTGGAGCATGTCTAGCCTCAGCAAAGTTGTATCTCCATTGTCAGCGCTAAGCGGCAGATTTCGAGCGAATCCAACTAATTTCTGCCAATACTTGTGTGACAGGAAATTCAGTCTGGAATGAAAAATAAAAACGGAATAATTATTATGTAACAATACGAATATTAAGATTGTTTTTTACTTCATATAGTTTATAAAATGACCTTACACGAGTTGTCACACCTTAAAGAGATAATTGAGAGTAAACTGTCCACCTTATATTACGGCATTAAATACGGTGAAAAACCCTTACATGGGAAGTCGCCGATGGTTTGCAAAAGCCCTTACAGGAGTAGACGTATCACATCCACATTTCAAAATATTTATATTCAATACTTATCACATGTTACATAATATGTACACAAAAAAGTAAATAAAAGGGATACAAAATAATTACCTTATTAAAAGATGAGACCAGTGCACAGTAAGTAACGGTAACCGATGCGCCGACTTCAAACATATCAAGTTGAGAGCGTCTAGCGGTATGTTCTCTTCGGGGCTGTAGAGACCAGTGTTAAGGCCACTCTGTTCATTATGCAAGATGTTTTGCGCAGTCTTAGCAGTAAGAGGAAACAGACATCCGGCTGGAAGGATCAAAATTTTTGTTTAGATTTTTGTGCGATGATTTGGAATACTGGGCATTTTGTAATGCTAGATTAATTGATTTAGATTATATGTGTGAATTACTAGGAAAAATTATGAGCTCATGATTGTATTCGACAAGGAACTTAAAAATTATTTCTCATAGAATTTATCAGAGAAAATTTGTTTCTGCGCCCAACATACTTAACAAATAGTATATTCAGTCCTCCTGTTACAAGGAATATAATAGCCATACTCACTAGTCAAATGCAGCATATGTTTCACCTGCACGATAATATTTACACAGACAGCGTACACCAAATTATTCCTTAGTACTGTTCCCTCATCCTTTTGCACTCCGCTAGGCTCATAACACCCTTCAGCTTCAAGCAGCGCATACGTAAGAGTTTTAAACAAAAACCTCACTAAAACGACATCTGGCGACAGATTCGCGCAATTCTCATTCACATTCTGCACGTTTAGAGGGTCAACATCGGGTTTTACGTTGAAAAATATCGATTGAGGCGATATACAGGTAGCCTTTAAGTAGTTTATCGAGAGTAATATCTCGCTCTCTGGTATTAAAATCAGTATTTTCCGAAGAAGTACCATAATTATTGAGAGGTAACGGAGTTTTAATTTCACTGGTGTTGTTGTCTGAAAATATTTAAATACATATTTTATCAAAAAGATACTTTTACATAAAACAAAAAACAATCGATAAAATAGGGCAATTTATTAAATTTCGAATAAAATATTCTAAGAAATTAAAGCCTAATCATCCGGCTCGAAGGACCATTTTCATGATTCATATAGAATCTATCTATTTATATGGATGTTTTGAATAACATATGAAAGAATGTTGATTGTCTTACCTGATCTGGTGGCGCCTTAAACAATATCTTCAATAGTATCTCGACCCTGCTTTGCTCTAAAAGTACATCTTTGTACACAGAGTCTATGAGTCTCTCCAATGAAGATATGGCTCCTGAAGTATCCAACTCGATGGACCTTTGTGATAATAAGTTTAGGAGTGTATCACTTGCCAATTCTGAATAACGATAGTAACTTTCCGGGTGTTCTTGGGATAGAGAGAGCACGCACGATACTAGGTCTATTACCTGTGTGAAAGAGATAGATGTTGTTTTATCAGCACTAAGAATGAATTACTCTGTCTATAAAAGAGAAAGATGCGATAAAATTATGTGGAATAGTTAGTTACCTTTGGTTGGTGCATAGTTTTTTGCAGCATATAGAAAAGAACTTCTCTCGTGGCTTGAGCTTCTTGCTGTTGCGCTCGGCCTATAATACTGGCACCTGTGATTGTGAAATATTTATAAAGCTAAATATATATCCAACTAGTATCGAAGTACTAAAAAATGCTTATGACTGTTTTTTCATACTAACGTTCATAAAGGCGTCAACAAATTATCTGTATATTTGTAACAGGTAACAATTAGTGGCAATTTATTTAAGGGACTGCTGCATAATGCAACATTCATGCCATATAAGACATAGTTAGCTACGCACCTCCCATTGAACTGAAGACTCGCACTGCGACGGGCTCCAATCCCGCGGTACATTCTGCGTGAGCGCCAGACGCCATCAAACCATCGCAGAGTTGGATCAACTGTTTACAAATCGAAAAGTAGTGCACATTTTATACTTGACATTGAGTAGAAGTACAAGACGTGTGAAGCCAAAAACAGAACTAAAGGTCGTGTTATAATCAGTTCAATCTAAAAAGACTATTAACATTCTACTATGAAATAATTTTCATTGTATCGGGATATTTTATTGTGATAATTTTCATTAACAAACGATAGGTAGCACCGAATTAAATTAAATAATATTCAGAATCAGTCACGCTATGTGCTTTCATAGAGGCATAATGAATTTTCTACTGTTGACAGATCGTTTAATTAATTTGAGTATGTCCATACTCGTGAAACAATTAATTACCTTAGGTATTTCTATGATCTGCTTTGTATGGTGTTTCGACGAAGACAGTTGCACCATAAACATTAAAATACTGTGGACCAGATCGCAACAGTCTCTGAAAAGAAAAATAAATCTCCATCAATATATTATATTTTCAAAAAAATAAAAGAATCTTTAAAAAAAGGATTGCATTAGTTATACTCGGAAATGGAATCCGAGATCAAAAATGTAAACAAAAGTGTTACCACTACAATAAAATAATTTGTCATGGTAGTTTGTTCACAACCGTAAAAAAAATAGGTTGGAATTATTCTCATTCGTTAAATAAGTATAAAACAAAGCCAAATAAAAAATATTTGGTATAATATTTACATAATCTACAATTTCAACTTCTTTTTTAAGTTTGTGAAAAAAATGGTACGAAAATATTTTATGCTACAGGTATTATGCAGAATTTACTCCCTTTAGTTCATTTAGTTGCTTAACTTGATGAATGTGCATCATGTGATAAAGTTACGTCGCTGTGATGCTGGTTTCACGTTTTCTGTTAAGTTTTTGTTCTATTTTTAACCGACTTCAAAAAAAGGAGGAGGTTCTCAATTCGACTGTATGTTGCATTTTTTTTTTTTATGATTGTTACCTCGTTTCTCTGTACTGTGTGAACCGATTTCGACCATTCTTTCTTTGATTGAAAGCTGGTGCTTGTCGTTTGGTCCCATAAAAATATGGTGAAGATCTGATGAATATCTTCGGACCTGGAGAGGGGAACTCCTTAAAATTAAGGAGAATTGCAATAGTTCTTTTTGCATTACGTCATAAGAAAAGTTAAGATACAGTGAGAGAGGGAAAAAGGGATGGGGGTGAGGGGGGGTGGGTGATAAAATTAAAATACACGTAAATTCTAATACTTCGGCAGCTTTTAACCGATTTTAGTGATTACTTTTTCATTGGAAAGAACGTATTAACAGGTTGATCTCAGGAACACAACATTAAGATCTGATTATCATGTTCGAACCTGGAGCGTAGAACTCCCCAAAATTTAATAGGATTTCAACGGTTCTTTTTGCATTGAGTTCAGTATAAAAACTAGGCTACAGTGGTTGAGGGAAAAAGGGGTAGGCGCGAAGGGAGGGGGGGGGAGGAGAAATAAAAAACATGTGAATATTCCAATATCTTTGGCAGCTTTTAGCCGATTTTAGCGATTTCATTGTCATCGGAAAGAACATATTCCTTGTGGCGTGGGGACCAAATCTTCTTCATTTAAATACCTATCAACACTAAAAAGATAAAAACAACTAAATTTTTAAATAAAAAAAACAAAAACCGACTTCAAAACAAAAATCCACTAAAAACCAAAAAATAATAAAATAATAACTAACCACTTAAAGCAAAAAAATAATAATATTTATTTCATGGAACTCGTGCATGTTGATTCATTTGCTTAATGACTTCACTAGCCAACAAATCAAAATATATGCGTAACATATTGAAGGCGGGCCGCCAAGTACCAAACATGTAGGACTTATGCCTCATATTAATTTAAATATCTATATTATTGGACTATATGGTTAGTTATTATTTTATTATTTTTTGGTTTTTAGTGGATTTTTGTTTTGTAGTCGGTTTTTATTTTTTTTATTAAAAATTTTAGTTATGTTCCTAAGATTTCTGGCGCTCGTGTTCCTAGACGAACGCACTATGGTCTTTGAAAATCACTGTGAGTTAAACCCATTAGAATTTGTTTGGGCCCAAGTCAAGGGTCACGTCGACAGGCATAGTAAAACATTCAAAATGTTCAAAGTTCAAAAATAAATATAAATAAATAAAACATAGTACTCGCAACATTTGCATCTATTCACTAGTTAAATTATACCCAATATGTTTTTGGGAAAATGTTTCATAACCCTGAAATGTCACTTTTACAATGACATTTGTTTGTTTACATTTTTGATCTCGAATTCGATTTCCGAGTATAGTAGATCCATCCTGTCCAAAAGTCCGACCAATAAGATATCACTGCATTATCTATTTCTGCCATATAACAGTGTTTGACTTTGAGCACTGTTATGTTTCGGTTTAAAGGACATTGAAGCTTATTACCAGGCATTAAGATACGTTATAAATACGACTTACGGAATCTCATGCTGTTCGACCAAATCCAACTGCTTCATGAGGAATCCTATGAAGATCTGATCGCTATCCAACATACAATAGTTAACCCTCAAAGTAAGCAGTTGGTTAAGGAGATTCAATACTTGGCACTGCAGCGGTATGTCATTCTGCATTGTGTAACTCTGAAATATTAGAAAATGCTTGAATAAAATATTTTAAATTAATTTTTATTCAATTCAAGAAGAGGATAAAAATCAGTACTTTGAAACTGGACAAATTCTTTACGGGTGATTTTTACCATTACCAAAATATAAAATCTGACAGTATAAACTTACTATGTACTTCCATATAAATATGTACGTATTTCTATGAAAGACAAATCTTTAAAGTATAGACATTTTAAAACACCTTAAAAGCATGGTCCAATTGATCTATTTGTTAAGACTGCTACCTTCTCCTAAAATAAATTTTCGGTATAAGTAAATAGACTTCAAAATCAACTTACCTTCAAAGCCTGTATCACAACCGGTTCAAACAGCCTTATGTACCTCTCCAGCTCTTTCTTATTAGTGCTCCATTTCCTATCAGACTTGTTCTTCGCGAAATGCTCTAATGTCACCAACAACTGTCTTTCAGCAATCATCCTTGGATTTTTACTATCCAAAGACAACTTCTGGCTCGTAGTAGAGCTAACACTGCTTCTCCTAGAGCCTTTATCATTACTCAGAGGGTTCATCACCATGATATCATCGAAGAAATTGGCCTTTTCATCGTCTTTCTTATCACTAATGCTCATGTAATCACTGTATTGATTTAGCATGTTGGTCCCAAATAGACATTTTAGCAGTTGAGTGATGCAATAGACTGTAATGTTTGGACATAACGGCATTATCGCTTTTAGGTAGTAAAGCATCTCTTCAGTGACGTGACCGGTTTCCTTTTCAGTTGATAATTCAAGTTGTATCGCGAGACAGTTGAGCGTTGTCGTTAGAAAGAGATGGAAAATACTCGATTTTGGTTCTAGGTTTATCTGAAAAGGGGTTTTATTATTGGATCATTTGAAGTGCATTTTGATTGTTTAGTTAATTTCATGTTGATTGAGATCAATAAACATCTTTCTTAAATTAATATCGTCATACGACTTATTTGAAGGTTTTTTGTACGACTACAATATGGTACATACAGGGTATATCAAGACTGCTACCGAAAACGAGGCCGGCTGAAAGCGACTTCAGACACAATGCAACAGAAAAAGTTGCAAAAAAAAGCGACAATTTTTTTTTTTTTGTTATTTTTTTCCTATGCCCATATTTGGGTGGTAAATACATTTTTTCCTAAAATAATAGTATATACCCTTTTATTTATAAATACTCTAAGGTATAAAAGAGTTTAAATTATTATTTAAGAAAAAACTATGGATTTACCACCCAAAAATAACGATATTTAAAAAATCATAAAAAAAAATTGTCGCGTTTCTAGGCGAAATTTTTAATTGCATTGTGTTTGTAGCCACTAAAACTACCACCCGGCTTCGTTTTCGGTAGCAGTCTTGAGATACCCGGTATAAATTATTTATATTTCTTTGTGAATTGTGTCGAAAACGTTTTTATATACCAAGGAACAACTGTTACGGAGGCTTCTCAAGAATATAGAACCGTGTTAGACAAACTGTATACGTACGAAATATATACCTTGAAAACGCTCACAATCAAAATAGTCACAATTTTTAAAGATATAAATAATGTAAGATTTTTTACCTTATGATTAAAATACGTGGCTCTCAAACTCTCGTACAGCTTCATATAAAAGGGTTCGTTGTAGAAATGTCCGCTGAAGTTTGCCTTCAGACTAGTTGCCGGTGTCGGCGGTTTTTTTCTTAACGAACCTTTGTCGTCGAGATTATCTGTTGGGGTACTGCTTTTACGCACAGGTATTGAATCTGAAAATATATTCCTACATACATAAGCTCACGCCTTTTCTTCCCAGGACGGGTAGGCAATGGTGCTACTAGAACACCCACATTTCGCCTTGAATGTTCCGACCCACGACGTAATAGGAGGCAAGACTCTAGTCATATCAAGCACAAATTACTGGCTCCGAGCTGATTATTGATACTAAAAATTCCATAACACTTGGCGCGACATTTTTGAAACATATTACTTTTATTCGGAATATCGAATATGAAAAAAAAATCCCCGTTCTCTCGCCTCCCCATTCTTCTGGGTGCTCCCCTCTTAATGCGGAATGACCTAACGCCCAAATACTGGAACGCAAATTAAATATAAATGGCACTTAACTACGTTAATCCCGATTAAATGTACTGGCTGAGTGGGCCGTGCGCTGTTAAGAGCAACTTATTATTTGAATGGCGTTCCAGTATGCGGGCGTAAGTATCCTTGGTGTGGATATCCGATGTGATCTCAATCCAAGGAATCACATCGAGGGCGTAATAACTGCCACATCACGCAGGGTTGGAGTCCTGAACAGGGTGTGTCGGTTTTTCACGCCCGGTCGGCTTTGTCGTTTATATAAAGCGCAGGTCCGGCCGGGTATGGAGTACTGCTCGCACCTCTGGGATGGATCCGCCCAGTACCTGCTCGATGCCTTGGATGGATTGCAGCGGCGGGCCATCCGCATTGTGAATGATGCAGACGTTACGAGCAACTTAGAGTCGCTACAACTCCGGAGAGATGTCGCCTCTCTAAGCGTATTCTACCGCCTGTATCACGGTGAGTGCTCTGAAGAATTGTTCCATTTGATCCCCTCCTCTCCATTCCTAACCAGAACCACGCGTGCTGGCTTGCGAAGCCATAGCTTGACGGTCCACACCATCCCGGCGCGAACCAAACGGTTCTCGAATTTGTTTTTGTGCCGTCAGGCTGTGGAATTGTTTGCCGTCTCACGTGTTCCCACCTTCCTACAATCCTGGGTCCTTCCGCCGTAGTGTGAAGAGGCACCTTAGCAGGCCGGCATAATTGTTTCCATTGGCATGGGACTGCCGTCCGATGCCAATGGATACTCTGCTTACCATCTTACCATCAGGTGTAATGCCGACACTTTGCCAGGCCATAATAAAAAAATAAAAAAAATATGATGGTACTGTCGCCAAAAAAGGGAAAAATAATTATATTAAATCCTATATTAGAATATACTTTTTAGTTTAAAATAACTAAGGCAAATATATTTAACAATTCGGCACCACAACATCGAGATCCAAAATAAATATGTGCTTAATGCACAAACAGTTGCCTTGATATTAAAATAAAATACAGTGCGACTTATTTCATACTGGCAGAGGCGGCTCATCCGAAAGAGCGCTGGTGCAGTGCACTCCCACGAAAATTACATACTTAGCTAATTTAATAATTTATATATATTTATAATACATAAATCCTTACATTACATTCTTTATATTTAACTACGCCTATAATAAGTCTATTATATTATCTATACAGGTACATGTAGCGTAAATTTGTAACGAGTGGAGCGCCAGCGATTGCGCTCCTATGAAACGAAGCTTAGTACGACTCTTAGTACTGTATTCAATGAGTGCGAAAGAGAGCTATGACTCGGGCTGACGCGTGAAACAAAAGATATCGTATGAGAAATTAGCGTAATCTGGAGCGCCGCTCACGCGTCACTCAGTTGTCGTTCAGCCAGTCGTGCCGTGCGCGCGCCGAGGTGATATCCTACTCATGCGCAGTTGTGGTCCTTATGTATACAAACAACTTCAAGCAAGCTCGTCGACTTCGTCAGTTAATTCGCAGTTTTTTTTTTAAATAAGTATTAAAAAATAGTTGATACGCTTAATCAATTCCATTTCTGATTCCATTTTCACAAGAAAGTAATAGATATCTTCGCACGCCAAAAAGACCGGCGAATGGATTTTGTATACAAATATAATAAATAGTAAGCTCTAGTTTTTCAATTACTTTTTTTGTGAACCCCCATCAAAAAATTTCACGAGCCGCCTCTGCATACTGGGCAAATATTACCATAGTCTCATGGTAATTTCACTTTGTGGTATGTCAGCTGGACCATATTCTGTAATTAAGACAGAGTTCAGCCTTCACAGTCTTTAATTTGATGTTAAATTAACAGCCTATCTACCTACCCTGAGTTTTTCTTCTAACGGGACTTCCAGGTAAAGCTATCCCAGTTCTATTCAAATGAACCGTGGGATTAACTTCCTCAATCAGGTGTACCAATACGTTTAAAGTCTTCAGCGTCACTTGCAGAAACTTTTCCGCTAGGTTGGCAACCCTGGTGTCTTCCAAGTGCTGCCATCTGTCTTTTGAATTTTGTGTGTCGCGCTCGAATATGTCCCTATTTGACGTTTTGTGACGCATTACGTTGTGAATTTCAACTAAAAATAAAATAAATTAGTAAAAGATATTGTGATAGTTCAAAACAATCGCAATTTTTGTTTTTATTTTTTTGTTTTATGTAATAGTATTTCAGTCAGCCAAGTCGTAGGTATTCAGTTATAGCAAGATTAGACGTCAATTAAGCTGTACCATCTTTAAAAGATGTAAGATCCACATATATTTTTTTCGGGAACCTTCTTTATCTCCTATACTTTTAGAAAAACATTGGTACCTGGATAAGTCATACAGCAGAGATCCATGAGCAAAGTCCTCATTTGTACGGCCCCATTACAATAGTCCAGATTTTCCAGACAATAACTCAATATCCCTTGATCTGAGTACGCTTCCACGTGTTTCCATGGAGACCACTTCTTCGATACAGCTTGTAAGGCTTCTAGCAAACCTTGCTGGGAAGAAATGATGGAGTAAATTATCCGAGAATTTTCATTTATTTACGGACGAACATCGGTATATCTCGAAAACAAGGTTGTGTCTTTAAAGACTCGACAAGATAATTAATTACTCAAATTGAATTCAAAAATCGTTAGAAACTGACAAACCATAAAATAACTAAAATAGGTCTTAAAACTGTATATGATAAATGCTTTTAGACTAAAGTGTGCAGCGTTATTTTAATGCATGCTTCTCTCAATGTAGTAGGCTCACAATAATAAGAGCGTATGGAAGGCATGTGACTGCGTTTTTACTCTCCACCGAAGCAGATTGGGGATGTATAGACATCGGCCAATCGCTTTGTTTCATCACGTCTATGTTGAAATATGATTGGTCGATTCATATAAATATTCGTTTCTGAATCAGCAACTAAATATCTTAATGTCATAAATAATATTATATGTAACCTTACTTACCGAAAAATGTCTACAACTGCTCGCCAACAATTTCGCCATCAGATCCCCTACCACGGTCCTGAGACAGTCAGCTCTCGTGACTTCCCCGCATTTCAACTGTTCAGGCAGATCGTTGTAGAAGTAAATATTGCGAACCAAGTCGAGAGACAGACCGATATCATCGAAAGAGATGAGTTTGGACTGGTCTGAGGCGATCTCGCACACCATCGTGGTAGGGGTGTGGCGCTTTGATGGGTAGATGTTTGGGAGGATGCTGAAAGGATGCATTCCGTGTTATAATTGTCATTTATAGTATAGGTTAAAGTGAGATTTGCAAGTGATTCTACGGTCAAACTGAAATACTGTTTCGTTTGATCTATGAATAAATCTGTATGTATAATTTATGATTATTTAAAACACAATTTTAAAAATGTATTCAGTTAGCTAATCTAGATTGGAAAAATATCAACCCGTGTTTAAACCTATCTGATGAAATATACAAGCAATAAAATCTTCTTATTATTATGCATTCAGAGTGACACATTTTTGAGCTTATAAATACATAATTATATTCGGCTAAATATTTTAAAGACCATTTCGCACCCGCACTAGGCTAGCGTGGTGAAATATATGGCTTAACCACTCTCAATCGTAATTTCGCTTGTAGAGGAGACCCATGCCCTGCAATGGGACGTAAATAGGCTGCTACTTTAGTGTCGGATATATTCCCGAATACTGAAACGCAACTTAAATATAAGTTGCACTTAACTACGTTAATTCCGCTTAAATGTAGTATGTAATGTAGTATGCTAGTAAATTGGGCCACGCGCTGTTAAGAGCAACTTATTATTTGAATAGCGTTCCAGCATTCGGGCGATAGTGTATTCGTTGTACAATATTTTACAGATAGTTACACTTACTTAGCTATAGCTTGCGCCGACGCATTCCTCACTTTCTGGTCGTGGTCGCCGAGCAGACGGATTAATGCGTCCATTATCATTTTACTTCTGGCGTAATATCCCGGGTATAGTGTGTATAGTCTGCAAAACACGTATTTTTACAATATTAATTCCTACGTGGAGAAGAAGATACAAAAATAATCACATTAATATTTATAAAAGCTCCTTTAGTAAATGATATCAAAGAAAAAGGATTTTCTTTACATCTCAAAAAGTTTTATGGATACTTTGAACTTTTGTCCTTCTATTTCTTCCAAAATAAACAAAATTAGAAATCAGCTTTTCGATTCCGATTTTTTAAGAAACACCACAGCAACAAATGTGTCATACACATAAAAAATGCAAGCAATTACTCACTTTTTATACGGCAATTTCTCGTAAAGTCTGCAAAGATTGACCCTACATAACCAGTAACTGTTGGTCTCTACATTCACTAGGAAGTTTAAAGCCTCAATTACTTGCGCCCAGTGCGGACTGTTGCATAAAGCTGGTGCAAGAGTAGTTAACGAGGAAAGAGTGTGGTTTACTGTGGAATGTATGCCATCTGAAAGACCCTGAAAGTAGGCAAAGAGTTGTTAAATAAGTGATCAAATATTTTAACACGTAACTATATGGCCTGTATGGCCTAACCACTCTTAATCGAACTCTCGTTTGTATAGGAAGCCCGTGCCCTGCGGATGGGACGTATATGGGTTGATACAAATGTAAGGGCACAAATATGATTGCGGCGGCCTAGTTTGAGTAATAAACATCCTGGGATTGAAGATGACAGTATAAAAACGACGTACAGTAATAATAAAGATAGTTGTGAAAATAATGTGATTTAACCACTAAAATCTTTCTCTCTCTCTCTCTCTCTTCAGTCCCCGAAAGTCCATTGCTTAACACAGGCCTCCCCCAGTGGTCTCCACATCGACCTTTGGAAGCGGCCTGCAACCAGCGACTTCCTGCAACCTTAACCAGGTCTTCCGCCCAACTTGTGGGCGTCCGACACTGCTCTTGCCTGCGCGTAGCTTTCAATCCAGAACCTTTCGGCCCTAGCGACCATCAGTTCCTCACGCTATCTGCTAATCCTTTGGGCTACATCGGTAACATTTGTTCTCTTACGGATCTCCTCATTAATGAATCGATGTCGTAGAGAAGTATAGTCCCTCTCCATAGCCAGTTGAGTGACCTTGAGCTTTCGTACGAGACTCATGGTGAAAACCAACGTTTGGGTGTTTTATGACATCACTAACACACGACAATTAGTCTCTCGCTTTTAGGCACAATCTTTAGACATGCTATACTATAATTATATTTCTGTTAGTTTATAAGTGAAATACCTTCAATATAATGTTGACCAATTTCTCCACAGTCATGTTGTCGCTAACATCCTTCGACAGCGCATTCAAATTCCGCCATCTTTGATAATCACCATGAGATAGATCCAGCGCCGCGGCCAAATAATTCCCCGCACAAACCCTCACCAACCCTCTGATCTGCGGGTCATTATGACCCTCGAGCAAAATAAAAACATCAGACATGTGCTGGTACTCGAACTCTCTTTCAAAATCTTTATCCTCCTTATTATCGCATAACCCTCCGCCGACGCCCACTTGCATCTCATCGGTACGAGTCAGAGGTCTTTTAGGCCGCTCTCCTTTTCTATCGAAATCCTTCAGATTGTCCAAATTGGTGGTGGACTCGCCGAAGTGATCGAACTTCATGTCCAAATCTATGCTCGATGACAATATATCACCGCTGCTGGACATGGGGTACCCACTAGTAGGGTCATTGCTACCTGTCATGTTTGAATTCGTAGTGAAATTGCTGTTTGTCATGTTAGGGCTGGTGCTATCTGTTATGATACTGGCTAGTAGTTCATTTCTGATGACGTTGGAAGTACTTTTTTGATCATCCTCATCTAAGCTTTTATCTAAGGATTTGCTCTCTTTCTTTGAGGTTTGTTGGGATGTCGCTTGGCTATCGACGCTTCTATTGAGGAGGTCTTGGCTCATGGAGTCCGTGAGTGAATCTTGATAGCAAACGTTGCGTTCTAGAATAAATTCGTTGATATGTTCTTGGTTTGATTCCGTTACTTCTGATGAACCTAAAACAATGTGAGATTTTCTTTAACTGCTACATTTGAGGCCTAGTTAAGAGCGAGAGGTATTGTACTGCCAATCTTTTGCTCTTTTGCAGAATTAAATAAAACCATTTTACAATCTTAGATGAATTCAACAAAACTAGAAATTGAAAATTAGAGGCTGCTTAGTTTTTGCAAAGAGTGAGGTTGTTGCAAACCGTTTCCAATGAGAAGAAATTATTATATTGTTCTACTTGTAATGACACAATCCGCTTATTTAGATCAACTTTCTCTGTATCTTCTTCTGAAACGCATTTCCGAAAAAATAATAACAATTCGGCTACTCACCAGATATATTTTGACTCTTTACATCAGCATCCTTATCCAAGTATAGCGTCATAGCTTGAGGGTATACAGTTAGTATTTCCGATATGCAATTTAACGCTGATGCCTTCACTGAAACTCGTATCACCCTGATCAAAAATAAACAAAAATGTTTCGATAAAATATTTGTTTTTCCCATAATTGTATTTAATGTTACCCAACTGTCTGGTTTATCGTCCAATGCCGTCTTTGGTATTTTTATATGTTAATTCACATTGAGTGTTAGAATATTAAAAAAGGTCTTTCGCAAAGTAAGAGATACTATTATCTCTCCCTATGGATGTCACCAATTTTTTTTATTTTGAGCAGTATTTCATAGTTCCTAAAAATATCGCTTATAAAACACTAGCAAAATTTATTGTATAATTGAGATATTTATATTTATTATAGTACAGACAGGATACTCGTTTTCTCTTTCGCACGCATGCACGTTATGGACGATAACATCACATCGTGCATGTTGCATCCTTTTCTATTACTACCTACCACACACTTTTATATATTTGTAACTTGCTTATAACTAAACGGATTTTAAAAACTCTTCCTGATTATGATTATTCAATATAAGCAATAATAATAATTGAGGGCACTAGCCTATTATGACTGCTTCGAAACCTAAACAGGGACACTGATTAAAGGTAATCCTACCTATCCGGAATTAGATCTCCTTTGTTTCCGGCTAAAAGGAATTTGGACGCCAACAGTCTCGTGCAAAACTTGAGTGGAACATCATCATCGTTTGAACTTCCTATGTTTATCTGAAAGGAAAAAAAATGTTTTCGTAATACTTCCATGGGCATTTTGTTAAAGGTCCTTAATTATAACATTAGAAAAACTAGTTCAGCGTCAAGTTACAAGATTATTACTGCTTTTAGCTACATATGTCTATAAGTGTTAAGCTTAAAAATACTTTCCTACTAAAATAAACTTCTATTCTAATAAAACTCCTGTTCACTTATTTCTTTTCTACCTGCTACATTTTTAAAAGTTTACAATACATTTTTAATTTAGGTTTTTTATAAAATGCCTAGGCAATTGACCTACCTTAAAAGCATCAATAAGGGTGGTGTCAACCGGATCCTCTTTAGGATCACATTCTTCGTATTCTTGAAGTTTCTCGGAGATCTCTTTCGATAATTGTTCCGAGTTTGGTATTTCTATGCCACCCTCACTCGCTGGAGAATCTGGGGTCTACAAACATTCAAAATTTTAATGAAAGAAAAAATAGACTTAAAAGATCTATGATAAAAAAAATAGCCGCACATAATTATAGAAGATTTACGTAGGTTAATATTTCCCAATGCTTTCCTTCGTTTATCAGCATATTTCCTTCTTATATTTTACTATTTAAAACTTCGATCAAATATACACTAGATACAACATGAGCGCTTAGAAAATGGCACCAAAAAAGAGTGCTTAAGCACTCTTTTGCCTTCAGTCACGTACCGACCGTTGCTTCTAAAACGTCCCAGAACTTTAGACAATATTATGTGAAAAGCTACTTTAAGCTCCAGGAATAAGGTGGAATTTGTGTTAATACAGGGTATATCAAGACTGCTACCGAAAACGAAGCCGGGTGGTAGTTAAAGCGACTTCAGACACAATGCAACAGAAAAAGTTGCAAAAAGAAAGCGACCATTTCTTTTTGTTTTTTTTTTCCTATGACCATATTTGGGTGGTAAATACATTTTTTCCTAAAATAACAGTGTATATCCTTTTATTTATAAATAATCTAAGATATACAAGTGTTTAAATTATTATTTTAGCAAAAACTATGGATTTACCACCCAAAAATGACGATATTTAAAAAATCATAAAAAATCATTGTCGCGTTTCTTTGCGAAATTTTTAGTTGCATTGTGTTTGTAGTCACTAAAACTACCACCCGGCTTCGTTTTCGGTAGCAGTCTTGAGATACCCGGTATATTTGGAATATGTGATCTTTTTGTTTACATTTTTCATGTCATGCATCGGTGCCACTTTTTAACAGAACTTTTACAGGGAACTGTGTATCTAGTGTATATTTGATCGAAGATTTAAGAACTATTTAAGAGTTTTGCTGCTCGCAGTTCTAAAAAACCATACCGTCGTAAACAAATCTATAAATACAAATAACCACAGTGAAATCAGTGGATGCCAATATCTTACTTGAATAGTAAGATCTTCAACACTCAAACTTGGTGTATTGAGATGCAATATACTCCCAAGTTGTAATGCACCAGTGAATGACAGCTCCATTGCTTCACGAGTCTCTGAAGGCGAACTCGGTGCAAAACGGGATGATATCACACTTGTTGAACCTGAAAAATATTGCAAACATTAAATTCCATTTCCCAAAAAGGGATTCCACTTCACATTCCACTCTATCGATTTTATTTAATTATCTACTTATCTTTCAGGATTTTTAGAATTTAATTTTAATTGTGTTTTGTCGTGTTTGTTACTTGTCCAACTTCATTTATTTTCTTTAACATATTGACTGCAGGCACGGCTTCTGTTTTTGCGCGCACCACGTGTGCGGCGTTTACACATCAAGTGCGTGATTTAAAATAAATATGTTCAAATGGATAGTTCATTGTTTGAACACCGATAACAATGTAGTAACATTATTTTTCTGTACTCCATTATCTCTATTTTTCTTTCCTTCAATTCTTTTTCCTTCTCCATTCTTACAACCTATTATAAAAATCTATACTCACTAATGTTCCGCCTATGCCCTTTCCTATTATGTCTATCATCTAGATTTACAGTAGTGGGATGTCTTTCAAGTAGCGCTCTCCTGTACTCCCCACTAGCTCGAGATAGCAGCGTAGTGAGACACTCAATCACACAATTCTGGACATTGTGATCTGTTGTTGAGTCCTCTATGTAATATATACAAAGGTGGTACAGCTGGAAAAAAAAAGAAAAATAAGGGTTATAAGTAATGTGGAAGTTAGGACTTGTGTCTTAACATTCTAAACAAACATTCCAAATGATACTTTTCTTAATGAAGCTATTGGGCTATATAACATTAATGTGTGCTAATGGATTTGTGGTCATAATACTGATATTACAATTTAAAAAACGGTTGAATGATTTTCTTACCTCTAAATAATCTTGTACATTGAAGAGATCGTTTTCAGAAAATTTCGATGTATCGTTAAGTTGGAATATGGCTTTGACAATACAAAGCCAACCCATTATCACAGCGCCCTCTGAAGTTGGCGGCCATAATTTATCTGTAGAAAAAAATGTATCATAAACATATTATAATGTAAGTAAAATAAGGGCATCTCAATTTCTTCACCAAGTGCCCTGCATGCAGTGCATGCCTTTTTACTGGTTTGCAGCATTTAAGGGGTTATATCCACTTGTGATTTTCAAAAAATCGTTTTTTATATTATATCATTTTTTAAATGTACTCAAGATGTATTCAAGAATATTCTTTGAAAATTTCAAATCGATCCGACAATTAGTTTCGGAGATATAAGCGTATTAGTAAGGACGTCTTCGAGCGTTCGAAAGTAGGCGGAGCGCGAGCCGGAGTAGCAGCTGTTTCTAGTAGCCGCTATATTTTTGTTCTCGACTTATATTATGTTTGGGACCCTAAAATAATAATACAAAAGGTCTAGCTTATACCTGAAACCTATTTTGAGGAATTTTAAGTTAAAAATATGTGAATTCATCAGTTAAAAGTGATCTTCCACGTAGACAAGTTGTGTTTGTGCTCAGTTTGTGTATATCTCAGTGTGTAAAGTTTAATTAATTAAAGTAAAAAATGCCCCGTAAAATTAGTAGAGAAACTTGTAGAACTTTCAAAGAACAGTTGTCTTGAAGAAATAAACGGAAGAACGTTTTTAATCCGAAAACCGTGGAATATGATGAGAGCAGTTTCAGCGCCTCAGCAAAAAAAATTAAAGCGCAAGAGGAAATATATGTACTCGCGATACGTCAGTTGAATATAGAATTTTAAATTTTATAACTGTGTTTACGGCTATTAGTGAATAGGTATTGTGTAAAACTTGCCGTGAGCCAGTAAAATTTGAAACAGCATCAGAACGTGGACTTGGTTTTAAAATTGTTATCTTATGTGATAAATGTAGTCCTCGTATTGTAAACTCTTGTAACTTTGTCAAACTTTATTATATGAGTGCTATGGGATTATCATTTGGACCCAATGCTCATTCCTACGCGAGTAAAGAGGACGCAGAGTGCATCTCAATTTCGGACGCAAGAGCGCAAGGGTCGACACGCGAGGGGAGAATGGCTCGTAGACAACAACAATTAAACATTTTGGCGGCAAACGACGAAGCAGAGGGTTCCTCTTATGGTGCTGGAATAGATGACACGATGTAAGTTGAAAAAAATATATTTTAATTTAGTGTAAATCGTTCCCGAAACTTTAAACGCGTTTATCTCAAAACCGTGTTTTCAGAGTCGGTGAGCAAAATTTCTCCGAAACCGCTAAACCGATCGCTTTGAAATTTTCACACGACTAATACTCAGATATATTTTTCAGGTAATGATCGAAGGAATAAGGTTTTGGACAATAATTTCGATTTTTTAAGCCACTTTGAAGTGAAAAATGTTCATGAAAAACTGATTATTTTTTTTGAACAGCCGCCTTTTTGTCAAAAATCAAAATTTTGACTAAACCTTCGATCATTACCTGTATTTATTTATTAAAAATCTAAATATTTTTGGTTTTAGATTTTCAGATTATTTGGACCAGAGATATCTTGCTCACCGCCAAGCACCTTTTTTTGGAGGTCTCTCCGAAGATCATCTACAGGAGCTAGGGGATCCAACATTTCTTTCAATAAACCACTGATTGTTAAAGTACATTAAATTCTGTTTAAGTAAATTTTTTTCATTAATGTATAAAATAAAATGCGTCTTTGGAAAAAAATCACAAAAAACACGTTTTTTTCTGGCTCGCAAGTGGATATAACCCCTTAAGGATCCCACACAATACACAAGTTTTGCTTGGTATTAGGAATTCTAAATTAAATCAATTTTTTTCAATGTTTATTCTACAGAGCTTCTCTACAAATAGTATTAAACAAACTTCTCTTCACATAGACCACTGACTCATAACAGTCATTCTCTCTCTTTGTTCGACACAATTAAATATTACTTACCAAACACTTCACACAGTACATTAGTAAGGAGTGGCTCTCTATGTGAACACAAATGTGCAATGCATGTTGATATCCCACGCCTAATAGCCGGGTCTGTTGTCTCGACATGGGATAATAGAGCTTTTGATAGTTCTGGAACAATAAAAATAAATATTTTGAAAATACATATTACTGGCCACTATTTTAAAATAAGCACAAAATTATTCTATACTGGTTTTTTATATTACGTGGGTAAATAATACACCTGGTAAATAATAGTTGTACATGCAATGCATCCAGAAAAAAAAACAAGGCAGACAAGAGCTGTGTGTGTAGTAGATACACTCAACATGTTTTTTTTTTATCAAGTTATTAAATGATCAAGCTAATATTTAGGAATACATACCAGAAATCTCTTCATCTGTTGTATACTCAGCCAAAGCATTCAGCAGCCGTGGCAAATTATTTTCCAATGCCTCAACGATGAGGTGTATCTCTGTAGTATTTCTCACTATCTGACTGAGTTTTGGAAATAAAGATTGCGCTTGAGTACGAATTTTCCCGACTCCCGGCCGAAGCCAGCATTCTCCAAGACATATGCGGGAGAGAGCTGCTCTGATCCATCTGTAAAACAATGATGTTACTTCAGTTGAGCCCGACACCATAATGGTGAGGAGTTGATAAAAATTAAGGTAGTTTGCAAGTAAATGATGCACATAACAAAAATATATACCTGGATGTCAAAAAATATCCTGCTAAGTGCGAAACCAAAGATTTTTAAGATCTTATTTGAATAATAACTTAAAATTTCGCCCAAATTGTAGGAATTTGTTTCTATTTATTTCAATATGGGAACCGCAATTCCCATTAAAATTAGGTCCACAGAAAGCAAGATAGTTGGCCGCCTTATCTATTAAAGTATATTGTTACTTCTTTTAACTCATATAAATAGTTGTAATTATCAGGCATAGATTATCAGTATCATTTGATACACTGTTCTAAGTGGACTGTGCAGTATTGACTCAGCCATGCTTCAAAACACTGTCTGATCTGCCTACCTTGCATTTTTCGCGTGATCAATTTGGTTCTGTAATATTATATTTGTTTTGTATGAGTGGAAGGCAAATCCTCCCACTACAGCCCTGTTCAGAGCCTCATCTCCTACTAATCTCACTTCAGCCTGAAATAATAGGAAATGCATAAAAGTCTGATAACATAATATAGCTGCTATACTGGGTATCTCAAGACTGCTACCGAAAACAAAGCCGGATGGTAGTTTTAGTGGCTACAAACACAATGCAACTAAAAATTTTGCATAGAAATGCGATGGTAAATCCATAGTTTTTGCTAAAATAATAATTTAAACTCATTTATACCTTAGAATATTTATAAATAAATAAAATGTTAGCATCCTGTCATGATACATTTTGAAATTGAAATCTAATGTTTTTTTTTTTCAGTTGAATTAAAATGATTGGGAGACAATGCTCCAATATTACTTAACATATAAAAAAAACTATAAATCATTAAATGCAGATATGCACATCCATGTTGATCTAAATAGAATGAAAGTAAATATAATAATTTCATGCCTAAATATTTATGAATATTTTACCTTATGGGATATTATTTAAATGCCTACTCAGAAAGATGCAACAAAGAAAATATGAAAGCACTGCATATAAAGGTTCTTTATTAAACAAAACATATCGTAAACATCAATATTTTTTACATAATTAATAATACAAAGTTTACTTACACTGTCATTGCTGGCCAAAAACAATAAGGTAGGTATAGCAGAGTGCAGTAAATTGGCATAGTGTCGAGCGCAATTTGCCCTGCTCCCCAGAGCTCCCAAGCATCTGCCGAGCGTCCCTGCAGCCGCTTGAAGCTCATGGCCCCTAAAAACATAGTTATTATATAAAAACATCCAACCGGAAATATACTAAGTAATGCAAAAAATAACACTCACTTGGCCGAATTCTCATTTGCTTTCAAATATTCAAGGGCCTTCTCGGCCTTTTCCAAGACATTCATTGCTGCTTATAGTCAGCCGATGTACGTATAATGTATTTCGTTCATAATTTATTCACTGTTTCAAGCCAAGAAGAACTAATTTACGTCGTGGAGAACGCAAACAAATATGAAGAAAATCAATGGGAATGGACTAAAGAGTTGACTGGAGTCAACTGGAGTTGACATAAGTAGTTACGTTCAGAAATCAGAAATGTTTTTTTTGTTTTCTTTGGTCACAGACTCACAGACGGCAGGTCTATGTAGATAATAAGCAAAATCACAGAACACTCAAATAAAAGCCAGGTACAGGTTCCTGTGAAAAGTTTTCGTTATGCAAAAACCATCAAGAAATCGTTATGCGATGCTTTTTCGCCAGGGGGGTTCATATTGTGCATGTGAGAATCAAAAAACTGGGTCCGATTTCAATACTCCAATTCGTAATAATGACTTTTTAAAGTTTGTTATAATCGTAATTTGTGAACATACACACACTTTTTTACTTTATTTATCGACATACAAAGAATTCATTGTGCTTATAAATTTTATCAACAAGATAATAATACATAGTACAAGTCAATCTGGAGCCAGCCCAGGGGGGAGTGTCATGACCCCCATGACCTCCCCCCTGGATCCGCCCTTGAATGTATTATGAACTATCGCTCTGTGAATGCCGGACGGTGGACCGTGCATGTTCATAATTTTCATAAGCTTAGTAGGTATAATTACAGATTTGTAATTACAAAAAGATTTGTAAAGTATTAGAATTAGAACAAAAAATCAGTTAAAGTTATATATTTTCTATAGGCGTGTGGCGAAGCTTAGAACTAGAAATAAAATTATAAAAATATCTAAATAACGGCATAACGCATTGTTTCATATAATATGTTTTCATAATCCGCATTGGCAGGCATAATTGTATCGAATGGCATGGGATTGCCGACTGATTCCAACGGCATTTGCGCCAAGTGCCACCCATCAGATGCAGTGCAGTCATTATGCGATGCCGAAAGATCGTAGACGATCTACAGTGCGTTCCATTTGACGATCGCAACGACCACGCTCACGACCGCGATATTTACCGTTCCACTTGCTGCGCGCCGCGCCGTGAGCGTTACGATTGCAAACCCAAGTGGAACGGGTTATGGGGCGTTTTAAGCGTTTAGGTAATAAATATTTTAAAATAGCTATAAAAAGGTTAGGTTGCACTATGCGTTTAAAGTAATTTTCTCCGGTGACATTTTTGTTGTTTTGACATTTCAAAATCCCGCCAATATTCTCAACGCGCACCACGACCCACCTCTTGACATGGGCCGTCGCGTCGTGAGCGTCGCGTGAGCGTTTGTCATGACGTCATCGATGACGTGTTCGCCGCGCCGCGCCGCGCCGCGCCGCGACCACGACGATCGTGATCGTCAAATGGAACGGCGAAATTAGTGTTTTGAGCGCCTTGAACGCCAAATGGAACGCGCCCCTTTAGTACGATAAATGTCATTTTTGATCTTATCACCATTATCACACCATTCTAAGCTGTTGATAACAAACGTCAAATAAAAATAATACAGTAGAAAAAGCACATAACAAATATTTTATTATGTCCTCGGAAAGTGAAGTCGACGTAATGTATGGACTTAAAAATGTGCTTGCCCAAATTGAGGCAGCTGTTGCAAGACGAAGTAAAGTAAGGAAACACTTTTATTCGTATAATCTTAATTGAATGCAAACAATATTAATTACGTGTTATTATGTCTGTTACTTACAATATATTTGTGTCTAGAAACATCACTGATACCAACGTGTTATGTATTATATAAAAGTTTACTAAAGTTACGATTTAGGTCTTTGGTAGGTGTGTTATTTGTTGCTATTGACTAATGAAGCAAAACGTAATGTTCGCCTTTTCACTTCTTATATATGATTATATTTGTACATGTCGCTTATTATTTGTACAGTCAAATTTCATACTGTTGCAGGATATCCAATTAATATGTTATAACTTTATATCCCATTGTTACAAAGAAATAAATAATATTCCATGTAACATGTGTTCAGCAGTTCAATTTAATAATTATTGTTGTGTTAACCATCTTTAATTATTTTTTATTTTATTTTATTTTTATTGTTTAGGGACAAACAGTGGTAATTACATTATATTACAATAATTAAATAATAAAAAAAATCCAACAATAAACTAAATGCATTACCTTTATACCATTTCTAATTCAAATAGTTCCATTTGACATTTCATACTTTTATCTTATATAACTTTGTGCAGACGTAACTCACACAATTTCAATAAAACTTTCCGTAAAACCATGGAATTATGAAGCTATTCTTATTTTATCACAGGATTTACAATCCATAATAACTAAATTTAAATCCTTTAAATAAAGCAAAACAACCATTTTAAACAACATTGAACAACATACTTTTTAATAGATGTCATTACAAAGTCACGTCGTTAGGTCTTCCATGTGTAGAGTTAAGACTATTCAAACGCATTTGTATATGCATAATCGGTAAAAATATAGAAATAATCGAGCAGTTTTAATCCAGTTGTTTTCTAATTTTAAAAAGTACTGAATTATCAGCTAATAACAAGCATACTATCAACGAACAACCATCAATAAATAATGTAATAATAATTTTAATAAAAGGCAATAATTTAACAATAATTTTGTGTATGTGCTGGCCTGTTGGTAAACGGACTGCTGAGACGCGGCTGCCCACATGTTCACGGTGGTTGCGGGTTCGAATCCCAGGGCACACCTCTGACTTTTCGGAGTCATGTGTGTATTGATAATCAATCACCACGCACTAAAACGGTGAAGGAAAACATTGTGAGGAAACCTGCATACCATAGCGATTTATAAGAATTTCTATGGTATGTAAGTCCGCCAACCCGCACTAGGCCAGCGTCGTTCCATACTGATAAAGCGTTGGCGCTATTTGTTTCCCTAAATTTGTTGAAGTTACAATATATAAACCTAAGAGAATCAGCAAGCGAAACTCATTGTCAATTATTTTTTAGTTTTTAGTTGGATCTTTAATGCAAGCGTGTTTTTTAGTTTTTTAAACTATAATTTAATTGCTTGCACTAAAAACATTATCTACCGCTGTCTTATCAAAGAAAGACAGCTGCGCGCAAATTACCAACTTTGAATTGTTTTTTCAAAAAAAAAATTATTTACTCTTCTGTATAAGATAATGTCATATACTTTTTAAATTATTGCGTTGGTTGTGATTGGTCCTGTATAAGTATGCAAAGTTTGAATTAAATCTGATAATTCTAAGAAGTAAAGGAGTCGGTTACATACATACAAACATACAGGTGAAGCTAATAAAAGTGAGTTAAAATAAAAGAAGGAAAATAAAATAATCATAATGGACATAGAATACATTAAAACAAGTGTAATAATTCTATGTTTATTACATTTAAGAGGAATTGGGAATCTAGTCAGTGCTAATCAGTTCACTGATGCTCAGGGTTATTGTATGAAAAGTGCTGTATGAAAACAATGTTCCAATAAGTGGCAGTTGTAGTGAACAAACAATATTAACTATGCAATATGTATGAATATGGTATTACACAAATATTTATTTTATTTTTAAGGATCTACCACAGGTGGCTCCAAGACTGGTGGCTGTATCAAAGATAAAACCTGTAGAAATGATTGCTCAAGCCTATGAGGCTGGTCAACGTCATTTTGGAGAAAACTATGTTAATGAACTGGCAGACAAAGCTGTTGATCCATTAATTTTAGAAAAGTGTAAAGATATAAAATGGCACTTCATTGGCCATTTACAAACCAATAAAATAAATAAATTACTTGGATCACCTGGGTTATATATGGTTGAAACTGTAGATTCAGAAAAACTAGCAGATAATTTGAATAAACAATGGCTAAAATTCAGAAAGGATGATGAGAAACTGAAAGTGATGGTTCAAGTTAACACTAGTGGAGAGGAAGGTAATTTTTTTGTTATAATATTGGGCATGGCCTTAAAATCACAAACTATTGTAAGCTGTTCACAAAAATAAACACAAAATACTATAATGTCAAGAAATTAGTACAATATTCTTAATGTAATCCACTTAATTATTTTCATGTTTATACCAAATTCATTATTTTTGGTATATTAAAGTCAGTTTTTAGTTTTAAAATCTTGCTTCTGTTAATTGCCTGAATTTTCTTCGGTTTTTCTTTTTAATTGCAGCAAAAAATGGAGTAGAGCCATCAGATAGCATAAAACTTGTAGACCATGTGCTGAAGAATTGCCCAAACCTTGAATTTACTGGGCTCATGACTATTGGGCAGTATGATTATGATATATCGAAAGGACCTAACCCAGACTTTATCTGCTTAGCAAAATGCAGACAAGAAGTGTGTGAGAAACTCAATCTGGATATAAACATTGTTGAATTGTCTATGGGCATGTCTAGTGACTTTGAACATGCGGTAAGTGTCTAAATTATACTTATTTTATAATTATAATTAAATATGCGAAACAAATAATGTTAATTACACTAGTTTACAATGTTTTTGTCCTATAAATGAAAAGTATTTTTTCTTGATAATTATGATGTTCAAGGTTAAAAAAAAAATGTGTAAATTGACTGATTCTCATTTAAAACAAATTTATTGATAACAATGTTAGCTGAAGTCCAAAAAATTTTTTTTGCCATATTTCTCTAGAACTGCAATTTCATTATCATATCAGCCACAGGAAGTCCACTGCCGAACATAGGCCTCCCCCAAGGATCTCCACAATGACCTGTTGGAAGCGGCCTGCATCCAGCGACTTCCTGCAACCTTAGTCAGATCGTCCGTCCACCTTGTAGGCGGGCGTCCGACATTTCGCTTGCCTGTACGTGGCCTCCACTCAAGAACCTTTCGGCCCCAACGGCCATCGGTTCTACGAGCTATGTGCCCGGCCCACTGCCGCTTCAACTTGCCAATCCTATGGGCTATGTCGGTAACCTTGGTTCTCCTACGGATCTCCTCATTTCTGATTCGATCTCGTAGGGAAACACCGAGCATAGCCCGCTCCATAGCTCGTTGAGTGACTTTGAGCCTTTTAATGAGGCCCACAGTGAGAGGCCACGTCTCGGTGCCGTATGTCATCACTGGTAACACACAACTATTGAAGACTTTCGATTTTAGGCACTGAGGTATTTTGGACGAGAAGACTTCGCGAAGTTTCCCGAACGCTGCCCAACCGAGTTGGATTCGACGATTGTCCTTTCTCTCGAAGTTGGACCTGCCTAACCGGACCACTTGTCCTAAATAGACATATTCGTCCGCTGCCCAACCGAGTTGGATTCGACGATTGTCCTTTCTCTCGAAGTTGGACCTGCCTAACCGGACCACTTGTCCTAAATAGACATATTCGTCTACAACTTCGAGAGTCGAGCCCCCAACTCCAATGGGGGTGGGCACAACATGGATATTCGACATTCGTTTTATATATGTTCATATTAAGACCCACCTGTTGGGAGACTCGATTAAGGTCTTCGAGCATAGTGCTAAGGTCTTCCAGCGATGCTGCCTAGACTACAATATCGTCGGCAAATCGAAGGTGAGTAATATACTCGCCGTTGATGTTGATGCCGAATCCTTTCCACTGCAAGAGCTTGAAGGCATTTTCCAGCGCGGCAGTGAACAGTTTCGGAGATATGACATCTCCCTGTCTCACGCCTCTCTGTGGAATAGCCTTCGTGCTCTGATCCTGTACTCGGACCGACATGGTGGCGTTGTTGTATATACACCTCAACACTTCGATGTACCGATAGTCTATGTGGCACCGCTGAAGAGACTATAGCACAGCCCAGGTCTCGATCGAATCAAAGGCTTTCTCATAGTCCACAAACGCTAAACAAAGCAAAGCGGCAAGTTATACTCCTCGGTTTTTTGTATAACCTGCCGTAGCGTATGAATATGGTCTATGGTACTAAAGCCTTTTCGGAAACTGGCTTGTACGGGAGGCTGGAAGTCATCGAATCTGCCTTCGAGGCGATTTGTGATGACCCTCGAAAACAACTTATAGACATGGCTCAGGAGCGAGATGGGCCTGTAGTTCTTCAGCAAAGTGTTATCGCCTTTTTTGAAGAACAGTACCACCACGCTCCTGCTCCATGCCTCCGGCGTTGAGCCCTCGAGGAGAACGGAATTGAAGAGCCTCTGAAGGACTTTCAGTATCGGCGTTCCGCACGCTTTCAGAAGCTCTGAAGCGATTCCATCCTCACCCGGCGCCTTGTTGTTTTTAAGTTGTTTGACGGCCATCTCAATCTCAAACAGGCTGATGTCCGGGATATCATCGCTAAAGTGTCGGATTAACTCGGCTCTCGGGTCTTCGGTCGAGCTCACAGTAGGTTCAGCAACCGAGGTGTAAAGCTGTCCGTAGAACCTCTCGATTTCTCTTAATACCTCTGCCCTCGTCGATACCACGCAACTCGAACTGCAATTTACACTATGAAAAAGGCTTAGAGTATCTATAGTATAGAGGGAGCGCTGGTACTTCAAAAATGTAGATAAAAATTGTGGTGCCGGGCCACCTTTTTCTGCCCTCCTATTGGCTAATATTTGAACAGGCTGTGCAGCATACATAAATAACTTGGAAAAAAATTATAAATAAATAGTTTAGGGCTATTTAATTCCACTCAAACTCGTTTTAAAAGGATAATAGCTAAATATAATTGCGGCTATCAAAGGAATTTATAGCAATTTATTGCTAAACAATTAATTAAATTTTCACTAATATAGGAGCGTTACCAACATTACGAACAAGAACATATCTACGTTTTTCAAAACGCAAATGTATGACAGCGCTCCTTCTATATTATAAATACTCTAAGGAAAAAGGAAAACCTACAAAATGTTGTATGTTGTGGATACTAAATACAACAATTACTAATTTTATACCTTTGAGATTATCCTTTGAGATTTTTTCTTCATTTAAATTTAATATACAGCATTAAATTTAATTGTAGTAATTAAAATGTCTAAAATGTAATTTTCAATAAAATATAACATTATTTTATTTTATGTTTTAGATTGAGCTTGGAGCTACCACAGTTCGTGTTGGGTCTACTATTTTTGGAGCTAGGCCACCAAAATATAAATAAATAATTTAAATGTAAAATCGAATGTATTGTTATATAATTTACTAGCGGCCCGGCCCAGCTTCGTCTGGGTGCATATATTTTTTGATTCCACTCCACACCAAATACATGTTATTTTTCGTATAAACTCTTGTATACCTAAACTTGACGTAGCTGTCCTACTGTCCGGCTCAATCCCGTCTCATCCGTCTGTTTTTCTCTCTTTATTATCCATCCCGTCTTATAACGTGCATTTATATTTCGTCCTATCAAATCTGTCAGCTATCCCAGCCTTCTCCCGTACCTTCCACTCTATTGTATCCCGTCTCTCCATATACATGTACATATAAAGATTGCCTTATGAAATTTTGACATTAAAAACTTTAGCGTTTTTTATTGTCCATCCAATATTACGTCCCTTATTTCAGCACCAAAATGCTGTTTTTCCTAATAATATTGCACGCCATTACTTTTTGTTAGTAATAAAGTAATAATAACCATTTAAAAAAAGAATTGGCCAAATTGGTCCAGGCGTTGTTGAGTTATGCGCTTACCAACACTTTTTGTGATTCATTTTTATATTATAGAAGAAGATATTATAGTCCACCCTGCTTGCTTAGTGCGAGTTGGTGGATTTTATTTCACGTAGAAATTAATTCGAAAAGTCAGAGGTGTGCCCTGGGATTTGAACCTGTGACCATCGTTAACTTGTTGGCAGTCGCGTCTATTACGTTACCATATACAAATTAATAAAACCTTCATACTGCCTTACCAGGTGACGTAAGTAATAGAACAAATATTTAAAAATATAAAACTGCATATCGTTTCATTGTACCTTCCACTCTATTATATCCCGTCTCTCCATATACATCTTAATATATATATAATTCACGTGTCACGTTGTTTGTCCGCGATGGACTCCTAAACCACTCAACTGATTATAATGAAATTTTGTAGATATGTGTTATTTGTTCCAACTTAAAGGTGGGATAATTTTTATCTCGATTGAATTGACGAAAATATAAAAAAAAGGAAAAAACATTTTGCCATACAAAATGTTCATGGGCTTAGATAATATACATGTCTAGATTGAGCAATGCCAACAAACGACGCGCCAAAAATGTCCCCACTTTTGTTGATATGTGTGAGTACCGGTCGTGTACTTATTGTAATCCAACTGACAAGAAGTGTGTGTTTAGGGATGCCTACTCCAGATTATTAACTGAACTTTTCTCCATTATTTGATAAACAAAGTAGGTAAATAAAATTATTTCTTTATTTAAAGTAATTATACTATTAATTATATTTATTACGCATTTTAGTAAAAGCAATAAATACAATGGTAAAAGTATACAGTAAATTTTAAATCAAAACCCATCTCCTGTTGTTTGTTTCGGAATATAATTAATTCTTAAGATTTATTGCCTGGGCTGCGTTATCTGATTTCTGTATTAATGTAAAATATAAATCATCATAAGAAAAATGTTCGGAACACACGGCTATGAATGGTCTTCATTTCGTTTCCGGTGTATAATGTCTCTCCAGCAATTTGCCAACAAGGAATCCGTAGGAAGCCTAAAAAATACATATTAGAAAGAACTAACAAAATTACTATAAAGTGCATGACGTCATGAGTTTCATTCATATTGTGTAGATAAATTATTATTTGCTCATCAAATAATTAATACCATTCTTCTTATTATTCTTCTAATCGAAATATGATATAATGATATTTGTATTTTATCTCCCATAGTTTCACCAAATCTCCCTAGTAATAAATTGACAACACTGGCCAATGAAACTCATCCTCAAAATAACGAATTAAAAGTTCGTGTTTTCTTCAAATAATAGTGGTTTAACAACAAAGGTTACCGATGAAAAGTGATATTGGTGTTATTATACAGTTTTCCCACATAATTGCGATACAATTCGACAGCACAAACCGGCATAATTAATTATTTTTCGGGAGCACGTTATCCATATGTAGTTCAAATGACACTGACGTACGTGAGAAGCGAGTCTACCAAATTTGGTAGACTTTTTTTGGGCCGTGCCGTGAGGTGTGATGTGTCATCTAGACATGTATATAATCTAAGGTTCATGGGTTTGTAACTGTCAAAGATTTAATGTTCATAGCGTCGATACGGTAAACTCTTCCCTAAAATTAAATAACGTATTTAAATAAAGGTTTCGAATCGACAACACATAGCCACAATATTCGATTTACGGCGTATTTTAGATTTTAAAGATGTAAATTATTGACAGTAATGAAAAGTGGTTGACATTTAAATTGATTGTCAAATATTTATGCATACGTTCAGGAATTTATTGTAAACTAAAGAGTATATTATGATGCTACATAAATATAGGACAATTAAATAAATAATATTCACATGTATTAAGTTTTACTTCTTTTCAAGATAGAATTTCACTTGAAAATGAAAAATCTTTAATAAAATAACACATAAAAATAAAAACTGAACTGAACTGAATAAAATAAAAAATTTGGTATAGTGTGTCGCGGACTTTTTCGTAGATATTTATAAGATCTTCAATTAATTATAACATTTTATGGTTCTATATTTTGTAGTTTAGGCAGCGTACGCAAAATAAGTAACTTCTTTGGTTGATTTTTTTCAGTTTGTGTCCGAAAAATCCAAATATCTTAACCCTATTTTTTTCCAAAATAAAATATAGTCTATGTTACTCGTGGATAATGTAGCTTTCGAATGGTGAAAGAATTTTTAAAATCGGTCCAGTAGTTTTTGAGCCTATTCATTACAACCAAACAAACAAACAAAGTTTTCCTCTTTATAATATTAGTGTAGAAAACATTATTTGATATTGTTTTAAAATTCAATGTCAATAAAATTATATCCAAGGGCTTCCACAATTGTTTGTTAGTTATTTATTGTTATGTACTATTACAACTGGCAGCTTTAGAGTATACAAATATAGAGGGAGCGCTGGTACTTCAAAAACGTAGATAAAAATGTTGGTGCCAGGGCCACCTTTTTCTTCCCTACATCCAGTGTGAATTGTGATAGCTTGGAATACGCATGACTTACATGAAAAAGAAAAATAAAAAAATGTAGTTTAGCGCTATCGAATACCATCCAAATTTATTTTAGGGGTTAATTATTAACTGTGTATTCGCTTATCACCGACAATAATTCCGATTTCTTATTAATTAACAAGAAATAATTTAAGTCATCTTACAGAAAAATAAATATATTTTGAATTTTCGAACGCCTGTTTATTCAATGTTGCAAGTAATTAAATTGATGAAAAAAAGAAAAAGTTCCGGAATAATTTTTAGGTAGAAAATATAAAATATTGGAATTTGGAAATTTTGAATTTTTGAAGTGAAAACTTCTTTAGCGGCGTTGAGCACTTTTTCTGTAATGGGTATAAAATCTTAAACTCGCGTCAGGACATGTGACCTGATCGTAAGACGAAAAGCGTAAGACGGATGGAGAGTAGACAGCTTTCAGTTAGCTGTCAGTTTATAAAGCTTTGATGAATTGCCAATGATTTTGAGTGGAGATTTCAACATAAACTTCGCAGACGATAAAATCAACTATTAATTGAATTTTTAAATAATGAATTTGGTTTAACTATGTCGAATGATCGCAATCTTAGCACAACGAAATACAAAACTACTATTGATGCGGTCTTTATTAGACATTTAAATAGGTTCGAATCAAAACTGTTCGTTTCTTACTTCAGCTACCATAAACCTATCGTATCAGTTTTAGAGATTGGCGATGATAGTTCTGGTAATGATGATGGTGAAAAAGTCGTTGAAATTATGGATGAAAGTTGATTTTTCGGAGAGATAAACTTTTAATGTAAAATAATTGTAATAGTTTTAAAGTGTTAAATTTTTAATGTAATATAAATTGTCATGTTTGTGTACGATAGCGCAATAAATGAATATTGTATTCTACCACATAAATGATAGTACTTTTATACTGATAAAGCAATTGGTGCAAAATTATTCCCTAACCATTCCAAAATATCAAACATGCTCAACGTTATTTTTTTAAACTGGTGGTAGGTCTCTCATATGTGAGAGGCCATCTGGGTAGGTACCACCGCAATGTCTATTTCTCCCGTGAAACAACACTGCTTAAATGCACTGTTGTGTTTCGGATTGAAGGACATTGTAGCCAGAGCAACTACTGGACATATTCAGACTTAACATCTTATGTCTCAGGATGGCGAGCGCAGTGGAATATTGCTACTGTTCATGAGCGGTCGTATCGCTTACCATCAGGCGAACGGCTTGCTTGTCTCGCCATTCAATGCAATAAAAAAAAAAAATTTGGATCGAGAACAAATTATACTAAGGCAAAGGTGAGTTTTACTTTACATTTATTATTAATATTTTGTATTATGATATCTAAAAACAATGTCACGTGAATATGTAATTTCCATTTATTTATTTATATATTTTTCGCGGAAAAGTCATTTATCGGTAACATTAATAATATAGAAGTGCTACCAACATTACGCATAAAAAATTATCGTATCGAGCTGGTACTGGGCGGATCCATCCCAGAGGTGCGAGCAGTACTCCATACCCGGCCAGACCTGCGCTTTATATAAACGACAAAGTTGACCGGGCGTGAAAAAACCGACGCACAACCCTGCGTGATGTGGCAGCACAGCGGATATCCACACCAAGGATACTTAGGTCATTCCGCATTGAGAGGGGAGCACCCTAAAGAATGGGGGCGGGGAGAGAACGGGGATTTTTTGGGTTTTCCTGGCATTAAACTCAATCATATTCCTGGATGTAGAAAAAATGAGATCCAAAGTCCGAAGAGGTATATCCTCCACAGATATACCTCTTCTGAACCCATACTGATTACTGGCTTAGAGTATATACATATAGAGGGAGCGCTGGTACTTGAAAACGTAGATAAAAATGGTGGTGCCGGGGCCACCTTTTTTTTCCCGCCAATCAGTATGGATTCAGACAGCGTGGGGCACACATGAAATCTTCTAGAAAGAAAAATCTTAAAATGCCATTTTGCGTCATTAAATTGTGCCCAAATTCTACCAAACGCATAATTAATAAGTATATAATTAGCTACCATAGGTAACATTGCATATTTATTAATATATCGGGAGATATAATCGACGGAATTTTACTAAAAAAAAAATAGAATTAGCGCGCTTTCTATAGACATATTTTCAGTGTTGCAAATTTATAAAAAATTAATAACTCGATATCCTGGTAAATTGTTTTAACTGTTTTTTAATATAAATAAAGGAGATGTGCTATCTTGGGCCGTTTTGTGTACGTCTAATACAAATTCTAGAAAAAAATGTGGAATTCAAATAAAATACATTTAGATTTCTTGGACAACAGGGGGCTTTATACAGAAATGTGATTGTTTTAGTACAGAAGCAATATTTTCTTCTATAATCTGTCCTCCATGATGCCTAATTGTCATTTCGTTCAAAAATGCGCGAACCCATTATCTTTAACTTGAATATGTCTTATTTTTAAAACCCCCCTACAAATTATAATTATTGTCTATATTTCTTTTTCCATATTCTTCGCTTTTTAAAAGACGATATATGTTGTTAAAGAAGTCACTTTTATTATTTTATTTATGTTACATGATTTTAGTTTAAGAACGAAAATGTTTAACTTGACAGCAATTGCAAAACTCTGTGTTATCTGTCTACGTCTGTGGCCGTAATTCGTATTATTTTTTATTATTCGCATACATTTCGCAAATGCTTCTCTGTATACCTGGCTTTGTTTTATGGATTCTGATTCTCGCAGATGATATATCTTGACGTTTAAACGCAATTACTAGTTCGTATTTTGGTGAGTAAACATATTATTTATTATTTTGAATGCCACATGTAAGTAATACTGTTATGTTTTTCTATGTTCATATTTCTCTTCTAACCCACAATTCTGCTTTTCAGCGCATCAAAAGTGGCGCTTTGCTTGAATTGCACTTCTGCAATTGTTGTGAAATGGTTGAATTGCACTTCTGAAATCAAAAATTGAAATGGATTCTAACATTCAACAGAATCTTAGTAACTACATGGGCTGCCAATTCACTCTCGTGTAGAGTATTTCAAAACGTTTTATTGCTGAAATGGCAGAACAAGAAGTAAGTATTCTATTTTCTTCATTAATTTGGGAAATGTATGTTTTATGCCAATTAATCAAGGTCAATACAAAGTATGGAGTATTACAAAAGTATTCATGTTAGAGCTGAATTGCATTGTGTCCACAGGACAAGTCTACTAGTACATAAATATGTAAGAAGTGATATTTTATATATTGTTGTTTAAATTGTTAAATGAATTACATTTTCTTTTATTTCCCTCTGGACACTCAGATGATCTTGTGTTATGTATAATATATTATATTATAATTATATCCATAATAACAACACTATGTCTGATGGTAAGCACAAATGCCGTCCAGGAGGAATATCTAATGGCATCAGATGACTGTCCCAAGACATTTCATACAATTATCCGGCCGGCCTGCTAAGATGCTTCTTTAAACAATAGTCCGCTATTGTTTAAAGAAGAAGACCTGAGATCATACACATGTGACTGCAAAGAGTTATTTATTCATCATAATTCTTCAATATCTTCAATATTAAATCTTTTTTATTTTGTTTTAGTTATCAGGACAAGCAATTATCTGTACAAACTGCTGGCTGCAAATAAATCAAGCTGTAGACAATGAGCAAGATTTTATTCCAACTCCGCCGTAAAAAGATTGCAGTCTTGATATACCCGGTATATAGTGCCATGTATATCAGCTATACGCCAAATAAGTAAGCTCAACAAATATATATAAAAATAAAAAGAGATATATAAAATTATGTCATACTTTAACTTAAAACACTTTTGCAGGTAACGCTATAGAAATCATGCATACAACAAATCATTTGGACAATACACACCCTTTAGAAATGAGTATGTAATATAAAAATATACAAAAAAGAATGAGACAAATTGTGTCAAGGAAGAAAAACTTTGCATCAGAAAACAATGTTTTAAATCAAAGTTGAAGAATGTTAAGAATTTTAATGGATATGTAATACATAAAATAAATTGTTTATTTCACCTATTTTCATTGTTAAAAAATTTCATATTATATTTATTTCTATTGTACATTTTTAATAGTACATTCATTAATTTAGTTTTAAATTAATGTTAAAATAATTGTTATTATTTTGTGTTTATAAAGGAATATAGATATAAATGTAAGACAGATCTAAAGAAATGTAGATAATTAAATAATTATAATATGTAGGGTACTAATGATGTTATTAAAATAAATATGCTACAATAAAACATAACTCATTTTTATTTGTATTCATTCCATGGTAATTCAATAAAATGCACTGTACAGTGTAAAATATGTATTTTATTATATTATTTCTTGTTATAACATTTTCATTGGTTATACTATGTGGAACTGGTGGAAATGATTTAGAAAGATCAATCTCCAATATATGATCATTTTGGGAACATGCTATATTATGTAACACAGCACATGCCTCTAGAATAGTAAGCTAATTTTCAAAAACTTATACCCCAACTTGCAGACAAGTAGATCTTTGTTTTAAAACCAAAGACCCTCTCCACTGGGTTTCTTGTTTTAGTATGGTCTTGATTGTAAGCTTCTTCAGTCTCCCCTTTCCAGAAATGCACATAAAGGAGAATCATTGGAAATTGTGCTATCATGCACAGCGCCTGGCCATCGGCCTATAATGTTTCTTATCCGCAAGTTAGGGTCGCAGACTGCTTGCATATTTATAGAAAAATTGCCTTTTCTGTTTCTAAAAGTTTCTGCTTGTGGTCCTCCTAAAAACAAGATAATTAAAATTAGAGCTCTAGCAAATATTCTTATTTCAAACTACAGATCATGCTATGTAAATTGAAAAAATATATTCATAAAATTGGATTCATTATGGGAAACTACTATTGTAGTTGAACATTGTTCCAGTATATACTGAATAGCTATAATCAGTACAAATCATTGTATGATTAATTATATTATATTATATATTTAGCCCGACAACTATTTAGAGAGCTTGGTTATATGGGGTACAGTGGGCTGGGGAAGAGCCAATTACCTGCCAAATGTTTTGATTCCAACAAGCATATATATATAAATTATTGTGTAGAAATCATTTAGTGTGCCTTTATACTGTGCATAATATATTATTCAATTCTATGATTAATAATATATTATGTAGGTACAGTATAAAGGGACACTCTAAATGATTACTACACAATATAAAATACGCTAGGCATTTGAGAAGCACATTTAGTTAAAATAGAATAAGAAAACATATATTTGTGTACATGTAAAAGCTAAATAGTTATGTATACATTATTATAAGTAGAAATTACCTGGAGATTTGATCCTTATATGTGTGAAATTTATAACTTCAATCACTCCTGCGATCGCATAGAAATCATTCGCAATATGGCATTGTTGTTGTTAGTTGGGAATTTTCATTCCACGATTTTGTAGTTTAACCAACTCTGCTGCAACTTTGTGATGTACAGTCGGCTATTCCACGTGAAATACGTCTCCAAAACTCAATGGTCTCCAATAATCTTCTGGTACCTAACTGTCTGTCGCAGAATATCATAGGTTATGCAAGTAACAGTTGGTCGCAAGTTTGTATCGATCGACTTCTATTTGTACTGAGTTCTATTGTGTCTCCAAGCAAGGAACACAGATGCAGAACAGTTTCTTTCTTCAGGCGGAACCCCTTTGTTTGAATTTTTTCTTCTTTGTATTTGTCGAAAGCATTGAATTTTTCTTGATTGACTCGCCTTGACGAAGCTATATCATCATCAGACAGCGATGAAAACGTCGCGAGACACATTTTAGTTAATAATATGTAGAATTGAAATAGTTAAGAGTGGTCGCAGGCGGCCTTAAGACGACGGCTGCTTAAAACTAGAAATTCGTAAAAATTTGACGGTTGGCAGCTGTCAAACTCTTAAGTTGCTTTCGAGAATACGAATCGGATGAATAATGCCCCGTTAAATATTTAATTCTTAAGTGGTTTAATCGAAGTTATATTTAACTGGAATCATTTAACAGGGCATTAGAGCTAGTTAACCGGAGTTAAAGTTAATTGGCTTTCCAGTATTTGGCCCTATGTTATTTTATTTTATTTGGTATGTATTAAATATCCTGATAGGTATTTTTGATTTTAGCAAACAATGGTGCAACGTAATAATGAACGAAATGTATTAGATGCAACTGGGTGTTTGTCTCGACAGGTATAACCTTGTAACGGTTGTAACATGTAAATTAGTATTAGTTGGTCATATGTTTACATTATGGCGACTAAAAAAGTAACGATAATTGTAAAGTATAAGTATATTTTTAGGAATATCAAGAAATAATTACCTCCAACCGTCACATACATAGTCTGACCCCACACTAAGATCAAAATGTTTAATACATCATATTACTATTGTTTATGTAGCAGTTGCATTTTTATTAGTTTTGTTACAAATAAATTTATCATAATATTAATATTTATACATACATAAACTCACGCCTTTTTCCCAGAATGGGTAGGCAGAGGTGCAACCAGGACACCCACATTTCAGCCTCCGTGGCGCAGGCGGTAAGACGCCGTTTGTGAATCGAGAGGCCGCGGGTTCGATCCCCGCACCGAGAGAAATGTTTGTGCGGCCCACAAATATTTCTCTCGGGTCTGTGTGTTTGTGAGACCGAAAAGTCTCTCGTAGTTCCTGATACCCACGACACAAGACTCGATCTTAATGTGGGGTCAGGACTATGTATGTGACTGTTGGGTGTTATTTATTTATTTCGCCTTGTATGTTCCGTCCTACGATGTTGTGGGTGGCGAGCCTATCGCAATATCGGGCACAAATTCCTGACTGTGCTGATAATGAATAGAAAAATCCGATATCACTTTGCGCGACCCGGGATTCGAACTCGAGACCTCAGCTTTGTAACCGTACCATAATACAACTACGCCACTGAGGCAGTCAATATTTATACATAAATTAAAATCTATAGTCCACATTATTCACCGCTTGTATGTTTATGTATGTATGTACCTTATGTTTTTTTTGTTTGATTTAATTATTCGAAAAATATTTTTATTCTAGTGCTGATTTCCTGCCTTCGTTCGCGATGTCCGCTACAATTCCTTTATTCAAAATCAAAATCAAAATATTCTTTATAATTTAAGTTCATTTCATTTGGCGATCTAGTGTTGTTACATAGTTTATTAAGTCTTTTAATTATTATTTTTTTTCGAGTTTCTTATTTTTTTATATAAAGCAGCTGTTAAATAAATAATTGTCGAGAGACTGACTTCTGTTATACAGGGCTTCCTAGTTCAGGAGTCAGGGTGTTATTATGTTGTAAACATGTTGTAATGAAATAAAGATTAATTATTATGATTATTATTTATTCAAATAGTCTTTCAAAAGATCTTTTGGATTGTTCATTTCTGCTACCACCGCTTCGGAACGTGTTGTAGCTGTGAAGAAGAAGTGGCGCAAGAAACTTCGTCAGCAACACGAACTGTCTTCTTTTTATTTTTTTTTATATCGCCATTTAAAATTACAATGGTTCATGTCACAGAACACAATAATGTCAGTTTATTTAGTTAATTGTGTTTATTTAGTTAATTGTTTAATTTCTATTTTTACATTTTAATTGTTAATTTTGTGTAGATATTTTATTTCTATTTTTATATTTAAGTTGTTAGTTTAGTGTACATATTTTCATTGTTGTTTGCTAAATGTCTGTTTTTTTTTAGATTTTAGTTATAATTTGGCAAAAGAAATATTGACATGGTGAAAATTGGTGCTTAAGGAAAAAAGTGTGGTATATTCGAAGTCGCAACCAAATTCTAGCTATTAATAAAGTTGTATTTTATCTCACGTGTGTATTATTTGACAAATCCAATCCAATCATCAGGTAAAACTTACCCATCAAATAAATCATAGCTTGAAAAAAATATCAAAACATTGATCTATTATTATCGGATTTAATTTTTAAAGACTTGACTGTCAAGTCCTAAAATCCCCTGTTTATACTCAATTGAGATGTAAAGCAAAAATTAAAAATGTTATATTCATAGATTTAGTATAAAACATAGATCGGCAATGTGAAAGAGATAGAATAATTTAACTCATATGTTAAAGCGAGATGCATGATGCGACCATACGTTTACACAGAAGTAGCCTGCAGTGACCCAGAGTCGAAATATGTCAAACTAAGCGAGCAACAAAATTCGCTTATTTTCATAATTTATTTAATTTTACAGTACTTGGTTATATTTATTAAACGTAGTTTATTATAGTGCATTGTGCAGTGCCAAGGTGTGGTTCATGCAGGCGTAAAAATCCGAAATAATTAAAGTTTTCACAGGTACCGGCCACTTTTGCACAATACTATTTTGTGACGATATTATAGAATTAAATGGAAATCTGTGTATACATATCGGTAGAAAAGAATATAGTATTTCATTATATAAATACGCTGAAAGCATCCATTACGTATAAAAATAATATCAAATACGTGAATTTACAATAATTTCAACCAAAAGTTGCTAGGGATTGACTGACAGGTTCGATTAATAAAAGGTTGTCGATAAAATAGTCGATGACAACACATGTTTCCCTACATTTTTATGGAGCTATAGTATGTTGTGATAGTGTGCATTCTTCTTCTTCTTCTACCTGGCGTTATCCCGGCCATATTTCCCAGGCCATTATTATCGTATTTATTCTACAATATTAGTTATTACTTTACTTTTTCTTATTTTTTTATTTGTGGAATAGTTAATATAACACTTCATGTGTGTGATTAAAGAATTAAGAACCTGTTTCAGTCTCTGCCAAGAGGCTGTCAATTTATAATAGTAAAACAAGAACATATTCGATATTATTATAAAATATGCGATACTTCTATGCACAGCATGATCGTCCAAACCTTGAAGCAACATTATTCATTTATCATAACATTAGGTATAGATTTAAAATTTATAATTCTCTTAGGAAAAACATTAGTTTAGGTGACGTGATCGAGAAAAGCTTCATAGTTTATTAAACTGTCTCTTTCTTCAGCCACAGGAATGCGACTAATGAACATAGGCCTTCCACAAGAATGTCTACATCAGTTTGTTGTAAGCTGCCTGCATCCAACGACTTCCTACAAGCTCCTCCGTACACCTCCAACGCGGCCTAGCAGGCGTCCAACACTTCCCAATGTGTTACAAGTCAATTAATTGACTTAAATAAACTTATTTTTTTTTACTCTAGTATACATATAGTAAAAATGTGTTTCTTAGACTTACGCGAATGTTACTCATTGAAAAAAACTAATATCACGGATTTTGTTGCAGACTGAGTCCACCCTGTGACTACGAAAGCTGTAAAGTAATCGAAACTTCGCGACGGGAAATTAAAAATAAAAAAATAAACCGAAAACGCTAAAACTTTGTAAATTATAGTTTTATTTTAATAAAAGGTTTTTTTTTGTTCTCAATTTAATTAGTATATGTACTATGTATACATCACAATGAAAAAAATAATTTTGTTCAGGTGAACATAAAGACCCATATAAAACATGTCAAACAAAATGTTTTCAAATAATATGACAAAATATCTTTATTTATTTGTGTGTTTATCAATCTGTATTGAAATAAATACATCAATAAGTTTCTGTTAATATATAATAAAATGTACAACATTTTATTTCACAACTACAGGCCGACAGCTATATCGATATCGATATGATAGTATCGAAAGTGCATGGTACACCACTATATGTCAAGCACACATGTAAACTTCACGCACACAATCGTAAATCAGTTTTGGTCGCGCTCAAAATGATACATTGCCGATCTATGTTCTATACTACATCTATGGTTATATTAATGTTAGTCGTATGCCACTGTTGATGATCGATATCAAAAAAAAATTTGGTACTAGCGTATCACTATTTTTAGGGGCGGAGCCGCCGCCAAGTTTGTGAATCAAAGTGGTACGCGTCACGTGACCTTATGCTTTATCCCTCAGACTAAATACTCTCTAGAGTATTTAGTCCATATAGATAAGCAACAGGATTTTTTTATATAAGCTTCTATTCCACCGCTTATAGCTGGCGTTAGTATCGCTGTTTAAATTAGGGTTTTGGACCTTCACTAGATGGCGCTTTCATGCACTTTATTATTTCGTAACGTTAACGTACAATTCTATTTTATTATAAGGAATTTTGTTATACAATTATTAACCCGTTCTTAATCAGACCAATTTATTTGCATAGTTTACAGTTTTATAAATTGATCTCAAACAAAAACAGATTAATAATTGTTAAATAAAACAAATCGGTGCCATCACGTTTTTTATATTTGCAATGTTTTTTGAAATAATTATAAGCATCTGCCTTAACTTTATCATTTTCGCTATATTTGCTAAGTTTTCCTTTTAATATTTTTGTAACCCCACCACACCAACTGTGTAGAATTATATTGATAGTCATAGAAATTATAAATTTTTTAAGCAGAATTGCATGCAGTTGACATGTGATGAATTCGAAATCACAAAGAATATTTATATTAAATGAAATTATGTCTTTCAAGTTTGGAGACTCCAGAGATTCCTGTATGCACCTAGAAATAGCTTTTACCATAGTTTTAATCAAAGTCATAAATTCTGTAGACGGATACGTAAGAGACTTTTTGGTCTCTTTCATAAATATATGATTTTTCATCTCTTTCGCTTAGTAAAAGATCTTTGATGCATACAGGACAGCTTTTAAAAATTCTTATTCGCGCTTTTTTTAATACCGAGCCTGCTACATATTTTTGGGTTTCGTTATTTAAAAAATCATCTCTTTCATGAGAAGGCTCGGCTGGAGTCTCCAATTCTTGCAATAAATTATTAATATAAATATCTTCATGATCAGTGCTTTGTAAATTGCAAGCATCTTCTGTTAAAAAACTTTCTATTGACTGCAATATTGAATTATTATCATCTTCACAGTTAGCGTTTACAGAATGTGGGGTTGCAAAATTATTTATAACTAATGTTTTGAACGCATTTATGAACTGTCCACAATTTGGATTGGTATTCCTAACACCGTTACTTCTAATTTTGAAAAAAGTTTTCCAAAGGATCTTGATTAATATTTCACGGCAATATACTAGTAATTTAAAATTTTAAATTTAAATGTAGCCACAATTCTCTGTATATTTGGATATTGTGGATCCAATTTTTTAATGATGGTACTTTTTGGTAAATTATAGTACCATCTTTTTTTTTCATTTCGAATCCCATGGAACGAATTACTGGAATAAGTTCATTCCACAGCTTAAAGTGAGGGGAACCATTTTTTAAACAGCTCCTTAACCTCTTGTGTTGCTCGTTGTAGGAGTGTCCATTAAAGGAGTCAAATAATTGGTCCATGATGAAGAGCAAATCTGCCGTATCATGACATTCTTGTGGAAGAATGTTATGTCCTAGGAAAAAAAAACATATTAGAAATTGTTTTAGGATGTACTATATTATAAATTGGAACAACAATAACTTTACTTTGATAATTATTTTTCACTTTTGTAAATATGTATCAAGAAAATAAAGTTATACATTTTTGTTCTAGTTTTGGTATTGTACTATACTTAAGTAGTAATTTAAAGATATTATATTCTAGTGGTTTAAGAAATTAGACAAAGCAATCATGGGCAACCCCAAATTGTGTTATTTCTGCTATTATTATATTTGGAAGGTTACATCATACACGGGCACAATTAATTAGACACTACTTTCAATATAAAGCGGTACAATGAAAATAGATACTAACTTGCGCAAAACTTCATGGCTGCTGACAATCTTTGGCTGAATATCTGTTCCAATAATATTCCAATACAGCTTTCCAAGAATTAAATCTCTCCTCATTAAAATCCTCCCATTTTGGAAATCTGTGTATTGGTCCTGAAAATTAACAAACATATTGTTCATTTAAATAAAAAATATTATTGCAAACATTCATTTAATCATTATTCTACCAAATATTTTAGGGCCTACCTCACCAAGACGCCATGTTAACATATGAAATTGAAATTTTTCAGGTAAGTAAGTTGCACTAAAGTTTAATATTAATTGATTGGAATTTAAAATTGGCATCTTGTGAAGTAGGTCCCCCGTGATCGAACTTAATTCACATATTTTTTAAAAATGAAACATGTATTATCTGCATGCCATATTAATTTGTTTTATTATACTATTACTTCTAAGTATTTGGTACTTTACAACCCACCAGTACAAGAGAATGGCCATTCATGGTATCGATAAAAACAATGTAGATTGCAAACCTAAAAATCAAAAAACCAAAACAAAATTTACTATTGCATTTTTATGGGTTGTTCTTAGACATTTTACTATTTCATCCAAGGTCACAGATTTTTTAAACATCAAGTAATTATCATCACATTTTGAAATTTGTCCACAGAGTTGATGGCAAAATGGGCATTCCCCTTTACTTATATAAATCATAAAATTCCTATAATAATAGGTATATAAGTAAAATAATGAAGTGTATGGTGGCCTGTTGGTAAACAGACTAGATGCGGCTGCCAATATGTTCACGGTGGTTGCGGGTTCGAATCACAGGGCACACCTCTGACTTTTAGGAGTCATGTGTGTATTGATAGTCAATCACCACACACTAAAACGGTGAAGGAAAACATCGTGAGGAAACCTGTATTCCATAACGATTTATAAGAATTTCCATGGTATGTAAGTCCGCCAACCTGCACTAGGCCAGCGTGGTGGACTATATGGCCTAACCACTCTCAATGCTTCTCTCGATTGTAGAGTAGGCCCGTGCCCTGTAGTGGGACGTATATGGGCTGATACAAAAGTAAAATAATAGGTAAATTAATTAATTTCTAACAGCCCAATGAAATTTAAACTTTTTTCTTGGTAGTGTTGTTTAATAGGCAGTAAACAGAAACGAATGGAAAGATTTGAGGGAGACCTTTGCCCGTTGGACAAAGTAGTTAGCAGCAGGACAATATAGGTAGATAAAATAAGTGAATATACCCGATAATTTACAATTAGTTCTTAACGTGTCTGGGACGTGATTTACGTTCTATAAATTATTTAATAAATTCATGTGATATAAAAATTCAAACTTACCATCGAGAATGCATCCAAAATAGCATTTTAATTCACTTTTCTTAGGCATTTTGTCCAAGAAACAAATAACGGAATCCAATAACAAGCCAGGTAAATCGTGAGACGTAGAAAACAAAATCCAAAATCCGAAGCCAAGTAAAATCGTTGAGGGAGAAATCACAGAGTCCATAAACAGTCCAAGTCGAGGTTTATAATAAAAAACAGACAAATAAACTCAAAACTTAACGCACGCGAGAACAGTGAAAAAAGTTTTGATTTTTTTTTTGTTCTTTTCGTTCCGTAAGGAACCGGCTAAGATCCAAGACCATGCTGCCAAGTCGAAAGTATAAAGTTTTGAACAATTTTGAAACTTTTGAATTTGACGTTTACCAAGAATCAGTGTTACCAAATATAAATCTAAGATTCTACCAAAGATTCTTCTGTCGTGCGGCTAATGTCTGCTAGGAAAAAGTCTCATTGTTTGTGAACATAATTCAATTTAATTAAAAACTCAAAAAAATATAATTTAATAACATAAGTAATGGTAAATAAGTCAAATAGGGTAACTTTGATCCGGTGTGATTATAGTTATTATGTAGGTGTAATCTCTTACTAGCATTTATGTACATTTAATAGAATTAGCAAGTTGAAGTGGCAATGGGCAGGGCTCATAGCGCGGAGATCTGATGACTGATGGTGTCGGAAAGTGCTCGAATGGAGGCCACGTAGCGGAAAGCGCAGCGTAGGACGTCCACCCACAAGATGGTCCGACGACCTGGTAAAAGTCGCGGGACGTCGCTGGATGCAGGCTGCCTTCATCAGGTCTCTGTGGAAATCATTGGGGGAGGCCTATGTTCACCAGTAGACTTCCTTTGGCTGATGGATGGATGATGTACATTTACCTTATATTTTGTCATTACAAAAATGTTCGCTGTTTGAGCCAAAGTTATACTGAGAAAAAAAAAAATTAAGATTTCGGAAGTTAATAATTTGCCAGGGATTGCAAATTGCATTTTCCATGTAGATTGGGATGGATTTTACTTAAGTAATTGAAGCTGAGTAAAGCTACTAAAATTTTATAGATTTCTCAAGTTAGTCACACTGCCAGAGTTCTGATTTACCATTTAAATAAAACATATTTGAGTATTTTGAAAACTTTGATGATCAAATTATGCCACAAATATCCCGATATTTTAAATGGTATTCTTTAAAATTTTAATTAATTTTTCATATAATTATTAAATATATAATAATATGTTAACACCCATCAAGTGACTGAGCTGCCATCTTGTGAATATTATCCAAAAAAAATATATGAAAATTATAGCTCCACTCATAAAAGATGGCGTGGTAACACATAAATAAATCTAATATTTATATGTATGGGAGTTTCACTCCCATATTTAGTCTGAGCTTTATCCCCTCTATTCTATAATCATTGCTGCTGACTACTGAGAATTTCTGAATTCCGGAATCCGGATTGTTTCCGAACGTAATGGCTATTGGCTGCGCATTCACTTCGCGCACACGATTTATTAAGTTGTGTGGTGATTTTAGTTTAAAACAATAACTATTAAAGCTAAGTGCACTCAAGTAATCATCACATTTGTCTGCTAGAAGTTAAATAGCTATATGTGAAATTTATTTTGTGTTAATTAATGTGTGGTGAAGTGTACAGTGTACACGAATCATTTTTTTGTGTCAACAACTAAGCATCCCAAGTTGAAAGTTTTGGAACAAGGCCTTGCTAAACAGGTGAGGATATAAGGATAACTACTTTTGATAAAAGTTCATTTGACATTTTGATTTTCTTACCTATAAATATCTCGTACTTTTTATGTAGCGGTAAATGTTTAAAATTGTTCGGAGTTTCTCCTGGTATTTATTTTATGGAATTGAATAAACAATTACTTTGTAATGAAATGGTTATTTTATTATGTTTATTTTATTGATTATTTATGTGTAAGTGATCCTATCTCATGACCATAAAAATTAAGTTAAGTTATTATTTTTTAAATTTCCGTAAAACACACTTCCATCATTATCGTCACAGCCTTTAGGGTCCCTTTGCTGGGTATAGGCCTCCCTCATATTACGCAACGCAAATACTTACATTGATTAGCAGACAGCATTGATTAGCAGTTTTACAATGAGGTGGAATCAAATCTGGTAATTTAGACATCAATATTATAAATTCAGAATTGTAAACCATATTATATAAAGTAACAAAGTGCAAGTATCTTTATACAAATAATAGTTGAATATCCGTGTATTTGATGGGGAATAGTTTTCTGGAAGTTATCAAGCTGAAGGCAATTATCCTAATTAAATTCTTATTTAATTATATCTGGTCAAACAATTTACCTATAAAGAATTCCTTAGTAACTTTACTTAATTAATACTAATTATTCAATAAGGTAATATAATATAGAAAGACAGAAAAACCATTTTATTGGCACTTGCACGGAAAGTAAATTAAAGTGTTGTAAGTAATAAATATATTGGACTGGAAAGCAAAAAGTAATTGTACAAATAAATACATCTCATAAAGTTATTTTGTACTGTAATTTGTAAATCATCAAACAAAAATTTTATCCTATAAAATTAATATGAATAATAGGGTTGTGTCCAAGATTTTATTTGAGCAGTAAGTAATCATTCCTTATAAGCATCGTTTATAAAAACAAACGAATTTGAAAACAGCATCAAAATTGAATGTAAAATGACTGAGATATTAATAAATTTAATAATATGGTGGGGACACTCGTTGTCTCTTTCGCACACGTGCACCTTATGGAAGATGACGTCACGCCATGCATGTTGCATCCTTTTCTATCACTCCTACCACCAACTTTCATATATTTGTAACTTGCTTACTACTTAACGGATTTTAAAAATTCTTTCTGATTATGATTATGCGTAACGTAACCTTCCGTTATAAATAAAAATAAAAATGTATGAAACTAGCCTATTGTAAAATACTTTCTATATACTTTCATAAGTAGTTTTGCTGGAAGTTTACAACTATTGCCCTTGGTTATTATTTAATTTAAATAAAGGTATTACTTACCTACTGCTGATATTATTCCTAAATATAATGTTAAAGTCTCCTGATAATTTAACTAATTATATTAACAATTACCACCACACATTAATAATGTTTAGTTTGGAAAATATACATTATACCAAAAGTCTGGTTTAATATAAGTGCCTTAAAATGTTCCCAAAAGCCTTTATGTTATATACAAACATAATCCATGATTTAATTTGCAGATGGCTTCAAGTCCAAAAGAATAAATATTTCAATTTTATTGCCTTTAATTACTTATTATTGATTTTTTTTTAACTTTAATAAACTTTTTTCATTATTGAATATATTAGCACAGGTTTAAAACTAAGTGCTACAGGTTCTAGACTTTGAAACATAACAATACATTTTTAATTTAATTGTTTTGTGAATTATTAGTGATTGCAAAGTTTGACACAGGACTAAACCAAAAAATAAATGGCATATTTTGTTTGTTATACATAAAAAAAAACCCAGTACTGGATCTGGACAGCACTGCATTTATCAAACAGGTGCAATGTGTAGTCATTTTACGGAATCAATGGATCAAAAATAATACTTGCATCTTAATAAGATGCAAGTATTATATCTTCCCTCTCGCTTCAATGTGTACCCTTGTGCACGCACCAAACGCACAGATTTTGTTCCTGATGTCCGCTCTAGTATAATACCTCAATGTGTACAGATATAAAATTTGACTATTGTTAACATTTAATTATAAAGGAAATCTTGTTCTGGCTTATTTTCGTTTCATAAAATCTTATCCTCTGAGTGTGACCTTTGATGAAAGGTTACAATGATCATTAACATTGAATATTGATCAAGTCATGCACTATATGGATTTTGTTTAACAATTAAAACCAATTTAGAATTAGTTCATACAAAATATCGTAAGTATAAGCGGCCTCCTAAAATTCTCACATAAATTGTTTTGATTCATTGTGACACCGTACATTTGTAAAGTTTAAACCAAGAGCTTCAAGCTTCAAATCTTATCTCTGGCAAAATATATAAATTTTCATCGTTTGAGACCTGAGAGGGTCATCGAGAATACTGGCTGTACTGCAGGGGTGATGAGCAATTATCGATGTATTGAAGGTGGGTGACAAACTTATGTTATTTCTGTCGCGAATACAAATAAAACATAAGCAGCCGTCCAAATTGTAAGGACGCGCCTGCCTACTCGAAGGACCATTCTCCTTCTCTCGCCCTGTATCATCTATTGTCGCACGTAAATCGCGTATATGACATAATTTAGTCGGTATACCGCTTTAGTATTCTAGCCACATTCCAGTCCCATAAGCGTTGTTGATAATTCTAGAAGCCTACAAATTAAAGTTGAATTTGTAAACATACACTGACAGGGCATCCACGTAATGTTTTCATGTATGATTACAGTCTGAACAGATTAGTGCAGGCTGGCTCGGTGTCACTTTCCTGGTAAATAACCGCAAATTTTACTTGAAGCCTCTACTTGCATTTCAGTTAGGTTTCACTATTTAATTTAGTGATTAAAGTAATAATAATTACGTACATACATGACGTGACCATACGTCCCGCTTTTGGCGGGACAGTCCCGCTTTCAGGGAGTGTGTCCCGGTGTCCCCAGCAAGGCCGAAATAGTCCCGCTCTTGCAAACAGACCAAACGATAATTTAAAATGTATTTCCTGCTCGAAATGCTTTACCGAACTACTACTGAAAACCGTGGGGTAGATTATTCCAGCACTTTCCTACAAACAATCTTGATTTAACAAACATTTCCACAATTATTGAGTAGATATGTTATGTGTATGCCTGGAAGTAACGCATCTATCAAAAGAGTTTTTCTCACATCAACAAAATATGGAAAAGTGATAAAATACAGACGAGTGTCGCAGTAATTAAAGCTATTTTGATTACAAACATAAATATAAATCAATCATACTGAGTTTCACAATTATCTAAAAACTAGACCTGATTATTGGAAAAAATTTGTTCAGCCGACAATACGACAATAATTATTATTTTATGTTATTCTATCTTCTATGATAAAAACTTGTAAAACACAAAAACTTTATTATTAAATTCTCTGGCACAACAAATAAATTGTCACGTTATACATACATGGTATTCGACAAATATTTATATTATTCAAATTACAAACGCATATTATAATTTTATTGTGTTGGGATCCATGGCAATCGAAAGTTTTATTATAGCAATACATTGCGTGTCCTCACAATGATTATTAAATTTATTATGAAATGGAGAATATGAATGATTTTTAAAAAAAAATATACGATTCTACTAGTCATTACATTACCAAACATACAAATATCACGTCCAAATATAAACTATTATGCAAAAAAATTAAATATTAAAATCGCTATCAATTTTGGGCGATATAAACGCGGCCATATTGGTACGCTTGTTCGTGACGTCACGATTACACAAGTTCGATGTCAACAGCAGTGTTTGGTTCAATATATTATTACCAGAAAATAAAGAAAGTGAGTGAATATCGACTTAATTACCATGGAAAAGCACAAAAAACCATATTACAAATATTGTGTCGTTCCTATGACCCCAAAAAAACATAAACACTGCACCTGACAAAGTATATTTCCTTATGCCGAAAGGTGAAAATCTAAGAATAAAGTGGTGCAAAGCTATGAGAAGAGACAATGTATCGAGTTTGAGCTGTTTATATTGTTGTGAAGACCATTTCGATGTAAGTTAGGATTTTAAAATTAAGTAAATACATTCACAAATCATTCTTACGTTTACCTACAGGTACTTGTTTTGTTTACAAACCTCTACAAAAACGTAACCTAGTTTACGAAAAGTCGTAAAGATATTATTAAGAATTCTTATTCCTTATATCCTTATGTATGTATGAGTATAAGTATTACTGATGAATAAAAACATCTATTTTTTTATTGCATTGCACTTCTAGACGAGCAAGCCGTTCGCCTAATGGTAAGCGATAGGACTGCTCATAAACAGTAGTAAAACCAAACAACACCTTGAATTACAAAGCAATGCTTGGCATTCCACTACGCTCGCTATCCTGAGACATAACATATAAGTCTCAATATGTCCAGTAGTTACTCTGGCTACAATGTCTTTCAATCCAAAACACAACAGTGCATTTACACTGCTGTTTGACGGAGAAATAGACATTGCGGTGGTACCCACCCAGATGGCATCTCACATATGAGAGACCTACCACCAGTAAAGAAGAATTAATAAGTATTAGAGTAAGAGGCAAGTCCGAGACTAGTTTTATTAATCTTCCTATTATTTCTGGGTTTCACATCAAAGAGGATACAGAAAATTATATTAAATATAAAAAAAATACATTAATTCTCGTCACAATGAATTAATACTGTGAACACATAAAACTATTCACTTAATATAAAAAAAAAAAACAGAGACAATATAAAAACAATTATTCCTCAGAAAGAAACCATACAAATAACTTGTTGACAGCAGACCTCTCGTGTAAATCTGACGTCACGTTTTCATCCACCAATAGTGTTGCGTTTCGGAAATTTGCACGGAAAGCCACTTTTGATGATTAAATTTCACTATAAAATTAAAATAAATTTTAAAAATTATTGTATAGTGTGTTTTCAGTAGCAATAAAGATTACAAAAAAATATATTTTGACCATATTTAAGTTACGTGCATATTCCCCATTGATCGAAACTTTTGTAGTATTCGCAGTAGGCTTCGTTAGTATTCAATATAATATTTTTCTCTAAAAAGTACCTCTTGAATATAACCCATGATTTTAAGTCGATGTAAATACATATATTTACTGTAGTATGTAACACTATTTACCGCTGCAAAGTTACTACATACCCGTGTGAAGAACTAACCGGCGATTTGTTTGCAGTAGACCTTCACACGCATCTCGATGTGTGCTGAAATAATTAACACAATCTGTTGGAAAGTAAGACGTGGACGGTCCGAATGCATAGTTCTTCAACTTTGTAGCTAATATGAAAGATTTTTAGGTTATTTTGTCTGTTCGTATCTTTTATTTGGTGGGAAATTAATATAAGTCCTCACATCTGTTGAATACATTGTCAATAGTAAACATTAACAGTACCGAAAAAAATGCAGTAATACTTGTATTTTAAGTCGGTATCGAAAAACATAAACAGTGTTTTCGGTCTCAAATATAGTTCTGATGAATATAATCGTCCAAAGTAGCCGCACGATTCCAACGAACTCTACAGTAGGGTGAATACTCTAACAAAGTGATTCATTCCCAATTGTTTTTCGGGACTACCCAGTGTATATCCGCTTTTGTGGGCCGGAAGTCCGTTAGAGCCGTCTCACTCGGTTGAAAATACTCAACATGCCATTAAGTTTTGGAAACTAATTCACTCATCTATGAATTCACTTATCATATTAAACAGATAACTAAACCACGCTTTACATAGTTTTTACAACATTACCTTAACACCACATTTTTAGTAGCTTGCTCATAAGGTCCTATAAAGATTCGTCAACTGTTGTCCCTACTCCCTACCCACTTCATACCAGTTTATCCACTACATCCCGAAATGCTGCTTCCGTTTCTGTTATAAAAACTGTCTCATGTAAATACATGTATGCACATTCATATAACCGTCATATTATACCATTAAAATTCCGCGATTACTACATCTAAAATAGTTTCTTGGTCTTCTTTTTAAATTCTTGCATCAATCAAATACGAGTTAAATAATGGACCTAAAACTTCACGCTCAACCGTCGATTCTCTTTATACTGCTAGCATCTGCTTCCACGTTAGACTAACGGCCGGTTTCTATAATCTATCAATCTTTAACAAGAGATTTCTGTCGAAATTTCAATACATTTTTTGCTTCAGTAAAGAAAGACAGAGATATTTAGATAAGGTGCATATATTTATACATATCTAGGCAAGATAATATTGTATGTCTATCTTTGTTTATTGAAGCAAACAGTGGTATCGACATAGTAACGATATCCATTTTAACATATTTTAAAGATAGGATATAGAGAACGACCGTTAATGGCTGGTCGAAACAGTTATTATTTGTGATCCATTTTACACACGTATAGCCTAGATACGTAATTCGATTATTGCTCCACGTCTATTGAGGTTATAGACCTAATACTGCAGTTCATGGTGATCTAATTACTGAATAATGCTCGAAAGGCCAATGAGATTAGAAATATGTGTCAGCTAGATTAATTTAATATGTTGAGTATAATGTATATTGTTGTTGATGTATTTAATTATGGGCTTATGTGCAAAAGCTTAAAGCTAAATGTCTTTTATCTAAAATAGCTTTGTCATCAATTTCTACAGAAGGTAACAAATAGGTTTAAGAAACACTGTTACATAATAGCATTTAAAAAAAAAATCAAAACATGTACAATATATTAACTATATCAAAAGCAAATATATCTTATATATAATTTTTTAAATCAAATTATAAGTTAAAATGTAAACACTAAACTAATAATACCTAAATAATTATTTACATTATGTCTCTATTTATATTCTAAATGCTTTCTACGAATGTAAAGTTATACCAACGTTGTCTAATACTGGTTTTTAACCACAAACTATATTGTTGGTGATTGATTTTAAGACAGAAAGTTACCTTTGTCATCGATATATTAACAAACATACTTTTGAAGCCATTCCCATATAAATCGTAACTTCTAATCAATTATTATCACATTGTTTTGAAAGAAAAAGCATGAAATAATGATTGTTTTCTTATTTCTTCTTGCTAATTGTTGCAAAGTTTCACGTCCATTTAACCATGTAATCAAGCCTTAGCTAATCTATTGCGAAAGTTATACAACCGAAATTTCCTTAATTTATCTGATATTATATTCAACAAAGGCGTTTATTTACTTAGCGGGTCACGTACGCGAGTGTTAGAAAGTGGAAAGCGAGCACGCCTATAATAAACACCACGCATTGAGGAATTAAGATTCTTCTAATGGTGTTATTGCGCTCCGATTGCTTTGTATATTCCATAGGCATTGCCGACCATGCTGCGGAATTTAATAGTTTCTGTTCATTGATGTTGTTTGACTGTAAAGCACCTTTTTATTTTATCGTATTGGCATGTTTGTGAATGAATTTTCAATTTACGCTTCACTGGTTAGTGGTTACATCTTAAATTTCGATAGTGTTGTTATTATTGGTAGTTTTACATGTATATTACTAGTTCTAGTGTAACTTGATCGCATACATGTAGTAACGAGGTGCTTGTTGTACACATACTATAATTAATTATTATTCACAGCGAAATAAAAACTATATTTATACGCGATGTTAGTAAACAAGCGCACGTTGTTATTAATTGCTTTCAAGTGGCTTACTTATTAAAGTTATTAACGTTATTTGCACTTTGTTTTTTATACCGGGTATCTCAAGACTGCTACCGAAAACGAAGCCGGGTGGTTGTTTTTCTGTTGCATTGTGTCTGAAGTCGCTTAAACTACCACCCGGCTTCGTTTTCGGTAGCAGTCTTGATATACCCTGTATATACCCAGGTTTCCAAAATAATTTAATACTATCTTAATTTCATAGTATTTTCTAGATTCATTTAAGTACTTGATTAAAGGAAGTAATCATTAATTCAGTGCAAAGGCGAGTTAATAGGACTCAAGATAAATACAAATATAATTCTTGATTATATTTAGATTCTTGAATGAATCTTATAATTCAAACGCAACTGATTACTTCAAGTCTTCGTCATTTAGAACCTCTAAAATTAGCCAGGCGAGCAACAGCTCGTTTTTACAAACACATTTCTAAGGTAATAAAATAAATTGCAAACATATTTTTAAGGTAACTAACTGCCCGACTTCCAGCTTCGTCTCGAAGTCATTGTTCCATCCGTCACACTTGCCAAATTCTTGTCACCAGAACGAAGGAGTTTACTTCCGATGGCGTAACCAGAGGTTAAGACAGCGCATTACGTGGATAGCCCATTGTGAGTTTAACGCGCAATTGTACTGGTTGTGGTCCAATTTTCTGTTTGATGTTTATGACGGCGAATGAGGAAGTGGTATAGCTATTGTTTTTTATATAATATGTGATAAAGTAAGCCATACGGCCTGTTGGTAACGGACACATTGTACGCAGTGGTCGAAAACCCGTCATACTGACCCACGTAAGTGTGTCGCGTTTCGTGTATTCTATGTATGCCCGGACACGATAAGACAAGTATAATTGTATCGCCGAAGATATATACATCTGACATCGATAAAAACCTATATTTAGGCCGCACCGCCTTTAGCATGAGGTTTAATTAATCGTTGCTGGGGACAGATGAGCAAGACTACGGTCGCAGATCCGATCCATTCCACGTTTCTGGTCTGGTATAGCTTCAAAGGCAAAGGAAGAAAAATATTTATTAATCAACAAACCATTATTCATTTCGGGTTTAATCAAGTTTCATGGGTATTCGTAGTTAATTCAGTCTATTGTAAGCTTCAAAAGCAAATGAAAACGAAATTTATAAAACAACGAATTTTAATGATAATTTGAATATGAAATCCATCAACATGGTCTAGTTTAGTGGATAATCAACAAAAACAGAAAAACCCCCAAAAAATCAAATAAATGTGCGACTCGTGACTATTCGTTAGGTATCACAGTTGCCATTTTCAATGTAACATACTATTATATTATGGTACGCAAATATTTGCCCAGAAGCTAGTTGAATGTAAAGTAAACCAAGTCATGTTACCAACAATTGTAGAGTTTCCTGTTTTGTAATGCTCCGAGGATTCCCCGACTCATAAAAACGTCTCACGTAGTATTGTATGTCTCCTCAAGACCTTGGAATTAATGTCATGCATGTTGCTACGTCTTTAGTAAGTCATTGGGTTGGAATTCAATTTAAATGTGTAAAGTAATAAACTGCGCAGTGATTTATACTGCTTGTTATGGGACGAGTATATTATTCATTGATGTTTCAAATGGGCTTGAATATAATCTTTAAATTGACATATAAATGTGAATATTTTAATGACTAAAAATGGTGTAGAAACGCAGTAACCCTTTATTTCACCTGGCATCACTATCACATCTTTACATTTTGTGAATTTTGATTGTATCTCGTATTAAAGTGATCGTTTTTATTAAAGTATTTCCAGTGATAACGTTGATTATTTACTTAAGTACTTTAATTATTTATTAAATAATTTAGAATAATAAGTATCAAAATAATAACTCAAACCTTAAAGGGATGCCATAAAAAGGGCTCAGTGGCGCTTTCATTTATTTCTACATTTTTTTGCCAAGCTGTAGCTAATAATGAGTGCACCAGTGTCCAATTCCAGTTTTGACTGGTGTTGCCAATGCATCTACACGTTTCCTTAAATCCCTAAATCTTCTAATCTTAGAAATCCATTTTAAGGGACAAACGCGAATAAACTAAAAAACATGAGTTAAAATTTCTGCACAACTTTCTCACAAAATATACGATTATTAAATATTCGGATTTAATTATAAGTACTTCCTTTATTGCCTATATTTCCATCATATAGGAACGGAAGTGACGAGAGTAAATATTACTGGCGATACGAAATTTCGGCCCGATTATAATGATCGTAGTTGTCGAGCGCGAAAGTGGCCCGTGGTGAAATTTCTAAATGATTAGTTTTAAACATTTGTTTCGGAGCTCGAATTTGGTAGATTATGTTCAGTGTTCAGTCTCGTTCTAATAACAGTTTTTATACTTATAGCTTGTATAGGAAGATTAATTATATTGCTGGTCAATTATTTATAAATCACGACTCTACTAAGGTAAGACTGCAAAGCTGGGGTCTCGGATTTGAGTCTCGTGTCGAGCAATGATATTGGATTTTTGTATTCAATGGCAGCCTGGCGTCAGGATTTGTGCCTGATATGGCGATAGGCTTACTCTCCTATCACATCGTGGGATTGAATATACATATAAGGCGAAACGTGAGTGTTATGGTAGCACCTCTGTCTTTTCCATCTGCGAAAAAGGCTTGAGTTTATGGATGTAACGCGTGGATGTTAATTGGAAGCCTACAAACATTTAGCCATACAAAACCCCCTGTAGTAGTTTTTAACTGTTTTTGATTATTCGCTCAGCAAGTGACCTTTTAGGTCTAGCACTTATTTACATTTCAAATCAACAACTGTTGCGGTACGAATCAAGATCAGGGGCGAGTACTAGGCTGTATTAGTTTGACCGAACGGCATTTATGTTTCGTTCTTCATGTCAAGGTATTACGTTAAAAGTTTCTTTAATTTATGATCGTTTAAATTTTTCGGCCTTACCAAGGCTTCGATGAATTTTAATGTCACATAATAATAAATGAAATGAAATGAAATGTATTTATTGGTCACGTAGTCAATTTAAAAGCTCTTATGACAAGTCAATACACATAGAACTTAATCTCTATAAACAATATATTTCCTATACTTAGTATTACTTATTTTAATTTCTTGGTTTAATTAATTAATTTATGTAATTTATTTATTTTAAATTCTTCTTCTTCTTTATCAGCCCATATACGTCCCACTGCAGGGCACGGGCCTACTCTACAATCGACAGTACGATTGAGAATGGTTAGGCCATATAGTCCACCACGCTGGCCTAGTGCGGGTTGGCGGACTTACATACCATAGAAATTTTATAAATCGCTATGGTATGCAGGTTTCCTCACGATGTTTTCCTTCACCGTTTTAGTGCGTGGTGATTGACTATCAATACACACAATTCGAATCCCAGGGCACACCTCTGACTTTTCGGAGTCATGTGTGTATTGATATTTTAAATTAATTTTATTTTACTATATATACTTTTATATTTCCGAAGGGAATAAACGATATGTTTCCTTTCAATTTTAAACAGGTTGTAATACTCGTAAGGTTACAACGACTATTTAAAAATGCGTGATTTGGAACACATGGAATTAAGTACAAATAAAAACCTGTCCACCATAGAATCAAAATATTCAACATTCAAAAAAAAACACCGGAAAATTTATTCAGTTCAATCTTACACCCATATTCTAAGACGTTCCTCGAAAATTTCTCGACTCCACTCGGCCTTACTTGGATGAAATCTGTATTCATAGTTGAAAAAAGTCTCCTCCACTCAAAGTCACTCAATACTTTTCTTTTCTCGAGGAAAAGAATCAACTGTCAAACTCAAGGTACCTCTCGACTGTGCTCTCGACCTACCTTAAGGAATACTTGAGGAAATATTTTCACTATGGAAACAGTGTTTATTATTTACATGACAAATTTTGACTGTCACTTTTCAAGTGAGCATAATATTGAAATGTCAAATAGTTTTTGTTAAATCTGTACCTTATTAACACATCAATGGAGATTCTGCTTCTGACTACCGTGCAACATTCATGTTTTATAGGTTATGTCGGGAGAAAAATAAATTAAAAATACATTTAATTAGTTACTGTTAGTGAATTTGTTGTGAAAGTGTGTTATTCGTGTTTATATATTATTCTTTTTATTACTGTCATATAAGTGTACATAAGTATTAATTTGGTGGTGAGTTTTGTTTGTGTCGTTTGTTTCTGTCACGTGCTTGTCTATTGTTTGTGTTTGTAAATAGACTGTAATTATATTAATATGGAAATGGATGTATATGATCGAAACCCGGATCCAGATCCTCCCCCGGAGATCATGTCCCCAGTGATAGCCCCTAATACCTCAGCAGTTCCGCCACACGCAACAAATACTGCCCCTAGTTTCTCTCAGGCCGGCTCATTGAAGCTATCTGCGATAAAAACAAAAAGAATGAGGTCAATCCTGAAAATGAAAAAAAAATAACAACAAAATCTCTCTTCCAAGCAATTTATTATCGCAATCCATTTTAGATGAAACCCAATCTAGCTTACCAACATCCGGCTGTTCAGCTATGGATAGTTCGAGCCCACAAATTAATAAACCCACACGGACCCTGTATTCTCCGGAAGATGTTGGTCCGTTTATTGCATATGTGGAACTATCCGAAAATTCTCCATCAGATGGGACAACATTACATCCCATTAAATTTGGAGCATTTTTATACAAAAATAACCTCAAAAATGTTTTACAAGATGGAATTAAAAAAATTGGTCGTAATAGACTTTCCATCTCGTTTAAAACAGGTCAATTAGCGAACCAGTTCATACAAAATGACATTTTCCAGATTAATAACTATACCTAAGGTGTATATCCCCTCCCACAATATCTCTCGCATCGGTCTAGTTAGAGGTATACCCGTTGAGAGGAGTCATGAGGAAATTGTTGAGTTTGTGAGACTTCCTCCCAATACTGGCAAAATTATAAAAACGCGTAGGCTCAACCGTAAACTTGCATCACCAGATGGACCAAAATGGATTCCAACGCAGACGGTAGTGTTTTCATTCGATGGTCAAATATTACCTAAAGAAATTTATTGTTGCTTTACATTATTACCCGTTGAGCAGTACATATATCCGACGATTCAATGTTTTGCTTGCTGTAGGTTTGGACATACACGTGCACAATGTAGATCGAAACCGAGATGTTACAGATGCACAGATGACCACTCCGGAGATTCGTGCTCGGTGTTGGAATCAGAAGCTGTGTGTATCTATTGCACTGGGTGTCACTTCGCCACAAATAAGATTTTCCCGGAACACAGTAGACAAATATCAAACATTATATGTCACTTCATAATGTGTCATATAATGAAGCAATGACAAAATTCCCGCTAGTTAAGAAATCGTTTGCCGAAGTAATGGTGTCCCCTCAGGCTGTGCCGCCTCAAGAACCTACTGCTGTATTTTCTCCACCTGACACTCAAGCCACTAAGTCTTCTAAGTCATATCGCAAAACTGTATTCCGTACCCCACAATCCCGTCCTTCTACCCCACAATCTCATAGTCAAGAATCTCATAGAGCACTGATACAATCTTTTGTTATGCCTTCTCCTGAAAATGGTTGTGCCCTCAAAAATAAACATGCTAATTCAGACATGGAAAATGAACATGACAAGGTGGATAGTGTATCAACGGATACAATCCATGATTTAATATCATCATTGATTAAAGTTATCACTGATTCAAAATTACCGAACAACGTTGCTTGTAATATTATTCAGACTATTACTCTATCAATTTTTAACATTTTAAAAATGGATTTAATTCTTCAGTGGAACTGTAGGATTGTAATTAAAAATAAAACGTATTTACCTATCTTCCCTTTTAAATAAACACAAACCCTTTATTTGTGCAATATCAGAGACATGGTTAAAACCTAACCAAATCTTTCGTATTAAAGGGTATACTCTGCTTCGCGATGACAGAAATGACGGGTGGGGCGGGGCAGCCCTATTAATTAAAAATAATTTAAATTTAATCAGATTCCCATAGTTAATAATAGTAGAAATATTCAATTTGTATGCATTCGTTTTAATAACATTTCTTTCATTTCTGTCTATATACCCAGAAGAGATAATTCCGTTATTCCCATATTGCGTACCTATTTATCTTCTATCCCTCCTCCTATCATCTTAATGGGTGATTTTAACTGCCATAATCAGATCTGGGGTGCTCTTAATAATGATCCCTTTAGTGTAAGGATTTTAGGTGTTTTAGATGAATTTGATTTGTGTGTTCTTAATGATGGCTCCCCTACTCGTCGTACACCTCCTAATATTAATCCTAGTTTTGTTGACCTCTCCTTTAGTTCCCCCAGTTTGGCTAGCCTTTTATCTTGGTCGTGCCTCTCATACACGCACGGTTCTGATCACTTCCCTATCTTAATCTCATTCCCTTCGCAAAGCACTAAAACCTCACCTCTTCCTCCCCTGCTACCTTTCATCTTGGATGACACCAAATGGGAAATTTATTCTAATTTTATAGAAGATAAAATTAGTCTTTTGCCTGAGCCCAATCAAATGAATATTAATATTTGCTGTGACAAGTTAAAACAATTAATAATAACTTCAGCAGACACATGTTTTAAGAAAAAAAATGTGTCTCTGGGTAAAATTCCTTCTCCTCCTTGGTGGGATTCAGAATGCACCCAAGCCGTTAAGAGGAGACACGAAGCGGAAACAATATGCAACAATACTATTAATCTAGAGTCCTTTTTGAATTTCCGTAACATAGACGCCTCTACAAAAGACTATTGAAGAAGAAGAAGTGTCAGGGGTGGCGTAGATTTTGTGCATCTTTATCACCTGAAACTCCCACTTCCTTGATTTGGAAACGGGTCAGGTGCTACAGAATTTCACAAAAAGATTGAATGCTACTTCATATTCAACTAACTGGCTGGAAGATTTTTAAGATAGGTTAGCTCCTCCCTCAGTCCCAGCGGCGTGCACAGGATTATGACACTGGGTATGCGGCGGAGTGCTCGGTCACAAAAACTTTTTCTTTTATAGTTTTTTAGCATAGCCACAGCCACACGGAAAAGTCTAAGTCGGAAACCATGCCAACATAACAAGTCTTAGATGTACTACTATTCATGTCCATCTTCTACGGCAACGCAGACAAAACAGCGTTGATCGTCGCGGCGGAAGAAATTCTAATAAGTAAAATAAAAAAAACTCACCTAGTCAGCTTTCAATTTTCACAAATTCCAGGTTCCGATTAGTGAGATTACTATACCTATCCCGATGTAAATAAACGCAAGATTTCGGCCACCTCATTAATTCATTTGATAAACATACATTTTTAACACAAACCTCGCAATCAAATAAAATTAAAAAAAATAAACAAACACACTAGTAAAAGCAAATGACTACAATTAATATCGAAACTTAGTAATAAACTGTTAAATGTACACACTTTCAAATGTTAAAATGAAAAATCCGTTAAGAAATCTATTTTTTTTTACAAACATAATAGTATAAGATAGTAAACAATGCAAAAACTCATAAAAAAGCAAAATGGCCCCCGCGAATCACAAAACATTTCTATTTAAACAAATAAAACCTTACTAACCAAAAATGCATAATGTGCATAGGTGATTTATTAGAATCCAGCCTATTAATTTTACTCGGATTATAGGCAACGAACATTTACGATTACTCCGACAACTGCCGAACTCCCGAGGCCTGCCGCAGGAGTCGCGGCTTTCAATATTCATGGGTGTGTGCGTTTGCGACTGTGCACGGACACCAAAATTATTACACACATGCAAACAAATGTAATGCGGGACGCGGCGGCATGACTTGGTACATTAATTTGCTTTGCAGCGCCTCTTGCTTTTCGCGTGGCAACCATAATGTTTGCGTGATTGCAAATAGGTGCTATTTATAAAATATTAGGCGTTTTTAAGTTATTATATTTTGTTTATTCATTTATTTACTATAAATTAAAGTCATCTAAAACGTACGAACGTTATAATAAAATATCTGTGAATGGCAAGTAAAGCACTGCATTTCTGCCTACAAGGAGTGCACGCCCCTGCTCAGTCCCTCACCTTTCTCAAATTCCCTATCAATACTTCCCCCGTGATCAGGCTCACACTACGTCCATTGATTTCCCTTTTAGTTACCAAGAGCTATTATTAGTGCTTGAACAATGTAAAGACTCTTCACCTGGCTCTGATGGTATTCCCTATTCATTTTTATCAAAATTAAAATGTAATGCATTAATGTACTTATTAAAATTAATTAACACAGTTGTTGATTATGGCAGCATACCAGCACATTGGAAACACCAAATAATAATCCCTATCCCTAAATCTGGAAAGAACCCGTCAGATTCCAAATCATACCGTCCTATAGCTCTATCCTCTACTATCCCAAAAGTTGCAGAACATTTAATTAAAAATAGATTGGAATGGTTCCTGGAACACCATTCTCTTTTAGCAGAAACCCAATTCGGCTTTAGGAAGGGTCGTAGTATATCTGATAGCCATGCCATTTTCACAACAGATATCCATCTAGCGTTCAGTCTAAATGCTTCAGTGGTCGCTGGATTCCTGGATGTATCAGCAGCATATGATAATGTCGATCTTTTGGTCCTTAGGAACAAATTAGTTCAGCTAAGGATTCTTCAAAGATTGACAGATTTTATGTTTAACCTTTTATCCGGTAGAACAATATCACTGAGACATCCGGGTATTCAGTCGACCACTCGAACTGTGTGGAGGGGTTTACCTCAAGGGTCTATTATCAGTCCATTGCTGTATGATGTGTACACTTCTGATATGGATCACCACATATCAGATGTGTGCAATGTCTTGCAATATGCAGATGACCTTCTCATTTACTCAATTAACCACTCTATAAATGAGGCAAAAGAGCAATTGGAGAGGGGGCTAAATATGCTGAGCTCATGGCTGTCATTGAATTCTCTGGAGTTATCACCCTCAAAAAGTACAGTTGTGATATTTACCAGAAAACAGAACATCCCTAATTTACAAATTCAATTTAATGGATGTATAATTCCAATAAGGAATGAGGCAAAATTTCTGGGGAAGGTTTTTGATGGAAAAATGAATGGCAAAGCTCATATTGCACATCTTCTTAATAAATGTGAACACAACATCAATATAATGCGATGCCTGAGAGGCGTCTGGTGGGGTGCCCACCCATATTCACTTAGGTTAATGTATAATGCTATTGTAAGAAGCCATTTAGATTTTGCTACTCATTTACTTTTACCATGTAATAAGAAAGCATTAAAAAAGCTAGATGTAATGCAAAGTAAAGCTTTAAGAATTGTGGTTGGTGCAATGAAAAGTTCACCAATTAACGCTTTGCAGGTGGAATGCTCTGATCCTCCTCTCAATCTCAGGCGACAATACCTGTCTGACAGATATATTTATAAGATATCCCAATATGATACGCATTTGCTAATGCTTAAACTTAGGATACTAAGTACATACATTGATACTAGATCATACTGGGCTCATAAACCTACACCTTGTATTATAGAAAGCTATAGGAGACTAGAATCTGTATCCTATCCAATTAATAAATTTCCAACCCATCCCTTATTCTCTTTGGATTACTCGTCAATTCTTTTTTTTCCTACAATTGAATTAACACTAGCAATTGATAAACACACCCCAGATCCTGACACAAGGTTAAAAAACATCATTGCAACTCGTTGGCCGAATGAAGAAGTGTTTTACACGGATGCCTCAAAATTGAATGATGAAAGCGGTGTGGGTGTGGCTTTTTTTCATCAAGACGCCAATGTATTTAATATGTTTAATTCCCACATTATTGTACAGTATTTACAGGAGAATGTTTGGCAATCCTGAAATGTATAATGTATATTAGAGAACACAATATTTCGTCCTCAATTATATTTTCAGACTCAAAAAGTTGTATTCAGGCTCTTTTAAGTAATCCCTTTAATAAAAATGGTATATCCCCAATAATATTACAAACAAAAAAAATTAATTAAATTATGTAGTGAAGAACATCTGCAAATCACTATTGCATGGATACCCAGCCATGTAGGGATAACTGGCAATGAATATGTTGATCAGTTAGCCAAAAGTGCTATTAATCTAGGTAACGAAGATCACTTTTCAGTCTATTCACATGATCTTGTCCCCATTGCAAAACAACAAATGGAGACTGAGTGGAATGCCTTTTGGAAGGATACAAGCCGCTTTAAAGGGGCTCATTTATACAGAATACAGCCTGATATAACTCTGAGACCATGGTTCTCGAAAATACAGCTCAGCAAGCATATATCAACAATAATTTCACGGTTAAGAATTGGTCACTGCTCATCGCCTCTTCATCTATGTAAATTGCACGTAAGGGATTCTTCCTTGTGTGAGTGTGGACTTGACGAAGGTTCCATGGTACATATATTGTTCAACTGCACCCGGTATTCCTCTCCATCCTTGTACGAATTATTGGTTAGAAATAAAGCTGAGCTCCCCTGTAACCTGGCATCCATCCTGAGCCTTAAAAATAAACCAGCATTAAAATCACTAATAACGTATCTAAATATGTATAGCATAAAATTATGAACTAACCTTATATGTCCGCTTGCGTTCTATGTCTTATTCGTATCAGTAACATAATTATCATTTGATTTTAATCTCATCGTTTTATAAACATAACCTATTAAATTTTACTGACATGAATTAGTCACTTGGTCACTTGACATTGGCAGTAATGTTCTCAATGAAGCAGAATCAGTTGCCATAAAAAAAAAAAAAAAACACGTCAATGACGTATTTGATGACGTATTTCCTCGACTCAACCTCACTTGAGGATCCTCTAGGAAATAGATATATTTTTAACTAAGCATACCATTTTCGAGAATTCCTCGAATTCATTTTAAACGTCACCTCGACAGAGAAAAGGTGAAGGAAGATTCGAGGAAACGTCTTAGAATACGGGTGTTAGATTCTATTGTTATTTTATGAATTATTAATAATATTTATATGGATATTTTTTTTAATGATTTTACTTATTTCAATTAAGTACTTTATTAAGTTGGAACTAAAATAATTAACTGTTTAAATAACTGTTTCCCCTTCACACGATATGGAATCTTACTCAAAAATCTGTTTATCTGTATCCATAAATAACTCTGATTGAAAAAGTGATTGGTACTTTTTCCCACTTACGCATGGAAACCGTTCGCTATACCACCGTACAAACAGTTATATGTAGTAATTATCAGTAACTGAACCGCGTGGTATAATTTCAAAGCGGTTATTTAACCCACCAGTTGCGGTTATGTAATTTGCATTGCCTGTAGCGAGCCTTGGTTTCAAATGCCTCGTGATAATAGCTGTAGCCGTTTATTTCGCAAACCAACTATGCGTTAAGTGGACTTTTAATCCACATATGACACATAAATCCACCTATGTGTAGAATAATGGTTTAATGCCTTTACGATGGCGTATATACCGGGTATCTCAAGACTGCTACCGAAAACGAAGCCGGGTGGTAGTTTTAGTGGCTACAACACAATGCAATTAAAAATTTCGCATAGAAACGCGACAATTATTTTTTATGATTTTTTAAATATCGTCATTTTTGGGTGGTAAATCCATAGTTTTTGCTAAAATAATAATTTAAACTCTTTTATACCTTAGAGTATTTATAAATAAAAGGCATTCACTGTTATTTTAGGAAAAAATGTATTTACCACCCAAATATGGCCATAGGAAAAAAAAAAATTGTCGCTTTTTTTTGCAACTCTTTCTGTTGCATTGTGTCTGAAGTCGCTTAAATTACCACCCGGCTTCGTTTTCAGCAGTCGCAGTCGGCAGTCTTGATTTACCCTGTATATTAACTTGTATTATCGATAGCCAAGGTATAATAATTACAATTGCTAACTTAAAACACTCGTAGAGTAGTTATAGTAAGAAACCATTTTTGGTTACCTATTCGTTTCCTGTAGTAGATAGAGCCTTAAGTTTTAAGTTTTAATTAAAATTCAAATTATTATAAATTTACAACTATCATCATGATCATCATTTCAGCCATATGAAGTCCACTGCTGAACATAGGCTTCTCTTAAAGATGTCCACATCGACCTGTTGGAAGTGACCTGCAACCAGCGACTTCCTGACAACAATACTGACAATTATTTATTCATTGATCAATATTGCAAAGGAGACATTACGAAGTAAATACTTCATATAATACTTAATACTTCATAATAAAGTAAATAAATATTTACTTAGTTGCTGTATTAGGTAAAATATTTTACCAACGCCATGAACATTTATGGCATAAAGTATGACTAAGCTCTAGTTAACTATTGGGCAATGACTTGGCGTACAGGATGTATTTCGTACTGTCGAGCTTATTTTGTAGGGCCTAAGGTACAGATATAAGGTAATACAATTTTTTGTGGTAATTTTACGTTTAGTGTATTACGTAGCTTATAGTGCACATTGTGTGATGCATGAAGTGTTCAAGGGGCACCTATAAATTAAATTACAGTAGTAATTTAATATAGGAAGTTCTTTATACATATAAATAAAAAAAATCTTTTATCTCCTAATAAATAGACTTTACTATTTGTTAATTATAAATCAATATATATTAGGAAAGTTTTGAAGTTTCAAGGAATCATACATATTTAAAATACAAAAGAAGCACAAAAAATACAAACAACATTTACAGTAACAATAATTACAAAAACCTTAATATCACCGATTCATAGGAAAGCAACAAAAAATGGTAAAGGTGACGTGTTTGAAATTAAATAAAAGGCTGTTGATACGTGAAGGTCGATGTATCGAATATCGATTCGTTATAGGTGTGCAACCGGACACTGAATTGTACATGGCTGTGTTTTGAAACGTTCCTCTCACAGAGGCTAGGTCAGAAACATGTATGTTATCCTCATTGACGAATGGCTTCAAATTCTTAGAGTTGGCGATCGGTATTTTGTAAATTGAGTAATATGAATAACTACGGCAATAGCTTGATCAACACAGTAGAGAAAAATTAAATATGGTAGTAGTAGTAGTTACTGGTGGTAGGTCTCTCATATGTGAGAGGCCATCTGGGTAGGTACCATCGCAATGTCTATTTCTCCCGTGAAACAACACTGCGTAAATGCACTGTTGTGTTTCGGATTGAAGGACATTGTAGCCAGAGTAACTACTGGACATATTGAGACTTAACATCTTATGTCTCAGGATGGCGAGCGCAGTGGAATATTGCTACTGTTTATGAGCGGTCGTATCGCTTACCATCAGGCGAAGGGCTTGCTCGTCTCGCTATTCCTTGCAATAAAAAAAAAAAAATGTTGGATTTTGTATTAATCAATTTATCAAAAGAGCATGATGAAGGAGGGAGAAGCCTTTTATACCTTCTAAACCCAAAGATTAACGACCTTATTCATAACCTATTTCAGGTATCGAATGTTTTGTATTTTCGAGCGACTTTTGTATTTATTTTGAGCGTAGAAAACAAAACCGTCGATAGCTAAAATATGTTTTTAAACTATCTATGAATAAAACCGTTACTAGGTACTTTACATTTTCTGTAGCTCTATTGTTATTTTAATGAGTTAGATTGGCAAAAGTTGGACAATCTTAAACGTATGCATCATGGTATTATCGGGCTGCTCGTTCATTCAACTTCTACAGTGGAAAAAAATGCTTTCCCAGCCTGTTGCTAATAAGCAAGTAGATAAGATGTGTAATTTGATTATACTTGTAATACAAGTCTAACTATCTAGTAAGTAATTTGAGAACAACCTGCGCGTTGTCTACAAGGAAACGATCTCGACATTTCTTCCGCATGGCGGGTAACTGAGACCGGGAATTAAAATTGTACAATTTAATTATTAAATATAATTATTGTCGTGTGAATGTTTTTATATTCAGATTCTTCTGATAGAAACAAAACACGCGAGTAATTAATCTTGTATGAGATTAGTAGCTTCTGAATGATTGCAAGAATTTTACTTCAACAAATAATTTGGATGGTCAATAATAATACGAGTATAAAAACAGTTTATACTTGAATGTCCTTGGACAGTAATTATTCAGAGGGTCTACACAATATCACAACGCTTCGTTTAGCAGTGTACATTACAGAGGGGTGGAACATATGGCCTGGATGATTGTTATAATTTGACCCCAAATGTTGGTAGAATTTAAGAAAACACCATTTAGAAGGTAATGAAAGGAAAATTACATATTAAAATACATTGTTTCAAACAGTATGTTCTGAATGTTCTTAAATTGCCCATTTTACATTAACAGGAGAGCTGATTTCAGATATTTGCATCTTCATGGTCGCCACTAAAAGGTTTCCACCATTAAGCTTTGCTGTTGCAAGCTCACACTATTTTTCTTGCGATATTGGGTATTTTGGACGATCGTTTAAGAACAAATTTGCTATCCCATTATTAGGATTGTCTTTCGCTGCTGATAATATCAATAGTTCTTACTTGGTATCCATGTAACGAATTTCATTATAAAGAGAACCAAAACATCCACATCATTTAAGATTCCAAATCGTACCAGTTTTCACAAAATTCATAAAACAATGAGTTCAAAGTACTAATACAGCAAACTAAGGGAAACCCAAATCTCATAGCGGTAATAAATGGCAGCTTATAAATTGTAATAGCCTATAATGTTAAGAAATTTCAATAAATCAATCAATCAATCATTTATTTACTTGTGATACATAGGTATTACATAGTTGGAATAATATTAAATTAAGTGCTCTATGCTCCGCCTCAATTGGCATACAAGTATGATTATAAAAGTATATATATTTTTTTTACAATTAAATATTCAACAAGCTGACAGTGACAAACATAAAAATGGTCAATAATTATTCAAAATAACAAGTCCATATTCTATAAATTACATTACAAGTTATTCGTCAGGTAATTGTATATATGTATATATTATTACATCATCAAAATCATTCACCACTTAAAAATTCATTTAAAGAGTAATAACACTTATCTATTAAGAATGCTGTTAGTTTCTTCTTGAACAACTTTGTAGGGAGGCTTTTGAAGCTATGTGGTATTTTATTGTATATTTTCGGCCCCATTGTTAAGATGCTTTTTCTTAATAATGCAGTGTTACACCTATTTACGTGTAATAGATTCTGATATTGTGTTCTTATCTGATGTGGGCGCGTTGTTGTATCAGCCAACGTATTAAATAAATGTGGGTTAGATTTAACAAACATAGCAACTTCCAATATGTATAACGATGGGTAAGTTAATAATTTATATGATTTGAATATATGTGAGCAGGTTTCTGTTGCTTTGAGGGCGAATATGGACCGAATACAACGTTTTTGGGCCTTGAATATCCTCTCCCTGTCACAACAATTTCCCCAGAATATAATTCCAAATCTCAATACTGACGCGACTATACCATGATAAGCAATTATGAGAGTTTGTTTATAAACGTTTTTCGACAGATTGAAAAGTATAAATGAAACTCTACTTAATCTTGTACAAACGTCATCTGAGTGATATTTCCATGATAGCTGATCATCTATTAATATTCGCAAAAATCTTGTAACATTGGTAGTATCAACTCTTTGTCCGTTATAGTTAATATTAAATTTTTCAATATTTATTCGCTGGCGGAAGTGTATGACTTTAGTTTTTTGTAAATTTATTATTAAATTGTTGGATTCAAGCCAGTTTATAATGTTTTTTAGCGTATTATTAATATCCGTTCAATGAATAAAGATTATTCATAGTAACTAATAACTGCCGGATCTATAACACAGTTTTACGGAATCCGGATTGCGGTGACGTCATTTACTACACCGAATTGTGAAACCAGTTTGTAAATGTATTACTTTACTTTTAAACGCGGTGTCAATGCATTTTTATAATTATGGATTAACCGTTAAATGATTACTACTTACGGTAAAAAAATATGGTTTTAAGCTCAATTCTGCGGATTCATTAGGTAATGGTTAAGTTTATGTATTCAGATTATATTGGGAATGCTGTGTATGGTTGATAACGTCACGCTCAATTGAGTGTATGGGCAAGAGTAGTGTCGTTTCGAAATGAAGCTCTCATCAAACGCAAAATCGCATTTTGTGTGCCTAGCAGAACCAATTTCGCTTCAAACATTCACTTTGTTTCAATTATTATTCATAAATAGTTTGTGCTATGGATTTCTTGTTAGATTCCACATTAGATAGTGACCCTAAAAGACAAATTTCGTTGATCAGGTACTAAAGTTACAGTGATGAATGCAGCACGTACAAAATACTAAAAAAGACACACATCTCCAAATGTTACCACAACAATTACATATTTATTTACTTATATGAGGGCAGTATAAGCAAATGACTATCATATCGATGTCATAATAGTAACAGTGACCTTCGTGTAAACATGTGTGGTAAATATGCAGATGTGCGCGGAGGCGGTCTAGCGCAGCGCGGCGTGACCGCGCATCGCTCGTCCGTTACACTACCACTGCCAAGGTTCCAGGAACTGTGTATGTGGGATATCATGTAGTATAAGTGTATTAATTTTGTGGGAAAAAGGTAAGATAGATTTCACTTACAGAAGTATGGTTTAGAGATGTATATGTTATGGGCCAAGTGATTAATGCGGGCAGTATTCATAATGCCCGGGCAGTATGAATATTGCCGAGCCATATCGGGCCAAGTGATTAATTACAATCTAAACTCACTTATTTATCACATAGCCCGGGCATAATGAATATGGCTACATGATGATCGGGCAATGTGATTAATAGGTGATTTTTTACGTGGTGGTCTGCCGCATTGTCGCATCTGCGATAGACCCATAAATATTATAAGACAGGTTGAATTGACCTGCTTATGTTTAGTTGTTTTTTAACGTCAGAAACATTATCTTCAGAAGAAAATTATTGTACCCACTTTATGGATCAGTTAGGTCGACTTTGCCCAAAACCGACTCGGGACACCCCGACTTCACGTAGTCTTTTTGCTACCGACCCTAGTAAATAAAAAGCCGGAGGCGCGGAGGGAGAGCAGCCCCCGCCCGCTGTAACGAAGGATATGCAACCGTGCGAGCCGTAGCGACTGAGGCTGGTCGCCAGAGACGACCAGCAAGCCGAAGCTGCGGAGGTGAGCATGGGTGCCTATCTTTTGTTACGCAAGGGCGAAGGGGCTGAACTTCCCGTAGCGCAGGAGACGATGCAGAAGCTAATTTGTATTGACAACAAGTGGTACCAGGAGAGGTGCGACACTCCCTCTCCCCCTCCACTCCTCCCAACCCACCCCCTCGTGCTCCCTATTCTAAATTCTACCACTTCGGCTCATTGTTTGAATTTTGATTCGCTTTACATCACTCTGCCCAATAGGCACTTGGCATTATTCATAATGCCCGGGCAATGTGATAAATTGATTGGTTATAATCACATTGCCCGCTCTTATTGGGCATTATTCATATTGCTCGGGCATTATGAATAATGCCCGATTAATCAGTTGGCCCATAACATATAAATATAGTGCTCCAAAGTTGTATACGATTCAGGCTTTGGATACTATACCGCTATCATATACCACCTGCCTACTTCACATATGCTATCCTTGTGACCTAGGATCGGCATAGACACGGATTTTATTTACATCCAGCTCTTGGATGCAATATTTTAGACTAGCTGTCGGGCCCGGCTTCGCCCGGGTGCAGATAGTTTTTGAGTCCAATCCACATCAAGAACATATTATTTCGCGTGTCTACTAACTATATTTCCCGCGTGCCGTCGACTATATTTCCCTTCCGTAGGAGAGGACATCCCGTGCCAACAATTTGAATTTGAAAGAGTAGAAAATATGTATATTTGGTTTCCTGACTCATCCCACGGGAACACTACATTTTTCGGGATAAAAAGTAGCCTATGTGTTAATCCAGGGTGTCAGCTATCACTATACCAAATTTCATCAAAATCTGTTGAGCCGTTTTTTCATGAAAGAGTAACAAACATCCATACATACATACAAACTTTCACCTTTATAATATTAGTAAGGATTACTACTATTCCGTAGTTCACGTTCCGTACTTCATTTCAATCCTGTCAATCAAATCAGACATTTAGAATTGAAAAATGTGGGATGTCTCCATTGAGGTATTACAACGATGTCTCTCTTTAGATTTATCTATTTCTTGCACATAATATGTTGTGCTGCTTACTCAATTCCAGAAAGATCAGAAGAAGTACTTCTATCACAATGAAATTAGCCATGGAGACTGTATGTCGCTCCACAGACCGATATCTTTTTGCCCGCATGCCGTTCCGTTAATCGATGAGCAATTAAATTCAGTTTATCGATACATGCTTTCCCACACTTGGCGCGCCGGATACAGTTAATATACAATAAACATGCCATGATCTCAAACACACGGTGAAAATGCGGCCACGGACTATACACAAATATAAAATATAGTTAGGTATCATTGTTTGACAGTAGGCAATGAAATACTGTGTAATGGACATCTTGAGGCGTAGAGAACGAAAAGTAGGCTTTGAAAGTAAAAGCGGACAAATCTGTGTTCACTGTTTACACCAATATACATAAATAAACTCACGCCTTTTTCCCAGAAGGGGTAGGTAGAGGTGCCAGGACACCCACATTTCGCCTTGTATGTTCCTATTGCCATATCGGACACAAATTCCCGACTCTGGGGTGATAATTAATACAAAAATCTACTATCACTTTGCCCAACCCAGGATTCAAACCCGAGACCTCAGCTTTGTAACCGTACCCTAGTACAGTCAGTAACATAAGTCGCTACACATTCACGAGATTTGGAATTGTCTTATCATCCAAAATAATAATTATTTTCAATATCGTATGGCACTTCTCGGCATAGATGACTTTACTTGGTTATATTTTACGACTATACGTATAAGTAGGTGCAAATTTTAATTCATAAAAAGGTTATCAAAAAATGTGAAGTGTTCAGCGACTTATGTTGCTGACTATACATGTACGCCACCGAGGCACCAACGCATGGGGAAATATGACTAAATTTATTCCTCGCGTTAGGTACTGAAATTGAAACTAGTGTCACTACTAGATAATCTTAAATTAGCCTTTTCCATCAGCAGTGTATCAACTGAAGACTTGTGAAATATTACGTAACCAATGAAAAAAAAAACCAAATTCCGATCAATTACAATTACCTAAGCGCGCTTTCCAGTCTTGATTGGACTGATTTGTGTCTAGAGAATTCAGACAATGCAAAATCGTCTTTTTTGTTTTGCTTTTCAAATGCAAGTTGACTGCAGTTGCTATCGCGTAATCTAACGCTATATCCGTTGTTGCGTAATAAAAAATGTTTAGTAAGAAAAACAGCAGTAAAAGTTAAGATGTGGGAGATCGAATCTTAATAGCTGAACATACCTATATGAACATTAAAATTCATTGCCGAAATAAAATTGAAACATAACAGTGATATTTAAAAAATTATAGTACGCTGATTGATCGAAGTAGATACTGATTTCTTCACGTACCCGTGTACTGTCCCAGCACTTGGTTTTTATGGATATTGTAAAATTATTTAGCTTACGATTTGATAGCCCTCGACTTTTTGATTCTATCTTTATACACAGATAAATGTTTGTGTAACTCTACAAATAGATATAATTTTGTTGTGATACCATAATGGTCAGTCGTAGTTTCTGGTGCACAAGATAAAATACATGTGCCTTTATTCATAGAAAGTTTTAAAACTGATTGTAGCTATCGAATGTTTAGATCTTAAGAACGACTTTTAATTCAGCTTGAGCGAAGAAGACAAAACATTTAATAACTAAAATATGTTTTAAAACTATCTATGAATAAGGCCGGTGGTATTTAACTACGGTTTCAGAATTGTGCGTGTCTGTTTTAATTGGATAACGAAGTGCTACACGTTGTCACTTTCTTAATATTACCAATGTCGTTCTATTCACAGCGGTTTGCTTATCCTAGAAATAATAGAATGTGACAGTTCACAATCCATACACCGAGCCATAATGGGCATAGAATTCGTAAGAATTTATATTTATTACCGAAATAAAGTTTAACTATAACAGTAACATTTAAAAAAATCATAATCCAGCAATTCAACCAAAGATTCAACGGACCGAATCGATCGATGTACCATATCAAATTTTCAACCGAATTAAAAATAATTTATGGCTTAAATCTTTATAAAAATGCTTTCATTATACAATCTGATTAGCAGTTACTCAGTTAATTAGATTCGGCTTTATCATGGTGTTTTTTTCTATTTCATTAAATCACTTTTGTAATAAAATTCATTATAGTAATGCTGCGGACCGAGAAAATTTTTAGTAAAATTAATGCTTGGCTAATCTGCTCATAATTTATTATTTTTGCTTTCACTGAAATTTTTACCTCGTTTAGGTACTATTTTACGAGGATTGGGGTCATTTCATAAAATAATGTTACATATTGTGTCTAAAGGAACATTTATTTAGTTTTGTTGGCTCTACCTAAATACAATTATATTTGAACACACTGCTTTGCAATTGATAATAGAACATCATTAACTTTCTGTTAATAACCTAGCTTATTTATCTATTATATTTTCTCTCACGTAAAATAGACTTTTAATTACCGTTGAATTGAGTAATCCAAACGAACTTGACTTTACATAATTATATCTCTTTTGTTACAGATATTTCTTCAACACCGTGAGACCGCGGCTAAAGAAAACGAACTATAATGGCGAATAGGCGTCAATAAACCAAAAAACAATGAAGCAAACGCGATCCCACAAGTTGAATAGTTAGAAACCAATTCTAAAAACTTGATAATGTGGCGCGCAAATCGTCGGCTACATTGATAAAGACAATGTGACTTAGTGACATCTAGCGGTGAACGAACTGACTAAGCTAGTGAAATTCAAGCCTGATTATCTAATTTTATTCAAAATGAAGTTGAATTTATTTAAACGGTCGATGATTTTCGCGACCTTTTTTGGGTCGTGTTTGTGTATAGCTTTAATAGTGGCGTCTTTGGGGACCACGCATTGGATAGACGCACGAGCTCGGCGGACGTCAAATTCTCTAGAATCTGAGGGCAGAATTAACTTTGGGCTCTTCGAGGGTAGAAAAGAGTTAAACTTCGGGTATGGATGGAGGAATCATGATTTCAGTGGTGAGTGATTTATGTAATTAAATTAATTTATTATATATTACTCATGGTGTTTGCAGTGTGCATTCTTGCGAGTTTTTGAACATAGAAGTTAGAACATTTTATCTACGAACGGAAAATGTGAAACTTAAGCAAAATAGGGGAATGTACCTATTCCTAAATAACGTCAAGATAAAACTATAGAAAAACTAGACATTTAATACAATCTGGCAAAGCTTAACATTGTTAATAGTTTAAAATATAATAATGAAATGTAATAGTTGTGCATTTCGAAGCTATGAAGGTGTAGTGAGACGCAAACAGGCTTTGTTTTGCGAAATGAAGCAAGCTCTACAATTCAAACAATGATACCTAGCCTCGATTAGCATCTAGTCTCGTTTATGCTACGATATTATGAAGCAATCAGGGTTGCCATATCTAAACAAGCTTTATTATTACATATTTTGAACTTAGAACAGAACGTATAATTTTCCTCGCCGTAATAGCAAAGTATAGAGCCTCCCGTAATCAAACAGTCATACTCAGAGATATTTAATGTCGATTAAGTCATTAGCCACTTATAAGTGTACATTTTACGTAGATAATCTATATTATAGAACAATTTAATTGACATTAAACATCTCTGAAAGCGGCCGTAAGTTTGGTTAGGAAAACACTGCTATAATTGTGCCGACTGGCAAAATATAATCTAATCGCCAATCTATACTATACGGATAATATTACACTTAACATTAGACGCAGTCCAGTTATGTCATATATACAAATAAAAATCGAATATGCATTTAGGTATTGCATCTAGATTCCAGTTGTCTGACTAACCTGTTTGGACTGATCTCCGATATCATGTTGGGCAATAATTCACGCTCCAAATGTTTCCACCGGTCTAACAGATTCATAAATAATGTAATAGGAGGCCTTGGACTTGGGCCAGATTATTGTCGAGGTTTAGTTTTTATTTTACATTTATGGGTCAGAATGGCAATAAATCAGAAGTTGCCTCATTTAATGGTCCTAATGATTGAACATGAGAACATTCTTCGATAAATATGCTGTTTAGTTGATAGGATAGCAGTTGTAGCACTGAATACAGATGTCCTTTCATATTATTCATCTCCTTCACCAACTTTTAGTAGTTCGTTACACGTTATAGTAACCTTGAGTGCTTTATCTATCTGGTAGCAGAAAAGAACGATTCAAAAGATCTTGTGAAAGACTATTTGAATAAAGAATATTTTGATTTGATTTGATTTGATCTGGCAAATATCTCAATAAATCTAATATACAATGTTTAACTAGAACTGTTGTTTGAATAATTAGGAGTGTTGCCGTTCCTAATGAAGTAATTACATACTGCCCATCAAGTTTAACTGGACATTCTCCTCCTGATTAATACAATTCACTTGAATTTCCAGTAAAGGCAGGCACGCATCCAGCTCGGCGATGGGCGTGGTGCGGCACCGCGGCATTGCTCGGCGCTGCGTTGGTCTGCGCTGGCGGGGCTTGTATCTTAGCAGCGTTGGGGTCTGCGGCAAGAGCTAGGTGCTCGCCGCGACCGTTGTTAGCAGGGAATACTCTCGCCTGTAAGACATATGTATAATAGATTATGTACACTTAATTGTAGTTTAAATTTTGAATTATGAAGGACAATGTAAGACAATAATGAAAAGAAATCTATTGTAACAGTTTATCAAAGATGCAGTCTGTCCTTCTGGTTTGGTATGTCAGCCTATATACGTCCTACTTTAGGGCACAAGCCTCCCTTGAAATCGAAAGAACGATTGAGACTGGTTAGGCCATATAGTGCATAACCTGTTCTATTGCGGGTTAGCGGACTTTACATACTATTGATAAAAATTCTTATAATTCGCTATGGTATGCATATGGTCCGGTTTGGTTTCTTGAGATAGAATTGTATTAATTGATTTAATCATAGATGATATTGAGGTGGTAGTGCACGGAGCAAAAAGCGCGACGAATGGACTCTTGACACCTCTGTTGAACAGAGGTAAATATGCAGTTAATGCTGATTGGCTATGTAGAGAATAATTAGTGTCGAATAAAAATATGTTTGAATTTCAGTACTGTTCACTCTGGGAGCGATAGCAGTGTGGTTGACGGAGTACTTCCTTCGGTTGCAACACAACGTCATGTCTGACGAGGATCTCGCCAATACGTGGTCTTCAGATGGCATGGCGGACCTGGGGTTATCGTTTTGGTAAGTCATTATAACTTTATAATCCTTTCTTGATTTATGTGAATTTGGACTCAAAGAGTTATGGTAGACAGCCACAAGAATCCTTTTGCCTATTTACGAGCTTTAATCCTAAGTATTGACACAGTGGAATTTAGTTGCAAGTATAAATATAATAAATGGTTTATTAGCGGCCTTTGAAATTAGTCATGAACAAGCCCTAGAAAGTTAATTTGTAGTTGTGACTGATTTATTTTACACATGCGCTCTGTAATTCCTGTAAACTAGAACGGATAGTGATTAGTTACTTTACAATATGTAGTCTTTTATGCGTTTATTAATGGAATTGATTCAGATTTACTATAAATGTAGTGGTGTGTTGGTAGACTCCCGCCCGAATACTGGAACGCCATTAAAATAATAAGTTGCTCTTAACAGCGCACGGACCACTTAGCCAGTACATTTAATCGGGATTAACGTAGTTAAGCGCAACTTATATTTAAGTTGCGTTCCAGTATTCGGGCGTCCGAGGCGCAGTTGGTAAGACGCCGGGTCTAAATGTGATACGAGAGTCCGAGGGTTCAATCCCGCACTGAGACAAATGTTTGTGTGAACCATATGTATTTGTTCCGGACGGACGGAATATTTCTCGTAGTTTCTGATACCCCCGATTAGACATAAATCTGACTGCTAACACGTATATGGCTATGGGGTTTATGTATTTATTTATAATTTATGGTACAATTCTTACTTGGTTGTGAAATATCATAATCATTTCAGCCACTGAAAGTGCACTGAACATAGCCCTCCCCCAAGGATCTCCACATGTCTATTGTACATTGGAAGCGGCCTATATTCAACAATCCGAAGACACGTTGATAAATATACTCACTTACTTTTAATATCTATGTTTCCAGGCTAGTGGTAGCTGCATCTATAGCAGCGTTTGTGAACGACGTGTGCGTGCTAGTAGCGATGACGGACAGTCGCGACGCAGACACAATCGCACCAGCGCTCGAAGAGAAAGTCAACGGAGCGATCATGCTCTACTAATAGAAGGTTCTAGAAACTCCTCAAATATAGTTAACTAAATTATACCAGATCTGTAACACTTGAAAATCTTCCTTCTAGCTTCAAGCACATTTAGTATCTTAAGACATTGTGTTAGAACATTGAGATATACTAGAGGTGACAATACGAACAAAATATGTGTAAAAAGAGCGGTACATATATACTATATCTGTCTCATGTCTCACAGACAGTAACACTATCTTCCCTCTCACTCTACTTTTTTCTCCGTATTAGTTTTCTCAGTATTTGTTCGGGACATCCAGTCCTGTATAATACCTAATGTATTAAAGTAACATGGAGTTGGATTTTGTAATATCACAAAGACAAATAAATCGCTTTATTCTTTGCTTTTCAGTTCTTCAGCTTCTATTTCGTATCTAAAAGCTTTTAATATTTCCATTCCCTTGTGTTACATTCCGTAATTCATATGACAGGTATGTTCAAAATTATTTTTTAAGCATCTGCTTTAAATCTTGATCTTTTGGCTTCCTTTTGATCTTATACCTTAATTTTAATTATGCTAAAAATACCATAATTTCCCAATGAAGGGTGGATAGAATTGGATGAGTCACAAATTAAAACACGAGATAACTTAGTGTTACGAGAAAAAAATTTATATTAATATTTCTGTCACTAATGTACGACTTGTCAAAACCTCACGAGCTTAAGTATGTGTTTATAAACGAAGGCTGAATATTAGCTTGTAAAATTTGTTTTAGTATAATTTTGTTATGAATATAATCCGTCCATGGTAACATAGATGTAAGGATTGAATGAAACAATTTTAAGACTAGGGAAAACGTAACAAGACTATTTTTAAGTATTCGAAATTCATTCAAAAAAATTCAAGTATACATTATTTCTGATTTTGTCGTTGACAATAAACATATATGAAATATTTTGGTTCAATATCCTCGAAAATAAATCGAAAAATTGTTTAATTCAATAAATAACTCCGATTGGGTATTAATTTAGGTTTTAAGTGATAATGTATTTTGTATTATTTTTATTTACGTCCAAGAAACATATATTTAAGTACATATCTAAAATCGAAAGTACGAAACGATTAGACGATGACCGTGTGAATGTATTATTTTAATAAAATGGGTCTTGCTCAAATATAAATTAGGGACTAATACAAAAAAAAACTTCCAATGTTCTTTAATTTTATTCTTATATGTAAATTTCATAATATTCAGTTTTATTTGAAAACAATGATATTTTTGTGTCTATAACTTTATCTCCTATGAGTATTTGTTTACAGAAAGAGAATGTCTCAACACAAACAGAATACTCATTTTTGAACTTATGTTATGTATAAGAGCAAATACTTAGTGTATCTTCCTTAATATTTTAACCAATGTATTACCTCATCGACAATACTACATATAAAGCTATTTTTGTATCCAAAAGATTGGGCCTTAATTTTACTCTCATAAGTACTAATATGATTTCAAGCAGGCATATTTGTGTCTATTAGCACCAATCGATGTTGTCTGGTATAAACATTGTCAAAAGTGTGTGGTGTTGCTAAACGGACTAGACGCGGCTGCCACATGTTCATGGTGGTCGCGGGTTCGAATCACACCTCTGACTTTTCGAAGTCATATTATTTGTATAACCACGCACTAAAACGGCGAAGGAAAACATCGTGAGGAAACCTGCATACCGTAGCGATTTATAAGAATTCTATGGTATGTAAGTCTGCCAACCCGCACTAGGCCTGCGTGGTGGACTATATGGCCTGACTTCTCACAATCGTACTCTTGATTGTATTAATCGTACTATTGTGAGTAGGCCCATGCCCTGCAGTGAGATGTATATAGGCTGATACAGAATACAGATATTGTCTGGACATCCGTACCGACCGATTGGAACATAATGTATCTAATTAGCTTCAAAAATGAAGCCACGGTTTCGATATCCGAACCGAAATTAGTTTTGTATGACCTTGAGAACCTATTTCGGATCTACATGTTGTGGGAACGGGAAATCTATTGTATTATCTGATACCCACGGCAGTGTAGACAGCTTATTGTGTATTTATTATTACAGTATACCCTCATAATTAATGTATTTTAATAATCTTATATACCTAAAGAATCTCTTAGTATTTTTGTAGGATTATACTCTAGTTCGATAACTGGTCTTAATACACTCCGTCCAAAGTATTATATCAGCACATTTTATTATATTAGTCGTGCCATTAGCTTAAGGATTTTGTGTATTTAATAATTATTTTTGTAAATTTTCTTTGATTACATTGATTATTGTTTTATTGATAATAAAATACTAATGATTTTTGTATATCGTTTTTTATTCTACACATATTAACTATGAGTTCATACATGTCACATAAATTCAATAAAAATAGTCTCTTTGTCCAGAAGGCAGCCATTACAATTGATCCCTACCGTGAATTTGGACTTTACAGTACGGAGGTTTACTTTATTAGCAAATTAATCAAGATTAAAAAAGGATATAATACGTTTTACGGAGCCCTACTCTGTACATCCGAAGCGAAGTTCGAATCTTCGGACGATTGAAGTTTATGACGATACGAATGTACCTACTCTGTAAATGTTAGAATTCGTATTACGTACATCGCAACCATAAGTCTATAGTTAAGATCATAAGTCAATAACAATCACAAGTATATGTTGGTACATTCGTATCGTATATAAAATTCGATCACCCGAAGATTCGAACTTCGTTTCGGATTTACAGAGTAGGGCCTCAGATTTACAACCTCCAGTAAAGTTCAGTAATTGAAATTTTCTATAATATATATGTATATATTTTATTTTTCTGTCTCGGGCGTAGTTGTACGACGGTACGCTTACAAAGATGGGGTCACGGGTTTGAATCATGAGTCGAGCAAATTGATATATGATTTTTCTATTCATTATCAGCCCGGAGTCAGGAACTTGTGCCCGATATGGCAGAACATACAAGGCGTACGTGGGTGTCCAGGTACCTCTACCTACCCCTACTGGGAAAAGGGCGTGCATTTATGTATGTTAATATTTTCTGTATATGTCCCGATTTTTCTGAATAAAAGAATACACAATATAATTTAGGGTAAGTGCTCACTGAACATCCATAACGGTTGGATCGTGAATGTGTAACCAGCCCATCAAATCGGGAGGAGAGCGGGAAGGAAAAATAATGAGAAGAGGAATGGGGTATTTGGCATCCGGTAATCTCACTCACCGAACGAAACGCGACAGCGAAATTGTCGCTTCACGATGATTCCCTCATAGGCAGTGTTACCGCTCCGGTGGAGCCTCACCATTCATGATGAATTAGGACTTTAATTTATGTTTTCTTTTAAATGACACCCAACAGTCACACACATAGCCCTGACCCCAAACTAAGATCGAGTCTTGTGTCGTGTATAGGTATCAGGAACTACGAGATACTTTTCGGACTCACAAACACCCAACCCGATATTAGAAATAAATATTCTTGGGCCGCACAAACATTTTTCTCGATCCGGGAATTGAACTCGGCCTCTCGTTTCACAGGCGGCGTTTAACCAACTTCGCCACGGAGGCTGTCGTAATGCTATGACTGAAACAGCGTGGCACTTACTAAAAAATTAGAATAAATGGGCTTTCTTACGCTTAATTTCCTTCATAAAGCTTGTCATTTTAAAATATCTTTCCTTAACACCTATTTTGGCCTAATTCCTCTTCATCAAGCTATTATCAGCAAATATCAATTTTAACGCTTTCTTCCTTATTACTTTCGTAATTTGGAAAACACATTTCAGTGGATTGTGGTTCACATTTCACGTTTCACCTGTGACAAATGGAAAAAACAGATCGCATTGTCTTTGGAAGTCAAGCGTAAAATCTTATTATCGTATGAGTAAGGCACCGGCTTATTTATAAGAGGCAGCGATTTTTAATACCTATTTAAAATTAAAAACATGATAGCATTCCGGGTTTTTAAGCCCTTTAGAGTTTATTAAGTAGAACGGATGTAAAATCAACATCAAAAGTAGCTAATTATGTGTGGTATCCATATGTCGCACACATATAAATTAATGATTATAATATACTTAGTTACTTAAGAACCTAAAAAGGTTCTTGTGAGCATCTAATCTTTCAGTTGTTTTGCTCTTTCCAAACGACTTTAGCCTACCTAATTAGACTTAAATATAATATTGGCTTAGGTATGTAGGTTGTGAACCATGATGAATTGGGATAGATATAAGATTCCTATGTTGAAGCTCTTAGGCCCAGGTCAGATCCTAATGCACTTCGTAAAACTTATTCACTTTTAAAAATGTAAATGATGTTTTTATTTGTAGAAAACCAAACTAGCTCTCTATTTCTTCTCGCTAGTATTTCCTTACTATGCCATCGGTTTTAGCACCTCGTCGCAGTACGAATGCGGTTACTAGTGGGTGTATTGGATGCTGTTGGGTTCGCCTTTTTGAGTGTCAGAATGTGTACAATTTTTCACAATGCTTCCGTTTTACGAATAGTACAAAGAGACCTATGACATTCTTTTATTATCATCGAAAATTGAAAGTGCTGACTGTTTGTTCGGGAAAATGAGGAATGGAATATTTATGAATATCATCCGAATGGAGAAATACATACGTTACCCCTCGATTATAATGTAAAATTAGAATTCTGTCAAAAATGAAATACGACTGCTCATCGATGCACTCTACGATTGGCAGACGATCCAATGTACTGATAGCGCGCGAGTTGAATGCAGAGCTTAGGAATGCGGTAGTGCTGTGACCATCGATATCAATGTTACACTAGATAAGACGTTCTTTGTAACAAATGTGTCCCACCCAAGTGCGGTGCATGCACCGCACACGAATCAGTCTGCCGCGTGGCGGCCCGCGCAATAATACGCCTCTTTGTTTATATTTATAAGTAATTTATTTTGAATTTTCCCCGTCAAACCGACAGCGAAATTTTCTGAAGTTACAATATAATTAAAGAATACAACGTAGGTGATATAATATTGAAGAATGATGCCGACAATACAGATCTTTTATTTATTAATGGATTAAATATATTTTAGAGCTCGTTAAAATACAAGGTGAGCTCCTTAATCGTATATCTCATTTCCGCGCATAAAATTGCCCGTCGAGTGAGAGAGACGAACTATATAAGATATAGATTATTCAAGGGACATTCATATCAGAGGACCAAATAGGCATAAACTATTCGAATACATTACAAATACAAATATGCTGGAAGAATGTAGTTGCAAATTGATTTTAGTATTTTTATTTTAATCATATGTTGTTAATTAATAACTCAAATATGTGTGTTGTATGTATGTTTTGAAACAGTGGATAGTATTTAGACCCCATTTCTTAATATGAATTACTTAATGGACTATTCGAACCCATTGTTATTGAAGACTAATATCATTTAAAATTGTTTATATTCTTCCGCGTCGGTTACGAAAAAAGGAGATCTCTATAATATTTGTCTAGAATTATTGGAATGGATATAAGTGGCTACCATGAGAACATACCTATATTTATTCAATTCATTTCGATACGAAGATTTCAGATATTCCAAATGCGGTAGTCATTTTTGTAAACTTCTGGTGTACCTTTCCTTTTGTCTATTAGTCTCGAAAAAAGTTTATCAGCTTGTTAAAAATTCAAAAATGTTATTATTATAAATGTCAGACTGATTGTACACTGATTGACGGCTTGACAGACTTGTACACTTGTAAGAGTATTTAATTTCATTTACATCATTTCCATGAATTATTCACGTAAATAAAAAAAACATTACAAATATATTATTGCTATGGCGGTATTTATACTTACGCAGTATCTTAGGCAAAGCTATTATTGACATTAACTGTCTTGTCTGTCTAATAATCTTTGATCATAATTTGTAATATTCAAGTAAACGTACTAGATGTCGCTACTGAGCTTTTGACAAATACGGGACAAATAGTTTCTATGACGCGCCTCGTCTATCGGTAAGAATATAAGTCAATGGCTGTGACCTAATTATTTATGACCACAATAAGTATGTTGATAAATTTTAACATTGTTTTAACTTTAATTTCACAGTAGGTTAACAAAATTAAAAAAATCTAGGTAATAATAATTATCACACAATTTTAATAAGTGATAATTTTATACATCAAAATAAATAAAACAAATAACAAAAAAAAAATGTCAGATTCAGAAATTGCAAAAAAGCATTGTTTGAAGAAAATACCAAATTGTTGTTTTGCCTTTCTTCAACACACATATTATCTAGGATCTTTTTCGCCATTTCTCGTGCTTGGCGATGAACGAAAACTCGTTTTTTTTTTTTGTTACAGAACTTGATGGAATCGGATCAGTCATTATGAATGATTAAAAATAATAAAACCTTTAACACGGATTGCAAATTGATTATTAACACGATAACAGGGTAAGCGTTAGGAGTGAGGCGTATTTATCGTAACAGTTCAAAAGAACAGGTAGAAGGCAAATAACAGATAACAGTTGTTCTCACGGTTAACATAATATATCTGTTCCACAGACCTAATCTGTTCTTTAAAATATAACAGTTGTTATTAACAAAACTGTTCTCATCATCCGTCTCTTTTAATGTACACACGAATGTCACTTGTTAAAATGAGACACACCTAGTATTTATGCGAAAAAAGCAGTTGGCAGTCATGTACGTAGAAATCGTCTTTGAAAAATGCTTCTTGAATTAGGTCGTGTTACCTGTTATAACGTTGACGTACATATTACGTAGTTGGTCTCCCTCATACCATCTGAATAGGCCTTTGCTAGAACGAGAAGCACCTAGTATTTTAACCATAAATAATAACAACGCGTATCCAATCATACTGGCAAACCGAACTTGAAAAAATAACAGGCTGTTATTTAAGAACAGTTATTAAGAACTGTGATTTGGAAGGAACAGTAACAGGAAGAACAGATATTGAGTTTGACCTGTTATAACACAACTCTAGTAAGCGTACAATTAGCTAGGACAGCACATCACTAAATTGCAGGCGTGCGAGGTGAGACGTGCGGACGGCGGGCGGAAACGCTCCCGCTCCGCACCTCAGGCCCCGACTGCATTCAACTCGTGCGCTATCTATAGATAATGATGATTATATGATTGTTCGTAGCAGCTATAACGTTAACTACGCTATACACTATAAGAAATACCCAAATACAATTGGATACTACTTTTCTTAAATTATATAACAACTAAGTCCGCAACATACTTACCTAAAGATTAATGCAGTCATCATTGGAAGCTACGAAATCCGTTCCATCATACCTACTAAGTGGATTTTCGCTTAGCCGTCATAAGCCTATTGGGATTTAAGTGATTGATATGTTTACAATCCCCTCGCATGTCGGTTGTCTTAATATTAATCTTGTAAAAAAATTCCAAGTCTCGCAGCTCAGGTTTTCTACCGCAAAAAGTTGTGAGATGCATCTAATACCAAGTCGATTAATTTATTTAGTCCTTAAGGGACCTTCTATATAAAGTTATTACGTTAGTTATTACCATATCAATATTAAAATTCTTACGTTTTAAATAAATAGATCGACTTGGCCATCGCATGAAAACATAATGTATCGTACAATTTATACATAATGCTGCTGGCCAAGTCGATCTATTTATTTAAAACGTAAAGAATTTTTAATATTGATATGGTAATACTACGTAATAACTTTATATAGAAGGTCCCTTAAGGACTAAATAAATTAATCGACTTGGTATTACATGCATCTCACAACTTTTGCGGTAGAAGACCTGAGCTGCGAGGCTTGGAATTTTGTTACAGGATGTTTTGATGGGATCTCACGTCTTTTTGTAGAGTCTTACTTTTTTCCTTTCGGTACTTCTTACTTCTAGAATATCACTAACGATTTTCTTAAAGCCTCTGTCTTATGGATTTTTCTTATTTTTGTAGGTATCAATTTATCACAAATATAGCGGATTTGATTATTAATGTTCTTTCTTTCATTGTAATGATATTTCGAGCTATTTAGTCTATTTATTTGCAAGTTTTTCTTCGTCATGTTTTTCTAGAGGAATGTTATACAGTTTCATGGGCTGAATACACCATTTCCCTCTCTATATCCCCTCCTGTTATGCCTCATATATATAGATATCTATCTACAACTATTATTCCATTATATACGGGTACAATGATTCATTAACTGCAAATGTAACTTTGTAATCCTATACATTTATATGGGGTTACAAAGTTATTCACGCAGTTGGTCTATCTAGAAAACTAGACACAAATTATGAAATGTTTGAATTTTCCCTTACTTTAGATACTAAACACTAATTATATTCTAAATTTGAAGGTTCTATGTCTGCTAGAAGTGCCTTAGACTTTTGATGATCGGTCAGTCAAAGAGTGACAAAATTAAGAAAGTTTGACTAGTTACAATTATTAAACTACTGGTTCAAATTGAATGAAATTTTAAATATACCGTGTTTACATAATGCCTGCTTAGTAACTGAAAATTCAGGCTTCATGCTTTAGCCACAACGAAGTTATAGGGGGTTGAAATGGTCTGAATTGCTTCGAGAAAAGGATGTTACGGCCTATAGCTCGACTTGGAGGGGGCTCGGCCGCGCCCCCAGATATGGAATATGTTGCTATTATTTGTTTCTTTAACCGTCAATTATGTCTAGTATTAGTAATAAATGCTATATAAATATTATCTTATGAACTAATTCACATAAACCAATGTAATTAATTAGTGACCGCCAGTACGGTTTCCGTCACGGTCGCTCGGCTGGTGATCTTCTTGTGTACCTCACGCACCGTTGGGCGGAGGCTTTGGAGAGTGGGGGTGAGGCGATTGCGGTCGGCCTTGACATTGCGAAGGCGTTCGACCGAGTGTGGCATCGCGCCCTCCTGGCGAAGCTACCTGCGTATGGAATTCCTGAGGGGCTCTGCAAATGGATCGCCAGCTTTTTGGATGGTCGGAGCATAAGAGTCGTAGTGGACGGCTGTTGCTCCCGAAACCATGACCATTAATGCTGGTGTTTCACAAGGATCAGTGCTATCGCCGACACTCTTTATCCTGCATATCAATGACATGTTGTCCATTGATAGCATGCATTGTTATGCAGATGATAGTACGAGTGACGCGCGGTACATCGGCCAACGGAGCCACTCTCGGGATTCCATTATGGAAAGACGGAGTCAACTTGTGTCTGAAGTCGAGAGCTCTCTGGGGCGGGCCTCCGAATGGGGTGAATTGAACCTAGTTCAATTTAACCCTTCGAAGACACAAGTTTGCGTGTTCACTGCGAAGAAGGACCCCTTTGTCATGGCGCCGCAATTCCAAGGAGTACTCTCCAAGGATCCGAGAGTATTGGAATCCTTGGCATCGAAATCTCAAGCAAGGTAGAGTTTAGGAGTCATTTGGAGGACAAAGCCAAACTGGCGAGCAAGAAGTTGGGAATCCTGAACAGAGCCAAGCGGTACTTTACGTCGGGTCATAGATTGACGCTTTACAAAGCGCAAATCCGGCCCCACGTGGAGTACTGCTCCCACCTCTGGGCAGGTGCCCCAAATACCAGCTCGACCACTTGACTCCTTGCAGCGAACGAGCTTGTCGAATAGTCAATGATCCCGATCTCACGGACAAATTGGAACCGTTAGGACTGCGGAGAGACTTCGGATCTCTCTGTGTGTTCTATCGTTTGTTCCATGGGGAGTGCTCCGAGGAGTTGTTTGAGTTGGTACCACCGTCGCCTATGTACCATCGCACCACACGTTTCCGCAGTAGAGTTCATTCCCACCACCTGGAGGCGTACCGTTCCCGAACGGTACGTTTCCAGCGTTCTTTTCTACCACGTACGTGCAAGCTCTGGAATGAACTCCCTGCATCGGTGTTTCCTCAGCGCTATGACCTGTCCTTCTTCAAACGAGGTTTAAGGAGAGTACTTTCCTCGAGGTAGGCAGCGACTTTGTTGTGCTGGTCCCCTGGCACTACGAAGGTCCATGAGCAGCGGTAGCCGCTTACCATCAGGCGGGCCGCTAGCTCGTCTGCCTACAAGGCAATTAAAAAAAAAAAAATAAAATTGGAAATAAACATGGAATTTTATCTTTTCACTTTTTATTTTGACCTGGTTATATCTCAGTTGCTTCAATGCATCGCTAGTGTTTATTTCTCTATGGCTAGCTGGTAACCCGTGGTAACCACATTACGGAAGTGGAAAACCTGTCATAGAGACTCACGCGAAAATATTGCTTATCGGAATAACCTCTCTAAAGGATATTACGCTCTTTTTGTATTAAACTTTCATTCAGGTTCATTTTAGTCATTTTATTGTACTAATACGTAAATTGACCTTTTGCTCGTTTGTATATTATAAGGTGCATTGGCATTATGCCATAATTTAAGGATGCAAGGTGTAAGACCGTAAACTTCTATATTTTATGAGTTTACGTTCTTACCCCCTACGCACCACGATACGGTGTCACCCTCTACTTATAAATAAATCAAATCTATTTTTAAACAATGACGTATTCAAAGTGTAAGCTGTAAGCTATCCGTGACTAGATTCAATAGTCCACTTGCAAATAGCGTAAGAGTAAAGAAAATCCGGCGACAGATGAACAAAGCTTCGATATTAGCTGTCGACTCACGCACAAAACGAAACCGGTGTGGACCGTAGAAAATTGGTGATTGAATTCACAGCGACCGTATTGTATGGACCGAGCCAGGGGCGGCGCTGGCCATTGATATTGCTTTTGGATTTCAAAACTATTGTTTAACTTGTAACCTCCTATTGTATACGCGAGGTCGTTGCTATTTCATTTTCTTGTATTGTTAAGTAGTGAATTTTGTGGCTGAGGATCATAATGGTCAGGATATTCAAGGTACTAAGATACAGTTTATGGTCATCGCCGCCTGCCCTGTAAGATATGTTTTCTGTAGAGAATTATGTAATCTTGGCTGCTTGCTTACGAATTTCTTTAACTTACTTATGTAAAAAATATTGAAACTACTATCGTACTATAGTTACTAGTGTCTTTGTATTTAATTTTAATAAAATATGTTAGGTCTCAATATTATATTCAGTAGTTACTCTGGCTACAATGTCCTTCAAAACCAAACACACTGGTGCATTTACACTGCTGTTTCGGGGGAGAAATAGTCATTGCGCTAGTATTTACCCAGACGGCCTCTCATATATGTACGACAACATCACCAGTAAACTCTACTCACGACCTGACATCTTGCAAAAATTATTCTTAGAGTACGTAAATAATGTTTTATACCTAATATGCAAATGGCAGGAAAGAAGCCGGAAAAAGACAACGTCAACGTAGCAACTCTTTGCAACTGTTATTTTCCGGTTAATAATTGAAGAGTATCTATATATAAAAATGAAACCGTTTCGCGTTGTCACGGCATCACGTGTGAACGGCTGAACCGATTTCAATAATTCTTTTTTTAAAATGTTTGTGGAAGTCCAAGGATGGTTCTTACGGCGAGAAAATTTCGAATAATTGCCGGAAAAACCCTAAAAACAGCCCTTTTCTTTTTCCCATACAAACGTTTTCTAACTAAAACGTAGAGTCAATTTGAGCTTTATAGCTATTATACCGGGTATCTCAAGACTGCTAACGAAAACGAAGCCGGGTGGTAGTTTTAGTGACTACAAACACAATGCAACTAAAAATTTCGCAAAGAAACGCGACAATGATTTTTTATGATTTTTTTAAATATCGTCATTTTTGGGTGGTAAATCAATAGTTTTTGCTAAAATAATAATTTAAACACTTTTATATCTTAGATTATTTATAAATAAAATGATATACACTGTTATTTTAGGAAAAAATGTATTTACCACCCAAATATGGTCATAGGAAAAAAAACAAAAAAAAATATTGTCGCTTTTTTTGCAACTTTTTCTGTTGCATTGTGTCTGAAGTCGCTTTAACTAACACCCGGCTTCGTTTTTCGGTAGCAGTCTTGATATACCCTGTATAAAGTTCATATTAAATTACAAGCAATCACTGTTGTTTTAACAATGTAGATATGTTCCTAACGTCAAAGAGTCAATTTGCACTTTATTACCGCTATACAAAGTTCTAATACAATTATATCTATCAAAGCAATGTGCGTGATTTTCCCATACAAAATGTTCATGGGTTTGTAACTGTCATTTAATTTTCACCCTGTCGATATGGTAAACTCTTCCCTCAAATTAAAGAACGTATTTAAATAAAGGTTTCGAATCGAAAACATATATCCACAATATTCGATTGATGGCGTATTTTAGATTTTAAAGATGTAAAATATTGACAGTAGTGAAAATGGATTGACATTTTAATTGTTTGTAATTGTTTATGCATGCGTTCAGAAATTTATTTTGTATAAACTAAGGAGAATATATCAAGCTACATTAATATAGGACAATGAAATAAATAATGTTCACACGTAATGGTGGATTTACATGTTGGCTGAGGCTGGGCCAACGTCTACCAACTCCAAGCTATTAACTATGAAAAACATGAAAAACATCTTGCAATTGTTATGTACCCCTTATAAATGATAAACTTAATTAATTACTTTCTCCATTATGTTATATTCTTTCTCCATTATGTTATGTTCAATTAGATCACTTTTAAAATTACTTTATTATTTAATACTTAATTTGAATTTAAATTCATCACTTAATTTCAAATTCAGTCTTAATTATTTTTAATATATTTTGTCATTGTATAATTATTTAAATTTGCATCCTGTGGTCTCCTATAATTTGAAGATCACGTCGAAATATAAACCACAACAATGCTATACCATTGTCTTCATTATATGTCGTGTATCCTTCCTTGGAGGTCCTCAATTTAAAAAATAAAATTAATATAAAATAAAAACATAAGACCAGCCGAGCCAAACACTCCGTTTACACGCTGGCGTTGGTGGAGGCCATTTTTATCACGAAGTTTTACAGTGGCCTTTCATTCGCTATAATTCACTGATAGAAATGTACATCGTATCGAAGTGAGATAGGTTATATTATAAATAAATAGGGTAAAAAAATGGTTGAAATGTTATGTCTAAGAAAATCGAAACGACTGAAGTTATGTCTATGAAATTTTATATTTTAACTCTTTATTACTAACAAAAAGTAATGGCGTGCAATATTTTTTGGAAAAAACAGCATTTTGGTGCTGAAATAAGGGAATGAATATTGGATGGACAATATAAAACGCTTAAGCTTTAATGTCAAAATTTCATAAGGCAATCTTTATATGTATATGTATATGGATGTATATGGAGAGAAGGGACATAAAGTAAAATAGAATGGAAGGTACGGGAGAGGGCTGGGATAGTTGTCAGATTTGTTAGGACGAAATGTAAATGCACGTTATAAAACGGGATGGATAATAAAGAGAAGGGACGGGACAGGTTGGGAAGAGACTGAACAGGCGGATGAGACGGGATTGAGCCGGACAGTAGGATAGCTACGTCAAGTTTAGGTTTACAAGAGTTTATACGAAAAACAACATGTATTTTGTGTGGAGTGGAATCAAAAAATATATGCACCCAGGCGAAGCTGGGTCGGGCCGCTAGTAATTTAATAAATTTACTAGGGCCTATGATCCCCAAGTAAGTAAAATACGGACCTGTTTAACTATAACATAATCGTTTGTTTTCTAAGCGCGACTGGAATCAAATTTGTTACTATACTTTCAGACCTTTTGATTCCAATTGCACATTGCAAAGTTTTAACTTTTAACACAATCGTCTACGTAGTGTTTGTTAAAATAAAATCCAATTGAGTGAATCAAATATTCCTTTAATAGAAAGTAATCATACTAGCTATAAACATTCCAACACTTAGAATTTATATAGCTAGTAGTAGTAGTCTTGGGGTTCTCATTTTTTTATCATATTTTTTTTTTGATAGAGATAGTGTACAACCATAAGATTTTTTGGAAATCATGTTTTTGTGAAATACATATATACATAGCGGTACGTCGATATGATGGAAGCCACGGATCGAAGCTAAATTGCTTTAAAAATTAGACTTTTTCTAAGTTTAAACACGATTATACCGATCTGTCAGTCTCTTTTCTTCGGTACATTGTTTACAAGAATTTTACTGGTGGTAGTGGTTATTTACTGTTGGTAGGTCTCTCATATGTGACAGGCCGCCTAGGTAGGTAAATGTAAATGCACTTTTGTGTTACGAATTGAAGGACATTGTAGCCAGAGTAACTACTGGACATATTGAGACTTAACATCTAATTTACTGGTGGTAGGTCTCTCATATGTGAGAGGCCATCTGGGTAGGTACCACCGCAATGTCTATTTCTCCCCGTGAAACAACACCGCTTAAATGCACTGTTGTGTTTTGGATTGAAGGACATTGTAGCCAGAGCAACTACTGGACATATTGAGACTTAACATCTTACGAGTATGTCTCAGGATGGCGAGCGCAGTGGAATGTTGCTACTGTTCATGAGCGGTCGTATCGCTTACCATCAGGCGAACGGCTGGCTCGTCTCACCGTTCAATGCAATAAAAAAAAAAAAACTAATGTCTCAGAATGGCGGGCGCAGTGGAATGCCACTCATTGCTTTGTTATTCAAGGTATCGCTTGCCATCAGGCGAACGGCATGCTAATCTCGCCATTCATTGTAATCAAAAAGACGCACTTTTACCTTTTTCATTTGCTGTTATGACTTTAGGCTTAACAAGCTATTGGTATATAAGCAGCATGCAAAAGATTTTAGAATCTAGGTTAGATTTTCAGGCAGGGCATATAATTTTCTAAAACCATAAAGGTAATATATGAATTAACAATCGCTGCAAAATACTCACATTATATCCTGAAAAACAATCTCTCAATTCAATTCAATTCTCATTTCAAATAATCATATTAAGCTCCTTTATACATTTAAGTATGTAGAAACGTATACAAATCATTAGTAAATAATACAGTTTCTCAACTGTTTTAAACGAAAATGTACATCAATTTCACGAATGAACGCATTTCAACTTCTAAAACAAACAAAGCAACAATAACAACAGTTATTTGTTCATTTCAGTAAACATATTGTGCTATACACGCCTACTCTTCTTCATATAGCTCAATGTAAACACATGCTTATAAAGTGTGCCGTGGTCTGTTGGTAACGAATTAGACGTGACTGCCTAGATCTTCACGGCAGTAGCGGGTTCAAATCAGGGCCCACCTCGAACTTTTCGGAGTTATGTGTGTATTGATAGTCAATCACCACGCACTCTAACGGCAAATAAAAACATCGAGAGGAAACCGGCATACCATAGAAACTCTTTTCTTTGGTATGTAAAGTCCGCCAACCCGCACTAGCAGACAGTGTGGTGGACTATATGCGTTAACATCTCTCAATCGTGCTCTTGTTTGTAGAGGAGGCCCACGCCCTGCAATGGGACATGTATATAATATGGATATGATAAACAGGTTTAACGTAGGTACCTAATGAATTTGATTGTTTTCTCGTGAATATTGTACAGAAAATGATCTTGCGGAGGTGTCAGTACGCTTGTTACACATACGGCCGTTCTCTATATCCTATCTATGTTTAACAAGAGATAAAAATAGCTACACTTTCTATGTCGTTTCAATCTTACGCTTTATTAAACGAAGGCAGACATACCGGGTATATCAAGACTGCTACCGAAAACGAAGCCGGGTGGTAGTTTTAGTCACTACAAACACAATGCAACTAAAAATCGTGCTGAGAAACGCGACCATGATTTTTAATGATTTTTTTAATTTCATCATTTTTGGGTGGTAAATCCATAGTTTTTGCTAAATTAATAATTTTAACTCTTTTACCCCTTAGAGTATATATAAATAAAAGGGTACACACTATTATTTTAGGACAAAATGGATTTACCACCCAAATAGGACCAAAGAAAAAAAATTCAAAAAAAAAATTGACACTTTTTTTTGCAACATTTTCTATTGCATTGTGTCTGAAGTCGCTTAAACTACCACCCGGCTTCGTTTTCGGTAGCAGTCTTGATATACCCTGTATATATTTCTTTTGATTAGTTATTTATAAATATATGAACCATATCTATACCTCTCTATCTTTGTTCACGGAAACATAAAATGCATCCAAATATCTATTGAAATCTTTACTTAAAGATAGATAGATTATAGAGAACAGCTGTACGATACGATATTTGGTTATAAAAGGTTAATCTAATAGAAATCTTAACACTTGAGAATTAATCCCTTTAATTTCACTAATAATTTTGTAAACTATGTAACGAATAAGTTTGCTAAAAATAATTTCAAACTTCTCTTATCCCAATTCAAGATGGCTCTACATTCGTTTTTCCTCATGCAATAGTAGCAAAAGCATTTGTTTTATGATTTTATATCCAAGCGACGCGACTGTTGATTGCAGCTTTGTGTTAAATCGTGTTTATATGAGTTGCAAAATTAATATAATTGCCAAAAGAAGAAAGATTTTTATTAAGAGTTCTACGTTTAATTTTCTTATTGAAAACCGATACACCCATACACATTTTTCCACCCAGGTTCCTGCATAAAAACAGAATTTCCAAAAAGCTTCCACTTAGTAAAATGAACGGTGTTATAAATGTACGTCATATTTTATAATATTACATATTTTATACTTGATGTAAGGACAAATATCCTTGTAAAATCCTCACGGAACCCAAAGAGCAAACACTCGCCCAACACTTGAAGAAAATCAAAGTATGACGTATAACGCTTCACAACGATGTATGGGGGTTACTCTATACTCCGAAACAAAGTTCGAATGTTCGGACTACGAACTTCAATATAAATATAAAATAAAAGTTTGCCACATCTAAAATTCAATACTATTCTCTATGATTCACTTTGAACAAGATACAAGATTCGAATATTTTGCTATGCATTTAGGCATATTCGTACATTTTTAAGTATGATAGACGAACATTCGTCGTGTCGGAGTACAGAGTAACCCCCTTGGATCACTCAGCCACCCCATTTACCTTACATTTATTTATACGGCGCCATTGTACCGCACAGAACGAATGAAAGGCATTGTTGCTCATATTGGAAAACTTTTCATACACTGCTTCTGTATTCTGTGAGAATTAAACGGCATTTAGTTTATTTGGCGTAACGCTTTGTATAATGCTTTTAGTGTTTTAAGACGTGTTTGCAATTTGCGTTTAATTTTTTGTTGATTTAAAATCTTGAGCTTGATTTTTATAAGTAGCTTTTTAATTATGGTAAGGGTGCTCATATGTGAGGTGGCCTGGGTGGGTACCACCACAATGTCTATTTCCCCCGCCAAAAAGCAGTGTAAATGTATTGTTATGTTCCGGTTTCGAGGTAATTGTAGCTAGAGTAACTGCTGGTCATAATGAGACTTAAAATTTTATGTCTTAGGATGGCGATCGCAGTCGAATGCCAAGCATTGCTTTGTAGTTTATGGTGTTGTTTTACTACCGTTCATGAATGGTCGTATCACTTACCATCAGGCGAGTGGCATGCACGGCTTGCTATTATTCGCAATAAAAAAAGCTTGAACTAACAAATAGACATCATATATTGGTTACTGTAACCGTAATTTAAAACATTGTTAATATTTAAATAATTTTTTCCGAGCCTTAGCCCTTTAAAGAAATCGTTGCTTGTTGTGAGTCATTTCCAAATGATTTACAAAAGGTCATGTCACAGTTCTCAGGAAATATAATAATAAAAAATATTGTAACGTACATATTTTTGCGATATTGTTGATTTGCAGTCGTGCATTTTCCTAGGTTAGCGTTTACACAATTTCTTTAACATTTTAAAATAATAAATTAGCCGCCACGGGCCACGCGAAGTCGTTTGTCATATCATAGCTATAAAATGTTACGTATCAGATTCATCTCAGTAGTCTTTGTAAATATACGTTTTCTATTACATTTTCTTAGCATTTCAATTACCATACAAATAGTGCACGTTTCAACAAGGAACCGTAGAACTACTTTATTTTATTTGTTTTCGGATTATTCACAGGATTATTACAATGGTCAAATGAGTTTTATTACACATCAAAAAGGGCAATCTCTTACAGCCGTCCTCTGTAATCTATGTATATTAATCAAGAGATTTCATTAGATTTTTCGATCCATTTTATGAAAGAGGTATAGATATGGTATTTATTATATATAGCTAGGTAAACTATATATGCTCTATTAACGATTATCGATTAACGAAGGGTAGAATTGTATCGACAGTCATAGCTAGTTAGCTATTAAACCCTTGTTAAAGACAGATAGGATTGTTAAAGAGAATGCCCGTTATTAAGCTATTATATCGGCAATAAATGAATAATGCCTATATATTATATGTTTTTATAAAATGAACATCAGAGAATCAAGAGATTCAAACTTTATATTCAATCAATCAACCAAGAGATTCATAGTTGATATACCTAAGGCTAATGACGATAAAGTAACCGCAGTATATAATTTAGCCGCAATATGTTCCAACCACGTGTCTATGACATTGTTGAACAATGGCACCGTATTCTAGAAGCTTTCGAAAAGAAGACTCTCCCTCATTCGATACTATGAAATCATCAAAGTTATTAATGTCGTATTTTTATTCTTTTTTATATTTAATTTATCTGGTACTCAGTATTTTGGTTTATCATAAAAATATCGATTGTTTTCCATGCTTTATGTGGTTACAAAAACACAGATCTTAATGCAAAAAAGTTTGAATATACCTGTTTTTTAGGCCTCAAAGCAGTGGAAACATGTGGAAAACAGAAACAGTAGAAACTCATTGGAAAGGCTTATCTCCAGCAGAAAATTAATAATAAATATCAAATATCGTATGCCACTATAATAACCCTCTCCGACCCGCAGCTTCCACCCCATGGCGGCAGATGGCTCCACTTGGTTTTTGTTTTAAATTCAAGCAACAACTCAGCTCGACCCAATATCCGGTATCCGAGCGAGCTGCACTCCACTTTACCGTTATAACATTTTGTATCTGCCACGTAATTTTATTCTACTTTTAGCTTAAGGCTTTGAAGTAAATATGATTTTATGGGCTTACACACAGTTTATGCATAAAAGTTTCTGTTTATTGAGACGCTGTGTGTGAGGAATTTCTAAATAAGAATTAGATATCTTTAGGACCGACATGTTTGATGGTGAACATACGTATACACATAATATAGTGCTTGTTGGTGACGATGTTAATTATTAGTATTTAGTTTCAATCATATTAAGCACAGAAAAACATTCCAGTCGTAACTGCATCACGCTTATTGACTAATAGAATCTACAGCCTCCATATAACTCCATAGCAAAACAAAATAACACCTTGAATTACTAAGCAATGCTTGGCACTCCAAATATTGATTGTCCAGCAGTTTAGAGTAATTGTTAGTACTGAGTAGCCAGAGGGCTACGATATCCTTCAATCCGAAATACAACAATGCATTTATACTGTTGTTTGGCGGGGTAAATAGACATTGCAGTGGTCCTACCCACGTCCTGCACAATAAAAACCATTTTCCATCTAAAATAGCCTAAACAAAATATTTCATTAACAATTACCCCCGCTAACAAATCCTAATAATTTCAACTTCACGAACAACTGTTAAAGTATTGCACGTGTTGTTACACTGTTCCCTCGGGAAGACGTGACGGGACTACGCTGTCTCCGGGAGCAACGATAAATTACACTTAATTGCACCTCTTTCAACCAGGTCGATGTGTGAACGTTTTCCTCAACCTCATATTGGCTATTGGGTCTAATGGACCAATTAAAAGGGATAATATTTTGCTATTAGTTTATGATATATGTGTCGGTGTTTTGGAGGGTAATGGCTCTTAATTTGCTATTGCTTTTAAGTTATTATTTTGTCATAATCATTGGGTATGTGTGTTTTTTTCGTCTTTTATGTAATAATATTTTTAAATTTAGTGTGGGATGCGGCATTCATACTTATTATTTTAATAAAACCTTATGAAATTGTCAGTCCTCAATTTCGGTGCATGTCAGTCTTTGAATGTAAAGCCATATAGATATGGATCTTTTACGGTATTGAGTTACTCAATCATGCGTGATTGCTTAAAATAATCTTGAGGGACGCAGGTCTCAATAAAAATACGCCCATCTTCCATAATTACTTTCCGAATACTAATTTGTCCCAGATTTTGAAAAGCATCTGTAGCTTACCCAAACCAAAACCATTGCAGATTTGGGTTTTAATAAACAATGTTGTTTTGTTATTGAAAAACTGTTTTGTACAAAGAAAAATAAAATTGTAACTTGCAAGAAGACAATAGATCGATACGTCACAATAGTCTCTATTGATGATCTTGGTCTGTCATACCCATTGCGGAGATAAAGGTCATGTTAATTAGCGTGTGTATTAGAGGATTAATAATGCCTTTTGTATTGTAAATTATCGATGAAGAGATAACTGTGTTACAATGTACTGATTTCAATACATAGATAGACTGATTTCATATATGGTAAGTAAACGCAGAAGGCAACCAATCGTTATTATTTCCAGTCTAAAATACGATTATTACGGTAGGCAATCTTGTCAATATGCTAAGTAAGAGTGTCTGTTACACGCAACTCATGTGATATATACTACGAACCGAAAAACTGAGTCTGAAGTAAGTGAGTATCTGAGAATAGGGCCCTGAACTGATATGTATTTGTAACTGTATCAGCCCATATACGTCCCACTGTAGGGCACGGGTCTCCTCTACAACTGAAAGTACGATTGAGAGGGGTTAAGTCATTTAGTCCACAAAGCTCGCCTAGTTCGGGTTGGCGGACTTTAAATACCATTTTTTTTTTACAAACCACTAAGGTCATCAGTGTGTGGTGATTGAACATCAATAGACACATGACTCCGAAAAGTCAGACGTGTGCCCAGAGATTTGAACCACCCTTTTATAGGCTATAACGACGACTTACATATGTAAATCATATTAAGACGTATAAATTACGTAAAATTAAGCTATATATGCGTGTTCCAATGCTAAGCCTGCTCTACTAAGACATTAATCTCTTAGATAATAAAAAAGTGGCTAAGGATTAAGAGACTTTAATAATGAACAGTGTATATGCAGCGGCTCATTCTATTTCTGTTTATTGTTATTGTTTCTACAGCATAGGATTATCACATGAGAGAAAATATGACGAATATTAGGTTACGCCTCCCGGGATTGCTTATTAGGGAGAATCATATATGATTTATGGAAATCTTCTGAAGATCAAAAGAATCTCCTGAAACTTTTAAAGATTTATGACTGTTTCTCCCGCCAAACAGCGGTGTAAACGCACTGTTGTGTTTCGGATTGAAGGACATTGGAGCCAGTAACTACTGGACATATTGAGACTTAACATCTTATGTCTCAGAATGGAGAGCGCAGTGCAATGCCAAGCATTACTTTGAAATTCAAAGTGTTTTTGGTTTTGATACTGTTCATGAGCGGTCGTATCGCTTACCATCAGGCGAACGGCATGCTCGTTTCGCAATTCATAGCAATTAAAATAAAATAAAATGGCAAGTAAGAATCTGTAGGTATATTTATTTCAAATACACTTTACTTCTTAACAAATAATTGGTGTATGAATAAAATGTAAAATATCTACATAGCACATTGCAGACTTAGTAATCCTGTTAAACATTACAAACAGCCCTTCCAGACTACAAACATTGAAAGGCAAAACAACCTGTAAGTTATTCGGCCAATAACCGTCCCTCGGGAGAGTCTGGAAATTTACCGATTCATCCACAATGTAATTAATGATCAAGCTGTTTGTGAACTGTGGAATTTTTATTAACTTGAAATATTTTGGTTATTTTAGTAGATATTTTCATGGCAAAGAGAGCGTTGTCTTAAATAGAACGCGGTGTTGATACTCAGTATATGGATAATTGTTTGCAGGCAGGTCTTAATCGCCTTTATAGTTCCTAGTATCTTGGAATTTGTGTACCAGGAAACAATAGACAATTCCCCCTCTGTTTTCATGTATTACGAATATTTGAACATAAAACCCGACACTCTTGAATAGTCTACCATGACGGATTTTTCGTTATAGTACTCCTTATTTGGCTAGTAGGAACAAACGATCAGTAAATTAAATTTCATAAAACATGAACTGTAATGTAATTACATAAATGTAATTCATGTATTCCTACAAAAAGATCTGTACATTCATAGTGTATGAACCTTTCCGCTTTATCGTCCGTGATATTATTATTGTACAGGAAAATGAACACCCGCATTCATATACATTGTGAGAATAAAAAACTTTGATGTGGGTGATAGAATGAAATATTTTTGTACAAAAAACTCGGGTTGGAAGTTAAAGTCTCTCTGGAAGTATTTGGGAGCCCATTGTTTAGCTGTGGACATCTTGCGACTTATGAAAAAAGTTTGTATTGTGTTATTAAATTACTGTGTTTTTTATCGTACAAAAATACCTGGCGTCTGCTATCTCCCACCTTAAAGAATGAAGTAAATATTGAGGTGTTTTAAATATGAATAATAAAAACAATAAACAACATGTTGTTTTCATCTTTCACTATGCAAAGTAAGTTTCTTTGTATTGTTTGTAGGTACATAATTATACAATAAATATAGAAAAACCTAATCCAAGTTTTCCAAACTATTTTTTTTTGCCATGAATACTGAGACGCGCATATCATTCGCCTGATGGTAAGCAATAATTTCCATATGTTTTTGAATGGAAGTGTTGGGTAAACTACAATGCAAACCTATTCATATAACGCTGGAATTGCATTTACATAGAGCAGAGGGAATTCGGACATACAAATAGTTTAATTCAGTACAAAATGGAATCTCATTGCATTTACAAAGTATCACATTACAACAATATTTATATAGGTATTTACGATAAAATAATGGGTGTACACTGTACATACATAAAAAAATGATATCGACGAATTGAGAACTTCCTCCGTATTAATTTAAGTCGGTTAATAAAAATCAATAAAAACAAATCTTAAGAAATTTTGAGCAAAACTCGAACAAAGGCCTTCGAAGTATCCTTTATACCGTCAATAGCAACCCACTGGTCATTGTTGGTGATCAATCATTTTTCACGATTCAATCCCTTGGCACCGTCTGACTCAACCGGTTACTCATTCCTTCAACGTCTATTCCATTTTGTTATTGTTTATTTTTTTAAGGCTTTACTGATTTTCATTCTGAAGGTTATAGTTTTAAATTATTATTGTTTAATTTTATTTCATAAGTACAGCAAATAAGCAAGCAGCGTCTTTAATGTTATCACCGCACCACGAACGTCTAATGATTAAAACGCTGAGGTATGTCCGAATAAATGGCAAGAGGAAACAGTTAATCTACAGTATTTTGGAGTTAATTCGTGTGTATCGATTGTGGTATCGACCCAGTGAAGCCACACCAGAAAAGGTAAGTCATCCAGAATCTTAAACAATCAGTAATACGCCACACTTTTCCACCTACGCCAAATATGTGCTCGGCGAAGGGTGAAATAATAAATTACAAATCAAGTAGGTATCTGTTGTATGAAAGTAGTTGTTTTTTTTTTATTTCAATGGACAGCCAGACGAGCATATTGTCATTCGCCTTATGGTAAGCGATAAGACCGCTCATGGACAGTAGCAAAACCAAACAAAACCATGAATTACAAAACATTGCTTGGCATTCCACTGCGCTCGCCATCCTGGTGCGTAAGATGTTAAGTCTCAATATGTCCAGTAGTTACTCTGGCTACAATGTCCTTCGAACCGAAACACAACAGTGCATTTATACTGCCGTTTCCGGGAGAAATAGACATTGCGGTGGTACCTAACCAGGCGGCCTCTCACAAACGAGAGACCTACCACAAATAAAGTAGTGGTGTTTGGTATATTCCATATAACTACAATACTATAAGCGCCGGGTAATAGGAGTAGATACTCTTCATCTTTGGTGTTATCCCGGCTGGTGCCAGGATCCGCCTTATGGAAAATTGTTCTCCAATATATACTGGCTATAATATAATCTCCAATAGTACTAAATACTATAACCCGCTAAATATATACTGCCTACTCCGCCATTTTTATTCCTCTTTCTTAACTTACTCCGACATTGGCAAAATCATAGAATGCCGATGGAGTCTATTAATACAGAGAAGTGTCTATTGATACAGTAATTACCAATAGGGTTCTTGGTAATAACATATTTTATGACACAAAATACAATAGAAAATACATTGAGATAATATACTAGAGGGGACACTGCAAACAAAATGTTTGTAACAAAATGAAGGGTACATTCTATTTCTGTCTCTTTCACGCCTACGAAGTAACATATCTTCCCTCTCGTTTCAATATGTACCCTTGTGCACGCACCATACGCACAGATTTTGTTCCCGATGTCCGCTCTAGTATATTACCTCAATGAGAAAATATTATTCAATGCAGATATCTTATTTTCTCACTACCTCGTTTCGCCAGTAGATACGGAAGTTTCTCAATACCAGTACAAGGTCAAAGCCTTTAAAGAACATTATTTACTTCATTTAATACCGGGAATGTTCAGTACACTACAAGTAAACAAGAACAGCATCCGTCCCTGAAGATTTATTTCTTTGTTTCAAATCGCTTTATTCTACGTTTTGTTTTCAAGAGCTCGACGGTAGATAGTTAAAATATGATGTAGATTTATTGTCTTGCAAGGTCTTGTAACCGTCTAGACGACTTTTGATCCGTAAGCTATGTATTTGCTTGAGTCTGTCTTCAGGAATAAAAAACAAGGGACTTGGATTATTTCATTATCTAGTTTGAAGATAAAAAGAAACAAATATATTCGATTATTTAATTATCTAGAAACACAGAAATCTTATAAATTCAGAAACTTAAATGTTCAGAGCTCCATTGATGCACCCGTGTACCACATTCTATTACTTCACAATGTAGAAAGCTTATATCCAATAAAAGTACATAAGCAAAAACCTATAAAGAAGAATAGGAATATCATCCTCCATCAAGTTAATATTAGTTGAATATAAACAAAGAAAAAGCTATGTCAGACTTATAAAATCCAACTCTAATCAAAGAACTTACCAAGGAATAAGCTTGTGGTAAGAGCTGATATTGTATATCAAACTTACAATTTTCTAAAATATTGCAAAGGTTATAATATAAACCCTGAAATATTATTCTGCACGTTTTTATGTGAGCGGGAGGTAATGAACGCGGCGGCCACCTGATGTTCGAAACTTGAGAAACTTCCAGACGTGGCAGTCATGTTTTACTTAACCGTTAATCTAGTAAAAGTCTATGTAAATTGAAATAAATAAAATAGGATTTATTGATAAATGAAATAATAATGAACGACATATACTTGGGGGAAGCCTATATTTAGTAGAAGACATCATGTGTTGTAGAATTTTAATGAGGATTATGAAAGATTAGCTTAGATATTTTTTTAGTGATCTACTCCAAAACTACACAGTTCGCTTTCTGTAAACATTTCCGACCAATTATTCTTTATTGTAGGTTTTCATTCTCTATTTTGACAGCCTCCGTAGCGCAGTTGGTTAGACGCCGCCTGTGAAACGAGAGGCCGCGGGTTCGATCCCCGCACCGAGAGAAATGTTTGTGCGGCTCACAAATATTTCTTCGCTGTCTGGGTGTTTGTGAGACCGAAAAGTCTCTCGTAGTTCCTGATACCCACGACACAAGACTCGATCTTAGTGTGAGGTCAGGACTATGTATGTGACTGTTGGGTGTATTTATTTATTTATTTATATTATACCGGGTATAACAGACTGTTACCGAAAACGGAGCCGTGTGGTAGTTTTAGTGTTAGTTATACCTAACGTGACCATTTGTTTTTGGTGCCAGAGCGGGACCTCTGTGGAATGAAATAATAATAATAATAAAGTTTTTACAAGTTTTTATATAAGTGTGAAACTCAGAATTTTCTGAACAACTGAATTTTCATAATCAAAATAGCTTTAATTACAGCGGCACTCAACTGTGTTTTATCACTTGTCAATATTTTGTTAATGTGAGAAAAAACTCTTGATAGGTGCGTTACTTCCAGGAGGACACATAACGTACTGAATAATTGTGGATTTTTTTTATAAGCTTTATAAATCAAGATCGTATTTACAAAAGTGCTGGAATAATTCGATCCCACGGTTTTTAGCATTAGTTCGGTAAAGCATTTCGAGCGGGAAATATATTTTAAATTATTGCTGGGCCTGTTTGCAAGAGCGGGACGATCTCGGCCTTGCTGGGGACACCGGGACAGACTACCTGAAAGCGGGACTGTCCCGTCCAAAGCGGGACGTATGGTCACGTTAGTTAAATACCCTGTATTACCAAAAAAGTTCAATGACGCTTATTTTAGACGAGTGCCGAATACACCTTCAAAATATTGTATATTAATATTCTCATCGTACAATATTAGACCTTTTATCGGGGCGTAAAAAAGTAATTAAGTAGGTCGCTATAATTATGAAGATCGTCGAGATAGTTTCGCTCAATTGGGTCGACAATATATTTAGACATTATTAGCAGATTTTGTCGACCTGTTAGGTCGGTATCTTTACCTTGCGGTATTTTTTACGCATTTTGCACAGGCCTAGTCTTGATCTAGTCTTCTAATTATTATTAAGTGGTATCAGTACGAAGTGTATGTTCATGGTGGTCGCAGGTTCCGATGCCAGGGCACAACTCTTTCAGAGTTATGTGTATTGATAGCCAATCACAACGCATTATAACGGTGAAGAATGCATGTGCATATCATAACGACTTGTAAGAATTTCTATGGTATGTAAAGTTCACCTACCCGCAATAGGCCATCGTGGTGGATGATATGGCCTAACTACTCTCAGTCGTACTCTCCTTTGTTGAGTAGGCCCGTGCTCTGTAATGGGATGTATATATATCAATGATAAAGTTTCTGAATATATTATTCAGCATTTTTTTTTCTTTACTTGTTCTTGCTTTCGATATAAACTAAACTACCATGTCGTCCGCTTCGAAGTTTATTAACATATTTTGTTTCTTTTGCAAACTTATTTAAAAAATTAAATATAATACCTTATCTAAAGCTTCAACCCGTAATAAGGATGATCTTTCAGTCTCCAAGCTGTTTAACAGAAATTGATTATTAAAAAGCAAAACACAAATTATATACGGATAGTTACAAACACAATACGAGTATACGGATTCATTTCTTCGGTGGTCTATAAAAAAGAATAATTCAACAAACACATTTACATTATTAGACACTAATATAAATCGTTAGCCTGCTTATTCAATTAATGTCTCTCTTTAAATCATATTATAAATATATTCCGTAACACCCACATCCTTACACGTGTAGAAGTTATCGGAGGTCTCAATACTAAGCTATAATGAGGTTGTCGTGTAACAGTTAATTAATGGAGTTCATTTAGATTTATTTGACTTAATTCCTTATAAAATCGTATTGTTTTTAACGCTTAAAGTACTTTTACCTCCGGCAAGTAACCAGATAGGATATCATATTTTATTGTTCAATATTTTATTACGTCCGGATACCCAATACCCCTTTCTTCTTCCTATCTTTTTCCTACCCGCTCCCTTCTTGATTTGGTCGTTTGGCGGATCTGTTTTATAAACATTTGTACAAAATTTGAAAAAAAAAACAGACATTATTTTTTTCCATGATTCGTGAATTTTTCCAATGTCGGTTGAAAAGCTTTGAAGACTAATATAGCGAAATGTTGACAAAATTACCAGAAATATTTTTTCAAACTTAGCTTTACTTAACGATGTAATCTTCGCTGGTTAGGAGTATGTGCTTTAAAGATTGTATTATGTTCATATCATCCTTTATATAATCCCATATCTCTCATAAAGGACAAATAAATCCCAAATTAATTATTATACACACGGGATATAATAGTATCAATCTGCTCGGGATACTTCAAAGCTGAGTTTTAATTATATTATTTAAATTGTTGCCTTCGAAATACATTGGGTTTACGGAAGGATTTTACATTTCCTACACATAATGTATACACGTCACTAGGGTAGTAATAAAGAAAGAAAGAAAGAAAAAAATGTTTATTTGTCACTAGCGAATAAAACAACACACCTACACGTAAGAATATTTCAAAAAAAAAAAACTTAAAAATAAATTAAAATAAAAAAAGAAGGAAGCATTTGGCACGTCATGACTGTGATTAGTGAGTAGGTGATCACTCATAATCAAAATATTGATCCTTTCAGTTACACTGCATAAAAATATTTGTATTTTTCTTTTTCTTCTTGTTTTATTCTTTTTTTCCTATTTTCATACATTTCTCTAACACTATTTAATTAAAGATGAATTTTCCCGTTTATTTACTGTACACTTTATTTCGATCATAACTAAGGTTTTCGCCTGTTTTTTATTTTAAATAAAAGGTACCCAGTAAAGATAGCCTCAATAGAAAAATGCGGAATGTCGGATCTGTCGTTATTGATTGCGACGCATAAGTTATTCATGTTAAACTCTTCGGGCGGTTAACTTGGCACATAAAACTGTTCGTTTCAGTTATTTATGTTATATCTTAGAGTGAATTGGAATTATTAAAGGGTCCGACAGTTTTGCAATTCAATGACGCGAATTAAGAAGCGTACTCGGTTTAAATGAAGTATTGTTTTAATTATAGTAAATAGCGGCCCGGCCCGGCTTCGCCTGGGTGCAGATACTTTTTTATTTTATTCCACACCAAATACGTGTTATTTTTCGTATAAGCTCTTGTATACCTAAACATGAATTAGCTATCCTACTGTCCTGCTCAATTCCGTCCCATCCCGTCTGTTCATTCACTTCCCGATACGTCGCATCCTTTCTCTTAATTAACCATCCCGTCTTATACCGTGCATTTACATTTCGTCCTATTAAATCTGTCAGCTATCCCAGTCTTCTCCCCTACCTCCCACTCTATTATATCCAGTTTCTCTCTACTTTCTAAACACTTTATCGATTTTGATTATCCATGCAATATCCCATCCCTTATTTCACCCCCACTATGCTGTTTTTCCAAAAACATTACGCCATTACTCTTGTTAGTAATAAAGAGATGAAATATTAATTTTCGTAGAAATGCACTCACACACACACAATTAACGTAGAAACAATTATATTTAACTGGTTTTTCAAGACACAGGCAACGCCTAATTTGAGAATCCCTGCAATATTCTCCATAATTATATAAAATTTTTATTTTATTCAGTTCAGTTCAGTTTTTATTTTTATGTGTTATTTTATTAAAGATTTTTCATTTTCAAGTGAAATTCTATCTTGAAAAGAAGTAAAACTTAATACATGTGAATATTATTTATTTAATTGTCCTATATTTATGTAGCATCATAATATACTCTTTAGTTTACAATAAATTCCTGAACGTATGCATAAATATTTGACAATCAATTTAAATGTCAACCACTTTTCATTACTGTCATTAATTTACATCTTTAAAATCTAAAATACGCCATAAATCGAATATTGTGGCTATGTGTTGTCGATTCGAAACCTTTATTTAAATACGTTATTTAATTTTAGGGAAGAGTTTACCGTATCGACGCTATGAACATTAAATCTTTGACAGTTACAAACCCATGAACATTTTGTATGGCAAAATGTTTTTTCCTTTTTTTTATACTTTCGTCAATTCAATAATTATCCCACCTTTAAGTTGGAACAAATAACACATATCTACAAAATTTCATTATAATCAGTTGAGTGGTTTAGGAGTCCATCGCGGACAAACAACGTGACACGTGAATTATATATTAAGATTAATGATAATTTAACATTTTATTTTGAACCTAGTTAATTTCAACTCTCCATATATAGAATGTACCTACTCAGTGATTTCAACTGTCGATAGATGATTATCTTGTTTTTGGGGTCCGTATTTGTAGACTTGGACGGGAATTATACACAATCTTAGAGGTAATTTTTATAGTCTATCGATGGTACAATGTTTGCTTATTTACTATACGACCACCCTAACTCACATAAACTTATTGGTAATTTGGCTTTAATCTATCACGCTGTTCTACCGTGTTTTGCGGACCTTAGAATTTATTGCGTAGAATTTTCAAATATGCAATTTCCTCTACGGTGTTTTCCTTAAATATTAAAATGTCAGGTCAATGCATGGTTTTATAATGAGTAATTTATTTATTTAAAATATTTCATATTAGTAATACTCAATTTAGTCATCAATAGATTTACCAGCACTTGTATATCTATTTTACATTGTAGTTTTTTTATTGTAGAGTTTCCACAAAGAATTACGGTACAATATAATCAAGCCAGAAAGAACAAATAAATTAGTCGGCGGACTAAAAAAAATGCCAACAGACGCCACGTTCTTACAAATTCAATTCGCAAACGGTTTAAAATTGTGCAAGGAATGTTACGTTTAAATATTTACTTTTTTCGGATTGAGGGTGTTGAAAATCCAAGCGAACTGCTGCGGGCGGTCGTGAATTTTAAAAAGAAAGAGCACTTCGGTTTTAGTATCTAAAAACGTACAATAGATTTTTCATAGAAATAAATTAATGTTCTGAACAAAGTTATTCGAAACGTTTGTTTAAGTGTATTGTAATTTGTATTGTATCTCTCAACCGTACTTTCGGTTGTGTAGGAAGCTCGTTTGTTTAATAGGTGACCACTGAAAACCAGCGTTGCGCTGTGGCTCGCGTCGCAGTGCAACAATAAGCCGAGTGTTCACCTACGTGTCACATTTATGCGACGTACAAACTCCCTTTTACTGTCTTTTTGTTGTTAGCTATATATATAAATTTATGTTAAACGAGTGTGTGCGTCATTTTATTTGTGGCTAATAAATGAGTTTTCTTTCTTTCCTCTTTCTTTCTAATAAAAGGAGAAAATTCCCTTGAATCAACTGGCGTTTGTTATGTTGAATTTTGTTCAATTCATGTTATTGTACGCCAAACAATAAAATGTATCGGTCGATTCTAAAATAAGGGTAGAAATATCAATCTCGATATTTGGGATTCTATAGCATTGTGAGTATCATCAAGTGCGATGAAGTCACTTCATCATGCTTGTAATAAAATGAGCAATGAAATAAAAATTCCAAAATTCAAAAGATCATTTGCACCATTAAACATTTCTTCATTAGCGTCTCTCAACAAAAATACTCCGTCAACGCGCCGCGGCACTTAAGCAGTTAATTAAGGCTCGTTTTAAATACATTATAAACAGCGAAGTCGAGACGTGTTTCCGGAGTGATAAGCCCACATTTTGGGGCGAGTTGCGATGGAAATCTCTCGCGCCCGGAGTCAATGAGTTAAGAAATTATTCTCGCACCGTTCGCATCTACTAGACGTGCCATTTCACTATGGCTTAAGAGATTTGCAAGGTGAAGAATTGTTGTAATTTCATTGCATTCTTGTAATCGTGTAACGAAAGCTCGTTTTAAATATATTATTAATAGCGAAGTCGAGATGTGTTTCTGTAGTGATAGGCCCACATTTTGGAGCGAATGAGTTCAAAAATTATTCTCGCGCCCTTCGTATTTAGTAGACATGAATTGTAAAACTACTAGTTGATTTATGAAGGAGATTAGGTATAGTAAGAGGATATTTTAAAAGGAAGGTTAAAAAACGGTTGTATTAAAAAATTGTATAGGTCTACAATTAAAAGCAATATAAACTGTTAAAGAAAGCTATAGTTAAAAGTTTAATTAGGGATCTCGTAAGATAATATGCCTTAAGTAAATCAATATCTAAATATAAAAAATCATGAAGCATGTCTTAATAAATAGCTTCTTTTGCCGTATTTAATCTTGAATATTGATAGATAAGGCATTTTAACTCCACCCATGAACACGGGAAACACCATCGTAAGTGTGTGATTAGCCTTTAATATAGTTGGGGTTGAATAATATGTAGAAATTTCCTTAGAGTGATATGTACTTTTTTGTTTTGTGTTGTCTCTAAAACTGTCATCTTTTTTACTGTTTACTAGAACGGAACAATTAATAAATAAAATTCATATATTTCCAAGTCTCTAATTTATTCCATTTAGTGTTATTCATTTGTTGTGTCGGTTTCTTAAATCTAGCAAAGCAATGGATTCATTGTATGAAAAGTGAGCGCAATGCTGGTCTGCTTTTAGATAAAGTATCGATTGGCAACAAGCAGGTCTCTTGCCATTGGACAAAAATTTGCAAACGAATTAATTAATCCTTCAAGCTATAGCGGAGGATTGACGAGTATACCCATAAAACGTGGTACACCAAACTGTGGGCTACATCTTTATGGTGCGGCTAAAATACAAGTTGTTATGTATATAACAAATATACAAATATACAGGGTATATCAAGACTGCTACCGAAAACGAAGCCGGGTGGTAGTATAAGCGACTTCAGACACAATGCAACAAAAAAGTTGCAAAAAAAAGTGGCCAATTTTTTTTATTATTTTTTTTCCTATGACCATATTTGGGTGGTAAATACATTTTTTCCTAAAATAATAGTGTATACCCTTTTATTTATAAATAATCTAAGGTATAAGAGTGTTTAAATCATTATTTTAGCAAAAACTATGGATTTACCACCCAAAAATGACGATATTTAAAAAATCATAAAAAATAATTGTCGCGTTTCTATGCGAAATTTTTAGTTGCATAGTGTTTGTAGTCACTAAAACTACCACCCGGCTTCGTTTTCGGTAGCGGTCTTGAGATACCCTGTATATCATATGTGTGTGTAAACATGCACTGGCCTGATTTATCACATGAATTGACTTTATTGATAAAATATATTTTTTTATAATTCACTGAGTTCACGACTAGCGACGTAATAAGTAAATATACCCACAAAAAATACTCCTGATCGCAAAAAAATCTTCAAAATATGCCTCCGGATGCTTAGATTTTGTTGGACGTGTTCCCGAATGACAGGAATATTAAGGCGTGCCCTGCTTAGCCAACGAGCTTCCATATACCTGAACGCATATTTCATAATAAAGGAACCCATATCGATATCAGCCCGGTATCAGGAATTTGTGCCACATATGGCGATAGGCTTGCTCCCTATCATAACGCGGGATGGAACACACAAGGCGAATTGTGGGTGTTCCTGTAGCCTACCCTGCCTAGAAAAAAGCGTGAGTCTACGTATTTACGGAACCGGAACATATTTCGTATGACTCATAAAAGAATGGGTAGGAAATATGTGAGTCTTGGGATATGAAAAACAGTGGCATGAAAATTATGTCACAGAAATATGTCTCCAATTCTACGGTTTTCCAAGTTAGGATTGCTCTCACATTAGTGCAATAGATAAGTAATTTATGCCACTGCGTAAAAAATACCATGCAAATATTATAAAGTAAAGCAGACGTCGATAAAAATGTGTACATGACACAGAAACTATTTACAGTAACAAATAAAAATCTACAGCGTAAGAGATTTTTTATAGGTTACAAAGTCTGTGGCAGGACAAAATTAGCATGCCGGAGCAATTCACGCAACAATGACCTGATGTTCCGTAAGAGTACACGTCTCGCACGGGATCAATAATGACGTATTATTAATACCTCCGACGGTTTATTAAACGATTAATGTCCCCTGCTTACCTCGTATATTGATATATTGTAATATATCACAATAATCGGAAAATATAGCAGGGTCTTGGGGAGGCCTATGCGGGAACGCAAGACAATCTCAATACCGGTGTCTAATAATTTATTTATTGTTGTAGTTTGTAAGATTGTTAAATTATTATAATAAAAAAGGCTATTAATATAATATATCACAATATATTACGTTACCGGGTGGGCGATTCTAGATAGACCTAATGGACGAATGTAGGTATGTGAAATACGATATTTTTGAGCGATACCATAGATTGTAGTTTCTAGAATTTTCATTTGACATATATCCCGCGTGAAAATAATATTATAATTGATGTAGTTCTCGTCGAATTTTATCGATATTTTGCCGAGCAGATTCTGTAATGGTAGTAATTCGCGAACATATTGAAAGAATCGTAGACATTTTTTGAGACTTCGAGGAAGAAGGTCTAGTCTGAGTACGGATTTTATAGTATACATGCATGAATTATACAGCAAAAAGATTAATATTTCTTGATTTTTTTCTGTCACTCAAGTACAGCCCTACGTTATTGGATCAGTCCATTTGTTCGTTAAGTAGAACCTAATAAACTATATCAATGTACATTTATTACATTTAGCAAAAAGAATATTGTATCTAAAATTCCGATATTTCTGTAATTAATTAAAAGCTTACTAACGCAGCCCCTGAGCTCACATCTATGACACAACACAAAGAAAAAACCCTCTCAAACCCGCTCCAATTTTCCAGCACATTTGCGTGATATTAATGTACAGCGAAATGAATTTATAATACTTTCATAGACTCTTCCTGAACGGACCATTAAAGTCGTACTTAATACTTGGCGAAACTTTTAAAAAACTGTAAAGAAACTCCGTAAAAGGCACTTTGAATGAAATGATTTTAAAGGCGTCAGTATCGTTTATCATAACTAGTGTTATTCGCGGCTTTGTCCATGTGAAAAAGTTTGTCGGGATAAGAGTCCTGCTATATATCTGTATCTGTATCAGCCCATATACGTCCTACTGCAGGGCACGGGCCTACTCTACAATCGAGAGTACGGTTAAGAGTGGTTAGGCCATATAGTCCACCACGCTGGCCTAGTGCGGGTTGGCGGACTTACATACTATAGAAATTCTTATAAATCGCTATGGTATGCAGGTTTCCTCACGATGTTTTCCTTCACCGTTTTAGTGCGTGGTGATTGACTATCAATACACACATGACTCCGAAAAATCAGAGGTGTGCCAATGGATTCGAAACCGCGACCACCGTGAACATGTTGGCAGCCGCGTCTAGTCCGTTTACTAACAGGCCACCACGTACTTCATATATATATATTCTCCTAAAATAAAATGAGTCTATAGCTATCCTTAATAAATTAACTATCTAACGCTAAAACAAATTTTCAATTTAAATGAATAGGTCCTTAAATTTGCGCGTACAAACATACAACAAAATCAGCTTCATACATTAGTATTGATATGGCATTCTGATATCCATTAAGGCGTTGGTAGTCATATTTTCTGTTTCCGCAGTGGAATCGCAAACTCGCTGAAGGAAATGAACGCCTGGAGTGTTCCGGAGTTGAGTTTCTACGTGCTAATGCGCCGCGCCGTCGCAAGCCTATTCAAGGGATTTAGATGTGGAAATATTTAAATGTGATGTACTATATCCTGAGGATAACATACGTGCTTTCGCAAAACAGAGACTGATTTTAATGAGGGCGCTAAGAATTTAATATTAATATGGCAATACGATATACTACAACGGAAACAATGTTCAGATAATAATAAATAAAAAGTAAATAATTTTAAATCACAAAAAAACAAAAATCATCAATCATATGAAAATGTATAGAAATACCTACGTATTAAATTATTCAACGAATAAAATGAGATTCTATATGGTGTTGCCATAATTGTTTTTCTTCAATGCCAATAGTCACTGCATCGTACTTTTTTTGCCGAGCTATACAGCGGATACGTTTTTTAATTAAAATATATTCTCATAATTTTCATTGTTTTCTTGAATAAGTACTCCACTGACAACTTATATGATAGTGGAAATCTGTCACGTTTTGGCTTCAGCATTTGTATTGATTGTTTAACCTAAGTTTATGTAATAATATATTCTATACGTACGGACTAAAAATATACTATAAGCCGCCGAATAAAAGTAATTACAACGTTAATAAATCTTACCCTATTGTCTTTCTTTGTACTATCACTCATTCATGAGTCTAAAAATACATTTGCCGCTAACCTTTGGGCATTGCAAAGATGGACATAATGGAGCTAATGAGACGTACACAGTTTGATTGTGTTAATTTGACATAAAGGAACCTAAAATTTAGCTTAGCGTAGCTGTCCACATACTTAACAAAATTATTATTAAACTCTGATGTTATTAAGTAAATAAGCAACCAAATATTCTTATGTTATGACTAGACAAAATATTCGAAGGTAACATTAAAAGTGCTTTATTGTTGTTAATCTCTGTTATTTTTCTTTGCAAAATATTTCACATTATTAAGTAGGTAATTAGGTAGTTAATTTTTGCCTTGATAATAAAATATGAAGTTCTACTGAACCTAAAACATTCTGCAAAACATTTCTCAGTTCCAAGAAGTTTGGTATGTCGTGTGTTAAAAATGCAAGGGTCGGCCACAAACAGTTAGTGTGTGTTTTAAGTATTAACGGACGTCCACAGTACTCACGCGAAATCAATAGGCCCGGCCGTGACTTTGCCGGGTTTTGTAAAATTCATGCGGTTAGCCACCCCTGCACTGGATCGATGTGAATTACAGAAGTACTAAACTTGGCCCATTTGGTAAGGGCCGGTGAAAAAAATATAATTTAGTACTTAAGTTTTCTGGGGTAACGGTTCAACTCGAGCTGTGTATTTATTTATGTCTAGACTTACATGGAGGAAATTGATTTGTAGTGGACAAACTCTGAAAGTAATAATTCTATTTTGATAGATTTTATACTTCTATAATATAAAAATGAATCGCAAAATGTGTTGGTAACCGCATAATTCAACAACGCCTGGACCATTTGGCTGATTTTGGTCTTGAAATATTCGTGGAAGTCCTGGGAAGGTTTTAGGGGTGAGAAAAATAGGAAAATTTCTGAGGAAGATACTAAAAACCTTTTTTTGGGTATCGTTCAAGCGTGATGCATCCAGCCAGTATAGGATGATCTTTGTTTATTTGACGGGAGACGTAAAAGACGGTCCAGCTTCAACTACCACCCAACGTAAAATGATCTATCTTTCCATTGTCTTTCATTGACGGCTGACGAAATAGAACAAAATTCAAAAAATGTGTACATCGTGTATATAATAATATCTAGATACGGCGTCTTGCGCATAATTTTGTTAAATGTAAATTAAAACGATGTCCACATCTACCAAAATCGCCCATTGTTTTTTGAGATTGTTGCAACAGTTTTAAACAAAGTATACTCTATCGAAGCGTTTTGCCGGAGTATACCAAAATATATCTAATTATAATTTTTCGTTTTCATAAACGACATTGTTTTTTGAATTTATACTTTTAGATGCGCTGGGGGACATATTTAAATTTCGCATTAGTATTGTTTTCAGACTCACGAATAAAAAAAATATTGGTACGTTGATGCCGTATCTAGACATTATAACGAAACGATAAGCAGTTTTATATTTTTAAATATTTGTTCTATTACTTATGTCACCTGGTAAGGCAGTATGAAGGTTTTATTAATTTGTATATGGTAACGTACTAGACGCGACTGCCAACAAGTTAACGATGGTCACGGGTTCAAATCCCAGGGCACACCTCTGACTTTTCGGATTAAATTCTACGTGAAATAAAATCCGCCAACCCGCACTAAGCCAGCAGGGTGGACTATAATATCTTCTTCTATAATATAAAAATGAATCGCAAAATGTGTTGGTAAGCGCATAACTCAACAACGCCTGGACCAATTTAGCCAATTCTTTTTTTAAATTGTTATTATTACTTTATTACTAACAAAAAGTAATGGCGTGCAATATTATTAGGAAAAACAGCATTTTGGTGCTGAAATAAGGGACGGAATATTGGATGGACAATAAAAAACGCTAAAGTTTTTAATGTCAAAATTTCATAAGGCAATCTTTATATGTACATGTATATGGAGAGACGGGATATAATAGAGTGGAAGGTACGGGAGAGGGCTGGGATAGCTGACAGATTTGATAGGACGAAATGTAAATGCACGTTATAAGACGGGATGGATAATAAAAGAAAAAGGACGGGACGGATCGGGAAGAGACTGAACAGACGGATGAGACGGGATTGAGCCAGACAGTAGGATAGCTATGTCAAGTACAAGAGATTAATACGAAAAATAACATGTATTTGGTGTGGAGTGGAATCAAAAAATATATGCACCCAGGCGAAGCTGGGTCGGGCCGCTAGTACTTGTATAAAGCTACTTAACTAGAGTAACATAGACTAAACTCTGCAATAGTAATAGACACAGGGAATACTTTTTCATAGTAATAAAGATATTTGTTTTTATTAGATTGAAGTAATCAATGTAGCGAAGTTTAGTTTCTTATTGCATATAATAGTGAGACAACCATGCCATCCTACTTATGATAAGCGATACGACCGCTCATGGACAGTTGGAAAATCAATCAACACAATCTACTGGTAACCGACAACATAATGGTGAAGAGTTCTTAACCATTAAAAGTAAAGGTAGTTTGCAAGTAAATGACGCACATAATATTTAACAAAAATATATTACTGGATATCAAAAAAATATCCTGTTAAGTGCGAACCACTGGTGGAAAGTCTCTCATACGTGAGAGTCTGCCTGGGTGGGTACCACCACAATGTATATTTGTCCCGTCAAACAGCAGTTTAAATGCACTGTTGTGTTTCGGATTGAAGGACATTGGAGCCAAAGTAACTACTGGACATATTGAGACATAACATTTTATGTCTCAGGATGGCGAGCGCAGTATAATGCCAAGATTGCTTTGTAATTCAAGGTGTTGTTTGGTTTTGCTACTGTTCATGAGCGGTCGCATCGCTTACCATCAGGCGAACGGCATGCTAGTCTCGCCATTTACTGTAATAAGAAATAAATAAAAAAAAACACAAAGCAACCCTTGGGATTCCACTGCGCTCGCCATCTTGAGCCATAAGATGTTAAGCTTCATTATATCCAGTAGTTTAGTTAAGTATCATACTGTTTTTTTCTTGCATCGTTAAAGTAAGCAATATAATATTAAATTTAAATAGGAATTGGCACACAATTTTCACAATCAGCTTTGACTTTGAACCTCCGGTCATCAGTGTCGATTTTAACCCGTTTAGAAGTATGAAGTATTTTTGCAAAGAATGTTAACATTTAAATGTATGTTAATGCAGTTTGAATATTTATAGACTACTCCTGAAAATTATGCGCAAACAAATCAGGGCACTTTTTATTTTTGATGGAGCAATTTTACGAATGATCAACCGGGCAAACAGCAGTTAGATGAAAATAGTTTGCCAACGAAAACTATACTTTATACCGTCGATTTTAGAGTGCTTTCTGGTGTACTGTGTTAAAACTACAAGTTGACAAAGCGCAGACTACGTTGGGAGAGAAAACACGAAAATTGTACGGCGAATGTTGTTTTACAAGATCAGTGCATGTGCCGTGAAGTGTTTTCAACAGACGAGTTATGCTCTGCAGTAGAATATAAAACAATAGCAATAATTCTATGTTATTTCTCCAGACTATAGCTGTATATGTATACCTACTGCTTTATATGCGAGAGTCATGGGAACAATATGAGGCATTATAATGTTTTTTTATCAATGAAAAGCGATAGGCGTGCTATTTGCCTGATGGTAAGCGATACGACCGCTCATGGACAGTAACATAAACAAACACTTACAATGCTTACACAATGAATTACAATGCTTGGCATTCCAATGCGTTCGCAATCCTGAGACATGAGATGTTAAGCTTCAATATATACAGTAGTTACTGGGTACAATGTCCTTCCAATAGAAACACAAAAGTGCATTTATACTGCTGTTTGGTGGGAGTAATAGACATTGCGGTACCAACCACCAGTAGTAGTAGTTCATACTGGCTTGACTGTTTTTCCTACCTAGCTTTTTTCTAGCCAAATGGTGCACTTCTCTGCGCAATATTTTCCATTTCGCCTGGTCCTTAGCACCCTTAATTGTAGCACTAATGGTTCTCAAATTATTTTCATTGGCGAAATCAAGCCACAGAGCACCATATTAAGGCTATCTTTGAAATTTTAGATACTAGTTGCCCAGGTCTGAAATTTGGACTTGGCATGGCGACAGGCTGGCCATCTACATTTTGGGACAGAAATAAATACGGTGAACCATGTATGTCACTTTTTGCCCTCTGCCTATCCACTTTCAGCGACACTGGCTTGAACTTATGAATGTGCGAAACATTCTTCAAGATAAAAAGCTGCAGGAAAGGGTATTCGATCATTTACTCAATACGCGAACGTTCCGGAACTGTGGAGTTCAACATTTCATCATATATTTCAATAGGAAGCAATACGATAGTGTGGCAACACTCATCGTATATCAAAGTAGAAGCTGCTGATATTTTTCCGTCGACTTTTATAGAAGTCCGCCTCAACATTCAGGGTAGTGTGGGGCGAAATTTATTGCATTTGTATGGAATAACATTTCATGTTACTTCAAAGGAAATATGAGGGTATACAGTTATGACATTTTTTAAATTTTGCCCGCTCTGTGAAGCGAACGATGCGGATTATTTTCGTACTTAAAAAGACGTATGTATTGCATGTTGAAAAGAAATGCTCTTTAAAATTGTTGGATTTTCTTTAAGAGTGTGTTCAACAAATAAGAGATTTCAAATTCAAGTAAATATTTACATATAACAATGACATAGGTACATACAACATATATAAACTCACGCCTTGTTCCCATAAGGGGTAGGCAGAGGTGCGAGGGCACCCACATTTCGCCTTGTATGTTCCGTCCCACAATGTGATAGGTGGCGAGCCTATCGCCATATCGGGCACAAATTCCTGACTCTGGGCTGATACTGAATAGAAAAATCCAATATCACTTTGCCCAACCCGGGATTCGAACCCGAGACCTCAGCTTTATAACCGTACCGTAGTACAACTACGCCACCGAAGCAGTCATATAATATAACAATGAGTCGTTGAAAACTTCTCTTCTCTTCTATTCCTGTGCTATAATATAAGAAGCTTGGATATAAGAATGTTTGACTATATAAATTACTAAGTATTCTACTAGTAAATATTTATTTTCATTTTACATACATTCATAAACATACACCATTTTCTAGAAGGGGTAGGCAGAGGTTCCAGAACACTAACATTTCGCCATGTATGTTCCATCCCACGATGTGATAGGGGGCGAGTCTATATCGGGCACAAATTCCTGACTCCGGGCTGATAATGGATAGAAAAATCCAATATCACTTTAGCGACCCGGGATTCGAACCCGAGACTCTAGCTTTGTAAACGTACCCTAGTTCAATTACGCCACAGAAGCAGTCTTAGTCTACTAGTTATACAAATTAAACCTACCGACGGTCATAGTCCTCATCAAATAATTGACTTCCTAAAAAACATACAGTTGCTTCTTATACTCACTTCTTAGTAAAGGAAGCCCGCTGTTACACATGAGCCTCCTTCAAAGCTTTCATAATTGCAAGAAGCGACCTACATCCATCAACTTAAATAAAATAATTTGCATTTACAGCGCTGGCAAATTGCATCATGCATCTCAAGAGCTCTTACTCCGATCCAACGAGTTCTTAGTGGAATAGCGTGTCTTGGAGATAGTTTGCTACCGCGCGGCCTGAAAGCCTGTATCCGTCGCTCTTAAGTGCTCATTACACGAAACATTTCAGCCAAACGTTATAGGTACAAACCTTTTTTATTACTATGGAGGGCTTTGTCTCTTTGGAAGTGAGATAATGTATTGTGTATGGGGAAATGGATAGTAGGTTAACGGAGTCTTGAGTTAGAATCTCATGTTAGCACTTTTTATGGGGGTTTATTTGGAAATTATTGAGCGGCTTGGGACCGGAATATGTGTCTAGTATGCGTTACTAAATCTATAGTATCGACAGCCTCCGTAGCGCAGTTGTTTAGACGTCTACTGTTAAATGAAAGGCCGCGGGTTCGATCCCCGCACTGAGACAAGTGTTTGTGAATCCCACAATTATTTGCCTCGGGTCTGGGTGTTTGGGAGACCAAAAAGTCTCTCATAGTTTCTAATACCCTAGACATAGGGCTATGTTTGTGACCGTTGGAGGTATTCAATTATAATTGATATAAAGATTTTCAACCATTTACAGGCAAAAATATTTGGAAATGCGATAATGAAAATAAAATCATGTCAACAGCCCACACACATTGCCACTTGAACAACGACTCGAACATACAACAATGCCGCTTCAATAAATCCCAATTGATTTATTATCATCGTAGAGAATCAAACAAAATTATGCCGTTTTCAGTTCAGAGTGGGACAACGAATTAGGTTCTCTCTTAAAAGTTCTCGCTTAATTGGTCACCGCGACCATTACTGCTACGATAATGATGCTGGCGAATAAAAATAAAATACACAAAGATCATTACCGTTCTGTGAGTATGGCTTAAAGCGACTCCTAATGTCCTTATGGTATGTTAACAATGAAAGGCTATAAAAAGAGACAACATTCCAAAATAACCTCTTGTAGGCCCTTTATTTGCTACATATACGATTATTGTTTCTCCTAAACTGTATTAAAACCTTTTTAGTTGTCACATGTTATGTCTTTTTCGAACGACTTTTGAATCCAGTTTAAGCGAAGAAGACAAAACATTTGATAACTAAAATAGGTTTTAACTGTCTATGAAAAATGCCTTATGTATTTACAATGATCATATTATAAAGACTGGGGGGGTTTACTCTGTACTCCGATACGACAAGAATCTTCGAACTTAGCAGATAAGACAGTATGTACTGTACTGTATCAACCCATATACGTCCCACTGCAGGGCACGGGCCTACTCTATAATCGACAGTACGATTGAGAGCGGTTAGGCCATATAGTCCACCACCCTGGCCTAGTGCGGGTTGGCGGACTTAGATACCATAGATTTTTTTATAAATCGCTATGGTATGCAGGTTTCCTCACGATGTTTTCCTTCACCATTTTAGTGCGTGGTGATTGACTATCAATACACACATGACTCCGAAAAGTCAGAGGTGTGCCCTGGGATTCGAACCCGCGACCACCGTGACCATGTTGGCAGTCGCGTCTAGTCCGTTTACCAACAGGCCACCACGCACTTAAGATAAAGAGAAGACAGTATGAATATGTCTAAATACTTTACTAAATTGAAATAAAACTATTATTTACGGATTTTATCGCGAATTTAGTTTAATTTTTTACATTTTTGACATCCCGACGTTACGATTACTTTACAGCTTTCGTGGTCTCACCACCATCCAAAACAGTTAGCTACCGTGGGTAAATCATTGTTTCAGAGAGCACGAGGAATCTGTGACCAGAAACACCTGGCGACTGAGCTGCAACACGTCAAGCAGGTACTGCGAGACAACAAGCTCCAAAGCCCACGCCGCCGTCTCAGAAACCGAGTGAAGCCAGCCACAGTCGAACGAGTCCCCGTTGTCTTGCCTTACATAAAAGGAGTCACAGACAAAATTTGCTATATCCTGAAGCGTGCTTCTATAAAGACCTACTTCAAGCCGCCCAAGAAGATTAGTCAATTTCTACCACCTGTCAAGTGCCATATACCCCTGCAAGAACCGGGACCCGCGTGAAAGAACACATAGCTGACGTCAAACATCGACGTTCAACGAAGTCTGCAGTTGCTGAATATATAGAAGAAGGCTCCAAGCATTACCTCCGCTTTGACCAGCCCCAAGTCCTCGCTAAAGAACACCGTTTCCTGCCCAGGATGTTTCGCGAGGCTATTGAAATTAAAAAACATCCAAATTTCAATAGAGAAGATGGCTTGAAGCTTGTACAAGCATGGGATCCAATACTACATTTAATTAAATCGAAACCCAAAAGACCAACTGCCAGACCTCAAGACACTGTGAGCTCCTTCTGTGTAAATCGGATCGCAAACACAGACTAGATATTTAAAATTAATTTTTAAATTAATAATTGTAAAATAAGGGTAGTTGAATTGTAACAGTCACAGAGCGGACGTCTAATACCTCAGTCCGCCCCGTGACCACGAAAGCTGTAAAGTAATCGAAACGTCGGGAAGTCAAAAATGTAAAAAATTAAACTAAATTCGCGATAAAATCCGTAAATAATAGTTTTATTTCAATGTGTAACATTCGCGTAAATCTAAGAAACCATTACTTTACTAAATGTTCGAATCTTATATCGTACGTCGTAATCTTTGACTAAGTTCGAAGTGAATGATATATTTCATATACAATTGCATTGATTTTTAGAAGTGGAAAACTGTTATCTTATTTGCTGACGTTCAGCGTCTGAACATTCAAACTTCGTGTCGGATAGAGTAATCCCCTTGGATAGACAAGTATTAACATATTTCACGGGATGTTTGTAATCGTATAATACAACGAAGATGATGAATCGATAATACAGTGAAGATGATGAATATAATGATACTTAAAGTCTACCGCTTACATTTTAAAAGCTATTATGTTGGGGATAATTTTATTCAATAGTATTGATAGCTTTTATAGGCAACTAAAGGCGCTTGTTTTGATTTTCAGTTCAGGTAGAGCCCTTGTGATTTATTCATTTTAAAGATAAAATTTGAACACAGTTTTGTCTGGGGTAGAAATAGCATCAAAGTCACAAGGCTTTTATTTAAAATTTATATATTTCAACGAGTAATAACTATAAAGTTAAATTTATCGGCCTTATTCATAGGCAATATATAAACCTGACTGTGTCAGTGGCGTAATTGTACTACGGTATAAACGCAAAACTGTGGTCTCGGGTTCGAATCTCGGGTCGGGCAAAGTGATATTGGATTTTTCTATTCATTGTCATTTAGAGTCGGGAAATAGTGCCCGATATGGCGACAGGCTCGCCCTCTATCACATAATGGGACTGAAAATACACCGCGAAACGTGAGTGTCATGGTTGTACCTCTGCCTATCCCTTCTGGAAAAAAGGCGTGAGTTTATGTATGTATGAATGTAATTTACAAACCGACGCATTTCAGCAATTGAATGTTTTGTCTTCTTCACTCAATCTGAATTCAAAAGGAGGTCGAAAGGGACGCAACATTCGAGAAATAAAATAAGTTTAAGAAACGGTCTTTGAACAAGGCCATTAATATTCGAGGACTTGATCAGAAAAGTCTTATAATACTACTCATCAATAACACTTTCTCCATTTTAGATGTAGCACGTGTACTTACGACATCAATTGTGATTAAACCTACGTCACTAGAAGCAATTCAAAAAAGCACTCTAGCAAAGGAGCGCCAATTAATGCTTAGATTGCAAACGCTTGCAACAATATCCGCCGTCTCCCCGCCGGAAGCTGCGAGGATGTGAATTTATTACGTAAGGATGGCGATATATGTATTAGCATTTGTATCAATATTTGTTGCTTATTTAATTCTTTATTGCACAAAATAAAAATAAAAACTTTGAAGAAACAACACAATAATAATAGTAGAAGAGGCGGCCTTATCACTCTAGGTAATTAGGAACCTATGGTTGGATATTGAAATAGGAAAATGTGAGGGCAGTCTTAGGTATATAAAATAATAATAGTAATTTAATGAATATTAAATATTTAAATACAAAGCCTATTCTTATTATGACGTAATTTTGCATCAATGATTTATCGGCGGATTCTAAATAATGGCGATTCGTCGTATCAAGTACCAAGACCCTACCCCTTTGCCGGTTGATCTATCACCACGTGCTCACTCACAAAACTTAGCAGCGAAGCTAATCAGTTCAGTTTTTATTTTATGGATACATGGATCATGAAAAAGCGTATAAATTGTGAAAATTAGAAACGGAAACGAACGGAACGGGGTGTAAGGGGGAACGAATGTCAACTTAGTGCTCCAAGTCAATATTTATAAACACACAAAACTTATCTATATACACTACATAATATTTAAACTCATAATATCGAAATATTATCATAGGACTCTTCATGAATTTGTTTCTGGTCTCTCTCACCATTTAATAACTAATCTCATAGTCACAATACGTATATTACTTGAAATTAACTCTTATGGGTGATATTCTTCAAACTTTAAAAGATATGGATAACTTGAATATAGCTAGAGCTACGGAGTGCGATACTCTTGAATTGGCTAATCATTATAATTATTCCAATATGGACCTTACAATTATTTCCCAGAATATAAGAAGCATTTACTGCAACTTTGACGACTTTGTTGTAAACCTGCATAATCTTAGGTTTGAATGCGATATTATCGTTCTGACTGAATGTCGCTTAAGCCCAAATAAACCTGTACCTACTTTAGAAAATTATAATAGCCATGTAACGTCGAGACATATGAACCAAAACGATGGTGTAGTAGTTTACATTAAGAAACATTTAAAATGTTGTATTACGGAAGTAAAATTATTACAAGCGTCGTGCTTGCAACTTGACATTCTAAATAATATTGTTATATGTATATATCGCTCCCCGTCTAACAGTAATGTGGAATGCTTTACAAATTCATTATGCGCACATTTAAATACTATAAGTATGCAAAAAAATATCATAATTACTGGAGACATCAACATCAATATCATATCTAAACCCAATGAGGTTTCAACTGACTTTAAAAATAGGACATTTTATCTTAATTCCCTTTCAACCTATGGCGTCCTGCCAGGACACAACTTGGCTACTAGAGAAAAAAACTGCCTCGATCATATGATGTTAAAAATCAACACCAAAAAAGCTTCTGCGTTCATTGCTGTCTTACACACAACAATTACAGATCACTACACCACTTTCTTATCAGTCTCAAAAGTAAAAAAAAAGGTTACTTATATTAAAAAATCCCATCCTAAAATAGACTTTCAAAGCGCGCTAAAAAATCTAGAGAAGGCGAAATTAACTGAGCTACTTTTTTGTAACGATCCAAATCGTATTACCGATCTTCTGATTAATTATATTTCTACATCGATAACTCAAAATACGACTATTGCACATATGCCAAACAGTAAACGTATAATCAAACCCTGGATCACCTCTGGAATATTAAAGTGTATTAGAAATAGGAATAAACTTCAAAAACAATCGCGTAATGAACCTCATAATGATATTAAAAAAATCACTTATATTCGATACAGGAACTTTTGCAATAAACTTATAAAAAAATTAAACGAAAATATGATAGAACGCTACTTGCTAACTCTATAAAGAACAATAAATTACTCTGGAAAAATATAAAACATCTGGGGGCGCGGCCGAGCCCCCTCCAAGTCGAGCTATAGGCCGTAACATCCTTTTCTCGAAGCAATTCAGACCATTTTCAACCCCCCATAACTTCGTTGTGGTTAAAGCAAGAAGCCTGAATTTTCAGTTACTAAGTAGGCATTGTGTAAACACGGTATATTTAAAATTTCATTCAATTTGAACCAGTAGTTTAAGAATTATAATGTGTCAAACTTTCGTAATTTTGTCACTCACTGACTGACTGACCGATCATCAAAAGTCTAAGGCACTTCTAGCAGACATAGAACCTTCAAATTTAGAATATAATTAGTGTTTAGTGTCTAAAGTAAGGGAAAATTCAAATATTTCATAATTTGTGTCTAGTTTTCTAGATAGACCAACTGCGTGAATAACTTTGTAATCCCATATAAATGTATAGGATTACAAAGTTACATTTGCAGTTAATGAATCATTGTACCCGTATATAGTGGAATAATAGTTGTAGATATATATCTATATACATGAGATATAGAGAGGGAAATGGTGTATTCAGCCCATGAAACTGTACAACATTTCTCTAGAAAAACATGATGAAGAAAAACTTGCAAATAAATAGATTAAATAACTCGAAAATATCAATTACAATGAAAGAAAGAACATTAATAATCAAATCCGCTATATTTGTGATAAATTGATACCTACAAAAATAAGAAAAATCCATAAGACAGAGGCTTTAAGAAAATCGTTAGTGATATTCTAGAAGTAAGAAGTACCGAAAAGGAAAAAAAGTAGGATTCTACAAAAAGACGTGAGATTCCATCAAAAACATCCTGTAAAAAAATTCCAAGTCTCGCAGCTCAGGTATTCTACCGCAAAAAGTTGTGAAATGCATGTAATACCAAGTCGATTAATTTATTTAGTCCTTGCTTAAGGGACCTTCTATAGAAAGTTATTACGTTAGTTATTACCATATCAATATTAAAAATTCTTTACGTTTTAAATAAATAGATCGACTTGGCCAGCAGCATTATGTATAAATTGTACGATACATTATGTTTTCATGCGATGGCCAAGTCGATCCATTTATTTAAAACGTAAAGAATTTTTAATATTGATATGGTAATAACTAACGTAATAACTTTCTATAGAAGGTCCCTTAAGCAAGGACTAAATAAATTAATCGACTTGGTATTACATGCATTTCACAACTTTTTGCGGTAGAATACCTGAGCTGCGAGACTTGGAATTTTTTTACAGGATGTTTTTGATGGAATATTACTTACACTGAAAAATCAAATAATTTAAATAATGAACTTATGAATATAAAACCTTCTCCAATTGAGTCGGCGACTTATGTAAATAGTTTTTTTGCTGATATCGGTCCACAACTAGCTAAAACCATCCAAAGCACTGTAACAGATGACGACAACAGAATATACCTAAACGGTTTAGCAAGTCAGCCGCACTCCTTTGTTCTTCTAGATACTGATCCCAATGAAATAAATGACATCATAAACAGCCTAAAAGTAGACAGTGCCCCGGGTTGGGACAACATCTCTACTAAATACCTAAAATACATAAAACATGAAGTTACCCCAATTATAGTCCACTTGGCGAACCTGTGTTTTAAAGTAGGTGTCTTTCCCAATTCGTTAAAAAAATCTTTAATTACCCCCGTGTTTAAGGGTGGGGCTAAGGAAGACATAAACAACTATAGGCCTATATCGGTTCTACCGGCTTTATCTAAAATATTAGAAAAACTATTAAATTCTAGACTCTTACAATATATTAATAAACATAATTTATTGTCACCTTACCAGTTTGGCTTCAGACAAGGTGTTTCTACAGAGGACGCGGTAATATCCCTAAGTTCTACAATTACCGAACAACTTGACAAGGGTCATAAATGCCTAACTATCTTTTTAGATCTAAAGAAAGCCTTTGATACTGTTTGTGTGCCCATTCTCCAACACAAGTTACAGAAAATTGGAATTAGAGATATTCAATTAGATATCTTCAAAGACTATCTTTCAAGTAGAACTCAGAAAGTAAAAATAAGTGAGCATGTAAGTGATGAAGTAGAGATTACTTTTGGGGTTCCCCAGGGCAGCATCCTTGGGCCGACATTATTTTTAATCTATATTAACGATCTATGCAACATGGCTATTCCACATGCAAAAATCTTTTCCTATGCCGATGACACTGCCATCGTGTTTTATGGCTCATCTTGGAAAGCTATTAAAAGCAGTGCCGAAAATGGTATGACCCAGGTTGCAAAGTGGCTTACAAATAACCTCCTCACTTTAAACATAAATAAAACAAACTACATTAGTTTCAGCATAAACAACCGCACTCAACCTGATACAGACTTTAATGTCAAAATACATTACCAAACTTGCGCCACTGAAAACCAATGCACCTGTCCCATTTTAACAAAAGTCAATCAAACGAAATATCTAGGCGTTATAATTGACCAGAGGTTATCCTGGTACCCTCAAGTTGAGCTGGTTTCAATGAGAATAAGAAAATTCAATTGGATGTTCTCTACACTTAGACATGTCGTACCGCAGAATAAATCTAGCCCAAATACCCTCCTAAATAGGATATATATTGCATTAGTCCAATCCGTTATAATATATTGTATACCGGTATGGGGGGGAGCGTTAAAAACGCGATTCCTGGAAGTTGAGCGGGCCCAAAGAGGTTTGCTTAAAATCATGTACTTTAAGAAGCGCCTTTATCCTACGGAAAACTTATATCAAATCAGTGACCTAATGTCAGTTCGAAAACTATACATACTACAAACTATTCTGAAACTTCATAAGTCACTTACCTTCAGTCCTGTTGACTCCTCAAAAAGAAGAAGGAAACCGGACGTTGTACCTGTCCCTAAAACTAAAACCGCTTTCGCCAACATCCAGTTTAAAAAACGTTCGGCGCAACTTTATAATAAAATAAACAAAGAGATAAATCTATATATTAAAACTTACCGTGACTGTAAATGTGATTTAACTACTTGGCTAAAACAATTAAATTATAAAGAGACCGAGTCCATCCTATAAAATATGAGTTTATTTTAATAACATGAATTCACACACACGCACACGCACACACACATACACACACACACACACGCACACACACACACACACACACATATACACACAATACACACCCACACATACACACACGCATACACATTCGCGCGTGCTCACTTACAAGAGCATTCGCGCGTTTGCACAATACCTTGCGCGATTACTTTTATATATCTGTATTAAGTTATGGAAGAGCGTAGGCTCCTAACACAGGCATTTATATGCCTAAAAGGAGACTACCACACCTAGACAATAAGATGAAATGTTTGTAAAAGTAATAAAGATATTTTTATTTTTTATTTTTTTTTATAAGTCAACCTCACACTCGCGATGCACGGCGGTATATCCATGCCATATTGACGTAGCTAAATACCACAGACCAGTGACGGGCAGCAGCGTCACTGGTGCGAGAGGTTGCGTCCTGCGATCGCCAACCCGCCTGCCCAGCGTGGCGATTATGGGCAAACCCTCTTATGGCTAGCACCACAATTAAACGGCCCCCAGTTCCCGGTCGCCCCGCTATTCCTGGCCAAGGCGGCGGCCACGGTTACGGCGGGGTAGGGGGTGCTAAGAATCCCCGGGCTACGAAAGGCCGCCAACACCAACTGATTCTGGCTACGTACAACGGACGCACGCTACGGCTCGATGAACATCTGGCAGTACTAGAAGAGGAGCTGAAGTGTATAAGATGGCACGTTTTGGGGTTATGTGAAGTCCGAAGAGAGGGTGAGGACACCATCACATTAGATTCGGGCCATCTTATGTATTTCAGAGAAGGAGACCAACCCTCTCAAGGTGGCGTAGGGTTTTTGGTCCACAAGGCCCTCTCTGACAACGTTTTAGAAATCTCCAGTGTGTCGTCCAGGGTAGCATACCTTGTGATCAAACTCACCGAGAGGTACAACCTCAAGGTTATCCAGGTATATGCACCGACTTCGACACATTCGGATGATGAAGTGGAAGAAATGTATGAGGACATTTCAAAGGCTTTGCATAACACCACAAAGGCTCACTTCAACGTTGTCATGGGGGACCTCAATGCTAAAGTAGGAGTACATGCAAGCGGTGAATCGGTAGTAGGACCACATGGATATGGAAACAGAAACTATAGGGGGCAAATGCTGGTCAACTTCCTGAGTAAAGAAGGGCTTTTCTTAATGAACTCATTCTTTAAGAAACAGCCCCAACGGAAGTGGACGTGGCAAAGCCCCGACGGTATGACGAAAAACGAGATTGACTTCATAATGACGGACAAGAAGCGGATATTTAGAGATGTCTCAGTGTTATCCAGGTTTAAAACCGGAAGTGATCACCGTCTCGTCCGAGGCACTCTAACTATCAATTGTAGCTTTGAGCGTGCCCGTCTTATGAAGTCTACGCTCCGACCAAATCTGTTCCGTGCCGTGGTTGGGTCTGAAACGTTCCAATTGAACCTGGAGAACCGATTCGCTGCTTTGGAAACTACAGTTTGCGCTGATGTGGATCAAGAACTCAGCCAAGTGGTGGAAATCCTCAGGGAGGAAGGGACCAGGCTCTGGGAGATGCGGAGGATCCGAAAGGGGTCCAAACTTTCGGCAGAGACTCTGCAGCTTATGCAGAAGCGACGCGATGACGTGGCTGTTACTTCGGCAGACCAGCGGTCACTGAACCGAAACATAACCAAGCTGGTTAGACGCGACCTTCGAAGGTTCAATACGCGCTCTGTAATGGAGGCGATTGAGCTAAATCGGGGGTCGAAAGTCTTCGTTCAGCAGCTGGGCCGAAGTCATATCACCAAGCTGACCACATCATCCGGAAAAATCGTCACTTCTAAGCCGGAGATTCTGTCGGAAGTTCAGGACTACTACGGGAGACTCTACGCATCTCACATGCCCTGTCCAGAACCCGATTTTGAGGATCGACGAGCCACTCTTACACGCCACTACTCAGACGAGCTGCCAGAAATCAGCCTAGACGAGATTGTGATGGCTCTCAGGCAACTTAAAAATGGAAAAGCCCCTGGCGAGGATGGCATTACGTCTGAACTGCTGAAGGCAGGAGGAACACCTGTACTTAGCCAGCTTCAGCGGATTTTTAATTCCGTCCTCTTTTCGGGGAGAACTCCTAGGACATGGAGCAAGAGTGTCGTTGTATTGTTCTTCAAAAAAGGAGACAAGTCCCTCTTGAAGAACTACCGACCGATCTCCCTCTTGAGCCATGTCTATAAGTTGTTTTCGAGGGTCATCACAACCGTCTCGCGCGTAGACTCGACGAGTTTCAGCCTCCGGAGCAGGCTGGGTTTCGAAGAGGATATGGCACCATAGACCACATACATACAGTACGGCAGATTGTACAGAAAACAGAGGAGTATAATCTGCCCCTATGTCTGGCGTTTGTGGACTATGAGAAGGCCTTTGACTCCATTGAGATCTGTTCTGTTCTGGAATCCTTGCAACGTTGCCAAGTTGATTGGTGATACATCCAAGTGTTGAAATCATTGTACGAAGCTGCCACTATGTCCGTCCAAGTACAGAATAAGCAGTCTGAACATATCCCTCTGCATCGAGGCGTGAGACAAGGGGACGTGATCTCCCCAAATTGTTCTCAAACGCATTGGAAGATATGTTCAAGACCCTAAACTGGAAAGGTCGCGGCATCAACATCAATGGCGAGTATATTTCACACTTGAGATTTGCGGACGATATCGTCATAATGGCTGAATCCGTGCAGGATTTGCACCATATGTTGACCAGCTTAGCTGATTCTTCAGCTCGCATCGGTCTCCGGATGAATTTGGATAAAACCAAAATAATGTTTAATAAACATATTGATCCGGAACCGATCGTTGTGCACGGAGCTCCTCTTGAGGTTGTTTCGGAATATATCTACCTCGGGCAGAAACTGCAATTAGGTAGAAACAACTTTGAGAGTTAGGCTCGAAGAAGAATCCAGCTGGGCTGGGCAGCATTTGGGAAACTTCGTCGGGTCTTCTCGTCGCCAATACCGCAAAGCCTGAAGACGAAAGTCTTCAATGAGTGCGTCCTACCCGTAATGACATACGGTGCCGAGACGTGGACACTGACGGTGGGACTGGTTCACCAATTCAAAGTCGCTCAACGAGCAATGGAGCGGGCTATGCTCGGTGTTTCCCTGAAGGATAGAATCAGGAATGAGGTTATCCGACAGAGAACCAAGGTGACCGACATAGCCCAGCGTATCAGCAAGTTGAAGTGGCAGTGGGCTGGTCACATTTGTCGGAGAACCGACAACCGTTGGGGTAGACGTGTTCTCGAGTGGAGACCGCGCCTCGGTAAGCGTAGTGTAGGACGCCCTCCAACGAGGTGGAGCGATGATATCCGAAAAATGGCTGGCAGCGGTTGGAGACGTTGGGCTGAAGATCGAGCCCAGTGGCGTGCCATAGGAGAGGCCTATGTCCAGCAGTGGACGCGAATAGGCTGATGATGATGATGATAGAAACGGAACAAAAAATAAGAATTTGGATTAACATTAAGGGAGATACTAATTACATACCTACAAAATAAATCACAGGAGAAAAAAAATGACCTATTTCCAATTTACAGTATATATCAAATTGAACATGGTTTAACATGAGATATTGATTATATTAGCACTATGTACTTCGAAACATGTTTCATGAAGGACGAAACCTTTAATATAAAACGCATGCGACGAAAGGACATCGCTTTTCTGACGCCGTCAACCGTAAGAATTTCCAAGCAATTTCTGAATTGGAAAATCATATTTTCCAACGAAAGCGTAATATTACAGGGTTTATATGAAAATATGATCTTACGAAAGAGCAAAAATTTTAAGCAACTGTTCAAATATTTCCTTAAGTTTGATTCTCGGAACCAATCTCTCAAAGCTTCTAACGTTATTAAAACTAACAGTTTGAAAGCAGCTGACCTCGTGGAACGAGACGTACGATGTGTTCCGGGCTTAAGGCGCTCTGCAAATTCTGCGACGTATTGCAAGGTTACATTATTAACAAACCATCATCCTCTACAGTCTACTCTAATAACATATATATTTTATTCTATTTCCTCTCAGCAACTGGCTATGCTTGTAATATGTCTCAGGATGGCGAGCGCAGTGGAAAACCAAGCATTGCTTTATAATTAATAGTGCTGTTTGGTTTTACTGTTCATGAGCGGTCGTATCGCTTACCGTCAGGCGAATGGCATGTCCGTCTCGCTGTTCAACAATATATATATATATATATGTAGGGGCTGAACAGATTTGAAACTTTTGGCTCACAACTTTAATTTGAAAATAAACATCTTTACAAAATATTGATAACACTTAAGACACACATACAAACACTTGCTACATATATGTTAATTCATGTTTAGGTTAAATTTTGATTGGAGCCATCTTTTCAAGGAATAAATATACGAATGTAAGGTAGTTGTCGAAACGAATACAAAAGGATAGGTTGATAAGTTAACCGGCTGATGTGCAGGTCTTTGTCACACTAATCGATTGTATTTTAGAAAGGTAAAAATAAAATAAGCCATAACTGACGAAAATAAGCATGCTAATGTGTCAATTGCATTTTATATTGTGTCAAGATTGATCTGAGTGGCGATGCATTATACCGGGTACCTCAAGACTGCTGCCGAAAACGAGGCCGGATGGTAGTTTTAGTGACTACAAACACAATGCAACTAAAAATTTCCCAAAGAAACGCGACAATTATTTTTTATGATTTTTTTAATAGCATCATTTTTGGGTGCTAACTCCATAGTTTCTTCTAAAATAATAGTTTAAACTCTTTTATACCTTAGATTATTTATAAATGAAAGTGTATACACTAATAATTTAGGAAAAAATGTATTTACCACCCAAATACGACCATAGGAAAAAAATTACAAAAAAAATTGACGCTTTTTTTTGCAACTTTTTCTATTGCATTGTGTCTGAAGTCGCTTAAACTACTACCCGGCTTCGTTTTCGGTAGCAGTCTTGATATACCCTGTATTTGTCATTCTCTACGGGATTTGTGTCTAACTATCATATATGTAGCACATACAATGTACATGCTACCAATTTCAGCCATAGGAATTTCATTGGCAGATATAAACCTTCCACAGGCATCACCTAATCGGCTTGTCAGTTGTGGACGGTATTCAGCTTTATCATTTAGCCTTTACTTCGTCTGTCCTCCATCATGTAATGATAGACAATGTAATAAAGAATCTTGTGATACTAACTTCGCTCTTGATTTAAAATCTAATTGATTTTAAATAATGAAAACTACAAAATCATTTCAAAATATTTGATTAATAAACACTTGCAAAAAATATCACCATAAAATAATTATGTATTTCTTTCAAGGCGAATGTTGCACCACATAGCTATTGGCGATTGATACGAAGTAAATCCACGCTGAAAAAAATAATAGCTATTTTAGAATCAAATAATCAATTTATCATATTTTTAATTTTAATGACATTTTAAAATTGTTAAGATTCACATTTCCTACAACACTAAAACACAACACGGTTTCTAAATTAAGCTTTAAACTGATAGATTAATGGTGTATTATAATTTTCATTCCCATTTTGTTTCCCAAAAATAAATCAACGTCATATTCAAAGTAAGGTTTTATCCAAAGTCTTGTGTAGTGAGTATCAAAACTACAAGAGGCTTTTTGTCTTACAGCACCAAAACCACAGACAAATACCTATTTATGGATATGATTTTTGTGCTGGTGTAGATATAAGGTCTTTTATTTCACAATTCGCATCGAAAGGACCCTGATAGACACAATAGTAGATTTTACATATCTTACAGGTATATCAAGACTGCGACCGAAAACGAAGCCGAGTGGTAGTTTTAGTGACAAAACTACACAAATAAGAAAAAAATTCGGGCGATATTTTTTATGATGCTTTAAATATCATTGTGTTTAGGTGGTAAATCCAAAGTTTTTGCTGAAATAATAATTTAACCCTTGCATACCATAGCGTCTTTAAAAGTAAAAGGTGTACATTAATAATTCTGGAAAAACTATGTGTTTACCACCTAAATACGACGATAGGAATAAAAATACAAAAAAAAAACGTCGCATTTTTTCTATATTTTTAGTTGCATTGTGTTTGAAGTCACTAGAAATATTCCCTGACGTCCTTTTGGTCGCATTCTAGATATACCCGGTAGATACTATTTTACGTCCACAAACCAAAACCTGAAATCACTAACCACCATCTCTCCACGCCACATCCCATTAAAGTTGAAATAACAAAACCCCTTTCGACGTGACCCTAAACCCCTTTCAATTGAGAACAGTGTTAAAAAATAAAAAAAACGCTGTCTCCGACACTAGTCTAACGCAAAAGTTTAATTACAACAGATTTTACAGTTAATCGATATATGCGACTGCAAATATTTTATTTAAAGAGGAAAATTATTTTCAAGAATATTTTTCAAAGGTAGTTTGATTTCTTCTATAAGATGTTAGATTAACAATTTCATGAATTAACTATTTAGCTAGTTATGAGTTATGTATATATGTTTTTCTTTTTACTTAAAGGAGTTTTATCACATTGTGATAATGTCACCACTGTTCAACAAAAATACAGAAATTAAAACTAATTTACGGAATTGCACAACTTCCTAGTTGCATCAGACAGAGGTGATGCCTCATGCCAGGATGATGTTACACTCCCCAATATTAAATCCGCTACTAAGTATACGTTGCCGTACGTGCATTTCGACCACATTCAAAACGTGATAAGTATCCACTACAACTCCGCAATCTTGGTAAATGACTTATATTTGCTTAGGATAATTTTTGTTGATTTTCCGGAATCTTCAGCATTCTTACACTTCCATACGTCTTCCAAACATCAGGCCACCACATTTGTTTTAGAAAACTAAATAGTTTAAAAAAAATGATGTTCATGTATTAAAATAAATCACATGGAGTTGACGTACAATTAATTAACTAAATTAAACATTGCAAACATTTACTAATTACTTTCTAAAATAAAATGATAAATTATATTAATATTCTGATTATTATATTCAGTTTAATCCCTTAGGCTATCCGCGACCTTTAATTTTCAAGTACTATTATTTTTTAAAGAAATTCTAATACTCGTACTTTATTGAAAACCGTGAAGTATTGCTGACGTTTGACCTTATAATTTATGTTATATTTTACGAGCTTTACTTAGGAAACCCTCTGTCAATAACTTAAACCAACATTTTTCTTTTGCTTTTCCTTGAATTCTGTATCAACCCATATACGTCCCACTGCAGGGCACGGGCCTACTCTACAATCGTGAGTACGACTGAGAGTGGTTAGGCCATATAGTCCACCACGCTGGCCGAGTGCCTTTCCTTGAATTAATCCCTCATTTTTCTTAATTACCTCCAAGTTAAGCCAGTAACTAAGCGATACGGCAAACGAACGTCTACCGGACCGCAGCTCAGGTCAGTTTCACGAGGCTTAATGAGTGCCACGTCACGTCCCAAGCACTTTGCTCGCCACTTACCGTCCACTGGATATTAATACATGGTATATGGATTTACATACGTATTAGATATCTAATATTCTCTTTATCCCCCTAATACATAAAATACCGCTAATCATAAATTACTTTAAATCATGTAAAGAGGAGATAAAATATTGATTAAGTTTTGCTATTCAGAATAGTTTTTTCTACATGTTTTAAGACAGTCATCCGTCATTTTTCTGCTTAAAATTTGCTTTTAAACAAGGGTCTCGGCCATCTTAAAGTTAGCGTTGTTAATAGCTGATTAGTGATTTTTGACGACTATGAATAACGTTCCTGAGTTAGCTCATATTAACGGCATTTGAACACTGCGTTACGTCCTTATGAATCAGGGGGTATATTTATATCTTTTAAATAGGTTGATTGAAAGTATAGGATAAACTCGTTTAGTAGAATCCTAGACTGAGGTTTTAGATATTTTAAATTATGCAGCGGATTTGAACGGATTTTAAAACTGCTTCAGTTTTCTTCTACGAATATGCCATTCAAGGGGAAGTTTATAAGTAGAGGTAGGTTGTTAATGATTGCATTAGTTTCATCTGATGTAACATAATATATGCAATAAAAATCTGGGCTCGGCCGTTATTATTCCATATCAATAAATGACTTACCAAATAAATACAGAACCACTGCAACCAGGAATGCGGAGCCTGACAACCAATCCATAGTCCTTAGTATGCACTTGTCCTCCTCGAAGATGCATTCGAAACATATTGCAAGGACCAGAATGAAACCAAAAATTACGTTGAAAAATATTCCCCATATAAATATTTGGACAAAACCTTCGGAGTTCTGAAACAAAATATTTTTTAATTTATTTATTCATTGCATTTATTTCTTACATACATAAACTCACGCCTATTTAACAGAAGGGGTAGCCAGAGGTGCTAGTACACCCACTTTTCCCCTAGTATGTTCCGTCCCACGATGTGATTGGTGGCGAGCTTATCGCCATATCGGGCACAAAATCCTAACTCTGGGCTGATAAAGAATAGAAAAATCCAATATCCTTTTGCCCAACCCGGGATTCGAACCCGAGACCTCAGCTTTGTAACCGTGCTCTAGTACAACTGCGCCACCGAGGCATTTATTTCTTGCATGATGCATATCGACTTAACCCTTCTTGGACCACTAGCTGCGTCAGGCGATCCAACGGAATCAAGTCTTTTCGTTTTGGAATAATCAGTGCCACCCCAAATGCCTGTGATGGTTACTATGTAGTTTTAACCCTTTATTCTGGTAAAGGGTTTTGTTCAAGATCCGACTTGGCAGCAAAATACGCAAGGTCAGTGACATTTGCTAGCCCTTTCGGCTTACTCCGGGGTACCGGAATACGAGCTTAACTGTTTTATCTTGTTAAAAAGTGCCCCTCAATTGTAAAAGAAGTACGGTCCCTGCAGTGGGCTATGTGACGAAAATATACAAAGAATAATGAATTATGAAAATACAACTCACTCCTAAATTAGCAGCCAGTAAGAGCGCGCCCAACAACATGTAACTGACTGCTATGAATGTAAGCCCGGAGTGAATAAGGCTGGACAGGTTTGAATAAGCTTTTTTCGGATCTGAAATAAAGTATAAATCGTTATCGTAATTAATTAATAATAACACCAAGAAAGAAAGAAATGAATTTCCTGACCCCGCAATAAGATGTAAAGTCTAGTCTCAGTAGTTTGTATCAGAAATTACGAGAAAAAATTGGTCAGACAATACTCAATACCAAAACAAATATCAATGGGCTGTTTTATTCATTTCCTCAGGATCGAATCTGTGGTATTGTTTCTTAACCGGCTCACAACCAAACTTTTACAATCAGAAATACTAATATGCGTGTATTATCTGTATATTAATACTTGCCTCTAATTTGTGCGATATGTTTCAAATTCTCGTAACTCGCGTCTGTACTCTGCTCTATTGCGGTCAGCATTATCGCTCCCGATATCTGAAAGAAAGAGATTATTGTTTAACAAATAAATACAGGCGCATACATAGTCCTCACCCCATACTTAGATCGAGTCTTGTCTCGTGGGTATCGGGAACTACGAGAGACTTTTCGGTCTCACGAACACCCAGACCCGAAGCAAATACCTGTGGATTACTCAAATATTTGTCTCGGTGCGGGTATCGAACCCGCGGCATCTCGTTTCACAGGCGGCGTCCAACCAACTGCGCGTATGGGGTCTGTCATTTACGAATACCATGCACCGCTGTAACTTAAATTTTCTAGTAAATACTCCCTTGGAATTAAAAATTGTCCCGCCCTCACATTCGCCATTGCAATTCCTGTAAGCCAGGATCAACAGTGGCACGCAATGTAATGACACCGAGCATTGAAGCTTAGCCTGTTTCCGGGTATGTCTTAACTTGTCTTTAATCAGCAACGAAATTAATCAAAAAGTTAAATTACCAGGAAGAGTTACTCCTTTGCCATATCGCAAGTTTGTAAGGCGATAAGATTTTCCCTTAATAATTGTTCAAAGCTTCGAAAGGAGTTCAAATAATTATTAGAGTACATATCGCGTATTTATTTAAAGATACATTAACATTTTTTTGCCGTTTTGTTGTTCATTTTTATATTTAAAAGTATCAAATCCTCATCCTAGCGTGTTGAAAGTAAAGCAATGTTAGAAGAAAATTATATAATATACGAAACGCGAGTATAAGTACATATATCATTTCTATTTAATATAAACTATTATCATTCGATTGTAATTATAAATAAGTACGTTTAATTTTACAACGTGATAAATTCCACTTTTCTATACACACTTACGATTGCTAAAACCGAAATAAACAGCAATCCAACTCTTAAAGACACAAGTAAACAGCAACTTTCGAATTCTGGAAATATTTCACACATCCTGATTGGTAAAATTAATTGTGTAAATGTTCAATTATATAAAATCCATTAATTCATAATTAAATTTATATTTATGTCAATAAAAATGATTTTGACTTGGGTTTCTGTTTTGACTTATGAAGTCTTGATAGCTGTCGGTAATTAAAATACCGTAAAATACTAAAGTCGCAGTCATGGGCGCAGTAAGATTTTAATCATTTTAAAAATATGAAATTAGGCAGTATATTCTCGGTCAAAAATATTACTCATTATTTTCGGGGATTATTAAGAATAAATATAATTATAATAGGTATCTGTATCAGCCCATATACGTCCCACTGCAGGGCACGAGCCTACTCTACAATCGAGAATACGATTGCGAGTGATTAAGCCATATAGTCCACCACGCTGGCCTAGTGCGGGTTGGCGGACTTACATACCATAGAAATTCTTATAAATCGCTATGGTATGCAGGTTTCCTCACGATGTTTTCCTTCACCGTTTTAGTGCGTGGTGATTGATTATCAATACACACATGACTCCGAAAAGTCAGAGGTGTGCCCTGGGATTCGAACCCGCGACCATCGTCAACATGTAGGCAGCCGCGTCTAGTCCGTTTACCAACAGGCCACCACGCACTTCATAACATAATAGGTATATTATAATTCTATTCCTGCATGGCATGGCATTGCATGGTTTTATTTTAAGACGGCTTCCACCGAAGAGGTATTTTCTGTATATACCTATATATGGCTATTACTGATAACGATTTCTTCTGTATATGTAGATTTGTGAAAACCCTAATTGCATAATATTTTGATAAAGATATACATACATACATACGGTCAAACCTATATAATTAATAAAATAATCCAATATCACTTTGCCCGACATGGGATTAGTAGTTTTTGCATACCGGCAAACGTAATGTCGGACGCCCGCCTACAAGCGGGACCTGGTTAATGTTGCAGGAGCCAGGAAGTTGCTGTATACAGACAGGTCACTTCCAACAGGTCGACATGATTCTTGGGGGAGGCCTATTTTCAGCAGTCAGACAGTTCCTAAGACTGAAGAGAGAGATAGAGTTCTTGCGTGATACCCTAAAACCGTGGTTGGTCTGAAGAGGGCTGGATGCGGTAAATCAGCAAAACAATGCAACAAATTATGCATTATTATAATTAAGCATTTGTAAAATAACAAGACAAACTTGTGACTTTCAACAATTTATTTGCACAACACGCCACTGAAAACTTGGAACTTCACGTTTCTCAAGTTCAAATAATGAGGTCGTCACTGGTCAGATATTTCAGAGACATTCGGAGGCTGTTCGCAACTATGACAAAATATGCTGTCACTGAAAAAGTAAAAGTTTTCTTAAGCCTTTAAGAATGTAGGTATTCAGCATTTTTGTTGTTCAATTCAGCAATTATTGAAGGAAATGGGCCTCTTCCAAGGTACGCCACAGAGCACGATCTGCTACTTAGTGTATCAAGTCGCTGCCGGTCCTCTTGTGTAAGTCGTCCCGCCATCTGACTACTCTTAACAATTACTTATATCTGGTTCGTAGCATCATTTTGTTAGCGATGTTGCATAAATAATTGGCTTTGGTTTTTATGATTTGATGCCTGCCTGACTTTAAATCGCCAGAAAAAGTCCTGCCTAGTTGCATCAACTAACTTTTTCCAATAAAGCATAAAATAATACTAGTGGTAGATGTCATATGTGAGAGGCCGCCGGGGTAGGTACCAACATTGAAGGAAATTGTAGCCAGAGTTACTACTGGACATATTGAGACTTAACATCGTTATGTCTCAGGATAGCGAGCACAGTGGAAGGAATGCCAAGCATTTCTTAGTAATTCAAGGTGTTGTTTGGTTTTGCTACAGTTCATGAATGGTCGTGTCGCTTACTATCAGGCGAACGGCGTGCTCGTCTCGCCTTTCATGGCAATAAAATATATAAATAAATGTTAATCTCATCCATTTTTCCATCTCATGGTTTGTTAGCTCATGCAACTGGGTATGTGTCTGTCATGATACTGAAGATATAATAAAAATAGTTGTACTTACTCAATACATCTACTATCATAAGACCAAACAACACACCACCAGCGAGATAGCAGTTAGAGTGAACGAAGAAGCAGCACATAGCTAAGATTAAGAAGAGGAACACTACGGTGGCGCTGTATACAATGGCCCCCCACTGGTATATCTCGATGAGAATGGGCACGTTCTGTAAAAAAAGGGCATAAAATGTTATTTTACATAATAATTATCATACTTAGTTGGGGTAAGTGTATTGCTGAACATAAACCTTCGAAAAATACCACAACTTAATTGCAGTTTTGATCCAGCAAGTTCTAACTATCTTTACGATCCAATTGTACTTATTTAGTATTTACGATCAGCATCATTAGCTAAGGATAACCCATGGCTACTAAGAGCCGTCCTAAAGATATCCTACCTTTAGTAGAATGAGCAAAAGTTTATCGTCTTAAATATTCAATTTAAAATTAGTCTCCACATAAAAGTTTCATATTGCAATTATGCCATGCAATATGTTAAAATATGAAATTTACCATATAAAAATTACTAGACATTTACTATGCAGCAGTTTTTATGACGCATAATTGTTTTCCCCGCGTGTGACACGTTTTTCCGGCATGAGGGCTGTGAATGAGCCCAGTCGTGTGTACGACTTCCGTATGCTATACAACACGCCACAGAAACCTAGGTCAAGTGCATTTTATAATACCGATCGAATATTTTGTATAGAAAAGTTTGTTTTTAATCATAAAATTATATTGTATGTCTTGTCGTGGATAATGGTTTCTTAGATTTACGCGAATGTTACAAATTGAAATAAAACTTTTATTATACCGGATGACTAATACCCCAGTCCGCTCGTGACCACGAAAGCTGTAAAGTAATCGAAATGTCGAGAAGTTAAAAATGTAAACAATAAACCAAATTCGCGATAAAATTCGTAAATAATAGTTTTAATTCATATCTCATCGTATAGTTACAAGGTACTGTGCAAATGTTACCATAGAGTTTTTTATTACAGTTTTCGGTAATGATTTAGAAATTACTAAAATGCTGTTGACAGCCCTATAATCGATCACGGGTAGCATAATCTCTATCATGTCACTAACTATATTTAGTACATCTTTTCCCAGCCAATTTATTATTTCATTATCTACATATTCATTTAGTTTGTCATCATTGTTCATTCTTAATAGACATTTAGGAATTAGCAAGATCTAAACAAAACTCACACAACAAGCGCCGATGACTAATAGAAGGCTGGCACAGCACAGCATGATGGATATGATTCCCAGCGTCATCTGTATGCTAGTCTCAGTCGCAGTACTGTAGTTGGAGAGGACGGCATCCATATCCCAGAATCCAGGGGTTTGGTTCGTGTTGGGAGCGAAGATAAGGCCAACAATCTAGAAAGGAGGAAATAAATAAACGAGTTCTGATAGTTTGTTTAACACATGTTTGGGATGGAACTCCACCATTTTACTCACAAAAGGATACTAACAGCTACATTACATACATACATTTTTTTTTTTTTTATTGCATTGAATGGCGAGACGAGCAAGCCGTTCACCTGATGGTAAGCGATACGACCGCTCATAAACAGTAGCAATATTCCACTGCGCTCGCCATCCTGAGACATAAGATGTTAAGTCTCAATATGTCCAGTAGTTGCTCTGGCTACAATGTCCTTCAATCCGAAACACAACAGTGCATTTAAGCAGTGTTGTTTCACGGGAGAAATAGACATTGCGGTGGTACCTACCCAGATGGCTTCTCACATATGAGAGACCTACCACCAGTACATTTTGAAGACTAAGTATAAAAAGTTTCGAAAAATATACATAACCTAAACTTAATGAGTCTAAAGTTACCGTCTTTATTATCATTTTGGATTGTTTCTTTCATATTGAAACTCAGTGATTCTAAATCTCAAAATAAATTTTAAATTTGGCAGCACTGACACCCACAATTGTTAATTCGCAGCATTTTCATACCCTCGCGTTTGTTTGCTGTCGGTAAAACTGCATTAAAACTTTATTTATCACGACCGAAGTGTTGCGAAGCCGTGGAACCAATCTAAACTCTTTAAGAGCTCGCGTAGTTTGTTCTGTTTCTGTGTTAGAGAGTTGTGCTATAGGAATTATTCTATTATATTTGTTTATGAGTGGACTAGCTCTATTGTATATTGATTGAGTTTAAAAGCTTTGAACAAATAGCTGTAGATTTGTGTATCGCGTTTTTCTCAAGTTTTTTTAATTACGTTTAATGGCGCGACGAGCATGTTAATCGACTGATGGTAAGCGATATAGCGTTCATAGACAACAAAGTGACATCGTGAATTATAAAGCAATATCCTATTATATCCAGTAGTTACTCTAGCTATAACCTTCTAACCGGAATCTGTATCTGTATCAGCCCATATACGTCCCACTGCAGGGCACGGGCCTACCCTACAAGAGGTGTGCCCTGGGATTTAAACCCGCGACCACCGTGAACATGTTGGCAGCCGCGTCTAGTCCGTTTACCAACAGGCCACCACGCACCATACCGGAATACAACAGTATATTTACATTGCTAGCATTAGAAGAATCTGCGTTTAGTCAATTTATATCTCTTCTACTTCCTCACTATTGATTATCATTGTTTTATAAGCCTTCCATAAAAGCTGCATACGAGTATTCTCTATATAGGATATATTTATCCCAAGCTAACCGTTGTGGGTTAATTTTCAAACTTTGAGTTTCACGCCGAAAATAATCAAGCAGTCCAAATGATTGGACATGTTTTAAGTAACCAACGTAGTAAAAGGTAGTATTCATTGATGAATGTGTTTTTTTTTTCTATTTATTTTTGGGGGGTTTTTTCAATATTGAAAACGTCACCTATGTTGAAAATAATTTCTAGTCTAATTGACTATCTGATCATGGTGTGACATAACTGCATTGTATGAAGCCATGTATTTACTTCGAGGAAGTGAAGTGACACACTCAACATTAACGTGACTGAAGCGGTTAAAGTGGCCAATAATCGGACCAGATGGCACAACATCATGCGCGAAGGATTGTTCTCGGATGACTCATGACCCCCAGCATTGGGTATTCGAAGCAAGGAGGAGGAGTGAAGTTTTTTTTTAATGCAGTTGATTGCGAGACGAGCATTCCGTTCGCCTGATGGTAAGCGATACGACAGCTAATAAACAGTGGCAAAACCAAACAATACCTTGAATCACAAATGCATTGCTTGGTATTCAACTGCGCTCGTCATCCTAAGACATAAGATGTTAAGTCTCAATATGTCCATTAGTTACTCTGGCTACAACGTCCTTCAATCCGAAACACAACAGTGCATTTAAACTGCTGTTTGGCGGGAGAAATAGGCATTGCGGTGGTACCAGGCGCACTTTCACTTAAGAGGGACCTACCACCAGAAGTGGTAAATGCTACAGGGATATGCAGGCTAAAACCCAGCTCAGCTTTCTAAGTCCAACTGTTTCGAGATTGAAGTCTACGGGAATGTATTCCATGTGCTACAAGCTAATATACTTACGAAAGAGAAAGTGGCGATCATCACAGTGCCAGCCCTGAGGAAGCAGCAGAAACAACAGCTGATCACCGTAGGCAGTTTGTCCATGAAACTCATTTTGCTGTTGTTTCTTTGTAATTTATTTTATATTTTTTAATTATTATTAATCTTTTTTGACATATTGTGCAATTGACACTGCGATTTGATAGAAGAGAAAATAATAATTTAGAAGAACCAATATCGATAGAGGATTTTTAAAGAAGGTTTCTGGTGAAGTGAGCGTAGCTAGACGGTAAAGTCGTTGGTAATGGAACGGATACGATTTTAGTTTTGTCTCTATACGGTTTTTTATAATAACCATTACTGAGACATAAAATTACACACAATCATTTTTTTCGAGTCTGGGTGTTTGTGAGACCGAAAAGTCTCTTGTAGTTCCTGATACCCACGACGCAACTTACAAGACTTGATCTTAGTGTGGTCAGGACTATGTATGTGACAGTTGGGTGTTATTTATGTATTATAAATGTAATTTATGATAAAACAGTCGTCGATAAATCTACAATATGTTACTTCTACATGAATGGTGTTCCACCTGATCATAATACTGCATTGATTAGCCTCAGTACTAGCATATTGGTGGTCTGCGTTTCAAAGGCTGTGCCAGTAATAGCGGAAGGAATAGCGAACTACACCTAATTTTCATTTGGAAATTCATCAAAATTATACCCTTCGTGAAAATTGCCGCGGTGTAGACTTGCGACATATTATATTTGATAATTTTCAGCTGTATTTTGATTGAATACATAACTCATCATTGATATTGATTCTAAGAGTTTTATCTATCAATATAGATAAAACTCTTAGAAAAATTTTGGCTTAAATCTTTATAGCTCCTATCTAACTCATTTAAATAAATACAACTAACAGTCACATACTACTGTGTCCAAAAAATAAGGTGACATTGTATTTATTTTGATAATTCTTTATTTATTCTTCCAAATCAATTTAATCCCCTTCAAAGTAATCCCCTCCCGATGCAATGCACTTATGCCAACGGATTTTCCAACCTTCGAAACACTGATTATAGCCACTTTCCGGGATGTCCCTCAGTCCCGTCTTCGCTGCGGCCTGAATCTCCTCTATCGTATCAAAACGGTGTCCCCGGAGCGGTGTTTTGAGCCTGCTGAACAGCCAGAAGACGCACGGCACCAGATCAGACGAATACAGGGGTTGCGGAACGATATTGGTTGAGTTTTTGGCGAAATTATCACGAATTACTAGTGCTAGTAGTTTTTTAGACATAGCCTCATCACAAAAGGCTTTCTGCACCATCCTTAACGTATCCGCAGCAGAAAATTGATTCCGCAAACAAAATTTCATGCAAATGCGGGTCTCAAACACTAATGAATATTTTGACATGTAATTTGACATGGATGTCACTAACAGTACTACAAAACTAAAAAAAATAATAATTCTCCAAATCATTCGACGCGCGCAGGTTAAATTCAAAAGTCACCTTATTTTTTGGATACAGTAGTACATACTGATCCCACACATCCAGACTTATGTCGTGGGTATCAGGAATTACGAGAGACTTTTCAGTCTCACAAACACCCAGAAAAAGAATGGTCATAGCATCAATACTTGTCGAGTCTATTAAAGAGAACTAGAGTCCCTAAGAGAATCAACATGAGAAAGAACGACAAGACAGAGCTAGAGCTGTAACTTGTAAGAAAATTAATTCATATAGTTTACATTTGGCCAAATTACGTTTTTAAAAATATTTTACACAAAACTGTTATTTCCACCTAGAATAGCACTTTTTACATCACAGAACAAATAAATATGGTTAGAAGTGTTATTTACACGAAAGAGAGTGACATAAAGAAATTATTTTAGACTTAATTTTCAAGATAATTTAGTGTTAACATTTTCAAGACAATCTTAAAATATGTTCAGTAATTAGTTTTAATGTTGAACACTATCTGATACGGAGAGAAAGCTTAATATTCTCTCCAAAATACAGGGCAATTCAACACACGTAATAACAGACATTTGGCTTGAAACAAATGTTTATCCAGGCTGCTAATGAGCTCGACAATCTTGCTTCTCGTCAACGGAATTAACACTTCATTATAAAGTATATTTTTAATTTGGTTATTACAGGATTTATACTTTAATTATGAATTTTAAACGTAGATAATTCTTTCTACTTGGCTTTATCCCGGTCGAGGTCAGGGCCCGCCTTCCAGCTGTCTCCTCCATTTCGTTTCGCCTTCGACATCATCAATAGTAAGAACAAAAACAATAAGGTAAACAACAAAAAATCGTCATAATTATTTCACGAGCGAGGTTATCATTCAAGTCCTAGTGATACCTAAGTTCAGCAATTTATTTTCTTTGACCATAATAATGTTGATATTATAATACGTTGCGCTAAGTAATTAATTTATATTGTAATATGCTAGCAGGTATAAATATATACTTGCAAAACCATTTACAACCAAGAAATAGCATTGAACTGAGATACAATGCAGTCAGTTTACCATTTTAATACCAAAATAACTGAAAGTATTATAAATTAGGAATTTATTTTACCTTAAAATCAACTGACGCGAGCAAATCGCTCGTCTAGCATTACCGAGGGGCCCTCGGGGCACGATTCCCGGTCAATTTGCATCGAAATCGGTCGTCACTAACCCGGATCCGTCCGTAATTACAGCCCACGAACCTTAGACACGACCGAGTTCATCTTGGGAGAAACTCGACGACAGATGGGATGGGAGATTATAATGCAAGAGTCATTTCATGTTCTACATGAAATGACTCTTGCATTATAATCTTCAAGTTTATTGAGACCTAGAGAGAGAAAAGTACTTCAAGGGTATTCTACAGAATAGAGGGTTGCTAGAATCAATCAAAAAATTAAACATTGTTTATCCAAATTTCAAATAGTCTTTTTTTTATACAGGGTATATCAAGACTGCTACCGAAAACGAAGCCGGGTGGTAGTTTTAGTGACTACAAACACATACTGTGAGGAACATATTGTGAGGAAACCGAAGAAGCGATTCAGAATAATAATATGGTATGTAATAGTCCGGCATTCCGCACTAGTCCAGTGTGGTGGACTATATGCCCTAATTTCTCTCAATTGTACTCTTGATTGTAGAGGAGGCCCGTGTGCTGCAGTGAGACGTATATGGGCTGATACAGTATTATGATTACGGGATATTGAAAAGAAATGCATGGCGCGGCAAGTAATGCGGTGGGACCTTAATAAGTTCACATTCGTTGTCGTCTTCCATCGTAATATGTACCTTGTACACGTATACGTAAGTTATAAGCAGGTATGCAATTTAGCGTACCACTCCTCTTACAACAGGGTACAATAGCAGTATGAGAATAAAATTGAATGAACATAATGTTATCTCATCACGTCATTATCTCAGCCACAGGAAGTCCACTGCTGAACATAGGCCTTCCCCAAGGATCTCCACATCGACCTGTTGAAAGCGGCCTGTTGGAAATGTTGTCTAGTTACAGAGTAATTGGAGTACTCACAAACTTTTCATCCTTAGTATCACGAACGCTGTATTGCTAATTATAAAAGCATTATAAAAGCCTAATAAAGCTGTTCCATCGTAGATGCCCTAGAACATTTACAGTGAGTAATTAAGCCGACTCGCAAATGGGGACACTCAACCAGCTACTTTGTAAAATGAAACCATTGTTGATAGAGTGTTATTGGTGTAATAATTACAACGGTACAGAAGATAAATCCTATAAGCAATACTGAAAATTGGAGGACAACTATTTGTTTCAAAATCCTCGTATTTATTTTTCTTGCAGTTAATTTGGATGCGGGTTAAAGACAGGCTAGTGCCCCTAAAAGACTTGAGGAGCTCGAACTCGGTGTCAATCCTTTTTGTGCCACTATTGATCCTGACTGATTTGAATTGCAGTGGTGGTTGTGTGGGCGGGAAAGTCTCTTGTCACAGTTATAAAACTTACTAGTTTGGAACTTTATCAGGTAAACTATTTATTTATTTAATTAATTATTTATTGTACACAGTAAAAAGAAATAACAGCTTAGAGACAATATAAAACAACAAAGTACAAATGGCGGTCTTATCGCTCTAAAGTCTAAGGCACTTTCTGCCAGACAACCATAGGATGGATATATGAGTAGGAAAAAAGAAAGGGCAGTGTAAAATAAAGACAAATGAAATGAAAACATATAAATATTATGTATATTATATACACATACACACATAAGTATTGTACATATACATACTTATATACATTTATAGACGAATAAACATACATATGTATACACATATATATATATTACCAATATAATCAATAAGAGGAAATAATCCTAATCAGTTTATAGAGATAGGTAGTGTTCTTTTAATAGCTTTTAAATGATGACAGTATTTGAGCCTGCCTCACCACAACAGGAAGTTCATTCCACAAACGAACAGCTTGAATACTGAATGATTTATCCAAACTACATACATACATAAACTCACGCCTATTTCCCAGAAGAGGTAGCAGAGATTCTCTTGGTAGCAACAAGGATGCCCACGATTAGACTTGTGTGTTACATCCCACGCTGTGATAGTGGGCGAGTTTATCGCCATATCCGGGACAAATTCCTGACTTGGGGCTGATAATATAAATAGAAAAACTCATTGTCACTTTTCCCGATCCAGGATGTGAATCCGAGACCTCGTAGTTAAAACCATTCTGTAGTATAACTACACAACCGAGGCAGTCGAGTATACTAATTCTTCTTTATGATACACAATCAAAACAGGGATTATCATCTATATGTCAAAAGTTATGTTTATTTACATACAGGGTATCTCAAGACTGCTACCGAAAACGAAGCCGGGTGGTAGTTTTAGTGACTTCAGACACATTGCAACAGAAAATGTTGAAAAAAAACGCGACGAATTTTTTTTGTTATTTTTTCCTATGGTCGTATTTGGAGGGTAAATTCATTTTTTTCCTAAAATAATAGTGTATACCCTCTTATTTATAAGTACTCTAAGGTATAAAAAAGTTAAATTATTATTTTAGCTAAAACTATGGATTTACCACCCAAAAATTAAGATATTTAAAAAACCATAAAACAAAATTGTCGCGTTTTTTTGCGAAAATTTTAGTTGCATTGTGTTTGTAGTCACTAAAACTACCACCCAGCTTCGTTTTCGGTAGCAGTCTTGATATACCCGGTATAAACCTAGGCACGAAATATTCTCAGATGTATGTATGTATGCTGATAAATAACCGAATTTCTAATTCATTTAAATATCAAAATACAGAATGCCATCCATGAATGCTGAATCTTAAAATACTATTCAACGACAACCCTTTTTATTCCACATTAAACTCCAACTAAATATTTCAAGATTAAATTCTAAAGCCGGTTCGTCAAAGAAGCTCTTCAATTCAATGTAACATTTTGTATGATATCAAAACGTTCATGTAATTAGGACCGTATGACGTCTATTCAGCCAAACTTGGCTAAAGCTGAGATTACACGTCAAAAGTTTAAATATCATGCAGGTCCCTCGTAGATAACCATCTGGCACGCAGGGTTGCCGGCTACCGAATGAAATACTTCTTAGTCATATTTGCCGAGTCATATACATACTGTGAGATTATCTAGAAACGTATGTTATGTGTTTTAAGTAATAGTGTGACAAGATAATGTAGAGTAAATAAATTGATGCTAAAGCTCATGCACAATTGCTATTATATACAATTTGCTAGCTTCCTAGAATTCGAATGACCAATGAGTAATATCGGACGAGAAACTTTCGTGAGCTGATTAACTTTTTTCCCTGAAGTATCGAGGTCATTATTCGGGCAGAGATGAATGCGCTTTGACTAGCAAATATCTATTAACTAGGATTGTAAAAGGTAAGCGCGGGCACGGATGACCATGGACTAGGTGATTAGAAGGCGTAATAAAAGTAGCAGGAAATCACTGAAAGTTGGTAATTTCCATTTAGTTGTAAAGATTCTCAGAACAGATAATTCAGCAGTAATTTTCTAGTGGCAGAACAAGATGATAAAACAACATTAAAGTATATCTAATATGCTAGGATTCAGAACATAAATTCCAAAATATTTGGGTGCGCCAAACTCCGGGCAACTTGGATGGCACGGCTTGTGACGATCTCGCCTGCGGGTACACGCTGTGAAACTAACTGCTTATTAGAGAAGACATTCGTGACACGTGGGTAGTTGTGATGCGAACATGGGTTATTACATTTTATGCTGGATTTATTGGGCGTTTAATTGGATTTTGGTAGATTGATGTTAGAGCTTATTTATTGGACTGCTTTTAGTATTGAGTAGTGTCACTTTCTTTGGGTTTTAGACAGGGGCGTGCACTCCTTGTAGGCAGAAATACAGTGCTTTACTTGCCATTCACAGATATTTTATTATAACGTTCGTACGTTTTAGATGACTTTAATTTATAGTAAATAAATGAATAAACAAAATATAATAACTTAAAAACGCCTAATATTTTATAAATAGCACCTATTTGCAATCACGCAAACATTATGGTTGCCACGCGTAAAGCAAGCGGCGCTGCAAAGTAAAATAATGTACCTAATCAACCAAGTAATGCCGCCGCGTCCCGCATGACATTTGTTTGCATGTGTATAGTAATTTTGGTGTCCGTGCACAGTCGCAAACGCACACACCCATGAATATTGAAAGCCGCGACTCCTGCGGCAGGCCTCGGAAGTTCGGCAGTTGTCGGGAGTAATCGTAAATGTTCGTTGCCTATAATCCGAGTAAAATTAATAGGCAGGAATCTAATAAATCACCTATGCACATTATGCCTTTTTGGTTAGTAAGGTTTTATTTGCTTAAATAGAAATGCTTTGTGTTTCGCGGGGGCAATTTTGCTTTTTTATGTGTTTTTGCGTTGTTTACTATTTTATACTAGTATGTTTGTAAAAAAAATAGATTTCTTGAAAGATTTCATTTTAACATATTAATTGTAGTCATTTGCTTTTACTAGTGTGTTTGTTTATTTTTTCAAATGTTATTTGATTGTGAGGTTTGTATTAAAAATGTATGTTTATCAAATGAATGAATGAGGTGGCCGAAATCTTGCGTTTATTTACATCGGGATAGGTATAGTAATCTCAACTAACCGGAACCTTGAATATGTGAAAATTGAAAGCTGACTAGGTGGGTTTTTTTTTATTTTACTTATTAGAATTTCTTCCGCCGCGACGATCGATCGCTGTTTTGTCTGCGTTGCCGTAGAAGATGGACATGAATAGTATTACATCTAAGACTTGTTATGTTGGCATGGTTTCCGACTTAGAGATCCGACGCGTGGCTGTGGGTATGCTAAAAAACTATAAAAGAAAAAGTTTTTGTGACCAAGTACTCCGCCGCATACCCAGTGTCATAATCCTGTGCACGCCACTAGTTTTAGACCGTTATGGTTGTCAAGATTTATTATTTTTATTTAACTAATTTTCCTATAGTTGCAAGATTTATGACGCTACTAAATGTTTTGAGAAGTTAATAGTACATAATTCCCAGTTATTTTATTTGAATACTTAAATTTCTCATTAATGGTTTTATTAAACGTAAGGTTTAGTTTTTATGACAGGAATAGTCATCATCACCATTATTGTTTTCAAACACAGGAATAGTTCGGGTTTTAGTTCAGCCGACGCAACGTGTTCAGGAATTGCACAGAAACTTCTAAAAAAAAACAATTAGCAATAACACTGGATGTACCAACTATTGACGCAATTTCGATAACCTTAATCTTCAACATTGTAATCGATCACTAAACCCAAAAAACAAATCTCTATTTTTGATACCAGGCACCAAATTTATGTAGCAAGAAAAAATCGCATTGATGTTTATAGCTCAATATTTTAGAAACTCAATTTCGAAAACAACATCGTTATCAAACCGAGGCAAACAACCCCAAATATTGAACAAAATGTACACGTGGCGAGAAATCTTTAGAATTTATTTACCGTCAGATAAAAGCCTTGTGTGTTAGGGTACATTCAGATAGACCAGTTTTAGAAGTCAAATCAACATCATTTATCCGTAGTTTCGAGTATTGTTATTGTTGAGTGGAGACCACGAGTCAGCAAGCATAGCGGTGGGCATGTTCTCACAAGGCGGTCTGAATTCATGGTAAATATATCAAATACTCTCTATAATATATTAGGTATAATATAATATGTCTCGAGACAGCATTGTGAAAAATATGTTGGGTATTGTGAAATAGATATTAATGGTGCTTGGAAGTTATTTTGTTGCAGTAGTATTAAAAGAAGAAAAAAAAAATCGTTTGAAATAGGAATATGTTTAGACACACTATGTACGTAAGACAAAATATGTTTCTGCATTTAACTCGGCTTTTATGTAAACGCGGCCTTAGCAACCGCGATAGCGATACTGTAGAGCGAGATGAGACAAGCGCTCCCTTCTGTGAAATTGACGGTATATTCGTTCGTTGCATTCGTGGCATACTGTTGGGTAGATTGGGTAGCTAAGCTGGAAGTCTGAAGCTGAATTAAGGATATAATAGAAATTAAATCCTATATTAGATTCGTTTATACGTAAAATGAGTTTAATTGTTGCAGTTCTTAAAAGAATAACAAAGGACCTAAAAAGTTTTATGGTTCACCAAATAGTTCACCTATTGCCATCTCTCTGCAACTAATATAGGTCAACTAATATATAGGCCAACTAATCAAACACCTACGCGACCAAGCCAATGATTGAAAGGGGCAGGGTGATAGGACTGTTGCAGCTAACATTGAAGTTACCTAATATATATTATTGTTACTATTTTAAATGTAGTTCGCTAACCCGCACTAGGTCAGCAAGGGGGACCATGATCTAAGCCCTTTCAAATATTTTATTGGTGGTGGAAGAAAATCGAGCTCAGCTGTGGTCGATTACTGACTGATACAGGGCACGGTCCTCCTCTACAGTTGAGAGTATGATTGAGTATGGTTAAGTCATATGGCTGGTATGGTAGAATATATAGTCCACTACGTTGGCCTGGTGCGGCTTGGCGGACTTCAGATATCATATAAATTCTTTCAAATCGCTATGGTATGCAGGTTTCTTCACGATGTCTTCCTTCAAAGTTATAGAGCGTGGTGTTTGATTGGTTTGCTTTGGGATTCGGACCCGCGACCACCATGAACATGTTGGCAGCCGCATCATTAATGAAAAACAAGAAAAAAAAACTCAAAGATCAGCTATCCCTTCGAACTCTGTGTACCACCACCACGCTGAAACTTGCGTTCGTAGTCACGGTATCTTAAGTGGCCGCCGGTGCGTGGTCCATAATTTATGCCAGAGTTACTCTAATGCTCGTACTCAGGTGTAGTTTGTTAATGCATGGGGTAATGAACTCCGCCGGCTCGGTTATAACGACCTCATGACTTTAACTCGTAAATTACGGGAGTAATACAAACATCATATTTGTATGGAACTTGTAACTCGAGAAGGAAATGTATACAGGTAATTAGAGGTTATTTTTCAAGAAGTAAGTAAGTAAGCAGATATTTATGAAGAACTACGAATAAAGTATACTTCCTAGTATGACTGCGTAGACTTGGCTTTCTCTCTGTCTCTCTCTTCAGCCACATTAAGTCCACTGCTGAACATCTCTCTCCACTCCCAGGGATCTCCATGTCGGAAGCGGGCTGTGTAACATATAAGTAAATGATGACACATCTACTAGTGGGGCGAGCGGTAGTGGTGGGGGTGTGGTGAGTGCAGTGCCTGCACTCACCGGACACTTGCTGCTGGTGCGCCGTACGAATAGTGTGTCTGTCGGAAATCAAACTGTGTTTCCTTTATATATAACCTATACTGAATAGTGAACTCTACATGTGGCGACCCTGCCATCCACAAATTAAGGTTATAAAGGTATGCACCAAACAATTTAAAAACTAAGCATGAGCTTAGAGGTAAATCGGTAGCAAATCAGTTTTGTTAATATTCGTGCCCTACATAATTGTTTCTGCGTTTTATTAGCATCTTTTATGTCTATCATTAGACAGCCTCCGTGGCGCAGGCGGTTAGACGCCGCCTGTGAAACGAGAGGCCGCGGGTTCGATCCCCGCACCGAGAGAAACGTTTGTGCGGCCCACAAATATTTCTCTCGGGTCTGGGTGTTTGTGAGACCGAAAAGTCTCTCGTAGTTCATGATACCCACGACACAAGACTCGATCTTAATGTGGGGTCAGGACTATGTATGTGACTGTTGGGTGTTATTATTATTATTATTATTATATTATCTTTAAAGTATTTATGGGCATTGAATCGTCGTAACTGACTTAAGTTGTTAAATTACATCTATAACAAGGCACTTGTTATTGCAAAACGGAACTGATTTAGTTACTTTGATTGGTTTTTTTTTTTGTTTACCTAAATATGTAGCACATCAATGACTAAATGCTTTGATTATTGGCAAAGACAGATTAGAATGTGGGTTTTGCTCAACAAGATATATTTAAACTTAAAGCAATAAAACGATTTTCTGGAAATAAACTATAAACAGCTGTTATTTATGATTGTAAGAATGTTTAAATCAAGATATTGTAATGGACTTGATACAGTGTGAAATATTCTTCGATTTTTATGATTAATTATTATCTACCCACATTTTCTTTTATTGGTTAAACGCAAATGTTGAACATTGGATAGCATTCGTTAGTTATCTCGATGTCGATGTTCAAATATACACTTTTTAGTCTGTCAATAATCAAAGTTAACATTGTTGTCAGAGGTAGTTTGCTTATGCAAACAGTACCTAAATGATCTTGCATTGTATAAAGAACAGGCTAAATGGCCTTAAGTTAAATACAATAAGATCAAGAGGTAGTTCGATTTATTCGGAACAGTACCTAAAAGGAAATTACTCCAGCCTTCTGGGTAGACCATAAATATGTCGCAAACACCACCTTTGGAGTCTTTTGACTGTGACAGCGACTCAGCTTCAATTGGTCTATGCTGGAAAAATGGGAGTGTGCACTACTAGTGTAAAAGGGGACAAAGGCCTTGCTCCTGCATATGGGCGGGTCAACCCTACAAGAAATATATTATAATATTCCTGGTGCATATGTAGAAACTACTAGTAATAATAATACTAGTATAATGACAACGATGTATTTATCGTCGCTGTCAACATGCTAAAGTTTAGCTAAACGAATACTTTTCCTCCAAAAAAATAAAAATAAATAATAATAATAAAAAAATAAAAAAGTGGTATATATGAGCGTCACTTGTTTAGGCTCATCAAATAAGGAAGTGGAGGAAAAATAATGACAATATTCTCATAGAGTTAGACACCAGAGCTCTAAATGTCAATTCACTGCCCCTAACGAACACGTGATTGTTCAAGTCACAGAGAAATGTAAGTCAGCCAAATTAAGGGAAACAATTCTAACCCTTAACGATGATGTGACTCTTGACAAATTATTTCCGAAACCAACGCTCTAGAGGAGTGAATCGACAAATTAATAATTTTGGTTTGTCGAAATCAAGTAAATACCTAACGGTTAATATAATGGAGGGTTCAAAAAAAAAAAATCTTGAAATATCGAGTCCCGTGGACGTTATGACGACACTATTAAATGTACGCTAGGGGGGTGTCAAAGTTGAGATGGTAAGAGATTCCGGTCGTAAATGCAACATTACTAATGATGTTACATGGCAAGTTCTCAAGAACAATAGGGTCCTAGTTGAAAATCTAGTGAAATCTCCAAACAAGAGATTCATGCTAATGCATGTAATACTTTAATTGTACTAGGATCTTTTGAATCATTACAATTGGCAGCAACTACCCCCGAGCCGAAGCCACCTTTTATGTAGTTAAAGATGGTAATGGGAATTTGCTAGGAACATATTATACTGCCACGTCCTTTGGCTTTCTAAAAGTTGGATTAGTTTCCAAAATTTAAAGATGTTCAGATTCATATCTTTTTAGATAAATCAATCAAATCAGATGCTCAGCCTTGTCGTAAAGACCCTGTTCCTCTTGAGTCTAAAATTAATAAGAAAACTTAAAAACTTATTGAGTCAGATATTATAAAGCCAATTAATGGCCAGCTTGACTGGATTTCTCCCTTAGTATCGGTCTTAAAAGCAGATGGTGATGTACGCATCTGCGTAGACATAAGGAGAGCAAATAGAGCTATCATTATGGAGAACTATCCTTGCACAATATGGAACAGTTTATTCCAAATTTCAGAAATGCTATCATTTTCTCTTAAATTGAAAAAAAAAAGGCTGTCCACCAGCTAGAGCTATGTGAGGACAGTAGACATATCACGACATTTTATAAATGTCTAAACGAATGTTGTGTTCGCCTGTTATTGGCACGTGTAGGTACGTGTGTATTACACCAATGGTTAATTTACTTAAGAATATTATGTATACTGTGCTGTTGGTGTACCAAATATACTAAAATACATTCACTTGTAGCCGGGGACTATCTCTGCCTGTTTAGGTACAAACGCGTCATTTTGTGAAACTCGTGTGTCTCGAATATTAAATATAAAAAATAAATAAATTAGAAAGTATCCTGTTGCCTTGTACAGGAGTCGCCAACTTTATTGGTGATATAGTCGTTTGTGGTAGCAATGAGGCCGAGCCTTGCACAAGACTACAAAGTTTTGTTAAACGATACAAAATGTGCATTCGAGTAAATCAAATAGATTTTCTTGGTCATCAGCTATCTTCCGAGGGACCTAAGCCTTTTAGACAAATATGTAAAGGCAATCGAATTGTTTCGAGAACCAAAAGTTACGGGAGAAGTGTCAAGCTTTTTAGGGCTAAGTAATTACGTAGGAAAATGGATCCCTAACTTAGCTACTTGGACAGAACCTTTGCGCTAACTTCAAAGACTAAAACAAAGCAAAGGTGTAAATATCATTTTATTGGCGCAATAAACAAAATAGGCGTTTGAGGGGTCGAAAAGCGCTATGACTCAAATTAAGACCTTAGGCTACTACGATCCGCTTGACTGTACCCAAGCCTTCGCCAATGCTAGTCCAGTCGGTTTAAGAGCTGTGCTCGTCCAAAATGGCACTAACGGGCCTCAAATTGTTGCATACAGCAATAAAAAATCTGACAGACCGTGAGAACCGGTATTGTCAGACTGAGAAAGCTCTTGCGTTGGTTTGGGTGGTGGAACATTTTGATACATACCTATTTGGGAAAGATAGTTTTGAACTTGTCAGTGATCACAAGCGATTAGAGGTAATATTTGGACCTGACTCTAAGCCGTGTGCAAAAAAATGTTTTGCGCTTACAGTCATATAATTACATATTGCCCTTAGGCATTAAGTCTGCCTGTACTATTAATTTGTACAAAGTGGGTAAATAAATAAAATAAAAATAATTTCAAAGTGGTCTATACTGTGTCAAGACTGTGGGTGATAAGTCACCACAGCTTTTGATGTTAATAATTATTCGAACTTGTTGTTGACCAATATCGACCTGTAGCAGAGTTACCTTGCATGAGTCAAGAATAGTTTGCGAGGGAGCCTTTAGAGCTAAAGTTAGTCAGAAACGGAATATATAACAGCTGGGACCAGAGTGCTAACGCTTATAAGGTCTTTGTGCAGGAACTTCGTTCTCAAGGGACTATTAGGACTATCAGGAACTATTACATGAGAATAAAATTGTTATCCCATCATGTTGAATCAAACTTTCTAACAGCTGCTCATGAAGACCATCCAGGCATTGTAGCTATGAAAATAAGACTACGTTCTAAAAGTGCTTAGGCCCAAAATTGATAGAGATGCTGAACATTATATATGAGCTTGCAAGGGTTGCACTCTGGTTTCCGCTCCAAATTATCCTAATCTCATGCGCAGAAGAAAACTGCCAATCAACCCTGGGTTGATACAGCCATAGACTATCTCGTACCTTTACCTATCGGCCATTATCTTTTACTATTATAGATTATCTTAGTAGATATAAAGAAATCAAAATTACTAAGAACATCGATTCTGCCTCGGCGTAGTTGTACTAAGGTATGGTTACAAAGCTGAGGTCTCGGGTTCGAATCCTGGGTTGGGCAAAGTGATATTGGATTTTCCTATTGATTATCAGCCCAAGGTCAGGAATTTGTGCCCGATATGGCGATAGGCTCGCCACCTATCAAATTGTGGGACGGAACATACAAGGCGAAATGTGGGTGTCCTGGCACCTCTGCCTACCCCTTGTGGGAAATAGGCATGACTTTATATATGTATGTCTCGATTCTGCTTCATCGATTCATGATAAAGAGATTTTCCTCGTTTAGGCTCGCATAGGTATTACCGCTGACAATAGTTGGCAGTTTGTTCATACCGAATTTGAAGTTGTTGCAAAGAATTTGGAATTCGGTTGGACCATAGCATTCCTTATTGGCCTCAACAAAATGGGAAAGTTGAGAAGCAGAACCGTGATATATTGAAACAACTACGGGCGTCAGTTTAAAGATAAGTTGCCTTCCGTTGTTGATGTTTAGTTTACTGACCTAGAAGCAAGAGACAGGGATACTCTAACGAAAAACAAGGAAAAGAATACACAGATAGAAGGAGGCAAGCAACGGAATCTAATATTGATATTAGAGAGAAGGTATATGTTTAATATACAGTGAAGTGTGAAGAAGTGAAAAACAAGTTGTCGACCATATAGTAGTAATAAGCTTTATAAAATGTGAAAACATGTTAATTGTTAATTGTAATTTTAATATTGTATATTACCTAGATATATAACTGTTTGTTTTCCGAATAAAATAAAATAAAATATTATAAGAACGGTTACGTAGAAATATAGTACATTCCAAGAGGGTTGAAGGAAAGTGAGTAGTCTGCACAAATGGTGATGATAATTCTTCAAATAACGACACCACCGATGACGAGGCAAGTGTCGAAAATAAATAAGTGATGTGTTTAATATTATATAACATACATAGCGTTTGAATTTGATATTGTTCGATGATTGTTTTGATAAACTAATTTGTAAAAAAAAAAGAGTTGTGAAAAGAGCAACACTAGAGTTTCTTGCCCGTTCTTCTCTAGTGAAAACAGCTTTCCGAACCGGGTGGTAGATAAAAGAATGACTGAATCTAAATGATGTTGAACATTTTAATATTTGACTATAAAAACGAATTCTACTTTTTTAAATTTTGTAAAAGGTAGATGTAACATATAAGTAAATGATGACACATCTACTAGTGGGGCGAGCGGTAGTGGTGGGGGTGTGGTGAGTGCAGTGCCTGCACTCACCAGACACTTGCTGCTGGTGCGCCGTACGAATAGTGTGTCTGTCGGAAATCAAACTGTGTTTCCTTTATATATAACCTATACTGAATAGTGAACTCTACAGGCTGCATCCAGCGACTTGACGCTTGCTTGGCTAATTTAATTAAATTCAATTGATTGGATTATTATAATTGTAATACATACAATAGAATTATCATTAAACCCAAAGACACAAATAAGCTTCGAGACCCAGCTATTCAAGTTAGAAGTAAAAATAAAATTATGTATGAGGGTGTCAAATCGCTAGATCGTGTAGTTAATTTATAAGCATCTTGCTGCAAAGCGAAATAATTGCATAATGTAGGGTAGCCTATAGAGTAGTGAACATCAGTGAGTAATAGTAACACAGGTGCAGGACGACCACCAATTCGATTCATAATAATGTATCAAACGTTGAATATACTAACACTGTAAATCAATTAGATAACAACGCCTTAATTTTAATTCCTATTATCTAAAAATGCCAACAAGGTATATGAACAAATTATGGCATGTGCACTTTGCAGACTATAGTTGAAGACTTACATTATGCTTACAGCTTCTTAAATTGGCCCCTAGTTAGTCGAAACGATGAGCAATAGTGTAAAAATAAAGATACTGTCTACTATTTATGACAATAAACATTATTTATACAGAATAAAATAATTTCCTGACAAATTAAATCTACAGACTACACTGACCCAACTCTAACATCGAAAGAATCGTTAAATGGAACATCCAATTGATCCTACAGATCAATGAAACTTTTCGAATTCCATTCTTAACAGCACAAAGAGTGATATAAACGAGGGTGGCAATGGTTGGTGGTGGCTGGTAGAAAGAGCTGGTGTCACGGGCTTGTTTGTTCTGCGTCGCCTGCTTGCGGTCAATTTGTAATGAGACGAACCTCGATACGGTGCGCAGAAAAATACGACCAATTTATTTTGGGCAATATTTTTTGTCCATGTCTTGGGCATTTTATTAAAATAATATTATTTTAACTAAATTAATAATAGAACTTACTAAACGTAATCCGATGCATTTCATTTTGGCGTTAATTTTACATTACACGGCCAGAATTTTATGCCATTATCGTATGACATAGCCGCCATAGATATTATTGTGAACTATATGGCCTAACGACCCTCAATTGTACTATCGATGTTATTGGAGGCACGTGCCTTGCAGTGGGACGTATATGGGCTGATACATTCAGTGCAGTTATGAGACAAATATATCTGAAATATAAGTAAAAATCTTGTTCTGTTTCTAATACGATAGGGACTAGGATTAACTAACATTCAACATTTATACATTGTTTTCCCGACTATAATTTATTGTACTTTTCATTATTATAAAATAGTCATTATACAAGAAGTACATTGATTAGTGAAAATGAATATTTTGTCGAAAATAAAAATTGATGTTGCTCTCAGTACTTCTCATTACCGCCTCAGGCGAAGCCTGTAATGAGTTTAGAAGCGGGCACTTATACATTTTATACGTAGATAGAATTCCTTCACCTTTTAATTATTTCTTAATGTTTATTGATTGGGTAAACTGGGTTATATTTTAATTTAACATATACTTGGAAAGTAGTATTGCTTTGAGTATCCGTGGGCGTAACTGGTATTGATTCAAATTAAGGAAAATGTGATACAAGGGGTTAAGTACACCATTAAGATTAATAATGAATTAGAAAGTACTGAAGCTTATTTGCAGAATGTTCTCTTTCCGGAAATATTTGTGCGATATTTATGTACTTTAAAGGCCGAAGTCACTATATTTTCTGCCATAATCATTACTTGTGTTTTATCTTGCGAGTAGACGACCAATACCACGCTTGCTTATATGAAATCTCCGTTGAAATAGTTTCAGTTCTATTGAATGTCAGTTTAAGTGGTATTTCCTATTAATATGTAAATAGATTACTGTTTTTATATCCATCCATCTATTAATAATAGGTATTATACGTTTTATACCTCCGACGAGGTGGAGTGATGATATCCGAAAAATGGCTGGTAGCGGTTGGAGATGTTGGGCTGAAGATCGAGCCCAGTGGCGTGCCATAGGAGAGGCCTATGTCCAGCAGTGGACGCGAATAGGCTGATGATGATGATGATGATACGTTTTTGTACGCTTCCCGTATTTATTTTATTTTTTATTATATATTCCAACAGGTATCTAAATCAAAAGTGTAATTTAGACTTAAACCAGTTACCGTTTTAAATCTCGTAGTTAGAGTATAAGAAAAGGTACGCAACAAAAAACTAGTGACGTCACTAGGCTTAACGTGTATTACAGTGTGCATGTGTGCGAGTGAAAGAGACAGTAAGATGCTCCCCCTATACTCTCACACTTTATTTTTAATATAGTTGACAGAAATGTATTATTTTAATAGTATTTGTATTTGAACGCAAAATAATACAAAAATACACTATAAAGGAAAGTTTCACCTAATCCGTTATATATCATGACCCTTCCATTACATAATACTGGTCCTGCCTTCAGCGTTTTTCCATAGCATAAATTATTCACTTATCCTAATGGATGTCGATTCCATTAATCAACACACAAATGTCAATCCCACTGGTCGTAAAATATAAAGCAAGAATTATAATACGTGCCCACCAGATGGGTTCAAGTGTTTTCGATGTGCTTGTTATTGGACGTCGATCGTGGGGCCGGATTTAGAAACAGGAATTTAGGGGGGTTATATCTAAATTAAGTGCGTGGTGGCCTGTTGGTAAACGGACTAGACGCGACTGCCAACATGTTCACGGTGGTCGCGGGTTCGAATCCCAGGGCACACCTCTGACTTTTCGGAGTCATGTGTGTATTGATAGTCAATCACCACGCACTAAAACGGTGAAGGAAAACATCGTGAGGAAACCTGCATACCATAGCGATTTATAAAAATTTCTATGGTATGTAAGTCCGCTAACCCGCACTAGGCCAGCGTGATGGACTATATGGCCTAACCACTCTCAATCGTACTCTCGATTGTAGAGGAGGCCCGTGCCCTGCAGTGGGACGTATATGGGCTGATACAATACAAAAAAATATATCTAAAGACTACTTGACATCATAAACTTCACAAATCTCATCTTATGTATCAGGATGGCAAGCTCTGTGAAATGCCAAGCATTGTTTTGTAATTCTTGGTGTTATTTGATTTTTCTACGGCTTATCAGTAGTCGTATCAGACGAATGGTAAACACATCTCGCTTTTCAGAGCAAAAAAATTTTTTTTACAGATTCTAATATACTTCCATCCTTATAATCCTAAATACGGCACTAGACGTTATTCTAATATGTTCATTTAAAATTTCGTTTACACTAATACTTCACCTGGTTAGCATATTAAATGAATAAAGTATAAATCCGAAATCGCCTTCCATGTAGTCTCAAGGTCTTTCAAAAATTTTACGTTCCCTTTTAATCCACACATATATTTAAAATCTCAATAACAAACCATTACACAAAACGTCCATTATTTTATGTTCGATTGTAAGTTTATGGGCCCCAATATCCCGTATCAAATCCGTACCACCCTAACAGCCCTTAATCAAGCCTTGGCCACTGTTAGGGACGGCAACCCGGAATTAATCAGGGTTCGAGAACGATCAAAGTTTACTGTTGTATGCTCTGATGTACAGATACCGAGAACAAGGATTATCATCACGCTAAACAATTAAGGAGCTTGCAGCGGAGATTGAAAGGTAAAGAAAGCTTGGGAACTTTCCCTTGGCCTTTCAGCTTTATACTTGCAGTTCATATATTTACATAGTTTTGTTTATGGGTGACTTATAATAGAGTGATTTTATTGTTATAATTCTTCTATGATATTTTAGCGTTCAAATGCGCTGTTGTCAAATTATTAGGAACAGTTTTTCTCTCAGAATAAAAACTAAGTATTTTTCTTCGCCAATAGATTTTAGTCAGACGTTACGTGGTCGTATTGAACTATGATAGCTAAGAATAAAGATCTTTATTTACTTAAACGATTAACATTTTGCTTTATAAGTTCAGTAATTGCTAAAATACTATTGAACATACATTAAAATATTTAACATAAGGTTACATAAAGATATGAACATCTTATGCCGGTTGATTCTTCATCTGTACTACACTGCGCTGGCCATTAGGCGCATTGTTGTGCTTTGTAACACTAGAAATCTATGTGACTGTATCAGCCATTATACGTCCCACCTTAGGGCACGGGCCTCCTCTACACTCGAGAGTCGATTGAGAGTGGTAAAGCCATATAGTCCACCAAGCTGGCCTAGTGGGGACTGGCGGACTTTACACACTACAGAAACTATTACATATCTTTATGGTATTGGTATGTAGGTTTCCTCATGATATATTCCTTCGTCTTTATAGTGCATAATGATTGACAATCAATATACAAATGACTGTGAAAATACAGAGGTGTTCTCTGAGATTTGAACCCGCGACCACCGGGAACATGTTAGTAGCCGTGTCTGGTTCGTTTACTAACAGGCTACTCTGTACTTTATGCTAGTAACTACTATTCAAACTTATTGTTGGAATCAAGTGTACTAAGTTGCATTGCCTCATATAATTTAATCCGGGGTGCTTTGCAGTCAGCCTTTCAGTAGTAAAAGTCTTTTTATTCGAGGTCATTATCTCTATAGTTTATCATTTTGTCTTCCGCTTTGCTACGGAAGGAAGTGGATAATAGTTTATTTCATAGTGCTCAATTTAATTGAAATGTTTCATTAGTTTCCGTACTTTTTACCTTATAGCATTTTTTTCTTCCCTCTTTCTAGTAGCATATTTTTAAACAGAATATTTTCTTTGTATGTACGTACTCATTACACTTAGATAAAGTAGGTCCTGTTTTTTTTTTAAATTGTCATTAACGTATTTTGTTTTTTGCAAACCCCAAAATATTCAAATTAGACGTGAACGACATACACCAAGAATGAAATTTTAATACCGCAGATTGAAATACGTGCTCCGCGCTAGATGAATAACAAACAAAAGGAAGCCACTTTAAGAGTCTCGCGGGTATTCGCGTCCTGCGACTAGACAAGCTTGATGTGTGAAGTTTTGTTACACAAAGTGTCAGGTTAGGTTAAGGTTATGTTATCATTTATTTACTGTCGGAGATTAGAGTTGCACGGAGGGAAGTGGACAATAATTTATTTCCAACTCCTCCTATTAATTTAACTTTCTGATTAATTTCGTTGCGGGTTATAGACAAGTTAGACATCCTCAGAGACTCGCCGAGCTTCAATGCTCGGTGTCATTACATTGCGTGCCACTGTTGATCCTGGCTCACAGGAGTTACAGTGGTGGGTGTGAGGGCGGGACAGTATTCTGTCGGAGATTAGAGTTAAAGATGGGACACCGATGAATACCGGACCGACATTTGGTAAGCGATCACCGTAACATATGATGCTGGGAATTGTTTCATAGTGATTCCGAAAGTTTATCATGTTTCCAGATAGACTGTATACTTAATTTCTTGACACTGAAATAATCGTAACAATCTCTTCTGGTTGGCGAATGTCTTGGTGGTGCAGTTGTACTACAGCACGGATCCACAGTTAAGGTCTTGGGTTCGAATTCCGGGTCAGGCGAAGTGATATTGGACTTGTCTATTCTTTATCTGTCCGGAGTTAAGAATTTGTGCCCGATATGGTGATAGGCTTGAATCTGTCACTTCGTGGGACGGAACACACAAGGCCAAACGTAGGGTGTCCTGGTAGCCTAGTAACCTGTTCCTACGCCTTCTTCGTGGTTAACCCACAAATTGCACTGAATTGATATTTCCATTACGTCGTATTAGGGTCATACACATACGCATGTTCAGAATGAATATTATCTTCAAATTTCTGGATTGATTCTCTGACTTAATTTTGGTAAATGACTTACAAGTATTACTATTAAGACATATACCAAATAATGAATTATCTTCAGCCATGATTAATGTAACAACAAAAATTTCCTTAAATATCCCCTTCTGTGGACTGTTCGTAAACGCACTTGGCATAATATTTTCATAGATATTTCTCATACTTGATATGCGTTATCTATTTATGTTATATTAAATATCATTAGTATACAGGGTATATCAAGACTGCTACCGAAAACGAAGCCGGGTGGTAGTCTAAGCGACTTCAGACACAATGCAACAGAAAAAGTTGCAAAAAAAAGCGACAATTTTTTTTTTGTTATTTTTTTCCTATGGCCATATTTGGGTGGTAAATACATTTTTTCCTAAAATAATAGTGTATACCCTTTTATTTATAAATACTCTAAGGTATAAAAGAGTTTAAATTATTATTTTAGCAAAAACTATGGATTTACCACCCAAAAATGACGATATTTAAAAAATCATAAAAAATAATTGTCGCGTTTCTATGCGAAATTTTTAATTGCATTGTGTTTGTAGCCTCTAAAACTACTACCCGGCTTCGTTTTCGGTAGCAGTCTTGAGATACCCGGTATATACTGACTATTAAAATTTTACTGAGTAAATTAATATATGTTAAAGTGACTCCACAAAAATTTCAATAAACTGTTGTTTACACGGTACTGCGACTTTTCTGTGGACCTTAAATTCAACCGAATAAATTGGCATGAATAAAATACTATTTTACAAAAAAAAAAAACTGGCCACACTGACGGGTGGCATCGGTCACGTTGGATTTAATGACTTAGCCCAGCGTAGGTTGTACATTAAGATATTGAGATCTTTAATAGTGTTATTGTCAAAGATCGGTGCTTCTTTTCTGTTCCTTGTGTACTTGAGTAAATAATTATTAGTTTTATTAATTCACATGCTGCCGAAATAGCTTAAGGGGAGTAGTTGTGGAATAAATTTACCTACTTGGCTATCCTCAAAACTAAATTAGCATTGCTAATTTTTTTAATGAATGTCCTTTCTGTGGACATCTTTTCTGTGGACTTGTAAGTCCACACGAAAGACAATGTCTACAGAAAAAATTAAGTAATAATGATTTAACAATTAACGCAGTATTTTGCTTGCCTGTAAACGTAGAGGTGGAGTGTTGTGGGCTCGATAGTAATGTATTTAGCTTATAATAATATTAAATTATTACTCAGTATCGGAATAAAACCATGTTCCATATGATAGCGAATTATGTGATGTCCGTTCATCATTCTTCAACTTTAGTGATTCAGATAACTCAATTGCACCATCGAAAAAACAAAAAATAAATTCATTTTTTAATTTCAGCGATGAAGACACTTGCTTTGTAACTATTTTTGATATGTTTGTTCTTTTGTGTAGACACAAGACCCTTCTGTGCTCGAAAAAAAATATTATAATTTCATTTTTTAGCCAAATTGAGGAAACGATGTTGTTTTATGTTTTAATTTTAATATTCTGATAATATATTAAATGAGACTGATTTTGTAAAAATCCCGACCATGTTTTATACAATTTTTCGCCTCGTTTTGTGTATGACCCATTATAGAAATAATTATTTACACATGTTTATTGACAGAAAAAATAGGTGTGTAGTCTTTTCTCATCAGGGAGACGAATGCAGTATATTATTGTTTAAATATGCAGCAACGATTTGCACGAAACATTGGTAATATGAAGATGCATTAGCTACTAAAACAAAAACTATACACAGATACGTAATCCATCTCACTTGTTCTTGATCTGTCACAGAACCACAGATCGCTTAAACACAACTAATGACTTCTCTGCTGTTGACAGTCTCTTTTCTCCTCTACAAATTTTAACTCTAATCCTCTAATCATAAAGTTCACTATGCACTAGCTCTATGTAAGGTATAATAGAAGGGAACTGTCTTGACTTATTGCCTTAGAGACATCCTATAGCGGCTCAAGATAATGCCTCCTTCGACCTTCCATCCAGGGTAATGGATCTATTTTTATACGATATGCTGGAAATTGATTTATGGTAGTGCACAAGATATTGTAAGTCCCGTGCTGCGTAGAATATTGATTGTCAGTATTTTTTTATTTTATCTTCATGTCGAATAAGAATGATATCACAATTATCTTCATTCCTATACGGGGATCATTAATATTTTCACATTTTTTTTATTATATTGTTCCTTTAAGAGTAGGCACCATATCTAGTATTAATAACTTTTACTACTGCATGTTAAGCTTATAGCATACCATCATCATTTCGATTACTTTACAGCTTTCGTGGTCACGGGGCGGACTGACCACGAAACGTCGGGAATTCAAAAAATGTAAAAATTAAACCAAATCCGCGATAAAATCCGCAAATAATAGTTTTACTTCAATGTGTAAAATTCGCGTAAATCTAAGAAACCATTATATATCATGGAAAATAAATACGGACTCCGAAATGAATACGATAATACATTCACCAATTTTACATACCGTTTGCTAGCGGACAACGTTGTAAAATACCGAATAATATAATACGCTCACATGTTACTGTGTGCTCGTTGATGCTGTTTATTGTTTACATGACGCTCGCTCGTCAGGCATTTTAACACGAGAGTAACAAAATACCAACATCGTTTATTTGAGGTCTTTTTTCTTTGAGGTTATTTGAGGAGGCTTTTATTTTTGGTGGCGCGGATGATCGATAATAATTCGATTAAATATTAGTGGACTGTATTGCGGGTTGCACGGCAGGAGGCACTCGGAGGGCGGAATGAACTGCCTTCGGGAAAAAATATTCAGTAGGCAGTTCTATGAGGAATGGAAGTGCACTTACCTCATAGCGTCAGCGGCGGTGTTGAAGCTGGCGGCTCGTCTGTTGCTTGGCGGAAAGTTACTGTTCTCTTTGGCTAATAACACTGATGAACACAAGCACAAATAATGAGACGAGACACCGAAAATCACTTATTAAGATATCAAATTGCGGAGCGGTACATTAATTATTAGGTGTGCAAATAAGTTTTGAGGGTTTACTAAAGATGGCATAATTAGTACTATATCGCATCGGACTATCTTGAGACTTGCGTATTCATGTTAAAACGTAACCAGTTTCCTCTCATAGTACGTTGCATTTCGTTGAAGTGGAAACGACACGCATTTTTGTGGCTCAAACTATGACAACTATTGTGCCAACTAAACAACATTTGCGGGAAGCAGTGCTTTTTTGCTTCAACTTGAAGAAAAGTGCAGCTGAAGAGCATCAACTGCTATGTGAAGCATATGGAGAGCATGCTCCATCAATAAAAACATGCGAGTATTGACTCCGGCGTTTTAAAAGTGGTGATTTTGAAATCAGCGACGAAGGGAGTCCAGTAAAGTTCGAAGACGCTGAGTTGGAAGCATTACTGGATCAAGATGCTGAAACTGGCTGAAAACTTGGGAGTAACACAACAAACAATTTATATTGATGCAATTAAGTCGAACATTAAAGCTTTAACGCCCCCAATATGCTAAAAGATCTTCCGGCAAGACAACGCTCGGCCACATGTTGCTAAAGTTGTCAAGGAAACTTTGGAGACGCTGAACTGGGATGTCCTACCTCCCCCGCTGTATTCGCCAGACATTGCTCCTTCGGACTACCACTTGTTTCGGTCAATTGCTCATGCGCTGTCTACGGAACACTTCACTTCTTACGAAGATGTAAAAAATTGGCTCGATTCTTGAATCTCCTTAAAAGATGAGAATTTTTTAAAATGCGGAATCTTTATGCCGCTTGAAATATGAACAAAGGTAATAGAAACCGACTGGAAATATTTTGAATGATATACATTATACCAGTTTTTCTTAATAAAATTTCAAAATTAAAAAAAAATCCCTTAAAACTTATTTGTACACCTATAACTTCTCACTCCGAAGGCGCGCGCGCAATAAGAAAAGTTTGGCGCCCTCGAGCGGCGGTTTGCGGAAATGTTTTTGTTTGTGATCCAGGTTAGCGCGGGCGGCGATGCGGTCTCGCTCACGCCTTGCTGCTGCAGTAGTGCGGGAAGGAAAGCATGCCGTGCAACTTAACATCTATTTGATTTTATTGTAGAAATTGACAGCGGAAGCTGAAAATTAATAAAACTACTTGTCTTGCGGATATAATAATAAAACGGCGCAACCAATTTTTTTTAGGTCAGGGTCTTGGAAGATCTTTTAATATCGAATACTTTTATAAACGATACTAAGACGGTGAAGGAAAACTTGGAAAACCGTAAGTAAACTTGCATACCAAAATTACCAAAGTGATATGTATGAATTTCTATGGTATGTATAGCCCGCCCAACTGCACTAGACCGACGTACTGGACTATACGGCCTAACCCCTCTCAATCGTATTCTCTATTATAGAAGAGTCTCGTGCCCTGCAGTGGAGCGTATTTGGGCAGATGTTAATATATTGAAAATTATAAAATGACAATAAAACCTTTGATTTCAGCACTTTTTCAGCAGGGTTATAGTTAATTGACTTAAAATACAATGAAACATCTAGCCACTGATTAATAGCTGAATATTTGATTGGATGATTCCAGTACTATGAATAATTTCAAGGTAAAGGACGTTCGCTATGACCTAGAATCTAGATAACCGAGTGGAGGCGAGAAGCGAACGGACGATCCATAATCGAATTAAATGCTAGAGATTAAATTATTAACGTGGCTTCTATAGAATGTGGTTTGTTATTTTCGAAAGTTATCCGTCATTCGCAGTTTTCACAAATTGATTGAATATCTATTATAAAATACACTGGGAATTAGAAATAACTTTTTTCAAAGAAACAACACTTTAGGGTGTTTATAAGACTTTAATTAATAAATAATCTAAAGATCTTTACTCGACGAGAGCATAGACTCAAGGACTCCTGCTCCACCACTTTAATATTCATAGAATGACAACTATAGCGGAAGTTAGTTTAATACCTATTATTCTTATTTAATAAATACCTTGAGGAAACGGATATGCCTTGGGAACATGAATTACACGAATATGGTATTAGCCTATTACTGTGACGAATGTACAGTCAGCAACATAAGTCGCTACACACTTCACATTTTTTGATAACCCTTTTATGAATTAAAATTTCTAATTACTAGTCTATAGTCGGAAAGTATAATCAAGTAATGTCTTCTTTGTCGATAAGTGCTATACGATATTGGGAATTATTACTATTTCGGATGATAAGACCATTCGAAATTTCATAAATGTGTAGCGACGTATGTTGCTGACTGTACAATGCTTGAACACCGGCAATAATAATAGCATGAGTTAGGAATATAATGCTTTATTATTTTAAAATACGCTGTAACGGTTAATTGGGTTATTCTTGTCTCTTTGATTGTATTTGTGCTATTTTAATACGCTTAAAATAAGCACAACGAGCACAAACATATACTCGTAATATGAAAGGGTTGATATTTATTTTAATTGCTTTCATCAAAGACAGATTTGTATAAATACTTTGACGAGTCCAGTAGAGCCACGCTGTTGATAGACATAAGTCAGCAACACAAATCATTCGATCTGTGATCAGCAAGAATGGGTTGGTTGTCTTGGGGGTACCACTTCTAAAGGTCTCTCGGGAAATCGATATGAAGAGATAGCTTTTCTGTTGCGTTTCGTTCGGTGAGTGAGATTGCTAGATGCCAAGTACCCTTTTTCCCTTCAAACCTTTTTTCCTTCACGTTCCCTTCTCGATTTGATGGTCCAGCAATATATATATGACCCAAAGGTTGTAGATGTTCATGGGCGACAGCAATCAGATGGTAAGCGTGGAGTGTATTACCTGTTCAAAAATACCTTGATAAAATAAAGATAATAATGACAATGATGCGATAACATTAATCCTTTACATACCAAATACCTATTATGGCTAGCACTAACAGCTCGTGAAGCAAATAATATGATTACATTATATCCTAGGAATATTAAATAGATAGATCTATAACGCGAACAATACTTTCGTATTGCGTTTGTATGATAACTGTAGATATAGGGTGCCCCAGAAGTAAATGATAAATCGGCAACGGGTTTTAGGTCAAACTATTACGGAACAGGAAAAAACTACAGAGGACGTAACTTTGATGTTTTTTTTTTATTGAATGGAGAAACGAGCATGCCATTCGGCCGATGGTAAGCGATACGAGCGCTCATGAATAGTTGCAATACCAAACAACACCTTCAATTACAAAGCAATGCTTAACATTCCACTGCACTCGCCATCCTGACACATAAGATGTAAAGAAACATAGAAGTTATTTTTTGTGTTATTTGTTTGTTGTATTCTATGCGATCTTTTATCAGGTTGAGTTGAAACTTTGTTGGCACATTGGAACTTTATGTACCCAATTTTCTGTAGTTTCTCCCTCAACAGCGTTTTTATGTCTTGCTTTTTTAAATACTATCGTGAAAAGTAGATATTTCCCAGAAAATAATAACGCCAGGCGAAAATAAATTTTCTCTGAATGAGAATGAAAATTCCTTATTCAAATTGCATTTCTCTAGATATTTTGAATTGTTAAGTATAATTACCACCGCTTCAGACCATTTTAAAGCTCTGAATAAAAATGGCGCAAGCTATGACTTTCACACGGTATTATTTTCTTCATGTTTTATTACTTCACATAAAGAAATCATATCTTAATTGACCACTAGTAATATATACTGTATATGACAGATTGGCATTGCAATTTTCTAGTGATATAGTATCACTTTCTAAGAAGTTTATATCGATATGATTTTTGCAACGCCATGACATCAGAGTAACATTAATGAAGTCAATTATTTACAATTTGTAACAGATCGATGTCTGCACATCGAAGATATATGAGAAAACCTATTATGGGGGGACTGTAAGAACGTATAACAAGTTTATTCGTATTTGAACATCGATAATAATTATCAATGTCTGATTAGACATCATTCGTTTATGTTACATCGTTCATGCGCCTGTGACTTCACTTACCGGCCTCGCGGAAGACCAGCGTTGGTTTTATTACCAGCACATGCTGAGTATGAGCGATTTTGCGATAAGCACTGATAAATTAGTACAATATAAGTTAATCTAAAATATATTTGCAGCTGTAAGCCATTGCTTGTCACTACATAGTATAAAACAAAGTCGCCTTCTCTGTCCCTATGTCCCTATGTCCCTTTGTATGCTTAAATCTTTAAAACTACGCAACGGATTTTGATGCGGTTTTTTTTTAATAGATAGAGTGATTCAAGAGGAAGGTTTATATGTATAATACGTACATATTATTGTACAGAAATCTATTTGTACCCGGGCGAAACTGGGCCGGGCCGCTAGTAACAAATAAATGTTTCTTGCTTTTTCCCTTCATTCTTTACAATTGAAAGTTTTCGGTCAAACAATCCAAGAGATCCGAGAATTTAATTAACCTGCAAAATTCAACAATGTTTTAGGATTTTAAAGGAGATCGAGACTAACTAGGCCTTATCTTTAGTTAGTTTATAAGCCTATTTTAGTTGTCAATTTTTTGTCCTTTTCGAACGACTTTTGAATTCAGTTTGAGAGAAAGAGACAAAACGATGAATAAATAAAATAAGTTTATAAATTGTTCTACCTTGCTACGTTTAAAGAGAAAACAAATCTGTCCAGTGGTCTCTTTTATTTCTCATTTCCAATAATATGTTCTGTGAAATTCAGAAGAACTTTCTAGATGTTAGCCCGCGTTGTGTGCTACAAGAGAAATCAAAATGGCGCACGCGATGTCAACTCAAATGTTTCCGCTTCAACAAAAACGTTTCACATCTGAAAATTCTGCTAACACTCGTCGCGTCTGTAATTCATTTAATGTTTTACCCATGGTTACCAGACAGTGCAAGTACGACCTCTTTTGTTCTATTTTTAACTAAAAGTACTACAATTTAAAACGCTTTACAATTTAGCTTGATTACCGTGATTAAAAATATTGTTTTTATTTTGTTCTTTCCTTAACAATGCACAAATTATTTTTTACATAAGATAGTGATACTTTAATAAAAATGTTTAAAGGATACTATAAGGTTACTATATAAAAACGATACGAACTTCGAATGTTCGTATGATCGACGTCCGTCGGATATAAGATTTCTACTTCTAAAAATCAATACTATTCTCTATATACTTACTATATACTTTTACGTACGGCGTCAGAACATTCGAATTCTGTATCTTTTCATAGAGTAACCCTTGATTTATTTATAACAATTTAAATTAACATTTACTCCATATATGTATATAATATACCTCTCATTGTTCGTGCTATCCTTTTTAATCCCAATCTGTTTTGCAAACCAGTAATACATGTACGCACCGTAAATATAAAAAATAGTATAAAAAATAACTAAGTGTTGTTTTCCATATAATAATTTACATTACAACACCACAACCCATTCTTATAAAAACAAAAAGATTGCAACACAAATACATACAATATGAACTGCGCTGGTCGCATGCTTTTGTGTCATTATTGTCTGAAGACTTATGCTATTGTAAGCATTCTTTAAGGAACCATCAACCTGTTGCGTCGAGCATTGTACTTGGAATTATGTCTGGCCACGGCACATCTCTTGAATTGTGTAGAATATTGCAATAAAATGAATTTTATATTGCGGGTGATATATTTATTGTGTTGGGTTGTGTGATCCGATACAATAATGGTATTGTAGATAAAATTGTTTTCTTTATAATAGAATTTCATTCTTTTTTCGCTATGATTAAATAGTTTCATTTTGTTCGTATGTTTTATAGTCACAATAGTAGTATATCAATCGATTAACAATTCATTTCATTTAATAACCAGCAAGACTTAGGATTTTGTTCCCCGAATAACGATTTTATACAAATCGGTTCCGGTATTGATCTAGCATTGTCGTGGATTGATGTTGATATTAATTTAGAGTAACTTGAAGTACCATAATGGCCACCACACACGTAACAATATAACTGTGCCAGTCATGTATGTCAAAGAGAGAGTTCTAGTTTGAAGTATGTGTAGTTATTTGTCCACATACATTATACGGGTGCAAACTGAAACTTGTCAGTTATATTGTTACGTCTGGGGTGACTATAGAGCTATTCTAGTTTGAGTTATAAGACTTCACATGCACATGCATTCGAAAGTCCTTATGATGTTTTATTTTAGCTTTAAACAAGTAAATGTGAGAACTACATATGTTATATGGAACCATTGACTTTCACCTTGTTAGCTTTTAATTTATAAGCCACCGTTCACTTTATAATTAACTACTCTTTCTATGCATTTTTATTTCACATTTTTGAAATTGGGATAGTGATTTTACGGTTGTATAATATCACAACAACGCAAAACTGACGTCAACTGTCCGAAAACTAATCAAATCCCGAACGGATCATGTGTTTCTAATAAAAACTCACTCAATACGACTTGACCTACTAAAATAGGTTCTCATTATTAACTTCAAACCGTATTTTGGGCCTACGCCCAAAATAAAAAGTCTTTATATTTAACAGAAAAAACAGGCATTTCTATAAATGAAGGAAGTTTTCAACTCCGCAGTAATGTGGGTTGATTACGCAAACATTTTAATGTCAAACTTTGACCTTATCATTGCTCCGAAAGTCATATGTAACTCTCAACAGTTGGAAGTTCCCGTTCTAACAAATGTAAAAACTTTGAAAATGCAGGAAGCGCTGTTAAAATGAAACTGTGCTTCCTTCGAACCAATTACTAGTTGCGGGAATGAGCAACTAAATAAACAACTTAAATTGCGAATAAATAGAAGAATCTAAGATAAATTAGGTATCGTGGTTGTCTGTATCTTATCTAGTATAGCGTGGGGATTTTTAAAAGCAGGGCAAATAAGTGTAAAATAAGTTTAAAAATAGCATTTTTTTGTTTATTGCAATTAATGGCGAGACGAGCATGCCGTCCGGCCGATGGTAAGAGTTAGGACTGCTCATAAATAGTATTTAATTATAAACCAATGCTTGGTATTCCACTGCGCTCGCCATCTGGAGATATAAAATATTAAGTCTCAATATGTCTGGTACAATACCTACAATATCCTTCTATCTCTATAATATAGCTATCTCTAGCTACAATATCCTTTAAACTGAAATACAACAGTGCCTTTATAATGTTGTTGGGCATGAGAAATAGACATTGCGATGGTTTTTTTTTTATTGCATTGTATGGGGAGACGAGCAAACCGTTCGCCTGATGGTAAGCGATACGACCGCTCATAACAGTAGCAACATTCCACTGCGCTCACCATCCTGGGACATAATATGTTAGGTCTCATTATGTCCAGTAGTTGCTCTGGCTACAATGTCCTTCAATCCGAAACACAACAGTGCATTTAAGCAGTGTTGTTTCACGGGAGAAATAGACATTGCGGTGGTACCTACCCAGATGGCCTCTCACATATGAGAGACCTACCACCAGTAAACGTAGTGAAAGTTTTACGGGTATCTAATCTTGTGTTAGGAGGCTCCGCTCTTCAAAAAGTACTTATGGTACAGGTAGAAATTCAAGCAAATATAAAAAAGAAAAAAAGAAAATTTAAAGAAGATCAGATTTATGTATATACAACCCTAGATTCCACAATTATTAAAGTTATGTTTAAGTGTCTGTGTGAGTATTTATGTGTGTGCGTAAATAAATAAATATATAGTATTAAATCACTGCTACAGCGAAGCGTAGAATAGTAATAATAAATATAAGTATGTAAGGATAGACAATACTAGTTCAAAAGAGAATAAGTATCGTTTTCTGGCTCAAACATTCGATATAAAGTTCAATTTCAAATGATTTAATTCACTTTTACACAAAATTAACTTAGCATAAGTGACTATAGACCATGTCTGAAACTAGATTCATTCAGTTAGTCGTACCAATTTAGTTTTGGCTTGAGTCCCAAAGCTCTTCAAAACTTATACTGGAAAATTATTAGAAGTGAGTAACGGATTGCGTTTATTTCATTTAAAAATGTCTCGAAAAGTTGTTAGGGACATAAGAGCTAATTTTGACTGTCGAGAAAGAGACAAAAATCCAACTCTTCCGACAATTTCAATGAAAAATTGTACTAAGATGTATAAAAATTAATCAGAAATTGAAAGCAAGCAAAGTTCCAGTGTTTAATATGGACTGTGAGCCGTGAGGTCCTGGATTCGATTCCGGATTAGGGTGTACATCTTGTATTATTCAAAATGTTATACTAGCGGTTCGTGACTAAAATCTTTGAATAGCATGCCGAGAAGCTTTCATTCGGATATCTTTGAAGAAATATGTGTGTAAAAATATTAATTTAATTTAGTCTCTAGTCTTATATATCTTATAGAATAAATAAGTTAATTAAATAGAAGGTTTGAACTCATCATCATCAGCCCATCCACGTCCTCTGCTGGACATAGGCCTATCCTATGGCACGCCACTAGGCTCGATATTCAGTCCATCGTCTCCAACCGCTACCAACTATCTTTCAAATATCGTCTGGAGAGACGCAGCAGCATAGTATAGGTGTCCAATCAGGTCTCCACCTGATTATATGCTTGCCGAGGTGTGGTCTCCACTCAAGAATACGTCTACCCCAACTACTGTCGGCACTCTGACAAATGGGACCAGTCCACTACCACTTCAATTTGCTGATCCGTTTCGAACTAATTTAGAAAAAAACACTGTCATGAAATCATAAAAAAATACTTCCAACTTATACATGGCATTAATCCCGCATGTGATGACAATGTCAGGAACTAAACTAAACTTTTCGGCCTCCGCCGTCAAAACAAGAATATTTGTGAACTATACAAACAATTGTCTAAGTAAGATCGAAATCGCGGCCTGTAGTTCACAGTCGGCTCTAATCAAACGGAATTACAAAGGGTGTAAAAATATATTAAATAGATCCAATATGTATGCATAGAAAAATTACGAGCAGTTTTCTATAACTACAACATCCAAGTTTAGACTCAAACTTCCAAGATACTGCTAGGTTAGGGCCATATTCATATATATATATATATAAATATATATATATATATATATATATATATATATATTAATATTTATATTCCGAATATTTTGTCTCTTTCAAACAACTATTGAATTCAATTTGAACGAAGAAAACAAAAAAAACTGTTGGGTAAAATAACTTTTAAACTGTCTATGAATGAGGCCTTTACATATAAACATATAATGCTACTTGCTAGCTTAGGCTTATTAATTAATATTTAATTGAGGATTAATTAATTGTTTCGAATTAGTGACACGCGGTTTGTGGTTTTCACCAACTGGTTGAACAATTTAACGACAAAATATGTATATGTATATAAAATGGCAAAGGTCATATTTGGTTCACGGTTAAATTAGAAATTATAATAATTAATAAATACATCCAATAGTCACACACATAGTCCTGAACCCACACTAAGATCGAGTCTTGTGTCGTGGGTATAAGGAACTACGAGACCCCTCGGTCCCACAAACACCCAGACCTGAAACAAATACCCGTGGTTCACACAAATATTTGTATTAATGCGGGGATCGAACCCATTTCCCAGCCGGCGTCTAACCAACTGCACCACGGAGGCTATATAATCTGTATAATGCGAAATACTACTAAAAATCCACATTTTGATACCGTGCTAGAGATTAATTTGAGCCAGGTAGGACACACATACAATTAAAACTGAAGAACTGTTACAAGGTAGGTTGCTATACATGGGAGTTGAACCCACGACCTAACTATTCCCAACTTATACACATTGCCGTTGGACCAATAATATTAATTCTCAAGCTAACTTTGTGTATGAACTCTACATATTACACATCTCTCGCAGCTTAGAAACCACATATTACATACAGAAATGTTTCTATGAAATTCATGCCGCTATTTTTAAAGAAAATTTTAAAATTCTCGCTTTAACTTTCCCAGAGATATGAACAATCTTCGCGAGAACAAAAATGTAGGCTCGCTCGTGGCGGCTTCAACTAGTCTGCTTTCTAGGCATTAAATCTACATCTAACAATAGACTTCGCGTAGTGTCGTGTTGGACAAAACGGTTGATATTTCACCACAACCAGGGGATTTTAGACTGTAATATAATGAGTGTTATGGTGAAAATAGCTTGGTAAGTCGAGTTAATATTCTCGTCCAGTGAGGACGCTTCAGAAATAGCTTTATGTACCTCGATTGACTATCCAGCCACTAAGTGACATGTCGATATATTTGACTTGGTCTCTTTTATCGTTACTGTGTCGGGTTGGTTTACGTGCGCAGTTGCAGTTTTCAATTACATGAGAGTCAGGGTTTATATCTGAAAATTTATTGTTATTACTCGATATTATTTAACCCTTACATAGATAAGATTAATGAAAAGGCAAGGAAATCTAGATTTACTCAAGTAAATCGGGTTTGCGACACTAAATATGTTTTATGAAGTATAACTATATTAGAACGAGTGTTTCCATTAATCGATTTCTTGTTCCCATTGCTATTCTTATTCAATCACTAGTAATCATAATAATTGACAATGACTGGCCAAGTATGTCACAGAATCAAAGAATGGATACCTCTGAAGTAAGCGTTCTGGAGCGACTGGATACATAAAGCAGTAGACCGTGCTGTGTGGCGTAGCTTGGGAGAGTCCGGCAGTGGTCTGTAAAGGTCTTATAATAATAAAAATTGACTTAAATAAGATCGTGTACTCACATATTATTAGTTGCTATGAGTTGAAAAATATTTCATTTCTGGCTAGCACGAAAACAGTAACAAAAATAATTCAGGGATTATGTAAATGCTAAGCATCAGCTGGTACAATATTGAGTAAAACTTTTAAAAATGTAGCGGTCGATTAAACGCGGTCGCCACAGCCTCTGTTTGGTACGCTCGATCCACGTCCCAAACTTTTCTCTTCGCAACATTTTCATTAAATATTTCAAGTTGTACTAACAATATTTAAGAAATGTAATAATAACCTATCAGGCCCAGAAACGGGTCGCTGGCTCAAAATCTTATTATTTTTCCCAAAGAATTTGGTGAGAGGAATTCAATTTTATTTTTGTAAAGTATCTTATCTTGTTTGTACGGAAATTATGTTTCTCTTTTTTGGTGTAAAGAATGAACAATATAATCTTAAACCTTCTTTTCCTTTATTATCTAGAAAGTTTAACTTTTTTATTATTATTTATTATTTAATTACTTATTTTACACCATCACAGAGACAAACATATAAAGAAACAGGCTCAAAACTAAATTATTGGTAGTACAAACGGTGGTTTTATCTACCTGCTATATGTATGTTTATGTCTTAAATTACCTACAATATGGTAATCACAATGTAGGAGACTGAATATTTTATCCAACGTAGGTAGGTAAGTTTGAAAATGTATAATATCTTACAATGACAGTTACATGCAAGCATAGCATACGTGTACCCGCAAGGTGGGCACAATAAATAGAATCGTTGCAAGAAGCCTGTGGTTGCAGGCCGCCTCCAAAATATCGAAGACATCTTTGAAAAGGGCTGATGTGAATAGTCGGCGTCCTGGCACTGAAGAAGAAAATTCAGGTAAGTAGTGAGAATTAAACTCGTCATATTGTATAAATATTGTTAACTATTCAGTAATACTTATTTACGCTAACTATCTGTGACCAATTTAACATCATTTAAGCTGTGATCAATATACTACTATTATAATGTGTGTGTATTGCATACACAGTGAAGAAGTAATCCTGGTGTGGGTTAAACATTTTAAACATCATAATATATTCATTAAATATATTCCATGAAAAAGTTTGAGTAGGCCGGAATCACTCTCTTACAGAATAAGAAATATTGATTATTGGATTTTTATTTATTGCTATAAATAGCTAGATACGCAGACCATTTGGTAAGCGAGATAACTACTCATGAACAGAAGCAAAACCAAACAATACCATGCAAACAACAACAAAGCAGGATTTCGCATTCTTCTACGCTCGCCATCCTGAGACATAAGATGATAAGTTTTAATATATCCAGTAACTACTCTGGCTACAATGTCTTTCAAACTTGAGCCTCTCACATATGAGAGACCTACCACCAGTAACTTTGAGTGAAATAGTTGCACTACGTAATATGGCTTTCCTGGGATACTATTATTGTGCATACATATAAATGTATTTAATCACTTTTCATCCAAGATTGATGGGTGTCAATAAGCTTTTGACATAATATATCTAGTTTGAAGAACATTGTATCCAGAATAACTATTGGACATATTGATACTTAACCTTTTGCCTAAGGATGGCGAGCGCATTGGAATGCCAAGCATTGATTTATTGTAATGCACGCTATTGTTTAGTTGTTCATGAGCGGTGATATCGCTTACCATCAAGCGAATGGCATGCTCGTATTGCCATTTATTGCTTTATAAAATTTGCCGTACGTATATTTTAAAAGCATCAACAAAGTATGCAGTCTCCTAAGTCGAGTAAATACGACGTGTTGACTTGTGGTTTGTTAGGATAACTTGATTGTAAGTAAATACATTTATTGAATGTGGCAGTCGGAGTAAACATTTCTATACAATGAAATAGGCAATGATCATATACAAAATGTGAGCTATTGTGTTTATAAGAGAAGAGATTGTGTGTAGCGAACACAATTTCTAAAATATTTTTGAAATATAATGCAGTGTTTATTGATATTGGTTTTTAAATTATTGTTTGCAATAATATCAAAATAGAAGGTTTAAAAATAAAACAGGAGTTACAATCTTCAACATTCATTTACTTTCTATGTTCATTTATTTATTTTATTAATCAATAATGTCTTAAGGTATATCTTAAGGTATTTTCTATTGTTTTTCTACAATTCCACTTGATCTTTTCTAAAACTATTACATATATTATTATGTTATATTATTATATTATTATGTCAATCGTGACAAAATCTTTCTTCTTTATCAGCCCATATACGTCCCACTGCAGGACACGGGCTTCCTCTACAATCGAGAGTACGATTGAGAGTAGTTAGGCCATATAGTCCACCACGCTGGCCTAATGCGGGTTGGTGGACTTTCATACCATAGAAATAAACAAAACGTGACAAAATGCATACCGACAAAGATAATATATACACAAACACACAATTTAGCATCAACAATAAAAGCCTCACTAAGCTAAATTAGAAGGAGGTGGCATCAACTGATTAACAGTCGTTCTGCGTATTTCCTTCAGCTGTTCGCATAATTCCGAACTGCTAATCCGATGAAAATATACAGTTGTTGACGGTTCCCGTCTGCGAATTTACATTTGAAATTGTTAAATAAACATTCAATTCGTGATCCATTTTGTTACGTTGTTGTGTGTGGTTTGTGTTGTGGCGACTTTACTATATTTTCAAATGCGTAAATTACAGTCACATTCATAGTTAGTTCATAAACCAATTTAAGTTTTCAAATATTTTGTGCCTTTCAAACGAATTTTTAATTTATGTTAATTATTGAATGACTCACATGCACTGTCGCCCCTTAAGTTTGAACGATTTAAACAATGCTTTTTTCTCCTTCTCTGATGAGAATGAGACGTGTAAGTCGCTTGTCTCATGGTAGGCGTAAGGCCTGCTAAGTCTTATAACAAAGTCTAATACCTAGTACTGATGAACGTGTTTTTACATTAAAGTTTTTCTATAAAATGTATTTTGGCATTGAATGTTTATTAGTACTACTATTCTCTGTAAAAGTATCTTAATTGAAATTCGTAATAAATAGCTTCAAATTTTAGTACCTTCTTAATAAAGTCATCATCATCATTATTATCATCAGCTACTGCTGGACATAGGCCTCCTCCGAATTACGCCATTTCACCCAGTCTTCCGCTTGTTCTGTCACCCTACCTAAATTTTTTATTTTTTTTTTATACTGGCCTGGCATAGTGGCGGCATTGCACCTGATGGAAAGTGCCAATGCCGCCCAGGCAGAGTATTCATTGGCATCGGACGGCAGTTCCATGCCAATGGAAACAATTATGCCGGCCTGCTAAGGTGCCTCTTCACACCGCGGCGGAAGGACCCAGGATTGTAGGAAGGGAGGCAAACAATTCCACAGCCTGACGGTGTCTTTGTATTATTATTTTTTATTCTTATTATATCACAAACCGCTATCACTGCCACCATACGTACGTAAACACACCATTAAATATAATTCGCTTTAATTCGTTCGTGTAATCGTCGGGTTAACATTTCGCTATTGAGACTCGTAGCTGGAATACGTACGGTTTCCACACTCGTCGATTTAATGCGAGTGTTTTTGTTTTATACCAGGTATATCAAGACTGCTACCGAAAACGAAGCCGGGTGGTAGTTTTAGTGACTACAAACACAACTAAAAATTTCGCAAGGAAACGCGACAATTTATTTTTATTATTTTTAAATATCGTCGAGTTTAGGTGGTAAATCCATAGTTTTTGCTAAAATAATAACTTAAAGCCTTGCGTACCATAGCGTCTTGAAAAATAAAAGGGTGTACACTATTATTTAAGAAAAAACTAGGTATTTGCCACCCTAATAAGACGATAAAAAAAATTTCATTTTTTTTTATTTCTGTGAATGACGAGACGAGCTGTTTGACGGGAGAAATAGACATTGCGGTGGTACCCACCCAGGCAGCCTCTCACATATGAGAGACCTACCACCAGTAATTATTTTTTGCAGAAAATTTAGTTGCATTGTGTCTGAAATCCCTAAAACTACCGCCCAGCTTCGTTTTCGGTAGCGCTCTTGATATACCCGGTATTTATTTGCGTTTCTCATTTGACATTTATTTGAGTTTTTTTTGTGACTGTATCAGCCCATATCCGCCCGACTGCAGGGCACGGGTCTGCCCTACAATCGAAAGCACGATTGAGAGAGTTTAGGCCATATTTTCTACCACGTTGACTTAGTGCGAGTTGGCGGACTTGACATACCTACCGTAGAAAATATTTTTTTGCTATGCTATGCAGGTTTCCTCTCGATGTTTTTCTTCACCGTGATAGTAGGTTATGATTGGTTATCAATACAAACATTATTCCGAAAAGTTAGAAGTGTGCCCTGGGATTTGAACCCGCGACCACCGTGAACATGTTGGCAGTCGCGTCAGGTCAGTTACCAACAAACCGTCACGCTCTGATACGAAGCCTGAAACGCAACAAATTATTATACATTTTTTATCATCATTATAATTAGGTTAGCCTCATAAAAATAATGAGCAATAAACACAAAAATATTTTTGTCTTAATTTTAATTATGTTCACGGATCTAAATAACATTATTATATATTATGTAGTGGATACAGAGAGAGAGAAAAAATTAAAATAAAATAATAATTGTTGTATATGTTGTAATTTTTTTTAATATAAATTATACATACATAATCTTATGTAAGTACAATATAAATACACACATACATATGTATACTATTGACACTAATTAATCATTAATACACATTTATTTATTATATCGCCAATTAGTAGTTAGTACCACTTACCGAAATAAGTATTTATTTACGAGTAACTGAAAATTTATACCAAGGCTCCAAAGTCTAGACATCGGTAGTAGTCAATATAGGAGATATTATCTCATTGCAATTCGGTAGGAAGCCACTAGAGCGCGCTGGTCACACCCTGTGAGTTATTACTTCAGAGATGTCGCCAAGACTTTGTAGAGGTCTTGTTGAACCATTTGAGAAAAAAAAATTAAGTATACTAATGTTACATACATTATACAAGAATAGTTTCAATCGCTGCTATCCCGTATCACTACAGGTTCCGTATGTCATGTGGTTTTGTTTAAACATGCCATACATGCAAATCCAATTGTGTCACTTCTTGCATCTCCAATATCCCACGTTCATAATAAACATAAAGTTCCCACTCACATAAAAGCCTTATCTATAAATAAATTTAAATCTAATATTAAACGACAGTTGTGTAATAAAGCATATTATAAAATTTCAGAATACTTAGAAGATAGTAAGGCGTGGGAATAAAACATAAGTCCCCGAACCGGATGTGTGTGTACTCTGTTAAATATAATTAAAATAATTATCCCACTTGTGTCACCATAGTTGTAGGCAATTTGAGTACGTCATGTTCGCTTAAATGTCTGTGCTTGCGGCGGCGTCGTGTGCCGGGTCGGTCACTTCCCTTTAACACGGTTGAGGAGACCGATGGCTGGCACATGCGTCATACTCGTGAACGGGTGCTGCTTGTGTAGACTGGTCTGCTCGATTTGCTTATAATGATAATATTCATTACTTTGTTTTTTTTTCATTTTTTTAATATTTTTTTTATTGCCTTTCATTGCTTTTGCTGAACAGTGTATACCGGTTCCGCGGTCAGGGCGACCACACTTAACTCAGCCGTACAATATAATCATTATTATGAATAATTTATGAACTGCTCTGAATTTCAACTCCTGTATGATCACTGTATTGTAAACTTATTTTTGAAAAGAGCAACGCTAGAGTTTCTTGCCCGTTCTTCTCTGGCGAAAACAGCCTTGTGAACTGGGTGGTAGTGGAAAAAAAATGACTGAATCTAAATAGTGTATGATATTTTATGGATTCAATAAATATTTTCATTTCATTTCATATCAACTTGTTAGTCGTTAGCACGCATGCAGAAAGTAATAGTTTCTAGGGCTATGTAAATGAGCCTTAAATACATAACCATAGGAAAAAAATATGATGTAATTTGAAACTAAATTATGATGAAAGACATAATTTGTCATTGTATTTATGTGGCTAATTACTTAGATGTAAACCCCCTTTTATCTATTTAGGACATGGTCAGGGAAAATTTAAGGTAAATTAAAGTGTCTAAACGTCCAAACTAATTTTAAGGATGGGTGTTACAAAAATTGAATTAGCGCTCTATAATTCTTGCGGGTTACCCCAAAATGGTTTAAGTGAATAGCGATAAGCGGTGACTTAACTATGGTATTTTTACACGATCCTCGCACGATAGCGGCCGCTTAAAGTTAGAAACATTAGATTATCATATAACAATATGTCTGTTATCTACCACAGATTTATTTTCAAGAGAGAATATAGAAATTATTTTTTGACAATCGTTTTTTTTTTGTTATTGACATATTTTATTGATATGCATATTATGTAAAAAAAAACAACCACTTGTACAAAAATAGCTTGTTTGTTTGGAATAAAATCGCTGTATTTTTGTACTCTAGACTCCACCACAACCCGCATCACGGAGTTGTCCGCTGTCAACGTGGACAATGCCCTAGCGTCTTGTCCCAAAGTATAGTCATTAATTGATAAGAATTTAATCAATCGCAATAATTCCCTTGCTCCCTTGTTAACACAAGCTTCGGCTTAAATATTCGCCACAAGTTATTGTTGCTAATATTTAAATTGATTGTATAGAAAATTATGATTGGGACATTGATTTCTTATTTAATTAATAGTGGTCGTGTATTGATTGGGTTGGTTGATTGAATTAAACGCAGATCAGTTGATTTTATAACCTATACACAGAACATATATTTTGAATATGTTAGTCTATGTATTATGGTGTCAATTTTAACATAAAGGATATTGCCTATTCATAGTATTGGTAATAAATATCGTACCGTATCTGATACCGATACTGGTTAAAATTTATTAAAACATTTTTATGGTTTGTCGTTAAACGTATTTATCGTCACATTTTACATTTTGTTTACAGAGCCGAAGGTAAAAAAAATATTTTTACTGAACTTCAAGTTACTTTCTCCAAGAACTCCAGGCCTGAGTCTCAATTATCTTTATATTTATTGAAAAAATATACATTTTCCCTGCACAAAAAAGGAAGTTTCATCGAGGGACAACAATCTTTGCACCGATACTAAGTTTCATAGTAAAATGGGCATTCTCTTTTATCTAAGTATTTTATTTTGCTATTTATTCTAACACTCGCGTTTCTTACAGTGCTCTAAATTATAATATATATGGAAACTGTAGTCTGAAATGTAGAATTTGTTTGACCATGAACAGATGTGTCACTGACAAATACTAGAACTAGCCAAGCCAGTAATAAATTTAAGATTTTTGTTTTTAATATTTTACGTGTAAGTTATTTTGGTTTGAAGTATTTTATATTAATTAAATAAGAAGGTGAAACATGAGTGTCCTGGCACTTCTGCTTACCCCTTCGAGGTGATCGAATACAAATTCCTGACTCCAGGCTGATATCGAATAGAAAAATATAACTTTGCCCGACCCGTGGATTCGAACCCGGAACACTTGCAACGCTGAGGCAAGTGTACTTTCAATTGCGCCACCGAGCCAGCCGATGCAATGATGCAAATTGAAAAAAAAAAAATAAGACACACCTTTTAATCTATCAAAGAATGAAACCCAATTGCCCAAACAAATCTGCGTGCAAAAGCGCGAATTTATTCAAATAATTTAGCTCACATCTAAAGAAATAAAATAGGCATTATATTCAACACGTCAGAATGTTCGCATATTACAGAGGGGTGAAATAATAGCGTCCATGACACATGTCTGTTCCGAACGGGAATATTCGTCTTAGTGGATATGAAACAATTTATATATATATATTTTTTATTGCAATGAATGGCGAGACGAGCATGCCATTCGCCTGATGGTAAGCGATGCGACCGCTCATGAACAGTAGCAAAACCAAACAACACCTTGAATTACAAAGCAATGCTTGGCATTCCACTGCGCCCGCCATCCTGAGATATAAGATGTTAGGTCTCAATATGTCCAGTAATTACTCTGGCTACAATATCCTTCAATCCGAAACACAACAGTGCATTTAAACTGCTATTTGACGGGAGAAATAGACATTGCGGTGGTACCCACCCAAGCAGCCTCTCACATATGAGAGACCTACCACCAGTAAAGTATTAGTATTTTTCTTACAATGTCTAATGTGGAATGATTTAAAATATTGGTTACTTAGATTTACGCGAATGTTACACATTGAAATAAAACTATTATTTCAGTCCGCCCCGTGACCATGAAAACTGTAGTGATTGAAATGTCGGGAAGTCAAAAATGTAAAAATTAACTAATCCGCGATTAACAGTAAAGGTCTAGTTAAAATTGCTAATGCAGTGTAATATAAGGCTATGATGGAGCTGACATAGACTCTTGTCTAAAAGCCCCTTAATAAAAACAGATCGAACAAAAAATTCGCGATAAAATTCGTAAACAATAGTTTTATTTCAATTACTAAATATTTGTATAATATCCCGGGTTGGGCAAAGTGATATTGGAGTTGTCTATTCATTGTCAGCCCAGAGTCAGGTATTAGTGCCCGATATGGCGATAGGCTCGCCACCTATCACATCGTGGGACGGAACACACAAGGCGAAGTGTGGGTGTCCTTGCACCTCTGCCTACCCCTTCTGGGAAAAAGGCGTGAGTTTATGTATGTATGTACGTAAATATTTTTTCTTATATTTTTTGTATCAGGAGATTGCTTTAGTATAGTGGTAGTCTAAATAGATTTTGATCCCTGAAGTTAATATCGTGTTGTACCCACGTGCCATCGGGACCGGAGTAAATATTTAAGGACGAATAGCACATACATAAATATTCTATATGATTTTAATATTTGAGATCAGAGCTTGTATTCAACAGGCTTCTTCCAATAGATTGGTTCGATATTTCGTGAGTTCTGTTAATTTAATGTATATTGCACATAAATTGAAAACTAAAAATGACAAATGGCGACCTTATTGCCTGACATAATAACTTACACAAAACCTCGGAATGGATATAAAAACGACGAATGAGGGGGTAGTCTAAGAGGGCAACTTAGTGTATATAATATAGCTTATATAACTTAGTGTATAGTGTATAGAACCATATTAAATAAAATTAATAAGCAGTATAAAAATTATATGGCGTGGAATAATAATTCTTTATTTGAAGATTAGTCAGTGTTTTTATTTGGGCAGCCTTTTTGCGCTTGATTACAATTTTCTTAATTTTACTTTCAAGGCATTGAAAATTACGTAAATATGTTGATTACTGGTGGTAGGTCTCTCATATGTGAGAGGCTGCCTGGGTGGGTACCACCGCAATGTCTATTTCTCCCGTCAAACAGCAGTTTAAATGCACTGTTGTGTTTCGGATTGAAGGACATTGTAGCCAGAGTAACTACAGGACATATTGAGACTCAACATCTTATGTCTCAGGATGGCGAGCGCAGTGGAATGCCAAGCATTGCTTTGTAATTCAAGGTGTTGTTTGGTTCTGCTACTGTTCATGAGGGGTCGTATCGCTTACCATCAGGCGAACGGCATGTTCGTCTCGTCATTCACAGCAAAAAAAAAAACGGAGAAACATAATGCATTATTATCAATTATATTCTTACAAAGATTATTATATTGAATATCAATAGTTTGTTCTGGGAAAAAGGCATGAGTTTATGTAAATTTGTATTTAATAACGCAGACCCGGTGTTGTAATTAGCTTACAATAACAACTGATGGTATTTTCAATTCCTATGTTTAGTCTGTGGCGATTCCTGGCTTCTAAACGTTTCCATGTATGTAGGAACATATGCTCCATAACATAAGCACCTACAGGTATATCTGAGATATTAAATTACGCCCACATGTGTGTTTGTACAGTCTCATGTCTTGAGCGGTGGTGACGGGTAGTCTAAGTTCAAAGACGCAGCGATTAATTATTTATTTTTATATTACTTAAGAATCAGTGCAAGAAAAATGTACATATTATTTATTGAGAAATTCCATGTTTTCTTGAATATTTTCCACTTTACAAATGATAGATGTAAAATAGTATTATTATACTAAAAATACAAATATATGACAGTGTAAATAAAACAGTACAATAAGGATGTTATCAATGGCATCTCTGCAAATTATCCATTATTAAAATTAATTTGAAAATAGCACAAAATGGCCGTGATATTTATATTTTTAAAAGAGTAGTGCGGACACTCGTCTCTATCGCACCCACGCGTCGTATAGAAGATGACGTCACTGCAGAATAGTTACATCCTTGTCTGTTACTTCTACCACCTAGTTTGAAATATATGTTACTTTGTTTATTACTAAATCAATTAGAATAATTCATTGAGTTACACAACTGGAGGGGACATCAAGACCAAATAGTTTGGAACATTCGCAAGAGTACATGTACCGTTAGGCTGTCAGTCGTTCCTGACGTTTCAGCGAAGACGGACCTAATTAGGTGTAAATATAATTGGTCCGTAAATGCCGTATTGCGTGCTAAAACATGCAAAAACCATTCCAGAACAATAGGAAGAAAAGATGGAGTTTCATGCGATAGGTAAATCAACCGTACTTTAAATAAAGAAGCACGAAATTAAATTTAAGAAATTATTGACCGGAGTCGTTTTGACAACCGCCATTTTTGAATGAAATTATAGATAAATAGTAATGTAGTGACAGATAGGTAAAAATTGAAGTTTTCATTTAGGGATAGTGGATATTGTATATGATGATAAGATATATATTTTTAAAAATTCTAATTTATTTCTAATACAAAAATATGGCATATTTGGACATTTTAATTATAGTTTCCGTTAACATTATATATTTAATTAATTGGTTAATTGTATATTTATTGCTATAATGTTTTTTTTTTTCCAAATAAAGAAAATAAAATAAAACTTTAAATTCAATATAAGAATTTATAGGCTCTATCAGGCGTATATAGATATAGGTAGAAATTTCTGAAGTGTCGCATCTGCAACATTGTCGACTTTATCTATACTTCACTGTCATATTGAAATGAGCACAATTTTTCTTCTACGTGTCCGCTCCAGTTGTAATACCTCAATGGAATAATTATATCTGCTTACGACTTTGGATAACGTACGCTTTCGATATAAATACTTTTAGCGAACTGAAGTGGGAAAAGAACAAAATCACAAATACCCTTCGTATATTTTACATAAGTTTACACAAATCACAGACTAAGGAAATCTACCTAATTTATAAACGAATTCAAAAGAAAACAATAAGGAAACAATCAATTACCAAATGTCTACCATTTGTAACGCACAAACAAACTGTTACCTAGGTAATTGAAATATCAACTCAGCTCTTAGAGGAACAACCAACAAAGGAGGTTGCCCACCAAATAAATTTAATCTGATAGATCCTAACAATACTAATCAAAATGAATTCAACATCTATATGTCGTCATCGAGTTGATTTTTAAAAACGGAATGCCAACGCTCTCTATAGGCGTTCGACAGAATCTACGCTAGATATAAAGAAAAGTCAGGGACATCGCAACGGTCTGCGAGCTAGCAGTACGGTTTGTTGCGATCAAGAGAGTAAATATTATCATCTGAGAATAATGCTGTAAGAGCGTGGAGACTGTCTCGCGTTCCGTGAGTAAGATTATGTTTTCCTACCATTTGATCTGACACATCCCCACATACGCCCACAATACTAAGCTATAACTAGCTGTGAAGCATAATGACGAGCATACACCCAGCATGATAACGAACTTACATCATAGTAATTCGTCATATATTACATTATCAGCGCCATCAAATTGATTCCTTGTACTTGAATTGAATAGAACATTTGAATTGCTGTCTCACAATTTTATTTTATTGCTGGAAAATTTTATGCTATATAAATATTACTTTTTTCCACTCCATTAAACTTTTTATATTCGTAATATTCTTACAGCTCGTCCCACACCAAATCTCTTGTACCAAACCCGTTCGTAATCGCGTTAGTAGAGCTCAGCGGCCCGGGGGACTCTCGCCAATCCAGGTGCCGGCAAATAAAAAACATATCATACGAATTTTATAGCGTCGGGTAAGTGATACGCCTTGATGTATTACGTCTGGTGTGGTACTCGACTTGCAAGTCAATGGGAAACAAGTATACAGGGTATATCAAGACTGCTACCGAAAACGAAGCCGGGTGGTAGTATAAGCGACTTCAGACACAATGCAACAAAAAAAAGTTGCAAAAAAAGCGTCAATTTTTTTTTGTTATTTTTTTCCTATGACCATATTTGGGTGGTAAATACATTTTTTCCTAAAATAATAGTGTATACCCTTTTATTTATAAATAATCTAAGGTATAAGAGTGTTTAAATCATTATTTTAGCAAAAACTATGGATTTACCACCCAAAAATGACGATATTTAAAAAATCATAAAAATTAATTGTGGCGTTTCTATGCCAAATTTTTAGTTGCATAGTGTTTGTAGTCACTAAAACTACCACCCGGCTTCGTTTTCGGTAGCGGTCTTGAGATACCCGGTATAACATCAGAAAAATCGAAATACCTTGCAAGTTTATGCTTTTTTAGGGATTATCAGAAAAATATGAGTCAATTTATTTTGAATTTAAAACAACAATATTACGATTTGAAAATCTGGTATTATTCAATATTATACTACATTTGACTTATATTCCTAAATATATATATAATTGTGATAATCTTTATAAAACATACAACTTGCAAGTTGTTTAGATTTTTCTGATGAAAAGTTTATTTTTATTATGGAATTTGAAATTTGAATTTTATTGAGTTGAGGTAACAGTGTAATGGATGTTTATTTGTGATTCCGAAGGGAATAAACGAGGGTGAATCTGATACCTAATTGTGAATTTATGTGGGTGAAAATATACTTTTTATGTAGAGGAAAAGGTTGATTTGGGACAGAACGCCTGTCATGAAATCATAAGTAAAATATTCCGGTAAATATGTAAAATCTTTGCGGCGATGGATAAGTGTCAGATGAAGATACAAAAAAGTATAAAGATAGGAGAAAATAGAAATATATTCTGTTATTCCTTTAGACATCAGTGAGAATTTTACAAACAGTATGTTTTCTTCAAATTTTCTCTCATATTAATGTACGTTATGTTGTGGTATGAATTTAAAATATATAAAATATTTTTTTTGACAAATAACTTCGTATTTATATATGGTGATTGTCCAGAAGTTTCGAAGCTCATAAATATGCACGCTCCGCCCCGGCTCCAGGCGTTAACCCCCTCGACCACCCTGTTAGAACTAATCTAAAACTATTCTCTAGAATGCGCCGTAATTACAATTATTTGATAGATTCGGCCATTTCGTACGAACCTTTGTGTGAATTTAATGTTTATATTGATTTTTTAGATTTGTTTATTATGTAATAAAACTAATGTTAAGCGCGAATTAAGTTATAACACACAGCAAAGGAGAATCCCGATACGGATGCTGCTTAAAAAATATATTGAACATTAAAAAAACCCTAAACAAAAAGGTTTTATCAAGGGCCAAAAATATTCGTACCGATACTAGTTTCATAGTAAAAAGGGCATTCTCCTTTACCTTAAATAAAATAAGATGATTTAAGGATCGATTTATTATGTTATGAAATAGTTGTATAAGAAAATGTATATGATATATGCTGGCAGTAAAACATCCAAGCTTCAAATCTATTCAAAAAGGAATGAAAAATACACATCACCCATATTACGTAGACACGTAGCACACCGTAGCGGACCATTCGTAGAACTTCGTAGACTCGTAGCACCGTAGAGATTAAATAGCCGTATTTATTATGTAGATGCGGCAGTAATATAAGAAAAGTGAGATTATTATAATCTGTCCAGATCCATATTTTTGTATTCATGTCCAACACATACAGGATACATCCAGATTGTGTATGAAAACGAAGCCAGGAGGCAGTCGTACAGACTACAGGCACAATGCAACAAAAAAAAAATGAAAATATATTACGTATTTTCCACCTAAACACAATAAATACTTAAAAATAATACCTAAAAAATTACAAAGAATTTTATTTTCACAACTCTGAGCATACCCGTTTTATTTTATAAATAAATGCTATGTTTTATATACATAATCCAGTTTTATTATCAAGTTAAATCCTATTATGTCATGCATTAATTACTGTTATGGATAAAAATACATGTGCGTGGTGGCCTGTTGGTAAACGGACCAGACGCGGCTGCCAACATGTTCACGGTGGTCGCGGGTTCAAATCCCAGGGCACACCTCTGACTTTTCGGAGTCATGTGTGTATTGACAGTCAATCACCACGCACTAAAAACGGTGAAGGAAAACATCGTGAGGAAACCTGCATACCATAGCGATTCATAAGAATTTATATGGTATGTAAGTCCGCCAACCCGCACTAGGCCAGCGTGGTGGACTATATGGCCTAACCACTCTCAATCGTACTCTCGATTGTAGAGTAGGCCCGTGCCCTGCAGTGGGACGTATATGGGCTGATCCAGATCCAGATCCAGATAAAAATACATTAAATAGTTATGTATTATTGTACTGTGTTGTATGCGGCTAATTTGCGCGATAATAAAGCATTTTTTCTTTCTTTCTTTTTCTTTCTTTCTTTTCTTTCTTCTTTCTATGTACGTGTATTTTAATGTTAATTATGTTTGTAGTGCTGTTGAAATAATCAGTTATGAGGCTTAATTAATGTGAATATACAACATTTCTAAATAATGAGTAGCTGGTTATTGATCATAATTTTATAAAAGATGGAAATATTACACCTATGTATGGGTGTATTATTACCGATGTCTATAAATTTCCATTGCCATCATGAATTAATTGTAATTTTTTTTATAAAATAATTATAATTAATAAAAATGTAATATTATTTAACTTCCCGACGTTTCGATTACTTTACAGCTTTCGTGGTCACGGGGCGGACTAATATAATATTATTAAGCTATATTTGTGTATTTGACTTAAGTACTAATGATCATAAAAACTGAAGATAAATTTTACTAAAACTGTGGCACAGACTTGCTTTCCTCGAGGCACCTGGCTGAGATAAGTTCCAACGCAAAATACTTAGTCTAAGAATATTTTAATTTAACATTAATGAGATTATATGAAAGTTGCAGTGCTGAGGAATATTTAATTTTATACATTTTATAGTAGTAACTTATCTCATTAGTTTTAGATAAGAAATATTAAGGTCGGTGGTAAAATATTTAAAATAGTCTCATTAGGGCTGCCACATATATTGCCAAGTGTGGTGTCATCAACTTATATTTTTTATATTTTTATTTATTTTTAAAAACCATTGTTTTCTAAATATGTACATTTAGACTGCCCCCGTGGCGCAGTTGGTTAAACGCCGACTGTGAAACGAGAGGCCGCGGGTTCCGCACTGAGACAAATGTTTGTGAGGACCTCAAGTATTTGTCTCGGGTCTGGGTGTTTCTGAGACCGAAATGTCTCGCGTAGTTTCAGACATCCACGGCACAAGAATTGATCTCAATGTGGGGTTAGGACTATGATGTGACTGTTGGGTGTATTTATTTATTTTTATTTATTTAATAATTAACTTTTGTCACCAGATTTGATTACATTTACATTTAGGGTCTCTATTCATAATTTAAAGACATAGCTGTTGTTATCAACATAATTTTTAAAATATGTGCATTTAGGTATAACCAGAATGATAAAAACCCTGTCTGATTTATACTCTAACGTCCCAACCTCTTTAGAGGCTTGACAATGTAATGTTAACCTAATGTCAGTTAGATTAAAGTATATTTTAACTGTCAATGTAGGTGAAATGACAGCCTTATCGCTATTAAAATAAGGTATATTTAAAAAATATATATATGCGGCCCGGTCAGCTGAAGTTAAAGTAGCTAAAACGCGTATTGGATATTTCAATTGTATTAAAAAAAGAAATAACTATATAATAAAATTAAAATAACTATCGTAAGTTTTTATACAAATTTAGTGTCAATGTAAGTTTTAAAATCTGACAATAATAACATACATTCAACTTGCTTGTTAGGAACGCGGTTTTTAGCAGTGTAGTGAGAGTTTCTCATTTTTTTAAATTTAATTAAGGATTATTTTTATCACATTATATGAAACGGTTCTTTTAAATAGAACACAATGATGCCTGATAACACCTTTATAGATCGGATACTATATTTTTTGATAGTCTATGTTATTAAATATCTTAATCATAGAATTTCGATAACAATGTCATAAGTTATGTAAAAACTAAAATTAAGGACGATAAACATCAATCACAAAATGTTGATAACTGAAGAACTTACAATGACAAAGATAGTTTATATCTCTCATTATTGTGAAGGTATAAACAGGAACAAGCCGAGTTAGCAAGTTGTTCCCTGATAGCATCTATAAAAAAGCGCGTAAATAACGTATATGCCTCACCTTGTACGTACATTTTATGACGTCATAAATTCATTCTTGTAATCAGTCGACTGCAAACTGTGTAAGGCTTGGTATGTACCAGCGTTTTGACGCTAGGTTTGACGTTTCTGCCTATTTACATAAATATATGGACATTAATACGTAAATTGTACCAACGTGGGGGGTGCGCACGCTCCAGTACATCGCTAGTCTATCTCTTTCCAGTCTATCTCTCTACACTTACTTACTCTTCTCTAGTTACCGTGTGTGTACTCTGTTACTTGGTTACATAGGTAATACTGCCGTTATAAGTTACACAAACACTTATTTAATTTATATTTATTTTTACTATTTCACATAAATGCCCACTTTTATTTTCATCTCTTACGATCCATTCTATGATTTTGTTTGTCTGGAAGAGATCGCTCATAGTGATAAGACTACCAATTATTCACTTATTTGTAAGGTATCTCTGTGTCTTTTTTTTATAATTTGTGGTGTTCAATAAAGTGTTGCGAAATATGATGTACTGAAATTAGTCATCACTCGCAACGATTTTGAAAGAGTTAGCTTGTATTATGAAAGAAAGTTCAATAATTTATATTACCGTTCAGACAAAATCAATGAAATTAAGTTAATTTAATATTTATTTTAGCGGTCAACTTGTTGTAAATCCAAATGCACTAAAGGCTAATCAATATTTATGCCAATTATATTTCGTTGGCAACCCCTTGGTGCAGTGTGTTACAGATATGGAGACTGTCCCGCCCTCACACCCACCACTGCAACTCCTGTAAGCCAGGATCAACAGTGGCACGCAATGTAATGACACCGAGCATTGAAGCTCGGCGAGTCTCCGGGAATGTCTAACTTGTCTTTAACCCGCAACGAAATCAATCAGAAAGTTAAATTAATAGGAGGAGTTGGAAATAAATTATTGTCCACTTCCCTCCGTGCAAAGCGGGTGACAAAACGATGAAATAAAGAGGTAAATAACCTCGCAAAAAGACTTTTACAGCCGGAGAAGCCAGCTGTAAAGCACCACGGATCAAATCCTTATTACATTTAAATGGGACCTAATATGTGAGCTGTTACACTTGATTCCAGTAATAGGTATGGCAAAAACGCCGGAAAGCACGGAAATTCGTCCTAGTCTCTACAAGGTCCGTGTAGTATACAACTCCAGATGATATTTGCATACTATCCAGCATGGTTTTACGCTCATTCTGCCAAAGACTACACTCCCAAAGTATATGATGCGCGGATTGTTCATATTCGCAATTTGCTGTTGAACATGGGCACGCAGGCGATTCCACAAGCTTAAAAGAGTATAGTTTAGACTTAAAGTTACCATGGCCCGTGAGGAACTGTGATACGCAATAATCGACATCTAGCCATGTCTTCGTCAAACGATCACGCACGCAAGGAAAATATTGGTATAAATGCCGTCCCTTCAAAGATACCTCCCATCTATTTTGCCATTCATCTAATAGTTCGCTATATACCATAGGAAGCGGTTTAAATAATCTGTCGACTTTTAAGAGTTCACGTGCAGTTAAAAATCTTTGATCCATATTCTCCTTAGTAGAGTAATACATGGCGGCGCGACGTTGCACCTCCAGATCGACTGGAAGTACACCCGCCAGGACAGGCAAAGCTTCGGTACTAACAGTTCTATATGCCTTGCACAAGAATATCAACGCCAAACGTTGACTCTGGAGCAGTTTTCTTCGCACAGCACCGATAGCAGCCCTATCAGCCCATACGGGAGATCCATAACAAATACATCCTAAGTAAGTTGCTCCATAGATGATTTTTAGTGTATTGAAAGATAGCCCCCACGTTGATTTCGATATTCTTGTCAAAGCAAAAAAGTTCCTTTTCGACTTTTCCCCGACGTTCTTAATATGTTCCAGAAAGGAAAAATTCCTTTCCAAAATTAAACCGAGATAACAAACCGATTCTTTTTTCTTTACAGTGATACTATTAAATTTAATTCGCGGCGGTGATTTTAAAGTTCCTTTTAGAAGTAATTGGAACGTTTTATGTGGTGCAAACTGTAAGCGATTTCGATGTCCCCAATCACATATTAATTTTAAACACGCGTCTGCCATATTTTCTAATCCCGACCTACTGTTTGACTCTATAAGCAAGAGGCCATCGTCCGCATATCCGGTCAAAGAACACCCCGACGGTAAGGGGATTGTAAGAAAATCGTCGAAGCCTAAATTCCACAAATAAGGACCTAAGACCGAGCCTTGTGGACAACCCATCGTCAGTGGTTTCGACACGGCATAGTGTCCAAGTTTAAGTTTGTTGTTCCATGCGAGAAATACGAGTAAATAAGTGAATATATATTTTTAAAGCAACCTCGTAATTTCAACTTAAGAAGCAGCATTGGCCACCAAGCGTTGTCGAAAGCACCGGAGATGTCCAGAAAAATACCGAGTACATATTTACACACCGATGTACTTACCGCTCTTCTAACCGAAATTGCCGCGTCGATAGTTGACTTACCCGTAGTAAAACCGAACTGATTTTCGTGAAATTTTGGTCCGCCCGGTAGCAATCGAGGGACGATAAGACGTTCTAAAAGTTTACCTAGCGACGGCAAGAGTGTAATAGGTCTATACGACTTAGGATCATGTGGAGGTTTATCGCCACTCTTGGGTATTATCCGAATGAAACCGGTACGCCATACTCGCGGAAATACCCCTTCAGCAATGCATCTGTTATAAACTGTAAGTAACGCATCGCCTGCCGATTTACACGCCTCTTTAATCATTTTGTTCGATATTTTATCGTCACCGGAAGCCTTGTTTAGGGGCAAAGATCGTAAGATTTCACTAAATTCATCAAACGACGACAGATTTGAATCCGAAGAGTTCGGCAGTTCCCCGGCCCACATCCTAATCTGCTTGTGGTATTCTGTGTCATTTTCAACATTATCATCCGGAATTAACGATTGTAACAGAGCGTCCGTTGTCTCCTCAATACCAGTGGTGTAGTTGTTGTCAATTTTTAAATTCTCAATATATGCCAAATTGATTGACCTATTCGCTTTGAATTCATGGTATAAAGGAGACCACGGACCCTCACTATCTAACCGAGCCACAACTTTTCGTAATAAATTACCCTTAGATTTTTGGACGGCCGCTTTATAATGCGATCTGGCAACTCTCAGTTTATTTAAAGCAGATGTAATTGCTTCCCCTGTGACAGAACGTCTCTTAAGCCCATTAAAACGCCTACGCGCTCTGCGAAAAGTCCGACGTAGTTGGACTAGTAAATCATTCCACCAATCACACCTCCGAGCGTTAGTGATGGAACCTCGACCGATGGTAACGTCTGCGCAATATGTAAACGTGTCCGACATAATCTCCGCACAGGTTTCAGCTGACAGATCATTGCGAGTGAAGTCCCCAGCATGCCGAGCAAATAGCGAGCTAAATAAATCCCAGTCTGCGCTTCGGGATTTATATTTAAAATTAAAATTATTATGTACCGGACCCTGCGTCAATCTAGGCAAGAACTCGTACACAATCAGGCGATGGTCACTACACGACGCGTCCGGTAGGACGCGCCACCTATCAATACGGACGTCTCCACTAGAAAGTGTGACGTCAATAGAAGATTCGCCCATAGGGCTACTGTAAGTAGGTGGTGCATCGGGGGTGTTGTGTATTTCGAGATTCATCTCTGCAATGAAATCTTCTACAGCGCAACGTCGCTCGGTATCAGTGGAGCGATATTTGCCATACCAAAGGACAGATGACGCATTAACGTCAGCACCTATAATAATTTTATGTCCAGCGAGGGACCGCAAGACATAGCGGAGGTGACACAGGTGAGGACCCACAGGATCTGAGTATTGAAAATAACAGCTCACAACATAAACCTTACAAATCGGACTAGACACCTCAGCGACAGCACAGTGTGACGTCATAAGATTACGCACAGAGGTTACGGTAAGATTTGAACCCGACACAGAAATACCTGCTCGTGAGTTGCTATCAAGTTGTACGACCTTACTAGATATACGCGCATGTTGATATTGCTCCTGTACTAGTACGATATTTAACTTATACTCGCGAATTAACGTATCTAATTCCGACGTTGCTACCCTATCATTATGGAGGTTTAACTGTCCGATGGTAAAGTTATTCATATTGTGTTAGTACTGGGTCGAGAGAAATAGTTGTTGGAGTTTGTAGTTGTACGTTGGACACTCCTGAGACCCACAGCGATGATCGTGGGGTTTTTTAAAGCGCTTGCAAGGTGCGCATACTGGCTTAAAATCTGTGTCTGAACTGTGCGGACACGCCTTAGTCTCGTGTGCTTCAGCACAGACGGCACACGTAGGTGTTTTTACTGTACAGAACTTTTGCACATGCCCATAGTATTGACAATTCATACAACGCACTATTTCTAAGTCGTCAATGAATCGACAGGTGGCCCAGTCAATAAATAATTTCTCTTTTGTGTCCGCCAGATGTTTCCTTATCTCTGAATCTAACTCAATGCCAATCCATTTACGACCGTTATCTAAATTACGTCTACGAACTATTTTAATGGATTTAATGAAATCATCCTCCTTTATTGGCAATTCGTCCTTGATATTTTGACGATACAGTGCGGTAATAAAAGCGCGGTCTTCCATAGAGGATGGCACATCCTTAACGAGGATACGGGGGCGGCGCCCCTTGGGTTTTTCGAGACGTAATCCCGCCGATTTAATTGCCTCGACAGATTCGAGTTTTTTAATTTGTTTCTCATTCGCAACACGAAGCACGACGCGACCCTTCGTGGTTTTTTTTCACGCCTACAATTTGGAATCCGTCATCACTTGGCTTTATTGCCTTAAAAAGCGCCTGTTTAGTTGCGGACGATGACGCCAAATCAGCTGATCGCTCGTCCGTCGGACATGCAACAATACACGGCCGTGGCGTGCGCGACTCCACTAGCGGTGCAGGTTTCGGTAAACGGAGTTTAAGTCGATCGGAGAAAAGTGAATTATTATTCTCGACAATATCATGACGTTTGTATTGGTCTAATTCGCGTTGCATATTGGCCAACTTGGTTTCATTGCAAGATGATTTTAATGCTAGTAACGAAACTATGGATGTAACACGTTGCGTTATATCTAACACTGCTGACCTATTCGCCACATTCATACGCGAGCCCTGATCATTAACAAGCTCATTAATTTTCGACAAATAATTGGAAACATCTGACACCAAATCACAATAGTCCGCGCGGCTCGCGTCGCTGCCGTTATCTAAAGATGAAGTCTCGGTCGATTCCGATAATTGCAAACGTTTGGAACATACGGGGGAAACATAAGTTGGTGAAGTCGTGTCACTAAAAAGTCGTTTAGCCGAATTAGGTGACCTAGGTGTTAGCTTACTTTGGCCGAAAGGATTGGGCCCACGGTCGGGCGGAACTTTATTTTGAGCTGACATTATGATTGATTCGTGATTTAGAAGGAAAATTTCGGGCGGCTGATAGGAAAACACCAATTTTTATTACGAACGTGCATAAAGAAACGTCTGATCTAGATATTTATAACTATATTTTGGCAAAAACAGGAGAATCAATTAGTTTAGAAAAAATTATGATGAAAAGGGATAGTGAACATAACGCATTTAAGTTCTTTATCCCCGAAAGTAAGGTACTTATTTTCTTAAATAGTGAATTATGGCCCCATGGTATCGTATTTCGTCGTTTTGTGCATTTTAAGCTCAAGAGCGTGAACAGAACAATCTCTGTTAACGGCCGAACACAGAATAATGGACAAGAATAAACTATATACGTTCGTATCTTTTAACTGTAAAAATGTTAAACGTTCGCATGATGACATACGACGGCTGTGTAAGTCGGCGGATATCGTTGCCTTACAGGAAACATGGCTACTGCCAGACGAGATATCCTACTTGAACAACATAAACGATGATTTCAGCTGTACTGGAATATCGGCGGTGGACACAGCGAGTGGCATCCTCAGAGGTAGGCCTCATGGAGGCGTCGCCCTGCTCTGGAGACGCGAGAAGTTCCAAAATGTGTCTGTGGTTCAGTGTAATAATTCACGTGTGTGTGCGATTAAGATACTTACGGACGGAAAACCGATCATAGTGTTTAGTGTCTACATGCCAACGGATATGACAGCTAATTTGACAGATTTCACGGACACGATGAGTGCGGTGAGTGCTATAATAGACAGTACTAATATTGAGTTTGCGTACATATTGGGAGACTTTAATTCACATCCTTTTGAGCCTTTTTATAATGAATTGATTAATTTTTGTCGTGAAGCTCAATGGAGTTGTATTGATGTTGAAAGGTTGGGTGAGATGTCAGACACATTTACGTTCATCAGTGAAGCTCATGGCACGCATCGGTGGCTTGATCACTGCCTAGTAACTAATGCAGCGGCCGGCTCGGTGGCCGACGTTTATACTCACTATGATGATGTATTTTGGTCTGATCATTTCCCCTTATTTATAAAATGTAACTTAGCTATTGTAAATAAGAAACTGAATGTCAATTATATCTTACAAAACAAAGTACTTTGGAAGAATAGAAGCCCAAAGGAAATTAATTGTTATAAAGAAGTTTGTCATAACAGGTTAAAGTCAATAAATATTCCTAGTGAGTTGCAAACTTGTTGTTATCAAACGTGTAATCAGTTATGTCATAGAAATATGATTGACAAATTGTACATGGATATTATTAAAGCCATCAGCGACGCATCTGTGATTGGTCGGAGTTGCGGCATAGCCAGGCGTAAGCCAATTATTGAGGGCTGGAACCAGCACGTTAAACAGGCACACAGTGAGGCTAGGACGAAATTTTTAATATGGTTGCAGAACAATAAGCCAGCGTCTGGCAGTATATATGAAGATATGTGTAAAGCTCGAAAAATTTTCAAATCTAGGTTAAAATGGTGTCAAAAGCATAAAGACCAAATAAAATGGATAAGCTTGCGACCCATCATACTAATAAGGATTTTTGTAATTTTTGGAAATATATAAATAAACTCACTGAAAAGTCCGGCCTGCCGGTATGCGTCAACGGAGTTACTGACTCTAAACAAATAGCAAATCTGTTTAAGAGTAGTTTTGTTATAAAGTTACCGCTAGGGCGATCGAAATCATCGCACAATATTGAGGCTCGTCGGGACCTGGGAACTATAATTAGCTCTAAAGATGTCTCAAATGCTATCAGACTCATGCCACGAGGCAAATCTCCCGGTCACGATGGCCTCAGCATTGAGCACCTCCGCTATGCAGGGCCTGATTTACCGAGAGTGCTGGCAATGTTTTACTCCTTTTGCCTGAGTCACGCATATATGCCTACAGATATGATAAGGACGGTTGTAGTGCCAATTGTCAAAAATAAAACAGGTGACATCTCAGATAAAAACAACTATAGGCCTATTTCGTTAGCAACTGTTATTTCAAAAGTGTTTGATAGTTTGCTTAACGCACAGCTAAATAAATACATAAAGCCTCACGACAATCAATTTGGTTTTAGAGCAGGTTTATCGACCGAAAGTGCTATACTGTGTGTTAAGCAGGTTGTCAGATACTATACGGATCGTAGGACGCCTATATATGCGGCTTTTCTCGACCTTTCCAGGGCTTTTGACCTGGTTTCATACGACATATTGTGGGATAAGTTAGAAAATGTTAAATTGCCTGTTGAACTAATCAATATCCTCAAGTTCTGGTATGCAAACCAGGTCAACAACGTTAGATGGGCTGGTGTCTTGTCCGATCCGTACGGATTGGAATGTGGAGTGAGACAGGGAGGTTTAACGTCCCCCGTGCTTTTTAATTTGTATGTAAACGGGCTGATTGAGGCACTCAGTAGCCTCAGGGAAGGTTGTTATATAGACGGAGTCTGTGTTAACAACATCAGTTACGCGGACGACATGGTGCTACTGAGTGCCTCACCTTGCGGACTGAGAAAGTTGATGGTAGTTTGTGAGAATTATGCTGCCTCTCATGGTTTGTTATATAATACGCGTAAAAGCCAAATCATGGTCTTTGGATCAGGTAGTAGGGATACCGGTAATGTGCCAAGCATTAAACTTAATGGCGTACCATTACAACTGGTCAAGGAATTTAAATATTTGGGGCACATCCTTGCTGCTGATCTCAGAGACAATGATGATATTGACAGAGAGCGAAGGGCGTTGTCAATGAGGGCTAATATGTTGGCCCGCAGGTTTGCGAGGTGCTCAACACAAGCTAAAATTACACTTTTCCGAGCATATTGCACCTCATTCTATACATGCAGCTTGTGGGCTGATTATACGCAAAATCTTATAGCGCCCTTCGCGTGCAATATAATAACGCATTCAGGGTGCTGTTGGGGCTGCCTCGATATTGTAGTGCATCGGGAATGTTTGCGGAGGCGCGTGTTGACTGTTTTTTCGCAACGATGCGCAAACGTTATGCGTCCCTAGTGCGTCGGGTTAGGGCCAGCACCAACAGCATACTGAACATGATCGCAAACAGGCTAGACTGTATTTATGTAAACCACTGCTGCAGAATGCATGGTCCGCCATGATTGTGCAACAGTGGTCGTGTTATTTGTGATGTATTTTTACTAACATTATATTATAAGTTTTTATTTGTTATACTAACACTACTGAGTCTCTGTAACTTGAATTTTCAATAAATAATAATAATAATAATAATTATTTTGCCGAAATGAAATTAAGATTTTATTATTTTTAATCTTATAAAATGACACAAACAATATAAAAAAATATTACTTTGAAAAGAAACAACAGCTGATTGTATGCCGGCCGAGCGATATTTTTTTTTTACGATACCCACACTAAAAAGAATATAAAGTACTTACCGAGAATTAATTGCTTAATTTCACCAAATTACGCAATAAAACATTTAAAAACTTACAGACCGTTGCTCACAATACTACACCATACAACAATAAGCAACCCACGAACGAATAAATGCACTCCAAACACACAAAATACAATTTAAAATGAGGAGAACGTAAACACGTCACATCACCGTGCCCCCGCCAGAGGGGAAGTGAGTGTTACAGATATATTACAGATCCATGGAACAAACAATATTTTAGTATGGACTAAGAAGGATCTATATATAGAATAGTTTGTTTAACAATCCGAGGTGACGGTGAGTTAAAAGCAATTATCACACTAGGTCTGCTTTGTTATGAACAAATGGGAAATATCAACTCTATTAATAAATACAAATCAGACCAACTAATTATTTCTTTTCAATAAGTCAGCCTCAAACCTCGTATTTATATTGTAACAATAATTAAAAAAAATAAAATGCTTTGAAGATAAATATTAAAATTAATAAGATGTTGACTAACACCAGTCTATAATTGAAGTACAGTAACTAAGGTTAGAAACAAAAATATTATATCAAAATTAGAACACAAATATTTTTCCACTCTTCAGTGTTATTAAAACAACCACAATGGAGGTTACATTTCTCCAACAATTTAAATGTAGGCGTGTATGTACGCTTTAATGTAACAATTAATTCATTTTTAAATATGTCGGTGAAACCGCTCGTATATTCGAGCCCACGACATAATTTGTTTATTTACGTTATAAAGAACCCTCGGTGTATGCGTTGCCTGCGCGACAATATTAATATTAATAAACGCACGGACAAATATGATGATTCCGTGTATATTTCTGTTTATAACTAATAATACAAATGTTTTACTGAATACAATGGAGGGTATAAAATAATACAAAATAAATAAAACTGGTGGCTTGGAAAATTGATGACTGACTCACGGATGTGAAATTTTTCTGTCTACCCTTATCCCAAATCTATGATACAGTATTTACTGATAATATACTATTACTATTTAATAAACTGGCTGCACACTTAACCTTAATCGGTTGCTTATGGAGTTTATGATTTAATAAAAAAAAAAAGACATCATTACTAACTAAAACTTGGTAGTCGTGGTTTTATTTTATGAATTAATGGTATTAATAGTTATTAATGAATAATGTTCTTTATATTTGTAACAATAAAAGTAACAAAGTAAAGTATTCTCTATTCCTAAAGCACATTCAAAGAAATCGCCTTATAATCTACACTTGAATATAGGTCACTGCCAGGCCTTGTATTCTATCTTCCTCAACCGAGGGCAATGCAAGGACGATCTCCTTACCATTCTACAAGTAAAATGCTTTACTGTATTCAAGTTACAGATGAGATTACTTTACAACTGAAAGGTAGTAAATTTAACGTTGGAAATTAGATGCAAATGCATTTCTTAGAGAATATGCTGCTGAAAAAAAGAGGAGTCTGAAATTATGTTTTTTTATCATAAAGTGAGATATGGTTTAGTTTGTTGCGTATCTCACTGACAAAGGTTGGTTATTTAAGCCATTGAATACATACATAAACTCACGCCTTGTATCCTAGAAGAGGTAAGCAGAGGTAGAAGACGCCCACATTTTGCCTTGCATGTTCCGTCCTACGATATGATAGAGTATATGCCTATCGCCATATTGGGCACAAATTCCTGACTCTGGGCCGATAATTAATTGAAAAATAAAATATTACTTTACCCGACTCGGGATTTGAATACGAGACCTCAGCTTTTTAATCGTACCGTAGTACAACTACGCCACCAAAGCAGCTGATAGCACACTCGAATATTCGAAGTATGTGTATTTAGTAATTATATAGCTCGCTTAACAATTAAGGAATGTATTATGAGAATAATCCGTAAGTAGCAACTATCCAGCAACTGAAATATGACATTCTGTATTCATTTTAAGATGCTGTTTACAATAACTATATTCAAACAGTACATACACGCTGTAAAACGAAATTAAAATAGAGTCTTTCTTTTTTTCCTATTTACTGTGTCCTATTAATTTCGTATTGAATGGGATTTCAAGTTAATTTTTTCGAGTATAAGTGATCCTCAAATATAAATTCCCTTTTGGTGCTTAATTTTACATTTTTACCAAAATTTACCAAACAAATATTCCCAAATATTATCGTATTATCTCAACATAATTTGAACGTAAAAACAAATAAGATTCGCGAGGATTTCCCGCTCGACTCAATCGATAAGGTTGCCCTTTTCAATCCTACTGACCTTCCCATTAAAACTTCGGTCTCGCGTTGTTACGACCCGGGGACTTTGTAATGGATGTGTTTTATCGTTCCGCTTACCTGAAGATTGTAAATTATTTATGTTGCATCCTTATATAAAATATCACTTATATTAATTACTATAATTGTAAAATAAATAATTTGTATTTATGTATGTATCCACTACTTGGCATGTATTAGTTGAAATGAAATTGATTCATTGATCATGTACGCAATTAAATAGTTCTTATTATATAATTAGATAATAACTGCTTGTGTCATTATGTAAATTAAATTTATTTAGATTTAATTTTTGGTAGTCGTCTTATTTATTATTTAAGGATAACTATTTGTAGTAAGTAATATGCGATTCAAGAAAATATATTATTTACGTTAACCCGTATTCAAAACATTTCCCACATGAAGACTGTCGAAGAACCATAGAGTTACGTATAAGTTTTAAGTATTTGTTCATAGTTGCCTGAATAACATATATGAAATTCAGCTTTTATACTATAACGCTGGCAAAATTACGTGTTATTAAATACACTCATTTGCAAAAAAAACGGGCGGTGTTGATTTTAATTCTTCTTTAAAAAAATACGGTACCAAAATGATTTCAATCATTTGTACATGTTACTGGCCGGTTTTAAAAATGCCGTGGTGTTTAAAACAGTACGTTCTAAATTCAAATTTTCGTTTGATGCTCGTTTTTACAGAAAACCACTTTTTATCCTACATTTTTGGTGCGAAGTTCCAAAAGATAATATCGGTTTTCATAACTTTTAGTCAATTTTTATGAATTTATTTCATATTCTTAATTGTCAAAGCTTCATTTATTGCTGTTTAGCTGTCGCAATAATGTTAGAGAAAGTGGTAAAAGCTACCAAAATTATTGCGCTACTCGAAGAGGGTTGCAGCCAATGCTTCGTGGTTCAGAGGCGAGAAGTGTGAGTCGCTCGACGGTTCAAAGGATCTGGCAGCGGTATCAAGACACCGGTTCCGTCGAGAGAAGGCCTGGTTCTGGAAGAAAACCATGTAACCACGGGATGATCGTTTTCTTGTGAGTCGCGCATTGAGAAATCGCAAGTCTTCGTATGTGGACCTTAAGAACAACCTCGAAGAAGTAAGAAATGTGCATATTAGGTTATGGACGGTCAGGAGGAGGCTTCTCGCGGCCAATATACGCAGTCATCGCCCGGCCCGCGGCCCTAAGTTACTCCGTGAGCACAGAGTTGCCAGGCTTAGGTTTGCTCGAAATTGTGAGTCATGGGCTCAAGAAGACTGGAATAGGGTATTGTTCTCCGATGAAGCCAGGATATCTCTGTTCGGTGAAGATCGACGTCGGCGAGTGCTACGAAGACGAGGAGAACGCTTTGCAGAGGCTTGTTTTGAACAAATCACACCTTATGGTGAGGGCTCTGTTATGTTTTGGGCAGGAATAAATTCAATGGATCGTACAGAGTTAGTCTTCATTGAAAACGGCTCACTGACTGGACATCGATACATAACGGAAGTTCTAATTCCTCATGCACAACCCGCATTGGCCGCTTTAGGCGAAGACTCAATTTTTATGGACGACAACGCTCGCGCCCACCAGTCTGGCGATGTGGAAGCGTATGTGCAAGAGGTCGGCATTCGTCGTTTGGATTGGCCAGCTCGAAGTCCCGACCTCAATCCTATAGATCATGTCTGGGACGTTCTGAAACGACGCGTGAGATCAGTACAACCGGCTCCACAAACCATCAGAGAGTTGAAGAATGTGATTACCGCGGAGTGGGAACGTATTCCGCAAGCAAGTATCCGGGATATCCTCGCTAGCATACTCAGACGAATTCAAGCTGTGATTTCGGCTAGAGGGGGTCACACTCTATACTAAACATTTATCTGCTTTTACTTTATTAAAGAAAAAACAAACAAAAATCTTTGTTAACTTTTACTTCACGAGCATATGCACTACTAGCGAGCATACACTACTAGTGAACGTTAGCATTAAAACCCATAAATTTTATCAAAATTTTATGATAATACTGACGAAAACGATTATTTGCTTATTAATTTACAAAATTGTGAAAGTAAAACTACCAATAATTATCAAACAAACCAATAGTAACATTTGAAATGGTTCATTGCTTAGGTGCCCGTTTTTTTTTGCAAATGATTTTATTACGATATTTTCAAACTTCAACAGACTCTTGGCGTACTAGGTCAGAAGTAAAAAGACAATTTATATTTAAAAAAATGAGAAACAAAAATAAGACTTTGTAAGTATCACAGTATTAATATTTGTATGAAAAAAAAAAAACTAGTAGATCCATTGTCCCATGAAAGCGCTTAAAACGTAAAACAACACAATCTAGTTGATGATATTAATATGATTAATAAAACTAATAAAAACTAAATCATATTATAACAAAACCTCTGAGCCCACGGCACTAGTTTGATCTAACTATTCCGCCCATAAATCATACCACTCGCCAACAAACTACACTCCAGAGAATAATATAGAATAGGGACGGCGCGTATTTTATGAGCGCCCACAAACATGTTATTAATTTGTAGCCTTGAAGATGGCAAATAGAATTTGTTGAACAGGAAAATACATTTTTTGTTTGTGTATATTGGCTTGTGATATATACATATAAACTTTGTCAGATGATTTGCGTGTCCCCAGAATGGGTAAATAATACAAGTTGATAATACATATTTATTTCATCAAATATAACATATCACTGGTCTGGCACCGTGGTCTTCTGTCCAAGCTTCCGGCATACGGTCTACCCGGCAACCTGTGTTCGTGGATTTCCGGCTTTCTGCATGGGCGTAGAATACGTGTAGTCGTAGACGGACACGCTTCGGCGCTCATGTCGGTAAATGCCGGAGTTCCTTAGGGCTCGGTGCTGTCGCCCACCTTGTTTATTCTGCATATCAATGACATGTTGTCGCTTGGCAACATTCATTGCTATGCAGATGACAGCACGGTTCATGGGCGATACCACTGCGGGCCTCCAGGTTGCCGTGTCGAAACTGTGAAGGGACGCGAAGATCTTGTCATTGAGCTCAACCGGACCTTGGATCTCATTTCTACGTGGGGTTCCAGGAATATGGTTGAGTTCAATGCCAAGAAAACCCAGGTGTGTGCGTTCACGTGCAAAAAATCCCCGTTCTCTCCCCCCCCCCCCCCATTCTTCAAGGTACTCCCCTCTCAGTGCGGAATGACCTGTGTATCCTTGGTGTGGATATCCGCTGTGATCTCAATCCAAGGAATCACATCGAGGGCGTAATATCTGCCACATCACGCAGGGTTGGAGTCCTGAACAGGTTGCGTCGGTTTTTTCACGCCCGGTCAGCTTTGCCGCTATATAAAGCGCAGGTCCGGCCGGGTATGGAGTACTGCTCGCACCTCTGGGATGGATCCGCCCATTACCTGCTCGATGCCTTGGATGGATTGCAGCGGCGGGCCATCCGCATTGTGAATGATGCAGACGTTACGAGCAACTTGGAGTCGCTACAACTCCGGAGAGATGTCGCCTCTCTAAGCGTGTTCTACCGCCTGTATCACGGTGAGTGCTCTGAGGAATTGTTCAACTTGCTCCCCTCCTCTCCATTCCTAACCAGAACCACGCGTGCTGGCTTGCGAAGCCATAGCTTGACGGTCCACACCATCCCGGCGCGAACAAAACGGTTCTCAAATTCGTTTCTGTGCCGCACCGTCAGGCTGTGGAATTGTTTGCCGGCGCACGTGTTCCCTCCTTCCTACAATCCTGGGTCCTTCCGCCGTGGTGTGAAGAGGCACCTAAGCAGGCCGGCATAATTGTTTCCATTGGCATGGGACTGCCGTCCGATGCCAATGGATACTCTGCCTGGGCGGCATTGGCACTTTCCATCAGGTGCAATGCCGCCACTATGCCAGGCCATTATAAAAAAAAAAAATATCAATTTACTAGTCGTTATACTTTTTTTTATTGTCATTAAAGGCGAGATGAGCATGCCGTTCGCCTTATGGTAAGCGATACGACCGCTTATGAACAGTAGCAAAAACAACGCCTTGAATTACAAAGCAATGCTTAGCATTACACTGCGCTCGCCATCCTGAGACATAAGATATAGGGTCTCAACATAGCCAGTAGTTACTCTAGCTACAATGTCCTTCAACTTATAGAAAACAGTGCATTTGCTTTGCTGTTTGGCGGGACAAATCGACATACGTTTGTTAATAGATTTCAGATACTTCCTAAATTAATATGATACTTTCAGGTATTCAGATTTGGAAAAAATCTTCACTTTTAAACCAAGCACTAAGTTATAATTAAATGAACTGAACCGAAGTATGTCGTAGGTTTTAGAAAGCTTTAAATCTGCCGCTGTAGAAAATTTTGTGATAATCCAATATGCAGCAGTAGTGTTCTTAAGGCTATAGATTATAATTGTATTACAATAATTTCGTATCAGCCCATATACGTCCCACTGCAGGGCACGGGCCTACTCTACAATCGAGAGTACGATTGAGAGTGGTTAGGCCATATAGTCCACCACGCTGGTGCCCCCCCCCCCCCCCCATTACAATAATTATTTATTTAAAATGTATCACTTTTGTAAAACACAATTAAAAAAAGTGGATTAAACCAGTGGAAAAAATGCGTTTGCGAGCCAATAAGGCTCGCAAACCGGAACATGAAATACATACATACGTTTCGGTTTGTGCCGATTCAATAAAATATTTACAACAATGAAACACTAACGAGGCCAGTGCTTTTATATACGTACATCTACGTATAAATTCTCAGAATTTTAACAATGGATTAGAATACTCGCTGGATTGAAACCGTTAAATTATCTAACCGCATTGTCGGTTTCATATAAAATGAAATTATATTCTCAAATATGTAGGGGAATCAAGGGCGGATCCAGCTTCCAGGAGGTCATATAGATATTGTCCGAACACTGGGTACGTTTTCAATACTGGAATTCGTAATAATGATTTTTTAAACTATGTTACAGCCGTGGTTTGTGAATAATCACACACTTTTTACTTTATTTATCGACATTTATCTGTATTTATAAATGTTATCAACAAGATAATAAATAAATTCTGTCAATCTGGAGCCAGCTCAGGGGGGGTCATGACCCCCATTACCTCCCCCCTAGATCCGCCGTTGATGGGAATGGTATAAACATCAGTACTTAATAAAGTATATATATATGTGTATAGTCTTCGATCAAATATACACTAGATACACAGTTCCCTGTAAAAGTTCTGTTAAAAAGTGGCACCGATGCTTGACATGAAAAAAAGTAAACAAAAAGATCACATATTCCAAATATATTAACACAAATTCCACCTTATTCCTGGAGCTAAAAGTAGCTTTTCACATAATATTGTCTAAAGTTCTGCGACGTTTTAGAAGCAACGGTCGGTGCGTGACTGAAGGCAAAAGAGTGCTTAAGCACTCTTTTTTGGTGCCATTTTCTAAGCGTTCATGTTGTATCTAGTGTATATTTGATCGAAGTGTATAGTACCTAAATCAGAATTATTGAAGTGGTCAAGTTTGTTAATTAATATGATTTGATATTTCCTAGAATATAACGAATTCCGATACTCATTCAGTATTTAATAATTGAATTGATTAAATATTTGAGAACTATTACGGCTTAACCCAATTGACCTTTCAGTTATAATTGAATTTATTAATAGACTTTGGTAAATTAATGAAAAAAGCCGTCCTATTAATCCTATTGTATTAAGGTTTATTAAACATAGGTCTTGATCAGGGGTTGGCAACATGCGGCATGTGAGCCACATGCGGCTCTTTGGATGTGAAGCTAAGGCTATTTAAGTCAATAAACTAACATTATTCATTAAAAAATAATTTTGAATTGATTAATAGAGGATAAGGCACAATTTCTATCTCTCAGCCACTTGCTCTTGCTCTTTACAGCACTCCTCCCCTGTGACACGTGACGTTACAGCTGTCAGAAAAAATGTGGATATTTAAAAACGTAGACTTTTTTGTATATTGTTATTTTTGGCTCTTCCAACTCAATAGGTTGCCGACCTCTGGGCTAGATTTATAAAACAGGTCGCTATATTACATGCCTCCCTGTAGCACTTTTTTTTGCATTAAAGAAATTGCCTAAATAAAATAATCTTCTAAATCTTAATATATATATTTCTTGTGTGCGTGTGTATGTGACTGAACTCCTCCTAAACGACTGGACCAATTTTGATGAAATTTTTTGTGTGTGTTCGTGGAGATTCGAGAATGGTTTAGATTTACAGTTTGGTCTACTGGAAAATGTTTTTTCAATTATTTTTTTATTTATAAGGAGTTGTTGATTTTGGTTATACCATACAAAATGTTCATGGGTTTGTAACTGTCAAACATTTAATGTTCATACCGTCAATACGGTAAACTCTTCCCTCAAATTAAATAACGTATTTAAATAAAGGTTTCGAATCGACAACATATATCCACAATATTCGATTAATGGCGTATTTTAGATTTTAAAGATGTAAAATAATGACAGTAATGAAAAGTGGTTGACATTTAAATTGGTTGTCAAATATTTATGCATACGTTCAGAAATTTAATTTGTGTAAACTAAAGAGTATATTATGAAGCTAAATAAATATAGGACAATCCATCGATATCAATGTTACACTAGATAAGACGTTCTTTGTAACAAACGTGTCCCACCCAAGTGCGGTGCAATGCACCGCACACGAATCAGTCTGCCGCGTGACGGCCGCGCAATAGTACGCCTCTTTGTTTATATTTATAAGTAATTTATTTTGACTTTTCCCCGTCAAACCGACAGCGAAATTTTCTGAAGTTACAATATAATTAAAGAATACAACATAAGTGATATAATATTGCAAAATAATGCCGATAATACAGATCTTTTATTTATTAATGGATTAAATATATTTTAAAGCTCATTAAAATACAAGGTGAGCTCCTTAATCGTATATCTCATTTCCGCGCATAAAAATTGCCCGTCGAGTGAGAGAGACGAACTATATAAGATATAGATTATTCGAGGGACATTCATATCAGAGGACCAAATAGGCATAAACTATTCGAATACATTACAAATACAAATATGTTGGAATAATGTAGTTGCAAATTGATTTCAGTTTTTTTTATTTTAATCATATGTTGTTAATTAATAACTCAAAATATGTGTGTTGTATGTATGTTTTGAAACAGTGGATAGTATTTAGACCCCATTTCTTAATATGAATTACTTAATGGACTATTCGAACCCATTGTTATTGAAGACTTATATGATTTAAAATTGTTTTATATTCTTACGCGTCGGTTACGAAAAAAGGAGATCTCTATAATATTTTTCCAGAATTATGGGAATGGATATAAGTGGCTACCATGAGAACATACCTATATTTGTTCAATTCATTTTCGATACGAAGATTTCAGATATTCTAAATGCGGTAGTCATTTTTGTAAACTTCTGGTGTACCATTCCTTTTGTCTATAAGTCTCGAAAAAAGTTTATCAGCTTGTTACAAATTCATAAATGTTATTATGATAAATGTCAGACTGATTGTACACTGATTGACTGATTGACAGACTTGTACACTTGTAAGAGTATTTAATTTATTTACATCATTTCCATGAATTATTCACGTAAATAAAAAAAAAACATTACAAATATATTATTGCTATGACGGTATTTATACTAAGGCAGTATCTTAGGCAAAGCTATTATTGACATGAACTGTCTTGTCTGTCTAATAATCTTTGATCATAATTTGTAGTATTCGAGTAAACGTAGTAGATGTCGCTACTGAGCTTTTGACAAATACGGGACAAATAGTTTCTATGACGCGCCTCGTCTATCGGTAGAATATAAGTCAATGGGACAATCAAATAAATAATATTCACACGTAAGAAGTTTTACTTCTTTTCAAGATAGAATGTCACTTGAAAATGAAAAATCTTTCATAAAATAACACATAAAAATAAAAACTGAACTGAACTGAATAAAATAACAATTTTATATAATTATGGAGAATATTGCAGGGATTCTCAAATTAGGCGTTGTCTGTGTCTTGAGAAACCAGTTATATATAATTGTTACTACCGTTACTCAATGACCGTTACTACATTAATTGTGTGTGTGAGTGTATTTCTATGAAAATTTATATTTAATCTCTTTATTACTAACAAAAAGTAATGGCGTAATGTTTTTGGAAAACAGCATACTGGGGGTGAAATAAGGGATGGAATATTGCATGGATAATCAAAATCGCTAAAGTGTTTAATGTCAAAAATTTATAAGGCACACTATTTGGATATGGAGAAACGGGATATAATAGAGTGGGAGGTAGGGGAGAGGACTGGGATAGCTGACACATTTGATAGGACGAAATGTAAATGCACGGTATAAGACGGGATGGTCAATGAAGAGAAAAGACGGGACGTATCGGGAAGTGACTGAACAGACGGGATGGGACGGAATTGAGCAGGACAGTAGGATAGCTAATTCATGTTTAGGTATACAAGAGCTTATACGAAAAATAACATGTATTTGGTGTGGAGTAAAATAAAAAAATATCTGCATCCAGGCAAAGGTGGGTCGGGCTTTTTTGCTATGCTAAATAATTCAATATAAAATTCATCATATAATAACTAAGCCATAGCGAAGCGTGGTCGGGTCAGCTATGGTATCTTTTAATTGATTTCAATGAATGTCGTCGGAGTAGTAACAGTGTTATAATATTTCCACAGCAAAATAATGATTTGAATCTGGAGAGATGGGATAGAATAGAATATAAGGTGGATAAAATGGGACATAAGAATAGGTACAGGATGGGATTGAAAATGGATAAGCAGTTTAGACAACGGCTGTCATATTGATTTTAAATAAAATATGGACTGGAATATGTATTTGCACCCAGGCGAAGCCGGGCCGGGCCGCTAGTATATTTATATTACAGTATTGTTCAATTTTATTCCTGTATTTAAATATTAATAATCGAACAACTTTAGTATGGCGCTGTAATAGTTAACTTCACTTAGTTATATTATTTTGTTTGGGTATAATTATACGTTATAGGAACATTCTAAAACCGTACAATGGTGTGTGGAAAATCAATGCTTTCGAAGTAGAGTAACGATCAATGTCACTGAAATAAATTGGTAGTTACTTTGTTATGTGAATAATAATACAACGGTCGTACGTATTCATTTATTTATATTCAGGGCTACTAAGACCCTTGCATTAAATTATAATACGTATGTTGAAATGTATTTCGATGAAAGAACCATCAAAAGTACCTGTTGCTGTCAAGCCAGTATGTAATGTTTTGCAGGAAGTGATGAAAACTTGACAAAAATAATTATAGTCATATAAATTGTATGTAGTAGCTACAGTCCCAACACTGTATCAGCCCATATGCGTCCCACTGCAGGGCACGGGCCTCCTCTACAATCGAAAGTACGATTGAGAGTGGTTAGGCCATATAGTCCACCACGCTGGCCTAGTGGCGGGTTGGCGGACTTACATACCATCGAATTTTTATAAATCGCTATGGTATGCAGGTTTCCTCACGATGTTTTTCTTCACCGTTTTAGTGCGTGGTGATTGACTATCAATACACACATGACTCCGAAAAGTCAGAGGTGTGCCCTGGGATTCGAACCCGCAACCACCGTGAACATGTTGGCAGTCGCGTCTAGTCCGTTTACCAACAGGCCAAGTCCCAACACTACTTGTATATAATAATATAATGTATACTCAATGATCCGGCTATCGTATATTATTTAAGAGGGGGGTCTATGTGAAATGGCCTTTTTCACAACGTTTTTTCTTGGTGATCTTTATTATTAGGTCTTCAAAAAAAATATATGTTGATCTACACTATATGGAGCATGGGCCCTTCTTTTCAGAATTCTTAAAAGTGTATTAAAAGTACTTGAAATAAAATTGCAAAGTGACCTCTATTTTCGCATTTACAACGTTTTTTCTCTTAAACTACGAACGGTTACGGCCGGTCTAACCGTAGTAAATCACTATACTACGTCACTGCAACTGTGGCGCTGTTGCTTGGATGCCAAATTAAAACGTGTGGCCGCGGGTTCGATCCCGCATCGAAACAAATGTTTTTATTTATAAATTCATCTATCTACTATCTAACCCAATATTTTATATAGGAAACATTTTATTTCTTGCATTTTTGTAACATTTATATTTTACATTTTTGTATTTTAGATTTTTGAATATTACGATTTTTGTTTATTATGAATAAACCAAAATTACTCAACCGATCTTAAAATTCTTTCACCATCCGATTCCAACATTATCCTGGAGTAACATAGGCTGTATATTTGCCTAAAGGGGTTGACATGAGTTAAAATGGAAAATAAAAATCATTGAAGATATTTTTTTGAAAAATATCTTCTACCATATTTTATAAAATTATTATTTATGCTCTTAGTAGAAAGTAACTGTACCATAATAGTAGATTTATTTTGTTAAAGTTAACGATCATAATATTGTACCTACATAGCAAAATATAAGTATCGTGCGATGTTTTAATATTTCAATTGAATTTCATGCAACTTATGAGAGACCTACCCAACATATAAATAAATGAATTGTTATGTTCCGATCATATTTGAAATAGTAGGTAACATTTAAACACCAAAATAGGCACTAATATAATAGATAGTTACCGGTCATTTGGTCGCCGGGAAGTAAGTATTGTTGGCCCGAAGGAGTGACCGATCGCTTGATGATTGATGTGGCCGCAGGTTCGATCCCCGCATCGATACAATTGTTTTTGTTTATAAATTCATCTATATGTCTAACCTATAATATTTATAAAAGAAACATTTATTTTTTTGCATTTTTGTAACATGTGTATTTTTACATTTTTGTATTATAGATTTTTGAATATTTCGATTTTTGTTTATTATGAATAAATCCAAAAATTATTTAACCGACCGACTTAATCTTAAAATTCTTTCACCATTCGAATCCAACATTATCCTGGAGTAACATTGGCTGTATGTTTGGCTAAAGGAGTTGAAATAAGGGTTGAAATGAAAAATAAAAACTATTCGAGATAAATTTTTTTAAATATTTTTATTTTCCATTTAAACCCTTATTTCAACCTCTTCAGGTAAATATATAGCTTCTGTTAATCCCGGATAATTATCATTAGAAAATCGAAATATTTTTTTAAATTGGTCAAGTAATTTTTGAGTTTCATTGTAAATAAAAATCCAAAAATATAAATGTATCTCATATTATCCTCTTTATAATATTACAAAAGAAAAACAAAAATAAAAATATTAAAATCTAAAATGTAATATTGGTATAGATAGATGAAATAAGTAAACACAAAAATTGAACTACAAGTGCGGGGACCGAACCCGCGTCTTCTCTTTTAAGTCAGCGTTCGAGCAATTCTGCCACGATAGCTGTGACGATTGTAAGTGAATTAATCATACACTACGGTCAACCGCTCCTAACTGTAATTGATGGGAACATCGAGTGAAATAACACTACGAATATATCGTTTTGTCCGCAGCGAAATAATGAATGAATAGGTATAAAGCAGCGCGCCTCGCTCGCACGTCGTGAGCCGGCGTGCGCCGGTGCATGAGATTTGGTGCCGCCCGTTCGAGCAAGGTCATCGGCGTCTACCCTCCTCTTAACTGAATAAATTATCGTTGGATTGTTCATTTTCTCATGTATTTAGTTTATAAACGCCTGTTGCTGTAAGGTCAGCATCTAAAGCCTTATATTTATATTATGTAAAGTGATGGTCGAAATTCATTACAACAATATAAATTATACTGGATACAGTACCAACACTAATTATAATCAAATTATACTCAACAATACGGCTACTGTTTATTATTTAACCGGATCAATTATTATAGGATAGTTTTCTCATTTAGTTTGTAAATGGGAAAGTAATTTAATTATATTGATTGATAAATTTTGTTGTGACACTGAATATAATAATTTAAACTAGTTTAACTGACCCTTTACCGTCGTGTAATGTCGTTATGTCTACTTCACTTTTGCCCAGATTTTTCATCCTTAAATACATTGTAAAATATTTAAAGTGACAGCTTCCGTGGTGTAGTTGGTTAGACGCCGGCTGTGAAACGAGAGGCTGCGGGTTCGATTCTTCACCGAAACAAATATTTGTGTAAACCATAGATATTTGTTTCAGGTCTGAATGTGTGTAAGACCGAAAACTCTTTTGTAGTTCTTGATACCTACGACACAAGACTTGATCTTAGTGTGGCGGGAAGATACCAGGGGGGGAGGGGCGTCCTGAAAGTACCTTAGCCTACTTATTTGTTAATTTTATTTATTTACACTTTATTGCATAAAAAGGAAACTTATATTTACAAAGATAAATCACATATATATTACATAAAAAGTACAATTGGCGTTCTTATCGCCGAAAGGCAATGTGTTACAGACAACCATGGGAAGGATTTAAGAAGAGGATAAATAGAGGGCAGTCTAAAGTGTAAAGGATAGAACCTACTTATAATGGAAAAGCCTCTTCTTAGACAAACTCGTTTATGTGTGTGTGTACAGTATTCCATCTCACTAATAAACGAGCATTCACACAGTTTAGCTCAGCCACTCCTACATCTTACAACAAATGATATCACAATTCAAAATAAAGGTCACAGACAGGTCTCGGTAGCCTTGAATCAACACGTAACTAAACATATTCCAAGCATTGGGACGGCAAACGAACCCGTATTGAGGGAGGACTAACAATCATTATCCGTTTCAAAGCCGGGTTCGGAGCAATTTGACGGGATTAATTAGGGATAGGTTTGCGTGCGGTACCGCAGAATGCCCCCATCCAAATAATGGTAAGGGTGAGTAGAACATGTGTAGTTGCGGACGATTTAATGGACGATATGTGATATCTGATGATAAAATTTCATGACAATCAATATGTTTTTAGATTTTTTTTGTTTTATTTTATTCTGGTTCAAAAACTATACTATACATGATATATCAAGACTGCTACCGAAAACGAAGGTGATTGATAGTTTTAGTGACTACAAACATAATGCAACTAAAAATTTCGGAAAGAAAAGGGACATTTTTTTGTGAGTTTTAAATATCATCCTATTCATGGTAATTCCATAGTTTTTGCAACAATAATAATTACCTTGCGTATCATAGCGTGTCTTGACATGCTCTTTATTTTAGGGAGTTATTAATATGTACATTACACACTTAATTTACATAAACATCTGTATAAATTAAAGCACAAATTAATGTTATTATTTGTAATATGTACTAGTTAGCCTTAGGACGGATTGGAATAAATAATTAAATTTAAATAAATGAATTATTCCACTCCAAAATAATTTTCGAATATACAAGATTTATATATGTCAAGGTAGATTCCTACATTAGGCTTACTCTATGTAGGTGCCCAAAATCCCCGGCACACGCACTTAGCAACCCCAATGACCCCTTTTAGTTCACCCTTACGACCGGAGTTATACAGAGCTACGTACGCACATATCACGTAGAAACATATCCACATTTATATACGCTTATAACTCCAGTTAAGGTTTCACCATATATTTCATGAATCTTTCTCTTGTTAAGAAAAGGTATAAAACCATAAAAATGTTTTTACAACTATTCTTATGATGACACAAATACAGGGTATATCAAGACTGCTACCGAAAACGATGCCGGGTCGTAGTTTTAGTGACATCAGATACAATGCAACTAAAAGTTTTGCAAAAAGAAGTGACGATTTTTTTTTCTTGTCGTCATAAATATTTCTTTCGGGTCTGGGTGTTTGTGAGACTGAAAAGTCTCTCGTAGTTCCTGATACCCACGACACAAGACTCGATCTTAGTGTGGAGTCAGGATTATGTATGTGACTGTTATTATTTATTTATTTATTTATATTATTGGGTGGTAAATACATAGATTTTCTATAATAATATTGTACACCCTTTTACTTTCAAAGATACTATGGTATGCAAGAGGTTCAATTTTACCAAAAACTATAGATTTACCACCCAAACACGATCATATTAAAAATCACAAAAAAACAATGCCACGTTTCTTTGCGATATTTTTAGTTGCATTGTGTCTGTAGTCACTAAAATTACCACCCGGCTTCGTTTTCAGTAGCAGTATTGATACACCCTTTATAACACAAATAAACCGCCCTAATAATAAAAATCATATTATAACTCATAGCGGTGCTTAAGTACCAACATTATTCATACGCGGCCTCAATAATACGTCCCTCCAGTAAGCAAGGTCTAACACAAACATTATGACGCATGGAATGAACCCTTATTATTACCGCAGTTAATCTCCACTTACAAAAAGACATAAACACATGCCTTTTTCCCAGAAGGAGTAGGCAGAGATGCTATGCTGTTTTACCTTGGGTGTTCGGTCCCACGATGTGATAGAAGGGCAGCATATCGCGATATCGGACACAAATCCCTGACTCCAGGCTTATAATGAATCATCCATCCATCCATCAGCCAAAGGAAGTCCACTGCTGAACATAAGCCTCCCCCAATGATTTCCACAAAGACCTGTTGGAGGCAGCCTGCATCCAGCGACGTCCCGCGACCTTTACCAGGTCGTCGGACCATCTTGTGGACGTCCTACGCTGCGCTTTCCGATACGCGGCCTCCATTCGAGCACTTTCCGACCCCATCGGTCATCAGATCTCCGCGCTATGTGCCCTGCCCATTGCCACTTCAACTTGCTACTCCGGTGGGCTATGTCGGTTATTTTAGTTCTCCTACGAATCTCCTCATTACTGATCCGATCTCGTAGGGAAACCCCGAGCATAGCCCTCTCCATAGCTCGTTGAGTGACTTTGAGCTTCCTAATAAGGCCCATAGTGAGAGGCCACGTCTCGGTGCCGTAAGTCATCACTGGCAACACACAACTATCGAAGACTTTCGGTTTAAGGCACTGAGGTATATTGGACGAGATGACGTCGCGTAGTTTCCCGAACGCTGCCCAACCGAGTTGGATTCGACGATTGACCTCTCTCTCGAAGTTGGACCTGCCTAACCGGACCACTTGTCCTAAATAGACATATTCGTCAACAACTTCAAGAGTCGAGCCCCCAACACCGATGGGGGTGGGCACAACATGGACATTCGACATGATCTTCGTTTTGTCCATGTTCATTTTAAGACCCACCTGTTGGGAGACTCGATTGAGGTCTTCGAGCATAGTGCTAAGGTCTTCCAGCGATTCTGCCAAGACTACAATATCGTCCGCAAACCGAAGGTGAGTGATATACTCGCCGTTGATGTTGATGCCGAATCCTTTCCACTGCAAGAGCTTTAAGGCATTTTCCAGCGCGGCAGTGAACAGTTTCGGAGATATGACATCTCCCTGTCTCACGCCTCTCTGTAGTGGAATAGCCTTCGTACTCTGATCTTGTACTCGGACCGACATGGTGGCGTTGTTGTATATACACTTCAACACTTCGATGTACCGATAGTCGGTATGGCACCGCTGGAGAGACTGTAGCACAGCCCAAGTCTCGATCGAATCAAAGGCTTTCTCATAGTCCACAAACGCTAAACAAAGCAGCAATTTATATTCCTCGGTTTTTTGTATAACTTGCCGATGCGTATGGATGTGGTCTATGGTACTAAAGCTTTTTCGGAAACCGGCTTGTTTGGGAGGCTGGAAGTCATCAAACCTGCGTTCGAGACGATTTGTGATGACCCTCGAATTCAGCAAAGTGTTATCACCTTTTTTAAAGAACAGTACCACCACGCTCTCGCTCCATACCTCTGGCGTTGAGCCCTCGAGGAGAACGGAATTGAAGAGCCTCTGAAGGCCTTTCAGTATCGGCGTTCCGCCCGCTTTCAGAAGCTCTGAAGTTATTCCGTCCTCGCCCGGCGCCTTGTTGTTTTTAAGTTGCTTCAGGGCCATCTCAATCTCACACAGGCTGATCTCCGGGATATCATCGCTAAAGTGTCGCATCAACTCGGCTCTTGGGTCTTCGGCCGAGCTAACAGCAGGTTTGGCAACCGAGGTGTAAAGCTGTCCGTAGAACCTCTCGATCTCCCTTAATACCTCTGCCCTCGTCGATACCACGCGGCCGTCTTCCATCTTCAGCCTAGACAACTGGCTTTGCCCAATAGACAAGTCTCTTGCAAACACTTTGGAGCCTCCGTTCCGCTCAATTGTCTCCTTAATGCTCACAGTATTGTGAGCACGGACATCGTATAATGAATACAAAAATGCAATATTAATTTACCCGACTCAAGATTCGTTCTCGAGACCTTAGCTTTGTAACTGTACCCTAGAACAACTACGCCACTGAGGTAGTATTAATAAAGGTTTCTTTAAATGTCAATGTTAATGTGGTGTCTCGAAACGCCTACACCTAACTTTCCGAGAATTTTCCGCTTAAATAATAAAACAATCATTATAATTTTAGAAAATACTAATACTAATTAAACCCTTTTTGAACCCCAACCACAGACGATAAATTAAAACATCAAACAATAAAATGGCAATAATTTCACCAAACAAAATTCTTCATAAAAAAATTATTTGGACAAACTTTCCTGGCGTTCATAAATTATGATCAGCTTGGAACTTCGCAAATTAAATCTCTTAATTGGGGTACGTTTATTAGTGGGACGCGCAGTTTGGGGTATTTGCTCCTTGTAATGTTTGGGACCACTTTAATTCGGTCATTAAGGGGCTATCGACAAATCTGGTACGTTTTTGTAACGAGCTAAGTTGGTAACACGTGTCAATTAATTTTAGAATTATTACCATTAAGTTGTGGTCTTTATCGTCAGTAGTAGCTTTATCTGCAGTAATAGCATACATGATATATTTTATATTACTACTACGCCTACATCGGACTATTAAATATCCAGAATTTATCCATCAAATCCTAGATAAACGTTGAAACCGAATACCATGAGACTTTCTTAAATTTCCCTTTACACGATTTACACACTTAATTAGTTCTTCGTGCATTACCTCGGCCGATTCCAAGGTCAACCTTCCCGCATATTCTCATATTATTCTATATTTCCAATAATTATCTAAAAATTATTATTCTAAAAGAAGATTAATCTCATAGCTTTTTATGTGACCACATTGACATTATATCAGTCATTTAATTATAACTTTTAAAAGCGTCTAGACTAATATTCACTTCATTTTAATAATCTGTTTTTTATCATTAAACTTTAAGATAAGAAACATGTTAATAAAAATTAACTTTACTGTTCTTCGAGAATTACAAAGTAGTCTTCGTCTAAACGAATTTAAGAAATGCATTTAATGTGTTTTATCTATAACAATTAAGTGATGTTTTTCACGGCCAAGACTATCAAACGTGTGTTTACTCCTGCAGCCCTGCCCTTGAATCGAGAAGGGAGGTCACACTGGGGGTGCGAATAATAAAATCTAGAGTAGTTTCATGCATAAGTTATTCTTGTGGGACAAGATAACGGGTTTAAATTCTATTTTGGTATTTAAATGTTTGTTTACACATGCCGAATGAGAAATTATTCAGAGACCTTGGTTTTGTTTTGGCTAGTGTTTATGCAATACGAATGTAGTTTGTGAAATAATAGCTGGTATATTGATTCTCAGTTGCTGGCATGCTGTTGAAGGGCTGAAAAACAGATTTTGCTTGTTATTTGGATACTAATATGTGCTTATTGAAATCATATAAAGGAATAAAATAAACTCGACAGACTGTTGGTGATACTGCTGACTTTAGAATCGTGTATTGTGTCTCCATTATATCACAATAGACAACAAAGATTTTACTGACTTTGCAAGAATCTCTCTGGATCTAAATAATTCATTATTTTAATTCACAAACGCGTAGTGTCTTCCATAACTCATTATTCCTCCCTCGGTCCTGATTCGTGATAAGGGGTTAGCTGGATATAATTTTTACTCTCTGGCAATCGTAATCCTTTTAGTGAAAAAGGCGCCGGACCTTTTTTTTTATTGCAATGAATGGTGAGACGAGCAAGCCGTTCGCCTGATACTCTGGTTATGTCCTTCAATCCGAAATACAACAGTGCATTTACACTTCTGTTTGATGGGAGAAATAGACATTGCGGTGGTACCTACCCAGATGGACCTCTCACATATGAGAGACCTACCACCAGTACCTGGACATCAAAGGAGAATGCCAAAATCAAAATCAAAATCAAAATATTCTTTATTCAAATAGTCTTTCACAAGATCTTTTGAATCGTCCTTTTCTGCTACCACCGCTTCGGAACGTGTTGTAGCTGTGAAGAAGAAGCGGCGCAAGAAACTCCCTCAGCAACACGAACTCTTCTTTTTTTTCTTTCTTTTTCTTTTGTTTTTTTTTTATATCGCCATTTACAAATAAAATGATTCATGTCACAAGTTACAATAATGTCAATTTGATGCAAAACATGATAAATTTATTCCCAAGCAGTTTTAACTATGCCCATTTAACTACGAAGCTTAGTATCGGTGCGAAGATTTTTGTGCTTCGATGAAACCTACTTTATGTTTAGAGAAATATATATATTTATATATCTTCTATAAATATAAACATAATTGCGACCCAGGCAAGGAGTTCTCGGAGAAATGAACTTGAAGTCGAATAAAAAAAATTGCGTCTTCAACTTTGTAAACAAAATGTAAAATGTGATGATAATTACTTTATTTTATAAAAATCTGTCACCCGGAATAAGCAGGAAAACGTTTAAGGACAAATCATAATAAATCCTATTATGAATTTAAAGCAGTATTGGTATCGGGATCAACGATAATTTTTACTGAGACTATTAATGTGCATTCTGCTATAAGAACTCGGGGTTCATAGATCATATATTGACTAACGAGGCAACAATACGTTTTTAATAATTAATAATAATAAATCTTTATTCACTCAATTACAGTCCATTTGATTAGTAGTACAATATTTAACTTACGAGCTACCTGTTAGTTTAAATATTAAAATTAAGCATTATTAAACCTAATAGGTAATTTTGAAAGCAGTGTGACATCGCCCTAGCAGTCTCCGTTGTCTAAACTTTTAACTACTTCTCGGAAAGACAATTGGAAAGTAATCAAAGTAATCCGTCGGCACTGATAGCTTTCTTCTAAGGAAGCAGTCTCATCTCCGGGGAGATCTTTTGATGTTCTTATTGAAACATTGTTATATTTTCTTGTGTTTAAAAAATATATTTTGTCTTGACCTTGAGATAAGCTGTTTTAAGATGGGTAGTTTGAGTATTATTTGAGAAACTGATCATACAGGCTACAGTTTAAACCCCGTATATTGTTAGTAAGCAATTATGTTGATGCTGGTTTTATTTACACATCTGAAGGTATTAAAATTTTAATACTAATAATAAGTTGCAAATACTATATTAATTAATTGCAATTACAGTCAGTCGTCTATTTCCCGAGAAAATAATTTTGGTACTGTAGACTCTCAATCGTATTCTCGATTGTAGAGTGGGCCCGTGCCCTTCAGTGGGACGTATATGGGCTGATACAAAACTGTAGATTTATTTAAGTAATTTCCTTTTTATTTTTTGCTACACAATAATCAAAAAATCTAAAAAAGAAATAATTAAATTATAGGATGTAAACATTGTTCAACTAAATTATTACCTAAACCTCGATTAATAAAGCACTCAAAAAGAAGTACAAGTAAATTACAAAAAAAGTTACAAAATTTTATGTTGCAAATAATCCCCGAAAATTAATGGAAGAGAGAAGAAGAGAGCTTTTAGAACTTGTCAAAAGTTTTCATTTTATTAAAAACACAATTCATAACTCTTGTGTCCCGTCTTGTTTATAAACTAGACATAATTACATTAAGTAATTGTTACTTTTGCGTTAATAACAATGTAAATCGTATTTTGTCGCGTTATTGGTTGTTACTGGAAAAGCTGGAATAGGAGGATGGTTCATAAACAGTGAGGATCTATATTTGTTTCCCCGGTATCCATTAAATCCATTATTCTAGAGTTAACAATGTCATACAATTTGCCTCGAACAAAGATTTGTGCTCAGTAAAATATGGCGATAGGCTCTTTTCATGATAGGCTCAAATATTTTGTGTGTATATTATATGTAAGTGTATGCTTTTCTAGATTGAGCAGCAAACAAATCTTTAGCATTTCAGATAAATTAGACAAAGGAAACAAACTATCTGATATGTAAGCCTATTAAAGACGTATAGGTACATCACTTCATAAAATTTAACAAATCAACACCATACCCAATGTTTACAAAATAAAACTAAAAACTGAAAAAATAATAATACAGAAACAATACAATTACTTATTTTAAATGATCGTATTTCTTACACTTTCTACAACGTACAACAACAACATATAGCTTGTAGATGTTTATTTGTAGTTTATTTTTGTGCCGGATCCTAACGTTAACACGACATAAAAAATGTTTTCTAGTACAGTTACACAAAATAACAGCATTTGAGTAATTACTTACGTGTTATGGCGTAGTGCCAAATTCTCACACGAACTCAATTCCCTTAGTGGATGTAAAAATGCTAGTTATTTTATTAGAAACACATTTTTTCTGTTGAATTTAGAATATCAGGAAAATCTATTTAATTTCAGAAACTAATACAATTTGCAATCTCGAGGAACAGAATTTAGAAAATCCTAGTTTATTAGCACAAAACTTCTCTCGAATTATGATAAGATTTCTTTCATGTTTTTGTCTGATTTTTTAATTTGTATACTAAACAGTAACAAGCTCCAACGGTGAAAAAGAAACCGAAGGTTAATCAAAAATGACTTCAAAGTTGGTAGTCTTTAGTTCAATTCTATCATATACATACACCATACATATATATAAAGGTATATTTTACCTATTAAATTATATCCAAGTCGAGTAAATTATAAATTATCCTCACTATTCCATCAATGTTAAGGGCATAATAATCTAACCTAATATAAAAAGCTAAACAGTTTGTTTATTTGGTACCTTTAATCTTAGGAACTACTGATTCGAATTGGATTTCTTTATGTCGAATAGATCACTTATCGAGGAGTGCTATAGGCTATATTATGATTATGTCATCACGCTATTACCTATAGGAGGGAAGAAGTAGTGAAAAAACTAGCAAATACAAGGAAATTTTATTCATTTTTTCGTATTCCGATTGGTTGATATTCTAACTAGATTTTTGGAATTGAACTTTATGGCCGCCATTTTGAAAAGTGTCTGCACGCGGAGCCAGGCCGGATCGCTAGTCATCTATAATGACACACGTGTAGCTCCTATAAGTCAGAGTTGGGTGCCGTGATCGATCAACTAGGCCATCGTTCACTCCTAGTAATAAAGAGTTGCCAATGTATATACAAGCCATTCAATCTAGCTTCGTTCGGGAGCTACTTTAATATATAAAGTATACCCTATAATAATTTGGTGACCTGTTGGTAGCGATATGAGTCTCACATTTATACTTGCACCTTCAGGGTTCACCTCTATATTTTCTTAGATATTATAATAGCACCTCTGACTTTTCGGAGTCATGTGTGTATTGATAGTCAATCACCACGCACTAAAACGGTGAAGGAAAACATCGTGAGGAAACCTGCATACCATAGCGATTTTTAAAAAATTTCTATGGTATGTAAGTCCGCCAACCCGCACTAGGCCAGCGTGGTGGACTATATGGCCTAACGACTCTCAATCGTACTGTCGATTGTAGAGGAGGCCCGTGCCCTGCAGTGGGACGTATATGGGCTGATACAGATTATAATAGCGGTCCAGCCCGGCTCCGCCCGGGTGCAGATTTACTTTCGAAAATGTTCAGTTCCGACTTTCAGTTTAGAATATCGACAAATCGGGCCACGAAAACCAAATAATACTATTGGCTAGATTGTCACTACTGCTTCCCTCCTATAAGTCATAGCGTGTTGATTTATAACCTATAGTATTCCTAGACAAATGATCTATCCAACACGAAAATATTTTTTCAAATCAAACCAGTAGTTCCTGAGATTGGAGGTAACAAAAAATCAAACAAACAAAATCTTCAGCCTGTCGCCGTCCACTGCTAGAAATCAGCCTCCCCAAGTAAGCGCCAAGTATTCTGGTGATACATCTCTCATATGTTATAGGCCACTTAGGTGGTTACCGCACTGCATATATTTCCCGCCAATGTAAATTCACTGTTCTGTTTCGGTTTGAATGACATACAATGCCGAACATTGATTTGTAATTCAACGTGTTGTTTGGTTTTGCTACTGTTCATGAACGGTCGTATCGCTTACCATCAGGCGATCGGATCCATAGAAATAAAAAAAACGTTTAGTAGGAAGTCCTACATTACGTTTACCCAAGCGCGGTCTCCACTCCAACACTGATATTGATAGTAAATTTCCACCTGTATAATATATCCTTGCTAAATATCTATGGTATATTAAGTCCGCTTACATGGATAATGAACGTGGCCAGCGTGGTGAATCAAGACTAAGGGCCGAAACTGCGTTAAGCGGGCACTCGCGCGGTTTCATACAAAAGTGCTCCGTCGCGGGGATCCGCGCGGGCGTCCAGCACGGGGAGGCGCGTCCCGCACTCGCGCCGCGGGGCCCGCCTTCGTGCGTCGGAACCCGTCGCGGGGGCATGCGCGGTACAGGGCGCGGTGTCCACCAGCGGTAACATGGCGGTGATGACATACGGCACCGAGACGTGGCCTCTCACTTTGGGCTTCATTAGAAGGCTCAAAGTCACTCAACGAGCAATGGAGAGGGCTATGCTCGGTATTTCCCTACGAGATCGACTCAGAAAGGTTCTAGAGAGGAGGCCACGTACAGGCAAGCAAAATGTCAGACGCCCGCTTACAAGGTGGACGGACGACTTGACTACATTTGCAGGAAGTCGCTGGATGCAGGCCGCTTCCAACAGGTCGATGCGGAGACCGTTGGGGGAGGCCGATGTTCAGCAGTGGACTTTTTATGGCTGAGATGATGATGATGAATATACTTGAGCAAAAATAAAGATTTTTTACTTAGCGCAATGTTAGCAATGTTATTGCCAGCCTTTCCATTGGTGATATGACTAATACAGATTTTACTCTTAAATTGTTGACCTTCAAATATGGTTCCAGTTTCGAAGATAATTCGCCATAGACCAGTATCGAAACTTTAAAATATTTGTAAAATGAGTTTTCATTTTCTCTTCATTTACTGAACTTTACAACAAATTCTCCGCCTAGCAACCTAAATTCAATAAACAGCCTTCCTGGCTGTCGTTTTTTTTTGCTAGTCGTCGTTTTGCTATGTAATAATATATTAAGCTCTCCATCGACATGACTGTACATGCACACCTTTAAAATTGAACCAGCGACACTGCATAAATCCGGTCTCCGCGACGGGTACCCGCGACGGGGACCGTCGCGTTCTCACGGAGCCCGCCCGCGTGTCCACGCGAGGAGACGCGCGACGGTTGCCCGTCGCGGGCACCCGCTTAACGCAGTTTCGGCCCTTAATGCCTCTCTTTCGAAATTATTCTGAATTACAAATTATGATATTGTACAGTTACATTGGAATCCCATTAGTAATTTTTGTTCGAAGTCTAAAAGTCCATCCATCCTCTTACAGTTTCACATAAATAATATAGTAGGATATTTGACGTGAACTTTAACAGTCTTTACTTACTTAATTTCCGTTCGCCGTCGACTTTGATCGAGCACAATCAATTTAATAAACTTCATGTAGGTAATATTACAGTTATGAAGCTGTTACTATATAAATGTAAGGAATAATAAAATAAAACGATGAAATCCCACTCTATTCTCATTTATTAATTCAACGATATTTTTTACAATGTTAAAAAATAATTGTAAAATATTGCACATTTTCCACATATATTTCTATAGAATCTACCATTTCTTTGCTAATATTATTTACACAAATATCTAAAATACACTTTATATTTACAATTAATAAATATTATCTTTATTTAATAGGTAAATAATGTCTAACATTTTCACAACACAATTTATTAAAAGAATAAATTCAGTTTCATTTATGATGCATATTTATTAATTTTATCTCGACATTTGAAATAAGAATAGTTTAATAAATATGACTAGTTGAATTTCAAATAGTTGAAATGAGTCCAACAAAATTCCAAATTTTGAAATGTTGTTTTAAATATCGACAACAGTATTTCAAATATGACAAATATAAAATTCATAAACCGTACTGATTAAGTTTGATAGTTTTGAATAAATGTACATATTCTTTCATCTCAATTTAAGTTAATTTTATCGGCGAATGTCTTAACAACCGAATCAATATATTTTAACTTAAAAACGATGCATAACTATAAAATTCCATACCTGTAATATCAATAAAGGTCCTATTAAATAAAACAGATGGAATCACGCAAACTCAATCCAATTCCATTACCAAACTTCTTTTATCAAGGGATTTGAAAAAACCGATGTCGATATTTGGAATCTCGATAATCGGATATACGGTAATGAAATTAAAACATGCCGCACAGAAGTGTTGTTTTGATTTTGATGTAAAGCGAATCAAAATCAAAACAATAAGCGGAAGTGGTAGAATTTATAATAGGGCAGCACGAGGGAGTGAGTTGGGAGGAGCGGAGGGGGAGGGGGAGTGTCGCACCTCCCCTGGTACCACTTGTGTCAATACAAATTGGCTTCTGCATCGTCTCCGGCGCTACGGGAAGTTCAGCCCCTTCGGCCTTGCGTAACAAAAGATAGGCACCCATGCTCACCTCCGCAGCTTCGGCTTGCTGGTCGCCTCCGGCGACCAGCCTCAGCCACTACGGCTCGCACGGTTGCCTAACCTTCGTTACAGCGGGCGGGGGCTGCTCTCCCTCCGCGCCTCCGGTTTTTATATACACTCTAGGGTCGGTAGCCAAAAGACTACGTGAAGTCGGGGTGTTCCGAGTCGGTTTTGGGGCACAGTCGACCTGACTGATCCATAAAGTGGGTACACTAATTTTCTTCTGAAGATAATTTTTCGGACGTTAAAAAACAACTATACATAAGCAGATCAATTCAACCTTTCTAATTTATGGGTCTATCGCAGATGCGACAATGCGGCAGCCCACCACGTAAAAATCACCTATTAATCACATTGCCCGATCATCATGTAGCCCTATTCATAATGCCCGGGCAATGTGAGAAATAGGTGAGTTTAGATTGTAATTAATCACTTGGCCTGATATGGCTCGGCAATATTCATACTGTCCGGGCATTATGAATACTTAATCACTTGGCCCATAACATATCCACTACTATGGAATCAAGATACTTGAGAGCTTGTTACATATTTTTGGGAATAAAAACAATGGGTTTTTTTGCATGTGGAACACGGAATTGGACTAGTCATTTGAAATGAATATTGTATATTTTTTTCAAACAGAATTGAATTATAAATTTTTGGTTTTTAGCAACTTCGATACAAGGTTATTTTGATTTAAGTGCACAAATATCAACAGGTGTTTGAGAACAGTGAATATATTATGGTAAATGTAAATGATTTTTTTCCTCACAAGACAACATACTTAGACAATACGTACCACATAATGCATACCATTTGAATATTTTCCACCACGTGTGCTTAGTCTCTGGAGTGCAATAAAAAAAGTGCATACTTTGAAAAATAGCCTCGCACTGGATATGCTATCATAGTTTTGAGAAGTAATACGTGCACACAACTATCTTTTGTGTCTGAAGTTCACCAACCTGGTCTAGGCCGAAGTGGTGTACATTACACTTAGGCCTATCAATCGAACGCCTAATTGCTGAGGTATTCAATGTTCACAAGTATGCACATTTACTGGTGGTAGGTCTCTCATGTGTGAGAGGCCATCTGGGTAGGTACCACCGCAATGTCTATTTCTCCCGTGAAACAACACTGCGTAAATGCACTGTTGTGTTTCGGATTGAAGGACGTTGAAGCCAGAGAAACTACTGGACATATTGAGACTTAACATCTTATGTCTCAGGATGGCGAGCGCAGTGGAATGTTGCTGCTGTTCATGAGCGGTCGTATCGCTAACCATCAGGCGAACGGCTTGCTCGTCTCGCCGTTCATTGCAATAAAAAAAAATTATAATGCGTTTACACGCTGAGACAATACTTTTCCATTACGATTTTACATTAAAACAAAAACAAATTTCGGAATGTGAGTTTTCGTAGTAGTGGCGTTACCATAGACATTCTTATACGATGCACCGGTGAAGAGACGGTGAAAATTTTCATTCGATTGCCGAGACCGGAATGTGTTTTATTAAAACGTTCCTCAGTGCATACGTGATGTAAAGCGGCCGCGCATTCTACTAGTCTTTTTTAGGCAGATTGCGATTCTGTTTAACTGATATGAAGATAAGTTTTAATTGTATGTTAAATGTTTGAGATATTTACGAGTATTAATGGTAGTAATTTTCCAAATCCAACATGTGATACTATATTGATGATGTTATTGACAGCCTCCGTGGCGCAGTTGGTTAGACGCCGCCTGTGAAACGAGAGGCCGCGGGTTCGATCCCCACACCGAGAGAAATGTTTTTGTGCGAACCACAAGCGTTTGTTTCGGGTTGGGGTGTTTGTGAAATCGAAAAGTCTCTCTTTGTTCCTAATACCCACGACACAAGACTCGATCTTAATATGGAGTCAGGACTGTGTATGTGACTGTTGGGTGTTATTTATTTATATGTTTGAAGTGAGTTTCGTTTCTACACAGTAAGATATGCAAAATGTCTTTTTCAAGCGGGCGTGGAAGAAATTAAGAAGAATATAAGTCGGCAAAATTATCAAAAACAGACGAAAATGTTCAACAAAAATGACAGATCAATTATTATATACATACTTATAAGGTACGTATTACATATTTGTAATTACGTTGATATACTGTTCTGGGTGCGTAGAAAGCCTAGAGCCCGTAATGATATTAACTACGAATAGTCTGATAGCCATTTCCATAGAATTATCCTGATACGTATAGAACTGGGTTCCTGAGGACCATCCAAATAACACAGTTCAATAGAAATAATTATAAAAACAAACAAATTATATTTAATCAAAATATTATTAATATCGAGATAAAATTAAATTAATCTCACACATTATCTCATTCATCTTAATTAAAATATAATTATAATTACACATTTATTTTATCGTAAAATATTATTACCTTGTATTAAATTACATCTATTAAACATTTCAAATGTGACATCAATTAGAAATACAATAATTAAATTAAAAACTACTACAATTTAATTATTTACAATATTAATAAAATCCATTTAATACCCGTAACAAAAACCACTACGCTATTCTAAATATTTACATATTTCATTACTAAATACTAATACTGTACAATATTTCACAAAATAGGTTCTTTATTTATAAGTAATGTGTTGATAAAAATTAAAAGACTTTTGTACTGCGGAACTTACTGGGAGATTATTTTTTCACTGATCCGGTTTCATGTTATCAAAAAATAAGCGATGAAAGCATGTTCAGAATTTATTTCTTTTTAAAATTAAAATGTATTTATTTATTTCTTTTTAAACTATTTACTCAATCCAAAGTAATTTGTTTGATCTGTAGTACCATTTTCCCGTAGATATTTATGAGTGGTTTGTTATCATATCAGTTGGATAAGTGTTAATTTAATAATTTGAGTTATCTGAACCAAGTTCATGTCAGTGTTTATGTTTTCAATTGAATAACGAAGATATGGTTATCGACCACTAAAACACACTAGCTAAGCTGTTACTTTAATAATTTAAAGAATAGTTAGTTATTTATACGTTTGTCGCTTTAACCTCGATTCGAGTGAATCGATAGCCGCTGCTATTTTAAGCTTTTGGTTTTATATAATTATCTTAAATTTTTTTGCCTTTTCTTTTATAATGGGTCTACTGTTTCAAATAAAGTCAACATGATAAAACATTTGTCTCGGATATACCATTTTATAGAAACAATTACCTAAACTCATGTCTTTTTCCCAAAAGGGGTAGCTAGAGGTGCTACTAGGACTCCCACGTATCGCCTTGTGTGTCGTCATGATGTCCGTCCCATGATGTCCGTCCCATGATGTGATGAAGGGATCTTATCGCCATATCGCATTTAACTAAACTGATGACATACATAACGCCGAACGTTGATAAATTAAATGAATTGAATTTCATTTTTCATTTTATTAATTTCATTTTTTCAGTTCATAATATTAGATCACGCATTATTAGCACTGGATCAGTGATAGTAGACTTGTTTACTCTTGTTAGCGGTAGAAAATTGGATACACGGCCAAAAATACGAATGGATTATTGCCTTGCATTACTGTAATGAAATTTTGTCTCGTGAGACTCGTGAAAAATAATAAAATATTATTTTTTCACGATTTCAATAATTTTATTCAAATTTGTTTTATGAGGGTGGTAAAAAAATAGGATATAGGTAGAATCACAGGTAATTTCCTGATATATTTTAGAACCTGTCTTAAAAACGAACTGAATGTTTGAGCGGAATCGTGGGTGATTACTAAAACTTATTCAACAGGTGACGTAAATCTTGTTGTATGGAGTTCTTTTTCAACAAATCACTTCGGAATTATTTGGGATAGAATAAGGGGACGACAATGTTTTTATGGATGTGAAGATGATGGAGTATTTGATTCCTTAATTTTTATCAACACAATTTTACAAGAAGAATTGCACTAATCACCTTTGGCACACAAATTATCATACAGATATGTAAGATAGTTTCTACAAGTCACGTTGAAACATATAATATTAAATATATATTTAAATTACATTAACCAAAAGAATCATACTCTTTTGGCTGCTAATAACTTACAAGCTATACAAAAAAAATCAACTAATAATTAAAATTTATACAAAAATAACAATAACATAAAATTATCAATTTATAATCTTCCACAATATACAATTAATATTTACATTTTATAATTATATTTTTACCCGTGACTACAAGTTTAATCCGGCCTTTTGATCATACTAAATCTACACAACATAAATAGACAGTTTCACAAATCATAAGACTAGCTATCCCTAGGCGTTGTTACTACAGTATTATGGTAAAATACACCGCATGTGATTTTAATCATTGTTCAGATGAAACATTGGTAAGAGATGACTCTCTCTTGCCTGTTAAATTATTTATGCCGATACTCGATCTTCGCTGGATAAACATTGTACACCGGCTTATCTATGAAATGTTCGATTTCGATGTACAAATTTTTCGCCAAATATCATTCGTAAAAATTAAATTGTACGAGGAACATGCAGTACAATGCCTAATGCCAACCCGTACTAAACCAGCGTGAACTATATGATGTAACCTCTCTCAATCGTTCTCTCGATTGTAGAGGAGGCCCGTGCCCCGCAGTGGGACGTATATGCGCTGATGCAGATACAATGCCTTATGAAACCACAAAAAAAAGAGCAACACGAGAGTTTCTTGCCCGTTCTTCTCTAGTGAAAACCGATTTGACTGAATCTAATTAAAGTCGGATTTAAGAAATGATTTTCATTTTCATTTCATAGTAAACAAGAAAGGTGAAACAATTGAAATAAAAGGTAAATTGAAATATACGGTGAAACAAACTAAAATACTTACAAGTTTAGCAATATACTATAACCGTAATTTAGGCTATTTCTGCGTTCGTTTAGACTTTAGGCCGGAAACAGACTACTGAAACGTAACGCGACCGACCCAACGCCACACGTGTTGAATCAAATCAAGTTGTAGTTTTATTGTATGACCAGAATCACACTACAAACACGCCACGCAATGTAGCATCGTATATTTGTAGTGTGGTTCTGGTCATATAAAATACTAGCAATGGGAATTATTGCTATTTCAAATTAACTCCACCACCTTGTTATGTTGGAAGCCTTAGAAAAAAAATACTATAAATATTATAAGCATTTTTCACATCTGAAACTACACACACAAACTTGACTGTTCAGTTTCTTCTTTAAATGGTTAGGTATGGAAATCGTTCTTATTTCACACAAGATCGTATAAAAATATTAGCCGGCCGGCTTTTTTAATCACAATCGCAAGTCGCAAACATTTACTTCTTTATTTACAAACAAAAGAATAACAATATAAAGAAATAACATATATTAAAAGTACAAATGGCGGTCTTATCGCAAATAAGCGATCTCTTCCAGACGACCTTTGGATGGATATAAAAGAAGGAGAAAGTATAACTTGTAAAATGTAATTATCGATTTCACTGGCTATTGCCATTTATTACAACCCTAGAAAATACTGCGATTTGGTACAACACGTGTTGCGTCGGGTCGGTCACGTGGCATTTCAGTAGTATGTTTCCGGCCTTAATCTTTCAGGTTACGTCCTTGAGTAAACGTCTAAGCATTCACTTAACAAAATTGCCTGTATTGGGCACTATTGCTATTTCCCTAGCATTTAAGGAGTATTTTCATTACTTACACGATGCTTTTAACCGTTAAGAAATGTGTTTAGGTTAGGCTGGCTTAACTCGATCTGGCTGCTTCCAACTAAACATATTTTTATGATAAAAAAGGAATTGAGAATTTTCAAATACTGTTTAATTATTTCTTTAATAGATACATCAAGAGCGAAACATGTGAGGTAAGAATTGTTTATACAATATCATCATACATACATACATAAACTCACGCCTTTTTCCCAGAAGGGGTAGGCAGAGGTGCCAGGACACCCACATTTCGCCCTGTATGTTCCGTCCCACGATGTGATAGGTGGCGAGCCTATCGCCATATCGGGCACAAATTCCTGACTCTGGGCTGATAATGAATAGAAAAATCCAATATCACTCTGCCCAACCCAGGATTCGAACCCGAGACCTCAGCTTTGTAACCGTACCTTAGTACAACTACGCCACCGAGGCTGTCCAATATCATCAAATAATATGAAATCTGAAATTACACTATAGTTAAAGTGGGTGAAAATCGCACCGAAAGGAGTCGGTTACCAGCATACAAAAATACAAGTGAAGATAATATAAAGCGTGTAAAAAATAATGAAAGGGAAATATGAAGATTATTGATTAGAGTTTAATAAATGTAGTTCTCTATTCTGATGTTGCTAGTTTAATATTAGGATTGATTGTGTTGTGAGGGAAATTAATGCATGAATAATAAAATACGCCCAACAACGACACGTATTTCCGATCAGATCCGATATGTTGTGTCCTGGTTTATAAATTATGCGCGGCTGTTCGGTCGAGACGCAAGATATAATAGTTTTTATGGTAATAAAACATGTACATACAGGGTATTTCTAGACTGCGACTAAAAACGGAGCCCAGTGGTAGATTTGGTTGTTATAGCTGTATGTATCAGCCCATATACATCCCACTGCACTGCAGGGCACGGACCTCCTCTACAATCGGCAGTACGTTTAGAGTGGTTAGGTCATATAGGTTACTATAGACACAACGCATTTAAAAAGGCGTAAAAAAGCGACGACATTTTTATGTTTTTTGAATATCATCGTATTTAGGCGATAAATACATCGTTTTTGCTGAAACATTGCATTTACGTGAATGTCAAAAGTGCAAAAATTGGATTGCCTCTGATGACCTAAGGACCAAGCGGTTTGAAGACCCTATGTCCTTCCCTTAGATCAGTGAGCCAATCAAAGGTTGGATATTAAAATATTATTATGAAATGAGCCCATGAACAATGGTTTCATTGTTTATCAACCTTTGTATTACATCTCATGATCTATTATAACAAACCATACAAACAATATTTTTTTTGTTTGTTGTTGTTGTTTGTTGTTCTCTTATAAGCACATTGTAAGAAAAGACCATTAATATTCCCAAGTTGTCGTTCTACGTAATAAATGACCTAAGGAATGCGAAGGAACGGAATTCAAAATATTTATATTAAAGTCCACATAAGAAGCAGTCTCTCCATGAAGTTTATGTTTAGTCAGTTAATTAATAAAAGGACGTATGTTCACTTCAAAGAAGGGTTACTTACAACTTTTTGGTAACACACATTAGAATAATGAAACATTTGAAGTGGAAACTTCAAAGTGTCTGAGAATTAAATCAAGTGAACTTGAAAGTTCGACATGAATGAAAGAGTTATATTTAATTAGCATGAAAAACTATTAACGAAACATCAAAAAGTTAAAATCGTTTTTGATACAACTAAAAGTAATTTTAATTTAAATCGTTTGTACCTAATCCATGGCGATTACCTTTTGATGTAAAAGTATCACGTTACTCAGACTTATTGAAAAAATGTCTTGAGGTGCAATTATAAAAGTCGTACCCTGACCTAGGTAAAAAAAAATCTAAAATTATCTGCGCATATTAAATGTCAGGGCTTTTCTATACATCGCACATTTAGAATTAGAGTGACCTAATCCCAAAAATGTTGATATTGACTTTTAATTATATTTTGGCTCAAAATGACCTATCGACCCGTTATTAAAGAAAGATCTATTGACGCTTGAAAGGCAGGAAGATGTATAAATCGGTCTTCTAGATGTATCTTCCATGAGTACAAATTTTTTTATGTTACAAAATTTTAATAAACGCTTCCCAAATAAAAAGATTTTGCTAGATCTCTATAAATCTAAGGGTGCAATACATTAAAACGTTTTATTCGAGTACTAAATACGGTTAATTGAAAGCTATTCTCGGCATTCGACCAAGTGGTATTCTAAAGACGATCATCCACTCCTCAAATGCTTACACATCAAAGGGCGAACGGCCTTCAAGTATTAGCTGAACTGATGGTCAGACATCGAAATACCGCACGTGAATATCATGTGTGTTATATAGGGTTTTATTGCCTTTTGGATGTAGATATAAGAATGTAAATATGATATGTATGTATAATATAATTTGTGTAATAATATGAAAGTTTGTAAGAGTTGAGTTGTTGAGAAGGAGCACTGTAGTTTAAGATATCTTATTATAATAAGAACTAGTAGGTTCGATCTAAATATGAGATAATTAATGTTCGTTATATACATATAAGTATTTTGAAATAAAACTATTTTTTACGCGTCAGGACGTAAAAAATGTTATAATGAAATCAAACTCGCGATAAAAACCGTTAATTTTTATATCAATGTGTAAAATTAAGAAACCAATATATTTATTTGATCCGGAAAAATCCCCCGTAGCCAAGGTAGCCAATAACTACCACCGACAGGAGACATGCGTTATACTATGTATGTATAAGTTCAGGACTTGTGGCTATTTACTTTATTCATTTATATGAACTTAAGATCGTTTAGCAAAAGATTGTAAGATTGTAATAGGCAATAGGTATGTCGTTTTCCTTCGACAACTTTTTATGTCATGTACCTTTCTATCAGGTATAAATACAGTTTTTTTTTTTATTTAATACATCGCTTTAATAACAATCTAGTCTTATGACTAATGAGTTATTTAAATTTAACCTAAATTTCTAAAGAGACTATGACTAAGAATATGTCCAATAACACTTTTCTTATTGTCTCTATTAAGGGGAAGACACAATGTTCGCGTGTTCTTTTTCAATAGCATTCACTGCACTACATTGCACTAATTATTCATTGCACTAACTCAAAAGGTTTTGTCCTTTTTAGTCTTCTCACTAGGTCCGTGTTGTCGAGGAGCTGGATTGCCTCGACGTTCACATGATGATGAAGTCTATGGTCATGAGCTTCGGCATATTTTTTCACAACATTTCTGACGAAGTCCACTTTAAGGTCCCGATGGAGATCTTCGTTTCTTACGTACCATGGAGCGTTTACTATACCCCTCAGTACTTTGTTCTGGAATCGTTGTATTATTAGTATATTGCTTGGTTTGGTACATCCCCACAACTGTATACCATAAGTCCATACTGGCATCAGGACTTGTTTGTACAAAAGTACTTTGTTGTATATCGACAACGAGGAGTATTTGCCCAGTAACCAATACATTTTCCTGTAGCGAATCTCCAGCTCTTCTCGTTTCTTTTTGACGTGTGCTTTCCAGCGAAGTTTTGCGTCCAGAGTCATGCCTAGGTATTTGGCTGTATTTTCATATGGTATGGTTGTACCGTTTATGAACACAGGCTCATAATTTGGTCTTTTGTTGGTGAAATCCACATGAACAGATTTTGTTTCATTTATTTTCAGCCGCCATTTTTCACTCCAGTTAGAGATGATGTTAACAGCTGTTTGGACTTTTTCCACTGCTTCTTTATGAGTCGAACCTGTAGCTATAATTGCTGTATCGTCTGCAAAAGTTGCAATGGCATTGTTTTCAAGTTTAGGCATATCACAGGTGTATAATAAGTACAGGACCGGACCTAATACACTTCCTTGTGGTACTCCAGCTTCTATACACTTTATTTCTGAGTAAGAATCTTCATGTTTTATACGAAACATTCTTTCAGAAATATAAGATTCCAGGATTTCTGAAAATTGCTTGGGCAGCATTTGCTTTAGTTTGTAAATGAGGCCGTGGTGCCATACTTTGTCAAATGCTTGTGCCACATCTAGGAAAACCGTCGAACAAACTTTTTTCTTTTCTAGACCTTTTTCGATTAAATTAGTAATCCGGTGGACTTGGTCTATTGTTGAGTGTTTCTCTCTGAAGCCGAATTGGTAGTCGGGGATTAACTTCCGCTCTTCTATAACAGGTTTAAGCCTTTTTAAAAGTAATTTTTCATATAACTTGGCTATTATTGGAAGCAAGGAGATTGGCCTATAGGATTTCACGTCATGCGGAGGTTTTCCAGGCTTAGGAATCATGATAACTTCAGCAAATTTCCAAATGTCAGGTACATATTTCAGTCTGAACGAGGCATTTATCAAGGTGGTCAGTTTGACAATTGCTTTGCGCGGAAGATTGTTCAGTACTTCTCCTGTTATCAGGTCATAACCAGGAGATTTCTTTTGATTATTTTTTTTTATTTCACTTTTTACTTCTCTAGGAGTAACGAGTTTTGTTGCCTGGTCGTCTTGTGATGTATTATCTAGGTTGGAGTCCAATGCGGTACCTTGATTAGGTTTGAATATATGCTCAAGATGGTTCGCAAATAGATTTGCCTTTTGTGCGTTGTTTATGGCCCAGCTCCCATTCGGTATTTTAATGGGAGGAACCTGCATGATTGGCTTTTTGATGCTTTTGGTAGCTTTCCACAGTGAATAATCTGACGTGCGGTCGCCAGTCAGTCCACGAAGGTAAGTATTCATCGATTCGTCCTTGAAGGTTTTTATTAGTCTTGTGAGCCTCTTAGTGAGTGTGTTAAGAATTTGTTTGTCTTTTGGATATCTGTTTATTTGCCATTGTTTTCTCTGTTTCCTTTTTTCAGCTATAAGGTCCCTTATTTACTGGATAAGACTGGCTTCGCGCTATTGTCTTCACCACAGGTGTATTTCGCCAGGCACATTGCTGAATGTTCACTATAAATTGTCTTAAATCCTTTTCGAGTTGCTCCGAATTTTTAAGAGGAACTTTAAGTTCAATTATAGATTCTAAGTCGCGCTTGAAACTTTCCCAGTCAGTGTGTTTATTTGTCAATGTGAGATGATTTTCCTTTTGAATTATTCCGCTGGATAGAGTTAGGATAATCGGTGAATGGTCTGAATTCATGTCATAGCCCTCCTCAATATGTAGGGTATTAAGGGAGAGATTTTTCACTATGAAAAAGTCTATTAGATCTGGAATCTTTTGAGTATCCGTAGGCCAATAAGTAGGCTTGCCTGTTGATATGACATCACATTTGATTTCTCTAGCGGCTGATAATAATTCTCTACCTTTGGTTGTTGTTAGTCTAGACCCCCAAAAGGTATTTTTCGCATTAAAGTCACCGCCTAGTATAAACCTGGAGCCGAGTTGTTCAAATACGTGTATATATCGCTCAGCCTTTAGCGAATACCTAGGCGGAGAGTATATGGCTGATATAGTTACAGGATAGTGTTTTGTTTGTATACAAACCGCCACAGCTTGTACGTCTTGATCCTCTATCTTTAGTTTTTCGTAGTGACAGATGTTGTCTTTTATTATTAAAGAACTGCCTCCCCTAGGAGTATTACATGGATGTAAGGCGTGGTAAACTTTGTATCCTTTGATTTTAATAATTGATTCCTTAGTGCAGTGTGATTCTGATATGAGGCAAACATCGAAGTTTTCTCTGTTTAGGACGACTTCTATTTCATTTATGTGTTGAAGCAATCCATTGGCATTCCATGCCATGATTTTAACCATCATTGTTTAGAATTTGGTAAGATAGCAGTTTTGGTGCTATGCTCCAATTTTTTCAAACGATTGTCGAATGAAGTCATAAAATTTAAAATTCTGTTGATTTTATCTTCGATATTATTTTCCTGCGGTTTTGGTTGTGGCTGTGGCTGAGTCTGTAACTGTGTTTGTGCCTGTATGTGCGATTGTCCAGCTTTAGCCATTTGTGAGTACGTCACACCTTTTTTGACGCTTTGAGTATTAACTATTTTTTTAGCTCCATTTGTAGTTGGAGTTCGAACAGCTTTTGCGCTATTTTTCATCGACTTGCTTTTCATATTTTGTAATTCTTTGGCTACTATGCACCCGCGGTAGTTGGCAGGGTGTGCTTCACCACAATGTATACATTTTGGTTTTGCATCCGCTGGTTTTGGACAGTCACGAGTAAGATGCTTACCCGTACATTTGACGCATCTAGGCTCTTTATTGCAATATTTTTGAGTGTGGCCATAAGCTTGACATTTTTTACACTGCGGTATCAATTTCGATGATTTGATTGGCTGTATTTCCACTTTACAGCCAAGAATTGAGCTTATATTATAAATGTTGTTCATGTCTTCATCTTTTTGAAATGACAGTATAAACATATTGAGAGGTTCTTTAGTCCTCCAGCTTAGTTTATTAACCGCTTCTATGATTTTAATTCCTTTAGATTTAAGGTCTTCAATAATTCTCTCAGGCAAATACGTGTGGTGAAGATTTTTTGCCATCACTCTAATTGGTCTGTCCTGTTTGTTTTCATACGAGTGCCAGTGATTCTTATTATCTATTAGGAGCTTTGTGATGGCCTTATATGAGTTCTCATTTTTAGTGTTTATTTTGGCCGTCTCGCCTTTCATCATCTTAATAGTAAATGATTCGCTAGGTATACAGGTAACTAGAAAATCATAAAGTTTCTGATAGTCCTTGGTACCTTCTACAACAATAGGAGGCGGTAGGGGTGCCTTCTTTTCCTTTGGCTTCTCCGAGGCTTTTTTGCTAGGCTCGGCTTGATGAGACGGGGAAGGTGATGAGTTCCGCTTTCTTTTCTTCCTACTCTCTTGACGTATCCATTCAGTTTCCTTCGCGAGTTCCTCTTCGTCTGTTTCATATTGGACTGCTGAATGAACTTTTTTGCTGGCTCCTGGATTTTCACAGGCTTGTTTTTTGTCTTCTTCTTTAGCTTTATTTAACTGTTGTTGGAGATTCTCAACTTTTATTTGAAGCTCATTTACTAAGCACTCCAATTTTTTTTTTTTGTACGACGCAACCGTTCTCTGTAGCTGTCTAAAAAGAACTGAAGGTATAAATACAGTGAAATAAATTTTAGATAGCCTACTTGCTACTTATGCGTCTTAAAATACGGCAATAGTCAAATATTTATAGAAGTTAAATAAAACTATGACGAGCATGGCGCACCATTACTTTGTATTCAGATTACAGTTCTACTGTAACATAATACTGCTGCATACATATATAGAACTAATGACCAACCTTCACCTACTAACTGCATTGCCTATTTCAATATTATTGATTCCTAATGCATAAATACACTGACATGTAATTTAACTCTGTAATACGTCAGTATTAAATGACAATAATAAATGACTTAATTTCAGATATAGAATGCCTAAAATAAATATACACGTACGTTTTGAAGGGAAACCAGAGTATAAATATACATACCCAATAGATATAAATATACTCCTCACACTACACTCAAATTCAATTAGTGTCGTGGGTATATAGCGCACTACACACTGAAGTCACCGACCCGCCAGCACATGTCCACAACTTTCTGTTGGCGGGATAGTCGGCGGCTTCACTCATTGAAAGTTGACAAATTTTGTTGACAACTTGTCGACGGCTTTACTTGACATGAACATTTGAATGATTAGTTGACGGGCAACTGAGCAGAGCACGTGCCGATAATATTTTGGCTGGCAACACGTACGGGCGATTGTCGCCGACATGTTTTTTTTAATAGTCCGCTAGGTTGTGACGGCGGGTTGTGTTGCCGGGCCGGCGGGTTAGGTGTGTTGTGCGCTTTAGAAACTGCGAGATAATTTTCGGTCTCACAAATGCCGAAACCGAAAACAAATATTTGTGGAGTATGCGAATATTAAATTTTGTCTCGGTGTCGAGACCTATATCGGTATTAATCCGAGGTATTTATATCATGATATTCTGCAATGTTCTACGTCCCAAAAAAAACTTGTATAATAAGTATAAATTACACTGTGAAACTAGATAGGGATCTGTAACCTCAGCTTTAAAATCTGATTTACATTCGACCAGCTTATTGCTCATTATAAACGGGACTAAGTATTATAGCATGTTCAATATGTAGGTTAAGAGGCAAAGTGCAGTATAATCTGGCACACAGATTATTGATTTCATCTTTGAAATAACTCAACCAAATGTCAACTATTTTTCAGAGCTGTATTTCATTGAGGGCGCTTCAATAAAATAGCTCCAATGATTATGATAAGGAATTTTAAACTCAGCTGGAATTAGTTTACTGAAACACCAAAATATGATTCAATGAATGAATATAGATTTTAGGAAATAAAATGTCATATACGGGGTAAACAGAGGGCTATGCTAAGTATATCATTATGCAATTGAATCAGAATATGAGATAAGTAGATGAAAATGTTCTCAATGCATTAGCAAGTTGCATTTATTAGTATTATGATGTGTTACTAATGCAAACAAAGTAATATCCGTCAAGTTCATACATTACCGTACAAATAGAACATTTATATGAAACTCCACGTGATATTAAAGGACTATCTTCCCTCCAACTAATCTCAATGTCAATATGAAAGGTCAGAAAAATAAATCTTGCAAATAATATCGCATTACAAAATTCGGCTATGAAACGAGATCGCAATAACAATGATGTCGTAATTTGATTACGCGAATATTGTTTTACCGAAAGAAAATTCGTTTGTACAGTTTTCCATTTATTAAAATTCACGATATCCGTCATGTTCCATTATGTTTATTGTTCAAAGCGACAAAGGCTTTTGAAAGTGGGAATGAGGCTGAATGATGAAATTAAGTGAGGGATTTCCGTGAATATTGAAAGTTCATTACTGTTATAAACTATTGGCCTCGAGACGGATCCCAAAGCGCTAGATGGATATTACCAAGTAAGATATAAGAATAAATGGTATTACAGCGGAAGGAGGCAAAGGCTAAAGACCGGACAATATACTTTCAGCTGAGTAGTAGGGTCGACCCGGTCTGTGATATCACCACAAACATAGAACGACGAACTAGATACCTACCTATATTCTTTTGAATGAAGTAGCAAATACAGCAATTCATACTATGGCTCCATAGTTGCCATTTGGAAATGACCGGGAGGAATATTCGAACACTCGACGTCCGAGGAAAGTTATAAGTTTTCCACTTCTACAAATCATTACTATTCTTCATGATACTTATCAGTCATCATCGTCTTACTGGTGGTAGGTCTCTCACATGTGAGAGGTAGGTACCACCGAAATGTCTATTTCTCCCGCTAAACATCAGTTTAAATGCACTGTTGTGTTTCAGTTTTAAGGACATTGAAGCCAGAATAATTATAAAGTAAGCCCACAGCAATATTACAATAAGAAACTGCAAATAAACTTTACTTTTAAGTAAAATATTAAAATCTTCTTTCATTACACCTACCTGTCACAGCCACGACATGCTACTGCCTACTACACTACTGCATTTTATAATTTTATTTTTTTATGTTATTTTTTTTTATTTATTTTACATATAATTTTATAATGTTTGTTTGTGTTCATAGTATTCGTTTTTGTTTCTTGCTTTATTTTTATTTTACTTTGGATTTTGCTTTATTTTATTTTTACGTTGTGTTTATTGTACGATGTTATTTGTAGTTGGTAGTTAATTTCAAATATCACTCGCATGTTACGTACTGTGTCTGTGACAAATAAAACAATGTTCTCTCTTTCTATTATCGCTTTAGACTGAATTTTCCCGTCGCAATATTATCCGTAACCACTATATTCGAAGAGGTATTAACTTTCAGGGCTTATAAAATATTAAATAAATAATGGAATAATACATTAAACTGGTATTGTTTTTGCCATCGAGAGCGATCCGCCTACACACTTCACATAATAAAATAAGGCACTTTTAAAGGGTATTGTTCAAATAACTATCTGAATATTTTATTAATTCATTTTCAATCATCTATTATTTATTTCAATTCTTTGATAAATTAATGAATTCATCGCTGAAAAGAATGAACGCGCTGAGCGAAACAAAATATGTATGCGAAATATCCGGGAATTAAGTGATATCCCCTAGATAGAATAACTGTTTCGTCTCACCAATGACATAATAAAGTCTAATAAGTTAACACCCAACTTTCAAAACGCCAGAGGCACTTAGAGTATATATTAATAACCCTCCTTCTTTCGCAGTTCGGTACAAATATATGCGCGGAGCGTATTTTTTTCTCTTTATTTAAAGGTTTTTCAATTATGAAAGACTCTCCCGGTTGCGCAGTTGTACTACGGTACGATTTCAACTACGGTCTCGGGTTCGATTCTCGAGTCGGGCAAAGTAATATTGGATATTTCTATTCATTATCAGCCCGGGAGGCATTAGGAGTCTGGAATTTGTGCCCGATATGACGATAGGCTCGCCCCTATAAAGCGGGAAGAAAAATACAAGACGGAACGTGATTTTCCGGGAGGCACCATGGCCTACCCCTTCTTGGAAAATGCGTAAGTTTTTGTGTGTATGTTGAACTATTGTTTTCCGGTTTGTTTGGTTGTGACTGTCCATGAGCGGTTGTATCGCTTACCAACATTAATAATAAAATATGTATATTTGAATGTTAGAACATACACGGTGCCTAGACGTGAGTATCCTGTCTGGGCCGGCTAGACAGTAAATTGGTCTGAATTGCGAATAAAACATTTATACTAAAGAACTAATATTTACTGAGTGCTCGTGGACTCACGGATCACACTTTATTTCGGTCGTTAATTTTCAATGACAATACAAATATTTGGCGAAATTTTATTTGGTTAAATAAAATAATAATTAAGACAAAGAAATGTTTTCCTTGATTGTTGTGATGAAAAGGTTATTCGTGATTTGATTTTAGTACATACTTGCTATTATTTATTTGTTCAAAGGGGATATCGTCGATGCAAGATATAACACGCTTGCCATTATTATTACCAAGATCAAATAATGCCCCACAAAGGCCTAAGTCAATTAGAAAATAGGTCCAACCAGAAGCCAACTTAATACCCCAAAAATAACAACCCACACGTACAATTAAACTTTAGAACGGCCTTTAATAAATTGCTAATATCCATAAGCGCGTGTATTTCTAGACAGAATTTAATTTGAGCTATCCAGTAATAAATATGTAAATAGCTGGTATTGAACTTACGATCCCTCAGAGGATGGCCGCAAGGACATCACTTTATTAGTCCGGATGCATGTACATTGAGAATATTGTACGTCTGTACATACATTAATTCAATGAAACACTCAAGGTATGCAACTGTATAACAAGGATTTAGCATAACAAAGGATTGATTTCAGTTGTGTATTTGCATGTGTGTTTATTTTAGCATCGAAACTGCCAAAGAAGAATGCCCATTCATTGTATCAGTAAAAATATCCTTGATCTCGATATCGATACTGTTTAAAAGTAATTAATTTAAGTATTATAGCATTTTTATGGTTTGTCCTTAACGTTTTACTGTTTTATCTCGGGCGTCCGATATTTATAGAATAAAGTAATTATCATCACATTTTACAATTTTCTTACGAGGTACCCGGGAATGGAATTGACGCTAAGTTTCACATACTATGTCTAACACCTCCAGTGCATCAGTGTCACCTCTGCTTACACCTTTCAAAAACTGACTTATATGTTTTTATTTATACCAGAAATAGCGGCCAGACCCGACTCTACCCGGGTACAGATACACATTTTTGAAAATATTCTATCTTTAGTAGTTTCAGAGCCAATTCAATACAAACAAACAATCAAATATTTCCCGTTTATAACATTAGTACAGAAAAATGAAACAACGCATTAACTCGCCATATTCTGTACACAAGGAAAAGAAAAGCGTACTGAAAACACTTTGTTAGCAAAGTAAGTAATGCACTGCGACCGCAGTCAGCTGTTGAATGTTAATAAATCACTGCGCTTCGGCTACGAAAACCCATAAAAGAACACGCCTAGAGCGTTTTCACTCAATATTACTTCCTCTGCAATAGATAGTACATTTAACTAGAAGTCAAATATCTAGCTATTCTATACTGTTATTTGTTTAGTTTTTTTTATTGCAATGAATAGCGAGACGAACATGCCGTTCGCATGACGAAAAGCAATAGGACCGCTCATGGACAGTAGCAAAACCAAACAACACCTTGAATTACAAAACAATGCCTCGCATTCCACTGCGCTCGCCATCCTAAGACATAAAGATGTTAAATCTCAATATATTCAGTAGTTAGTTTGGCTGCAATGTCCTTAAAACCGTAACACAACAGTGTATTTGCACACTGCTGTTAGGCGAGAAAAATAGAAATTGTGGTGGTACCTACCCTGTTATTTCTAGATTCGTGTAGGATAAAGTTACTCGAATTTATTTCGGTCACCGGTATTATTTTATTTTAAAGATGTAAGATCTCCTCCACCTTTCATTTAAATTAAATTCGCGTTAAAATCCGTAAATAATAGTTTTATTTCAATGTGTAACATTCGCGTAAATCTAAGAAACCATTATGCCTTTCATTTAACTTTTTGTATTACTATCTGTTGCGTATTTTTAAAACATTTAATTCAAAATTACGAATTTTTCGACGATAAGTATTAATGAATATTAAAATATTTGATCGCGCATCACACTGCCAAGATAGAAGTATCAACTTAGGGTCACAGCGATGTGGCGCGCAAACTCTTGCGTTATTTAATTTTTTTTTCTATTTTTTTTTGTATGACTATGTATGTTTTGCGAGTGTGTGCTTCGTATTATGTGCTCAGTGAATTTGTTTTCTTTATATTACTTTTATATTTATATTTGTACAGATAATCTGGCAATAAATTATTTTATTCAGGAATTTCCTTACAAGATTTTTGACATTAGCCCAGTGTAGTTCATATGGCGTTGATACTTACTTTCAATAAAAGTTAAATCAGCCATACACCTTTGGAATCAAAAGCTTAATAATTATTCCATAGCTAATAGAATAAAAGGGTTATTGCGCTTAAGCAACATAAGTAGGGGATAAAAATTGATTGAACACTGCAGAATATATACATACATTTATTGTATAAAATAGTTAGATTAGTTTGTTAGACGCCGGCTGTGAATGTGAGGCCGCGGGTTTGATATCCGCACCGGGACGTTACTTTGCTGACCGCAAAATCTCTCGTAGTTTATTATACCCATGACACAAGACGTATTTTATCATAAAGCAGAGTCAAGAGTACGTATGTGACTGTTGGGTATATTATTATTTTATTTAAATTACAATTTCAATTCAAGTTACAAAAACATATTCTATAAGAATAACGAGCAAAGAAAATATAATAAGATTTAGCGCTGATGCTTAAACAAGGTAATCTTGATCATTACACCAACATCCTTCCATTTGTACAAGTATGAAACTCAGTGAAGCGCTGTTTCAAACATTTATATTGATACGTCCTTATTAATACCGATATTACGTCCTTACCCCGAGCGTCTCGTTAGCTCCGATACTTCGATTTGATTCACTTATATTGAACGCGAATAGTAGAAAACGGTAGCATTCGTTTTAATTGGCAACCAATATAACATTCAAATGGAATTCGATTATGTGAACTCTCAGAAAGTAATAAACACCAGCATGAATTACCAAGAATTTGAATTCTTTTGTTTGTTTTCCGTTTAAATTTATAATGTTTGAATTTATTGAAATATTATTTAATGTTTTTTTTGTGCTTCGCTACTCCTGTATAGTACTCATTTTGTTACTGTATTATAAGAGATACAATGAAAATATACCTATATATAAATTCATGTATACTTTGTTAATTGTATTCTCCAGTTGATGGTCCTAAATAAATCAATAAATAAATTTTGTAATTATAAGGACAGACCGTTTTTGTATGGGATTGAGGTTTTAAGCCTTTCGATAATTATGGTAGTCCGAGCTCAGAACTAGCATATATATATTTGTAAGAAAAGAAAAAAAAATACTCCAATTGGTGATTTTCAGCGTTACCAAAAAATTACATGTTTATGCACTAGGTAAATACGAGTAGTAGGCAACAAAGAAGAGTTAAATAGTGAATGAAGCTTTGTGTTTATTTGTTGGGAACTGTTCAGATGCGATAACTTTTATATTTACCATGCTAGTCATCAGCAATTTAAACAGAAAAATAAGAAAACTGTATACACCTTTTTTATGCATGTTATGCATGCTTTGGGAAATCGTTTAATTTCAATATTCACTTTTTTGTTCTTTTATTCAAATTAATACAATATTTTTATAATGTCTTCAATAACTAAAAATCAAAGGATTGTAGACAGATTTTTTATCGCTTCGACAGCCTCCATGGCGTAGTTGCTTAGATGCCGGAGGAGACACGACAGACCTTGGATTCGATCCACGCACAGACACATATATTTGTGGGATCTCCAGCTATTTGTTTCGGGTCTGGCTGTTTGTGAGGCCGAAAAGTCTCTTGTAGCTTTTGATACACACGACACAAGACTAGATCATAGTGTGGGTTCAGGACTATATTTGTGACTATAAATACACCCAATTTGTAAGTTATTTATTTATTATCGCTTTATCACACTGTGTTAAATATGGTTTATCCGTACCATAGTATGCTATTACTGACTGACACAGATATCGTGAAAAACAGGCGCAATAACACGTGCGTATTGTTCAAAGAATACATCGACAAAACGAGAAATACATCGCTGTACATTAAGGAATTCGCCAACAAGAACTAGTTCATGAAAAACGCCTCCTTTGTTTCATATTATTTGCATTTTTCTAGCGTGGGAAGAGATATTGTGATTAAGCGTGGGTTGGTAATTTTAAAAATGGCTTAATAACTGAAATGTAATTTCAGCTCTATACTATTTTTATTCGAAATGATATCTAACAATATGTTTGTGCAGTTTATTGTGGTATTTTTAAATAAAATAAAAGGCAACAAATAAACCGTAACATTATGGTTTGTACCACAATGTTTCTAATACAGTGTCATGATTCACGTCTGAGATTTAATGTTTATCTAGTCCATTAGCCAAAAACATGAGTTTCAGCAGGTCGACATATTTCATGATAATTTATTTTATTTTCTTTTTATTTACATTAAACTATTTACATAGCATGTAACTATTTTTAAGACATAATTTGTAAGTAATATTTATCGCTTTGGAAACACTGTAATCTGATTATTCTCGTATAATATCATCATCCATCCATCAGCCAAAGGAAGTCCACTGCTGAACATAGGCCTCCCCCAATGATTTCCACAGAGACCTGTTGGAGGCAGCCTGCATTCAGCGACGTCCCGCGACCTTTACCAGGTCGTCTGACCACCTTGTGGGTGGACGTCCCAAGCTGCGCTTTCCGCTACGTGGCCTCCATTCGAGCACTTTCCGACCCCATCGGTCATCAGATCTCCGCGCTATGTGCCCTGCCCATTGCCACTTCAACTTGCTAATCCGGTGGGCTATGTCGGTATAATATAACTAGCGGCCCGGCCCAGCTTCGCCTGGGTGCATATATTTTTGATTCCACTCCACACCAAATACATGTTATTTTTCCTATAAGCTCTTGTATACCTAAACTTGACGTAGCTGTCCTACTGTCCGGCTCAATCCCGTCTCATCCGTCTGATCAATCTCTTCCCGATCCGTCCCGTCCTTTCTCTTTATTATCCATCCCGTCTTATAACGTGCATTTACATTTGGTCCTATCAAATCTGTCAGATATCCCAGTCCTCTCCCGTACCTTCCACTCTATTATATCCCGTCTCTCCATATACATGTACATATAAAGATTGCCTTATGAAATTTTTACATTAAAAACTTAAGCGTTTTTTATTGTTCATCCAATATTCCTTCCCTTAATTCAGCACCAAAATGCTGTTTTTCCAAATAATATTCCACGCCATTACTTTTTGTTAGTAATAAAGTAATAATAAACATAAAAAAAAAGAATTGGCCAAATTGGTCCAGGCGTTGTTGAGTTATGCGCTTACCAACACATTTTGCGATTCATTTTTATATTATAGAAGAAGAAGATATAGTCCACCCCGCTGCCTTAGTGCGGGTTGGCGGATTTTATTTGACGTAGAAATTAATCCGATAAGTCAGAAGTGTGCCCTGAGATTTGAACCCGTCACCATCGTAAACTTGTTGGCAGTCGCGTCTAGTACCTTACCATATACAAATTAATAAAACCTTCATACTGCCTTACCAGGTGACGTAAATAATAAAACAAATATTTAAAAATATAAAACTGCATATCGTTTCATTATAATGTCTAGATACGGCATCAACGTACCATTTTCTTTTTATACTTGAGTCTGAAAACAATACTAATGCGGAATTTAAATTTGTCCCCCAGCGCATCTAAAAGTATCAATTCAAAAGACAATGTCGTTTATGAAAACGAAAAATTATAATTAGATATATTTTGGTGTACTTCGGCAAAACGCTTCGATAGAGTATACCTTGTGTAAAACTGTTGCAATAATCTAAAAAACAATGGGCTATTTTGGTAGATATGGACATCGTTTTATTTTACATTTAACAAAATTACGCGCAAGACGCCGTATCTAGATAATATTATATACACGTTGTACACATTTTTTGAATTTTGTTCTATTTCGTCAGCCGTCAATGAAAGACAATGGAAAGATAGATCATTTTACGTTGGATGGTAGTTGAAGCTGGACCGTCTTTTATGTCTCCCGTCAAATAAACAAAGACCATCCTATATTGGCTGGACGCATCACGCTTGAACGATACCCAAAAAAAAGGTTTTTAGTATCTTCCTTAGAATTTTTCCAATTTTTCTCACTCCTAAAACCTTCCCAGAACTTTTACGAATATTTCAAGACCAAAATAAGCCAAATCGGTTCAGCCGTTCACACGTGATGCCGTGACAATGCGAAACGGGTTTCATTTTTATATATATACTAGCGGCCCGACCCAGCTTCGCCTGGGTGCATATATTTTTTGATTCCACTCCACACCAAATACATGTTATTTTTCGTATTAATCTCTTGTATACCTAAACTTGACATAGCTATCCTACTGTCTGGCTCAATCCCGTCTCATCCGTCTGTTCAGTCTCTTCCCGATCCGTCCCGTCCTTTCTCTTTTATTATCCATCCCGTCTTATAACGTGCATTTACATTTCGTCATATCAAATCTGTCAGCTATCCCAGCCCTCTCCCGTACCTTCCACTCTATTATATCCTGTCTCTCCATATACATGTACATATAAAGATTGCCTTATGAAATTTTGACATTAAAAACTTTAGCGTTTTTTATTGTCCATCCAATATTACGTCCCTTATTTCAGCACCAAAATGCTGTTTTTCCTAATAATATTGCACGCCATGTTAGTAGTAAAGTAATAATAACCATTTAAAAAAAGAATTGGCCAAATTGGTCCAGGCGTTGTTGAGTTATGCGCTTACCAACACTTTTTGTGATTCTTTATTATATTATAGAAGAAGATATTATAGTCCACCCTGCTTGCTTAGTGCGAGTTGGCGGATTTTATTTCACGTAGAAATTAATCCGAAAAGTCAGAGGTGTGCCCTGGGATTTGAACCCGTGACCATCGTTAACTTGTTGGCAGTCGCGTCTATTACGTTACCATATACAAATTAATAAAACCTTCATACTGCCTTACCAGGTGACGTAAGTAATAGAACAAATATTTAAAAATATAAAACTGCATATCGTTTCATTATAATGTCTAGATACGGCATCAACGTACCATTTTTTTTTATACTTGAATCTGAAAACAATACTAATGCGGAATTTAAATTTGTCCCCCAGCGCATCTAAAAGTATCAATTCAAAAAACAATGTCGTTTATGAAAACGAAAAATTATAATTAGATATATTTTGGTATACTCCGGCAAAACGCTTCGATAGAGTATACTTTGTTTAAAACTGTTGCAATAATCTCAAAAAACAATGGGCGAGTTTGGTAGATGTGGACATCGTTTTAATTTACATTTAACAAAATTATGCGCAAGACGCCGTATCTAGATAATATTATATACACGATGTACACATTTTTTGAATTTTGTTCTATTTCGTCAGCCGTCAATGAAAGACAATGGAAAGATAGATCATTTTACGTTGGGTGGTAGTTGAAGCTGGACCGTCTTTTACGTCTCCCGTCAAATAAACAAAGATCATCCTATACTGACTGGACGCATCACGCTTGAACGATACCCAAAAAAAGGTTCTTAGTATCTTCCTCAGAAATTTTCCTATTTTTCTCACCCCTAAAACCTTCCCAGGACTTCCACGAATATTTCAAGACCAAAATCAGCCAAATTGGTCCAGGCGTTGTTGAATTATGCGGTTACCAGCACATTTTGCGATTCATTTTTATATTATAGATATATTATGTAATATAATAATAATATAAAATAATAAATATCATATAATAAATAATAATAACAAAAGAACATAATTTTCCAGTGACTACATATCTTCCCAATAAAATGTATACTGCTATTTAAAAAAAAACTAAATAAAAAGAATGCTTTGTAAATAAAAGAAAATTTAGTTCGTGGTTAAGTAAAAGGTTCATAGAGTAATATCACAGAACCTCTCTGAAATAATTCCTTCAATGTTGAATGCAAACTTGGCTATTAGTTTGGAAGCAGCTTTGTGAAGTTGGAACATAGTGGCCGTTAAGCGAGCGTAACCTACTCCACAAAGAGAAATTACTATGGACTGTTCTATAATTTTCAAACAGTTAACGTTTTATATAATTATTAAAAAAAATAATATATAACAAAATTCGTTTGAAAATATATTCAAACTAATAAAATCTTTTAGGGGAGATATTTAAAAATATGTTTTTATTATGAAATAAAATCATAATAATGCACGGGTATATTCAACTTGGGCGTTATATAAGAATAAAAATATATATTTTTAATTTGAATAATAAATGGGGCCTTAGTAATTTAATTTATATGATTGAAATATAAACGATAGATTTACAGTTTAATTGCGGTGGCAGATGGACTATCAAATTATAATCATGAACGTGTATACATCTCGAGAAATAAACATTAAGATCGGACCGCATTAGGGAGATTCCTCGCTGCGCATCTCAATATTCGCAATGAATCTTTGGTCTTGTGATCGGCACACATAACGCAGCATCTTATTACTTCTTTTAGGCTGCGAATTGTGACAAAACAAAATACAATTCTTTACGTCTCCATGCAAAGACATTTTTGTACAACCCATTTGGCAGATTAGAGCATTTTGCATTTCAATCCAGCGGCCAAGGCTTAAGGTGACGCGACAATGCGATTCGATCTTTAAGATTCTTAGAAACATGTCAACAAAAATAGTGTATTAGATACATCCAGGTTACACCACTGAAAGAAACAAACTACCTTCTACGTTTCGAACATGATCTCCTCAGGTCTCGAGCAGGAGGCTTGGTGGGCTCTCAACACGTCTGCTGAAGTGGACTTTACGCAGTTGTTCATGTGAATGTCTGATGACGCGTTCGAGTGGTGGTTCTCGCGACGCTGGCGCTGGCAGCAGTAGCGGCGCCCCATGTCTCCGCAGAGGGACCTGAAGGAGAGGACTTAGTTAGCAAGAATGATCCATTGTCATACATTACTGGATTACCAGTTAGAAAAGCTGGATCACGTCTCAAGTGAATCCGAAAATGTAGACGAGTCAATGTGCGTCTCTGCGAGAAATCTAGCTTCGTCAGCCGATGAAATGATCAGAGAAGATATTGGAGTAATTTGTTTGAACATAAAGACTACCAGTTCTACCAAACAGAACTTCTTAAGTGTTATAACCTAAATATAAAAACATATTTTAAAAGATGCTTAGCCAGATCCACATACATATGGCTAATGTAACTTTTTTTATTCCATCACATAGATATAGGATCTATGGACTTCCTGAGGCAGAAGAGAGATATATCTATATATAGTATCAATTTACTTCCTGAGGCTAAAGAGAGCGAGAGAGAGATAGGTATCTTTATTTTTCCACAGAATAACCGTAAAGACACCGCGTTGAAGTGAGAAAGAGAATTACTGTATTAGTTCATAGTATAATGTTTGATATGTTGAAGTACATTGTATTTACTTTTGCAAAGGCCAAATTTTGCTAAAGTAAGTTAAACTTTAAAATCAATGTAATATATTGTTGTATATGATTTTGTATGTAATTTTACTCAAATAATTCAAAATAGTGAAGCTGTTATGAAGCGTTAGAGAACTACGTTGAAGCAATGAAACGGTGGAATGTACGGTTTGTTAAATACCCTGGTCTTCGTATTTAAAAAAAATCATGCAACTCTCGGAATTGGGTAATGGAAAGACCTGAATGACAAATATTTTAAGCGTTTGATTCGTATGAGAATCTTACAATTAATACCGTCATGGCTCCATGCACTGTTATGTTTCGGTTTGAAGGATATTGTAGCCAGAGTAACTACTGGACATATTGAGACTTAACATCTTATGTCTCAGGATAGCGAGCGCAGTGGATCACTAAGTATATCTTTGTAATTCAAGGTATTGTTTGGTGTAGCTACTGTTCATGAGCAGTTGTAACGCTTACCATCAGGCGAACGGCATGCTCGTCTCGAAATACATTGCAAAAAAATATATGATTTAATACAATAATATCAATAATATCTCGTATCAATTCTTATAAACATACGAGTCATAAAACCCTTAATTTAAGCTCTCGGTTACTTGTATGAGTTGGCCAATTTTGATATTACTAACTAGGTACAGAATACCCTTATCAAAACTATTATTATGCCCAGCCCTTGTCACTGAAGTAATAAATCTCAGACATTTGTTAACTCATAACAGAGGCTGTTATTCTGGAAACTAAACTTTGTTGGGAGTTGTTAATAACCTTTTTTCATGATACCATGATAAATTATTTTTCACATAAACTCGTACCACCATTAGAATATCCTAGAATCGTTTATGTTCCCTGGAACCAGTCATACGGAACGTTCCATTTCATAAAATGTTCCACGTGTTTCGAATCGATTTAAAAGGTTTTGAACGCCAAACATCCAGTTGTCGACTGGCTGTATAGCTATCTGCAAGTTAGATGTGTCTCGAGTAGTATACAAAAGCGTGTTTTCGTGCTTTGTCCGAGCGTCCACCGAACACATTGACATATCTTTGATAGCCTGTACAACACAAGAGTTTGTATTTGGAAATACGTGCATCGATATTCCTTCCCCAGTCCACTCAATTCATCCATGATGCCTTTTGAAATAAATTGTTATTGACTGCCCCCATTTTGGCTGTGCATAAATCCATACAAACATTTTGTTTATTTAGTGTATGAACAAGTTATATAACAACTATTGGCACTAATTATAATCTTTATGATAAAGGTGAAATCTTAGTCTATCATTGTAACCTGTGATTGTAACCTTGTCCATGATGATCAATCAGAGTATTGTTAATAATATTTATCTAAAAATCGAAGCTGCATATAAGAGGATAATCAGCTCTCAATAGTCAACAATTTTGGAAAGGGTGCAATTGTAAGAGCCGCTGACATAACATAGAAACAATGCGCTGTAAATGACACTGATGACAATTGCAGTGCAATCCAAATAGCGTATTCATTGCTGTGAAATATCCAAAGCTTGTCCGTTGATACAATTATGCCGGCTTGCATAAAGCTGAATAGACACAGGCTGAAACCTAAACACAATACACTTATGAGAATCCCAATAAAAGATTTAACACCATCGTCTCATAACAATTTTGAATCTGTAAGAAGACATTAGCTCCATAAGAGTTCATGATGCATCAAGCAGAAGCATTGGCGGGATAGCACCCATACTTAAGTAATTAAACTTACATATCTCAATTATCATAATCTGACCTGCAGCAGGAGTCCAAGGTCTTCCTAAAGGCGGCTCTGAAGTCCCGGTTGAAGTAGGCATAGATGAGCGGGTTGAGCGCGGAGTTGAAGTAACCGACCCAGAAGACTGCGGCGACTACTGGTGGTGGTGACGGACACGCGTCTCCGCACAGAGCTGTTATTATGTACCTGGTGGAACAAGGAGGATAATCTGCGGATTAAATTGATTCTTTACAATCTTTAGAAAAGATTTAAAAAGACATCGGAGGTACTGAAATTATTCCCTTTCTATCTTATTTGGAGGAGATCCGACGATATGCTCTTATTTTCATTTTTATTTTATTGTGTCTTATTCCGTCTATTCGAGCATCTAAATTTCGGATTAATCTACTTTATTTAGACCAAGGGTTTGGCAAAGACTACTAAAGGTAGTTTGTTCACTGCCTGATATGTGAATTGTTGTATCTCAGGAATACTCAAGTATCCTCGTAAGTATCATCATGTTATGTATTGTAATTGTTAATACCCTTTGTTGAAGATATAGTTGATTACGATGAATATTTCTTGCAATAGAATTTAATTTCTAGGAACTATTATCTATATTTAACCGGGTCCCATGACTTTTGATTCAATTATAGATAGGTAAGCTAAAAAATATTTTAATGTAAATCCCAATTTTCATAAAAATATATTGTGCTATAAATGTTTTGTGTCCTCCCACATTAAACTATTTATACCACGACAAGTGAGTTGGCGGCAAATAGTACTGTCTGATTTAAATCCCATTATACGCCTACGAATGAATGATATTTAAGAAGGTAATATCCTTTCTAGTATAAAAGGTACTTAGCTTCATATAATATTATATTATTACTCTCCTTACTCGTTGTCTTTTTATGATATTAAAGTAGTAATTTGACTGTGATATTGCTTTTTACAGCAGTTTTGTAACTATCAAAATAATTGTGTTTTATCTTAAAAATAGATTTTCGTAATTCACCTTCTAGAAGTTGTTTCGAAATAAATCACGTTACATATAGGTGCATAGAAATCTGCTGTGATACGTGAAGAAAATATGCCTCTCCTATCATAGCTATCACTATACCGACTCGTTCTATCACCATGCCAGCTATTGAAATTGTATTTATAAAAAATCGCTGTTAGACCTGTCTAATACATCGGGAATAGCTATCTGAATTAATGATATTGTATGATATTCCTAATAATATGTTAATAGGCATTCATAATCTGAATTCAGCTAGCTATTCCGGATGTTCGAGGCCGGGCATATTGTGTCTTTAGATTATACAGCACTGGAGCTTCCAGAGAACTTGTATTCTCTCTAACAGCTCAACTATGCATCATATAAATAAATCCATTAACCCAACTCGGGTTCTCTTTAATAGATCAACTACACACGCCGGCAGAATTAGAGGAACACGCGTTAAATATTGAATTTCTCAGAAAATATTAAATAACTGAATATTTTTATTTTTCAATATTTAAAATGAGGCAAAATTTATAACAAATTACTGAAATTGAGTAAAAAATACTTTAATTAATGACGCAAATGCATTTAAACGAAAATACAGTAAAATGAAATTTCTGTATTTTCAAATGTAATCGTGTATTTTAAAAACTTACAGAAATAATTTAAGAAAATTAATAATGCGTATTGCTACCACGGGCTCAGATAAGAGTCTGGATATGATCCTTCATGCTTTTAATGACGTCATCAATGATTTTTAGCGACAAATTCTCCCACTCTTGCACTAACATGAATTTTAATCCTTGGACGATCTTAGGGGCTTGGTTTCTTCCATTTATCTTTCTTCCGATAACGTCCCATTCGTTCTCTATGGGATTCATGTCTGGTGATCTTGCTGGGCAATCCATTTGCGCGATTTGGGCCTGATTTAAGTAGTCGCGAACCATTTGCGCTGTGAGGGGCCGCGCATTATCATGCATAAATAAAAAATATTCGACTATGGATGGTGCAAAAGACAATACATTGGACTCTAAGATCTTTGCGACGTATCTTTGTGCAGCTAAAGACCCATTGTCTATAAGTATTAACTCCGCGCGTGCTTCCAAACATATACCACCCCATACCAAAATTGACCCTCCGCCATAACACACATCTTTCAGTAAAGTTTCCGCGATTAGCGTTCTCCTCGATACCTCCAGATCCTCTCCCTTCCTTCTATGCAATTCACAACAAAACTGCTTTCATCACTAAACAAAACTCGGCTCCACTCATTTGTCCGGTCGCGGTGTTGATGAGCAAAAGCTTATCTGGCTACTTTATGTACCACCTCGAGTTTTGGAGCTTTTGACGGAACGTAAGACTTCAGTCCAACTTCATTTAAACGTGTTCTCACTGTACGCTCACTGATATTAACATCACGGACTTCTTGTGACATGTTTCGGGTCTGAATAGCCGTTTGAAGACGATTTCTCAATGTTTTCAGCCGTATAAAATGACCATCCTGGGTACTGGTCCACCGTTTTCTGCCTTATCCTAGCATCCGCACATAAGAGCCTATGTGCCTCTAACGTTTAACGTTGAGAAAGACGACAGATACCGACACACCCAATGCGCGACTTACTGAATCCTACCCTTGACCATTTTCGATTATTGTTACCGCTCTGGCAACTTCAGTGGAAGGTAAGCCACTCATTTTATATCCTACAAGACAGGTACTCTAAAAACAATAACAATAAAAATATCTTAAGTCACATAAAATGAAATTAAACAAAATTTTGTGAAACAACTTGAAAGTGAAAAAATCTTAAAAGCACTTGAGAGCGTATAATTAACGATAAAACTCTAAATATCGAAAAATCTTTTTGCACCATTTATTTTTTTAAAGGTGCTGAAATATAAAAACAACCATTTAAACAAACAGCAAACAAAATTTAAAAAAAAAACTAATTTTTGTGCGTGTTCCTCTAATTGTGCCGGCGTGTGTATATGTCATGCTAATAAGATCAACTTGTTCACATCTGATAGACTCTACACTGTCACTCTCATATGGTAATTCTTAGGCAAAGGTGTTCAACTATCACTCACCATAAGAAAAAAGGCAGCCAGCAAGCCAGAAACGCAGACATTATGATCCCCAGGGTCCTGGCGGCTTTCCTCTCCCTCTTCATCTTGCTGCTGGCCATCGGCTGCATCTGTATGCTCTGCCGCTCGCGCATCACATCACCCATCGAGATTCCGTTGATCTGCAGGTGCTTGTCCAGGAGTAGTGCTGCTACTTTACTCCTGGTGATATGAACAGTGGTTATTTTTGGTAATTTTTTATTGTGGCATTGAAATACTTTATAATTAAAACTGCTATATAATTAAAAGCATTTTGTATTTAATTCGAATCACAGTAAAATAAATTTCATGGGAAATGAAATTCGATAATTATAATTTCTAGAATTTTGTATTATGAATGTGTACTGTTGGACTCTTTATTTATATTAAGTGAGGTCTATAGAGTTAATGGGCGGAGCAAATATTAGAAGTAGTTAGGGCCGTTACTACCACAAGACGATGTTGTAAGTACTTTTTCGGTCTTAGGTAGTTTTCAGTGGCTGAAAGGCGTAAACAAATACAGATATATTTATTATTACTTTCTTTGTTTCTTTTATGGCAACATATCAGAAAAATGTTGGAACCGACTTACTCATGCTAACGCAGTTCTTGTGCCATTTGAAACCGAAAAGATCTAACGTGCCCTCCCTAATACTATAGGGAAACTGTTTATCAATTCAAGGTCCCTCCTTGTTTGAAACGGTTATACTGACTTATTATCAAAAAATATATACGGTTCCGTTATTTTTTTATTTTTTATTGCTGTAAATGGCTGATGGTCTGATGTTAAACGATATGATTGCTCATTAACATTAGCAAATCCAAGCAGCACCTTGAATTACAAAGAAATGCTTGGCATTCCACTGCGCTCGCCATCCTGAGATATAAGATGTTAAGACTCAATCCGTCCAGTAGTTACTCTGGCTACAATATCCTTCAATTAATTTAGATTTTGTTAACACAAAATGTCAAGTATTATTAACAAATTAACTACTAAGCGACAGATTAAAGGTTACGGGGCAATTGTCGCACGAATAAATAGTTGTGTGGCCTAGTGACTTTACTCGTATACATTTGTGTCGGATGGTTTGAAAATTATTTTTCTAAACGAACTTTCTTTATACGTGATGAAAAACATACAGGTATGTATTTGTAATTGAAGAAAGCTGTGTGAGATTTCCAACATATTATCGTAAGGTTAGTATGCTCGAAGCACATTGAGTATTAATTAGATCATATTTTAGGCAAAGTGATTACAACTTGGAACTAATAAGATACAATCAGGTTGAAAGTCTTTAGTTCGTACTTATTTTCGGCGAAATTATTTTACCAAGTTCGAAATAAGACGGCTAAAAAGTTCAGGACCTTTTACATGTCTCTAAAAATTATTAAAATTAAGTGGACCAATTACGGCTTCATTTAATTTCTCATTTACTCATATTTCCACAGATGAAAATAAAAACATCTAGAAGATTAAATTACAATTTGAAAATGAATATTTTTTGCGCTTTCAACCAAAAAATATAGCGTAAAAAGATAAATCCTACGAGCAAAAAGTGAGTTAATACTTTTGTAATGAAAATTTGATATCGGCGTTGGTTTCGCCTGTTAAACATTTTTAATATTCATTTGTTTTTATTTTTTGGAGATATTTGGCAAAGACGTTGCCGCAGAAGGCTTCCATTCGTGGAAAATTAAATGCGGAGTTCTATTTTTAATTAGGGACGAATTAAAAAATTCTTAATAAAGAGGAAAGAACAAAAAAGCACAGGAAGAGAAAAAGTTTTTGGAGCCTCCAGTAACCTATTCATAATGTAGACAAGCAAAGTGTTTACCTCCTACTTATAAAATCATTTGTTTTATTTAACAAAAAATGCCACATTTGTCGACCCCCTTTAGCAAATATTCTGCTAATACAAATTCAAGGCGGTATTGTTTGCACAGCACAATCAAATCTTACCTTGGTAATCTGATTTGTCACGCTTCGGTGACACCCGACTAAATTGGGTCCAATATTTTTTTGAATAGAAATTGGGCACAAATATTTGCAAAGTTCACATTTAAGGAATTTGTTATTGGAGGACAAATGGACAAAGGTATTTTTTCCATTTTCGTATACAGATTTAATTTATATGCCTCCTGGCAGCGTCTGTGGCGCAGTTTAATACCTCCTCTACACGTGAACAGATCCATCTGCAGACGTCGTCTCCGGATGGGTGACGCGATCGTGAAGTGGATCGCAAGGTTTCTTTCATTGAATAGATTTCAATTATTATTATTTTTATATTTAAATCGGCCCAAGAGCTTCCACATTATTACCAATTAACTAACTAAAATTTTACCAACAATATTCTACAACTATTTTGGCAATTGTGTTCAAAATTACGTTCCAAACTTTGTGGTTGGGTATTTAAGTTTCTGGCATAATATAAAGTTTCCTAAGACCACGTGTGGGAGTATTTATAACAATGCCAAGAAGTCAAAACTTAGATTAAATCTCATACTTTCTATTCAACCAAAAAATCGTAGGTTTTGTCAAAATGTAATTAGGTGATATTAAAAATTACAGAATGATTGTACGACGGATATAATTTTTCAGCCGTTTTATGTGCGCGAAGAAATCTCGCGATTGAGAAAAATAAGAAATTTAAGTTTGTTCAAAAAAATGTTTTTATTGCAATTAATGGCGAGACTAGCATGCCGTTCGCCTGATGGTAAGCGATATGACCGCTCATAAATAGTAGCAAAACCAAACAAGACCTTGAATTATAAAGCAATGCTAAGAATTTCACTGCGCTCGTCTTCGGTATCGCAAGTCAGCGCAACAAACAAGTAGGTACTAGAAAAACAGGATCCAATAACTTAATTTATACTAAAGACCACAAAACAGTAGCTTAATCCTCCACTGCGGGTAAAACCAATTAGATCTCCCCATTTTTTTTCCTTTTTCATTAATATTCAGGGGTAATTTGAGGGTTCGCTACGTGTTCTAGTAAAACCGTTGTAAACTGGCTTTTAGTAAAATTACACTTTCTTTTCTATACTATGCAAATTCAAGTTCCCGCTTCTTCGTGACGTAATTAAATGTTAAGCAGGACTCGCGATCGTAAATTTTGTATTAAAGCCAGAATATGCAATGTAGAAAGGGACTCTGTATATTACTTCCGCTGACTTTACCGGTACCATAGTAAGAGACAAGCCAAATGAAATAATAAATAGTATTATTATATTTAAAGACGCACGGTTGCTTGATGGTAGGTCTCTCTTATGTGAGAGACCGCCTGGGTAGGTCTCATCGCAATATCTATTTATCTAGCTAAACAGCAGTGTAAATGCACTGCTGTTTAGCATGCATCATTCACAATGCGGATGGCCCGCCGCTGCAATACATCCAAGGCATCGAGCAGGTACTGGGCGGATCCATCCCAGAGGTGCGAGCAGTACTCCATACCCGGCCGGACCTGCGCTTTATATAAACGACAAAGCGAAAGTGAAAAACCGACGCACCCTGTTCAGGACTCCAACCCTGCGTGATGTGGCAGTTATTACGCCCTCGATGTGATTCCTTGGATTGAGATCACAGCGGATATCCACACCAAGGATACTTAGGTCATTCCGCATTGAGAGTGGAGCACCCTGAAGAATGGGGAGGGGAGAGAACGGGGATTTTTTGCACGTGAACGCACCCACCTGGGTTTTCTTGGCATTGAACTCCACCATATTCCTGGAACCCCATGTAGAAATGAGACCCAAGGTCCGGTTGAGCTCAATGACAAGATCTTCGCGTCCCTTCACAGTTTCGACTCGGCAACCTGGAGGCCCGCAGTGGTATCGCCCATGAACCGTGCTGTCATCTGCATAGCAATGAATGTTGCCAAGCGACAACATGTCATTGATATGCAGAATAAACAAGGTGGGCGACAGCACCGAGCCATGCAGAAAGCCGGAAATCCACGAACACAGGTTGCCGGGTAGACCGTATGCCGGAAGCTTGGATAGAAGACCACGGTGCCAGACCCTATCAAACGCCTTGGCAATGTCGAGGCTCACAGCAAGAGCCTCGCCACGCCGGTCAATCGCCTCACCCCAGCGATGCAGGACAAACGCTAGGAGATCACCCGTCGATAGATTATGACGGAATCCGTATTGTCGGTCACTGATCAACAAGTGATCCTCCAGGTAGCGGACCAATTGAGCGTTTATGATCCGCTCCATGACCTTACACATCACTGAGGTGATAGCGATAGGGCGGTAATTGTTAGGGTCCGACCGATCACCCTTTTTGGGGATCGGTTGCACATTGGCCTCCCTCCAAGATTCCGGCACAACACCTGTGCGGTAGGACGCTCGGTAGAGGCGAGTCAGTGCAGGAGACAACTCGCAACTGAACTATTACAACAATCTTCATTGGAAATTCCATGTTTCAGCAAATAAACTCCCAATATTAACTGATTATCTAATCCATTCCGTTTCTATGTAAATGTCGGAAACATTAGAGCGTTTAATGCTATTTGCGCAGATACAAATGCCTAATAATGCCTTAATGAAATTTAATAGAACACAAAGTTTCCCAGTTTGTAATCCATGCAATCAGTACCGAACTTTATTCTCTGACGGTCGAGAGTATGCTAATCTACTATACTATGAATTTGAATAATACTGGCAAGTTGCGTTTAGCATTGTAGTTTAGTTTCGAGTATTGAATGCAATTAGTGCGTTCAAATTAAAGATTCAGTGAATGCTGTTGAAAATACAGTCAGGCATAGAATAAAATTTGAAACAGAATTCGAAATAAGTATACTGTTTCTCGAAACTCCCAGAGGTTTTGGATATTGTTGATACTCATTGCAAGCATGAATTCTTTATTTCAAGGTAGATGTGTGATATCTATAAATATTTATTTGGCGTCTAGGTGTCAGGTCTCTCGTGGTTACTGATGGCAACGATACAAGACTTTCAACTTTAAGCTCAAACTTTGTATAACTTTTGAGTGTATCTTTGGATTTTGTTGATTCTCTTTCCCGGTGCTTTTTTATATTGTCTGTTGTTGTGTAACTGGCAAATATTCCATGTCTTTCTTTATGAATAATCGCGAAACTTAGGTCTATCGTTTTGGGAGAACATCGCAAGTAAATGTTGTATTTTATTAGTTCTCAAATTATAGCAACTACCGTTGCGTTGTAGCTCGTGCTGCAGCGCAATATTATGCTGTGTCACCCAAGTGTCACATCGATGCGGCGCGCAAACACCTTCTACATTTTTATTTTTCATTTATTTTTGTATGCTTATTTATGTTGTATGAGTATGTGTGTTCTATTGCTGTGACAATTAAATCTATTTTTCTTTCTTTCTTTCCCAATAAATGCTTGTCATGTCAATGCTTCTATACAGAAAAACATTTGTAATCGTCTCACTTGCTTCTTCTATAAGAAAACAAACAGTTTCTAAAACAGGTATGCCATCTCAAACCTCATTTTCACAAACGAGAAAGAGATTGCTTTTATCAAGCAACCCGCCCTTTGCATAATATAAATCTATTTCGATCAGTGGAGAGCGTAAATGGATTTTGATCTTTATCGAACGTTTCGAGAGGCGCTTTGTTTCAACGTTTTTATTTAGACGTGTTTATGTTTAAATGAGAATATTTATATTTTATAGCAAAAACTGTTATAGCTTAATGGCTAAGGCACTCTTGGGAATGAGATCCTTGAATTTTTATATGGCATGTAGTGTACCTCAAAAATATTGTCTAAAAACTTATCCGGCGCAGACAGTTGTTGCGAAGGTTACGATGCTGTAGAAGCCTCCAAATGAATCTAAATTAATGTTATATCATCGCCATAGGTAGCATTAAAACAAACAAAAGAAAATGTGGAACAACTTTTAAGGATTAAATGTCAGAAACTATTTTCATTAATGCAAAACTATCATCAACTTTTCCTATAATTTGATATCTGAACGGATTATCGATTGCGCTTCACTAGTTCTCAAAGCTGTTTTCATTGTTTGAGTTGTGTTGTTTCAATGTTGCGAGTGGAATCTAGAACAAATAACAAAACTGATTCTATTAAAAGCCTTAGGTAATCCATTTGTAGAAGTTAATATTCATTAAACAAATTACCATTCGATTAGCTCTATCAATAAGTTTGCTCAATAGGTGAACATTAGTCACGCGCTTCGTTTATTTCGCTTTCTTAATCTTAATTAAATTTCAGGCTCATTTCATTAGAATTAACTTCGCTGTCTGTAGTCATCTCTATACGAGGTATATTTTCATTGCTAATTCATTGTGTGCTTAACACTCTATACCTATATTCTTTATTATTTTTCTGCAAGTCTATTTTGCCGTGATGTTGTTTTTGTGTCTGTTGCTTTGATTTTGGTTTGGTTGAAGCTCTGCAAGGCGAAAAATTGACGAATGAAAACCGAAAGTAATATAAATTATCAATTACACAACATTCTCATTTGATATTTTATAAAGTTGCTGTAAATTATAAAAAAAACTTTATAATGGCGCGCGTGCAAGCACCTACTGATGTACGCTTATCTTTCGTTATAAGTACGTATTATATTCTGCCGATTAAAAATATAAAAATGGTCACTTTATCATTCAACTTATATTTTATGGTATCGTGTGTTCTCCAATCGGTATTCACCAACGAATCGGTTTAATTAGAATTCATTTACGCCAAGTCTTAGTAAACAATGATATTATCTCCGAATAAATTATATTGTCATGTTAATAACCAAGTTTTACATAACACAATTCCACAGCTCTTAACTTTAACGCTTAGAAAATTAAACATCAAAATGTAGGTAGCGCAATATCCAATTTATAAATTTACTCAGTAAAAGATAATCAAAGTCTCGGAAACGGTTATTTTGCTTCGATGCAAATTTAATCACAATCCGCTAATTGGGACAGGAGTGGGAGTTTCTCGACTGCGCAATACTGGTTGCAGTGCTCCCTATTACCTTGAATATCTGTGTCAATTTCTTAAAATTAATTGTTGTTGAGTTGGTGCAACGTATCAGTGAGATGTAATTCCATTGTTCACCGGATTCTTTGTTAATCAACAAAAGGAGCAAATAACGATGTGGTTTGCAATGAAATCACAATTGCTAATTTATATCACAAATCTACGAAGTTGGATAAAAGCAGACAAGTCATTGACGATTTTAATACGATTCTGTAATTTCAATAAACCTGATACATTAATAATATAAAAAAGAAGGGTTGCACTCCGGGAGTGCCGGCAGAAGTGAAAACTTGATTATTAACGTTGAGCATGTTTGATATTTTGTAATGGTTAGGGAATAATTTTGCACCAATTGCTTTATCAGTATAAAAGTACTATCATTTATGTGGTAGAATACAATATTCATTTATTGCGCTATCGTACACAAACATGACAATTTATATTACATTAAAAATTTAACACTTTAAAACTATTACAATTATTTTACATTAAAAAGTTTATCTCTCCGAAAAATCAACTTTCATCCATAATTTCAACGACTTTTTCACCATCATCATTACCAGAACTATCATCTCCAATCTCTAAAACTGATACGATAGGTTTATGGTAGCTGAAGTAAGAAACGAACAGTTTTGATTCGAACCTATTTAAATGTCTAATAAAGACCGCATCAATAGTAGTTTTGTATTTCGTTGTGCTAAGATTGCGATCATTCGACATAGTTAAACCAAATTCATTATTTAAAAATTCAATTAATAGTTGATTTTTATCGTCTGCGAAGTTTATGTTGAAATCTCCACTCAAAATCATTGGCAATTCATCAAAGCTTTATAAACTGACAGCTAACTGACAGCTGTCTACTCTCCATCCGTCTTACGCTTTTCGTCTTACGATCAGGTCACGTGTCCTGACGCGAGTTTAAGATTTTATACCCATTACAGAAAAAGTGCTCAACGCCGCTAAAGAAGTTTTCACTTCAAAAACCAATCAATATCATTAGTACTTGTATCTCTAAAATATAAGTTTTTGCGACGCAGTATAAAGTAATTAATTACCGCCAGTATTTAATGAGCTGCATGTAATTTTTATTTATCCCATTCGACGTTTGTGTTTGTCGGTGATAGAAAAGATATCTTCAATAGTTAGAGATACTGAGTCCAACAGTGGGAAAATATATTAAATATTGTATCTATCCGTAATAAACATTGAGAAAAGAAAAAGAGGCTCACCTGTACAACATCCTCTCCTGTCTATCAGCTTCCACATAGATCCTATAGTACATGAAGAGCATGATCACTCCCGGTATCCAGAAACTCACACTGCTCGATACGACAGCGTATACTTTATTCACAGTGAAACTGCAGACTTTAGGGTACCTCCTCCTGAAATCTAGGTGGTCTTCCGTAGTATACCAGCCCATGAATATCGGCAAGAACGATACCAGTGCTGGGCTGCACCAAACCACTGCCAACATGATACCCAACTTCGCTGTAGTCATTATCAGAGGATAGTCCAGTGGTTGGACGATAGCGTAGTATCTGTCAACGCTGATGCAACATAGATGGAGGATGCTTGCTGACGAGAAGTAGACATCTAAGGAGTTCCACACGTCGCACATGAAGTACCCGAAGAGCCAGACACCGTTAGTGATCTCCACGCTGAAGTTGAAGCACATTGCCCATATAGCAACGAGCATGTCAGCGAGTGCCAGCGACACGACGAAGTAGTTTGTGATGACCCTGAGTTTTCTATGCCTCATAACAGAGACGATGACGAGGAGGTTCCCGAATATCGCAGCCAGGATTATGAATAGCATGATGACGCATTTCAAAACTACCAAGAAGACTATGAATGGGTCATCTTCGAATTGGTTGGAGTAGACGAAGTCGTTCGTCGTCTCGTTGAGCTCCAGGGTCTTGTTGACGTAGCTGTCTGTGAGATACATTGAGGTGGACAGGTCTCGCAGGTCGAGCGTGAAGTTTCCAAGGTCCACGCTGAACAGGACCTCAACTTTCATGGTTCTTTACATTTTGTTGGACGTTCACGTGTAGTCTTCTTTCAGTGCGCACTTTTGTTGTTTTCGTGAGTTGCTAATGTCCATTATTGGTGGGGTGGGATATCTGTAACAATAAAAATATTTACATAAATATATGATCCTTTCGATCAGCGAAAGCTGTCTATTTTTTACGTGTGAGTGTTGTATTTTAACTACACTGCTACTTTCGTCAACTGTATTCAGTTTATAGTGCTAAGTAAGTAAGTAAGTAAGTGTATTCATAAATAAAACAAGCCCCCAGCTTTATTTATTTTCTTTATATATTAGGAACATATCTTGTTATACAAAAGAACGTAGCAATAAAAACGCCAATGTTTTCATACGTGGCATTATAAAGATAACAGACATTCCCGTACATTTTGTTTTCAGATAAAACCTCTGTCGTACACACAAAGCGTTGAGATAACATTGTATAACGAACACTCAGTATAACAAAATTAAATAGCGTTTTATTAATATTTATCACGGCTTTGATTTACAACTGCCAATATAGTAAAGATAACATAGACGTAGTATCAATAGACTTGACATGCATTTGACATATATAGTCCATCTCACTTAGACTTATGCATAAACCTTAAAAAATGAAAGTGACAAAACACAATTTGCGATCCTTGTCATAGTTTCACATAATTTTGTAGGGGAACACTGAGTGTACCCAAACAAATAAGACGTGCGGTTTGTTATAAACTTGAATTACTGAGTATTTTATGAATATTTGCGGTCAAAAATGTATGTAAAAGAGTGTTGAAACTGATTATAAGACAAAAGGTATGGTGTGCTGCTTTATTTTTGACAGCCTCCGTGGCGCAGGCGGTAAGACGCCGCCTGTGAAATGAGAGGCCGCGGGTTCGATCCCCGCACCGAGAGAAATGTTTGTGCGGCTCACAAATATTTCTCTCGGGTCTGGGTGTTTGTGAGACCGAAAAGTCTCTCGTAGTTCCTGATACCCACGACACAAGACTCGATCTTAATGTGGGGTCAGGACTATGTATGTGACTGTTGGGTGTTATGTTATTATTATTGGCTGTGATAGCCGATCTAAACGATAATATGAAAATATAACCTCTCACTGGTAAGTGCATTTTATTTATGTGTTTTGTGGATCAAATTAATAGGATGTGACGGAAAATTAGACAGCTGGGTAAACACACTCGTTCAAAAATTGCATTCAGAAGACTAAGCATATTATAACTTTCTTAAAACCGTTTTCTCTCCCGCCACTCGAAATAAAGGTAAACTATAATCTATTTAATCTAAATAATAAAAATCCAGAGTATTCATCCTTGAGACGAAAATGAATGAAACCTCTTCTATAATCAGTCTCCCGGCAGCCTGTCTTCATAAATTGTCCTCCTGTGTATTAAGTGAAGCTACAACATGCATAATCTATAAATTATAAAATGTAGTTTCGAAGTCAGTTAAGTTGTATTTTTCAAATTTGAAGTCTGTATTCGAAAAAATTACAAAAATGCACCCAATCCACCAAGCTTAATACTTCTTTATTTTTTATTTATTTTATTTTAGACACAAACAGTCATGATCGTAGCCAGCCGTGGGATCAGGGTGGGGCAGCAGTCTAAAATTATATGTAATTAGCAATCTATCTAAAAGTGCGTGGTGGCCTGTTGGTAAACGGACTAGACGTGACTGCCAACATGTTCACGGTAGTCGCGGGTTCGAATCCCAGGGCACACCTCTGACTTTTCGGAGTCATGTGTGTATTGATAGTCAATCACCACGCACTAAAACGGTGAAGGAAAACATCGTGAGGAAACCTGCATACCATAGCGATTTATAAAAATTTCTATGGTATGTAAGTCCGCCAACCCGCACTAGGCCAGCGTGGTGGACTATATGGCCTAACCACTCTCAATCGTACTGTCGATTGTAGAGGAGGCCCGTGCCCTGCAGTGGGACGTATATGGGCTGATACAGATACAGCAATCTATACCCACGGTTTTACCCCGGTATGTTTTTTCCTTTAAAAAGATTACACCCTATAACACCCTGTATCTGCGTTTATAATTCGAATTATCCTTAATACTTTCTTATTGCTCATCTGCCAAGTACTTTACGTATATAATTTATTTTTTTAGAGTTGGTTAGGTACCTTACAGGTCAAAGCCAAAGTGGGGCAAGCGCCCCACTCTGCCCCACCGTGGCTACGCCCATGCAAACAGTCGTGTTCATCAACAAAAACAAAGATTTTATGTTTACAACTTACAGACTTTGAGTGCCAAAACTTAAAGTCAATGCAATAAATACCCAATCCACACACGCCTTGACCCGAGGCGTCACGTTACCTTACGTTATTTCATTTTATATTTTGTTCTGCACATATTAATTACATATATTTTATTCTTTAATTAATTAGATTTAATTTTTACAGATGACCGAATCCGAAACTGTGGGGCATAACAAAGAGTGCTGAAAGGACACATGAGCCTGATATGGATGAAAACAAAAAGTGCATAAATGTATTTTTGAAAAATCAATATTCCAGGAAAAAAAAGCCAGATGATTAAAAAAATGTACAAGCGCTGTATTATTACACATTTGATACTTTGCTATATCATTTTATTTTAATTAAGATATAGAAAAGAAAAAAATATGTAGGTATATTTTTTCCATTTTGTTACATTTGAGAAATGTTTAGGTCTATATCAATAGGTTTTCTGTACCTTTGTTATTTACGATTCGTTTGTAGAAACTTGTTATTAGGAACTTAATTTATGGAAATATTAAGTATATTGTAAACACTTGTTTGTAAGCTTTCTTAAAATAAATAAATAAAATAAAGTAGGATGTTATTCTATCCTTAGTAGTTACGTTACTATGAATTCTCTGATCTTCTATAATTTATAGAACACTCAGCAGGTTTTGTTTCTATGTATATATTATCATTACTAGCTGTGTATTATTCGAGTTACGTAAATGATATAAGTATTAATAATTATACAAGGCCAACTTTCCTTTTTTGCTTTCTAACTTTTGTGAAAATATTGCAAAACGTCACGTTGTTTAATACTGACGCCCTTCATCCGCATCATTCATCGCAGCTGGTTAGACGCCATTGTAAAAGTGAGGCCGCGGTTTCGATACCAGCTCAAGAAGAGACAAATATTTGAGTGATTTGATATTTTTTTCAAATCGGGGTGTTAGTGAGACCAAAAAGTTTCTCGTAGTTTCTGATACCCACGACACAAGATTATCATTTGTAGGGTCAGGACTATGAATTTGAATGTTGCGTCTATTTATTAATTTAGTTATAATATTTATGGGAAAATATATGACCTGGTATCCCTGCTTTTTTCTTTACTTTATGTCTGTCCCTTACGGTGGAACTCGAATGTCGAGTCCATTTGATGCTACGTCCATGAAAGATAATAACTCTTTCCTTGTTACTGCGACGTGGAAATAAAAAAAAAACCTAATAAGATAAACAGAAATTAGGCTTAAGTTTGCTAAAGGCTTTGGATTTTATGTTGAGTTATATTGTAGATTTTATCTAAGGCTTATTTTTTTTCTTAGTTTTATCTTATACGTTATACTTATAACCATAACCATTATTTCTATGGAATTTTAAAACTGTAAGAATAAATTAAAAAATAAATCCAGCGTATATATTCTAGTTTTATCTTTTTGAGAAACCTTCGTATTCGAGATATATATAGATATGTGTTATCTATGGAATTAATTAACTCATACATCATTTTACCGCACCTTTAAAAGGATGAATAAATATTATCACAAAGGTACAACAATCCATCTCGCCGTATCGTTACCATGAAAAAGAAGCCCAAAAGGAATAATACCCTCATTAACATTTAAATTATATTACAACCGGATGGTTCCATGTTGTCATACTGGTCATCCCAGGGTATTGTGTTGCGTGGAATGAGTCAATACAGATAAGGTAACGTTTTTCCCGTGTATTTCACCAAGCAACCGCTACTCAAATAAAAATGTATGCGTGTGACCTAACTACACAACACAAACCAATTTTAGAGTAAATTTTGATGGTAAATATTGATTACTAGCGATCCGGACCGCCTTTGCCCGGGTCTAGATTCTTTTTGAGTCCAGTCCACTTTAGAAACATTAATGAATGAATCTAATAGAAGCCGGATACAGAGAGGTCATTTATGAGTCCTCACATGGCTCGTATACCCAATTTTAGCAGTAAGTATTCTTGAATAAATGCCACATGTGAGAACGACGCCATTGACAAAATTGAATATTATTTTGGAAGGTGGTTTGGATTTGATGTGATCTCTTCTTGCATTGGGATCACACAAGACATAGGAAATATTTCACTAAATAAAATATATATTAAATATTTCACTAGTGGTAGGTCTCTCATATGTGAGAGGCTGCCTGGGTGGGTACCACCGCAATGTCTATTTCTCCCGTCAAACAGCAGTTTAAATGTACTGTGGTGTTTCGGATTGAAGGACATAGTAGCTACTAACTAACTACTGGACATATTGAGACTTAACATCTATGTCTCAGGATGGCGAGCGCAGTGGAATGCCAAGCATTGTTTTATAATTCAAGGTGTTGTTTGGTTTTGCTTCTGTTCATGAGCGGTCGCATCGCTTACCATCAGGTGAACGGCATGCTCGTCTTACCATTCAGTGCTATAAAAAAAAAAACACGTCATAACAGCGTTCTACCTAGATGTGCAATTTCATCGAAATATGAGGTGCGACTAAATTTAGAATTAAAAATATTCAACTAATTCACACTAAAATGGAAATCCTTTTACATTATCCTGCTAAAATGATACCTATTACTATTCACAAAAGGCATAGATAATGTCTGGTTAAAAATAGTATAATTTAAGGTAAAAATGTACAGCATTAACGTTATGCCCTTCCCACGTCCCTGGACAATAATCTCTCATTTAAATGGCCCTGTGATGCCAGGTAAGAGCTTTACGTAAATTATGAGATGAAATGTGTAAAAATAATTTTACCCTAATGATATGGTTTGGGGTAACAAAGGGAATTCATGGAATGTTTTTTGTTTCACTGTTTTTCTCTTAAAAGATTTAATTAGAATACGTTACAATTAGTATATGTTGGTGTGGATAGCTAGAAGCTGTTGTTTAACAATGTATAGATTGTACATATTATTCACAGATCATGTACATTACATGCTCGTAAGTTTGTGATTTTTTAATTCCCATATTATATAACTACAAGCCTCACTATTGAAGTTATTAAAAATTAATTTTATGAACTTCGGTAAATTGTTGGAATAGTTGAAGATTTTCTATGAATTTATATTTACAGCATTCAAACTAAATTCGTTCAAGAATAGGTCGAGAAAATTCGGTTACAATCATAGCTTTTGTGGTCCCATTTAATGTGTTTTATTGCTTTGCTTACATAAGCAAAAAAATGTATGAGTAGTATAATCTTTAATGCTGAAATCCTCTCTCTATATTTGCGTTCGTTATGTGTGAATTCAACAGATGTGAACATAAAATAACTGGATTATTGGGAATGACTGCCTCTCTGTCGTAATATTTTATTTATTATCCGTAATATCTGTAAATCCGTATCAACCCATATACGTCCCACTGCAGAGCAAGGGGCTCCTCTACAACCTAAAGTACGATTGAGAGGGGTTGGGTCATATAGTTCACCAAGGTGGCCACGTGCGGGTTGGCGGACTTTACATACCATAGGAAACCCTGTGTTATGCAGATTTTCCTCGCGATGTTTTCCTTCACCGTTATAGGAATATGTAATATATGGGGTATAAGTATACAGATGACAGATATAATTCCTGGCTTTTAAAATACTGTCTGGGTAAAATACATTTATACCTATGTTAAGAAGGATAGTTTACTTAAAAATTAGGTGAGTAAATATTGAAGAATGAAAAGAAAAACACAGGCATAATTGAAAAGTAACCTTTTACTAAAATATTAGTATCCAAAAATTTTATATTCAAATTCTCAGCATCCTAAATTGTTATTTACATATAGTTTTAAGTTTACTTTATTGAAATTTACCAACCCTACCCTTAACTTTTGGTATCCAATGCAAATTCAAGACCAATATTTATATGAAGTTAAATCAAAGTTCGAAGAAAATAATTGAATGCTTTTCTTGGTATGATTAAATTAGTTTCATTATATTTGTTCCAAGTATTCGTTTTCTGATAGAAATTAATTGAAGTTTCAAAAAGTAGCTCAGTTCAAATACTAGTTTCAAAGGTTTGCGTAAATCTCCGAAAGAGTCTGACGTTAGAAGAAAGCTTTCGTCGTAATATACCTAATCGTTACACAATATGATTTTTAGTGCCTTATTCATAAGCAACTGCCATTATTATAGGTATATTGAATTTAAATATTATCATCATGTCTCTAAATTTTTTTAAAAGAAAATATGTAAAAGCAAGTAAGTTACGATAGTGTCTTTATTTAAACAAAACAAAATAATGATCTAAGTTTGGAAGACAACATTCCCAACTTTAATTAATCTTTACACAGACGAGTTACCACATATTTACTTGAAATGATTGATTTAATACCGTCGAATTAATGTTTATTCGGTAACTAGTTTACCCAGATCTCTAATATGGACAAAGTATCATACATCCAAAGGTCTGGCATAACTAAATTTAGCTTCAACAATTATCTCCGAGTGTTAAAGACCCTTAAATGATTTGTCTTTGACTTGGAAACTCGTGTAAATTGCTTACAAATTGTATACTTGTGAGATCCAGAAGCTGATATTCAAATTATTACTGAGTTTATCCCTTTCAGTGAAATCTTTTGAGCAGATACCACGGGATTCGTGTTTTGTCAATAAGTCTTGTTCTGTAATTAAGGAAACTATTATAACATATTTTCTCTTTCGTTTTCACAGATAGAATATAAAACAAATTAAACTGATTGGATCCTTCTTTGATAGTGTAAGATTTACGTGAAATTATATTTTGAAAAAAACATATAAAATCTTTATTGACACTGAAATATACAATTACGTAGTCAACTCAACATTTATACACATAACAAACATGTTTGACGAACACTATCATCTAAAATAGACCGGGCTGGCCGTAATATCTAAGAAGCTACTCACTTCCTATGATATTATTATTTTATAAATAGAATACAGATAATGTAAGATACTACAGACTAAGTTTACAATATCACTTTATTAATTCGAATAAACAATGAAAAAGCACACTACAGTGTAATTAATTTGATTACGACTAAAATTGTTTAAAAATAAATAAAAAATAAAGGGGTTTTAACAGTTTGACGTCATAAAAGATTTCCATAATATAGTAAAACGGTTAAAAACTAAATAAATGTATACAATTACATAAAAAGAGAATATAAACAAAAAACAAACATGGAAAATAAGGTAAGAAGAAAAAAAAATCGTTACAAAATACACCGACTCAGCGAAATTGACTTATTTGATGCTAGTATACTCGTAATTTGTCTCTTATAGGTACGAGCTGACAGAAAGAATATATACTTAGCAAATTTACTAGCTGGTGAGAGGAGGTCACGACCCTTAGAATTGAGGAGAACAATGCAAAGAAGAGGAGAAGGAGAACTTATTTGTAGTACACTCGTAGTCGGATGTCATAATAGTTACCAACCAATGACGTCACAAATTTGCAAATATTATCATAGGTCTATCAATTTATCTTCGACAAACCTAATAAACACACACACAGCCGAGATTTTTCGCAAGATCAAAAGCCGATAGAGTATCCAATATATCTTATCGCTAAATCTGTTGTCTGTTCGATAAACTATGAGCGAGATTCCTAGTACCTATAGATATCCGGTCTTCATTTCCTGGCAATACAAAGGGACATATCACGCGCTTTTTATGAGCATTCATAAGGATTTTATGATACTCGTTTTTTTGATAGGGTGTGAATGGTGTGTAAAAATAATTATGGGTTAAATTGGCACAATTGTTTTGCTGTACAAAAAAATATGATTTAGTTTTATATTTGACAGAAGGTATATTTTTTTATTAACCCGATTAACATACTGGTAAAATCAGTGTGATGGAGAACGTAGTCTGAATAGCTTTAGCTATTACAGTATACAGGGTTATTTTTCAAAGCTTGTTTTTTTATTGTACTCACGAGAATTATACTGATTAACATATAGAGAAAAATATTTAAATTTGCAATGTAATAAGTCATTTGTTTCCATTTCATATTAGCCTAATCAATGTTCAAATCATACTCTACATCTGCTACAAGCACGGTCACCGGTCATTTTTAGGTATACAGGAATTTCCGTGCCTCGAAAGGAAAAACGGAACCCTTATAAATAATAATAATAAAAGTATTTTATTAGACACGAATTTTTTATTACAATTCATTGTAGCCCTGTCCCCTAAACTAAGTAAACCTTGTATTATAGGAAAACAGTTCCTTCCCATAAACGTGTACAATATACGTGTACGTTATAGGATCACTTTGTTGTCCGCCCGTCAGGGTACATCTTGTAAACTGAGAATCTTTAAATTTTGTAAGAAACAACGTCATACATAAAGGATACAGGATAATTGCAAATATCGTAATTTTTTTGTTACACCATAAATAAAAATATTTTTAATAATTTTAAAGTACCTACCCCTTCCCTCACGAACGCGTAGAGGTATTAAATTAAAATTTCTAGTCAATACTCAGGTCTATAATACTTTTAAGTTGTAACAAAATCAAACTTCTATGACAACACAATCTATAGAAATAGCCATTTAAGCCGCATTATATCAAACTCACAACTACTCGCAAGGGAACCAAAACCTAAAGAGTAATGATTGAAATTTGGCATGAAGCAATGTTTTATAGCACATATGTATAAAAGAGAAATACTGAAAAAAATTATGAAATATAAAAAAATAAACATATTTCAGTTTATCTTACTAATGGACTGTATTCATAATTCTGAACCTTCTGTTTAAATTCGTATACTCAAATCAAAATAACCCCATATATTACAGTCTCTAATATAATTCAAACAACGTTCTGAAAGGTCTCGTATTACAAAAACTGAATGATTAATGGAGTGCAATAAATCAAAAACGTACCGAATAAATTAAGCATCAACAATTTCATTCACAAGGCGAAGTTAAGCCAACTTCAGGCTATAAAAATAATAGTGAAACTAATATTCAATATTGCTTCAAGGCTTCAAAAGTGCCGCTACTAAGTTTCTGAAGTTTTAAACTTTGTACTTGCGAATATTCTCGGAATACTAAAACCCGTTGGGATATGTGACGTCACAACTGTTGCCGCCTGTCGACCGCGATGGGTTCCAGAAGTTGCCTAATTTATGGACATCAAGTGATCTTTGAAGCTAGAGCAAAATGTGATGTAAGTTTTTTTATTTATGCATTTCGATGGTGTGTTTATGCTACTGACGGTGGTAAAGAAGTTAAAAAAGACGGCTTTGAAACGAAAGGTTATAAATTATAATAAGGTACCAGAGGAAAGCTGATGCTAATGAATATTTATTTGTAGTTTGAATATTGTGGTATTGAAAGAGATCCGTCTTATTTCTAAATACTCATATCAAAAAGTAAAATATCTCAAGTAATACGTCCTAGCATGTTTTGCCTTAAACAAATTACTAATATCTGACTAAATGTAAGTAACAGTTTATCCATGCCAAAAAAATCACATCTTGTGAATAAATAAAAAGATGACGCCATATCATGAGAACTTATCTTAAATCTCTAATACAAATTGTTCGAAAAAATTTGCTAAGCCAAAAGAAAAGCAAATAACTTGTAAACAAGCAAATATGCCTAATAATCAAAAAGTTTCAAACTCATCCGACTTTGATAGGATTAGAAGTACTTTCCCGCGGGAGCATCCGTTCCTACTTTATTACCTTGTGTTTTTTCGTAATCTCGACCGCGAAGTTGTGTTTCTTATAAGCAAAATGACTTTGGAGATAATGAAGTTGTTTTCGGTGGTTTTAAAATAATATTTTTTTTAAAATGGCAAGTGGTATAAACAAATATTCAGTTCAGGTTTTTATTTGTAAAACAGTGCCGCTGTCGATTATTCTGCCAATGTCAAATGTACTGTGGGTACTCGTGTGTTTTGGTAGGCTATTAGTTCGAAATAAAGATTGCCTCACTTCCTTTGTTTCACAAAACAAATATTTTGTTTAGGTGTTTGTGAGACCGAAAAGTCTCTCGTAGTTCCTGATACCCACGACACAAGTCTCGATGTTAGTGTGGGCTCAGGACTATGTATGTGACAGTTGAGTGTATTTATTTATTATTATTTACAATGAATTGCAAGTAATGAGTCGACATTAAATAACGGCAATGTATTTGTAGTGTATCTGGCCACTTGTAATATTATGTATCTGGCCACTCGCATATACTGAATATCGAACGTGTACCTTTAGACAAGTCTGTCGTCAATACATTGTCATGGTGAATAATGTCTTTCTTTTACTTGCACTTTTATTAATATATTACAGTATTTAGTAAACTGAAATAAAAGGACATGCACATACACAAACAAATATTATTTTTAAGAGAACGGTTTTCAATGCTGTCACGCAAAATCTTCGATACTATTAGCCATCTATTATTAAAAAGAAGAAAAAGACCAGTGCAGTGCTGTCTGTAGTGTATAGAGTATACTATCAAAATATCCCGTTGATTTATTCCAATCTGCTGGAATAAATCGACAGTGGCATCTTCAGTGAAATACAAATAAGGAAACTGTAAGTAGAGTCTCATTTGTTCATACCGGGTATATCAAGACTGCTACCGAAAACGAAGCCGGGTGGTAGTTTTGGTGACTACAAACACAATGCAACAAAAAAATTCACAATTGAACGCGACAATTTTTTTTATGATATTTTAAATATCATCATTTTTGGGTGGTAAATCCATAGTTTTTGCTGGAATAATGATTTAAAATCTTTTATACCATAGAGGCTTTATAAAAAAAATGGTATACACTATTATTTAGGATAAAAATGTATTTACCACCCAAATACGACCATAGGTAAAAAATATCAAAAAAAATGTTGCGAAAAAAATCGTCGCTTTTTTTTGCAACATTTTCTATTGCATTGTGTCTGAAATCGCTTAAACTACCAGCCGGCTTCGTTTTCGGTAGCAGTCTTGATATACCCTGTATAACTTTGAATCTATTATCCCGATTTATTATTGGTATTCTTGGTATATTGGTATAAAATATGTTTCTAATGCTACCTTTATAGTTAAAAACAAAAAGAACAAAAGCTAATTATTAAGGTTTATTTTACCGCTTTCCGAAGACTCCCTATACTCAAAAGGTTACAAAGACCCAATTTGTCAAAATAATTTTACCGCTGTCCGCTTACCAGAGCCTGCCTATACTCAAAAGTTTTCAAAGGCCCAATTTGTCACAATAAAACTTGTCAAAGGCTCTTAACAGCCAAATAGTAATGAGCAGTCCATGTCTCAGTTTATTGCTATGTGTGAGAATACATCAAAGGTTAAGACTATTGTCTGGTTTAATTAGAACACTTGTAGCTTGTTCAATTCAAATTGATAATTATTGGACATGGTTATGCAAAGTAGATTCAACAGCGTTATTCTGAAGTGAACTATCGTTTATAATCGAATTGTTTCATTTTGTATTCACTGTTATCTTTCAACATGAGTGACTACATAACACAATGCAGGGCAGATAAAACATCCACTGGTGAAAGATGGGTATCTCTTTTTGAATGTACACTGATGAAATCGGATACGCGTCAAACTGGAGGCAAATTTCACATAATATGTGAGAGGCCGCCTGGGTAGGTACCACTACAATGTCCATTTCCCTCGCCAAACAGCAGTGTAAATGCACTGTTGTGTTCAGGTTTAAAGGTCATCGTAGTCAAATTACTGGACATATTGAAACATAACATCTTATGTCTCAGGATAACGAGTGCAGTGAAATGTCAAGGATTGCTTTGTAATTGCATGGTGTTGTTTGGTTTTGCTGTTGTACATGAGCGGTCGTATCGCAGCACGTTGCAATTTTATAAACTTGCGGCGTTGTGTATGGTCATTTTTATTTGAATTCATTTTTCATGATTTCCGAGTACTAAACATAGCTTTATCAATAAACTATTTAAATATATGTATATACATTAAACAGATAGTTCAATTTTCACAGATATCATGAGCGAAAACGGTAAAGATAGTTCCTACTCTAATAATGAATTCGGCCGACAATAACTTCGAAATAAGGAGTTCCCGAACACTCATAAGACAAAGGCAACGGTGATTCTATCTCTAGTTTTACGGACTTTGTGAACTATTGGAGCGTATATTTTAATTAAACGGTCCTGTATAATTTTCGCGAAAATATTTCTTAATATAATTCACAAGAGATTGTTTGTCGTATTTTCTGTAGTGTAATGTAATGAACAGAAGTGTAAAAAGCGCCGTTTTGTTAGTTTATTTTACTTTGAATCGAATCTACTTTTAACTAAACTTGTGGAAGACAACATTATCACTGGTAGTAGGTCTCTCATATGTGAGAGGCCATCTGGGTAGGTACCACCGCAATGTCTATTTCTCCCGTGAAACAACACTGCGTAAATGAACTGTTGTGTTTCACTGCGTAAATGGCGAGCGCAGTGGAATTTTGCTACTGTTTATGATTGTTGTATCGCTTACCATTTTTTGCTCGTCTCGTCATTCATTGCAATAAAAAAAAAACATAATAATTTTATACCCTTGCATAAAAATTTTCATCTTCGTACATTATGGTCCATTTCTCACGTCTCCCTAATACAAACAAATGTAACTTAGCAGCTTTGTCCAGTCCGCTATATAAAAGTTGGTAATTATACCTAGGGCCTGACGGACTAAAACAAATAAAAACTAACAGAATAATAAGGCGACGAGTACAAACAATACGAATGAACTATTATTTCCTTCTACCAGGCGTTATCCTGGCCGGTTTAATATGTGTCACTGATTATATACTGAATAGTGAATTAATGAACAAAGAATAAATATAGAGGGTTTTATATCGCCTCATTCATCACTACAAAATGGATGCTACAAACTATCGAAATTTCAGATTTATGTCACTAATATGTCACACTCACAACAATCGTTCCATCACTCAAATATACCACGCATCGGATAACAATGACATCATACTAGACAAAGCTCGACTATAAATACATCCAACCGTCACATACATAGTCCTGACCTCACAGTAAGATCTAATCTTGCATCATAGGTATCAGGAACTACGAGACACTTTTCGGTCTCAAAACACCCAGACCCAAAACAAATAAAAGTAACAAGTGGATCCAATTGAGAAAGATTCTGATATTATGTAGATAAATAATTTGTATCAGCCCATATACGTCCCACTGCAGGGCACGGGCCTCCTCTACAATCGACAGTATGATTGAGAGTGGTTAGGCCGTATAGTCCGCCACGCTGGCCTAGTGCGGTTTGGAGGAATGAGAGAAATAATATTAAATCATTATCTCTTTGATCCACGCTATATAAGGTTGTTCGAAACAGTCTAAAACTGAAACATGACGCACTTACTTGGATTCATGCGTTGACTAATTGTAAATATGTGTTATGCATACTTTTGTACAGAATAACCTAAAAATAATATCATAAATCTTGCATACAGGTTTAATGAACTGCTTTGGTGCCGCAGTTGTACTATTCATGGTTGCGAAACTGAGGTCTCGGTTTCGAATCCCGGGTCGAGCAAATTTATATTGAATTTTTCTTGGACTGGACTTGGAGTCATAAAACAAGGCGGAACTTGGATGTCCTAGTGGCACCTGGGGGTTTTCTATACTGGGACATAAAGTTCGGATGTCCGAATGATGAACCTCAACATATAAAATAAAAGAAGAGAAAAAAATATTTCCACTTGTAAAAATCATTACTATTCTTTATGAAACTCAATTCAAACTTATAACTCATTCACTTCAAACTTAGTATAAAATTACGACGTACGAACCAGGATTCGAACATTTTATAATGTTATAAAATGGTACAGTTTTACGTGTGATGTTCGTCGTCGTATCAGTGTACAGTGTAACTCCCTTGTGTCAATCCATTCTAGGAAAAACGCATATAAAGCATGTATGGAAGTATAATTTTGATAGTACCTACAATATCTCAAACCTGGTAAATAAGTTTTTGTTACAAAATCACCTGGTCCACAATAAGTTAAAGTACGTTAGTGTGTCGATATCTGTAAAACCCTTACATAATAGAGGGCGACCCTTGGCCAACTTCCGGACCCGAGGCCCGGGTAGTGAGATGTTTTTCAAATACCACAAAGTTTAATGTTTAGAGACATTTATGTGTTAATAGAGGTTGTGCGTGCGGGTTGACTTACTGATGTTATTTATATAATGCTCAACTACTTATTAATTTAATTTTTGCAATATATAGAAACAATCATAGAGTAAAATGACTTAATACTAATAGTTCGAGTGATGGTCTCATAGCACCAAATATTGTATTTTGAAAAGAGAAACATTAATTTCTTGCCCGTTTTTCTCTAGTGAAAATTGCTTTCCAAACCGGGTAGCAGATACAAAAATAACTTAATTTAAATCGTGTAGAACATCTTAATGGATCCAATAAATTATTTTCATTTTCATAAACAATTTATTTTCAGGCAGGCTTTGGATGGAGATATAAATAGGATATACTATTTATACACATATATCCTATTTATACTCTGCTGGCCTTTTAAAATAATTCAATCGTATTATCTCCCACTTTAGAAAAGTGCAAAAGAAAATATTACCAACAAATTCTTACTATGTTACTATTTTATTAATTTCGTTGCGGATTTAAGACAAGTTAGACATTTCGAAGACTCGTTAAGATTTAAGAAGAAGAATGTGTGAAGAGGAGACAAAAAATTGAGTTAGGAAAATACAAGTTCATGCCTACATACCCGAAAGGTACTCGTAAGTAGAGAGGATGCTAGTGTCAATCACAGTTAGCCAAGCATATTTACATGCAAAGCGGCAAAGAAAAATACTGTTTCTGTTTGTACAATAGAAGCTAAAAATAAAGCGCTCCAGAAAATAAATATTTTGCTTTGGTTTTAGTGTCGGGCAGTGTAAATAAATACTCCGGAAAGCGTCTAAATTATTCATAGATTCCACGAGGTCCGTGTAGAATCCAACAGTAAAAGTAGCTTGCTGATTATGGAACATGGAGCATTCATTTAGCTATAAATAACCACTCTACAATTCTAGGTAAAAAAATAAATTGTGATTTGTGAGATTGACATATACATATCTGTGCTGGTACTAAGCTAACACACTGTTCTCCTCTTATTCCGTCCTTGCATCCTTCAACATCTTAATCATTCATCCTCTTACTCGTTCCGTCCTAAATACTTTTATTCGTCATCATTACTGGTGGTAGGTCTCTCATACGTGAGAGGCTATCTGGGTAGGTACCACCGCAATGTCTATTTCTCCCGTGAAACAACACTGCTTAAATGCACTGTTGTGTTTCGGATTGAAGGACATTGTAGCCAGAGCAACTACTGGACATATTGAGACTTAACATCTTATGTCTCAGGATGGCGAGCGCAGTGGAATATTGCTACTGTTCATGAGCGGTCGTATCGCTTACCATCAGGCGAACGGCTTGCTCGTCTCGCCATTCAATGCAATAAAAAAAAAAAAAAAAAAACAAAAATCTCTTTCAAAAAAACTACTTTAAATATCAGTCATACGTCTAACGTTTCTTTCTGCTCATCTTTCTTCATAACATTCAAATCCTACATAAATACAACTTAGACCTACTATAAAAATTGACCTGGGAATGCGACAAGCATTGTGGGAAGCCTAATACATTTTTCCTTCTATTGAAATCATGGTCAAATGAATAATAAGTCCCGTGAATGAACGAGATCATGCTAAAATGAAATGTAGGCGAGTTAGTCATCTGTTTATTTGTTAGTCTGTGCAGTGACCCCACTTACCAACAAGATAAGTCACCCGTTGTATTTGTTATGAATATATACATTGGGTGGTCCATTCATATTCAATTTACACCTAAAAATACACAGTCAGGTCATAAGTATTGTCACACAGTAAAAACTTTTCTTTTAGAATGCTGGCCAGAAAAAAGTTTATTGAATTCGAATTTCGCATTGTTCATGAAATAAAACTGTATACTTTTTAAAATTTTACTCATTTTTAAATATGGAGTGGACGCTTAAAGAAGACCGTGTTGCAGTTATTGCGTTGCATCGTTGCGGTTACGCGCCAATTCAAATTTTTGACATAATGAAATTTTTTTAATATAACCAAAGATTCGTTTATCGTACCATCAAACGATACAATGAAGAATCTAGTGTAGACGACAGGTCAAGAAGTGGTCGCCCTCGGTCTGTTAGGACTCCAGCAGTGATAAAAGCTGTGAAGGCGCGAATTCAAAGAAATCCCAAACGTAAGCAGAAACTGTTGGCCCTTCAGATGGGGTTAAGCAGAACCATGGTGAAAAGGGTGTTAAATGAAGACTTGGGGCTTCGGGCATATCGAAGAAAAACAGGACATCGTTTGAATGCTCGTCTAATGGACCTGAGACTGAAGAGATGCCGCGCTTTGTTGAAGCGGTACGCGGGAAAAAAATATCGGGAAATTCCTTTTTCAGAATGAAAAAAAATTTACCATAGAAGAGAGCTACAACAAACAAAATGATAAGGTGTACGCACACAGTAGTGAAGAAGCGAGCAACCGTATTCCGCGTGTCCAACGAGCTCATTTTCCATCCTCGCTCATGGTATGATTGGGAGTTTGTTATTGGGGCTTAACAGAGGTACATTTTTGTGAGAAAGGTGTAAAAACGAATGCAGTTGTGTATCAAAATACAGTCCTGACGAACCTTGTGGAACTTGTTTCTCATACCATGTTCAATAACAGGCACTGGGTATTCCAAAAAGATTCGGCGCCAGCTCATAGAGCGAAGAGCACACAAGACTGGCTGGCGGCGCGTGAAATTGACTTCATCCGGCACGAAGACTGGCCCTCCTCCAGTCCAGATTTGAATTCGTTAGATTACAAGATATGGCAATACTTGGAGGAAAAGACGTGCTCAAAGCCTCATCCCAATTTGGAGTCACTCAAGACATCCTTGATTATGGCAGCCGCCGATATTGACATGGACCTCGTTCGTGCTGCGATAGACAACTGGCCGCGCAGATTGAAGGCCTGTATTCAAAATCACGGAGGTCATTTTCAATAAACTTTAGTGTCATAAGAATTTATGTTTTATTAAGTTTATTTTGGTATATAAATGGTTACTTAATGAATAAACTTGTTTCAATTATTTTATATTAAACATATAACAGAATTTATGACCTGACTAGGTATATTAATATGTCACATATACAACTAGTGTGACCCCAGATTAAAATCAATTAAGTCGTGGGTAACAAAAACAGCAAGAGACTTTTCGGTCTTATTAACACCCAGACCCGAGACAAATACTTATGGGCCTCGCAAACGTTTGTCTTAGTGCGAGGATCGAACCCACGGCCTCTCGTTACACAGCCAACTGCGCCACGAAGGCTGCCTATATACGTAGGCGTGTGGCGAAATTTGAATAATATTAATCAAGGATCAGTCTATTCAACAACAACAAATACTTTATGACCCGTGAACCCAGACAAATATTTTCCCTTCCAATCTGGGGGCACGGCAGTGCCCCCTCTAAGTCGAGCTAAAAAGCGGCACAGCCGTACTATCCTTTTCTCGAAGCACTTCAGACCATTTTCAACCCCCCATAACTTCGTTGTGGTTAAAGCAAGAAACCTGAATTTTCAGTTACTAATTAGGCATTGTGTAAACACGGTATATTTATAATTTCATTCAATTTGAACCAGTATTTTAAGAATTATAACTTGTCAAACTTTCGCAATTTTGTCACTCACTGACTGACTGACCGATCATCAAAAGTCTAAGGCACTTCTAGCAGACAGAACCTTCAAATTTAGAATATAATTAGTGTTTAGTGTCCAAAGTAAGGAAAAATTCAAACATTTCATAATTTCTGTCTAGTTTTCTAGATACACTAACTGCGTGAATAACTTTGTAATCTCATATAAATGTATAGGATTACAAAGATACATTTGCAGTTAATGATTCGTTGTACCCGTATATAATGGAATAATAGTTGTAGATTGGTATCTATCAGGGGCGTGCACTCCTTGTAGGCAGAAATGCAGTGCTTTACTTGCCATTCACAGATATTTTATTATAACGTTCGTACGTTTTAGATGGCTTTAATTTATAGTAAATAAATGAATAAACAAAATATAATAACTTAAAAACGCCTAATATTTTATAAATAGCACCTATTTGCAATCACGCAAACATTATGTTTGCCACGCGAAAAGCAAGAGGCGCTGCAAAGCAAATTAATGTACCTAATCAACCAAGTCATGCCGCCGCGTCCCGCATTACATTTGTTTGCATGTGTGTAGTAATTTTGGTGTCCGTGCACAGTCGCAAACGCACACACCCATGAATATTGAAAACCGCGACTCCTGCGGCAGGCCTCGGGAGTTCGGCAGTTGTCGGGAGTAATCGTAAATGTTCGTTGCCTATAATCCGAGTAAAATTAATAGGCTGGAATCTAATAAATCATCTATGCACATTATGCATTTTTGGTTAGTAAGGTTTTATTTGTTTAAATAGAAATGTTTTGTGTTTCGCGGGGGCCATTTTGCTTTTTTTATGAGTTTTTGCATTGTTTACTATTTTATACTAGTATGTTTGTAAAAAAAAAATAGATTTCTTAACGGATTTTTCATTTTAACATTTGAAAGTGTGTACATTTAACAGTTTATTACTAAGTTTCGATATTAATTGTAGTCATTTGCTTTTACTAGTGTGTTTGTTTATTTTTTTAAATGTTATTTGATTGCGAGGTTTGTGTTAAAAATGTATGTTTATCAAATAAATGAATGAGGTGGCCGAAATCTTGCGTTTATTTACATCGGGATAGGTGTAGTAATCTCAACTAACCGGAACCTTGAATATGTGAAAATTGAAAGCTGACTAGGTGAGTTTTTTTTATTTTACTTATTAGAATTTCTTCCGCCGCGACGATCGATCGCTGTTTTGTCTGCGTTGCCGTAGAAGATGGACATGAATAGTAGTACATCTACGACTTGTTATGTTGGCATGGTTTCCGACTTAGAGATCCGTCTCAAGGCTATGCTAAAAAACTATAAAAGAAAAAGTTTTTGTGACCGAGTACTCCGACGCATACCCAGTGTCATAATCCTGTGCACGCCGCTGGTATCTATATACACAGTCAGGTCATAAGTATTGTCACACAGTAAAAACTTTTCTTTTAGAATGCTGGCCACAAAAAAGTTTATTGAATTCGAATTTCGAATTGTTCATCAAAATAAAAATGTATACTTTTTAGAATTTTACTCATTTTTAAATATGGAGTGAACGCTTAAAGAAGACCGTGTTGCAGTTATTGCGTTGCATCGTTGCGGTTACGCGCCAATTCAAATTTTTGACATACTGAAAAATTTGAATATAACCAACAGATTCGTTTATCGTACCATCAAACGATACAATGAAGACTCTAGTGTAGATGACAGGTCAAGAAGTGGTCGGCCTCGGTCTGTTAGGACTCCAGCAGTGATAAAAGCTGTGAAGGCGCGAATTCAAAGAAATCCCAAACGTAAGCAGAAACTGTTGGCCCTTCAGATGGGGTTAAGCAGAACCACGGTGAAAAGGGTGTTAAATGAAGACTTAGGGCTTCGGGCATATCGAAGAAAAACAGGACATCGTTTGAATGCTCGTCTAATGGACCTGAGACTGAAGAGATGCCGCGCTTTGTTGAAGCGGTACGCGGGAAAAAAAATTTGGGAAATTATTTTTTCTGATGAAAAAATTTTTACCCTAGAAGAGAGATACAACAAACAAAATGATAAGGTGTACGCACACAGTAGTGAAGAAGCGAGCAACCGTATTCCGCGTGTCCAACGAGGTCATTTTCCATCCTCGCTCATGGTATGGTTGGGAGTTTCTTATTGGGGCTTAACAGAGGTACATTTTTGTGAGAAAGGTGTAAAAACGAATGCAGTTGTGTATCAAAATACAGTCCTGACGAACCTTGTGGAACCTGTTTCTCATACTATGTTCAATAACAGGCACTAGGTATTCCAATAAGATTCGGCGCTAGCTCATAGAGCAAAGAGCACACAAGACTAGCTGGCGGCGCGTGAAATCGACTTCATGCAGCACGAAGACTGGCCCTCCTCCAGTCCAGATTTGAATCCGTGAGATTACAAGATATGGCAACATTTGGAGGAAAAGGCGTGCTTTAAAGCCTCATCCCAATTTGGAGTCACTCAAGACATCCTTGATTAAGGCAGCCGCCGATATTGACATGGACCTCGTTCGTGCTGCGATAGACAACTGGCTGCGCAGATTGAAGGCCTGTATTCAAAATCACGGAGGTCATTTTGAATAAACTTTAGTGTCATAAGAATCTATGTTTTGTTAAGTTCATTTTGGTATATAAATGGTTACATAATGAATAAACTTGTTTCAATTATTTTATATTAAACATGTGACAGAATTTATGACCTGACTAGGTATATTATATATGAGGCATAACAGGAGGGGGGTATAAAGAGGGAAAGGGTGTATTCAGCCCATTAAACTGTACAACATTCCTCTAGAAAAACATGACAAAGATAACTTTGCAAATAAATAGACTAAATAGCTCGAAAACAATCACCATGAAAGAAAGAACACAAATAATCAAATCCGCTATATTTGTGATAAATTGATACCTACAAAAATAAGAAAAAACCATAAGACAGAGGCTTTAAGAAAAATCATTATATATATTCTAAAAATAAAAAGTACCGAAAAGGAATAAAGTAGGACTATACAAAAAGACGTGAGATCCCATCAAAAACATCCTGTAAAAAAATTCCAAGTCTCGCAGCTCAGTTTTTCTACCGCAAAAAGTTGTGAGATCCATGTAATACCAAGTCGATTAATTTATTAAGTCCTTGATTGAGGGACGTTCTGTATAAAGTTATTACGTAAGTTATTATCATATCAATATTAAAAATTCTTTACATTTTAAATAAATAGATTGACTTGGCCAGCAGCATTATGCATAAATTGTACGATACATTATGTTTTCATGCGATATTTTTTTACAGGATGTTTTTGATGGGATCAATGTTATCCGAACTAACCAAGCTATAATTCATCTTGATACGACCTAAGGATCAGAATTACAATAATAAAATGACAAATAGGCGTGCTCGACAGAAGTGATTAGCTGGAAAGCAGTTCAGAGGTATGTAGAACAAACAACTGGGAAAGAAAATAGTCGTAGCGTTTTATTCAAAAACTTCGCTTATATGTAGGAAATGTTATAGAAATGTACGGCCATTGTTTCCGGGAGCTGTTGGGAGAAATTTTACGGGAAGAGAAGCTCTTTGGAGATAAGAATTTCTAGCTAAACGGGAGTGCTGGTGCATACGCTTATCTTGAAAAGACTTAATGTAGACTTGTTTGTCACGTGTTGGTGTGTTTTAATGTACATTAGATTCAAGATTTAATTTTCATTAATTCGTGAACGATGACTGAACATTTATTTATTCATACTAATTAAGGAGGCATAAAAAAGCAAAAATAAGGCAAATCAAAGAACATTACCTCTATCTCTCTAAATAAACAGATTTTAGTAGATAATATTATTTCCTACTTCTAATTAATTTTAAATTTGTATTTATTATATATTTATATATGTATATGTTTGTAGTATTATATATGTATGTATTTATGCTTTTTATTATGTATGTGTGTATGTTATTTTGGTGTATTTTTATGTTTAGATTATATATACCGGGTATATCAAGACTGCTACCGAAAACGAAGCCGGGTGATAGTTTAAGCGACTTCAGACACAATGCAACAGAAAAAGTTGCAAAAAAAAGCGACAATTTTTTTTTTATTTTTTTTTCTATGGCCATATTTGGGTGGTAAATACATATTTTCCTAAAATAATAGTGTATATCCTTTTATTTATAAATACTCTAAGGTATAAAAGAGTTTAAATTATTATTTTAGCAAAAACTATGGATTTACCACCCAAAATTGACGATATTTAAAAAATCATAAAAAATAATTGTCGCGTTTCTATGCGAAATTTTTAATTGCATTGTGTTTGTAGCCACTAAAACTACCACCCGGCTTCGTTTTCGGTAGCAGTCTTGAGATACCCTGTATAGATAGTATGAGTTTTATCTAGTTTCCTCACTTTTAATTATTTATTTTACACTGCCCTCTCTTTTTCCTTCTTTTAAATCCATCCCATGGTTGTCTGTAAGACATTGCTTTAAGCGATAAGACCGCCATTTGTACTTTTTATATTTTTTTGTTTCTGTATGTTGTATTTTTTTTATGTGTACAATAAAGATTTAAAATAAATTTAAATAAAAATCTTTTAATGCTAATAGATTTTATAGTTAGTAAGTATATTAGTATATGGCCGTTAGAACAGATAAGTACTAATTACAAGTAATTTCTTAGAATTATAATACTTTTGTTACCTTGGTATTGAAGTGTTCGAATAAGCTCTATTTCGGTCACTCTTTGTAAATAAAGTACTGTTCTAAATCTAAACTACTCCATTAGTTATAAATTGTTAAACGACAACAGTTAGCAGCAAAATTAAACAACCCTTTGAATTACAAAGCAATGCTTGGCATTCCACTGCGCTCGTAATCCTGAGACATAAGATGTAACTTGTTACAATGTCTAATAGTTATTCTAGCTACAATATCCATGAAACCGAAACACAACAGTGCATTTATACTATTGTTTGGCGGGAGGAATAGACATTGCGTTGGTACATATCCAGGTGGCCTCTCAAATATGAGAGACCTGCCACTAGTATAACTATGTTGTGATATAAAGTTTGTACGCCCTAAGATATTGGGAAATGGAATCCTCTTTTCAATGGATATTTTTTTTCTTTCATTTACCAAATAATAGAAAAGCTGAAATAACAAATTACAAAAAATGTTCAATAATAAACTAACAAACCTGAACAAATATTACTTTATTAGGAAAGGATTTATACAAGTCCGAATAAATTGTTCGTAACTCTACCACAATACTCGAAGTAAGCTTTCCTAATTGAGATAAGATTTCTTTTCGGAATCATTTTCTTTCGTTTATTTGTATTCCTTTTTTCTGATTTCATAACAATAACTTGGAAGTTTTACGAATTGGATAAGATTGGATGTATTTTTGTATGCTAGTATTATCGCCTTCATTTTTTCACGTTATTAATTCAAGTTTAGCAAATCATAATTTATAACTACTTACGACAGTTTGGTGATAGGCTTACAATATGGTGATATGCTCGCTCCCTATTAACATATATCATGAGGCGGAACATACAAGGCGCAATGTGGGTGCCCTAGTATTACCTCTGCTTACTCTTCCTAAAAAAACGTGAGTTTATATTCGATGTATCTATGCAAGTTACTTCACCGTAGTCTAGCTTAATAATTATTAATAAATTTATTAATCGCGCAGTCCGCCCTGTTTTAGTCTATGTCGTAGTCCGATAAAATTAGTTTCTAACTAGGTAATATAGTACAAGACATACAGTAAGAACAATAAAATCTAGCAACAATAACAACGGATCCAGCTTTTAATCATTCGACTACTGGACCCTGAACTAAATAAAGTCGCTTTTGTTGCTCTCTTTCTGTGATTTTGTGGCCGCGCTCAGAAACAATGAACGCTAAAACTTTTAATGAACAAAGGATAATGCTGGCGCAAAATAAAGTAACATTTATTTCTGCTAGAACCGCTGATTCATACTCTCATTCTATTGAAGTATTGTGAGACGTGAACTAACGGATGGCGCGAGGAAATATTAATTTTATTAATAATAGCTTATACAAAAAAAAGGTACAAAGAGCATGATATTTGTAAATATTGAATACGACATTTGATCTTTTAATCTGTTATTCAGAATTTCGTATTGCAATGCTCAGATGGAAATCATTTAAGCTGAGATTTTGGTGAAAATGGAAAAGCATCAGTCTTTATTGCGATTTGTTAGCGAACCTACCATTTCGTTTGCTTGATTCTAAGCGATACTACCGATCCTAAATAGTAGGAAAACCAAACAACACCTTGAAGTACAAATAAATGCTCGGCATTTCACATATGAGGGCCCTACTACCAGTAAAAAGATTCTAAGATATTAATAAGCATTGGTGAACCTTAATACTTTTAGTTAACAAATAATTCTTAGGCTGAGTATAGGTGTCTTCATAATCCATCTTTAGATATAGTGTAACAATGATTTTAAAAACATCAGAGCCTTACTACATTTGCCTGTCCTAAAAACCTGGGAAGTGAAAATATTAACAAGTCGACGGATATAAACTTCGTAACTTGTAGACCGAGTTGGTGTCATTATCAGTATTTTTCAAAAGTCTACAACACAATGTGTCGTTTATTTTGTTGAGCGTAAAGTTGGGCGAGGAGTTTTTGTTGTGTCGACAAAATCCAGTTACTTTGCATGCTCGAGTTTGCGGTGGTAGTTTGTGTGTTGCTCGCTGTTGATACTTCAAGAACGAACTAAGCTCACTGGATCTTATAACAAGCGGTTATCAACAACAGAATCTTACTTATAATTTTTTATACTGTTTGAGATATGCGTGGACAAACATACATACATTCATTAATGAAATTTAACACGCGTGTTCTGACGCTGGTATAGACTAACACATCTAAAAATTGTTAAATTCTAACAAAATCACATACTCGTATACACACATCGAATTAATAATCTCCTTTTTTTGAACTCGATCAATCATACTTTTAAAACCATATTTATTAGAATAATTAATGTTCGTATAAATTATTGGAAAAAGGTATTACTCCAATCGCTAATTCGTAGAAGCAAATTTACTCATAATTATATCAGTCCAATTATTTACTAGGAAAAAGTAATTTTATTTTGTCAGTCAGTATTTACTGTGTCACTCGATGTTCTGTTACGTTTTCGAACAATTTTAATTCTACTTCAAACGCCCGTAACGCAAAAATGATAAGTAATCTTGGTAAAAAGTGCGTACTACGATAGTTGGTACGCGTACTTCGACATTGTTGTTGCATTAGAAGCGTATTATTTAGTTTCGTCGTAATTACATGTACCTGCTCTTCAAAATCATTTAATTATATACAGGATAAGATATATAAGTATATAGACAGTTTAAAACATTTATTAGGTATGGAATGTTTTGTCCGTTTCCAACGATATTTGAATTGAATTTGAGTGAAGAAGACAAACTATTCGATATACATATTAGTTTTCAAAAATGCATGAATAAGGATGTAAGAATTTGAGATACCAATAATCCTTAAATATTTAAATTTAGTAGTTCAATGTATTTCAAGCCAATATTACACAAAATATCGTTTAATATTACTTGAGCATGCTCTCGGAAAACATTTCAACCCACTGTTGCGTAATAATATATTTTTTCTACCACGTTCAGTGCCCATAAAATCGGCAGCAAATGGCGCTTTCTGTTATCTCACGTTATTGAAAAAAATTGCCAGGCAAATTTTTTGCCAGCCTAGTACTTATCCACGTTTAGATTATGCTTTGACATAATTTATTACTTTGAAATTGCAGGGTGTTATAAACCTTATTCGACTCCGTATATACATTATGAAGAACATTTAATCTGTTATAATTAAACGTGGACATTATTTTTTAATATTTTCAAGCACGTAGTTAAAAAGTCACATGAATGCTGTTCGCACAGAAAATACCATTTATTATTTAACTAGTTAGTTCAATTTCCACGAAATTGTGTAATAAAATAACTCATTCAGCGTTCCTACTGTGCAAACATTTTTTCCAAACATTTTCAACGCTCATAGCGTAGAGTAAATAAAGTCGGTGGCAAATGGCGCGTACTATTACGCGTACTGTTGAAACATTTACAGCGTATTGTTTACGTACTACGTAATGTACGGCGCGTACTGATGTGCTTGTCAACAGGTGACAAGTGTTTTATTTATGTGCGCGGAATTAACTTTTTGATGTATGTCGGATAGTGTAGGATTAGCGGATGAATATTTTTGCGAGTGTTATAAAGAATAGTTTAATACTGAAATATATGTCTTGCTACATATGAGGTATCTTCGATAACCTATAAACTGAATTAAAACAAGCCAAGATAACAGATATATTACATTTTATTACAACTGCAAATTTTATTCAGTTTTTGAATGTAAAAAACGAATGGCTCGTATAATAGGACCACGAATAGGAATCTTAAAAATATTTTTAGTACAAAAATAAAATAGCAGAATCTGCAATGAAAACTTTCTGTTCAGATGCATGTTTGCAGAAAAAAATGCCTTTAGGTGCTGGAGTTACACGAAATAGCTTTCGTATTCTACTGCCGACATCGAAGCACATAAATCTTTTTAATCTCAAGAAAAAGGTCATTATGATTGGAAAGTTGTTTTGAAAATATTTTTAAATATGTATTCGTTTTAATACATGCATATATGTTGTGTCTAATTGGTTTTGGGATGATCATCATCATCATATCAGCCACAGGAATTCCACTGCTGAACATAGGCCTCCCCCAAGGATCTCCACAATGACCTGTTGGAAGCAGCCTGCATCCAGCGTTTTCCTGCAACCTTACCCAGATCGTCCGTCAACCTTGCAGGCGGGCGTCCGAAATTTTGCTTGCCTGTACGTGGCCTCCACTCAAGAACCTTTCGACCCCAACCGCCGTTGGTTCTACGAGCTATGTGCCCGGCCCACTGCTACTTTAACTTGCCAATCCTATGGGCTATGTCGGTAACCTTGGTTCTCCTACGGATCTCCTAATTTCTGATTCCATCTCGTAGGGAAACACCGAGCATAGCCCGCTCCATGGCTCGTTGAGTGATTTTGAGCCTTTTAATGAGGCCCATAGTGAGAGGTCACGTCTCGGTGCCGTATGATATCACTTGTAACACAACTATCGAAGACTTTCGATTTTAGGCACTGAGGTATTTTGGACGAGAAGACGTTTCCCGAACGCTGCCCAACCGAGTCGGATCCGACGATTGACCTCTCTCTCGAAGTTGGACCTGCCTAACCGGACCACTTTCCTAAATAGACATATTCGTCTACAACTTCGAGAGTCGAGCCCTCAACTCCAATAGGGGCGGGCACAACATGGATATTCGACATGATCTTCGTTTTATCCATGTTCATTTTAAAACCCACCTGTTGGGAGACTCGATTAAGGTCTTCGAGCATAGTACTAAGGTCTTCCAGCGATTCTGCCAAGACTACAATATCGTCGGCAAATCGAAGGTGAGTAATATACTCGCCGTTGATGTTGATGCCGAATCAGTTCGGAGATATGACATCTCCCTGTCTCACGCCTCTCTGTAGTGGAATAGCCTTCGTGCTCTGATCTTGTACTCGGACCAACATGGTGGCGTTATTGTATATACACCTCAACACTTCGATGTACCAATAGTCTAAGTGGCACCGCTGAAGAGACTGTAGCACAGCCCAGGTCTCGATCGAATCAAAGGTTTTGAGATGGTTATGTGAAAATATGAATATTTATGAAAAAGGGATCTAGTATGTTTTTTTTATTGCTGTGAATGGCGAGACGAGCCTGCCATTTGCCTGAAAGTTAGCAATACTACGGCTCATATACAGTAGCATAACCAAACGGCACCATAAATTACAAAGCTAAATGCTTGGCATTCCACTGCACTCGCCATCCTGAGACTTAAGATGTTAAGTCACAATATGCCCAGTACTTATTCTGCCTACAATATTAATCTCAATGGTACTAAAATACTACAAAGAAATATATGTGTTGAAACATTATGTCCTGCAGTCTACCTTCAAATATTGACCATAATTTGTATTGTTAAATATTCATAGACTAAGCTCAATTGAGATGTGTATAAAATCAAATATCTGTTTGTAACAGCCCATATACGTCCCACTGCAGGGCATGGGCCTCCTCTACAATCGAGAGTACGATTGAGAGTGGTTAGGTTATATTGTCCACCACGCTGGCCTAGTGCGGGTTGGCGGACTTACATAGCATAGAAATTTTACATTTCGCTATGGTATGCAGGTTTCCTCACGATGTTTTCCTTCGCCGTTTTAGTGCGTGGTGATTGACTATCAATACACACATGACTCCGAAAAGTCAGAGGTGTGCCCTGGGATTCGAACCCGCGACCACCGTGAACATGTTGGCAGTCGCGTCTAGTGCGTTTACCAACAGGCCACCACGCACTTTAAAATCAAATATAAATAAGTACAAAAAATAAGTTCTTTGCACATTCATTAACGATGCTATCAGAACTAACAATATCTTGTGGAATATTCATCGCCTCTACAAAGACACTAGAAACAAGTTACGAGAAATGTTTGTGCTTGAAGCACGGATTATCATGTCAAAGGAAATCGTAGTGTTAATCCAACACAATGTTCTGGCGAATTTTATTTGTGTATTATTTAAAATGCAGAATTTCGTTGTTAAAGCATTATTTGTGAGAACTATTCTAGTAAGAACTGATGGCCGTTGGGGCCGAATGATTCTGGAGGTAGAGTACAGGCAAGAACAGTGTCGAAGCCCACCTACATGGTGGACTGGCGACCTAGTTAAAGTTGCAGGAAGTCGCTGGATGCAGGCCAAATCCAACAGGTCTATGTAGAGATCCTTGGAGGAGGCCTATAGTCAGTATGAACTTCCTGTGGCTGAAGAGAGGGAGAGAGAGTGAGTGAGAGAGATAAACTAACAATGTGAACGAACTAGAATTGCGGAAGTTCAATGAGGAACATTGTTAGTTTACAATGAAATATAGTATTTAATTTCCATTACAATCGTACATTTGAGTTAATTTTGAAATAAACATAATAAAGTTTAAGATATCATATCCAAAAGTTTAATTTCGGACACTTACGAGTTAAAACATTAGATAGAAATAGCCCAATTAATAATATTGTGTAGTGAAAGCCCACTATAACACATAGAAGAGGAAAATTACTAATTACTATGTCATGTTACTAAGCCTTCACATAGATTCTAAAGTCTTATAGAAAAACATCTCATATACGGTTGTGTGTGACAAGTGCTGCTTCGTAATAATAAAAATGGATTGTTATAAATTTTCTCGTCAATATTAACGTCTTTATTCCAAATAAAATAAGTAATACAATGATAATAAATAATTCATTATTGAAAATCTATAGGTCTTCAATTAAGCTGAATGGGTTTTCGGTTGTTATAAATTGAATGACATAATTGTTTTAGGATCGCGTATCTGAAGGATTTTATTTATTGTCTGCGATATTTATAGCCAATAGATTGATAAGTGCTTAAGCTGTCTTTTCAATAACGTGACATATTAATATTTATAGTGCGGGTGCGGAAGTGGCTAGACTAAAAAGCGTTGCCACACCTGAATCTGGAGCATGGTTGCACGCCTTGCCGTCACCTCAACTGGGTACACTTCTTGACAGCGACTCTCTGTGTGTGGCCGTAGCCCTGCGCTTGGGTTGCAATGTCTGCCTCACACTTGCACTTGTGGCTCTATAGTTGCGGCCAACGGTCATCACGCACATCATGCTCTCAACGATATCATCCGTAGGCTCTCGTGTCCGCAAACGTGCCATGCTTGCTTGAGCCCCCTGGCTTAGTTCGCACAGACGGCAAGAGGCCTGATGGTCTCACATTGTTGCCTTGGCACAGAGGAAAGTGCCTGGTTTGGGACGCCACGTGCGTTAGTACCTTCGCCGTGAGTCACTTGGGCAGAACAGTGAGGCCGGCCGCGGCTGCTGCTGAATTAGCTGCTGAGTCAAAGCGAGCAAAATATGCTCCTTTGTTACGAGATTACTTTTTCGTTCCTTTTGCTGTTGAGGTAACTGGATGTTGGGGATCTGAGGCCAAAGTTCTCATTAGAGACATTGGCCGCCGCCTTAGAGAACTGGTTAGGGACTCTCGCTCTGGGTGGTTTCTGACGCAGAGGGTAGCCATCGCCATCCAAAGAGGAAATGCTTTGCTCCAGGAACGATGTCGAACGGTTTTTGTTTTGATTAAGGGGATTTTTTGGTCTATTTTATTTGGTGACTGCTATTAAAAATAAATTTGAAAATATAGCTTGTTTAAAATTATAATATTCGTATAGGTATGGACTTATGTTTAAATTAATGTTCTTGATTTTGTTTTATTAATTATGTATGTGGTGCTCATGTCATAAATATTTATTGTTATAAATTTGCCGGGATATTGAAGCAGTGGCTTTATCATTGGTATTAGTCCCATTTCTCTTGTTATAAGATACATATTATACACACTTGCTAATAAAATACAACAGTCCCAATAAAATATTTTAATGTAAGTAGTTGATCATTAATTATTTTTAACACGCTTTTATTAACTTTTAGTAACAGAATCTGTGAAGTCGATTTTCGAGCACTTCAAAACGTCGGATTGACTTGAAATTTTGCATACTTATCCAGGACCGATGACGACACAATAATTTAAAAAGTAATAATAATAATAAAACTCTTATTATTGCACCACAAAACATAAAATAAAAATATGAGACAGAAGAATATTTGGTGAAACAATCGGCGGCCTTATCACTAAAAGCGATCTCTTCCAGACAACCATAAAATCAGGTAAAAATGCCAGGAGACATTGGCGGTGCTTTATGTTATAAACTTGCATAAAGAATACTTACATATATAGTATATATTTCTATACATATAAAGTATATGATATTATTTTATATTATAATAATAAACAAAATATAAATTATAATAATTTGCGCGCAGTTGTCTTTCTTTGATAAGACAGCCTTAGATAGAAAAAAACAAGCTTTCATATAAGATCGAACTAAAAAGTAAAAAATAATCATAAACTCATTATCATCTAAAAAATAAATACGATATACGAATAAGTACGATTTAAATCGTACGGTTGGCAATGCTTATGTTGGCCTGTGTTAGTACCCACCAAAACTAGGAATTTTTCCCAACATGGCCACACTGAAGAATTATATATCTGTCTCTTGTGCGGCCACGGCATGGCTACGTCTAGAAAGTTTTTAGTCTGAGCGTGACATCCATCTCGTATGCGTAACCATAATTCAGGGAAACAACTAATTCCTTTTTTTTAAAAATCAACTGAATGCACGAAGAAATACAGCGGGGTATCGGATTATTGGATTCAGTCGCTTGAGCGCTCGCAGCGGTTTTTTTCAGCGCTTTTCAGCATGTAGGATCGTTGGCTGCTCGGATGCGCCCCATAACTGCGATATGGTATTTGTAAAGCAAAGGCTCGGCAAAGGATTACGGAAGGCTTTTCATTAAAATTTCTCTCGTGAACGCTTTGATTGTAGCTGTTCCAGCCGTCGCGTTGTGCATGTTGTTTTTTTATTGCTGTTTTCAGTTTTGCGTTAGCGAAATGAGGTTTCTATGAATGTTTTTGGTTTTATGTTTTGTTAGCTTATTTACTATTGCTGTGCAAAAATATATTTGAAGATTCATAATCAGAGCACCTACCGTATTTTGAGTTTTGTTTGGATTTTTTTTATTGATTTTGTTTACTGGTGCGACAAAATGACTCAAATTATTGTGTATGGTAAGTTCAGAATAATCCAGAAAGAATAATCGCATCATATAAAGACAATAAATATAATCTTGCTCTTATCAATAAAATTACGCAGCTTTTGCGTTTCCTATTGCGACAAGTATTCCATGATTGTTTACAGTGACCTCAATCCGAACGGATAAAACCTTTGTTGTACTAGAAGGACATAAAAATAGTTAAAAGCTATATAAATAAAAACTGCAAGCGGTGGTCTTATCGCTCTAAGCAATGTGGATTAGACCGCAAATAGATTTTATTTCTGTTTTCTCAATACTTGCAGAGAATTTCGTTCAAAAAACAATGGAAATGTTGACTTCCGCAATACTCTTACTTCAGCGGGGGACATAAAATTCTATAATGAAGTGCACGTAATACATAAACTGCGCACCCATGCCGCCTCACCACATTGTTGATCGGAAAATGTAAAATAACCGAAATAAATTCATAAGCCGCATATTTACCCATTCTATAAATCCTGACCTCGTTCCATATTTAATCTTTCGGGGCTTAATAAAATTTACCAAACTTGATATAGCTCCACAATTCATTCAACTGGGCGTAGGTGTTAATATCCGGATAATTTAAAATAAATCCGTGCTGGAACATTTTTATACAATGTACGTATATTTGAATATGCCGGGTTATTTTACGAAATACAAGGGTCTGATTTAGCCGACCTGCCGCGCTCGAAATGAATTGATGCGAGGAAATTTCTCTTGCAAAAATGTTTTTTTTTTTGCGGCCGAACCATATTTTAAATGTTTGTAAGTGTTGAAGTTGGCTGTCGATTTGTGTCGAATTTTCGGTTTGTGATGGTAGCTCGATAGTCAGTTTTGATAATTAGGTTTTGAACTGGAAATTTCCTGACTATTCACTAGGTGCATAAGAGGCTCTCTATTTGGATTCAATTCAAGCTTTTTTAACAATGAGTCGAAATTGTATTGCTGAGTTGGTTCTCGAATGGCATTTGAGCCCCTAAAATGAATGGAATTACTCCCTAACAGTGCCTCCGTCATTTTTTATTAACTCCGTGATTTTTTGTGTAAATAGATGAAGTATGCTATATACATGCCATGGCTATACCCTATTTTGACTTTTCTCTGATAGAGCTACTATATAAGAATTAATAGGGAATGAAATGACTACTCTGTTACCTACTCTATAGACACAACTTCCATGGTTAGACAAAAAAAAACAATAAATTATAATTGGTACACAATCAGGAAATTTAAAATACGTAATGCTGCTGTAGATAGTCCATAACAAAGTCGTCCCATCCAGTATTTGACTGCAATGTAACTAGGCCGTGCTGCAGACATGCTGATTTTAGATTGCATAGACGAGGCCTACACTTTTGTTCTCTATAGCCGAAAACGCATCAAGTATTCCACAGGTGTCTTGGTAGTATAAAAGCCGATCACTTTACAACAAGTTAGTTAAATAAATAAATAAATAAATAAATAACACCCAACAGTCACATACATAGTCCTGACCCCACACTAAGATCGAGTCTTGTGTCGTGGGTATCAGGAACTACGAGAGACTTTTCGGTCTCATAAACACCCAGACCCGAAAGAAATATTTGTGGGCCGCACAAACATTTCTCTCGGTGCGGGGATCGAACCCGCGGCCTCTTGTTTCACAGGCGGCGTCTAACCGCCTGCGCCACGGAGGCTGTCAAGTTGCTTGTTTGTTTTTTTCCTTTCTTTTTTTAATAGCAATCAATGGCGAGACAAGAATCCGATTCGGCTGATGGTGATCGATACAAACTAGACAACCGACGATCATGGACAAAAAAAAAACTAAACAAAACCATGAAGTACTATGGAATGCTTGGCATTCCACTGCGCTCGTCATCCTGAGACATAAGATTTTAAATCTCATTATATCCAGTAGTTCCTCTGGCTATAATATTCTACAAACTGGAACACAACAGCGCGTTTACACTGCTGTTTGGTGGGAGAAATAGACATTGCCTTGGCGGCATTACATTTGAGAGATCTACCACTCGCAACCAGTTGTCTAATAAGGCCTGTTTAAACATCTTTCTTCTTTTAATTTATTCAAAAATAAACATTGACATTTTAAAAGCAAGCGTCACCTGGTGCCCTTTCTAGTTTAACGAGGGCACGAATAAAGTTTCTGGTTGGGCGTGTTGACGCATAATGAATGGCCGGATGAGGGATTTACACGGTTTTTCACAAACCACCAGCGTTGTTGGCAGTGTGCTTCCAACCTTCACTAATACCATTACGAAAAAATTACTTAATTCTGTGTTTTTTTGTGACGACGTATATTCTGCAGACTTTGGCTCAGAAAAAGAAGTATAGGACGCCCTAATCAGAAGTGGACAGATCATTAAAAAATATTTTTAAAAAATCGTTTTTTTTTTCTTTGTATTTGCTTTATGGTCAGTAGTAAGCTGATTGTAATATGATGAAGTAAAAACAACTATACAGTTTTACCCTACAATAACTAATTTTATCGTGTCATCGATAAGCATTTTATCGATGGGCATCACTTCAATATATTATGTCGTGTCATGGAGTATTCCATATTATCTTCGTGTGGAATTCACTTCTTTACCATTAAATTCCGATATTAGAGTAGAGAGCATGAGTGTACTTGTATGCCACCTGAACCACGATAAATTTATATATTTTTCGCTATACTTAGGTAGATCATACAAATATTGTTTTTATTATGTTATCTGAATAAATATTTTTCGAAATTTTGAAATCACCTATATCCAAACCTCAATTTCATTTCATCCATTAATAAATCAATGATAACCCTCGTCATTATCATACAAAAAATATTACCCGAGCAGTGCTTTAAGGTTCTGTGTAAGCAATACAGGCTAAAACCCCAGTATCGACTCGAGCAAGTTTTTCAATAAAGGCCCGATTACCAGAGATGAAAACGGATTACTGTCGTCAATCGCCTTGTAAAATATAATCTGCGGATTTCAACTGCGGATTCGATATCGATATACTGACTCATACAAATCTGTAAATACTGCTTTGAAGTGTATAATTTTGATGGATATTTTGTAAGCGTATAAAATATTTATTAAGTTATTTCTTTCACAGTCAAAAGGGAATAATGTAGATTTTGGCGTTCTGAAATAGATATAAGATAATATCAATAGTGTAAATACAGAATGCTGCACTTAAATACATATGTACGTAATTGCTACGGTTCGTAACGTTTACAATCAAAGGTAATTAGCGCTTTTTACTATTGTAATTAGGAAACCAACATACCTGAAAGTTTTCTATGAATATCAAGTTTATATTAAGAATTTCAGTTTTCTCCAACCAACGTTAATCAAATTTTTGCTTTTAACATCTAACTGCAACAGCCCATATAGTCCACTACGTTGATGTAGTACGGGTTGTCGGAATTTACACACAATATAAATTTTACAAATCGCTATCTATGTTATGCAGATTTTCTCGTGATATTTTTCTTCACCGTTATAATGAGTGTCACTCCGAATAGTAAGAAGTGTGCCCTGGGATTGGAACCCGCGCCCACCATGAATAATGTTGGCAGCCGCGTCTGGTCCATTACCAACAGGCCAGCACGCACTTTTTTCATTTTACGTCATAACATTTAGATGTCATAACATTCAGTCGCAAAAGTCGTCTATGTCCAGTACTTACAAGATATCATACATATATAAATCTATTAACAGTTTGTAATATTTAATTGGGACAAGCCATCGTGGCGGATAAAACCCTCTCAAGATTGGCCGTCTGCCGCATACTCATGAGACACAACCTTTATCACCATCTTAATGGATTTTCGGCATCAACGACCTTCTAAATTTCCTCAGGGAGCAAACATTACACTTCCTTAGCTACCTACAGGCTATAAATATAAAACATTCAAAGGTTATCAGCCGTTTGGGCCCCGGGTCATGTCCTCTACGAATTCAATATAAAAATGTTATTTCAAATACACCTTTGATATGTTATGCTAAAACATCAATGTGAATTTGTGAATAGAATTTGTTTGGCAATTTTCCGATGTGTATTTTTGCTGTTTGTGATTTTTGCGGACGAAAATATGAGCAATAGTTGGACTACTCGTGTTTGTAAATCTCAAATTCATGATACAAAGGTAACGAGCTAGGATTATAGAATAAAAGATCTAATTTTACAGAAGAAAATGTACTTTCGACTGCCTAGGTGACTTTGTTATATTATGGTACAAATATAAAGATATTGGAGTTTTTAATTCCTTATCAGCCCGGAGTCGGGAATTTGTGCCCGATATAGCGATAGGCTTACCCCTTATCACATTGTAGGACGGAACACATAAGGCGAAGCGTGGATGTACTGGTTGCACCTCTGCCAACCACTTCTGGGAAAAGGGCGTGATATTTATGTATGCATGTAGTTTTTATTTGTGTATTCGAATAGCATGCGATGCAAGTCTTCAATTATCATTAACTATGGAAACAACTGTTAAGTCAAGTTGACATCAAATAAATGTGACTAAACTCGAAACAGTCTAATATTTTGTGTACGAAGCGTAAAAATTAAATTAAAGGTAATTGGCAGTCTCTGCAATGCGATCTATTATTTAAAATTGATTTACAAGCCCGATCCCTAGCAATCCCACTATAGAAGACTGATAATGACGGATGAGAAATGCAAAGCCACTGTTTTCTCGCGAGTGCTACGCTCCATCAATTTGAAGAGAAATATTAAAACAAAGAAACCGTTTTTATAACTTATTGACTATTCGAGCGACACCAACCGTATTCAGTCTGAATATAGAAATCGCAGTAAAATAAACAGTCTTTTACATTAGCGTACATATTTTCTCCTCGTTTCTTTTTTTCTTTGCTAAGAAAATGAAGAGAAATGCGTTGTTAGACTATTAAAAGGTCTTTTAGCACTTTTATGTCAGAGTGTTTTATAAAAACGTTTCAATAGACGATTACTATGAAAATTCGAAGGTCTGTCAGTATAACTTTAGCGCGATAAGATCGATATTGTGGGTGTATTACATGAAAAACTAGACGTAGGAGACTAATAAAGGCTTACTGCGGCTATGGCTAAAATAATTTTGAGAATAATAGTCGGATTGCGTGATGGCCTGTTGTTAAATGGACCAGACATGGCTGCCAACATGCCCACGGCGGTTATGGGCTAAAATCCTATGTATTGATAGATAATCACCAAGCAGTATAACGTTGAAGGAAAACATCGTGTTTCCTCACGATATAACGGTGAAGGAAACATCGCGAGGAAACCTGCATACCACAGCGATTTAGAAATAATTCCTATGTAAAGTTCACCAATCCGCACTAGGCCATCGTGGTGGACTATATGGCCTAAATCTCAATCGTATTCGCAATTGTAGAGGAGGCATGTACCAAAGTGGGACGTGTATGAGCTGAAACCTATACATAATAACCGAATTGAATATTTTTTCTATCCGTAAACCGCGTGTGTGATAAAAATAGATGACTTCCCAACAGTCACTCTAAAATTACATAGGTACGTATTTGACAGCTTCCCCAACTCTTAGGGCTGAAACTGCGTTAAGCAGGCGACAGTCGCGCGTCTCCTCGCGTGGACACGCAGGCGGGCTCCGTGAGAACGCGACGGTCCTCGTCGCGGGTACCCGTCGCGTAGACTGGATTTACGCACTGTCGCTGGTTCAATTTTAAAGATGTGCATGTATACTCGTGTCTATGGAGAGCTTAATATATTATTACATCGCAAAACGACGACTAGAAAAAAAACGACAACCAGGAAGCCCGTTTATTGAATTTAGGTTGCTAGGCGGAGAATTTGTTGTAAAGTTCAGTAAATTAAGAGAAAATGAAAACTCATTTTACAAATATTTAAAAGTTTCGATACCGGTCTGTGACGAATTATTTTCGAAACTGGAACCATATTTGAAGGTCAACAATTTAAGGGTAAAATCTGTATCAGTCATATCACCAATGGAAAGGCTGGCAATAACATTGTGCTAAGTAAAAAATCTTTATTTTTGCTCAAGTATATTCATCATCATCATCTCAGCTACAGGAAATCCACTGCTGAACATCGGCCTCCCCCAACGGTCTCCGCATCGACCTGTTGGAAGCAGCCTGCATACAGCGACTTCCTGCAAATGTAGCCGGGTCGTCCGTCCACTGTGTAACCGGGCGTCCGGCATTTCGCTTGCCTGCACGCGGCCTCCACTCTAAAACTTTTCGGCCCACTGCCACTTCAACTTACTAATCCTTTGGGCTATGTCGGTAACCTCATTTCTGAGTCGATCTCGTAGGGAAATACCGAGCATAGCCCTCTCCATCGCTCGTTGTGTGACTTTGAGCCTTCTAATGAGGCCCAAAGTGAGAGGCTACGTCTCGGTGCCGTATGTTATCACCGTCATGTTACCGCTGTCGGACACCGCGCGCTGTACAGCGCGTGCCCCCGCGAAGGGTTCCGACGTAGGGAGGCGGGCTTCGCCGCGCGGGTGCGTGACGCGCCTCGTCGTGCCGGACGCCCGCGCGGATCCCCGCGACGGAGCACTTTTGTATGAAACCACGCGAGTGCCCACTTAACGCAGTTTCAGCCCTTACACTCATGTAACCGAATAGTATGAGGGTTTAAAGGTCATCCTAAAATTGATTATATTAATAAAGCCGCTTAATAAAATTTTAACAAGGCACTGGAATCTTTTTTCGAAGACCTAAGTAATTTGAGATGGGTTACGCCTTCCACCATAGTCTACTACGCTGGGCTAGTGCGTGTTTCCGGACTTTACGTTGCTTCCTCTCAGTCCTATTGTGGATTTTAGATGAGGTCCTGCCGAAGGACTTCTTTTCCTGATGTACAATAAGGATATATAAATAAGGACTATAGGCTGAAACAGACACAAAATTTTTTTTAAAAGGTTTACGAGAACAAGATACCAGAAAAAGTACTTGACGTATCAGCTCATTTGATATACGTTGGCTTATGGTAATTGCTCAGTCACCTAGTAACATAATGTGATCACTTGAGTGCTTCCCCGCCAAAAAAAAAACATGTGCTCGATGACGTTCCAAATGGCAAAAGTGAAGTAAATGGCATTAAAAATAAAATAGAGTTCGTACCACATCCATCATGCCGGAAACCAATACATCACGTGATATAACTTGTGGATGCGCTAGCTTATTTTGTGGTGAAGTTTATTATACGTTTTTAACGAATCAAATAAATGGCATTACCGAAGATCACATACGGACGTGTACCTTCTAATAGTATCATTTACATTGGTCTTTTATCACCCGTTCTTAGTTCAGCGAATAATGAGAAAGGAAATAATAACAGAACGCCTTAAAATACTTCTGGAAATTGAGAAAGTATTATCATCATCATCATCATCAGCCCATCCGCATACACTGCTGAACATAGGCCTCTCCTTTAGCACGCCACTGGGTTTTATCTTCAGCCCATAGTCTCAACAGCTACCAGACGTCAAGAAATAATGCAGAGAGTCAATATCTTCTGACAAACATTTAGCCTGGCCTAAACACATAACTTTTTGAAAGAAATATCAATTTCCCAATCATAACATCAGTTGGTCGTTTAATTCTAAAGTTCTTACCCAGACCTTCAAAGACAACAAACAACTAACCACCTAAATAATATACAGAGCCCAACTAGGGCCATCATGCGGAATACAGCACAACAAAGTTCTCATTCACAAAGCCTTTTGGAGTACGGTAATTAGTACATATTATGCACCCTAAGCGCACCCTTTAAAGCCGAAGCCAGGCAAAATGATAGCACAATAGGATTCCTCGACGTCCAACAATTCATTGAAGTCTCATCCCATCCAAAACTCATTAGCCATAAACGGTGTGGTGGAGCAGAAATCAATTAATCAGTTTGGTGTATGTCTTTTGTTCGTGGATCCCGGTGTGATTACTAGCCTATTGACTTAACGTGCTCTAGCGAGAAGGGATTTTAAATTTGGAACGATTGTCAGAAGGTTGATTTGATTTAGGTCTGCAGAATATTTTGATTTGGAGTATCTGATGGTGAATACTCACTGAAGCTAATAAAAAGTCCCGAAACCTGGATTGCAGATGAGTTTTTGGCCTATGAAGATGGATGCCGAATGGGACGTGGCAAGGAAGAGATAGGCAAAGCGGATTATTGATAATTTAATGATGGCCTAGGGCATAAATTTAAACCAAAATCTACAATAAAAAATGTTGCTCAAAATTCTATATTTTTTATACAAAAATGACAAAAGAATAAGCAACCTTTGGTATACACAATACAATCCAAAAAGAGTACAAACATAATTATAGCGACCTGCTCGAGAGCCTACAAAAATGACACCTGAAACACACATAGGTCTATTTGAGAGCTTTTACTATTCTCACTACTTGGGCGAATACAATGATCCAACCACATTTCATTCGTAGCTAAAACCTTCACAAGAGTAAAAATATAAACTAGCAAAAGTCTCCACTATTTATTTCTATAAATAACGTTTACAATTAAAGTGCTCACTGCTCAGCTCACAACCATTTCTTGAACATTTCTCGCCAGTATTTATTCTCTCTTACGGTTGTTATAAAGGTTTTACGCCCACATTTAACTCGTTTATTTTCCCAACACCGATCAACATAATTAACATTAAGTTAGCAATTTGCTACTATTGCTGTACGGTGGATTATTTACTTTTGTTTTGCATATTTTGCTTAAATGTTGATTGAATTAATGTTTGTAGTATTAGTGGCGTTTTCATAGCGTCTTTTACTATTTTCACGAAAATCGTGGGTGAATGCAAACAGCTTTTGATAATATTTTAGCGGAAACTGAGTTTTATGAAAGCATATGTGCATAAAAATGTTAAGTAGTAAATACTTATTTATATGATATTTATGCAATAATTATGTATGTATAAATAAAATTAAACTATAAATGCTAAGAGGCCAAGCCTACACGCACTCAGTAATGAAACTATTTATTTATTTATTTATAATTCTTTATTGTACAAAAAAAATTACAACTAAGGAACTTATAACATAAGTACGTACAAACGGCGGCCTTATCGCTAACGGCGATCTCTTCCAGACAACCTTTGAATGGATTGGAATGAATAGGAGAAGGAAAATCGAAGATAGTCATGAAAAAGGAAAGGAAGAAAATCATGTACAACTAAAAGCTTTATAAATAGGCATTATTTATATCAACCAAATAATCCCTTATTGGATACGGTAATTAAAATAAACAAAAGTAAATGAAGAAAGCTATATATATTTAAGCCAAGCTTAGTTTAAAAACTATGTAACACTACAGCAGCAATATATGTAAAATGATAAGCATTCACATAGAATATCCAGAACAACGTAGATTAAATACATAAAGTATAATAATTAAATCCTATGTACTTTGTTACTACCACCTCAATCTTAGAATTCCTTTTATAACAACCACTAGCGGCCCGGGTCAGCTCCACCCGAGTGCAAATACTTTTTGAGTTCAGTCCACATCAGAAATATAAATTAATTCATGAACTAACTGGTTTATATTAAAACTCGTGATTACCGTCATCTATTGCTTTTCTCTATTCGTTACATCTCTTCCTATTCCGTGAGACCTTTTTAACAGGAATAATCCCGTCATACATAATTGTAGCGAAACTTAAACTCAAAGCTCAAAAGGAATTAAATTTGCCCGGTTTTGAAAACTTTTTGCACTACTGCTCCACTCCTATTGGTCAAAGCGTAGTGAAATATAGCCAACAGCATTCCTTGATACACTACAGACCCAAAAAAAGTTTTTTTCAATTCTAACTAGTAGTTCCTGAGATGAGCGGGCACAGGCAAACAAACTCTTCAGATTTATCTATACTCATATTATAAAGCTGCAGAGTTTGTTTGTTTGTTTGAACGCGCTAATCTCTGGAACTACTGGTCTGATTTGAATGATTCTTTCAGTGTTGGGTAGTCCATTTATCGAGGAAGGCTATAGGTTATATATCATTACGCTATGACCTATAGGAGGAAAGCAGTAGTGACATTTCTAGCAAATACGAGGAAATTTTGTTCGTTTTTCGTGGTCCGATTGGTCGATATTAAACTGATAATCAGAATTAAACATTTTGACCGCCATTTTAAAACGTGTATGCACCCGGGCGGAGCCGGGCCCGACCGCTAGTATAGTATATTAGTATAGATAATAATATTGAAGATGCTGAAAATCGAGCAAAATAGAGGAGAATTATCCAGAAGGTGGATTTTGGCACCGGCAGGGATAACGCTAGGTAGAAGAAGAAGAAGAAAAACTCACGCAAATGTGTCGTGTTTCGGGTTTAGACCATATTATAACTAAGTCAACATGAATCTAATTGCATTGCACTGCACTCACCGTGCATTGTTGTATTTTACATTATCAGAATTAAATTATAGTTAAAAACTAAAAAACAACGCTGTCATAAAAGATCCAACTAAAAATTAAAAAATAATTGATAATGAGTTTAATATTAGAAAATGAAGTAAAATACATAAATTTTATTGTTATAAAGCATAGGGTGCTGGAAGATAAGTAATTGATGTAAGCACCCCACGTTTTGCTTTTGCACTGTATCAGCCCATATACGTCCCACTGCAGGGCACGGGCCTACTCTACAATCGAGAATACGATTGAGAGTGGTTAGGCCATATAGTCCACCACGCGTGCGTGGTGGCCTGTTGGTAAACGGACTAGACGCGACTGCCAACATGTTCACGGTGGTCGCGGGTTCGAATCCCAGGGCACACCTCTGACTTTTCGGAGTCATGTGTGTATTGATAGTCAATCACCACGCACTAAAACGGTGAAGGAAAACATCGTGAGGAAACCTGCATACCATAGGGATTCATAAGAATTTCTATGGTATGTAAGTCCGCCAACCCGCTTGCTTTTGCACGCTTTACTTTAATTGCTTGCACTAAAAACATCTATCTACGACTATCTTATCAAAGGAAGATAGCTACGTAAAAATTATCAACGATTTTTTTTCAACAAAATTATAATCCTAAAGATTCTAGATAAGATAATGTCATATATTTTTTAAATTATTGCATTGTTGTCGGTCCTGGATAAGTTTGCGAAAATTTTGAGTCAAACCGACGATTAGAAGGGGGTCAAAATCATGTTCAAAGACTCCGTACATACTAACATACATACGTTTGAAGCTAATAAAAGCGTTTTAAAAACAAAGTATACTACATCTTGTAATATGACAACACTTGGAATAAAATCTTTGTATAACTTTGAGCTCATATGCCTTGCACCTGTCAAGAGCAGTGACACAGATGTTTTAAAAAACAACTTCAGCTAGCTTTATCTTCAGTTCTAAAAGAAGATTTTTATAAAAAGCACTTTCTTAGAAATAAACTGTTAGTAATAAAATTTTATGAGATTTTATAAGTCAGGCGTTTTTTAAAAAATATAGTGATACTGGGTATTTTATTTAGAAACATGAACATATATGTGTATATAAAGTATTAAGTATAAAGATTAATTTTATAGAATACAGTTTTAGTAAATGAAAATATGGTTCTTACAATATTATCATAATCAGACTTTATTGTTCCCCGCAGATATTGAAACAAAAATAATCAACTCATAAAACGGCGATCTCTTGACTTAAATTGGAGTATACCGAGGAGTATACGAAGAACATCGACCATATAGTCCAATCGTCGCTGATATAATAAAGATAAATGTATTATTTTCCATCGAAGTTGTGTTAATCTTTTAAACTTAGGATTTACTAAAGTAGCATTGAAACATTCCTTCAAAGTAACACCTGTAGAAGAATAACACTATATTACCTTTTATTAAATACATGGTATATCAAGACTACTACGGAAAGCGATGCCGGGTAGTAGCAGACACAATGCAACTAATAATATAGCAAAAAAAAACTAAGATATATATTTTTTTCCTATCGTAGTATTAGGATTTACCACCCAAACACCATGAATCATGATGTATAAAAAAATCTCAAAAAATGTATCGTTTTTCTTTGCGAAATTCTTAGTTGCATTGTATCTGTAGTCACCCGGCTTAGTTTTAATAGCAGTATTGATATATCCTGTATAAAACACAACCAAGAATTCTCGCAACTCGTTTTCCAATCACTATTTCGAACACTAGAATCAATAAGAGAATCGAAATAGCTCTGCAGACTCCTCGAGTACCAAAACGAACAAAATACCCCAATCTATTTGCCGTGACACTAGACAAGGATGAGACTTCCAATTTGTGGCAAGAGTAAAAGAGATGGGAAACTAGAGAAATGTCCTTTGCTTCTTTTGTTAATTACAGAGTGAAGTGACCATCAAAATAATGGACGAAACTGAAAGGTACGGAAGGGCGGCAGGTACGAATTGAGTGAAGAATTATTCAGGGAGCAAGATTTCATACCATATTGATTTAAGATTATATCACAATCAATGGGATTATTTGTTCGAGCTGACATTAAAATCGGCTGATACAAATATTACAGCGGCCCACAGTAATTTGTTTCTGATCTGTGAGACAAAAAAACATTCCGTTTCTGATACTAGCTGTGGAATGTTAAATATTGCTTGTAATTCAAGGTTGTTTGGTTTTGCTATTGTTCAGGAACGGTCGTATATGGCGAACGACATACTCATCTCGCTATTCATTGCAAGAAAAATATAGTAAGTTACTTATTTCAGCACATCGATATCAATGTTACTTAACTCAATGTGTCAGCACAAATTGATATACAAAGTAAGTAAGTATAGCATCGTACGTACATATTATGCATCTGTTTATACTACTCGTCGCAATATTGCAAGTAAAATCCATTGAATGTTATTATAGTGCGTCAATATACGAAGTCACTTAATTTCTCACGCTAAAAGCATTGGTTGCGCTGAAATGCTTCGCGTTAAATTAAGCTCGCTTACATTAATTCTGCGGGATCATTGATCACTATAACCGCAGTGCAGTGGCGAAGTGTATGGTTTTAAATGATAAAATCAAAGATTCGAGTTTGGATATAAAGATATTTTATGAATTATAATTATTAATTTATTACATTTTGTTTTACAGTTGAAACTTTTGTCGTCTACAGTATAGACGATATAGACAATACATAAGCAGTTTCTAGATCCATTCTCGGTGTTTTAGTCAATTATGACGCGAAAAAATCCAAATATCGTTTAATTTGTGGGGGTCAACGCTCTCCGCTCACTTTGTCCGGCCCTGTATTGGCCCTGGCTAGTAAGCCGAGTGAAGTTTGCGCTTCACGAATAATTGCTATGAAAAGTCAGAGTTCTGTCGAGATTTAGATGTCGGATAATAGACCGCTGTGTGGAGTTTCTCACATGAAATACATTTGTACATTTCTACCGAATGCTATAAGTGTTCTTACTAAGAGTACTTTCATATCGAAATTATGTACAATGTAGCTAAAACGGAATATATTGGTGGCAATTTGTCATTGTGGTTGAGAAATTGGTTTTCAAGTAAAAAACAGTTATTAATTTGTTAAAGGTATTTGGTCAAAATTCTGCTTCTCGCAAAAAGCTGGTAACTCGTTATGTAGGACTCCTAGGTAAATATGAGAGGAAAAGGTAAGGATTGTCGGGCCTCCAGCCCTCCACAAAGTTTTCATCATCATCAAAAATAAAGACTCAAATATTCTTACTACACATTGTTTTTCCATTTAGTATTCTCCGATTTAGACGTAAATAAAGTAACTACAGTTAAGCACACCAAAGTTCCACTACAAGGTATGTGTACACTACAAAATATTTTAATTATAAGCATCAAGACGTGACATCCAATGAAAAAGTTCAAGAAATCTAAATAGCTTGCGTTGCTACTTGGTATTCAGAGAGAACTCAAAAGACGACAGTTTACTAATGGGATACATTTTTCCATGTCCTAGAACTACAGTAAAATCCACAAGGAGAAATGTCCACGTACTCTGACATCTAAATTTCTCAAAATAAAAATTAAAAAATCAAACCAACCCGCACTATCCCAACGTTGCTGTATACATGGCCTAACCACACTCAATCGTACCCTTGATTGCAGAGGAGGCCCGTGCCCTAGTAGGATGGTCTTATACAAATACCGAAATCAATCAAAAAGTGAACACACTGCACTTTATATTAACGGCTCTGTAGAGTATCGAAACCACTCTCAATCGTACTCTCGATTGTGGAGTAGGCCCGTGCCCTGCACTGGGACGTATATGACCTGATACAGATACAGTATCGAATGACTTGTCGTTCGGCATCAAAACTACACAAATTTTATTGCTAGCTCCTGGATAAATATGGTATTAAATATTGGTTTCTAGATAATTGTTTAGTAATAAGTTTGTTTGTCTATTGTAGTCTTATGTTGGTAGATTTCGTATTTATATTTGAAATCACGATTTATTTATAAGTTCTACCAAAACTGTCTGTATCAGCCCATATACGACCCACTGAAGAGCACGAACCTTCTCTACAATCGACAGTATGATTGAGAGTGGTTAGGCCATATAGTCCACCACGCTGGCCTAGTACGGGTTGGCGGACTTACATACCATAGAAATTTTTATAAATCGCTATGGTATGCAGGTTTCCTCACGATGTTTTCCTTCACCGTTTTAATGCGTGGTGATTGACTATCAATACACACATAACTCCGAAAAGTCAGAGGTGTGCCCTGGGATTCGAACCCGCGACCACCGTGAACATGTTGGCAGTCGCGTCTAGTCCGTTTACCAACAGGCCACTACGCAATTCTACCAAAACTAAATGTGAGAAATTAAACGAAAGCCTATAATCTCTAGCCATCCTTTAATAGTGAGCAGGCGTATATCAACAGAGTGGGGTTAACACAATGAATCATTGTGAAAAATGATCTGCCTCGGTGAACGCACCCAATGCTACGATGTATTAATTTCAGCGAAAATAACCTTTATTGATAACTTGCTGTGGATACCTGGTAGATATACATAGGTACATGGATAGTGGATACATTGTGGATCCATTCTACTATTATGATTGCATTATTTATGATCTGTTAAAATAACACGGAAGCAAAATGTCTTATTTTTTTCGCAGCTGCAACTTTCTAGCAGTAGAAAATTCCAATAAATGTTTGGAAATTTGAACTGCATAGACGAATATGCATATAATCGATTTCAATACATATTACTACAAGGATTAGAATATCTTTGTAACCCTTAATGATATATTCCGAAGTAGAGAGCCGCAATTATTTACATTTGGATTTTTTTTATATTTTACGACTGCTGCGTGTAGACCTCTACCAAAGATTTCTACTGCCTGCATCTACCAACTAATGCTACAGACTACAGATAGTAATCATAATCTGGGGGCACGGCAGTGCCCCCTCCAAGTCGAGCTAAAAAGCAGGCACTGACGTACCATCCTTTTCTCGAAGCAATTCAGACCATTTTCTACCCTCTATAACTTCGTTGTGGTTAAAGCAAGAAGCCTGAATTTTCAGTCAGTCGATCTATTTATTTACAACGTAAATAATTTTTAATATTGATATGATAATAACTTACGTAATAACTTTATACAGAAGGTTCCCTTAATCAAGGACTAAATAAATTAATCGACTTGGTATTACATGGATCTCACAACTTTTTGCGGTAGAAAAACTGAGCTGAGAGACTTGGAATTTTTTTACAGGATGTTTTTGATGGGATCCGTGTTTACCATTCATAAAGAAATTAACTCTCCCACAAAACCGTAATAAAACAATAAATTATATCTTTTAATATTCGTGCAAACATTATAAATAACACCACTTCGACACAATTATTGTGTTGTTTGAAAAACATTAACTGCGGCGTGATGTTATCTATAACAATTGCTTTTGTGATAATTAACTTGTTAGCTGTGCATATATTCTTTGTCACAACGTGATGTATGAAAAACAAACATTGATTTCTATTTTTGGTTCTTTAAGAAGCTCAGTTTTTGATTTTTTTGTACTTGTGAGTCATAATCCTTTCTTAAATTTACACGAATGTAACACATTGAAATTAAAATATCTTTACGGATGTTATCGTGGAGCGCTGTAAAGCAATGGAAAATTAGAGAAGTTTTTTTTTTTTTTTTTTTTTTTTTTTTTATTGCATTAAATGGCGAGACGAGCAAGCCGTTCGCCTGATGGTAAGCGATACGACCGCTCATGAACAGTAGCAACATTCCACTGCGCTCGCCATCCTGAGACATAAGATGTTAAGTCTCAATATGTCCAGTAGTTGCTCTGGCTACAATGTCCTTCAATCCGAAACACAACAGTGCATTTAAGCAGTGTTGTTTCACGGGAGAAATAGACATTGCGGTGGTACCTACCCAGATGGCCTCTCACATATGAGAGACCTACCACCAGTAAAGTTAAAAATATATAAAAATTAAACCAAATCCGCGATAAAATCCGGAAAAATAGGTTTTATTTAAATTCTTATAATATGTCAGTATCAATTTGATTGCAACGTTACTCATGAGTTTCATGAATGGTTTATGGTTCTGGTATTTTAATACTAAAAGCAGTAAGTATATGTCTTCTATTTATATTACTCATTGCTCTGATTTCAGAAAGGATAAGATGAGAAGGTTTCTACTCTGCTATTCTTATCAAGGTTATAAATAATATCATTAATTTATTTTGGAATATAAGCTAAACACACCCATAGTCCCACATAGTCCGACCCGCACAAAAAGGTGTATGTATATCGGTATTAACACCATGCTAGAACCAAACTTGTAGGACTGCATCTACACACGAAACAAATATAAATGCACATCGATGCAGGAAAGCGATTTTGTTGTATCTCGAAACAAGTAATTTTACACCAGAATCAAAAAAAAATATTTAAAAAATGTACCTCTAAACTAAAAAAATTTGGAATACCATATCTTTCATATTATTATCATATCATTTTAAAATAAAACCTTACATTTTCACGAGGAAATTAAATGCGGTATTTTTTATACAAAATGCATATACGAATTTTTTGAGATACGACAAAATCGCTTTCTTGCCTCGACATGTTAATTTCAGGAATCAAACCCGTAGCCTCTATCGCTACTGTTTACTGTGCCCTGTTCACAAGACACAAGGTAAAAAACATATGTAAAAAACATATCCATTCCTGTGTAAGAAGTTTATCTCCACCTAACTACGGTAACCGAGCGATGTAATAAGTCATTACAGCTCGTTAAGCAATCTTCATAGATTGCATTAGATCGGGTAATAGTGCAGGCGAGATTTCAAGCTATGTTATTCCATAGACGTAGGTGCAGGGTGATTGCCTTATACATGTATCCTATAGCCCTTATGTCGCAATTGAATAGTTGGTGGGATTTTAACCGACTTTGAAAAAGACGTTATCTGTTGCTTATATTTTTGAGTATATTATTACTTTAGTTTACCTCCCATCACACCGTGAGACGGAAAACACAAGGCGCACGTGGGTGTCCGGTAGCATATCTGCCTACCCCATCTCAGAAAATGCGTCATATTTATGTACATATTAATGCTAATATTTTGAGTAATTATTCTTATGTTCGATTTGTTTTTCCGAAGAATCGTGCTAATTCCAACCCGATTACTTAATATATAACATAATAATTTACAAATAATAGGGGGTATAAGATGAACACGATAAATATGTTATTACACTTCATGGTTTGAAATGTTGTAACACATTAGTAAGTAAATATATACCAACCACAAAGCCTATGTCTCTCACTAATCTTCGTTAAAGTGACGTGAAGAATTGAAGAAAACAGAAAATCTAGAACAATATCCATTCTTTCACACGTCAAGGAGCAAAAAACTAATGTGCAATCCAAGTGAAATATTATCTAGCTTTAACTTTCTAGTTTTTGTGCTGAATTCACTATAATATAAGATCAACATCTTACAAAAGTGCTAAAATGCAGTTGGCAATGCTGTTTTTGCCAGATACTGACTTCTATAATTTTCTCAAACTGCTGAGACACTGCAAAATTTAATGAGTAAAGAGCTGTTTTAGCACAATTATAATTCAGATCTTCCTGTCTTCATGATTAGCCTGAATTAATATATTTTATATGAGTACATATACTATCCTCTTGTCTTGATAACTGTTATCGAAGATACCGCATTCAAGATTTATTTTTGAAATCATAACACTTGAACGATTGTTCGACCTAGATATGCATTTGATCGTTTATCTGCTATAGATTTTCAGGAAGTGAGTAATATCTCAGTTGGCAGCAGACCAGACTGCCAAATCAGGCGTTACAAGCTAGATCGTTTCCACATGTCTATACGAAGCATAGAATCCGAAGTCACCTTGGTAGATAATAATTCATTTATATCCATCCCATGGTTGTCCATAAGACATTGCCTTTCGACGATAAAATCGCCTTTGTACTTTTTATGTATTTGATTCCTCTCTGTATTAATTTTCTTTTTGTGCAATAAAGTGTAAATAAATAAATAACGACGAGTGTTTAAGAGAATTTTCTTTCTGCAAAAGAATTTTAGGGATAAATAATTTCTGCCATCTATAGTGAGCACCATATATCAAAGCGCTCTTGTTAGGCCAGTATCATAAAATTACATGAAATTATTCAGCGACAATCAGGGCTAAATTCAGTAATGTGTTCGCGGGTCCTAAGTTAGTGTAGAAAAATAATATGCAGATGAAACTGGTCATTTTCTTGACACTATTGATCGGATTGAAAAATCTTACTTTACACGTCAATAATACACAAATATTAGCCGTGTGCCTAAACGGGTTTCCCGTCGACAACACTTCAGAAATAAAAAACCCTTTTTCCATATTTGAAACGAAATTTCATCCGCTAATGAACCAAGAGGATTTTCTGAAAAGTTTTATAATCCGCACCTGTGATAAGAAACTCTTGTTGCTAATTACATTTTTCTGTAGCCGAAAGTTTAGACTGTGAGTTGTCTGCCAGTAAAACAATGTTTTAAAATGGGTACAACACTGAATTCAAAAAGAATGATTTTTTTTTCTTGTTCGGAAAAGTGACATCACGTCACGTGAAATGAAATGAAAATATTTATTGAATCCATAAAATGTCATACACTATTTAGATTCAGTCATTTTTTTTCCACTACCACCCAGTTCACAAGGCTGTTTTCGCCAGAGAAGAACGGGCAAGAAACTCTAGCGTTGCTCTTTTCAAAAATAAGTTTACAATACAGTGATCATACAGGAGTTGAAATTCAGAGCAGTTCATAAATTATTCATAATAATGATTATATTGTACGGCTGAGTTAAGTGTGGTCGCCCTGACCACGGAACCGGTATACACTGTTCAGCAAAAGCAATGAAAGGCAATAAAAAAAAATTAAAAAAATGAAAAAAAAAAAAAAACAAAGTAATTAATATTATCATTATAAGCAAATCGAGCAGACCAGTCTACACAAGCAGCACCCGTTCACGAGTATGACGCATGTGCCAGCCATCGGTCTCCTCAACCGTGTTAAAGGGAAGTGACCGACCCGGCACACGACGCCGCCGCAAGCACAGACATTTAAGCGAGCATGACGTACTCAAATTGCCTACAACTATGGTGACACAAGTGGGATAATTATTTTAATTATATTTAAGAGAGTACACACACATCCGGTTCGGGGACTTATATTATGTTTTATTCCCACGCCTTCTAAGTATTCTGAAATTTTATAATATGCTTTATTACACAACTGTCGTTTAATACGAACAAATAGATCTTATGGCTCGTTTTTGAAGAAGAAAGATGGTATTAATGTCAGCAGCACCACCCCACAACAAAATTCCGTAACTCATTAGGCTATGAAAGTAAGCAAAATAGACCAATCGAGCTGTATCAATGTCAGTCAATTGGCGAATCTTGCCCACTGCAAAAACTGCAGTACTCAGCTTTTTAGCTAATGCTGTTATGTGGGGACCCCATTAAAGTTTAGGATCCAATGTGATTCCCAAAAACTTAGTAGTCTCCACAAGGCTCAACACATCCCCGTTCCTAAAAATGTTGGCATTCACTTTTTTTACGTTAGGTGTTATAAACCGAATGCATTTAGTTTTTTGGCTGTTTAACAGTAAATTGTTAACGCCAAACCAATGTACTATTCTTGAGAGAGTGTGATTTACTTCGTCAAAAATTGATTGATGTCGTTTAATTTTAAATATCAGTGAAGTATCATCCGCAAACAACACTACCTCACATTTATCCCTTATAAAATAAGGCAAGTCATTTATATAAATCAAAAAGAGAAAGGGTCCAAGAATTGAGCCCTGCGGAACCCCCATAGTAACAACAGATCCATGTGATTTTTGTCCGTTGACATCAACCCTTTGAACCCTATTGTTTAAATATGATTTACATAGTTCAAGAGCAAGTCCATTTATTCCATAGTGGCTCAATTTCCTGATAAGAATATCATGATAAACACAATCAAACGCTTTGGATAGATCACAGTATACACCTAAAGCATCCTGAGAATCCTCCCAAGCATCAAATATGTTATCTATGAGCTTCACACCAGCATCAGTGGTGGAGCGACCCCGAGTAAAACCAAATTGTTTACCATGAAGTAAATTATTATTTTTAAAATAACTTTGCAACTGTATAAGCATCAGTTTTTCAAAAATTTTGCTAAATGAAGGCAGTACTGATATAGGTCTAAAATTAGAATGTACTACCAGATTTAAAAAGAGGTATTATCTTACTGAGTTTCATTTTATCAGGAAATATGCCACTATTAATACATGTGTTAGAAACTAAAGCTAGCTGAGGAGCTAATATAGGTAGTACATAGTTGAGGATCTTTGTAGAGATTCCCCAGAGGTCACAAGTATTTTTAATGTTTATAAGTTAAAATGCTTTTACAATGTCATCACTGTCAACGGATTGGAAATCAAATGAATCGCCACACCCTGGCACACTTTCCTGTAATAACGTATGGGCTAAAGAAGGAGACGAATTTAAGCTTTTTGTTATGGAAACTGGTATATCTGTGAAGAACTTTTCAAAAGCCATAGCTACTTCTATATCAGAGTTTATTAATTTATTATTAATACTTAAGCTAAACTCGGTGTCACGAGGTTTAGCTTTCTCAGTTTCCTTATTAATTACACTCCATGTCATTTTAATTTTATTTTTGGAGTTTTTTATTTTTTCTTTTATGTATAATGACTTTGATTATATGTTTTTTCAGAATAAAGATCATATAGTTTCTTCCTTCTTATGTGTATGCCAACAGTGGCCAACCAGTGGCAACTGCAAATGGTAGTAAGCACAATTTGGTAAAGATAAAGATTGTTAACACATACTTATGTCCTCCCATCAATATAATTATTTCAGCTTGTAACTTTTATGATATTCATAGTAGCCATTGATAGAGATATCACTGATAGACTCTGTCTATCAATTATTCGCGATTTATTTCGTACAGTTAACTAGCATATAAATTCCAAAATCGTAATTTTAATATGTTTAATCATTCACTAGTTGCTTTTTTGTAGTGTTTACCATATGAAAATATAAAAATATTTTCAAAAACACAACTCAAAAAATATTTTTATCGAGAAGAGAAAGTTAGTTATATATGAATTTCCAATACAATCGATTTTCACCGTTACCATTTGAGATAATTAAGCTTTATAATTTTATATAAAAATATTTTATTTATTTTCCTAAAATATTTTCAATGCACTAAATAATAAATATTTAATTAAATACTCACTTAAAATAATATTTATTTAATATAAAGTTAATTTAAAATTTACAATCGTAAAAGAACTAAGATAGATTCTTAACTTTTTAATTGTTTCAAACTTTGTGATTAACGCAACTAGATTATCTAAAAGCAAAGCGAAAATAAAATGCTGATATTGTCATATAGAAACTTACTTACTAAAATATTTATGTTTGATTACAATGACTATTTTAATCTATTATAATTATGTTTCCTGAAACTATTTTTTTTTTCATTTTATATTTCCCAAAGAATCTAAACTTCAATAAAAAATATTTTCATGGATTAAAAATAATTTAAAATTTAATCGTAATTGACTTTTAATAAGAGCATTTAAACCAAACTGATTCCTACAGTAAATTTTTAAAAATATTTTACAATATAAAAACACTTAAATAAAAAAAAAACACTAATTAAAAATAACAAAACAAATTTCCAAACACGAGCTTACCTTTAAATCACAATAGCAAATACACACATAACAATCACACACACGTTTTTGTGTTCAACACTGTAGCACAAACACACAGCGCCGGCCGCGTCCGAACCGAGACTGAAGACTAAATGCTGCATCGAGTGGCGCAAGCCTCAGCCTGCAGTTGGTAAGCTATGGGGGAATAATGAAAGGTAACTCAGAGATTTTTCTGGATACAATCCAATTATATTATTGTTTAATTGATGTTGGGAGATATTGTGTTGGCTTTTAAGTAAACGGGCGCAGCGATATATTTATATATATTTTAAATTGATGTTCTTAATTGTTATTAGTAATATTATTATTTTTATAGTTTAAGGACAAACAGTGGTAATTAGATTATATTACAATAATTAAATTAAAAAAAAATACAACAATAAACTAAATGCATTACCTTTAGTTGCCACTGCATGCAAATTACGGCGTTTTGAAAATACATTTTATATGAATGTAATGAGTAAAGAATTATACAGGGTATATCAAGACTGCTACCGAAAACGAAGCCGGGTGGTAGTTTAAGCGACTTCAGACACAATGCAACAGAAAAGTTGCAAAAAAAAGCGCCAATTTTTTTTTTATTTTTTTTTCCTATGACCATATTTGGGTGGTAAATACATTTTTCCCTAAAATAATAGTGTATACCCTTTTATTTATAAATAATCTAAGGTATAAAAGAGTTTAAAATTATTATTTTAGCAAAAACTATGGATTTACCATCCAAAAATGACGATATTTAAAAAATCATAAAAAATAATTGTCGCGTTTCTTTGCGAAATTTTTTGTTGCATTGTGTTTGTAGTCACTAAAACTACCACCCGGCTTCGTTTTCGGTAGCAGTCTTGAGATACCCAGTATAAACATGTCTTGATGCAGTTGTGTAGATTACGTTATGATTTAGTAAAATAGGATTTATGATTGAAATAAATAAATAAAATATACTAATATAATAAGGAAAGAATAAATTATTTAATTTTTTAATCCCCTGGTGGAAAAGCTACTTCGGGTTCACAAGAAACTAGAACCAACGAGAAAATTTTCGTCTCGCGGCACTAAAACTAGAATCAAATATTTGCGCATTCTTCAAGTCACTTATTCAATTATTGGTCAATAAAATTTAAAAGACTGGGTATTTTTGTTGGACTTTGTTCTTAACTTTGTGATCGAATGTTTACCATTCCTCAAAGAAATATTTAATTCTAGATTTAATGTAAATAAACATACATATTTTTTATAAAACTTGAAGCAAAAATAAATTAATGAATACAAACACACGGAACTATCACACAGCCCAACCTTAAAATCCGTTATATTTTAAACATTATCAACAGAGATCGTTCGGTCTCACGAAATCCAGACATAAATTTTGAAAATTATAAAGCATACGTTAAAAATTTCGCAAAGAATTTTTTTTTATCATTTTTTAAATATCATCATTTTTGGGTGGTAAATCCATCGTTTTTGCTAAAATAACCATTTAAATTGTTTTATACCTTAGAGTCTTTATAAATAAAAGTTACACAGTATTATTTTAGTAAAAAAAATGTATTTACCACCCAAATATGACCATATAAAAAAAAAACAAACAAACATCTTCGCTTTTTTTTGCAACATTTTCTGTTGTATTGTGTCTGAAATCGCTTAAACTACCACCCAGCTTCGTTTTCGATAGCAGTCTTAATATATCCTGTATATGTATGTTAGAAAGAGATTTTATTAAGGATGTTACAATTAGTGCTAGCTTTACAGAAAAAATACAAATGTTTTGGATCATTTCTCGTATAATTATGTTTATAGACTGTAGTAAATACATACATACAAATTGCATGTAAATGTACCAACATAATCACAAATGTAAAAATGTATCAACTGACGACATAGAAGGTTCATGCGCTTTTCAAATCATATGACAGCTTATCCAATAGTGATCAATATGGACTCAGCTAATAATATTTTACAAACTCATATTCTTTGAAAAAAATACATTAAGAGGCACAAAATGAAACGCTTTAAAAAAAACGCCACCTGTCTACTTACAGTATTATAGTCGTGCGCTTTAAACACTGATTGGATTGTTTATTGGCAGCAGCTGTTAGTGTTTACCTTCTTACGGCTGCTGCCAATAAAAATCCCAATCCAAAATTTGCCGTTTGAGATTGACAGCTCAATCTTTTTTCTGATAATATTGCTGATAATAAATCTCAGTAGTGAAAAAACTATGGCAACATGACAAGAAACCAATCGAAAAGTAGAAAACAATCCAGATTGACTTCAATCTAATTTTTTCGATTGATTATTGGCATCGGCCGTTAATCGCTACTTAGATTTGGCTTAAAGAAATGTATGTTTTCTAATTTTACAACCAGATAACTGATAATCTATTAGAAATAGAATATCAGAAAATAGTGGACACAAATACAATGAACTAAATTCTTCCATGCAAAACAAATGAAAAAATGTGGAGTCAATATCCGCCGAGAGACCTTTCCTAACCTGCACGCATGGTCTATTATTAATAGAATGATAGTTACTCAGTGTATTCCTCGGTGGCGTAGTTGTATTCTTTTTTTTTTGTTATATTTTTTTATCGTCCTATTGGGGTGGTAAATACATCGTTTTTTCTTAAATAATAGTGTACACCCTTTTATTTCTAAACACTCTATAGTACGCAAGGCTTTAAATTATTATTTTAGCAAAAACTATGGATTTACCACCCAAACTCGACGATATTTAAAAAGTAATTTAAAAAAATGATCGCCTTTCTTTGCAAAATTTTTAATTACTTTGTGTTTGTAGTCACTTAAACTACCGCTCAGCTTCGATTTCGGTAGCACTCTTGATATACCCGGTATAAACTAATATATCAAGTCTGATCATAAGACGCAGTCATGTAATGGGCTTCGATGACATCCCTCTACTTAGTAACTATCTATTCAATACTGGAAACTTTACCCACTCTAATCAATAGTGTCCAAGCAACCAGTTACCCAGTAGAATTTTGCTTGCAATTTATTCCGCCCATAACTCGATAACCGCACACTAATTCCGCCATGGGGAGTTGGAAATTTGCTTACAAAGTGGACGGCGACGTCAAACAATTTTTGATTGCATAAATTCTTGTGCAGACCTTTGTACCCGATGCAGCGTCCGCTGGTTTTTTAATTTCAGTATCGGTACTCGATATATTGGGTCAAAATTGAGCTGGAGAATGTAGAGTTTATGTCATTTATTGTTTATAAAATGTGGGATAGACTAGAGTAGTTTTACCTGACTGTGGCAGAAAGCAGAAAGATCGGGTAGTAAATATCGGAATTTATGTATATAGTGAATTTATGTATATATATATCTACGCTTGTTCTACTGTACCATGCAAACTATTCATTAATTTTAATTTAATTCAAGTTTCATAATATATTTTCGTTTAAATTACATATTTTTGGTCGAGTGGACTACATTTTTGTTCCTATTATTATACTAAGTGGGGGGGCAGTAAAAAGACAATAAAAAAAATACGTAAAAATAAATAAAATTTGAAATATTTTTTAATCTAGTTTCTTTAATTTCTAATTTAAATATTAGATACCACTGAGCTTAACGGGTTAATATTTAATACCCAAAACCTTTGACCACGTTTTTAATACGCGAGAAGCAATAAAGGATCGGGATATAAAGTGACCACCTCCGCCGTTCACACCCACACCATCTGCAAACTGTAGGCGTAGAAGTGTATTACAATTCTTTTTAAAATCAAACCAATAGCAATAGAACATTAAATTAGACGTTTTTTTTTAAGTGGTAGAGTGAAGCTGCAGTCAGTAGTGAAGTACGAAAGGGCTGGCTTGACCGAGGTTGTACTACGCACATAAGACCATAATATTGTATCATATAGGTCTCATTGCAGTACACGGGCCACCTTTACAATCGTATGGTTGAGAGAGCTAGACTATATAGTCCACCACACTGGCCTAGTACGGATTGGTGGACTTTACACACTGTAGAAATTCATGCAAATCGCTATGGTATGCAAGTTTTCCCACGATTTTTTCCTTCACCTTTACAGTGAGTGATTGAGAGACACTCACGCTAGTAATGTTTTGTGTGGACTGCACTAAGCTTAACATCGGACAAATTGTAGTGACTTTGTCGAATCACTTTAAAAAAGATTGAGACGGGTTTTTCTAATTACCAATGGAATCTTAATAATATATCTGTTAGAAAGATGTCAACAGCGACCTGTTGGAATCAGCCTACATTCAGCTATAGTTTTTACCCTGCTGCAAATTAATTTCATCGTATTTTTGTATTATATAGGTATATAATATATTTATAGAAATTGATTAATGAAGAATTTTGTCTAAACTTTCGTAATGGCAATAGGCCAATAACTACATTTTTCTATTTATAAAGATTTTATAAAGAAGAGGACCAAAGAAAACAAAGAGAGCCAACCGCGGCCCTCCACGCGTCCAGTGCGATAGTAGGGTTGCCAAATACATTTTATTGCAAATATAATAGAAAATACTTCATGCAGGAATATATAAATATATCGCCTTTAAAGATCGATAAAGTCCGCAGTAATAAGCAATGAAGTGCGAATAAGTAGCCTAGGACCACAAACAAAAAATATCTCTAAAATGTCTTATCTACACCTTTTTTCTATTAACATTAATATCCTGAGATTATATATAAAGCTTACTAATATAAAGTTTAATTGACTTTAAACTATTTTAATTTTATTTTATACACCACTGCAATAAGCAAAAAAATCATCTTAACAATTAAATTTGTCTTTCAAAAACCAAAGGCCACATTTCCTTACTCAAGTACAAGTTTCTAAGGAGTAATGAAATAACTCGCGTGTGGCAGCCCTAGTGGGATACGGGTCAAGAGTGAGCTACTCGTGTCTAGTGGCACACTATGCTCGTATTCCCCAGCTTTGCTTTAAATCCATACACAAAATACTTCTACACAGTTGACTGTTGAAAAAACTGGATTTCAGTCGATTTCTCCACTTTGCGAATGTATTGAGAATTGTTTTATAAGTTGACAATAAATAAAATATTGGAAATAAATTATAGCTTTGTCAGATGCTTGATCTAATGCGTATAGTCAGTAAAATACTAAATCCTGAGTATGGTTCCCAGGCGTTACTAGAATATTTTTTAAGTTTGAGAAATATGATATTTGCCAAAGATTCATATTTGTGACCCGTGTGAAAAAGAACTCACAACATATCACAATAGATGGAAATAGGTATTTTGAGGTTTAGGCGGTAATTTTTGCGGTAATACTGAACTAAAATTATCAATACAAAAATATAATAAGACCACATCATATCTTCCAAATATAATACCAATAAATCCACGAACCAAGTGTCGTAGATTTTCATGGGCGGCGGTGCTCAATTACGATCACGTGAACCATTTGCTCATGTAAAATTAAAAAAAATATATTTTAAAAATGGAAAAATGGAACCCTAAAGAATGGTCTTTAGGGTTCCATTTTTCCATTGGAAAATGTATTTCGTTCCCGCAGTAAAACGTTGCTACGCCGTGTAAAACTGCGTGGGAAGTAATTAAGGCAACATTGTTGAACAACTACAAACAGTTGCGCTATTTACACTACAAACTCCGCACTCAGTTCCTTAGTATTGAACAGATACGAAGCTAGATAACAATTCTACTACACTGTGGAATATTTAGATTTTTGTTTTCCAATCGATTGAATATTCTTAGCGATTATATCACTATTTTCACCAGACTGAGTTCAATTTTAATTAGGGTTAGGTAGTTCCGACAATCCGTATTAAAATCAAAACTCTTATTGTTGTTTTTTGTGTTTTGGGTTTTGTTTTTAAGTCACATTTGTGTGATTTCGTGTATCTACCCCTTTTTATCAAAATCTATGTCCACAGCGTGACTTTTTCAATCCTAAAGTTATGACGCCTTTTCACAACTCTACCTGCCTTGTATTATTCAAAATGTCAGTACAGAAATAAAAATATTCAAAGGCAATTTAATATAACGTCTCGAAACCAATAAAAATTCTTTGATATAAGACCCGTGACATTATTGTAGTATTTTGATAGCTGAGGTTTTGGAGAATGCGGAAAAAATAATTCTTGGAAGCGCGAAGCGTGGGTGCTGTGGGCGACCGCCTACAAACTTGTAGACAAAAAGGCCTCCCGCCTTGAAGGTAAAGAAGGTTTCTTTAACTCAAGGAATGTATTTAGACTCCACAAAAACTACGTTTAAATGGATTGAATAGTTACTTCTGCCATCATGATTTAACTGCAAGAATGACCTCCTCATTTTTTAAAAACCCAAATTTTAATAACATATAAAATTCTTTAATAGCTTGTCGAGGCGATTTTATGTGAAGTCAAAATGTTAAACAAAAGAATATAGACCGGTGACGTTATCACCGGTCTGGTTCAAAATAATTAACACATGGTTTTATTTCCGACAAACCTCATCAAAAGAGCTCACAACTTCGCAGTTAATTCATCCATATTTGCATTACTATTAATCTATAGCAGACTGTCATTCCCTTTAAAGTATATAATTAAATACTAAACCCAAATGAAGCCTTGACAGCCATCATTTCGGTGGCTTGAACAATCGCATCTAAAATCTAAACACGAAACTTAATTACTTAAGTTAGCTCCGCGAGTCGTACCTAAGGTCATTAAGTGAAGGTTTCTTAGCAACTAAACACTAAGCTGAACAACTTAGACAAGAGCCAAGTGACAATAAGTTTTGTGTTGCACTTTGACAAAGTTGCGTTACACTAGTTGTGTTAAGTTTTGGAAACATAAACAAAGGATATTGGGAATTTGAAGATAAAGTGACTGGGAATCTATGATAGAGCTGAGACTTTGGGTTTGGTTGGTGTAGCGTCTTAGTAAAACTTATATGCATATTCTTGTTCATGGTTGTTGTCAATCTAATCGTTTCTGATATTTTAAATGCGACAGTTTTTTTTTTATTTATTTGCTATGCTGTCATGCCATAAATATTCCGATAAGTATGTTTAGCATACACATTTTCGTATAAACTAAAAAGAAGATGACTTATAAATTGATGTATATTTCTTCCGCAAATAGCAGTGTAAATGCACTATTGTGTTTCGGTGTGAAGAACATACTAGCCAGAGTCACTACTGGACATATTGAGACTTAACGTCTTATGTCTCATAGCGAGCGCAGTGGAATGCCAATTATTGCTTTATAATTCAAGGTGTTGTTTTGTTTTGCTACTGATCATGATCGGTCGTATCGCAAAATAAAATAAATTAAATAGTGATAGAAAAAGAAGTATAGCTATAGAATCATTCAAACAGTCAATCGGCACTCCGATATTAAAGTGCGGTCTACCGACATTTTATTGCGTCCCATCATTTTCGTTCCCGATCCTTCCAATTTGATGGGCCGGCAACACACCCATAATCCAAGCGTAGTGGGTGTTCTGAGTGGCAGTGATCACTTACTATCAGATGACATGTTTGCTCAATCACCGAATTGATTCAAAAATCAACCACACCACTATTCGTATTTTATCAAGAATATCTGGATATTGTATGAGACTTCACAGTCACAGTTCAGTATATTTTAGTGTTGTAGATCCTTCTTTTTCTTTGTTGTCACTTGTCATGTCAAAATTATTTGAAGTGTAAAGGTAAATAAATATTGTTGCTTCGCAAAAAATACTTAAAGAAATTATGTGTGCCAGTAAGTAAGTATTTTAATGTACATACATACATAAACTCACGCCTTGTTCCCAGAAGGGGTAGGCAGAGGTGCGAGGGCACCCACATTTCGCCTTGTATGTTCCGTCCCACAATGTGATAGGTGGCGAGCCTATCGCCATATCGGGCACAAATTCCTGACTCTGGGCTGATACTGAATAGAAAAATCCAATATCACTTTGCCCAACCCGGGATTCGAACCCGAGATCTCAGCTTTATAACCGTACCGTAGTACAACTACGCCACCGAGGCAGTCGAGAGAGCAGTATTTTAATGTATCTTTATTTAATATTTGTAAAGTGTTATGGTTGAGGATATCGTTGTTAAATAAAATTGCACTGATACTACTACTACTACTACTACTAGATTACCAAGTACTATTGACCGTTACAGGGTAATTCCAACAGGTGGATGTTGATATACTTGAGGAAGACAGATGTGCAGTAGTCGATATTTTGTAGCTTAAAGCGATAAGAGTGAGACAATGCAATGCCCGCATACTTTCTTATACTTTAAACTGCACCTAAACTGTGTTTTTTCTTTATACCTTCTGCGTAATATTGTTACATTAATAACCTTTACACTAACTAATTTCATTTCATATTGAATTCATTCTAAAGTTTATTTTATATAATTAAATAAATTAAAATATTTTTTATCGTATTTACATTCAACTATGCCTTTACAATTAACGATAGTGTTTTGTTTTCAGCCCTGGACAATGTACATGTCCAAATCTTATTAATTTGGGTGAGATTCCACTCAAACTTATTGGCTCCACGCCTCTCGACTTCCTGGGATATCCATCTAAATGCTGCGGGTGCATACCTTTGAGGTCGGCTTGTGTTTTAATATGCATTATATCTTTTGTGAGTGTGTTTCATTATATTTTTATTCATATTCATACTCACTTCCGAATAATTTCTTTCGTGAGTATTATCATTTAATTAGCGTTTTCATAATCATATAATATCTTCCGATACAAAGATATATGTACAACTGGAAACACCTCGTATAAATGCGTCATACACAGCGTTCTATTAAATTAACCTTATTAGGTATGACAATTGACGTACGGAAAAAACTTCGGTCTTGCGATGTTGTTACCCACTATGTTAAGCTCGATGCAAAGTAGTAAAGTATGGATAGCAGTTCCAGTAATATTTTTGTTTGTATCAAAGAGTCCAACATTGCGGCGGCATTCGGCAATTCACTCTTGCTATTTAAGACAATCTCATTAGCTTACTCAATAATTTCCTTAAACTAACAACCTTATTCATAAACAGCTAATAAACCTATTTTATTGAATGTTTTGTCTTCTTCGCTCAAACTGAATCCAAAAATCATTCGAAAGCGACAGAACATTCAATAACTAAAATATATTTATATACTGTCTGTGAATAAATCCGTAAGATTGCACAATTTAGTTTAACATACAGTTTGAATATGTCCAACTTTCCTTATAACTATATTTTCTCGCGATGTGTACTCGTGAAAGTTCCTGATGCTACCAGAAGTTTTAAACTGGCTAAATTGTATTGTGTTCCACTTCTACGCGTTTCGCCTCGGTTCCACCGCACTTGAGTATATTCTGTTATAGAAATATTAGGAACCCACACGGAAAGTTTCATAATTGTTTTACCTAGTATAAACTGTTCCATTGAATAAACTGTTTGTAGGCGGGAGTAATCAAAAAAGTTCTTATTAGGATGGATCTGGATGGAAAAAAGTGCGTGGTGGCAAATGGATCAGGCGCATTTGCTCAGTTGTTCACGGTGGCCGCGGGCTTACATTCACCACGTATATTAAAGAAAACATCGTGATAAATCTGCATACTATAGTGATTTGTAAGAATTTCTAAGGTATGTTAAGTCCGCCGACCCGCAATTGGTCAGCGTGGGGAACTATATGTATTATGGTCTGTTGTAATCTCCCTCTCAATTGCACACTCGATTGTAGAGGAGGCTCGTGCCCTGCAGTGGGACGTATATGGGCTGATACAAATACAAACAGGATGCATCAATTTTTTTAGCTTCTGGCGTAAATAGGTATGAGCTGTGAAGTGTGAACTGTGAGATTCTAGTGCTGATTCTCAGTCTGTATTGCTCAGCTCTACATTGAGTGTGCTTTAAACTGAAAAAATATTGATAATTTTAATAAGCAAAAAAAAGATGGCAGAGATGTTTCTATTAAATGTAAGCACATAGGAATACGTTTAACAAATTCAACCCTCTAGGTAATTTCCAAACAAAAATAATTACTCAAAAAAGATTTGTCGACATGAGAACTCAACAAAAATATTTTACCGAAATTATAAGACTTATGGGACGGTCGTGACGGCATGTATTCTGGAACATCCTTATGAATTTTATTAAATCAAACCAACGTAAGTATCTCATAGACTCAGGTAAAAAAGAAACCACAGAAACATAGAGACATTAATTGAAAGAACCGTCCCAAATACTTTTCATTTGAATGCTTCAAAGACCTTTTATACACTAAGTCCAGTCCTTGTTATCTTTGTGAATTACGATCCGAAGTTATTTAATATAAATCTGCTACAGTCCAGATATAATGGATATCGTATCTGAAATTATAAATAAATATTTGTAAGTATTATGGACAAGTCGTTTAGTCCCGCCTTATATGTATATTAAAGATTTGATAGTCCCTCGGTTATGGTTCAAAGTCAGTAGGATTTGTACATTTTTGACATGGTGAAACGAATGTTAATGAATCAATGGATATTCTTATTATATTTGAATAATTTTAACTGCATTAAACTTCACGACGGTCCATTTTAATTTTATTGACTTGTTTTATACAACAGTTCCGGCAAAAGAACAAACAGGTCATCTGATGGTAAGTGATCAATGGCGCCCATGAACATCCACAACGCTTGGGTCATAGATTTACCGGGCCACCAAATCAGGAAGGGAGAGGGAGGAAAACAGTATGGAAAGAGAAACGGGGTATTGGGCCTCCGGAAATCTTACTCGCCGAAAGAAACGTGACAGCAAATCTTCACGTGGATTCCCTGTGAGACAGTGGTACCGCCTCGGACAAGCCTGCCCAAGCATGCTGAGTCTTGACTGACAATAGCGTGGCTGTACCACACATTGATGGCTATAGCAGTATTAAAATAGCAAGATTGTAGCAACTTAGCAATCTTTAGTAGCAGCATGTATATGCGTCACAGAAACTGAAACTAAACGCAACCCTTGCTGACATTTTAAATGAAATAGCCATGAGTTTATAATTGTGTTTACAATGTTATTAATATTTCTAATAATTTCCAGTTCTGGGCATCGTGTGAGCTGAATAAAGTTGACAAGCTAACGGCCACCATATTTACTGACGACAATGAGGAGACAGCTGCCTACTACTTTAGAATATGCTATATAATAATAACTATATGCTATTTAGTCGCTATTGGGGCTTTCATGCTTGGTATCATTGTGGTAAATATATTTTATATTATATCCAGTTCTGTTCCGTCTCATTCTCATTCAAGACATATAATCCTCATCCCATCCCTTTTAAGTTTCAGTAACAAATATATTTAATTCCTTGCGCATCCCAGGAGAACACTTCATTTTCGGGATTAGCGTGTTATAAATCTGTTGATCAAAGGTAACAGTTACATCCATACAAAATTTCATCGTAATCCTAGAGACAGACAAAAATTATACCTTTCATTGTTTTTCTTCTATTACGTTCATACAGTCACCCCGTAATAGTTTTTCTCAAATATCTTCTATGGACAGACATTGATCTGTTATAAATTTATTATATGAAATATATATAGATGTATAGATAGAAGATTATTTTTACTGGTGGTAGGTCTCTCATATGTGAGATGCCATCTGGGTAGGTACCACTGCAATGTCTATTTCTCCCGTGAAACAACACTGCTTAAATGCACTGTTGTGTTTCGGATTGAAGGACATTGTAGCCAGAGAAACTACTGGACATATTGAGACTTAACATCTTATGTCTCAGGATGGCGAGCGCAGTGGAATGTTGCTACTGTTTATGAGCGGTCGTATCGCTTACCATCAGGCGAACGGCTTGCTCGTCTCGCCATTCAATGCAATAAAATAAAAAATAAAAAATAAATAAAATATACCAATAATTCACTAACCTGTTGATGTTTAACTTCATTTGATTATACCTTCTCCAAAAAAACAAAAACTAAGAAATGTACAGCTATTTATTTACGCTATGCAGTAGCCTTTTGTCCTATAGATTTGGGACCTACATTTGAATTATATTAGCCCACTATCGCCCACTGCTAAGCTGGGACTACTCAACACCACTCGCGCATAACTTTACATACCATACAAAATCTTGGTTTCTTAGATTTATTAGAATATTACATATATACATACATAGTCACACCTGTATCCCATAGGGGTAGGCAGATAAAATAGACCGCCACTTTGCTCGATCCTGAGATATTACTTTCGCTTCATTCCCTTTCATTAACCTTTACGAATATTACACACTTGAATAAAACTTTTTGTTATGGATTTTATTGCGGATTTGGATTAAATTTAGTTTTTTAACTTCCTTACGTTTCAATTGCTTTATTGCTGTTTTTATTTTTAACAATTGTATCTTACAATTGTTAAAAATAAAAAAGTTAATACAAAAAAGCTAGTTGTTTGTGAAACCAAATCCGCGACAAAATGCGTAAAATATAGTTGCCTTTCAACATAGAAAATCTTATAAGCTCTCCATGCAATACATATGTCTTCACGATGTTTTCGTTGACAGTGACACCTACACATACCTACTTGTATTTTTTAGAATAGATACAACATGCTGAACTTTTACGTTTGGTCATCGTTTATGTATGTGTGCGTGTATTTTGGATCTACGTTCGCTGGTGTTGTGCTGGCAATGTGGAAAACTGGAACAATACACAAAAAGCAGATCACTGGGATAAGCTTTGCTGTCGTTTGGTCATGTTGTAAGTACTTATGAATAATCAGTTCTTGTGTATAAATAGTAAAAAATACACCCAACAGTCACATACATAGTCCTGACCGCAAACTAAGAGCAAGTCTTGCATCGTGGGTATCAGGAACTACGAGAGCCTTTTAGGTTTCACAACCACCCAGACCCAAAAGAAACGCTCTTTGTTCGCACAAACATTTTGTCTCGGTGCGGGGATCGAACCTTTGGCCTCTCATTTTATAGCCAGCGTCTAACCAACTGCGCCACGGAGGTTGTCTTACTAACATAATGCTTAATACTAGGCAGCCACTATAATGGGGTTAATAATGATCCCCACTGTGAAACGAGCGCCTTTTCGGCCTCCGAACCGAGACATTTCTTTTCTTGCTTGATATCCCACTGCGCTCGCCATCCTGAGATAAGATGACTCTGGCTACAATGTCCTTCAAAACGTAACAAAATAGTGCATTTACGCTGCTATTTGGCGGGATAAATAGACATTGCGGTGGTACCTACCCAGGTGGCGTCTCGCATATGGGAGACTTACCACCAATAATTGTTGTTTGGGACACACATCAACCTGTTGGATGCGGCCTGCATCTGGCGACTTCCTATGTACAATTTTTGCTAGGTCATACGTCTACCTTGTAGGCGGACGTTCGATATTTCGTTTGCCTGATGTGGAAATCCTCGGTAGAAATCTATGTTCAGCAGGGGACTTCCTGTGGCTGAAATAATAATGACGACACGTTTATTTTACGACTGGGTGTTGTAAAAATTATATTTTCTTATTAGTGAAATCCACTACATAATAATTATATATTACTATGGAAGAAAGTCTATAAGACTGACTGTTAGATGAGCTTGCTTATAAGTATTCTTTTAACTAACAAATTCAATTAATCACTTAATATTGCCTTAATTTAAATATATTAGTCATGACACTTTATAGTTTTCAAGCCTACGAAGTGCAATAGTTTAGAACGGCTATGTGACGATTTACCGTACGTTTCATAACCATACCAAGAAATATGTTTTTTATTTGTCAAAATGCGGGGATATACACTGCCAATTCGTAATTTAAATTACAGTTCTACGTATTAATATTTTTTTGTATTGTTTCAGTTTATTTTTATTGCTTAATCGTTGTAAACAGTTACAAAATGACACTATGGTTATCAAGTTAAAATTGCAAGATTTAGAACACAACGAAATCGAAATACAATAAAGAAGTTAGTAAATGAACAGCTAGTTTTTAATGACAATAAAGTGTTGTAAGCGAGCAATCCAGTAATAAATAATTTCTATACAAAGTTTTTATGTGTTATTAAATGAACTGTTTTATCTTTAATAATATCAATCTGGAACAGCTTAAGAAATTCTCAGTTTCTTGAACTGAAGTCTTAATTAAATTAAAGCATTTTTTTACACCATGCATGCTTATTTTAAGCATATTTTGACCCTTTCCATGCATGTTTTAAGCATTCTTCATGCCTATTTCGCGCTTTTTGAACTCAACTGAAACATGACAATTTGTCGCCACTGGATCCTTTATCTCAGTTGCAACCAATACAACTCAATTGCAGTCGACCAGTCTTCATCGTTTTTAACGCCCCAATGCTGGGCCATTGTGTGTGCGAGGCATTAGATGCATTGCAATTTAATCATAAATGGGGAATAGGAAGAAAGAAGAAAGGTGGTAAATATTACATCTCCCGCGGTTCTTCAACATGCCAGAATATGTTAATATGTCAAACCGAGAAGCTGCACAATATTCTTGTTATACTCGCATACAGGTTTCAATAGAATACAAAGTCTTAAATAAAAACGTAAGTACTTTGAAATAATATGAACGCTCGTTTGTGTTTCGTACCAGAAATAAAACTGATCAATATGTACAAACTAGTTTTTGTATTTGAGTTTAATGCGGTGTTTGTGAATATTTCTAGTGTGGTGGCTAACAAAATCAAAGCGAGTTTTGTTTTTATCAATTACTATCTTTAATTTATCCCTTGGATTCGCACCTGGGATCTCTAGTTTTAACTCCCGTTCTCGTTTAACCATACTATCCTTATTCATACAACAAATATAATACTTGAATCTAAACTTTACCCCATTACTCAACTTCGAAACCACTCATGCATAAAATGTCCGGTTTCCAAGTCATTAGAGTAAAAACTATTGAAAGAGACCAATAGGATCGATTCGAAAAGCCTTGCCTTGGATGCAAAAGCCTTCGTTATACCTTGTTTAACAAGCGAAACACTGGGTCAAGAGCGACTGAGGAACCTATATACGTTTGAACTAAACGTCTTTGAAAGGAACTCTTTTGTAGATTCACCAATTTATAAAGAGCTAATGTAGGTTTGCATGTAAAGGGTAGCCCATTGGAACCACTATAGCTATTTCAATAATTATTTTACTTTTGAAAAGATGCATATATTTTAATTGCCGTTGGCTATGATTTATTTCATTACTTGTTAAAAGAAATAAGTTTTCAGGTTGAGAATACATGTGAATTAGCAAAGGATTGGCAACTAAAAGTTTAATAGAATATAAATGAACACAAGAATGCGTTACAGTGCTTATACCTTCAGCTAGATTCCTGTATCCTGTATTAGCCCATATACGTCCCACTGCAGGGCACGGGCCTATTTTACAATCGAGAGAGTGGCTAGGCCATAGAGTCCACAATGCGTGCCTAGTACGGGTTGGCGGACTGTACGTGCCATATAAATTCTTCGCTATGGTTTGTAGGTTTACTCACGATCTTTTCCATCACCGTTATGGTACATGGTGATTGACTATCAACACACATGACTTCGAAAAGTCAGAGGTGTGCTTTGGAGTTCGAACCCGTGACCACCGTAAACACGTTGGCAGCCGCGTCTGGTCCGTTTATCAAATTCGTGTATTTTGCTATAATTTTCCGAGTAACCAGCAGAAATCTTTCATCAAGTTTGTTTGTGCTGAAATATAATAAACTGGCGTTATCATGTCATGTCTGGCAAGTTATGAGCTAGGAATATTTTGAAAGCAATAATTCATTAAGTTTCGGATACAAATACCTTAATGATGTAACAGCGTTGTCAGGAGTTGTATTCTGTAGCTGAGTAAATACGGAATATAGAATGTAAAAGGACTTTGTATTAAATACATTGGTACTTCTAGGATGTTGGAATTGTGAAGATAATATTTAAGTAGTATATTATCGAAACTGATTTATTACAATTTTACACTTGCGCTACATCTCCTAATAGAAAAATTACTGGCCTTGATTTCCATAATAACCTTGTGAATCGTGATATGAAAGCTCCTTTTTGAAATTTAAGCTGCTCTCAAAGATTGATAAATAAAGAAAGAACTATAGATAGTAGATGTTGATGAGCGACAATGATCACTTCCCATTAGGTGAACCGTACGCTCGTTTGCCCCCTATCTATAAAAAAAAGCAGCGACCTGTTGGAAACAGCCTGTATCCAGCCACATCCTATTTCATTACATTTTCACTTTTCGGTGGACGTCCAACACTTCGGTTGTCGATTCGTCCAATTGAAAACATTTTTAATCATACTTGATAATAATGCTATTGATAATTTTTTTTTTATCATTTTATATGTTGAATAATTAACTAGTAATAATTATTGCATTTTAAATTCATTTAAATAAAAATATATCCACAGCCTTTATCCGAACCTTACGGAAAGTGTATAGGCGCCAGTGTGAAACTTGTAGGTACCTAGGTACGCAGTTTTGGCATAAATAGAGTTGCCGTGCGTTCATGTGATGTATATCGAGGTGCCCGTTAATGTATCGACATGACATTCTTACACGCAAACGTACTGAAAGAATATGCTAGGGGCCAATAACCCCATCTGTTATTATTATTTCGTATTTAATTTTGTAACTTTTATATATTATTGCGTTAAGTTTATTTTTATATTTGAGAGGTGTTTATAATGCTAGATCTAAGTGCACCCTTACAAATGCTAGATCTAGGATCTAGGTATAAAACAATACAGTGAAGCGAAAAATTATCAACAGCTACATTATCATAAAACTTTAGTGGTTATAAGTGTAGGTATTAGAATAAGCACTCACTTCCAGGAACTAACTATTGTATATTTTGTAAATTAACACTTAACACATTCACAGACAGAGTAAAATTATAATTATGCGACTCGGAGCGAGATGTGCTCGTGACGAGAGATGGCAGACTGTATTTTTATCCAAATAAACCGACCCTTTTATAGGACTACCCGAATGAGGATCGGTGGGGATAAATCTTCCAGAAAATATATTTAAGCCATAAAATAGGGTCTATCCTTTCAACTAAAAAATTAAGGTCGGCCCAAACATCTGGGCTATTGTCCAAACAGAAAGGTTTACCCAAACATGTGTACTATTGTCTAAAAAACATAAATTTGTTGCAAAGGATTGCCGCCACTAAAGAACTTAACTATAATAATACAGATTTATTGCCCCGGTATGAACGGGCCATTACAATTAGGAAACAATAATTTAGAACAGCATCTTTTTAACTAATATTATACAATAAGGTACACAAAAATTCTTACTTAAATAAAACGACTCGCAGATGTTTTATGGTCTAACATCTGCAGTCATATCTTAAAATGAAATGCGTGTTTAAATAATGTTAAAATTACAAATAATAAGCGTGTTAATTTATAAGCTAAATCTAAGTTGGCGTATTGCTACCGCCACAGCACCCCACCCACCAGTGAATGACAGTTCACGAAAATCCACTTTGGAAATAGTCCGGGAAGCGGACGCGCCTTCCGGACCTTGTTCGCTGGTGTGCATCTGTTTCACGATGTACATCTTCAGTGTCTTGAGTTGTCCATTGCCTTGGTGCTTGATGTTCTACGTCACCTGAAGTGTTTTCAGGGTCAGCTAACACATAGGCTGGTTTAAGACGGTCAATGGAAATTGTAACGTCATGACCGCGGACGTTAACAACAAACGTCTTCTCCCCGCGCATGACAACCTTGAAAGGGCCCTCGTAAGGACTCTGCAGTGGCACTTTTGAACCCTCGCGGCGCACGAAGACTTGGTCAGTGGTGCTGAGGTCTTTAAAAATGAAAGTTTTTTTCTCGCCATGCCGAGATACTGAAGTCGGTCGCAGCTCTTGAAAGTGTTGCCGTAGCTGTTTCACAAAGTCCGTTGCACTATTGCTGTTGGTGATTGTCGTCTGTTGCACCAAAAACTCTCCTGGAATCCGCAGTGGCTGACCATATACCATCTCGGCGACCGTAGCCTCTAAATCTTCCTTCCAAGCAGCTCGGATGCCCAGCAGCACGGTAGGGAGAATTTCAGTCCACCGTGTATCCTGATGACATTTTATAGCCGCCTTCAGCTGACGATGAAAACGTTCCACCATAGCGTTGGACGCCGGATGATAAGCCGTAGTCTTGAAATGCGTCGTGCCTGCCAGTTGATTGAGGTGCCTGAACAGGTGCGACTCGAACTGTCTACCACGGTCAGATGTGATCCTTAATGGTGTGCCAAAGCGTGAGATCCAATGGTTGTAGAATGCTTTAGCCACCGTTGTTGCTTCCTGGTCTTGGAGTGGTATTGCTTCTGGCCAACGAGTGAAACGATCTATCATTGTGAGACAGTACCTGTAACCTTCAGATATAGACATTACGATTATGTCTATATGGATATGCTCAAATCTGGATGTCGGTGGAGCAAATGATCCAACTGGGGCAGATACATGTCTTGAGATCTTCGCACGTTGACAATCGATGCAGCTGCGAGCCCATTTTCTGCAATCGGAGTTTATTGACGGCCAAATATAACGCTGGGTCATAAGTTTGACCGTAGCATTGATTCCGGGATGCGAAAGTCGATGGACGGTGTTGAATGCAATTCTCCTAAACGGCGTGGTGATGAATGGTCGAACAGCTTGCGTTGATACGTCACAGGTTACGGGGATGTCCGTGCCTGGAATCAGTATACGTTTCAATTGCAAAGACGTATTTTCTTTTAGCAATTTTCGAAGATCTTCGTCGTCCGCCTGCGAGTCAGCGAGTGCCTTGAAGTCTAGAGTTGTTTCGAGCTCTTCTACGCGAGACAATGCATCAGCGACAGGGTTATCTTTTCCAGCAATGTGACGAATATCCGTTGAAAACTGGCTGATGAAATCTAAGTGTCGAAAATGGCGTGGTGAGCATTGGTCTGATTTCTTCCGAAATGCGAAGGTAATGGGCTTATGATCAGTATAAATAGTGAACTTTCTCGCTTCTATCATGTGTCTGAAGTGTTTGACAGCAAGATATATAGCTAGGAGTTCGCGGTCATAAGCTGCATATTTCTGCTCGGTGGGGCTCAATTTCTTCGAGAAGAAGCCCAGCGGTTGCCAATGATTATCCACAAACTGCTGCAGCGCTGCGCCGACGGCGTAGTCCGATGTATCACACATTAATGCTAACTGTGCGTCGGGCTGAGGATGAGCAAGCAAGGTAGCCTCCGCGAGACTCTCCTTGCACGCGTCGAAAGCCTTTGTAGTAGCTGGTGTCCAGGGCACAGGAGCATTTCCTTTAAGGTTACCCTGGAGTAGGTCGTTAAGCGGTGCTTGAGTTGCGGCTGCACCTGGTATGAACCTACGGCAAAAATTAATCATACCGAGAAATCCACGTAGCTTTTTGACTGTGTCTGGTAATTTAAACCGTTGTATATCGACAACTCTGTCTGGAAATGGTTGAGTACCAGTTGCAGTTACCACATATCCCAGGAAACGAACTTCTTTCTGACCAAAGATGCACTTGCTGGGGTTAAAGATGACGCCATATTTCTTAAGACGATTAAAAACAATTTTCAAATGCTTGAGGTGCTCTTCATGTGATGATGATGCAATTAAAATATCATCAATGTACACGTAACAAAAGTCCAATCCCAGTAGCACTTCGTCCATGAAGCGCTGGAAGGTTTGGGCTGCGTTACGTAATCCAAAAGTCATGTACATAAACTCGAAGAGTCCGAATGGAGTAATGATGGCTGTCTTCGGTATGTCTTCCTCTGCAACTGGTATTTGATGTAATGCTCTTACTAAATCAAGAGTGGAGAAAATGTTCTTCCCGTGCAGTCCTTGTGCAAAATCTTGGATGTGTCGTACCGGGTATTTATCGGGTTCTGTCCGACTATTGAGTGCCCGATAGTCCCCACATGGTCTCCACTCATCTCCTTTCTTGGGAACCATGTGTAGTGGAGAAGCCCATGGACTTTTTGATGGCCGACACAATCCTAGTCGCAACTTTGCCTCAAATTCTCTTTTAGCGGCGGCCAACTTGTCTGGAGCAAGACGACGGGGTTTGTGCGCAACTGGTGGGCCTGGAGTCGTAATGATGTGGTGTTTTGTGCTGTGGCTTACTGTTTTAGGTGCGCCATCCGGACGAATAATATCTGGGAACTCCTGCAGAAGCTCATGGTATGGTGATGAGCCATTAATGACTTTGATGCTTGGTTCCTGACACTCTGTTATCTCCGCTTTGTAGGTAAGCAGGGTGGAGGAGTCTATCAAACTTCTACGTTGCAGATCTGGTAGGAGTCCATAATATGCCAAAAAATCAGCACCTAAGATTGGCTTGGAGACATCAGCTATTATGAACCTCCAAGTAAAATCTCGTCTTAGGCCAAGGTCCAACGTTAAATTAGCAATTCCATATGTAGCGATCACTGTCCCGTTGGCCGCAGAAAGCTCGTAGTTGGACTTTTTACGACGAGGTTTTGGACGAGGAAACACGCAGATGTCAGCTCCGGTGTCCACGAGGAATTGGATTTTGCTGGCTCGGTCACAGACGAATAAACGGCGTGATTTCTTAGGGCAGGAGTCGTTTGCCGTCATTAACGACTGCCCGGAGCGTTTCCCGTAGCCTTGCTGCATGGTGGAACACATTTTGTAGCCTTCGTATCAAACCGCCAGTGATACCAGCATAAATCACGTGGCCGTGGACCGCGGCTTCTGGAACGTGAGCGAGATCTTGATCTGTTCCTATCTCGCACTCGCACACGTGAAGTGGGATCGTTGATTTCTCGACGTAGCAAAGCAATCTCGTCCTTTAAACTGACGTACATCTTTTTCATGTCTTCCGATGCCGATTCCTCTTGTTTGGTGGAAGTAGGACGAATTCCGGCCTCTGCAATAGCTGAACGCATTGGCAAGTATTCTAAAGCTGCATCTGCAACTTCCGCAGCTTTCTCCAACGGTTGGTCCTTAACAGTTGCTAGGATGGGCTGTAAGACCGTTGACAATCGTCCTTGCCAAAGTGTACGGACAGTAGATTCCGACATATTCTCACCAGCTAGGTTTCGTAGACGTCGAAGAAACTGTGACGGCTTATCATCTCCAAGTTCCTCGCGTTCCAGCAACTGACGTGTTCGCTGACTTTCCGATGTACCACAACGCTTTATCAAAATCGCCTTGAACGTTGTATACGGAGCGTCGTCGGGCGGGCTTAAGATGACATCACGCATTGTGTCTATGATGCTAATGGAGACTGTCCCGCCCTCACACCCACCACTGCAACTCCTGTAAGCCAGGATCAACAGTGGCACGCAATGTAATGACACCGAGCATTGAAGCTCGGCGAGTCTCCGGGAATGTCTAACTTGTCTTTAACCCGCAACGAAATCAATCAGAAAGTTAAATTAATAGGAGGAGTTGGAAATAAATTATTGTCCACTTCCCTCCGTGCAAAGCGGGTGACAAAACAATGAAATAAAGAGGTATATAACCTCGCAAAAAGACTTTTACAGCCGGAGAAGCCAGCTGTAAAGCACCACGGATCAAATCCTTATTACATTTAAATGGGACCTAATATGTGAGCTGTTACACTTGATTCCAGTAATAGGTATGGCAAAAACGCCGGAAAGCACGGAAATTCGTCCTAGTCTCTACAAGGTCCGTGTAGTATACAACTCCAGATGATATTTGCATACTATCCAGCATGGTTTTACGCTCATTCTGCCAAAGACTACACTCCCAAAGTATATGATGCGCGGATTGTTCATATTCGCAATTTGCTGTTGAACATGGGCACGCAGGCGATTCCACAAGCTTAAAAGAGTATAGTTTAGACTTAAAGTTACCATGGCCCGTGAGGAACTGTGGTACGCAATAATCGACATCTAGCCATGTCTTCGTCAAACGATCACGCACGCAAGGAAAATATTGGTATAAATGTCGTCCCTTCAAAGATACCTCCCATCTATTTTGCCATTCATCTAATAGTTTGCTATATACCATAGGAAGCGGTTTAAATAATCTGTCGACTTTTAAGAGTTCACGTGCAGTTAAAAATCTTTTATCCATATTCTCCCTAGTAGAGTAATACATGGCGGCGCGACGTTGCACCTCCAGATCGACTGGAAGTACACCCGCCAGGACAGGCAAAGCTTCTATGTGTCTATGATGCTAGTTGGTATCTTCTGTATTATCAGTGCGTATTTTGATTTCTCCGAGTTGATGCGTCATCGTCAGCGTGAACAGCATCTTTTTAACTAATATTATACAATAAGGTACACAAAAATTCTTACTTAAATAAAACGACTCGCAGATGTTTTATGGTCTAACATCTGCAGTCATATCTTAAATTGAAATGCGTGTTTAAATAATGTTAAAATTACAAATAATAAGCGTGTTAATTTATAAGCTAAATCTAAGTTGGCGTATTGCTACCGCCACAAAACATTACATAATTCGATATTCTATTTGTATTTTAGATAAACCACCAGTCACTATTTCCATAAACCATTTCTCTTTTTAACTTCACTACAAAAAATAACATGCAATTTAATTGAGAACCTCATGCTTTTTTGAGGTTAATAAAGTACCCGTTCTGACATCAAGTTTAGCCCTGCACAGTCCCAGCCACCTGTATCGCTCGTACATCGTCGGTGAGATATAAGGCAAACAAGAACCCTGCCCATCTTTATTGCGCCCTCCGCTTTATAAATGTTGTGCCGGATGTGCCACTTCACGCAGGAACTTGGTAGTTTAATGTTTTTTAATGGTAGTTTAATATTTTACTTTAGATTTGAAAAGAAGAAGCTTAACATTAATGTATTTTTATTTGTTACTTTGTTGTAATTCTTTGAACTATTTGGTATGCCATACATTACAATGTTGAATTAATCTGATTTAAGCAAAATTATAGTGTAATTCAACATTGTAACTACTGTTCTGCCTTGGTGGCGTAGTTGGAGATACTAGGATACTAGGTTACGGCTACATAGATGTGGTCTCGGATTCGAATCCCGAGTTAGGCAAAGTGATATTGTATTTTAATCATTATCAGCCCAGTCAGGAATTTGTGCCCGATATGGCGATAGGCTCGCTACATGTCACATCGTGGGACGGAACATACAAGGCGAAATGTGGGTATCCTGGCACCTCTGCCTACGCCTTCTGGGAAAAAGGCGTGAGTTTGTGTAATGTACGTATGTATGTATGTTAAAAATAATTATCCTATTATATTGCTCGTGTGCATGAAGTAATAAAAAGTATATTTTATTTCACGCCCATTATGTACAAACTTCTCTCTTTTCCTAAATATCACTTCTTTAAATTAAATAAAAGTAATCCCATCTTGAACATTTTGCCATAAGTCAGAATAAGCTCAAAATTTCACATGCAAAAAGCCAACTCGGCTGGAAGTTTGCGCCGCGTAAAATTCGACAAATGCGAGACTTCCTCTCGACCCACATGACGACATACGAATTTAACTCGCGTTAATGACGTTGTGTAGAATTTATATAAAAATAATGAATAATGAAAAAAAAAAGGATGACGGTGCTTTTCTGTATTTTGGTGTTGCTAATCAATCCACAGCAGAGATGAATCGACTTTATTTTTTATTTATTTTATTTATTTGGAAAACAAACAAATGTACAATCTGACTTACAAACTAAGAAAAATAATTATATTTATTATTGTACATTCCACTACGTTTTCACAAATTACAATTAAAAAAAACAGTGGTACTGAAATGTATGAAGAAGATATACCTAATTTTTAATAATTTGTGTTTGTCATCAGAACATGCATAATTTCTTTTTTAAATATGTTTTTTCTAAGATTTAATATATCTATATCAACAAAATATTTATTATAATTTTTAACCATTTTATGGAGGGGCGCTCTCTCACCCGCATTTGTACGACAAGGGGTTGTGGCAAAAAGCGGGTATACGCGTGTCCCTCGCCTAACTACGGTTCTTGGTACAATATAGAAAATATTATTGACTAGGTCGGGGCAGTCATACCTATTGTGTAATATGCCATGGAGCATCATGGTTTGGAGAAACAGGCGTCTTGATTGTAATGTCAATAAACTATATTTTTTAAGCGAATCTGTGTATGATATTCGTGCTGTTGATGGAATTTTATATTCGACAGATCTTAAGAATTTGCGTTGTATTTTTTCTATCGCCAGACTATACTTGTCGTAATATGGGTCCCATATCATACATGCATATTCTACTTGTGGGCGTATCAAGGAATTATAAAGATAAAGGCATGTTCCTTGTTGTTTAAATTCCGATGAAGCCCTCATTACTAAATTGTACATTTGGTATGCTTTAACAATTATTTTGTCTATATGTAGGTTCAAGTGCAGTTTACTATCCAAAAGGACGCCCAGATCACAAATATGAGTCTCTTTAGTGAGAAGATTGTTGTACAAGGAGTAATTAAAATTAATTAGATTTTTATTTTTTGTAAAATTGAGATATTTACATTTGGGAATGCTTAGTTTCAAGTTATTCTTATCACAATACTCAGACAAGTTATTGAGGTTACTTTGGAGGAGATGGCAGTCCTCTACCGATTTAATAGATTTAAATATCTTAAGATCGTCAGCGTATAACAGGAATTTACAGTTAGGGAAACACTTATTAATATCGTTTATGTAAATTATAAACAAAAGAGGGCCCAAAATAGATCTTTGGGGTACTCCTGATGTAGCTACAAACGAGTCTGAGTGGTATCCATTACATACAACAGTTTGGTTCCTGTTACTTACATACAGAAACCATCGCAGTAAGTCACCTTTAATTCCGTTAAAAGAAATCTTATTCAAGAGAATTTTGTGATCTACTCTATCCTGTGACTCTATCGAAGGCCTTTTTGAAATCAGTGTATACTACATCTGTCTGGATTTTGGAGTCAATATTATTAAATAAATGGTTAGTAAATATTATTAAGTTGGTAACGGTAGACTTTTTCTTAACGAAACCATGCTGCTCAGGTATGATGTATTGTTGAACAAATGGATAAATTGCATTGTGAACTAACTTTTCAAAAATTTTTGCTATCGTGCATAGAAGGGAGATGGGTCGATAGTTCTCGATATTTTGCCTCGATCCGCTTTTGTAAACAGGAACTATATTTGTTTTCTTCCAAATCGAAGGAAATTTGCCTGAACGAATACATTGGTTAAAAAGTATAAGCAAGGGTTTACTTATTGTATTTGCTGACCACTTTAGAAAGCAAGGGGGGATACCGTCAGGCCCCTGTCCTTTTGTAAGATCTAATTGTTTAAGTTCTTTTATCACATCTTTGTGGTCTAGATTTATGGAACAGAGAGATGTGCTGCTGTCTATTGAATCCTCTGATCCTGGAGTCCAATGTGGTGAAGTAATATTAGATGGTTCATACACAGATTGGAAAAATTTAGAAAACATATTACATATTACAATGGGATCGTTAAATGTTTCATTTTTATAATACATATTTGAAGGTACCCTTTGTTTATCTCGACGATTGGCTAGGTATGTCCAGAAGTATTTTACATTTTTGGGAATACTACTTTCAATTCTGTCTATGTATTTTCGATAACATTTATTGCATTCTTCTTTGAAGCGAGCTCTATGTAAAGAGAACACTTCGTAATCACACACATTTTTGTATTTTTTCCACTTAGTCCAAGCTTTCTTTTTTGAGCGAAAAATATGTATTAGAGCTTTCGTAAACCAATTACTTGACTTTTGAAATTCTATCACTACATTGACTTAATGAAATTCTATCACTACATAGTATAAAACAAAGTCGCTTTCTCTGTCCCTATGTCCCTTTGTATGCTTAAATCTTTAAAACTACGAAACGGATTTTGATGCGGTTTTTTTTAATAGATAGAGTGATTTAAGAGGAAGGTTTATATGTATAATACGTACATATTATTGTACAGAAATCTATTTGTACCCAGGCGAAGCTGGGCCGGGCCGCTAGTAATAAATAAAATAATCGTTTACCTACCCGGTCATTTGTTAGAGTCACTATATCCAAAGCTACATTTCCCTCATTGCAGGAAACGAAACATAATATAAAAACCATTCAATCCAATGCCGCACATTATAAACAACAGTATATTATCGTTACATTCATTTATTTAATTTTTTCGTACATACATTCTTACAATTTTCCTTCCAAAACCCAACTACAATACCACATACACTGTATGAATTCATCTATTCACAAATCGTAGTATAGCTTCACAAGCCAACTTTGATGCCATTGTTAACAAACTTCACGTAAACACATCACAATCGATCTCAATTTGAAACTGTCTACTCTCGTTTATTGGTCTGTGCCGTCTACACCATCCTATACAGGAATTGACATTAATTGATCCAGTCCCAATGCGATTGCCTTGACGGGAGCGGAGCGAACGGCTCGAATATCGCCGAGCATGCAGATCGCGTCACGCGCAAGTTTCGAGAGACAGCCGACGATGAGAGCTAATGCATAGTTTTAGATTATAAAGAGGTTACTAAGCTAGGTTACATCCGCTACTTCAGCAATGTTGGGAAAGAATGCAAAAAATATGTACTTTATATAAAGTCTACGAAATGTTAGTCTAATCTCAGTTGAATGTTCAAACGCCACGCAACGTAGCATCGCGTGTTCGCAGTGTGGTTCTAGTCATAGAAAATACTACGATTTGATTTGATTCAACACGTGTCGCATCGGGTCGAGTGGCATGGCGTTTCAGTAATATGTATCCGCCTTAATGCTTTCGTTATGAACAAAATACGTAAGAATATGTAGTGTTTCGGTTTTAATTTACATAGTGCTAATGGATTTATTTTTAAAAAAACTTGTTTTCGCATTTTCACATTACACTTGTTTATTATACCTACCTTTAAAATATCAACAGAAAAAAAACAATGTATTTGAATCAGGTTTTTGACCTTTTTACTGTTCTTTTTCTCCTTCACTTGAGCAAAAAACATCTGTAAAGGCCGTACTAATCTCAATAACCGTCAAGTGAAATGTTCGTGTCCCAATTTCACGTTACAATATTAAAGCCCGCCTCGTAGTAGTCGGACGAAAATAATAACATTATCGGCAACCCGGGGCTAGCGTTACAGACGCGGTGCCATTAATAACATTAATTTTTGCTGCAATCTGCAGAGACGTTTGAGCTAAATCACTTAAGGATTTTAATATACTCGTAGAACGGATGATGTAATTTTGTTATGTTAAATTAATAGAGGTAGAGGTCGCTGTTGAAATCCTTGATGAAAGCCTGTGTCTAGCAAAAAACTTCCCATTAGTTTTCCCTTCAAACTATAGAAAACTATTTTGAACATTAAAGCATGGAGACAACATGGAGACTCAAAAATCAAAAATGCTAAGTGTTCAATAACTAGCATTGAGGTATTATACTAGAGCGGACATCGGGAACAAAATCTGTGCGTATGGTGTGTGCACAAGGGTACACATTGAAGCGAGAGGGAAGATATGTTACTGCGTAGGCGTGACAGAGACAGAAATAGAATGTACCCTTCATTTTGTTACAAACATTTTGTTTGCAGTGTCCCCTCTAGTATATTATCTCAATGATAACTAGTAATGTTGCTGTATTTTAAAATAAAATCATAAAAAAAATTAATATGTAAATCCAAAGTAAACCTAAGTTCTTTATCCGTTTAGCGTCTCAAATATTTGCCAGTTTAAAACTTTTTCGACCGCTTAAGTTTTCATTGCCATTGAAAGTCATCAACATTCAAAACTCCTTCAGTTGTTACATAATTAATTTTTCATCAGCGTTAAACCGTCTGCGTTTGACTATTAACGCCTCGTTCAATCAGCATTCCGTCTAATTAATGATTCCACCAATTACGTATTATCTATTTGTTATATTTGAGTTTCTGATTCAATTTGGAGTTAGGTGGGTCTTTTTTGTTTTTGTAATTTAAGGTCAGCTTCGGAGCAATATTTTTTCACTGTTTTGACTGGCGAGACGAGCATGCCAATCACCTGATGGTTACCGATACGACAACTCACATTTATTCTCCCGGTCTGCGATAAATAGGAGTGGCTAATTATTTATATGTTTCCAACTACACCTATTTCATTCCATTTTGATTTTTGCCAGCCAGTTGAAAATAATGTAGTGTTGGTAAAATCACGCTATCTTTCGGTGCTCAGTATGAACGTATTACGTGCTTTCATAAATTCAGGAATACACTTAGCAAGTGGATTCAGGAAAATTCTTCTACTTATCAAGTCAAAAATGACTCAAGTATAAATAAATAAAAAAAGTGAATTACTGCAGACTACAAGGCTGTTTAAGCTGTACAACAATTACAAGAAGATATTTTTACGTTTCCCAAGGGTGAAGTAAATGGAAAACAAACAATAAACGAGTAGCAATCATAATTTCATTCTTTGAAAGGACAGGGTGGTAAAAATAATAACGATATCAACCCTCGCGGACGGGTGTATTACAAATTTGGTAATTCTTGTTTATTTTTCATTCGATTTTTATTGAACTTTTCTATAGGTAGATACTTCTAAATAAACATGGAATTCATATTCGACATGACATAAATAACAGATTCTGAAAGCTGAAATTGGAATCCAATATGTAATTATAGATTTACTGATTATGAATGCTGAATTCGTAATTTTATTTTTAAAGAATATACACACCTTTTCTTTAAAAATAAGTACCTACGTATTTTTTTACAATCAGTCTTCTGAAAACATTCGTTAATAACTTGTTGATAGATCCTATTTTATTCGTCAAATATAAAGAGTATCTCTTCTGTGTGAGTGACTATTCCAGCCACGTCATCATAAAAAATCAGATCCAAAATGTCACAGATAATTTTAAACGCGTTTCTAGATACTTTTAATTGTGAGAAGCTTGCTTGGCGTTTCAGTTTAAAGATCGGGACTATCATTTTTGCATTGTTTGGTATTGTTAGTATATAACTATTATTTCTGTTGTATGTTTTTTTGTTTGATAAGAACGTATGATACAAGAAACATAATTCTTTCTTTTTTATTGCAATGATGGGCGAGACGAGCATGCCGTTGGCCTATGGTATATGATACATGGTATATGGTGGATGGTATATGGTGGATGGTAAGTGATACAACCACTCATGAACAGTAGCAAAACCAAACATCTTGAATTACAAAGTATTTCTAGGCATTCAACTGCGCTCGCCATCATAAGACATCAGTAACATAAGTAATACATGAAGTTCAAGTGGCGCGGTGATTATTACCTACCTAGTTAGTGTCAAAATTTAATACTTATTGGTAGGGCTACTTAACATAGTATAAAAACGACATAGAGAGTAAGTAATAGGTACCGAGGTACTCATTATATTCTTCCCGTTTCAGTTTTGCTGGTGTACAGAAGTATTATATGAAAGAAATAATAGACTGATATTTATATTAAACAAACGGTACAAATTATTTTACACTGCGATATTTTTTTTATACGTACTGTGTTCTCTTTGTTTATTTTTACATTTTATAAAATGAAATTATTTTAACAGTATTGCTAATTATTTCAATAATCACAATATAAATACGATTGATAAATGTTTGTGGTTTATATGATGAAAACATACACATACATAAACACACGCCTTTTTCTGGGAAGGGGTAAGCAGAGGTTCTCCTGGTAGGAGCCAGGACAGCCAGGTTTCGCTTTGTGTGTTCCGTCCCACGACGTGATAGAAGGCGAGCCTATTGCCATACCGGGCACAAATTCGTAACTTTGCTATTATTTAATTAATAGCACAATCAAATATCAGTTTGTCCAACCCGGGACTCAAACCCGGGACTTCAGCTTTGCAATCATAATGTAGTACTACTGCGCACCTGGGGCAGTCGCCGTAATTATGAAAATATATCTCAAACAATGTTGAAATCCCTTTATATTGTTTAATTTAATTTGTAGTTTCAAAGGCCTTAATTGTAATCAATTAATAAAATAATTGTATCAGCCCTTATTTCTCCGTTGTTGAGACTTGAGGACCCCACTTCTCTGCAATAGAAAGAGATAGAAAAAGCTTAAGCTGAGTCGAACACGCCGCTTAAAAAAATACAGGTATCCAATTTTGTAAAGATCTACTTCGCGAACTACTGTATGGATAGCAGATAAAAACCATGTCATCGTAGGCGAAGTTAAGTTTATTAATCTTTTGGCCCGAAGTAGGCATGCGATTTCCCAAAACTAGTACGTATATTTTTATACAGGCATTATTCGAATATTCCACGCGCTAGGCTGAGTGAGCCGTAAACTCTAACATACCGTTCCTACCACCTTTCAGGATATGAAGGTCGTAAGCGTGCCTGCACCTTGAGTTAAAAAGACTAATTATGTAGTTATATATTACCTCCAAAAAAAAATAATTAAAATATCACAATAGAAAGAAAGAAAATAATTTTATTCTTTGTTACGAGCTTACAGTGATTAGCATCATTATATTATTTATATTTTAGGAAACCTTATATTTCTAGGTATTGTAGCCTATAATTCCACTATTGCATGCATTAACCCTTGAGCTTCAAGAGTGTCTAATTTTATCGTTTGACGTCAGTAAGCCGCAGACTATCCATGCCACGAACCTCTTATTTCGAGTCTAGGTCTTAATATAGATGCCAGCGACCTGCATCTTAAAAATGAAATCAACTATGCATCAAAAGTTGCAGTTATTAACAGATTTCTTTTTTGACAGCCTCTGTAGCGGAGTCGGTTAGACGCCGCCTGTGAAACGAGAGGCCGCGGGTTCGATCCCCGCACCGAAAGAAATTTTTATGCGGCCCAAAAATATTTCTTTCGTGTCTGGTTGGTTGTGAGACCGAAAAGTCTCTCGTAGTTTCTGATATCCACGACACAAGACTCGATCTAGTGTGGCATCAGGACTATGTATGTGACTGTTGGGTGTTATTTATTCATTTATATTATAAGGTGTTTTAACCCATTTACGAGTATTAGTAAACAGATTAGTTTTGAGATCACTATTACGATAACAAAATCAACTCAACTCGAATCCAGAGCGGTTGAATATGCAGACTAACGCCTCTTAATCGTACTTTTTTTTCGGTTCTCAAATTCGTTTTTGTGCCGCACCGTCAGGCTGTGGAATTGTTTGCCGGCGCACGTGTTCCCTCCTTCCTACAATCCTGGGTCCTTCCGCCGCGGTGTGAAGAGGCACCTTAGCAGGCCGGCATAATTGTTTCCATTGGCATGGGACTGCTGTCCGATGCCAATGGATACTCTGCCTGGGCGGCATTGGCACTTTCCATCAGGTGCAATGCCGCCACTATGCCAGGCCAGTATAAAAAAAAAAAAACTTTCCTTGTAGAGGCACGTGACCTGGGGGGTTACTTTATGAAAACGACACGAACTTCGAATGTTCGGACGCCGTACGTAAAACTTCACTATTGTGCCTAAATACAGCACATGTTTTATTCCTCTATCGTACGTCGCACCCATATACTAAGTTCGAAGAAAATAATAAGTATAATAGAGAATAGGACTATATGGCCTAACCACTCTCAATCGTATTCTCGATTGTAGAGTAGGCCCGTGCCCTGCAGTGGGACGTATATGGGCTGATACAGAATAGAGAATAGTATTGGTTTTTAGAACTGGCTTATATCTTACTCCGGACGTCGAACATCCGAACATTCGAAGTTCGGATCTTTTTATAGAGTAGCCCCCCTGCAGTGGGACGTATGTATGTATGTACGTATGTGGGCTGATACAAGTTGAATGAACTGCAAGAGATACATTATGAAGATAAATTCAATTTAATCCCAAAAAAATCTTTAAGTTTATTCTTTTGGCAACATTATTCAAAAATAATAAAGGCTTCACGAAGTTATCCAATTGGGAAAGGAAATAAAATTTTCCGCGGTTGCAATTCTCATAAAGCCTGATCGGTAGCTTCCTAATCGAAAGCTGTCTTGTCCGTTATCGAATTTGGACGTTCCGGAACTTCTAATAACGCTGCAGCAAAGCAAGTTTCTTTTTTTTTCAATTTCTGTCATTTCTATCTTCTGATTTTAATTTTATGATAGTAGATTTCCTTGCGTTTTGTATTTTAATTTGATTCTAGTATTACTTAGCAGTTATTAGTTATTCAATGCATGAAGGTCTGCAAAGGTCTGAAAAGGCCTGCAGGTTGTGCATTCACCATTTTACCAAATTGTAAGTGTATGAGATATTATGTCCTTCAATAAATAAAATAAGACATTCCAAACGAAGATACTTGATAAATATTTTGTATTAGCTACTTTACAATTCTCACGCTCAGCTGCTTGTCATGCAAACGTTAATCTCAAATAAAGAACTAACGTTCAAACAAATTCACTATATTCACACTATTTTTTCTTTCTGTCAGATATCAATAAAATGATTTCACAGAAAAACGCGAAGTCTTATGTAGCGAGCAATGACTATTTGTTCCCCAACACTCGAGACGCGAAACAAATATTTGTGCTCTCACAAAATTTGCCTCGATGAACCAACTCGTCGCCTCGATTTTCACAGCTGACTGCGCAAAATCCGAAGAAAGGGTAATAAAAATCAATTTATACGTAAATGCATATTTATTTCGAGCCAAAGCATATAAACACACGAGTCAACTCCCAAAAGTCGTACTTATAGTATATTAACAAAATAACGCACTTTATCATGTTTCGGAGAGACACGCTTCTGGGTACGATTCTACTAAAACTAGAAAAATGTTTTAGATTCATAATTATTAAAATTACCTTTCACTATTCCTCCTTATCCATTTAGTTAACCTTAAAATAATTCTGTTTTCAACACATCTAACAGTCCACCAAATAACTATCAAATTAAAATCGATTTTTGTTTTAACCTTCTTTGATTTAATTCGAGATCATTCGCACCAAAACGCTTAACTAGATTTAGTAAAAACGCACCGATATATAAATCTATCGATTCACCATAATTACATTAACTAAATTATTTTTTATACACAGGAAGAGCTACAATTGCCTAGTATTTATTAACATTACAATTTGATCGTATCGGTTTTGACAAGTCAAATATTTTATTTACATACCTCAGTCGACTAAAATACTTTTTTGATTTCTTTCATAATTTATCACGTTTTCTACATGAAATAGGAGATGGAAAGACTAAATATAAATATACCAACTCAAATGTTTAGAGCCAATTTAATAGCCGCTGCCTATCTTTATGGAGCAAATAACTAGTACAGTGTCTATGAACTAAAATAGTACTAACTAATGATATCAAAATCTGAAAATAATTTACAAGTTTTGATATTATTACTAAAACATCTATCATAATTTATATTGGTGTAGACAATTACCAATGTTTCCAAATAATGTCTGCTTTGGTGTTAACTCATAAAAAACTTACTCAAAACTGACACGACACAAAATATTAAAACTGAAAAAACCTTAGACAAGAACTAATTCTGAGGTCAAAAATTCATTTATCTAGCAGTGTCAAGCATTCATAATTGTCGATAGTTATAAAAAAGGTACATCTCAGAATTAATTCCGTCCTAAACCAAACAAAATTCGACAAACACTTGTGCATATTTAGTTGAACACATTTTACTATCGATAAAGGTAGAAGACAAATGCGTTGTTTCAGGTATATGAAACTCATTTAATTGTTTATCACTTGCCGACTTGTTAACCTAACATTTACAATGTTATATATTTGTCGATATCGATAGATATTTGTCGATAACATCGATAGACTTAACCCACTGACCATTATATGTAATTTTATACACCGATTCGAATTTTATATACAATTGGTCCGTCTTATATTGCTATCGATATTAAGAGTCGACGAATCGATGAAATGAATGGTACTTAATAATTCGCAGTAAAGTTGTTCCAGGCAATAAACCAAATAGCTTACGATTATTCTTGCCAAAAGAAGGCCAAGGCAGTGACATTGTACTCTTAACTACAATAACTCGATAAAATCATGTTAATAGTGTAACTATCCGTACATTTATCGACAACTAGCTCTATTATACTACTCATCGACACGTTTATAAACTACTCAAACGTCAACAACTTCGATAATTTAACAAATATCCATCGAATCAACATTAACATATTTATTTTCAATCGCCGACTTCTTTCTCGTAGCATTTTTTCCTTTTCGAACTAGGCGATTCAGACCCATTGTAAAGTATAATTTCTTCTGATGAAAAACTCACCCTTTTTCTTTTTAATGCCTTAGGATTCCTATCGCCTTCAGAACTTAGACTTCTACACGATTCGTCACTAGATAGGCCGTTAGTGGCATTTCTTATTATTAGCAAATCTTTTTCGATCTCGCTGAGTTCTTTAGGTTTTGGCGGACGCCCTAAGGGCTTTTTAGGTTTTGGTTTGGTTGCAGAAGCAGGCGTTTCTGGCTTTTGTTTTTTGTAGGTTCGTTTACCTAGAACCTTGCCCTTTTTCGATTGAGATTCCTCCTGAAATTGAAATATATTACATGACTTTATAATTCACCACCATTCTCAAATATTTGACCAAATTAACCAGTGACCACAAAGGCAATAAATAATATCCTTTGCGATTCCTTGCCAATCATGCTACGTTAATTCAACACTCAATGGCTCATTATTTAATAGATAAGTAAAAAAATACCTGTTTAGGCTTTGCGCCTATGTAGCCAGAACACCTCTTGGCTCCACATAAACACCTCTTCTTTTCAATTCCCGCACACTCCAGATTGTAATTGAACGTAACTTCCGAATTCTGAAAAATAACATATTACCAATTTTTAATACGTACAGAAAGGTTCTGAAACTGAATCCCAGGACCTTATAACTTTCTAAAACAAGCTTTTCTTTGAGGCAAGTTGGAACTCAAAAACATTATTAAATACTTACAGCCGGTATATCGTTGATAGCAAATAGTCCGACACGAACGTCGCCGAGTACCGTCCACTTTTGTGTTTCGCAGTTAGGCTCGCAACAGTGGTTCATAAACCTACAAAAAATAACAAAACATATTTATTGTAAACATAATCCTCACTTATGACAGTGTATATTTTTCAATACACAAGGATTAGCGATGATATTGAAATTTATGAGGTATTCTGCAAAACCATATCAGGCTTACATATTTATTCATGTTGCTGAAATCAAATATATTTTTACTGTGGAACATAGTTGACTCTGGGGTGAAAGAATATGATAATTCATTCAACTAAGACCTGCCACATTGGCATACAATATTGTAATAGATAAATTAGGTATTTATTATGGTTTGAATAGATAGAAATATGTGATATTTCAAAGATGGCTAGATAACTTACTGGCGAAATTTCCATATTGGATTAAAATGTTGAACAGAGACAAACAATTCCTCAGATTATTTTATTTATTTATTATATTACTACATTACCTGGCCAAGTTTCCTTTCGGTCCAGCGTCGATCATCCTCTCCTTATCCAGCGTTAGGAAATAGAAGTTTTCATCGCGAATCTCGTGTTTTCTGCGCATGCGCCGCTTAAATTCCTCCTCGTCTATCAACTCGCCTACGTATTCTATTACAAATTGACCTGCGACAACAGAAATAGTGTTTTAAGATTGTTGGCACATGATCGAAAATTGCGTAAACGTTTAACTTGAAGGGAAGCTGTCATTTTTTAGTATTCCAGATAAGGAATAAACGAAGGAATAAAATTAGATTTTTTCTGCAAAGTTAAGAGCACACTCAAGCCACTGCTGGTAGTAATTTGAATACTTTCTTTTAGTCCCGTTTAATAAAGAATGAAACATAGAATACCTATATGAAAAAATTCCTACCTGCTTTAATATCCTCCAAAGTCTTGAGTCCCCAGCCACGGTGTGGGGTTCTGTAAGGCACTAGTTTAGGATACAGACGTTTCTCGAACGCTCTGTTATTGCACCGGTCGCCGGCGCGGCATGTCGGGCCGCATTCCGTTAACAGCATTCTATAAAAATAAACATTTTACATAATGGTTTGGTAGTAAAAATGTGATATTATATCAAAGGAAGATTCTGGATACTAATATGGAAATTCTTGGTGAACAAGTATTTACAACTATACAGGGTATATCAAGACTGCTACCGCAAACGAAGCCGGGTGGTAGTTTTAGTGAGTTTTTGCTAAAATAATAATTTAAAGCCTTGCATAGCATAGCGTCTTTAAAAATAAAATGTATGTAACTATGTATTTACCATCCTAAAAAAAATAAAGAAAAAAATAACAAAAAAAAACTCGCCACAATTCTTTGTACAAAATTTAGTTGCATTGTGTCTAAAGTCACTAAAAGTCTTGATATATCCTGTATATAGGGTATATATATATGTTACCTATTAAGGCACTGCGAGTACGGTCCACAGGGGTCGTCCTCGTGCGGGTCGCAGTCGCACTGCGTGAGCGACAGCTCGGGGTCGTCCACGCGGCGCCCGCACAGCGAGCCGCACGGCTTGTTCACCTTCAGCTTCACGTAGTGCGGGGGCAATAGGGACGACGCTATGTCCAGGGACTCCTCTTCGTTGGGTTCCGCACCTGTTGATAAATATTTGTGCAGAATAAATACAAATATTTAACGATCATGTTAGGAGTTGCCAAATAAATTGTATACAAAATTATCATATGATGAACTGCTCCATTCTTTGTCAGCCCAGAGTCAGGAATTTGCGCCCGATATGGCGATAGGCTCGCCACCTATCACATTGTGGGACGGTACATACAAGGCGAAATGTTGGGTGTCCTAGCACCTCTGCCTACCCCTTCTCGAAAAAAGGCGTGAGTTTATGAATGTATGTATGAACTGCTCTACTAATTTTATATTTGTAATTAAAAATAATACAGCGAAATCTTTACTTTTGATACAGGTATAAATATTAAAACGAATGAACTAAGCAATGAATTCGGGACGCGATTTTAAAAGTTACTTTTTTACTCTTTTTAAACGCACTGAAGCCGGCACATGTCGACAACTTTTTGTTAGCGGGACGTGTTTCCGACACATGCGGTCCCATTAAATATATTAATAGTTTGATCCGTGATGCTTTACAGCCGACTTCTCTGGCTGTAAATATTTATCAGAGGTTATTTACCTCTTTAGTCCATTGATTTGCCACCCGCTTCGCTACGGAGCGAAGTGGACAAAAATATTTCCAACTCGTATTATTTAACTTTATGATTAATTTCGTTGCGGGTTGAATACTAATAATAATTAATAATAGGTAATAATCACTTTTAAGTATTTCACACGCTCTTTGAGCATGCTCCATTGCAGTGGTGAAAGCCGCGTCTATTTTAGACTTCTGACTCGATATGCGTCCAGAATCACCTGAAATCAAAAGAAAATGTAACACAATGCATCTCTTGAGAAGTATTATGCTATGAAAGTCTGGCATCCCGAAATAGCCCAGCATGGTAGGCTAAATCTTTAATTCCTCTTAATTATTGAAGCAGTCCTGACTCGCGTCTACAGATGGGGGGGAATATAAGTGTGGCTCAGTCGGTTAGACGCCACCCGTGGAACGAAAGGCCGCGGGTTCGATTCCCGCACCGAAAGTAATGTTTGTGCGACACACAAATATTTCTTTGAGATCTGGGTGTTCGTGAGACCGAAAAGTCTTTCGTAGTTTCTGATACCCACGACACAAGACTCGATCTTAGTGTGGGGTTCAGGACTATGTATGTGACTGTTGGGTTTTATTTATTTATTTTATCGTTGTATGTCCTTGTGATTATTGTAGTCTTACGAGTTCCCAAATAGTGCTATATTGGACTTACTTAAATTGTCCAATATTTTTTATACATTAATTGATGATCAATATAATGCTTACCTTCCTGGAAAGGAAACACTCTGCCTCTATTCACCCAGTAATGGTCATACTGGCCGAAAAATCGAACCACGAATTCTCCTAGCCTGTGTTTTACCGCCAAAATGTTTAACGGTATCTCGCACGGATGAAGAATTATACCTGGCCACCACCTGTATACCAAATGTATAATATTAAAAAATAATACTTAAACCTTTTTAAGCAAATTACTAAGATAATCCAAGGAAATTGATCCTAAGTTAGACAGCATTTCATTTTTTCATGAATATTATTTACTTCTAATTTATGCCACAATATATTACAATATACAGGTTGAGTTTATATTACAATATACAAGTGGGCGTGGATGGCCAAATCCGAAACTATGAGGAATAGTGAAAAATGCTGCAAGGTTAAAATTGTTAGTATGTTTATTCAGTTTAATTTGCGTTATTCAATTATTATTATTTTTAATTATTTTTTTGTCCTCACTTGATTGTTTAATTTATTAAAATATTTAATTGTTTTGTTTTACTTTGCTTGTTACCTTAAATATTTCGTAAGCTAAAAATGTTTGTTTTTAACAACATAAACGCATTGGTAAAACTGTAAGTTTGTGTTGAAAATATATAAAAATATAGGACTTAAGAGCCCGATTTTGATGAAAACTAAAACTGCATACTTAGATTTTTAATTAATCAATATGCCTAGCTAGGAATCGAACCAATGATTTTGAAAAAAACACACATAATGTATCATTACACCATTCGATGAAGTTTGCAAATAGGCATGAAATTCTGGGAAGTAATGACATACGTCAAATAAAAGAAAGATGTCATTTTAAGCAAAAAATAAACACAATCGTTTTTCTTAACACCTGGTCGCCCTACGTTGGTAGAGAAATCTTGTAATTTTTTCTATTTCATAAGACCAAATCTGTCGTAATTAATCAAAACCATATTGAAATCATAGAATTAAATATTTTATAATTTATTCAACAAAATACGACAATTTCTAAAATTCCTCTACCAACGCAGGGAGGTCTGGTGCTAAGAAACTGAAGAAAAATTTAAATTTTGCCTAAAATTACATCTTTCCTTTAATTTGACGTGTGTCATTACTTTCCAGAATTTGATCCCTATTAGCAACATTATCGAATGGTATAATAATACAGCATGCGTGTTTTTTTTTTTTCAAAATGATTTGTTTCGATTCTTAGCATATTGATTTATCAAAAATCTAAGTATGCAGTTTTGGTTCTCATCAAATTCAGACTCGTAAGTCCTTTGAGCATTTTACGCTATTCCTAATAGTTTCGGATTTGGCCATCCACGCCCACTTGAAAAACTCACTCGGCATATCACAATAAGCCCAGCACACATAATTATTTTATGACATTTTAGTAGTAAAGCAAACTTCATCTAGTGACATACTTAAATTATTTTAGGCAAGGGAGTTTGTTTTCTTTAACTAAGGCCGATCAATGTTTTAATAAGTATATTCTTGACATGATGTACCTATCACAAAGTAATTAACAAGTCACCTATAATGTCCAAGCTTGACCCACACCATCTCTCCGTATAATGGTAGTCGGCCAGTTTCGCAATCTTCACACATATAGCCACCTGACAAAAAAACATACTTATGAATAACATTATGTACTGATGGTAGGTCTGAGGTCTCTCATATGTGAGAGTCCGCTTGGAGGCTGGGTAAGTACCGCCGCAAATCGCAATGTCTATTTATCCCAAACAGCAGTGTTGCACGGTTGTGTTCTGGTTTGAAGCACATTGTCACCAGAATAACTACTGGACATATTGAAACTCAAATCTTATGTCTCAGGATGGCGAGCGCAGTGGAATGCCAAGCTTTGGCTTTATAAGTAATGGTGTTGTTTCGTTTTGCTACTGTTCGTGAGCGGTCGTATCACTTACCATCAGGCATGCTCGTCTCGGCATTACTTGCAGTAAAAAAATAACATAAAAAAATCTATGTTATTCTTTAATATCGCCTGACATTAACCTTCTGTATTGCGACTGTTGTGAAAACATTAAAATACTTTAACAATACTGGATTTCCTAGTAAGAAATTATATTTAAAAATCATACCTTCCGGTGGGTCAATGTTAAGGCACTCTGCGTGGAAGGAGGTCGGACAATATTCGCAGCATATGAGGGAGCCGCCCAGAGCACAAATGAAACACCATCCAGTATTCACGTGACAAGGAACTTTGCCGGGACTGAAAAGTATCACAATATGTTCTGTTAAACTACATTTTAACATTCCTTATTGGGTGTAGGCAAGGAGTGGCGAACCTTTGCCTGTCCACGTGTATTTTTTTTTATATCGCACTTTTTAATATTAGAGTGACCTAATTAAAAAATTCTTAGTGTTTGAGAAACATTCATTAAAGATTTGTAACATAAGAAATTTTGTTCTTATGGGAGATGGAGATACATCTAGAAGACCGATTTATAAATCTTTTCGCATTAAGTGTCAATAGGTCCTTCTTTAATAACGGGTAGACAGGTCATATTGAGCAAAATATGATTACAAATCTATTTTATTTAGATTAGGTCACTCTAATTCTAAAGGTGCGATATATTTAATAGGACCACAGAAGTGCCATCAAATAATTTTGATTGAATTATCATTGTGGAAAAATTACCTATACAATAGCAAACGAGCGCGGAATATATTTCTTATTTGGAGCAAAAAATCATAATTGAGGTTTTTTATCTTAGTTCATTTGTCAAATTTGTTATCAATGATGTGCCCAAAATATTATGTCGCGTGCCATTGGTTCGCCATCCCTAGTATAGGATGACTACTGAATGCCAGGTCAAATCGCGATATTTAATTATTAGAAATATTTATTTTTCATTACAATAATTAAATAATATGATTTTATAGTTAAATCATTCAATGTAGTGCTATTACTTCAAAGTATCATATTGCAATTTTTCAAACGAGCCGGAAATATGTATGATGCTTAGATAATTTCTTATCATGTTTGGAATTTATTTACAAACAATTTTCCTTAATATTTACATTCGCAATGCAATAAATAGGTTTTAATTTAGCTTCGAACTAATCCACCAACTACTAATACTGCGCATTAAATATTAGTTGATAAAATTTAAAAAAAAAAGCTATTAACAAATAAAAAGAAAAGGAAATTACCTGTGCTCATAATGCCTGGGACATATAATATGAGATCCAGTCAATATTTGACTTCCAGCCGGTATGCATTTCGTAAAGGAATGGTATGTGGCAGGGCACCTCACACATTTGGCCAATTTATCTCCACTAAATCTTGTCTTGCAGCCTCTCGGGTCATCTGACACACAAGTATGGCACACATGTCTAGGACAAGTCAAAGATTCATAGTGCTCATTAATCATCTTGTTGCTTTTAGATGGTTCCCCCGCATTGAACTGAGTCTGAGGCCAATGATCCAAGCAATCCAGATGGTAGTACTTGTGACAATGCGGTACTTGACACCTTTGTCTTCTTTTTGTTTCTTTTTTACTGATGGCAGATTTGCAAACAAAACATAGAGGAATGTCATACTTCTGACAGTTGTTACATTTGAAATCTGAAAAGTCTACAACTTGAGTTGTCCTTAACTTCAGTTTTACATCTACTATTTCACATTTGCCAGGCACTGAGTAGTTCCAATCGACTTCTTCATCACTCGAATAAGAATAGTTCTCTGGGGGATCCAGGTTGTCTAAAATTTCCTTCATTTTTGCTGATAATTGGGCTTCTAAGGCGTCAGCGTCAACAGTGTGAGATTCTGGTTCGATTTCATCAATGTGTTCTTCCGAAATATCAAGCTGTTTGTCATCATTATGACTATCTGCATCTTCTGAACTTTTAGGCCTTCTGCCAGCTTTCCTTTTTTTCTTCCTACCGCGTGAAGGTGTAGGTGCATCAATAACTTGTGACTGTTTCTTAACGCAGTCGACATGAAACCAGCTATTGCAACCTTTGCATTTAACTAATTGTCCAGTGTTCTCGCAAATTTCACACACTTTCTCTCTTACTAAACCTTTAAAGATATTTGGTTTCGGTAATGTTAATTCGGAAAAGTATAATTCAACTTCATCAACATTATCTTCTAGATCTTGTTCGCCGCCTACACATTCAATTAAAGTATTACTAGGTTCGGCAACAGATGTTTGAGTGTCATTTTTGGTTTCGTCATTTCCTTCGCTTTTCATTTCTGAATTTGTTTTTATCTCAAAAGTTTCTATCTCATCCTCAATATCAGTATAATCTTCATTATACGAAGGCTTAACTGTTTTTCTCTTAGGTTTCTCCTTAGGTACAACGTCAAAAAAATCCGTGATTTCCTTAGGCACTTTCACTTTTTTCTTCACTCTTTTAGGAGGCGCAGCTTCTGTAACCTCATTATTTAAACCTTTAACTAATCCAGACTGTTCTATCTCATCAGTTTTTTTCATTTCAGGCTTAGCATCCTCTTCGTAAAGCCATGTCTTGTATAAGTAATTAGTAATTTCTTCTTGAGTTAATTGTGGATTTTCATCGATTAAGGTATCTTGTCTTAGTTCTACATATTTTATGAATTCTGGGTCATCCAAACCTTTTTCAAATTTTCTATCACACTTTATTTTATTTTTGCGTTTTGAAAGAACCACATCACTATCTTCAGAAGTTATAGATACATTATCAGCCTCAATTCCGTCTTCCTTGTGTTTTACATATTCATTCAACTCAGCTTTTGTTCTTATACGAAGCTTACTGTAAGCTAATGGTATATCACTTGCTTCAGAATTAATTGATACACTATCAATATCACATTCTTCTTTCTCAGTAGGTTCTGAAGAATGATTTTCTTCACTGTCTGTGGTCTTTTCATCTTTAGCTTCTAAAGAAGAATTTGGTAAATCATGATGTATTACTTGGTGTTTTTGATTATTGTCAGCATTTTTTATATCTATAGGATCATCTTCCTTATCTATGACTACATCTATCTTTTTTAAGCTAGTATCAACACATTCGGAAATACTACTTAATTGTGGTAATTCTACCTCTTTATTATTTACTACCATTTCGTCAATGTTGACAGGACATAAATCCATCTTATTTTCTTGTCCTGTATCTAACAAATATTCTAAGTATATTTTTCGTTTATTGCGTTCCCTGGTCATTTTAAGTTTCTTTTTAGTAGATTTTTTTCGTACGGGTTCATCCAGGCCCTTGACAAAATTTGAATGTTCTATTTCATCGGATTTCTTTAAATCCGATTTGTTTGTTTCCTCATATAGCCAGGTTTTATGTAAATAGGACACAATTTCAATCGAACTAAGTTCTGGATGCTCGTCCATCAAAGCGTCACGTCTCGCTTCTAAATACTTACTAAATTCCGGATCTTCTGTAGTATTTTCCTTTTGTTCATTATTACGTTTTAATTGCAGTCTCAATCTACTTCTAGTAAATAATACATGACTATCTTCTGAACTTACGGATGCAGTATCTATATCAAAATCTCCATCTTTTTCACTATCAAGTTCCTGAAAGCCATTTTCTTTTATGGTATCATTCAGTATAGGTGCATTTACAAAGTTTGTATTCGAATTATAAATGTTATCTGTATTGTTAATGATTTCAGTATGAGTATTGCAGTTATCATATGAAGACTTTAATTTTAATTCGTCGACCTCCTTTGACTGTGTTTCTCTTAAATCATAGCTTATTTCATCACATACCTCTGATTTGTTACTTATTGCACTTTCATCACCATCGCCATTTTCATTAACTTCATGATTATTTTGATTGATTACATCTGAAACAGAATCTTCATTTTTATTAGGAATTTCTGGAGCTGAATCAATTTCAGATGCAGTATTTACAGTGTTCTCGTCATCTGGCTGGCTTCCGTCCGTACTTATTGTGTCTTCTTCTGTTTCGCTTCCAGTAGATACTTCTTGAGAAGATTTACGTGTAACATCATTCTGAAAATTAATTTGATTATTGTCTTCGTAAGGCATAGTGTCTTCTTCTTTTGGATCGCTTGCATTGTCTAAGATATTCTGAAGTGTTCCCTCCATTTCACTTACAGTTATAAAGGTGTCATTAGTGCTTGTATCTTTTTCAATAATATCTTTTCCAAAATTAACAGCACTGTTAGTGACATGATTGCTATTATTGGTCATCATATTATCTTTATCGTCACCCATATCTTCATCGGCACTTGATTCAGAACTTAAACTTTTCACATCATTTAAATGCATCATGGAACCTAAATTAAATTCAGTACCTAATTGTAAACTTAAACTATGTATTGATTCTTTTTTACCATTTCCTTGATCATAGTTTGAATTAATCCTATCATTATCCATTCTATTCAAAATGTCAGTGTTTGTGCTATCAATACTATCCTCAGTAAAATTAGATATGTTATTATCGACATCATTTTCGCCATTTGCTTCTTGATTTGTTTTATTTGCTTCTAAAGTTAGAACATTGTCTTCAGAACTAGCACTAAAATTTACAGCCGCATTTTTCTCTACCATGTTATTGTTAGTAACTAAAGAATTAATTGGACTTTGAGAATCTGTGTCGGATGTTTCGATTTCTGTGCTTTTTTCTGTGGATAAACAGCTATCTTGAGTATCCGATGTTTCATCTACATCCATATCCTTAAAATCTTCGCACGATACAATATTCGATTCATTTAAAGATACATTGTCTACATCTGACTCTGTCATACTACTTCTCTGATTTCCAATGACTATTTCATTACCATCTGTAGAGCTTGCTTCCAGAAAAACATCAGCTTCTTGTGTGATATTGAATTTATTATTTTCATTTTCATATTTACACTCTACTTTTTCTGTAACATTGTTACTACTTGCTTCATCACTATCATTAGTAGTAGGGCTATTAAGATTATTATCCACATCATTTGTCACAAACTTACTATAATCGTGTTCATTTTGATGTACTAACAAGTTCCGAGATTCGTTTGTAGATTTTCTTAGGCTATAAGGCTTTAAAACTTCTCTGGGAGACATTCTTTTCTTTTTCTTGTGATGTTCCTGTTTACTTATTGGTTTATTATCTTTTAGTGAAATAGGTTTAACATGAGTTTTCTCTGGAGTTTTGGATTTTGCTTTCTGCAACCATCTGTCCATGTGAGATTGTCTTTGTATTTTAGTAATACCCGTTTTTGCGGCCATATTATCTAGACATGCAGTTACAACTTCCGAAACATCCAAAGATTTGTTTCTTATCTTATTTCTAGATCTATCACTGTCGTCAGTTTTAACATCATCTTCAGAAAACAATGTGTCATAAAGACTCTCACTTAGTGATACATCACTATTGGTTCTGGTGACTTTACTACTTTTTTGAGTTTTAGGCATGATTTTCCTAGATCTTGCCTTTTCTAACATTTCATTGAGTACATCAATTCTCAATCTTTTTGGCTCTTTGCATAATGTTTCTGCCTCTTCAACAGACATGTTCCATAGTGACTGTTTCTTTTCTGATATGAAAAACGCTGCATATAGTCTTGGATCTTTTTTCTTATCCTAAAATGTATAATTTGGATTTACTATAATAAATATCATAATAGGCACTGTGTACTTAAACTGTATGTACATTCCACATGAATAAAAAATTTATAATTGAATAAAATGATAAATAATTTTGCGATATTACCTTCTCCACATAAATAAATAATCACATACCTCTGGTGTAAATTTGTCTCTAGCTAACTCAAACTCAGAGAGTCCCATAAACTTCTTCAGCATATTGTCTACGATCCAGCCGCGACGTCCATTATCGCCGAAAAATGTTACATGTATAATATCTCGTTCTATCCGCCCAAACACTGGAATATAAATATATTCTGTACTTTAAATACACAAAAAATTACACACATAAGGCAAACACATAACAGAAAACTTTGAGAGCAATTCACATTTGAAATATCACTCTCGTTACATACACTTTCATCAATATCATTTTCATTCATAATTTTTCATCATTGCATTATAATACTGGCATTATTTTTATGATCAGTAATGTATGTTCCTATGATATATTTAGTAATACAGATTATACTGACTCATGGTTCAAAAATATAAATTGTTATTACTAGTAGAGTATTTCTGTTAAAATTTTAAAAAGTTCAGACTCCTACTACACAAGTTCAGCTTTACTAAAGAAAAAAAGTTCAGTTTTACTTTATTAAAGATGATTATTAAATTGCATAATAAGAAAAGACTTAAAATATTATCTAAAAATTAATTATTGAAATCAAAATGTAATTTAACATAAGTTTAAGTGCAGGAAAAAAACTTGGATACTTTATAGTCCAATTATAATATGTAGATCAAACTACATTTTAACTTACTTTTAAAACTTTTAAATTTTATCTTATTTCAAATTATATAAAAGTTTCTAAACCAACATATTAAATAATAAAATGTTTTTAAAGTACATTATAATATGAGATAAGTTATTTTTGCTCCAAGTCAACTGCATGCTATCTAGATTGTGCCACATTATTAAAAATAAGTGTTGTGTTTTTGTTATAAATTGTAATCTATACTAATAAAATAATTTCAATAAACTGTCATAATAAATCAATTACAAGACTGTAATTGTGTTCCTATCAAATCCTATTAATAAGCCTAGTTCAGAGGTGACATATTTTTTCACTGTCTTTCATAAAAGGCACTGAAGATTTTTATGAAAAGCACTAGAATCATAACTAAATTGGACCATATATTATTTCATAGTAAAAGTAAATTATTTTTTTAAATGTTTCTTTCTTAAACAAACTAAGGTCATATAGATGTATTTTACAATATGTGAGAGAGAGGTATGAAATCAACCTGCAACTTACATTTCTTCTTCACAAAGATTCCATTAGAGGGATCTCTAGTGACAATACAAGGCCAGAAAGGATAAGTTCCCATTCGAGCCCAGGCCAGATCACCAACTTGGTATGGGCACCTAGCTTCCAACTCAAACAAGTCATTTTTAGACAACACCTTCTCTTTATGGTCTTTCTTCTTCTTTTTACTGTCAAAATCCAAAGTCTTCACTACTGACGAATTATCAATATGACCATTAAGATGCTTACCACTATTGTTTATGGCATATTTATCTGAAGATCTTTGTAAAACATTACTTAAATGGCTGTTACTAGATTTTGGTGAACTTTTTACAGGGGAAAATATGTTCTTTATCAACATTACAGTTTCCTCTGGATCTCTGTTCTGTATTAAATCTTTTCTTATATATATTTTAGGGATTTTCTTCCCTGGAGAAGGTTTGAATGTCTCCTCAGATCCAAATCGACTTAATGATATGTTCTCTTGATAAATACTCTCAATTTGATTGTCTAAATACACTTCAATAGGTGCCTTTTTTGGTGATTCTAAACGGATTGGTGAGTTTGATGCATGCATTTTGTACACTGGTGATTGGACTTTTACTGGTGATTTCTCTGTTCCAGAACTTTTTAATACTTCCAACATGATTTTTCTCGAATCGCTAAACTCCGACTCAGTTTTCAATCTTCTGGCTCTGCCATATCTACTAGTACTAGTGCCCTCTCCATTAGACACTGGTGATGTCACTCTAGCAGTCAAGTTGGTTTCCAGTTCACGTTCAACAAGTGATCTCTTTTTGGGTTTTACACGGTTTGTTGTCGGACTATCAAGTTTTGTTATATCCTCAGCACTCGTATTATCTTCAGAATCGTCCATTTTAATGTTTATTAGATTTATTCGCGACCTTTTGTACACCTCTGACGTAACTCAGCAAAGCATTGTACGCCGATTATGAATTTTCATAATTTTTTTTAAATTCCCAAGTTTTTTCACAGCAAACAAAATGAATTTGGCGGCCTCAATATCTTAATTAGGTATAGCGACCAACAAATCGCGTCTACGTTGGTATTCTGAAACAAAAGAATCAAAATGAAGTTTCGTCTCCAAATACATATAGGTTAATCTCAAATGTAAATAAAAATAGTCAAATTTATCACATAATAAACGTATTTTTATGAATTAAAGTATATCGCATATATTGTGCTAATTTATGTCGTCAAATATCGCGATTTAGAGTCAGCATACCGTGCGATAGGCGGTCTCACTAGTCAACTGCAGGGGCATAGTTGGTCGAAAACTTAAATTCCTTTAATTCATAACACCTACAATGTTTATGCTTACTAAAACACATATTTCACGAAGAATAAATGTCATAGTTGCAAAAACTTTACACAGATTCCGCAGCGGTCGAGTATCGAAGGAGCAAAGTCTTAATTTCTTACGAAAATGAGACTCACTGTACAATCAGGCACGCGCCATCATAATTTCTTGTCTCGTTACATACATTATTCCACAGCAAATCATATTCCAGTGCATTTTTAAATACGATGTAACTATTTATGTAACAGTTAAAACAACACACAACGTTATTTCAAAAATATTTTCAGAATTTGAAAAGAAAATAAATCCAACCACATAGAAACGACGCGCACCGTACCGCGAAAACACACGAATACAGCTTTGTATGTGTGAGTGAAAATAGGAAGCGAATTTTTATGCATAGACGCACACATGTGAATATTCTCACACAGTTCAATGGATTCGTTTTTAGCAAGACTGTTTGGTCGTCGACACACTCAAATAATGGTTCTGGGTTGGTTCCGTAGTTCATTCAAAATAATCATTTAATGGTTTTTCTGTCAATGCAAATAATAGCATATGTACAATGAAATAAATACAATTTGGTTTCTTAGATTTACGCGAATGTTACACATTGAAATAAGACTATTATTTACGGATTTTATCGCGGATTTAGTTTAATTTTACATTTTTTGAATTCCCGACGTTTCGATCACTTTACAGCTTTCGTGGTCACGGGGCGGACTGAGGTATTAGTCATCCGCTCAGTGACTGTTACAATTTAACTACCCTTAATTTTGAATTATTAAATTAAAAAGTTAATTTAAATAACTAATCTGTTTTGGCGTTCCGATCCACGCAGAAGGAGCTCACTGTGTCTTGAGGTCTGGCAGTTGGTCTTTTGGGTTCCGATTTAATTAAGTGTAGAATAGGATCCCATGCTTGTGCAAGCTTCAAGCCATCTTCCCTATTGAAATTTGGATGTTTTTTAATTTCAATAGCCTCGCGAAACATCCTGGGCAGGAAACGGTGTTCTTTCGCGAGGACTTGGGGCTGGTCAAAACGAAGGTAATGCTTGGAGCCTTCTTCTATGTGCTCAGCAACTGCAGACTTCGTTGAGCGTCGATGTTTGATGTCAGCTATATGTTCTTTCACGCGGGTCCCTATGCTTCTTTTGGTTTGACCAATGTAGGAGAGGCCACAGTCGCAGTCTATTTTATATACGCCCGGTTCTTGCAGAGGTATATGGCACTTGACAGGTGGTAGAAATTGACTAATCTTCTTGGGCGGCTTGAAGTATGTTTTGATAGAAGCACGCTTCAGGATATAGCCAATCTTGTCCGTGACACCTTTTATGTATGGCAAGATAACCGGGACCCGTTCAACTGTGGCTGGTTTCACTCGGTTTCTGTGACGGTGGCGTGGAATTTGGAGCTTGTTGTCTCGCAGTACTTGCTTGACGTGTTGCAGCTCAGTCGCCAGGTGTTTCTCGTCACAGATTCCTTCAGAACACCACGTAGGATACCGTATGAAGACATTATTTGTAACGTTGAGAACAGTCTCTTCACTAACAATATGAAAAGGGAAGATTCGGAGGCGATACGTCAAGATATATCATCTTTATTACGTCGTAACAAAGTGCCCAAACCAAATCTCCCAAAACACCTATTTATCGCTCTAAAGAACCTGCGATCGATGAAGGAATTGACTGTTCTCCGTGCAGATAAAGGTAATGCGACAGTAGTGATGGATACTTCAGACTACAACCAAAAAATTGAACAACTTTTATCGGATGAAAGTACTTATAAGATAGTCAAATCAGACCCGACTAACAAAATATTAAAGGCCACTAGCTCTTTAATAATTAAATACTCCGAGAAGTTAGATCTGAATGTTAAATCACTCATCCCATCGTGTGCAAAACCTCCAAAATTGTATGGATTGCCAAAAATACACAAGGAAAATGCTCCACTACGTCCCATTGTGAGTCAAATCGACACACCAACTTACAGATTGGCTCAGCACGTAGCAAAAGTGCTTTCACCACTCAGAGGAAACACTAGAGCATCTGTGAAGGATTCATACCAATTTGTCAGCGAAATTAAACATCTACAATTAGCTGACAATGAGACAATGGTTAGTTTTGATGTCCAGTCACTTTTTACAAGCTTACCAGTACAAGACTGCATCACAATTGTCACTAAGAAGTTAGCAGAGAACAACTTTCCACTAGAATATGCAGAATTACTGAAACATTGCCTCACATCTGGCTATATGTTGTGGAACAATCAATACTATGTACAAACGGATGGCGTCGCTATGGGCTCACCTGTATCTCCGGTAGTCGCTGATATTTTCATGGAGGACTTTGAGGAGAAAGCCCTTAGTACAGCCCCAGTCTCACCAAGATTTTACAAGCGGTACGTAGATGATACTTTCACAATTTTACCATCTAACCAAGTAACTGCATTTTTAAACCACCTTAACTCCATTAACAATAAAATTCAATTCACTATGGAGTTAGAAAATAAGAAATCTCTTGCCTTCTTAGATGTTTTAGTAATCCGCAATCCTGATCAGTCCTTAAGTCATACAGTGTATAGGAAAAAGACCCATACAGATAAATACTTGAACGGTGATTCTCACCACCATCCAAAACAGTTAGCTACCGTGGGTAAATCTTTGTTTCAGAGAGCACAAGGAATCTGTGACGAGAAACACCTGGCGACTGAGCTGCAACACGTCAAGCAAGTACTGCGAGACAACAAGCTCCAAATTCCACGCCACCGTCACAGAAACCGAGTGAAACCAGCCACAGTTGAACGGGTCCCGGTTATCTTGCCATACATAAAAGGTGTCACGGACAAGATTGGCTATATCCTGAAGCGTGCTTCTATCAAAACATACTTCAAGCCGCCCAAGAAGATTAGTCAATTTCTACCACCTGTCAAGTGCCATATACCTCTGCAAGAACCGGGCGTATATAAAATAGACTGCGACTGTGGCCTCTCCTACATTGGTCAAACCAAAAGAAGCATAGGGACCCGCGTGAAAGAACATATAGCTGACATCAAACATCGACGCTCAACGAAGTCTGCAGTTGCTGAGCACATAGAAGAAGGCTCCAAGCATTACCTTCGTTTTGACCAGCCCCAAGTCCTCGCGAAAGAACACCGTTTCCTGCCCAGGATGTTTCGCGAGGCTATTGAAATTAAAAAACATCCAAATTTCAATAGGGAAGATGGCTTGAAGCTTGCACAAGCATGGGATCCTATTCTACACTTAATTAAATCGGAACCCAAAAGACCAACTGCCAGACCTCAAGACACAGTGAGCTCCTTCTGCGTGGATCGGAACGCCAAAACAGATTAGTTATTTAAATTAACTTTTTAATTTAATAATTCAAAATTAAGGGTAGTTAAATTGTAACAGTCACTGAGCGGATGACTAATACCTCAGTCCGCCCCGTGACCACGAAAGCTGTAAAGTGATCGAAACGTCGGGAATTCAAAAAATGTAAAATTAAACTAAATCCGCGATAAAATCCGTAAATAATAGTCTTATTTCAATGTGTAACATTCGCGTAAATCTAAGAAACCATTATGCAAGCCAGTACGGACTGAATATTGCAAACAAAATACGCCGGTTGGAGAATTTGAAGACTAAGCGCGCAAGATGCATATCATCCCTGAATTTCTTGAAGAGATGCCGTGATCATAATCTCATCCCTACGTGTGTGAAAATATCACCGAAGAAAAGCATACGAGGGAGCGCTAAAATTCTATACCAGGCGAGTAAAAAACTGTTACAAGCTACCATACATGACACACGTTCCGACCTACATTTCTTAAATATTAGTGTTGAGAAATTATCCAGTGAAGTTAAGACAGTATTATCAGCATTTGATTTTAAACATTGCATTGAAACATTAAATAAACGAGAAACATCTAAATATAATGAATGCAAAAATAAACACATTATTAAATATGAAAAACTGTCGACCAAATCAAATGTCAAAAATTATAACAACTCCGAGTGCAGTCATGGAACGTACCCTGACATAGATAACACTCACTCTCGCGCAGACAAACAACGCGCGGTCATTAATCTGTCAAAACAAACACTGGATGAAAACACGGTTCAGGTTTTATCAAGAGGTTTAAATTTTGCCGTAACACCACGTAGGATACCGTATGAAGACATTATTTGTAACGTTGAGAACAGTCTCTTCACTAACAATATGAAAAGGGAAGATTCGGAGGCGATACGTCAAGATATATCATCTTTATTACGTCGTAACAAAGTGCCCAAACCAAATCTCCCAAAACACCTATTTATCGCTCTAAAGAACCTGCGATCGATGAAGGAATTGACTGTTCTCCGTGCAGATAAAGGTAATGCGACAGTAGTGATGGATACTTCAGACTACAACCAAAAAATTGAACAACTTTTATCGGATGAAAGTACTTATAAGATAGTCAAATCAGACCCGACTAACAAAATATTAAAGGCCACTAGCTCTTTAATAATTAAATACTCCGAGAAGTTAGATCTGAATGTTAAATCACTCATCCCATCGTGTGCAAAACCTCCAAAATTGTATGGATTGCCAAAAATACACAAGGAAAATGCTCCACTACGTCCCATTGTGAGTCAAATCGACACACCAACTTACAGATTGGCTCAGCACGTAGCAAAAGTGCTTTCACCACTCAGAGGAAACACTAGAGCATCTGTGAAGGATTCATACCAATTTGTCAGCGAAATTAAACATCTACAATTAGCTGACAATGAGACAATGGTTAGTTTTGATGTCCAGTCACTTTTTACAAGCTTACCAGTACAAGACTGCATCACAATTGTCACTAAGAAGTTAGCAGAGAACAACTTTCCACTAGAATATGCAGAATTACTGAAACATTGCCTCACATCTGGCTATATGTTGTGGAACAATCAATACTATGTACAAACGGATGGCGTCGCTATGGGCTCACCTGTATCTCCGGTAGTCGCTGATATTTTCATGGAGGACTTTGAGGAGAAAGCCCTTAGTACAGCCCCAGTCTCACCAAGATTTTACAAGCGGTACGTAGATGATACTTTCACAATTTTACCATCTAACCAAGTAACTGCATTTTTAAACCACCTTAACTCCATTAACAATAAAATTCAATTCACTATGGAGTTAGAAAATAAGAAATCTCTTGCCTTCTTAGATGTTTTAGTAATCCGCAATCCTGATCAGTCCTTAAGTCATACAGTGTATAGGAAAAAGACCCATACAGATAAATACTTGAACGGTGATTCTCACCACCATCCAAAACAGTTAGCTACCGTGGGTAAATCTTTGTTTCAGAGAGCACAAGGAATCTGTGACGAGAAACACCTGGCGACTGAGCTGCAACACGTCAAGCAAGTACTGCGAGACAACAAGCTCCAAATTCCACGCCACCGTCACAGAAACCGAGTGAAACCAGCCACAGTTGAACGGGTCCCGGTTATCTTGCCATACATAAAAGGTGTCACGGACAAGATTGGCTATATCCTGAAGCGTGCTTCTATCAAAACATACTTCAAGCCGCCCAAGAAGATTAGTCAATTTCTACCACCTGTCAAGTGCCATATACCTCTGCAAGAACCGGGCGTATATAAAATAGACTGCGACTGTGGCCTCTCCTACATTGGTCAAACCAAAAGAAGCATAGGGACCCGCGTGAAAGAACATATAGCTGACATCAAACATCGACGCTCAACGAAGTCTGCAGTTGCTGAGCACATAGAAGAAGGCTCCAAGCATTACCTTCGTTTTGACCAGCCCCAAGTCCTCGCGAAAGAACACCGTTTCCTGCCCAGGATGTTTCGCGAGGCTATTGAAATTAAAAAACATCCAAATTTCAATAGGGAAGATGGCTTGAAGCTTGCACAAGCATGGGATCCTATTCTACACTTAATTAAATCGGAACCCAAAAGACCAACTGCCAGACCTCAAGACACAGTGAGCTCCTTCTGCGTGGATCGGAACGCCAAAACAGATTAGTTATTTAAATTAACTTTTTAATTTAATAATTCAAAATTAAGGGTAGTTAAATTGTAACAGTCACTGAGCGGATGACTAATACCTCAGTCCGCCCCGTGACCACGAAAGCTGTAAAGTGATCGAAACGTCGGGAATTCAAAAAATGTAAAATTAAACTAAATCCGCGATAAAATCCGTAAATAATAGTCTTATTTCAATAAATACAATTTGATTTTTGTTTTGCATTCCGTATATAGATACTTATTTATTGATATAAACTAAAATGAAATCATCACATTATGCATTTATTCTGTTTATATAATTCCTCTGATCGTATCAGTTATAAACACAAGCAGCAATGGGTAAATAAAATAAATGGTTGTTATTTACATTAATTGAAACTGTAATTTATTTTGATACTGATTTTCATAATTACATGATACATCGCTGTTTACGGGGCGTCTACTTATATTTTTTATTCGGGCTGAGAGTACAACTGTGAGAGCTGGCAGATAATTTTATAGGAAGTAAAAGGGGCATGCCCACTCCCTATACAGAAGTCGGCCCCAGCTGCCCACGTTTTAAAATACACTCAAATTATTATATACAATGTAGTAGATAACTTTTAAAAGGATTGGATGCAATAAAACTTGGGGGTTCGAAGAAAAAACACTTTTTGTTTTCTCCTTACTCTTGTTTTTACAACGTTGTTGTCATAGTTTCTTTATACCATATTACGTATTTACATTTGCGATACTTATTTTATTATACAATAATATAATATGTTAGGCGAAATTATACATATTTGATACACAAAATACCTCTATGTACGGGAGTAGCATGGTTGTCGAATTCATCGAAGCATTTCGAACACGAAAATGACGACTACATGACTAGTAACGAGACAATGTATAATAAATAACAGGAGTATTCCATTTAATAATTAGTTTTGCTTATTTCGTTTAGTGAAATGTAACGTGGTTTTTTTTTATAAATTGTAAAGTAGCAATGGGTTCTAAATCGATATAAATAATAAACATTTGTCCAAGACTAATTACATTAATATATAAAATAAACGAATGCAGTGTAAGATATTATTTTTGTGAACACGACTTTAATTCTATTCATTGATCAAACCTGACATCCATATAAACGTACAAATGACGAGGCTGTATGGGCAAGAACTCTTTGCCTTCCCAACAAATGGGAGAAAGTTTTTCAAACTGACATTTCAAAAATGACATAATTTGTGACTTGTCTTGTCATTTGTCAATAGAAGGGCGGGAAACGTCGAAAAGTATAGGCGCGAATTTAATTTTTTTTTCAATTTATTGCTATTAAATAAACTAAACACTTTAATCTATTACGCAAGCTGTAATATTATATCCTCATAATGGGGAAACGAAAAAAGAAACATAAACAAGACTCTGTAGAAAATGCAGCGATGTCAAGTACGGAATCGGAGTCCGAAGAGGAGCATATGAAACAGGCGGAGGCGGACAAAGATACGTATAAAACCTATTATGATCCTCAATATATAAGAAGTTACACGGATTCTAATCCTAATATCGATTTCATAGTTTATATTGAGTCGATCAATGATGAAAAACCTATAGGGGATAGGGACATGATGTACCTTTCCAATATATTTAACAGATACAACAAAGGTATCAAAAAATTTCGACGAATTAATAAACAGAAAATTGGCGTTATATTCGAATCAATTGGCGTTAAATTCAGCATCGAATGCAAATAAATTAATGGCTAATATGCAGTTTCTTAGCGATTACAAACTTAAATGCAACATTCCAGCTAGATACACAGAGACTACTGGCGTGATCAAAGATGTTCCGACTTACATGAGTAATAAAAAAATCTTTAAAGCTGTAACATCAAGCACTAAAATAGTCTCCGTTCGACGTCTGATGCGCCGAATCAAAGAAAACAATACATTTATATTGGTGCCTACAAAAGTTGTATCCATAACTTTTGCGTCCACCACCTTACCAAAATACGTCGATATAAATTACTGGAACTTCCCTGTCTCTACTTACATTCCCCCATTAAAACAATGCTACAACTGTTTGAGATATGGCCACTTAGCCAAATATTGCAAAAATAAAACGTGCTGCTCTATATGCACAGAAAATCATCCGTACAAAGAATGCAAAATCGATGCAGCAAATGCTAAATGCTTTAATTGCAAAGGCAATCACATCGCAATTTCGTCATTTTGTCCCATAAAAAAATCTAAAATTGAAGAAAACAAAAAGAAATTGCGCTCAGTTCCATACATAGACTTATTTAATGAGCAAGCTTTCCCTTCATTACCATCCAGTAAAAAATATATTAATAAAAATAACTTAACTAAACCTAACTTAGATGCTGACAAAATATTACAATCTGATGAAATTATAAATATATTAATAGAAACAATTTTAAAAATTACATCTGATAAAATTCCAGTTAATACCCAATCCATTAGAAATCTGCTGCAACAAATATCAGTATCCAATATGTTTACTCCACAATCTTCACTTTAAATATTTGTCAATGGAACGCACAGAGTTTAATTAGAAATCGTAGCATGTTCACTCATTTCTTATCAACTAACAGCATTCATATTGCTCTTATATCTGAAACATGGCTGCACAGCACGCAATTATTTACGATTAAAGGATATCACACAGAAAGACTGGATTCTGGAAATAGTCATAATGGTGTTGCTATATTTATTCATGCCTCTCGTATATTATACTAGACATATAGTGACGATTCTTTACAAAACTTGGCAATTCAAATCAAAGCTTTTAATAAAACTATAACCATTGCTTCTGTTTATAGTCCTAGTAATTGCCATCCACAGTTATCAGAAAGTAAATTCCACAATTTTATCAAAAGTCTTCCTGAGCCTTTCATCGTTGCTGGAGATTTTAACGCTCATCATACCGTCTGGGGTTGCAATTCGATTAATGCCAGGGGAAGAATGATTATCAATGTAATTGATAAAAACGATCTTATATTGTTGAATAATGGTGATACAACGACAATTGGTTCTAATTTATGGCGTCCTAACGCACTTGATCTCACTATTGTCTCCTCTTCATTAGCTCTAGCATGTGACTGGGAAGTTTTTCATGATAATTTGGGTAGTTATCATTTCCCTACTATTACCAAGTTACTTTTACTCAATGATAATGTTACAAATAGATCACATTTTAATGTTCGAAAAAGAAACTTTAAAATGGTTAACTGGGATCATTGAGGTATTATACTAGAGCGGACATCGGGAACAAAATCTCTGCGTATGGTGCGTGCACAAGGGTACACATTGAAGCGAGAGGGAAGATATGTTACTTCGTAGGCGTGACAGAGACAGAAATAGAATGTACCGCTCATTTTGTAACAAACATTTTGTTTGCAGTGTCCCCTCTAGTATAATATCTCAATGACTGGGATTTATATTCCAAAAATGTAGATGATTATGTTCCATATCTGGAACAATCACTTCAAAATAATGATGACCCTATAGTTATTTATAATACTTTTTGCAGAGTTTTAGATGACTCAATTGACAGATTATTAATGGGTAATCCGCCCAGGGTCAGTAGTGATTCCAATCCATCTGTAAAAAAAATAAAAGTTCCATTACCATGGTGGAATAAAATTTGTGATGAGTCTGTTCAAAAATGTAAAGATTTGTATGCTCGTTTTAAACAAAATAATTATAACCTACAAGATTATATAGAGTTTAAAAAGGCCCAGGCAGCCAAGAAAATTATTCTCAAAACACAAAGATCAGATAGCTGGAAAAAATTTTGTAACAACATTAATCGTAACACTCCTATGAACCTTGTTTGGAAAATGATGAAGAAATTCAATAAAAATTACTATGTTAAAAAGCTCTACCAGAATGATTCTTGGGTTTTTGATTTCTTATTAAAATACACACAAGACAGGGATGAAAATAATACAGTTCCTATTCAAGCAAATTTCATTCATTATAATAACGAACACTATTTATTAAAACCCTTTTCACTGTCTGAACTAAGATGTGCTCTTAAATCTAGAAAAGATAGTGCCTGTGGCTTAGATCAATTGTCATATAAAATGATATCTTCGTTAAGTCCTGGAGCTCTTAAGATATTCCTCCATATATTTAACTTACTTTGGGACAAGTCTTTAATTCCCGATTCTTGGAAAACTGACTGTATAATACCTATACTTAAGCCTAAAAAACAACCTGACATTGCATCCTCTTACAGACCAATTACTTTAACCTCATGTATTGGGAAACTCTTTGAACAGTTAATAAAGCTTAGATTAGAGCACTATATTGAAAAGAATCAATTGTTACCAAGCAATCAGCTAGGATTTCGAAGAGGAAAATCTTGTAGAGAAAGTTTTACTCAATTACAGTTAGACGTTTATAAAGCTTTTAAAGAAAATAAATTCGTTATTTGTACTTTTTTGGACATCATTGGAGCTTTCAATATTGTTAATATTTATAAAATTTGTGAAATACTAAACCTTTTTGGGTTGCCTGCGAAATTAACAAACTGGATTTTCAATTTTCTTAATTGTCGTTTAGTTTATGTAGAGTTTAATCGACAGCTTTATGGTCCTCGTTTTTCTTATAAGGGTGTTTGTCAGGGTAGTATTTTGAGTCCACTATTGTTTATTATTTACATTCACAAAATCAACATAATATTGGGTAGTCACGTTAGCAATCTTCAATATGCAGATGACTTAGCTTTATACTATGCTCACACAGATATTAACTCTGCAAGAGATATTATTAATGCAGCACTTTGTAATCTTCAAGTTTACTTTACACAGTTGGGTCTTGAAATCAGTCCTGAAAAGAGTAAAGTTTTAATATTTAGCAAACATAAAAAACCTATAAATATTCAAATAATGTATAACAATTCTCCACTTCCCCTTGTAAATAATGCTAATTTCTTAGGCATTAACTTTTGTCGGAACCTTTCAATGAGCAGTTATGTTGATGATATTATCATCAGAGCTAATAAAGCTACAAATATGCTTCAATGTCTGTGCAGTACAACCTGGGGTTCTGATCCCAAGCTATTAAAAATATTTTATAAATCCTTTGTGCATAGTCATTTTGAATATGCTTATCTTTGCTTTGCCCATGATAAAAAAACTAGTAGATAAATTAGAAAAAATTCAAAACAAAAATCTCCGTTTGATCACTGGAAGTTTTATAACTTCCCCAATAAACTCCTTAGAAGTAGAATGTTGCATCCCTTCACTACATCTACGGTTCAAATTTTTGTCATTTAATTATTTGCTTCATTTAAAATCTCTTAATCACCAACTTTTGAAAAAAATTGATTTAATGACACAGAATACCTGTTCTCTATACATATGTAAATTTTATGGAGAGGTTACGAAAATCTGTGAAAATAATACCTTTTACTCTCAAAATATACTTCCTTGTTATAGTACCCATTACTCTGCCATATTTCATAAAGTTTCAGTTGTAATATCACCTGATATTGTGTCTAAGGAGGATGTGTACAATTTATTGGATGGTTATGCTGGGTATAGAGTGCTATATACTGATGGATCAAAGAATGATAGGAATGTATCGATGGCTATGTATGACAGTTCAATAAGAAAAGGATATGGCTATAAAATAAATTCTCATGCATCTATATATACTGCCGAAGCTGCGGCAATACTTGAATCACTGAAATATATACAAACGAGCTCGGAAGAAAAATGGGTTATAGTATCGGACAGTAAGAGCGTTTTAGAGGCAATTAAACATTCAAAACTGGATGGACGCACTTTGTATATCATATACGAAATTAAAGAAATGATTATGAATTTGAATAATAATTATAAGAAAGATGATGTTTTAATCTGGACACCATCGCACATTGGAGTTCAAGGAAACGAGGCAGTTGACTTTTTAGCAAAAACCGTTCTAGCATCTGACAATGACAGTCATGCCAATGTTTTGATACCTGTTACAGATTATAAAGCTACACTTAAAATTGAATTATTAAATGAATGGACAAATATTTGGAAATCTGTTTCCGTCAACAAGGGAAGATGGTACAGTTCCATTCAGCAGAATATAAGGAAGCCCTGGTTTCAAAAGGGGCCTTATGCAGACAGACATTTTTACAATGTTTTATGCCGCCTCCGCCTAGGACATTGTCATATAAACAGTCACTTACACCGAATGAAAATGTCTAACTCTTCTTTGTGTGATTATTGTAACCTGAACAAGGATCAAACGATAAATCATATTTTCTTTGATTGTCCGGCTTTCTCCGTCCAGCGTTTGATATTTATTGATAAGCTTTTGGAACAGTATGAATCACCCGACAATATCCCCCGCTCTTTGGACCTGCTTTTAAAGAACGTTGCTGTATACAAGGACATATACACTTATGTGAAAACCACAGTCTCGAAGATCTGAATGCAAACAGAAGAATCTGAACACATCAGACTAGGCTGTATGGCTTAGACCTTTGCCTTTCCGTCAGGATAAATATAAAAAACAACAACATCATTTGTCAATAGACCACAGACGACTAAAAATACAGACGGCCAACTCCATACAAATTTTTTAACACGTTATGAAAACTCACACATCGAAACCAAACATGCTGTTCTACATATATAATTCATTCAATCTTCATCGGATCTTTCTTTCTTTTCGTTGATAATTTTGTCACTGACCAATAGTATTAAAGAATTTTGTTCATCGTTTTTGAGCCATCTCTTTCGTACGTTATAGGTATATTATATTAGATGCGTTTCCTACCAGAGCTGATCTGAAATCGGTACTTTACCGAAATTACCGATTTTGAAATATTTAGGGATGTACGTTATATACCAGAATCTCATGGCATTTTGGGAAATTTGAATTTACGTATCGCAACACTGGGGTAATTGGATGAACATATTTTGATACTTTCAATAATTGTAATTAATTATTACTTCAAATCAACATGTTTTTTTAGTACAACTTTGTAAATAAAGTGCATAATGTTTTAAGTATAAATATATAGACTATTTAAACATTCAATATTGTACTTTTAGATTAATCATCATCATCATATCAGCCACAGGAAGTCCACTGCTGAACATAGGCTTCCCCCAATGATCTCCACAATGACCTGTTGGAAGCGGCCTGCATCCAGCAACTTCCTGCGACCTTAGTCAGATCGTCCGATTAGATTATTAGATTAATAGCCAATGAAATTAGGTAAATCCTTTCGAGTATTTATAATATAGAGGGAGCGCTGGTACTTCCAAAACGTAGATAAAAATGGTGATACCGAGCCACCAGTGTCGTTTTAATTCTCTTTTCTTATTACTTCTCACTTAATCAAACAACTTTCAATTTCTGAATTGTAAGGGCCGAAACTGCGTTAAGCGGGCGCCCGCGACGGGCAACCGTCGCACGTCTCCTCACGTGGACACGCGGGCGGGCTCCGTGAGAACGCTACGGTCCCCGTCGCGGGTACCCGTCGCGGAGACCGGATTTATGCAGTGTCGCTGGTTCAATTTTAAAGGTGTGCATGTACAGTCATGTCGATGGAGAGCTTAAAATATTATTACATAGCAAAACGACGACTAGCAAAAAAACGACAGCCAGGAAGGCTGTTTATTGAATTTAGGTTGCTAGGCGGAGAATTTGTTGTAAAGTTCAGTAAATGAAGAGAAAATGAAAACTCATTTTACAAATATTTCAAAGTTTCGATACTGGTCTATGGCGAATTATCTTCGAAACTGGAACCATATTTGAAGGTCAACAATTTAAGAGTAAAATCTGTATTAGTCATATCACCAATGGAAAGGCTGGCAATAACATTGCGCTTAGTAAAAAATCTTTATTTTTATTCATCATCATCATCATCTCAGCCATAAGAAGTCCGTTGAACATCGGCCTCCCCCAACGGTCTCCGCATCGACCTGTTGGAAGCGGCCTGCATCCAGCGACTTCCTGCAAATGTAGCCAAGTCGTCCGTCCACCTTGTAAGCGGGCGTCTGACATTTTGCTTGCCTGTACGTGGCCTCCACTCTAGAACCTTACTGAGTAGATCTCGTAGGGATATACCGAGCATAGCCCTCTCCATTGCTCGTTGAGTGACTTTGAGCCTTCTAATGAAGCCCAAAGTGAGAGGCCACGTCTCGGTGCCGTATGTCATCACCGCCATGTTACCGCTGGTGGACACCGCGCGCTGTACCACGCGTGCCCCCGCGACGGGTTCCGACGCACGAAGGCGGGCCCCGCGGCGCGGGTGCGGGACGCGCCTCCCCGTGCTGGACGCCCGCGCGGATCCCCGCGACGGAGCACTTTTGTATGAAACCGCGCGAGTGCCCGCTTAACGCAGTTTCGGCCCTAAGTAATTTGATTACGAGTCGGTTTTTATTCAAATAATTATTAGTTTCAAAAATGTTATAAAAAAGATGCAAGACTGTAAAATAAAAAAAACGTTTTTATTTTCAATCTTCTTTATATAATTAACACTTTAGTCAGAGCTTACTTCTAAATACTCTTTCTGTACATTTTCTGATGAAGACGATGAAGATAAAGGATTAATAATAAACCGTTCCTTATCTAAATTTTCTGGAAACTCCTGTAAATAGGTATTTAATGCATTACTGTTTAGTATCAAAAAATGATAGCAAAGTATATACGATAAAACACATGTACATATCTAACACTTACCAAAAAAAATGAAGTATCAAAACTATTCACTCCGACTTATTTGTTAAAACGACGTCGATTTTAAAATCGACGATTTTGTTTAAATTTAACCAAATTATTCACGGATCTGGCGATAAACCTTGTAAAAAATGTGTCGCACTTGTGATCGTAGAACTAATTTGTATATTTTCGCTATGAAAGTGTAGAAATCTTAAAATATTCACATCAAATGACATAACTCAAGTTTTGAATCAGCTGTTGACCGATGGTATTGCCACATAAAAATCATTATGTTTGTTTTTAATTTTATGCCATGAGATTCTGGTAGACCTATACTTTCAGTAATCCGATTTTTATTACCGGAAATTTACCGGTTTTATATTTGGGTTTCATGCTTTTATGTTCAAATTTATGGATTCAAAATGAAAATAACAAATAAAACCAAGTTATAATTCTAAACCTTTAATCAATAATATATTCTTTGATTTATTTGATGTTATATTTTTATATTAAAACACTTTTATTTAATCATTTTTATCCTAATGAATATTATAACCTCCAATACTTTTTTATATATCTTCAGATTAATTTAAACATTTTCAATTTGTTAATATCTCTTAATTTTATCACTTAAAATTCTCTTAATTTTAGGACCAATAAAACAATGCCAAATTTAAGAACATGACTACAGAATTGAAATATGCATTGACAAATAAAAGTTTAAATGGAAACATTAATAATTGCAAATTATATTTTACAATACCATGAAGCAGCACAAGATTACTTTGTTGGCAAAATTTATCTAAGACACAATTGACATTAAGTAAATAACAAAGCGATTTGGCTTACTTTTGGAGAAATTGAAAAGCAAAAACAAGACATACATAATTAAAATAAGCTATCAATTAACAAATAATTAGTCAAATCATGGAACGCATTAAATGCATGATAGCTATACTAAAATTTTTTTGATTAATTATTATAATATATTAAATAGGCAGAACATATGTTTAAAATAAAGTCATTTTAAATAATGTTAATGCTATTACTATTATAGTATGCACAATATAGGTCTATAACATAATCTTATAAACAACTGCATTGCACTGAATTTGAAAATATAACCAAAATCTTTAGCAAATGCATTTTTATGAGAATCTTAATTATATCAAGAAGTATAAATATTATATACAGATTATTAATGAACATAATTACTTCTGTTGTGATTTAACCTTCACCAATATTAACATATAAGTCTACAAAAAGTGATCCTGCAGACATAGTAGAGACTTTCTTTGTACTTCCAACAATGAACGCATTTGCCTGCAAATTGCTTGGACTGGAAATTTCACCCGAGTCTAGCCTAGAAATTATAAAACAATTAATAAAAAAATAAATATTATAAGGGCACAATCTGTCGAAGTTGACTGCTTTCCTGACTTTAGATACATATAACCATAAAAACTGATAATTATACATTAATATGTTAGGAACTTGGAAATACCTATACCAATAGCTTTAATCTTGCACTGTACTGTGCTGGGTCGACTTATACTTTCCACTGCAGAGCACAAGCTTCCTCTACAGTCGAGAGTACGAATGAGAGGAGTAAGGGTACATAATCCATCAACTCTAGACACTAACAAAAAGTTAACCTTATCACATGTTCAGAGATCTAATAAATCTGCATTTTAATGGGTATTTATTTCAACTTATTGTTATTTCTTATATTCCTGTAGCAGATTAAACTAGAAATAGGGTCACAGCGGAGTAACATATTATTATATTTACCTTAATTATGTCAGATGAGGTTAGATTTATGTTTTTCAATAATTTCAATAATTTGGTGTTTCTTGCTCCGCCAACATAGCTGTTCACTTATTAAAGTGTTTGTATATTTTGTTTGTGAAGGCTGCACAGATATTTCTATGTTTTTTTCGTTTGTGCACTCGGGAACAAAACACATAACTAAAATTATTAATTATCACGTAAATCACAAGATTTAAGATACGATTTACACAAACCAAATTATATCACGTTTGTACTGTTAAATATTTACGTTACTGATTACAAAACAAATGAAATAACATGCAATTAAAATAAAATAAGCAAATCCAAACTAAACAGCAATCGACTGTTGAAAAATATGGCGGCGACAGCGCACGCCGGCACACGCACACATTCATAAAAGTGAAAGAGATGGGGCGAAAACGGCATATGAGAAAGCGAGAAAGAAAATTGGGTTACTTTTTAAGCCCGAGTTAAACGGGCCTGCAATAGACGAAGTCCGAAGAAGCTGAGTACCTTTCATAATAATTTTGTGACTTTTATTATTTAATAATACACGCCATGTCGACGATAAAGTCTAAAGACAAATCAGAGCCAGTGGCATATAGTGAAGCGGCTTTGAGAAATAATGCAGTGGTAGTGGAATATTGCAGGACGTCCATGGCTGCGTTGTCAGGATCAACTGCAGGTAAATAATTTTAACATAAACAATAACTTACATTATGTTAACCAACGTACTAGGCTATATTCTGTATAAATTGGTGATAGAACATATAAAAATTTCAACATTTAATGTTCATAAATTTTCCTGTTTTAATGTTGTCATTACAAATTACAATGTAGCAAGAGCGAGGCTTATAACCTCTACATTATTGATATATTTTTAGTTCTAATCGCTGCTGGGTACTGTATTGACGTATAATGTTTTATTAAGATGTATTTCATTTGTCCACATTTAATGTTTAAAAAAAAAATAATAAATACACAAAGTTATTAATAATATAATTGTTTGAATGTTTTCAGGAGTACTCGGCCTTACGGGTATATACGGATTCGCATTCTACGTATTTGCAGTAATGATTCTGTGGATAATGTTTCTGGCTAAGGCAGGACCACATTGGCACAAGTTCTATGTATCCCGACAAGGACTCTTGACAAATGGATTCTTTGGAGCATTATTCACTTATGTTTTATTTTGGACTTTTATATATGGGATGGTGCATGTATATTAAAGTTGTAAATTTACTATTCCTGTAGCCTATACAAACCTAAGATGGATGATGTATCCTAATGGAATTTTTGGTACTGCACCAATTAACAATATAAGTAAAAATGGTTCGATAAAGAGGTGATAATTTAATGAGTGAAAATATTGCATTGGACCTATTTTCCATCATAAGCATGAATATTAAATGGTTCAATGTATTTAAAAGTATAGAGAGTGTTTATGATGGGAGGCATTCCTTATTTATTATAGAAATTACTAGATATTTTTTTAGCTATGATATATCCTAGAAGTATCTGGTTATTTATTAATTTTATTAAACAATCAAACCCAATAATTATATAATAGAGATACCTAGTAGTGTTGCTTTTCCCTCTGAATTATATAAATGCTTAATAATAAAATGGTATACTGTGTATATGGTATGCAAAATGTTCATTTTCTGCATATAAAGTGGTCTGGTTAATACATATTATGTTTATTAATACATATTATGTCTATAAGATTTGATCATAAATCAGTCTGTAAGAACATAAGATTATGGCAAAAGCATGTTTAGTCCATGTTCATTTAATATTATAGCATTTAAAACATTTATATCATGCAATCTGGAAAAAGAAACTGTATTTTGGTTCCTATGTTTATAAGTAATAATGGTGTGTTTTGTTATGAACGGGTTTAGAATATAATTGTTTCAATAACAATGAGTTTTTTGTATAATTATGTTTTTACCAATTACGAGGTATTGTAGTTTCAACATTACTTGTCAATACATTGTCAATATGTTGTTTAAGGATTAACATTAGTCATTAGGCACAACATTGTTGTTTTTTTTTTGCCTAAATTATTTCAATATAATACATACATACATAAACTCACGCCTTTTTCCCAGAAGGGGTAGGCAGAGGTGCCAGGGCACCCACATTTCGCCTTGCATGTTCCGTCCCACGATGTGATAGGTGGCGAGCCTATCGCCATATTGGGCACAAATTCCTGACTCTGGGCTATCAGCCCAGCCCATGAATAGAAAAATCCAATATCACTTTGCCAACCCGGGATTCGAACCCGAAACCTCGGCTTTGTAGCCGTATCGTAGTACAACTACGCCACCGAGGCAGTCTTCAATAAAATAGTGACTTTTTATTTGGCTTGGGAAATGGGTGTGGTCATTTGTGAAATGAAAATGAAATAAAAGATAACCTCCTCCTTTCAATTAGCCTAGATAATTGAATATATATTATTAAATCAAAATATTAAATAGAATAATCCATGAATCAAACGTGTCATACATTATATGGCACTATTCATTTTGCGTATTAACAGTATGTTCTACGAGAACTTTCTATTACAAAATATCAACTGGAAACTGCAGAAATACTTGAGTTGCCTCGTCGAATATGATCACCCCACATCCATATGTATTACAATTAAATTATAATTTTACTGGTACCATTGATTGAAAAACTAAGGATAAGACATTCAGTAGATTAACGGCCGTTCTCTATATCCTATCTATCTTTAACAAGAGGTTAAAATGGATATCGTTACTATGTCGATACCACTGTATGTTTCAATAAACAAAGATAGACATACAATATTATCTTGCCTAGATATGTATAAATATATGCACCTTATCTAAATATCTCAGTCTTTCTTTACTGAAGCAATAAATGTATCGAAATTTCGAGAGAAATCTCTTGTTAGAGATAGATAGATTATAGAAACCGGCCGTAAGAGTTATAAAAAGATGACCGTCAAAATCAATTACCTATCTAATTTAATAAATTTCGTCTAAACGATGATAAACAATATATTTTTAAAACCATTGCTATCGACAACTAATTTCAGTAACGCTTCACTAGAGATACACTGGAGAGCTTGCACCTATTACACTCCACCTAGCCAGTGGGCGTCCTACACTACGCTTGACAAGATGCGGTATCCACTCAAGAGCACGTCTGGTCCAGCGGTTGTCAGTTCTTCGACAGATGTGGCCAGCTCACTGCCACTTCAGCTTGCTAATCCTATGTGCTATGGCCTATGTCTACGACTTTGGTTCTCTGTCGGATAAGATCGTTACGGATCCTATCCTTCAGTGAGATTCCAAGCATAGCATGCTCGCTAGCTCGCTGAGTGACCCTGAGCTGGTGGACCAGTCGTGCTGTAGGTGTCAAAGTTTCAGCACCGTAGATCATAACAGGTAGGATGCACTGGTTGAAAACTTTAGTTTTCAGGCATTGTGGTAGAGGTGACGTGATGACTCGACGTAGCTTGGCTGCCCAATGCTGCCCAGCCTAGCTGGATCCTCCTAGTAGCCTCCTTCTCAAAGTTGTACCTACCTAGTTGAAGGGTCTGCTCAAGGTAGGTGTGTTGTATATATTCGGAAACAACTTCGAACTGATGGCCACATACACTGACAGGTCTTAGATCAAGGTGGTGGTTGATCATATTATGACCTTGGTTTTATCAAAGTTCATTTGAAGACCTATTCGCTGTGGGGCTGAAGCTAGACCGTCCAGCATCTGTTGCAGATCCTCCAGCGATTCTGCCATCAAGACTATGTCGTTTGCGAAACGTAGGTGCGGGATATGCTTGCCGTTTATGTTTATGCCCATACCGTTCCAGTCCAGCGTCTTGAATATATCCTCCAGTGTGCTTGTGAACTTGAGACTTGTGAGTTTCGGGGAAATAACATCCCCCTGTCTCACCCCTCTGCGCAACTGGATGGCCTCAGAAGGGTTTTATCACCTTATTAATAAAAAAAACCACCAAACTCCTGTTTCACACCTTTGGAGTTCTCCCACAACGAAGAACGGTGTTAAACAGGCTTTGTATCTTCTGTATAACAGGGGCTCCTCCTGCTTTCAGGAGTTCTGAGGTAACTCTGTCTCCTCCGGGAGCTTTTCCATTTTTAAATTGTCTCAAAGCCAACACGATCTCGCCTTGGTCAATGTCTGGCAGCTCGTCAGAAAAGTGTCGTGTCAGGGTGGCTCTAGAATCTCTTGACTCTTATTAAACCTCATTCAATTTCAAATTCAAGTATATTTTATGAAGGTTCAGTAGAGATGTATTAAAGAACCTTAATGTCATCAGTGTTTATGCCCCAACGCTGGACAAGTCTGATGATATCAAGGACAAATTCTATGAGGAATTATCTCAATGCCTTAACAAAATTAATAGTAAAGAGCAGATATTGCTGCTAGGCGATTTTAATGCCAGAGTTGGCCGGGACTATGAGGCTTGGCCTGGAGTTCTGGGTAGACACGGAGTCGGCAACATGAATAGCAATGGCCAGTTGCTGCTCAGTCTTTGTGCTCAATACGACCTTGCGATATCGAACACTATGTTCCGGCTTGCCGCCAAGCACAAGACAACGTGGATGCACCCGCGGTCTAAACACCGGCATTTGATAGACTACGCTATCATACGACAACAAGACATCAGTCAAGTGCAAGTCACCCGCGTTATGCGCGGTGCACACTGTTGGACTGACCATCGACTCATTGTCACTAAGTTAAGACTCCACCTCCGCCGGCCTCGTAGATCCATAGATAAAAAGCCTGCGTGTGTAAACGTGGATAGGCTAAAGTATTGCGAGGCTAGAAAGGAATATGCTGAAGTCTTATCGGGAAAGCTGTGGCCTACAAATGAGGTGGATGATGTCGGTGCTGCTTGGGGAACTCTGTCTAGTCACATTATGGAAACCGCTTCAGCTACATTGGGTACTAAATATCGGCATAACGAAGACTGGTTCGATGACAACAATGGGGCTCTCAGAGCAGCATTCGACAAACATCGAGAGCTTTTGCGACAGCACAGTAGAAGAGGCGGAAGCACTGCGTTGGTCAAAGTGACCAGGAATTGCGCAAGCTGTCTCGTCAGATAAAAGATAAGTGGTGGCAGGACAAAGCTTGCCAAATGCAGTGGCTTGCTGACACTAAACAGCTTGGGGAGTTTTACTGCGAGGTGCGAAAGCTGATTGGTAATTCCCTACCGAGCAAAAGTACCCCTGAGGTCTTTAGATAGTTCACACCTCCTCACTAGCAAGAAGGAAGTACTAGAACGTTGGGCTGAACACTTTAACACTTTGCTCAACGTGGATCGATCAGCCGATCTGCAAAACATCAGCTTAATTCCTCAACTCCCTTTATGTATCGAGCTGGATGAACCACTGGCGCTTGACGAGGTTATCACTGCCATCAGACAGCAGAAAAACAAGCGGGCAGTTGGCATTGACCACATACCAAGCGAGCTTTTGAAATACGGCGGTAAGGATTTGCACACGTCGGTGTGGAAACTGTTTATTCGAATGTGGGAAGAGGAGCGAGTACCAGTCGATTTTAAATTGTCTCATATTAGTGCTCTGTACAAGAACAGGGGTGACCGATCCGACTGTAACTCATATCGCGGTATTTCACTTCTATCAGCTCCTGGAAAGGTCTTTGCAAGAGTTCTATTGAACCGCCTAAGGGACCTATCAGAAAGGATCCTGCCTGAAACCCAGTTTGGCTTCCGACCTAACCGAGGCACATGTGAAGCTATTTTCTCGGTGCGTCAACTTCAGGAGAAAAGTAGAGAGCAGGGGCGTCAGCTGTATCTCTGCTTTGTTGACTTGGAGAAAGCATTCGACAGTGTGCCTCGCGAAGCCCTCTGGATGGTACTGAGAAAGCTAGGATGCACAGAAAAGTTTGTGAGACTTCTGCGACTCCTGCATGACGATATGCAGTGCTGCGTCTCCATAGACGGCGAACAGTCCGACTTTTTCCCCGTTACCTGTGGGGTTAAGCAAGGATGCATACTAGCACCCACACTGTTCGCTCTATATTTTGCAGTAGCAATCAAGGACGTCCTACAAACTGTTTTTGAAGGGGTTCGCATTCGCTTTCGCACCGATGGCAGTCTTTTCAACTTGGCCAGACTTAAGGCGCGCACCAAAGTCTCGTATGCATTGATCACAGAGATCATGTATGCTGATGACCTGTGTTTCTTGGCAGAATCCCCAGACGGCCTGCAACAGCTAATGTCCACTTTCCACCAAGCATGCTGCAAATTCGGCCTAAAGATCAGTGTCAAAAAGACGAAAGTGATGTCCCTAGACATCCATGGTCGTGAGACACTGACCATTAAGCTTGGTGAGGACGTGCTGAAACAGGTCGATAAATTTCGTTATCTGGGGAACACTATAACAGCTAAGTGTGACCTTGATACTGAGATCAACAGCAGAATAAGTGCTGCAGCTGCAGCATTTGGAAAGCTGTGTTCTAAGGTCTTCTGCTCGCACGACCTTAAGCTGGCTACTAAGATCTCGGCTTACATGGCGATTGTGCTGCCAAACCTTCTCTATTCTTCCGAGACCTGGTGTGTGTATCGTCACCATATACGCACTCTCGATCGATTCCACCTAAAATGCCTGCGCTCCATCATGAAGATCAGATGGTCCGATCGGGTGCGTAATACCGAAGTTTTAAGACGCGCCAATGTTGGTGGCATTGAGGCATATTTGATGCGTCGGCGACTACGGTGGTGCGGCCACGTATCACGGATGGCGGAGGAGAGAGTGGCGAAGCGCATCTTTTACTCTGAGCTAGAGGACGGCAAGCGAAAGCATGGCGGACAACTCCTCAGATATAAGGATGTTCAGAAACGTCACATGAAAAGATGCAATATAGAGCCCTCTCGCTGGGAGAGTTTGGCAACACAACGACCGGAGTGGCGCGAGATGGGGAAGAAGCGAATTCGCGTATTTGAGGAACAGTGTTTAGCTGACCTCGACGCCAAGCGCGATGAGCCTAAAGCCCATCCACTCGCCACTATTCACTTCAGTTATGAAAGCGGTAAGCTCACATGCCCACTTTGTGCAAGGGAGTTTGTTGCGAAAATCGGCTATATAAGCCATCTCCGGGCGCATCAGCGCCAAGCCCTATAAGGGGTCAAGTGGTCGCCATGGCCGTAATCGGTCGGATTATTATTATTATTATTAAAGAACCATGTATTCAAAGTTATAGGCTTCTACCCCTAATAGTAATTGAGGTACCTATAGTGTAATCTGACCTATGCAATTTTCCAATGCAGTTCTAAAACACCAATGCTGCAATTTAAAACGAATTCTTAAATGTGATTCGCGTCGTGCATGCGGCTACGACAGCCGCTAATAGCTGCAACTTCACTGTTCGCGAACTTCCACATAATTTGCTACTTGGTAACGTGGTTTGAAGCTGTTAGTTCTACGATCGGTTCCTGATAGCTCGGTAATTGCAAGTATTCCTTCCTTGTAATTAACTGCAATTAATATCAGTATTTGGAGCGCTGATTGAGTTGCACAAGAGAATACGTGATGCGTTCCGTTTTTGATATATATTTTGTGATTATGATTTACGATGTATAATGTTAGGAGTTTATATTTATTTACACCAGGTAGCAAATTTTTATAGGGCACTCTAATTAATAACGCTGGAGTTTCATTCAATTTCTTAAATATCATGTCGTAGCCCACTAGCCCAGCCCCTAACTGCATCCCCACTACTCACGACTTCCACATAAGTTGCCAACGTGGTATGAAGCTACTTGTATTAGTATCTAAAAGAACAAAATGAAATGCGTTTATGAAATTTAATTCATTTATTAGTCATGCAGATAAATAAATAACTCTTGATAAGTCAATACATATAGTACTTAATGTCTATATACAATATTTATCTATACATCTATACTGTATCTGTCTGTATCAGCCCATATACGTCCCACTGCAGGGCACGGGCTTCCTCTACAATCGAGAGTACGATTGAGAGTGGTTAGGCCATATAGTCCACCACGCTGGCCTAGTGCGGGTTGGCGGACTTACATACCATAGAAATTCTTATAAATCGCTATAGTATGCAGGTTTCCTCACGAGGTTTTCCTTCACCGTTTTAGTGCGTGGTGATTGACTATCAATACACACATGACTCCGAAAACTCTGAGGTGTGCCCTGGGATTCGAACCCGCGACCACCGTGAACATGTTGGCAGTCGCGTGTCCGTTTACCAACAGGCCACCACGCACTATACAAACAAATAAAATTGAAGTGTCTGTTTGTAAAGTGAAAATAAAAACAAATGTCCAACTACATCACTACACAGTATAAAACAAAGTCGCTTTCTCTGTCCCTATGTCCCATTGTATGCTTAAATCTTTAAAAATACGCAACGGATTTTGATGCGGTTTTTTTAATAGATAGAGTGATTCAAGAGGAAGGTTTATATGTATAATACGTTCATATTATTGTACAGAAATCTATTTGTACCCGGGCAAAGCTGGGCCGGGCCGCTAGTATCGTTATATACACGATACCTATAACGAAAATGACCTTAGATTTTTTTTGTCTGTCTGTCTGTTTGTTCCGGCTAATCTCTGAAATGGCTGGACCGATTGTGATGGGACTTTTATTGTCAGGTAGCTGATATAATATGGAGTAACTTAGGCTACATTTGTTTTAGAAAAAATCTTTTATTTTAGAAAAATGCTATGCCCATGTACTCTCCAGTACTGCGCGCAATGCACGCGCATGCCACCACTGGGCCGTCACGTCGGGCGCCTCCCACCACTTCTCCCACCAACAAATCAACATCACAAAAGCTGCCTTCAAGTGTGGAGTGGAGTGAAAGAATATCTCCACCCAGGCGAAGCTGGGCCGCGCCGCACAGTGGGACGGATTTCGGGGCTCCCTTTCATAGGATTTTTCAATTTTTTTTTTACCTTTTTTCCCAAATCTAAGTATGAGGTATTATTGTTATTACCATAAAATTAACTAATATTAGAATTTTGAACCGACTGGCATCTCAAATATTTAAATAAATGACTTTGAAGATTTTAAATGTATGAAAACGGATTTTGTTTTCGTCCTAACTTTTTTTCATATCAAGATGTAAAGCTGAAACTTTTAGGGATTATAATTTGAACCCACACCAAGCCATACAAATTTTGACCTTGACCCCGACCGGTCCCGTTTAGGAGATATGGGGTAAGAAAATGTGCACATTTAGCCCGCATTTTGACACGGGCTAATGTGTTTGTGAATATGTTGTTACACGGATATGGGTTTTCGTAACTAGCTTGTATCTGAAATTTGCTATCCAAAATAACAGGATTTTTGTAACATGTTAGCTTTAGGCCCTAAATTATTACTTTTGACCTTAATCTTGAAGAATTCCATTCAAAAGGTACATACGAATAAAAAAAAATCAGCAATATGAAAAATATAGAATAGAATTATTGACCGAGAAATATATAGCCTAAGCTAGTTGTCTGGTTTGAAGTAGTCATATTTTGTATAAAGTTTATGTCAATAGTGGATGAATGGGTGCTTGAAAAAACATTACTCTATGATAGAAAGGTAAAATCCATTATTTAAGCCATCACTTTCTTCGTCATTAACAAATACTACACATGGAATTACTTGGATGATGACTTTTAAACTGGCTTATTAATTATACATCTACACCTGTGATGCACACAGTAGTTTCGGGATCGGCAAAAAATATCTTGCAGTATTCCCATCATTAGAGAGAGAAGTCCCATTTCATCTTAAATTGATCTTGGAGTGCTTTTTTCTTACTTGCCAATAGTTGTTTTAAGTCGTCGCCTTTAGCCTGTCATTTTTTAAAGTCGAGGCCATAAGCTATGTGCAATATGCATTCCATGCATCTTATAAGGGCCGAAACTGCGTTAAGCGGGCTCTCGCGCGGTTTCATACAAAAGTGCTCCGTCGCGGGGATCCGCGCGGGCGTCCAGCACGGGGAGGCGCGTCCCGCACCCGCGCCGCGGGGCCCGCCTTCGTGCGTCGGAACCCGTCGCGGGGGCACGCGCGGTACAGCGCGCGGTGTCCACCAGCGGTAACATGACGGTGATGGCATAGGGCACCGAGACGTGGCCTCTCACTTTGGGCTTCATTAGAAGGCTCAAAGTCACTCAACGAGCAATCGAGAGGGCTATGCTCGGTATTTCCCTACGAGATCGACTCAGAAATGAGGAGATCCGTAGGAGAATGAAGGTCACCGACATAGCGCAAAGGATTCTATAGATGATTGATAGCGAAAGGTTTTAGAGTGGAGGCCACGTACAGGCAAGCAAAATGTCGGACGCCCGCTTACAAGGTGGACGGATGACCATGGCTGCATTTGCAGAAAGTCGCTGGATGCAGGCTGCTTCCAACAGGTCGATGCGGAGACCGTTGGGGGAGGCCGATGTTCAGCAGTGGACTTCCTTTGGCTGAGATGATGATGATGATGAATATACTTGAGCAAAAATAAAGATTTTTTAGCCTTTCCGTTGGTGATATGACTGATACAGATTTTACCCTTAAGTTGTTGACCATCATAGACCGGTATCGAAACTTTAAAATATTTGTACAATGAGTTTTTATTTTCTCTTAATTTACTGAACTTTACAACAAATTCTCCGCCTAGCAACCTAAATTCAATAAACAGCTTTCCTGGCTGTCGTTTTTTTTTTGCTAGTCGTCGTTTTGCTATGTAATAATATATTAAGCTCTCTATTGACACGACTGTACATGCACACCTTTAAAATTGAACCAGCGACACTGCGTAAATCCGGTCTCCGCGACGGGTACCCGCGACGGGGACCGTCGCGTTCTCACGGAACCCGCCCGCGTGTCCACGCGAGGAGACGCGCGACGGTTGCCCGTCGCGGGCGCCCGCTTAACGCAGTTTCGGCCCTAAGTGTATGGAGAGAAGACAAACCAAACTTAAGCATATCTACGGGATGACTTCTTTGTGAAAGCATGTTGATATTATTCATCGCTGTGGGTTTTGCTTTGCAAATATCACATGTTGCCGTAAACTTATCGGTCAGTTTCAAGGATATCTAGCCGTCAATCATGTGAAATTTGTGGCTAACGCTTACATTTTCAAACAAAGTTGGCTGTAGAGCAGCAATTTCTCTCTCTACTGAAGCCATTTCTTCCTTAATATTCAAATCATTTTCTTTAGCAAACTTAAAATTTTACTGTCGACCAATATGGCCGACAGTAAAACGTTGAAGAAGCTTTCGGATTTTCTCATACCTCTTCAGCAGTGTCATTTCTTGTTAACTTCAATGGAACAAATGAACACATAAATACGTTGGAATTTTCACCGTCCATTTTTTCTATAGTTGCTATATCCAGAAGCACCGACAAATCCTAAATCCTTTGTTTCTTTCCTCAATGTCATATATTGCCACTAAGATGACTTTAAAGAACTTGTGCAATACCTAATGCCTTGTCAGCGGAGCTAGCCCACTGATTGGAGTTCAAACAAGCTCAGAGCATCAGAGCATCTTCGGGATGTTTAATTAGAAAAATGTAAGAATTTAATTTATTTAAACGCATTAAGCCCGTATCAAAATGCGGGCTAAATGTGCACATTTCCTTATCTCCCAAACGGGACGGGTCGGGGTCAAGGTCAAAACTTGTGTTGCTTGGTGTGGGTCTAAGTTATAATTCCTGAAAGTTTCAGCTTTACATCTTGATATGAAAAAAAGTTAGGACGAAAACTAAATCCGTTTCATACATTTAAAATCTTCAAAGTCATTTATTTAAATATTTGAGATGCCAATCGGTTCAAAATTCTAATATTAGTTAATTTTATGGTAATAACAATAATACCTCATACTTAGATTTGGGAAAAAAGGTAAAAAAAATATTGAAAAATCCTATGAAAGGGAGCCCCGAAATCCGTCCCACTGTGCGCCGGGCCGCTAGTATTATAATATTTACGACTATTTTATGGTAAATTATTTTTTTCAAGGAAATACAAATTTACGTTATTCAATATCTAATTAGACCATGAGTATTATTAAAATGGTGCGTAGCGGTTTAATGTTACCACCAGATCTAACGCGGCCCTGCCTAAGCAGACCTGGCGAAACAAACTCACTGGGCTTACATTATTGGAAACTAGGCGGTTCTGCGATCGATTCCTGATAGCTCGGTAATTGCACACATGCCATGCTTATAACTAAATTGAAATTAGTTCATTATGTGGAGCGGTGATTGAGTTGTATACGAGCGATTACGAGATGCGTTCGGTTTTTGATTGATATTATAGTAATAATGTTGGAGGTTATTAGGTGTAATGAATTTTAACTAAATCTTTTTACGCCCAGTTGAGGATACTGTAAATTGGTTTTTAATGAGAAGTCTCAGTGAAGCAAAGTGCAGTTTTTAAATCTATGAAAATGCCTAATAATAAAATGTGACATACTTTATGATAATAATAATAATATGTGTACTTTTTATTAAAAAATATATATATTTTAATAATAATGTTCACGGTGGTCGCGGGTTCATATCCCAGGGCATGCCTCTGACTTTTCGGAGTCATGTGTGTATTGTTAGTCAATTACCACGCAGTATAACGGTGAAGAAGAATATCGTGAGGAAACCTACATATTATCATAGCTATATGTAAAAAAATCTATGGTATGTAAAGTCCGCCGACGTGCACTAGGTCAGCGTTGTGGACTATATAGCCTAGTCCCTTTTAATCAACTCTCGATTGTCAAGGGGCCCATGCCTTGCAGTGGGATGTGTGAGTAAATGACGGGGCGATAAAGAACTAAGTAGGTAATAATATTTATTGATTTTATAAACTCACGTTTGTATCACCGAAGAGGTAGGCAACCAGCATCTACAGTTCGTCTACATAAGTAGAGAACGGGAGAGTACCGGAGAACGCATATTCTGTATCAGCCCATATACGTCCCACTGCAGGGCACGGGCCTCCTCTACAATCGAGAGTAGGTACGATTGAGAGTGATTAGGCCATATAGTCCACCACGCTGGCCTAGTGCGGGTTGGCGGACTTACATATCATAGAAATTCTTATAAATCGCTTTAGTATACAGGCATCCTCACGAGGTTTTCCTTCACCGTTTTAGTGCATGGGGATTGACTATCAATACACAACGAAACGCATATTAGATTATTCAAACAGAAAAACACAGTTGAAGGGGCTTAACCGCATCGGGAATTGAACCTACTATACAAACTCAGAAGTGGAGTGATATATGGCAGTAAAATATTCATCAATGCGGATATCGAACGTACAGTCAGCGACAAAAGTCCTTGAGCATATTTAAAACGCCAAAATTGATGCACACATGAAGCAACAAAAGTAGGTGACCAGTATCGGCCACAAAAATTTATGAACACCACATGGCGACAAAAGTTTCTGAACACGTCAATGGTACATAAGTCTCTGAACACTTATAAAAAGCAAGATTGCCGTAGATGTATTCACCTACTTTTGTTGCTTTTTTATGGATTCATTGTTACATTTTATTTCACAGTTTATATTTTTGCTTTGACTTATGGATTTCTGTTTTTGTGAATTATTATTTATTTCTGAGAAGTTCATATATCTCTAGTTCATCTGTTATTGCCACGTGTATACAAGTACAGTAGTGGAATAGCCTTCGTGCTCTGATCTTGTACTCGGACCGACATGGTGGCGTTGTTGTACATATATACACCTCAAAACTTCGATGTACCGATAGACTATGTGGCACCGCTGAAGAGACTGTAGCACAGCTCAGGTCTCGATCGAATCAAAGGCTTTCTCATAGTCCATAAACGCTACTACCTATACCTGACGATTGTGTCGATAATGACTCCGAATACCAAAAACAAATAAGACTCTGGGCCTCGGAGCTACCTTCTTCCCCAAAATCAGATCATCCATCTCTTAACGAATTTCTTAACATAGTAAATTCTTTGCCAATTAACAAAGCATCGGGAGAAGATAAAATATTGAATAAAATGATAAAGGAAGCGTGTAAGTCGTCGGGTGACACTATACTGAAAGTTTTTAATCGGTGTATTGATGAGGGCATTTTTCCCCGGGTTTGGCGTTGCGGTTTCATTCGTGTTATACCTAAAAGTGGAAATAAGCCCCCTGAAGACCCTAAGTCATATCGCCCAATTACATTATTACCATCTTTGGGTAAAGTACTTGAAAGGCTTATTGTCCCCCGTCTGTTACCGGGTGGTCCAAAATTTCATGACCTACAGTTCGGTTTTACCAAAGGTAAATCTACTGTGGACGCGGCTTTATCGGTTAGAAGAATTGTCGTCAACACGGATCACAAGTACGTATTGGGAATTTTTCTTGGACATCTCCGGCGCGTTTGATAATGCCTGGTGGCCAATATTATTATTGAAATTAAAGATCCGAGGTTGCCCTAGGAATATATATTCTATGATATATTCCTATTTTTGTCATGGGTCAACCAAATTACAACTTGGCCACCATGCCGTATCGAAGGCGCTGACTATGGGCTGCCCTCAAGGCTCGGTTATCGGTCCATATCTATGGAATTTGGGGTTCGATGATATTTTCTCAATTCCTTTTCCGCCGGGTTGTTCTTTAACTGGATACGCAGATGACGGACTCCTACTTATACAATCCAATAGTAGAGCCGGGCTTGAGAGTTCGGCTGACACGAGTCTGCGTTTAATTTTGAACTGGGGTGAACGAAATCGACTAACATTCGCACCTCAAAAAACTTTTCAAATGTTGTTAAAAGGGATTTTAAAAACACCCCCGCGTATTAAATTTAACAATGTACCAGTTAAAAGAAAGGAATCAGTTTGTTACCTCGGATTAATTTTAGAGAGAAATTTCTCATTTATTGAACACATTAGAACCGTCGGAGAAAAATCGAAAAATAACTTCTATGCTTTAACGAGAATATCAAGGGCAACGTGGGGATTATCATTTAATACTTTGAAAGTTATCTATGGAGCAACTTATTTGGGTTGTATCTGTTACGGTTCTCCAGTTTGGGCCGATAGATCTACTGTTGGCGCTGTTCGTAGGAAGTTGCTCCAGAGTCAACGCCTGGCCTTGATATTCTTGTGTAAGGCTTACAGAACCGTTAGTACAGAGGCTTTGCCGGTTCTCGCGGGTGTGCTTCCGATCGATCTGGAGGTGCAAAGACGCGCCGCATTATATTATTCAAATAGAGAGACAATAGACACTAACTTTATTGCATCCCGAGACTTTTTAAAGATTAGCAGGTTATTTAAACCGTATTCTGCTGCGTACACTGAATTAATTGACGAATGGCAGAACCGGTGGGATATATCCTCAAAGGGGCGTCACTTATATCAATACTTTCCGTCCGTTCGCGATCGCTTAAGAAAATCGTGGCTAGAAATTGATCACTGTGTATCACAGTTCCTAACTGGACATGGCAACTTTAAGAGCAAACTATTCACTTTTAAGCTGGTTGAATCGCCTGCGTGTCAATGCTCTACACCTGACTGTGAGTACGAACAAACTGCACATCATATACTTTGGGAGTGTGATCGCTGGTCCGATGAACGCGGCATAATATTGAACAATATGCAAATAACTTCTGGTGTTGCATACTATACGGACCTCGTGGAATCTAGGAGGAACTTCCGTGCTTTCCGGCGCTTTTGCCATACCTATTATTGGACCCAAATTTAGCAGCTCAAACTATAGGACCCATGTAATTTGTTTATCCCGTGGTGCTTAATACATCTGGCTTCTCCAGTTGTATATCTTTATATAAGAGGATACATACCTCTCGACTCAATTTTTTTTTTTTTTTGTCACCCGCTTTGCTGCGGAGGGAAGTGGACAGCCATTTGTTTCCAACTCCTCCTTTTGTTTTTTCTTTCTGATTAATTTCGATGCGGGTTAAAGACAAGCTAGTGTCCCTGAGAGACTCGCCGAGCTCCGGAGCTCGGTGTCATATCTTTGTGTGCCACTGTTGATCCTGGCTGACAGGAGTTACAGTGGCGGGTGTGAGGGCGGGAAAAAAAAAAAATGTCCATAAACGCTAAACAAAGCGGCAAGTCATATTCGGTTTTTTGTATAATTTGCCCTAGCGTATGAATATGGTCTATGGTACTAAAGCCTTTTCGGAAACCGGCTTGTTCGGGAAGCTGGAAGTCATCAAACCTGCGTTCGAGACGATTTGTAATGACCCTCGAAAACAACTTAAAGAGATAGCTCAGGAGCGAGACGGGCCTGTAGTTCTTCAGCAAAGTGTTATAACCTTTTTTGTAGAACAGTACCACCACGCTCCTGCTCCATGCCTCCGGCGTTGAGCCCTCGAGGAGAACGGAATTTAAGAGCCTCTGAAGAACTTTCAGTAACGGCGTTCTGCCCACTTTCAGAAGCTCTGAAGTGATTCCGTCCTAGCCCGGCGCCTTGTTGATTTTTAGTTGTTTGAGGGAATTTCTATCTCACACAGGCTTATGTCCGGGATATCATTGCTCTCGGGTCTTCGGCCGAGCTAACAGTAGGTTCGGCAAACGAGGTGTAAAGCTGTCCGTAGAACTTCTCGATCTCCCTTAATACCTCTGCCCTTGTCGATACCACGCGGCCGTCGTCCTTCTTCAGCCTAGACAACTGGTTTTGCCCAATAGACAAGTCTCTTGCAAACATTTTGGAGCCTCCATTTCGCTCAATTGTAAATCCGCTCAAATGTAATAGTATAAAAGTTTATATTTTATAAAAAAATGAATTTTATATATGTTATTAAGGCAACTATAAACAAATATTTCCTTGGTATTCCAATACGTTTGATGGTTCTTTTATCTGGCCAGAAACATTGAAGATCATAACTTCCAAAGCAACCAAGATCGGAACTTAATAATAGCTGATCGTGTGATGCCTATGTTAGAGGCATGCGGAGAAAAACTTTCAGCTTTTATAAGATGACAAAACTCTGTCGGCCACGGGCTCTTCGTCTATTTGGTTGTCAATGTGCGCGCTCATCGTAAACATTTCGTAAATTTTTTTCAAACGCCCCAAAATACGTACTAATTCTATAAAAAGTTCTAAACGGCAGCCATTATTTTCCATCGGTCTTTCTATTTCGAATATCGGAGCAAAGAACCCATCAGATATTGATTTTGAGACCAATCGGATCAATAACTAAAAAGTTAAATATGGCAGCAAAAATGTTCATTCCTAATTATCCATTTATAATATCGGAGCGAAGGGTCTCTCAGATATGGATTTTGAGACCAATTGACCAATATCCAAAAAAGTTGCGGCCACTATATTCATTCTGAATCATCGTCATCATCATCAGCCTATTCGTGTCCACTGCTGGACATAGGCCTCTCCTATGGCACGCCACTGGGCTCGATCTTCAGCCCAACGTCTCCAACCGCTACCAGCCATTTTTCGGATATCATCACTCCACCTCGTTCGGCGTCCTACACTACGCCTGCCGAGGCGCGGTCTCCACTCAAGAACACGTCTACCCCAACGGTGGTCGGTTCTCAGACAAATTATTAAATCATTCTGAATAAAAAATATTATTATTTATTAATATCCACTGATATAAAACACGCTAAGAATTTCTCATAAATAAATATTAATTTATTATTATTTATTTTTTTATTTAATATTCACATTTAAAATAAACACAATATACAGAAACAAATAAAAAACAAAACAAAAATTACAAATGGCGGTCTTGTACAAAAACAGAAATCAAAAAGTCAAAGCAGATACCTATATTAACTGTGAAATAAAATTTAACTTTTAATGCTTATAAAGCAACAAAAGTAGGTTAACACATCAACGGCAATCTTGCTTTTTATAAGTGTTCAGAGACGTATGTACCTTTGACGTGTTCAGTAATTTTGTTGCTTTTGTTGTTCAGAAGCTTTTGTCACCTTGTGGTGTTCATAAATTTTTGTCGCCGATCCTGGTCACCCACTTTTGTTGCTTCATGTGTGCATGAATTTTGGCGTTTTGAATATGCTCAACGACTTTTGTCGCTGACTGTACAACGTCGATCGTAATAAACAACTTCGCACCCACTGATCCAATCGGCATGTAAACAAAAGTTTCCATCAAACGCAGATAGATCGAAACCAATAAATTTAAGCCTTAAACGTTCGGAACACATTCCGCCAGTTGGTAGAGTAAACTTGTTGAACAAACCATAGATTCAATTAATTCGCCATTGTGAATTGTGATAGTTTGCGGACAATTATTTGCCACGGTGGGACAGTTTGTTCAGATCTCGTGCTCTCTGAATACACACTAGTGGTGTTTGTTCGATATCATTCGATCCACCATTTTACACTTCAGTTTGATATTTAATGTGTCAGCTATTAAAACAATCGCTTCTATCTGTGGTAAAGTTTGCGTGAGTTTGTTATTGAACCTACTGCGTATTATGGACTGTGTAAAAATATTAGGATGTTTAACTTGGATAGGTCTTAATACCTTTTGTTTTTGGAGGACGAGCGCAGTGCAGTGTCAGATAGTTTTCAATAAGTGATGAGTTCAGTTGCTATTGTTTATAGGCATGACGCTTACGATCTCTTGCTCGAACCTGCTCACCTTCTCACCATAGTTACACCCACACTCACAACTTTATATCTATATCAATTATCAGCCCTCGTCGCACTGCTGAACTTCTGCGACGATCACGATATCACCTAAGCATCTGGTAAATGGTTAAAGTCGCCGCCATCACTCCGTCAGTATCTTAATCCATCCGTCGTCTAAACGTCTAACCAGATGGTCTGCCGATCTCCACTTTAATTTGGTGATGCGTTCTCCTAAATTTCTACCTAATAAGTATTGCCTATTATGAACTTAACACTTCGCTGAGACTCAAAAAGACATTTATTAAGTACATGTCACTTACGTTGCAATTTGTTAAATCTTAAATTGTTAAATAACTGTGTAAGAGACACAGTCTACTAATTCCCTATACTATCACTATTCAAAAAGTAGCCTAGGTAGTTAAAATGTAACGTAGGGCTGTCTCATAACCACCAGGGCGTTCAAATAGTGATGAGACCCAGAACATTAGCCCCAAGTTAAACACCTGAGACGAACAAAGCCCAGCTACTTCATTAAAATGCTCACTACTTTAACTGATTCAGTGTTGGTGAGATTTACACTGCACGTATGTCCACACGTTTTTCGATTATTTCATGCCTCGCAAAATAACTACAATTATAAATGTCGTTAAAAATATAATAATCGTTGTGATCTACATTGTTAATTAAGCTTTATTCGAGTTAAGTAATAAATAAAATAAGCACACCCAACAGTCACATGCATAGTCCTGACCCCACACTAAGATCGAGTCTTGTGTCGTGGGTATCAGGAACTAAGAGAGACTTTTCGGTCTCACAAACACCCAGACCCAAAACAAATCCCTGTGGATCACCCAAATATTTATTTCGAAGCGGGGATGGAACCCGCGGCCTCGCGTTTTACAGCCGGCGTCTAACCAACTGAGCCACGGAGACTATCAGCTAGAGTTAGGGATAGGGTCAATTTTTAATTTTATTAAGCAATGTGTGGTCTCACATGTTGTTTTTATTTTTTAATGTTATCTATGACATCTTCATTAGCCACAAGGAGTCAAACATTTATCACATCTCATGTAGAGTCAAGTTTTTTAATCCTTGCGCCCTAACTCTACAAGGTCTAACTTCACTAACGCTATACTTACCTTAGTCAAAATATGTGACGGATTGATATGTATTTAATATTGAAAATATCTTATTTTCGTGGAACTTTATAATTATAATAAATTATTTGTAATTAGTTGTAAGCGATTTACCCAAAACCTGCGTTCTAAATTTACACCCACTTAAATTTTAAGCCTGGAAAATGTTCACCACATAAATATCAGATTTCAATTAGTGTGTAGATGTAAAAATAGTCGTATTTTGTGTACACGTCAATCATTAACTTAATCATGGAGTAATAAACTGTAAACGAACCATTGTTTGGTTCTTAATTTAACCTAAACTTTATTGGTGTAATTTGATCAACAAACCATTTTCTTTTATGATTTCGATTAATTTATTTAATTATGGAGCTATAATTGTGTATGAAGAACAAAGAAATGACTGGGTCAACGATCTATGGCGTTGTAGAGATAATGGCTGAAAAAGCTAATGTTTAATTACAAATCGTAGGGTTATGAACATTCTCAGAATGTAAATGTATTATTTCGTACACTCGTCATAATGTCAACCGAATAAGACATTAACATTATGACACAATCATTATATTTCTAAACCAGTCTCGAACCTTAATCCCACATATACCATTACATTGTCGGGGGTAGATTTCGATTACCATTTAAATGGCAATAATTATGTTAGAGGTATAAGGTATTCTACCTTATACAGGGGGGGGGGGTCATATAGTTCATGTCAGAACATTGGGTCCGATTTCAATACTCCAATTCGTAATAATGACTTTTTAAAGTTTGTTACAGGCGCGATTTGTGAACACACACATACTTTTTTACTTTATTTATCGACATACAAAGAATAAATGTGTTTATAAATTTTATCAACAAGATAATTAATAAATTTTGTCAATCTGGGGCCAGCCCAGGGGGGGGTGATGACCCCCATGACCTCTCTCCTGGATCCGCCCTTGCTCTTACATGAATGCATAAGCTACCGCTTATATCAGGATTTGCAGAGATTACAACATTGTTACCTACCTACAGTTCGCTTGTGGTAACTGTTATGCGTTCTGACCTGGGAATCAAATAAATGACCTCACAGCTCCTCTATGCTGCCACAGAACTAATAAAACCTATAAATCTAAAATTCGGAGACTCAATACTATTCGAATTCTAGCTTCTAGACAAAGATTTAAAAAAGCAAGAATTTTATGTTTTTTCTAAAATATTGTTAGGTTTTTAAGCTTTTGTGATAGCGATTACTGCGTTCACAAGGCACTCAGCCTCGGACGAACGAACTGACAGATTTACTGCGATCGCAGGCGCGTCATTTTTATGTAGCTATCACAGGGCTGACACTTTTGGAAACTGTATTGTATTGTTATTTTGTAATGGAAGATAAGTTAACCCACGATAAGGCTTTTTGGGTATTGAATTACTTGTATCGCAATTCGTGTTCAAGAACAATCATATGAAAGAATTTAATTTATTGAAAATACCATGAAATAAAACAATGCGTTTCTTTAACTACATAGCAACTAAATAATATATTATACTGACCTTTGGACATATGCATGAAAAAGGCTTATAATAAGCTTAGTGTGGTGTCGCTCCTGTTTATACGTAGGCGTGACGCTAATCGTCACTTAATCAATTTACTGGTCTCGTTCTCATGGCTAGAAACTTCGATCAAATATACACTAGATACACAGTTCCCTATAAATGATCTGTTAAAAAGTGGCACCGAAGCTGCATTGAAGCAAAAAAAGTAAACAAAAAGATCACATATTCCAAATATATTAACACAAATTCCACCTTATTCCTGGAGCTTAAAGTAGCTTTTCACATAATATTGTCTAAAGTTCTGCGACGTTTTAGAAGCAACGGTCGGTGCGTGACTGAAGGCGAAAGAGTGCTTAAAGCACTCTTTTTTGGTGCCATTTTCTAAGCGTTCATGTTGTATCTAGTGTATATTTGATCGAAGGCTAGAAACAAAAAATATCTTTCGCATCCGCTAATTCACTGCAAGTGGTACAATATGCCGCATATTGCATATCATATGCGATAGCGACCGCCGTTCATAGTGGTTAAGGACCCATTAGTAACCTACGTAAGTGAGTCGCGTTTCGGGTTCATTCTGTGTGGATATCAGGGACGAACGTACTGATTTTCTATTTCCTTGTTGAATTTCGCAGGCCTTGTTAGATTATTGGTCTTTCATCTATCAATGAACATAAACTTATTGCAACTCACCAATCTGTCGTGTCAGTCAGAAAGCGGATAAGAGTTGATAAAAAAAATGTTACATTGGTCATGTTTACTTTCGGCCCTGGTCTCCTATATATCTGGAAACTATCAGACGTTGATACCCAATCTGGAATGCACTGCGCTTACCATAAGACGCATTGTGTTCGCTTTGTCGTGACAAAATAAAAAAATACACTTCAAAATAAATACAGCGCTAGCCCTAGAAGCAACTCATTTTATATATCATGAGACATATTCTCAACTGGATTTACGGCTTTGAAACCACATACCAGGCGCAAAGGAGGCGTTAAATGAGAACACGGTCGAGAGATGGCGTTGCTAACTGAAATATTGTCTTTTAAGTAGATTCGTCTGATACTTATTAAACGTATTTCGTAATAACTTTATTGTAAAAGAATTTTAATTATTTTATTCGAATAGAATGAAGCAACATCGATGTATTTTTTATTTAAAATTATAATGTGAGGTTGGGCGTTGTTGTAAATTCAGTAGTAGATAATAAATAAAAACTATAACGGGTGTTAAATGTTTTGTATTTGCTGTTATATTCTCAGTTCTTGTTGGTTGCATTTTCCACTGAATTTTCGTCATCGGTCGTTATTGATGGTAATATATTTTAGACATAAATAAGACAATTTGAACGAGACGTGGATTAGTTATCAACAAACCCATTTGTAATGAAGCCCTGATTTAAATAATACGGAATTAGTCATACTAATACTTACATATTAAGTATCAAAAATCCTTCTCAAGCGTGTAAATCTATTTACTGCATGCAGTTCGAAAATTAATTTGTACTTATGTTTGTACGGATATACCTACATTCACCATTCTTATACCTGAATGGAGATATTTATTTGTGTGTGACGCGATCAAAGTGCCTACTTGGTGGAACTTCTACGCTGGACTTGCTGGTAAGTGTTTTAATAACAACGTAATACTAACTCGTTAGCTCGAATAGCAAGTCATAGCCATTATGGTGAGCAGCATGCTTGCCTTTAAAAGGAGCAACACCAATGACAGTTTATTATCAAGCAATTCATAGCATTGTGCAATGCTCATCACTTCACATTAAATGTATCTTATTGGCCTATAGTTTCACTACCAACAGAGGAGTAGGGAAATTCCAGTGTTTAACATTATCAACCGAAGTCACGCCAAAGCTAGCAACATAAATCTCTCATCGTGTCAGCAAGCGTGGATTCAGGGTGGAGGTCATGGGGGTCATGACCCCCCTTCAGCTGGCTCTAGATTGAGAAAATTTAGTAATTATCTTGTTGATAAAATATGTAAGCACTATTAATTCCTTGTATGTCGATAAATAAAGTAAAACAGAGTGTGTGTTCACAAATCACGGCTGTAATAAACTTTAAAATGTCATTATTACGAATTGGAGTATTGAAATCGGACATCTGACATAAACTATATGACCCCCCCCCCCTGGCGGCACAGCAGGATCCGCCCTTGCGTGTCAGTGAGGTCGGTAGATTTGCGGAGTGTCGAGCCTACACGTCAATACTACGCTGGATATGATCTCCTTTGATTTGGGTATGACGCGGAGCCTTCGCCGGATTTCATATTCCATCTGCATAATGTAACACGACCGCTCACAGTCAGATTAGGCACGCAAGAAACAGAATGGATGGAAGTTTTTTGTATAGTAAAATAGGCTTGAAATTATTTTTTGTCTGTCTATTCATCCAATTACTTTTGAGTTGTAAGTTGTAAGTTACCTATAAATCATTTTAAATGTTTTAAATTATGTGGTTTAAGAACTTTATTTCTCATAAGAATTTACATTCACTTACATGAGAAAATTATATTAACTTATTGTATATGACTAATATATTTGATTGGGCTTATTCGTACATACTATTTAGAGGTACATTTTTTTATTTAAAATGTAGGTAGTTGGTGTTGATCATCGGCCCGTGATCATACTCGACCGTCGTAATGTTTTATAGATAAAGCATTTCTAGATGTGGCTCATAGAAAATTACTTATAAAAATATATAAACATAAATGATAAGTAGATATAATTAGTGTTACTTAACTTAAAAAGTTTGTGCTTTTGTAATTAATGAATTTCTTAAATACATTTTTTTTTCTATTACTATTATTTTAATACTACATTTTTATTCGTGTATTTCTTTATATATATATTTATTTATTCTGTATTACGGCTGATTTTAATTGTTTTTATTATGTGATCCCTCAGAAGTTTTTTAAACATGGTAATTGATTTTGACTCCCTTATATCTTTCGGCAGTTTATTGTAAAGTTGAGCACCTTCATACATTACACATTTTTTCCCATAATTTGTCCGTGGTGTTATTAATAATATATCGTTGCTTCTTCTGAGTTTCATTTTATGTTGTATTTTTTTCTTAGAAAATGTTATTTTTGTGTGTATGTCTTTGTTTAATATTTTTCGTACTAAAATACAACTCTGATACATATATGTTTGTGAGATATTCATGACTTTTATTTGTTTGTATAGTTTATCTGTTGGTGTAAAGTAATCAAAATGAAACAAGGTTTTCAATAATTTATTTTGAGCTATTTGAAGGGACATTATGTTTGTTTTAGCTGAAGTTCCCCATATTTCAATTAAGTATTCAATGTGAGGTTTTACAAGGGAATTATAAATTACATATCGTACTGGACGTGGAAGGCAGCGGACTAGACCTTTAACCATGCCCCTAAGAGACGTCAATTTAGATTTCACTTTATGAATATGAGGGACCCAAGTGAGTTTACTGTCTAAGATAAGTCCTAAATATTTTGCCTGATCTACCTTATTGATATTTATGCCGTTTATTTTTAGTTAAATTATCATAATATAAATGATTATTAATTCTTATGTCGGTTGTATAATTATGCAAGAAAGTAATTTATGCAAAATAAAAATCTATTCATTAGATTTACATACATGATTGTAATTATTTCAAAAATATGTATAATTAAGATACGAAAAAAAAGTAATTGTTTATCCGAAAACTTTTTGAGTGATCAGGATCAGAATATTTCGCTTACGAAGTTTCACCACTAGACTGGGAAACACAAGAGTTTAAAGCGTTTTAACCGAGAATGGAACCATGATTGTAAACTTTATTGTGACGCAACAAATTTATGTGTAAAGAGGATACCTAATTTTGCAACAGTATTTTCATTTGTGTAATTTGTACAAAAATACGAAAATAGGCGCTAAATAAAATACTGCGACGGACAAAGAATGAGACTTAAAAAACGGATTAAAACGTAATATCAAAATCACTCTTAGTAAAACAGTGATACCATATACTCTGCTCTAGCCTGGTTATTCGTACTCCAAAACAATTTACAGCAAGCCTATTTTTTTTTTATTGCAGTGAATGGCGATACGAGCAAGCCGTTCGCCTGATGGTAAGCGATACGACCGCTCATAAACAGTAGCAACATTCCACTGCGCTCGCCATCCTGAGACATAAGATCTTAAGTCTCAATATGTCCAGTAGTTACTCTGGCTACAATGTCCTTCAATCCGAAACACAACAGTGCATTTAAGCAGTGTTGTTTGACGGGAGAAATAGACATTGCGGTGGTACCTACCCAGATGGCCTCTCACATATGAGAGACCTACCACCAGTAAAGTCTGTACTGCTTTTAAAAACAAATACAAAATGAATTCAATCGAACACTGTCCAATTAAGTACATTTACATACAAAAGTGCAACACTGTTAACCAATTTTAAAACACCAAAGTAAATTACATTCAATATAAACGGTCGATCAATCAACCGGCCAACCGGTCTCCGGTGGCGCCGGATGCCACCGGCTTTTTGCCCGGCCAAACCGGCGCACGACGAGCAAATCAATTTGTCTCTTGCCTTAATTTATTTTGCACTATCCTAGAGCCTTTTATTTCGGCGTTTTATCCGGCTAAACGGTCGTTGCTGAAGTTAAAATCCGGATAATTTTTAACTTGCATCTTGTGTGGGCGGATTAAGTCTGCTCCTATTAAACAACTAAAATACTTGTGTCACTTTGGTATGTTTTGTAAATGTTTAAGAGCGTTTACACCTTGCACGCAAAGTCAACTATTGGTATTTCTTCGTTAATTTCACTCACACATAAGCAACCAAAGCTGTGTGCGTAGAGCTGCAGCGTCGCCTCGTTATACAGTCAGCTTGCACCAAATTTGATCCGTGCGCTTCAAAATTCTAATATTCAATTGAAAGGTACTTAGGATTTATATATTGGTAATATTATATCATAAAAATATTTTATTTGCATTATAAGTAGACAAATATTACTGTGCAAGCAATGAACAATACAAATTTAGATACTAATCATATTTTCGTTATTATTACATTGTTAAGTTGCATTCAAATGAGTGTTCAATCAGTAGACACTACGGACGTTTATTAATCATTTCGTGTTCGAACACATGAAAAGAGTTAGGGGCCTTACAACTCCTTACAATTACGAAATATATTTAATTTTATATTACAATATATAACATAATTTAGCCTCGGAATTACATCCCATTATATTATCTGAAACATAATTTATACTCACTACAAAATCATTGTAGGTAATAAAAAGAAAAAATATGTTTTACTACCAAAGTACTAAGATGTGGCAATCGCAGTCCGCGCGTGGCTATTTTTACTACGCACGGCAAAAATCGACTGCATCCAGGCCGGAGCGACGAGCGAAACGTCCTCCCTCTAGAAGGCCTTGCGGCGGTCTGATTTGACACCGGTCGGACAGCGTGTTTTATAGTGGTTTTTAAAATATTTGTAGAAAACATGAAAACTAATTTTCTTGAAATATAAGAATAGCAATTTATTGATAAGATGTTCTTCTATTATAATATGCAATTGCTATAAAAAATTATGTACGATAAGTTGGTGAAAAAAAAAAATGTTCTTGACGAGAGTTTCTGAATAATTTCGCATTGTTTAAATTTTTATTTTTCCGGAACTAAACATAAAAAGATTATTTTTCTCAACAAAATCTCTCCATAAGGGTCTTATTAGTAGGATAATATTTTTATTTTCATCTTATATTTAGTGATTTCGGACATCTTAAGCTTCTAAATTGCCACTTAAAGCCTAAATAACGAAACTTGTGTTCAGTAATCCTTATAGTGCTCACAAATTATCCATAAATCTATAATATTTTACACCAAAATCCCTAGATGACAACCTTTTCTAAAATGAGTACTAATTATTTTTCCTTTAAATTGTTTATTGGTGGCTATTAACTCGTTTGAAAAGTCCTGTTTTTTAGCCAAAAAGCGCGCAAAGGGTATAAACGCTCTTAATGTTTTAAGCTGCTTACTGCTTGCCACTGTTGTTAGTTCTTTTTACAAATAAATGGTATATTTTAGGGGATTACTCAATCACGGAATATCAATCATTATTGTTGTGTAAATATACGATTTTAACATTTCATGCGGTTCTAGACATTACAATTTACGATTACTTGTTACACAATTATAACATATTCTATGCATTATAAGTAAGAAAAAATATACATCGCTCACTAGATTGTATTATTTTCCTCAAATATTCAGGTTTGTACCTAAAAATTAAAAATGTTTAAAGGAATTAAAACAGGAACGCAATGTGTTAAAATGGGTCCTGGGAATTGTTTAAGACGCGTACAAATTGTTCTGTTTTTTGTTATGTTACATTTGGGGGATGTTTTTGCTTCGCTCGAGTCGGCTAACCCGTCGCGTCCATTTTAAAACGCTCAAGCACAAGCTTCTGAATTTAATTTTATTCTGTAGGTTTTGCATCGTCACATGTAAGAGGAAATGTTTAATGGTTTAAATATTTACTCTTACTTTATAACTTGTGTATTTTTATTTAGATTTACTTTATTTTTTATGTTACTCGCCCTGGCACAGGCGGTTTTACGCTACCTGTGAAACGAGAGGCCGCGGGTTTAATCCCCACACCGACAGAAGTATTTGTGAGGTCCACAAATATTTCTTTCGGGTTTGGGTGTTTATGGGACCTAAAAGACTCAAGTAGTTCCTGATACTCACGACACAAGAATCGATCTTAGTGTGCGGTTAGGACTTTGAATGTATGTGACTGTTGAGTATTATTGTATCATATTATGGCCCATCCCTTCTGAAAATAAAAGCACATACCTACTACGCCAGAGGAAGTGTCAAGACCTTTATTTTGTGTAGACTATATTATACCGGGTATATCAAGACTGCTACCGAAAACGAAGCCGGATGGTAGTTTAAGCGACTTCAAACAAAATGTTGCAAAAAAAGCGACGATTTTTTTTGTTATTATATGTTCGTATTTGGGTGGTAAATACATTTTTTTCCTATAATAATAGTGTAAAACCTTTTATTTATAAAGACTCTAAGGTATAAAAGAGTTTAAATTATTATTTTAGCAAAAACTGTGGATGGAGAAAAAAAATTGTCGCGGTTCTTTGCGAAATTTTTAGTTGCATTGTGTTTGTAGTCGCTAAAACTACCACCGGCTTCGTTTTCGGTAGCAGTCTTGATATACCCGGTATTATTCTGTTAATATTGAAAGAAATTTTGTAAGAAATGTAAACAGTCCTGTAAAGTAGGTAACTAAAATTTTAAAATTTGGATGATTTGTAAACTAATTGATTGATTTTCAGCTAAAATGCGACCAGTGAGTACTTTGGTGAAACGAATAATCCACTAAACCGAATAGAGAATCCCACCCCCTGCAGTGCAACACATACGAACAAATCAATTTTTGGAGTCAGACAAAAGAATATCTTCAAATAATTGCAGACCCAATCGTGTAACAAAATCATCGCGGCAAGTGTGTCAAGTAGGAAAACGGAGGAAAAAATGTTATCCGACAAAATGAAATGTCAGCGCGGCGTAATATATGCTTTCGACGTGTCAGCTGTGATATATTACGATGGTGCTAATAAATCAAAACGCGGGGGCTGGGCTACTGATTGGAAGTAGATAATGGGTATTATCGAGTCACACCATTCATTTGGCTCGGCTGGTCGGTAGCCTCCTTTTTCTTGAAAACATATCGCACCTAAGAATTAGAGTGATTTTATCCAAAAATGATTTTGGTTTTTAATCATATTTTGGCTCAAAATGGCTTATCGACCCGTTATTAAAGAAGGACCTATTGACGCATGAAAGGCAGAAAGATGTATCAATCAGTCTTCTAGATGTATCTTACTTATATACAAAATGTCTTAAGTTAATGATCGTTTCCCAAAAAATATGAATTTTTTAGTTAGGTCACTCTAATTCCAAAGATACGATGTTGCAAATTTTAATAGACCTAAGATTTTTACTTCTCTTTTATATACGCAGTTGAGGAAGTAATGATGTTATACACAAATACAAACTCACGCTTTTTTATTGGGCAGATGTGCTCCCAAGATATTCACGTTTCGTCTTGTGTGTAAAATCCCACGATGTTATAGAAGGGGAGCTTATCTCCATATTGGGCACAAATTCTTCACTCTAAGTTGATAATAATAAATTTAAAAAAAACAACATCACTTTGCCCGAACCGGTATTTAAACCCGACACTGCAGCATGCATGCAAGGCAGTACAACTGTTATGAATCAAATAATAAATTAGAAATCAAATCCACCTAAATACCTACGTCACTCCGCAGATTAAGAACCTGTGGCGGTTGCAATACGCCAACTTAGATATAGCTTTTAAAGCGGTTGCAATACGCCAACTTATATTTAGCTTTTAAAATAACACGCTTATTAGTTGTAATTTGAACATTATTTAAACACGCATTTCATTTTAAAATATGACTGCAGATGTTTAACCATAAAACATCTGCGAGTCGTTTTATTTAAGTAAGAATTTTTGTGTACCTTATTGTATAATATTAGTTAAAAAGATGCTGTTCTAAATTATTGTTTCCTAATTGTAATGACCCGTTCATGCCGGGGCAATAAAACTGTATTATTATAGTTAAGTTCTTTAGTGGCGGTAATCCTTTGCAACAAATTTATGTTTTTTAGACAATAGTACACATGTTTGGGTAAACCTTTCTGTTTGGACAATAGCCCAGATGTTTGGGCCGACCTTAATTTTTAGTTGAAAGGATAGACCCTATTTTATGGCTTAAATATATTTTCTGGAAGATTTATCTCCGCCGATCCTCATTCGGGTAGTCCTATAAAAGGGTCGGTTTATTTGGATGAGAAGATAGTCTGCCATCTACTTTGGTGGTTATAAGTGTAGGTATTAGAATAAGCACTCACTTCCAGGAACTAACAATAGTATATTTTATAATTTAACACTTAATACATTCAGAGACAGAGTAAAATTATAACTATGCGACTCGGAGCGAGATGTGCTCGTGACGAGAGATGGCAAACTGTCTCTGAATGTATTAAGTGTTAAATTATAAAATATACTATTGTTAGTTCCTGGAAGTGAGTGCTTATTCTAATACCTACACTTATAACCACCAAGTGGTGACCCCGAAGCAAAAAGAGTGATTTGAGTGTAGTGTGTTAAAGTTTAATAGTAGTACGCGAGTTTTCCGTGGAAGAGACATTGTTTTTGAGTAAAACATAGAAAAAGTGAGCAGTATAATGAACACCGGAAGCGTTAGCGAACAATCTGCCCCGGAGGTTGCGTCGTGTTCTCCACATATACCAGAGTTCAAATCGAATGATTTAGAAGTTTGGTTCGCCATGGTAGAAGCTGCGTTTGCTGCCGCCCGCATCAACTCGGAGACATCAAAATACGCACTGATAATACAGAAGATACCAACTAGCATCATAGACACAATGCGTGATGTCATCTTAAGCCCGCCCGACGACGCTCCGTATACAACGTTCAAGGCGATTTTGATAAAGCGTTGTGGTACATAGGAAAGTCAGCGAACACGTCAGTTGCTGGATCGCGAGGAACTTGGAGATGATAAGCCGTCACAGTTTCTTCGACGTCTACGAAACCTAGCTGGTGAGAATATGACGAATCTACTGTCCGTACACTTTGGCAAGGACGATTGCCAACGGTCTTACAGCCCATCCTAGCAACTGTTAAGGACCAACCGTTGGAGAAAGCTGCGGAAGTTGCAGATGCAGCTTTAGTATACTTGCCAATGCGTTCAGCTATTGCAGAGGCCGGAATTCGTCCTACTTCCACCAAACAAGAGGAATCGGTATCGGAAGACATGAAAAAGATGTACGTCAGTTTAAAGGACGAGATTGCTTTGCTACGTCGAGAAATCAACGATCCCACTTCACGTGTGCGAGTGCGAGATAGAAACAGATCACGATCTCGCTCACGTTCCAGAAGCCGTGGTCCACGTCCACGTGATTTGTGTTGGTATCACTGGCGGTTTGATACGAAGGCAACAAAATGTGTTCCACCATGCAGCAAGGCTACGGGAAACGCTCCGGGCAGTCGTTAATGACGGCAAATGACCCCTGCCCTAAGAAATCACGCCGTTTATTCGTCTGTGATCGAGCCAGCAAAATCCAATTCCTCGTGGACACCGGAGCTGACATCTGCGTGTTTCCTCGTCATCGTATCCAAGGCCCGCATAAAAAGTCCAAATACGAGCTTTCTGTGGCCAACGGGACAGTGATCGCTACATATGGAATTGCTAATTTAACGTTGGACCTTGGCCTAAGACGAGATTTTACTTGGAGGTTCATAATAGCTGATGTCTCCAAGCCAATCTTAGGTGCTGATTTTTTGGCATATTATGGACTCCTACTAGATCTACAACGTAGACGTTTGATAGACTCCTCCACCCTGCTTACCTACAAAGCGGAGATAACAGAGTGTCAGGAACCAAGTATCAAAGTCATTAATGGCTCATTACCATACCATGAGCTTCTACAGGAGTTCCCAGATATTATTCGTCCGGATGGCGCACCCAAAACAGTAAGCCACAGCACAAGACATCACATCATTACGACTCCAGGCCCACCAGTTGCGCACAAACCCCGTCGTCTTGCTCCAGACAAGTTGGCCGCCGCTAAAAGGGAATTCGAGGCGATGTTACGACTAGGATTGTGTCGGCCATCAAAAAGTCCATGGGCTTCTCCACTACACATGGTTCCCAAGAAAGGAGATGAGTGGAGACCATGTGGAGATTATCGGGCACTCAATAGTCGGACAGAACCCGATAAATACCTAGTACGTCACGTCCAGGATTTTGCACAAGGACTGCACGGGAAGAACATTTTCTCCACTCTTGACTTAGCAAGAGCATTCCATCAAATACCAGTCGCAGAGGAAGACATACCTAAGACAGCCATCATTACTCCATTCGGACTCTTCGAATTTATGTACATGACTTTTGGATTACGTAACGCAGCCCAAACCTTCCAGCGCTTCATGGACGAAGTGCTACTGGGATTGGACTTTTGTTACGTGTACATTGATGATATTTTAATTGCATCATCATCACATGAAGAGCACCTCAAGCATTTGAAAATTGTTTTTAATCGTCTTAAGAAATATGGCGTCGTCATCAACCCCAGCAAGTGTATTTTTGGTCAGAAAGAAGTTCGTTTCCTGGGATATATGGTAACTGCAACTGGTACTCGACCATTTCCAGACAGAGTTGTCGATATACAACGGTTTAAATTACCAGACACAGTCAAAAAGCTACGTGGATTTCTCGGTATGATTAATTTCTACCGCAGGTTCATACCAGGTGCAGCCGCAACTCAAGCACCGCTTAACGACCTACTCCAGGGTAACCTTAAAGGAAATGCTCCTGTGCCCTGGACACCAGCTACTACAAAGGCTTTCGAGGCGTGCAAGGAGAGTCTCGCGGAGGCTACCTTGCTTGCTCATTCTAAACCCGACGCACAGTTAGCATTAATGTGTGATGCATCGGACTACGCCGTCGGCGCAGCGCTGCAGCAGTATGTGGATAATCATTGGCAACCGCTGGGCTTCTTCTCGAAGAAATTGAGCCCCACCGAGCAGAAATATGCAGCTTATGACCGCGAACTCCTAGCTATATATCTTGCTGTCAAACACTTCAGACACATGATAGAAGCGAGAAAGTTCACTATTTATACTGATCATAAGCCCATTACCTTCGCATTTTGGAAGAAATTAGACCAATGCTCACCACGCCAATTTCGACACTTAGATTTCATCAGCCAGTTTTCAACGGATATTCGTCACATTGCTGGAAAAGATAACCCTGTCGCTGATGCATTGTCTCGCGTAGAAGAGCTCGAAACAACTCTAGACTTCAAGGCACTCGCTGACTCGCAGGCGGACGACGAAGAACTTCGAAAATTGCTAAAAGAAAATACGTCTTTGCAATTGAAACGTATACTGATTCCAGGCACGGACATCCCCGTAACCTGTGACGTATCAACGCAAGCTGTTCGACCATTCATCACCACGCCGTTTAGGAGAATTGCATTCAACACCGTCCATCGACTTTCGCATCCCGGAATCAATGCTACGGTCAAACTTATGACCCAGCGTTATATTTGGCCGTCAATAAACTCCGATTGCAGAAAATGGGCTCGCAGCTGCATCGATTGTCAACGTGCGAAGATCTCCAGACATGTATCTGCCCCTGTTGGATCATTTGCTCCACCGACATCCAGATTTGAGCATATCCATATAGACATAATCGTAATGTCTATATCTGAAGGTTACAGGTACTGTCTCACAATGATAGATCGTTTTACTCGTTGGCCAGAAGCAATACCACTCCAAGACCAGGAAGCAACAACGGTGGCTAAAGCGTTCTACAACCATTGGATCTCACGCTTTGGCACACCATTAAGGATCACATCCAACCGTGGTAGACAGTTCGAGTCGCACCTGTTCAGGCACCTCAATCAACTGGCAGGCACGACGCATTTCAAGACTACGGCTTATCATCCGGCGTCCAACGATATGGTTGAACGTTTTCATCGTCAGCTGAAGGCGGCTATAAAATGTCATCAGGATACACGGTGGACTGAAATTCTCCCTACCGTGCTGCTGGGCATCCGAGCTGCTTGGAAGGAAGATTTAGAGGCTACGGTTGCCGAGATGGTATATGGTCAGCCACTGCGGATTCCAGGAGAGTTTTTGGTGCAACAGACGACAATCACCGACAGTAACAGTGCAACGGACTTTGTGAAACAGCTACGGCAATACTTCCAAGAGCTACGACCGACTTTAGTATCTCGGCATGGCGAGAAAAGAATGTTCATTTTTAAAGACCTCAGCACCACTGACCAAGTCTTCGTGCGCCGCGAGGGTCCAAAAGTGCCCCTGCAGAGTCCTTACGAGGGCCCTTTCAAGGTTGTCATGCGAGGGGAGAAGACGTTTGTTGTTAACGTCCGCGGTCGTGACGTTACAATTTCCATTGACCGTCTTAAACCAGCCTATGTGTTAGCTGACCCTGAAAACACTTCAGCTGACGACGAACATCAAGCACCAAGGCAACAGACAACTCAAGACACTGAAGATGTACATCACGAAACAGATGCACACCAGCGAACAAGGTCCGGAAGGCGCGTCCGCTTCCCGGACTATTTCCAAAGTGGATTTTCGTGAACTGTCATTCACTGGTAGGGGGGTGCTGTGGCGGTTGCAATACGCTAACTTAGATATAGCTTTTAAAGCGGTTGCAATACGCCAACTTATATTTAGCTTTTAAAATAACACGCTTATTAGTTGTAATTTGAACATTATTTAAACACGCATTTCATTTTAAAACATGACTGCAGATGTTTAACCATAAAACATCTGCGAGTCGTTTTATTTAAGTAAGAATTTTTGTGTACCTTATTGTATAATATTAGTTAAAAAGATGCTGTTCTAAATTATTGTTTCCTAATTGTAATGACCCGTTCATGCCGGGGCAATAAAACTGTATTATTATAGTTAAGTTCTTTAGTGGCGGTAATCCTTTGCAACAAATTTATGTTTTTTAGACAATAGTACACATGTTTGGGTAAACCTTTCTGTTTGGACAATAGCCCAGATGTTTGGGCCGACCTTAATTTTTAGTTGAAAGGATAGACCCTATTTTATGGCTTAAATATATTTTCTGGAAGATTTATCCCCACCGATCCTCATTCGGGTAGTCCTATAAAAGGGTCGGTTTATTTGGATGAAAGAAAAACAGTCTGCCATCTCTCGTCACGAGCACATCTCGCTCCGAGTCGCATAATTATAATTTTACTCTGTCTCTGAATGTATTAAGTGTTAAATTCATAAAATATACTATTGTTAGTTCCGGGAAGTGAGTGCTTATTCTGATACCTACACTTATAACCACCAAAAACCTTTTCCTCGAATAATATACAGCGGTTTAATTTACTACGCTGGTTTAGTGGGGGCTAGTTTACATATATATTTTTAAAACTATTATGCCAGTATCCCTAATCTCCAATGCAAATAAAAATATAATTTCAAAATAAAATAGTTATCAACATATTCATTAGTTTTAAATAAAGCAAATGCTTAGGATATGTATATTTGCAAAATTCTAGTGAACAGTGGTGCCAAGTCTGAGATAAAATACTAGACGATAAAAAGAATATCTATCTGGTAATTTAGTAGATATTGATACCATGATAAGTTTTTATTGGTAGTCGATTCCGTATCGCCATTACCTTAATCCTTAATAGATGCAGTATATAAAAATAAAGAAAAAGTTTAGTAACAGTAAATCCCATAAGCTTCAATAAAACTTGGAATGGTACACAATTACATAAGCCCTCTAAGAATTGTAATTTTCCATCATTATTTAGGTTTCGCGAAGAAACCACTGATATAGAAAATCGATTCTTCAGTAGAACTTACCTCATATTGTCTTCATTAGAAAAATTCATTCAACTCCATAGCTAAAAATATAGCCATGCAAAGATAGCGATCAGTTAAATTTTTATTTCCAGTTCAAACCTTTAGCAAAAGGCTGAAAAGAAAATCCTATTTTACGTTAGTGTTAATCGCTTTGTTTTAGGCTATTAATATTTATCACACATTTAAATGAAATAGCATTAAATGTAACTATAATATTGTACAGTGTCAGAAAGAGATAGAAAATTTATTTAATGGGTATTAGTTTATTTCTATGGTATGTAAGTCCGCCAACTCGCACTAGGCCAGCGTGGTGGACTATATGGCTTAACCACTCTCAATCGTACTGTTGATTTTAGACGAGGCCCGTGACGTGCAGTAGGACGTATATGGGCTGATGATACAGATTAATTTAATGCTTACGGAATATTACAAGCTTTGTAAAACAATTTTGTAAAAATAGTTGATATTTAATATTAAACAGGCAACAACGCAAAGCAAACTATCCGAAGGCTTATTCTATTTGTTTCCCTTACATACGAACCGCTATATTCGAGTTCGAATCCCGGGTCGGACCAAGTGATATTGGATTTTCTATTCATTTTCAACTGGGAGCCAGGAATTTGTTCCCGATATGGCGATAGGCTCGCCTTCTATCATATCTTAAGACGGAAAATACAAGGCGAACCGTGGGTGTCCTTGTTGCACCCCTGCCTGCCCCTCCTGGGACAAAGACATGCGTTTATTTGTGTATGTATGTAATATTGAATGATTGAAGAATTGATATGGTAGACGAGTAAGGAGATAAAGAGGTATTATTACACATTCAACAATGTCACTAAGCAAATGAACTCAGCAAATGAATGTTATTTTTTGCTGTTATATTTTTCATATTAAGACATACCGCAGTAGTATTAGATTTGGATTGGTTTAGAGCTTCATATGAAGCCATGATGATCATAACGAATTAGCTATTATTTTCTTTAACATCAGAAAACTTATTGCTAAATATAAAATTGTCGATATGATTCCTATACCTGCACCTGGCTGTATCTTGTGATATTTATCATTCCGCCTGTTCACTCAGTAGATATACTAGACTTGTAGATCGACGTCAGTTTTTCTGCTCCAGATTCCGCTCGCTTTTCTACTAAATTAAATGAAGTGCTGTTGACGGAAAATATATGCATTGTTTGAACTTCTTGAATTTGTGATTTAAAATCACATAGCGTAAAACAAAGCGTCCCCATCATGTGTGTCTAGCGTTGACATGTAAAAATGTTCTGCTTAAGTCAAACCACGATCTCGTGAATATGAAAAGCGGTCGCGAGTTCGTTTAGCATGATATCTGGAAAAATAAAATGTAAATCTCGACGTCCTACATGCATGATTTCAGGTTAAGAGCACGTAAGGACATTTTTTTTTTATTGCAGTGAATGGCGAGACGAGCAAGCCGTTCGCCTGATGGTAAGCGATACGACGGCTCATAAACAGTAGCAACATTCCACTGCGCTCGCCATCCTGAGACATAAGATGTTAAGTCTCAATATGTCCAGTAGTTTAGGGTCATGTAATGGATTACATACATAAACTCACGCTTTTTTTCCAGATGTCGCCTTGTATGTTTCGTCCCAGGATGTGATAGGTGGCGAGCCCATCGCCATATCGGACACAAATTTTTGACTTTGGGCTGATAATGAATAGAAAAATCCAGTATCACTTTGCCCAACCCGGGATTCGAACCCGAGACCTTAGCTTTGTAACCGTACCCTAGTACTAATACGCCACCGAGGCAGGCAGTAATGGATAACACAGGAATTAAATACTAGCTCAGGTCTGAACCTTTTTTGAATGCCAGGAATCTGGAATTCTAAATTTTTGGGACAACGTAATACAATGTGAAATAAAATGCCCCACTCAGTCTCACTTAAATTTTACATAAAGCCAATTATGATAATATATAGAATGGGAAAGATAAAACTAAAAGAAACCTGCTGGTACCTGATGCCAGGCTACTTACTACACTCCACATATCACACGTTTTCGATACTGTAATAAACTGATGAAAACGTTTATGGCCAGGTCATTCGCTTCTCTTTTATCAGCCTCGACCCATGAGACAAAAACAATACTCCCCACTTCAGTCATAACATTTTATTTAACAACATGTACAGCCGAAAGCAAATTAACAAATTACCATACCGACATGTGACGAATTAATCAGGCATTTAATAAACAAAGCAATTACCCTATTTCTTGTCATTCTTTTCGCAATCTAGGCTCACTTGTCCCTGTCCCATATCTAACACGGTGTTGGCTTTAATGCGATCGTTTAAATACGGCATAGGGCCAGTATGTGCTTAACGGTCCACATTAAATGGTACAGGGTTGTAGGCCACCGCACCACTTACTGCGAGGGTTTTCTTGATATCGCCGGAAAAAATAACATTATTCAGTTAGGCTGTCTGCAGTGGAACGGCTTCTTTATTTTTGTGTGGCGTTTTTGGTGCATGTTTGGTCGGTGATTTGTTTAAGGATTTTGTTGTATTTATGTATGTCAATTGTATTGCTGTTTTGTCTTACTGTTAATATTATGTCTTTATGCGCCCAGATAATGGTGGAGTTTTTCAGGACGCTAAGGGAATATGCCATGTTCAGGCTATCATCAAATCATGATTAAGTTGGCATATTATAAAATTGTATCATAATGTCTAGTGTATTCGTATTTCCAGGCGAGTATGTAGGTAAATGCATAAATTATTTAAATTTATTCGTATTTAAAAAATATTGACAGCCTCCGTAGCGCAGTTGGTTAGACGCCGTCTATGAAACGAGAGGCCGCGGGTTCGATCCCCGCACCGAGAGAAATGTTTGTGCGGCCCACAAATATTTCTTCCGGGTCTGGGTGTTTGTGAGACCGAAAAGTCTCTCGTAGTTCCTGATACCCACGACACAAGACTCGATCTTAGTGTGGGGTCAGGACTATGTATGTGACTGTTGGGTGTATTTATTTATTTATTTATTATTTATTTATCTTCCTATTTTAATATCTACTGATATAATTATACTACATCTTATGTATAGAGATCTCGATTTATCGTCGTATGAATGTGAACGTGTGACGTTGTGAGAGTGTCACCTCTAATATTTGCGGTCTATGGTTCAATAGTCGGCATAAGTCCTATTGTCTGTGCCAATCAGCGCCTCCGTTGCGCTGATTGGTTGATTCCATCTGACATCTGTCAGATGTGACGTTCGAACTGTCATCGGCGCTCGCTTAAATACGCGTGTAACGGCGCTCGCGTCCTTTTTCCCTAACCTGAAAGCCGCGTGCTACCACGCGTCTTTCCGAACCCGCTGGGGTGAGTGTTCAGTGTTCTATTTGCTAACCGCTTTTAACTGCTTGTTTGTCAGTGTATTCTGTCTGCCGGGCTTGTGAACTATCACGAGTCGCTGGCACGGAATGCAAGCCTAGCTTGCATTCCGAATTCTGAATTCGAATATGACGCTGATTCCAGGTTCTTGGCGTACCTGGCGTTCTTGGCGTCTTTTTCTGCTAACTCCGTGCCTACTGCCCGCTTTGCTCCGCACCGCTTCCTGCCGGACTGCATCCGAGCCTGCGCCTGCCGCTGACCTGCGCACCGTGTCCGGCCACGTGGCAGCTGACTCCGCCGGCGAGCTGTCGCCGGGTTCCGCCACGTGCCGAAGACCCGGATCAGTGTCCAGTGAAGGCCAGTGACTCCTGTTGCATACCACCAGCAACAGTGCCGGGTGTAATCAGTGATGCGAATATATTAAAGCCCGAACCACGTAATTACCCTGAGTTCTCATTTAACTACCTACCCCTACCTGCGGGCGGCCTAACCCGCCGCAAACGTCAGAATCTTTTGTATAGAATAATAACGTTACATATTATATTTCTAATAAGTAATTATAGCTCGATACCTTTTGTTACTTTTATAAAGAAAGCAGAAGCGTTATAAAACAAAGGCATAATGTTGAAATAAAACGTTTGGATGAGTTTCATATTCGTGAATTTTGACACTTTCATTAAACACTGATGTGAAGTAATGACTTGCTGTTTAGCTCCCTCTTCTTAATAGACTCATACAGTTTTAAAGGCGAAAAATGTACCAACAATACCTGTGTAAAGTCTAAATAAGTAAAAAGATCTAGAAGCCACTAATTATCAGTTGTCATTTGTATTTAGCCGTGATTTGAAACTGATAAAAACTGTATCATCTCGTCAAAACAAAATAAATCGCGCCGTGTAAATCCAGCCTAACGCAAGTCCATTAAACTAGGCGACTTCTCAGTACATTTGTCAACGAGTGCTCGCTGACATTAAGTTTTGGCATTCGGCACAAAACGCCAAGTTTCGGACAAACAAGTCATCTCATAAGCCCACTGACGCTTACTCCACGCGAACTTTCACCCGTCTGGATGTAGCTTTACAAAAACTTCAAGTTTATTTTGTATGGCTTCTATTATACGATGAGTTCTGATTTCTGACTCATCCTGATTCTGTATGGATATTGTTCAGGCACAAATAATCTATTTAAAAATATATATATTCTGAAATCATTTTAACAGATCAAATGTTGCTTACAAAAGTTTAATTAAAGTCTTAAAATTAAACTAAACTTAGCATAACGATATCCATATTAGCATAGGTACAACATTGAAATTTGAAATATGATTAATTGAACAATTATACAAACAAATACATAATACATCGAAATATGAATAAAATATATTACACATCACCTCCACATTCGTGTGAACTAAAAATTACCCAAAGGAACCTCTTCGAACCGGCCTGGTGAGAATGTTCCCACCATACTGGCAACATTGCCTTGTTGAATTGTTAGAGATATATGCTGCATCAGAAAGAATTCCGTGCGGTGACCCTGGCCATTCCGCCTCGAGCATCGCCAAGGACAAAATCCTTAGCCTCTGCGCACCACACCCCACTGACCTCAACCGCGAAGGGAACAACAAAATAAACATGTTCGAGCGTGGCATATTTATGACGTTTCTGAGTTGCAACAGCTACCCCAGCTCTTCGCAAGGTATGAGTTAAGAGAGAGACGGCGCATGTGCTAGCATACGTCGAATCCTACAACAGACAATGACCTTTCTCCCGCTTTACACGTACATCCTGAGACATAAGATGTTAGGTCTCAATATGTCCAGAAGTCACTCTGTTTACAATTTCCTCCAAACCGGAACACAACAGTGCATTCACACTGCTGTATAGCGGGTTAAAAAAACATTGTTGTGTCAATGTAGTGAATGTTTAATTGTAATATTGATGTAAAAATAAAACAGTATTTGTGTTACGCTCTTCATGACAAACAACAGCCATTCACCCAGACCCAAAACAAATATTTCTCGACCATACAAATATTTATTTTAAATTCAACAATGCGCGAACAAATTGTCGCGGTCATACACAACATCAGATCATTTATTCCGTCTAGTAATACACAGTTGACATAGAGTTAAGGCGTTGTTTTCTGCTGTATATCCGGTTAAGTATAGTCATGTAACGCGCGACGCGTGTGCACCGCACCTACGCCAATGAACCTTGGGGCCGCACTGGAGTGGGTAATAAGGGGGGCATATTGTACTTTTTTAATTAAAAAGACAGAGGTGTAATGTAATTATGAGTATTTAAATCCGTTTATAGACAGTACACGACGCGACGTCAGTGATAAATGTGAGTATAAGTAAAATTACATTATGTGTTACGCAGCTAGTTAGCGCCAACCGTGAACTATGGCAGGGTGATACCACCATTGACAAATTTCAAACTTCAATATTCTTAGTGCGCAATAAAATATCATAATATAAGAATTCATTTAATTTTCTCTATCTCCCAATAATCAATCCCGAATACGTCCCTGTTGTGTACTCAAACTTTTGTTATAAATATTTTTTATTCGGCGTTTTATTAGAAGCAGTAGCGCGGGTACAAACGTACTTTAGCCAATTTGCGAGCATAGTACAAAGGATTTTTTGTTTAATAAATATTTTTTATTTTGCTTTCCTTAGTGATTGGTTCGAGCGTCCTAATTGCCTAACCAGGAATGAAAAGCTTCACCTACGTAATGAAAATCGAGTTATTTTTAGCAAACTGAACTTTTGGGCTATTAAAACTACAATCTTCAGTGGAAACGGTTCGGTAGTTCTATCGAAGCGTCATAGATTGACGAAGTCTCTCGTGCGCGTGATAATTTTTCCTGTAAATAGTTCAGGTAAATTGGAGATATGGGTACCTATTTATCATTGAGTGTCATAACTCATAACATACATATTATATTATTACATTATGCAAGCATTTTCAAAAAATTCTAGTTGGATAAACCGGCGGCAGAAAAAGATCAATAATTATAAAATCGAATGGTAAAATCGATGGCTTTTACGAAAAACAAACCATACCACACTAATTATGAGCATATATCTACCATAATACCTAACAGGCCAGTAAAAATATCAAATTACAAAAGACACTGGCGGATATTTCTCGGGTCATTTGCACCATGACCTCCCACACTAAACACAACTATAATAATATGTATAAATGGCTGGCAAATACAATAAACAGGGGCCAGAATATAAGAGGAAGGAAGGGAGGTTAGTTCGTAGTGCCTAGTTTACAGGATGGGTCTGGTTTGCCTTTTCCGTTTTGTGTTAATTATTTCTTTGTTATATTAATATTATTATTTAAATAATTATTGAGCACATAAAAAATTCAGAAATAAAAGTACAAATGGCGGTCTTATCGCTTAAAGCAATGTCTTATAGACAACCAGGGGATATCTACATTTAAAAGAAGGAGAAAGAAAGTAAGTCAGTGTAAAAAAGAAAACAAGGAATGGAAAAAATTAAATAAATATTGTTTTAATGCAGACATTTTCAGAAAATAGAAATTTATCAAATATAGAGAACTTATTTTGTATTTATTATAATTTACAGGTGACCCTAAAAAGAGAGCAGCTTCAGAAGTTTTTACAAGAAAGTAAAAACTTTTCTAAAACCTTTGCCTTTAACTTTTTAAGCGTTGTTAATTAATATGGATTTGAAAGAGTTTATTGTAATATATCTTATTTATTTGCATAAAACTATAAATTTTAAGTTGCATTTTTTCCGATAGCGCGCACTAAATGAGCAAAAAAATTGTTCTGCATACACGTAGTCTATACGTTAAGCAATGAGCCAAAATTCATATAGGAAGTCGGCACCCCATGAGCAGAGGTCCTTATCGCTAGGTCATTAAGAGTGACCCGCACTTGACCTTGACCTCGACCCCGTATATTATGAAAATAAGATCATCAAGCGAAGCTTTCATTATTTCTAACCGAGGGTCAGTGAAATCGTCCGGAAGAAATGTCTGGTTTTACCGGTGTAAATTATTGCGTCTGCTTTCGGATTATTTTTATTCTTTTTATCATTCATAAATGGGACAGAATATGAAGAAGAAAGAAAGATGATGCAAGATTCGCCACTCAAAGATTTGTAAAATTTCTCAATATCCTGTATTAGTTCTCCATTTTCTTATAAAAGATTCTTAATCCTTTATCCTTTACAAGTAATGTACTCCTTCAAAATCTTTTCTATAAGTAAAACCGTCATTTTTCCCTATTTTAAAAGTGATATATTCACCTCAACAATCTGGTCGTGACATAAAAAACACCAAGAGTTTTACAAGTACGTGTAATCTAACCCCTCCGAATGACCGTAAACTGTAATCTATCCTTCACCCTTTTCACGTAGTTATTCCTTAATGGCTTCATATTCACCGCATACTGGCCTTTTACGCTTTAATAATAAGAGTCGAAATTCCTTGAGACAGCTGTTAATGTGTAAAGTAAAGGCTTTTGCATAAAATACGATGAGTTGCCGCGTAAGTGCTGAAAATATGTTCCTATTAAAATCGGTTTTTTGTACTTGTAATATTTGGGAATAGCGCGGTATTTCCAATGGTTAAAAAGTAGAAATATGGACTGATTTTCAAGTTATCGGAATTGTTAAGAATTTTACAGTGTATTGGACATTGGTAATTATGTAGCTCTTTATTCAGTTATATTATATGGGAAGGGCCACTGTAAATTCATGAGAGTCGTTATAGTTCAGACAAAACTTTCATGTGTTAATTTATCCCGTGATAAATAAATACTAAATATTAAACTCATTTTGAATACCATTTAAAGAGGATTTAGGTTCGATTTGTTCTTGATGTGTTTTCATAGATAATAATTCTTTATGGAATATTTAATGGACACACTGGTAAAAATGATTAGACTGTAATTTTACCCAAAATCTGTAACTTAGTACTACACACGCAGCTCATGTATACACAGGCTAAGTATGACCGCCATAAAATACTATGATAAAGTCCCCTTACACGTAGTTTACGATGATTTTTACGTAATACTAACTCCTTGAATAGTGATATTCTAGGGAGATAGCCAGAGCTCTTATGTCTCGTATGTCCAGTTGCGACATCGTGGGATTTGAAAATTGGATAACGGAGGTTTTTGTGATTTAAGATTGGATATATTATAGTTTCATATAGGCTTCATACAAGGATCTATACAGCGAATTATTGGAAACCTACGTTGAAAAGTAAATTGGAAATCTACTAGAATCTACCAGTAGTTTATCGCATATCATATAAATTATGTATGATTTCACTACAAAGTCGTCCCAAAAATGGCAATTTTATTAACTCCAACCTTTAGAATGGTGTCTGAAATTTACACGAATGTTACACATTGCTGCAAAGTAATGGAAAAGTTGCGCCGTCGGGATTAAAACAATGTGAAAATTAAACCAAATTCACGATCAAATCCGTAAATATTATTCTACTTTTTTTTTCCCTATAACCCGTAATAAGAACAAGCGTAATTAAGCATCCAATTTTTAAAAAAGTGAATTGACATATTAATACTTATGACCTTTAAACTTATGAACCTTACCTTTAACCTTAAAATTCTACTAATTCAAAGTTGAACTAAACAAGCAGCTATACCACAAACAACAAAACCATATAAATGAAACAAGCTGTTCCAGTTATGAGAAACCTGACACGTTGCTAATATACCTCAAAGAGCTGAAAATCTTTACAAAGCTGGCGACAGCGGCCCTGACATTTTAGTAGAAAACAAGTTGTTATAATATTGTTAGGGGTTGTATGGTTGCACTGCAGCGCAACATAATGTCGTAGGAGAACACGTACAAATAGACGAATGACGTCAATTTTTCGATTTTCGTATATTTTACATATATTTATACTATTGAGTCTTGTGTACACGTACATAAATGTGAATTGTGCGACTATAATTCGCGTAATTTGCATTATATTGCATTTGTATATTATGCCTAATTATGATTAATTAGCATAATTCAATGAACTGAAAGTAAATGTTTAGTATCAAAGTATGATTTTCAAAAAATACCTTTACCTGTTGTTTTAATTTTACAGGAATATCAGGGATAATATTATTATTACAAAGATGTATAGTTTCCGTTTTTGTTATTACATTCTGATGACTTTATGTTTAAATTATCCTTCATACATCTCAATAAGATATATTCTTAATGTTTATGGTTACTTCTTAGTTGAACTATTTCGTTACCCCTATTTGTAGAACTCCGTATTATGCTGTAAACAGCTGATATGGATTGCAAATCTTTGTTATTCAAGGTTCATTCTAAAAGTGTTCAGCAGCATCTGTCACACCTACTACAGATCTAGGGTTTACGTCACTGACAAAATAGACTGTTCATAAATAAAACAGAAACGTACTGTTGTGACAAAAATACATTCTGCGTAGGTATTCATGTATTGTGTGAAGAAGTTCTTGTTTAGTTCGGTTGGGTGTATGGTATGAGTAGTAGCGTATATGCTCCACGTATACATTAGAATTATTATTAGTGTTTTACATTGAGTACTATGTTTTTGAGTCCAGTTCACTCTAGAAACACAGGAATTATTTCGCGTGATAATTGTTTTAAATATTTAAACTCAACGTTACAGTTTAAACTTCCCATCCCATTCATTTGAGTTTGAAAGAGTATCGAATATACCGGGTATCTCAAGACTGCTACCGAAAACGAAGCCGGGTGGTAGTTTTAGTGGCTACAAATACACTGCAATTAAAAATTTCGCCTAGAAACGCGACAATTTTTTTTTATGATTTTTTAAATATCGTCATTTTTGGGTGGTAAATCCATAGTTTTTGCTAAAATAATAATTTAAACTCTTTTATACCTTAGAGTATTTATAAATAAAAGGGTATATACTATTATTTTAGGAAAAAATGTATTTACCACCCAAATATGGCCATAGGAAAAAAATAACAAAAAAAAAATTGTCGCTTTTTTTTGCAACTTTTTCTGTTGCATTGTGTCTGAAGTCGCTTAAACTACCACCCGGCTTCGTTTTCGGTAGCAGTCTTGATATACCCTGTATTTCAATCCCGTGTACATCCCACGGAAACACTGCATTTTTTGGGATAAAATTTAGCCTATGTGTTAATCCAAGGTGACAGCTACCTCCATACCAAATTTTATCAAAACTGGTCCAGTGGTTTGAGCGTGAAGAGGTAGTAAAAACACAAACTTTCGCATTTATAATATTAGTAGGATCATTATTTTATTTATTTTATATTTATGCAGTTTATCAAACTAGATTCACATACAACAAAAATAGTATCATCATCATCATATCAGCCACAGGAAGTCCACTGCTGAACATAGGCCTCCCCCAATGATCTCCACAATGACCTGTTGGAAGCGGCCTGCATCCAGCGACTTCCTGCGACCTTAGTCAGATCGTCCGTCCACCTTGTAGGCGGGCGTCCAACACTTCGCTTGCCTGTACGTGGCCTCCACTCGAGAACCTTTCGGCCCCAACGGCCATCGGTTCTACGAGCTATGTGCCCGGCCCACTGCCACTTCAACTTGCCAATCCTATGGGCTATGTCGGTAACCTTGGTTCTCCTACGGATCTCCTCATTTCTGATTCGATCTCGTAGGGAAACACCGAGCATAGCCCGCTCCATGGCTCGTTGAGTGACTTTGAGCCTTTTAATGAGGCCCACAGTGAGAGGCCACGTCTCGGTGCCGTATGTCATCACTGGTAACACACAACTATCGAAGACTTTCGATTTTAGGCACTGAGGTATTTTGGACGAGAAGACGTCGCGAAGTTTCCCGAACGCTGCCCAACCGAGTTGGATTCGACGATTGACCTCTCTCTCGAAGTTGGACCTGCCTAACCGGACCACTTGTCCTAAATAGACATATTCGTCTACAACTTCGAGAGTCGAGCCCCCAACTCCAATGGGGGTGGGCACAACATGGATATTCGACATGATCTTTGTTTTATCCATGTTCATTTTAAGACCCACCTGTTGGGAAACTCGATTAAGGTCTTCGAGCATAGTGCTAAGGTCTTCCAGCGATTCTGCCAAGACTACAATATCGTCGGCAAATCGAAGGTGAGTAATATACTCGCCGTTGATGTTGATGCCGAATCCTTTCCACTGCAAGAGCTTGAAGGCATTTTCCAGCGCGGCAGTGAACAGTTTCGGAGATATGACATCTCCCTGTCTCACGCCTCTCTGTAGTGGAATAGCCTTCGTGCTCTGATCCTGTACTCGGACCGACATGGTGGCGTTGTTGTATATACACCTCAACACTTCGATGTACCGATAGTCTATGTGGCACCGCTGAAGAGACTGTAGCACAGCCCAGGTCTCGATCGAATCAAAGGCTTTCTCATAGTCCACAAACGCTAAACAAAGCGGCAAGTTATACTAGATTATTACTACTTACTATTTATAGACATGGCTCAGGAGCGAGATGGGCCTGTAGTTCTTCAGCAAAGTGTTATCACCTTTTTTGAAGAACAGTACCACCACGCTCCTGCTCCATGCCTCCGGCGTTGAGCCCTCGAGGAGAACGGAATTGAAGAGCCTCTGAAGGACTTTCAGTACCGGCGTTCCGCCCGCTTTCAGAAGCTCTGAAGTGATTCCGTCCTCACCCGGCGCCTTGTTGTTTTTAAGTTGTTTGAGGGCCATCTCAATCTCAAACAGGCTGATGTCCGGGATATCATCGCTAAAGTGTCGGATTAACTCGGCTCTCGGGTCTTTGGCCGAGCTAACAGTAGGTTTGGCAACCGAGGTGTAAAGCTGTCCGTAGAACCTCTCGATCTCCCTTAATACCTCTGCCCTCGTCGATACCACGCGGCCGTCTTCCGTCTTCAGCCTAGACATTTGGCTTTGCCCAATAGACAAGTCTCTTGCAAACACTTTGGAGCCTCCGTTCCGCTCAATTGTCTCCTCAATGCTCACAGTATTGTGAGCACGGACATCGTGTCGCAAGGACTTCCAGATCCGTCTATTGAGCCGCCGATATGCTTCGGCGTCAACGAAAGACTGCAGCGTCAAAGATCGACGTTCGGCCATGAGGTCAAGAGTGTGGATCGAGAGTTTTTGTGGTCTATCTCTACGGCGAGGTCTAAAATACTTAGATCCCACCGTATGGACAGCTTCTACCAAACCGCTGTTTAACTCGTCCACTGCAAGGTTTTCTTTTAGACAATCAAAGCGATTTGTCAACTCGAGTTGAAAGCTCTCGGGGTTTTGGATATAAAATAGTATAGTTCAAGTAAATTCTCTTGACAATGACTATTAAATAGATGGTTATGAAAAACTGACTGCAGAATTTATGTGTTTCTAGGAAAAATTTATATAGTCGATACTAATCAATCATGGAATTCGCAAATGAAATCTTTAAAAAGGAGGAGAAATGGTATCCATAAACTAAAAGAAAGGACCTAAACTATAAAACAAGTTCGACTCTATAAAAGTGAGTTCAGAAAGTTTTAATTAGGTTGCTGAAGGATTTTAGGATTTCCATTACGAGCATAAACTTTCGCGATCCACTGGAGACTACCGTTTTTAAGCCAGTTTGTTATATTAGTTTTGTGTTTCTCAAAATGTACTGTAATTCACGAAATTTGTAGAGGACATAATTTAAATAAGCTGAAGCTGATGAGTTTTAATTTGCCTCATTATCGTCAGCTCCGTTCCTACAATATTGCCTGTACAGAAACAATGAGACAACTAGCTACGATTTTGTATAAAATGGATATTTTAAAAATATAATAAAAAAGGATTATGTTTTATGAAAAATTTAGACATATCCGGACATGATACAATTTGGCGATTATTTTAAAAGTATGTAATTCTTAACCATTTACTAAACTGTACAACAGATGTTTTCTAAATAGGGTCGTGAAAATCAGTTAAGTTATTTGTAGCATGCTAAACTGAAAATGTTAAGAATTTTATTAGCCTAATTTGTGTAATTAAAACGACATTGTACCCATAGGTTCTGTCTTGAAATCTCACGTTACAATATCATTGTATAATATTATCAGCGAATTTTAAAACAACTTTCTAAAATCATCTCGTATTAGCTAGAACTAAATTTGTTCGAAAACATGAATTTCCTTCAACAAACTTATTTTAGTTTTGTTTTACATTGATCCATCTTTGTTTACTAACTCTCGGTGCATTACCACTAACACTTACCCGATAGAATAAGCCAATTGATTAGAATGTACTGATGATAATGTTGTGTCACATCCAGGGACACAATACAAATGCACCACAAATAAGGATAATTGAAAAGTACTGGCAATCATGGGTGAATCATGTCTTTTGAAGAGAAAATCAGTAAAAGTAAATTGCACAAGCCATGTAACGAACCTGACGGTTCTTAGCTTATTTCCATAGCTATTAGGCCGAATTAAATAAAAAAGTGAGGTTATAAAAAACTCTAAGTATAGATGCTCCAGTAGTTCAGCAGAGGTATCGCTCTGGATTGAAAGAGATTTATGCATTATACACTACGCTTCCCGCTGGCCTATTGCAGGTTGACATACCATATCATTGAAATTCTAATACAGATAACAAATATCTTGAAATATGTTTCAGAAAATCAACTATCAATATTGTGTATCGTACCTTTAAGTGATGAAACGTTTCATTAAAACGCACTTCAATTTAGCAAAATATATTTGTTTTAAGCATTGTTGGGAGTATTAAGAGAACCACGAAACCTCGACTTCGCAATTTGGTTGAGTGCAATTTGGCAAAACGCCTGCCATTTCGCCTCCCGCGATATTTGATGCCAATCAAGGATTACGTGTGGGTAAGTGGTTGGCAACTTTAGGCACGTTATTATAAAAAATGAAATTCTTGGTACTAGGCGAGATTAAGTTAATATATTTCCTGTTACTAAACTTTAATGTAAGAAAAAAGTAACTGAGTGGCTGCAGAGTAAAAACTATAACGAGACTGAAAATCTAATCAAAATATATATGGTATTTAAAGTAAATACTTATATTACACACAAATAACACACTACTTAATTATATATATATACATACTTATTAAACACATATCACACACTCACACATACACACACAACCACATTCAAGTCCTCGCTCCTTCTAAGTTAAAGAACAAATATGAAATAACTAACTTCTGATGTGTAATAATATAATGTAACCTAAGTGAGCATTCTGGTAGCCATAACACAAGTTCAATCTTACTTTGGGTACCAGTGTTCAATTACACTGTTATAAGTTTTTGCATTTTACCAATGTATGTTATTTGTAAGTGTATGTAAAACATTTTTGGCGAATAAATAAATTATTATTATTTTTGTGTTCTTTCACTCTCGGCTGAAAGGCCGGCTAGTTAGGTGCAGACGGACCTAAGTCAAGTCTGCACCCACATTGGGATGGGGAGGGTTGTGTATAATACTAGCCGCTACTTCCTGTTCTGTCTGTAAAAATTTTCTTACTATGCGTCAAGTATTAATTATCACGGATTTTTGAAGAGCAATGTATGTGAGCTTCGGTAAATTAAGAGTTAGTAAGGAATTATGTAGTTGTACGGTGATGATTCCTGTAGTTGATAGTACTATTGGCACTATGGTTACTTTTTGAAGACAGCCACATTCGGGTGACTTCTTCTTTGAGGTCAGCATATTTGGTTAATTTCTCAGCTATGGTAGACTGTAAGTTATGTGTGTTTGGTATTGCGATATCTATAATGAGGGCAGATTTCTGGGTTTTATTAATAAGTATTATGTCCGGTCTGTTATAGTGTATGGTTCGATCGGTAAGTATGCACGGTCGTAGTATAATTTATGTGTTGAATAGGGTTTTGAAGAGGGGATAAGATTGTGTTTAATAATAGCAAGTTTCTGGTGTATTATTTGGGCCACCTGATCGTGTCTATATTTATAATCTGTCTGCACAATAGACTTGCATGCACCAGTGATATGCTGTATTGTCTCGGGGGAACTATTGCATCTTCTACATATATCTGTCGGGAGGTTGTGGGCTTTAATAATGTATCTCTGGTAGTTTCTCGTTTCTATTGTCTGATCTTGGATGGCGATCATGAACCCTTCCGTCTCTGGGAAAAGTTCACCTCGAACGAGCTATTCGTTCGACGCACCTATGTCGACGTTAGCTTGGTTCAGATCGAGACGATGTCTTCCGTGCAATGACTTCCGGGTCCATTCTGCTATTTTCATTGAATAGTCAATTTGTGTTTCGTTTGGCTGGGTGTTCGTATCGTATAAATTAGGTGTGTACTTATTGTCATTAAATACTATTGCTTGGTGTAGTTTTGATTCTTTTTGTTTATTATAAAAATAGTGCCTAAGTGATGTTATCTGTTTACTGTAAAGATTATAAATATCGATAAGACCTCTGCCTCCCTCCTTGCGCGGTAATGTTTGCCTCTGGACACAGGCTCTCGGGTGATGTTTTCCTTGTTTTGTTAGAGCTACGTTTATAATGCGTTGGAGGTTTTTAAGGTTGGATTTTGTCCATCCAATCACTCCAAATGAATACGTGAGGACTGGGATGGCGTATGTATTAATAGCCTTAAAAGTGTTTTTAGAATTTAGTTGGGTTATATGAAATTAATTCTATGCCGGAATGCTTCTGTTAACTTTGTTTTTGTTTCATTTATAAGAATCTGGCGGGCTTGGTGAAAACCTAGATATTTGTAGGTTTCATACTCATTAAGTGGTTGGATAATCTGGCCTATTTGTAATTGGTAAGAATGTTGACGGATTTGTCCCCTTGCTATTGAATTGGTTTTACATTTGTCTATTCCGAATTCCATTTTAATATCTTTAGAGAACTGTTCGGTAGTGTCCATAAGCAGGTCTAAGTCTGTCGAAGTTTGTGCATACAATTTAATATCATCCATATACATGAGATGATTTAAGTTATAACTTTGATCAATTTGTCTATCTGCATCTTTGTATGGAGTTTAAAAGATTTGAAAGTGGGTTCAGAGCGAGACAAAACCACAGAGGGCTTAGCGCATCACCCTGAAATATACCTCTTTTTATTTGGATGGGATCAGTGACTATAACACTGTCAGAAGAGGTGAGTTGGAGACGCGTTGCCCAATTTGCAGCAGTAGTTTTAAGGAAGGAAATTAGTTGGGGATGGATATTGTAAATATGCAGTACTGAAAATAGCCACGAATGAGGGACAGAGTCAAAAGCTTTTTTATAGTCAATGTAGGTAGTATATAGATCTTTTTTAGTTTTATGGACCTGTTTAAGAATAACTGTGTCAATAGTAATCTGTTATTATTATTATTATTATTATAAGTTAAAACACAAGGTTTTGTGAAATGAGAAAAGAGAACTCAACGGTCGGCTTCGTGCCGAGTTCTAAAGCCAAAAAATAGGTTGCCGAATATCGAAAGTTACCAAATCCAACTGTTATAGCACCGAAGGGCCTCAAATTTTTTCCGATTAAAAGCTTAGAATCTGGTCATGTCAAAAGACGGCTTGTGATTTATTATACACCAACAAAAATAGTTTTGTGATGCCCAATTTTTTTTCGAGTCATGTTTAAAACGTGAAAACCCTTTGTACTTTTTAATGTGGTGGCAGAAAAGGACGATTCAAAAGATCTTGTGAAAGCCTATTTGAATAAAGAATATTTTGATTTGATTTGATTTGATTTAATACCCAAGACCCAAAATTTGTGTTAGGTCTTTTAATTCGGACTGTCGGGTGATGCATTTTGGATTTTTAAATATTATTTATGGCTATGTGCAATTGATATTCAGTTATCGACAGATCTGTGGCTCCAGTCTTGTCACAGAAACTTGTAAGAAATTAAAGATATAATGAAGCCCAAAAGTATATTATATAAGTATACCTGTATAATGTTCACTAAGCCAAGTTTTGGTCCATTAAGATAAATAATTCCTCAAGGTTTCAAGTACTTAGCGGTGTTTATACAAAGTATAACATTAGAAGTTTAATTGGATTTTTTGTCTTAGTAAGATCAAATTAACTATTGGAACTAACGCAGTTTATCAGATCTGCTGGTCGATTCATTGCTAACTTAAACATTGAGAGGTAGCAAATACGAGGAAATTTTATTCGTTTTTCATGGACAAATTGGTCGATATTATAATTAATAGTCGGAATTGAACATCTTAGGCCGCCATTTTGAAAAGTGATTGTGCACCTGGGCGGAGCCTGGCTGGACCGCTAGTCAGTCATATGATTATTTCCATACCGATCGGGTATCGTGCTGTAATTATTTAAAACTTATCTGCGCTCAATCGTTGCACCAGTTATAATCACGAATTTTGTAATGCAAAAAAGTTGTACACAACACCAAATTGTCTACAATTCAAATGGAAACAGCAAAAAGGTTGCCAACCCCTGGTCTTGGCGTAACAATCTAGCCTTTAACAAATACTTATTTTCACTGAGCTTTAACAAAACATTTAGCATTGACCGTACATTGTATTGTTTCGGTATCGTTACCCGCCGAGTAAACCCGAGCCGAGAAAATAATAAGGGTATACTCGCGCTTGAAAATGCTTATTCGTATTACGTATTATACAGGGTATATCAAGACTGCTACCGAAAACGAAGCTGGATGGTAGTTTTAGTGACTTCAGACACAATGCAACTAAATTTTGTGCAAAAATTTGTGACGAATTTATTTTGACATTTTTTTTCTATCGTCTTATTAGGGTGGTAAATACAAAGTTTTTTCTTAAATAACTAGTGAACACCATTTTATTATTAGAGACGCTATAGGTACGCAAGGCTTTAAATTATTATTTTAACAAAAACTATGGATTAACCACCCAAACTCGACGTTATTTAAAAAATTATAAAAAAAAATTGTCGCATTTCTTTGCGAAACTATCACCCGGATTCGTTTTCGGTAACAGTCTTGATATACCCGGTATAGTAGTTAAAATGATATTCTGTTTCAACCAATAATCATCCACTGCTCATCACGGGGCTCCGCTACAACCGATTAGATTTAGAATGCTTAGGCCATAGTGCATCACGAGAGCCTAGTGCGGTTTAGCGGACTTCCCATAGTTCATATACACACATAAACTCATGCTTTTTTCCCAGGAGTGTTGAGATAGATGTGTGACCAGAACACCCATGTTTCGCCTTGTATTTTCTGCCCCACGACGTGAGAGGGGTCGAGCCCATCGCATAAGTATCGGGCACAAATTCCTGAATCCGGGTTGATAATGAATAGAAAATTCCAAAATAACTTTCCCCGACCCGGGATTCGAACTCCAAACCTCAGCTTTGCAATCATTCCGTAGAACAACTGCGCCACCAAGACAGTCCATATTCTGGATAGTAGTGTAATAAATTAATTTCGTTTGTAATAAAATACCAGTCCACAGCAACTGCTGTAGCTGGAGAAGCAGTATTTAGGTATGCAGATGTTTTCCTTCGTCGCTAAAGTAAATAAATAAATAACACGCAACAGTCACATACATAGTCCTGACCCCAGACTAAGATCGAATCTTGTGTCTTACAAACAGCCTGACCCTAAAGAAATATTTGTGGCCCGCACAAGCTTTTCTTTCGGTACGGGGATGGAACCCGCGGCCTCTCGTTTCACAGGCGGCGTCTAAGAGATTGCGCCACAGAGGCTGTCACAAAGTGTAAAGAAATTATTAAAATTGTACAGGGTATGTAAATCAAGACTGCTGCCGAAAATGAACTGGGTTATAGTTTTAGTGACTATAAACACAATGCAACTAAAAATTTCGCAAAGAAGAGTAATAATTTATTTGTGATATTTTTAATTATCGCCATGTTTGGGTGGTAAATCCATTGTTTTTACTAAAATAATAATGTAATCCGTGGCGTATCTACCATAACGTCTTTAAAACAAAAGGATGTACACTATTATTTTAGATAAAACTACATATTCACCACCCAAATACGACGATAAAAAATAACAAAAGGATTAGTCGCAAAAAAAAATTGATGTTTTGTTTTTGAAGTCACTAAAACTACCACCCGGTTCCATTTTCGGTAGCAGTCTTGATACACCCTGTATATGGTTGTCTGAGTATTGTTTACTAAGCGACGATTATATTTGATTTGAGAATTTCGCCCAGTGTACAACTTTGGTCAATATTACTGTTGCCCTAGAATTTCGTCACAGCAAATTACTTTGTGGAAAGTTTTTATTTGATATCTTCATTACAAAGGCGGTCGGACATCGGCCCCGTGGCGGACAAAAACTTCAATTTAAACATAGTTTATCAACTATATTTATTTAATGTGAACTTGTAAATATAATAATTTTGTTTTTAAATATTTATGTCTGTATATTTTTACGCATATAATTATTAACAGCAAGGTTGTATTAAACAGGACGTTGTCTGGGATTTTTGAAAGGACGCCCATAAGAACTCATAAGGGCGTCCAAATAAGATAGTATTGGGCTTACTGGTGGTAGGTCCCCCACGCGTGAGAGGCCACTTGGGTAGGCACCACCGCAATGTCAATTTCTACCGCAAAACAGCAGTTTAAATGCACTCTTGTGTTTCGGATTGAAGGACATTGGAGCCAAAGTAACTACTGGAAATATAGAAACTTAACGTCTTATGTCTCAGGATGGCGAGCGCAGTGGAATGCCAAACATTGCTTTGTAATTTAAGGCGTTGTTTGGATTTGCTACTGTTCATGAGTGGTCGCATTGCTTACCATCAGGCGAACGGCAAGCTCGTCAATCATTGCAATAAAAAAATTGTGACCATTGAGAGACACCTACACCATCCCCTTCCGCAACTAGTGGGACCAATATTGGTTCTACATCAGGCGGAACAAAAGAAACTAACAAAGGACACTTTCACGTTACCTCATTCAGTACCATCGTAAATGCGCGTGACAACCATTGACGGTTTTAGTCGGTATGCCAACGATGGAATTCTTAGGCTACAAAATCCGCAAATATGCCAACATATTATCTCTTTCGGTCTTCTCCGGAGCATCTGAAGGGAAGTTTTGTAATATATTTCTTATCTAAAAATGTATAAGACGGGTTGTAAATTAATGCATGAATCCTAAGTAAGTTATGATTTTGTAAATTATACGAAGAGGTTAGATAGCCCGAATAAGTATCAAAGTGTCCAATCAAAAACTACGAAGTCAAAAGCCCTATAGACCTGTATACTACCAACAATATAGGTTTAAAATACATGGTAAATTATACGAATCAAAGAATGAAAGTTATTTTAATAAATCATCTCATGTAAAACACTTTCACATTCATACTTGAAAACTCAAAAAATTGGACGCCCTACTTGCGCCTACGTGATACTCAGGAAATACGTCTGGCGGCCTTGTTAATAGAGATAAGACTGGGAAATTCACCATTTTTACACACGAACGAAATTAATCCCATAATATTTAAACCTTTACAAAAAGCGTTTGACGTGTGGCGTTCGTCGACACGCCGGCGCCAGTGGCGATCTGTTTATTTATTTACTGGATTTAGGCAATAAAAACGACCATTTTCACAATAATATGATGTTAACAGTAAAGTAACAGCTTTTATGATGACTTCAGTACTAAGTGGGATTAACAAAGACCCGAAGTTGATGGTTTTCTTATATCCTCGGATAGGAATTGCCGTACGTGATGGTGGATTAATTTATGATGATGTTGATTATTTCTTAGGGGTGTGATTACATTTGGGCCGCCATAAATATACTAAGAAGTGCATTGTGATTGTGGTGCTAGTAATAAAAGATAGCTTACTTTAGAGCGAACCAAACAAGGCAAACTTTGCTAAAATAAATAATCTCTAATACAGAACACAGTCCTGATTCGTGGGTATCAGTAACTACGAAGCACTTCGAAAATAACGTGTTAAAATATATTTAATACACCCATCAATACGTCGATCGTATTTCACACATGTGTGTTCCTCAGCATAAAGCGGTTTTGACGCTATCAATTTCCTTTCAGAACTCCTTGTAACAAATTCTAGGCTGGAATTAATTCAGCGCTGAATGGCTGAGCCATACATTACAGTGACATCAAAGGGCTATGCTTATCTACTCCGGGTCGATAATCATAGTTCTATTGTAATTTATCGAGCTAGGCTGAATGTGTTTTCCTATATCATTTACAGTACATAAAATGTATCTAATGTTACTTTTTGTAAGGATATTTTGGTTTAAATAGCCTATAGAAGCCATGAAGGTAATAAAGATATCTACATTGTGTATCAAACGGTATAAAAGTAATTACATTTTGTCTGACGTTACCTAAAGCTATAACATACTAACTACATATATCATTATTATGTCTAAAGATTTTGTAATATTGCATTATACCGGGTATCTCAAGACTGCTACCGAAAACGAAGCCGGGTGGTAGTTTTAGTGGCTACAAACACCATGCAATTAAAAATTTCGCATAGAAACGCGACAATTATTTTTTATGATTTTTTAAATATCGTCATTTTTGGGTGGTTAATCCATAGTTCTTGCTAAAATAATAATTTAAACTCTTTTATACCTTAGAGTATTTATAAATAAAAGGATATACACAATTATTTTAGGTAAAAATGTATTTACCACCCAAATATGGCCATAGCAAAAAAATAAAAAAAAAATTGTCGCTTTTATTTTCAACTTTTTCTGTTGCATTGTGTCTGAAGTCGCTTAAAGTACCACTCGGCTTCGTTTTCGGTAGCAGTCTTGATATACCCTGTATTTTTTGCCTTTATAACAAGTCGTTTATCAATTATGTTGGTATAACATTCTTTAATTAAAGCATCGCTTAAAACATGCTTACTTAGTTTACTGGTAGGTCGCTCAAATGTGAGAGGGTGCCTGGGTGGGTACCACCGCAATTTCTATTTCTCCCGTCAAGCAGCAGTGTAAAAGCACTGTTGTGTTTCGGATTGAAGGACATTGTAGCCAGAGTCACTACTGGAGATGTTGAGACTCAGCATCTTATGTCTCAGGATGGCGAGCGCAGCGGAATGCATGCTCGGAATGCATGAACGGCAATGCTCATGTCGCCATTCACTGCAATAAAAAAAAAACCTACTAGCGGCCCGGCCCGACTCCGCCCGGGTACAGATACACTTTTTTTAGAACATTCTATCGCGTATGTTCGTCAGGGATAGTGTAGGATTCCAATGGTAAATGAATGTTTCAAATCAGTCCAGTATTTTTACAGCGTAATCAATGAAAACAATCAAATCTTTCCTCTTTATAATATTAGTATAGATGCTGTGGTTAGAGCTTAGAACCGCACAGATTTGCAAATACCTTTATCTGTTTGTAAACACAACCAATCTCGGTTGATGTTGCAGTGAGTTGCCAATAGCCCACAGCAAGTATGACGTGTCGAGTGTAGCAAGAGCGCGGTTTCTATTAAAACTTGCCAGCTTCAAACTTGCTTCGATTTAGTTTCATGGACGTTTGTTGAAGCCATTAAGTAAGCGGACGGTTTTGGTTTTTTAGTTTTAATGTGCTTTGTTCTGTTACAATCGCGCCTGAACAAATAAACCGTAGGAGTAGGTATTTTATTTGATCCGTTGAAAATATTGTTTAGGCATTAATAAAAGCATGTGATTTGGTTGGTACGCATATTTGTTTTCAATTTTGTAACTTATTAACTTCGATACAGGTGTATTCAGAACTGTAATATAACAGAATGATGCATGTTTTTAATTACAGTGAATATCGAGACGAATATGCCATTCGTCTGATGGTAAGTGATACGACCGCTCATGGAAAGTAGCAAAACCAAACAACACTATAAATTACAAAGCAATTCTTGGCTTTCCATTGCGCTTGCCATTCTGAGACATAAGATGTTAAGTGTCAATATGTCCAGTAGTTGTTCTGGCTAAAATGTCCTTGAAACCGTAATACAATAGTGCATTTACACTGCTGTTTGGCGGGAGAAATAGATATTGCGGTGGTAGGTACCTATCCAGGCGGTCTCTGCCAACAGTAAAACTTTGCATTTGAAATTTCCCAGTTTTTTGAATACTAAATATAAAATGTTGTTGTACTTTTAATAACTTTTGTTTAATTTTTCGACATCGGTAGGCACTCTTCGGACCCTATCCAAATAGGCACTTATCGTGAAATAAATTAAATATTATCTTTTCCGCGTACTTCGTAGTCGCACAAGAAACTCACTAGAAGCTGAGGACATTCTCTATTTACTTGTTTGTTTCGCTCCCATACTTCTGTCATTTCGCTTGTACTTCTACACTATTCATGTAAACAATCCCACTACTATAAAAATTATGTTATCACATAAAAATTATGACATAACAGCGTTTGTACCGTAAAATATTTGTAGCATGAATTTTCTTCATCAATCCTGGATCGGGCAGTGAGATATAGGCAGAGGCTCCTAGCTCACCCACCACCACATCGTTGGACGAAACAACCAAGGTGAAACATGATTCTTGTTTCTGCCTACCTCTTCTGAAAAAAAAAGCGTGTGTTAATGTATTGTATGTAGAAAAAAGCACCCTTTCTAAACTTTTATTTTTTTTAAATTATGGGTTTTATGAAGGCTTGTGGGTAATAATAATAATAATCATCATCATCATATCAGCCACAGGAAGTCCACTGCTGAACATAAGCCTCCCCCAAGGATCTCCACAACGACCTGTTGGAAGCGGCCTGCATCCAGCGACTTCCTGCAACCTTAGCCAGATCGTCCGTCCACCTTGTAGGCGGGCGTCCGACATTTCGCTTGCCTGTACGTGGCCTCCACTCAAAAACCTTTCGGCCCCAACGGCCATCGGTTCTACGAGCTATGTGCCCGGCCCACTGCCACTTCAACTTGTCAATCCTATGGGCTATGTCGGTAACCTTTGTTCTCCTACGGATCTCCTCATTTCTTATTCGATCTCGTGGGGAAACACCGAGCATAGCCTTCTCCATGGCTCGTTGAGTGACTTTGAGCCTTCTAATGAGGCCTACAGTGAGAGACCACATCTCGGTGCAGTATGTCATCACCGGTACCACACAACTATCGAAGACTTTCGATTTTAGGCACTGAGGTATTTTGGACGAGAAGACGTCGCGAAGTTTCCCGAACGCTGCCCAACCGAGTTGGATTCGACGAAGATTGAATTCTCTCGAAGTTGGACCTGCCTAACCGGACCACTTGTCCTAAATAGACATATTCGTCTACAACTTCGAGAGTCGAGCCCCCAACTCCAATGGGGGTAGGCATAACCTGGATATTCGACATGACCTTCGTTTTGTCCATGTTCATTTTAAGACCGACCTGTTGGGAGACTCGATTAAGGTCTTCGAGCATAGTGCTAAGGTCTTCCAGCGATTATGCCAAGACTACAATATCGTAGGCAAATCGAAGGTGAGTAATATACTAGCCGTTGATGTTGATGCCGAATCCTTTCCACTGCAAGAGCTTGAAGGCGTTTTCCAGCGCGGCAGTGAACAGTTTCGGAGATATGACATCCCCCTGTCTCACGCCTCCGGCCTCTCTGTAGTGGAATAGCCTTCGTGCTCTGATCTTGTACCCGGACCGAAATGGTGGCGTTGTTGTATATACACTTCAACACTTCGATGTACCGATAGTGGATGTGGCACTGCTGAAGAGACTGTAGCACAGCCTAGGTCTCGATCGAATCAAAGGCTTTCTCATAGTCTCATAGTAATAATAATAAAAGGGACATAATTAAAACATGAGTTCTTCAAAAAGTTACATCTAGTTGGTATACCTACCTAGTCTATGATGTACAAATACTGGGCTTTTTGCATCAGACATGGTATGGCTTCCAACTATCGTATCAATCATACCATTGGCTTTTAAAAGAATGTTGCAGCCGATATAGATCTATCCTCGTCTTACTTTCATAAAATTCTTCAGAGTACCAAGAATTAATAAATAAAAGTAAACGCATTGACTCAAAAAGTGTTTAATATTATGAACACAGGGCATTTAAAATTCATTATGTAAATAGAAAATGCGTTAAATTTTAACACATCGAATGGTTCTCACGTATCAATTCAATAAAGTTTGCAATTCGTGTGTCACATTTCGCATGTTAAACAATATCTTAAACTGTATTTATTTTGATAGACTTCGTTGTCGATAAAAAGGTGAAATTTACTTCGTTTTTCATTCAATTTGACAGCCTCCGTGGCCGTGGGGTTCGATCCCCGCACCGAGAGAAATGTTTGTGCGGTCCACAAATATTTCTTTCGGGTCTGGGTGTTTGTGAGACCGAAAAGTTTCTCGTAGTTCCTGACATCCATGACATTAGATTCGATCTTAATGTGGGTCAGGACAATGTGTGTAACTGTTGAGTGTAGATTTTTAAATCTTTTTGAGCCTATATTTTCCCCTCAGTAGCCCTTTGCCTACTATTGCTCAACTTCTTTCATTTATCCCTATTCGGTTCTGGTGTAATGAATATACTGGAGTGATTGAAATAAAACTATTATTTACGGATTTTATCGCGGATTTGGTTTAATTTTTACATATTTTTTTTGAGTTCCCGACGTTTCGATTACTTCACAGCTTTCGTGGTCACGAGGCGGACTGCGGGACGTAGGAAAAAATTAAACCAAATCCGCGATAAAATCCGTAAATAAAAGTTTTATTTCAATGTGTAACATTCGCGTAAATCTAAGAAACCATTATACTGGAGTGGTCGAGCTCCTCACACTCTAATATTTGTATACCAACGGTTTTAAATGCCATATAAAGATTAATTTAAATCATTTCTTATTAGTAATTATCGGTTCGTATTCGCTAGAGGTTGAAACCCAGTTCGATTTTTAATGAAGCTCTACCACAAACACTACTTAAAGACTTTTTTCATTGAAATTAATTTTGACTTTAAGCAACAAGAAAACATTTTAATTTGAAGCAACTATATAGCGTACCAGTAATTTTCCAGTATTTATAAAAGTCTTACTCAGTATGCCGTTGATATTTGATTCTAATGGCATGGATGACCACCGGATTTCAAGCTAGCATATTTATTCATTTATTTATTTATTCATTTATTTATCTATATCCTTTATTGTACACTAAGTAAACTTAATAATAGAACATTATATTACATAGAAGTACAAAAGGCGGTCGTATCGCTCGAGGCAATCTCTTACCGACTACCTTAGGATGTATTGATATTGTTTGAATTATGGTTTCAATGGCCAAACTCATAAAAATATCATTCAATGCAAACTGTATGTAACATAGTTTTACGTAACTGCTGGTGAAAAGTTTTATGAAATGCTATCTCAAAATAAAATTCAGATTAAAGATTTGGTCATTCAGAATAAATTCTGAATTTTTTTTCGTTTATAAAATATTTTTGTGATACTGGAAAAAACAATAAGGTTGGGTTTCATGCTATTTTTAATAATGGTGCTTAATATGAGAATTGAGAGCATATGTCGTGCAGTTGGTTAAGATTAAGACACTTACCAGTCGCGAAACGAGAAGCCATGATATTAGATAGATAGATAGATAAAATATTTATTTAAATTCTGGGTTTTGCATAACCTAAAATTCTATTATTGTTTATGATATGACTGCCTCGGTGGCGTAGTTATACTACGGTACAGTTACAAAGCTGAGGTCTCGGGTTCAAATCCCGGGTTGGGCAAAGTGATATTGGAATTTTCTATTCATTATCAACCCGGACTCAGGAAGTTGTGCCCGATATAGCGATGGGCTCGCGTGCTCGCACCCAATCACATCGTCAGACGGAACATACAAGTCGAAATTTGTGTGTCCTTATAGCACTCTGTCTACTCCATCTGGGAAAAAGGCGTGAGTTTATGTTTGTGGTATCCATAACACATGATCACATCGTAATCTGTAGTTATGATAATTCGTGTCACTTGTGTTCAGACATAATCAATTTCGCATCAACTAATTTAATGATTGATATCACGTAACATTCAATTAATGTGTTATAATACGTTTGTTACAATTAATTATTATAATCAGTTATTAAACGCGTTACGTCCGGCTCGCCGTCACGATGCAATTAACACAATACGATCAACGTCTCAAGCACGTACAAATTGGGGTTAACTAACTAATGACGCACTGCCAGTAGTGACGGCGTATTCGATACTATTAAATAATATTACATTAATATAAGGTTTCTTATGTTAGGAATTATAATTAATATTAAGTATTCGGCGGTATTTTCTAAGTTTTTATTAAGTCGGACGCACTGTCAAATATATATACCGCTCGAATACTTGTCATAACGCCCCACTACGCCTCAGTGGGGGCAACAGTGGAGGGGAATCATAGTGGGAGCGTTATGGACATTTCTTGAGGCAGTCTTGCGTTGAGCGTTGTGCGGAAAAGACACAAATTAAATCAACGAAAGGAATCCCGTAGTATTAAGATTAACTACAAATATTAAGGTATGTACAATGTCGCCGAGATATTTATAATTGGAGTAAAAGTTAAGTCGTGTTTTTCCATTATCATTTGTATTATGTGTGATGAATGAATATATTTTGAGAATCAGATCTGGAGTATTCTTTCGATCCTTACATCTCAGAAGTGGGATCAGTGGGTGTACTTTTACCGCTCATTGATCCTAGCCCTATCGATTTTTTTTTCACATTTCACTATTGTTTAACCATCAAATAAATACTTTAGAAACTGGACTCCAATTTGATTCTCAACATGTTTTTTTTTTTCACTTTCTTCTACGTAATGTACTTGTTGGTTATTTTTTTTAATGTTAATCTTAATATAATGCGCAGAATTGAGGTAATTGTTCTTTGCGCTTAAGGATCTATACTGCAAACAAGATAATGTATCAGCCGCTTGACGATGTAACAAATATCGTTTAAAATACAAATCCCTCACAGAAATTGACTAACTTTAAAATGTGTGTAGCAGCTAAAATGTATCACTGTTTAATACTGGTGGTTATAGCACTCTCAAAAAAAAATAAAAAAATGCTCGGTAAAATATATATATATACATATATATATATATATATATATATATATATATATATATATATATATATATATATATATACTCTAAATTCTAATGATATATACATTTTATTAAACTCATTATACCGTTTTCCCTAAGCTTACCGAAGTAATAAAGTTTGAGTTCCAGTATAATGGATCTGTCTGGAGAAGCCCCTGTGGCGGCGACCAAATCTGGCCGGTTTTGTCACGATGATGGTGGAGCTAAGCCTAATTTAAGGTCCAGGATAATGGACACCTCTGAAGAAATCCCAACATCGGAAGATGAGCCAACAAACTTTAACCGCGATAATGATGGCGGAAGTATACTAAATGTAAGCTCCCGGGACATTCATATCCCTGGCAGAATGTTTATAACGGAGGGTGAGCCTACCCGTACTAACCGCGATAATGAAGGCGGGGGGAGGCAGACTCCGATGGGCGAACTGAGTGAGGGAGTGGAAGGGAGTCGTGTAATACGGCAAATCCACAAGCGCTCTGCCCAATATAATAATGATTTAAAAAGTCCGAGGAGGGAGGTGTCGCGACAACGCATGAATTGCGGGGAGTCGCGGCATCAAAACTCGGCATCATTAATTTTAAATAACTTGAGTAAAGGAGTTCGTCACGATGTTCGTGACGACAGAGGTAACATGAGAAGACCCAAGACACAATCATCGATTACGCGGACAAGGGATAATGAGCGTGGCTACTCTTGGAAGACAAGCCCGCGGCACAAGCACCCCAATAAGAGACGCCGCTATGATCGCGTAGTACGAAGCGTATATAATAGTTCATCCGATGACGATTTCCGTGCGACGCGGAGGAAACGATGTCGTTCTCCTTCTGACAGCGAAGAAGATGTCAGGTCCGTGTTAAATAAGAGAATTCCTCCGTCGCGCCAACCGCACTACGGTATGTTAAATAACGTAGATCGTAACATTCAGAGTATGCCCAACAGCGACAAAAACATTTTAATTAAGTTTTTGGACATACTAAGTGATGTAAAGGGTCAATCGACTTCAAAGCTTTCTTTGACAAATGTCCTTCCAGAATTTGATCCAACGTCCAAGGACCAAACCATAGTAACTTGGCTGACAAAAGTAGAGGAATGTGCAGAAATATATGGATGGAACGAACGCGAAAACATCCATTTCGCCCTTCCAAAGTTGACCGGTGTTGCAAAAACGTGGTATCAGGGGCTTAGCACTGTACTTTATAGCTGGGATGAATGGAAAAGGAAGCTTTTGGAGTCATTCCCTTGCAGAGATAATTATGCCGAATTACTCACGGAAATGCTGGCCAAGCGTGCGCGTTATGGTGAATCGTTAGAGCAATATTATTACTCAAAGATAAATTTACTTAACCGGTGTAGAATAAAGGGTAGAAAAGCAGTTGATTGTATCCTTCATGGCATCGAGGATAGGGCCGTTAGGGTAGGAGCGCAAGCTGTACAGTTTAAAGAACCAGAAGAGGTGTTAAAATATTTTAAAACAGTAAGGGTAGGAAATAATAAAGATATGTCAGACAAGTTGAGAGTAGATAAGAGGAGCTCGAGTTACGTGACTACAAATAAATTCAAACCGGATTTTACCAAAAGATTTAAATGCCATAATTGCAATGAAGAGGGTCATAAAAGTTTTAAATGCGATAAGCCTCTAAATAAATGTACATTCTGTAGCAGGTTGGGACATTTGGAGTTATACTGTAGGTCCAAACAAAATGATAATTTAAAATTAAAAGATCAGGTCAGCGATATAAATAATGAAAAACAAGTTGCGTTATTAGAAGATCCAAAAAAAGCAAATGAAAAATATGTGTTTGAAATTGAAATAAATGGGGAATCGGTAACGGCCCATATTGATCTTGGTAGCCAATGTACCCTTGTTAAGGAATCTGTGATTAAAAGTATGGGTATAAAATATAGTTCCGATGAATTGCCAATTTTGCGTGGAATAGGAGGTCATTATGTTCAACCTTTGGGAAAGACTACGGTAGACATTTCGGTACAAGGCATAAAAGAGGACGTAGAAGTTCTTATAGTAGATGACTTTGTCTTAAAGTACTCTGTATTGCTAGGCCATTCATTTACCGAAAAACCAGGCATAATGATCACGAAAACTCCCGACCAAATTATTTTTGAAAGATGCCTTCGTCAAAAATTTTTCCTAATGTGCCGCGATAACGTCATTATAAAACCTAATGAATTGACTGGAGTACCTGTTGAAACTTGTGTTCAATTTTGCGATCCGATATTTGTTAACGGCACTATTAGGGGACAACTTCATTGCGAACATTATTTGCTACCCGGAGAATATATACTCGATAAAGGCTTAGGTAGAGTCCTTATACAAAATTTATGCAATGGTGAAATTGTTTTACAAAAAGGATCCCTTATAACACGAGCTGTACCCGTGACCCATAGTTTTGATGTATTACCAGTGTGTTTTAACGACATAACAGTAAAGAAAACGTTGTGTTGTGGTAAGCAACTTACCGCCGATCAAAAGTCGCTGGTTCAGAACTTACTTGCTAAATATTCGGAATGTTTTTCTTCGGGGCTTAAAGATTTAGGTTTCACTACTGTAGGAGAGATGAAGATTGAACTTGAAAATTTGGATCCGGTAGTTTATAGACCATACCGGATGTCTCATGGCGAAAGGGCACAAGTCCGTGAAATGGTGCGGGAAATGATTGATGCTGGAATTGTTAAAGAGTCTTCATCTCCATATGCAAGCCCCATTGTGTTGGTCAAAAAGAAAACTGGTGAAAAAAGATTATGTGTTGATTATAGAGCACTGAACCGACGAACCAAAAAGGATCATTATCCTCTCCCTCATATTGAGGATCAATTGGATCGACTCTCGGGTAATACTCTATTTACTTCTCTTGACCTAGCATCGGGGTACTACCAAATACCCATCGAGGAAAATTCGCAGGAAAAAACTGCTTTTGTTACACCAGATGGTCAATTCCAATACACGAGAATGCCTTTTGGACTAGTAAATGCTCCATCTGTCTTTCAGAGGATTATTAACAAAATTCTTTCCGATGCCAAGACCAAATTTGCTCTCGTATACATGGACGACGTTCTTATTCCAGCCCATACATTTGAAGAGGGAATGATTAGACTCGAAGAAGTTCTATGCCTCTTGAGAAAAGGCGGTCTCACCCTTAAATTAGAAAAGTGCAAGTTTTTCCTCAATTCCATCGATTTCTTGGGCTTTCAAATAGAAGCAGGTGGCATTCAACCCGGTCTAAAAAAGACCGAAGCGATTTATAATTTTCCTACTCCGAAATCGCAACATGAACTTCGGCAATTTTTGGGGCTTGCCAGCTTTTTCCGTAGATTTATTCAAGGCTTTGCAATTATGGCGGGACCCCTTACAAATCTCCTTAAAAAAGATGTTCAATGGCATTGGACCAAGCAACAAGAAGAATCTTTTACGTCGATTAAATCAGCTTTGACCAAGAGGCCCGTACTTGCCTTATATGACCCCAAAAATGAGACGCAAGTTCATACCGATGCTAGCAAGCATGGTATAGCGGGTATTTTACTTCAAAAGGGTGAGGACGGTCTATTAAGACCTATATCCTTTTACAGTCGGAAAACCACACCCGACGAGCAAAAATATCACTCATTCGAATTAGAGACCCTAGCAGTGGTATCCTCTCTGAGTCGATTTAGAGTGTACCTTATCGGTATACCTTTTAAAGTATTTACTGACTGTAACGCACTTAGGACCACCTTGACTAAAAAGGATCTCGTACCCCGTATAGCTCGTTGGTGGGTTCAGCTTCAAGAATTTGATTGCGATATTGAATATCGCCCAGGATCTGCTATGAAACACGCAGACGCTTTGAGTAGAAACCCAGTGGGAGACGCAATCCAAGAATCCCATGTCCTCGATGTTCTAAACATTGAGAACGAAGATTGGATAGCTACAGTTCAGTCTAACGATAGTGAAGTAACCCGTATTAAAGAAATATTAAGTGACCCTGAAACAACAAAGGTTATGGAAATCATTAAGAACTATAAACTTAAAAATGGTAAAGTTTATCGTATCATTGGTGAAAAAGATAACGATATACGTTGGTTAGTGCCAAAGAGGGTTAGATGGCAAATTGCGAAAATGAACCACGACGATGTTGGTCATTTTGGTTTTGAGAAGACCCTATCGCGAGTACAACAGTCCTTTTGGTTCCCTAAAATGCGAAAGTTCTTGAAGAAATATGTAAATTCTTGTTTAGAATGCGCTTATCATAAAGGTGTTTCAGGCAAACAGCAAGGGCAACTGCACCCAATACCAAAAGTTGAAGTGCCCTTCCATACTATTCATGCCGATCACCTCGGACCATTTATCAAAAGTAAGAAGGGAAATTGTTATATTTTGGTAATAATTGATGGTTTTACAAAGTACATTAATATTACCCCCGTCCGCAATACAAAAAGTGCAACTTCTATTAAAGTTTTTCGGGAACATATAAGCTATTTTGGGGCTCCGTCTAGGCTTATCACGGACCAGGGTACATCCTTTACAAGTAATAGCTTCCGATCATTCACTAAGTCCATTGGTATTAAGCACATACTAAATGCAGTGGCTACACCGAGGGCCAATGGTCAGGTCGAGAGGTTTAATAGGACAATTTTGGAAGCCTTGTCAGCTAAAACTCATGGCAATGACGATAAAAATTGGGACGAATACGTGGCAGATATTCAAATTGGACTAAACACCACTATTCATAAGACAACTGGGAAAACTCCTTCAGAAATTCTGTTCGGGTTTAAAATTAATAGTAGCTCTGAAAATGTATTAAATGAAGTTATAAATGATACTATACAGATATCATCTGATGACTTAGAAAATATAAGAGAAGAGGCATGTAATCGTATGAAGGAACAACAAAAAAAAGATAAAAAGAATTTTGACTCTAAACGTAAAACTGAACATAATTATGAAATTGGCGATCTAATAAGCGTAAAACGGGAGGTTCCAAATGATGGTAAATCAAAGAAATTGGCGAATAAGTACCAAGGCCCTTACCGTGTAAAGAAATTGCTTCCAAATGATAGATTCATAATTGAAGAAACCCCACTAACCCGTAAGCCTGGCCGGCCACGCTACGAAAATATTGTATCAATTGATAAACTAAAACCATGGTTATCATTCAATAAAAATTTTGACTCTAGTTCTGAAAATTCTGATGAAGTAAATGATTAGTTTTATTATTTTGTTTGTAACTTGTATTCATGTTAAAACTAGAAGCGAGAGGACTCGCTTAAATATCAGGATGACCGAGCTGTTAGGAATTATAATTAATATTAAGTATTCGGCGGTATTTTCTAAGTTTTTATTAAGTCGGACGCACTGTCAAATATATATACCGCTCGAATACTTGTCATAACGCCCCACTACGCCTCAGTGGGGGCAACAGTGGAGGGGAATCATAGTGGGAGCGTTATGGACATTTCTTGAGGCAGTCTTGCGTTGAGCGTTGTGCGGAAAAGACACAAATTAAATCAACGAAAGGAATCCCGTAGTATTAAGATTAACTACAAATATTAAGGTATGTACAATGTCGCCGAGATATTTATAATTGGAGTAAAAGTTAAGTCGTGTTTTTCCATTATCATTTGTATTATGTGTGATGAATGAATATATTTTGAGAATCAGATCTGGAGTATTCTTTCGATCCTTACACTTAGAAAAATCTTTCTTGAATTTTAAATGTAAGCTTGCATAATATAGTTCATGGTGCAAGTGTTAAAATTAGTTTAACAATTAAAACTTTGTTTTAAGGTAATAATTTTCAAATTATTAGTTTTAAGATCATGAGACTGAAATTAGACTAGACTAGACTTTATAGTCTTGAGAAGTTGTAATTTGTTTTGGAAGTAAAGTCGAATCATTATGGTTTTTATTATATCTGAGCAGGTCGACGTAATCAAACGAACATGGAAAACAACTTTGAAACTAATAATAGTTTCTTTCCACGAAGGCTTTTTTGAAAGTAATAAATATGGTTATATACCGTCTATTGGTATCATAGAGTACCAACAGACAAAAGACCAAATCTCACCTTTTATTATACCGAGCTGCAAAGATGCAAAAGCTGTACCAGAAACACGAACAAAGACCTAAATTTCGCGAAGTGCATGCACTTGTTTTCAACCAAAATAACTGACGTCAATGAATCACAGCGCCCGTATTAATGTCGTGTTACACATTTTATTTTAAACCACGCTCTCGGCAGGTATTAGAGATACGATAAATACAAGTCATCACTCGAAATGATAAAAAGTTACAATGAAGAGTATTACTAAAGCTAGAGTGGTAGATAGGGAGATAAGACTCGTTTCCTAGATTTTTAGTGTTAAGAGTTGGATTCATATCAAGATAGAAGTAAAATGGAGTAAACTTTTTATATTTTTTTTATATTTGACCAAATGTTTGCTCCTTTCTGTAATGAATTCTAAAAAAGCTACGGTAGCTAAAACTGTGCAGCCTGAAGTTGATTCATACTTTTTTTTGACGTTTTCTCATTGAAAATAGTTAAAGAATGTTTGTTCTAAGGTTCATCACGCTAGCTTAATGCAAACTAGCACAAAAATATCGTTCAGAAATAAGCTGTATTCTCAGAATAAGTCTAAACAATTTTATGAAATTTTGATGGAATTGGATATCATGATTATATTCTTAAGTCCTACAAATGTTGTTACTAATAGATCGGTTGGATAGTACTATCACAAATTGATAATTTATAAAAGCATCGAATTCAATGGTTATATATAGATTTTTTTTCATATTTAACAATAGATGATGGCGTTTTATCAGTTCTATAAAATATGTTTTTATATACATCCACAATTTCTTGTGTATTCACTATAAATATTTTTACGAAGTTTTGTATAAAGGAGATGTAACACACGAGATTCAAATCTTCTATTTACTTCGGGTCACTAAAGAACTCGGTTAATATTAAATATGTATTTTGATAATAATAAATAGAATTTCATTATTTAATGTTGGACATTTGCATAAACTTGATCTCCCACAAACAATCTGGTATTCAATCCAGTCTTAAATTAATATTATTATTAGGATCGGCCTTCATATCGTTGTTTTACTCTCTGGAAAATGAGAAATCGGGGGTTGAATACTTGAACAAAACGAATGTAAATGGAATCCAAGACGCAAACACTTTTTATTAGGGTAATTCATAAATGATTGGTTTTACAAATTGGTCATTTATAGTTGATAGTGCTTCAGTGTCAAACATTATTTTTTAAATATCAGTAGATGATTTAAAAACATTTTGAAGTTTAGAAGTTCACGTCTTAACATTGATGAGGTAAGCATTTACGTCACGACCCAGTGCTTATTTCTGTTCTAGAATGGGTAGTTGAGGCCTATTTAACAGTGATTTTCATGACTTGCAAATTTAGTCCAAGACCCCACCGCATATAAACTATACATACTACCACTAAACTCAATATCAATAAAACACAAATTTGAAATTATTTTTTATATTATTAGTATCTAATTAAAAATCTAAAACAAGAGTAAACTTTATAAAAGAAATGTCACCAAAGGCGGGAATTTTCTTCCATTCCTTGCATTTAGCTATCGCAAAGCATTCTCATTAAATGTTCCTTTTTAACTTTACTCGTATTCCCGTTATTGGCTGATGGCTGAACAGTTGTTTTAATTGCATTCCCTGGGGATTAACTTTGAGAATTCTTTAATTAAAACGAGCAACTTGTGTCCTTGACACTTGTTTTTTTTACTGAAAAAATGAGTACACTATGCTTGGTTAATGCAGTGCCAAGTTTACAGTGGTACGCGAACGGTCGCTAAATTATAAGTCGGATTAAATCAATATGGAGGCTAAATAAATACTTTCACATTCATAGTTTAGTAAATACCTATAACGTAGCTGTCCTTAATCAACTGATGCATATCACAAACCTCTCTACACGATCCAACAAGACGCTCTAATCGGCTATCAAAAAATACTCATTATCTCTTCTTCCACAATGGCGACCGCATATTGAAACTTCAAATCAAAAATCAATCTCCTACGGATTGTAAAGAACCACCCCGCCGTAAGAGTGACAAAAGCGTTATCTGCAAGCGTTATAAGCGATATAAGCGGTATGAACGTTATAAGCATTATGAGCGCTCGGGAATCACCAGCCGTACTCGCCTTTCTAGATTGGACGCGATTTACTGCCCGTATATTGTTATGGACATTTTAAGGGAGGCTGAGAGCACGAAATTTTATTATTTGGGATGGGAGTCTGTGTCGAAAGAATTGCGTTTAGTTTTCTTTTTATCTTGGTTTATAGCTCATCTGGTTATTTCTATAGTCTTCTTCCATATATAAATTGGTTGGCCAATATAAAAGAAAGAAATAAAATTCTTTTATTATCACGCAATTAGCCGCATACAACACAATACATTATTAAAATACTATTAGTTTACTATGTTTAGACCAATATCATTAGTACCATCTAGTGTGATTTAGTACATTCATATACATTAAAATAAGTTTTTATACGAATTTTGTCGCTGATTTGGTTTGATTTTTCATTTTATAACTTCCCGACTTTTCGATTACTTTACAGCATTTGTGGTTTCGGGGCGGACTGGGGTATTAGTTTTCCGCTCAGTGATTGTTACAATTTAACTACCCTTAATTTCTGTAGGGCGATTCACGTATTATAATAAGTTCAGCTGCAGTGCAGTTGCGGTTAAGTTTCGATCAAAACAGCCCTTTTCGTATTCTCGTAATTTTAACAACCGCTGTCAAATACGCTCGCGTCAAGTCACGCAAACGTTTATAGCGTATTCTACTGCTGCGCGTATATGTCAATGTCAAACAAATTTCATACGTCTGACGTACAGTTGACGCGCAGCTCACGCACAGTTCACGCGCAGTTAAACACTTGCAAGAATACCATTTTGTACCAAAGCGTAAACTTAATTGTAACCGCACCGCAACTTGATCGGCGTGTCATAAAGTTACGTGAATCGCACTACCGATCTACGCAAAAGGAGCTCTGACAATTCATCTCACAAACTTTCACATACCTAAGAAATTATCATAGAAATCGCACGCGGAGATTTGCCAATCTCCGACCAAAAGCAACACCCATCTGGGCAATACAGACAATGCCCGTTAGCCTGACTTCACCCACCACACTACCTTATCTCAAGTTCAACCTGAAAGGAAACTTTGCTATCGCGAATACTATATAGCGTTTGTCTCAAATCTAATACCAATAAAAATATATTGTCTCAACTTATCAAATACTAGTTTTATGTACTGTTACAAACTCTCGAACGTCCGGAGCGCTGAGACTGGTCGTAACTTCAATACTAGATTTTATGTTTCACAATAAAAGTAATAGATAAATAAGAAATATCTGTAAAAATGTACGGTTTATTTTTGTTGTGAATTACTTGTGATATTAAATGGGATGTTATTTTCTTATACAAACATCGTTAAAATTACAAAATGAAATAAATAAACGCATCCAACAGCCACAGAATTAATAGTCCTTACAGTATGTTCAGACAAGTTTAAAGTATAAAAAATTTCAAGTGTATTTTTCTTCCCACGACGAAAGATAATGTTGGATTATTTTGAAATTTTCTCAAACAGTTCCTTTTGATATAGCCTTTTTAGGGAATTGCTTGAGAGCCGGTAGTGCAACAAAAAGCCGTAAGTGCAGTCTTTGTATTAAGATAAATGTTGGTATACTCCACAAATATATGTTTCTGCTTTGGAGGCCTATGTTCCAAGGTGGAATTCCAAGGTAGAATTCCTGTGGCTAAAGAGAGAGGGTTGTTTCTGTTCTGGGTATTGTGAGATTAAAAAGTCTCTCCTATTGGTTAACACCCACTACATAAGACTGGGCCAGTTCCACAAGTTTCTGATAAAGTCCCTGGTAGCTATATGGCACTCATGATCATCTGTCAGATATAATACAAAAATCGGTTGCACAAGCTCTAAATTTTGAATTTTATCTGTCAGATGAATGCCAAATAGCTATCAGGGACTTTATCAGCAACTGGCGAAACTGGTCCTTAGTATATTATAGTAAGGTAGTATAGTCTGTATTGATAGTCAATCACCACGCACTAAAACGGTGAAGGAAAACATCATGAGGAAACCTGCATACCATAGCGATTTATTTGACAGCCTCCGTGGCGCAGTTGATTAGACGCCGCCTGTGAAATGAGAGGCCACGGGTTCGATCCCCGCACCGAAAGAAAAAAGTCTCTCGTAGTCCCTGATACCCACGACACAAGACTCGATCTTAGTGTGGGGTCGGGACTATGTATGTGACTGTTCGGTGTTATTTATTTATTATTATTTATAACAATTTCTATGGTATGTAAGTCCGCCAACCCGCACTAGGCCAGCTTGGTGGACTATATGGCCTAACCACTCTCAATCGTATTCTCGATTGTAGAGTAGGCCCGTGCCCTGCAGTGGGACGTATATAGGCTGATACAGAATAGTCTGTAGGGTCAGGATTATGTATCTGTATATGTACATTTAACATTATCGTGTCCAGGGCAGTTAATAACAAAGTTTTTCCACGCCAATGAACTGACGTTCACATTGCTATACGTGTGCACAGTATGTAGAGGAAATGCAAATAACGAACGTGCTTATGCCGACGATACATTATTTTCATTTCACAGTGACAGGTATTAAACTATGCGTGCAACTTGTTGACGAGTGTGACTCGCCTTAATAGCATATTAATTTATGAAGTACCATGGCAATGTATTATTTGCGAAATGGCGTTTTTCAGGGAATAATACTATTTGTTTAATGAAGCGATCCTTTCATATTCTGGCATGGTAAAGTAAGAAAAACCGCGCTTTTTTTGGTTTTTAGGTTCATTGGGACTGAAGTTACTAAAACTACCTTCCGGCTTTCATTTCGGTAGCAGTCTTGATATACCTTATATACTAATGATAACTGAACAACTCATAATCGATGGCCGGGGCCGAAAGGCTCTATAGTGGAGGCCACGTACAGGCAAGCGAAATGTCGAACGCCCGCCTACAAGGTGGATGGACGACCTGGCTAAAGTTGCAGGTAGTCGCTGGATGCAGGCCTCTTCCAACAGGCCAATGTGGAGATCTTTGGGGGAGGCCTATGTTCAGCAGTGGACTTCCTGTGGCTGAGATGATGAAGATGAATACTCATTTATATGTAATTATAATGATCTTCACAACCACTACAATTTATACACAAATATTTACACAAGATCTTAATTCCAAAGTTAATGCGACCATATAAACATTTTAATTCAACTTCCAACGTAATTCTAATTTTCATTTTTGTCCTTATGTTTCCCAAATTAACATTTCTTAGCATAGTGCTGAAACTATCAACACTGCTTAATTAAAAACCTTCAAAGTTAGTCCTTGTACATTAAAGTTCTGTATATATGGCGGTTTATTATTTATTCATATCAAAATCTTTGGACACGGGAACGTCTCTGCTGAACTAAGACTTTCCTAATAAATACTTGTCGTTATTGTTTTTCCCCAGCTTTTTTGGTGTAATAAGCAGAATATTAGGGTGTTATAACAAGTATGATTATATTAATCAAGCATATTTTTTAATAATAGTTGAATACAGTAGTTTTTTTCCTGAAACAAAAATATTAATTTTATTATATAGGTAGTCAAAATTTAATAGTTTTATGTTTATATACAGTAGAAGTCAGAGAATTTAAAATCGGTGAGCCACGCTGTAATCAATCATCGAAGTGCAGCAACACCTTTGCTGTCGAGTTTCGTTCTGTGAGTGAGATTTCCGAACGCCCAATACCCTCTCCCTTTACCCATACTTGTTCCTTCTCCATCTCCTCCCGATTTAAGCGGCCGGCAACACATCCATGATCCAAGCGCTATGGATGTTCATGGGCGGCAGTGATCACTTGCCATCAGGTGATCTGTTTGCTCGTTTATCAGATACTAGCGGCCCGGCCCAGCTTCGCCCGGGTACAAATAGATTTCTGTACAATAATATGTAAGTATTATACATATTTATTAAAAAAGACCGCATCAAAATCCGTTGCGTAGTTTTAAAGATTTAAGCATACAAAGGGACATAGGCACATAGGGACAGAGAAAGCGACTTTGTTTTATACTATGTAGTGATATGTCATAAAAAAGGAATACAATTATGAAAACCTTTTAAAAGGTAGAGGATACAAGGTATTCTTTATTATCTACGGGACCCTAACTACAGTGTTCAGATGGGTTCAATGTAATTCTAACCTTTTAGTTTATGAATAATGTGTGAATGTGACCTTTTTGTTACCTAGAGTAAATGAGAGTATTCGCGTAGACTCGTAAGCTATATAGTTCATAAAACTATACTTATTTACATTGTTGTAATGTCAAATATTTTAGCATTAATCTTTATGGTCGAAGTATATCAATGTATAATAAATACACCCAATAGTCACACACATAGCTCTGACCCCACATTAATATCAATTCGGTCTTGTGTCGTGGGTATCAGAAACTAAGAGGCTTTCTGGTCTGACATCACCCAGACTCAAAATTAAATTTGAAACATAATATGTTCTAGTTTTTATCCTTTTACGGCGAATTCATAACCACATTAATCGCCTTAATCTTCACCCACAAAAGATCTTCGCTTATAGGCTTCGCATATTTACTTTTACACCCTCAATATTCAATTAACAATCACAAAGATAGCAAACTTATCACTAATATAAATCAGTTAGCAAAGAAATCCCTCGGTTACAAAAATAGCATATAAAGTAGGCCAATAAGTGTGCCAGAGGTTCCTGGATTACGGCCCTCGGTCGAGAGCCGCTGATTGAGAGAAATGGACCCCGCCAGACATTGACCTTCGGAAATAGTGCGGGGGCTTTGTCGATAATTCGTTTGGAAATTGCACTATAATTAGTAAAGCCTCTTGTGGTTTAGTTTTTGTGGTGAATTGTGAATAAAGTGCTAATTATCAATTGACGCTAAGTAAAATATAGGTTTAGAATAATGCTTCAAATAAAATAATTAATAAAGGTTTTTTTATATGGCGAGGCGAGCAAACATTCACCTGATGGTGAGTGATACGACCGCTCATAGACAGAAACAAAACCAAACAACAGCAGTATTATAAAGTAATTTCATTACGCTCGCCATCCTGAGACATAAGATATAAGTATCATTATGACCAGTAGTTACTCTGACTACAATGTCCTTCAAACTGGAAGACAACAGTGCATTTACACTGCTGTTTGGCGGGATAAATAAGATATTGCTTTGGTACTTACCCAGATGGCCACTCACATATAATAAACCTATAGCGAGTGGTTTCGAAATCAAAAATTATTTATGAGAAAAGAGCTTAAGAACTCATTCACCATAACGATATTTTATACATCGAACATACGCTATATACTTGTATACTTGTATAATTTTGAAAAGGAAAGCTTAAGACCATACATCATTTTTGGTATAATTCTATTCAGATTTGCATCACAAGTGCAGAGAACACAAAGTGCTACTTAAACCCATCGATCAAGTTGGTAGATTTATAGCCAAAAAGCCCCTAAATCAAAGGCGTAACAAAAGTTAACAGTAAAGCAGAAATCTGTATCACAAAGGAAATCATATTATATTGATGAATTATAATAATTTGTACTTAATACATATTTTATGAAATAATTGTGTTAATCATTTGTGTGGTTGAGTTTACAATGAATAGCAAGAAGAGTATACCAATCACCTGAATGAAAGGGATAAGAACGGTCTTGGACAGTAGCAAAACCAAACAATACCATGAATCACAAAGCAAAAGCATTGCTTTGAAATTCATGCCACTGCGCTCGCCATTATGAAACATAAGATGTAAAGTCTCATTATTAAGTTTAATTATATCCACATTATATCCAGTAGTTCTCTGATTACAATGAACCGAAATGCAACAATGCAACACTGCTATTTGACAGGAGAAATAGACCCTGCGGTGGTACCTACTCAGCTGGCCTCTCACATATTAGGATACCTACCACCAGTAAAATAGTTATCGACAATTTCCCATCACCAACCATTTAAAACACTGTTTCACGAATCTCTATCCGCGGTCTCACTAACACTAAGGGAATGCGTTAATGAAATACCCGGCTATATTTTATTTCCATCTTTTAAGCACATGATAAATTGATTTAGCAAAAAATACGGGTGAATGGTACACATTTATTATCCTTTTTACTTAGCACAATTGAATTGATGGTGCCTGAAAATGCGGACTTTGGATTGCGAATTTTAAGTGTAGAATGTTATCCCAGTAATGTTTGTTTGGTAGGATCAATTATTTCGTACAAATTGGGCATTGTAAAGCTAATTTATAAATGCATTTATTGCTCTCTACTGTAAACCCCCCCCCCCCTCCCGTTATCGCCTCCTCTGAGACGATCCTTGGTTGTAACTCTCAAATACCAAGACTTTTTAAGTTGTTGCCTATCTACAGTAGCGTGGCAGACATTTACGTAAACTCATTATACAGCTTTCGAAAAGGAATATATTCTTGTATTAGCAAATTATTAAATTGCATCTTTGCTTTTACTTAATAATTATTATCATATTTAACCCTGATAATATTCACTTTTTAGTTCACAGAACCCTTTCGCAATTAACAAAGGATTATCGTATTATTCGCCCCTTATTGTTTATAGTTTCTTCTATTGTACTTTATTGCTATGCTTTGAAATGTTTATTTATATTACTTAACCATTATATAATATTAGTGTATTTCCTCTATGTATGTTGTGTTTACTTTGAAAAATCGTTTATTTCCCTTTTGTTGTTAATATCTGTTTAATTTTAGTGTACTGATAAAATGTGATTTATTATAGACCTAATAACTAAACAGCATAATATAATATCTACTGTATAATTACCATTTTGCAATAAAGATTAAACTAAGATTCTGACAGGTTAGATCTCCATAATGAACCATGGATTTCTTGTTGCGATCTCTGTGGTATGCAAGTTTTCTCACTTTTTTTTTATTGCTATGAATGGCGAGACTAGCAAGCCGTTCACCTGATGGTAAGTAATACGACCGCTCATAAACAGTAACAACGCCTTTAATTACAAAGCAATGCTTGGCATTCCACTGCGCTCGCCATCCGAGAGATAATATTTTAAGTCGCAATATTTCCAGTAGTTACTCTGGCTACAATGTCCTTCAATCCGAAACACAACCGTGCATTTACACTTTTGTTTGACGGGAGAAATAGACATTGCGGTGGTATCTACCCAGATGGCCTCTCACATATGAGAGACCTACCACCAGTGAAAACACACGTGGTTTTGTTCACCAATCATGATAATTAACTCATCATGATAATTAACTCATGATACACCTTTAACTTCGAGAAGGGAGTAATTGATCCTGCCACCAATTCTGCGCTAAATCGCCTCAATTTTGTTAGTATTATCAGATTATCAAGCTGCGGCAGGCTCTGCAATACGAAAGTTCGATTGAGAGAGCTTAGGCCATAGTTGTTCCTAAACAGTATAAATTATTTTAAAACTCTTTGTATTGTTTAGATGTCCTCATTATGTGTGTGTTTGCTTTCACAACAAGGCCACAAAGCGCTTTAAAATAACATACCCAGTCAATAAACAAAGCTTACTACGGTAGAAGTTATTGAGATTCCAATATGCAAACCAATTGGAACGTATGTCAGTTAACCATATTCAACATGCTACGAGAATGATCAGGAATAATACGAGTAGTCGATGTTTGAATAAAACATTGAACTTCACTGTTTGTTTTTGGTTGCAATTCGATGTCGTTCCAATGCAATTAATAGAATTTTGTTTGGAGAGGAGTTGGGATCTTGTAAGTGAACTTGCTAAAGGTTACCTATGTAATTTAATTTGAAACATATTATACTTATTACTTAGGTATTTTTACATATGTAAATACTGGGCTTGTATGTTTTTCTAAAATATTCCACAGTTGAAAAATTGCACGTGTCTGAAGTCAGATTGTAGAATCATAGTTAATACATCAAATAATAAGGATTATTTTAAAAAAAGGTGACTCTCATAAATTAATCGAAGAGGCTCCTAGGTATAAGTAAAAGTTCATTTAATAAAATAGTCGAAAAACACAAATATGCATTAGATTTTATTGCAAAATTTGAATATTGCTTCAATAAATTAAACGAAGTATGAATACCATTTTATGAATGTGTCCTTAATTCCCGTCTTAAAAATAAATGGGTCCTGAGCTACGCAATCGTAACTCCGTTTTATGGCTTTAAACACCATTTTAATATTCGCCTCGTCTACATCTCAGGTATAACTGAGATATTTATGGAAGAAATTCGTATATTGAAATGATTGTTTTATATGAAGATATGCTCAAAATTCTAAGTCTCGAGCAGCGACTGTTTGTTCGGTGTCAAGTTAATGTTTTAAGGGTTCCGTACCTATAAAGTAAAAACGGGACCCTATTACTAAGCCTCCGCTGTCTGTCTGTGTGTCACCAGGCTGTATCTCATAAACTGTCATAGCTAGAAATCTGAAACTTTCACAAATTATGTATTTTCGTTGCCATTATAATCGTTGTATCGCTTATCATCAGACGAACGAAATGCTAGTCTTGCCATTCACTGCAATAAAAAAAAAGGTGATGATCTTTTCACGAATTCCAAAAGTATGTTAAATCCACCACATTTCGCACTCGCACTGGGATAGCGAGGTGGACTGAAGACCCTAACCTAATCCTATAGAAAGCTTAAAGCCTTATTCATAGACAATTTTAAAATATACATATTTTACATACCGAATATTTTGTCTTCCACACTCGAACTGAATTCAAAAGACATTAGAAAGGGACAACATGTTTGATAACTAAAATAGGTTTTAAAACTGTATTTTATAAGGGCGTCAGTGTTTAGTTTTTATGGGCTCATCAAGTTTGTCTATTCTTGAAGCATATCCAATACAATTTACCTTAAATATTCGCGCGAGAAGGTGCTTGCAGCTCAGTTGGTAAAATGCAATTTCGTAATACCATTGCGCTAGAGTGACGTAGATTGAATACAGAATGAGGACCGGCCTCATTTGGTAGCTAAAGTAAAGCACCTCTTAGCTTGGAAAACAAACTAGTAGCGAAACATAGACATTTGATTTCCAGCAACATCAACATTTATTACATCACGTCAAGAGGCTCAAGAAGCAGTCTTCCTTTTTTTTTCCTTTTGTTTCGTTTCCAATTTTGAAGGGCCGGTAAAGGACAAACAACTATTCCATCAGTATGGTAGATGTCCAAGCCAAACCTCAAAGGTGGCGGTAATCGCTAACCATCTAGTGGAACGTTTATTCCTTTGCTGAACCCATAGGATGAACATTTTTCAATCACTTTAGAGAAAAATGTGTAATCTAGAGATAATGCTGGTTTTAAAAAATAGAATGTTTTTAAACGGGAACTTATTCCAGTGGAACTCCAAGTATTGCTTTATAGTTCATGGTGTTGTTTGGTTATGCTTCTGTCCATGAGAGGTCGTATTGCTTACTATCAGGTGAAGGACAAGTTCATCTCGTCATAAATATCAACAGAAAAAAACGCGTTCTCCTATCTTGCGAACGCCTTACGTCCCACTCTTTATACTCAGCGAAGTTTTTGGATACAAAATATACTTCTAAATTCATTACACTCCCCAAGTACAACTCTTGAAGGTGACAGCCTTGAAGCATGTATTCTAATTAGACTTCGAAGGAAATTGCGTGGGGGACCAACTTTTAACAACAGCTCCCACGCGCTGTGAATAAGTGCATTAAAACATAAAAAGTAATAAGATTTTTAATAGCTTGTATCGTTAATTTTATGTCATTATGTCACGTTATAAACTTGGCTACTGTCTGTAAGGAAACATTTATTTGAAACTCATTTTTTGCTTGTTATAAATTGAGATTATTATGACTGGAAATCGCTTGGTGTAATTGTGAAATTTGATAAATACAAAATTGCCATCATGACCAGTGTATACCGGTATCAAGGCACCCTGAGCAATTGTTTTGAGCGATTACAGATAAGTATTGCACTACACAGAGGTACTTCTAGGTTTCAAGGTCTCTTTTGCTTTATTTTGTCAGTATTTAGTTAACTTGATTATTTCCGTATTCTTTAGCGGCCCGTGGAACAGTTACAAAAGTAAGAAAAATGTCGATTGTAAAACATCAAAAAAGGAATTCCAATCCAACTGGTCCAACATCGTAAACACCAGCGCAACTGAATCTATGTATTTTCAATACGCAGGGATGGAACCAGGATATTTATTTTACGAGAATTTTATTAGTTTCGTAATACTGTCCCTTTTTCCCCCTCTTTGGCAATTGGAACGGCCCTGGGAACTGGGGACTAAAACTCACAACTCTGAACAAGTAGTAACATCTAGTGGGGTTCGAACTCGCGGCCACTGGGGATCTTCAAACCAAACCAAGGAGCAGCAATGTTTGTTTTATTGGTGAAGTCAAAGGCCTACAGTAATTTTAATGGTAATTGTAGCGCTGTTTAGGTCGAGTATTGGCTAAAAGCAGATTTATTTTCTCTGGCCATTCAACATTTACCTGGCTTGATTAATTGCTTCTTCATACTTTATGGACATAATCCCGGTATTTATAAAAAAGGCAATTTGGTTTTCCAATTGCTCCGGTTGAGGATGTCGCTCCGATGAGACCTGATAACCTTGAGTTGGCGACGAAGGTCACTGCCTAGAGCAAATTTATAGGTCTCTTTGATATATGTTTATTTTATAAAGGTATGGTTACTGAATGCAGTAGACCCTTAAAAGTGAACTTAAGTAACTATGATCAAAAGATGCCATTCATCTCTAATTGATATTTACCCATCCTTTTTTAAATATCAATCCACAATCCTGCAAGGTGCAACAGGAAACGTTATTATATAACAGGAACGTTTCTATATTATGTATGCGCAGTACCTAAAAACACGTATTGTAAGTAATGTTGAACGAAGCCAAAACCGCAGTTGTTAGACTGAGTATACTCTAATTCCCAGAAGGCGAACCAAAAACAGTTTATTGTATTTTAACGGGTCTGGCCCCCTCACACAAGTATCGATTCCCTCCCAGCGCCAATGCAAATATTGTTCGGTTTGAAACAGACCGAAACGCTCGTAAACTCTTCGACTAAAGCTGACACATTTTTATTTCATTCGTATTGCGTTATTCGCGATCTGTTATTGCTATTTATAACAGTTTAACGGTTTATTTATAGTTTAACATAATGCTACCATAAGTACCGTTTAGAGACAAAGAAGCAATAATAAAACGCAGTCTATTTTAAATTCTTTAAATTTTAAAAATGGAAATGCAAGACAAATGTTTTTTTATACACGAGAGAACAAAATAAAAGCAATAATAAACGCGTGACTTATGAGTTTTATTGCGTGTCACTGCTTTACATTGTGACCACGTATTTTGCGTAGGTTTTGGCTGCATAATATGTTTGATGACGCGAAATCTCAGATCGTGATACAATTTACGTAGGAAAGACTTGGGTCTAAATTCAGGACCGGGATATGCATGCCTATATAGTTTTTGTAATGCACGAGCTATGCTATGCTAGAAATCTAATAAGACTAAGTATATTGATATTCTCCAGGCTTTTTTGTTTATTGTTTATTATCCATAGGTCCGGCAAACGAGCAAATAGGCCAACTAATGGTACGTGATCACTGTCGCCCATAAATATGCACCACGCTTGGATCATAAGCGGGTCGCCGACCCATCAAATCGAGAGGGGAGCGGGAAGGAACAAGATGGGAAGAAAAAAAGGATATTGGACATCCGGCATCTATTGTAATTATGCGTACTATTTTCTGAAAGTGCCTCGACCACTCTTTTGTGCTATGTTAAGCTATTGCATAGCTTCCATCGCGGGCCTTGAGCGTGGAGACCGAATCCATAAATTTCGTAACGAAAATAACCTAAGTCCGACCGAAATTTAAATTTAATATTTTTATTTTGATTCAAATATGGGCCAGCACTTTTAAATTTAATATTTTTATTTTCATTCAAATATGTGCCAGTACTTTTAAATGCGAATTGCAAAGCTATTGCGTGATTAATTGCAATCTAACCTCTTTCGATATTTAGTTTTGCCATCTATCGATGAATAGCAGATCTTTTAATGACTTTTTGAAATATCACGCTTGTGTCTTTAGTTCAGCAACTCGCCTCTAGATAGCATTGATTGTATCGGCGTTACTGCACATGCGTAATCCCCCTCTTAGCTCACATCAAGCACTGGTCAGATTGTTTTGGTGTAACCGTAAATCCAACAAAATGTCAGGCCATTCTTGTTGGGAGTCCAAGGATGATCTCCAGATTAGACACCGCACATATTCCGCCTGTTATTTATGATGGGACTGTCATCGCTTGGTGCCCTGTAGTCAAGGATCTAGGCATATATATTGACTCCTCTTTAAACTGGCGAGCTCAGGTTGCTTCAGTTTGCCAAAAGGTGACAGGTTCCCTACGTGCACTCTATCGTCTAAAGAATTTCCTCCCTATCAAAACCAAGACAATGCTTGTGCAAGCCTTAATTTTCCCTTTAATCGACTATGGTGATGTGTGCTATTTTGACCTGAATGCAGAACACCTCAACAAACATGACCGGCTTCTCAATAACTGCATTCGATTCATTTTTCATCTTCGTAAATACGATCATGTTTCTTCTTTCCGCTCCCAACTAAATTAGTTACCCATTCGTCAGCGTCGTTCCCTGCATGCACTTACTACACTTTTTTCAATTCTTACATCTCCTTCTTCACCTTCTTACTTAACTTCTCAATTTCAATACCTATGCAGTAACCATAACAGGAATCTACGCTCTAGCAACAATCTACTTCTTCATTGTCCTACCCATAGATCTGATTTTACTCATTCTTCCTTCTCTATCCAATCTATATTCCTTTGGAATGCACTTCCTCTGGAAATCAGGTCGTCTGGTACACGATTGGCATTTAAGTTGAAGGTTCGCCAACACTTTCTCAAGAAACTGGCAGAGTCACTTTAATTTATATATTTACGTGCTATATATGTAAATATGTAATATATGTGTATGTATATATATATTTTATTTATTATACATATATTTATAATATAAATTTATTATATTTACTTTCGCGTGTATGTTTATGTATGTTTATTATTTTTCATATATTGAACTACAAACATCATTTCATTTATCACATTCAAATTTATTAATTTATGCGCCTACTTTTTTCTCTCTGCACCAACCAAAGGTAGACTGGCAGAGAATGCCTTAGGCATTAAGTCCACCTTTATACATTATTGTATATGAAGCTATGCTTTACCGCGGCAGTTTTTTTTTATATTTCTGTCAAAAAATTTAAATAGCTTCGACTATTCTGTTACATCTCATAGTGGCCATGGCGATACAAATCTACTATTATTACACTACAGTACATTATTACATACAAACCCAAAACTCTCTCTGGACTAAAGTATAATTGAAATGCTTTTACATTATATTTTTACTGTTATCATAACATTTATGCAATCGTCCGCTTCATTAAAACGTGAATTTAATTGTTTTTTGATACGTGCCTGAATATAAAGGGCATTCGGCAAAATGAATTTAATAAAAAAACATATATTTTTATGGCTCAATTTTATGAGCCGCTGATAACAGTTAATTGACTCTGTGAGATACATAAAATCGGAGCAATTTCGTGGATATTGTTAATATCATTTGTAATAGGGTCTCGGCAGATTTTAAGAGTGCAATATAAATTCTGTTTTGATATGGTAATCGCAATATACGTGGCGCCGCTGGTGAAGATCCTGGTTGTGATATGAGAGGCTGCAGGTTCGATTGGCATCAACATAAATGTTTGTGAAATGTTTAGATATTTGTATGTAATTGTGTTCTTAGAGCAAAGAGCCTTTTATTCTGTTACTGACACACACGTCACAAGACTCCTGGCGGTGGGTATCTCATATGTGAGAGACAACCTGGGTAGGCACCACCGCAATATCTATTTCTCCAGCCAATCAGCAGTGTAAATGCACTGTTGTGTTTCACTTTGAAGGACGTTGTAGCCAGAGTAACTACCGGACATATTGAGGCTTAGTATCTTATTGTTTGGTTTTACTACTGTTCATGAGCGGCCAAATCGCTTACCATCAGGCGAAAGGCATCGTTTCACTATTCATTGCAATAAAAAAAACTCCAATCAATGGACCTCCAATGGCGTCAGAAATTTCTCTTTTAGGAGATGAATGTTATAGTATTGTATGGGTCACTCAATTGTATGTGGTACCAAGCCATTACCACACTGGGACGCCCCTAATTAAGATTATGTTGAAAACAGGACTCAGGAAACAGGACTCTCCATAAAAAATCAAATAAAAGCTCTGATATCCTAGTATGAAAGAAAGAAAGAAAACTCATTTATTAGTTATAAATAAGATGACGCACACACTCGTTTAACATAAATTTATATATATAGCTAACAACAAAAAGAAAATAAAAAAGGAGTTTGTACGTCGCATAAATGTGACACTCAGCTTATTGTTGCACTGCGACGCGAGCCACAGCGCAACGCTGGTTTTCAGTGGTCACCTTGAGTGACATGCGAACGCCAGCCTACACAGCCTAGTATGATTTGTAGTGTATTTTTTTTCTCAATAAATGTGTGTTATTGGACGTAGGTATTAATTTAGTATTTCACTCCCTCACTCTTTAATCACAGGAAGTCCACTGCTGAACATAGGCCTTCCTCGAGAATTTCCATAGCTTCCCGTTGGAACGGCCCGCATCTAATGACTTCCTGCAACCTTAACTACGCCATCTATCCACCTCGTTTGCCGATATTTGAAGCTTCGTTTGCCAGTTCGTGAAAATAGATTAACAATAATATTGATATACTTGTCAATAATATGTTCAAATAACGAAAGTAATAAATCAAAATTGAAAATTAAGAAACGCTTCAATTAAATAAATACAAGAAACGAAAATATATTTGATAAAGTAAAACAAATGACAAAAAGCAAACATTAAACATGTATTTGAATTTTTTTTTAATTTAGAAAACAAAAAAGTATTAACAAAAATGTCTAATATGGTGTTTGGTTGCTGACTTCTATTGTAAATAAAGGTAGTGATTAATAAAAACATTGTAAATATTCTGTAAACATACATTTATTCCAATTTTGCACATATGAAGGCAGTACGAGAATACATTATTTACTTTCCTTATATATAAATTATATTATATATAAGACGTTCTATATTGCGTTTTATGTGACACATGAAATCAACTGAAGAGCAAACTACATCTTTACATATAACCTATTATCCTAAAAAATTATAACTCCTAGCTCGTTCTAATTACCTCATTTTTATCAATTTCTATTACCTCATTTTTTTCTTTTTGTGTCGACATTGTTTCGGCTACCTATTAATTTTTAATAAATATGACATATACCGGGTATATCAAGACTGCTACCGAAAACGAAGCCGGGTGGTAGTTTTAATGACTATAAACACAATGCAACTAAAAATTTCGCTAAGAACGGCGACAATTTTTTTTTATTATTTTTTAAATATCGTCGATTTTGGGTGGCAAATCCATAGTTTTTGCTAAAACAATAATTTAAAGCCTTACATGCTCCTTTAAAAATAAAAGGATTTACTCTATTATTTAAGAAAAAACTATGTATTTACCATCCTAATACGACGATAGAAAAAAAATAACAAAAAAAATCAGTCACAAATTTTTGCACAAAATTTATTTGCATTGTGTTTGAAATCACTAAAACTACCACCCAGCTTCGTTTTTGGTAGCAGTCTTGATATACCCTGTATATTTTATTGATAGTAAATTTGTCTGTTCACATAAAACAGTTATTCGAAATAAGGTATTCGAATGTACCGTATTATATTTTAATTACTTTTAAATGTCATTGCTACAATTTTACAATTTCGTATACCTGATACTATTTTATACTACATAATATACGACTGAAACCACTCGGTATTTTACATATTACACAATTATTATACGACCGTAGCGCTACTTGTCATTAATATTTTCGGAAAATTATCCAATTTCATAATATATGAATTCACATTAAGTAGATTTTACGATAAGCTGCCGTCTGTGTGTCGCTAATCCGAGGTAAGTTTTCAAATTTAGAACACATATTTATTTATTTATAATACTATTGAAAAAAAAACGTTTAGGATGTTTCAATATCGAATTAAGTTTTTAAAACTCGTTACTAAAACGCAATATAGATTCTAATTGTTACACACATTTTACATATCATATATTGAAAATGAAAAAATACGCGTTAGTCTTACTAACATTTCTATACCATGTACGTATTTCGACTAAGTCAGTAAATTGAAGATTTAAAGATTTAGATGTCTGATCATGCCTAAATTTTTTTCGACTTGATTTTTTTACATAAGCGATCACGATAGACTGATGTGTTCTAACCAATATCGTGTTAAATAAAATCAAATAGAATTTGCGTCTCCATTTAGTCAATTACTTTGATTGCATGGCCATATTAACTTACAATAAAAGTATAAATAAATGAGTACAGGAAATTAGTGTCGTTTTATAAACATCACTAGTGCTATACAGGGTATATCAAGACTGCTACCGAAAACGAAGCCGGGTCGTAGTCTAAGCGACTTCAGACACAATGCAACAGAAAAAGTTGCAAAAAAAAGCGACAATTTTTTTTTGTTATTTTTTCCTATGGCCATATTTGGGTGGTAAATACATTTTTTCCTAAAATAATAGTGTATACCCTTTTACTTATAAATACTCTAAGGTATAAAAGAGTTTAAATTATTATTTTAGCAAAAACTATGGATTTACCACCCAAAAATGACGATATTTAAAAAATCATAAAAAATAATTGTCGCGTTTCTATGCGAAATTTTTAATTGCATTGTGTTTGTAGCCACTAAAACTACCACCCGGCTTCGTTTTCGGTAGCAGTCTTGAGATACCCGGTATTTTTGGCATATGCAGTACCTACTTGTTGATTTTGTGCATTAAAATAAATGTACCATATGGACAGGGAGGAAAGCGAGTAAAATGTTCCGACATAAGTGATGTGCGCACTCCAACGCATCTCTAGTGGAGCGTTACTGAAATTATTCGTTACTCGCAACGATTTTGAAAATTATTATCACCGTTTAGACGAAATCTATTAAATTAAGTTATCCTTAGTTTTTAAAACAATGAAATTGACGAATATGACTCTACTTGCCAAAAATGTATTTTAGAAGCGGTAAATACTAACAAAATAACATTGAACATAAAAAGCCTCGATATTTTCAGACTCAAACAAAAAGGTTCAATATTTCTAATTCTATGTGTGCTTACAATATTAAATTTATATGTGGAATTTGACGCGAGTACGTATGGAAAAAATCAAATATATTTTAATAACAGCTACTCGGGCCAATTTCACCCTGGGGCAGATCGTTTTTGGGGCCTGTCCACATCAACAACATATTATTTCGTGTACTGTTTTATATTTAAACTCAACGACCGTCGACTATATTGCTTTTCCTATTCTGTCCCTTTAATATCCTGTTCTGTCCGGTCTCTTTCTGTCACATGACGAGAACCATGCAATCCTGTCCTCTCCTGTCCCCTGCCATTCAATAGTGTTTGAAAGAGTAGCAAATATCCGTATTTGAATTCCTTACTGATTCCTTGGTCCAGTCTCTGATCCAGGGTGTAGCTACTCTTATACCAAATTTTATTAAATTCGGTCCAGCTGTTTTTCCGCAAAAGGGTTACAAATATTCAAACATACATTATTATATTAGGAAGTATTTCAACCCATAAACATGGAATAGATAAAAATGGATTTTTACCACTCAATATAAATTCATGCATAGCAATTATTTCCAAGCCTATGCACCAGGACTTGGCCTTATCGATGTATTTGAAATAGAGCTCGATCCAATTTCTGTTACAAAACGGAACAGTTTGCACCCGGCGGCGTTTGATTCCGGAGTCAATAGCAATACAGTCTCTATTGGATCCCTTTGAAATTGATTCCAAAGCCCTATACATCTTTCATAATTGCATTAACGTTAGCATCTAGAACGATATCTAACAATAGCTTCTGGCTACATTCTCGTGGATATACTTTGCTAGACGTCAATAATATACATCCAAAAAATATCCTGACTGCCAAAAATATAGAATTTAGTTCCTTTTCAATCACAAACTATTTTATTTATTTCATTTATTTTAAATTGCGTTTTAAGATTTGTTTTATAAATTAGGAATAAACGCAGGAAATTATATATTTTACGAATTGAAATCAATGTACTGTCTTAGACATGTAAACATACAGCTATGCGTAAAAACATTTATTTTACACATTACTATATTTATAATTCTAATTTTCAATATATAGGTATATTCGATTTTCATTTATATTCTCGTTTCATTCGCTTTGAAATATTAAAACTATAGTTTTATTATACGAATTATAATCTGCATACTTTCTCGCGAATACACGTCTATTCTATATATAATAGACAATCTTAAATGCACGTCAATTAAGTACATAAATCGCTGATTTTATCTACAGTACATAAATATTCCGTGTCTCACTGACAATTTATAGAATAAGTCCTTTTGTGAAATGTCTAAATTTCCTTCCGAAGTCAGATTATAAATCATGACTCATTGGCGAAACCGGCTTCTAAAATAGCTACACAAATACAATTCTAATAAAAATACATGATCTTGAACGTAACATAATGTATGTCTATAGGATTTTTATACATTTTTCACAAAACGACTAATACCACAAATCTCCAGCAACACGTGTAATATTACTACAAAATATATTCGTACAATCGATAAGTAAATACATTTTTACAATTAATTTATATTATTTCTGGAGCGTATGAAAAGTTTTTAGGCAGTGTGTAGTTAGCTTATATTTGTGATGTTTACTCAAAATGAAATAAATATGACATGTGTAAAACAATTTTTTAATAGTAATCTATTTAGGAAGGAAAAGTGAAGAAAAAATACAGCAAATGGTTATTCACAGATGATACAATATATTTTTTTACAGCAGTTTGAAGAATTTAAGTGAATTAACCAGTGATATACTACAAAAATTAAAAAAAAAAAACTTAATTTATAATAATTATAAAATCAGCGTTTATTCGCTACTCTCAAGTTCTCAATTGTGAAATGGATTATTTCCAAAACTACTTATTTTCTGAAATCCCTTTTTATTTTAATGGTTACACTGGGCTTTATTTTCTTTGTGTATAACATAAACAATAGTCAAGCCTCAGCTGTAAGTAACGGACAAAGCTTTCAGTAAACTCCATATTTTTAGCAGGCCTGGCGCTCGTATTCTCTACCCTTTCAACGAAATGTTAGTTTAAAATGCGCCCGTCAACGAATGTACGTGTTTTAAAATAATCGAGCAAATCACTATGTCTGTGCGAAAGGATTTAAAAAAGAAGATAAATGTTATTAATACAACATAAAGTAAACAATCACATCATGATAACAATATAATATACATAAATAATAGGTTTTGTGAACTATACGCAAAAAATATACTGTTTAGGCATTTTCATATTTACATCTTGTCTTCAAAAACTACAAAACTTTTCATACACTCCAAAATATTCTTACAATAACAAAATTGTTTCAAATTGGTCTGTACCTCGATCTAACATAAACTTATCAATTACTGTGTTCAAATGTTGTCCAAATAAAAAGTTATTGTCATTCTCTTAAACTATGATAAAGTATGAAAGTGCTGGCGTGTGCTGTGATTTTTTGATATAAGTATAATATCATATTTACAAAAACCATCCGTATTTTTTATTTTATTTCAATGAATGGCAAAACGAGCGTGCCGTTCGCATGATGGTTAGCGATGCGACCGCTCATAAACAGTAGCAAAACCAAACAACACCTGGAATTAGAAAGCAAAGCTTGGCATTCCACTGCGCTCGTCACCCTGAGCCAACATAAGATGTTAAGTCTCAATATATCCAGTAGTTACTCTGTTAACAAAGTGTTTGCAATGCCTCTTATGGTAATTGCAGTGATTTACATATGGGGTATATCAAGAATGCTACTGATAACAAAGCCAGGGGGTAATTTTAGTGACTAGAAACACAATGCTACTAAAACTGAATGAAACGCGACAATTTTTTTTTTTTTATTTTTATGAATATCATCATTTTTGAGTAGTCAATCCATAGATTTTGACAAAATAATAAACTAAACCCTTGTATACCATAACGTCTTTAAAAATAAAAGGGGATACACTATTTTTTTTAGAAAAAAACCGATGTATTTGCCGCCAAAATACGACGATATGAAGAAAAAATACAAAAAAATCTTTTGCAAAATGTTTAGTTGCATCGTTTCTAAAGTCACTTATACTACCACCCGGCTTCGTTTCTGGTTGCAGTATTAATGTAACTTCTATTGAGTATATAATTGCGAGAGTCGGTGGTCAAAACCATCATGCTGGTCTTCTCGAAATTTGATTATAGATAGGCTGGTTTCACAACGTGACTTATGCCACCATATTGGGATTTCTATCCATGTAAAGTAGTCGCTGTCCTAATGGATATGATTATTACGAATATCCGTGCTGATATCATGTTAATTTTGCTGGTAAGCGTCATGTGTATGGTGAACTCATTCCGAGCATTCTAAATCCAAGAGAATCATGGCACTGGACTAAATCGAAAACCTAATAAAAATAACTCGGCTTGGACACAGAATACGAAGATCTCACGTTTTATATATTTTAAAAGGAACGCTTCATTGAAAGAAATAGAGCGGATTATTAATTACGTTCAAGAATCATGTAGAAATCCCCTTATTAGAAAATTGTATGGGGATCGAAGATGTGGGGGAACTGTGGGGCGGCATTCAGTCAGCAATCACCACCCTTGCGAAGTCGAAGCTCGGAACAACTAAGGGCGGTCGCACCCTTAACAGGGAGACTTGGTGGTGGAGTGGGACAGTCCGGGAGGCAATTCTCAGGAAGAAGACACTCTTCAAAAAGTGGCAAGCGACTAACTCTCCTGAAGACCGCGCTGCGTACAACCTCGCCAAATGCGCTGCAAAGCGAGCTGTGGCCATGGCCCGACACGAGTCTCTGACCCCTCTGTATGAGAAGTTGGAGATTGTGGAGGGTCAAAAGCTCATTTATCGGCTCGCAAAGACTCGGGAAAAGGCGACACTCGACATTACCAAATGCCGATGTGTCAAGGATTCCCGAGGCGCTTTGGTATGTGAGGCTAGCGCGGTGAAGGAGAGGTGGCGCTCTTACTTCCACGGTTTATTTAACACCATACCTCTGGGAGTGTCCTACCCTGAATTGCCCCTGAACCAAGGTCTTGTTGCACCTGTTGCACCTGAAGAAGTTCTCTGTAGTCTTCGTCGCATGAAGAACCGGAAAGCGGTAGGGCCTGACCATATTCCGATAGAGGCGTGGAAGTCGTTGGGGCTTCATGGTGTGGAGCTTCTTGCTGCGTTATTCAACCGCATCCTGAATACCAAAAACATGCCTGACTCATGGCGGTTGAGTGTGATAACTCCCGTATACAAGGTTAAAGGCTGTGTTCAGGAATGCGGTAATTATCGCGGCATTAAGGTCATGAGTCATACCATGAAGCTCTTCGAACGCGTCATCGAGGCCAGGCTCCGCCAAGAGTGTACTGTCTCTGAGTGTCAATATGGCTTCCGTCCTGGTAGTGGTACTACTGACCCGATATTTGCACTCAGGATGCTCGGCGAGGCATACAGGACGAAGAAGAAGCCACTGCACATGGCTTTCTTGGACCTGCAGAAGGCCTTCGACTGTGTGCCGCGACAGGCAATCTGGTGGGCGATGAGGGTGAAAGGAATACCGGAAGCCTATGTGGACATTATCAGAGACATGTACCTCCGATCCGAGTCCTTCGTTCGGACCGCCGTTGGCGATACGAATCCTTTCCCGATTGATGTCGGTGTGCACCAAGGCTCGGCGCTGAGTCCATTCCTCTTTAGTGTTGTGCTCGACGCCATTACGTCTCACATCCAGGTCCCTGCGCCCTGGTTGTTGATGTATGCCGATGACATTGCACTGGTAGAGGAGGACCGGCGATTTTTGGAGCGCAAGGTCAACCGGTGGAAGGAGACACTCGAGAGCGGTGGTCTGAAGTTAAATGTGGCGAAGACCGAGTACATGGCTTGCGGGAGTACGGACCCCCAAAGCATCGTGATAGGGAACGAACTTGCCGTGAAGACGGACAAGTTCAAGTACCTTGGGTCCGTACTGCATGAGTCCGGTGACATCGACCTTGACGTCAAAGCCCGTATAAGCGCTGCTTGGGCTAAGTGGAGGGAGGTCTCAGGCATACTCTGCGACCGCAGGATGCCGATGAGGCTCAAGGGTCTCATCTATAAAAGCATCGTGCGGCCGGTGCTCCTGTATGGTTCTGAGACGTGGCCTGCCCTCAAGCGGCACGTCCAGGAGGTTCACGTCGCGGAGATGAAGATGCTGCGGTGGATGTGCAACGTTACGCGTTTGGACAAAATCCGTAACGAGCACATCCGTGGCAGTCTTGGTGACCGCGATGTGGCTGATAAACTCCAGGAATCCCGCTTGAGATGGTATGGTCACGTCCTAAGGAAACCGCAGGAGTACGTCGGTAATGTGTGCCTGAGCCTCAATATTCCCGGACCTCGACCGCGGGGTAGACCCAAGAAGCGCTGGCTCGATGTCGTCAAGGAAGATATGAGGGTCAATGGCCTTACTATTGAGGATGCCGAAGATCGGGCGAAATGGAGGAGAATTTGCCGGAGGGCGGACCCTAGCACCGGTCGGGATAACGCCAGGTAGAAGAAGAATCATGTAGAAATTATAGTTTAATTTTGAGGCCATTAAATGAATGACGTTAGTTATTCCTTTCTTTCGTTGGTGCCTTTGTAAACGTCAGATAGTAGAAGTAAACTTCAGTTAACATTTGGTTAAACTTTTACATAGTTATAAAATTATAGCGACCACTAAACCAACCACAAAGTTAAATGAATGTAATGAAATGTTAAATGTTAGTAATGAAGCTAGGAAACACAATGCCAAATATAGCACAGTTTATACAGGCTGACTGTCGATCTGTGCTAGCTCGGTTTAAGCTTTATTGATATGTTTGACGTCATGGTAATCCAATGGATACTGTTTTGCTCATGCCGACTGTAATCCCATGACGATTCGGTTTACTTATAGAGTGAATGTAGTATACTGTATTAGAAATTCGGCAACCAATGCGGTATATTGTAGGCTAAGCTTTTTCAAAAAATAATCAAGACTGTACAGAATTTTGGTGCTTACGTTGTTGTGGGAAGCAGGTACAAGAAAATTCATACATCTTTGTAATTTTTGTTAAGTTCCTGCCTCCATTCACACATTCACGTCAAAAAATCACAGCACGTGTGTTCAATTGGTCTGTTTTTATAAGAGTTTATCGTTAACTAAAGTTATATAATGCTATTTTAATAAATAAATGCATTCTAAATCATAACGTCAAGTTATTAATGGAATTACAATATATTGGAGTGGAACTTCTAATGATTTGTTTCTTCGGCAATCAATTGTAATGGCTATGTTGAATCAATATTAAGCTCTGAGCTTAATTTATGTGTATATTACTGAAAATTAGTCCTTAGTTTAATATCTAGAGATTAATTGATAAATAAACAACATGCCAAACATGATTTACAAGATTTTTTCGGAGATCACTGTTTAAATATTGAATTTATAAAAATTCAGGGTTTACAGTTACTAAATTAAAAACTCTATAAACAGTTGTTTCAATATTGGTACTGTAATTTACACTCATAAAGCTCTTTGAAGTGACATCTATTTTCGTATTTAATCCCCTTCTCAAATATCAAACTGTTATCAGTTATTAAAGTAAATATATGCAGTATCCACCCACTGCCACTTCAGCTAGATAATTCACTAGACTATGACGCCCACTGTGTTTGTCTATCTATCAGATTATCCACTTGACCAATATTAAATATGCGAAAATATATCTGTCTGCTCTCCCATTTCGATTTGACCTTAATTTTTTTATTCGTTTCCGATCTTATCATCAATGATAACACGATAAAGTAAGAATATTTCAATAAAAAACAAAATACTTGAATGAACATTTTTGTGACCATGAGATTAAATAGACATGCCTCTTAAAGAAATCGTAAATTCTTGTGTAAATTCGTAAAACTACAGGTAAGCTAAAAACATATACGAGCATTTGATATTACAAGAATAAGTCATTAGGTTACAACATACATTGAGTGAACAGTATTCATTTCGTCAGTGGGTTTTACACGATAGAAAGCATCTAAGGGTAATCTTTAGAAGTTCCACTCCAATTTTGAAATCAAACAAAACTTTCCTTAGCACTGTAATTGTAAATATAAATATTATTTTTATATTCGGCATCCTGCGGAATACACAAGAACCTATTCCCGCTTTCATTATTTACATCTAACGTAATTGAATAAACGCTATTCGTCTTTTTGTCTAAGTTTAATATATGTATTTGTTTATTGTGTTCCGTATACTCTGATGACGCTTCATCAACAGCTTCGATGCTCTCATTTAAATCAGCGATTACTTTCATGCTATTCCTTCGCGTATTCTCCACGTTCACAATTTCCCCAATTTTAAGACTCTGTTTCCTTTCTGGTTCCTGTAACCTTTCTCTGTTCAGCACGATTTTCTGCGAAGAAGTTCGGTTACTATATCTCCTCCAGAAAGAATCTGAAGTATTCTGACTACTCGAGAACCCTGTCGATGTTGTTGTGTTGAAGGTATCTCGCCTTTGCATGTTCTCCCTCAGGTTCCTACTATATCTCATTAATTTATTGATCTTCAACAACCTTACGAAACCCTCGCGGAATTTCGACGACATTAAATTGTACAATATAGGATTAATTGCCGAATTTAAATAAAGCATAACTCTACAAAAATATAAAAGAATGTAATAACCATCTATACCTAATGACATTATTGTCTCGGGTGGGAATATTATGATCCATAGTGTGAGGGCTTTGAAGGGGAGCAGGCATATGAAGAAGGAGAGGACGACCGTCCCAAGCATTAGTATGACTTGCTTTCTGTACCGGACGACGTTGCCGGTGCCAGTGTTTTTGCTGTTCTGTGCTATGATGGCTGGGTTCTCCATGAGGTTTTTGGCTATGACGCTGTACAGCACAAGCAGTACTCCAAGCGGTACGATGAAGAAGACAGCGATGGTCAGGATGAAGAATAAGGCTGACCAAAAGGTGTCAGCTTGTGTGAGGCACACGGGAACCTCCGTGCCGTCGGAATACTCTTCGTAAGTAAACTTCGCCACTGCCAGGATCGGACTGCGAAGAAAAAATACAGTTAAATATGAGATACATTTTGTCGCAAAAACCCTACACAATTTCTAATGATTTTCTTATTAAATTTTTATTTCATTTAAAATGTTCGTTCAATGCTTTGAATGCAAATCCATTACTTAGCACTTCTAAATCCAATTAAATTATGTTCTAAGAGCCGTCAGAACAAGAGGGAATTGTTCAAACCGAATTGAATTTTTTACACCCCCGTTTGTCTTAACCGATGAAAGATATTCATGAGATTTTCAATTATCGTGGCTCTTGGTGAGATAAAAGTTTATTTCATTTCTTTTATTTATATAATATATTCTAAAACCTTTGTTTTATGCATGATGCTAAAGAAAACTACTTTTGTTTATTGTTCACATAATATTAAGTTTATTATTTACCGACATTATACTACAAACTATTCTAAATACAAACCTTATAATAGCCAACTTGTATGCTATCAAATAACGTCTCGTTTTATTATTTTATTTTTATTTATTTAAAAAAGACATGCCAACAGTTTATTTTCATTATATGCCAAGTTTCTAGCTAATATCAATTTCAAAATTCAATGAATCATCATGTGACTTAAAATTATAAATTTAAAATATTAATACCAAACGTTTCTCCTCCTTCCTACATTACGTCTTTTTCGACTTTATTATTCAGAAATTAACTTCGTTATTCATCATTATCATCAGCCTTTTATTGTCCACTGCTGGACATAGGCCTCCTGCAAATTGTTACTCCTCCAACAATTCTATTACCAGATCTAAATCCACGGACTAAATCTATTGTAACAATAAATAAGTAGGTAAATTCACCACTACATCTACGAATCCCTGAGAGAATAATTTGGGCACAATTGGCCGTCCTGGGAGGATTGCGTCGATATTTATCGCCGATAATGCCGGGGTTCCATGGAAAAGTATTACCGGAGAACTCTGGGCGGCTAGCCTGATATATGACTAATATAGGTATGTGGCTGGAATCTATGAATTACTGGGATTTGGATTTGTTGAAATATTTGGCAAGTGCGTGGTGGCCTGTTGGTAAACGGACTAGACGCGACTGCCAACATGTTCACGGTGGTCGCGGGTTCGAATCCCAGGGCACACCTCTGACTTTTCGAAGCCATGTGTGTATTGACAGTCAATCACCACGCACTATAACGGTGAAGGAAAACATCGTGAGGAAACCTGCATACCATAGCGATTTATAAAAAAAATTCTATGGTATGTAAGTCCGCCAACCCGCACTAGGCCAGCGTGGTGGACTATATGGCCTAACCACTCTCAATCGATTACGATTGTAGAGTAGGCCCGTGCCCTGCAGTGGGACGTATATGGGCTGATACAGATTTGGCAAAAATATTTTTTTAGGAATTTTGCAATTTTTCTCCATACAATAATATCTTAAAAAAATCCTTATAATGAACATCCTTAGGCACATACATTTTGCTTGTACAATATAGGCTTCTCCCAGTAATTTGGACTGCAACCTTTTAGAAACAGGCTGCGTATAACATCTTTATTAGTTTTTTAATCCCGATTTAAGGATTTCTATATCAGCCCATATATGTACGTCCGACAGGCAGGGCACGGGCCTCCTCTACAATTTTTATGTTTATTTTATTTCATTTTATTTATTTAGGACAGCCAGTGGTTGTTATAATACAACTTAGACTAATAAAGATATACAGAAACAACTTACGAGTAACACCCTTTGAAGGCGGCGCAACTTGCATCGTATGTGATAAAACAATATACATGATACATAATTATTATTATATACTCGTATTTACGTTACAATCAAGAATACGAGTGAGAGTGGTTAATACTTTTACTTATTTAGATTTTGAGTAAATATATACAAAAAGTCAGGCCTTGCCCAAAAAAGGATAGGCAGAAATTGGACAACCAACCTGATTGCACAACCAGGACACATCCTTTTCGCCTCGTATTTTCCGTGCCACGATGTAATAGGGGGCGAGCCTATTTGCCATATCGGGCACAAATTCCTGACTCCGGGCTGATAGAAAAATTGAATTTGCCCGATCCGATACTTAAACCAGGGACCTCAGCTTTACAATCATATCGTAGTACAATAAGTACAACTGCGCCACTGATGCAGTTGATTATAAACTCAATATACCTATACTAATTATTTAAGCCAATTTATTTCCTTACAAACCTGATTTAATGCAGTGTATAAAATAGTTTAACATAGTATTAAAATAAAAATAGAAGCGCACACTAATGAAAGTAGATAGTAAGTGTAGAGAATAAAATTTGAAAGGGTGAAATAGAGGTAAAGGCTAGGATACTAAATTTATTCCGAAGGTCACTGATTGGCTTGTCTTCAGTCCAAAGTAAGACCCACAAATTTACATTTATTAGCCTGTTCATCTAATTGACTACTCGTCAATCTAGGTCTATTCTTTTCAATATATTGGCAGTGAGATTAAGTATGCATATATTACAGGTCTTAAAAAATGAAATGCTTGTGTAACTGTGCATTTTAAGGTTTAATTCAGCTCTAATCCATTCGCATGACAGTAAAACAGAAAAATTTGTTTGAGTTATGAAGTATTTCGTTATGGATTAACTACGACTATATTTTTATCCATTGTATTTATTTATGAATTATTTATTGAACACCATATGAATAATCAATAAGACAAAAATATGAACAGTGGTTTACACAAAAGTGAAAACCGGCGGTATTATCGCTTACCGCAATATCTTCCAGACAATTTTTAGACGAACTGGATTGTAAAGAGCTGAACTTATTATAATAAATGAATCGCCCTACAGGAAGATGAGGGTTAGTTATATTTGCTTACTTATTGATGTAAATTAGAACTGAACTATAATTAGGTTAGTGTATTTTTATCATGCTGCAAGTGGGTATACTGTGAGTTACGATTTGCAGTTCCCTCGTGTTGTCAGCACTATTTTCGGTTCGTTAAATATCGGTTGTGACATTAAAAATAATAAGGACATTAAAGTAGTGTTTTCTTAGTGAGAGTGCATCGAACATTTGACTAGCAGCAATCAATGTGAGTGATCTCTATATTATAATTATATGGAGGACTTTAGACAAGTGAGAGTGCATGGAACATCATTTCACCAGCAGCAATCAATGTGAGTGATCTCCCAATTATAATTAGATTGACAATTGCAGGCTCATTATGCAGAAAATTCGTCAATACTCTTAACATTTATCTAAGAGATTTCAGTATGTTCTAGTGTCAAAATTTTGGTAGTTGAATGACTCTTAAGTTTAATTATTTATTAATAGCATGTAGTAGCATGTATTTTTAATAACGAATTAGCTTAGAAAATACGCTTTAAACATCACACTTATGTTGACTTATAGGTAGTATCATGAAGTATTATTAACACTAGCAACGGCCACAAGATCAGCACTTTTGAATACATACCTCCTGCAGAGATTTCTAAACCGAATTATCCTTTTATAACAATTATCAGAGGCATATCAGTACATTCTGATAAACTGTGGCGAAAAGCAAATAATTTTATAGATACGTAGCCAATTTATGTATATATATATTTTTGTTCTTCCTCTAGAATTAATTAATATTTGTAATAACTTTTAAAGGCATCTTATGGAATTTTCCATCTCTCTATATTCTCAGTGACAAAATAAACCTTTCTCATTCTTTTAGGTAAACGAAACTAGCCAACAACCATAACCAAGATGTGCGGACTTGCGTTTAATTAACCTCAATAAATAGCGATACATTTTTACGAGACGCTCGTATTTTTGCAATAATGTATGCAATAATTTTATCGTCCGAGTTGATTCGCATCAGAATTTATAGCCCCTCCCATTAGGGGTTACGACGGTTTTTACGATTATCTTTTATTCGTGTTAGTCGAGTGGTTTTGTTCGATAAACCGGCGTTACGAAGGAAGCGAAATTGTACCCTCACGGAATATTAAAGCAGTGCTGTTTTGTATTATTTTTATTGTTCGGATGGAAATTAGTATCAGATATACAATTAGTATCTAGTTTGAATTATTTTATGCTAATTGCTGTGCTACTTGTCTGTAAAATATTAGGTATAGTCATCTGCTCAATTTAGATGTCCGCATTCAAATCCCATAGTAAAGGACACAAATAGATAGAAACTAGGGATTTCTCTCTTAGTCTTCAAAATACTAGCAGCGGGCCGATTTTTTTGTCCCAATGATTGCCAACGGTGCCTACTTGCAGTGCAGTGTGCAGTGGACATCACTGATATTTCTTATTGTAATTCTGACAAAGTATAATTAAGGTTATTTCATTTTTATTGCTTATTATTTAAAATGGTATATTTTTACGCCTTTTTTACACCTTCAAAAACTAATGCTTACCACACCGATTAAAATCGCAGCACACTGTGGCTTTAAACACTTTTACACAATGACCTTTTACTGGAACATGTCTAACATTTTACCATCATATTTACTACTAAAAGTGGCATTGTATATCACTCTTGTATCCGCAGCAGTGAATATGACGCCACATAGCCTTCCGTATTCAGTAAATTGTTTCGATAAAATTATGAATTTATGACCGCGATCACGGTTTACGACTCTCCATATTGTGTTCTTTCTAAACTTCACAATATCTTGTGTTATACATTCTTGAAATATGGTCATGAATTTCTTAGTCAGTTGGTAAAAAGTCACGTTATTACCGGTTTTTACAAACTTCAAATGAATAAGTAATCCTGAAGAATTTGACTGCTTTTTTGGTTTTATGTTACCCAAATGCGCCGAAAATCAGGAACAGACTTTGAACATTTATTTTTGTCATAAAGCATGATATACTGGCATAACAATTGTTATTGTATAAAATTAAGAAACGGCATATGATGAAAAGTGACTCTGTTCTATGATCATTCCAAACAAGATATGATCTTAGGAAATAGATTAACTATGGAACAGGAATGGTAAATATTGCTGAGTATGAATTTTGCTCGTCAGCAATTATGAGATAGTGAAGCCCATGCGCTTGAGCTATCCATCAATGGGTTTTTTCAATAGTAAATAAATACATTATACGATAATTTGATATTTTTTTGCGGTAGCCAACCAAGTCACGTAAACGTTTATTCTTCTAGATCTGTATATTATTTTACTTTTATCTTCATAGTGTTCAAATATAAGTATATGAGAAGCTCGATATAATAAAGGTATACACAAAAATAACATATTCAACTATAATTCCGTATGTTTATTTAATACTTTAATAAATTCTTCCTAGAATTAACATACATCAATGGTAATTAACAGCTTAATACAATCATATATAAATATAACTTCGTAATATTTACGAGTATAGGCTTACTATTTTCATGTAAAGCTACTTTATAATACATTTAATTTGATAAGAGAAATAATAAGAACACTCAGCTGAAAATATATTTTTATAGATAAATACAGCATAGTCCAAAACTACTAGCAATTAAACGATGGAATTTGATTAAATAAGCACAAACAGAAATTTTCAATTATTAAAAATATCTGTACCGTTATAGTGTATATTAACATTGTCCAATGGTCTATAGATACAATTCTATCATTTTAAAAGGTTATCGTTTTTATACACAAACATTCTCAATAAAATATATGTATATATTTTTTTTGTATTGTATCAGCCCATATACGTCCCACTGCAGGGCACGGGCCTACTCTACAATCGAAAGTACGATTGAGAGTGGTTAGGCCATATAGTCCACCACGCTGGCCTAGTGCGGGTTGGTGGACTTACATACCATAGAAATTCTTATAAATCGCTATGGTTGGGAAACCTGCATAGGTTTCCTCACGATGTTTTCCTTCACCGTTTTAGTGCGTAGTGATTGACTGTCAATACACACATGACTCCGAAAAGTCAGAGGTGTGCCCTGGGATTTGAACCCGCGACCACCGTGAACATGTTGGCAGCCGCGTCTAGTCCGTTTACCAACAGGCCACCACGCACTAGAAAGAAAAAAAAAGACACATATAATGTTCCCATTTTCCTACAATCAATATGTACATTTATCCCTCTTTATTTTATGTTCGGTTATTTTCTCTAGCAATTTAATGGAAATGGTACTACAAATCTGATGTTGAATATAGATTTCTTTCCTATTCCGACAGCTGAATCTAAAAATAATCAATAAAAAACATGTAACATTATCGACCTGATCAATTAACCTAGGACGATGAACAGGTGTCGTAACAAGAAAAGCTGTACATAATACGTGCTCTTATTTTTAGAAACATTGAACGAAAATGTGACTTATAAAATGATGACAATTTGACTCTGTCCTCCTTTATAAATGTGACGTAGATAAGACTGATGATTAAGAAATACTGTACATCAATTGTCCTTCCATTAATTGCTCAAAAGAATACAATTCCGATAGAAATTGCAATTAGGTTAAGGATTTACTTAAGGACTTATTTTTATTAAGTTATAGTTCAAAATCGTTAACCAATGATTTTCTGGACTTAATCAAATTCTCTATTGTAACTTTCATTCTCTCCCTTAAGACAAAGTCATTCACAAAATATATAAATTATGTACTTAGACTAGTAATACTTAAAATATTTGCTTATTCATCTCAATTATTTTGCAGAATTCCCTTAATCTACAGTCCTCCGTCTGCATTCCATATTTCACGACCTTTATCCTTAGTCTGTTGGGAATCCCCCTCCAAGTCTAATTTAGGCGGCCCTGACATTTTAATTTGGACATTACTAATAAGAATTACCGTAGTAATATAAAGAATATTTGAAAAAGAAGTTGACAAATACGATGTAAATTATTCTTCTGAATTAATATTAATCTCTAATTTACGAATAGAAATGAAAGCCTTATGTTTGTTCAGTAGCAACTGGAACTAAAATCTCAAGAAAAATGTCAGTCATTTTGGACTATGCTGTACAATAGACAAATAATATTTTATGTCTATTCTCTCTATTTTTATGTGTATTTTAAACATCGCATCCACAATAAATTAAAGAACACTAAATGTACTTTCCGTTGACTATGAAATATATGATAAAGAACGAATGGAATAAACTGATTCGCAAATATTTAATATAAATATATTGTTGTAACTTCATTTACAATATACTACTTTTTAATACATACAGTATACCGGGTACATCCATCTACAAATGCACCAAATTTTGTAATGTCCTGCAATTATCACATTCTAAAATCTGGCCAATAAACCTACTTTGTTCCTCTTTTTACATTGTACACATTTTTACCAAATCTAACGTTACAACAATGGCACAAATTAAATTCATATTTTACTTATGGCGTATTAAAGTAAAACTTTCATAGTTACATAAAAAAAATGTGAATAAGTATTTAACATTTTGAAGATTAATATCTTACAGGCATTATTAAGATGATAATGAAATTTGAGCAAAGAAATACGTAATAAATTAAAAGAAGATGTACCAACACACAAAGACTATATTACTCGTAGTTTCGTGTCGGGTTAAGAGCGTTTATACCTTCCGCGCGCTTTTTGGCTTAAAAACAGGACTTTTCAAACGAGTTAATAGCAACCAATAAACAATTTAAAGGAAAAATAATTAGTACTAATTTTATAAAAAGTTGTCATCTAGGGATTTTGGTGGAAAACATTATAGATTGCTGGATAATTTGTGAGTACTATAGAGATTACTGAACACAAGTTTCGTTATTTAGGCTTTAAATGGCAATTTAGAAGCTTAAGATATCCGAAATCACTAAATATAAGATGAAAATAAAAATATTATCAGACTTTCAAGGCCCTTATGGAGGGATTTTGCTGAGAAAAATAATCTTTTTGTGTTTAGTTCCTGAAAAATAAAAATTTAAGAAATGCGAAATTATTCAGAAACTCTCGTCAAGAACATATTTTTTTTTCACCAACTTATCGTACATAAATTTTTATAGCAATTTCATATTATAATAGAAGAACATCTTATCAATAAATTGCCATTTTTATATTTCTACAAAATTAGTTTTCATGTTTTCTACAAATATTTTAAAAACTACTATAAAACACGCTGTCCGATGTGCATCAAATCAGACCGCCGAAGGCCTTCTAGAGGGAGGACGTATCGCTCGTCGCTCCGGCGTGGCTGCAGTCGATTTTTGCAGTGCGTAGTAAAAATAGCCACGCGCGGACTGCGATTGCCACATCTTAGTACTTTGGTAGTAAAATATTTAATTTTTTTTTATTACCTACAATGATTTTGTAGTGAGTATAAATTATGTTTCAGATAATACAATGGGATGTAATTCCGAGGCTAAATATTGTTATCTATTGTAATATAAAATTAAATATATTTCGTAATTGTATGGGGTTGTAAGGCCCCTAGCTCTATTCATGTGTTCGAACACGAAATGATTAATAAAACGTCCGTAGTGTCTACTGATTGAACACTGATTTGAATGCAACTTAACAATGTAATAATAACGAAAATATGATTAGTATCTAAATTTGTATTGTTCATTGCTTGCGCAGTAATATTTGTCAACTTATAAGGCAAATAAAATATTTTTATGATATTATATTACCAATATCTAAATCATAAGTTACATTTCAATTGAATGTTAGAATTTTGAAGCGCACGGATCAAAGTTGGTTGAGCTGACTGTATAGCGAGCCGACGCGGCAGCTCTACGCACACATCTTTGGTCGCTTATGTGTGCGTGAAATTAACGAAGAAATACCTACAGTTGTCTTTGCGCGCAAGGTGTAAACGCTCTTAATGTCGGAAATAAAATTCCCTTATAGATTATCACACCCACGATGTGTCACATCTTTCTATGGGGTTGATATAATGTGTATGATTATTATTTTACGACAGAAGTTTTACTTCAATAATATCAATGAGACATATGTACATACATCATGAAGAATGGATATATTTAAAAACTCATTGCTACAATGAAATCTTAAATGTCTTTAACAGTTTCTACATAATAAGTGTTTCAGTAATAGTGCACTGTGTATTATACCATACAATAATATTCGAGGTTTTAAAAAATTGGCCTAATTTGCTTTAATATAAATCACATAATACTGATACCAAATTCATGCCACGTCAATTTAGGATCAAGATAGGGATATAATTGGGATGAACACGTAAAATATCGTACTCCTTTACTGAAACACTGTATACATTTTATAAATAGGTGTCTTATTATAAAAGCCTTTCTAAAAACAATTGTTTTTTTATCGTTCTAAATAAAATAAGACCTCAGTACCAAAATTAATTGAGATCATACAAAATGTCACAATATTGTTAATACAAATTTTATTTTCTTTAAATTATAATTAGGTAAGTAGTTAATATACATTGATAATAATAACTTTTTTTTTCATAAAAGCAATCTGTAATATTATTTTAACAATGCCCAATTATTTTCAACGCCCAAAAACGGACGCCCTTACAAAAAGCAATGTCTAGAAGTCCACTTAAATAAGTTTTATTTGTACATTATGCTGTTTGTGGATGGCTTTAATACTTAGTTTGACATTATGTTCAACAACGGACTAAATATGACTACTTTGGTTTATACGTACGGCATTGAGTCTATTTTGTTTGATAAATCAGACATCCATTTTGATCTATTTATTGCATTTCCATAATCCTACAAATGGAACTATAAAGATTCGCTTTCAGGTTAACTTTGAAAATAAATCAATTCCTTGCCTTTTCCTAGTGCTCAGATTGAATTGAAAACCTTTCACTCAATTTTTATCCAAGATTCTTTCAAGATTAAACGATTGATTCAAAGTTATTCAGACTGAAATCTTACTTTACAGCCTTTCCTTGTATTCCCGAAAATGTTAGCGAAATTAGACCCAAAAATTAGTCCATCGGGAGAAATGGAAGTACCAAATTTTATGATCCTTTTGTCACGTACAAATTAATCCCAAATGAATAATTTCCCGCTTTTAAGTGAACCGTAATGTGAATTTTTAGTGGCTAATATAAAAGTTTTAAATGTTGCTAGCTCTCGTCGCCTGCCACAGAATTAATTATTCGTGCAGTCCTAATTTTTCATTACTACATAAATTTAACTATTTCTTAGACGGTATTACAGTTTCCTATATTTAATTAAATTTAAAAATAGCAGTTTTAATAATCACGTGGTTACTGCGGCAAATTTGACGATAGCAATAACTTATTAAGATTTCATTATAAGGTATACATATCATTTTCTCGGGCAAACACATTCTTGTAAGTTAGCATAATTTAAAACTCGATCGCCTAAGCTGCTTTTTTGAAGAGTATTTTATATTGCCATAAAATGGAAACATGCTAAATCTCAAACGACATAAACGTAAAGACTTTATCAAGTTATATATTTCGTCTCATTGACCTAATTTGTAATACGTAATAGTATTTATGTTCCACAACTCTAAGGCAACAAATTTACTACATCATTATGCGTAATATATTTTTGAAAACAAAGAGCATCCCTACGAAGAAGATAAGAAGAAATGTTACAGCGCCGGAAAAAACAACATATTACACGAAGACACATGCCGATAAAAATAAATTCTGTCAAAATATACAATTTATTCGCATTACACAAAACTTTCGGGAAAATCATAGTCGACACTTTTAGACTTTTGAAACGCCACAACACAATCCACCTTTATCTTTTGGTACGAGACAAACTTTTTATCGGAGTCGACACTTTTTGCTTTGGCGCTGTTGATAAGAACGCTGCGCCTCAGCGAGTTGGCTCGTGGAAGATCGAAGTCTACACTCGACCTGATATTTTTATTATTTAAATTGGAATGAACTCGCCCCATCTCTTCAATCCTATCTATCTCCATACTCCCCTCACTTCGCATCCTGTTTATCTTATTAGAGTTGTTGCTGGAGCACACCGGAGCTGATTGTTGTCTTACAAATGTTCTGTTGGGAAATAACCTATCGAATAAACTTTTTTCCTCCTCTCTACTATAAGATTCCACTTCGCTCTTTTCAACACTGCCTCGATGAGTGAAAAGCTTCTTTAAGCTATTCGTAGTTCTGGTGAGACTACTGCTCGTCGTGGACCCGTTTGTGATAGTCCTTTGTGCTCTTCGATTTAATTCTTCCTCTTTTTTGTAGCATATGCATACTTTGCAAAATCCTACCCTGAATTTTGAAGACATTAAATTGTATAATATTGGGTTTATAGCTGAATTGATGTACAGCATAACTCTTGAAAAATATAATATGTTGTACCATTTCTCCGAGCTGACATCATCAAAACCTGAAGGCGAAATTATAATCCATAAGGTTAGCGCTCTATACGGCATTAGACAAAGGAAGAAGCACAAAACTACAGTTCCTAACATTAAAATAACTTGCTTCCTGGCTCTGGCGTTGTAAGGATCTACTGTCTTATTCATGACTACTTTAGAAGCTGCTGTTATCAAATTTTTGGCTATGACGCTATACAAAACGATCAGGATGATTAGAGGTAGAATGTATAAGAGTATTATAATCATGACGAAGAAGCTAATCTGCCAAATGGTGACTGCTTGGGTGAGGCATTGAGAGGTGGTGGTCCCGTCGGGGTGCGTCAGGGTGTGATGCTCCGCGATGGCCAGGATCGGGCTGAAACAGAAAAACGAACCATAGACAATGAAGATTTTTTAATCTACATCAATAGATCTATGTTTTAAAAATATTTGTGATTAGCCAATTTCATTACTTCTGCAGAAGCGCTTGTCGTATTTTGTAATTGATTGATAATATATTTTTCATAATTGACTCTTTATATCTATGACGGTTTTCGATATCGAAAAAGATCGGAGCCTTTAATACACATGTTTTTGGCGTTTGTTCCAAAGTATGACTTGTACAGTGTAGCGTGAAACGGAATGTTTTTCTGTCAAACTCTCCATAAAACTTAATGGAATTTTTAAAAGTTATTGGTCATGCAATCAATCCACAGTCTAATATCGAGAAAAACCTAAGTGCGCTTGAGTAAATAGCGACAAAATAAAAAAAAAAGAGACAGTAATTTTCTAATACATAGATGTATAATAAAGTTCATACCAATCGTTTAGAAAGCAAAATAAAATTGACTTTGTTTACAATAACAATCTTTTTACCGTCCAAATATTTTTGTGTAAAAGATGGCGTAAATTTTGGGCCTAGAAAGTGTTACATCGCCCTATTTGGCGCCGAATCCGGAAAAATGAGTCATCTAATGAAACGGAATTAGTTAAGTCAGCTTTCGTGCGGTCAGTTCCGCCCACTAGCAATTTCTATTTAATAAGACACGTATTTTGCAACTTCCCTTTTCGGTAAATTGCTTCCGAATTATTTCTGGTATTTTATTTATAGATGGCGTTGACTGCAACATAAAATAATCATAACTCGATAACAGCCTATACTCGGAAATGGAATTCGAGATCAAAAATGTAAACAAAAGTGTTGCCACTACAATAAAATAATTCGTCATGGAAGTTTGTTAAAAAATAGGTAGGAATTATTCTCATTCGTTAAATAAGTATAAAACAAAGCCAAATAAAAATTCTTTGGTATAATATTTGCATAAACTACAATTTTAACTTCTTTTTTAACTTTGTGAAAATAATAGTATGAAAATGTTTTATGCTACAGGTATTATACAGAAATTCGTAACCTTAGGCCACTTAAATAAAACTTTTTTTAATTTAGTCTCCTTAACTACAAATACGTCGCTTGGACGCCCGCAACACCTGATGAATGTGCATCATGTGATAAAGTTAAGTCGTCGTGGTGTTGGTTTGACGTTTTCTTTTAAGTTTTTGTTCTATTTTGTTCTTAAGATTTCTGACGCTCGTGCTCGTAGATGAACGCACTATGGTCTTTGAAAGTCACTGTGAGTTGAACCCATTAGCATTAGTTTGGGCCCAAGTCAAGGGTCACGTCGACAGGCATAATAAAACATTCAAAATTAAAAAATAAATATAAATAAATAAAACATAGTATCGCAACATTTGAATCTATCCACTAATCAAATTATACACAATATGTTTTTGAGAAAATGTTTCATAACCCTGAAATGTCACTTTTACAATGACATTTGTTTGTTTACATTTTTGATCTCGGATTCGATTTCAGAGGATAATATCTAAATACAGTTTTAGTAAATACAAAAAAAAAACGATTCAAATCAAATTCAATTAAAAATATCCACGACACAATGCTATGAAATGTTTGGCAACTAATAAATGAAACAATGTTTAAAATATTATCTACATCAAAACAATAATATCTCTCCATATTTCTTTAAAATAAAATAAAGCTATATAGAATGTAACCAAATAACAAAAAAAGTTAGAAAATTATGATATACGTTCATTGTCTTTTATTAAATAAAATGTAATATTTCAGAATGAAATACCACAATACAAAACACATTTGTACCTAATCGAGACATTTAAATTCTGTTTCGTATCTTTCGTCGTCATATCGTAATATTTTATAAATAAAAATATCATACAAAGGACACAAACATAAATGCGATCTTTATATTTTGCTTTACGTGAACAGAAACCTTTATTTTTCAGATATGTTTGACAAGTAGATGAACATAAAATTAAATAAATATTTTCAAATTTCTCAAATTAAGGTCCCAAATGTACAAACGTTAATCATAATAATAGAATTGTGTACTCATTTTTGTTTGCAAATGAAAATCCCTTAAATTATCTAGCTTTTGAAATATGTTTTACTTTGTAGAGATATTAAAAAGTGCTACAGATATTTATCACAATAGAATTTATTTTTACTTACTCAAATACTTATACACATAAACGTAATATGGATAGGAAAAATAAATATTTTTATAAACCAGAAACAACCACTTTCTTAGATTGAAATACTGATCTAATCTGCGTACCGTTACTCCGAGTACTCCCAGCGTCTATTTCGTTCCATATATCCAATAATGTAAACAATCATAAAAATAACATCGATATCTTGCTGTGAGATTCCGTATAATACGCAGCTATTTATCCTATTTAGTTACTCCCAAGCAAATGTTAATTATATATAAATTAATCTAAGGCATAATATTGATTTGCATTATTACAACTAACAAATCTACTTTTGGTTGGAAATTAACTGTAAATGACTAGTTGTAATTTATGACGATCATTTAATTGAAAACACCTTCCAAAACAAAGTACGGAATATTTGTAATTAGAATTAAGTTCTTCACCATCTTCTATCTATTATAAATTCGTATCAAATATGTAATTCATTTTGTTGTTTCCCTCAATTCAACTAATCCATTTATCTAATGCGTTGAGTCTCCATTCTGTCATGTCAACATTATCATGGGCTTGTTGTTTAGACTCACTACGACTATTGCTTTCATGTATGACCACATAAACTCCCATTCTACACAGATTGTTGGCTTTTATTATACGTTCTAGGACAATTTCCAAATCCAGGGCAAGGTCCCTTGGGAGAGTTTGACAGTCAATGACAGGATCACAAAGGGCAATACATGCAATCGAAAACCGGTGTAAAAATTAAGAGAGCGATACAAAAAGCACTGCTATTGCGGACGAACAGATAAAGCGTTGAAGAACACTGAGCTTACGTGACTGGGTATTGACATGCGTCATTTGAAAACACAAGTATAGTTTATTTTGTGGTCTGTATTAGATGTATAGGGAATATTTAGTGACAAAATGTTAAGTTTAAAGGCAATTTGACAGCGTCTATGGCGCAGTTAGTGACATGCCGACTGTGAAACGGGTAAGTTTGATCCGCGCACCGAGAAATATGTTTGTGGGACTCACAAGTATTTGTCTCCGTTTTGGGTGTTTTAGAGACCGAAAAATATCTCGTGATTTCTTATGTCCACGACACAAGACTTTTAGATCGATTACTAATGTACCCCACATTCCAAAATAATAATAAGACAACACCCTGTGAACCACAACTAATTATTTTGTCGATAAGCAATTGAATTCCCATCAATAATATTTTTATGCTATCTTTCGTTCGTTTACAACAAATATTTTGGCTTTGATATATTAGAGAACTATTATTTAATATGATTATATATAATTATGTCGAAATAACAAAAAAACATATAGTGACATGACTTATTTTTAACTAATTATTAACAAAATGTTAGACACTCTAAATAAAACTAATTTCTCCCGGTGTTTCAGTGTCACGTAAGCTCAGTCAGTTCCATTAGACATAATAGCTGTCACATACATTTATATAAGCGAAAATATGTACGAACCTTGCTTCTCAAAGGGTTTGTCAAAGCGCACTATAGTTTCACATGTATTGTTAATTTTCCTTGACAAAGCCATGTCTTAATCTGTGGAGTGTCAGATTGGACCGATAAATGCAAATATTTATTCCTTTTTTTTGTTTTTGGATTTTTTACCGGTAATTTGATAAAAAAAAAATTAACTCCATTTTGTGGTTTACTTTCATATTGTTGCGTTATAATGAAAGATATGAAAATGGTTTGAAATGGTCAATATAATTAAATATTGTATCAATGAACAAAAACGTCGATGAATATTATACTGGCATATTTGGCAACATTCCAGTATGTTTCGTCTTAAAAAAATCGGCCAGAGAAACGCAAATATCTATTAGTTAGGAATTATATTGGGACACATAACTCAAGAATAGCGTGTGTGGAACGCTGCGTAATTAATATGTCCCAAATTGTATGTTAGACATATTTGACTGACAGCATTTCGGTTAACTTAACAAAGTCAATTACTGCGGCGTGAATTATGCATAATTATGTCTGCACTATACTGTATATACATCCCACTGCATGGCACAGGTCTCGTCTACAATCGAAAGTTCGATTGAAAGTGGTTAGGCCATATTGTCCACCACGCTGGCCTAGTATGGGTTGGCGAGTAATTACTTATATCATTTATGGAAAATTAATGTGTCTTACAAAATAAAAGCATAAAAATATGTGCCAAATGGAGATCTATTTCTCATGGTTCATGAATAATAAAATGAAATAGTTAGTTTCAAGATCGTTGGTATAAATATTAGTAAACTAAATATTTGACTGTAAAAATGCTTAAATGTTAGTAAGTAGATGCCAACTAAGAATTTCTATTAGGTACAAGTTAATCTTCGGGCTTTGTACTCTTAAAACCAAACATTTTTTGTTATAATACGTAAAAAACAACCAATACAAACAACTCATGAATAATAATATCAAATTTTTAATATTCTAACCGTTGATTATACCCGTATCGCAGCAAGTTAAGCGGTTGCAACCTAAGATGTTTATAAAGCAACGTCATTGGTTGCAACAGCTGAATACCAGTGTATTGTCATTCGCCTGTTATCGCTTAAACAAAGTACATCGTTCGCAATCCAATATGGCGGCTATGCCAACTGCAGTTATTGCTTTCAACGCCACCTATTATTTAAACCCAGAACCAATATCGGGTAGTTGCGACGTTCGCGTGTTCTTTCAATAAACTGCGGGTATATTAAAAATTCTTGAGATTAATGTAGTGTTTGTGGAGCTCAAGTGCTGCGGATTCTTTTGTTATGTAGCGCTTTTATTGCGTAAACTTGCAAGCCACTTGAACCTAATCTTGGGAATAGAATTTATGCATATTCTAGGTCTTGACATCATTCAACACAAATGTTTTTCTTACACCAGTGGTACGTTTGATACCAAATCTACTTTTAAAAAATTAGAGCTATCAAGAAATAGTTGAATAACTATAACAATTATGACAGTATGCAGTTGATAGTGATTACATTTTGGATGTAAAAATATTGACGTGCCAAATAAGGACCTTTATTAAAACAACAGTTTTCTAAACACTGTAAGACACATTGAAATTATCATTTAAGGATTTTGTCGCGAATTTGGTTAATTTTTTACATTTTTAATTTCCTGACTATTCGATTACAGCTTTCATGGTCACGGAGCGAACTGACCCGTACAGGTTTATTTCAATATGTCACATTCGCTTAAATCTAAGAACATAATGTAATTGACCATTAATCATTGTTCTCATAATAACTACTCTCGACACCACACTCGACACTCAAATAAAATATTCACAACAAAACTAATTTTCACGTGACTACCCAAAGAGGACAACACAATGCAAAACTACGTATGTGGCCAGTCTACAGATGGCGGTAATAAAATGCAAAGCGTTGGAATTCCTTGCAAGTAACGTTCTGGCGCACCGAACAGTTTTATGTGCGATGACCTTAATATCCCGAGATCTGCCGCCGTAATGTGACGGGACTGGCTTATATCCTGCTCTACATCGATTGGTTCATATTAAGTTGAAGTACTGCAATAATAGGGAGAGTGTGCACCAAATTATGTAATTAGTTGTGCTTGTAACCTAAAACTTTAAAAAGATAGAATGGGTATTATATTATACTTGTGAGAATGATAATGAAAATCAATGAAAGTCATGATTGGGAACTATGAATTAGTAAAGTAATAGAAATACTACCAGAAGAGGTGTTTAAACTTAAAGAAACTAACACTGTATTTTAAAAACGATGGTCCTAATATCTTTCTGTCTTCTATAATGTTTTTATTCAAGGCAGTACTTTTTTTTTGTCCCACCCTCACACCCACCACTGTAACTCCTGTGAGCCAGGATTAACAGTGGCATGCAATGTAATGACACCGAACATTGAAGCTCGGCGAGTCTCCGGGAATGCTAACTTGTCTTTAACCCGCAACGAAATTAATCAGAAAGTGAAATTAATAGGAGGAGTTGGAAATAAATTATTGTCCACTTCCCTCCGTGCAAAGCGGGCGACAAAACAATGAACTAAACAGGTAAAAAACCTCGTAAAAAGACTTTTTGCCGGAGAAGCCAGCTGTAAAGCATTACGGATCTTATCATTATTACATTTAAATGGGACCTATTATGTGAGCTTTTAGACTTGATTCCAATAATAAGTATGGCAAAAACGCCGGAAAGCACGGAAGTTCTTCCTAGTCTCTACAAGGTCCATGTAGTATACGACTCCAGATGATATCTGCATACTATTCAGCATGGTTTTACGCTCATTCTGCCAAAGACTACACTCCCAAAGTATATGATGCGCGGACTGCTCATACTCGCAATTAGGTGTTGAACATGGGCACGCAGGCGATTCAATAAGCTTAAAAGAGTGAAGTTTAGACCTAAAGTTACCATGACCCGTGAGGAATGATGACAAAGACTTGGTTGGATATCGATTATTGTGTATCAAGGCAGTACTTAGCATAACTTTTTTTTTTTCAATTTATTTATCACTTAAAATAAAAATACAAATACACATATTTAAGTATCACAAAAACCATTTACAGGTTTGTCTGGATACTGAGACACTCTTAATCATTAATAATATAAGCCAATTTATACAAACCAATATGATTAAAGACTAACGTTATATAATAGGTTTATAGATTTATCTTTAAATTCTATTTATAGATATTTCATTACAAACCTCACTATTTCACAAGTTTTTATTTCCTACTAGTAGTTTACTACTAACTACTAGTTTACTACTAACTGGTGAATTAGTGTCATGTTATATTTATTCAGTAATTATATTCGAACAACTATTTAAAATGAAATTGAATATCCAACGCGGGAATACTGTAAAATATATTAATAGACAAAATATCGTTCATCATCATCATCATCATATCAGCCACAGGAAGTCCACTGCTGAACATAGGCCTCCCCCAAGGATCTCCACAATGACCTGTTGGAAGCGGCCTGCATCCAGCGACTTCCTGCGACCTTAGTCAGATCGTCCGTCCACCTTGTAGGCGGGCGTCCGACATTTCGCTTGCCTGTACGTGGCCTCCACTCGAGAACCTTTCGGCCCCAACGGCCATCGGTTCTACGAGCTATGTGCCCGGCCCACTGCCACTTCAATTTGCCAATCCTATGGGCTATGTCGGTAACCTTGGTTCTCCTACGGATCTCCTCATTTCTGATTCGATCTCGTAGGGAAACTCCGAGCATAGCCCGCTCCATGGCTCGTTGAGTGACTTTGAGCCTTTTAATGAGGCCCACAGTGAGAGGCCACGTCTCGGAGCCGTATGTTATCACTGGTAACACACAACTATCGAAGACTTTCGATTTTAGGCACTGAGGTATTTTGGACGAGAAGACGTCGCGAAGTTTTCCGAACGCTGCCCAACCGAGTTGGATTCGACGATTGACCTCTCTCTCGAAGTTGGACCTGCCTAACCGGACCACTTGTCCTAAATAGACATATTCGTCTACAACTTCGAGAGTCGAGCCCCCAACTCCAATGGGGGTGGGTACAACACGGATATTCGACATGATCTTCGTTTTATCCATGTTCATTTTAAGACCCACCTGTTGGGAGACTCGATTAAGGTCTTCGAGCATAGTGCTAAGGTCTTCCAGCGATTCTGCCAAGACTACAATATCGTCGGCAAATCGAAGGTGAGTAATATACTCGCCGTTGATGTTGATGCCGAATCCTTTCCACTGCAAGAGCTTGAAGGCGTTTTCCAGCGCGGCAGTGAACAGTTTCGGAGATATGACATCTCCCTGTCTCACGCCTCTCTGTAGTGGAATAGCCTTCGTGCTTCGCAACACTTCGATGTACCGATAGTCTATGTGGCACCGCTGAAGAGACTGTAGCACAGCCCAGGTCTCGATCGGATCAAAGGCTTTCTCATAGTTCACAAACGCTAAACAAAGCGGCAAGTTATATTCCTCGGTTTTTTGTATAACCTGCCGTAGCGTATGAATATGGTCTATGGTACTAAAGCCTTTTCGGAAACCGGCTTGTTCAGGAGGCTGGAAGTCATCAAACCTGCGCTCGAGACGATTTGTGATGACCCTCGAAAACAACTTATAGACATGGCTCAGGAGCGAGATGGGCCTGTAGTTCTTTAGCAAGGTGTTATCACCTTTTTTGAAGAACAGTACCACCACGTTCCTGCTCCATGCCTCTGGCGTTGAGCCCTCGAGGAGAACGGAATTGAATAGCCTCTGAAGGACTTTCAGTATCGGCGTCCCACCCGCTTTCAGAAGCTCTGAAGTGATTCCGTCCGAAAATATCGTTCGAAGCCCATAAATTCACTTCAGACATAATTCTTCAAAACATCATCAGCCTTAAATCACCCTTCTAACCCCAATACGTTATGCTATCACTGATCTATTCTACATCCTCGAACTGGGACGGGACGCATAAAAACTTTTCACGTAAATATTATGCTTAAACTCGTCAACTCCGGTGGTTCGGCCAAATATCATGGACCTTCGATTTCTATATAAACTTATATGACAAGTAGACCTCTCTAATTTGTCCGGATTGGAGGAAATATGGTCATATACTTTAACGACGGCTATCAGACGCGTCAACAACGAAAAAAAAACAAATGTATCGAGTTGGCAATTTGTATCGTAAATATTGTTTTGGAAAACATATTTATTTTATTTACGAGACTTGTCTCCGAATATAAAGTTTGCGTAGGTAATCAAATCTGAAATCTTGATGACATTTGTTGTTGCCGTTTAGAAATAACGAGGTTACTGATATGTGAATTACTTATTTAATGCCCCTGTATTTATGGCCATGCGATTTCTAGGAACTTCTTTCGAATTCCCTTTAAACTAGAGGTGAGATGAAATTTAGAATTTTGTTGAGGATTTGGGACTCTAACCAAGGTAACGTCAGATAGAAAGTCTGCCGAAGATGAGAACGCTTAAGAGAATGCTACTAGTCAGAAGCCGTCAGGGATCAAAAAATATACGACTTGTTTGTGCCTATGGTGATAGAGTCAGTTTATACATCGTATTATTGAAATACTAATACATATAGAATAGAAATCCAATTTGAACGAAGAAATTAACCGATGTACAGAAGTATTATTATATAACCTACATTTTATTTATTATTTAATTCTTTTATACTGTGTTAATCGTCCTCATATTGTATCCACATTGTATAAAGACAATTTAAACCATTTATACTAAACATATGTTATTTTCTAACCACTCCATTCAGACAAATAAAACGTATTTCCTCACTTTAAAATGATAGATGTGTTCGAAAACGCATAAGACTCCGATAAATACTTGCAAATGACCCATCAATTGCAATAGAAACTGGAATATGGAATGAGGATATGATAAAATGTTCGAGATATGCTGAATATGCGAATTTTACTACATCTTCGGGGAGTGGAAGTTTCAACTCCCTCTAGTATGGAAGTTATTGAAGCAAATGGTCTGAATTTTATCGTGGGTCGTCAAAATAAGTATCTGGATAGTGATGGTGGGCACGACTATGGGCGTAACAATGGGTTGAACAACTTTTAAAGTATGCATTTGGTATTATTAACCTAGAAGTGAATTGCTTATTGTGGGTACGAGGAAAATGTATTATTATGAAGTATCGTCAGGTTATGGTTATGACAACAAATAAGTTAGATGAGAAAATATAAATGATAGTCGCAGGTACGGCTTGGGCCTTTACAGTAAATCTTATTTAGCTTTTTGCTAGTACGTGTATATATCACACGGATTGGGGCCAATTGAAATTAATAGCATCAAAATGAAAATCCATTGTTGCTTTTCTTTCTTCAAACTACTCGGCCTGAATTTAAGTGAAAGTTTTAGTAAACAGGCTTTAGATGAATAAAACCATATTTATATTAAATCAATAAATAACTACTTATTTAAATACGCACCTACCTATGTGGGTACGTATTTTACCATAAATCCATAAGAAATAAATAAATATATATATTTTTTAATTTTAAACGAAACTACATCGTGGTGTTTTAAAAATATTTTTTTTAATTTCTACGGATTTTATAGCGTTTTGTAAATATTTTTATATTTTTTTTTATAACAATTTAATAGTGTAACACAAGAAATATACTAATAGATTTCAAAGTTTTCAAGTTATTTATTAAGTACCTAGTTACAATGAGCCATTATGCAAACGATATGAGCTCTGGCATTTTTCGAACTTGCCGTGTGGTATGCAGCAATTATAGCGTTCTCCGCAAAGCTTTCCACTCAGTGTATTCTGAGCGTCGATCCACAATTGATTATTGGTGGAGTGTACATTATTCTAAAGCCACACGTTACAAATACATTCAATTGTTGACATGTTGTTATGGCGCAAGCTTTGTCGTAATTTTATTTTTTGCATTTGTTGTAAGAGTTTTTATAACAATTTATATACTGAATAATATACTATCCATATTATAATATAACGGTAATGAATTAAACATTGAGAATTGATTTTGCTATGACTTATGAGTTAAATATTGTTTGTCAATAATTTATTATCTTTGTTTTTAAAAATAATATCCTAATGTAAAAAAAAATATATTATTTTTGATTTGTAAAAAACCAAATTATTGTCCAAAAAATTGTCTTAACATCTACCATAAAAATTCATACATCCCAATATTCTTACACACAGGCAACACAATCTAAAGCATACATCCAACTCACCTAGTAAACAGAGCTGCGAAGAACCACACTAGTGCGCATATAAGGGCCGCTCTGGTCTTGGTGCAGACGTACCCGGCCCTCAGAGGCTCGCAGATCGCGTAGTACCTCTCGAAGCTGATGGCCAAGATCGTCAGCACTGACGCGTGAGTCACCGTCAGCTCCACGAAGGGTACTGCTAGACCTGGTATGGGAAAGTGTTAAAACTGTTATTTGTGTTGAAGAAATCATAGTTGATAAATACACCCAACAGTTATATACAGTATGCCATTAACAGCAGTGTCAATGCACTGGTGTTTTTCAGATTGAATGACATTATAGCCAGAGTAACTACTGGACATATTAGGACTTAACATCTTATGTCTCAGAATAGCGAGCGAAACTAGAATGCTATTATTATATTTAACTAGTATACTATAATATTGCTTTGTACTTCAAGGTGTTGTTTGGTTCTGCTACTGTTTATGAGCGGTCGTATCGTTTGCCATCAGGTGAAAGGCACGTTCGTCTCGCCATACATAGCAATAAAAAAAAATTGTAGTCCTGATCCCACACTTAAATCGGGTCTTGTGACGTGGGTATCAGGAACTACGAGAGACTTTTCCATCTCACAAATGCAAAATGCCACCACCTATGATAATCATAATGAATGCGAACAATGGAATGTAATTTATAACTTCGATCCATTTTACTAGAATTCTTCCACTGATAGCTTTGGTATTTTGGAGGTCGGAGATACCTAAGTCATATCCATCAATATATTACGTATGTTACGTATGTCTGACTTCATTTGTCAGTAGTTTCGCCTGTCCCCTCATAACCCGTTTACTACATATTGTATTATCTGAGCAAATAAGCTGTCATTTGATGTGTATTAAGACACCGGGTGTTGCAGGGTATATATTTCCCTGATTTCTATATGGCATATTCTCTTTTTCTATATGGAATATATAATATTTCGGTATTTACTACTAAAATATACGTAACGAAAAAAAAATTTTTTTTTGTATGCTCTTATTGAAACATTCCAAATAACAACACGCAATTTCGCAGTGAATGTTCACTTTTCTATTTTATTGAACATTGATAGTAAAAGTATGTTAGTAGAGTCTGTATGAAAGAGTTTTTTATCTCAGTGCAATAAATCAGCGGCCGAACCCAAAATCCGCCTGTAGATATTACAAAACCATTAACCGGGCCATGCGGGCCGAAAATTCTGAATCTAGGTTTTAGTGGTCTTGTATTCTCGCGTTAACGTCTATTAAAAACTGTATAAAATTTTTATTTTAATAATTTAGTATTTAAAATAAAATATTCATTTTTTGTGTAAACAAAAAATATAATACCCTGCAGTTTCTTTACTCTTCCTTTTTTCAGATAATACTGATTTTGAGGAATACAATATAATATATATAATATAATCTTAATTATTTTTAATACATTTTGTCATTATATAATTATTTAAATTTGCATGCTGTGGTCTCCTATAATTGAAGATCACGTCGAAATGTAAACCACAACAATGCTATACCATTGTCTTCATTATATGTCGTGTATCCTTCGTTGGAGGTCCTCAATTTAAAAAATAAAATAAATAAATACTAATATGTTTGTGGGACAATGGCAAGAAATGATTACGAAATAGTCCAAAACAAACTTTTTATTTAAATTGATATTTCACACGTATTCACGCACACACGCCATCTTTCTCACTCTCCCTGACATCTGTCATATTTTGACATTTCCTTTCATTCCTTCTCGCTCGCACATATATCTCTCCTGTTCATCCTATGTTCCATTCCCACATGTTATTACTCAGTATATCAAAAAAAGTACTCAGTATATCAAACATTTTTTTTTCAGATAATACTAATTTTAACAAATACTCATATTTTGAGAGTGGCCTATGGCCTAACCACTTTCAATCGTACTTACGATTGTAGAGGAGGCCCGTGCCCTGCAGTGGGACGCATATGAGCTGATACAGACATACAGATACAGACTCATATATTATTAACTAGCGGCCCGGCCCGGATTCGCCTGGGTGCAGATACTTTTTTATTTTACTCCACACCAAATACGTGTTATTTTTCGTATAAGCTCTTGTATACCTAAACATGAATTAGCTATCCTACTGTCCTGCTCAATTCCGTCCCATCCCGTCTGTTCATTCACTTCCCGATACGTCGCGTCCTTTCTCTTAATTAACCATCCCGTCGTATACCGTGCATTTACATTTCGTCCTATTAAATCTGTCAGCTATCCCAGTCTTCTCCCCTACCTCCCACTCTATTATATCCAGTTTCTCTCTACTTTCTAAACACTTTATCGATTTTGATTATCCATGCAATATCCCATCCCTTATTTCACCCCCACTATGCTGTTTTTCCAAAAATATTACGCCATTACTCTTGTAATAAAGAGATGAAATATTAATTTTCGTAGAAATGCACTCACACACACACACAATTAACGTAGAAACAATTATATTTAACTGGTTTTTCAAGACACAGGCAACGCCTAATTTGAGAATCCCTGCAATATTCTCCATAATTATTTAAAATTTTTATTTTATTCAGTTCAGTTCAGTTTTTATTTTTATGTGTTATTTTATTAAAGATTTTTCATTTTCAAGTGAAATTCTATCTTGAAAAGAAGTAAAACTTAATACATGTGAATATTATTTATTTAATTGTCCTATATTTATGTAGCATCATAATATACTCTTTAGTTTACAATAAATTCCTGAACGTATGCATAAATATTTGACAATCAATTTAAATGTCAACCACTTTTCATTACTGTCATTAATTTACATCTTTAAAATCTAAAATACGCCATAAATCGAATATTGTGGCTATGTGTTGTCGATTCGAAACCTTTATTTAAATACGTTATTTAATTTTAGGGAAGAGTTTACCGTATCGACGCTATGAACATTAAATCTTTGACAGTTACAAACCCATGAACATTTTGTATGGCAAAATGTTTTTTTCCTTTTTTTTATACTTTCGTCAATTCAATCGAGATAAAAACTATCCCACCTTTAAGTTGGAACAAATAACACATATCTACAAAATTCCATTATAATCAGTTGAGTGGTTTAGGAGTCCATCGCGGACAAACAACGTGACACGTGAATTATATATATTAAGATTAGCATTCCAACTGTGAATAATTCAGCGTTCTAGTAACTTCATAAAAAAATAAGTTTATTAGTTAAGATATATTTGTTTCTAAACGTGCTGTAACAATAATTAATATTATCATCAGTGAACAAAATCAATCATTTGCAACAAAAAAAGCTTAAATTGGCCGTGAAAATAACAATGTTACTTTCAAGTGCATTAAAAACTCTAAAAGTTGAATAATCCTAGCATAGGCTTTACGGAATGAATTATTGGATGTCGGCACTAATATCCATGTTTATTTTATCAAATCAATCAAAATCAAAATATTGTTTATTCATATCTGTATCAGTATCAGCCCATATACGTCCCACTGCAGGGCACGGGCCTACTCTACAATCGAGAATACGATTGAGAGTGGTTTATGGTTAGACCATATAGTCCACCACGCTGGCCTAGTTCGGGTTTATTCATATACTCTTTCATAAATCCTCTATAATCCTTAATTACTGCTACCAACGCTTCGGGACGTGTTGTAGCTGTGAAAAAGAAACGGCGCAAGAAACTCCCTCAGCAACAATAACTGCCTCTTTTTTCTTTAAAAGACAACTAAATATACCTATAAAAGTCACTTTGTTACATCCAAGTGCATTACAGATCCAAATGTTAGCCACACAGCCTACGGAGTTAATGCCAGTACTAATACCTGAGCGGATTAGTACCTTGAAGTGGCAATGAGCGGGGCATATAACGCGGAGAACCGATGGCCGATGAGACCAAAAAGTTCTCGAATGGAGGCCACGTAGCAGAAAGCGCAGTGTAGGACGTCCACACAAGTCCCACAAGGTGGTCAGACGACCTGGTAAAGGTCGCGGGACGTCGCTGGATTCAGTCTGCCTCCAACAGATCACTGTGGTAATCATTGGTGGATTGGTGGCTTATGTTCAGCAGTGGACTTCCTTTGGCTGATGGATTGGAATACCCGAACTGTCACAACATTTGGCAAGCGGCCATGCGCCAAGCTGCCAGATTTATAGCCTGATGACACAGACGCAGCGAAATAAATATTAAAACGTTAGTGTTTTGATTTACTAGCTGAGAATTGCGTTAAAAGGAATGATTTAAATTGTATTAACTGTAATACTTGACTAGGGTTGTATTTTAATGAGGATTTGTTTATGTATTCGCTTGTTAATATTTTATATTGATGGTATGCCGTAGGATTTAGAATTTTGAGCATAGATTTATCGACGTGTTATTCGTGTCTTAACAGCTCTTACAAAGATAAAGAATAATTTTCTAGCATTACAAAATGTGGCAAGCTGTATTCTGATATATTGAGACTTACCAAGATTATTGCAGTTTTTGAATATGTTCTTATAGATATTAGGGTATACATAATGAGCAAAAAACACATCTTGACCAAATATTCTACGACTGTAAATATGATAACTCTTCCAAGAATCTGTATGTGTATCAGCCCTTATACGTCCCACTGCAGGGCACGGGCCTCCTCTATAATCGAGAGTACGATTGAGAGTGGTTAGGCCATATAGTCCACTCCGCTGACCTAGTGCGTGTTGGTGGAGTTACATATCATAGAAATTATAATATTAAAAAAATAAAATATTTAAATTCTTCCAAGAATATCATGTGAAAATAAAAATAATGAAAATTGAACAAAATCTCATAAATAATGTCTACCATGTAATCGTTTCAAATTTTAATTAATGAAACAAGTAATAAAATATATTTACGATCATATTTACGACAACGCGCTACTTGTATTACCTGAAAGACCAAACGACACCGAACCGTTAACCCTTAAATCACAGCTTCTACATTCAAAATTTAATTTATTTTAGGTATCATAACAAACCCTACTTCAGTCTGCCATGTTCACATTTCATATAGCGGAGAACTGTTGTCATTCGCAAAATTTAATAACACTATCTTTTATACCCTTTTGTATACAAAATCTTAGAAGTGAGTTTGGTCGAAGGATGTGTTTTGATGGTGGAATTATGAGGATTTTTTATGTCCGTGTTATGAAAGCAGGAAAAAATTGGTTGTGGGAAGTAGAAAAAGTTTTATTTTCAACGTCACCCCAGAGTTATTTGGCCTAATTCGCCACTTAAATTGTTTTTCTGCAAAACTTTGTCGAATAGGGGGAACTCTATTGATGTCTACTATTTTTTGATGCAATTTTGACGCTTCGTTAGTTTAATAACAGTCGTGCAGTCAAGTTAACAGTGTTTTTTGGATGCCGAGATGGGATAAGGTAGATTTATCATGAACATCTGTTACAATTAATTAATATTACTTTTTTCAAACTTCGATATAACGGGGTGATGGCATTGAAATGGAAGACAAAAACAGAATAAAACTACAAATATAACACAATAAGCCTATAACATTAAACAAAAGAAAGAAATTAAAGCATCAGCTACATTCTGGTGCAGTCGAGGCGTCAGCGTCAGTTCATCGAACTCAATCAAAACGCATTTTACGATCGCTTTGCAATATCGCCGATTTTGTAATTTCCGCCGTGAAGATTTTATCAAGGGCAATAATCGTAAAGATTTTAATAAAAAAAAAGTTTCGTAACATACGAGTGCGTTCCAGAGACAGTCAATGACAGTTATATTGCGATATTTACATATCATTTGGAAATAATAAAATTCTCCGATTCACGCAATATTTGCTTTGCAAAGTTATTCCAAGTGCGAGATTTTATTTTTAGGTGTCTAATAAAATTTATAACATATATATTTCTACACATAAACGATACAAATAATGTGATAAACAGTCCAAGCAAAAGAGAAATAAATTTTAAAATAATTTAACGACAGAAATAATATGTTAAATACAATACGAAGCTAGTAGCAAAAAATAAGAACTGATCTTCTCATAATTCAAGCATTATAAATTGTAATTTATTTGTGTGCATTCAATAAATATTTTATTATATATTATGTTATTATTAAAATATATGTTCCAATTATTAACAGGTGAGTTCTCACAGTTCTCTTTCTGTGGGTTCTAGATTGGATCTGTACGAAAATGCTTTCATTAATTTAATTGCAATTAATATTTTAAAACAAAAGCGTTCTGCGAAGCTGTTAAAGACTGTAATCTGCAACAATGCTTCGAAGAAAAATAACATATTTTGAGATAATATCGAGTAATTATAAGAAATCTTCAATATTTGGGATTAGTCCCGTTGTTTTAAATACTCGTACAAACTTATAAGTTTTTAAAATATCCAAATTATATCGTCTTATAATCGTCTTTGGAAATCCTAGGTTCAATTCCTAGGCAAACACCTTCCAGTTTTTGAAGTAACAACTTACTTGTGTATTCATAGTTTATCTCTCGCTGTACCAAATAATAAAACATGAGAAGAAAATTGCATACCTTAGATTACTAACTTAAGTAGAATCTGCTATCAAAATTAGATAAAACAGTAAGTAACAATAATTTGTGCCTGATATGGCGATAGGGATGCTCCACATCGTTTTACCGGGACATACAAGGCGAAATTTGGGTATCCTGGCACCTCTGGCTACCCATTCCAGGAAAAAGGCGTGAGATTATTTATGAATGTAAGGATAATTAATATCGTACCTTGCAACAACTATATCATAAACTTTTGAAGCTTCACATTACAAAATGAATTAACATACTTAATACTTGCAAAACTTGTAATCCGCTAATTAGTTTCCGCAGGTGAATTTTTAATTTAAAAATACCCGAGATCTTAATCCAAGAGAACATGATAAAACCATTTCTCAAAACTGCCCATATTGCATAAATTAATTTAATCCAGAACATAAAGCCCCCCACAAACGGAGCGGCTGAAAAAACGCCACGAAATCTCGCAAACGTAACATTCCCACGCGAGCGTTCGCTTTATTAAGTCTAATTAGGCCGTACTCTGATTCTCACAAGTGTCTTAACAATTTAAAGCAATATAGACCTTAATATCAGGGTGGTAAGCAAAAACCCTAGTAGTTTTGCAGTGTGGCATGTGTTGGAAATGGGCGGTGTGCAGTCTCAGTGTTAGCGGGTTTTTATATATTGTTGAATGTAGCGCATATTACACATATGCAATGTAATACATAAAAGCGCTGTTGGTGCTTGAAAAGATGCTTGTGGTTCTAGAAAAGTCACACACAGAAAAAAAAAATTGATATCACTTCATATCAAATTGAGTGCCAAATCAGCTCTTTAATTAAATAGTTTCCAAAGATTAACATTATGGGCCTATTGATGAGAAAATCAAAAAGTAAAAAACAATAACGTACACATTATTTATGTATTATAAATTTCACTTGTTTAAAAAATATAATAAACTTCTATTGTAACCAACTTAGACATTTATTTCTTTGTTGGAAGTGTTCTTAGCTCAGCTCATTTGTTTTCTTCATAGAAGTTATTCCATTTATCACTGTTTTGAATCCAGTCTAGTCTAGTGTTTGAAACACTATCTTTTCCACGCTGAGCCTATACATAGTTACCTGATTTTTTCCCCATTTAATAAAAAGCGTAAGCAAGGACTTTCATTTTTAAATGACCTCTTGATGAATACATTATTGCTCCTTCATTAAAACTATATTTTTTAAAGTAAACTAATTATTTTAACTTTAATTTATTACCAACTTACACCTTAAGCTCGTTTTCATGAATAGACAATTTGTTGAACATTTAATGATTTAGTAAAAAATCTCCTTTGAATTTTCTTTCTACCTTACGCCTACTGCCAACAACCGTTAGAAAAAAACATCCATCATAGACTAAAATAGAAATTGATATAATTGTCTTTCTAATTGTGTTACGGGAATAACGATCATCAAATGGATCCATTTAAATTTTATTAGACCTTTTGATAGATCAGTTAAATAAATACCAACATTCGTGGTAACGTCTTCACTACTAGTATTCGTTTTGTTTTTTGTGAGTCATTTGTTCTTGTTTAGTTTACCGTCGGAAAATTTTGATTACACTTGTAAAACATATTATTTAAAATGTATAAAAAGTGTGATGTTTTCTTGGCATCTATTAACGTGTTTATTAGTGTTGAAGTTTTAATTGAATCCTCCATTATACGAGCAATGTTTTTGTATCTATTTATGAGTTTTTCTTGAAAAAAACATTACTTATTTTTATTAAGGCGTTTATTTCTTATTGCTCCTAATAATTTAATGTGTAAGATAATTTATCTTGAGAAATGCTTGTAATAGGAAATACAATGTTTTCAAAATATTCAAAAGACGTAGGTAATATAGATCTAGTAAAATTGCAGCAAACAATAGCGGGAATGTTCAACGACATACTATAATGAACTAAGAACGATTTACATTGCTGCTTCCTTAAATGCTACTAAATCTTCAATTTATAAAAACAATGAAATAAAATAGGATTTACATTGCTGTTTTCCAAAATACTACCAAATCATCAATTTATACATACAAGACAATGAATATTATTCCATTTGTAATTCGAAAATTTCATTATCGTAAAATCTCCACTATCAGTGATACTCCAACTTGTTCGCAATTTGTCGGGCGATGACACGCGGCTGCCTACTGACAAATAAAGAAGGCTCTTTTGTTTCGTAACGCACATTATAAATTTCTCCAGACGAGTGCTTTTCTTAGAAAACAACATCAATCCCCACCATACATTAAAACATTTAGATACGCTCGCTAATTTGTGTGATTTGTTCAAAAGGACGGCTAAAGAAATACCGCTACAATAAGCTGAGATCCGCATGTGGTAATTTATTATACAAATGTGTGTCTTTGTTTATTGGCTGTACCCGTGTGTCATTATTTATATGAAAGTGGAAAAACAAGCGACGTCCTTTTCTAGCATTTCAACTCGGAAAAAAGAATACTTCGCATGTTTAATAGCGGCCAGACTACAATAATTATTAAAAACTTTTCCTACAGCTTCTTATTCGTCAGGTATTTTATTATGTGATTAAAAAAATAAATGAAGATTAGATCAAATAGTCTCAATACCGACACGACGAATCATAATGTCAAAATTTGGTCAACATTGAATATTTCGTCAATCTATACTTCTATACTCTATACTAATATATAAAGCTGAAGAGTTTGTTTGTTTGTCTGTGCCCGCTAATCCTAGAAACTACTTGTTCGAATTGAAAACAATATTTTTTGTTGCATAGGTAATTTATGGAGGAATGGCTATATAACATCACGTCATGGCCAATAGGAACGGAGCAGTAGTTAAAAATGTTTTAAACTAAGAAATGTTATGCCTTTTTAGAGCCTGCGTTGCATGTGCTGTGTAATCGGTTGAAGTTACGCTACAATCATGTTTGACTATTCCTCTTTAAAATGTGTAATGGGACAGGAGAGGCTTTAATAGTACGGGATAGAAATAGCAGTATAGAGGACTGTAGTCACATTGAGTTTCAATATAAAACAGCTAGAATGGGATATTCAGATTTGGACTGGAGTCAAAAAGTATCTGCACCGGAGCCGGACCGAGCCGCTAGTCAATAATAAAAATAAATAATAAACTATATCAAATAATGTTAAATTAAAACATCTCACTTGAGTTGAATTAAAGCAGTCTTTCGTTACACATCCAACAAAGCTATCATGTAATCACTACTTAGTCAGTCTAGACCTTTGTATAACTAAATTGAGACACATCCCGCAAATCCTTTAGGATTTAGTGACTAAATCGTGATGTACTATGTAGTTTAGATCGATCTAGGTTTGACATAGTACACAGGGACAGAATATATTGAAACAAATATATATCGTGACGCGACCCTTATCATTCACATGCCAGAATAAAACAATGAACTGGGGACGAAACTATTACGAGCCCAGAATTTCTACTGTCACATAATTTTATTAGAAACTTTGTTTTACTGACGGCAATTTATTTAATCTCCTTTGGAAATATTTTGCGCCTATTGTTATTGCCTCGAACCACTCTCGTGGACAATACTAGAGAGTAGAGACCACGGGTTGTATTCTCACACAAAAAAATATATTCGAGTGAGCTACAAATATTTATTTTGCGTCTAGATTTGGCGTCTTACTGAGGAGGTACGTCTATAACTAAGTACTAAAAAGCCAGACTCAAACCAAATATTAACGGATCTCACAAAAGAATCTTGCCGCTCATTTTCAATCCGGGAGGCTGCCGTATAATATCTATGTTTGTTGAACCAGTTGATGCAGCTGCATAGCAGTGGGGTTTTATCCAAAAGTTTCAAGTTTACTACCAATATAGCATATCATATTGCATGAGCTACCGATTTTTTATCAGGCTCTCTATATTCGTATTTTTTTTACTTTTGAATGCAATAAAAACTACTACAATAATATCTGAAACATAATTTAAAATATCAAACTGTGTCTTGGGATCCAACACGCTCTATATCAAACACCGAGGGTTAAAATTAAATTGCAAGGGTTCTATATCGAAAAAATATAATTGAGCATCCATGAAAGTGGACCTCCTTTTATCATGGTGTGCAATTGTTTGCTTCTTGTATCTACCGAATTTTTCAAAAATAAATAATATTACACCTGATAATAAAACCCATTTGAAGCCATATACCGGGTATCTCAAGACTGCTACCGAAAACGAAGCCGGGTGGTAGTTTTAGTGGCTACAAACACAATGCAATTAAAAATTTCGCCTAGAAACGCGACAATTATTTTTTATGATTTTTTAAATATCGTCATTTTTGGGTGGTAAATCCATAGTTTTTGCTAAAATAATAATTTAAACTCTTTTATACCTTAGAGTATTTATAAATAAAAGGGTATATACTATTATTTTAGGAAAAAATGAATTTACCACCCAAATATGGCCATAGGGAAAAATTACAAAAAAAAATTGTCGCTTTTTTTTGGAACTTTTTCTGTTGCATTGTGTCTGAAGTCGCTTAAACTACCACCCAGCTTCGTTTTCGGTAGCAGTCTTGATATACCCTGTATATTGCAATAATATGATAAGTAATGGGAGGGGAAAACCAAAAGATTAAGACAACATTTTATGACCTTTGATATAGGGAGTGTAAAATAATAGGTAATTTCATAACAACATGAAATATTGACAACAATTCTGAGGTCAAACAACTAGTATCGGAGAACTACAACGCCTAAGTAAAAACAAGGTTACCGAACCCTGCTCAAATATTGAAAGCTATTTTATGAATAGCTCCCTAATAAAACATTTACAGAGGGGAAAGTGTTGGAAACAATCAATGCCGGAATCCGTCAAATTTTCTATCCATTAAATAGTCGTTTGTGCGTACCAACACTTTGGACTTGCGACGAAAATATTAACTATTAAACATTCTTATTTACTTGGGTGCAAAAAAAATTATAGAAGCATGACTGTTAGGTTTTTACATCTACGTTGTTTTTCTAAACGTAAAATATCCCACTGTATACAAAATATGAACTTTAACAAAGTCCATTTCGAGACAATGTTTTCTTAAAAATTGCTTACTAATAAAATAAATCTGGTCTCAATGGCTCAACAAAACTCCTCTCCATCCATCTCCTCCTCCTAATAATGTGGAAACAATCTTTTTGTCAGTCATATAATATACAGGGTATACCAAGACCGCTACCGAAAACGAGTCTGGGTGGTAGTTTAAGCGACTTTAGACACAATGCAACTGAAAATGTTGCAAAAAAAAGCGACATATTTTTTTGTTATATTTTTCCTATGGTCATATTTGGGTGGTAAATATTTTTTTCATAAAATAATAGTGTATATCCTTTTATTTGTAAATACTCTATGGTATAAAAGAGTTTAAATTATTATTTTAGCAAAAACTAGGTATTTACCACCCAAAAATGATGATATTTAAAAAATCATCAAAAATAATTGTCGCGTTTCTTTCCGAAATTTTTAGTTGCATTGTGTTTGTAGTCACTAAAACTACCACCCGGCTTCGTTTTCGGTAGCAGTCTTGATATACCCAGTATAAGGGTGATTTAAGTTGTTTTTTTTGTTATGATATTTTGTTTCTATGGTAACTTTATAACCTAGAAGTAACAGACCACACGCGGCTACCTACAAAGTCACGGTTGACTTTCGATTGTAGAGTATTCCTGTGGTCCGGCTTTGAGATGTCTATGGGCTGATACAGAAAGTTACTTCATAAGCCTTCCCCCTTTACGAAGTACCACGTACGTCGTAGTTAAATTCTAAACTTCATATTGTAGAGGCATTAGTTCTTACTAACTGTAACTCTAAGAGTATTTATAATATAGAGGGAGCGCTGTCATACATTCGCGTTTAGAAAAACGTAGATATTTTCTTGTTCGTCATGCTGGTAGCGCTCGTATATTAGTGAAAATTGTATTAATTATTTAGCAATAAATTGCTATAAATGCCTTTGACAGCCGAAATTATATTTAGCTATTATCCTTTTAAAACGAATTCGAGTGAAAGTAAATAGCCCTAAACTATTTATTTAATTTTTTTTCCAAGTAATTTATGCATGTTGCACAACCTATTCAAATATTAGCCAATAGGATAGCAGAAAAAGGTGGCCCGGCACCACCATTTTTATTTACGTTTTTGAAGTACCAGCGCTCCCTCTATATTACAAATACTCTAAAGCTGTAACTCTAAAGGACAGCAAACGCTAACCAATTTAATTAGTTTTAAGCTGTTTCTAAATACTGATTTCAGATGTAGAATGATTAAAGTTCTAACGAATGCAAAAATTATTATTAAAATTAAAATATAATTCGTAGAAAATAATTTCCTTACTGGAGCGATTAAGAATGCCAATCGCATAAGGTCTACGGGCAACACTGGGCAACACCAATGTTCTTTTATCAAAAGAGGTAATGATTCGAAGATAAAATAGTTATAAAATTAAAATCAAATTATTTCGCATTATGACTGAAATATAATTCTGCTGACCTCATGTAAGTGTGACATATGGCCAGACGAAAAAAGATTGCAAGTAAAAAATAAAATTAACTTAAAAATATTTGGGTTAATTAATAACAACCATGCCATTATCGGGTACTGCCATATTGACGAACAAACAGTAAATTCTTAATAAAACAATGATTTTATAATAAAATTATGTTTTTTATACAGCAATAAACGCCAGTTTGGATAATGTGGCGGATGTTGACCACTTCAAAATCCATGTTAATTTATTATTTTAATGCATTCAAATCTCTTTTGGCCTTATAGAGCGTGTTTTATGAAACTCCCACTATAGTAATGCCATACAATTGTCAATTAAAAATTCAAGAAAGTTACTTTATGACGTTTTAAAAATTGTTCTTAATCTTTTTTAAATTTTAATTAAAGCAAACTGAGGCGACTTACTTTCCTTAATGTAGTATAATAACCAGTAATGGACACTTGTTGGTTTTTGTAATTATTATTGAATTATCAACAATGTATTTGTCCCGCTCGTGTAATGGTGTTATAAATATTCCAAGTCGTAACATCAAGTGTTCGATTCTATGGTCGCATAATATACCTTTTATAAATATACTTGAAAAGTCTCACATCAATTAATGAAAATGTTTATAATCCAAGTATTATTATCAATAGCGTTGCAATATCGGTGTTTTCAATGTATTTACGAATACAGTATAAAAGCTTTAAATGATGTTTTTAATACTTACATAATTCTTTGCCCAATACCCAAGTCTCCGGCTTGGAGTTGACTTCGACCAGCACCGTGGGAGTACACACAAGCAGCACCATCAGATCAGCAATACTCAGGTTCACCAGAAATATGTTGGTCGAGTTCCTCATATCTTTCGTCTTCAGTATTACTATTGGCACCATAACGTTCCCTATCACGCCTAGACACATAATCACTATGCAAAACGTCATTGACGTCGCCTTTATGTAATACGGGACCTCAGCGTACTCCGTGAAGTTATCGTTCGACATTTCAAACGCAGAATCGGTGAGATTCGAATTTTGAAACGTGTAATTGATGAGGTTTGAATTTTCAAACGTGGAATTACCGAATTCGAAGTCCGAATCATATAATCCATTTTTTCCATACGTGTCGTTTTCCGTTGCATTTTTGTATGTGAAATTGTAGTTTTTTATGTTTACGTCGTAGTGCAGTGTTGTGTTCACATTTGTCTGCGTGTGTGTGAAGTTGACTGTTGAAATCATGTGTGTGTGTCAGTTCATATTATCACATTGTTGGTCACTTTGGCTTTATTTGGCACTGGTTTATCACTGTTGCAGTTATGACGTCGTCATTCCAAGGTGAACTGAAACAATGGAAAAATAAATATTACTTCTAAACTGAAAACTAATTTAAAGTCAAAATATGTCTGTTATTTTTAAACTGCAGTTTTGAAATGGCTGACACAGAAAATAAATAGATAATATTTTACTGTCAGTATGACGATTACAATAAACTATACCTCTTTTTGAAGTCAAAAACCCTCAAGAGAAATATCGAACTAATTGCAAATGTATTCATCTCATAAATAGCTTTCACAAGTTTAAAAGATGCCTCGTTTGCGTTTTTACCTATCGCCACGGGCACTAGCATCGAGTCAAGGATTTATTCAAATTAACTAGAAAGTATTATTGATAATTCAAACCTGAACGTTTCAGCTGACTAGTAAGTTTCAAACGAAGTGAAAGAGACACTAAAATATGTCGGCGAATATTTTTTTTAAATAAAGAGCTGAAATATTTTTTCTTTTTCGAACAAATTTATTTTATTCCATATTCAAAATTAGACATTAATTTTCGATGAATATAATATGCTTGGATTTTACAATGTCTTTAATACACTAAATTTGTAACGATGTTCAGATTGAACTTCAATATTTTTATCGTATGGGGGAAACCTATAAATAAATTGTCTTAAACAATAGGAGCGCCTGGTAATCATTTACTTTATTAACCATGCTTGATCCTGTAAAAATAATTAAATAAATCCCAACATGAAATATTCTAACTTAATCACAGTTGAACCGATCATACAGGTAATTGGGAAGCAAAGGACTTTATTTTGCATATTTCTCGACATTTCCATTTACTTTTTGATCGACATTTATCTAAGTAAAAAGAAAATGAAAAGAAATTGGCATGTCGTAAACATAAGTAAATAAATAAATACACCCAAAAGTCACATAGATACATCCTGACCCCACACTAAGATCGAGTCTTGTGCCTTGGGAATCAGAAACTACGGGAGACTTTTCGTACACCTTTTCTTACAAACACCTAGACCTGAAACAAATAACCATGGATCACACAAATATTTGTCCCAGAGCGGGGGTCGAACCCGCGGCCTCTCACATGCAGCCGGCGTTCAACCAAGGGCGCCACAGAGATGTAGTGTTCTTGAATATTAGGTGAATAACTTAGTCCCATTTACAAATAGAGATTTTCTTGCCTCAAAGATGCGACCATCGCAAGGATATGAAAAAGTTGCATCGTGTAAACATTTGTCAAACACAATAATCTTATGGTAGTTATGTGATGGGATAATAACATACGATTCCCGTCGCAAGAAACTTTCCCCATTTAAATGGCGCTAAAGGTATTAAGTCTATAATTTCGTTTGCTTTTTAATAATCATACCTGTTCTATGAAAATAAGGAATCAAAATTATTTTTTTGTTATAAATTATACATAAATTTAAGGTTATGTAAAAGGTATTAACAAAACAATAAAATAGGTAACGTAAAATTGTTCCGTGTCCATACCTGGTGCAATCACCATAAGTAAATAGAAAATGAAAAGAGATCGTAAGCCGTAAACATATTCGTAACTGTTAGGTGAGCTACATATGGGATTTGGCTGTAATACCGTTCAGACCGTCTGCGTCGTCTCGTGCATTGCGTCTAGACAAAGTTTCAAGATTCTGATGATAGATTAGCCCTTTCAGTATATCACTTGTCTCTGTTAGGGCACGTGGAAGAGTTCATTTAAAGTGTTAAGGGAAAATGATTCTTATTGCAGGCTTAAATAGTCGTTATTTGATATTGTTCATTCCGATTCCAATTCACATCTGTTGGATCAGAAATGAATTTCATAGAAGGATTATGGTGTTAACTAGTTAACTATTTCTGTTTGTGTCTTTGAAGATATGAAGTTTTATGTCTTCTTTTTATAGAAAATATTTTATTTTCAGGAAGCTTAATACGGAATAAATATTTTAATACTGTAAAATACGTACTTCGGGGCATATTGCGAAGTAATAAAATAAGGTGACAATTTGTATATTACATTTTAATATAATAACGTTGTCATGACAACTCGGACACGCATAGATAAAACTATATAACATAAACTCCACATATCCTCCCTCTTAAATGGTCACTACAATTTAAATCAAGAAAACAAATATATAACATTTACATTTAAAAAAAAAAGAAATACGCTAGTAACATAACTTAATATCTATTCTAACATTATTTATATACAGGTAACTTTTTAAGTCGACATGCCCTGACTGGACGATTCTGAACGGGCACACTTTTGGGTGAAGCGACTGCCAAGTTATTTTCTATTCCCGAAAGAATAGGTGGCGTATGTGAGGTGCCACTAACTGCCAAGCCCGTCGGTGACTCAAGGGTACGCATAGAAGTTCCCGATTGTGGCTCCGTGTTTAAAGAAACAGATTCTGGCTGCTGCACTGAACCCGACGGAAACACCAGACTACTTTTCGTCCTACTTCTAATTTGATCCACGTGTCGATGAACTAATTGTCCATCTGAATCCACTACCTTGTAATCGGTGGAACCTAATACTGTGTCAATTTTTCCCGGCAGCCATCTGTCACTTTTGTGATACTGACGATACCATATCTCATCGCCTTGATGGAAACTTCGGTCCCTACCACTTACAACTTTTGACCATCACCATCAGGCGAACGGCTTGCTCGTCTCGCCATTCACTGCAATAAAAAAAAACAACTTTTGACTGACGCTTTCCTAACACAACCTTCCCTATCAGGTTTGAGGACATCTATCCGTGTCCTTAAAGTAGCCGGACATTCCCCCGTGGAAGCGTGTTCCACATTCCTATAGTACAGAAGAAAATTATTTATAGCATCCTCAATGATTTGATCTTCTTTGTGTGCTTTATTAATAACTCTTTTTAAAGTTTTAACAGCATTTTCTGCTGCTCCATTTGAAGATGGATGATATGGAGCAATACGGATATGTTCCGTTCCGTAACTCTTCAGGAAGGTAGAAAATTCCTCACTTGTGAAAGGTGGCCCATTATCTGTAACTACCTGTTTCTGAATACCCCAACGATTCCAGAGCTCTTTCAATTTAGTTATTGTTATTTTAGCAGCTGTACTGGGAACACAAAATATCTCTATCCATTTAGATGAAGAATCAATGATTACTAAATATAACTTACCGAATATAGGCCCCAAAAAATCTAATTGGATTCTGATCCATGGGCGACTACACCATGGCCAAACCTGTGGCGTGTGTCGCGGCGGTGCATCTGCATAAACAGCACATGTCACGCAATTCCGGCAAACCGCCTCCACTGCCTCATCAATCCCTGGCCACCAGACATAGCTACGAGCCAAAGCCTTAGACTTTACTATTCCCAAATGTGGTTCATGGATTAGCTGAATTACTTTTTCTCTACAGGATAACGGAATAACAAGCCGATGCCCCCACATAAGACAACCTAATTCCTCATATAACTCCGATTTCCTACTAAATAACTAAAATTTTTATATTGATATAGATATTTAAATTAATATAAGGCATAGGTCCTACATGTTTGGTACTTGGCGGCCCGCCTTCAACATGTTATGCATATATTTTGATTTGTTGGCTAGTCAAATCATTCAGCAAATTAATCAACAAGCACAAGTTCCATGAAATAAATATTATTTTTTTGCTTTGCAGTGGTACTTATTATTTTGTTATTTTTGGTATTTAGTGGTTTTTTGTTTTAGTAGTTGTATGTTCTTTCCGATGATAATGAAATCGCTAAAATCGGCTAAAAGCTGCCGAAGATATTGGAGAATGGAATATTCACATGTTTATTTTTTTTCTCCCCCCCCTCCCTTTGCCCCTACCCCCTTTTCTCTCCACCACTGTAGCTTAGCTTTTATACTGAACCCAATACAAAAAGAACCATTGGAATCCTACTAAATTTTGAAGAGTTCTACACTCCAGGTCCGAACATGATCATCAGATCTTCATGTTGTGTTCCTGGGATCAATTTGTCAATACATTCTTTCCAATGAAAAAGAAATCACTAAAATCGGTTAAAAGCTGCCGAAGATATTAGAATTTACCTGTATTTTAATTTTATCACCTCCCCCCCCTCACCCCTTTTCCCCTCTCTCACTGTAATTTCACTTTTATAATGAACCTAATGCAAAAAGAACCATTGGAATCCTACTTAATTTTAAGGAGTTCCCCTCTCCAGGTCCGAAAATATTCATCAGATTTTCACCATATTTTTATGGGATCAAATGACAAGCACCAGATTTCAATCAAAGAAAAACTGGTCGAAATCGGTTCACACAGTACAGAGAAACGAGGTAACAAACACAAAAAAATAAAAAAAAACAACATACAGTCGAATTGCGGACCTCCTCCTTTTTTTGAAGTGGGTTAAAAAAGGTTTTGTTTCAGCAATTTCCCAGGTTTCCGGCCAACCATCTCTAACATAACTCAGAACCCTAACAAGAGTTGTATCCTTCTGAGTTTGCTTCTTAATTTCATTATAGTCAAGTAATAAGGCATCTTGTGCAAAATGCAAGAATGTTTGCTCTGGTATCGTTTCTTGCATATTCCCATCTATTGGAAGGCGTGATAACCCATCCGCACTATTTTCAGATGTCTTAACATACTCTATGTCATAATTATACGCTGATAAAATGATTGCCCAGCGAATCATCCTGCTAGCTGCCATTGATGGTATACCCTTGTTTGGTCCGAATATAGACACCAACGGCTTATGATTCGTACGTAAAATAAAATGCCGGCCGTACAAGTATTGATGACATTTCGTAACGCAAAAAATAATGGCAAGTGCTTCCTGATGTATCTGAGAATAATTTTTCTCTGCGGAATTGAGAGTCCGAGAAACGTAAGCAATAGGACGCTCCCCATCTACACCTGGCTCAGATAATACTCCGCCAATGCCTCGTGCACTCGCATCACACGTTAGAATTAAAGTTTTGTTTGGATCATAATGAGCTAAAACTTTTGTACTAATAAAAAGCCTTTTAAAATCTAAAAATGTACGCTCGCACTCTTCATCCCACTTCCATTCAGCTTTAACTCTCAATAAATTAAATAAAGGTACTAATCAGGCACTAAAATTTCTTATAAATTTTGCAAAGAAATTAACCATTCCTAAGAACGACCGCAGTTCGGAAACATTCTTTGGTCTTTGCAGATACCAGATCCGTTAGTGACATATTTACATCCACTAGAATAGCGACTTTTGTAGTATAAAAGAACAACTTCGATAGACAAGAAGATTTCACTGGTGGTAGGTCTTTATTTATGTGAGAGGCCGCCTGGGTAGGTACCACTGCAATGTCTATTTCTCCCGCCAAACAGCAGCGTTAATACATTGTTGTGATTGGGTGTAAAGGACATTGTAGCCGGAGTACCTACTGGACATATTGAGACTTAACATCTTATGTCTCAGGATGGCGAGCGCAGTGGAATGCCAAGCATCGCTCTGTCTTTTGTCTTTGTTTCGTCTCGCCTCTTATTGCAATAAAAAAGGCAGTAATCTTCGCTAGTGTATCGGAAAGCCGGCATAATTGTATTTATGTTTAATACTCTTTTTGTGCATTGCCCTATTCATCAAGACCGGTTGCAGTCATTTTCAACAAAAATTTACCTATAAAATTAAATTGTGAATTACACAGCGATTATCACTCAAACTCTAAGCAACATAAGGGAAGTCTTATCCCCAGTAGGCCAAATTGGCTATTATCATGTTTTCGACCTTTTCCCCTTTTTTATTTTGCAAGTATTGAACCCGCACTTTGCATTTTAAGGTGAAGGGTATCTTAGGGCTACGTAGCAGTTTGTATGACGGACCGACAAACTTTCCAACGTTAAGACCATTACACTCCATTTGAGATAACCGAGCTCTCTCAAACACAATTAAACATTTGACAATCTTATCTAATGCAGTATATGCGCCTCACACTTATAGTTTCAGATTGACTTCAATATGTATGTTTAGGTACAATTTTGAAAAATTGGTTAAGGCTTTTAAAAATATATCAACAGGATCGTCATCGTATTATGTTGGAGGTACATACCAAAACTCATTTTAAGGAGATTTTTTTATTTAATTTAAGTATATTAACATTTCGCCTTGTGCGGTCCGTCGCATGATGTAATAGAGAGCGAGTCTATCACCAAATCGGACACCCATTTCTGATTCTGGGGTGAAAAATTCAATAGCACCTTGCCCAACTCGGGATTCGAACCAGAGACCTCAGCTTTATACCGTACCCTAGTACAACTGCGCCACCGAGGCAATCAATTGCTTCTAGTAATCAACGTTAATACTCTGAAGCGGTTTGTAAATCCGAAAACTAATTCTATTCAACCTGCCTTTCAAGATAATCCAATTGTCTCTAATATAAATTCATAGGACAGCTAATTCGCAGTAATAGCTAATAAATATGATAATTTAGTTGTAACGACCACTCTAGAGTACGACAGCCATAAACACTTTTGTTACAAGAAATTAAAGAACGAATTTTTTTATATTGATAACTGAAAATCATGGAAGACATATTTTTTTTGTTGCCCTGAATGACGAGACGTGCATACCATGTACCTGATGGTAAGCCGCGTAAGACTGCTTATAAGCAGTAGCAAAACCAAACAACACCTTGAATTACAAAGAAATGTTGGGCATCCCACATCTTGAGATATAAGATGTTAAGTCTCAATATGTCCAATGGTTATTTTAGCTACAATATCATTCAATATACAATTTTTGCATTCCGCGTCTTTGTAGATAATTATTTTACAGTAGCCTCCGGCGTATCTCTGTGTATCTAACACTGAATTCGTTCCTTTATCTTTAAAATTCCTTCGAATGCTTATCGCCGTTCAGTTTACAATATGGCGCTAGTCAAATCAGCACAGTTTACAGAAGGAAACGCTTCATATAAAATGGATATCAAACAATACCGACCCAATTTAGCAGTTTCATTAAGATTTACTTGCGGTTGTTAGCTTAACGATGTCGTTGAGCAATCGGAGTCAATATTTAGGAGTATCAGCAAACATTTATCAAAGTCTACATGTTGGACTAAGTTTCAGTACTTTTAGCATCCTTGTCTTAAAAATATAGGTCATGAACCTAAGTCTGTGTTATAATCTTCAGTTACTAAGTTCCTGTCACTGGTAGGATTTCTCCGCGGCCCATTAGAAAGATGAATTTCTCCTCGTAATGAGTTTAATTTTAGTAAATAATTCGGCTACATCAGAGCTTCCTCGGAATAAAGTAATTTAGGTTCATTTGCATTTGTAATTTATAAAGCAGCTTATACATGTGACTTCGCTTGACACTTTGTAAAATATATTTTTTCATTTGGAATACCAAAATAAACCAAAAATATTTATAAAATTATATATTTAAACATTTTGCTCTGTGTAGGTAAAGTATTAATGGGTATGTCATGTCCATTCTTAGTTAAATAAAAAAATATTAGAATTTATTTTTCGCTCTAAACATGTAATATTTGCAAATTAGTATTTACGAAATTTATTAGTGGTTTACGAAATACACAAAAATAGTAATTCTCAGTATAATGTGATTTCGTAAATATTATTACGTCTTCCAAACACACAAGATAGATGTCTATTTCTCCCGTCAAATAGCAGTTTAAATGCACTGTTGTGTTTCGGATTGAAGGACATTGTAGCCAGAGTAACTACTGGGCATATTGAGACTTAACATCGTATGTCTCAGGATGGCGAGCGCAGTGGAATGCCAAGCATTGCTTCGTAATTCAAGGTGTTGTTTGGTTTTGCTATTGTTCATGAGCGGTCGCATCGCTTACCATCAGGCGAACGGCATGCAAAGAAATAAAAAAAAAACAAGAAAATAATTTCTGAAAATCAAATCTTTTGTTCCTTGATCAACTTCACTTACATCGATTATAAAATAGTAAGTTGATTCACTACTAAGTAAAAAGCTTTTGCTATCAATTAATTAATTATTTCTTTACAAAAATAAACATTAAACATGCCACAACCATGTAAATGAAAAGCATCTAAAAGTTGTCCAGCAAATTGTATATCCCGTAAATCTCATGACGTCTTTTTAAGTGACTACTTATAGAAGCTGATGGTAGGGAATGACAGAATTAATTGCCACGGTGCGTCCCTCAGGACACAGCCTCGGTCGCGACCCGGTCAGATGCCCTGGGTCATTGGAGCCACGTGCCTTTTTTCCATTTACAAAACTTAATCTAGTTAAAATAGACTATAGTGATGACACTGGAGGTGATAGTAATGATAGACTAGATTGAGTATTCACTGACTAGGGGTTTGCTTGAACAAGATACTAAGGCTATGATCGTACTGTCGATAGTAGAGGATGCCCGTACCTTGCAGTGGGATGTATATGGGCTGATACAGATACAGATACAGAAGGCTATGATGCATTAATATCCACCAGTAAGAAAAGGGAATTAAATATTAGTAGAAAATAGAATAGACGATGAAGGCAGCCTCGTATACCTTCGAATTTTACTTAATCAACATTTCAAATATGTGTCAAGGAATAATCGATTTGAAAGATGATTATTGCTTAGCCTCATAAAGATACAATCAAACAGAATATACTGACCCCCCGTGGTGAAATAAACCTGGTTTCTTACAACATATTTACATTTATACATCCACATCAAATTTTAGATAATGATCACAAATTAATTGTCAATTACGTATAGATTTAGCAATTTAATATTTCCATTGCCAAATCAAATGATATAAATTGTAGCGAAGGATGTAAGATAAGATTTGATATTAATTCATATTTCGAAGAAGTTAAGGATGTAGCGACCACTGATATGAAAATTATGAACCTAAATAGATGACGCAAGTTTCTTGATATGTATGAAATTTGGCGTGTCATATTATTGCAGAATAGTGTATAATAGTATCACAATAGTCGCTTGGTTATGAAATTATGTTCGACCGAAACAGAATCAAAGTTTACCTATATTGAAAAGAACCTGATAATCACATGAAACATTGTTAAAGTAAGAAAAACAAAATTACAAATAACAATCATGACAATTGGATGCATGTTGGTAGAAGTGGTTAGCCGTACGTATGAACAAAAGTGCATGAATCAGATCAACTCACGAACCACCTATAGCATGTGCATTCTGGATAAATTTATCTGGAAGATTAAAAGTTCCCCAAGGATAAATATTAATCTTGAACGAGTTGCGACGGCCGGCAAGGACGAGATTGCTCGGCTACAGCACGTTTTAAGTAGGGGAATTCAATTTGCCCGCCCGTGGTCCCTACGGCGGTGTCCTTAATTCACCTTTAACCTCATTTGTATTACGCAAAGGGTTATCTATCTATGGGAACTGATGATTTGTATTGTTTTGATTACTATAAATATATTATAAAAAGTAAAAAAAAATGGGGGTTCGTAGTAAGTACTGTAAGGTAAGTAAAAAATAATAGATAGATTGGTTGTAGATACGTTAATACCGATGATTATTTTATCTTTTGTACAAATAATGCCATTAATATTCACACTGTAAAATAGAAGGACACTTATACTTCTATTTTACTTGATCACGCGTCCTCTAATTACTGACAAAACCAAATTTCTTGCTTGTAGGTACTCTTTTTCTCCCGCGTGTAATGGCGCGTTCACACTATCGTCGATGTTCGCCGATGATTGGCAATGACACGTTTGCGCATCATTGCCACAAATTTTGCGCACCTCGCCACGTATTCGAGCAAGTTGTCATAAGATAAGTCGTCAAAAATGGACGTCGATCGACGTCGATGCATTAGCGGTTGCCACGACATATATTTAAATAGCGCGTATAGATACGAGTTTTTTGAATATCTATAAAAACCAAATAATACCGAGAAAACAGATAAGTAGAAGATGCTGGATTGTACTGTGTGTTGAAATAAATAAATAAATAAGTATTTACCGCAACAGAACTAGGTATTTGTAATCGTAAAAACCAAACTTACGTCACAGTAAAAACAGCGTTTTTTCTAGGGATATGTTTTACATTACTTAAGAAAACAATATGTTCTTATTATCGCCCTTGAGTTGTTGTTGTTTTGAATCATCATCAACATTTCTGATTCCTTCCCGTTACACCCCGTTTTGTAGCGTTTCATTCGATGCCATACCTCAAAGCAATCCTGTCCTATTTTATTCGCCTCATACTTTCTAGCATACCATCCGTTTACATGCAAATAAAGCGTCGTAGATAGCCAGAACAACCCTTAAAGTAACTTATTTATTTGGATTACGATTAATATCATGGTTATAAACACAAAATAGAAAATAATACATTATTTAAAAAATCATTGAAACGATTATATTGAAGAAGAAGAAGATAGACTTATACAAACTACGAAGGATAAATTTTTTGAAATATTTTAAGTTTAAAAATTTTGCTTTATAAACGTAATAGATAACGTAACTTTACCCGTTTACACATCTCACGCAAGGCAATTGGTTCAGTGCTTTAGGCGTAAAAGTTTAACAGGTACTAGACAATCAAACAAACAGAAGTGTTAGAGCCACGCTGTTGTCAGTTATTGCTCAGCATGAATGATCAACGTGAAGTAACAGCTTTTTCATTGCATTCGGTAAGTGAGATTACTGGATGCCCAATACTCCTTTCTTCTTCCCATCCTTTCTCCTTTTCACTCCTCTGCCATTTCATGGACACGCAACACATCTATGATCCGAGCGTTATGGATATTCATGGGCGGTAGTGATTACTTACCATCAGGTGATCTGTTTTATCATTTTCCATTAATAAAAACAGACAGACGATAGACAGAGAGTTTCGTTTGAATTTATAATATTAAGTAGAGATAATAAGATGAACAGAGGCAGTGCAGCATGAGCAGAGTCTTAGAATTGTTAAAAAAAAGGGCTGGTCGTAAAACTATGTATTACCCACTTTAATCCTTACAGCGACGAGCTTGTCGAATAGTCAATGATCCCGATCTCACGGACAAATTGAAACCGTTAGGACTGCGGAGAGACTTCGGATCACTCTGTGTGTTCTAGCGTTTGTTCCATGAGGAGTGCTCCGAAGAGTTGTTTGAGTTGGTACCACCGTCGCCTATGTACCATCGCACCACACGTCTCTGCAGTAGAATTCATTCCCACCACCTGGAGGCGTACCGCTCCCGAATGGCACGTTTCCAGCGTTCTTTCCTGCCACGTACGTGCAAGCTGTGGAATGAACTCCCTGCATCGGTGTTTCCTCAGCACTATGACCTGCCCTTCTTCAAACGAGGTTTAAAGAGAGTACTCTCCTCGAGGTAGGCAGCTACTTGGTTGTGCTGGTCTCCTGGCACTACGGAGTTCCATGAGCAGCGGTAGTCGCTTACCATCAGGCGGGCCGCTAGCACGTCTGCCTAAATGGCAATAAAAAAAAAATATAAACTCTGGTGGATGAACCCTTATTCATCGCATAGCTCTGAATTATAACAAGTACCGCTAATACCTGGTTGTGTAAAATTTGAAATTTTGTTGTTGTGTCTGTCAAAGTAATCTAGCTCTTGTTTTTATTAACTGTGATCATTAAATGAAAAAGTTATTACACTGTTTTATTTACCTAAAGAAGTTTTACTAGAGGATGGTTTTATGTTATATCTTGAAAACAATATTGATCGTAGCGTCGTCATCAAATTAATGTTAATTAAGTTTATCCTAGTGGGTCTGTTTAAAGAATAAGATTATTGTCAGAAAAGCAGCCGGTCGTGATTTTATACACCAAAGCATTTTTTTTTATTGCAGTGAATGGCAAGACGAGCATGCCGTTCGCCTGATGGTAAGCTATGCGACCGCTCATGAACAGAAGCTGGGCCATAAACAACGAACAAAAGGCAAATCTATTTGCGAACCATCTTGAGCATATATTTAAACCTAATCAAGGTACCGCATTGGACTCCAACCTAGATAATATATCACAAGACGACCAGACAATAAAACTCGTTACTCCTAGAGAAGTAAAAAGTGAAATAAAAACCTGATAACAGGAGAAGTACTGAACAATCTTCCGCGCAAAGCAGTTGTCAAACTGACCACCTTGATAAATGCCTCGTTCAGACTGAAATATGTACCGGACATTTGGAAATTTGCTGAAGTTATCATGATACCTAAGCCTGGTAAACCTCCGCATGACGTGAAATCCTATAGGCCAATCTCCTTGCTTCCAATAATAGCCAAGTTATATGAAAAAATACTTTTAAAAAGGCTTAAACCTGTTATAGAAGAGCGGAAGTTAATCCCCGACTACCAATTCGGCTTCAGAGAGAAACACTCAACAATAGACCAAGTCCACAGGATTACTAATTTAATCGAAAAAGGTCTAGAAGAGAAAAAAGTACTAAATATTTAATACATCGCTTTAATAACAATCTAGTCTTATGACTAATAAGTTATTTAAATTTAACTTAAATTTCTAAAGAGACTATGACTAAGAATATGTCCAATAACACTTTTCTTATTGTCTCTATTAAGGGGAAGACACAATGTTCGCGTGTTCTTTTTCAATAGCACTCACTGCACTACATTGCACTAATTATTCATTGCACTAAATCAAAAGGTTTTGTCCTTTTTAGTCTTCTCACTAGGTCCGTGTTGTCGAGGAGCTGGATTGCCTCGACGTTCACATGATGATGAAGTCTATGGTCATGAGCTTCGGCATATTTTTCCACAACATTTCTGACTAAGTCCACTTTAAGGTCCCGATGGAGATCTTCGTTTCTTACGTACCATGGAGCGTTTACTATACCCCTCAGTACTTTGTTCTGGAATCGTTGTATTATCAGTATATTGCTTGGTTTGGTACATCCCCACAACTGTATACCATAGGTCCATACTGGCATCAGGACTTGTTTGTACAAAAGTACTTTGTTATATATCGACAACGAGGAGTATTTGCCCAGTAACCAATACATTTTCCTGTAGCGAATCTCCAGCTCTTCTCGTTTCTTTTTGACGTGTGCTTTCCAGCGAAGTTTTGCGTCCAGAGTCATGCCTAGGTATTTGGCTGTATTTATATATGGTATGGTTTTACCGTTTATGAACACAGGCTCATAATTTGGTCTTTTGTTGGTGAAATCCACATGAACAGATTTTGTTTCATTTATTTTCAGCCGCCATTTTTCACTCCAGTTAGAGATGATGTTAACAGCTGTTTGGACTTTTTCCACTGCTTCTTTATAGGTCGAACCTGTAGCTATAATTGCTGTATCGTCTGCGAAAGTTGCAATGGCATTGTTTTCAAGTTTAGGCATATCACAGGTGTATAATAAGTACAGGACCGGACCTAATACACTTCCTTGTGGTACACCAGCTTCTATACACTTTATTTCTAAATAAGAATCTTCATGTTTTATACGAAACATTCTTTCAGAAATATAAGATTCCAGAATTTGTGAAAAATTTTTGGGTAGCATTTTCTTTAGTTTGTAAATGAGGCCGTGGTGCCATACCTTGTCAAATGCTTGTGCCACATCTAGGAAAACCGTCGAACAAACTATTTTCTCTTCTAGACCTTTTTCGATTAAATTAGTAATCCTGTGGACTTGGTCTATTGTTGAGTGTTTCTCTCTGAAGCCGAATTGGTAGTCGGGGATTAACTTCCGCTCTTCTATAACAGGTTTAAGCCTTTTTAAAAGTATTTTTTCATATAACTTGGCTATTATTGGAAGCAAGGAGATTGGCCTATAGGATTTCACGTCATGCGGAGGTTCACCAGGCTTAGGTATCATGATAACTTCAGCAAATTTCCAAATGTCCGGTACATATTTCAGTCTGAACGAGGCATTTATCAAGGTGGTCAGTTTGACAACTGCTTTGCGCGGAAGATTGTTCAGTACTTCTCCTGTTATCAGGTTTTTATTTCACTTTTTACTTCTCTAGGAGTAACGAGTTTTATTGTCTGGTCGTCTTGTGATATATTATCTAGGTTGGAGTCCAATGCGGTACCTTGATTAGGTTTAAATATATGCTCAAGATGGTTCGCAAATAGATTTGCCTTTTGTTCGTTGTTTATGGCCCAGCTTCTGTTCATGAGCGGTCGCATAGCTTACCATCAGGCGAACGGCATGCTCGTCTTGCCATTCACTGCAATAAAAAAAAATGCTTTGGTGTATAAAATCACGACCGGCTGCTTTTCTGACAATAATCTTATTCTTTAAACAGACCCACTAGGATAAACTTAATTAACATTAATTTGATGACGACGCTACGATCAATATTGTTTTCAAGATATAACATAAAACCATCCTCTAGTAAAACTTCTTTAGGTAAATAAAACAGTGTAATAAGTTTTTCATTTAATGATCACAGTTAATAAAAACAAGAGCTAGATTACTCAGTTCATGTAGGCGTTGAAGTAATTTCACGAGTCACTACCTCTATTTGTACTAGACTTATTAAAATATACTGAATAATTTATTTTATTTTACTATATTTGGTACACCAACAGCACAGTTTACATAATATTCTTAAGTAAATTTTGCAATTGGTATAGGTACGGGTCCACGTACCAATAACAGGCGAACACAACATTGGTTTAGACATTTATAAATACTCTACAAACATAAACACTATTTACTACTCTTAATTATTTGTATATTATGATATGTTATATTAAATAAGTTTTTAAAGTACATACGGCTATTTTATCATCTTGACGTCATCGATGTTTGTCGTCACGCATGACCATCGGATCCGCTGAACATGTGGACTTATTTCATACAAATAAATTATTTAAGACCATGACGTCAAGAAAACTTTTGTCGATCTTTATCTACGTCATAGATATGGCTTTTTTTCATTTTATCATCCATATTGGAAGACAGCAATATATCTTTTGTTATTTCAACATCAAATTTCTGGTCAGAAAAAAAGAAAAAAGTAAAATAATATAGTATTATTGGATGTGCTATTTGAAAACATCGGCATAAATATTCACTTATTAAATTCTTATAATTTGGATGTCGGCCTATAATGTACAGCTGACTTCTACCACGTAGTCATCATCATGGTATACGGTGGAAGTTGGGACATAGACTTCTGACTCCTCTTGCAAATGAAAATTCTATCTTAAATACACTTTCATCAACATTATAATTACTACTATCGTGCCGGTATAAAATAAAAGTGTTAGATAAAATTAAAAACAAAAGACTACACAATTGTACCACGCAAGCACTTGATGCAGTGGCAAGCTATTTTAATTAATTCTCGCGGGACGGTAATCACTCTTGCAGCGTGTATAATGAAGCCGCCTTCACGGAGCCACACTATGTTTTACATGGATTGTTTTTAAACTACGCAAATATGGACAGTTTATTTTAAGAGTTATGTGGACTAAACGACTATGGGACTTGAAATTGGCTTTAAGACAGTTAGAACATTAAATGAAGATGTAACTCGATATATTAAGTAAACAAAATGACTAATTTTAACTAAGGAAATTCAGAAATGAAGCCTGATTATTGTGGTTCCAAAGAAATTCAGAATTTAAACAATACCTGCTCACACCTATGTTCCTAAATTATGGGATGAAATGACAAAACCCAGCTTTTAATCAAAGAAGGAATGATCAAAACCAGGTCACTAAATACAGTGATATGAACTAACAAATATTAAAAAAAAAACATATAGTCGAATTGAGGATTCCTCCTTTTTAGAGGTCGATTAAAAATGCGTAAAGATGCCACTTAAGTTCGCCAATATTACTTGTGTGTAAATATGACAAGGGGTAAACCCATCGTCATGCATTACCATATTAATCCATTTTTCGTTTTAGCATTTCAGCCAGTTTTATATCTGTTATATAAAATGTTTGTAAATCTTCTACCGTCACGTGTTCGTGTACGTATGCGCCGTTTTAATTAATGCTTGCAATCCGGAATAATCTCCTTCTGCAGAGTGAGTTAATAATTAAGCCGCGCTGGAGTCACGCTATGCGATTTGTAGATACATAACATTTACTTTCACGTCATGTTGTTTATATTTTTTATTGCAATGAAATTTTAAATCGATCACTCGTGTCTCTACTCTCTTTGGGTCTCTCTCTCTTAAGCCATATGAAGTCCACTACTGAATAGCCTCTCCAAGGACTTCCATAGCGATCTGTTAGAAGCGGTCAGCATCCAGCAACTTCCTGTTTGATTGAATTGATAATTATCATAGGATTTTTGATTGGGTTAGTCGATCAAAAATCCGTGTTTTCTTCATAATATAGGCTTCTTGTAAACGGGTTTTTTATGTTTATGGTGAGAGGAGCATGACGTTCCCCTGATGGCAAACGATACTTACGCTCATGGACAGCAGCAAAACCAAATAACGCAATGAAATACAAAATAATGCTTGGCATTCTACTGCGGTCGCCATCCTGATACATAGGATGATAAGTCTCCATATATGCAGTAGTTACTCTGGCTACACTTTCCTTCAAACCGGAACACAACAGTGCATTTACATTGCTGTTTCGCGGGAGAAAATATTTAATCAAGTATTTCGGTATTTGTTTCAAGTGTGGGTGTAAAAAGCCCGAATAGTCTCCCAAAGTGTCTAATAGCCAAGCAATATGACTTTTAATGTGGGTTCAAGAGAGATTTGATCTCACGGAGGCTGAAGAAAACCGCTGAATAGGAGAATTTATATATCAACAGTGAACGTCCTTGTAGGTACGCATACTAGGAATTCAACCGAAATTTAGCACCGAACCCTTATTTTGTGTTACAATTTCTGAAACTATTGTTATACTAAAGTTGAATGCACGCTACGCATTGCATGTGTTCAAATTGTTCTCGAAGTTTCCTTCGTTTCAAATGAGAATTCCCTCTACTAGCGACGAACTTTGATTATTCAGAAGACCCACAAATTGTGGAAGTGTACACTATATTGTATTTCTACCAGAATCAAACACAGTGGTTATTGTCTCTATAGCCTAAAATCTCAGAAAATCAATGTATAAAATAAACATATATTTTGATGGATACCTCGGTGGCGTAGTTGTACTACAGCTCGATTACAAAGCTGAGGTCTTGTGTTCGAATACCTGGTCGGGAAAGTGATATTGGATTTTTCTATTCATTATATATAAGCCCGGAGTCAGGAATTTATGGCCAACATAGCAATACACACACACAAATACTACATCGTGAGACGAAACATACAAAGCAAAATGCGGGTATCCTGGTAGCATCTCTACCTACCCCTTCTGGGAAAAGGCGGGAGTTTATGTATGTATGTGCATATGTTATAACATGCAAACATGCAGTGAAAATATTACAATAAGTAACTCTTCTGACAATGCTACAGCCATAAAAATATTTGGTATATTTCTGTAGCTACAGCTTTTGAAAGAGTTTACATCAGAGTAGTTAAAAAAACAGTATACTTTCTTTAAGGTCTTTGTAGTGCATACTTCATCAACACAGTACACTTATCAATGTTAGAACGACATCAGAAACAAAAATAGAAAGCCAATAAGTTTTAATGCACAGAGTTGGCAACTTGTACATGTCCAATGGGCTAACTCCAACCATATGTTCTGAGTTGTGATGAATTTTGCTTTCCCAGTGGAACTTTCGAGGACGTCTCACAAAATTAATAATGGAGCACGAAGCGAGTGTCAAGGTCAAACGCGACAGGTGTTTTAAGTGCTGCTTAAAAGTAAAATAACTTTTGATTAAAATTGCGGTTAATTCTAAATGGAACTTTACTAATAAATCACAACTTTATTATATTAAATATGTGAATTAGGCATTATTTATCTATTCGGATCCTTTATTGTACTCTAAATAAACTTAATAATAGAACGTTATACTACATAGCAGTACAAAAGATGCCGGCGCGGCGCTTCGGTCCTATCGTTCGAGGCATTCTCTTACCGACCTATACCTTGGGATGGACAATGAGAGATGGAAAAAAGAGAGGGCAGTCAATAGTGTACCAATTAGGATAAAGCTTGACTGAAGAAAAAAATGATTTAAAATTTTACAAATAAAATAACCACAAAAATGATTTATAAAATTATTATCATATAAGAGGTTTATAAGATAACATGATATTTAATAAATAATGAAAATAATTAAGGGCTCATGTTGTAATGGGACCCAATAAAAACCTTCCGGGTTATGTCGGCTGTGTGCCCATATTATGTGGGTAGATAATAAAGGTAGGTTACTCCTATAATCAAATTTCTCTAATATAATTAATAATCCCCAACGTTGTTTTGACATCCTCGTGTTATGTAGATTTGTCACTTCACAGTCGACGCTTCGTATTTAGAATTAATTATGACGATTTAGATATGAACTGTTTGTGACAGCTGTGAACGAGATATAAATTATGCCGTAGCAGACCACACCCATTTTTTCCGTTCTAGGACTTAATAAGAGACTATCCTTAGACACCCAACCCTGCAATTTTTTTAAGTCGCGATCAAAAGCATTAAGGAAAGGACAGAGACCGCACAAATAAGCTCGGCGTGTATTTAAATGATACCAGTTTATCTTTAACATTTATTAGTGCAGCCTAGTAGTTTTGGAATTAATAGCAATAGGAATCACAAATAGCAAGTGAAATGAATAATAAAATTTCACAAGTTAATAAGTTAAACTTTGCGATCTGCGATTGCGATCCACAAAGCCGATCGGTTTAAATTTTTTACCATCTCGTATAATCTATGAATGAGTGAGTTTCATTCATTAACCCATTGAAAGAAGAAACTGAACAGTCAATTTTGTGTGAGTGTAATTTAAGATGTGAAAAATGGTTATAAATAATATAGTCAGTTTCTTTGTTTACAAATTCTGAGGGGGCGATTAGCAATAGCAAAAATATAGAGCATGCTAAGGCTTCAAAAATAACAAGGTGGTGATATCAATTTGAAATAGCATTTCCCATTACTATAGCCTAGTGTAGAATGCTTTCTGGCCAGATGATGTATTTTTTTGGATTTGTGTGGGTGGTATAAATAATCGATTAAATTGTTAATGGTTACGCCCTAATGCTGAGAAGCACGGAAGCTCATTTTGATAAGTAAGAAGACTATTAATTCACACGGAACAATCAATCTTTAGCCTATGTTGAGTGAAATGGTTCTTACAGAGTTCAAGTGGCGGTTGGACCCTAAACCGCGGCAAATACTTTGACCCTCTAATATTTGTTTTGATTAAAGGTGTTGTTGGACTGTAAATATTTATAATTGAACTGTAAACAAACCACGATTTTATTAGATAAATAGGTCAAATAGGTAGGTAGAAACAAAAATATACACGAAGTTTTACAAAATTATATCCAATCATTACAAATACTAAACAACCCTAAAATAAACTTCATCAACTTTTGTGACGTCACTACTCAGTAGTTCAAATTACTTAAACAAATACCCCAAAGCTTCACTCCACAATAGTCGAGAATAATATAACCCTAATGACTAGAATTAACGCAATAAATATTAAAATAAATTAAACGTTACAATAGTTTTAAGCAGGTTCCCTGTAGAACATTTTGCAAACCAAAATAGTACGTGGCAGCAGTACCGTAACTCGTAAGCACCAAACAAAAGAAACAACAAATCGCATTACACGATATGAACTTGTGTAAAAATCACAAAAGCGTTGAAAACTTTTGTCGCGACGTCACGTTATTCTGAACAAATGTTGACTGTATAAATGGTGACAGCTGCTTCTCAGTTGAGGAATACAGTTATGGATAATAAAATGCACATCGTTTAAGAATACGCATAAAAAATAATTCAACAATGATTTGAATGGTATAGTTTAGCATGGACGCGAAGATGTATTTTGGTGCTGAGTTATATTGCATTCAATTTATGTTATTAAATACATTTTACCTAATCACTGTTGTTAAGTATACCATAGGGTTATTTGTTGTAATACTAACGTTCTTACTCATAAAAAGCTTTAAAAATCTATTTTTGTTATAAAATGTTATATATATTTTGTTAGAAAAAAACACACTTTTCTATATTATGCTTTTAACATACCAAAACCGTTCATGCATTTAATATTTCATAAATTACTTATTCGCAAAGCTAGAAACGTTTACCTATAACAATAAAAATAATATACAAAGGCAACCATATCTCAGAAATTTCTTTTATCGCGCCGGTATCACACGCGCGGCCAAAAAAACTGACACATCTAATTTGTTTGCTCCGTTCCGTTTCACCTTGCAAAATGACACACGACATACACTGTGAAGACGTGAATAATGGACCGTATAAATAACTGATAAACCCGTTCAGACGTATCACATGTAATAACTCGCAAATAACTGAAAATGCTGAAGACAACGTTGAATTGTGTTAAGTCAAATTATTTTTCCTTATTTATTTTTATTTCCATCAAGATAGATAAGAGCATACATTATGTCCGTATTCCGGCAATCTATCTATTTTACAAGTGACTTCTTCCTTACATAAAAAACATAAAATTCCAATGCTAGATAATTATCTGAAAATATTTGAATAATGAATTTACAAGGAAAAAAGCATTTCAATTCTGTCAGTAAATCCTTAAAGTTTTATAATTAAGGCAGTCAAATGATTTTCAATAAATGTTAAGAATCTAAACAATCGCAATCTGAACCCTTTAAAATTACGTTATAATAATGTTAAGATGCTACAAAATCGCCAGTTTACGACATCAAACTTCCCACCCTTGTTAGCTCGCTTAATTTCAAAAAGTCTTGTGTCAACTGTTTATGTCGCGGCATAATTGACATCAAGGAAATCGATTGACCCAAATAAAACAGTGTTACGTAAAACGCGTCAATTGACACATTTGATCGGGAGTAACGTCAAATTGAACAGAAACAAGGAATAAAATATAAAATTCGCACACGAAAGGCGACTAAAATCACTGGAGAGGGATCGCTTTCGACAGACATGACATGATGTATTTAATTGCTTGGTCATGGATTTATTGTATGAAACCATTAATAAATATATTCCTAGTAAAAAAAAGAATGAAATCAAACCCTAGATCGTGAATGTGGATTATTTAGATATAATTATTTTAAAATGCAATTACTGACCACAAATAAATACTTGGCGACCAATAAATTATACCGTATGATGTCGTATATTTCATACGTAGAATTACACATAATTATAAAAAAAATACACCATGCTGTGACAAAATAATTTGACAATAATTAAAACGTGATATTCGTGTATATGGAATGTGTGTATGTATAATATATTATGGTCAATGTTTTGTCTTTTTATTCATAAATCGGGTGCCTAGCCAACATTATTTCTTTTATTTAGCGTGACAAGAGCGTTTTGACAAGAGCCTTAAAATTGTTCATCGTTATTTTCTTTCATAGTTCAAAGTTCTATCTTATAACGTACAAAACTCCCTTTTTTACAATAATCACTCAAATGAACCTTGCAAAAAAAACCATTACTGTATTTCCCCATTAAGCCAACTGTACGACCAGTTCTCCGGGCCACGAGTGTATACTAACAACACAACAAGTTACTTAGCCGCCACTGTTAACAAGCGGCTTCCATGGATGAAATATTTTCACAGCCCTCCCTTTGTTTGCTATTGGTTTCCAATGATGGATGCGGGCCAAATGGGTGTAAAAGGAAAAACTGTTAACAGTTACAAAGCTTCAATCAGGGGTTGACCACCAGAAGTTCTGAGGCATTATGAATTAAAGTGAAGAAAATCTGCTAAGTCTTGAGGTGTCTGATATTTAAATAAGAGTTTCTAAGAGGGTTGACAGAGGTCTTTCTACAGATACCTACTCATTGCCGAGCTTATTTTCTTCGTAAGATATTAAGTGGGCGAGCCTATCCTTATGCTAGGCGAAAATTCCAGCCAACTCATAAAATATGTCTAAACTTAAAAACGTCTCATAGTGCACATTGAAGAATAGTAGATGATTAGCATTATTATAATTGAAGATTGAAAAGCCAAGATAAATGGCATTAGCAACACAAAAAACTCTACTAACTGTAACTAAAGTTGTACATATTCAGTATGATTTATGAGTCCCGTTGTAACAATTTACTTCTAATAATAGGGTTGCATTATCTAATTGTAACATCGCCTATTAGGGTTATCTAATTATGAGTTTCTTTCTTTTGAATGAAATCTTTTAATCAGCTGGCTGTCAACGTCATTATTTAAATACTATTTAAGAACCGTTAGCCCACCCGCATATCAGCTAATGTGTGGAAAGATGTAATTGGTGCTTTGTTTTTGTTCTGTATAGTATTATGTGAGAATATGTGACTAAATAAAAATCCTATTATATTTCCTCGGGTAAATTCGCAAGAAGTCGAAGTCGGAAGTCGCTGGCTGCAGGTCACTTCCAACAGGTCGATGTGGAGATCCTTGGGGAGGCCTATGTTCAGCAGTGGACTTCATGTGGCTGAGATGATGATGATGATTTCCTCAGGTTCTTAATTGACGAGTGAAAAAGTATTTAAGTTAGCCGAAATATTATATCACCCATACATTACATTCATAGACAGCTTATAAATGTATTTTAGGTAGCGAATGCTTTCCCTTCTTCGCTCAAACTGAATTCAAAAGTCGTTCGAAAAGGACAAAACAATTGATACCAAAAATATGGATGGAGGTAGAAATCCATTAATACATTCGCACGCCTACGCAAGCCGGCATAACTGTGCCAATTGTAGATACTCTATCTGAAAGCACATCACTATCCGACGCATAGTACTTTTAGTAAAAATAGGGTAGTGTCCAAGGTTTGATTTATGTAGTATAATATGTAATGGTTCCTAAAAATGATCGCTTATAAAAAATATGAATTTGAAAACAGCATCAAAATTGGTTGTACAATAACAGTGATATTAATTTCATTATAGTGCGTCGGACACCCGTTTTCCCTTTCGTATGCATGCACCTTATGGAATATGACGTCACGTCGCATGTTGCATCCTTTTCTAGTACCCCTGCCACCAGCTTTTATACAGGGTATATCAAGACTGCTTCCGAAAACGAAGCCGGGTGGTAGTTTAAGCGACCTCAGACACAATGCAACAGAAAAAGTTGCAAAAAAAGTGAAATTTTTTTTTATTATTTTTTTCCTTTGGCTATATTTGGGTGGTAAATACATTTTTTACTAAAATAATAGTGTATACCCTTTTGTTTATAAATACTCTAAGGTATAAAAGAGTTTAAATTATTATTTTAGCAAAAACTATGGGATTTTCCACCCAAAAATGACGATATTTAAAAAATCATAAAAAATAATTTTCGCGTTTATATGCGAAATTTTTAGTTGCATTGTGTTTGTAGCCACTAAAACTACCACCCAGCTTCGTTTTCGGTAGCAGTCTTGAGATACCCAGTATATTTGTAATTTGCTTATTAGCATGCAAATTATAAATATTACTTTTCATTACGATTAAACATGACGCAACCTTTCAACATAAATAATATAATAAAAATTGATGGCACTAGCTTATCATATTAAATATCGTAAACAAAGTAATCTAGTACAATAAAACCGAGATTGTAGTCTTTATAAAAATTATATATTTTTGGGACGATGTCCTATTAACAAAAAAAATACACACAAAAACTAGAGGCACATATCAGTACACACGAACACCCGAGTCGTGTGTCGAAACGCGATGTAACAACCCGTCGAAGTCGGTATTACGAGCTGCGGACAAAATGATTGATATACCGCCGACCGATGCTGCCGGTAACAAATTACTGTTTTCAGTGGAGAGAGTATTTTTGTAAATATTTTTTTGGGTGCCAGTCGTGTTTGCACGAACTTTATGCAGGCGATGTGAAGACGGCTTTTGTAGTCTTTGAGCTGAAGTTTTTGTGTGGCTTGCACTTTGGTAATATAGCCATTTGAATAAGAAAAAGTGCTTTTGTGAAAAATATTATTTATATAAAATACTAGCGGTCGGGCCCGGCTCCGCCCGGGTGCATACACGTTTTAAAATGGCGGTCAAAATGTTCAATTCTGACTATCAGTTTAGAATATCGACCAATCGGACCACGAAAAACGAACAAAATTTCCTCGTATTTGCTAGAAATATCACTACTGCTTTCCTGCTGTAGGTAATAGCATGATGATATAGCCTATAGCCTTCCTCGATAAATGGACTACCCAACACTGAAATAATCATTCAAATCGGACCAGTAATTCCAGAGATTAGCGCGTTCAAACAAACAAACAAACTCTGCAGCTTTATAATATTAGTATAGATTATCAGGCAGTTCTAGCTGATTCCTCCTTACAAATTTGTCTCAAAAATAACTTATGTACCATAATTGCTGCAACAATATAGCGTACAATCAATAAAATGTTTATATATTACAGTAGGTTCTGACGATCAAGTCAGTAATAATTATGAAAATAATAATTCACGTCAAATAAAGACAGGTAATATATATTTAAAATATGTACATTATAACTCAAATTCTTACCGTACATATTTATTTACTCTATAAATCTTAAGAAAACAACTTTACACTGATTAAGGCAACATCTATCATATTTATGGACGAAACTCGGAGCAATAACATAGAATTCCACAATTTTAAAACAATTTATATGAAAACATCCGCGCCGGGATTATAAATCAAAGTGATTTGGAACGGGAAAAAATAAAACGTGGAAAATAACAAAAGGAATGTTATATAATTACCGTGTCATTTCGGCGCGCGAATGACAAACGGACAGTCATTTTTGTCGTGTTGAAATGCGGATGTGTTAACTGCAGGAATTTTTATTAGAGAAAAAGTTTTCTATGAAAAGGTTATCTTTATAATAAGGATAACTAACACAAGTAACAGTTTCTTCTGAAACGAATGTTAGGATATAAAAGTATATGAGATCACATACAATCTCATTTATTTGTACGTTATTATTGCTGTACGCGTATGTATACAATTAGTTCGTACATTTCCGAAAAATACATGTATTTAATATATTTATTTTTATAAGTATGTAATCTAAAGTGGACTTTGACGATAGAGGTCAGTGTTTAGATCCGGACAAGACGCCGAAACAAACAGACTCCAACAAATATTTGTTTCTAGTCGGAGTATTTGGGAACAAAAGTCGTTCGAGTTGAAAACTAGAACACAAGACATATATTGTGAAATCGATACGTGACTACTTGGCTATATTTATATATGTGTTAATTAACACATCATTATAAACTTTTCAAATTCCTCACTTCTTTTGATTTTCAAATTTAAAATGAAATATTACAATAGCATTCATTTCCTTACAAAATGGTTTAATTTCTCTACTCACAGCTAATAATATTTCATCGCGATGGAATTATTAATCATAAATAAGTTTCACAAGTTGATCAAATATTTCAGCTTCAACGAGATTACGTTTGAGTCTCCTGAGACTGCCCACGCTGGATCCTAATTTACACACACATATTTAATTGAAACTGTGGATAATCTGGCACCAGTGAATGTATGAATATTATGAAATTCATTCAAGTACTTTTGACAGATATTTGATTTTGGCTTTGGTATTTTTACAAATTTCAATTCAAATTATTTATTCAGCAATAGATTTATATAAGCTTATTTTTTTTAAATCTATTTTTAGGTTACGATTACTGGAAATTTCTACTATCGAACTGACCCTCATTCGGTCAAAATTTATATTCATCAGCCCTTTTTAGACCAGCCTGGTCGACAAAGACCTAACTAGAACTAACTACATAAAATTGCGCGGTATAAAATATATTTAAATAAAGAATATATTTCCGTACGATTAAAATATTTGGCCACACAATATTAATATTACGATTTTAAACAATATCAATGAGGAATAGATTCGTTTTTTTTCTCGTGTCCACAAAGACAGACTTTTTGAATAAAGAATATTTTCTTTTTTAAAATATAGAGTTTTACAGCGCCGCCCACCAATTGGCAGCTTTCATTTTAGTGTTCCAGTTGTAACTACTATCTACGGGGGCGTCTGTAAGTTAATGTGTCAAGTAGGTTTATTCTTCCCTTGCTTTTTCCACTGGCAGCGCACTGCACTGTTTGCCTTCGTATGACGTCATACAAGTTTAAAGTGGGTTCATAACGCAATATCAGTTTTACTAGTGCTTTTAACTGTGTAAAGACATGTTCTGGGCGAGTTTTATCTTCGTGATTTCGTATCTCAAAGGAGTCAAGTAAGTAGTCTTATAAGCGATAGTACCATTCACTAAGGTTATTTCATAGAGTTTGGAATAAATAAATATACCCAATAGTCGTACATAATATTAATGTCCTATCCTCTTAGTAAGCTATAAGTCTTGTGTGTGGTTACTGTATATTTACTAAACTAACAAAATTAATATAAAAAAATGAATAAAATTAATTACCCTTCACATTTTTATATCGTCACGTTTTACTTCATTGTATTAGGCAAAGACCTTTAACAAAAACCAACTGACTAAAAAACACAGCATAGTTATCAAAGAATAAACAGACTTCAATAGATTAAAAATTACAAGACTGTAAATGAAAAGGAACTGCTTTTCATAATTTCAAACCATAAAGCGTGTATAAAGTTCTACTTCAGATCAGTTTTCTGTGAAACAATGGCAACAATACGGTCGAACCAGCTCATTCAAATTGAAAATTAGCTGCAGATGAGAATTACCTAAGCCCCATTTACACGGGGAGAGTTTTTCACAATGAAGACACGATTATCGTAAAGATATAAAAAAGTTAATAATTAACTTCTCACCATACAAAACTATTTTGGTGGTTTAATGTTTTGTAAAGCCTATTGTTGAAGAAATATTCAAGATTCTAGGGCCATCGACCACCTCACACCACAGTCTCAAAATCCGTAAGTATGTTGTGTTTTATTACTTCATGATTCGATTGGGAACATGCTTGAAGAAAAATCGGTTCAAATAATAACTAAAGTAAATAAAAACCGACATTACCGAATTGTACAAAGTAGCAACAAAACAAAACACGCCTACACATAACGCACCTTACAAGTAAGAAATAAATTCGATATCCATCATAAGTGAAAACCACATACGAGTAGCACTAAACTCGATATCCTGTACACCTTCTCTAGTTACGCACGATTTGCTAAACTATTAATGTACATACTATTTGTAAATTGTGTCTTTATTTGTACGTCTTCAATGGAAATATGATATGTTCTATTTTGGTTTAATAATTTAAATACTATATTTCAGTATTATTACTATATTAGTACTAAAAAAATACTGGGAGTATTAGATTGATTTCAATCTAATACTCCCAGTATTTTTGAGTGTTTGACTTATCAACAAGGTACCGCTATGTTACCTTACTTCAATATATGGTGGAAAAGCGTAACAGGGACCCATGCTACTTGTATTTTGCGGGTTGCGAGTTGGCCTGCATGTTTGCCTTGCACCACAGTTACCATCAGGTGCAGTATTACTCACTTTTATTTATCTCTCTACTAGCGGCCCGGCCCAGCTTCGCCCGGGTGCATATAAATTTCTCTACTGTAATATGCAAGTACTATACACATAAACCTTCCTCTTGAATTACTCTATCTATTAAAAAACCGCATCAAAATCGGTTGCGTAGTTTTAAAGATTTAAGCATACAAAGGGACATAGGGACAGACAAAGCGACTTTGTTTTATACTATGTAGTAATCTCTCTCTCTTCAGCCAAGGGAAGTCCAAATGATCTCCACATATATCTGTTGAAGCCGGGCTGCATCCAGCAACATCCACTTTTATTTGCAAATATTACATACTACCAAAAACGTAAAATTGGACGTCAAATGTCCAGCACTGGACTGTTCATTTTTGTTTCGGTTAAAGGCAGACAAGGACGGGATCCGCCAAATAGTAAAATGAAAATGAAAATACTTAATTGAATTCATTAAAACAACATCATTCAGATCCAGTCATTTTTTGATCTGCCATCCGATTCGGAAAGCGGTTTTCACCAGACAAGAACCTGCAATTATTATAAATCCTGAAGCGATCTAAATCGTAAGCAGTCGCGGCCGCTCCTTTGCAATGCCAGGGGGGATTTTACCTAACATGATAATTGATATATCGTGTGATTCTTCGTATTCAAATCTATCCCTAGTGACTTTCTTTTCAATTATGGGTATCGACCACAATATCGACCGTTGAACGATTAAATAGTATTGTAAATTTTAGCATTAACAATATTCATCGACATTATAGTAAAAATGAAAAGAACAAGGTGAAATAACAATTTGAAGAATTGAACGATATATCAACGAACATCGTGTTACATAGTCACCCTCAAGAGGTGCAGCATAACTAGCTCCCTGTCTACCGTAAGGAGATTGTTCAATGCTGATAATAAATCAAATTTATTACATACAACATTGCAATACATTTAGCAAAATGTTGTAACAAGTATGTACTGTATTAATTAATGCACCATTCCTCACAAAACTTTTATAACCATGTCCATATTTATCTTTCTAACTGTAGATTTGAGTTAAACTAGCCAGGGTTTAATAACCCTTGAATTAAAACGTTAGTAGGTTCGCGTACGTTTGGTCTTAACTAAATATGAATATGCTCAGGTCTCGAGGGAACGAAATGAAAATGTATTGCAACTGTCGCTGGAGCTATCTTCCTGTTAAAATTCTATAGAAAACAAGTTTTATTTATGTAGCCGCTGCCGACTTTTACAAAAATGAGGTATTTTGCGGAATGGAGAAATGTTGTACCGTTGTAGTTTTGAATATAGTATTTCAGGTTTTTTGAATGGGTTGGACCAAATGCGGCACTGTATAATTGAAATCAGCGTGAATTAGTTTATTTTATTGAAATAAAACTTTTATTTATGGATTTTATCGCTGATTTGGTTTAATTTTTACATTATAGGTAAATCTAGAATCTGTAACGTTATCACTGTTACTTGCTTATTTTAATGACAGTTTAGTCACGATTCCTATCGCGTATTATTCTGTAAGATATCTGTATCACTGCAGGGCCCGGGCCTTTTCTACAATCGAGAATAAATACGATTGGGAGTGTAAGATATAATTTATTTTGCATTGTAAAACGATAACCTGACAACGCAGCTGATGGTAACTGGCATAAAAATACCCATTAGTTTCGAAATGACAAACCCACAATGTAATCATAATGCTTATTTCTTAGTGTTTGTATCTACCTACTCAAAATAGTCAATTTCCAGTCAATCAACTCAGTTACTAGGTATGAAGCTTACACGAATCTTATTAGCAGTCACACAATTCAATTTTAAAATTAAGCAATAACAATTCCCCAACAATATTAACATAATAAGTATGCGGGTTCGTGAACAAACTTTTTTAGCAGATAACAAAATCAGGAAACGCCCTTAGGCCTATTACAGAGATAATTTGTATAATATTCTATACGAGTATCATGAGTTAATGCTGTTGTTTTTTTTTTTCTTTATTTAAGGGCTTTATCGCTTAGCAACAATAACGTCCTACAAAATCATCACTAAAATCTGCTACAAACTTAGCAACTAATTGCAAACCATACTTATTAAATTACATTTAAAACTATACTCGTAATAAACATAAGGTCAGGTCACTTGTACCAGTAGTTGACCACTAATGCACATAAACCGATAAAATAAGAATTCGTAGCATATTTTAAAACTAATCCATATTAAGTAGTCAGTGCTACCATCTGGTCAACGAAGCCCGCAAACTACGCGTTAATTTTTTTCGTATATTCCAAATGCCCGCCAATTTTTTGTTGATTGACATACTATAAATAAATTATTCGTTTTTTGTAACAATTTACTTAAGGATTGAAAAAGTTTGAATTTAAATAGTAACAACTTAGTCACCTTGTTGATGGTAAGTGTTTTGTTTTTCTCATTCGAAGTCGGATGTTAATTAAAGTTAAACATAAAAAAAGAAAATTCAGTGTCCTGAAAGTGGTCATCTACTGGTAACTTTACCTTAACTATTATCCTCAACATATTTGTGCTAATTTACATAAAAATCTTTTTTTTTTTGCTATTGCCGGGAAAGCTACATAAACTAACATTGTTTAATTCCAGTCTTGATTCATGTTAAAAGATGTATGCGAGTATATTATTTATTAATGCACATATTTCTGAGATCCACTGGGAAATCACAGGTGTTTAAATGTACGCCTGACCTCTGAAAGATTTGAAATTAATTAATTTCATTAATTTCTTAGCAAAGTCGATGTATTCCTTTCAATAAAACCACGACTTGGCTGTACCTATTGCATTGATAAACCATAGACGACTCTCTATTTAAGAAGAGACGACAAATTTCCATAGGAATCTAAATACTTTTCATTCCGAATCCATCTTCACTTTGAGAAACCACCATACTTTAATAAAAACACATAAAAAACCATAAACATAAAAGGGGCAAAACGCACCACTTACAAAAACAGAAGTAAAAGTATAATGAAAAATTCCGAGCGTTAATATCACAGACGGAGCGATATAGGGGCCACGAACACTTAGCAACAGTTCAGACATTGGACAAACATCCATTACCGTCCGCGTTTATATAATGACTGTATACTTCATATGTCGGGTAAAATGGGGGGTTAAAGCTATTATTTATATTTATTCGTATTTAATAGGCTAATGTCGTATTTTTTTATTATTGTTTATATTGTGATGTTACGTAATGCATATTCATAATAAGAAAGATTTTTAAAATCTGTTAAACAAAAAGCCAGTTACAAATATATAAAAGTTGGTGGTAGGTGGGTGAAAAGGGTGCAACATGCACGGCGTGACGTCATTTTCCATAAGTTGCACGCGTGCGAAAGAGACAATGAATGTAACCACCACATTTTTAAAAATATTAATATCTCAATCATTTTTCATCCAATTTCGACGCTGTTTTCAAATGCATTTTTTATAAGCGATATTTTTAGGAACCATTACATACAACTTAAAATCAAAGGCCATACTCTAAAAATCCGAAATGAAATTCGAATCTTCGGACGATCGAAGTTTATGACGATACGAATGTACCAAATATCAAATAATTTGATCTAATTTCTGTAATCATTCATCACAATTACCTGTATTTTTTATGATTCTCGCTGTACATACATAAATGTGTCTAATGTCTATATGTTTTTTTAATTAAGATGTTGTTTTACAATAATATATGCGTTGCAGTTGAATATAAATACAGTTGTTAAAAACTCGTAGATGAATCATGACGTCATATGTGCGTAATGACATCTCAGTACAACCTTGGTGAAATCACCACACATAAAAAAAATCGAACAAATTATTAACAGTCACGTTGAATTTCAATAAAAAAGACAATTCAATCTCGCAAGCCCGATACACATAAACACACTTATTTATTACAGAATCAATCAAAAGATATCGATAAAATCTCGCAATAAAATATGTACATCTCGCAGTCCCCGCGATATATCATCAAGGAATATAAAATTAAAATGATTCAAAAACATGCGTTATCTGCGCGATCTTTATCAGGACTTCCGACCATTGCAAAGGCTTTCATGTCATGTCTTGTTATCTGAAGTGATATTTCACTCGCCAACTAGCTTGCGCACTCCCATGAATCATAATGGTAATGAGTCACGTTTTTTTTTGCGATATTTTATAAATAAATACACCCAACAGTCACATCGATAGTCCTGACCCCTACAATATCACGCCATAATCACCAACTACTTAAAACAGCGCTCCTCTATAACCGATTTTCAGTTTTATTCTTATTATCCAAGCATATGCCATTGCTAAGGAGCTTTCGTTCAGCTTTAGTCCACAAAGCTATATAAGTATTAAATATTCGTAATGAGCTTTGAGCGTGTTTTTAAAGCGAATAGACAAACAAAATTGAAAGAGTTTAATATACTCCACGGTCACTGTGAAATAAGGGTCTATTATTGCGTTGAAAGACGAGACGAACATGCCGTTCGCCTGATGGTAAGCGATAGGACCGTTCATGAACATTAGCAAAACCAAACAACAGCTTGAAATACAAAACAATGCTCGGCAACCCCTGAGCAAGCCATCCCGAGACATAAGATGTTAAGTCTCAATATGTCCAGTAGTCATATAATTTATGCATTCAATGCTTTAACTTTATCAGTACTATCGAAGTCACACGCAAAATATAAGGACTCAAACATTATGCCAACAGTTCGAAAGTAATAAGTGCCTACTTTCAGTTTTGAGATTTTAAGTCTTGTGCTCGATTGTACCCGCGGCTTGGCCGCCCGCCAGACCTTTGATGTCGCCGATAATCCGGAACAGAGCAAGCGCGATTAAAAATCTCGAAAATAGTCTACATTAGCATTGTGTATATTACTTTTCTCTTTCTTCGTTATTGAGAATGATAAACATACAAATTCTTCAACCTGAAATTCATAATACTACAACAGGATGACATGTGGTTCATACATGTTCTGTTACCATCCTAGCAACTAATATTTTGGCAAGTTTCAATTTGATCAAAAGCCTCAAGCTTCTTCAACTAAAGTCAACAAACAAGTATATTTAGCAATCTATGAATCATAAACATCTAAATATTTGGACTGTTTAATAGCTTTAACGTGCGAAAATCAAAGATGTGAAATGTACGGCATTTTTCAGTAATCGTTATTTATATATTTGTGTGGTTCATGTGTAGTTTCCTTTTTTTTTTAATCTAGCATTAATTATAATTATAATTGTATTTCTAGAGGCAAAAGGAATAAAGGAAATAAAAAAATACACACATACATACACACACCTTTTTCCCAGAGGGAGTAGGCATATGTGCAACCAGGACACCCACATTTCGCCGTCCTAGGATGTGATACGAGGCAAGGGGAATTTCTGACTACGGACTGATAAATAATGAATAGACTGATAACTAAAAAATATTTGTTCTTGCAATTTGTATAAAATGAATGCGTGTGTACATGTTTATAACTTAAAACTTTTATTTAAATTGGAAGAGCCATGTTATAACACTTTAAAGCTACTCTCTATAAATCTCTAAGAGTATTTAGGGTATAAAATCAAGCTGCTGTAATACAGAACGTATTTTATTAAAATGTTGAAAATCGTCCAAACATCGTGTAAGACCGTCAAATCTGAAACGAAAGGGAGAATACTTTTGTCCAGCTGCAGGAAACTAACGACTGAAAATAAAAACCTAAATAAATTAATTAGCAGCCACTTCATAACACACTCTGTAGTTTTGCGAAGTTCACACTGAAACCTCAACAACTCATACAAATCGGTAGAGTGACCCCAATAGCGAAGACATCGCCGATAGGGACCATTTGCAAACGTCTCAAATAAATTACTCCGCGACCTGTAACACGCTTACTTATCCTTAACTTTTAACATTAAACACAAAACCAAACAATCGCCAACAATGTTCCAGTTTTTTAAAGTCATTTGTGCTAGAAATCTCCTGAAATATGACGAATAGATATTCTATAAATCTTAAATATCAATTTTTATCGAATGTCGTTATTGGTGATCGCGAGTTTAAATCCCAAGAGCACACCTCTAACTATAACGATGAAGGAAAATATTCTGACTAAAGTACTCTACAATAAGTAAGTAACTCTCTACTCTACTATAACCCTACTCTAGGCTATCGTGGTGACCTAACCCTCTTCAAATGACCTCTCGATTGTTGAGGAAAATAAATATTTTCTTTAGGCAGAAAACAAATTCATCATCATCATCATTATATCAGCCACAGGAAGTCCACTGCTGAACATAGGCCTTCCCCAAGGATCTCCACAATGACCTGTTGGAAGCGGCCTACATCCAGCGACTTCCTGCAACCTTAGCCAGATCGTCCGTCCACTTTGTAGGCGGGCGTCCGACATTTCGCTTGCCTGTACGTGGCCTCCACTCAAGAACCTTTCGGCCCCAACAGCCATCGGTTCTACGAGCTATGTGCCGGCCCACTGCCACTTCAACTTGCCAATCCATCTATCTTGGTTCTCCTATGGATCTCCTCATTTCTGATTCGATCTCGTAGGGAAACACTGAGCATAGCCGGCCTTATAGATTGGCGTTGAGAAAACAAATTAAAAGAAATTAATTTAGTTGAGAAAACAAATTATAAGAAATTTATGTAGGTCACAATAAAATTTTCTTTCTTCCATTCTACTTACTATTCTCGGAAAATACTTGGCCTATTTTAGAGCGGTACATAATATAATTAACCAATAAAAACGTAATTACTTAACTAAATAAAAATAACAACTTTTCTCTAAAACAGCAAAAGGACACTACAGTAAAATGGGGCTAAAAGTCATTCATTACTCTGTAAATAAATATTGTCTTTGAATGAAATATTTTTTACATATATGTTTATAATACAATCGTGAGCCCGACGCGACATCCTACAGAAGAGACATACATACAGACATACACAAACGCACGCCTTTTTCCCATAAGTAGGCAGAGCTGCCTGGTCACTGCCACATTTCTCCTTGTTATGTTCCGTCCCATGATGTGATAGGGGGCGAGCCAATCGCCATATCGGGCACCAATTTCTGACTCTGGGTTTATAATGAAAAGAAAAATCCAATATCACTTTGCCCGTCTCGGGATTCGAACACCAGAGCTTTGCTAGCGTACCGTAATACAACTACGCCACCGAAGCAGTCCTTAATTAAAATATTAGAAATCTCCATAGCAATCTTTTATTTATAATTTAACACAGTCGAACATGCTTTTAGATCCATTAGTACACTATGTTTATTGTTTGTCACTCATCATTATTATATTACGTAAATACATTACTTACAAAACTAAAAGTATACATTGTTTATTATTGTACATAACTGGAATATGTTTGTATGTATACACTATACATGCTTCGCTACAATTTCGCGTGCCACCTAAATCAGAGGAGAGACTACGCGCGACTACCCTTAAACTGTTTGCCAGATACTCTCGGAATATTCATTATAATAAGTAGGGTCTACACTCGCCGCTACATCGACGGGACATGAGAAAATATTTGATAAAATCCCTTAGGACGCTTGTCTTGATTAAAGCAAGGAAATGTGTCAGCCCATATACATCCCGCTGCACTGCCCGGGCCTTCTCTACAACCGAAAGAACGATTGAAAGTGGTTAGGCCATAAACTCCATCAAGCAGGCCTAGTGCGAGTTGACTGATTTAACATATCATAGAAATTATAATAAATCTATGGTATTCAGGTTTCCTCACGATGTTTTCCTTCACCGTTATAACTGAAGTATATTGGATAAATAGTTCATTAACTTAAAGTTGAGTTAGTTACCTCATTTAGTACATTCATGGTCTCTGCAAAATTTACGTGCAATATTTGAAAAAGTCTTGAATCAAAGTTTTACAATTGAGACTTAATTGTTCATTGTTACAAACTACCCGTATAATTAGGAAAATTGGTGCCAAGCGAAACCCATTTAGAAGTAACAATTACGCACAACTACGAATGAAATGTGTCTGAAACTTGTAATTTAAGTCAAAATTACTCAGATGTTTTATAATATGTAATTTAAAAAAAAAACATGACTAATACTCCGTTCCTTTAGTGTCGATGACACAATCTAACTCATTTGGCTAATATGATTAAGGTCACCGCAAATTCTATGTAACCCCTGTGAGATAAGCTGAAATCCGGCATCATTTTTCCATTTGGCCACCCCACTCATAACCTAGATACGAAGTAATAGATCGAACGTGGAGATAAAACCGCGGTATACATTTATAGTAACCCGTAGTTTCACCATCTATCACACACTCAACGTTTGCACTAAGTGGCAAAGTGGCAATACATTGGAGATAAGGATTTTGGTACAGTCAAATACGAATATTTATTTCGAAATTCAGGAAACTGGCGTACTTTTGATAGTATAGACTCGGTAATCATGTATACAACTGATGGGAATTGGTAATCACAGCTCAATAAACACTAACTATGCTTTGAAAATGGTAGTAATTCATATTGTAGACTGAATAGAAAAGAGGGATAAAAAAGAGGAGAGAGTTTTGTAATTGTGGAACGTCCTAAAACCTTACTAACTTAAATGCATCAACAGAGTGTCTTTGTTTGTATTTATTTGATTTTATTTTGGCGCATAGGCCTACTTCGGCAGTCATTTAATGTCAAGGTATACCGGGTATCTCAAGACTGCTACCGAAAACGAAGCCAGGTGGTAGTTTTAGTGACTACAAACACAATGCAATAAAAAATTTCGCAAAGAAACGCGACAATTATTTTTTATGATTTTTTAAATATCGTCATTTCTGGGTGGTAAATCCATAGTTTTTGCTAAAATAATAATTTAAACTCTTTTATACCCTAGAATATTAATAAATAAAAGGGTATACACTATTATTTTAGGAAAAAAAATGTATTTACCACCCAAATATGGCCATAGGAAAAAAATAACAAAAAAAAATTTTCGTTTTTTTTTTTCAACTTTTTCTGTTGCATTGTGTCTGAAGTCGCTTAAACTGCCACCCGGCTTCGTTTTCGGTAGCAGTCTTGATATACCCTGTATAAATCCTGCAATCGTGTAATAAGGTACAGCGTAACTTGTTACAGTTTGTAGCTAAATGGCTCAATTATTATTCTGATTTACACCCATACATGCCATGTCTGTATTCTGAAAATAGACAGAGGTACCACTACTGGCAGACATTCCTCAGAACCTAGTTCCCATATGATAGGAAACAAGCGTAAACACAACATTTTCTCAACCGAAAGACTTATCAAAGACCTAACCCGAAATCCTAGGATCCTATTTACTGGTGGTAGGTCTCTCATATGTGAGAGATCATCTGGGTAGGTACCACCGCAATGTCTATTTCTCCCGTGAAACAGCAGTGTAAATACACTGTTGTGTTTCGGATTGAAGGACATTGTAGCCAGAGTAACTACTGGACATATTGAGACTTAACATGTTATGTCTCAGGATGGCGAGCGCAGTGGAATGTTACTATCTACTGTTTATGAGCGGTCGTATCGCTTACCATCAGGCGAACGGCATGCACGTCTAGCCATTCATTGAAATAAAAAATAAATAAAAAAACCATGACGTTTCACAAGCGAACAAAAAAATTGAGTGGTGTCAAGGGACACCCGGATGGAACGAAGTTCCTTTCGATTAATTAGTGAAGGAATTGTAATAACATTTTATTTTTTTTAAGTTATAATAAAATTGACGGCGATTGGCGGTGCGCCGGCGCTGCGCGGCTATACCTCCAATTACGTGAGCGCTGCGTCACGTTATCGCGTGTCTGACCAATAGTGGCGCGTGGCCTGCAACTTCCGCTAATCCTGTGCCTTCGTTGTGCGCTACGACTTCACGCAGGACAACCATCTTCAAAATTAATTACGACACATTGTGGCTAAAGGCATTTTTTTTTTAAATAACAAATATAATGTAATATAAACTTAATCATTAGGCTCAATTTTAGTAAAAATTGGCAAATATACATAGTCAAATCTAGGGTTGATTGACAGCAGGGTAACAAACTAAAATTGTAAATAATAATAAATTTATTAAGGAGGATCGAAAATCAATGTATAACGGTTTTATTATTTAATTTTAATTATATTTCACCATCAAAAGAATCATTTGGATATCACTTGTTTTTTTTTTACATATTTATGCAATTTATGTTTCCTTTATACCAATTTGATTTATGACATTTGATGAAAATTAAAAATTGTCGCAACGTTTCCCACTTAATTTTGGGCTTCAGCGTATTCTTAGTTTTTACTATAGCCTTTAACATATTAATATGTATTTGGATATTTTATTGCCTCTATTAGAGTTAAATAAAATGTATGACATCATTTTCAAATAAAGAAATAAAACACGATTGTCAAATGTTTTTCGTGCCTGCCGTGAGATTTTTTTCCGTCTAGCCCCCTTTCACAACGCGCGATAAGGAACTTCGTTCCAATACAATCCACTTGAACACTAACGTTAGATTTCATGTTATATAAAAATATTCGCATGAATACCCGACTCGTTAGGATCTTAAACCACATCAATCAAGCCACAAGCTGTCTATGACGTAAACGACATCCGCTAGAACAAAGGCGTGCACAAAGACATCACCCGGTCATGAGGCGCCTGCATCCAACGACGGAGAATTTTTATTCTAATACTTTGGCTGCAACGTAGAATTTAAAAAGATAGCTAAACTCAAGATAGTGACACCGATCATAGAAATAGTGCTTAAGTATGTTTGGTTGTTTAATTTATCTTTACGATAATATTATGGTGAATTAATTTTCTGGTCTTTGACAATGATAAGAATAATTATTGGTGTTCAATACAGGTCAATACTAAGTAAACGAAATCATCGTTATTGTTGACGTGTTGAAAAGACCATTCCTAGTTAATTATATCCAATAACCTGATGATAATCACGAACTCAAGACGCCATGAACCATTAAAAGAGTGAATGAAATAATCACGCCTCACCGCGTAAACTTATAAAAGACAAATTACGTAAATTAATGATGCAATTAGAAAGTAGAAAGTGCTGCTTTACATTTGCAAATAACATAATTTCATTCGAAGATATTAACTCACTCACGTATGAAGTTATCCACAAATCTTCAGCGTGAATGGAGATATCGTGAGCGTGGCATTACAATAAACTACATCTTTATTTTTGACAAGGAAAAATGTTTTGTAGAAAGTTACTTCAAGAATCGCCTGCTGCTGTTACCCTGCCTAAATTATAAGATGATGTAATAAATTAATTGTAATATACAACCGCTTACATGCTGTTACTGATATTCCAAAACAATCAAAAAAGTTTTAGCATTCTAGCTACCACAAGTTCACCAAATAGTGACGTTGATCAATTTCAATAGAATAGTTAATGCCCATCATTTTGTATAATTATGTTAATAAAACATAAGCGGCCTGATTCTAATCTGCATATCACCATCCTTCTGAAATAATTTCATGCTATAATATAACCGTGTTATAATAAAATAATAAGTATATTATTGTCCCCACGTAAATGGATGAATGTAGAAATGTAACATTTATTTTCCATGCAGTCGTCTATATGCTGAATGACTGACATTTAAAAAATGAAAGAACACGTTTTGCTTATTGATGTCTTCACTCCGTGACGTGGGTGTATTCCTAGATTTACATTTCAACAATTTCATTTGAAAGATAATTTTCAACCAGTCCATCTAATCTGTATCTCGGTCATCAAAATACTTGATGTTTAATTTAAACTAATAATAAAGTCTTGAAAATACAGTTTAAAATATCATAACGTGCTGAGAACTTGCATCTTTAAAGATTGATCTGGTATTTAAGTGAGAATATTTGTTTAATGAAGATTTATTTATGTTTAATAAATTACTTGTGCTCGTATTATTAATAAAATGAGTTCACTAATTTCCTTTGATATAAAACAAACTTTGGGAATTAATGTCAAATATCGATTATTGGCTAATATTCGATTGAGAAATAAATATTTTTTAAACTAATTCATAAAATACATAAACATTATTCACAAACTTAATCAAAAATATTAACAAAACTATCTCTGACCGAACCTGGCCAGAAAATTTCCATTACACTGACAACATTGCCATGTTTGAAAATAAGTAATTTATTTAGTTCAGTACAAACTGCCTGTATCTAAAAACATTCTATTTATAAAGCACTATGAATATACGAGTATAACTAATCCAAACTTATCAATCTAGATGTTTCGCTTAAAACTGGAAATTGAAACAGATATTTGACTTTTCTTATTTACTCACTTCCAAATGGCCTTTCACGCTTTTCGTAGAATATTTTTAGATCGCATATCTGTAATTACTTGTTACTTTTTTGGTAAGTAATCTAATTTAGTCTCTCTAGTAATTTTGATGTTAAAACTTTCTAATACTTCACTGTATAGAAGATTTAATTATATTAAAATTATTATCTTTAAATATCTAATTATTTTGTCACGTTGATTGGCATCATATTTTCGTTATCATCCAAATATTTTTGTATATATTCTTAAATTAACTATTTTCCTTACCTTTTACAGTCTGAGCAAAATGAAAATAAAAAACAAATTTAAGTCCATGCAAGATCACTCGAAACTGCAATCTCAAGTAAATTGAATCTTCATTTCTTTCTCACAGCAATTGAATTGTTTAATTGAGCTGGTTTGTATTTCGTGAAACTAATATAATACTTGTAAATTACCTCAAAGGGCGTCGTTTTTGAAGGTTATTTCTATGTATTAGTCCATCGGAGTTTACAATTTAATTTGTCGTAAACAAAGTTCGAATGAATTGGATATACATAGTTGTTAGGCTTTACTTAGATCATTGGTAGCGAAAATGGTGTACATCGATTATCGAAGTTAAGACATAGCCTAGACGGAGCCCATGTCAAGTAAAAAAATTATTGAAAACCTCTGGCGGTTAGACGCGGCCTGTGAAACGAGAGGCCGCGGGTTCGATCCCCGCACCGAGAGAAATGTTTGTGCGGCCCACAAATATTTCTTCCGGGTCTGGGTGTTTGTGAGACCGAAAAGTCTCTCGTAATTCCTGATACCAAGACACAAGACTCGATCTTAGTGTAGGGTCAGGGCCATGTATGTGACTGCTGAGTGTTATTTATTTAATTATGGCTCTGCGTTGTTGGATCAAATTTTTACAAGCCGCGAATATTTGTACTGCTTTTTGTAAGGAATGAATGACATTTATGTCAGTTTTATAATAAAATGCTTTAACGTCAGTTGCAAATCTTTTAATAAATTATTAATCCTGATATTACTGCGGGTTTTAGACCTGGAATATCACACTTTTATTTTCTTAAAACTCCCCCATTCGTGTCAATATACCGGGTATCTCAAGACTGCTACCGAAAACGAAGCCGGGTGGTAGTTTTAGTGGCTACAAACACAATGCAATTAAAAATTTCGCTTAGAAACGCGACAATTATTATTTATGATTTTTTAAATATCGTCATTTTTGGGTGGTAAATCCATAGATTTTGCTAAAATAATAATTTAAACTCTCTTATATCTTAGAGTATTTATAAATTAAAGGGTATACACTATTATTTTAGGAAAAAATGTATTTACCACCAAAATATGGCAATAGGAAAAAAATTACAAAAAAAAATTGTCGCTTTTTTTTTGCAACTTTTTCTGTTGCATTGTGTTTGAAGTCGCTTAAACTACCACCCGGCTTCGTTTTCGGTAGCAGTCTTGATATACCCTGTATAGGTGCTTGATATCAAAAAACATTTTAAATCGGTGCATTGGCATGATTCCTAAATTAATTAAGCTTAAATAAAAATAAATAAATACAGGAAGAATTCAATGGAACGAAAACTTTGGGGACGTTTGGCTCAGATAAAACCAAATTAAGGAAACACAGGAACGATTCGATTTTTCTCTCTCTCTCTCTCTTTCTTGTAACGTCACAATAAATACTTCATATTTAAGGCATTCTCTATCCAAGTGTACATGAAACCACTACCGAATGAGAATTATCAGTACGTCATAGGACGCGAACGCAACATCGAATAAACAACTCGATAAAATAAATTTATGGTTTGGATCCGAGACGTCTATTCGCGCCGATCTGTGTAACGAATGGTAATTAAGAGTTTAATAGCGTAGGAAATCGTAAGTTGAAGTCGGTGGCCAAACAAAATGTCAGAGACGATGGTTACTATACATATTTGTAATCAATTCATATACCTATTATAATTATCGATTTTTTTGTCCCTTTCAAACGACTTTTGAGTTGAGTTTAAGCGAAGAAGACAAAACATTTGATCACTAAAATATATTAGGTAACTATGAATTTGGTTGTGAGGTTATTCTGTATGTCAAATAAAATACTGAAATGATGGCGTATAAAATATCTAATAAGTATGAACATTTTCATAACAAAATTAACGAATATTGTTGAATGTTAAAGTTTTTTGAGTTTTGCAAAGTGTTTTTGGTTGTCAGACTGACATTTATGTCGTTTAACACAGAACTTTATGTCGTTATTTCTATACATCAATCACATATAGAATGAGTAAACGAATAAAATTAATTTAACTTTAATGTGTGTTTTAGAATTTTCAGCTAACTTTAATGTAGGTTTGGCGACAAAGCGAAGGTTAGGCGACTAAAAATATCGCACACCAAAAAACTCTGAATTAAAAAACTTTACAAAGCCGTTTGATAAGGACGGCGCCAGACCCTAAGCCTGGAAGTAGGTATGAGATATTAATGTTACAAATTTAGTATAATAAAACCAACATTTTAATTTAAACTTAATCAAAAAAGAGTCTGGTACTCTTCTGAAAGTAGGAGTGACTCTACCCGATATATCTTTATCTAAATCATCTTGCATTCTTTCCACCTTTATACTAGGTCGATAAGGTCGCCGTATTTATCTCAGGTTTAACCTCTGTCATAGTTTTTATTAAATATGTTAGGTCTCCAAAATTCCAACGGTTCACAGGACTATCAAGATATTAACTGCAACTTATCATAGTTATCGTCAAGCACACCTCCTGAATAGTTTACTAATCCTGTCCTCCAAAACACCAAATATCCTCAATAAAATATATAAGCTACTAGTATGACTACTTTTTTGATGAGAGGAGCGTGCTGTTCGCTTGATGTTAAACAATACGACCGCTAATGGACAGTAGCAATGCTTGGCATTGCACTGTGGTCGCCACCCTGAGAGATAAAATGTTGAGTCTCAATATATCCAGTAGCTACTCTGGCTACAATTTCCTTCTAACCGGAACACAACAGTGTGCTGCTGTTTGGTGAGAGAAATAGACATAACAGTGGTACCTACCCAAGCGGCCTCTCACATGTGAGAGACATATCACCAGTTCCACTTTGAAACTCTACAAAACAAAATAAGTCATAGTACGTCAAACCACTCAAGTGCTACGAAAAATCGTCGATACCATCTGCATTCGCGGGCCATTTGGCTAAATGCATATGCACTGTTGCATTATTCAAATCTGGTGTCTTTGCCCTCCCGGCTGTTAAATATATCTGTACCATTGCGTCCCGACGTATCTCATTTACAGTTTATTTAGAATTTATTTTACTGTCGTATTGTTCAGTTGCTCGGTTCAAATGCGTTTATGAATAGATTTACGCATATTGAGTGCTGTATTTACTAGTTTTTAACAGACTTTATTGGCGTATAATAACGCTGAAACAATTCTCAAAAATCATAGTTTTTGGATAGAATAGGGAATCTAAACTTCTTCACTAATAATTTTGATGCTAAAAATTATATCGTTCTGTAGCACTTATGCGATATAGAAGAAAGACAAACTAAGACAATATCTTAATCATAATGTTAGTAAGGATAATTGAATACTCAAGTTCAAAAGCTAGATATACTAAATATCATTTAGTTGGTGCAGGTCGATACTTTTACTCCAACGCAATATTATTATGACAATACCTGTGTCTCCAGAAATATAAAGAATATTCGGAGCAATTTTATAACAAGTATTGAAACAACATTGTACAATGAAAAAGAAATGAAAAATATGTCTTTTTTCTTACGGAATTAAAAAAAAGCTTTCAAAAAAACCTACCGTGAATCTTACTACCAACCTAAGAGATTGCTAGTAAGCCTCACAGCCGGTAGTCTAAGAAGCCGTAGAGTGTGTCATAAATTATTCCCCAAAACGCTTTCAATACGCCCTTGAAGCTAATTCATATTCAGCACGACGCTAAAAATAAAGGTAAAGTTAGTGTATATTTATATTCCCTCTCGAGACTAAGTGCGTGGGCTCTGGCTACCCTCCATCCAAGAATACTTGATCAGACTGTTCGGACTTCGGACTATGAAAATGTTAATTAAACGCTAAGACGTACATTAGAACGAAGATATTAAAATAAAATATATATGCATATTCTAAATATTCTACTAATGAATTCTTTAGAGTACGTTGATGTTTTTATATATGATAAAATAGTAGATAGTAATTTGAAATAATATTCTGAACAAAGTTTATACTTTCATTCACGTGGGAGTTACAAAGCCAATATATTCAAAAGAAATCATGTATTTCGGCGGGAAAATGGTACTCTACTCTCAGTCTGGTAAACTATTATAGAATATTTTCTATAAAAATGAATAAAATGCCCACTAGTCTTAACTACTTTCAAACTGCTACTCAATAGTGTATCACAGTGCTCCTCAGCGGCAGAAAATAGACAACGCAGACCGCTTATTGCTTACGAAGGATCCAGGACCTCTCTCTCTCTCTCTCTCTTTAAGCCACAGAAAGTCTACTGCTAAACATAGGCTCACCCCAAGGAACACCACAAAGATCTCTTCAAAGATTTCGAGGATCAAGGACCTACCACTGATTGGCTATTTACGGCTAAAATGTCGTTACTTGGCTGTAGAAGTAGACTCTGCTCCTACCCAGTACCGTTGTACCTACCCAGGCAGCCTCTCACATATGAAAGACCTACCACCAGTTAATAACCAAATTCAGCATATACCACGCTTATTTAATCTTGTATTTGGGTCTTATCTGTGATCTTATTTCAGTTGGCCACATTAAACCATATTTACAGCTCTTAGAGAGTTATTAACGAGTAATTTTCTGGTTAATGTACGTAAAGAACATTTATATTGTGTTTCAAGACCATTAACTCCTCAGTATGAAATTCGTAACATAAAGTGTCACATTGCAATTCTTGAGATACTAATTAATTAGGTTTGCAATTTTTAATTCGTTTTATCATGAAAATTTGGCAAGTGTACACAACCAGTCTCTTGACATGTTTTTCAGTCATCATCTCTGACCTTAAGATGTCCTTAATTGAACAAAAAAAATCCGTAAGAACAAAGACTTCCTTTAGTCTACAGAAAAAATACTAAATTAATAAAGATACATGATATTTACAAACAGTGTAACGACTCCATCAGAAATTCCTTTATAAAGATATTTAGCAAAATATCTTATATATTCTTTATATGTTCTATCTTATCTCTTTTATACCGGGTATATCAAGACTGCTACCGAAAACGAAGCCGGGTGGTAGTTTTAGTGACTACAAACACAATCCAACTAAAAATTTCGCACAGAAACGCGACATTAATTTTTAATGATTTTTTAAATATCGTCATTTTTGTGTGGTAAATCCATAGTTGTTGCTAAAATAATAATTTAAACTGTTTTATACCTTAGAGTATTTATAAATAAAAGGGTATACACTATTATTTTAGGAAAAAAATTATTCACCACCCAAATATGGCTATTGGAAAAAAATAACAAAAAATAAATTGTCGCTTTTTTTTGCAAAATTTTCTATTGCATTCTGTCTGAAGTCGCTTAAACTACCACCCAGCTTCGTTTTCGGTAGCAGTCTTGATATAACCTGTATAAGCTGTATATCTTCGACCCTTTCAATGTAGGTACTCCTGTTGCTAAAGCGTATTGATATTAGTTAAACTAACAGATAGTGTGATCAGTGTCAACAGTTTTTAAATGCTTGAAATTTTAAATTTTATTTTTTTATATTCAACAGTATAGCCGTAGGTATATTTCTAGGGAATACATTACTTTTTCAATGAGGTTTTTTTTTGTTTACCTTAGACATAATTCTTTTAACCGTAATGTTGAAGTAATCGAACAATTTTAAACTAGATATTCATTGGCTCATAGCTATAGTATTATATTTTAATGACGTCACACTTCTAACACTTTATATAAGAGATGCTTGTTGCTCCGTTTGCGCGGTGCATTTGCCTTATATAATTACAGTGGAACGAGTCTAGATAGGGAACGAAAACGATTATAGCAATAATCTCGAGTCCCTCCGTGCCAGAGAGAGTACTTTAAACTGTCTGTCCTGATTCCCACTTCGCAATTGCAAGAGTGGAAAACCACGTAAGAAACGAACAGCAACTAATGACTAACACTTTAAAACATTAGACATATATACATAAACTCACGCCATTTACGTAGAACGGTTAGGCAGAGGTGCAAAAATACACTCACATTTCACCTTGTATTTCCCGCCTCACGATGTGAAAGATGCCGAACCTAGGGCCCTACTATATTCATCCGAAACGAAGTTCGAAACTTCGGACGATCGAAGTGTATATACGATACGAATGTATCTACTCTGTAAAAGTTCGAATTTGTATAACGTACATCGTAACCATAAGTCTATGGTTACGACCATAAGTCAATAACGACTATAAGTATATGTAGGTACATTCGTATCGTATATAAACTTCGATCATCCAAAGTTTCGAACTTCGTTTAGGATGAATATAGTAGGGCCATTTTGGGAACGAAATTTTGACTCGGGTCTGATGATCAATAGAAAATTCCAATATCACTTTATCCGACATGGTTTTCGAACCCTTTAGCTTTGTAATCATACCATAGTCCAACTGCGCCACCTAAGCAGTCAATAAGAAACGAAAACACTGACTTTAATACAATTCATTACATTGATGCAGGTTAATAGACTAGCTCCAAGCAAAATAATATGAGTCTAGATAGCTAATAAATTCCTGTTTTTGGTATTTCTGAGCGAAAATGACCAGGCGAGCAGATAGCTTCTTTGTAAGTAAGCGTGGCGCATACCCATGACGGAGAAGCATTAAGCATATTTTTTAAGTTAATATTAACTTACATTTAATTGCTTGCAGTATCTAAGCACTTAAGCGTCAGTTCAAGTCAGAAATAGACAAAGAGATAATACCTACACCTACCTACATGACTCGTTTCCTTAAAATATATTTTTTTGTCATACACTTAAAGGAACGAAAGAAGTAAAAAACCAATATTTGTGTAATTTTATTTATTTTTATAAAAGAAACGACTTCTAAAATACTAGGTAAGAAACAACAACTCTGTAAACATACAACAACACAATACAAACAGCAGTCTAAACGCACTGTTGTGTTCCGATTTGAAGAATGTTGTAGTCAGAATACTTATTGGATATATTGAGACTTAACATATAATGTCTCAACATGGCGGGTGCAGTGGAATGCCAATTGCTACTGTCCATAAGCGGTCGTATCGCTTACAATCATGCGAATTGGATGCTCGTCTCACCACCGTCACACCACCATTCATAGCAAAAAAAAGGGCCAAACGGACTAGTCTCCAATAAAATGTCTAAAAAATTTGCTCAAACCTAATACAAACTGTACTTCATTACAACCTTGTTAGAGGAAGCTCATACACTCCAACCTCTTATCTTAATAAAAGCAGATATCGTAATGCAATCTGCGATACAGAAAGCACGTACAGTGACCAACCCTTTGCGTTAGATAAATCCAATAACAGCGTCTAATAAAGTTGAAACAAGCCGGGCGTGCCTCTGACCGACAATTAAGAACAGATTTCCCGCTCAACAATTTTATTATAAGCCCCGCTCTATAAAAGATCTGAAACGCTGTACACATGCCCCCGTCGCTTATTGAACTTTGATCTACAGAATTGAGTTTATGACTTTTGAAATTATTTTCATGTTGAAAGGAAATTTATTTTTGTTTTAAACGTGAGGTTAGGTATTTAGGAGTCGAAAATAGCTTTGTTTCGGTAGCCGTTGATGAAAGACAACAATATTATGTTATCGAAATTGGCCTGTGAAAACGCATCAGCGCGGAATTTCCGCATCGCGACAAACGTGTCATCAAGAAATATTTATTTCAAATCTGTGTGACACGATTTGATTTGATTTACGCAGATTTTATTACTTAACCATAATATGAGTTTTAGGATTACTTGTAATTGTATATTTTAGTAGCGGCTGGTCCCGGCTTCATCCGGGTGCAGATAGTTTTTAATTCCAGTCCATATTCTTTTATCAGCCCATATACGTCCCACTGCAGGGCACGGGCCTCCTCTACAATCAAGAGTACGATTGAGAGTGGTTAGGCCATATAGTCCCACGCTGGCCTAATGCGGGTTGGCGGACTTTACATACCATTTTTTTTTTGTAAATCGCTATTGTATGCAGGTTTCTTCACGATGTTTGCCTTCGCCGTTTTAGTGTGTGGTGATTGTGTGGTGGTGTCAGAGGTGTGCCCTGGGATTTGAACCCGCGACACCATGAACATGTTGCCAGCCGCGTCTGGTCCGTTTACCAACCAGGCCACCACGCCCTTTCAGTGCGAACACCAGTCCATATAAATAATTATTATTACGTGAATTTAAACGTATGTCATGATCACCGCACAGTCGACTATATTGCTTTTCTCGTCCCGTCCCATCCCGTTCCGACCCGTTCTGTTCCGTCCCAATCTATCCCATAACGAAAATCAGACAATCCTATCCTCTTCTGTCCCATGCCACCCAATAGAATTTAAAGGAGTAGCAAGTATGTATATTTGAACTTTTGCCTTATCCCACGGGAACACTACATTTTTTCGAGAAAAAAAGTCTATCAACATTGATCGAGTTATTTTTGCGATATAGTTTCCATTCTTTTCTTTTTACTATATTGTATGTGTGTGTGCAATAAAGATTGAAATAAATAAATATTAGCCCTTGCTATTTTATAATTTCTATGAAATTTAGTAAGAAAATAAAATCGCAATAAGATTCCATATTGTCCCGGAGCTGAAGTCCAACAGACCGTCCAGTGTTCAACATGCGTTTCCCTATTACCTTTGTTCAGCTGTGTCTTCAAAATCGCTCCCACACACGCTCCCTCAAACCTCGTTTAAGAATTTCACTCGTGCAGAACATCGAATGAGGTTAGAACGTGATTGTCTCTGCTGACGTACAATGTTCATTTAAACTTAAATATAAAGTTTAAACTGCAACATCGGTCGCCATTATTATATTTGCCAGCAGCCCGACCCAGAAGCGCTTGCGTTATCGCTATATAGATTAAAACGTACTTAAGTGATATTCTGATGTGTCATTTACAATATTGTGGAATTTCATCAAAGTCCATACCTGTTTTAGGCAGTTTAAGATGTATAGTAAGTAGAAAATGTTACAAAAATTTATACATCCTTCCATATAATATTAGTATAATATAATAACAGTACATTGAACTTTGCATTTTTTTATACTTTTTAATATAATGTAAATAATTTGCTCCTCTTGGATCTTCTGACCACTGCCTGGTCCGTTCATGGGCTCCTGGAGCGAGTTCTAGCCGCTCTTCAACGACTGGAACTCGCACAGTTTGGCGGTACATGTCAGCAGATTGGGATGGACTGCGAGAATTCTTTGCGTCCTACCCTTGGCGGTGGCTTTGTTTCTCCTCCGATGATCCTGACGCCTGTGCGGACTGCGTTGCGTATGCGCAGGGCCCCCGTAAGGGCCACTGGCGGCTGTGTGCGAAAAAAATTTTTGGCGCCCCTTAAGGCATTTTGAATTATCTTTTTTTATGGTAAGTAGGTGCTTGAAATAAAGCAAAGAACTGAACTTTTAAAGTCATATGTATTTGTAGATTATAATATCAAAATGAAATAATAATAATGAATTCTTGTTGACACTCATTTTAAAGCATTTACAATGGGGCACAGACACGTTGTTCATAATTACAAGAAAATAACCCAAAACTAAAAATCACATTTTTTTAGGAACAAATAACAGAAATATTGCCTCATGTCTACATGTTACTCATGTATACGTGTTATTGAGAAAGCGCAGTACCTAAAATTAGTTTGTTCATAATCGTGAGTAGAGTCGATTCCACTAATAAAAATAGGGGTCAAATTTGAATCAAAATAATATTCGTAATTCTTTTATAATCAAAATAAGTTGGCGTGTCAGGTTTTGCGCTTTTTCATTAACACGTAAATAAGTATCACTTCCTAATTATACTACAACTAACTAACTTTGTTATAAAATCAAAAAAGATATCTAGGTACAATAGAAAAATAAAAAAATAGCTGTTGTAGTAGAGTCACTACTACAATACTCTTGCTACTGTAGCGCAATTTTCCGAGACTATGCTGTTACAAATTCGTTAATTACATCGCTGAAATTTATACCATCAAAAATTCTTGTTCAATGGCTAATATTGCTAGCCCAGACAATCTTTCTTGAAGCGTTGTTGACCTTAAATAATTTTTAACTTTGCAAATATCGGTCGCCAGAAGCTACAGATACAGGAAATGTCAGAAGAATTCTTAGTGAAATGCATACATTTGAAAGGGTGGATGTTAAATTGTTTTCAAATATATATTGTAAAATACTAAAAGGGTCAGGGTGAGTATCATCAGGTAATGAAAAAACTCTAAAGGTTATTCTCATATATCTTCTATACACCGACATCGACATCGACCGGTTACGATTTTATTATATGAATTGATTATTTTTGTTTTTTTTTTGTTGTCCGAAGAATCGGGGAGGATACGATAACTCTGAAGTCTGGTTACCTGCTCTTCTACCGGGGGGACGACCAACAGTCCCGAGGAGGTGTCGGATTTCTTGTCCACAGGTTTCGTGTCATCAACAACATCGTATCCATCGAAAGTGTGTCGAGCAGGGTAGTATACCATATACTCAGAATATCAAAAAGATATTCGTTGAAGGTCATACAGGTATACGCGCCGACCTCGACACACCCAGATGAAGAAGTAGAGGAGATGTATGAGGATATAAGTCGGGCCATACATACTTCCAAAACTTACTTCAATGTTGTTATGAGGTACTTCAACGCAAAGTTGGGCAAGAGCAGCGATGCAGCGTTGAAAGTGGGGCAATTTGGACATGATGATGAGAAAGAGGGATTCTTTTCTATGAACTTTTTTTTTTATTGCATTGAATGGCGAGACGAGCAAGCCGTTCGCCTGATGGTAAACGATACGACCGCTCATAAACAGTAGTAACATTCCACTGCGCTCGCCATCCTGAGACATATGATGTTAAGTCTCAATATGTCCAGTAGTTACTCTGGCTACAAGGTCCTTCAATCCGAAACACAACAGTGCATTTACGCAGTGTTGTTTCACGGGAGAAATAGACATTGCGGTGGTACCTACCCAGATGGCCTCTCACATATCAGAGACCTACCACCAGTAAGAACTCTCTTTTTACCAGAAGCCGCCTCACAAGAAATAGAGAACGGAGGTTCCAAGTGTTTGCAAGAGACTTGTCTATTGGGCAAAGCCAGTTGTCTAGGCTGAAGATGGACGACGGCCGCGTGGTATCGACGAGGGCAGAGGTATTAAGGGAGATCAAGAGGTTCTACGGACAGCTTTACACCTCGGTTGCCCAATCTGCTGTTAGCTCAGCCGAAGAACTGAGAGTCGAGTTGATCTGACACTTTAGCGATGATATCCCGGACATCAGCTTGTGTGAGATTGAGATGGCCCTGAAGCGACTTAAAAACAACAAGGCGCCGGGCGAAGACGGAAACACTTCAGAGCTTCTGAAAGCGGGCGGCACGCCAATACTGAAAGTCCTTCAGAGGCTCTTCAATTCTGTTCTTCTCGAGAGCTCAACGCCGGTGGCATGGAGCAGGAGCGTGGTGGTCTTGTTTTTCAAAAAAGGTGATAACACTTTGCTGATGAACTACAGGCCCATCTCGCTCCTGAGCCATGTCTATAAGTTGTTTTCGAGGGTCATCACAAATCGTCTCGAACGCAGGTTTGATGACTTTCAGCCTCCCGAACAAGCCGATTTCCGAAAAGGCTTTAGTACCATAGACCATATCCATACACTTCGGCAAGTTATACAAAAAACCGAGGAATATAACTTGCCGCTTTGTTTACCGTTTGTGGACTATGAGAAAGCCTTTGATTCGATCGAGACTTGGGCTGTGCTACAGTCTCTCCAGCGGTGCCATATCGACTATCGGTACATCGAAGTGTTGAAGTGTATATACAACAGCGCCACAATGTCGGTCCGAGTACAGGATCAGAGTACGAAAGCTATTCCACTACAGAGAGACGTGAGACAGGGAGATGTCATATCTCTGAAACTGTTCACTGCCACGCTGGAAAATGCCTTCAAGCTCTTGCAGTGGAAAGGATTCGGCATCAACATCAACGGAGAGTATATCACTCACCTTCGGTTTGCCGATGATATTGTAGTCTTGGCAGAATTGCTGGAAGACCTTAGCACTATGCTTGAAGACCTCAATTGAGTCTCCCAACGGGTGGGTCTTAAAATGAACATAGACAAAACGAAAATCATGTCGAATGTCCATGTTGTGCCCACCCGAATCGGTGTTGGGAGCTCGACTCTTGAAGTTGTTGACGAATATGTCTATTTAGGACAAGTGGTCCGGTTAGGCAGGTCCAACTTCGAAAGAGAGGTCAATCGTCGAATCCAATTCGGTTGGGCAGCGTTCGGAAAACTACGCGACGTCTTCTCGTCCAAAATATCTCAGTGCCTTAAATCGAAAGTCTTCGATAGTTGTGTGTTGCCAGTGATGACTTACGGCACGGAGACGTGGCCTCGCACTATGGGCATTATTAGGAAGCTCAAAGTCACTCAACGAGCTATGGGCTATGCTCGGGGTTTCCCTACGATATTGAATCAGAAATGAGGATATCCATAGGAGAACTAAAATAACCGACATAGCCCAGCGGATGAGCAAGTTGAAGTGGCAATGGGCACATAGCGCGGAGAACTGATGACCAATGGGTTCGAAAAGTGCTCGAATGGAGGCCACGTAGCGGAAAACGCAGTGTAGGACATCCACCCACACGGTGGTCAGACGACCTGGTAAAGGTCGCGGGACGTCGCTGGATGCAGGCTGCCTTCAACAGGTCTCTGTGTAAATCATTGGGGGAGGCCTATGTTCAGCAGTGGACTTCCTTTGGCTGATGGATGGATGTATGACTTTTTTTTTTTTTTTGGCAAACTTTTTTTTGGGCCGTGGATTTTGGCGCCCCTAAAGGATGGCGCCCGTGTGTATTGCACACTTCGCACATATGGTAGCGGGGGCCCTGCGTATGCGATCAGCTTGGGTATGGAGACTTTCATACCCAGCTCAAAAATACCTGCAGGGCGTCGCAGCCGGCCTTGGTACAATCGTGCCTGTGCTGTTGCTGCGCGCCTTAAGCAGTCCGCATACGCGGCGTGGCAAGACGCAAGAAGGCGTCGGGATCCAAACTCAAAGGAGGAGAAACGGAGATTCAACGCCGCCTCTAGATCCAACAAGAGAGCCTTAGCTAAGGCCAAGGCGGAGCACATCCGCAGAATTGGCGAGCGACTCCAGAGCTATCCCTCTGGGAGTCGTGCTTTTTGATCGCTCGCTAAGGCTGTGGAGGGCAATTTCTGCCTGTCCAGTCTCCCACCACTGCGCAAGCCCGATAACAGTTTGGCCCACAGTGCAAAGGAGAAGGCCGATCTCTTGGCCCAATTCTTTGCCTCGAACTCGACTTTGGATGACGGGGGCGCCACACCGCCGAACATCCCGCGTTGTGAGAGCCTCCTATCTGACGTAAAAATCACCCAGCGTGCTGTCAGACGGGAGCTCAGGCTTCTAGACGTCCATAAGTCAAGTGGGCCAGACGGTATCCCCGCAGTGGTTCTTAAAACGTGCGCCCCTGAGTTGACACCCGTGCTCACGCGCCTTTACCGTCTTTCCTATAAAGCCAACCGGGTACCGGCTTCGTGGAAGGTCGCCAATGTACACCCTGTCCCCAAAAAGGGTGACCGTTCGGACCCTTCGAGTTACAGGCCGATTGCTGTCACATCCCTACTCTCCAAGGTCTTGGAGCGAGTTATAAACAATCAGCTCCTGAGGTATCTTGAGGATCGCCAGTTGATTAGTGACCGCCAGTGCGGTTTCCGTCACGGTCGCTCGGCTGGTGATCTTCTTGTATACCTCACGCACCGTTGGGCGGAGGCTTTGGAGAGTGGGGGTGAGGCGATTGCGGTCGGCCTTGACATTGCGAAGGCGTTCGACCGAGTGTGGCATCGCGCCCTTCTGGCGAAGCTACCTGCGTATGGAATTCCTGAGGGGCTCTGCAAATGGATCGCCAGCTTTTTGGATGGTCGGAGCATAAGAGTCGTAGTGGACGGCTGTTGCTCCGAGACCAAGACCATTAATGCTGGTGTTCCACAAGGATCGGTGCTATCGCCGACACTCTTTATCCTGCATATCAATGACATGTTGTCCATTGATAGCATGCATTGTTATGCAGATGACAGTACGAGTGACGCGCGGTACATCGGCCAACGGAGCCACTCTCGGGATTCCATTATGGAAAGACGGAGTCAACTTGTGTCTGAAGTCGAGAGCTCTCTGGGGCGGGCCTCCGAATGGGGTGAATTGAACTTAGTTCAATTTAACCCTTCGAAGACACAAGTTTGCGTGTTCACTGCGAAGAAGGACCCCTTTGTCATGGCGCCGCAATTCCAAGGAGTTACTCTCCAAGGATCCGAGAGTATTGGAATCCTTGGCGTCGAAATATCAAGCAAGGTCGAGTTTAGGAGTCATTTGGAGGACAAAGCCAAACTGGCGAGCAAGAAGTTGGGAATCCTGAACAGAGCCAAGCGGTACTTTACGTCGGGTCATAGATTGACGCTTTACAAAGCGCAAATCCGGCCCCACGTGGAGTACTGCTCCCACCTCTGGGCAGGTGCCCCAAAATACCAGCTCGACCCACTTGACTCCTTGCAGCGACGAGCTTGTCGAATAGTCAATGATCCCGATCTCACGGACAAATTGGAACCGTTAGGACTGCGGAGAGACTTCGGATCTCTCTGTGTGTTCTATCGTTTGTTCCATGGGGAGTGCTCCGAGGAGTTGTTTGAGTTGGTACCACCGTCGCCTATGTACCATCGCACCACACGTTTCCGCAGTAGAGTTCATTCCTACCACCTGGAGGCGTACCGTTCCCGGACGGTACGTTTCCAGCGTTCTTTTCTACCACGTACGTGCAAGCTTTGGAATGAACTCCCTGCATCGGTGTTTCCTCAGCGCTATGACCTGTCCTTCTTCAAACGAGGTTTAAGGAGAGTACTTTCCTCGAGGTAGGCAGCGACTTTGTTGTGCTGGTCCCCTGGCACTACGGAGGTCCATGAGCAGCGGTAGCCGCTTACCATCAGGCGGGCCGCTAGCTCGTCTAGCCTACAAGGCAATAAAAAAAAATAATAATAATAATAAATAAATAACACTCAACAGTCGCATACATAGTCCTGATCCCACACTAAATCCGAGTAAGGGAGTAATTGTTCGAACCCGCAGACTCTCATTTCACATCCGGTGTCTGACTGTGCCACGGAGGCTGTCAATGTGTAATATAGTAACCCAATAAAGTATGTTAGAGCAAGAAATAATAATTACGTAGATTATAATTATACAGACGTGTTACCAGCAATCGAACCAGGGACGACAAATTCCATTGTCCTCCACCTGATATCAATTTAAGTGATGCTTTCTCTAAATCCATGTTTTCCTATACACCGATCGAATTAATTGTTTCTTCGAACGATTTTTGAATTCGATACCTAAAATACATTTGAAAACTGTCTTTGAATGAGGCCGATAGAGTTTGCTACTTAAGTCCTTTATAAACAACACGAACTCCACAGCCCATAAAATTGTATATATAAAAGTAATACAGAAATAACTTTCTCGGTTTTCGAAGCCATTCAAAACAATTTAAAACGTTGAATGGTAAGAAAATTCCCGAGTACATTAGTATAATGGTTTCCTGCACGTTTATCGACTCATGTAGTTTTCGTTGAATGCAAGTCGTACCGGTTTCTTGATAATCGTTCATAATTGCGTTCTCGCTGATAAAGAAAATGTTTGTTCTTGCCAAGTATCGTACTTAGTTGTTATGTTTCATTAGTATGATGACACTACTGCCATTAATGGTGTATTTTAAAGTATCAGCTCGGTATCGGAGCAACATGCGTAATGGAAATTGATTACCTACTCCTGCGAACACATTCGAATACCTGGGGAATCGAATGTGCCTCGGCAGTCTTTGATGATTGAAAGTTGACACAAAATCAAAGTTTTACTGGAGACTATGGTGTACCATTTTGAGGTAGGCTAAAAGTAATGCATAATAATGAGGGATTATGCTTCTTTCTATTCACAGATAGTTTTTCATTTTTATTTTATAAATCGAATATTTTGTCCCTTTCCAACGACTTTTGTATTCAGTTTGAGCAAAGAGGACAAATTCTATAGCTAAAATAGGTTTAAAAACTGTCTTTGAATAAGGCCGTACATGTCTTGTGATATAAAAATCCAAATCGATTAGGTAATAAATGTTTCATTATACTCGTAGTACACGTTAATCGATTGTGTAAGAATTAATTGAGCCTAGAATTATTCGCAGACATTAGAGGGAAGCAGCATACAAAATGAAATTCGTCTGTACTACATACAGTACATAACAATTTGTCTGAGTCCACCGAACATTACTTAAGCAATGAGGTAGTTCAACAAATATAATTCGTTTCAAATAAGAATTACCAAGTCATCCGGAAAGTTTCTGATTAAGTTAACGATTACTTATAAGTTAATGATTTCTAAGTGCGTGGTGGACTGTTGGTAAAAGCATCAGACGCGGCTGCCAACATATTCAGAATGGACGCGCGTTCAAATCCCAAGACACACCTCTAACTTTTCGAAGTCATGAGTGTATTGATTGAATCACCACACACTATAAAGTTAAAGAATAACATCATGGGGAAACCTGCATACCATAGCGATTTGTAGGAATTTCCATGGTATGTAAAGTTCAAAATGCCAACACGCACTAGGCCAGCGTGGTGGATTACACAGCCTAATCTTTCTCAACCGTACTCTCGATAGTAGAAGAGACTCGTGCCCTGCAGTGGGAAGTATACGGGCTGATACAATACAAAAACAATAACCATTACTACTACATTAATAAGAATTACAAGCCACTAGCACTTTGCAACGTTCACAAATAGATTGGAATACATAAAATATCGATTTTAACACCCGTATCGTAATCAGCGTGTACAACCCGCATGAAAGTTTAGTTCAAATAGCTCAAATCACGTGTAATTCATAGTTAAATGAGCCGTGAATAGCTAATAATGTTAGATCGTGTAAGACGGCTGTATAGTCTGATGTGGGGTGTATTGTACTCGTACTCAGTAACTGAGACTAAACCGACTTGTTTTATTATTTTTACTTCATGTTGCTCGTATAAAATAGCTTGAAGTAATTATTTTTATATCCTGCTCGTACTATAATAGTCACATTTTAGTGTTCCTACTTCTTACAAAATTAAGAAACGAAAACAATCAGAATAATTTGTTTATGAATCCAAGAATACTTATAGATATGTTTTAGTTGATATTTTCCATAAACTGGAAATAACATTGTTAGGGACAAATTATCTATTTCATTGGTTATTTCGTAAAGTTGAGTCCAACCCTTTAACGAATAGTTGATTAATTGCAAGGCAATGTCTAACTGAACATTGAATATAACAGATGAGATGTAAATCCTAAAAATGGATTCGGATTGGATTACAAGTGAATGTAATACAAAGTAAACGTTAGACTCTATAATTTCAAATACATTTAAAGGATAGTTTTAGGCCATCGTTCCGCTGACATAATCAAAATTCTGAAATCCATTTCCGACGCGACACAAAACTTTTCTTCCAAAGAAACCAAAACTGATGAACCAATTAGCATTTAATAAAGTTATCGTCGCAGTTAATAAATCTACTTAAATCATTGCCATCGTGGCATTAATTAAACCATCAAAACTTTAACCATAAAAATGAAATAACGTCTCAGTAGTTAACAGTGTGATTTAACTCGATCACTAGCAAAACTTCACAATTTCAGTCAATAAAAACCAGAACTTGGTCATCTTAACAAACAATCGTAGGCGCGATAAAGGGAGAAAATAAAAATGGCGGACTTCAACTTATTCCTTATTCCGTTCGGAAATTGCAAATTGATGAGATACGTCTTATAATAAGATAGATTTTATTTATTTCGCATTCTCCGGATAGCTTAGAAAGACTCCAGCTCTTTTTAGTTATATCGAGTTTTTTTTTAAATAATGAAGCATTTTTCCGAAGAATATCAATTTATATTATAGTAAAAAAAGACATGGGTGGTATTTCCGCAATAGTCGTCATAAAGTATGTATTACAGCCTTCCTTTTTAGATATAACATCTTAGCATAAAAAATGGAGTATTTTTAGTTACTTAAGCGAAGAGGCGCGTATCACTCTTGTTGAAAATTTCATTCCAAATATACTTAAACCCACGCCTCATCACAAGATTAGGGCAAGCCACAAACTTTTTTCTTATATTTGTGCTAATTCTGAATAATTTGGAGAACAAATCCCTGGGGCGAGAAGTTGGGGCAAAGCCTGAGGTTTGCTCAATTTATGTCACCGAAAACGTGTGAACCAAGTTTGTACGGAGTTAGAAAAATCAATGCAATATGTGTCGAGTCATGTCCGGTTCTCCTTGAAAACATTTTGTCCTTCTTGATTTATATCGTTCCAAGGGATATGGAACACGTATGTATTACGTACTACGTTTACGTTGCTATATTTGGTTATTCCTTATTAACTACACTGTGGCATATTTATGAAAAAAGGAATTCGTAGCTCAGTTGACAAGACACTGTTAGATATACAGCTGCAATGGTTGCTTCCAACTGAGGGATAGCGTCGACCGCTTTGTACCATTAATCATTTATCATAAAACACTAACAATCACCAAGAAAGACGAGCTTAGGACTTTATCTTAGCGTTGTTATTTACAAACTCGGCTGCCTCATTTACATGTTAAAAATAAAATAATAGGCTGATGACCTCAGAAAGATATCATGAGAATTTGACATTTGGAATGACAAGCCAATTAAATTACGCTGTTATTAAGTTTGTTTTCAAAAAGAACCACCGAGGATAAACATCTAGCTCAGACGGTTTCAAGTAAAACTGAGGATATATTGGTCTACTAAATATAAATTATCTATACTAATATTATACAGAGGAAAGATTAAGTCAGTAATTATTTGCATTGAAACCACTGAAGAGATTTGAAAAATTCTTTCACACTAAAATCATACATTATCCCCAATAAACATACGCAATAGAATAATTTCAAAGAAGTGTATCTGCACCCAGGCGGAGCCGGGCTGGGCCACTAATATACTTATATTATACACAGTCAGGTCATAAGTATTGTCACACAGTAAAAACTTTTCTTTTAGAATGCTGGCCACAAAAAAGTTTATTGAATTCGAATTTCGAATTGTTCATGAAAATAAAAATGTATACTTTTTAGAATTTAACTCATTTTTAAATATGGAATGGGCGCTTAAAGAAGACCGTGTTGCAGTTATTGCGTTGCATCGTTGCGGTTACGCGCCAATTCAAATTTTTGACATACTGAAAAATTTGAATATAACCAAAAGTTTCGTTTATCGTACCATCAAACGATACAATGAAGACTCTAGTGTAGATGACAGGTCAAGAAGTGGTCGCCCTCGGTCTGTTAGGACTCCAGCAGTGATAAATGCTGTGAAGGCGCGAATTCAAAGAAATCCCAAACGTAAGCAGAAACCGTTGGCCCTTCAGATGGGGTTAAGCAGAATCACGGTGAGGGTGTTAAATGAAGACTTAGGGCTTCGGGCATATCGAACAAAAACAGGACATTGTTTGAATGCTCGTCTAATGGACCTGAGACTGAAGAGATGCCGCGCTTTGTTGAAACCGCTTCAACGCGGGAAAAAAATATCGGGAATTTCTTTTTTCATATGAATTTTTTTTTACCGTAGAAGAGAGCTACAACAAACAAAATGATAAGGTGTACGCACACAGTAGTGAAGAAGCGAGCAACCGTATTCCGCGTGTCCAACGAGGTCATTTTCCATCCTCGCTCATGGTATGGTTGGGAGTTTCTTATTGGGACTTAACAGAGGTACATTTTTGTGAGAAAGGTGTAAAAACGAACGGAGTTGTGTATCAAAATACAGTCCTGACGAACCTTGTGGAACCTGTTTCTCATACCATGTTCAATAACAGGCACTGGGTATTCCAACAAGATTCGGCGCCAGCTCATAGAGCGAAGAGCACACAAGACTGGCTGGCGGTGCGTGAAATCGACTTCATCCGGCACGAAGACTGGCCCTCCTCCAGTCCAGATTTGAATCCGTTAGATTACAAGATATGGCAACACTTGGAGGAAAAGGCGTGCTCAAAGCCTCAATTTGGAGTCACTCAAGACATCCTTGATTAAGGCAGCCGCCGATATTGACATGGACCTCGTTCGTGATGCGATAGACAACTGGCCGCGCAGATTGAAGGACTGTATTCAAAATCACGGAAGTCATTTTGAATAAACTTTAGTGTCATAAGAATCTATGTTTTGTTAAGTTCATTTTGGTATATAAATGGTTACATAATGAATAAACTTGTCTCAATTATTTTATATTAAACATGTGACAGAATTTATGACCTGACTAGGTATTTTATTAATGGAAGGACAATTTAAAGCGAGGCGTGGGACACGTGCCAACGGTGCCACATCAGGCAATTGAATACAATCGAAACCGGACAACGCCCCAACATAGAATAAATAAATTACTAATATCCTATTCTACCATCTAATTGGGTTTTACTATATCCCAGTAGGACAATTCAGTTCTCAATCTCGTGACCAAGGCCAATGTCAAATCCTTTAACAATATCAGTGTCTGAAAGTTGTGTACAAAGAATTTCAGGGAATTAACTCGTTAAATACTGACCCGAATTTCCCTTCATAATGTGGGCCAGGAGTTACATAGTCATGTCACATACAGATTCAAAGGTTGTGTAGACAAATTTTATCAAGGAATGTGCCAATTGTGTGACGTCATTATGCGCAGACCTTCCGAGATATGTCCCACATACGGTTGTAAATATTCATCAGCGGATCCGTTACTATTAACATATTAACAAAATGGCGTATTGCTTAACAGTTATTCAAATTTTATGGTTTCTATTGCTGTCATTCGTTGTTATAGTTCGCGATAGATTAATGTTTGTACAGACGAGAAAGTTTGATAAGATTCTTCCGCTGTTGCAGGACACTATAGCTAGATTATAGTGAACGCATTTGTTATAAGTAAATAAATGTAGGCTAGTTGAAGGTAAAAATTTAATTGTTTTAATACTTTTGCATAAACTATCATTAGGGTATTTCACTTTTTTATTAGCTGGGGAAAGGGAGTGTATTACTATTACACCTGATAAAATGTGCAGTTTGGATAGAGTTTTAAGTCGTAACGGGCAATTACCTTCAGGCAGTACATTTCGTGTGGCTGAAGAAAGAGAGAGAGAGTTACCTTAAGTCAACCTATAATGCCTACATAATAACTCATCAGAAGGCGTTGAACACGTGAATTGTAAGAATCCAAAATATTTTAATTTTATGAAAGTGCGACAATGTTATAATTAATTTAGTATTTTTTGTTTTGTGTAATAAATACTATATACTACTATTTACTATAACAAATACTCTTGCCATATGTTCATAAGTTACATGTGGCAATTTAAAACGACCTTTGAGAAGAATTATGTATTTACTGTCATTTCCACGACTGATAGATACGATGAGTTATTTACCGACGCATCTGCGTAGTACCTTTCTGCACTACATAATCTATGCTAATAACAATGTTTTACAAACCCAACGTTTACATTATGTCATGGACTCCATATATCCAAATGCAAATATTTTCATTAAAATAACAAAGGGGCCTAATATTTTGTTTTAGTATTTATTAAAACTCGGATAGCGGTTGAGAAACAATTTTAGTCATTTGATTATATATACAGACACAATAGTGAAGAGATAAAGATCACAATATTGGTTCAATATCTCTCGATATTTTATTATTAATTCAACAGTAATATTTATATTTTCTAAAATTACTTCTCGTTCACTAAGAAAAATAATTTTAACAAAAACAAAAGAGTATTTATGTAGTACTTAGCAACAAACGTAGAAGTGTCTTATGTCGGATATGCACCGATAATGTTGATCCCTTTATATTTATTTCATACAGGAACGTCACCCAAGTTATTACTTGACACAGTTATACCGACATGCTCAATTGATTCTCCAATCTAAGTCCAACCAAACATAACTCCTGCATTTTCTAAATATTGCCTATTAAACAATATTTTTACATTCATATGAAATGTACAAATAAAGGAGCCCCGAGTGGAATAAAGTCTATTAACAAGGGATCTGCACAAGCGGATCTGAGCTGTCGCGTCGACTTTCTCTCGCGTAACAATACTAGTAAATGTCTAGGCTTTCGTTTTTCTTATCGTGACTTTTAAATAAATAAAGAGACCCGCTCATACTGACAGTTCAACCCTGCAATCTGGTTTATTTTGCGGATAAGTTTCGATATCAGATAATAAAAAAATAAAAACCGACTTCAAAACAAAAAACCGCTAAAAACCAAAAAATAACTAAATAATAAGTACCACTGCAAAGCAAAAAAATAATATTTGTTTCATGGAACTTGCGCTTGTTGATTAATTTGCTTAATGACTTGACTAGCCAACAAATCAAAATATATGCATAACATATCGAAGGCGGGCCGCCAAGTACCAAACATGTAGGACCTGTGCCTTATATTAATTTAAATATCTATATGTTTGGTACTGGGCGACCCGCCTTCAATATGTTATGCATATATTTTGATTTGTTGGCTAGTCAAGTCATTAAGCAAATTAATCAACAAGCGCAAGTTCCATGAAACAAATATTATTTTTTTGCTTTGCAGTGGTACTTATTATTTAGTTATTTTTTGGTTTTTAGCGGTTTTTTGTTTTGAAGTCGGTTTTTATTTTTTTATTAAAAATTTTGGTTATTTTTATCTTTTTAGTGTTGATAGGAATCAAAATGAAGAAGATTTGGTCCCCACAAGGAATATGTTCTTTCCGATGATAATGAAATCGCTAAAATCGGCTAAAAGCTGCCAAAGATATTGGAGTATTCATATGTTTATTATTTTTTCTCCCCCCCCCCCCTCCCTTTGCCCCTACCCCCTTTTCCCACCACCACTGTAGCTTAGCTTTTATACTGAACCCAATGCAAAAAGAACCATTGGAATCCTACTAAAGTTTGAAGAGTTCTACACTCCAGGTCCGAAAATGATCATCAGATCTCCATGTTGTGTTCCTGAGATCAACCTGTCAATACATTCTTTCCAATGAAAAAGAAATCACTAAAATCGGTTAAATCCTGCCGAAGATATTAGAATTTACGTGTATTTTAATTTTATCACCTACCCCCCCTCACCCCCACCCCTTTTTTCCTCTCTCTCTGTAAATTAACTTTTATAATGAACCTAATGCAAAAAGAACCATTGGAATCCTACTTAATTTTAAGGAGTTCCCCTCTCCAGGTCCGAAGATATTGCTCAGATTTTCACCATATTTTTATGGGACCAAATGACAAGCATCAGCTTTCAATCAAAGAAAGAATGGTCGAAATCGGTTCACACAGTACAGAGAAACGAGGTAACAAACATAAAAAAAAAAAAGCAACATACAGTCGAATTGAGAACCTCCTCCTTTTTTTGAAGTCGGTTAAAAATAGCCTCGAATTAAAGACTTGCAATGCCCAGTAAAACATTTTAAATGTTTTTTTTAAGAAAACCAGCTCAATACGAGCTATCAAGCATTCGTTTCATTATATTTATTCAGCAATTTGATGATAAAAGTTATCATTGTCGCTATGGATACATAATTACTTAAATCAGTTCCATCCCAGCGATAAACGGTCAAAAGGACAACTATACAACAGATCGAACAAAAACGCCTAACAATTTTTATACTCGTATTTTGTGCGATAGATATAGTGGTATTGTCATGAAGGGAGTTAATCATACTTACTGTAATCAAACCGAAACATGGCTCTACATCACTTTACATAGGCACCACATGTTGGGCCCAACCTTGGTGGAAACTATTTTGAATACCCACTCATTGGAAGTGTGACGTTGTGCCAACATCCAATGTTAACAGTTAGATTAATTCGACCCAAAATTAATCTCACTAAGTTTGCGAACCTCCAAGACCTCTCATTTACTAGCTAGTTACTCGTTTGACGCGCAAAGATTCGAAGGGGGAAAATCAATTAAGCGCAAAGGTCAACGGATTGAGTATCACTTCTCAATGTTGACATATTCATTTACACTGCAATTACCAATAAGTGCATTACGGGTTCTGTGTTTGCTCTAGCAAACATATTTTAAAGACTATGTCTGACCCCCAAATACTGGATAGCTACTCAGCCACCGGACTCATTTGATATGACGTTATTTTGAGGTTCTGTTAAATTTCGAAATGAAATACTGGATAGCCATTTAGCTCATAAATCGGTCTACTCAGCAAACATCCAGCTAAATTTTCACAGATTAACGAAAAGTTTGTTTTCAGTTACAATTTTTATTGTATAAATATAAACGTTCCATTTGACGCAATATTCTTCATACATGATTTCCCTAAATTGGAAATTTAACCCTTTATATTTAATATGAGGAATCATTGTAACGTTTTTACTTTTGTTACGATTATGTTTAAAGCTATAGTATATATTGCCATGTTATTATTTTAAAAATCTGTTTATAAAATCATGTGGGTGAAAAAACTTATGTCCCTATATCCGTAGCGAGTTTATTAAAAATATTATGATGTTTGTTTATTTTATTTATTGTTTACAATTGCACTCGGTTTTAAAGTTAGTTTTTGGAATATCTTTTCAATAAATAGGTATATAAAATACCAAACAACGGCTGCAGAACCACCTAAGTACCAAATGGAGAAGACTATGTAAATAAATACGATATGAGAAAGAAGCTGTGCTGGATATTATAAACAGGTAAGTATATACGTATTCCTCTAAGTTTTAACGAATTTATATGATAATTAACTATTTAATATATAATATGAATCGATTATTCACACATTTTAAATCATCATCATCATCTACAGCCTGTAGGATCCCACTGCTGGGTACCTATAGGCTTCTCTCATATTATGCCTCCTATATATTATCTCCTCCTCATATAGTAGTATTATGTAATAAATATGGAAAATAAAGTATGGTACAATGTGTATAACTATAAATAATCCTTTGTTTCAGGAGCTGGAGTGGAGTACATAAATATTCAATGTGTACCTATATAATAAGACCGTCCAAGAAATATGGCTCATATATATAGTGCCATGTATATCAGCTATAGACTAAATAAGTAAGCTCAACAAATATATATAAAAAATAAAAAGAGATATATAAAATTATGACATACTTTAACTTAAACACTTTTGCAGGTAACGCTATAGAAATCATGCATACAACAAATCATTTGGACAATACACACCCTTTTGAAATGAGTATGTAATATAAAAATATACAAAAAAGAATGAGACAAATTGTGTCAAGGAAGAAATATTTGCATCAGAAAACAGTGTTTTAAATCAAAGTTGAAGAATGTTATGAATTTTAATTAATATGTAATACATAAAATAAATTGTTTATTTCACCTATTTTCATTGTTAAAAAATGACATATTATATTTCTATTGTACATTTTTAATAGTACATTTATTAATTTAGTTTTAAATTAATGTTAAAATAATTGTTATTATTTTGTGTCTATAAAGGAATATAGATATAAATGTAAGACAGATCTAAAGAAATGTAGATAATTAAAAAAATATAATATGTACTAATGCTGTTATTAAAATAAATATACTACAATAAAACATAACTCATTTTTATTTGTATTCATTCCATGGTAATTCAATAAAATGCACTGTACGGTTTAAAATATGTATTTTATTATATTATTCCTTGTTGCAACATTTTCATTGGTTATACTATGTGGAGCTGGTGGAAATGATTCAGAAAGATCAATCTCCAATATATGATCATTCTGGGAAAATGCTATATTATGTAACACAGCACATGCCTCTATAATAGTAAGCTAATTTTCAAAAACTTATAGCCCAACTTGCAGACAAGAAGATCTTTGTTGTAAAACCAAAGACCCTCTCCACTGGGTTTCTTGTTTTAGTATGGTCTTGATTGTAAGCTTCTTCAGTCTCCCCTTTCCAGAAATGCACATAAAGGAGAATCATTGAAATTTTTACTATCATGCACCGCGCCTGGCCATCGGCCTATAATGTTTCTTATCCTCAAGTTAGGGTCGCAGACTGCTTGCACATTTATAGAAAAATGGCCTTTTCTGTTTCTAAATGTTTCTGCTTGTGGTCCTCCTAAAAACAAGATAATAAAAATTAGAGCTCTAGCAAATATTCTTATTTCAAACTACAAATAATTTTATGTAAATTGAAAAAATATATTCATAAAATTGAATTCTTTATAGGAAACTACTATTGTAGTTGAGCATTGTTCCAGTATATACTGAATAGCTACAATCAGTACAAATCATTGTATGATTAATTATATTATATTATATATTTAGCCCTACAACTATTTAGAGAGCTTGGTTATATGGGGTACAGTGGGCTGGGGAAGAGCCAATTACCTGCTAAATGTTTTGATTCCAACAAGCATATATATATAAATTATTGTGTAGAAATCATTTAGAGTGTGCCTTTATACTGTGCATAAGTATCCATAGAGTATCCCTTTTACTGTACATATATATATATATAATATTATGTACAGTAAAAAGGGATACTCTAAATGATTACTACACAATATAAAATACGCTAGGCATTTTAGAAGCACATTTAGTTAAAATAGGATAAGAAAACATATATTTGTGTACATGTAAAAGCTTAATAGTTATGTATACATTATTATAAGTAGAAATTACCTGGAGATTTGATCCTTATATGTATGAAATTTATAACTTCAATCACTCCTGCGATCGCATAGAAATCATTCGCAATATGGCATTGTTGTTGTTAGTTGGGAATTTTCATGCCACGATTTTGTAGTTTAACTAACTCTGCTGCAACTTTGTGTTGTACAGTCGGCTGTTCCACATGAAATACATCTCCAATAATCTTCTGGTAACTGCCTGTCGTAGAATATCATAAAGCAAGTAACAGTTGGTCGCAAGTTTTTATCAATCGACTTCTATTTGTAGTGGGTTCTATTTTGCCTCCAGCAAGGAACGCAGATGCAGAACAGTTTCTTTCTTCAGGCGGAACCTCACTTTGTTTGAATGTTTTCTTCTTTGTATTTGTCAAAAGCATTGATTTTTTTCTTGATTGACTCGCCTTGATGAAGCTATATCGTCATCAGACAGCGATGAAACCGACGCGAGAGTCATTTTAGTAAATTTTATGTAGAATTGATGAAGTTAAGAGTGGTCGCAGGCGGCCTTAAGACGACGGCTGCTTAAAACTAGAAATTCTTAAAAATTTGACTGTTTGACAGCTGTCAAACTCTTAAGTTGCTTTCGAGAATACGAATCGGATGAATAATGCCCCATTAAATATTTAATTCTTAAGTGGTTTAATCGAAGTTATATTTAACTGGAATCAATTTAACAGGTCATTAGAGCTAGTTAATCGGAGTTAAAAGTTAATTGGCTTTCCAGTATTTGGGCATGAGAGCTCCATTAGGTCGGAGAGTAGTATGTGTTTCATACATTGAGAGTTAAAGTGGTACATACCTATGCCGCAAGATGTCACTATAGTAAAATAGTGACGTACAATTTTTTATTTTTATATTTTATGTTAAATTATTTTAGAATTCATATCTTTTTATTCGGTTTTAAAATACACGAGATGTTAGAACATCTGTGTGGTATTCATTTGATTTGATAACTATTCACCGAAATAAAAGTCTAGAAAACTGTTTGAAAATAAAAATATACAGGCTATTTTAAATGTAAATATAGAAAACTTATTACAGCCTTAAAATTTTACAACCATAAAGATATTATTACAAGTTATGCCGTTAGCTCCAGTATTCATAAAACAAAATAAAAAATAAACAATTATTATTTATTGTTTTTGTTACAAACATTGTACATAAAGCAGTTTTGACATTGTAAAACTTTACTAATGGATATTAATAATATGTTGTAGTTACGACTTCCATAATGTGTTTTGCCTATTAAACATAATGTCAATACGAACTAATAACGTTAAACATTAGCCTAACTAAAGCGTGTCCACACCGGCCCCCAAGGACTTCTGCCAAGTCAACTGTCCTTATACATACAACATTTCAAAAATCAAGAAAATAGAATTATACATCTAAAATATTCAGATCTAACACTATTTTCAAGTAAAACCAACGCATAACTAGTATGCAACAAAATCTAAGACAAAGATTTAAAAATTATCCTCCCGACGGATCTATTAAATCAACAATGGACTTTGCAATTTATCACTAAGCTACAAAAAGAGCTTTAAAAGAAATTGGGCCAATCACCGATGAATCTCAGATGGCCTCAAAGAGAGTGAAATTTCCTTCGAGCTGGATTTAATCAAACGATAGAATAGGCGCACGAATATCTGGGTGGCTACTCCAAAATTCAGATTTTGACTGGCTTTGTGTGCATGCGTCGCTATTTTATTTTTAAAGTTAAAGATAACGTTGTATTTATATATAATATTTATATATTTTTATCAGGAATATATTTTAAGTTAAACGAATTTAATAGTTTTCATATAAATAGTAATAAAATGAAGTTCTGTCTTTTTAAACACGGAGAGGAAAGAAGGCTATCCTCTGACGAAGTGACTAAATAAAGCAACATCAAATTACTTTTTCGGGCATATATTTACCCTATTTCATGACAATTTATTCATAACAAGCAGAAATGAACTACAATTCAATTTAAACTGAATGATACAAAGCAAAAGTAATATTTTTCTAGAATGTTTTATGTTGATTTATCTTCAACAAACCTAATCTTGTATTTCATTTTGTCCCTATTAATTTACTTTATTCTTTGTCCTTTTGTAGATAATATTCGTTGAATAATTAATAACAAATCTTGGAATCCCAAACATTAGTTTTTACTCTACAATAAGTGAATTACCATCTTAAAAGAACACCTCTCACGTGATTCTTATAAATATACTAAAATTCAACAAACGGAACATTACAATCCATTATTTGCATACATATGTTCATTTTTTCGATTGCGTATTTATTCCACAAATACCGTTTGGAGTAGAGGCCTCGTGTGAGAAGTAAAAAAGATTTTTTTTCGACAAACAAATTTTTTATTTAGGTAGAAAAGAGTGCGTAAAACTTGCCACGGAATAGGGTTTGTCCCAATGTTATATCGAATACAATATTTAGGCCCCATGTGATGTATTCCTTTTTATATGGATATCAACTTGGAAAGAACAGTACCCTTACTACTTATATTATTTTTAGACATACCAAATATGTTTACCTTACGAGTAAAAATACTAAACTTTAAGTTTGTACTTACTTTAACACAATTTGCAATATTTTTTATTTATATCAATCAATATATTTCAACATTGAACATGCTGAGCATAACAATGATGGAGTTTTACTGAATCGCTTCGATTCAGTTAAACTCCATTGCCGTAAAGCTTAACAGAGATATATGTATATTTCATAATAACTTACTGATGTTTATAAACATTTTGTATACATTAATCATATAGTAACTTTAAACAGAAATAAATTTAAATATATTAAGCAGATGTACACAAAGTGGCCGGGGATTCTGTTATTATAATGCAAGTCAAGGAGGATAATTGGTCCGAGAAGCCATGTACTCTATCTCTCTGTCCCATTCTCTCTCCCTCTCTCTTTCATTAATGTACCACTTAAAATCTGAACTATTTTACAGTCCATACAGGCAGGCACAAAACGACCAAATAAAAAAGATCTCATAACTTTCCAACCCCTAAACACTCAGGCCCAAAATATATAAATGTAAATACAAATATTTTTGTCCTGGACTGAAATCACCTCACACTTTACATACAGTATCTTAGCAGTACCAACTTAACAATGATTTCACCATCCAAAATTTATATCTAGATAGTTTTCTTTGAAACTAGAGCGCACTATTCTCGAATCGGCCGCGGCACAAACGAATCTCCATGGCGATTAGTATCAATTCTGTGTTCAATTGAATGGATTTATGGTCGCCCGTGAATATTCAGTGTTACCTCACCGTCAGCTGTAAGGTGACTGCGTTTTATTGATATTGGGATAAACTCATATTATTGGTATTATATATAGGCAAGCACAATTGTACCAAATGACATGATAAAATAATTCGGATTTTCTGAACAGCATCACACTTACGTTTCCATTAAGTGTCGCCTCTTTGTGTTGCTGTTTTTTTATTCAATTATTTTTCAATTATAGGGAAATATTAAATTATTCCTTCGAAGTTTAAGAAAGAGTGCAAAATTAGGTCTAATCTGTTGCAAAAGCATAAGCTTCAATATTTTAACAATAGGGCAGACCGAACTTCAATGTAGAATAATGGATATAAAAAAGGAACGTATATTCACGATCTATGAAAAAGGCCCAACATAAAAACGTTAAATAAACAAGTAGGTTCACGTAAAAATAATTCGTTCAAAAGAATTAGAGTGACGCGCGGGAAATGAGAACCACGTGATTGACATTATTATCAGTCGGGTTTCCGCGAAGCTATTCCTGTCTCAGTTCGCAATTTGATTTAGAAGTATTAAATGGAATGTATTTATAACAACAGAAAGTTGGCGATGTCTCCAACTGGCCCTTTTTTAATTGAGTTATTATATTGTTTTTGATTTAAAAAAATTAGAATTGAATTATATTTTTTCACCTTGGCCTATTTTTTTCGTGATATCATGTATTTTTCTGACAATAAGCTGGCCATTGTAGTGTTTTTAGTATTTTAGGACAAAGGCAAATCTGTTAAGCTCTTCCTTGAGATGCCGTAGGTAGATCAAAAGGACTATGCTTGTGTACCCAGAATTCAAGTCACGACTGTCAATGTTGCGGTCAGACTGAGTTCCTATTTTAGTAAGTTAGAAAAAAATAAGAAAATGCTTTAATTGTTTTAAAAATAATTTGATATTGACTTATATTCTTCACTAGTATAAAGAGGGGCCATATATTAATTTTTAATCTGGAACAGATTCCGACTCTTGCAAAATTTCTCCTACATCTTTTATATTACAAAACTCATTACAAATCACTTCAAGTGTGATATTGCCAAACGAGGTTCACGTTATTAAAATAAATTATTACTGTTATCGCAGAAATTGTTTGACTGAATAAAAGCGCCAAATAAAAGAAAACGCTGACACCAGAATAAAGAGCGGTACTCAAAAAGCGCTGCAACTTTTAATATGAAACGCGAAATATCGCTCGGAAAGTCACGCGGAAGTTGCTTCGTGGAGGCTAATAGCTTTGTATTTACCGGTTGCTTATGACTAGTAACACTTATATAAGGTGATAATAATGTATTGCTTCGAAAATATTTCATAAAGATGGAAATAAAATTAATTACTTACTTAAAATTTATACTACAAAAGAAAAATACCCAAGCCGTTGAGCCCGAGAACAAAGACAGGTTAACAATAGTTACAAAATTATTTTTGCACTATGTTCGATTTGAAATTATATGAAAATTTAATTTACTTTAAAAGTAAATTGGGGGAAATTGGGGACATTTTTTAGGCTTCTCCTGTTTTGTCACAAAATCATCATCTTTAATACAAAGTGTTATTGTTTATGCAAATGAATGATTCGTAAGCAGAGATAAGCGGACATTTCGCGTCACACTGACCTACGTTTACTGCGGGCAATAAAATTGAGTAGGGGCTATAAACGTCGGAACATATCAACTTGTATCTCAATAACACGATGTCTGAAATCTAAATTTGATGCGGAGAGCTATTTTTCCGAAATAAAATCATCATTTAAACATCTGTACGGTCGTATATTATCAGGTATCACCGTACATTAGTGAGCCAAAATGTAATATGTACGTCACTTACTGTCTCATTCACTGAAATTTTAATAAACTAAATCTATTATTAGAGTGTTTAATAATTTCGACTGAAGATAGATTTATTAAGTTTAATCATAGTTATCTACTCAAGAACTAGAGATGATGTAGTGTATCTTCTTTGCTAACTCTAATTATTTAATCTAGTACCACAATATTCCAAGTCGATTATGACAATAATTTATCACATTTACACACCAATATCAATCTCAATGTATTTACATTACATTTTTATTTCTTAATATATCCATTTTGCGGTATGCATAAAGGGTTAAATCCAATCCCGAAACAAACATCGTCTCCACTTACAAAGGTCTCAATACGAACCTCGAACCTTTAACTTCTCATTCTTTAGCCAGAAACTCATCCATTGTCACACTGAGTCTATCAATTCAGACTCATCATTTTCATTAGCTGTATCCCCTATAAACTTTCCTAATTATTCGTGTTGACAACACTTCATAGTCCGCTGTGTTCTTGACCCAGTTGTTAAATTTTTTATTTCGGTTTGAGCAGTTTTTCTAGACACCTATCCAATGACTATAAAATCCACCTACAGCGTACACCCATTTATATCATTCAAACTTTTCCACTGCAAATTGAACTGTGAACGTCAGAGCGGCGGCAAAGCCCAATCTTTATACTTTTGTCCAACAAAGAACGGAATTCAACAAAGATTTTAGATATTTTGCGAAAGCTCTACGACGGACCTGCTGTAATCCTCTGATAATGTGGATAGACATATTTTGTGATGGAAACCACGTCATACGGATTTCAGCAGCCTGGCATAATTGTATTAACTGGCAACCGACAATTATCTTTCACCAGAAGATACTTTATCTGAACTACATCAGACTTTCCACTACACGAATTGAAACCACTCTTGTACCAATATTTAATAAAGTTCGCACCTTAAAAAGGTTTCATATAGTTTTACTATAAATAAGATCTCACGCAACAATGCGACCGCCAATGGTTACCATGCCTTTGTTTGTAAATATTTTACCAATTTGTTGTACTGTACTGTATCAGCCCATATACGTTCCACTGCAAGGCACGGGCCTCCTCTACAAGCGAGGATAAGATTGAGAATGGTTTGGCCATATAGTTCACTACGCCATCTTAGTGCGGGTTGGTAGACTCTATTATCAACATCATCATCATCATCATATCAGCCACAGGAAGTCCACTGCTGAACATAGGCCTCCCCCAAGGATCTCCACAATGACCTGTTGGAAGCGGCCTGCATCCAGCGACTTCCTGCGACCTTAGTCAGATCGTCCGTCCACCTTGTAGGCGGGCGTCCGACATTTCGCTTGCCTGTACGTGGCCTCCACTCGAGAACCTTTCGGTCCCAACGGCCATCGGTTCTACGAGCTATGTGCCCGGCCCACTGCCACTTCAACTTGCCAATCCTATGGGCTATGTCGGTAACCTTGGTAGACTCTATATATCATAGGAATTCTTATAAATAGCTAGGGTATGCAGGTTTCCTCACGATGTTTTCCTGCACCGTTTTAGTGCGTGGTGATTGACTATCAATACACACATCATTCCAAAAAGTCAGAAGTGTGCCCTGGTATTCGAACCCGCGACCACCGTGAACATGTTAGCAGCTGCGTCTATTCCGTTTACCAACAGGCCACCACGCACTTACACTATATATCAGAAATTCTTATAAATAGCTAGGGTATGCAGGATTCCTCAGGATGTTTTCCTTCACGTTACCTATTTACTAATTATTTTTTATAAATGTTGGTGTAGCATTAAGTATTTAAATAAAATAAATAAATTAGTTTAAGAAACGGAGGATTATCCTTTTAAATTCTTCAAGATGGTAACTACACTGCATGATCCAACATTTGTTTCGGCGCGTAATGAAGACACATGAAGAGGTGATGTTTTTATGAGAATGGCTCGCCATTCAACTGATCCAATGGCTTCTCTAACCGCCATAATTACAATAATGTACTAATTCACTTATATTTATTGTAAAGTGATAGATAAAAATATATTAATATTGAATTTATTAATAAATACATAGTAGAGCAAAGCTAATCATCAGACTGCATATACCAATTATAGTATAGGATTACACAACACTTATAATATTACACATACATAAACAAAATGAAAGAGAAACATACTTAATTAAAAGTGTACCTAAAAATAATGTGAATTTATATACTTAGCTATCGAATTATACAACTACGAGTATTTACAAACGAAAGTTATGCGGCTATAAAGAGTGCATACTTCAAAATCCAACAAACTTTCCGCTGGCTTCAGTTTAATGATAAAGAAAAGTACAAAGGAATAATATCCTTCTGCTTATCATACAAATCCGCTGCATTATAACTTTAGTAAACCGAGTCGTGAGCGAAACCTAGTTATACAGGGTATATCAAGACTTCTACCGAAATCTAAGCCGGGTGGTAGTTTCGTTGGTTAGAACTAAAGTTTTAAATGTTCGTGGCGCAGTTGGTTAGACGTCAGGTTTGAAATGTAAGGCCGCGGGATCGATCCCCGCACCGAAACAAAATATTCGTTTGATCCACACATTTGTCTAGGTATCTGTGCGACCAGAAAGTCTCTCGTACTTTCGGATACCCACGACACAAAACTCAATCTTAGTGTGAGGTCAGGAATGTGTACGTGACTGTTGGGTGTATTGATTATTAAACTTCTATAATAATAGTTTTTGTGTGGCCTTATCATCAGTTCAGTGGGGTTGCCGAAACATAGTTTATCATAAAATATATATAAAAATAATCCCATGGATACACTATAATCAGTTGAAAATAATATTAACTCACGCAAATTCATTTTAAAATGTGACCAAATAAACTTACTTTTTCCTACATCCGGACGGATGGTCATTTTATGATGGTATATCAACCACGTAAATGTGGTATATGTTAGGTTTACCCTATGTATAACAAATTTCGAGCAAGCCGGAAAATTATGTCATTTTAGTCTCTGCAATGCTTATACCATTAGGTTCTTTGCAGATCCACTCTTGTGGAAATATAAGAAAAAAAATTACACATTAATAAAAAATTAAAAGTGATCCCTGGCGCTGACTACGAACAGAAAAAATATTTCACGTTATAAAGAAATTAAAATTACACTGAATAAAAAGTGCTTCAACAAATATTATAAATGAGTCACACGAGTAGAGCTTGCCAAAATTTATTTTTCTTTTTATTTGAACGCCTGTCTGTACCTCACAACACTGTGATTTGAACAAGCTGGAAATTATTGAAAGTAAATTTTTCGGCTGGTCGTTTCTTTCAATATTCAGGTAGTATTTAAATATTATATTAACATTTAAATATATAACTCAAAGGTGACTGAATGGCATAGTAATCTATCAACGCACAGCCCAAACCATTGGACGGATCGGGCTGAAATTTGGCATGCAGGTAGATGTTATGACGTAGGCATCCGCTAATAAAGGATTTTGATAAATTACATCTCTAAGGGGATAAAATAGGGGATGAAACTGTGTATGAAACTTTGTCAACTTTAAACCGGTCGGGCTGATACTTTGCATGCATAAAGCTATGTCGTAGGCATCCTCTAAGAAAGGATTTTGATAAATTCCACCCTTAAGGGGATAGAATAGGTGATGAAATTTGTATAAATCTTCTTAGATTTTCGACTGATTGAACTGAAAGTAAAGATTGGGGCTACTATGATGAAGACGTTCGCTTAAATAGGATTTTGAAAAATTCAATTTAACAATTTTATGTTGCTTGCTCACGAGTAAATTCACCCAATAGCTTGATAGTTTTAGCGCCTAATGACAGATTTTTGAAGAATATTGTGTACAAAGAAGTTTTGTAGGCCCTAATTTTTTACACACGCTAGACAAAAGTAAAGCCGCAAAAACGATACCTAATTAATAATAATAATTCTTAACGCGAGCGAAGCCGCAAGCGAAAGCTAGTTTTATATAAAGTAATAAAACTATTACTAAATTAATAACAATTGCTCCCAATTTTCAACCAATCTTAGATATACGTATTTTTCCTCAAAGTATTTTTTTTATATATATTTTGTAAAAGTACAAATTATGAATCTTACACATAATTTAATTAATAATATTAATTAATAATTTAATTACACATTATCATAAGCATAGCCGCGGGCAATCACTATTACGCAATAATAAAATAAATCACTCTTAATTTTTTTACAACTTAAAAATTACAGTTTCCGAGAATTTTAGCAATTCATGCTATATCATAAACTAGATTTCTCGCGAAAACACGTTATTTACAAAGTATTCTCCTTTGAAATCAAATACATTATGCTAAATAACAGGGAGGGAAATTGTCAAACAGCATTAGAACGCAATGGAAACTGCCATTTTGACGTGTGTGACGTGCTATTTATATTTATTGGGATATACATCTTTGTGTATGCACTAGTAGTCCGGCTTATGAAAATTATTTACTTACATTTCTTTAACCACCAGTGATACACCACTCATTCAACACCTCGACACAAGTAAATCTAACAAGAACGATGTCATTTTATATTGCTTTATGTGCCGAAATGAGCATGCCATTAGCCTGATGGTAAGCGATGGTACGACCGAGCGGTCATGGACAGAAGCAAAACCAAACAACACCATGAATACCCAAGCAGATTGGCATTCCACTGCGCTCGCCATCCTGAGACTTAAGATGTTAATCCTCAATATATCCAAAAATTACATTTACTACAATTTCCTTCAAACCAGAACACAAAAGCGCATTTACATGCAATTTTACATACAAATTTTCACATCATTTTTCTCAAATTAGAGATATAGTTTTTAAAGCGAGTAGAGCAACAGTAGTTTCCTTAGAAAATAATAGTTATATTCCGGCTCAAATTCTTTGTCTCGCAGAAAACTGACATGATTTTAAGGCGAGTAGAGAACCAGTTTAAAAGCAATAGGTATAAGTTACAACTTATAGGCCAGCTCAATCGGAGTGGTACCTTTGTTTATGAAGCGAACATTTATTTTTCCTTCTTTTTCCCTTTTCATTTTGAAACGTACAATCCAAGTGGTTTAGTTACTTATCAACGGTGTCAATCCCTACCATCAGGTGAACCTATATTACCGAAATATACATAAAAAGTAGCAAAAGTGACTTGAGTTCTTGGACTACATTTTGCCTAACCTTCCTTTACAGTGACATGGTTTGTGGTAATACACCATTCAAATGAAGGTTTCTTCTACCTTTTGCACAGTATGCAAATTCTCAAGCTGTAACAGGCACGAAGCTGAAGAACAATGTAGTTCAAGTTTCCAACAATAAGTTGAACCGACCTTGAGTATCTGATGTTCATTGAAATAAAACTATTATTTACGGATTTTATCGCGGATTTGGTTTAATTTTTACATAAAATCCATAAATAATAGTTTTATTTTATTTCAATGAGTAACATTCGCGTAAACCTAAGAAATCATTATCTGATGTTCATTAACCCGCGCGAATTTACTGCTATAACTTGAGAATTAAAATTATGATAGCGTCTGTGGCACAGTTGGTTAGACGCCGGCTGTGGAACATGATGCCGCGGGTTTGATCCCCGCACCGAAACAAATTAGTGAACCACAAGATATTATTTCTTGTCTGGAAGTTTGTGAGGCCGAAAAGTCTCTCATATTACCTGGTACCCACGATGCAAGACTCAATCTTAGTGTGGTCAGGACTATGTATGTACCATATATTCGGTGTTCGGTGGATTTATTTATTTAGATAGTGTTTTAATAGAAAATTATTATGTATAGACGTTATATTTCTGGAACTCGGATTGAGGCATCTATCATTGCATTGCATAGGTCTAGTAAAGCGTATTTCTTTCTTATACGGCTATTTTGCATTCAATACGTGTGAGCGTTTACTTAATGTGGTTACTGCATATGTATAAGAGTACACGTAGGAATTAACACGAAGCAGTTGCCGCCGAAATCGAATGTTTGTAAAGGTTGTAAGACAATCCAGATATTAAATGTATGTAGGGATAAGAAACCGGCACAGTGGCCCATAAATGTCTGTCGCCATGTGAGGTCAACCTGTGTATAATTAACATTGAACAGACATAATCGTGTTGACTACCAAGATCACGTTACAGTTTCAGTCTATATACGTCCCGCTGTAGAGCACGGGCCTACTCTACAATCAAGATTACGATTTAGAGGGGTTAGCCCATATACGGCCGGTTTCTATAATCTATCTATCTTTAACAAGAGATTTCTCTCGAAATTTCGATACATTTTTTGCTTCAGTAAAGAAAGACAGAGATATTTAGATAAGGTGCATATATTTATACATATCTAGGCAAGATAATATTGTATTTCTATGTTTGTTTATTGAAGCATACAGTGGTATCGACATAGTAACGATATCCATTTTAACCTCTTGTTAAAGCTAGATAGGATATAGAGAACGGCCGATAGTCAGCCACGCTGGCCTTGCGGGTTGGCGGAGTTTAGATAACATAGAAATTCTTAAAAAATTGGTATGGTATGCAAAGTTTCCTCACGTTGAATAAGAACACATTAAGATCAAAGAAATCTTGTGTCGTAGTCATCAGAAACTACGAGAAACTTTTCGGTCTTACAAACACTTAAACATCTTCTCCTTTCACAGTCGGTTTCTTAATAACTGTAACGCAAGGGCTATCTTAATACAAACTTTACTACAAACGGTAAAGCCCTATTTAAATGGAGGATGTAAATTTGTATCTCCGCGAAAACGAACTCATTACACCTCTTTTAAGGCAACAATAGCACTAATTTAGTAAAACAATTCCAAAAGTAGTTGGGCCCTTTAGTAAATGCAATTTAAATAAAATGATAGTAATAAATAAAACTATTTTCAATGGTGTCAATGACGAGCATCACGTCTGTCCATAAACAGGAGCAGCATAACTGAGAACCTAAAATTACTAAGTGCTACATACAAATGCTCTCATCACCCCGAGTAATACTTGCTACAATTTCTTCCAAATTGTAATATATTTATCTCAAACATCTCATTACTAACTCATCCTGCGTTGTACAATGTTTTTCAAAATCGAATACATTAAATACATTTATCTGGAATTTATCTTGGATTTAAATCATATTGCCACCATGATCCATTTTTAACACGATAGATCTCGAAATATTCTGCCTAGACACAACACACAGCACTTAGTAAAATGTTTTGACGTATATCACGATGTTTTCCATCATCAACTCGTAACAAATCTCGCGCTCACGTATATAAACAATATTTTACCAGTTCACCTCATTTTGGATACATATTTCTTTTAAATTAATTCTCAGATTTTTATGGCTCAATTAATTATGTATTTAATTTTCCTTATAATGATTACTTCACATATAATATATTTTACGACCATTTACGACCAATTTACGAAGTGTTACATTTATTTGTCAATAAATTTTATTTGTGTGGTGTGTTGAAAAAAAAATTTTAATTAGATTAAATTATTGAACATTAATCTAGGGTCATTTCGTTGTATTCAATATGGATTTCTAAAATAATTCTTTATTTAACTATGGCGAAAATTTAACTTTTTGATAAAATAATAATTATTATAAAAATGAAAATAACTTCTTATTTAATTCGATTATTATGCTTATATAAATATTATAATATGTCACAAAATCAATTAAACACTGAACAACAAAATACCAAATAAAACTATTTTTTAATTAATCAATAAATTAACTTTTTAAGTACTTACATCTATATGTTCTTTTTATGCACAACAAAAGACCACAAAGCACATAAAGTAATAAACACTTTAAAATAATTTCCGAACAATCACTACGACGTACGCGGCAAACTTTGCAAAGGAGCGGCGATATCCTCTCTCACGTGTTCACTCGGCGCCAGACGCGCGACAACTGAGCCGGAGTTGAGTTTTCACGCCCACCACACTATTTTTCATTTAGATCAGGCGGGAAAGTCACGTATTGCATTGTCTGTAGTGCGGTGTTTTGGTAGGAAAACAACGTTGGGTGTAATTTACTTTGTGTAATTTGTGTGTAATAGTGTAAAAGGAAACAATTATATGTAGACTGTGAAAAGGTGGAAGGACGACTTGGTTAAAAGTTGCAGGACGTCGCTGGATGCAGGCCGCTTCCAACAGGTCAATGTAGAGATCTTTCTGTATCAGCACATATACGTCCCACTGCAGGGCATGGTCCTCCTCTACAATCGAGAGTGCGATTGAGAGTGGTTAGGCCATATAGTCCACCACGATGGCCTGCTACGGGTTGGTGGGCTGGAGGAGGCCTATGACCAGCAGTGGGCTACCTGTTCTTTTATTAGCTTAAAAATAGTTTGCTGTTAGACGTAATTACTAGACTCTATTATGAACAAATTCTGATGGTTAAAATAAACATTTTATTTTATCATTTCTTAACCTATGTTTCAAGGATGAACGTTGCATAAAGTTGTAAAATTGTGTGATATACGTTGATCTAGAATGTACGATTATCGTATTTCAAGATTATGTTTATTATTATGAGAACCAATCACCGCCCGGGTAAACGTGTTCTCGATTGGCAGTCACTCCTCGGCAAGCGTAGGACGCCCTCCAACTAGGTGGAATGACGATATTCGAAAGATGGCTGGTAGCGGTTGGAGATGATGGGCTGAAGGTCGAACCTAATGGTGTGCCATAGGAGAGGCCTATGTCCAGCAGTGGACGCGAATGGGCTGATGATGATGATTATGAAGATTATGTTGATATGTGTTTAGAAGTGTGGTTTATTTTTCTCGGTCTACACTAATAGCCTTATTCATAGACCGTTATAAACCTATATTAGCAATTGAATGTTTTGTCCTTTTCGAACCACTTTTGAATTTAATTTAGGCGAAGACAAATTTCTATGGTGTGTGATGTGTGTGGTGTATGAAATACGCCAACCAGCATTAGGCCAGCGTGGTGGACTATATGGCCTAACCACTCTCAATAGGATTATCGATTGTAGAGTAGGCCCGTGGGACGTATATGGGCTGATACAGTGAGTAACGCCTCAACTTTATTAAGCCGATTAAGTCACATCTGTGTTTCATCCTTTTTTGTTATATCATATAGGTATTTAAGTTTAAATAATGTATTAAATTGTTATGATGAATTAGTATATAGCCAGGAACAAAATAAACTATCTTATGGAATTATTGTTCACCAATTTAAAACTTGTTAGATGTATGATATTTATTTTCGGCCTGATAATGGATACCTCACACCATACAAAAAATCCATTGCAAAAAACACATCACACTGGCACACGCGTGTATCGTGTTTCGGGTTCAATCTGAATTTCGTCTGTTTCGAACACGCTAGATCAAAAATTACCAGTGCTTGTAAAATTACTTAATAATAAATAAATTCACCACCATTGAAGTGCGTGGTGGCCTGTTGGTAAACGGACTAGTCGCGGCTGCCAATATGTTCACGGTGGTCGCGCGTTCGAATCCCAGGGCACACTTCTGACTTTTCGGAGTCATGTGTGTGAAGGAAAACATCGTGAGAAAACCTGCATACCATAACGATTTTTAAGCAATTCTATGGTATGTAAGTCCGCCAACCCACACTAGGCCAGCGTGGTGGACTATACGGCCTAACCACTCTCAATCGTACTCTCGATTGTAGAGGAGGCCCGTGCCCTGCAGTGGGACGTACATATATGGTCTGATACAGAAAGAAATTCACCCAACAGTCACATGCATCCATCCTAAGATAGAGTCTTGTGTCGTGGGTATCAAGAACTCCGAGAGACAATTCCGTCTCACAAACACATATCTCAGTGCGGGGATCGAACCCGCGGCCTCTTATTAAACAGCGGGCATCTATCCAACTGTGCCATTGAGTGTCAAAAAACATTATTATGCAATCAGCAGTAGATATACTCCAATATTTAAAATGTTAACCATGTTAATATAATGAAGTATTGGCCGTGATACGGGAGATATTAGATTTAGTACCCAAGTTAATAAGTCTCTTCTTGCCAATTTATCCAAAAACATTTTCTCGAGGCAAGATATTTACCCAAAAAAATATGAACAAGGAGATACATATATAAATAAATAACACCCAACAGTCACATACCTAGACCTCACCGCACACTAAGATAGAGTCTTGTGTCGTGGGTATTAAGAACTACGAGAGACTTTTTGGTCTCACACACATTTCTCGGGGCGGGGATCGAACCCGCAGCCTCTTGTTTCACAGCCAGCGTCTATCCTACTTTGCAACTGAGGCTGTTAAAAATATATACATTGAGTATTGAGACATGGACATATTGAGACTTTACATCTTATGTTTCAGGATGGCGCGCAGTGGAGTGTCAAGCATTGCTTTGTAATTCAAGGTGTTGTTTGGTTTTGCGACTGTTCATTAGCAGTCATATCGCTTACCATCAGGTGAAAGCGTGCCCGTCTCGCCATTCACAGCAATAAAATAAAAACATTACTGAATCCAAAATCATTTGCCCGAGACAAGATATTTATACAAAAAAATGTCAACAAGCACATAAAAAATCACATTGTGCCATATTACACTGATATAAGGGCACGTAGAAAAAGACCCAACATAAAATACATGGCCCAATCAAACCGCAGATACGCTCAGCTCATTGTACTGTACGTGACACGTCGCTAAAAGTAACACTACGCGACACATCAAACAAATGTCATTTGTATTTTAACGCGGATTTTTTTTTCTAAATTGGTCACGATTCATTTGTTATTCCTACTCGGTGTGTTATGTGATCTATTGGATTTTAGAGAAGGTGTTTTTTTTTTTTCACATTTGTCCTGATTTTGAAAAAGGTTTACCGGTGGTAGGTCTCTCATATGTGAAAGTCCGGGTGGGAAAGGGTGGGTACCACCGCAATGTCTATTTCTCCCGACAAACATTAGTTTAAATGCACTGTCGTGTTTCGGGTTGAAGGACATTGTAGCCAGAGTAACATATTGAGACTTAACATCTTATGTCTCAGGATGGCGAGCGCAGTGGAATGCCAAGTATTGCTTTGTAATTCAAGGTGTTGTTTGGTTTTGCTACTGTTCATGAGGGGTCGAATTGTTTACCATCTAGGCGAACGGCATGCTCGTCTCGCCATTCAATGCAATAAAAAAAAAGGCCCTAGATGAAGTAAACACTAAAAATTTAGTTCAGTTATTCAGTGGCAATTCTAGTGATAACTGAACAATTTTTTTTAACTTAAGGGAAAACATGTCTAATGATCTAATTTTGTTTATGGAATGAAATGAAAATTAGTTGTTTTTAAAATCTCTTCGTCCTGAATGAAGGGAATTGTGAATCAACAATTCCTCAACCGTTTTCCAATCCTAAAACAATTTGCACAAATTATCGAAACCTGAAGTCGAATTCAGTACTTATAGCAAAGTAACAAGTAACACTTATTGCTTTCGTCTAAATAACGCGACAACGTATACATATATACAATTAAACACACACTTACATTTACATTACAATGAAACAAACAATTAAACCACTAACATTCAGCATCATTTACTACACTACAAAATACTAACATAATTAAATTAAAATAACAAATGATTACCAACTAATAAAAGTTAATGTGCCTACCTGCGAGCTCGTAGAGCAGCCGTAGCAATAACCGTAGCGTGCTACAGTCGTAGACGGTCCTAACGCTATAACGTTGTACTTAAAGGGTCTACTGCCTAAGTAAATTCCTACCTTATATTGTTACCCAGGAATTTCGACCTGCTATTATTTTGGATTTAGGTAGATGTTACTTTACTTTGGAAATCAGTACTGCTTAACGGCTTTTATTGGTATCCTCTATACTAGATGTTGCAGAATTTTGTGTTGAATTAAGAACACAAATAAATGATTAAAATCATAAAATGAATCAACAAAAAACCTTACTGCTATCCTCTGTGATATAATATTCTAAAAAAATCACTAAAAATTAAATCATATAAAAAATCTCTGTATTTCGGAGTTTCAATAGTAGGCTCTCTCAGTAATTGGATTGTTTCGTGATCTAAATTAAATATTATTTCTTTGTATTACATTAACGCATTTGGGAAATACTTGAATTTTAGAAACGGCTGTTAGGAAAAATATCGACCTGAAAAACTAAGATAAGTACGAGTAAGTGAAAGGGCTATATTATTTAATTGACCAATCTCTGTTCAAACTGTACTTTCATAATTTATTGACCTTGACTCAATATCAATATATCACAACAATTCTTGAACATATCACATTTTGCATATTTCTCATGAACTTTTAGCTCAAAGTAGAACAAAAACGAAGAAAAATATGCCAATTGGCAATTATTAAAATTATCCGTCAACACAAAACTCACATAATTAACCTAATAGTGATATTTATCGTCATCGTTTTCCCCAAAAGAAGATTTATCGCAAATATTACGCAGATAAACATAACAAATCACAATGATTTACGCACTCACAGAAACGTGAGATGCGCGTGTTTATTTGTTTATATTATTGTTACAGTTACAAAACTGGAGCGAGGGAGATCTGCTTAGTTTTGTCATTGGAATCTTTATGCTCTCGAAAAAACTTTATGGACTAATTTTTAATCCTTCAATGCCTTTTACAGTATGTCATAAACTGTTGTCAATTTTAAGACAAGCTAGATATTCCGGAGGCTCATGGTTTCCTAGACTTACGCAAATGTTACACATTGAAATAAAACTATTATTTACGTAAAATGTAAAAATTCAACCAAATCCGCGATAAAATCTGTAAATAATAGAATTATTTCAATTCTGAAGGCTCTCTAAGCTTTAATGCTTGACATTAAAATGCGTGCCACTGTTGAACTTGCTCACAGGAGTTGCAGTGGCGGGTGTGAGGGCGGGACAGGCTTTAGCATTATCGCTTTATGAATACGCCTGTTGAATACTCCAACTGTAACTTTTCACAGTAAATTCCATGAAATACCCACCAGATCCGAAATGTCGCAATTGAAGTTCTGCTCACTTCAGCTCATTCTATCTGTATTCTTTTTGGCGATGTTATGAGGGGTGAATGGATAGTATTTTCCTATCCCTAGGCGTGACGATTATATATGATGTCATACAAACGAACCTTCGTATCCGCCCGGGTACAGGGTTCAAGGACCCGTTTCCATATATGACCCACGTCATAATCATCAGCCTATTTGCGTCCACTGCTGGACATAGGCCTCTCCTATGGCACGCCACTGGGCTCGGTCTTCAGCCCATTGTCTCCAACCGCTACCAGCCATCTTTGTGACCCACGTATATTTTAAGTCTACCTTTGTATATTCTGATGCTATCAGGCTTGTTTACTTATATGTTATACGATCCAAAACAAAAAAATAGAGGCAGCCAGCTCGTCGGAGGATAGTCTGTCTGGACTGCACTTACCATCTGGTGCATTTTGGTCTCTTCATAATAAGTAAAAAATACACCCAACAGTCACATACATAGTCCTGACCCCCACACTAAGATCGAGCCTTATTTGTTTATTCATTCATTAGTAAACAAAATAAAAACAGGTACAAACTTCGATCCAGCTACAATTAGACCTATATAGGACAAACTTTAAATCATGTCTCCCATCTCAGCATTACTAGCAACATTCGCGAATGTTTAATTTTAAACATGCTGTATTACATTGTGATTTGTGACATCACTTCCCGCAAGACGGTACAGATAAATCTAATTTGTATCAGTATTCTAAGAAGTAACAATATCACCAGATTATCTTTTGTATGAGAATAAAGACACTACCTTTCATAAAGTATATCGCTTCCTTTTCATCAATAGCACAACATTTTTTGACGCCTATAATTTTATCACCAAGGTCGAAAGAAGGGTTTTTCGACTCGCTTTTTTTTCGTTTTTTTTTTTAGGCTCGCCACTTATCACCTCTTGGGACGGAACATACAAGGCGAAATGTGGGTGCCCTGGCACCTCTGCCTACCCCTTCTGGGGAAAAGGCGTGAGTTTATGAATGTATGTATGTAGGTCGAAAAAAATCTCAAGCTTCATCTAGAGGTGGTGGACTGGTGGTTGGTCTCTCGTACGTGAGAGGCCGTCTGGGTAGGTACCACCGCAATGTCTATTTCTTCCGCTAAACAGCAATGTAAATGCACTGTTGTGTTTCGGTTTGGACATTGTAGCCAGAGTAACTTCTGGACATATTGAGACTTAACATCTTAGTCATCAAGTATCGCTTTGTGATTCAAGGTGTTGTTTGGTTCTGCTACTGTTCATGAGCGGTCGTACCGCTTACCATCAGGTGAACGGTATGCTTGCCTCGCCATTCATAGCAATAAAAAAAATATAAAAATAAGGTACAGAATTACCATGAGCGAATATAGGCATCCACCTAAACTTATTAAAGGGCTATTGACAGCCTCCGTGCAGTTGGTTGGACACCGGCTGTGAAATGTGAGGCCACGGGTTCGATCCACGCACCGAAACAAATATCTGTGTGAACCACATGTATTTGTTTCGGATCTGGGAGTTTGTGAGACGTAAAGTGTCTCGCATTTTCTGATACCCACAACACAAGACTCGATTTTAATTCTTAGTGTGGACTTTGTGATCAAGGTTATGTTTGAGACTGTCGAGGATATTTATTTATTGGCCTTACCTACGTTTATCACAATAACAAAGATTTTGCAAACTAGAAGATAATTGTAACGATATATAGGTACATTTTGCGCCAACTTGGTGAATTTTTAGGTTATCGTTTTATAATTATCTCTATCCGAAATATTCGGATCTACTTGATGAAGTGAGATTTTAACAAACGTTACGATCGCTTGACAAGGCAAGTCATAAAATAATTCTCGAATATTATTTTATAATTAATGTCAACAAATGCTACTCAATAACATTTACACGGAAACTAAAATGTATTAATTATGGGTACGTAATGAAAGGAAAACCACTCAATCGGGTTGAATCGATTCGTGATCTTGGTGTTACACATGACTCTAAGTTAACATATGAGAAACATGTAGATCACATCACCAAACAGGCCAACAAATCATTAGGCTTTGTGATCAGATCGTCCTCCCAATTTACAAGCATAAAAGCGATAAAAATTCTATATTGCTCATTGGTGCGCAGTGTCCTGGAATATTGTACACAGGTATGGAATCCTAACTATGTTTATAATATTAATAGAATAGAGTCTATTCAACGCAGATTTCTTAAATTTCTACAATTTAAATGTCTCAGTTTCGACAAAGATTACGAGGACAGATGTCGAAGGCATCATTTTCTCCCGCTTTTTGAGAGAAGAAAAATTGCGGACATTGTCTTACTAGTTAAATTGCACAAAAACTATTAGATTCTCCGCATCTTCTCCGAAAAATTAACTTAAAAGTCCCAAATAAGACCGTTAGACGTCCCACATGCCTATCTATTCCACAAAGCGCATCTAATTATAGGCAGAAAGCATTTTTCATCAGAGCTGCAAAAGAGTTAAATGCCGTGGTAGAATCCTCGGATCTGGATATTTTTAATTCCAAACCGCTTAAATTTAAGAAAATATTAACACGGTTTTGGTTCTCTGGCTGTTAGATATATTGTTTGTTAATCTATCGTGTTATTTCTGTGTGTGCTGTATATTATTATTTTTATAAATAATTTTCCTATTGCTACTTGTTAATATTTTTTGATATACTTTCTATTTTCTATCCGCGGAAACATGTAATTAGTATATAGTTGTTCTCAATGTTTTGTTATAGTATCACTGTATGTTTCCTTAAAATAAATAAAATAAAATAACACAAAAGCTTCTAAAATTGTTTAACAGAGATTTCAATGATGATAACAATATACAAAAAGCACGTGAAAACGTAACAAACGTTGTATAAAACTGTAAATACAGACGAAAAAATAAAAGCAAAACAAACGCTCTCCAGAACGGAAACTAAGATCTGGGATATTGTTGGCATAAATCATATTCGTCTACCCGACCTAACACATTGCGACGTGTTGAAATAAAAAAAAAAACGTTGTCTATGCTCGTAAACCCAGCACTGTTTATTAATCATAAAGTATAAAACAAATTAGCCGTAAACAAATTGGAGAAATGACATTTACTGCAGTGAGGGAATAAACTAGAATATGATTCGATATTTTCTGTGTAAATTCTAGAAAATGGCTTAAAATGTGTCATTTTGTTGCTCAGCTATTTAAACGGAGCTTTTGAAGTGTTGTGTTTTGATATGAAATCGCATACTTTTTATGCCAGCGTGGCTATGTTTGGTAATAAACGTAACGTAAAAACTTCTTTAAATGTTATAGCTAATTATTAATGACCTACTCTGATTTAAACCACTTGTAACTTTTGTAATAATCACCAAATTGTAAACTGGTTCTAAAAAGAGCTAGAGTTTCTTGCCAGTTCTTCTCTAGTGAAAACCGCTTTCCGAACCGCGTGGTAGATAGAAAAATGAATGAATCTAAATGATGTAGAACATCTCAATGGATTCAATAAATTATTTTCATTTTATTTGCATTTCATTTTCATTTGCATTTCATTACATTAAGTATCAAATTCATAAATAATGTGGGCTCATCAAAAACTGATGTATAGTTAGAGAGTATTGTATAGTTGCGTTCTAGTGTTTTTTTATCGTTCTTCTCTAGTGAGAACCGCAATCCAAACCAGGAGTTAGAACACAGTTGCTGGTCTGAAATGACAGTAATTAAGACAACACATGTGCTCTACGGATGAGTTAGAAGTCAAATTGGATCTTAGAAGAAGATAAATCATTCAAAACCGACTCATATACCCAATTAGTTAAGCGGAAATTAAATTTAATATCAGTTAATCTAATCTCCGGTAATTTAATCAGATTTGAACTCATCTTTTAATCATGAAATTAATGAGGAGGTTGTAAGAAAATCGTGGACAAAGACACATTTAGGTAATACAAACAACATATTAAATCCATGGTTGCCTTTCGAGAATAAGACCAACAGTAATATTTATTTATTTATTTTAAACACTTTGTACACAGACGTAGTACAGGCGGACTTAATGTCCAAGGGCATTCTCTACCAGCCAACCTTAAGGTAGTGCAGAGAGACGGAAGCAGGTGCTTATTAATAAAATAGGCAATAAACGAAAAGAGAAAATATACACAATATAAATAATAATATTTAAACGGATATATAAAATTTTAATTATATATATATATATATATATATATATATATATATATATATATATATATATATGTGTGTGTGTATATATATAAATACTATTATAATTTTATATATAAATAAAATATGTACATAAACAAATAAATAAATAAATACCTACATTAGTGGGAGAGTCTGCTACTTCTGTGAGGAGTAATTGCCGAACCTTCAACTTGAAAGCCAGCCGTGTTGTCCACGACCTGACTTCAAGTGGGAGTGCGTTCCAGAGAAGAATGGATTGGATAGCAAAGGAAGAATGCAAGAAGTCAGAAGTATGGGGAGGACATTTTAGAAGGAGATTGCTAGACGAGCGAAGATTTCTAGAATGAGTATCACCCAGGTAAACGAAGTCAGGAGACAGATAAGAAAGACCGGAAGGAGACTTAAGAATGGAAAAAGGGTGGTGAGGGCACGCAACGAACGGCGCTGGCGGATGGGAAGCCATTTTAACTGCGAACGGTAGGAAGAGATATGGTCCAACTTACAAAGATTAAAAACAAATCGAATGCAGTTATTTAGAAGACGGTCGAGTTTGCTGAGTAAATCTGCATTCAGATCAAAATAGCACACATCACCATAGTCGATAGCCAGAAGGATTAAGGTTTGCACTAGTATAGCCTTGGTTTTGAACGGTAGGAAATTCTTCAGGCGATATAGAGAACGAAGAGTACCGATAACTCTCTGAATGACGTAGGTCACCTGGAGTCGCCAGCTCAGGGTGGCGTCGATGAGTAACCCGAGATCTTTGACACTTGGGCACCAAGGTATGACAGAGCCATCAAAGATAACCGGAGGGATGTTAGAAAAATTCAGCCTGCTAATCATTCTCGGACTGCCGATAATGATTGCCTGGCATTTCATCGGGTTAACAGATAGCCCGAAATTATCCGACCAACGTTTGATATATTTCAGGTCACCGTTAATCCTATCCACTGCAGTAGGTACACAATCGACGCCAGCCTGATAGTATAACTCCAAATCATCAGTATACAGATGATACGCACATTGAAGGCTAAGAGTTATGAGGTTTATGGAGAAAGAAAATAACAACGGAGAAAGTATACCGCCTTGAGGGACACCAGACTCGAAATTGCATCAGTTGGACTCAGGGTCGTTTATACGCACCGACTGCTGGCGTCCCTGAAGATAGGAAGAGAACCAATCCAATCCCACGGGTGAGATCAAGCTAAAAGGATGTCGTGACTGACGGTGTTGAAAGCATTTGAAAAATCCACCAAGGTCAGCACGGTGACTTTACCGGTTTCCATGCCCGCCCTCATGTCGCCAGTCACTTTGAGGAGCGCGGAGACGGTGCTGTGACCTGGTCTAAAGCCAGATTGAAATGGGCACAACAAGTTATTCACGTTCACGTGCTTGAAAACTTGCTTGTGTGCACAGGCTTCCAGCACCTTGGAAAGGAAAGGGAGAATAGAGATGGGACGGAAGTGATTGACAAGAGAGGGATTAGGTATTTTAGGGAGCGGAATAACAAAGGCTTTTCTCCACTGAGATGGGAAAACACCAGTGCTTAGGGAAAAATTCACAATGTGGAAGATGGGCGAAAGAAAATGGTCAAGGACTGCGACTATCATCCGACGGCTAATGTTGTCGTAGCCAGTTGCGTTGGATTTTATCGCAAGGATAATCTTTTTGATCTCTCCAGGTGGAACTGGAGAAAACTGGAAAGGATTCGTGGTAGGCCTCGGAAGATCAGCTATAAATTCCAAGGTACGACCCTTGGTTTGGTGATTGATTAAGGTAGAAGTGGAGAAATGTCGATTAATCTCATCCAATCCAAGGGTCGCACCATGAAATTCTGTGCTAACTTTGCCTATACCCAGAATTCTGAGGAATCTCCAGATATTAGCAGGGGAAGACATGGATATATTACTAAGAATGTGTCGGCGTTTAACATTACGTACCTTCTGATTCCTTGCAGCCTTGAATAAGCACCAGTTTTCTTCAGTGCGGTCCCTTTTATAAACTCGAAAAGCGCGGTCTCTTCGTCTCATCGCCATCCGAACACCTAGTGTCAACCACGGCGCAGGAGGACGCTTAAGCTTAATTTTCTTAATGGGCCCGTGCGCATCAGAAAGAGATCAAGAGATCGTCGACGGATTCAGCAGATGTTAATTCATCCCAGTTAATGTTAGCTGCGTCTCCATTAAGCTTTTCCCTAACCATCCTGTCAAAACAACGCAAGTGCAAAACCTTAGGGGAGAGTTTAGGGGGTTTGAGGGCGTAACAGATGTAAATAAGATCGTGTTGAGAGAAGCCAGGGGCAGGAAATTGTCCATGAGAGGAAACAAGGGAGGGAGCAGAGGTAAGGATAATATCAAGCCATGTGTCATGACCGTCAATGTTATGGTGAGTAACTTGTAAGGGTAATAGGTGAAGGTTAACCGAATCAAGGATGTCAAGAAGTTTACGGCGTCTGGAAAATTGAAGGGCCAGGAGATCGGTATTGAAATCGCCCATGATGATGTGGTGTGCGTAATTTGATCTCAAGGATTCCAGAACAGTTTCCAGACTGGAGAAGTAGTCAACAGAGGGGGGACAATAGACAACACCGAGTAAGGATTGCACTCCTTTGACCCAAACCTCAAGAAAAAGATGTTCCACGGAAGCTGAACACAAACCAGAAGAAAAGGCAACAATCACATATTTAAAGTCGTTGCGGAGATAAATAGCGACACCGCCTCCCCTCCTTTCAGTTCGATCATTCCTAAGTAGAACGAAACCAGGAAGGGGGTATAATACGGAGGGAAGATGAAGTTTGAGCCAGGTCTCTGAAATCAGGACGGCATGTACGTTGGCTTTCATGAAAGCTTCCGACAAGTCACTGTAATGGCTCGGTAGGCTTTCAGCATTAATGTGACAGACATTAAAACTAAGCAACGGCGATTGATGAAAAGTTAAAGTAATAGTTTTCGTGTATGTGATTTCTCTATGTATTTATTTTCCTTTTGTGCATTTAAGTGTAAATAAATTAATATTACAACGAATCGATGGAGAACTTCCCGTTATAACAATATTTAATGTCCTCTTTTAATTGACATGTTGTTCAAATGTTATCTACTAAAAATGTACCCTATTAATTTAGTAAGTTTCCGTCGCACCGTGACGCAGTAAACGTTTTACCGTGCACCATGCCCGCCACATATTATATTTTATGTGTTCAACATAAAATCCGGCTTAATATTGGACGCCAATAAAGTATCGGGGTGTTAGAGATCAGCGTTCCCGAAGATTAAAGTAAGATCAATATTCTGCTCTGCATTTCAAATAAAAAGATTTATATGCATGTGCATCTCTTTGGCATATTTTGGTATAAATAAGATTCTGCCAATGATGGTCATGTTTCGATTTCTATTGCAGCTCAATTAATAGGTAGGTATAGTTTATGTTAAAATCATCACTTGCATTACGATGAAGTTGCATAAACAACCTATTATAGAATAAACAAAACCATTTCACAAAAACTGGTAACTGCAACAACACCGCTAAGTACGTTATTTTATTTTCTTAATATTCTAAAATCATCCGTTCTTCACAAAATCTGCCATACAGAACCCGGTTCTTGAAAAGCGTTCGCGCGTAACAAGATAATCCCGAAACAGAACAGAACAGAACCGAAACAGATTGTTGGCTGATTAACAGTGGAGGCGAGATTAGTGGTGATTAATGCGGTACAACTCGTAGATAGGCGGGATTCGAATACGCATACCTGCGTTTATTTATCGTGTCCCGTGAAGCCGCGTGGAAGGATTACTAACGGTATTTAGGGCTTGTAAATTCTGTTTCTATTATTTGCTAACAACAAACAATGATGTGACTTTAATATGTCGTATATTTTGTCTGTTGTTGTTCATTCTGATTCACTATCACAATTTGGGAATAATCATTATCTTTCAGTAATGTTTCTAATTTGATATCGATTACCATACAAGAAATTTTAGTACGTAGAAAGAAAATTCAAACAAAAAATCGTGTAAATCAGTATTTAAAAGAAGGAAAAAGTGATAGTATAATTATTCACATTGGAACAGAATATAAAGCACATTTTCGGTTTCATTAATTCCCACGGTGACATAAATTCTGACGTAAAACGTTCATCACGTATTTTGCACTTAATAATATGTGTACCAGAACTCGTTCTCCATTTCTGTGTATATCATCTTTGCTGTTAATTAATTTGTATGTATTCGTGGGATTGTATAATTGTTTATTGTCCTCGACCTAATTGGGATACATTGATGTTCGCGCGTCGTTGATCCCGACGTGTTAAGGAAAAAAATGTTCAATGAAGTACTCACTTCTCAGTTCTCAATATTTTCTCAATGATTCGCCTTAGTGTGTTTAAATACAAACCTAGTTTTTATATAGTTGAGGATGTAATTAAACAAAAGCCATACATAACGCCATACATAATATACGGCCTTATTCAGACAATTTTAAAACCTGTTTTAGTTGTCGAATGTTTTCTCCCTTTTGAACGACTTTTAAATAGAGATTAACGGCCGATGCCAATAATCAATCGAGAAAATTAGATTAAAGTAAATCTGGATTGTTTTCTACTTTTCGATTTGTCATTTACCATGTTGCCATAGTTTTTTCACTACTGAGATTAATTATTGGCAATATAGTATCAGAAAAAAGATTGAGCTGTCAATCTCAAGCGGCAAATTTTGGATTGGGATTGTTTATTGGCAGCGGCTGTAAGAGAAGAAGACGAAACATTTGATAACTGAAGTAGTGTTTGAAAATATCTATGAATAAGACAGTTAACATCACACACCATTCTTACGTCAAGGCGTTAACGATTGTAGAAAGAGAATAGATTGGAAGCGCTTGTCACTTGGCTAAGCGGGTAGGTATCTAATTTGCTGTGCTTATGACATGAACAGTGCATTTTCTATGCTTGGGGACAATGGTATTTCATTTTTCTCCATTGCTGAATCGATTTCTCCAAATCATTTCTATAGCAACCTGTTGGAATCGGTCTTCACCCAGTGACTTCCTGCCTTAATTAGGTTGTCTGTCCACGTAATGGTAGTCGGGATTCCAACATCGATATTATTAATATAGCATAATACTCTCTAGAAATAATACACTTTTACACCAAAAGTAGCGAGACACTTTTGTCTCGCCAACGAAGCACCAAATTCATGACCTTTTATTAACAACGCAGACGAATTATAACCCACCATGCCTTTATAATATTCATATTAGAATAATAATTCTATTCGTCTTCTAAATAAGGCTTGTTTTTTCTCAGTCATGTTTTCGTAAGAAAGCTAAGTGTACTTGATCATTTTGCACTAATAGCGCTATTATTTGACGAAAATAAGAAAATCATTTTATTTATTGCGCTACTGTGTAAGGGTTTCTCGACGTAAATGGCTTTCGTAAATCTACTGTGGTAAAAACAGTTTCATACGGAACGTTCTTAATGGAACGACTGAGCTTGGCTTTGATCGAATGTCAGGCTTCTATTCCTGATACCAAGCATTGCTTTTTTATTTATGGTTTTGTTTGGTTTTGCTACTGTCCATGAGCGGTCTCATCACTTACCATCAAAGAATGGCAAGCTTGTCTTTCCATTCATTGCAATAAAAAAACTTTCTCGGAATAAGAACTAAAGTAATTTGTGCTAATATTTAGGGATAGACCGCCCCAATCTCTCCGTATCGTCATACTTTGAGTCTACACTTTATAATAGTCCAAAACGACTTCGCATGTACGATGGATTTCATTACGTAAGAAATTAGTTCAATGTAAATGTCAATTCACATGAATTTGTGACATAGTGACATTCTTTTAACAAATTTAATACCATCACTATAAAATTGGGTCAAGGTTTCATTGTTCAAAGTATATACAATATTTCCGTTTAAAATTAAAAATACTTACGACACGTCCAGCTTATTCAACGAAACATTTTTCCTCATGTTTTGATTCATAGTAATCAGAATTATTCTTTTCCTCAACATACTTTGAACAATTGTCATAACATTGGTATCGACGTCATAAGGTCCTGGGTTCGACTTTCACATCGAGCAATAAAAAAATTAGACCCAGCATTTACTGCACTGAATTAAAAAAATCTTGTCACAGATATCAATAACTACGGGAATTTTTTCGGTTTCACAACTCCCAGACCTGGATCCTAAACCTGGATCCAAACCAAATTTGTGTACCGGACAAACATTTGCTAATATATAATATAATAATTAAATACAGTAAAATTATATAAAGAGATTAAGTACTACATATGTTGAATTGTCAAAAGGCATTTTAATTGCCTACATTAGCAATAAACGTATTTCATTTCAGAATTTTCTTCCACAGCCTGTGTCTAACCAAATGCGCCACAGAGCCAATAATAGTTCACAACAATAGCACAATGTTACCGATACATAACTCATGAGCATTATAAAGTACAGCGCCGCCCCACGATAATTTTAACGATGCAATAAATATATTGGTTTAATATATTTGCGATTCACGCCGGGCCTGCGACGGCCGAATATCACAGCTTTGTCTTTGTGAGCAAGGACAGTAGGAAACTCCAAACGCTTCTCTAAGCGAAAATTCGCTCACAAAAGATTGTAGTGTTTGTAAATATTTAATACTTGTGTTTGTAATTATACTTATATATAATAAAGTTATCACTCTAAAATATAAATATGTTATTATATTTGCATAAACTAAACAAATACACAAACACACATACATAGACATAATAAATAGAATTCACTGTCTTATACGCACCACGTCAGTATACGAGAGCCTGCTTGAGAAAATACGTTAAGTATTGTCTGTGGTACTGTCTGGTCGAGCCTGTGTTAACCTACAAAAAAGTATTGATAGCACACAAAGCAAGAAACGTTAAATTGTTATTCTTACTAAGTACGAACTCTTTTCAAGGAAGGGTTTTTTCGTAATTTACGGTTATATCGAATGAGAACGGTAATAATGGAATATAATAACCCAAAAATAAATCCATTACAAAAGGTTCGTAATATTTATCTTAATTTTGGGATAAATCTAACATATAAATATTATTATTATCAATGACATTCGAATATGCACAACACGTATGTTTTGGACGAGTCATTTTGGGTTATAGTCTGTACGTGCCCTACGGACTCAGACCAGAGTTTATTTTCGTATGTCCGTACTGCTCCCTTTTATGTCACTCCCCTGGCCGATTCTAGGCCAGAGTCCAGACGAGTCTAGCCCACCTGCCGCCTCAGTGTCTGCGTGGCGTGCTGTCAGCGCGCACTAAATCGCGCCACTTCGGATTACGCTGACAATTATTTTAAATTTACAATATGCACTAGGTAGGACGTGTAGTACGATTAATGCATACAAATGATTGTTTATTTATTTAATGAAATATTGTTTTGTTCTATCTTTAAAATAGCTACAAGAAGTCTCCTAACGTGTTACATCATCCTGTGATATAAACTGTTGAATGAAGTTTACAATTTTTGATTTTACTAATGGAAGCTATCTTATATCAAATGAAGTTCAAAAGTAAATAAATAATAAATAACACCCAACCCTCACATACATAGTCCTGACCCCACACCAGGGCTTCAGCCCAGGGCGCGAGGATCGGGGGGCGCGCTGAACTGAAATCTTATCTTCGCATGCACTATTAATCTAGCGTCATTGCATCTACCCTACATATTTTAACTAGACCCAGACAAAACACTAAACCTAAACTGAAAAAACATACGAGTCCCTGAGATTATAACAATAAACGAAATTTAAAATAGCACCTGTAGGTATAACAAACGCTGACTTGTCATTAGTATCGGTCGGCGGTCGAGTGAGTGAGTAATTTTAAACATTTAACTATAATTTTCAAATAAACCGTCTTTTTTAAATATATCTTAACAGAAGTGTGACCAAGTGACTGCATTTTTAAATCACCTCAACTCCTCAACAATAAAATTCAATTTACCATGAAGTTAGAACATAATAAATCTCTTGCTGTTAGGACTGGATACTATTGTGTATATAAACGAAACAATTAATTCAAATGTAGTTTGTTCTGTCCGCACTTGTCATATTCTTTTCGATGTCAATGTATGTGTATTCTTTATACCGGGTATCTCAAGACTGCTACCGAAAACGAAGCCGGGTGGTAGTTTTAGTGGCTACAAACACAATGCAATTAAAAATTTCGCTTAGAAACGCGACAATTATTTTTTATGATTTTTTAAATATCGTCATTTTTGGGTGGTAAATCCATAGATTTTGCTAAAATAATAATTTAAACTCTCTTAAATCTTAGAGTATTTATAAATTAAAGGGTATACACTATTATTTTAGGAAAAAATGTATTTACCACCAAAATATGGCAATAGGAAAAAAATTACAAAAAAAAATTGTCGCTTTTTTTTGCAACTTTTTCTGTTGCATTGTGTCTGAAGTCGCTTAAACTACCACCCGGCTTCGTTTTCGGTAGCAGTCTTGATATACCCTGTATATTAAATCCTTTACTGTTATATTAATCCTGCTTTTACTCTGCCTATAACCCATCAGATGATGTCTTAATAATCCGTAATCCTGATCGTATATCAATATACAAGGCGAGTTGTTCAAGTGGGCTTGGATGGCCAAATCCTAAACTATGAGGAATAGTGAAAAATGCTCAAAGGACTTACGAGCCCGATTTTGATGAAAACTAAAATTGCTTACTTAGATTTTTCATAAATAAATATACCTCGCTAGGAATCGAACCCAATGATTTTGAAAAAAACAAAACAGTCTGTATTATTACACAATTCGATATTGTTGCTTATAGGGATCAAATTCTGGGAAATAATGACATAGTCAAATAAAAGAAAGGATGTCATTTTAAGCAAAATTTTTTCTTCACTTTTCTTAACACCTGGTCGCCCTACATTGGTAGAGGAATTTTATAATTTTTCGTATTTCTTAAGACGAAATCTGTCATAATTCATCAAAACCATATCGAAATCATAGTATTAAATATTTTATAAATTATTCAACAAAATATGAAAAATTCTAACATTCCTCTACCAACGCAGGTGGTGAGGTGCCCAGAAACAGAAAAAAAATTGTATTTTGCCTAAAATTACATCTTTCCTTTAATTTGACGTGCGTCATTACTTCGCAAAATTTGATCCCTATTTTTATTTATTATTATTATACAGCATGTGCTTTTTTTTCAAAATCATTAGGTTCGATTCCTAACTAGGCATATTGATTATCAAAAATCTAAGTATGCAGTTTTAGTTTTCATCAGAATCGGGCTCGTAAGTCCTTTGAGCATTTTTCGCTATTCCTCATAGTTTCGGATTTGACCATCCACGCCCACTTGAAAAACCCAGCCTGTATATCGGTTTTGGTCGTATAATGCGTGAGTAGCCTTTGCCCTTATGTTCGGTCAACTAAAAAATGATTTGCCACCCTAAGGTTGAATATCGTTCAGATTAAAGGAAAACGTTAGTTTCGCTTGCAGATCAATCTGGCAACTTTTATAGGTTGTATGAATGATTCAAAAATTTTCACACTTGTAAACAAAACAACGCCACCATGTCGGTCCGAGTACAAGATCAGAGCACGAAGGCTATTCCACTACAGAGAGGCGTGAGACAGGGAGATGTCATATCTCCGAAACTGCTCACTGCCGCGCTGGAAAACGCGTTCAAGCTCTTGCAGTGGAAAGGATTCGACATCAACATCAACGGCGAGTATATTACTCACCTTCGATTTGCCGACGATATTGTAGTCTTGGCAGAATCGCTGGAAGACCTTAGCACTATGCTCGAAGACCTTAATCGAGTCTCCCAACAGGTGGGTCTTAAAATGAACATGGATAAAACGAAGATCATGTCGAATATCCATGTTGTGCCCACCCCCGTTGGAGTTGGGGGCTCGACTCTCGAAGTTATAGACGAATATGTCTATTTAGGACAAGTGGTCCGGTTAGGCAGGTCCAACTTCGAGAGAGAGGTCAATCGTCGAATCCAACTCGGTTGGGCAGCGTTCGGGAAACTTCGCGACGTCTTCTCGTCCAAAATACCTCAGTGCCTAAAATCGAAAGTCTTCGATAGTTGTGTGTTACCAGTGATGACATACGGCACCGAGACGTGGCCTCTCACTGTGGGCCTCATTAAAAGGCTTAAAGTCACTCAACGAGCCATGGAGCGGGCTATGCTCGGAGTTTCCCTACGAGATCGAATCAGAAATGAGGAGATCCGTAGGAGAACCAAGATTACCGACATAGCCCATAGGATTGGCAAGTTGAAGTGGCAGTGGGCCGGGCACATAGCTCGTAGAACCGAAAGCCGTTGGGGCCGAAACGTTCTCGAGTGGAGGCCACGTACAGGCAAGCGAAATGTCGGACGCCCGCCTACAAGGTGGACGGACGATCTGCCTAAGGTCGCAGGAAGTCGCTGGATGCAGGCCGCTTCCAACAGGTCATTGTGGAGATCCTTGGGGGAGGCCTATGTTCAGCAGTGGACTTCCTGTGGCTGATATGATGATATGATGAAACAAAACAAAACTAAATACCACTTTTTAGGCTCATCATAACGGTCCTGGGCGCGTCCTCATAATTAGCCTAGGGCGGTCAGAACCCTAGATCAGGCGCTGCCCCACACTAAAATCGAGTCTTGTGGCGTGGAAATCAGAAACTACGAGAGACTTTTCGGTCTCACGAACACCCAGATTCGAAAGAAATATTTGTGGACCACACAAACATTTCTCTCTGTACGGGGATCAAACCCGCGGCCTCGAATTTGACAGCCGGCGTCTAACCCACTGAGCCACGAAGGGTGTCATATTAGTATAGTTATATAAAAACTATGTCGGTTTTCGGATAATTAAAGTTACCAGTAATATAGTCGTATTTCTAAATCAACTTGATAATTTTGTTTTCGTATTACACTTGTCTACTTTGAAAACGTAAAAAACACAAAACCTTACTTTTTTCAACAAGAAATGTCCTTATATATTCGCTTCAATAAGATGGTTATGCAAAATAGTGTGCGTATAAAGGAAATGTCAAAATGCCCCAGAATACGGAACCGTGTTAAAAGATTCCAGAAATCATATTACCTGTGGCATAGAGTTAAGTAGCCTGCAAACACGACTATAATAAAAAAAAAATATACAGTCCCTTGCCACATTATTAGACCCACGCAGCAAACACGTTACTTTTTCATCGTAAGAGTTGATATTGGTCAAAATTACGTGCTATTTACTATTTTGAGTTTTTGATACTATAATTTAATCTAATACCAATAAAATGAAATAACTTTTGACTAAATATTTTATACTTATACACAATCATTTGTACAAATTATAACACCGGTTTCGTTTAATTAAGTATTTTGCTAGTATTTTGTTGACCCTCCTTTAGCCACCAAAAGTGCTTTAATTCTTCGAGGCATGCTTTTTATGCATTCCTGTATAGATTTTTGAAGCTGAGGATTGTAATTCCACTCGAAAATTAATTTATCTATGAGTTCTCTTTTACTTGTAACTGTATTTTTTGATATTTTCCTCTTCAGAAGCTCCCAGACATTCTCGATAGTGTTCATATCTAGCGAATTTCCAGGCCATTCCAAAACTTTAATATGTTGCTGTTGTAAAAAGCTTGTTTTGCTATTTGCTTTATGGCAAGGGGCCCCATCGTGCATAAAAATTGGTTCTTCTTCTTCAGAGAACCATTCTTTAAGTTGGGGTATTCATTTTGTTATAAGAACTTTTTGTACTGATCCTGGCGCATTGTCTTCTCTACGATATACAGGCGACCTGTCCCTTTGCCTGATATAACAGAACAAACCATAACAGAAGGTGGATGTTTTACGTAAGGGACAATGCAGTCGGGTTTGTATTTCTCGTGTGGTCTTCCCCGTACAAACATTGAATTTTCTATCGAAACTTTAAAGACGGATTCGTCGAAGAAACAAGCCTGTTATGATCAATTTTTTTTATTAAATGTAGTTCGTTGATTGATTATATTCACTTCTCATAGTGAAAAATGTTTTATTACCTTTTCCCAATCTTCTATGGTAAAGTTTTTATATTTACGGGCTCAATCATGCCGTTTCTTTATCATGGTCGGAGTCAACATTGGTTTCCGCACAGGTTTCCGCGCGTTCAATTTATTTTCAGCAAGAGGCCGCTGCACAGCTCCCTGAGAAATGAGTATTCCGTCATCCCTAATGTTCTTCGTTAATAAACGGACCGGTAATTTTCTATTTTGGATACAAATATCTCGGATTTTTCTGTCTGTTCTTAGAGTTACAATACGTTTCCGTCCACACGCACCTTTTCGTTTTGGCGATAAAGTTATCCCGCATTTACTTTTTTTTTTTAATATTCTTCACCGAACTTCTCGATATGCCTGTCGCTTTAGCAATTTGGTATTTGGATAATTCAGTGGCCTTTAAAAGCCCCCGTACTTGCCCAACTGTCTTGGAAGAAAGATCATGATTTTTTCCCATCTAAAATATTCAAAAAGATCATATTTTCGGTAATTTTCTCACTATACATGCTATATGATTACAAAAAACAACAAATATAATAATATTCTATCATATTGAAACTAAAATTCCATCACAAACTTACCTTTATTTGTAAAAACAACCCTTTTTAATTTCAACAGATTTTTAGGTTGTGAGTCAGTAAATTCACTCGCGAGCCTTTAATGATATTTATTTATTTTTTATTGTGTTGCAAGAATTGATATATTTAGCTAAATTTTGTCATAATAAGGGAGTTTAAAAACTAACACATGTTACGCCTGTATAATGGCGCTAATGTCTTATAAAGTGAGCAAATCTAATTATTTTTGTTTGGGTCTAATAATATGGCAAGGTACCGTAATTTATTGTAACATCAAATTGCGGGTATAGGCAGATCTATGTGGATACATATCAATAAAATAAGATGCATTATTATTCATGCTAAAGCTACATTTTTCGTTATTTTGAATGCCCTTACATGGCAATGTAATTATGTCTCATAGTAAGTGTTATGCAGTATAGATATTTTATGTAGACTGCACAGCACAAGATACTAGGTACCAGTATGTCTCTGCGAAATATCGGATATATGTACACAAGCTAAAACAAAACATATAACAGGATATCTCACCATGAGTACAGTTAGTTAAAAATTAAAAATCCAATTAAAAATGTTCAAATCCAAATACCAACAAGAGAAACATAACCAATTCCAACCAACGAACGTTATGAAAGTAAAGTAAAATAGGCATTTATTAATTAAATTCACTTCTACATCTCAATATATCTATAGACGAAGCCCCAAGTCTAGTTTATCTGACGGAACTGGATTCCTGGCTGATCGAATTTTTTCTCGTTGAGGTGACAAACATGCGGCCCTTCTGATCTTTTAAAATGGAATTTTGAGCTCGTATTTCCCCGTTCGATTTGATAAATATTATTCATACCGAACAAACAGCCAAAAGTCGAGTTTTGAAATTATCTTGGTGAACTAATGTGCTTTTTCAGAAGATATGACTGCAAGTTGCCATATTTGCATGAATATTATTCTTTTTACATGTAAATATTGATTATTATTTAAGATTTTTAGCATTTGAATACTATCATCATCGCTACAGAAAATTTTGCTAAGAAACCCCCTCAACAGTACATAATAATTGTCTTCGTTTTTCCGTATCCCTCTTTTTTTCTTAACTTTGCATGGAAATTACATAACTTTGCATGGAAATTACATGATGATAATATAAATTATAACATGATGATTGTATATATTTTGGAGTGTTGAACTAATGCATTTTATGCTACCAAACTAGCTTTTGCTCGCGGCTTCGCTTGCGTTAAGAAGTATTATTATTAATTAGGTATAGTTTTTGTGGCTTTACTTTTGTTTAGCATGTGTAAAAAATTAGGGCCTAGAAAACTTCTTTGTACACAATATTCTTAACTAATCTGTCATTAGGCGCTAAAACTATCAAGCTATTGTGTGAACTTACTCGTGAGCAAGCAACATAAAACTGAAATGCTAAATTGAATTTATCAAAATCCTATCTTTAATTTCAGTTCAATCAGTCACCATTAGGGGTGGAATTTATCAAAATCCTTTCTTAGGGGATGCCTACGTCATAGTAGCTTTATGCATGCAAAGTCTTAGCCCGATCGGTTTAAAATTGACTAAGTTTCATACAAACTTTCATCCCCTATTTTACTATCCCCTTAGTGGTAGAATTAATCAAAATCCTTTCTTAGCGGATGACTACGTTATAACATCTACCTGCATGCCAAATTTCTGCCCGATCCGTCCAGTGGTTTGGGCTGTGCGTTAATAGATCACTATGTCAGTCAGTCAGTCACCTTTGAGTTATATATATTTAGATAGAAGTATTTCTTACGTACGTAAAACCAAATTAATAATAATAATAATGTTTATTTATTGCACAAAAACAATTGAATTAAAGGTACGAGTATAACAAAACTATAACTATTAAACTTAATAATTTTTGGGCATATCTGTATTGAGCATAACAAAAATTATCAGGGGTCCCCAAACTAAGTCGTGCCTGTATCTTGGGGTACCTAAATACGAGAGTTTTATTTGTAGCCGTAAGTCCTTAAAATCAAGAAAGTATTTGTTGATCAGAAGTACAACTAGGCAAAACAAAAAATTATGTCTTACACTAAACATAAAATAAACAAAAAAAAATAATAATAATGTAAATATAAAATAATGCACAAAAACAAAATGGAAATTCTAAAAACAACTTAACAATTATTTGTTTTATAACAGCATCCACTGTGCACAATGAGAACCTTTGTTCTAGTGTTACACCAATTTAGAATTAAAATATTAAAGAGATGTAGTACAAAGGTTTCTGGAGGTCAGGAGAGAATTGAAAATAATAATAATAATATTTGTGAAAAATAAAATTAAACAAGTAAAAAGGGAAAAAAAATATGCAAAATAATAAATAAAACCTAATTCTGCATTAATACTAAATGATCAATAAATCTAGTGAGATCATACGAGGAGTCACCAGAAAACCAAATGTTTAAGAAAGTACAGATTCTGTGTCGTTATAGTCTAATGTTTTTAACCAGTTAGTTAGTTTAATTTTGGCTTCGCGTACTGAGCAGTGTTTAATGTTGCAGAGTTTGACTACTGCATTGTAAGTGTGTGCTCTATTGAAAAGCCCGAATCTGCGTGCGAAAGAGGTGTGTATGTGAGGTAGATTGAACTTAAACACTCTATTTTTAAGCATAGTTTTGTAGTTATCGGAGCCCATAAGGTTTTTGTGGGTCGATAGAGTTACCCTAAGTATGAATAGTTGTCTGACTCTGAGAACTTGAGCTTGTTGGTAAAGGTCAGAAGTGGGGAATCTGAAAGGCTTTTTGAGCATTATCTTTAATACCGACCTTTGAGCTCTTTCAACTTCTAGTAGGGGCGTTTTTGCCGCGCTACCCCAGCCTGTTAAGCAATAACTTAGAAGCGGTTGACATAGAGCAAGGTAAATGCGTTTTAGTAGTTCTTTAGTAGCGGAGTCTCTGAGTTTTCTGAGGATCGCGGTTGTTTTTCGGACACGTTTAGAGACACATTGTATGTAACTTTAAAGCTGCAGTTCTGGTCTAACATTATCCCCAGGTATTTGATTACTTGAACGCGTTCTATGCAGTAACAATTACACCTATCTCGGCTTACATTGTAGCAGGTGTGGTATTTAATGTGTTTATTTGATTGGGGTCTGGAGGCGGATGTTTTGTGGAAGCATACGTAATTCGTTTTCTTAAGGTTGAGAGTTAATAAGTTATCTTCTAGCCATTGTATGATGTTAAATAGTCCAGCTTCAGCGTGATCATAAGTTTGTTTCCAGTCATTACCATTGAAAAGAACAATTGTGTCATCTGCATAACAGATAATTTCAGCACCTTGTAATTGTAGTCGATGAATATCGTTCATATATATTATGAATAAAGTCGGGCCTAAAATACTGCCTTGTGGGACACCAAATTCGATTGGGAGTTGTTGACTTCTGTAACCGCCTGACCTAACTATTTGAGTTCTGTTTGACAGGTAGCTTTCAAACCAGCGGAGAGCTAAGCCTCTGACGCCAACGTATTCTAGTTTTTTTAAGAGAATTTTGAGAGATACAGAATCGAAGGCCTTCGCCAGATCTAGGAAGACGCCTATGCAACATTTGCCTGTGTCGAGGTAACCAGAAATTAAATCTAATAGTTGGGTGACGGCGTCTTCGGTGGACTTTTTTTGTCTGAAACCATATTGCCGAGGAGACAAGATGCCAAGTTTCTCGATAAAATTAACAAGGCGCTTGTTCACAATTTTCTCGAGGATTTTGGAAAGTATACTAAGTAAAGAGATAGCTCTGTAATTTCCAGGATTGTCTTTTGGGTCGTCTTTGTGGATTGGTGTAACTGAGGAGATTTTCCAGGTCGTTGGGAAGATTCCGGACGTGAGACTTAGATTATAAATGTGGACAAGGGGTTTCACAATTTGATGTTGGGTGCATTTTAATAAGCGACTGTTGATATTATCAACACCGGGCGCGCTGTCGGACTTAAGATTGTTGATAATAGATAGCACTTCCTGCTGATTGGTTGGTTCAAGGAAAAGGGAATCAATTGGAGGATTACTAATTTTAGTTTTCCGTACTAGACTTTCCTCAGTCTGGTTTGTCCGAGTAAGGATGTTTTTTGCAAGATTTTTGCCAACGTTGCAGAAAAAGTTATTGACCATATTTAATGATTCTGTGGGATTGCTTGTTAAGTAGGCTAAGTCAGAAGTTTGCTCCTGTTTGGTTTTAAGGTTACAGATCCTCTTTATTGTACACCAAAGTTGTTTTGTGTTATTCGTGTTTGATTGTAATTAAAATGAAATATGTACAAAAGTCATGCCCAAGACTTATAACATGTTCATTAAACACTCACTAATACACAACTAACTACCAACCTATTTACAAAACATTAATATGACAATACTAATTGTTTACAGACTACTTGGACTATCATTACTCTATGCCGAATACACTGGATATTACTTTGATCTCTCAAGCGTATCGCTGTGAAGGCGATACTGAGAAATATCTGAACACCAAAATACATACAATAGAATCTCATCAGTTCACGTCTGCATTTCTGAAGAGGTAGGTAGAGATGACACAACTGCCACAACACAGTTCGCCGAGGTCATTTACATCTCTAATGTGGCAGGGGACCAATCTGTCACCATGCCAGGCACAAATTCCAGTCTCTGCAATTTATATGATATAATGTAAAACCTTTGTTCAAACACATTCCTCTATTGTAAAATTATTGTAAAGGTTATTGTTGTTCTAATTTTACACACATTTTTGGCATATTATAAATTAATCTATATCAAATTTAAATCTTAAGTTAGAAGTAATTTTCCCACAAGAAAAATGTTTACTTTCAACTAACAGAAAAATATAAAACAAACAAAAGTGACGCGAAATAATCAACAAACTAATTCTACGCGCGTTTACACAACTCGAAATGTCATTTTCCAGCCGACGATAATCTATCTACGCCAAAATAATAAAATATTTATGAAAGCTAACGATACATTGCGAATTCAGTTCTACGATGTTCTATATTTTCTCGTACTAAAAGCTCAATGGACGAAGTACAATACGATATTGTCGTACAGATCACGTCTGAAGTCAAGCTGTTGATATTGCCCAAGTTACACGTGTCATAACAAGATGACACGAGATTTAATATTGTTAGCTTTTATAATTATTTATATTTATTTTGTCCTAGTTTTACTCGTATACGAAAATGTACTTAGAATATCCTTTTATATCTCATAATGTGCGTGTTCGCATATCTGGTGTGGTATTGATCCATCCGTCATACACTCGAGTGATTAATCATACTCGCTCTTCACTCTGACATTCATTCATTCGTTCGTTCGTTCCCGGCAATTCCCGCGGTAGAACCTGAGAGATGCGAACACGCACTAAAGATGGGTCAAACCGTAATTTTTTCAAATCGGTTAAACCGAATCATAATTTTGCTCAAACCGAATTACAAACCGATTCAACCAAACCGAATCATCCAGTACTGTATGACATCATTCATTCGTTCATGAACCCCGTTATAAGTTATAAACCGTATTACGATACGGTTTACGATTTTAATTCGGGTACTCCTACCCGAATTAAAATCGTAATAAATAATAGGGATGGGAAAAAATATCGATGACTGAAAAACAATGTATTGGGCGTTTATTTATTATTAATCATATGAGTATTTATAAGATCTAAGAAAGAAACCAATATCTCTTAAGTACCTATTATATAGTTACAGAAATGTATCTAGAACAAAATCAGATGACTTTCCGTAAAACTGTAATCAAGTAGTTTATTCTGAAAATTATAAACATTCAACCAACGTATAAGAATTTTCTTACCTTTTTATGATTAAAACACTCACTTGTTACTTTTAGTAGTTCAAGTATTTATATACTTAATATAATAAAATAATAAAATTTAATACTTACTGAAAACACGATGTTAATTAAAATATAATTACGATAACAAACAAATGCCTAATATAAAACGGAATTAAAATTTGGCGCCACCATTTGACATGCTACTCGTCGCGTCGCGTCACCGATCGGCGTCAGCAACTTCATTCGGGATAACTCGGTTCCGTTCGTTATTCATTCGGGCGGAGCGTTCAGCCCGCATCAGCTTATTCGCATTGCATCGCATTCGTACTCGCTCGAACACGAATTGACGCGATTGCGGTTTCAAACTGAAACCGGGTTGGATAGACTGTAGCTCGGTTTGATGCGAGTTGCCCTCAACCCGAATTGATTCGGTTTGGCAAACCGGGTTGACACATCGCTAACACGCACCGTAGTGGTGATAGTCTGATGCCGTAAACAACCAAATACTTAGTACAAATATTGTGAAGTAATTAATAAAAGTAATTATGGAAACCAGTGAACTATTATTTCTACCAGAAGAGCTAAAAGATCAGAAGCGGGATAAAACCAGAACGCTTTGATTCTGGTGAACAAGTCAACGCCCCATTATTTAAGGTATTTATAACTACAATTCCATATTGTAACGAAAATATTGGTAGTCTTGTTACAAATTTATTAAACATTAATAGTTCGATGTCCATGAAGTTAAACGTAAAATATTTTATTATATGATTTGTGATTTGATATGTGGACGTACTTTATAAAATAGTCGTTTTGTGTTTGTGTATTGTTAGAAATCAGGAATCAAATGCCGGTATATTTTGAAATGACTATATATGTCATATTCATTTCTAAATTCCAAATACAATACACAAAACAATGAGTCATTTTATCATATTTTAATTTGACGCGAAGCGAGTCTAAATGGCGGGCTTTTGATACTTCGGTTTTAATTATTGAGACTCTATGCAAAGGTGTTCCGGTCTTACAGCCTTATGCTTATATAATTATGGGACACAGTAAAGTCACAAATTGTGTCGTAATAATAATAATTCATTATTAACAGTATATTTCTTCATTTTATTAATGTTAATGTTAATTCTTAGACACAATTTACTTGTTCAAAAAATATTTTCAGCTACTAAAGAAAAAGAAAATGCCGAGTTCCCAATCACATAAACGATCAAGGCGCTTAAAGTCTCCGGCTTCAGACACAACGACACGAACCGACTACTGGTTCTAAGACCAAACCGGGGACATTCCAAGGGAGCGGTGCTGCGAGAATGAATCTAGTGGATTAGAAATCCCTGGTCACGACCGGTCGCCAGACTGGCGCCACCGGAGTGCCCCATTCTGAGTATTCCACTGGCTCAATGCATTTGTAATCAATCATTGAATTTTATGTTTGACTTTATCCTTAAATGCAAACGGAACAGTCCTGACTGGCATTTATAAATATTGGCCTGACATCTGATGCATTAGGGAAATGTATTAGATCTTTAAAATTTCCCATACCAGGTTCAAATAATTTAGAATATTCAATTTTCAAGTCCTTGATTATTTTTTTCTTTCAAAATCTCAAACATTTTTTTTTGTTCAAATATTGGAGCCCATTATTGTAATAAGGAAAGCCAATCTTTCCATACTATTTTTGGGCAACTATTTTTAACTAGAAACAATCTTTATTTACTCATGCTGACATGTTTATAATTTATATTAAAATTTTTAAAAAAACCCCTAAGTGTGTTGAAGTTCATTAGTGAAAATTAGTGAATTTTACATTACGTTGTTTTATTTCTAAATTTGGAAAATATTTCTGCTTATCAGATAAAGTAATTGTACTCACATCTGCTCCAGTATCAACTTCAAACAATATAAGTTCCCCATTCACAACTATAGGCAATGAAGTCGATGGATTTTTTTTCTCGATTGCCAAAATAAAATACGTCAATTTTTTCTGGTTCCAATGCAATTTTCTGAGTTAGTTTGCCTTCTTCTTCACCTGTGGATTCAACTAAGTTAACATTTTTAACTTCGAAGTTTTTATTTTTACGACATACCCTTAAAATATGTCCTTTAATGCCGCACTCACGGTAGATTTTTTCCCGAAGTGAACATTGTGCTTTTACATGCCCTTTTTTTTCACAACAGAAACATGACACATTTTGTTTAAATGTTGTTGATGTGTTCTGTTGGTGATTACTGTTTCTATTCTTATTGAAGTTTTTTCCTTGTAGTTGAAACATATGAGTCTGTTCTTTTTCTTTTTCCTGATTGAATGCTAACTTATATGCTATTTCCACAGATTTTATATTTCCTATGCTAGTTAGACTCGCTAATGGCTGATCAGCTTGCTTCAATAATTCGAATTTCACTAACTCACAATAAACACCATTTAGCAACCTTTCTTTTATTTTTTCATCTTAGCTCTTAAAGTTAGTTATTGAAAGTTTTTTTTTTTAATTCCATATATTGCTCTATAGTTTCATTTGGTTTTTGACAACTTTTTCTAAATATGGCTTGATAAAATGCATAATTTTTTTTACGGGATTTTAATATTTTCTCAGCTTTTTGCATATATTTTCATATGTTTCTTTTATTGGTGATGTCGGTATACATAACGTTATTAAAAGATCATAAATTAAGCACAAATTGCTTAATTTTGTGATTAGTAATCGCACTTTCTTTTCTTCGCTAATTTCGTTTAATAAAAGGAAACATTCTAATTGTTGTTTATATGCATTCCAGTTTTCACCTGTAAATATTTCTAAACTAGTGATCGAAGTCATGGTTACGCTGGTTTATCCTGGTGTTAGTTTATCAATCTATTCTCGTAAATATTGTCGAACGTCTTGAATAGGATAAGTATCTGAAAATAATATTTTTTGTGATAAATTATTGGCAATTTGTATTAATTCTTTTTTTAGACATTTCTTGAATCCACGGCTTTTTCCCTTGTCTAATAAATTCTTCGATTATGTCCATTTATTGACACGCATCGATATCAATGTCACACTAGATAAGACGTCCTTTGTAACAAACGTGTCCCACCCAAGTGCGGTGCATGCACCGCACACGAATCGGTCTGCCGCGTGACAGCTACGCAGCAGTATGCTTCTTTGTATAAATTTTTATGTAATTTATTTTGATGTTTCCCGTCAAACCGACAGCAAAATTTTCTGAAGTTACAATATAATTAAAGAATACAACGTAAGTGATATAATATTGTAGAATAATGCCGATAATACATATTTTTGTTTATTATTGGATTAAATATATTTTAGAGCTTGTTAAAATACAAGGTTAGCTCCTTAATCGTATGTCTCATTTCCGTGCATAAAGATTGCCTGTCGAGTGAGAGAGACGAAGTATATAAGATATAGATTATTCAAGGGACATTCTTATCAGTCGACAGGCATAAAATATTCGAATACATTACAAATACAAATATGTAGGAAGAATGTAGTTGCAAATTTATGGCAATATTTTATTTTAATTATATGTTGTTAATTAATAACACAAAATATGCTTGTTGTATGTATGTTTTGAAACAGTGTATAGTATTTAGACCCCATTTCTTAATATGAATCACTTATTGGACTATTTGAACCCATTGATTGTTATTGAAGACTAATATCATTTAAAATGGATTTATATTCTTACGCGTCGCGTCGGTTATGAAAAAAAGGAGATCTCTATAATATTCGTCCAGAATTATTGGAACGGATATAAGTGGCTACCATGAGAACATACCTATATTTGTTCAATTCATTTTCGACACTAAGATTTCAGATATTTCAAATGCGGTAGTCATTTTTGAAAACTTCTGTTGTACCATTCCTTCTGTCTAGTAGTCTCGAAAAAAGTTTATCAGCTTGTAAATAATTCATAAATGTTATTATAATAAATGTCAGACTGATTGAACACTGATTGGCTGATTGTCAGAATTGTAGACTTGTAAGAGTACTTAATTTCATTTACATCATTTCCATTAATTATTCACGTAAATGAAAAAAAGAACATTACGAAAATACTATTGCTATGACAGCATTGATACTTAGGCAGTATCTTAGGAAAAGCTATTATTGACATGAACTGTCTCGTCTGTCTAATAATCTTTGATCATAATTTGTAATATGCAAGTAAACGTACTAGATGTCGCTACTGAGCTTTTGACAAATACGGGACAAATAGTTTATAAGGCGCGTCTCGTCTATCGGTAGAATATAAGTCAATGTCGACACGTCATTTTTTTACTTTTTGAGAACGATCCCAATTGATCTCAATTATTGTTATAACTTTCAGATGATATTATTGCTTCGTTTTTCGCTCGTCGCCAATGTTATATTTGTAATTATTTATTTTGTATTTTTAATAGTCTTGTAATTATTTATTACAACGTTATTTTGCACACTTTATTGACACATGAATGTGTCATGATGACACATTCATAGAGCTAAAGCAGGGAACCAACCTACCTCCTTGTCAACCACATGATTATATTAAGCTAAATATCTAAATATATACTTTTCCTAATATACATATAATGAACTAATGTAGGACAAACTATAAACATGCAGGGGTTATAGTCTGTTAGTAAGTAGTTCGTGTGCATATACACTTACCAAAAGAAAAAATTCCATAACAATGTATTAACTAGTATTATTGTGCTGGGACATGAAGGGGCCACAGCATATTATGTGCCTATATTAATATGGCAAGAGTTAGTTTATGATATTGTTGTCGGTATCGTGGACATGTAGGGGCCATAGTATACCTGAATTGCTGTAGACATGAAGGGGCTGCAGTAATTCCCTCAATATCATTGTAAGTGTTAATAGTCTTGTCAGTGCCGTGTTGTAGACATGAAGGGGCTACAGCATGTTTGAGTTATTATGGATATGTAGAGGCCATCGTAACTCCTACAAAGCTATTAACATGAAAATAATATCTGAAAATACGTGTTTAATATTTATATTTATGTATACCCATAATTAATTATAATTACGCAAAGGATAATATAATTTTCACGGATATATAAATGTTAACTGTACTACTAAAGTGTATTCATTAATAGATTATTGTACGACGTTACAGCTATAAGCATGGTATGGTCACGTCCTAAGGAAACCGCAGGAGTACGTCGGTAATGTGTGCCTGAGTCTCAATATTCCCGGACCTCGACCGCGGGGTAGTCCAAAGAAGCGCTGGCTCGATGTCGTCAAGGAAGATATGAGGGTCAACGGCCTTACTATTGAGGATGCCGAAGATCGGGCGAAATGGAGGAGAATTTGCCGGAAGGCGGACCCTGGCACCGGCCGGGATAACGCCCGGTAGAAGAAGAAGAAGTTACAGCTATAAGCACCTTTGATGGCAATTTTTTTTGTTTGATAATTATAATTTTTTTTTTCGTTTTCGTTCAATTTTTAATCTTTTAATTTTTTTTCTTTCACATTTCACGAGACGTGAAATTGTCAGGAAAGGCCGATTGTTAGCTTTTATAATTATTTATATTTATTTTGTCCTAGTTTTACTCGTATACGAAAATGTACTTAGAATATCCTTTTATATCTCATAATGTGCGTGTTCGCATATCTGATGTGGTATTGATCCATCCGTCATACACTCGAGTGATTAATCATACTCGCTCTTCACTCTGACATTCATTCATTCGTTCGTTCGTTCCCGGCAATTCCCGCGGTAGAACCTGAGAGATGCGAACACGCACCGTAGTGGTGATAGTCTGATGCCGTAAACAACCAAATACTTAGTTCAAATATTGTGAAGTAATTAATAAAAGTAATTATGGAAACCAGTGAACTATTATTTCTACCAGAAGAGCTAAAAATATATCATGTGTCTAGTCCATTTACTGGTGGACTTATTCTATTTTATTCTACAGCGAGAACCATTTATCATATGTCTTTTGTTGATGATAGGCCTCAAAGAGAAAAAAAACAGGAACAACAATAAAAATAAACTATTTTGGTTGGTCAATGTTAAATTATTATTTGTTTTGTGCTGAGTCATGGTTACAGACTTTCTTCAATAGCGAACTAGTACGATTTGTATGAACTGCCTCGGTGATGTTATTGTACTAAGATACGATTACAAAGCTGAGGTCTCGGGTTTGAATCTCGGGTCGGGCAAAGTGATACTGGATTTTCTTATTCATTATTAGCCTTAAGTCTGGAATTTATGCCCGATATGGCGATAGGCTCGCCTCCACATCGCGGGATCGGACATACACGGCGAAACTTGGTTGTCGTGGTACCGAGTCTTCCTACTCCTTCTGGGCGGCGTGAGTTTGTGTATGTATAACATTATCATCATCACCTCAGCCACAGGAAGTATGTATATATCTGTTGAATATTCATATGTTTTGTTACAACAAAATACCACGAAAGTTTACTCTTCATTTCGACACAACAAAATATAAATCTACAAAATATTTACTAGTAGAAACACTAAGCATCTTAGTCAAAAAGCATATATAAAAATACTAGTCGAACATAAAACCTACGCCTAAAACCCGATACTAAAAGTTCCACTTGCTCTTTATATTTTGACAAGCTTTTAAAATCACCCAACCGAGCCCATCTAGGGCGACAGTTTTAAATTTCACAAATTTTCCGCAACATTTTGCGTTGTAATTTGCACAACTTTTTCTCTGTTATTTTTACAAGAGGATTCCCCTTTAATTTCCGTCGCGAAAAATCTGTATTTTTAGATCGCCAGGGGCATTATAAAAGAAATTGGTAAGGTGCTGTGGAAGGTTGCCAACGAAGCCCTGTTTCCGTGTTCGATTCTACTCAGATAACAGTGAATTGGAAATATTTTTTAAATTTGTTTTATCACCTTTACTTTTATCACCATTCATGGAGAATATCACCAAAGAGTATCGTGAAATAATGCGTGATTTTTCTCCAAAAGTAAAAAAATTACCATGACCATGCTATGCTGACTAGTATATGGACAGATGAGCGTTTAAATCCAGGAACCAATGAAAGTTATATCAACATCTTCAAAGGTATACAGCCTATGCTAATCTATATTCGCTAATCTATATTCTAGACAAACGCATTAACATTATTGTGTACTAATCATAGCTCTTGCTTTTTTTGAACATTATTTTACTTATACTGTTATTAAAGTTCACGTAAGAATTAATACTTTACTACGAAAAACTACAAAACCTCAACAGCAATAATCACACGACTACCCTATAACTCACCAATCATTAATATCATATTATAAATATGGCTTCCAAAAAATATTAACAATCAGAATAAGATCGTGTAGCACTCAAAACCACAAAGTTAACAAGTAAGGTCAAACGAAACAATATATTTTACGCTCGTCTCAGTCGTAACGCCTCGATCATTCCTCCGAACACATTTTGTTTATTCGCCATTATTTTTTTCCATTACAATACGATATCTTTTATTGACAATGATCTGTTTCAATTTTATGTTAAGTCTGTCTCGGATTGTGTGTAATTTTGGACTGAAGAAAATTGATCGTGCCATGTAAAAGTATATCTGTGAGCGTCGCTGAAAAGGTCAGTCGAATTAAATTATGATTTGTCAGTATTGGTTACTATGGAGTGGCTACAATATTATTTATATTAGTTTTGATATACGATCAGGAATTATAGCCGGTCTAGACAGAAATCTTTGAATATAACTCTTTCACTTGTTTAATTAAGATACTATAAAAGATTATCCCATCAAAAACATCCTGTAAAAAAATTCCAAGTCTCGCAGCTTAGTTTTCTACCGCAAAAAGTTATGAGATCCATGTAATACCAAGTCGATTAATTGATTAGTCCTTGCTTAAGGGACCTTCTGTATAAAGTTATTACGTATGTTATTATCATATCAATATTAAAAATTCTTTACGTTATAAATAAATATATCGGCTTGGCCATCGCATGAAAATAGAATGCATCGTACAATTTATACATAACTAGCGGCCCGGCCCAGCTTCGCCCGGGTACAAATAGATTTTTGTACAATAATATGTACGTATTATTATTATACATATAAACATTCCTATATAAGCACGCTGCCGCCGCCCCGGCCGACCAGTACCGCTGCAAGCGCTACGTCCCGCAATTTTAAATCTGTAATATCTTCGAAAATTTTCATTTAAATCTTGTGCTGTGAAGGACCACATAGATCTATATTAAATCAACAATTTATTTAAGCTATTTAATTGGATAAGGATTATTGCTGTATTGGTTAAAACCGCTTCGAAAATTAGCCATTATTTGTCGTAAAAAGTAAATGACAAAAAAATGTTATTGTGGGATATCCATAAGAGATAGACATATACCATCGCGGAGTTTTCTGTAGACCTTTTCAATGTGTACAAATATGTAGTAAATTATTTTGATAAATCTCGTAGGATTCAGCCTGCGTTTACAATGTAAGCGGAAAAATATTGATAATTAACGACATCACATTAGAAACCTCATAAATAACAATATTTCTCCACTATTTAATGGATGTTATTATACATATAAACCTTTCAATTGAATCACTCTATCTATTAAAAAAACCGCATCAAAATCCGTTGCGTAGTTTTAAAGATTTAAGCGAACAAGAAAAATAGGGACAGAAAAAGTGACTTTGTTTTATACTATGTAGTGATGCTGCTGGCCAAGTCGATCTATTTATTTAAAACGCAAAGAATTTTAAATATTGATATGATAATAACTTACGTATTAACTTTATACAGAAGGTCCCTTAAGCAAGGACTAATCAATTAATCGACTTGGTATTACATGGATCTCATAACTTTTTTTAAAACTGAGCTGCGAGACTTTTTTTACAGGATGTTTTTGATGAGATCTCACGTCTTTTTGTAGTGCTATTTTTTTCCTTTTAGGTACTTTTTATTTCTATAATATATATAACGATTTTTCTTAAAGCCTTTGTCGTGTGGATTTTTCTTATTTTGTAGATATGAATTTATCACATATACAGGGTATATCAAGACTGCTAGCGAAAACGAAGCTGGGTGGTAGTTTAAGCGACTTCAGACACAATGCAATAGAAAAAGTTGCAAAAAAAAGCGACAATTTTTTTTTGTTATTTTTTTCTTATTACCATATTTGGGTGGTAAATGCATTTTTCCTAAAATAATAGTGTATACCCTTTTATTTATAAATAATCTAAGGTATAAGAGTTTAAATTATTATTTTAGCAAAAACTATGGATTTACCACCCAAAAATGACGATATTTAAAAAATCATAAAAAATAATTGTCGCGTTTCTTTGTGAAATTTTTAGTTGCATTGTGTTTGTAGTCACTAAAACTACCACCCGGCTTCGTTTTCGGTAGCAGTCTTGATATACCCTGTATAGCGGATTTGATTATTAATGTTCTTTCTTTCACGGTAATTGATAATTTAGAGCTATTTAGTCTATTTATTTGTAAGTTTTTCTTCGTCATATTTTTCTAGATGAATTTTGTACAGTTCCATGGACTCAATACACCCTTTCCCTCTTTATACCACACCTCATATATATAGATACCTATCTACAACTATTATTCCATTATATACGGGTACAATGATTCATTAGCTGCAAATGTAACTTTGTAATCCTATACATTTATATGGGATTACAAAGTTATTCAGACAGTTACTGTATCTAGAAAACTAGACAGAAATTATGAAATGTTTGAATTTTTCCTTAATTCAGACACTAAATACTAATTATATGCTAAATTTGAAGGTTCTATGTCTGCTATAAGTGCCTTAGACTTTTGATGATCGGTCAGTCAGCCAGTGAGTGACATAATTACGAAAGTTTGACAAATTATAATTCTTAAACTACTGGTAAAATTGAATGAAATTTTAAATATACCGTGTTTACACAATGCCTGCTTAGTAACTGAAAATTCAGGGTTCTTGATTTAACCACAACGAAGTTATGGGGGGTTGAAAATGGTCTGAATTGCTTCGAGAAAAGGATGGTACGACTTAGCCGCTTTTTAGCTCGACTTGGAGGGGGCACTGCCGTGCCCCCAGATAAAGAGTAATTATTTGCTTAGTCATTACAACTGTCTCAAATTCTTAAATATATGTTTTATTCAATGAAAGAGGATAGTCTCATAATTACTACATACATACATAAAAGTCACGTTTTTTCCCAAAAGGAGTAGGCAGGGGTGTTACGAGGATACCCGCGTTTCGTTGTGTGTATTCCGTCCAACGTTTAGATAGCGGGTGAGACTATCGCTAAACTTAATTAAATGCTAACTAAATTACCAAGCAGTGTATAATCATTAATATTAATTACTCTAAATATAGTTTCGCGAACAATCGGCTCGTGGCCCTACGATGGGCCAGGGTGCCAACTGTAATCGTAATAATAGGCTGCCATTATAAATCCGGCTCGAAGGATCAAACTTTAACAGTTTGTCCCTATATGAACATTTTGCCTTTAACGTCATTAAAATCAACGTGGTCAATACGAAGGATAAATGAAATCACTAAGTAACACTGATAACTACATCTTTTTGATACACCATCGAGTACATCAATTGTATAATGTACATTGTACAACCTACGATGTTTGAGTTACAAACCCTAAAGAAAAACAATGCTGTTGTGGCTCACTTCTTTTTAGTGATTAATAAATCTTATCTTCTGAGGACACCGGCATTTTAGATAGCGCGATAAGTGATAATATGTGTACGAAATTAAATAAACAACATATTTATTTACTATTCATAGATATGAGTGCATCATCATCATCATATCAGCCACAGGAAGTCCACTGCTGAACATAGGCCTCCCCCAATGATCTCCACAATGACCTGTTGGAAGCGGCCTGCATCCAGCGACTTCCTGCGACCTTAGTCAAATCGTCCGTCCACCTTGTAGGCGGGCGTCCAACACTTCGCTTGCCTGTACGTGGCCTCCACTCGAGAACCTTTCGGCCCCAACGGCCATCGGTTCTACGAGCTATGTGCCCGGCCCACTGCCACTTCAACTTGCCAATCCTATGGGCTATGTCGGTAACCTTGGTTCTCCTACGGATCTCCTCATTTCTGATTCGATCTCGTAGGGAAACACCGAGCATAGCCCGATATTAGCGATGATATCCCGGACATCAGCCTGTTTGAGATTGAGATGGCCCTCAAACAACTTAAAAACAACAAGGCGCCGGGTGAGGACGGAATCACTTCAGAGCTTCTGAAAGCGGGCGGAACGCCGGTACTGAAAGTCCTTCAGAGGCTCTTCAATTCCGTTCTCCTCGAGGGCTCAACGCCGGAGGCATGGAGCAGGAGCTTGGTGGTACTGTTCTTCAAAAAAGGTGATAACACTTTGCTGAAGAACTACAGGCCCATCTCGCTCCTGAGCCATGTCTATAAGTTGTTTTCAAGGGACATCACAAATCGTCTCGAAGGCAGGTTTGATGACTTCCAGCCTCCCGAACAAGCCGGTTTCCGAAAAGGCTTTAGTACCATAGACCATATTCATACGCTACGGCAGGTTATACAAAAAACCGAGGAGTATAACTTGCCGCTTTGTTTAGCGTTTGTGGACTATGAGAAAGCCTTTGATTCGATCGATATGAGTGCAAAACATATTAAATAGTCTCATATTTTCCACGAGCGATTGTTTTTTACCTTTTGATCTGTATTTATTTTTGATAACTGCTCCGAACGACGAGTAAAGCCGTGATTATTCTAGGATTATTGGATTTATTGGTGGACTGTACTATACTGTATCAGCCCATATAGTATGCACGTCCACTGCAGGGTGCGAGCCTCCTCTACAATCGAGAGTACGATTGAGAGTGGTTAGACTATCACGCTGGCCTAATACGTGTTGGCGGACTTTACATGCCATATACATTCTTGTAAATCGCTATGGTATGCAGGTTTCCTCACGATAATTTGCTTTACCGTTTAGTGCGTGATGATTAACTATCAATACACACATGACTGCGAAAAGTCAGAGTTGTACCCTGGGATTCGAGCCCGCGACCACCGTGAACACTGAACATGATGGCAGCCGCGTCTGGTCCGTTTACCAACAGGCCACCACGCGCTCCTTTATTGATGGATCTATTGACAAATATGCCATTCTGTAAACGTGAGTAACACTCCTATTGTAAATAGTCAATACTGTATGTTTTATTTTCCTATTGTTTCCTCTATCGCCTTTGCACTATAGAATACGCGACCTTCTTTTATATATAGGTGAGGTACTTTGGTTTTCAAGTGCAGCATTTTTTCATTTCACCTAAAATACTTAAATTCATATACATAATGAATGTACGTAACAGCTTGACTCATAAATATATAATTAAATCATGCTGAGAAGTGAGAACACGTTTGTGTGGAATTATTTATAGAGGTAATGTTGGCAACACATGCATGGTGGCTACTGAAAAGGTCAATTGAAATCCTGGTGTCAACGAGTCTGAAGACATAATCGTTTTATGTAACGCATCTATTAACAGACAGACGGCAAACGTTTATTTCAGTTATTTGGTACCTACTGCAATGTTTTATTAGATTAGTTCATAAATATAGCTTTGGCTAGAAGAGTTACTCTCAATCGAACTGTCAATTGTAAAGGAGGACCCTGCAGTGGGACGTAAAGTAACTGAATTTTTATAAATCGGGTTAAAAAAAGAGATTTATTATCTAATGTAGTGTATAATAACTTATCTACGTCGTAACCTCCAACATGGAGAGTATACTTACACCGTATTTTTGCTTCTTACCTTCTGTTTGATTATGTGTATTTGTTAGTAATTCTAGGTTAATTTCAGGTTAAACATCAGGTTTCAAATCATAAGGCACAATTTTACCTATCAGCCGCGTAGCTGTATACATTATATCCAAAATACTATCATTGAACGATATTTTAATCCGTATGTTTCCGATCGCGTAGTCGTGAAACTTCAAAAGTGCAGAACTAAGTCGGGCCTTTATGAAACGTTGTAAAGTTTTCCACGACATATTTTTGCATCACTTCGATGTTTTGTAGTTTTATTTTTTACCGATTTAGGAGATATTAGACAACCATTATGACAAAAATGTGGATTATGAATTAAGTACTGGGTATTATTTCCGTTTAAGAATTCATAATACGAGTAATTTAAATTGAGAATTATTAAAATGACACAGTCTATTTATGCCAGATGTAACCCGATAAACTTAGGAAATAAATAAGTAGCGATTTATTATTCATATCCTGATATAGGCATTAATAATCTCAAAATATGTTAATTTCCCTGTTCAGTCCATAAGCAAGAAAGGCTGTTGAAGTATCCACAATCATATACTTATACTTCTATCCCATATCCTGAAATTCGAGAATCTGCCACGCGATCTTTTATATCGCTACTGTTTATTCGATAACCAACTTGTATTAATCCAACTCTTGACTGACAAAGATCTCAGCTCGAATATTTATTCAATCACACTGACCTTTAACTTGAAAGTGTGCTTACTGGGTAAATATTGAGAGACTACATTCACGAGTATTTGCTGAACTCCGATACATCCAACCTCGTTCTACCATACCAGCCTAAACAAATAACACTTTAATATCGGGGATTATTTATATGAAAGTAAGGTGACATATTTGTCATAAGCTTGAATGTGATGAAGCTACTTCCGGTATGTTGATGGACTGTTAAGGAAAACCATTAATGATTTGGCGATATTATACTTTTATTTAATTATGAATTATCAGAAAAAAGGATATACATTTAATTCAAATTTAGAACATCAACATTAGGAATAATAATATCCACTTTTTAAACGATATTTGACATATAGTTCCTTACAAATATCCTTACAAAACGTAAACTTGTAAGGTGTTTCGATTTTTCTGATGAGATGTATATTAGTCGAATATCGGTTAAAGTAAATATTGATATTTCTAAAATGTAACATCGTGTTAATTGAAATCGGTACAGTCAGTAACAAAGTCGCTACACACTTCACATTTTTAATAAACCTTTTTTTAATTAAAATTGCTAATTACTACTCTGTGGTAAAGGAAAACATAACGGCTATGGAAAACATCGTTAGGAAATCTGCATACCATAGCGATTTGTAAGAATTTCTATGATATGTAAAGTCTCAAGTATGTATGGTAAAAGTCTAAGTATGTATGGTATGTAAAAATCTCATAAGAGCGTTTACACCTTGCGCGCAAAGTCAACTATAGGTATTTCTTCGTTAATTTCACGCACACATAAGCGACCAAAGCTGTGTGCGTAGAGCTGCCGCGTCGGCTCGCTATACAGTCAGCTCAACCAACTTTGATCCGTGCGCTTCAAAATTCTAATATTCAATTGAAATGTAACTTATGATTTATATATCGGTAATATAATATGATAAAAATATTTTATTTGCATTATAAGTAGACAAATATTACTGTGCAAGCAATGAACAATACAAATTTAGATACTAATCATATTTTCGTTATTATTATAATGTTAAGTTGCATTCAAATCAGTGTTCAATCAATCAGCGGTGTGCACAGGATTATGACACTGGGTATGCGGCGGAGAACTCGGTCACAAAACCTTTTATAGTTTTTTAGCATAGCCACAGCCACGCGACGGATCTCTAAGTCGGAAACCATGCCAACATAACAAGTCTTAGATGTACTACTATTCATGTCCATCTTCTACGGCATCGCAGAAAAAACAGCGATCGATCGTCGCGGCGGAAGAAATTCTAATAAGTAAAATAAAAAAAACTCACCTAGTCAGCTTCAATTTTCACATATTCAAGGTTCCGGTTACTTGAGATTACTATATCCCGATGTAAATAAACGCAAGATTTCGGCCACCTCATTCATTCATTTCATAAACATACATTTTTAACACAAACCTCACAATCAAATAATATTTGAAAAAATAAACAAACACACTAGTAAAAGCAAATGACTACAATTAATATCGAAACTTAGTAATAAACTGTTAAATGTACACACTTTCAAATGTTAAAACGAAAAATCGTTTAAGAAATCTATTTTATTTACAAACATACTACTATAAAATAGTAAACAATGCAAAAAACACATGAAAACCAAAATTACTACACACATGCAAACAAATGTCATGCGGGACGCGGCGGCATGACTTGGTTGATTAGGTACATTATTTTGCTTTGCAGCACCGCTTGCTTTTCGCGCGGCAATCATAATGTTTGCGTGATTGCAAATAGGTGCTAATTATAAAATATTAGGCGTTTTTAAGGTATTATATTTTGTTTACACATTTATTTACTATAAATTAAAGTCATCTAAAACGTACGAACGTTATAATAATATATCTGTGAATGGCAAGTAAAGCACTGCATTTCTGCCTACAAGGAGCGCACGCCCCTGCATTCAATAGACGTTTAATTAATATAAATTTACGTTTTATTAATCATTTCGTGTTCGAACACATGAATAGAGTTAGGGGCCTTACAACCCCTTATAATTACGATATATATTTAATTTTATATTACAATATATAACATAATTTAGCCTCGGAATTACATCCCATTGTATTATCTGAAAAATAATTTATACTCACTACAAAATCATTGAAGGTAATAAAAAAACATAAAAAAAATTACTACCAAAGTACTAAGATGTGGCAATCGCAGTCCGCGCGTGGCTATTTTTACTACGCACGGCAAAAACACGACTGCAACCAGGCCGGACCGACGAGCGATACATCCTCTCTCTAGAAGGACTTGCGGCGCGGCGGTCTGATTTGATACAGGTCGGACAGCGTGTTTTATAGTGGTTTTTAAAATATTTGTAGAAAACATTAAAACTAATTTTGTTGAAATATAAAAATGGCAATTTATTGATAAGATGTTCTTCTATTATAATATGCAATTGCTATAAAAAATTATGTACGATAAGTTGGTGAAAAAAAATATGTTCTTGACGAGAGTTTCTGAATAATTTCGCATTGATAATTTTTTTTATTTTTCAGTAAATAAACACAAAAAGATTATTTTTCTCAGTAAAATCCCTCCATAAGGGTCTTATTAGTCTGATAATATTTTTATTTTCATCTTATATTTAGTGATTTCTGATATCTTAAGCTTCTAAATTGCCATTTAAAGCCTAAATAACGAAACTTGTGTTCAGTAATCCTTATAGTACTCACAAACTATCCATCAATCTTTATTTTTTTCCACCAAAATCTCTAGATGACAACTTTTTATAAAATTAGTAATAATTATTTTTCCTTTCAATTGTTTATTGGTGGCTATTAACTCGTTTGAAAAGTGCTGTTTTAAGCCAAAAAGCGCGCGGAAGGTATAAACGCTCATGAGTGTGTAGAGACTTATGTTACTGACTGTACTCCCGTTTCGACTAATCAAACATAACCAAAATCAAATATAACTTTCAATAAATAGAATAATTAATAATTTAGACCAAAAAAATTATCAACACACGGATTAGTAAATAATGATATTAAACTAATCATAAACATAGTATAATTCATAACAACAAGAAAAAATATTCTAATTAACTAATAGTAAAATAAATTCATCCAACAAATTGGTCTCGACCTCATCAAAGCCAAGGCAATACCTAAATAAACATAAATTTTAATTTCAAAATTCGTTATTATTAATAACTGAAATTAATACATTTCCAATAAAATATTAGGGCAAGGGCGAGTAATTTGAACGGACATTGCTCAACTTCACACACAAATCTATTACTTTAGTAAAACTTCAAAGGAATGTAAACAAACACTATACATATTCGTGTTGCTAAATATTTATCCCGCTTTGAGTCAAATATTATTTATAATATCCTGTGTTGAAATTTTCACGCTACTTACTATTTGCCCATTCATAGTATCGGCAAAAAATATCGTTGCTCCGATACCAATACTGCTTCAAAATCATTATAGTATTTTTATGATTTGACTTTGTCCTGTTTAACCCGGGCGCCAGATTTTTAAAAATAAAGCAATTATCGTCATCTCATTTTACAGTCGAAGACAATTTTTTTATATGACTTCATGTTCATTTCTCCAAAAACTCCGGGCCTGGGTCGCAATTATGTTTATATTTATTGAAAATATATGTTTTTCCCTACACATAAAAGTAGGTTTCATCGAGGGACACAAATCTTCACACTGATACTAAGATCCATAGTAGAATGGGCAATCTCCTTTCTTTCGAAGTTTTTAGCCACCAATGATGACTTGTCAACATGAATTCAATATAGCAGTATCACGTTATGTACACGGAATTACAATCTGTTCTGTAGCAGCCCATATACGTCCCACTGCAGGGCACGGGCCTCCTCTGCAATCGACAGTACGATTGAGAGTGGTTAGGCCATATAGTCCACCACGCTGGCCTTTTGCGGGTTAGCGGACTTACATACCATAGTTTTTTTTTTTTTATAAATCTCTATGTTATGCGGGTTTCCTCACGATGTTTTCCTTCACCGTTTTAGTGCGTGGTGATTGACTATCAATACACACATGACCCCGAAAGTCAGAGGTGTGCCCCGGGATTCGAAACCGCGACCACCGTGAACATGTTGGCAGTCGCGTCTAGTCCGTTTACCAACAGGCCACCACGCACTTACACGGAATTACAAGGCTGTTTTTCAATTAAATACACTAATATGCTCATGCTTTAGTCAGCATAGATGTTAGTAGAGGCGCCATTCATTGTCATCATCATCATCAGCCAATCCACGTCCACTGCTGAGCATAAGGTTATTCCATGGCACGCCAGTGTGATCACCCAAATGACTACGGACCTGATGGTTCACAACCCATACAAAACGCCACCAGTCCATTGAGGCCAATGACCTATAAGACATTGATCTTGTAAACTTAACGTTACTGGTGGTAGGTTTCTCATATGTGAGAGGCCATCTGGGTAGGTACCACCGCAATGTCTATTTCTCCCGTGAAACAACACTGCTTAAATGCACTGTTGTGTTTCGGATTGAATGACATTGTAGCCAGAGCAACTACTGGACATATTGAGACTTAACATCTTATGTCTCAGGAGTCAGGATGGCGAGCGCAGTGGAATGTTGCTACTGTTCATGAGCGGTCGTATCGCTTACCATTAGGCGAACGGCTTGCTCGTCTCGCCATTCAATGCAATAAAAAAAAACTAATTGTACTTTCCATAATTAATGAAAGAAATATTTACAAATCAATATGCCCTACTGTGATTATTCTCGTATTGAACAGAAGTAAATTAAGACTTAATGTTAAAATACGTTTCCGATCCGTTGGAACTTGATAACAATGGAATACGGAAACGGGATTTCCTGGGCAACTAGCCAGTGCATTCTCGCCAATTTGTATTCTTATTGTCTTATGCACGTAGAAAAACAAAACCTTTTTGGTAAATGAAGAGAAATCTCCGATATCCGGGCTCTGATTTTTCTACAGTTTATGGGGCGCATGCTACTTTTAATTTATGGATATTTTTATTTGATATGGCCAAACTATATTTTGAATGGATGATAGCTGGAATGGGCGATAGAACCTGTATTAATGTCCCATGTACTTTAATGAGGTAATAAACCAGAAGCTTAGTTACCTCCTATCTTTCCCTACTTTTCCCCTCTTTCATACTCAATCCTCAAAGACCAGTCAATGAAACAGAATAGCAAGTTACCGATATAGTAATAAAGTCAAAAACAAGAAAATATCTAGCCCCTGTTCAAACCTTTAGTTATCAATATTAAAAGCTGATATAATGCACATTTCATCACCCACAGTATTTCTTAAGAAACATTTTTAATACCCTACCCTACATAACTTCGGGCAGTGCTAATGAGTCGCACACTTTCCCACTCATGCGTCTAAACCTCGGTTATTGTGCAACAGTGAAAATTGATAATTTGTCATTATGAGAAGTGGCCGGCTGGAGTGTTTGGCAGACTCTACAAAAGCGCCACAGTCCTATTCAAATTAGTGGGCAGTTTAAATCATCTCCAACGTTGTATAAATCAGACGCGTTACGCTCCGTAAATCTCCCGAACATTTCATAATGTTGAAAGAGTGTAACGTTTGGAATTAATGCAAGAATGGAAGGAAGACTGGGATAGTATGGCAACACAGAAAGCTTTTTTATCATAGACGTAGTATCAAAATAGACTTGACATGCATTTGACATATATAGTCCATCTCACTTAGACTTATGCATAAACCATAAAAAATGAAAGTGACAAAACACAATTTGTGGTCCTTGTCATAGTTTCACATAATTTTGTAGAGAAGACTTTGTGTTACCCAAACACATAGGATAGGTGCGGTTTGTTATAAACTTGAATTACTGAGTATTTTACGAATATTTGCGGTCAAAAATGTATGTAAAAGAGTGTTGAAACTGATTATAAGACAAAAGGTATGGTGTGCTGCTTTATTATTGGCTGTGATAGCCGATCTAAACGATAATATGAAAATATAACCTCTCACTGGTAAGTGCATTTTATTAAGTATATTGGTAAAAATAAATGTAGACGTTCATTATTACTAACATCTGCAATTAGTATTTCATAGAATACATTGAAAAATAGGATTATGTTTGCATAAAAAATAGTACGTATTCTAAAAGTATTATCCGACCAAATTATCTTGACTTTGTTTAATATGACAATCTGTATACTACTCGAAGAGGACGCCATTTTGTACATGATTTTAAATTAGTTGGATTATATTATGTTTCGGAATACCAGCTTATAACAATTTGCATTTCCTGGTTTTATGGTAAATTAAACCATCATTCATTTTATTTCAGCTTTTCAAAAGGTTTACCTTCGCGTGTTTTGTGGATCAAATTAATAGGATGTGACGGAAAATTAGACAGCTGGGTAAACACACTCGTTCAAAAATTGCATTCAGAAGACTAAGCATATTATAACTTTCATAAAACCGTTTTCTCTCCCGCCACTCGAAATAAAGGTAAACTATAATCTATTTAATCTAAATAATAAAAATCCAGAGTATTCATCCTTGAGACGAAAATGAATGAAACCTCTTCTATAATCAGTCTCCCGGCAGCCTGTCTTCATAAATTGTCCTCCTGTGTATTAAGTGAAGCTACAACATGCATAATCTATAAATTATAAAATTTAGTTTCGAAGTCAGTTAAGTTGTATTTTTCAAATTTGAAGTCTGTATTCGAAAAAATTACAAATATGCACCCAATCCACCAAGCTTAATACTTCTTTATTTTTTATTTATTTTATTTTGGACACAAACAGTCGTGTTCATCAACAAAAACAAAAATTTTATGTTTACAACTTACAGACTTTACAACTTAAAGTCAATGCAATAAATACCCAATCCACACAAAACACAAAATGTACAAGCGCTGTATTATTACACATTCGATACTTTGCTATATCATTTTATTTTAATTAAGATATAGAAAAGAAAAAAATATGTAGGTATATTTTTCCATTTTGTTACATTTGAGAAATGTTTAGGTCTATATCAATAGGTTTTCTGTACCTTTGTTATTTACGATTCGTTTGTAGAAGCTTGTTAATAGGAACTTAATTTATGAAAATATTAAGTATATTGTAAATACTTGTTTGTAAGCTTTCTTAAAATAAATAAATAAAATAAAGTAGGATGTTATTCCATCCTTAGTAGTTACGTTACTATGAATTCTCTGATATTCTATAATTTATAGAACACTCGGCAGGTTTTGTTTCTATGTATATACTAGCTGACCCGGCCACGCTTCGCTTTGCCTTAGTTATCATAGTATTCATATTATATTCAATTATTTAGCATAATAACTTGAAACCTTGTATGCCTACACTTGACGTAACTATCCTACTGTCCTGCTAAATCCCGTCTTACCCGTCTGTTCAGTCTCTTCTCGATCCGTCCCGTCCTTTCTCTTCATTATCGATTCCGTCTTATACCGTGCATTTACACTTCGTCCTATTAAATCTGCCAGCTATCCCAGTTCTCTCCCGTACCTCCCACTCTATTATATCCCGTCTCTCCATATCCAAATAGTGTGCCTTATGAATTTTTGACATTAAAAAATTTAGTGATTCTGATTATCCATGCAATATTCCATCCCTTATTTCTCACCCACAATGCTGCTTTTCCAAAAATATTGCAAGTAATATTTAGGTAAAATATAACCTTTCTCACTAAAAGACGATACATTAATTTCTATCAGTGAATTATAGCGAAGGAAAGGCTACTGTAAAAATTCGTGATAAAGTGACATTCGATCATGAAAAGAAGTAAATATAACTTTTTACGTGTGCAAATTATCTTTATATTAATACGTGATGCAAAAACTTTGAACCCCTTTTTACGAAAATTGCGCGGTCGCAGGAGCATAAAATTTGGCACACTTATAGTTTATATGTAGGAGAAGTGCAGAATGCTAATATTTTTCAATAATAATGCTTATAAAGTACACTAAATCAAAAAATAAAACATTACACACACTACCATGCATTTCACACACACATACATACACAAGTATTTGTACACGCATACATACTCTGGTGTCAAATTGTTTCTTTTCTTTTTCCGTTTGTTCTTCTGACATAGACATATAAAATAAAAAGGTTTTATTTGCCTCATTTAATATAAAAAAAGATTTTAATAAGAATGCATAAAAAGTACATTAAATCAATAAATAAAACATTACACAAACCAGCATGAAGTGCGTGGTGGCCTGTTGGTAAACGGACTAGACGCGACTGCCAACATGTTCACGGTGGTCGCGGGTTCGAATCCCAGGGCACACCTCTGACTTTTCGAAGCCATGTGTGTATTGACAGTCAATCACCACGCACTATAACGGTGAAGGAAAACATCGTGAGGAAACCTGCATACCATAGCGATTTATAAAAAAATTTCTATGGTATGTAAGTCCGCCAACCCGCACTAGGCCAGCGTGGTGGACTATATAGCCTAACCACTCTCAATCGATTACGATTGTAGAGTAGGCCCGTGCCCTGCAGTGGGACGTATATGGGCTGATACAGAATACAGAATACATAGTTGAATGTCAAACAGAAAAGTTTGTTTACTGTGGTTTTATTGAATGTCAAACAGAAAAGTTTTATTTGACGAATACTACGTGAAATACTGAGCGCTTATACAAATTGAGTAGCAGTAAGATACATTTAAATGTAGATGGACTATCATTAAATGCATAAAGAAAGTTCTGTAGCAGCAATCTGCAATAACAACATTCAGGTACAAAAAAAATATAATTTGCTATTGCTGGTTCAAAGCAATTTATTGTAGTTTACGATTTCAGTAATTGCATATACTTCAGGATAAATAAGTGATTTTGACATTTAAATTTGCACGAATTATCAGAATAACAACATCATCATACAGGTAAAAACTTTTTCTCTTCTTGATTTGGTCGAATTTCGACCACTGGGCGACCACTAGTTTTTTTTTTTTTTGAGAGACTTTCCCGCCCTCACACCCGCCACTGTAACTCCTGTCAGCCAGGATCAACAGTGGCACACAAAGATATGACACCGAGCTCCGGAGCTCGGCGAGTCTCTCAGGGACACTAGCTTGTCTTTAACCCGCATCGAAATTAATCAGAAAGAAAAAACAAAAGGAGGAGTTGGAAACAAATAGCTGTCCACTTCCCTCCGCAGCAAAGCGGGTGACAAAAAAAAAATATTGAGTCGAGAGGTATGTATCCTCTTATATAAAGATATACAACTGGAGAAGCCAGATGTATTAAGCACCACGGGATAAACAAATTACATGGGTCCTATAGTTTGAGCTGCTAAATTTGGGTCCAATAATAGGTATGGCAAAAGCGCCGGAAAGCACGGAAGTTCCTCCTAGATTCCACGAGGTCCGTATAGTATGCAACACCAGAAGTTATTTGCATATTGTTCAACATTGAGCGATCACACTCCCAAAGTATATGATGTGCAGTTTGTTCGTACTCACAGTTAGGTGTAGAGCATTGACACGCAGGCGATTCAACCAGCTTAAAAGTGAATAGTTTGCTCTTAAAGTTGCCATGTCCAGTTAGGAACTGTGATACACAGTGATCAATTTCTAGCCACGATTTTCTTAAGCGATCGCGAACGGACGGAAAGTATTGATATAAGTGACGCCCCTTTGAGGATATATCCCACCGGTTCTGCCATTCGTCAATTAATTCAGTGTACGCAGCAGAATACGGTTTAAATAACCTGCTAATCTTTAAAAAGTCTCGGGATGCAATAAAGTTAGTGTCTATTGTCTCTCTATTTGAATAATATAATGCGGCGCGTCTTTGCACCTCCAGATCGACCGGAAGCACACCCGCGAGAACCGGCAAAGCCTCTGTACTAACGGTTCTGTAAGCCTTACACAAGAATATCAAGGCCAGGCGTTGACTCTGGAGCAACTTCCTACGAACAGCGCCAACAGTAGATCTATCGGCCCAAACTGGAGAACCGTAACAGATACAACCCAAATAAGTTGCTCCATAGATAACTTTCAAAGTATTAAATGATAATCCCCACGTTGCCCTTGATATTCTCGTTAAAGCATAGAAGTTATTTTTCGATTTTTCTCCGACGGTTCTAATGTGTTCAATAAATGAGAAATTTCTCTCTAAAATTAATCCGAGGTAACAAACTGATTCCTTTCTTGTAACTGGTACATTGTTAAATTTAATACGCGGGGGTGTTTTTAAAATCCCTTTTAACAACATTTGAAAAGTTTTTTGAGGTGCGAATGTTAGTCGATTTCGTTCACCCCAGTTCAAAATTAAACGCAGACTCGTGTCAGCCGAACTCTCGAGCCCGGCTCTACTATTGGATTGATAAGTAGGAGTCCGTCATCTGCGTATCCAGTTAAAGAACAACCCGGCGGAAAAGGAATTGAGAAAATATCATCGAACCCCAAATTCCATAGATATGGACCGATAACCGAGCCTTGAGGGCAGCCCATAGTCAGCGCCTTCGATACGGCATGGTGGCCAAGTTGTAATTTGGTTGACCCATGACAAAAATAGGAATATATCATAGAATATATATTCCTAGGGCAACCTCGGATCTTTAATTTCAATAGTAATATTGGCCACCAGGCATTATCAAACGCGCCGGAGATGTCCAAGAAAATTCCCAATACGTACTTGTGATCCGAGTTGACGACAATTCTTCTAACCGATAAAGCCGCGTCCACAGTAGATTTACCTTTGGTAATACCGAACTGTAGGTCATGAAATTTTGGACCACCCGGTAACAGACGAGGGACAATAAGCCTTTCAAGTACTTTACCCAAAGATGGTAATAATGTAATTGGGCGATATGACTTAGGGTCTTCAGGGGGCTTATTTCCACTTTTAGGTATAACACGAATGAAACCGCAACGCCAAACCCGGGGAAAAATGCCCTCATCAATACACCGATTAAAAACTTTCAGTATAGTGTCACCCGACGACTTACACGCTTCCTTTATCATTTTATTCGATATTTTATCTTCTCCCGATGCTTTGTTAATTGGCAAAGAATTTACTATGTTAAGAAATTCGTTAAGAGATGGATGATCTGATTTTGGGGAAGAAGGTAGCTCCGAGGCCCAGAGTCTTATTTGTTTTTGGTATTCGGAGTCATTATCGACACAATCGTCAGGTATAAGAGAATTCAAAAGAGTTTCCGTGGTCTCCTCGATACCAGTAGTATAGGTGTTATTTACTTTAATGTTTTCTATATAGGCCAAATTAATTGACCTATTTGCTTTGAATTCGTGGTAAAGAGGAGACCAGGGACCCTCTCTCTCGAGGCGTTCTACTATTTTACGCAGCAAGTTACCTTTAGCTTTTGTTACCGCGGCCCTATAGTGAGACCTGGCCACTTTAAGTGTGATGAAAGCACTCGTGAGTATGTCTTCAGGAACGATTCGTTTTTTAAGCCTATTAAACCGCCTACGCGCTCGTCGAAATCTTTGTCGAAGGTGGAGTAATTTACTATTCCACCAGTCACATCTGCGGGTATTGGTTATAGAACTGCGACCAATGGTTAAATCCGCGCAGTATGTAAAGGTGTCAGACATTATTTCAGCACAGTTTTCAGCTGAGAGGTCATTGCGAGTGAAATCTCCGGTATGACGCGCGAAAACAGATCTAAACAATTCCCAATTAGCCCCTTTAGATTTATACCTAAAGTCAGAGATGTTGTTAAGCGGACCCCGTATAAATCCGGGTAAGAACTCGTACACTATCAGGCGATGATCACTACATGACGCGTCAGGAATAACGCGCCACCTAACAATCTGGACGTCCCCACAAGAAAGTGTGACGTCAATAGAAGATTCGCCAACGGGGCTGCAATAAGTTGGTGGTGCTTCAGGGGTGTTATGTACATTGAGGTTCCATTCGGCAATAAAGTCTTCGACAGCACAGCGACGTTCTGCGTCGGTTTGACGATATTTGCCATACCAAAGGGTTGACGACGCATTAACGTCGGCGCCTATAATAATTTTATTGCCGGCAAGAGATCGCAAAACACTGCGAAGGTGATGTATATGTGGGCCGACAGGATCGGAGTATTGAAAGTAACAGCTCACAACGTAAACTTTACTTGATGGAGATGAAACCTCCGCGACCGCACAGTGCGATGTCATAAGATTACGCACAGAGGTTATGGTGTAGTTTGAACTCGACACATAAATGCCTGCTCGCGCCTTGTTATCGAGTTGTACCACTCCACTAGTTTATTTAATTGTCTCTATTTATGTAGCTTGATATATTCTCCTTAGTTCACACAAAATACATTATTTGACAACCAATTTAAACGTCAATCCGTTTAATTAATGTCATTAATTTACCTCTTTAAAATCTAAAATTTGCCATTAATCGAATATTGTGGATATATGTTGTCGATTCGAAACCTTTATTTAAATACGTTCTATAATTTGAGGGAAGAGTTTACCGTATCGACGGGATGAACATTAAATGTTTGACAGTTACGAACCCATGAACATTTTGTATGAGAAAATGTTAATAAGCTAATAGAAACTCGGAAAACCGGGAACGTGATAAAAAGTATCCTATGTCCTTCTCCTGGTTCTAAGATTCCTCACCACCAATTTTCAGCCAAGTCAGTTCAGCCGTTCTTGAGTTATAAGTGGAGTAACTAACACGGCTTTCTTTTATATATTATAAAGATTATCATTACTATGTATTATTCGAGTTACGTAAATGATATAAGTATTAATAATTATACAAAGCCATCTTTCCTTTTTTGCTTTCTAACCTTTGTGAAAATATTGCAAAACGTCACGTTGTTTAATACTGACGCCCTTCATCCGCATCATTCATCGCAGCTGGTTAGACGACAGATGTAAAACGTGAGGCCGCGGTTTCGATGCCCGCTCAAGAAGAGACAAATATTTGAGTGACTTGATATTTTTTTCAAATCGGGGTGTTAGTGAGACCAAAAAGTCTCTCGTAGTTTCTGATACCCACGACACAAGATTATCATTTGTAGGGTCAGGACTATGAATTTGATTATTATTATTTATTTAGTTAAAATATTTATGGGAAAATTTATGACCTGGTATCCCTGCTTTTTTTTTACTTTATGTCTGTCCCTTACGGTGGAACTCGAATGTCGAGTCCATTTGATGCTACGTCCATGTTTTTTATCGTACTGGCCAGATAAACGAGTAAGTTCTTCGCAAGATTGGCGACATTGGGCATTTCGTTCATCATTTAAAATTAATAAAGAAAGGAACGAAGAAATAAAATGTTATTGATAAATATTGGACCATGGACACCTTCACTAATCAGAATAGTAGTGAAACTCAAGCGATAATTGATGTTCATTTTTTTAATGAAACCTAAATGGTAATTCATGACTGTTTTCTCTGTAATAATACTAACTTGATTGAGTTAGGTCAATGATATTATACTATAAGCACATTGTGGCCTGAATCCAACATTAAATACTAGATCTACTCATAAACGTAGTGGTATCATGTTTTTAATTACTATTTGTAACATAATATTAACTTGGAATATAATCCCATCCTTTTAATAATGTTATTGTGCGAAGATAAAGTCCAACGCTGTGGTTTATCGATTAATCGACTCTTTGTTATAAAACCAGGGTCGCATATTGCTAGTGTTGCCAGAGTAATAAACAATAAAACCGCGAATATGGCGCTTCGGTTCCGCACCACCATTCTTCCTATGTATTATTTTTACTTTGTCTGAAATCAGAAAATTTCCTGCAAGAATTTACACTAGATAATTTAATCATAATAAAGGCCCAACAATGTAAGAGCATACAGAGATAAAAAAATCATATAATACAAATGCTAAACATTCCAAAAATAAAATAAACGAATGTGACATCAATTTACATATTATTTTTTCATTTTGAACACGATGTTTCCAATAACTCATTTACCATTAACAATTTTAAGAGCTCTAAACACCTCAATAATTTAATTTCGGTATAATATATCAAATGGAAAATGAAAAGTTTCAAAGGCGGTCACCTAATGATATCGTTTGATTCGACGGACCTTTTAGCCGCTGTCCGCGATGATGGATCGCATCTGATCTCGGTCCTTGACCCAGCATCCCTGTGACGCACTGACTGATATGCTATTTGAGAGGCCTTGTGATATTCTTATTTTAGCCACTTTAATTAAATATCTCAGAGCTGACATTGCACTGGTTGATACTACATTTTTTTCATCCATATAAATATGTAATTAAATGATCTACTCAAAATGTACGATACGTTACTACAAATACAACGTGCTACATAAAGTCACAATATTATACACAATTTACGAATTATATTCACATAATGCATCTGTATCAGCTCATATACGTCCCACTGTAGGACACGCGCCTCCTCTGCAATTGAGAGTACGATTAAGAATGCTTAGACCATATAGTCCACCATGCTAGCCTAGTACGGATTGGCGGACTTACATACCATAGAAATTCTTACAAATGGCTATAATATGCCATTATGATAAGATGACGGTGAAGGAAAACATCATGTGCTAATCCTAATAAATTAATAAGGATTATGAATCCTAGTTGTCGAATCTAGAATTATATTGTAACAACTAAACACAATTGTTTCGAAACTAAACAATAAAAAATTACGCAACATTACTATTACAACTATATTTTCCTAAAAAATAGATAATTTAACCTAATAACCATTCGTACCAACTACCAACCATACTGGAATAAACAACCATAAAATATTACAACACTGTCAACAATGGATTTTAATCTGTAATCTTAGATAAACGATTATTATATCTTGCAATGTGACATAAACTTTATGGCGGCATAACAGCCCTAGCTCATCAAACAGATCGGAACAAAACGACGCGGTGGCCCGTTTTCATCCATTGTCTTTAAATATTATTGACTGAGATAATTTCCCTTTCAGATAAGTTTGTCACGCAAACCTAAATGAGCGAGCAGAGGTTTTTCAAACTTGTAAGTATAATAATGTTGAAATTATTATGGAATAATAAGCTCTGTGCGTGGTGGTCTTTTGGTAGACGGACTAGACGCGGCTGCCAACATGTTCACGGTGGTCGCAGGTTCGAATCCCAAGGCATACCTCTGACTTTTCGGAGTCATGTGTGTATTGATAGCAGCGATGCCAGACGTCCCGATTTTTTTATTAAAATTAAATGTCCCGCGCGAGACAGGCTCAGTTTAGACAGGCTTTTCGGGGATAACTCGACTGTGCGTGCAGCGTGCTGAGGTAGGTGCTTATTATTTTATATGCTTATAGGTGCTCTTTCAACAGTTTCCAAAAAAAGATACCAGGAATATGTTTAAACTAGTGTCTTTTATATTAAGTATCCCAACATCAAACTGCTTTCCTGAACGCGTTTTTTCCCATAGGAATTTAAAATGGTCAGATGCCAGAAATAAATGCTCCGTAAATTTAATAAAAAAAATAATTTTAAACATATGCATTGATTAAACTAAAATAAAATCGTGGGGCACGTCCACTTTAAATGAATTTTAACCACTTTAAATATTGGACGTGCCCCACGATTTTATTTTAGTTTAATCAATGCATATGTTTAAATTATTTTTTAGCTTTTAGTACATTTATCTGCAATATAAAACCGTTTAACTTAAAATACTTTTTGTTTTTACTTTTTTATTTTTAAGTTTTTAGTTTTTATTTCTCATTCTATTCAATTCGTTGAGTTCTTGACTTGGGTGGGAGATTCATATTGTAATTTTGTATAGTATACTGTATTATGCTTACCAAGCCCTTTATTTTGATACCAATATTGATGGGATTGAAAAAAAACTAAGTTGTCCGCCATCTTGTAGCGGCGACCATTTTGGATTCACAATAATATTGAATATGGGTAATTGTATTGTCACCAGAATTAAAGGCGTATACCAAATTTCAGATCAATCGGTTAACGGGAAGAGGGTTAAATTTCAATTACTAAATTTGACCCAAACAAACGGGGTGAGCTAAATAAACCCATTTAATAAAAATTAAGATGAAGATCTTTTAGATTTACTTATTTCATTATAATTATTATTATCTTATTGTAAGTTGCAATTTGTAACACTCAGTCCTCAGTCTATTGTTTGAAACGCCATATTTTTCTAATGAATAGTAAATGAATCGAACCCGGGAACTCTTGCGTGGTAGTCCGGCAGGATAATCGTACGACCACGGAGGCAGGGGCCCACCAAACTTCGATCGTCCGATGTTTCGAACTTCGTTTCGGATGAATATAGTAGGGCCCCTGTTATATACCGGGTATCTCAAGACTGCTACCGAAAACGAAGCCGGGTGGTAGTTTTAGTGGCTACAAACACAATGCAACTAAAATTTTCGCATAGAAACGTGACAATTATTTTTTATGATTTTTTAAATATCGTCATTTTTGGGTGGTAAATCCATAGTTTTTGCTAAAATAATAATTTAAACTCTCTTATATCTTAGAGTATTTATAAATTAAAGGGTATACACTATTATTTTAGGAAAAAAATTATTTACCACCAAAATATGGCAATAGGAAAAAAATTTCAAAAAAAAAATTGTCGCTTATTTTTGCAACTTTTTCTGTTGCATTGTGTCTGAAGTTGCTTAAACTACCACCCGGCTTCGTTTTCGGTAGCAGTCTTGATATACCCTGTATAAGATTCAACTATTTAACGATAAGGTAAATCTGATTGAAAATGTCATATTTTTATTAAAATACATTTTCTATGGCTATTCTTGCTATCTATTGTCATGTAAACGTAATTTAGACTAAAATACAAAAATAAATATTTAAAAACTTCTTATTATATTAGTTTTTTTACTATGTCCCACTTTCAACGAAAGAATCCCGCTTTTTTTACTCAAATAGTTCCAAAATCCCGACTTGACAAAAAAAATATCTGGCAACGCTGATTGATAGTCAATCACCACGCACTAAAACGGTGAAGGAAAACACCGGGAGGAAACCTGCATACCATAACGGTTTACCAAAATTTCTATGATATGTAAAATCCGCCAACTCGCATTAGGCCAGCGTGTTGGACTATATGACCTAAGCACTCTCAATCGTACTCTCACTTGTAGAGGAGGCCCGTGCCCTGCAGTCGGACGTATATGGGCTGATACAGAAAGCTTTGGATTTTTTTATTGCAATGAGTTACGAGACGGACATGCCATTCGCTTGATTGTAAGCGATACGATCACTCATGGGCTCATGGCGATTTGACATATGAGAGACCTACCACCAGTGGATTAATATCAGCACATTAGCACGCAGTTCCCCAGTAATAGACATGAACTTGACTTATTATTAAGTGCAGACGTTTAGCCTTGTGAACGAACCACTAACTAATTTATTACTTACATAAGGAACCCCGCATATTGTACGTTCTTATTTCTGATAATGGCAAAATATACATTTAAGGATTTTTTTTAATTATTATATTAGCCATATTATTATTTCAGGAAAGGCTATGCATTTACCAACCAAATACGACGATAGGAACAAATAACAAAAAAATATTGCTCTCTTTTACAACATTTTTAGTTGCATCGTGTCTGAAGTCGCTAAAACTACCATCTGGCTTCGTTTTCAATAGCAGTCTTGATATACCCTGCAGTAATGAAATTCACCCTAACTCCTCTCAATCATGCTTTCGGTTGTGGAAAGTGCCCGTGATCTGCAGTGGGACGTATAAGGGCCGATAAAAGATATAAATGAAAAAGAAGGCAGTTCACAAACAGCGCTGAAGTGATCATAAATAAAAGAAAACTATTTTTAGTAAAGTAGAATAAAATCAATAAAGAGTTATTTCAGTACGCCCGCGTCCCACCTCAATTGATGTATCAGTAAGCAGTCTGTGCCACCACATACGCTATTTTAGGATTAACACATGGATCACGATATTTTCGGAAGTTACAAAATAATTATGGTCAGTGTTTCAGAAAGCATGAACCTGCAAAATGTATAAAAAAAACTATCGATAATGTAACAATACATAATGAGGTAATAATAAGGTTGTAAGAATAATTTGCTTTAGCACACTTGATGACTTTACATTGTTTTCTTATTTAAATATTTCCTTACACTTTCGACATGTCGCTTAGAAATTGTTTGACGGAAGGCTACGCTTACCAATGGGTTAGTAGAGCGAATTTGTCAAAGGTAAAGGAACAAATTTCTTTAAAAAAAAGTCATGTTAAGACACATATTAACATAAACTAAACATTGTAAAACTCATATTGTTTCCACCAAAAAAATATTTCCACCGGTCTTTTTTTAGATTAACAACACTATAATTAACAAATCGTTCCCTCCTTTAAACTTGTATATTTATTTCAAATAATTAAAACATTCCCCATTCTCCTCAGATTTCACACAATTAACACGCCCATAAAAACCACTAGATTAATAATCATTCCAACACAACAACAAAACAATCCCCGGGCACAAATAAAAAATGGTACAGTTTCATAATTTGCCGCGTGTTCCACATAAATCTGTCATCACTACAACTATAACGATATATAGTCGGTTTTTCAGTTTTCACGCGTGCAACTAACGGCCGCCCACTTGTTTATATTAAGTTAGATCAGAGGCGCATTTAGGTGGAAATTAGGGACCATAAATTATACAAAAGTTGATGTAGAAGAAACATGGATCATAATTTAGTAAGAATATTTAGTGTAAGAACTATTAAATATTCCGATCATTTTAAATTTATTATTTACTGTCTTTGGCATAAAGTAAGGGATGTTATCGCTATGGCGACTACAAATACTCGTGAAACTTAAAAAAAATCAAACAAATAATTAATAATTCACTAGTACTATACACATTAATTTGTTTCCTTCCAATATCCCGGGATGAGATGTTTTTTTCAAAACTATTTTAAAATCATAACTACATACAACCCCCCACCATTTCTCTAAGGTCCTCTCTGTAACAGCTGGTGTTTAAGCGTTTTGAAATGAGAATTTCTGCGGAAGTGCAATAAATAATTTGGTGTTTCGCGGTGAGAGCACACGTGCGCAATTCCTGCGTCATTTCATGAAACGTTACATTTATATTATTTGGATGATAAAACTGCACCATTAACATTTGCCTGTTATTTTAATAAAGTACACCCCGCGAACATGAGGCAACTCACTAACCACGCATTTGCTAGCGTAGTTTTCAATATGAGTCATGAATAGGTCAACCTTTTTGCTTCCGAGTTAATACCCTCAAGACCTCTTGCGTACGATGTATCTTCTCCTTAGTAATAGTTAAATATAAGCTTTTTAATCACTCCTGGATATTTTTACTCAGTTCTCACAACTGTGACAAAGACAACTCTTCAATTCTTCACTGTTATTTCACCACACGGTACGTATAGGGAAATGTATGTATAGTGTATACTATTATCTGGATCTTTTACTTCAACCATGCTTCATCTTCCTTGGCATGCAGGAAACAGAGTAATGCGAAGAATAACTTAACTAAGATTATCTTACACATTATTAATTATAGTCACTATTTGATGAAGTGTATAATTATGTCTACGCTCGATTGTTTTTTTTTTTATGATGGCCTGGCATTGCACCTGATGGAAAGAGCCAATGCCGCCCAGGCAGAGTATCCATTGAAGAGAATGTCTTATTTGCAGTTATTTGTTGTGTTTTGTGATATACAATGTATTTGTGAAAATGAAAAAAGTGACTAATTGTATTTTGCATAGGAACATTCATAATTTTCTAGCATAGTGGCGATAAACTATCTGCTAACTAACATGTCGACATGTGATCATAATTCCTCGAATGAATCAAAACGTTCTATAATGCAATATACTTCAATAAAGGACACTTTAAACATCAACTCGGGTTGCATCATTTTACTCTAATAAATCGTATCATTTCATCTAATGTCAACGCATTTAATAATACACACACAATAGTTTATGATCACTAGGCTCCACCAAATCAATAAAAAACGATCTGAAATAATCGCTTGGCAGGACTTTATCTTAAAGCTAGCATTAAATTACATTAAAAACAAGGTATCAATTCAGGCCCACTGGCTAAATATCAGAAATCAAAATTCCAAAAGGAATATTAGAAAAGTTTGCAACTTAGCATTCTTATAGGACAAGTGACGTAGGTAATCGGTAATAGCAACATTCTTAAGGAAAACATTTCATATTGATTTTTTTATAATTTGATAATTGGAATTGTTTTCGAACTAGGTCCTTTAATTATATTAATTTTGTATTTAGTTCGTTAAGTTATTTTGTGCAAATGAGTCGGTACTATATCGACTAACATGAGAAGATGCAAAATAGAAAGATGTATCATTTGGAGTTCTGATATAATATCTGTCCACCCTGACAGGACACAAGCCTTTATATATATCAGCAGACTATTTTGATCCTAGTTAACTTCTTGGCATATTCCGCATTAGATTTGATTTTGCTGAAATAATTCTACTTCTTCTGTTTTCAATCCGTGATGCAATGGACTGAACATCATTGATATGCATGTTACAGAATATAAAATCTGTGTCTAATCTACCAGTTAAGAGCAATAAATTGTGTATTACTTCACAGAATCGCTCCAACAGATATTCACGCTTGTAAACTCTCAAAATATATATAAACTCGACATTTACGCATCTAATACACTTCACGCAAAAAATCACAAAGTGCTATCCGATACGAACGTTAGTTTCATCTGTTTCACTGAAAAAGCTTCGCCAATAAAACATAGATTTGGCGAAATACACAAATAATTTGCGAGCGGTCGGTCGCGACCCAATAAATAAATAATTCATCGTGCACCGATTCTTCAGGACGAGATTGTCGCGATATGAAATGAATTATTATCTTTGTAGGCAATAAGTTAAGTGTTCTTAGTCAGGTTATGAATGTGACTGTTGGGTGTTATTTATTTATTTTATTTATTTTTAATGGAATTGACAATAATTTATTCTATTCTTTTTACGTGACCATATTTTTTAATTAAATTAGGATAGTCATGCTATAACCAAGATTGACTTTAACATTAAGGGACCACCTTGATCACAACAGAATAAAGCACTAAAATAGACCAAATAGTAACGTTTTTGAAGCCAACTTTCAACTTTAATGCAAAGTTTCATTTCAATCAACTCTTCACTGGAAGTCTAATAGAAATGATTTTGCGTGAAAGGAATTAATTATTTTTTTCACCCCGAGTGTTCCTTTCTACATTTTCAAAGTTTAACAATTATTCCATCCTTCTTCCCGCGTTTCAAGCGTTTATTAGAAGATCTGTCTGCTACAGAAATGTTTCCCTTCAGCCATAAGAAGACCACTGTAGAACATAGGCCCCCCGCAAGGATCTCCATATCGAGGTGTCCTGCTTACTGCTTGTCAGCCCAATATACAGTAACCATTCCTCAGAATAGAAACACAATAACATAATATATAAGCAAAAAAAGTATTTGATCCGATAAACACTCGCTTAATCGCTAAAAGGAGAGTGAAATGTCGCAAGCACAACACACAGACCGACAAGTTTATATGGGCTAAACACTATGATATATGCCGGTAGACGTCAACTATTGAACCTCTAATATCTGAATATAGTTGTTGTTTCCCTGAATGAGGTAAATATCGATAATATCCCTAAAATTTGAACATGGTTATGTAACATTCAATAAAGTAAACACACATAGTTGAGTGGACATACAAAAACTTGATAAGCATTGAGAAATTGGCGTCATTTTTATATAATTTGAAATATAATGGTCTAATTTATTAGTAATAAAATTAGTTCTTATAATAATGAAGCAAGAGTAGTTAAAAGATGATTTCAAAGAAAAATTAAGGAGCTCATAAATGTTTTAAATACCAAAAATAATTGAAGTTTAAATCTTTAAGAAAACTATTACATATTTTTCTTTGGATGGATATAAGAAAAGTCTAAGATAGGAGATTTCCAAATTCAATTCACAAAAAACGATACTGGATTTCACAAACCCATTCCCAAATCTCGTCAATATATCTTGTTACAAAACTTAAAACGTTCCTAAATATATTTTAAAACATCGCTGCGTTGACAACTTAATGTATTTGAGCATCCATTTGTCCGTGTGTCACTCACTTACGAAACATTAGTACGCAGGTTAAGTGCACTCGGTTAAAATATGTACAATCTATACGCAAATTTATAGATATTCTGAGAATCCAATAGTGTTGATAAAAACGTTTCATTGCTTTCGGTAGCGTACTTGGACTATATTATGGTAATGCCTGATATTTGATACCTGGTAGTAAATTAAAATATTTGCGAGGAATATTGATATAACAAAACATGGTTAAGTAAGTAAGTTGAAGTGCGTGGTGACCTGTTGGTAAACGGTGTAGACGAATCCCAGGGCACACCTCTGACTTTTCGGAGTCATGTGTGTATTGATAGTCAATCACCTCGCACTAAAACGGTGAAGGAAAACATCGTGAGGAAATCTGCATACCATACCGATTCATAAGAATTTCTATGGTTTGTAAGTCCGCCAACCCGCACTAGGCCAGCGTGGTGGACTATATGGCCTAACCACTCTCAATCGTATTCTCGATTGTAGAGTAGGCCCGTGCCCTGCAGTGGGACGTATATGGGCTGATACAGTAAGGTTAAGTATCTTAAAATTCTGTCTGTCCACCACAATCGCTTATTACTTCTTAATTATTTAAAGTTTACCACCATGCAGACCAAAAAGCGATTATTTCATCATGATTAATGATTTTAATTCCGTCCCACGCTGAATTATTCCTTTGCTAAATATTTAAAAAACTAATAAAAAAATATTTTCAGTCTGCCGAATAGCTATTAAATCCAGTCCTGGAAAGTTTTTACATTAATCATTTGCACTGTTAATATTAAAGTTTAGAGCTGTAATAGATAAAATTAATAGTTGTACGTAAACTTTGAAAACACTCTGCAAACTCCAAACTGAACTAACAGAGGGAGACGTGTCAGGGCATTTGAGGACAATTTTATAACATTCACAGCCATTGACTTATAATCTACCGATAGACGAGGCGCGTCATAGAAACTATTTGTCCCGTATTTGTCAAAAGCTCAGTAGCGACATCTAGTACGTTTACTTAAATATTACAAATTATGATCAAAGATTATTAGACAGAGAGGACAGTTCATATCACTAATAGTTTTTCCGTAGATACTGCCTAAGTATCAATACCGTCATAGCAATAATCTATTTTGTAATGTTTTTTTTTATTTACGTAAATAATTCATGGAAATAATCTAAATGAATTTAAATACACTTAAAAGTGTACAAGTCTGACAATCAGTCAATCAGTGTAAAATCAGTCTGACATTTATTATAATACCATTTATGAATTTTTAACAAACTGAGCTGCTTTTTTCGGGACTAGTAGACAGAAGGAATGGTGCAGCAGAAGTTTTCAAAAACGACTACCGCATTTGGAATATCTGAAAACTTCGTGTCGAAAATCAATTGAACAAATATAGGTATGTTGTGATAGTAGCCACTTATATCCGTTCCAATAATTCTGGACAAATATTATCGAGATCTCCTTTATTCGTAACCGACGTGTAAGAATATAAAACAATTTTAAATGATATTTGTCTTCAATAATGATTAATGGGTTCGAATAGTCCATTAAGTAATTCATATTAGGAAATGGGGTCTAAATACTATCCACTGTTTCAAAACACACATACATACAACACACATATTTTGTGTTATTAATTAACAAAATATAATTAAAATAAAATACTGAAATCAATTTGCAACTACATTCTTCCTTCATATTTGTATTTGTAATGTATTCGAATAGTTTATGCCTATTTGGTCGTCTGATATGAATGACCCTTAAATAATCTATATCTAATATAGTTCGTCTCTCTCACTCGACGGGCAATTTTTATGCGCGGAAATGAGACATACGATCAAGGAGCTCACCTTGTATTTGAACGAGCTCTAAAATACCGGGTATCTCAAGACTGCTACCGAAAACGAAGCCGGGTGGTAGTTTTAGTGGCTACAAACACAATGCAATTAAAAATTTCGCCTAGAAACGTGACAATTTTTTTTTATGATTTTTTAAATATCGTCATTTTTGGGTGGTAAATCCACAGTTTTTGCTAAAATAATAATTTAAACACTTTTATACCTTAGAGTATTTATAAATAAAAGGGTATATACTATTATTTTAGGAAAAAATGTATTTACCATCCAAATATGGCCATAGGAAAAAAATAACAAAAAAAAAATTGTCGCTTTTTTTTTGCAACTTTTTCTGTTGCATTGTGTCTGAAGTCGCTTAAACTACTACCCGGCTTCGTTTTTGGTAGCAGTCTTGATATACCCTGTATATTCAATCCAATAATAAATAAAAGATCTGTATTATCCGCATTATTCTGCAATATTATATCACTTACGTTGTATTCTTTAATTATATTGTAACTTCATAAAATTTTGCTGTCGGTTTGACGGGGAAACATCGAAATAAATTACATAAAAATATAAACAAAGAAACGTACTGCTGCGTAGCTGTCACGCGGCAGACTGATTCGTGTGCGGTGCATGCACCGCACCTGGGTGGGACACGTTTTTTACAAAGAACGTCTTATCTAGTGTAACATTTCACAGCTATGTTTTTCTTTAAAATACCGACTCGAAAACCAAGCTATCTGATCTCGCAATCATGATAATCATGAATTGAGATATATATCATAGATATATTTATTAAACTATTCCTAAAAAACCTGTTACTTATAGAATATGGCCGCTTGGTCCTCCTACCGTTTGTATAAAAAAACATCCGAAATATAGCTACATGAACTATTTTGCTAGTTGTTGATCTCAAACAACAACTCATATTTTGTTCAACTTTATAGAGAACACTACGTCTTAAACTTATCCTTGCCACGTCCTTACCCAAACGCCATTAGCTTTTGGTGGTTATAAGTGTAGGTATTAGAATAAGCACTCACTTCCAGGAACTAACTATTGTATATTTTGTGAGTGGTATTGCTTCTGGCCAACGAGTGAAACGATCTATCATTGTGAGACAGTACCTGTAACCTTCAGATATAGACAATACGATTATATCTATATGGATATGCTCAAATCTGGATGTCGGTGGAGAAAATGATCCAGCAGGGGCAGATACATGTCTTGAGATCTTCGCACGTTGACAATCGATGCAGCTGCGAGCCCATTTTCTGCAATCGGAGTTTATTGACGGCCAAATATAACGCTGGGTCATAAGTTTGACCGTAGCATTGATTCCGGGATGCGAAAGTCGATGGACGGTGTTAAATGCAATTCTCCTAAACGGCGTGGTGATGAATGGTCGAACAGCTTGTGTAGATACGTCACAGGTTACGGGGATATCCGTGCCTGGAATCAGTATACGTTTCAATTGCAAAGACGTATTTTCTTTTAGCAATTTTCGAAGTTCTTCGTCGTCCGCCTGCAAGTCAGCGAGTGCCTTGAAGTCAAGAGTTGTTTCGAGCTCTTCTACGCGAGACAATGCATTAGCGACAGGGTTATCTTTTCCAGCAATGTGACGAATATCGTGGTGGCGTGGTGAGCATTGGTCTGATTTCTTCCGAAATGCGAAGGTAATGGGCTTATGATCAGTATAAATAGTGAACTTTTTCGCTTCTATCATGTGTCTGAAGTGTTTAACAGCAAGATATATAGCTAGGAGTTCGCGGTCATAAGCTGCATATTTCTGCTCGGTGGGGCTCAATTTCTTCGAGAAGAAGCCCAGCGGTTGCCAATGATTATCCACAAACTGCTGCAGCGCTGCGCCGACGGCGTAGTCCGATGCATCACACATTAATGCTAACTGTGCGTTGGGTTGAGGATGAGCAAGCAAGGTAGCCTCCGCGAGACTCTCCTTGCACGCCTCGAAAGCCTTTGTAGTAGCTGGTGTCCAGGGCACAGGAGCATTTCCTTTAAGGTTACCCTGGAGTAGGTCGTTAAGCGGTGCTTGAGTTGCGGCTGCACCTGGTATGAACCTGCGGTAGAAATTAATCATACCGAGAAATCCACGTAGCTTTTTGACTGTGTCTGGTAATTTAAACCGTTGTATATCGACAACTCTGTCTGGGAATGGTCGAGTACCAGTTGCAGTTACCATATATCCCAGGAAACGAACTTCTTTCTGACCAAAAATACACTTGCTGGGGTTGATGACGACGCCATATTTCTTAAGACGATTAAAAACAATTTTCAAATGCTTGAGGTGCTCTTCATGTGATGATGATGCAATTAAAATATCATCAATGTACACGTAACAAAAGTCCAATCCCAGTAGCACTTCGTCCATGAAGCGCTGGAAGGTTTGGGCTGCGTTACGTAATCCAAAAGTCATGTACATAAACTCGAAGAGTCTGAATGGAGTAATGATGGCTGTCTTAGGTATGTCTTCCTCTGCGACTGGTATTTGATGGAATGCTCTTACTAAGTCAAGAGTGGAGAAAATGTTCTTCCCGTGCAGTCCTTGTGCAAAGTCCTGGATGTGTCGTACTGGGTATTTATCGGGTTCTGTCCGACTATTGAGTGCCCGATAGTCTCCACATGGTCTCCACTCATCTCCTTTTTTGGGAACCATGTGTAGTGGAGAAGCCCATGGACTTTTTGATGGCCGACACAATCCTAGTCGTAACAACGCCTCGAATTCTCTTTTAGCGGCAGCCAACTTGTCTGGAGCAAGACGACGGGGTTTGTGCGCAACTGGTGGGCCTGGAGTCGTAATGATGTGGTGTTTTGTGCTGTGGCTTACTGTTTTAGGTGCGCCATCCGGACGAATAATATCTGGGAACTCCTGCAGAAGCTCATGGTATGGTGATGAGCCATTAATGACTTTGATGCTTGGTTCCTGACACTCTGTTATCTCCGCTTTGTAGGTTAGCAGGGTGGAGGAGTCTATCAAACGTCTACGTTGCAGATCTGGTAGGAGTCCATAATATGCCAAAAAATCAGCACCTAAGATTGGCTTGGAGACATCGGCTATTATGAACCTCCAAGTAAAATCTCGTCTTAGGCCAAGGTCCAACGTTAAATTAGCAATTCCATATGTGGCGATCACTGTCCCGTTGGCTGCAGAAAGCTCGTAGTTTGACTTTTTATGCGGGCCTTGGATACGATGACGAGGAAACACGCAGATGTCAGCTCCGGTGTCCACGAGGAATTGGATTTTGCTGGCTCGGTCACAGACGAATAAACGGCGTGATTTCTTAGGGCAGGAGTCGTTAGCCGTCATTAACGACTGCCCGGAGCGTTTCCCATAGCCTTGCTGCATGGTGGAACACATTTTGTTGCCTTCGTATCAAACCGCCAGTGATACCAACATAAATCACGCGGCCGTGGACCGCGGCTTCTGGGACGTGAGCGAGATCGTGATCTGTTTCTATCTCGCACTCGCGCACGTGAAGTGGGTTCGTTGATTTCTCGACGTAGCAAAGAAATCTCGTCCTTTAAACTGACGTACATCTTTTTCATGTCTTCCGATACCGATTCCTCTTGTTTGGTGGAAGTAGGACGAATTCCGGCCTCTGCAATAGCTGGACGCATTGGCAAGTATTCTAATGCTGCATCTGCAACTTCCGCAGCTTTCTCCAACGGTTGGTCCTTAACAGTTGCTAGGATGGGCTGTAAGACCGTTGGCAATCGTCCTTGCCAAAGTGTACGGACAGTAGATTCCGACATATTCTCACCAGCTAGGTTTCGTAGACGTCGAAGAAACTGTGACGGCTTATCATCTCCCAGGTCCTCGCGTTCCAGCAGCTGACGTGTTCGCTGACTTTCCGATGTACCACAACGCTTTATCAAAATCGCCTTGAACGTTGTATACGGAGCGTCGTCGGGCGGGCTTAAAATGACATCACGCATTGTGTCTATGATGTCAGCTGGTATCTTCTGTATTATCAGTGCGTATTTTGATTTCTCCGAGTTGATGCGGGCGGCAGCAAACGCAGCTTCTACTATGGCGAACCAAACTTCTAAATCATTTGATTTGCACTCTGGTATATGTGGAGAACACGACGCAACCTCCGGGGCAGATTGTTCGCTAACACTTCCGGTGTTCATTATACTGCTCACTTTCTATGTTATTCACAAACAGTGTCTCTTCCACGGAAAACTCGCGTACTACAATTTAACTTTAATACACTACACTCAAATCACTCTTTAGATTCGGGGTCACCACTTTGGTGGTTATAAGTGTAGGTATTAGAATAAGCACTCACTTCCAGGAACTAACTATTGTATATTTTGTAAATTAACACTTAATACATTCACAGACAGAGTAAAATTATAATTATGCGACTCGGAGCGAGATGTGCTCGTGACGAGAGATGGCAGACTGTCTTCTTTCATCCAAATAAACCGACCCTTTTATAGGACTACCCGAATGAGGATCGGTGGGGATAAATCTTCCAGAAAATATATTTAAGCCATAAAATAGGGTCTATCCTTTCAACTAAAAATTAAGGTCGGCCCAAACATCTGGGCTATTGTCCAAACAGAAAGGTTTACCCAAACATGTGTACTATTGTCTAAAAAACATAAAAATGTTGCAAAGGATTACCGCCACTAAAGAACTTAACTATAATAATACAGTTTTATTGCCCCGGCATGAACGGGTCATTACAATTAGGAAACAATAATTTAGAACAGCATCTTTTTAACTAATATTATACAATAAGGTACACAAAAATTCTTACTTAAATAAAACGACTCGCAGATGTTTTATGGTTAAACATCTGCAGTCATATTTTAAAATGAAATGCGTGTTTAAATAATGTTAAAATTACAAATAATAAGCGTGTTAATTTATAAGCTAAATCTAAGTTGGCGTATTGCTACCGCCACAAGCTTAATCAAACAAGCCAACTAGCAACACGAATTTAACTCGAAAAAGGATTGAGAAACCCAAGGCTTTCTCCGCAATGAGCAATAAAATGTTTTAACATAAAACCCTGGTCTATTGAGGTGCCCACCGCCCGGCCTAAATTATACGTTTTATCTTTTTAACAAATAAAAAGTAATGTGCCAGCTTTATACCCTTATTCAATGTACTAACGTTGAAGATGCTGATGTTGCAAACTCTGTCTATAAAAAGTGTAACTATTCTCGCTGGTATAGCTTAGTGTAGAGACAATCGTTTTTAGTGCTGCCTAATGACTGTGTACATTACTAAGTTGCATTGTCCAGTTTACTCCCAGGTATGTTTTCTTTTGCTACTAAAGCTTTGAAAAATTACAGCGCCCGAACGCCGCAATACTCTACCATATATTTTCCAATCGAAAGACTTTTGAATTCTGTTTGGGCTAAGAAGACAAAATATTCAATAGCTAAAATTCCTATTTAATACTCATTAAAACTGTCTTGGAACAGTGAATTTAGTAGGACTACGAGTATACGGTAAGACTGTAGTATAGTCTCATGTTATTCTACAAAACCGTCGTAAATATAATACGATTACAATAGAACATATTAATTATCTAAATTCCAAAGTTTCTTTTCATATAAATAAATATTTAGTTAATTTTATTGCCGGTTAAAGACAGGTTATTCCTTTTCTAAAACTTGCTAAGTTTCACTTCATTCCACTCTCGGCGTATTTAACAAAGTCGTTATAAATAAATAACACCCAACAGTCACAATAGTCACATACATAGTTCTAGCCACATACTAAGATGGAGTTTTGTGTCGTGGATATCAGGAGAGACTTTTCTGTCCCATAAGCACTCAGACCCGAAAGAAATATTTGTCGATCGCAAAAACATTTTCTCGGTTCGGAAATCGAACCCAAGGCGTCTCGTTTCACAGGAGACGTCTAACTGAATGCGCCACGGAGGCTGTCAATCTTTACCTTAAGGTACACTTTCTATGAATCAATATTAAACCTACGTGTGTATTATTTGAATGAAAAAAAATCAAATCTTAGATAAAAATGTTATCTACAGACCAAAAACTATCAGCGTCGTATTTGAAAATTCATTTTTTTGAGATGTTTGGACACATCAGTTTTCTAAGCGGAAATTATATTCAGTAGCGGTGCAAATGTAAGAAATGTTAAATCAGATGCGATGGAGTGAGCTGTTCATTTCCTGCCGCCAATGTCTCATTGTTCAAACCTTCACTGCCTAACTCCTTTGACGGTTTCTTTCTAATTTGTAGTGACTCAATCGATGTACTCGTATGGAACTTGTAAACTTAACTTTTAATCGCGGTGTGGTTATGGTTTTACACCTGCATCCACTTATTTTAGCAGTGTTTTTGTTGCCACAATTTTTTAAGATTGGACCAATTATTTAGAAATATCGTTTACACAAGTGAAATTTGTGAACTTTCAGTAAAAAACTTAACGTTTTTTGGGTTATCTATCATTGTATATTTTATTTATCTGCAAGTATTACTGTCTTAAAATTCTAATATTGAACTCATGTCCGAGTATGACGTGGGCTGTGTTCCTGAGCAGTACTTATACGCCTAACATCACCGCCGCGACGGCATTTGTACCCATCATATTGATTATGAAAGTTTTGCATGTGAATGCGGCTTATTTATATACATAAGTACTGACATAAAATAATTCACATGAACATAATTTCAAGCTTGTATCTCTAAAAGGGAAAGATTTCCACTAAAGTTGCCCATCATTTGCTAGGCCTATAAATTATATAAATAAATAAAATTATTATCTCGGGTAACAAAGAATAATACATAGGAGAGCAATCATACTAAAATCAAACATTTTAATTTTGCGTCCTCTCCACACATACTTTCTCTTTAAAGCTCAGTGATCACACAAATAGGTTACGGGCTCTGGCGTTACTCGGCGCAAGTGTCAAGGTCCGTTTGACATAACACTCGATCAAACTGCAGTCCCGACTCGTCAATACTTGTATTTTACTTGTTGAATGAGATGTAGGTAATATTACTACTCAAGTGTTAGCGCTCAATAATTGTACTGCAAATGTATCCTTTCTCGGATTTTTACCAAGCAAAACGTTTAGAATCTAGGACTAAAAGAAACCCTCGATGGCCGTCAAGCGCATTGTTGGCGGCACCGGACATCCCAGGGAGAATGGCGCCCCATTTTACGTCCGCGTAACCGTCCCGCCCAAAACCATCGCTAGTCCTAGCATTATTATGAGGGGCCCAGATGGACTTATGCCTACTTTTGGACGCCCGTTGAAGTTGTTATGGACGTCGATGACAGAGACGAGGCTCTATCGTACGTCTCGGAGTCGTAATACGCGAGAACGCACCGCCCCCGCCTTGTACCCAGCGACTCCGATGACCCCTTTACGTCGCCTCTTACGACGGGCAGAGGATACCGTAGCGGAAGTCTTGAATTACAACAGGGTAAAACGTTTACAGTCCAGCTAAGGAAGATATGAAAGCCAATGTCGTCAAGCAACAAGCCGACGATGTTTTCACATCTGCAATTAAGTCAGTATAAAACTTAGTTGAATAATGTCTTAACCATATTAAGTTGCTAGTAATACCTAAGATCTAGTGGTACAATGACACCTAGTAACAAAACCAAGTAATCAGTATCTTAAGCAGCCTCTAAATTAATACGACACTTACCCAGTTAGTCAGCGTAAGGCAAATGTCTATTCCCCAAACAGTAGTAAAGGAATGTGTTCCCACCTCAGGCGGTTTACATGATTAATGTACCAGTTCAGGCTCCAGACACCCGTGTAATAGGCTGTCATTGTAACAAATGATCGAAATAACGCACAAATATGTAATTTTTCCCTTTAATGTACACGAAATCTCGATACACAGGGGCGTAGTGAGATGACAGGACTGATGGTTGTAAATATAGTATAGCACATTAAGGACATTTGTATTGTTTCTTTTGTAAATATAATATATACGATACTTCGTAGTTAATTTCTTGGTACATATATACATAAACCATATGCTTTTCTCCCAATAGGGTTAGGCTACCAGGAAACACACGTTTTGGGTTATGTGTACAAGCTGCCGATGTGAAAGGGAATTAGACTATTGGGCACAAATTCCGATTAACATTTATTGGTTCTGTGTTTGTATATAATCGCTTTTTTATGTAAATATCTTAAAATTGGCACAACTATAGAGATCGCAACCGAATATTCATACGCTGGCTCCGAAACGCGACACTTGCTGGGTCACTGTGACATATTTTCTGATCATGTACGGTAGTTAAGCAAATACAAACACACTACGATAGATATCTATACTCGTACATATAAATAAAATTGAAGTGTTTGTTTAAAATGAAAATAAAAAAATATGTCCAACTAAATATCATTATATACACGATACCTTTAACGAAAATGACCTTAGTTTTTTTTGTCTGTCTGTCTGTCTGTTTGTTCCGGCTAATTTCTGAAATGGCTGGACCGATTTTGACGGGACTTTTTTTGTCAGGTAGCTGATATAATAATGAGTAACTTAGGCTACATTCGTTTTAGAAAATTTCATTTATTTAAAAAAATAACTTAATAAACTAATTAATTTTTTGTTAAACTCCACGCGGACGAAGTCGTGGGCACAGCTAGTCCTAAATAATTCTAAAGTTAATTATAGCCTAAAATATCTTCTCTCAGAATATCACGTTCAGTTAAGTAATTTATGTAAACACTATTAGTAGGAGACAACATTTGATTTACAGCCAGTAACAGAATTAGTTTCAGCTACTTTGCCTTATCGAGTTAGTGTGTAACTTGAATAACAATAGCTCACGTATTATTTTATTGGCTTATTAAGATAGAGTAAAGAAAAATGATACACGAAGAAGGCCTTTCCCAAGAACTTCGACAACGAATTCTTGGAGGCGATTTGCAACCAGCTTTACAAAATTGATAATCTGCCTAGCTACACACAAACTCATCGATTTTCAAAATAGCAGCCAGAGCAACTACTGGACATATTGAGACTTAGGCTCAATTGCACAAACTAACTTTGCCAATACCTTTGCCCTTGAAACTGTCAATTCCATAAATTCAAATACATCTCAAATGTATGGCGATGACATTTTCATAGGCAAAGGTATTGGCAAAGTTACTTGGTGCAACTGAGCCTTAACATTTTATGTCTCAGGATAGCGAGCACAGTGTAATGCCATCCATGATCTTGTTTGGTTTTACTATTGTACATCAGCCGGTTACTAACAGGCGATTGGTATGCTTGTCTATCTTCGCTATTGATAGCAATAAATAAAAATACGGGTTAAATATATTTACATCACAAAAAAACATATACTTACCTACTTTTTTTTTAATACGACCTATTTCTAGCAGTCAAACGAACAAACAGATTTCAAAATAGTAATTTCTAACAAATTTTGCACAAAAAATATTGATGATTAGAGACATACGCCCGAATGCTGGAACGCAACTTAAATATAAGTTGCCCTTAACAGCGTCAATCCTGCTTAAATGTACTGGCTAAGTGGGCCGTGCTGTTAAGAGCAACTTATTATTTGAATGGCGTTCCAGTATTCGGGCGATAAAGACTCATAAGAAGACAAGAATTTTATGTGTGTAAAATTCTACCTCTATGCATGATTTTCTGACTGAATAGTTAGATGTAAATATTTAAAGACGGCACCCAGGCTGACGGATCACGACCTCCTTCATACTCGCCCAATTCCTTTCCTGTGAATATATACAGTGTGACACAAGAACACGCTTACGCTTTTAATGCGATGTGCGGCGCGGTGCGAGTGTAACGCATTATTATTTATGGGCCAAGTTGTGCTTGTCGCTAAATTATGATGAATTGTTCTATAATTCGGTTTTTCGGGCCATATCGTTGTAAAAATACTCCGGTATTCTAGTTTGATTTATTGCGAATATAGTTTAAGTCGCTCCATAAATTATGGAGGGTATATGTCTGGATGATTATAGGTTCGATTTCCATGTAAATCATTCCATCGTGGTATATTAGTTAATATTATAATTCAAAATATTCTGAAACATTTATGGAAAAAAAACCAGGGAAATAGAGTTTTGAAGTACTGCCCAACCTGGAAATCAAATCTTACGCAAACTTAGGTTGTTAACATATTAGATAATTTTGCCTTTTTAATATTCATTAACTTATATAATACATCTTGAAAAACTATACTGACGCGAAGCTAATGCATTAAAGGCGTTGTAAATTAATTAGTGATCTCCCAATAGGATCCGGGATACATGGCAGCTCCCACGGGAATCCGGGAGACACTAAATGTTTCCAGCTACAGCCAAACGTAATCTGCTGGCAAATTTAGTAGTTTGTATAAGATATGCTAAGGACGTGCCTAATCCAGACTTAAGTAACTTAGCAGCAGATTTGATTATACAGGTCAAGATAAATACATACATTGAAACTTAAATGTGTAGGTCGATATGCTGTATGTCATCAGCCCACTCGGTATTTCAATTTAATAACGGGTTAGTTCTATAGTTAATTTTGTACCTACGTTATACATAGCAAGGCAATAAGAGAAAACTCTCTTCTGGTACTATATATATAATCTTCCACTAAGTCATAATTAGGCAGATTGTATAAGTAGGATTTTGACAGATTTTGTCTACATCTACTTCTGGTATTTAGTATGAAGTGGTAAAATAGACCCATAGTTAACAAAAGGAAGTGTTTCATCGTTATATATTTATTCCTTCATTTACAGAAGCCAAGTCACAGGAAACCCTTGTATTCCACCAAAAGCGTCACATATTAAAGACATTAATAGCACATGTCCTAGATCATAGACATTAACAAAACCTGATTTATTCACGCCGACTGTAATTGCAGGCGTTAACTAGTGTTGAAGCAGGGTTAACGTTTTAATGGGCCATTAAGCAACTGGCACGTTAGACCCTCGCATTGTCAAGGGTTAATGAGCACACTCCATTAAAAAAATTATAGGAATTGTATAATGCTAAGCCGCTCTGCAAACTGCTCTAAGGGTAGATTTATCACTTAATTATGCTGAATCTGAAAGTTTAATGGAGGCAAAGGCCACTTGCCAAAAGCGGCGTCTTTGACATTTGGACTTAGATATTTCATATGGGTAGTGGGATATACATAAATTACTTCACCACAGTGACCCATGCATGACTTATTTACGTGTGTAACAAGATTAGTTTGCTGTTATGCAATTCTTTCAATTTTGCTTCACATCTCAATAGATCACTTTCAATTTCAATTCGTTTTCAATGTACATACCGGGTATCTCAAGACTGCTACCGAAAACGAAGCCAGGTGGTAGTTTTAGTGACTACAAACACAATGTAACTAAAAATTTGGCAAAGAAACGCGACAATTATTTTTTATGATTTTTTAAATATCGTAATTTTTGGGTGTTAAATCCATAGTTTTTACTAAAATAATAATTTAAACTCTTTTATATCTTAGATTACTTATAAATAAAAGGGTATACACTATTATTTTAGGGAAAAATGTATTTACCACCCAAATATGGTAACAGGAAAAAAAAATTAAAAATAATTGTCGCTTTTTTTTTTGCAACTTTTTCTGTTGCATTGTGTCTGAAGTCGCTTAAACTACCACCCGGCTACGTTTTCGGTAGCAGTCTTGATATACCCTGTATATATTGACGTATTTATTTCAAGCAATTTTGCAACATTCGCACCCACATATCAATAATCGCACCAACAATCACAGCAATTTATTAAATAACTTGTTCAGTTTATACATTGGTTGAAACTGATACTATCCGGAACCCTATCTTTTCTATTCCCACACGTTAAAAGTCTTATGACCCAGAACGAGTACATCAGATGTCAGTGTTTTTCGCCGTGTAATACTCCTGTTTTTTCCTCAATCACAATTTATTGCTACACCATTGTTGAATCAGCCTTTCTACAAGAGTTATATTTGGCGTATCGATACTTGAATTTGTTACATATAAGAAGGAAATTTATTCTTGGACCAAATAGGATTTCTAAATATTACCTTTTGAATCAAGAAGCTCTTTTCAAGTAAGAGGAAACGTCAAAAACACAAATCATCTTCTTTTTGGTATCCTAAACAACACTTAAAGAAGATGCGGTCGCTTTTCATGAACAACCACTTTTGAGAAATGCTCTAAGCTTATTGGCTATTGAGAACAGAAGCGAAAAAGAAGAAGAAGAAGAAATCAAAACAAGGGGAGTTTTTACGTTAGGTATCAGCATTGCGGGTGAATATCTGCTATTGCAATTGCTGCCAGCCAGGATCAATAATTAGAAATTACACGCAATGAATCGAAACCAGTCAACGGGCTATGCCCGAGCAGTACTATGTTCAGCAATAGACTTCCTATGACTGAAAAAATAGAGAGAAAGACTGAAGTTCGGCAAATCTCACAATTTGCCAAAATTACAATAATACTAATCAATGTTTAATTGATAATTTACTGTTCAAAATCTAGTTTTTGCCCGATGTTACTAACTGATGTAACAAACTATCATAAATTGTAACGGCGATATTTTTGGCGAATTGTCCGTATATTCTCCTAAAATACGATAGTGATATGTTATATGCCTATCAATGTTCTCAGACACTATATGCGCGCTCATTTAAAGTCTAATGGGCCGGCAGAAACCGTGCCAGATGTTGAAATAGATATTTTTCTATGAACAATGAAACAATAGGACAATACGCGTTGGCCGCCGTCCTATTGAGGCGTGTACGATTTCATATAATTTCTAAGAAAGTCCATACTTGATTCTCTTTCCGACGAAAAATTGAAATTAATATTTGTAAATGGCATCTATTTTTAAAAGACAACTAGTTTTTTTACGGCAATTATCAAATGGTTACACAATATGAATTTAAACTATTTATATTTCCAATATTTATCACTTCACGCAAGTGGAAATCAAATAGTTACTTAAGAGTTTCTACATAAAATAAATCGTCGAATTTCATCCTTATTGGTTAACTTTCAAGTACGAAATAGTTTGCCAAAGGCATCGCAAAGGTACGGATTAGGGGTCCAGGAGATATTATGCAACGAAGCAGGAGATATTATGTATGTATAAATTGTTTCTTCTAGCCAAACAAAGGCTACAACATAAGTACTAACTGACAAATGGCAATACACAAAAATCCCAGTATTAGGAAAATTCCACGATATTTACGTTAAGGCCTTTTGGGATGTCACTGACTTATCGTAAATCTCTATAATTTATGTAAGCAATGTAAAAAATATTATGGAGTACGTTTTATTATGTATAGACATGTAGCAGGAACAGCTAAAAAATATTGTAAGTTATTTTCATAAAGTTCCACTTTATAGCGAAGGAGGTAAACAAATAAACGGTTTATCTGAAAATAAACGAGAATATTCGAAGGGAATTGTCAGCTTTCTGATATACTGTACCGTATCTGTCCATAACACTAGTCAACAAAAAAATTATTTTTTTTTTGGGTTTGTTATTAAACTAATATTTTCTGATATTCTACAACTAAAAGTAGCCACGGACTCCATTCGTAACAAATAAAGTTTGCTTTTGTACATTTTACAATGAAAAATAAATATTGTAAGATTTTGACTGAACGTTTGAGGAACAACGATTATAACACGCAAGAGGTGAGGTTGGGGGGTGCTTACAGGGGTGAAGCGGGGAACAGCAGGTATTCTCGGCAGTATGTTACTCCCAAGTCTGTGATGCGTGTGAGCATTACCGAAAAACGACGCCACTTGTATAGCGCGAAGTCAGAACTGGCTTCCAAAAAGTGTAAAAATAACGTCAACTCTTTTTGTTACATATGCGGCGAATTTATTAAAATAAGATCTAAAAAATTAAGTTTTTGGTCAAATATAAGACTTTATGAAGCTTATAAAGCTTCTTTTAATCTTTCTATTCGTAGTCAAAAACACATTAGAAGGTAAAATAGTGCTTCAAACTTTAAAGTATGAAGAGTATACCTGGCCAGTGATAAAGGATTTTAAGATGGGGGTTTTCTGGTGGGAATGCAATACATACATCAGATGATATTTTGATGCCCCCATTGTATATAAAATTAGGTCTCATAAAGCAATTTGTGAAGGCTCTTCGTCATGACTCTCCTTTAAAATTTGAATACTTAGAGTTTTTTCTCTAAATTGTCAGAGGCTAAAGTTAAAGCTGGTATTTTTGTCGGTCAACAAATTAAGGAAATAATGGACAGAGAAGAATTCCCAGAGTTGCTGAACACCCACGAAAAACTAGCGTGGATCAGCCTTAAAGCAGTGATCCATGTCTTTCTTTGCAATAAAAAAAGCTGCAAATCACAAAGACCTTATTCCTAATATGCTTGATAATTTCAAACTCATGGGTTGCAGAATGTCCCTTAAAGTACATATGCTAAATGCTCACTTAGATAGCTTGGGGGCATATTCAGAAGAGCAAGATGAACGCTTACACCAAGATGTGATCAACTTTGAATAGAGAAATGAGAAAATGATGGGTGACTACATTTGGAGCTTATAATACGAGAAAACTCCTACTTAAACAGAAGAAAAACAAAAAATGTTAATTTTTAAAGTATTTTTCTATTTTTTTAAATGTATTTGGATATTTACCTTTATTGTTCTTTGTAAATAAAAGTAATTAATATACAGGGTATATCAAGACTGCTACCGAAAACGAAGCCGGGTGGTAGTTAAAGTGACTTCAGACACAATGCAACAGAAAAAGTTGCAAAAAAAGGGACAATTTTTTTTGTTATTTTTTTCCTATGACCATATTTGGATGGTAAATACATTTTTCCTAAAATAACAGTGTATATCCCTTTATTTATATATATAATAATCTAAGATATAAAAGTGCTTAAATTATTATTTTAACAAAAACTATGGATTTACCACCCAAAAATGACGAAATTTAAAAAATCATAAAAAATCATTGTCTCGTTTCTTTACGAAATTTTTAATTGCATTGTGTTTGTAGTCACTAAAACTACCACCCGGCTTCGTTTTCGGTAGCAGTCTTGAGATAGCCGGTATAATTTAAAGTTCTTTTTCTTACTTTTGTATTATAAGGAATTTAAAAATTTTGATTTTATTTAAATTTGAAATTTCGTTCTGGTTGCTACAAAAGCAAACTTTATTTGATAAAAGTATTTTTTCCTTGTATAGTTAGACATAATTAACCAAAATCAGCACCACAGAACTCAGACTCAGAAATCGTGTTTACTTGTGTAATCGCCCACTTCTGAACACGAGACTCTACCACAAAGAGTTCGAATAAGGTTTGCATAATTTTAATATCTACAAACGTTGCTGAAATGATGGTGGGGATGTGTTGGAGTGGAGACCACAACCATCTTAAAAGACGTTGAGAAAAGTAGATGATCGTTATGATAAAAGTACATTTCCAAGAGAACAGTAATTCTTGGACGTATTCTTTTTTATTCTTTGCTTGAATTGAGTGCAGCTTATTCACCAGCCCAATTACATGTATCAAAAACGAATTAAGAAGATGAACCATATAATATTCAAACAAAACATTGAAATCATCAATATTGGATTATAATTTTAAAGAATATTCTTGCTTCAGTTTAATTACAATTCATATTTGTACACCATAATATTTGGAAATTGTAATTGATCCAAATTATGAACATCCTACTAATAAATGGCGCATTCTCGATAAGTCCACGTTCGTCATAGGTGATTTTTTTTTGTTTAGGTATTTTAACTAAAACAAACGATATTTGAGATTTCATATTTTCCATAAATTATTTCAAAACATTTAAACTCTAGACTTTTTCTAGAAACGCTAAACCGTGCCGCAACACAGAGGCCGAAAGGTTGGATTTAGGTAAATCATTCCCGTATCCAGTATTCGTGCCTAATTAAATTGTCCCGACGGGGTGGGGGTGTAATGGGGCGCCCGCTGCGTGCATTACCAGCCGAAGACCACGGTTGGTTACACTAATGCACGCGATTATGTCTTTGTACTTTTATATTGTTAAGTAAATGACGGCACAATGACATCTGTGAGGTCCCGTATTGTCTTGACAAAGAACCAAATCTATCAGCAACCTTTATCTAATGGGCTACGTCATCATCTTCAGACACAGCCACTGGTATAGGTCTTCCCTGAAGATTTTCACATGGATTATAACGGATATTGGCATGCATCTAGAGATCCTACCACCTTTGCTAGATCATAGCTCCACTTCATCTGTGGACCTCTAACTCTGAGCTGAGCTATAAAGACTACGTTAAAAATGCCCTGGGATAATATTAACTTACTTTAAACAAAAATCAATTAATCGTCAACATTTTTGTTCTTGCATAGAAATTCATACAAATCGCTATAGTATGCAGGTTTCTTCACGATTTTTTCCTTCACAGTTTAAGTGCGTGGTGATAGACTACCAATACACTCCGATACGTCAGTGGTGTACCGTGGGATTTGAAAACGTGACCACCGTGAACATGTTAACAGTCGCGTCTGGTCCGCTACCAACAGGCCACCACGCATGAGAAAAACAACAATTATATGCATAATTTTAATTATTAAATATTATGTGGAACACTCTGTACGCGCAGTATTCCATCAGTGCCAGTCCTAGAGGGTACATCATCTTCGGTCCCGACTGTGGAGCGACAAAGTACGCGAACACTCCTGCACCAGCTGTGAACCATCCCCACTCCTTGTTGTTCTCAAAGGAGTAGTAGCAGAGAGAGATGATGTTGCACGTGATGACAAGGTTCCCGAGCGAGATGTTGTCGTCGCCCGCCAAGGCTAAGGCGAAAGGCACCAAGCCTGACACAAGATGGACCGCACTGAGCGGCTGATTGCTTCGGTACAGATCCGCCATGAGACAAGGCAATGGAAGGTATCTGCTCGCCTTATAACTTATTAAATAGGCTGCTCTGAAATCGTTGTTAAACATTCCGCCTAAAAAGTGTGTTGAGTTTAGTGCACAAATAATATTAGGTACAATGTGCCTATGGCAGGTTTATCAGTAAATAGGAAATACCGGAATATTTTGTATCACTTCCTGGGAGGTCTCCCATATGTGAGAAGCCGCTTGTGTAGGTACCACCGCAATGCCTATTTCTCCTGCAGAACAGCAGTGTAAATGCACTGTTGTGTTCCGGTTTGAAGGACATGATAGCCAAACAAGACTAATGGACATATTGAGGCATAACTTCTTATGTCTTAGTTTGGTTTTGTTACTGTCGATGAGCGGTCGTATCGCTTACCATCGGGTGAATTGTATGCTCGTCTCGCCATTCATTGCAATAAAAACAGTCAGACCTTACTACTTACGTACTCTCTCTCTCTCTCTCTCTCTCTCTCTCTCTCTCTCTCTCATAAGCCACAGGAAGTCCACTTCTAAACACAGTCCTCCCGCAAGTACCTCATATTATAAGTAGAAAATGGAAATGCCAATATATTTATAAGTCGCCCTTAATAAAGAGTTAGGTACAAGGTTGAGCACGTGTATTTAATGTTGATAATTATATTTTAACAAAAAACCCATATAAAATATGTGTTCCTTACATCTCACAATTTATTACTAATCTTGAGATGAATATAATACACTGAAATACATACTTTGGTAGTGAAGGAATCCCAAAATTCCGTGTATGAAGAAATTGGCATGCATTCCTGGGTGGGTGTAGCTTTTACCGTGCATGCTACTAATGCCGCGCCCAGCCACGCAGCACAGCAGGACGTGGGCCAACGAGGCGTGCAAGTTATCCTCATGACCCATGCTACATTAATAAACACATAAATAAATAAAATAAATGCAATTTACTAAAAATAGGTACATAAATTAAATCATGTTTGAAAATGTCACCAGTCAAATTAATGTATGAGATGTGAAGGAACCGCGACCTTTTTGATACTGGCTGGTAAAAAGTTTTTATTCATTTATATATCGGAAATCCGTCGTGGAATATGTGCACTGCTGCTGTTACTGTCAATTTTACTAGTAAAATTAAATAAATTCCTACTCTTAACCAGGTCAATAAACACTCCCACGACCCACCAATGAAATACTGAAAGCGGGCCTGTCTCAATGTAATTTGAAAAATATCGTAAAACATCTCCATTTAATTTAAAAATGATTACAATAAAATTTGAATCAACAAGCTAAACAGAAAAATTAAGAACGCAAGGAAATATAATATGATATTTGACAGCCTCCGTGGCGCAGTTGGTTAAACGCCGAATGTGAAACGAGAGGTCGCGGGTTCAATCCCCGCACCGGCACAAATAGTTGTGTGGCCCCAAAACTTTTGTGTCGGGTCTGGGTGTTTGTGAAACAGCAAAGTCTCTCGTAGTTTCTGATACCCACGACACAAGACTTAATTGATCTTAATGTGGGGTCAGAACTCAGAACTATGCATGTGACTGTTGGGTGTATTTATTTTATTATTATCCAATAATCTATACTGTGTAATCTTAATATATCTATACTAATATATACAGGTTGACCAAGCTTAACCGCATAGGAACCAAAAAATTATAGCTCCATAGTTTTCAAAATACATTATTTCTAGAGCACATTTAAAAAAATCTACCTTGTGTAACACTTTGCAATAGTGTGACATGTGGTTTGTATTATTTATTTATTCATTCTTTACTGCACACAAACAATGACAAAGTATACAATATTTTACATATAAAATTACAGAGTACAGTTGGCGGTCTTATCGCCCTAGGCGATTTCTTATAGACAACCTTTGGATGGATATAAGAAAAGGATAAGAAGAGAGGGCAGTATAGAATTTAAAGAAAACTAAAAACATGCTCTTATAAGGAATAGGTAAACAAATTATTTATAGTAAATATATACATGATATTTAATACATAATTATATAATACATTTAATATACATACATATATAAATATTTCTGTAGATAAACATAGACATAAATATACATACTAAATATAAATTATAAATTACCTATTGAGACAAAAGAGGAAATAAAAACTTCTTAATGCAGCTACTCAGAGAGAAAGATAATAGTCTTTAAGCATTTTTTTGAAAGATGTCAATGTTTGAGCTTGTCTTATGACAACTGGTAATGCATTCCACAGTCGAACGGCTTGCACTGTATAGGACCTATCCATGAACGTTGTGGTATGCACAGGCATTCTCAGTTTCAGATTCTCCGACGACCTCAAGGACCTTGAATGAGACTCATGGAGAAATAGAAAACGTTCTTTGAGATATGATGGAGTGAGAGGATTGAACAAAATATTGTAAAGAAGATTAAGAATATGAGCATTCCGACGAAGTCGTATGGGTAACCACTTGAGCTTAGTACGAAACTCAGAGACATGATCATATTTGCGCAGACCAAATATAAATCTAATGCAGAAATTTTGAAGACGCTCAAGTTTATTAAGTTGGTCCTCGGTGAGATCGAGATAGCTAACGTCGGCATAATCAAGGATGGGGAGTAGGAGAGCTTGTGCAAGGGAAATTTTCGTGGCAATGGGGAGAAAATTGCGTAACCTACACAAAGACCTAGCTGAGGCAAAAACCTTTCGGCTAATTTCCCGAAGCTGAGGACCCCAGGTGAAACATTTGTCTATATATAAACCAAGATTTTTGACTGTATCACTGTATGGAACAGTGATACATCACAGGAAACAGATGGAAGTTGGTCCTGATCTATTTTCGATATCATCCTAGGGCTGCCGACAACAATGACTTGAGTTTTTGATGGATTGACCTTCAGTCCGAAATCTTTACTCCATGAACATATATATTGGATGTCAGAATTGATGGCTCCAATCGCATCAGTTATCTTGTCCAAGGATGCCCGAGTATAAATTTGCAGATCGTCTGCATAAAGGTGGTAGGAGGAGCGAAGATTATTGGTAATAGAATTAATAAAGACAGCGAAGAGTAAAGGAGATAAAACGCCGCCCTGAGGTACACCAGCAGATACAGAGCACCAAGAGGAAAAGCATTCCTCAAAGCAGATGCGTTGCTGGCGACCATACAGGTAACTACGAAACCAATCAACTGCTGTTGGAGATATGTTAAGAGAACGCATTATGCCAAGTAAGACATCAAAATCGACGGTGTTGAAGGCATTACTGAAGTCTAGCAATGCTAAGACTGTCAGCTTGCCTTCCTCCATGCCCAACCTAATGCCATCCGCAATATGAGTTAGAGTGGTAATTCTGTTATGCCCAGGACGAAACCCTGATTGGAGAGGATTAAGGAGATTGTGTTTCGAGAGGAATTCATTCAGCTGGGTATGGATTAGACGTTCAAGGACTTTGGATAGAAAAGGAAGAATGGATATAGGACGGAAATCTGCGAGATTGGATGCATTGGATTTTTTAGGAGTTGGGATAATATAATATGTGCTTTTTTCCAAGCAGCAGGAAAGATACCAGAGGAAATAGAATCATTAAGGATATGGGAGATGATAGGAAGGGAACATCCTTCCTAATGTCGTCTAGAATAGGGAGAATCATATTGCGACATCATATCATATTATTTATTATTTGGATTCACGTTTTCCAATCACAAATAGCTAAACTTTAGAACTACATACCGAATTATATGAAAATAAGTCTACTTTTCAAGAAAATTGATCAAGTTCCTCATGGAAGGAATTTTAAATTAATTATTGGTCAACATTGACACCTCACACTAAAAAAAAGTACCCATGGCAAGTTTCACAGAAATTTGCGCATATCATCTAGATTATATTATTATTTATTATTTTTATTATATTATATTGATTATATTGCTACTGCACTCGATATATTTTTTAGAATTTTGTTTCTATTGAGCTTTTAATAGAATACGACCCAATCTTTCATCAACCCATCGTATAGTGATTATTTCGCTCAGATGATTTATTTCAACTCATATATTTACAATAAAAGACAACAAGAGTACACAATAATATCAAAGCAAATGCTGAAATTGTTTGATTTCGGCCCTAACACACGCTCTGCATCATCTTATGAAAGATCCCTATAATGAACTAGCATATCCATTTCTACTGCTTTCAACTGCTGCCTCGTTCATTCTACTTCTTAATTCATTCAAATTTCTTATGGGTGTTTAATAGACCTTTGAGTTTAAATAACCCCAGTTGAAGTATTCCTGTGGGTTTAAATTTGGGGAACGTGCTGGCCAATGGATCGCTCCCAGACACCCAATCCACCTGTCGGGGTACTTATTGTTCAGATATACTCATTGTTCATATATGACGGACCTACCAACAGCAATTTATCTAAAATTTTATGATATATGAGCAGATCAATGTTTTAATAATTTAAATTACGGTTACATTGAAGGACAAAGTTACCCCGATCATGCTATGGTGTTCTTACGTTCAATAATAAATCGTCGTTTAAATAAGCGTATTTTGGGACAATAATTGATGAAATAAATATAATATTGTATTTACATTGAAAATAATCAAATAGATTTTTAAAATATCGTTATGAGAAATTGACTATGTGTGGATTAAAAGACTTTGTTTCCGAGTCAATTTCTCAGCTACAAATTACAAACCAAACTTTAATAAAAAGATAAGCTGCCATTTTGCTGCATTTGAGTTCGATTGCGTTCGTTTTTACAAAAATATATAAATTGTATTGCATTGGTGTGTTACAAATCTAGTGTTTGAGTAAATTTCGAATCAAAGCAGCATTATTAGTGTTGAAATGGCGGCCAGCGATTCCGGGACGGATGAGTCACTATACCCTATCGCGGTACTTATTGACGAGTTGAAAAACGAGGATGTGCAACTTCGCCTCAACTCTGTAAAGAAGCTGTCCACCATTGCGTTGGCTTTGGGCGTCGAGAGGACCAGATCAGAGTTGATTCCCTTTCTGACGGAGACCATTTACGACGAAGATGAAGTCTTATTGGCCCTCGCAGAACAACTCGGTAAGTTACCCGTTTTTTGATCGTTAACAGCAATTTAGCAGGAAATTTGTATAATTTATCGTGTAAGGTCATTCTAGCTATTACCCTGATATGTATTGCATAGTGAATGAAATTGCAACTGCTAGGCGACATTACACGTAATTGAGTTTCCATTTTGTACGATTCTAATTCCAGATTGTTAAGTTTTAATACCTATGTATGATACATTTCAAAGAAGCAATAATTAGTATACAAACAATGTATAAACTTTATTATATTAAGACTATCTGCGCCTTTGGGAATTTTAGATGCATGTTTCTTTTTTATGCTCATTGCAATGATTTTAAAAGCCCTCCCAATAAACTATAAAACTCGTCTAATAATATTACTGGTTATTGAGCTAATTATCCCATAATCATTTTGTCTTTCTCCATTATCAAGCTGTTGTATGTACTATAGAGTAATGTTTGTTATAATTATTCCTGGGTTGTGACCTATGCATTTACTGTGGTAACTCATAAAATACTAGAACAATATATGTATATTATGTTTATTATTGACAAATATTATTAAAGGTTCACAACAAAGGGTTATAAAAGGTGCAATCCAATTGTATGAAATTCACAAAGTAACTATGCCAATTCAAATTATTATGGCATTTATACATCATTCAAAACATATTTTATATCATGATCAAAAAAGATGTGAGGTGTTGACCTAATACATTGTCAATGTCAATTAGTTCTGCAAAAATATCTGAGGTCAACATATATTTTATGACATTCTTCCTCCCGAAATCCCTCGACCCACTAACATGAAAATCCTACTTAGCCTCACCTTTTCCCCATTTATACACCTCTTGTGTAAATGTATAAGGGTTAATAATATTAAATTGTAAATTTCATTTATTTTATTTTATATAATATCTATGAATAGATTTTATCTCATTTTTTAGTAAATTTTTATCTGTTTTTAACATTTAGTACTAATATTGCTATTTTATTAATTATCTATATATATTTATTTTTTTTTATTGCTGTGAATGGCGAGACGAGCATGCCGTTCGCCTGATGGTAAGCGATGCGACCGCTCATGAACAGTAGCAACATTCCACTGCGCTCGCCATCCTGAGACATAAGATGTTAAGTCTCAATATGTCCAGTAGTTACTCTGGCTACAATGTCCTTCAATCCGAAACACAACAGTGCATTTAAACTGCTGTTTGACGGGAGAAATAGACATTGCGGTGGTACCCACCCACGCAGCCTCTCACATATGAGAGACCTACCACCAGTAAATACTTTGTACTATATACTTTGTCTCATTTATATTATGTCATTTTTCTAGCGAAAAACTGGAAATTCTGTTTCAGCTGGTATTTAACACATGACATTGGCAGAATTGGGGTATGGCAACACCGCAAAAGCCAAATTAACAAGAACTGAACTGAACTGAACATATATTTTTTTAAATGATATCTAATATCATATCATTAATAATATAAATATGCATTCTTCTTCATCTTCTGCGTGGATCGGAACGCAAAAACAGATTAGTTATTTAAATTAACTTTTTAATTTAATAATTCAAAATTAAGGGTAGTTAAATTGTAGCAGTCACTGAGCGGATGACTAATACCTCAGTCCGCCCCGTGACCATGAAAGCTGTAAAGTAATTGAAACGTCGGGAATTCAAAAAATTTAAAAATTAAACCAAATCCGCGATAAAATCCGTAAATAATAGTTTTATTTCAATAAATAGGCATATTTGGTAAAAGCCGTTAAAAAAAGTAACATCATATTTTTTAAAATTTAATGTCATAAATTTTTTCTCCTAAAACAAAGGCTTACTCTAACAAAAGATTTGGCTAGCCAACTTATTTTATTTCACATGCCATCTGCAGTTTCTATATCATTAACAAATCAACTTGGTGCACCAACTATTGATTTTTCCAATTTAGTTACAGCAATGTCATCAATGATTTTCAGGTAATTTCATCAACCTTATTGGTGGAGGTGAATATGTTCACTGCCTGTTGCCACCACTGGAGAATCTGGCCACTGTTGAAGAGACCGTAGTTCGTGACAAGGCTGTAGCGTCCTTGCGAGCTGTTGCTGCTCATCACAGCCCACAGGCTCTAGAGCAGCACTTTGTGCCAGTCGTGCAACGTCTTGCTGGTGGAGACTGGTTTACATCCAGAGCTTCTGCTTGCGGATTGTTCAGGTTTGTTCTGAATTTTTAAACACTGAACAAATTTGTTAATCAGTATTTCAGGTCTTAGCGTTTTGGCACCATAAAATCTCTTGTAGTTTCTAACGCCCATGATATACAACTTTGTATCTTACAGTGGGGTCAGGACTAAGTCGCTGATGTACCCATTGCAAATTTATTTATTTATAATACAAAATTATCTAATGTTGTTTGGCTACAGTGTGTGTTACCCACGCGTGTCGGCGCCCGTGAAAGCTGAGCTTCGCCAGCATTTCCTCTCGCTATGCCAAGACGACACTCCTATGGTGCGCCGTGCCGCTGCCTACAAGCTGGGCGAGTTCGCACGCGTCGTCGAAGTAGAATACGTGAAGAGCGACCTCATCCCGATATTCTCTACAATGGCATCGGTTAGTTAATTTACCAATGATTTTTGTACTAATTATTCTATTGCTGTAACACACAAAACCGCAACGCAGCAACTTGTTTTACAAAACAAGTTCTAGTGGATGTATCCACCAGTTCTAACTATTGTAGCATAAATAGAGTACTTAACTGTATTACATAATCCATCACTAGTATGACATCAATTTTAATCCAAATACAGTTGTCAGTCAATGACATTCATAACTATCTGCTAAAATATCTAAACATATTTTACCACTTCATACTGTTTAACCAAAATTTAATATGTTGTCAGGATGAGCAAGACTCGGTGAGGCTGTTGGTGGCTGAGGCATGCGCCGCCATCGCCGCGCTGCTGCCGCCCGAGGACATGGAGCAGCTGGTGATGCCCACTGTGCGTGCCCGCGCCGGTGACACCTCGTGGCGCGTGCGCTACATGGTCGCTGATAAGTATGTAATCTAGTGACACACGGATTAATACTAGCTAGGATCTCGAGTTCATAGCCTGTACTCATTATCCCTAGACCTGTTAGTCAAGGTAAAATTAAGGAGTATTTATGTAAAAAATCTACAGTTACTGTAACAAATGTGTTTCACCTGCACAAACGAATGTTACTTCAAGTCTTCTAATGCACTTGATTTATGTCAAGAAATATTACTGGATGTTTGTCTAATGTCTTAATATTATTTATTTATTTTTGTCTTATTTTAGATTTGTGGAACTGCAACAAGCTGTGGGACCTGAACTTGCGCGTTCGGACTTGGCACAAATATTCCAAGCGCTTCTCAAAGATTCTGAAGCAGAAGTACGAGCTGCTGCTGCCGGAAAGGTAAAATAATTATGTTTAAATTAATAAAAATTATGTTATCTTTAAAACATAGCTACATGTTTGCTGCTTTAGATTCCACTCAACATTAGAATATAAAGCAATCCATAAAATACATTTAATTTCCCTTAGGTTTAAATGACCTTTATGACAGTTACATGTTCATTAACAATAAATATTGTTATGTTACTTGTAGGTTAAAGACTTCTGTGTGAACCTGGACAAAGCCCACCAAGAGCACATCATTATGACCATGATCCTGCCCCAAATCAAGGAATTAGTTTGCGATGCCAACCAACATGTTAAGTCAGCCCTTGCTTCAGTCATTATGGGCCTTAGCCCTATTGTTGGGCGCCAGAACACTATTGAACACCTGCTCCCACTATTTCTTACACAGTTGAAAGACGAATGCCCTGAAGTTAGGCTGAATATTATCTCTAACTTGGAATGTGTCAATGAAGTCATCGGAATTCAGCAGTTAGTACAATCTCTGTTGCCCGCCATTGTTGAATTAGCTGAAGATACAAAGTGGAGAGTGCGCTTGGCGATCATTGAACACATGCCTCTCTTGGCTGGCCAGTTAGGCCAAGAGTTCTTTGATGAGAAACTTACAGGACTTTGCATGTCTTGGCTCATTGATCACGTTTATGCTATTCGTGAAGCTGCCACACTAAATCTCAAAAAACTAGTTGAACAGTATGGATCACAATGGGCAGAGACAAATGTCATTCCTAAAGTGTTGACCATGTCCCGAGAACAAAACTATTTGCACAGGATGACCTATTTGTTCTGCATTAATGTACTTTCGGAAGTGTGCGGCAAAGATATCACCACCAGAGTACTGCTACCCACAGTATTGTCTATGGCTGATGACAATGTTGCCAATGTGAGATTCAATGTCGCAAAGACGCTGCAGAAAATGGCGCCTTACTTAGATCCGGCCGTGATACAGCCTCAGGTGAAGCCTGTCTTGGAAAAGTTGAATGTTGATCCCGACGTGGACGTGAAATACTTCGCTTCTGAAGCCATCGCCGGGATTGCTGGTTAATATTATATTGTGTACAATATTTTAGCAGATAATTACATTATTTTAATCATGAAATTGATTCCAGTGAGCGATTTGAGTTGTATCGAAAATTATACATCAGTAATGTGTATTGCTATATTAATTTTGGATATCTCATAAATTCGTCCGTTCGGCATTTATTTCTACTCTCAATTTTCCACTTATGTACGGTTTAGATTATTTTTACATTTATTGCCATTGACTCCAATCCCGTAGATAATATTTATTCATAAAGCACTTCTAGATATAAACAAAACAATTCCTTACATTGTACGCCAAATGCCTAGCCTGTCGTAGAATTTTAACTGTCCTTTACTGCGTTTCATGTAAATAGGCACCATAATGATATATCAATAATAAACTATATAAAACACATAACTGTTAATTTACTTGTGGCGTAAAAATGTATACTTTTTACATTTTTATAAATTTATACAATGAAATAAATAAATATTGTGTAAATATATAAATATGTAAAAAGTATATAATATATAAAGTAAATAAAATATGTGTGGAGTACGCCACATACTTTTTCAAAAAATCATTATCTCCGTTTATCTCAGCAGACATTATCAAACTTATTTCTTTTACCGCCCCCTTTGAAAATTTATTATCTTTCAGCGCCACCAATTTATTATACTCTCCTAAAACTAAAAACATAATATCATTACTTTAATTAATTTAGTTACAGTGTATAACATTCTGAACTAGATATTTTTACCAGAGAGAGCAAAAACGCAATTTTACTGAGCAAGTTAGGACAAGTATCGATAAACCAGCCAATCCTACCAAACAAAAAATGTACAACGTGATTGAATTTGAATATTTTTAGTGATTAAACCACCTTACCTTACCTTGGTATGTAAGTCCGCCAACCCGCACTAGGCCAGTGTGGTGGACTATATATATGGCCTAACCACTCTCAATCGTACTCTCGATTGTAGAGGAGGCCCGTGCCCTGCAGTGGGACGTATATGGGCTGATACAGAAACCACCTTAAGGCAGAAAAATAATTAGTTTAAATTATTCGATATTGAGTAGTAGGTAAGTTATAATTTTAGTTAATTTTAATACAGGGTATATCAAGACTGCTACCGAAAACGAAGCCGGGTGGTAGTTTAAGCGACTTCAGACACAATGCAACAGAAAAAGTTGCAAAAAAAAGCGACAATTTTTTTTTTATTTTTTTCCTATTGCCACATTTTGGTGGTAAATATATTTTTTCCTAAAATAATAGTGTATACCCTTTAATTTATAAATACTCTAAGATATAAGAGAGTTTAAATTATTATTTTAGCAAAAACTATGGATTTACCACCCAAAATTGACGATATTTAAAAAATCATAAAAAATAATTGTCGCGTTTCTATGCGAAATTTTTAATTGCATTGTGTTTGTAGCCACTAAAACTACCACCCGGCTTCGTTTACGGTAGCAGTCTTGAGATACCCGGTATATACAGTGCCCTCCAAAAGTTAGTTGAAATGATCAAAAATGTAATAAATGTGAGGAAATTATGATAAAACCAATTCAAATCATTGTTTTTTAAGCTGTTTATTAAAATTTAATCAATTTTGAATATGTCTATCAATAAAAGGTGCATAATAACGTTATTAATAATAATTTATGTACAGAAACAGTAAAATTGCGGTGGCAATAGTTAGTTGAAATTGATGAAAAAATATTTTAGGGATTGTTATATTTGCCACTGTCTTAACTTTTAATATTTTTTATGGCCGCCATTATTCTGTAGAATTGCTTTAAATCGTCCAGGTGTTGATTCTACAAGATTTTGTAAAGTTTTGACCGGTATAGTCGACCATGTTTCATGAATTCTATTTTTCAACAAATTCCTGTTGCTTTTTATGGAAACAGGGATTCTCGGGTCAATTAATCCCACAAATGTTAAATAGAGTTAATTCGAGTCGAGTAATATTGAAGGCCATCCCAGTAAGTCTACTTCGTTATCTTCAAAATATTATTCAGTTATCCTTGCTGTATGCTACAGATTGTTGTCTTGTTGGAAATTAAAAAATTGACTTTACCACATATGTTCAACAGATTATTATAAATTGTCATGGAAAATATTACAATAGATCTGTGATGTCATCTGCCTTCAATTATTTGCAGTCAGTTCCACACCATTCCAAGAAAAAGACCCCCGAACCATCATACTGTCAACGCCGTGTTTTACAGTCGGCTGCAAGTGCTTGTCGTCGTAAGAGTTATCATTGCTCCTACGACATACAGTTTGCCAACCTCTTTTTCCAAACGGTTAGAAGTTTGATTCATCGCGAAAAAATACTTTATTCCAAAAGTCTATTAGTTTATCTAAATAATTGCGGGCGAACTCCAACCATCTTTTTTATGGATCGATGCTATGAGGTTTTTATCTGGCAACGTGACCTCGTAAATTAGCATCATGCAGACATTGCCTGGTAGTAGTTATAGAAACCATGGTTCCTGCTTTCTATTACTATTTTTTGATCACTCGTATCACAATCTTGGGATTAATTTTACACTGCCGCACAATTTGTCGATCATCAACAGAATTAGTAGACCTAGGACGCCTCTACCGTGGCCTATTTGCAAGACTAGGACATTCCAAACTCTTCGGCATTATTATTTGCTTATCTTCTTCACTAACTTTGAATAATTTTCCCTCAGCACTAATTTTTTTTATTTATTTTCTATTTACCAATCATCTTTGTTCTATCTTCTACGTGTTATTTTCACTTTGGAGCCATTATTTATTCTAAAACAGTCATATCACCTCACAATATCTTATTAATAAATATAAACTACCCAAACTGCCCTAACAATATTGGTAAATGAGTTTAAAACCACGAGATTATCGGAAATCGTTAAAAGTTTTCCATTTCAACTGACTTTTGACGCACACAATTCAAGTGCTGATTTAGAAATTACGTGACATCATTGTAAAGGTGAATTAATTTCAACTAACTTTTGGAGGGCACTGTATAGTAAATTAAATTACAAATCAACCATCGCTCCCAAAACCATGTCAACGCCCCCCTCTAGGTCTCCAACGCCTACGCGGGGGCGTTATCGCCCACTTGAGAAAGACTGATCTATCGTCACAAAATTTCACTACTGAACATTGACCTTTTCCTAATTATTTCTGATAATAGCTAAATATAATTTCGGCTAATAAAGGAATTTATAGAAATTTATTGCTAAATAATTAATTTTTTACTAATATAGGTGCGCTACCAACATTACGAACAAGAAAATATCTACGTTTTTCAAATCGCGAATGTATGACAGCGCTCCCTCTATATATAAATTCTCTAAGTTGCGGCCCTGCTCACTGCTCTGTCAATTTTTTAATCTACTGGGCTGTCCGTTACTATTTCCGTACAGGTCCTCATCATTTTATCTACTTTGTACTTCGATCAAATATACACTAGATTATAAGTAACGGCTTTAGAAACGGTAAGAGAAATAAGAGCACAAAATATAAGCGGTGATCTAAAGGAAAGGGGTTTATTGTTACCTGTAGTTAAAACTTTGCTACATCTCGTAGTTCGAAATTCAAATGTATAAGTATAAGCAACCTCGGTCACTTTTGGCGTGTGATTTTGTTCCGAACTAAATAAATAAATAAATAACACCCAACAGTCACATACATAGTCCTGACCCCACACTAAGATCGAGTCTTGTGTCGTGGGTATCAGGAACTACGAGAGACTTTTCGGTCTCACAAACACCCAGACCCGGAAGAAATATTTGTGGGCCGCACAAACATTTCTCTCGGTGCGGGGATCGAACCCGCGGCCTCTCGTTTCACAGGCGGCGTCTAACCAACTGCGCCACGGAGGCTGTCAAAACTCCGAATTGACAGCGAATTGACTCCGAATTGAACTCCGCATTGAATATATATTTGATCGAAGATCTTGTAAGAAAACCAACCGTAAGCCATTATATTATACTAGAATTCAAACAAAATGTTTGTAACCAAAATGAACGGTACCGTACCACTCCTTCCTTCACTGGGTTCACGTGTGCACTTGCCTTGGTAATCTTGTGATAGCACAGAGATTTTGTTTCCAAATTCCAAGGTCCGCTCTAGTATAATACCTCAATGCCGTAAGCCTGCATATGAGCCATGAAGTCACGCACAAAGTACTCTGTGCACTCAACGAACAGTTCGGATGTGTTTTTCGTTGTTTATCAAAAAAGTCGCCGACGGTGTCTAGCTCATATACATAGTTGTTTATAAGTCCAAAATTTATTATCTTTTGATATGTACTGTTCTCAACCTTATATCACCAAATACTATAATTATTAATAATAGGATTTCCGCTAACTAACCACGAATTAGAAATAATGTGTTGAAGGACTGATTGCAGATACAAATTTGTAGGGTATATAAGTTTTTATTCGTTAGGGAATAGTGATTCCATCTCGCCTTTTGCCATCCTTGAAACACGGGCAGAGATGCCCTTAGTGGCAGTCATGTATTCCTGATCTATTTCCAAGACATAATGGGGCGTGAGCCTATTTTCTGTGTCATTAGGTAACACAACTCAAACTTGAGACAAAAACACACCAAGTAATGTAAATCAAAGCCAGGTCATCATGAACAATTATGAGGATTCATATAAACATAGATTCAAAATGAAATATCACGTTAAACTTTCTATACGTTTTATTTCAATTGAAAACAAGTTTCCTAATTCACTTAGCACTAAATTACAGGCATCTAGTGTTCAGTGAACGAGGGCCAACACAATTTGGAATGTAACACTTCGTTACTGGGCTATTGGTTTATAGTTTATTTACATAAATATATGTCACACACAACTGCACTAGTCAAGCGATATCACATAACATTACTTTTATATATTTTTAGATAAATTTCGATTACAATATATTTTGAACACATTATTCAACAGTTTGTGCACACAAAAATAATGTAATGTGTTCAAAGCACCAAAACAAAATAATTGCATCTATAAAATAATTTATTTAGACTATCGACATGGAAAGTATATACATATAGACGGCAACACTTTATTTCGTTAGCAATACCTATGTATCTTTAGAGATGAAGATATTAGATTTATATTTAATTTTGTAACTTGATCGTAATACATGTAATACACATTACAATAATCTATCAACAACTTACTATTAAACAATATTTTTATCTTACAATGTATTTTGGCCTACGTTCCGACATTGGCTATTGCCGCTTTGCAGCGGATATGACGTTAATACTTCAAGCAGACCGAGAAAATCGTAATAAGTTATTAAATACTACTATTGCCCGAGTAGGCCCTTGTGTTGTCCATAAATTATCGATTTTTGTATACCGACAATTAGAATTCGATAAAGTTCAAAGCTACAAAAGTTTTACTTGACTAATATTTTTATATATTTCTCGCCAGTAGCTGTTATAAATGCGGGAACTATCGACTTATCGATATTAAAGTTTAACACAAGCAAGAGTGATTCCGAGTAACAAACGGAATATTGCCAGGCCAGAACGTAGTGCCAAGCGAGCCGAGGTGGTGGCCTAGTGGCGCGAGTCTCGTGGGTAGAACTCGGCGAGGATGGAGGCGGGGATACGCTTCAACATCTCCTTGGGGAAGATACGCAGCAACTGCCAGCCGATGTCCAGGGACTCGAACACTGTGCGGTTCTCGTAGTTACCCTGGGAGCAGAGACAACACGTACAGTCCACTATGTCGCAGTAGGTATGTACTATGCTATTATTCTATGTGTAAAATACATTAACTAAAGTAACCATGTAAAATATTCCAAATATAAAAAAAAAGATGGATGCTTTCCATCCATCATCCATCCATCCATCAGCCAAAGGAAGTCCACTGCTGAACATAGGCCTCCCCCAATGATTTCCACAGAGACCTGTTGGAGGCAGCCTGTGTCCAGCGACGTCCCGCGACCTTTACCAGGTCGTCGGACCATCTTGTTGGTGGACGTCCTACGCTGCGCTTTCCGCTACGCGGCCTCCATTCGAGTACTTTCCGACCCCATCGGTCATCAGATCTCCGCGCTATGTGCCCGGCCCATTGCCACTTCAACTTGCTAATCCGGTGGGCTATTGGATGCTTTAATCCATAATATTCAGGTATTATAAATAATGTCTAATTCTATGCAGATTGTGTAGCAAAATATTGGGATATATTTAAAATCAATCAAAACAATAATATGAACTGGCGCATTCAGTGTACTGTGGGGGTCAAAATAGTTTTAAAATCAGTATCAATGCAATATGTGCTGATGAATGAGCTCAGTGTACCATGGAGGTTAATCACATACCTGTGTGATGAAGTTCTTCTCGAACTTGGTGAGGAACTCGAGGTAGAGCAAGTCGTCAGGCGTGAGCGCCTCCTCACCCACTACGGCCTTCATGGCCTGCACGTCCTTACCGATGGCGTAGCACGCGTACTGAAATATCACTTAAGTTTAGTATATGTGTCCGAAACAAAATCTGACGCCAAAAGTGGCCGAAGTTGCTTATACGAATACATTTGAATTTCGAACTACGAGATGTAGCAAAGTCTTAAATTATAATCAATTTCAGGTAACAGTAAACCTTTTTCTAATAAAAAATTATTGTGGTTTGGACCTTACTAAAATCAAATAAGAGCACACGCTCATTCGTGCTCTTATTTCTCTTGCAATTTTTTAGGCCGTTACGTATAATCTAGTGTATATTTGATCGAAGATATGTGCAAAGGAAAATGGACTGTAATGCGGTGATTGAAAGTATACTGTCAAATGTCACGCGCACTCAGCATTAACAAACCTAAATTACTCTGATTAACAGTGAATTACCTACCCAAATTGTAGGTATGTAACAGAGTCGCAATGAGCTTGTCGATGCTTTCTATTAATAACCAATTAGTAATGTTGCGGAATGTACAATAATTACACTAACATATTTCAACTCGCACTACAGTATTATCAATGTAAATCCTGGCCTCCCGTAAAAGTAAAATAAGAATTGATAATTGGAATTGTCAATTTCTATGAAAAATATCATAATACCAACAGCTTAACAAACCTATAAAAAATTGCTATTGATCATTATGTAATTAGAAAATAATTTTCTATGTAAATTGTACTACTAACTACTAAGTTGGTTATATGAAAGTAAAGTACTGACCAGCTGGTTGGAGACGTCGGAGTGGTCCTTGCGGGTCATGCCCTCACCGATGGCGGACTTCATCAGACGAGACAGGGAAGGTAACACGTTCACAGGCGGGTAGATCTGTCTGTTGTGCAGCTGACGGTCTACGTAGATCTGTACTGACACAAGTTTCATTCAGCAAATATACATTATTGACTAAATAATTATTACCCTTTTTGGAAATATATTCTGTTTACTAATGGGCATAGAATTCTCCAATTGCACATAGAACTAGGTGCTCAGCATGTTTTGATTATTCTAGGACGAATTAATTGTTCCTCGAGTTAAACTGTTACTATTTATTATGTTAATTTCAAACTCTGTTGATTATGAGTAGAAACGCTTGAATTTCCATAAAACAATTCTATGAACGATTGAAAATTACATCACAAAAAATCGATTGAAAGCATAACATGTGCACGAATACAGACCTGTCCCTCGGTAATATAACCCGTCAAGTCAGGAATAGGGTGAGTGATATCGTCGTTAGGCATAGTAAGAATGGGAATCTGCGTGATGGAACCGTTCCTGCCCTCCACACGTCCGGCGCGCTCGTAGATGGTGGCCAAATCAGTGTACATGTAACCTGAAGGGAATTCAACATTTTGTATTTGTGTCACGACAATTAAATATATTTACAGCCTTCCGTGTCCTTCGGTCCCTTATCCAGATTACGCAACATTTTCAGTGTTATTCTAGTTACATCCATGCATACTTTACTTTGTGCAACGATTCAGACTGATTGTGTACATTAAATAGCAACCAATAAATAGCTCAATAATTAATTTAGCATGTCAGTTGAAGCATATTACAAAAGCTCTTTTATCTCTCTCACTCTCTTCAGTCAAAGGAAGTTCATTGCTCAACATAGACCTTCCCTAAGCATTTCCATAGAGACCTATATTGAAAGTAGGTCACATACTCCATACAGATGCTTCTTATTGGACGTATATTAGAATTACCTGGGAAACCACGACGACCGGGCACCTCCTCACGGGCGGCGGACACCTCACGCAGAGCCTCGGCGTATGAGGACATGTCGGTCAAGATAACCAACACGTGTTTCTGTAAATTATTCATATTATAGTATAGATCACTTTATACTAACACAAAAAAAAATATGCTGCCTTTTTAAACGTCAAAAGTAAGTTACGAAGTTGTTTTAAGTTTTTCAGACAAAAATTATACTTAAGTAATTGTAACAATTTTACATAATAACATCACTTTAATTTAACTGGCAGTTTTACACTACTTCTTCGTAATCGTCAAGATAGATCGTTAACTAGCAAAAAAATATTCTCTATTGAAAAAAAAAATACACAGAAATAAATTACCTCGCACTGGTAAGCCAAGAACTCAGCAGCGGTAAGGGCCAGACGGGGAGTGATGATTCTCTCAATAGTGGGGTCGTTGGCCAAGTTCAAGAACAGACACACATTCTCCATGGAGCCGTTCTCTTCGAAGTCCTGCTTGAAGAACCTGGCAGTCTCCATGTTCACACCCATAGCGGCGAACACGATGGCGAAGTTGTCCTCGTGGTCGTCCAACACGGATTTGCCGGGGATCTAGTTATGAACGCATCGTGAAATAAATACATCTGACAAGTATGAGGTGAGATATTTTATTATCTGAACTAGTAAAAAACTACCGTATATGAAAAAAAACAAACATTTTTGTTATATGCCACTAATTGCAAATAGTGATAAAGATTTATAATTCTATAAAAAAATTAATAATAAAACTGTATTGTAAATACCTAAAAAATAGAATACATTCTTATGATTACATAATTGTTAAACATGAATAAAGTAATTATTTACCGGATTTTATCGTAAATTATTATATTAGTTTTAACTTCCAGTAAACATTAGTTTTAATCAATAATTATAATATGGTAAATAAAACATAGGACTCACAGACATGCCAAATGTACTAATATTTCAGTAAAACACATACCTTGACAAGACCGGCCTGTCTACAAATTTGGGCGGCGATTTCATTGTGGGGGAGACCAGCGGCTGAGAAGATGGGAATCTTCTGACCACGAGCGATAGAGTTCATCACGTCAATAGCAGAAATACCTAAAACATAACACCTTGTTCTAATAGCTCTTATAACTTTGTTTGAAGGAAAAAATATGGCACACCTCAAAGGTTGACATAGTTAAATTTAAATAACAATAAAAGAATATTACAGTTAACATTTTAGGACAGTAATTAAACTGCAGCATTACTTTATATACATCCTTATTTGATACAAAAATGTATATAAGCATTTGAAAATATTGCTCTATATCAGGCAATACCAATGTTAAACAAAAATTACCAGTCTGAATCATCTCCTCGGGGTAGATACGGGACCATGGGTTGATGGGCTGGCCCTGGATGTCCAAGAAGTCCTCGGCAAGGATTGGGGGTCCCTTGTCGATGGGCTTTCCGGAACCGTTGAATACACGGCCTAGGAAAAGTATTTTAAAATAAGTACAATGTCAAACTTACAATTCATTCTATAATTTTAATGTATCAAAAATTTCAATGGTGCAATTAAGTGAGCGCTAGAGATCGGTGTTAATAAAAAGTCTGCAAAAAACTACATGGTTTTTTTTTTTAATTATTAATTATGAATATTTCTTAATTACAATAAATAATGAGAGACAATATTAAAAATGTACCTCCTTCTCTACTTTTCATCCCAAACATAGCCAGGTGGGCTCTATTAGAGCATTAAAATATTACCATGGCCTAGATTATAACCTAATTGTCCCAAAAAAAAAAACAAATAGTATCATACCCAACATGTCCTCGGACACGGGTGTACGCAGGATGTCACCGGTGAACTCGCAGAGAGTGTTTTTGGCGTCAATACCCGACGTGCCTTCGAACACCTGGACGACGGCCTTGGAGCCGCTGACCTCAAGTACCTGAGGGTAAATTAAATGATTAGTTATTTTGCTGGCTTTTAAATCTGCTGAAAGTATGTCATTTACATAACATTTTTATGTACATGAAACTAATTTGTGTATTCAATGTGGACTGGTCTGTATTTTTATGAGTAATTCAGAGATTTCAATATTTCCACTAAGGTCAAACAAAAAAGTAGTAAAAAACTATAATTATATCATATTCGTTATACACTTTTCAACTTAACATTAATGGCATATTAATCCAGGTATTTAAGAAAATAGTTTATAGTCTACATACCTGACCGGAGCGGTAGGTGCCATCGGCAAGCTTCAGCTGCACAATCTCAGAGAACTTGGGGAACTTCACTTCATCAAGAATGACCAGAGGTCCGTTTACACCAGACACCGTCTTGTAAGCTATTTGAACAAATGGATGACATTTAGATCAGGACAAGAAAATTTTACAAGCACACAAAACAATAATTCAGTATTGGTTTAATAATAAAATATATTTTTTCATTTTCGTGTAAAACAAGAATTAAATTTATATAGCTTATCAATATACATAATATACAATATTTATCTTTCATGGATAATTTGTAATATTATTGTCATTGAAAATTGGGTTTAATTTTTTCTAATTCATTCAGTTAGTATAACAATATTGTTATGTCTAGTTGGTATTTAAAGTAACACTTTCAAGATTGTGATTTAACACTTGATCTTTTCCTAAAATAAAATATATTCCAATATTTAAGAATATATATTCAATAATTCCTTTTATGTGCAATAAGCTGTAAATAACATATATTTTGAATGATGTAAAAAAAAACAATATTTTGGATTGAACTAGCAACAATCTAAAACAAGCAACATAAAGTATAAATATCAAGGCTAGATATCATATGATTTGCATCTGTAAACCAAATAAATCATATGATCATATACATGGTAAATTAACACATATCAAACCATTTTTATGTTTTTCATTATATAACAGTGGTGATCATTTATATGATTATGAATATACCAGATTTCTTAATGTTTGGTATAAAAATATGCTTTCTCCAAAATCAGAAATCACATGTTATAATCAGCTATCCATTTGCTCTATTTAAACACTTTAATACACAACTAAAGCCTTAGATGTAATTGAATTGATATATTTGGTAATCAGATCACTAAAGTATTATGTGACACACCTTAAAATTTTCATCTATTCAATATTGAAACAAGATGTAAAATTATGTTATCTATATCATGCTGGATAAGTACATTTCACCAAAACTTTCCCAGGTAAACAGGGAGTTCAATATATTTGACCATAAAGAACATAGTCACATTGTAGAGATCATGTATATCAGTCACCTGATTGATAATATGAAAATTGACACTGAAAACAGATAGAAAATCCCCATTAATCATTTATTATTCTAAAAATGCCTAATGTGCCTCTTGTTAAGTAGATTATAATGAACTTTATCAGATTAATAAGAATATTTGAAAAATAATAGGAACCGATCATTGTATGGAAATACAGATTTGAAGGAGTAATGTATTAAGTAAAGTAGATGAAAAGTTTAACACAAATCTGCTACGAATATGAGATGTGTAATATTCAGATTGTAAGAAATATTGAAAGTACATTGATATTACATGAATGATCGTCTCTGCAACCTACACAGTTACAAAGATAGTTAAAAGTTTTGAGATAATCTATTTGTCAATGGCTTATTGGGTAGGTATTCAAGGTTGTTGAAATTTACCGATTCTTACAAGATTTGAAAGATGGATCTAAGGAAAGGACCCTATAAATTTTAACAATACCTAAATAGTAGCAATAAATAGACGTAATTTCAATACTTACACGGAAAATCAATAATCTGTCAGATCAGAGTGACGTTACAATGAATCCAAATACGCCAAAAATATAGCTTTACTTACTGAGACGGGGCTGGGAAATGAAGTCCCTGGACACGGCCAAGACATGTTCCTTGTTCGCCTGGGCAGCGGAGAGGGATTTTGCCATTTTTTTAGTTTTCACTTTTTGGCAGTCCGCTCAATAAAACACCAAACTGCGCCTGCCTCCTCGCCCGAAAACTGACGAATGGAAGACTTGTCTATTCTCCTTCACGTGCCGTCACGTGACCCATCACAAGGCGAAAGTTGCTCTATGGTTGCTATTTTTTCCCCAATTTATAATAAAAAAATACCCATTAATATTACATATATATATTTTTTTTTCAATATTAAGCGTATTTAATTGTGCTAAATTGAAATTTAAGAAAAATCTGATATAGCAGCATTCTCATGTCAAGCGACCGTAGACGATCTTTCAAAGCATATTATGGCTTCTAGAGGATTACTAGATATTATAGATTGTAGAGAAGATTTCTACAAAAGCTCCTTTTGATCATAAACACTAGATTGGTCCGAGGATAATATCACGCAATACAAGTCAACAAGTCAAGTACTCCCTTGACACGCTTCTATTTGTCGACACTTGGCACGACTTGCCAAGCGTGTAAATGTAGCGTTACCACTCGAATGTTAAGCCATCCGGTAAATAATATGTCCGTTCCAGCAATCGTTCAGTCGAGTTCCTAAAAAAATCCTACACTAGCATATTAACTAAAAACCGTACGGTAGCCCTCAACCACGCATTGGAAAGGCTCTGGATTCTCAGGCAAGAACGCCATAAACTGTATTCTCTATCGCATTTACCACGGAGAATGCTCCTTGAAAAAACCTCGCTGAAAACGCTCTTTGGTGATTCCGTGGCACAGTCCGCATCTGAACAAGGGGTTCAGATACCCGACGCAATTGGTAACACCTTCAATGGCCATGGCAAACTGAAAACAAACACCCATACTGGCGCTCAACTCGTACTCGCATTGCAAAATCGGCGTCACACAGCATTCCGCTTTAATCAAGTTACTACCATTGCCCCCATTAGTCAGCACTTACTTGGCATACTTTATACTTTCATCCACAAATGTAATCAAATCATTGCATTGGTACAGTCAGCAACATAAGTCGCTGAACACTTCACATTTTTTTAAAACCTTTTTATGAATTAAAATTTGTTCGTAGTACTCAGTAGTCGTAAAATATAACCAAGTAAAGTCATCTATCCTGAGAAGTGCCATACGATATTGAAAATAATTATTATTTTGGATGATAAGACAATTCCAAAACTCGTGAAAGTGTGACTTATGTTGTTGACTGTACTTCAAAGGGCTTGAGCGCCAGGAATTTAAAGAATTTCAATGAGTTTTAATATATCTACTAATATTTTTTTATATAACAATATTTTTAAATGTAGGCCTTAAACTGAACTTTAGTTTTCAATGTACGGTAATTTAGTTTTGCAAAGCCTCATTAAAGCCCGCTGCCCACGACGCTTGTTTTGTTGCTAGATAGCTTGCTATAATTTGCTGCTGGGTTCAATGTTGGCTGTGGCGCTGGGTGCAATGATGGCTCCCTCGATATGTTGGCTTCACACGGTGCTTGCCACTACACGCCACTAGGCGTGCTTGCGAAGCGACGTCGCCATTAAAGACACGAGTATTCATAAATTCTGCAGTAGCATGAACGCTCGAGTACAAAAACTATTGCAGCTGAGATAATTCGACATAGAAAACTATTATTGTGGCAGCTACAGTTATTGCTTTTAATCGAAACGAAAGCTTGAACAACGAAAACGTCGATTGTGGAGTTGCAAGTGACTGTTACGGCGTGATATAGGACAGAATGTTCTACTAAACATGGTATTTAGTGAGCTCGAGTATGTATCTATAACATTTCTACTTTATTTGTTACTACATTTTTTGGATTTTTAATTTCATACTTCAATTTTTAATATATTTATATTACTTTTTGTTTAAGCCATGAAGATCCTTTTAGTCTTACTAATTATACGAAAAAACAAAAAAAAACATAAAAAACCCCGAACACGCAAGCTATCTATCACGAAAAAAAGGAAACGTTCGATCACCGAAATCTAGCACGCGACCACGCTTGAGAGACAGTAGTGACGTCACTTTCTTGCATCGCTGCCAGCAGAGCAGCCATCGGCAAACCGCGCCAGCAATCCAGCAGCAAAACAAGCGTCGTGGCTTAAGAATCACAAACATTTCCGTAATAGTATGTAACATTTATTGCATTGGCAACTGTTTATATATCAAGTTCTACGATCTATGGTATAAATGTTACTAGTGTTAAAAACTGGGGTGGATATTGGATAAAAATATAGGGTATTTAAAATGCTTTTAATTTATAAATTTAACGTTATATTTTGTTATTTATAAAATACACTCCTGAAGTCCGATGCCAGTACCTATATTTCATTTTAACCGTAAGAAAATAAAATTCCTCAGTAATATATTTTTCAAAATTCAAAGGTGGCTTAGATTTACACTAGGGCCTCATTCGCACGGGCGCTATTTCAACGCGCGTTAAAAAACCGCGTTGCATTGAAACAAATGTAAATCCAATAGTTTGTTTACACGAAGGCGATTTTAAAATCGCGAATATTTTTGTCAAACGTCACGGATTTTCGACTTCAAGCGTTGGAACTTGGACATCATTTCATATTTAATATTCAAACATTTCATATTCAAACATAAATTAATTTCATATTCAAACATAAATTCATTTCATATTCAAACATAAATTCATTTCATATTCAAACATAAATTAATTTCATATTCAAACATAAATATAGGGACGTTAAAAAGCCGTCAAAGTCAAGTAAAACAAAATTAGCTGAAAAAACATTTATAATGGGCTTAAATCCGGGGGATTTATTGTTCTCCCACCGTAGGTATAATTTAATATGAAACACTTAGGTCAAAATGATAGGTATTACAGCCATGGGGGTGCCACTCCGTGCATGAAAAAATTGGAAAAAATAACTCCAAGAATTCCGGGCGTGGGTCTAAATTATATTTATATTTATTGAAAATATGTATTTTTCCCTACATAATAAAGTTGGTTTCATCATGGCAAAACAATCTTCGCACCGATACTAAGTTTCATAGTAAAATGGGCGTCCTCCTGTGACGAAATTTAAATTGATATCTAGTGGTCTATCTTTGATATTGGCTAAAATAATATGAGGTTATCAGTTATGAAAAATACATTTTCAAATATTAACCACAGACGAGTAAACCTTATTACAAAATATTGATATAACAAATTTGAAATTTCGCGCGTTTATCTAGCGCGCTTCTGATTACGAAACTATGTCGAAAATTTTAAAAAGTAGAGGTGCGCATCTTTCTCTGTATAAATAATATTATAAATAGTATTATTCTATGATTACAGCTGGTTCAATTAATGTTCTTAGAATGTCCTTAAAATATGTCTCAACTCACAACTTAAGCTTAAAGTGAAACTTAAAGCAATCAAGTTAATAGTCAGCAGTCAGAATAACGGCATTAGCGCCCTCTATTGGTATATGACGTTACAAGTTAGTTACTACATTCCAGGAACGTCAATATTCACATTATTTATATATCAAATATGTAATATGTTGCCCAGGAATTTCCTAAGCCACGCGATTTCAATTGAGTAGCCTTTTGGAAACGACTTAAGGGGAAATAGAAATACACATGATGGCAGAATAATCGTAGCACTTACTAAAATATACTCAATTAATTTTGTTGTACAATTGATTTTCTGTTAACTTGAGAAAACTTTCTTAAGATTTGATAAACTAATTGTTCGTAATGCATTAAATAAAAAAAGACGTGTGGCACTCGGAGACTGCCGTGGTAAAGATATTGAATAGCATTTTTTTTTTATCAACTTATGTAATTATAATTATTGATTTATTTTATTTATGCATTTTTTTCCCTTTGTTTTTCTTTGATATAAATTTTACAGATATTCACTGTTGTACGTGCGAGCTTCGTAGAGTCGTACCATGAAGTAAATACAAAGAGAAGGTGCTCTAACGCCGAAACTCTAAGCAGGCATGTGTCACCAGATTGCGGGGCGAAGAGAGGGATTACGCATGCACAGTAACGCCGATACAACCAATGCCACCTAGAGGCGAGTTGCTGAACTAAAGAGACTAGCGTGATATTTCAAAGTCATTAAAAGTTCTGCTATTCATCGATAGATGGCAAAACTAAATATCGAAAGAGGTTAGATTACAATTAATCACGCAATAGCTTTGCAATTCGCATTTAAAAGTACTGGCACATATTTGAATCATAATAAACATTTTAAATTTAAAAGTACTGGCACATATTTGAATCAAAATAAAAATAATAAATTTAAATTTTGGTCGGACTTAGGTTATTTTCGTTACGGAAATTCTGGATTCGGTCTCCACGCTCAAGGCCCACGATAGAAGCTATGCAATAGCTTAAAAATATTTTAAATTTCTTTATTCATTACGTATTATCACGTGACTGCACATAGTGATCGGAGCACGCTGACGTCACTGCTCGGGTGGCAAAATGATAAACTCAGTTAATTTGTATAGAAAGTGAGACTATTACTGATCGTTGATGAAAATCGATGAGACATCATCAGGCAAATGGCATACTGGTCTCGTCATTCATTTACTATAAAAGAATAAAATCACTATATGAAAAAAATATACTTATATAAAGGTTTCGCGAACATAATACCTATAATAAGGTACATCTGCCTAGTAAGCTATAATAACAAGCTACGTCGATGAAAATGTATTTTAAAATGCTACAATTTTTTTTTTATTGCATTGAATGGCGAGACGAGCAAGCCGTTCGCCTGATGGTAAGCGATACGACCGCTCATGAACAGTAGCAATATTCCACTGCGCTCGCCATCCTGAGACATAAGATGTTAAGTCTCAATATGTCCAGTAGTTGCTCTGGCTACAATGTCCTTTAATCCGAAACACAACAGTGCATTTAAGCAGTGTTGTTTCACGGGAGAAATAGACATTGCGGTGGTACCTACCCAGATGGCCTCTCACATATGAGAGACCTACCACTAGTTCTCCAGCAATAAGTATCAAATCACCATAGAAAATACATTGAAATGTAAATATAGTGCTTAAATTAAAATGCCAATTCGGAGACTAACCTTTTGACTAATAAGAACGAGCGATAGATCATTCTAAAGGTCTTTTTAAACGCTACAACTCCTTCATTGGCAAGAAATCTCAGTTCATCGTACGAAATAAAATATTTCTACGGCAAGGTACGCGAGCTTCGTATTATGTATGAAGTTGTGGACTTACCAAACAATGAAATAAATATAAGCGATATGTCACTGGAAAGGTGTTTTTTAATGCTACTACTTCTATGGCGATTGGTGGCATCAGATTAAATCCGATATATTAAAGCTTTATATTGGTACACGCGTTATACTGGGTGGAATCGCTTATCGTTCGGAAAATTTCATAGTGTATTGTGTATTTGAAATTAACGTTATATATAATATTTATCATTAAAAACTACAAACTATCCCATAAACAATATTAGTACATGATATCCCCAAAACACATATTATCTAAATCACCCTACACTTAAAAGTGCAACGACATGCCAATACACAGACGCGCGCGTGTATGAGTCACACCACGCTACAGCTGACTATCGGGCAGCGACCTTGAACTTACTTTGCGCCTATTTATCGGTATTATTACTCTAAATATTACCAAATAACATTTTGATTTATTTAGAATTTTAGTATGTTAGGATCATTTAAGTGAATATAGTTGTTGGTAAGTTTTTAAGATTTACATTTTAATTGAACATATTACTTTCATAACGTACCTACTATCTTAGAAAAAGCTGCATGTTTTTATTTAAACCTTTTAATAAAGTCGAGAATAGACGACTTCGCTGTGGAAGGTCACGGATTCTTGCATGATTAGGAAGACTGAACTTACCATGATCGAGTAGCCTCGGATAAGTCTTTAAAATAGTTCTTGTGCTGGGAACTCGTGGATTCATCATTCATGATACCATTCCTACGCAAAGACAGCAGATGTTCTGGATCTATATACATACTTCTTGCATGACCCGAGTTTTCATTGGATCGGACATAGCATGTCATCATGACTCATTTTTACCGCAAGAAATTAACCAATAACCAAAATAATTTTGTACAACGTCACTCGGTACCGAATTTCGCACGACTGAGGAAGTAGCAACAATCCTGGAATGCGTCGGCGGCGCGGGAGCGGGCGGCGCGGCGCGGCGGCACGTTTTGTACTTGCGCTTGCGGCGGCGCGGCGCGGCGGTGAGAGCGGCGCGGATCAAAGGATTTTATTACTTAGATTTAGAAGTTTCTACTCGAATTCATATTGTATAAAGTAGGGTAACAATGATGTGTATTTGTCGGGGTGTTCTTGTGTAAAGCCCATATGATAAATAATTGTAAATCGGCCCTAAGGAATCTACGGGTAGTTGCAGAAGTAACTTTATTAAAGGTAACCCTGTTGTGATTCTATTTCACTACCCACAGTCAGAGTAAGAGTGGGAGCATGACAGTTTGCAATATAAACCGCCTCCGAACCGTAGGCAAGGCATTCGAGATCCAGCAGTCGGCAGTGAAGCATAGACATACGCGTGTTTACTATAAAGTAACAAGTTGTCGCAGATATTCGGATAAATCGTTAATCCGTTAATTATAACGTGTGGTGATAATAATAATTAAATAATTAACACAATGGATTTTAATACCGTCATCCGACATATTTATTCAGATTTTTTTCATTTATATCATCTTTCTCTAAACAACGTTTTTTTATGAATAACTTATACTAAATTAGTAACTAGTAGTGGTAAATTACACTACATAAACAAAAACAAAAACAAAATTAAAATAAGTATGCCAAAGTGTTCTAAGTCATGTACTTGCCATGCTCAATTTTTTTTGTGAAGCTAAGCGATTCCACCCACGTATAATAAACAGTCAAATATCTCTTTACTCTTAAAATATGTTGTTTTCTTTTTTTTATTGCCTTGTAGGCAGACGAGCTAGCGGTCCTCCTGATGGTAAGCGGCTACCACTGCTCATGGACCTCCGTAGTACCAGGGGGCCAGCACAACAAAGTCACTGTCTACCTCGAGGAGAGTACTCTCCATAAACCTCGTTGGAAGAAGGACAGGTCATAGCGCTGAGGAAACACCTATGCAGAGAGTTTATTCCAGAGCTTGTACGTACGTGGTAGGAAAGAACGCTGGAAACGTACCGTTCGGAAGCGGTACGCCTCCAGGTGGTGAGAATGAACTCTACTGCGGAGACGTGTGGTGCGATGGTACATAGGCGACGGTGGTACCATCTCAAACAACTCTTCGGAGCACTCCCCATGGAACAAATGATAGAACACACAGAGAGATCCGAAGTCTCTCCGCAGTCCCAACGGTTCCAATTTGTCCGTAAGATCGAGATCATTGACTATTCGGCAAGCTCGTCGCTGCAAGGAGTCAAGTGGGTCGAGCTGGTATTTTGTGGCAACTGCCCAGAGGTGAGAGTAGTACTCCACGTGAGGCCGGATTTACGCTTTGTAAAGCGTCAATCTATGACCCGACGTAAAGTACCGCTTGGCTCTGTTCAGGATTCCCAACTTCTTGCTCGCCAGTTTTGCTTTGTCAAAGAATTCTCGCAGTCCATCCCAATCTGCTGATATGTACTGCCAAACTGTGCGAGTTCCAGTCGTCGAAGAGCGGCTGGGACCGGCTCCAGGAGCCCATGAACGGACTAGGCAATGGTCAGATGATCCCAGAGGAGCATCAACCGCTATCCTGTATCCGTCCGGGTGGGTCGTCAGCAGAAGATCCAACAAAGAGGGCCCATAGCTCTCAACGTCTGGAACACAAGCTGTGTTACCAGCTGCGAGAGACCATAAGCCAAGGCAATCTCATAGACAGCCCGACCGGGGAGATCAGTGGTCCTGGATCCCAACCACTCTTTGTGATGAGCGTTGAAATCACCGAGGACCACCACCTCCGCGGAAGAGAACTGCTCGAGAATCTGGTCAGACCCCATTTGGACGCTCTCAAATAATTGAGTAGATCCCGTATCACTGGCGTGGGACCTGTACAGGCATGCGTAGACTCGGGTCCTACCCCTGAGTTCTACCCGTAGCCACAATAAGGACAGGTCCCGACGCTCGAGGCCCCGAAGGCGGTGACAACAGATGTTGTATTAAGATTTTTGTTGTCGGAAGAGAAATATTCATTAATATGTTAATAAATATTATTTTATCAATAATTTATTTGTTTTTGATTGTCTATAAATTGGTTTATGTGCTGAAAAGCGACATCTAGTGCAAAATGGCATAATCTTTCCAGTCAACATAGAAAATAACAGCTGTCAACTACCATTTTATCGACTGTTTAGCTACCGTCACTGGAAGAAGATAGTCTGTGGCCGTTAGCGAGGTGTGACGTATTATTGACAACTTTTGTAGAAACTCCTCTACTTTTGTAAAATTCCGGAATAATTTTATTTGGCCGCTGGACGTATGAGTTCGGTCGTTTTTACAACGAATATATTTAAATGTTGTAATACCTCTGTTCACTGTTAACTAAACAATTAAATACGTAATAAAAGCTCAAAATGTCCGCAATTGGTAAATTCGTACCAAATGTATCCAGCCGCAATTTCGGAAAAATTTGTGCCGCGTTTTTAAGTGTAAAGTCAAATAGAAATTATTTTACATACACCCAGTCGCTTTCGCAGCCGCTGGATAGGAAACCTGAAATTTTGACGGCGAAGGAAGCCTTCAAAAAATGTTTGAAATCCGGTAAGTTATAATTTATCTATGTTAAAATCATAAGGATATTCTAGTCCTTTTTCCTTACTCATTATACTGTATGCTGTTTAATGTATGGTATTGAAGGATCTAACAAGTAAAACAAATTCTTTGTTTATAGGCACTTACATGTTTTAATAATATAAATTCCTACTGTGTTAGTAAAATTAAATTTTGGAAACTCGATATATTATGCGTCTCCCGGGATAGCAGCTAAGCGTGTAATGGTTGATGCGTAGCGGAGATAAAGTAGTATTTTTTGGACACACATGTATACAATCCATGCTTTATATGACTTATTAACGCCACGAAGGCAGCGGCCGCGTCTTTAGACACTTCACTGAAGGATTTTCGTATTTGCTTATAAGTACAAATTTATATTAATGAAATTTCGCTTTAATAATGTTGATAGTGAATTTCTGTTGGTGTGATTATTATTATTATTATTTTGTTGCAATGAGCAAACTATAATCTGGATAGATTATGAAATAACACATAAAAATACTAAATACTGATTTATTTTTATTTTATTTTATGAAGTACAGGTATACAAAACAGAATACAGCCAATTAAACAGTTAAAAACAAGAATAGCATAGTTATATGATCTAGGATGTATCCCTAACTATGTAATACACAACATGTTATTATTGCTAGAACTAAATATAACATAAAATTAAAACAGGAAATGAAAAAATACAATAATATTAAAGAAAAAAAAATGTAACAATAATAATAAGAATATACATACAATTTAAATTTGGTAAAATTATTAGCGAAACACTTTAATGGTAAATTCCAAATGGACCCTTAGTAAAAAAGAAAAAAAAAATTGAATAAAAAATAAGTTAAATTAAATTAGTAAATTAATTAATTTTTATTTGTATTGATATGTAATATACTTATTATTGGAAGATAATAAACTACTGTTAATTCATTACTATGTTTGTATTATGGACCAAACAAACAATAAGTACTAGCCTATTATATTTATATTAAAAAAAATCACTTTTATATATTTTGTATTGACATATTACAAGAAGCATGAAAAATAAATTTACTGTAGGTATATTTAAATATGTGTATTATGATATATAACCTGCTTTATCTGAAAGTGGTAACATTAAATGACATAATTTATATACTCACTGATAAAATTTTATGGTCCTTTATCACAGGTTTAAGTTTCTGTGAATTAAGATTATTGTCTACATTTCATTATAGATATACCTATTAATAGTGAAATGGTGAATGTATGCAAATTGAATTTTATCATTATTATTTTAAATTCCTAGGGACATAAAACTCCTTTAAATAAAGAGTAAATAAATCCTAGGAGGTTTTATGTTTTTATGAAAGAGTTTTTATGGTGAGATGACTCATAAGCCATTCAAGGATAATTAAATGCATCTTCCAGTAGTAATGCTTGTCTTGGATCAGAATTTCATTGTAAAAAATCCTTTTATCAATATAGCCAGATAACTAGATAAAATTACGAGCTACTTCACATATATCATTCCATTTATCTATAAGATATCTTTATGTCTGATAAATAGGTTATAAAAAGATGATTAGAATCAGTCTATATTTGTCTTATTGGCGGGCAAACTACTACATTGTCAGGAGACATTGTAGTCAACTGCCAAAATCTATAGTAATTTATAGTATATGTATACTGATAGCTATATGCATTGCTATAAGATTTGTTTGGTTTTTGAATTATTGCATTTTTACTATCAACTTTTTTGAAGGATGCCAAGCATTTTTTCAGAAACTTTGTAAGTCATGGTGTTGTTTTCTTTTGTTACTGTACATGACCATATTGCTTACTATTAAGCAAATGGTATGCATGTCTCGCCATTCATAGCAATAAAAAAAAACAAAGTGCCTTGTAAAATAAAAGTGCTTGTAAGTCATCAAATATTGCCACTACAACAGAACTTTAAGTCAGATTTTCCTAACCTTGTTCTCTTTGTCCCCTTTGATTGTTAGTAATAATCTAAAGAATAAATGTTAAAAATATCATAACACCATAGCTTACACAAGGTTTTAATTTGCTAAAAGCTATTATATTATGTCAGGTAGAAGACAAGTTCATCACATAATTTTTGCAATTATAACATTAGTTGTATAGATTATATTCAATATTATTTGCATGTTTCATCATTGAGCCCCAAATGAAAATTGCATTAAATTACTAATCTGTTGCCATTTCGTGAAATAACATTAATAAACTTAACGTCATAATGCACCGTACTCACCGAATGTGAGTTGAATGACATTTGTAATCCTTTAATACAAACCAATGATATTGAATGAGCCACCGTTTCCATGTACAATGTTCAAACGTAAACGCTAGGGGAGCACAATTACCTTATTATCTACTTGTGTGGATTACAATGACAATAAATAGTACAAAGTACGTTTCAACTTACTTGTATAACCTTGAACTGTGGACACTTGTGCATTATACATAGATAATTTTATTGTCCAGAAACATAGAATTAATTAATCAGCCACTGTACATGCCTTGTGTGTTAGGGTGTAAGATAAATATTATTTGTTGGGATATCTCTAATGGGTGGAAAATTGGGCTAGCTGATCTTAGTCAATTTTATTTACAAACATAAATGTGTCAGTGCACAAAGCTTAGCTTTTATTGAAGAATATAGTTTAAAACCAGTTTTTTTTTTAATTCCTTTCTAGCTTTAACCATACTTAAAATAAAGCCACACATGACTAATTTTGAGTAATTAGTAAACTGATTTGCTATTTAAAATGTCAATATAACGAATAAGGCGTAAAGGTTAATGAGCCCCTCACGAGGTTATTACAAAATTATTCAATATTCATTTAAGTTGCTTGAAACTTGGAATTACGCTGATATCGCCAAAACAAGTCCATGACTTCGGTCGCGACCGTAATAATTGTTTTTGGTTTATTAGCGATTATCCTGATTTTTATTGTTTGTAGCCACATAAATGGATGTCTTAAATTTTCCCCTTGAGTATTGACAAAAAATTTGTTTTCACTAAGTTAAATATGATACATTTAATAAATTGAATACCATATGCTTAGAAAGTGTTATGTATTCAAGAAGACATTCAAATACTTCATATTGCGCTCGGGACAATAAAGTGGGAGATATCGATCGAATTTCACCCCTTACAGTGGCTCGTTTCATTCCATACTGAATATTTAATGCGACGGCTGCTTTGCCGACAAATAGGAAAACGGGTCAAAAAATTAGGTACTTTCTGCTGATGTGACCGCCGTCGACTGTATGCTTTTCTCGTCCCGTTATATACTGTTCTGTCCCGTCTCATTAATAAATTTATTATTTGAATTCCTTGTTCATAGGAACACAAAAAAAATCGCGATAAAAAACAGCCTATATGTGAATCCATGAAATATTGGTATAGTGGTAGCTAAGTTATCCAGAATTGTTTACCTACCCTTACACCAAATTTCATCAAAATCGGTCCAGCCGTTTTGTACATAAGTAACAAATATCCATACATACAAACTTTCGCAATTATAATATTAATAAGGATATAATACGGAGATTCTTAATCACAGGATATGGTTCGTAAAAATTGTTATATTTTGGTGATTTTTTATTGCTACAATGTTGTGCAATGTATAAATAGCTACATAATGTTATGAAATATTATTTCAGTAACGAAAGAGATAACTGTAGCTATATCCGTATCAGTCCATTTAGGTACGTCCCAGTGTAGGACACGGACCTCGTATACAATCGATGGTACTCTTGACAGGGTTTAGGCCATATAGTCCACCAACCTGGCCTAGTTCGTGTTGGACTCATATCATTTCATAAAAACCACTATGTTACGCAGGTTTCCTCACGATGTTTTCCTGCACTGTTTTAATGCGTGATGATTGACTATCTATACACATTTGACTCCCGAAAAGTCAGAGATGTGCCCTGGGATATGAGCCCGCAACCACCATGAAAATGTTGGCAGCCGCGCCTGGTCCTTTTACCAACTGGTCACCACGCACTTAGCCATGTAATAAAATAAATATACACATTGAAATAAAACTATTATTTACGGATGTTATCGCGAATTTTTTACATTTTTGAATACTAAATATACACAGTCAGGTCATAAGTATTGTCACACAGTAAAAGCTTTTCTTTTAGAATGCTGGCCACAAAAAAGTTTATTGAATTCGAATTTCAAATTGTTCATGAAAATAAAAATGTATACTTGTTAGAATTTTACTCATTTTTAAATATGGAGTGGACGCTTAAAGAAGACCGTGTTGCAGTTAAAAATTTAAATTAAAAATTTGAATATAACCAAAAGATTCGTTTTCGTACCATCAAACGATACAATGAAGACTCTAGTGTAGATGACAGGTTAAGAAGTGGTCGCCCTCGGTCTGTTGGACTCCAGCAGTGATAAAAGCTGTGAAGACGCGAATTCAAAGAAATCCCAAACGTAAGCAGAAACTGTTGGCCCTTCAGATGGGGTTAAGCAGAACCACAGTGAAAAGGGTGTTAAATGAAGACTTAGGGCTTCGGGCATATCGAAGAAAAACAGGACATCGTTTGAATGCTCGTTTAATGGACCTGAGACTGAAGAGATGTCGCGCTTTGTTGAAGCGGTACGCGGGAAAAAAAAATCGGGAAATTCTTTTTTCAGATGAAAATTTTTTTACCGTAGAAGAGAGCTACAACAAACAAAATGATAAGGTGTACGCACACAGTAGTGAAGAAGCGAGCAACCGTATTCCGCGTGTCCAACGAGGTCATTTTCCATCCTCGCTCATGGTATGGTTGGGAGTTTCTTATTGGGGCTTAACAGAGGTACATTTTTGCGAGAAAGGTGTAAAACCGAATGCAGTTGTGTATCAAAATACAGTCCTGACGAACCTTGTGGAACCTGTTTCTCATACCATGTTCAATAATAGGCACTGGGTATTCCAACAAGATTCGGCGCCAGCTCATAGAGCGAAGAGCACACAAAACTGGCTGGCGGCGTGTGAAATCGACTTCATCCGGCACGAAGACTGGCCCTCCTCCAGTCCAGATTTGAATCCGTTAGATTACAAGATATGGCAACACTTGGAGGAAAAGGCGTGCTCAAAGCCTCATCCCAATTTGGAGTCACTCAAGACATCCTTGATTAAGGCAGCCGCCGATATTAACATGGACCTCGTTCGTGCTGCGATAGACAACTGGCTGCGCAGATTGAAGGCCTGTATTCAAAATCACGGAGGTCATTTTGAATAAACTTTAGTGTCATAAGAATCTATGTTTTGGTAAGTTCATTTTGGTATATAAATGGTTACATAATGAATAAACTTAATTCAATTATTTTATATTAAACATGTGACAGAATTTATGACCTGACTAGGTAGAATCGAAAACAGTATGCAAATATAAAATTCTGATAATCATACAACTGAAAAGCTCCAATGGCTACTTCACTTAGGTAACCTGAAAGTTAAAGTACTTTTTAATATTAAGAATATCCTTACTTTTTGTGTCGATGTATAATTATCCCTACTTAAGGAAAAATCGGTGATACTCGTGGGTTTTTTTTTTCTAGAGAATCAAAATCTTATAACAAATCATATCGTATTCTATCTTTAGCCTCTAATTTGTTGTTATGTTAATAGCCTCTAATTCGATGTATTATCATCGACATCAAACGCAGCCTGTGATTTATTCGTCCATAAAAGCCATACGTATTATATTATTGTTTATGTCTAAACTAGCGGCCCGGCCCAGCTTCGCCCGGGTACAAATAGATTTCTGTAGAATAGTATGTACGTTTTATACATATAAACCTTCCTCTTGAATTAATCTATCTATTAAAAAAACCGCATCAAAATCCGAATGAAGACCCAAGAATTTTGTAAAAGTTAAGGTCAATTACTGCCTTAAAATTGTAATGAAATTTCTAAATCTATTTTCCCTAGGAGAAGCTGATGAAAAAATATATTAGCAAAATGTTGAAGCGCCACTCGCGAATTTATCTCTATAAAAAAGGTGTAGGTAGGTGTTTATCGCGTATCGCTGGCTCAGCGCCCAATATTGTGCTCACAACTGTATTACAAATGCTCAAAAATATTTGTTTGGAAACACACCTTATCTATTTCTGCATCCACAACTTATATTTGATATCCAATATTTTGTAATGTAGGTAAAAACACACATTACAATGACAAAGGTAATTGTACTCGTTTAAGTGACGGCGCTCAAATTATAGTTAAGCTTAAACTATTAGCGAACTGGACTAGTTTTACCCCAATGCATTTCCTCTTCTGTTGAGACAAATTAACGTCCAACTGTAAATAAATTGGACTAAAGCAACTTTTCTCATTTCCTCTTCGCTCGACTCTTTAGGTTGGTAGCGTAACGATAAACAGTGAATAACCTATAGTAAAACAGTATCAAACGCAATCCCGACTGGAAGTGGTAAATATTATTAGTGCATTAAAACTCTCAAACTCCTTGCATCGATTCCCCAATGTCAAATACATTGGGGAATTGGCGCAAGGATACCCTCTTCTCCATTGCTAAACAGAACCACGCGTGCTGGCTTGTTATGCCATAGTTTGAAGGTCCAAACCAAATAGTAGTGGTGTGAAGTGGCATCTTAGCAGCCCGGCATAATTGTATCGAATGGCATGGGACAGCCTTGACGGCATTTTCGCATACCATTAGACGTAGTGTAGCCATCATCATCATCATCATCATCATATCAGCCACAGGAAGTCCACTGCTGAACATAGGCCTCCCCCAAGGATCTCCACAATGACCTGTTGGAAGCGGCCTGCATCCAGCGATTTCCTGCAACCTTAAGGCCTGGTCTGTCGAAGGATACGCGCGGCACTGCGGTAAGCAGCAACGTCATGACGTCATGCAACGTAGTTCAAATAACAACAAAAAAGGTGGTTCACATATAGGTTTTACTCTGTGCGTAAAACCGTTGACCAATGGGAGAACCGTTCATTGACAACAAACGTTACTATGGCAATTTCGCATTGAAGTTTACTTGAATTTCCATGACAACAAATAACAATCATTTATGTTCGAAAATATATATAATTTCTTAAAAAAAGTTTGTGCGTCATTTTAAATAAACTGGGTATTTATGTTTACGAGACAATTTTCGCAATATTAATACGTGATAAAAGTGGTTCGTATCATTCTAATGAAATACGCATCTGCTGAATACATCTTTTTTCGCTTAATCAATTTATTGTCAGATCAAATTAAATTTCACTGGATTTATGTAGATATCCTTTCTTAAATTATCGTTATCGATCGTACCGTAATTGGGTAAAAGCTAAATTCCATAACGATTAAATTATTTTCCTATAAAATTATCACGAGCAAAACCTGGAACAATACTGATGGGCACTTTTTACAATAATAATTTTATTTTAGTATTTAACAGAATTTATAACACAGAGCTAAAAATATATATGCGTAGGTGCAAGTAGCACAAATTACAATATATATAGAGGGGGTTTTAATGGAATGGGAATGGAAAAAAAGGGAAAACACAGAACTTGATACTACGTTGAGGAACTACATATTTAAGATTGCTCCATGTTATCACATGCTGATGCACTCCAGGTGCTAGGAGAGTGGTGCTAATTGTGTCGAACAGCGATAGTTTATTATATCTTGCAGGTGGATTTTGTAAATAACTACGACGATAATATACAACCATTATACAACGAATGTATGTATATGGGCTGATACAAAACTCATAATAAGATTCTTTGTAGCTACTTTTTCGGGCTCATATAAAAAGTGCATGCACTTAAACGATTGATGTTCTTATTAGGTTTATTGTTTGTATTTCTTTCTATGCATATATACTATATAAAGGGATAAGGTCAGCTAGCGTGGTGGACTGTAATATGGCCTAACCACTCTCAATCGTATTCTCGATTGTAAAGGAGACCAGTGCTCTGCAATGATAGCTGATAAAGTGCCCTGTGAATAGGAATAAAGACTGAATGTATATAGATACCCACTAATAAATCGTCTCCAATTGTACCCTGATCAGTTGCGAACTAATTCAGTTGCTATATTTTGTTTAAAAGCATGGGGTACTAGGTACTTAGAACAATGAACATACAATTCCGTTCTCCATTTTTATAACAATAAAATAAATGTAATTGACTCCAGTTTATAATCTTGTACTTATTAAATATCAATTATTTTTACTTTTTAATTGTATCTTTTACCAAACCAAGGCTTTAAAATGTTATTCCTACGTGGTGTAATATTATACCATTGTCATTGGGAACGTACGTGAACAGTATTGAACGTAATGTGCGGCAGCACATAGTCGATATACGCGCCACAGCCTAAACAAAAGTTTAAACCAAACGAAAATTGATAAAAATATTGTCCTCAAATAAATACATTGCGCAAATACGCTTACCGCGACGAAATGACGAGAATGACGGCACGTTGTGCGGTGTATCCGCCCCGCGCTTCACCGCACTTTCCGCTCTACACTGACGCATACTGTGACAGCACAAAAGACCAGTCTACCCGTCACTCGGTTGACCCCTCACCGCAGACGCGGGCTGACGCATACTGCGGCGAAACGTCATGTCAATGTCAATGTTTTTCATACAAAACCGAGTTGACACCGCATTCCGCGCAACGCAACGTTGTGCGTAGCTTCGACAGACCAGGGCTTTAGTCAGATCGTCCATCCACCTTGTAGGCGGGCGTCCGACATTTCGCTTGCCTGTACGTGGCCTCCACTCAAGAACCTTTCGGCCCCAACGGCCATCGGTTCTACGAGCTATGTGCCCGGCCCACTGCCACTTCAACTTGCCAATCCTATGGGCTATGTCAGTAACCTTGGTTCTCCTACGGATCTCCTCATTTCTGATTCGATCTCGTAGGGAAACACCGAGCATAGCCCGCTCCATGGCTCGTTGAGTGCTTTGCACTTGAGTGCTTTGTTTAGCGTTTGTGGACTATGAGAAAGCCTTTGATTCGATCGAGACCTGGGCTGTGCTACAGTCTCTTCAGCGGTGCCACATAGACTATCGGTACATCGAAGTGTTGAGGTGTATATACAACAACGCCACCATGTCGGTCCGAGTACAGGATCAGAGCACGAAGGCTATTCCACTACAGAAAGGCGTGAGACAGGGAGATGTCATATCTCCGAAACTGTTCACTGCCGCGCTGGAAAATGCCTTCAAGCTCTTGCAGTGGAAAGGATTCGGCATGAACATCAACGGTATATTACTCACCTTCGATTTGCCGACGATATTGTAGTCTTGGCAGAATCGCTGGAAGACCTTAGCATTATGCTCGAAGACCTTATTCGAGTCTCCCAACAGGTGGGTCTTAAAATGAACATGGATAAAACGAAGATCACTGTGGGCCTCATTAAAAGGCTCAAAGTAGCTATCATGCCGGGCAAGTATCTAAAAAAATGGTAGGGGTCATTAGTCATCCGGGATAAAATCCTTTGCGCACGTGGTTGTGCCATCTCGTCTGATTTTTGGCGAATTGAGCTGCTGCAGCCACGTTTCTGCTGAGTGTGGTGCGGATATGATCCGAAAGTCTACAGATATATAAAAAAAAAACTCTCAATGTTTATTAGGAGATTTAGGGATCAAACAAAGGTTGCCAAACTTCCCATTCCTTGTACGTACTCCGTATAGCTATTATAATGCGGAGACTTTATCAATATAAAGTAAAAGTTGTCGTTGTAGTTTGACATATCAGTAATTGCGCAGGACATTTTATTACGAACTAAATTGCCCGAGCAAAGATTCCCCCAGGGGACAATCAAACGAGTATCAATCAGATTAACTACAATAGGATTGACTTATCTTTATTAAAATCCTAGAATATGTACCAGTAATAAATAAAGAGTTAGTTAGCCAGCTGTATAAAGAACGAATCAATAAACCTACATCAATACTAAAGTTGCATAAAAATATACCTAGTCAGGTCATAAATTCTGTCACATGTTTAATATAAAATAATTGAAACAAGTTTATTCATTATGTAACCATATATACCGGGTATATCAAGACTGCTACCGAAAACAAAGCCGGGTGATAGTATTAGTGATTTCAAACACATTGCCATTAAAAAAATCGAAAAAAAAAAAATTGTAAAAAGTAATTAAAAAAAATTTTGTTTCACTCATGGTCGTATTTAGTTGCATGAATGCTTCGAATTTATGCTAAAATAATCAAAAATTTTTTTCTTTTAAATAAAGCAATGTAAACGAGATAAATAATCAGCTGACGCAAGGGGTCAACGCACGCCGCGCGCGATTCTTTTCCAAATAGTACCTACCAACCGAGCAGCGAGCGTCGAGCAACGGCCGCCGAGGCCCCCTCCTCCCGCCGCGCCGTGTCGCTCCGCGCTCGCCCTGCGCCGCACCGCGCCGCCCGCCCCCGGCCGTGGCCCGGACAGCTGACTGCGAGCCGAACTGCCGCGCCGCCGCGCGCGCCGCAAATCGAGACCATTATTCGCGATTTATCCCGGTCGAGCACACAGACACAAATTAGTTACAATAATTATTAATTACAATTTTTAACGACCATAGTTTATTGCAATTCGCATAATTGCACCAATGTTCAGCAGTTTTTAGTACAGTAGCTAAAGCATTTGGTCACAAGGCATTTTAAGATAAAGTAAAAACCAGATAAAGTTATAAGAAAACTTACCTAAACCCCTCGGTATGGCATCCCACGATATGAGGCTCGAAGTGCTCTATTTGTAGCAAATCCTCGTACAGGCGGGGTATCGTCGAGGTGTCTTCAGTACACTCCGCTCACTGCGTATCGGACACATCAAATTCAATGACACATTTTGTCCGCACATTCATAATTGCGCCGGAGAATCCATAGTTACCTACTATCTATCCCCGACAAATTCTCAATACGCGACAAGAGTTTGAGCTACTCATAAAAACATTCGAATATTGCCCTACTCACACACATTGGCACAACAAAACGATACAAACTTCACAAGAACCTAAATCAATTACAAATCACCAAATTCACAACTTAACAACAGAAATTTGTACATGTCACAACAAGAACTCAATACTCATACTGAAGCAAAGAGTAGAATAGTAATAAATGAAATACTGAAGACTACGTAGTGAAGTCGAGACGTTTCCCCACCAGTCTCTCCATTACCTCTCAAATGAACCCCGCGGAGCCCTGATTCCCGCGCTTCTAAGTACCAATTAACTTCTTTAAGAAAACGTGTATGAATTGAAAAATAAGTTTCTAATTTATCAGGTTTTAATAAACTTTAAATACATACTCGTAATGGTTACACATAAAACTAAAACATTGCAATAATTAAAAAAAAAACGTAATTCACCTCAATGGCCTAGTGGCCGCGTGTTTGACCTGTGTCGATCGTCGCGGCCCTGTGATCGAAACCCAGACCAGATAACACCGCTTTTGATTTTTCATGTCATGTGAGTTATTTTTGACATTATTAATTACGTTCAGATGTAAAGATGAGCTTATGCATTTTATGTATCGTTCAAATCGACATAATTTAAAAAAAATATTATTTTAGTTGCGTTCACGACTTCAATAGAGGGCGCTTTATTAAACAATGTCGCATTCTTGGCCGATGCATGTACTCTAAAACAGCCCTGCGTAAATCATTGTAATTTTCTTCCGATTTTTAGTACATTAGCATAAGCACTTGATCTTTGGCGCTTAAAGCTTGCAGGTTTAATCCCCACAAGATAAATTTGTGTAAAAACAAGATAAAATTATAAAGGAACTTACTTAAATCCTTCGGGGTCTACTCTAAAACAGCGGAGCCCTGCGCGGGCGCGGCGCATGCTCTGTAGTCTGTATGCAATATGCACACAGCGAGGCGCCGCGGCATGATTGCTTTCGGCAGGAAAGTGTGTGAAAAGTCGCATTAATGGTAAATGTTGAATGTTGTTTATTGAATGTAAAAATGAGACGTATTTACGATACCAGGTTTTAAAACCAGGTATTCACTTCGAAGTACGGCGCCCTGGTACGAGCAGAAAATACTTACAAGTATGAAAGTATTGTCATACGTCGATATGCACAGAGCCCTGAAAACTATACATGGAAATACTTGCATAGGAAAACGATTCATAACTTAATATAGATAAGAACCACAATCGTATCTGTCAATAACAAATACTTTGAACTTCAAAGTATTTTTTATTCATACTATTTTGCTCTTTATTTACCATCAAATACGGGTTGAATTCCTATGCAAGTATTTTCAAATTTAGTCGCCGCTATACGTCGGTGCGCGAAGAACTTGGAACACTATACATAAAAATACTTCCATAGAAAAACTATCCTTAACTTCATATAAATAAGAATCACAATCGTATTCGTGAATAAAAAATACTTCAAAGTATTTTTTTCATTTATGCATTGTTGCTCCTTATTCGTTACGGAATACGGATTGAATTCCTATGCAAGTATTTTATAGACGCTGCGCCGCGGCTGGGACGCGAAGGGTTGCCGACTCATACTAAAAAAATACTTTTAAGTATTTTAGAACCTGGTTTTGAACCCTAGTATTTTTACGTACTCGTACTTAGAAGCCCTGGTATTTAATTTTGCAAGTATATCTCATCCCTAATTGAATGGAATGCTCTATGAAGAGTTTTGTATAGACATTTTAAAAATAAATAATTCTGCTACAGATCATAATCACTCAAAACCGCTACGGGTTAACTACTAACTTCAAATTGCGAAAGAATTACCAAAAGTACTTATTGACGATGGGGCACGGGGTAGAACTTTGCTGGCGGACCCAGGGCTCCATTACATTACATTCACGAGCCGCGTATGCCAAATCGAAAATAATTTATTATTAAGCCATCTGTCGACATCCACTGTCAACTATGCAACGTTGACTGTACAATTAATGCAATGATTACTAAATTCTTTAAATGTTAGTAGTTTTATTTCTTTTAGTATGTTTTATTTATTTACAAAAGGATTAATTCACCCCTGAATGTAGCTAATTAAAAAGATATGAGAAACATTGGCTGGATTTGATATTTAAATGCAGCGCGGACGTTACTTTTGCCACGCACAAGATGTTCCAAAGGAAATTATTCCTAATAACTAAGTATCAGTATTGTGAATGATTATAATTTAATTACTATACAAAAAAATATTCATAAAATATTTTTATTTTTATGGCGAGTTTTTATCGAATTCGAGTGTAGTTTAATAAAAAAGGACATTTTAACAGATTATAAGGAATTAGTAAAAAGCGCGGGAATATGTGGGAGAGGTTTGCGAGTGACAGTTTATGCTAATATTCGTATGTTTATGCGCGCGCGAATGTACGTCTGTTACAATTTACTAAATTTGGTTGTTGCTATTAGTTTTTTTGTTAATACTTTTTGTTATTTAGTTAGTTTCTTGTTAAGTTTGTGTTCTTTTTATTCGTTTTTCAAGTCGCTTTTATACAGTGCTCGTGAGTACGGGCACATGCTCATGTGTCTGGGGGAAGCTCTCGGAAATGCTTCTCGTGCTTTGAGGATTTATAGAGAAAAGTTCCCTAACGTTCGGCACCCGGTTGATTCACGGGTTATAACCGCTGCTTACCAACGAGTTTTAGAAAATCGTCCTATTGTTCCTATGGTCTCTGGTGGTGGGCGGCAAGATGATGTTCAGACTGAAGAAAGCATTTTGGACATAGTGCGCCGGAATCCGCGCTTAGGCACAAAAAGCGTTGCCAAATTACTCCGGCGGCGGGACGGATCGCGGGTTTCCCATTCTACTGTGTATAGGGTATTGCGCCGTAACAAAATGCGGCCCTACAAAGTGCACAAAGTGCAAGCTTTGATGCCCGGCGATCGCAATCGTCGTGAGAATTATTGCCAATGGCTTCTTGACCGACAAAGTCGGGAACCGGGGTTCATCGAACACGTCATCTGGACTGATGAGGCCACGTTCACCAGAAACGGATTGTGGAACAGGAGGAATATGCATGTATGGTCTGAAAATAACCCCCACGCGGTCCAAACAACAGGACACCAAATACGATGGTCGGTGAATGTATGGGCTGGTATCTTCAATGGCAAAATTCTCGGGCCTGTATTTTTGCCGCAGAGATTAAATGGATCCAGCTATTTAAGTTTCTTGAATGAAACCGTTCAAGACCTTTTAGACGATTTGCCGCTAGCGGAGTACCGTAGAGCGTGGTTCCAACATGATGGCGCACCTCCGCATATCGTAAGATCTGTCCGTGAGCGTCTTACGGCGATGTTTGGGAACCGTTGGATTGGCAGATTAGGGCCACAAACTTGGCCTCCTCGCTCACCTGACTTAACCCCGTTAGACTTTTTTTTTGTGGGGATATGTGAAGGAAAGGGTGTTCGACCGTGAATGTGATGGTGCGGATGAAATGCGGCGTAGAATTCGGGATGTCTTCGACAAACTACGTGTCGATTGCGCTGAAGACCCTACACTAATGCCACGTCTACACCAAGAAACAGAACGACGGGCCCACACTTGCTTAATAATGAATGGTGCACAATTCGAGCCTCATCTCGTAAGACCCCGAAGGATTTAAGTAAGTTCCTTTATAATTTTATCTTGTTTTTACACAAATTTATCTTGTGGGGATTAAACCTGCAAGCTTTAAGCGCCAAAGATCAAGTGCTTATGCTAATGTACTAAAAATCGGAAGAAAATTACAATGATTTACGCAGGGCTGTTTTAGAGTACATGCATCGGCCAAGAATGCGACATTGTTTAATAAAGCGCCCTCTATTGAAGTCGTGAACGCAACTAAAATAATATTTTTTTTAAATTATGTCGATTTGAACGATACATAAAATGCATAAGCTCATCTTTACATCTGAACGTAATTAATAATGTCAAAAATAACTCACATGACATGAAAAATCAAAGCGGTGTTATCTGGTCTGGGTTTCGATCACAGGGCCGCGACGATCGACACAGGTCAAACACGCGGCCACTAGGCCATTGAGGTGAATTACGTTTTTTTTTTAATTATTGCAATGTTTTAGTTTTATGTGTAACCATTACGAGTATGTATTTAAAGTTTATTAAAACCTGATAAATTAGAAACTTATTTTTCAATTCATACACGTTTTCTTAAAGAAGTTAATTGGTACTTAGAAGCGCGGGAATCAGGGCTCCGCGGGGTTCATTTGAGAGGTAATGGAGAGACTGGTGGGGAAACGTCTCGACTTCACTACGTAGTCTTCAGTATTTCATTTATTACTATTCTACTCTTTGCTTCAGTATGAGTATTGAGTTCTTGTTGTGACATGTACAAATTTCTGTTGTTAAGTTGTGAATTTGGTGATTTGTAATTGATTTAGGTTCTTGTGAAGTTTGTATCGTTTTGTTGTGCCAATGTGTGTGAGTAGGGCAATATTCGAATGTTTTTATGAGTAGCTCAAACTCTTGTCGCGTATTGAGAATTTGTCGGGGATAGATAGTAGGTAACTATGGATTCTCCGGCGCAATTATGAATGTGCGGACAAAATGTGTCATTGAATTTGATGTGTCCGATACGCAGTGAGCGGAGTGTACTGAAGACACCTCGACGATACCCCGCCTGTACGAGGATTTGCTACAAATAGAGCACTTCGAGCCTCATATCGTGGGATGCCATACCGAGGGGTTTAGGTAAGTTTTCTTATAACTTTATCTGGTTTTTACTTTATCTTAAAATGCCTTGTGACCAAATGCTTTAGCTACTGTACTAAAAACTGCTGAACATTGGTGCAATTATGCGAATTGCAATAAACTATGGTCGTTTAAAATTGTAATTAATAATTATTGTAACTAATTTGTGTCTGTGTGCTCGACCGGGATAAATCGCGAATAATGGTCTCGATTTGCGGCGCGCGCGGCGGCGCGGCAGTTCGGCTCGCAGTCAGCTGTCCGGGCCACGGCCGGGGGCGGGCGGCGCGGTGCGGCGCAGGGCGAGCGCGGAGCGACACGGCGCGGCGGGAGGAGGGGGCCTCGGCGGCCGTTGCTCGACGCTCGCTGCTCGGTTGGTAGGTACTATTTGGAAAAGAATCGCGCGCGGCGTGCGTTGACCCCTTGCGTCAGCTGATTATTTATCTCGTTTACATTGCTTTATTTAAAAGAAAAAAAATTTTGATTATTTTAGCATAAATTCGAAGCGTTCATGCAACTAAATACGACCATGAGTGAAACAAAATTTTTTTTTAATTACTTTTAACAATTTTTTTTTTCGATTTTTTTAATGGCAATGTGTTTGAAATCACTAATACTATCACCCGGCTTTGTTTTCGGTAGCAGTCTTGATATACCCGGTATACCAAAATCAACTTAACAAAACATACCCCCAAATACTGGATAGCTACTCAGCCACCGGACTCATTTGATATGACGTTATTTTGAGGTTCTGTTAAATTTCGAAATGAAATACTGGATAGCCATTTAGCTCATAAATCGGTCTACTCAGCAAACATCCAGCTAAATTTCCACAGATTAACGAAAAGTTTGTTTTCAGTTACAATTTTTATTGTATAAATATAAACGTTCCATTTGACGCAATATTCTTCATACATGATTTCCCTAAATTGGAAATTTAACCCTTTATATTTAATATGAGGAATCATTGTAACGTTTTTACTTTTGTTACGATTATGTTTAAAGCTATATTATGTATTGCCATGTTATTATTTTAAAAATCTGTTAATAAAATCATGTGGGTGAAAAAACTTATGTCCCTATATCCGTAGCGAGTTTATTAAAAATATTATGATGTTTGTTTATTTTATTTATTGTTTACAACAGGGACCGAAACCCATTCGACATAACGGTACCGGTATCGACGAATTTCGGTTACCTTTAAGATTTCGGTAACCGCTATGACGCAATATAAAGGTTACCCTTATATACGGGAACCGTTTTAATACCGGTAACCTAAAAAGACCTTGAATGCAAAAGAAAATGCGTTGTTGTTGCATAACAAATAAAAATCATACTTGTCGTGTTGTTTACACAATATCGCTGGATACGGTTCATTTCAATTTTGGTGGGTAATTCTGTTGAAAAATTCATGAAATGAGTAAAGATAATTGTGTGGTATAGTGCCATAATGTTTAGTAAAGACAAACGGCGGTATAACCACACACAGGCACTGCCCCCGCTTTGACTTATAAGGAACTTCGCATGAAACATAAAGGTAACCCTTATTTCGGTTACCGGTATGATACCGGTTAAATTCTAGGAATCGAATAAAATTGGCGGATACCGGTTACCATTAAAAATACCGGTATTATTTTTTTCGGTTGATACCAAAAAATACCGGTATTTTCGATACCGGTTTCGGTCCCTGGTTTACAATTGCACTCGGTTTTAAAGTTAGTTTTTGGAATATCTTTTCAATAAATAGGTATATAAAATACCAAACAACGGCTGCAGAACCACCTAAGTACCAAATGGAGAAGACTATGTAAATAAATACGATATGAGAAAGAAGCTGTGCTGGATATTATAAACAGGTAAGTATACACGTATTCCTCTAAGTTTTAACGAATTTATATGATAATTAACTATTTAATATATAATATGAATCGATTATTCACACATTTTAAATCATCATCATCATCTACAGCCTGTAGGATCCCACTGCTGGGTACCTATAGGCTTCTCTCATATTATGCCTCCTATATATTATCTCCTCCTCATATAGTAGTATTATGTAATAAATATGGAAAATAAAGTATGGTACAATGTGTATAACTATAAATAATCCTTTGTTTCAGGAGCTGGAGTGGAGTACATAAATATTCAATGTGTACCTATATAATAAGACCGTCCAAGAAATATGGCTCATATATATAGTGCCATGTATATCAGCTATAGACTAAATAAGTAAGCTCAACAAATATATATAAAAAATAAAAAGAGATATATAAAATTATGACATACTTTAACTTAAACACTTTTGCAGGTAACGCTATAGAAATCATGCATACAACAAATCATTTGGACAATACACACCCTTTTGAAATGAGTATGTAATATAAAAATATACAAAAAAGAATGAGACAAATTGTGTCAAGGAAGAAATTTCATCAGAAAACAGTGTTTTAAATCAAAGTTGAAGAATGTTATGAATTTTAATTAATATGTAATACATAAAATAAATTGTTTATTTCACCTATTTTCATTGTTAAAAAATGTCATATTATATTTCTATTGTACATTTTTAATAGTACATTTATTAATTTAGTTTTAAATTAATGTTAAAATAACTATTATTTTGTGTTTATAAAGGAATATAGATATAAATGTAAGACAGATCTAAAGAAATGTAGATAATTAAAAAAATATAATATGTACTAATGCAGTTATTAAAATAAATATACTACAATAAAACATAACTCATTTTTATTTGTATTCATTCCATGGTAATTCAATAAAATGCACTGTACGGTTTAAAATATGTATTTTATTATATTATTCCTTGTTGCAATATTTTCATTGGTTATACTATGTGGAGCTGGTGGAAATGATTCAGAAAGATCAATCTCCAATATATGATCATTCTGGGAACATGCTATATTATGTAACACAGCACATGCCTCTATAATAGTAAGCTAATTTTCAAAAACTTATAGCCCAACTTGCAGACAAGAAGATCTTTGTTGTAAAACCAAAGACCCTCTCCACTGGGTTTCTTGTTTTAGTATGGTCTTGATTGTAAGCTTCTTCAGTCTCCCCTTTCCAGAAATGCACATAAAAGAGAATCATTGAAATTTTTACTATCATGCACCGTGCCTGGCCATCGGCCTATAATGTTTCTTATCCTCAAGTTAGGGTCGCAGACTGCTTGCACATTTATAGAAAAATGGCCTTTTCTGTTTCTAAATGTTTCTGCTTGTGGTCCTCCTAAAAACAAGATAATAAAAATTAGAGCTCTAGCAAATATTCTTATTTCAAAATACAAATAATTTTATGTAAATTGAAAAAATATATTCATAAAATTGAATTCTTTATAGGAAACTACTATTGTAGTTGAACATTGTTCCAGTATATACTGAATAGCTACAATCAGTACAAATCATTGTATGATTAATTATATTATATTATATATTTAGCCCTACAACTATTTAGAGAGCTTGGTTATATGGGGTACAGTGGGCTGAGGAAGAGCCAATTACCTGCTAAATGTTTTGATTCCAACAAGCATATATATATAAATTATTGTGTAGAAATCATTTAGAGTGTGCCTTTATACTGTGCATAATATATTATTCTATTCTTTGATTAATAATATAATATTATGTACAGTAAAAAGGGATACTCTAAATGATTACTACACAATATAAAATACGCTAGGCATTTTAGAAGCACATTTAGTTAAAATAGGATAAGAAAACATATATTTGTGTACATGTAAAAGCTTAATAGTTATGTATACATTATTATAAGTAGAAATTACCTGGAGATTTGATCCTTATATGTATGAAATTTATAACTTCAATCACTCCTGCGATCGCATAGAAATCATTCGCAATATGGCATTGTTGTTGTTAGTTGGGAATTGTCATGCCACGATTTTGTAGTTTAACTAACTCTGCTGCAACTTTGTGTTGTACAGTTGGCTGTTCCACATGAAATACATCTCCAATAATCTTCTGGTAACTGCCTGTCGTAGAATATCATAAAGCAAGTAACAGTTGGTCGCAAGTTTTTATCAATCGACTTCTATTTGTAGTGGGTTCTATTTTGCCTCCAGCAAGGAACACAGATGCAGAACAGTTTCTTTCTTCACGCGGAACCTCACTTTGTTTGAATGTTTTCTTCTTTGTATTTGTCAAAAGCATTGATTTTTTTCTTGATTGACTCGCCTTGATGAAGCTATATCGTCATCAGACAGCGATGAAACCGACGCGAGAGTCATTTTATTAAATTTTATGTAGAATTGATAAAGTTAAGAGTGGTCGCAGGCGGCCTTAAGACGACGGCTGCTTAAAACTAGAAATTCTTAAAAATTTGACTGTTTGACAGCTGTCAAACTCTTAAGTTGCTTTTGAGAATACGAATCGGATGAATAATGCCCCATTAAATATTTAATTCTTAAGTGGTTTAATCGAAGTTATAATTAACTGGAATCAATTTAACAGGTCATTAGAGCTAGTTAGTCGGAGTTAAAAGTTAATTGGCTTTCCAGTATTTGGGCAATAGATTCTTATGACACTAAAGTTTATTCAAAATTACCTCCGTGATTTTGAATACAGGCTTTCAATCTGCGCGGCCAGTTGTCTATCGCAGCACGAACGAGGTCCATGTCAATATCGGCGGCTGCCTTAATCAAGGATGTCCTAAGTGACTCCAAATTGGGATGAGGCTTTGAGCACGCGTTTTCCTCCAAGTGTTGCCATATCTTGTAATCTAACGGATTCAAATCTGGACTGGAGGAGGGCCAGTCTTCGTGCCGGATGAAGTCGATTTCACGCGCCGCCAGCCAGTCTTGTGTGCTCTTCGCTCTATGAGCTGGCGCCGAATCTTGTTGGAATACCCTGTGCCTGTTATTGAACATGGTATGAGAAACAGGTTCCACAAGGTTCGTCAGGACTGTATTTTGATACACAACTGCATTCGTTTTTACACCTTTCTCACAAAAATGTACAGTCAGCAACATAAGTCGCTACACAGTCACGAGATTTGGAATTGTCTTATCATCCAAAATAATCATTATTTTCAACATCGTATGGCACTTCTCGGCATAGATGACTTTACTTGGTTATATTTTACAACTACAGAGTAGTACGTACAAATTTTAATTCATAAAAAGGTTATCAAAAAATGTGAATTATTCAGTGACTTGTATTGCTGACTGTACCTCTGTTAAGCCCCAATAAGAAACTCCCAACCATAACATGAGCGAGGATGGAAAATGACCTCGTTGGACACGCGGAATACGGTTGCTCGCTTGTTCACTACTGTGTGCGTACACCTTATCATTTTGTTTGTTGTAGCTCTCTTCTACGGTAATTTTTTTTTCATCTGAAAAAAGAATTTCCCTGATATTTTTTCCCCCGTACCGCTTCAACAAAGCGCGGCATCTCTTCAGTCTCAGGTCCATTAGACGAGCATTCAAACGATGTCCTGTTTTTCTTCGATATGCCCGAAGCCCTAAGTCTTCATTTAACACCCTTTTCACCGTGGTTCTGCTTAACCCTATCATTGTATCGTTTGATGGTACGATAAACGAATCTTTCGGTTATATTCAAATTTTTCAGTATGTCATAAATTTGAATTGCCGTGTAACCGCAACGATGCAACGCAATAACTACAACACGGTCTTCTTTAAGCGTCCACTCCATATTTAAAAATGAGTAAAATTCTAAAAAGTATACATTTTTATTTTCATGAACAATTCGAAATTCGAATTCAATAAACTTTTTTTGTGGCCAGCATTCTAAAAGAAATGTTTTTACTGTGTGACAATACTTATGACCTGACTGTGTAAATGGACAGTAATAAATTATAATGCTCCGTGGCTTAATAATTTCCATTTTTATCAGTTTTATTGTAACCGATAATCACGTAATATCATACCAAATTGATGGCTCCATTAAAAACATTCTTAACATATTACTACTCAATTTGAAATACAAGTATCATTTTCCCCTACTAAACATAAAAATGATTTTTTTTAATACTACCATGCTGGATTAGTGATAATAGTGTAGTATAAATTAAAAAAAAATGTATGTTGCTAGCCCATATAAGTGTAGGACTTATATGGCAGGAATTCAGGGCACAGGTTTCCTCTACAAGCGAGAGCATGTTTGGGAGGGGTTAAAAGAAATGGCCGAGACAAACTTAACTTATACCTTCTACCTTAATTACTCATTAAAAACATTTTGTCCTGTTTTACGTTTTGTTGAAGGAATTCTAAAAACAACTTATACTGAATGAACTCAATTGTATTACGTAGAACAAATTACTCGAGTCTATTATTGAATTTCTCCTTGAGGACTAATTGCAAGAGCATTGTGCACTGTGCAGTTGCGAGTTGCGACTGCGCTTCGTGTTCATAGTGCGGTCAAATAACATTCCGCGTTCTTTTACTTATATCAACAAGCTGTAAATAAAGTAATAACAGGGCTTATTTTAAACTAAATATAAAGCTTAAAGGTTTTAATGTTAATTTTTAGTTACGGCATATTTAAAAAGTTACTTTCACAACGTAAGGTTACGATCAAAACGTAGATATTAAGGTAAAGGAAATACAAAATGTTTTTTGCAAAGATTACCTCTTCCCATTAGTTCGCCGTATGTCATTACTTCCCGGAATTCGATCCCTATTAACAACATTATAGAATGGTGTAATGTTACAGTTGCTTTTTTTTCAAGTTCTTCTGGTTCCATCATCGTTTTATTTTTCATCACAATCGGGCTCGTGACTCCTTCCAGTATATTTAGCTATTTAACTTGAAAAATTGACCCTGTTTACTATGTATGACTAGGGATACAAGGCCGAAGGTAAAGGAACCAATAATTAATTCATTGACTTAATTAAATAAACAATAGAAATAACAATATGACATTCAATTATCAGGTAATTTATAATTCAAGCATTTTGTTGAAATTTATTGTTAGTATCCTGTGGCTTTGTTTATAAATGTTATACAAAACAAGTTAGAGTATTTGAATATGTTAACATTGGCACAAATAAACACAACATAGTATTCATGTATCGCAGTCCGTTTTCTTACTTATTGGAATAAAATCCTCGCGATATATTCATGTAAAATATTAATTGTGTGCGCATCGTAACATTAGTTTAATAAAAAATGTTTAATATTGACAGAATACATCACAACACATACTTATCATTATGCAAAATGATAGCTGATGTAACGAATTGACGTAAGTAGACAATACAACAAGAATTGTTATTTTGTTATGCTAAAATTAAGACATGTTTCTGAAGTTAAGACCCGCTTAATATTAACTGTTGATATCCAACATCCAAAGAGGATCCAATAATTTTTAAACTGTTAGATTCACACCAGCGCGTTAGTGTCCTGAGATTCGAACCGAGGCCATACGCACGCGGTTAGAACTCGTGTACACTATGTTAATAAAGTGTTAATTCTAAGAAATAATACGTAAACGAACTTGTACATTGTGGCATCTTAGTATATTCAAATTCCAACATGAAACACATGATCATGTATTAGCACGCATTACAATTTACACCATATGTAGACAGCGCCTGATCAGAATAACAATTAGAATAGGCTAGGAATAAATTATAACTTCGAAGCACAATGTACCAATAAGAAAAATAAACGGTTCATTTTTACCATCAATTATTTACATAGGCGAGCAATATTGTTGACATCCAATATTTCCTTTTTCGCTCACAAAATTCCCAACTTTGTTATTTACAAAAACATTACACAAAGAAACTAAACGTGAACGGATTTTAAGACTACATACAAAATACTTCATTGTGGGATAAAAAAATAAATAAATATAATGTAAATTGGAATACCAACACAGAATACCTGCTTGATCTCAACCGGGCCTTGACATCAAAAAGCCACTGTCAACAAGGTTGCTCGCAAAAGATAAAAGGTATATGAATATGCTGAATACTGAGATATTTCTAGTTGTTTATTTTAACTTCTAATGTATACTTTTAATTATACATTGATATAATCAATCAACGTGCACTAAAACGGTGAAGGAAAACATCGAGAGGAAACCTGCATACCATAGCGATTTGTATTTTGTATGAATTTCTATGGTATGTAAAGTGCGCCGACCCGCACTAGGCCAGAGTGGTGGGCTATACATATAGCCTAACCACTCTCAATAGCACTCTCGATTATAGAGGAGGCCCGTGCCTTGCAGTGGGACGTATATGGGCTGATATTATTATGCAGTTCTCTAGCATACAGTATGCTGCATTAACTATATTTATGCTGCATTAACTATATTTATAATTATTATGCAGAGAACTGCATAATATTATTATTCGGACTCTTGCATGTTATTAAAATTCTTCTCCATGAATCGAAAACACGGCAAGTTTATCATTCATGGGTCGGAAGCATTGGTAAAAACCATTATCTTTTTAATTTATTAAAGCTTACCAACGAAGCAGACATTTACATTAGACTAAATATGCTATAATACAAAACGTTAAATAAATAAAAAAAATATCGTTTTGCCCGACGATAACCCCTACTCAAGCCCCTTTTACGCAAAAATATTATGCAAATTACAACTAACAACTTGACCTGTATTTATAAACAGTAATGTTTATCAAAACTCGAAATAAAAATTGTTTTTGTGGGAGTGTCTCGTGATATCTTTATTACAGTTTGTGACGTATGTTGATAAACTTTACACTTGTATGAATATGGATTGTTTACGTACAGTTTTAATAGAGGACATAACAATAAATATTTTTTATATTATCAAATACTTAAGTTATATTTTCTTATTATCAAAACTTCTAAATGGTCGTTGCTGAATATTCAAAATACAATATTAATTGCAACTAAACGTCTGGTGAAGATTTATTTACTGTAAAAAAAAATAGGAAAAGGACTATTTTGTAAATTCTATAAATGTTGTAACAAAGTCTGTCCGCGATGCATACGTATTGTATAACTAGGTGATTATCGAAATATAAACGGAAAAATATACCAGGAGAGGAAATGCTACGTATATGTTTGGAAGCGTCATTTATTTATTTATTTATTTAATCCTTTTTTGCACTGTACAACACAATACTACACAATAAAAATAAGAGTACAAGTGGCGGCCTTATCACACTAGGTAATTTCTTACAGGCAACCATGTGACCGTCATTCTGAATGTGTTCAATGTACTTCCAGTTTTTAATTCACGGTTCAGAAGAAATATTATAAGTGAGTTATAGAAACCAGCTGTGTTTTAAATTAGGGAGCTGGATATTAAATCATAGTATTGTAATTTAAGTGTTATATTCCATCATTATAATACGATGTTTTATTAAATATTACTAAGAATAACTATTTTATTACAATAAATTTCTCGATAGTTGAGATAAACGAACTGCTAATGAACTCGTCTAGATAATATGTAACTTGGTCGTTGTTTATCTGCCGCAAAATATTGTGGCACTGGCTATTGTGTATTTAATTAGCAACTCGGACTGGTTCATAGAATACTAATAACCGATCCTAATCTTATCGTTTCAAAATAAACAACATCGCGCAATATTTTACATATCATACAAATTCAATGTGATCTTTCTGTGGCATAAATTAAAAAAAAAAAAGATTTTTAGAAAAAAAAATGGATATTTTGCACGCCGCTAACTTCCTCTGGAAATACAGCCGTAGATGGATGTTTTTAGTCAAAACAATTAAATAATAGTTAAAAAATACTAAAATACACGCTTTAATAAGGGGTGCAGGAGGATAAGTAATTGTTGTAAACACCCCACGCTTTGTAACAATAAAATATATGTATTTTACTCCATTTTCTTATCTTAAATTCAGTATCAAGTATTTTTACTTTTTTAGTTGTATATCTTATTAAAGCGTGTATTTTAGTTTTTTTTTAACTATTATTTTTTTGGGTATCGTTCAAGCGTGATACGTCCAGCCAATATAGGATGATCTTTGTTTATTTCACGGGAGACGTAAAAGACGGTCAAGCTTCAACTACCATCCAACGTAAAAAACAGTTTTAAACAAGGTATACTCTATCGAAGCGTTTTGCCGGATTACACCAAAATATATCTAATTATACACATATTTTTTCGTTTTCATAAAGGACATTGTTTTTTGAATTGATACTTTTAGATGCGCTGGGGGACAAATTTAAATTCCGCATTAGTATTGTTTTCAGACTCAAGAATAAAAAAAAAAATTGGTACGTTGATGCCGTATCTAGACATTATAACATGGACGTAGCATCAAATGGACTCGACATTCGAGTTCCACCGTAAGGGACAGATATAAAGTAAAAAAAAAGCAGGGATACCAGGTCATACATTTTCCCATAAATATTTTAACTAAATAAATAAATAGACGCAACATTCAAATTCATAGTCCTGACCCTACAAATGATAATCTTGTGTCTTGGGTATCAGAAACTACGAGAGACTTTTTGGTCTCACTAACACCCCGATTTGAAAAAAGTGTCAAGTCACTCAAATATTTGTCTCTTCTTGAGCGAGCATCGAAACCGCGGCCTCACTTTTACATCTGGCGTCTAACCAGCTGCGATGAATGATGCGGATGAAGGGCGTCAGTATTAAACAACGTGACGTTTTGCAATATTTTCACAAAGGTTAGAAAGCAAAAAAGGAAAGTTGGCCTTGTATAATTATTAATACTTATATCATTTACGTAACTCGAATAATACATAGTAATGATAATATATACATAGAAACAAAACCTGCCGAGTGTTCTATAATTTATAGAAGATCAGAGAATTCATAGTAACGTAACTACTAAGGATAGAATAACATCCTGCTTTATTTTATTTATTTACTTTAAGAAAGCTTACAAACAAGTATTTACAATATACTTAATATTTCCATAAATTAAGTTCCTAATAACAAGCTTCTACAAACGAATCGTAAATAACAAAGGTACAGAAAACCTATTCATATAGACCTAAACGTTTCTCAAATGTACCAAAATGGTAAAATATACCTACATATTTTTTTCTTTTCCATATGTTAATTAAAATAAAATGATATAGCAAAGTATCGAATGTGTAATAATACAGCGCTTGTACATTTTTTTAATCATCTGGCTTTTTTTTTCTGGAATATTGATTTTTCAAAAATACGATTATGCACTTTTAGTTTTCATCCATATCAGGCTCATGTGTCCTTTCAGCACTCTTTGTTATTCCCCACAGTTTCGGATTCGGTCATCTGTAAAAATTAAATCTAATTATTGAAAGAATAAAATACATGTAATTAATACGTGCAGAACAAAATATAAATTGAAATAACGTAAGGTAACGCCACGCCTCGGGTCAAGGCGTGTGTGGATTGGGTATTTATTGAATTGACTTTAAGTTTTGGCACTCAAAGTCTGTAAGTTGTAAACATATAATCTTTGTTTTTGTTAATAAACACGACTGTTTGTGTCCAAAATAAAATAAATAAAAAATAAAGAAGTATTAAGCTTGGTAGATTGGGTGCATTTTTGTTATTTTTTCGAATACAGACGTCAAATTTGAAAAATACAACTTAACTGACTTCGAAACTACATTTTATAATTGATAGATTACTAGCGGCCCGGCCCAGCTTCGCCCGGGTACAAATAGATTTTTGTACAATAATATGTACGTATTATTATTATACATACTGGGTATCTCAAGACTGCTACCGAAAACGAAGCCGGGTTGTAGTTTCAGTGGCTACAAATACAATGCAATTAAAAATTTCGCATAGAAACGCGACAATTATTTTTTATGATTTTTTAAATATCGTAATTTTTGGGTGGTAAATCCATAGTTTTTGCTAAAATAATAATTTAAACTCTTTTATACCTTAGATTACTTATAAATAAAAGGGTATACACTATTATTTTAGAAAAAAATGTATTTACCACCCAAATATGGCCATAGGAAAAAAATAACAAAAAAAAATTGACGCTTTTTTTTGCAACTTTTTCTGTTGCATTGTGTCTGAAGTCGTTTAAACTACCACCCGGCTTCGTTTTCGGTAGCAGTCTTGATATACCCTGTATAAACATTCCTATATAGGCACGCTGCCGCCGCGCCGCCCCGGCCGGCCAGTACCGCCGCAAGCGCTACGTCCCGCAATTTTAAATCTGTAATATCTTCGAAAATATTCATTTAAATGTTGTGCTGTAAAGGACCGCATAGATCTATATTAAATCCACAATGTATTTAAGCTATTTAATTGGATAAGGATTAATGCTGTATTGGTTAAAATCGCTTCGAAAATTAGCCATTATTTGTCGTAAAAAGTAAATGACAAAAAAATGTTATTGTGGGAAATCCATAAGAGATAGACATATACCATCGCGGAGTTTTCTGTAGACCTTTTCAATGTGTACAACTTAGATTATATACTCGTCTAGATTGAGCAATGTCAACAAACGATGCGCTAAAAGTGTCCTCCAGTCGTTGATATGTGTGAGTACCGGTCGTGTAATTATTGTAATCCAATTGTCAAGGTGTGTGTGTTTAGGGATGCCTACTCCAGATTATTAACTTAACTTTTCCCCATTATTTGATATACAAAATAGGTTAAATAAAATATTTTTTCTTTATTTAAAGTAATCATACTATTAATTATATTTATAACGCATTTTAGTAAAAACAATAAAGATCTAAACCCATCTCCTAGTGTTTGTTTCCGAATAGAATTAACTCTTTGGATTTATTGCCTGGGCTGTTATCTGATTTCTGTATTTATGTAAAATATAAATCATCATAAGTAAAATGTTCGGAACACACAACTGAAGTCATGTGAGGCTACGAATGGTCTTCTTTTCGTTTCCGCTGTGTAATGTCTCTCCAGCAATTTGCTATTACGGAATCCGTAGTCTAAAAATATTATTAGGACCTCGAATAAGTTCTCGCTGTTTCTTCAAAGATGACAATAGCAGTACCCCATTTGTGAAATTTTGAAGTGTAATACATATGCAAGGCAAAGAATTAATAAAATTACGAAGTGCATGTCGTCGTGGGTTTCATTAATATCGTGTAGGTAAGTATTATTTACTTACCTACACGATATTTTGATCGAAATATTATGTAATGATATTTGTGTTTTATAGTTTCTCCCATAGTTTCAACAAATCTTCCTAGTAATAAATTGACAACACTGGCCAATGAAACTCATCTTCAAAATAATGAATTAAAAGTTCATGTTTTCTTCAAATAATAGTGGTTTAACAATAATGTTACCGATAGAAAGTGATATTGGTATTATTATACAGTTTTCCCACTCCATTGCGATACAATTCGACAGCACAAACCGGCATAATTAATTATTTTTCGGGAGCACGTTATCCATATGTAGTTCAAATGACACTGACGTACGTGAGAAGCGAGTCTACCAAATTTGGTAGACTTTTTTTGAGCCGTGCGGTGAGGTGTGATGTGTCATCTAGACGAGTATATAATCTAAGGTGTACAAATATGTAGTACATTATTTTGATAAATCTCGTAGGGTTCAGCCTGCGTTGGCAATGTAAGCGGAAAAATATTGATAATTAACGACATCACATTAGAAACCTCAAAAATAACAATAATTCTCCACTATTTAATGGATGTTATTATACATGTAAACCTTTCTATTGAATCACTCTATTAAAAAAAACCGCATCAAAATCCCTTACGTAGTTTTAAAGATTTAAGCAAACAAGGGGAAATAGGGACAGAAAAAGCGACTTTGTTTTATACTACATATGTAGTGATGCATGTTGTAGATTCACTTAATACACAGGAGGACTTATGAAGACAGGCTGCCGGGAGACTGATTATAGACGAGGTTTCATTCATTTTCGTCTCAAGGATGAATACTCTGGATTTTTATTATTTAGATTAAATAGATTATAGTTTACCTTTATTTCGAGTGGCGGGAGAGAAAACGGTTTTAAGAAAGTTATAATATGCTTAGTCTTCTGAATGCAATTTTTGAACGAGTGAGTTTACCCAGCTGCCTAATTTTTCGTCACGTCCTATTAATTTGAATCACAAAACACGCGAAGGTAAACCTTTTGAAAAGCTGAAATAAAATGAATGATGGTTTAATTTACCATAAAACCAGGAAATGCAAATTGTTATAAGCTGGTATCCCGAAACATAATATAATCCAACTAATTTAAAATTATGTACAAAATGGCGTCTTCTTCGAGTAGTATACAGATTGTCATAATAAACAAAGTCAAGATAATTTGGTCGGATAATACTTTTAATATACGTATTTTTTATGCAAATATAATTCTATTTTTCAATGTATTCTATGAAATACTATTTGCAGACGTTAGTAATAATGAACGTCTATATTTATTTTTACCAATATCTATACATATAAATAAAATTGAAGTGTCTGTTTTAAAAGTGAAAATAAAAAAAATGTGTACATAACATATCGTTATATACACGATACCTGTGCCGAAAATGATATTTAATTTTTTTTGTCTGTCTGTCTGTCTGTTTGTTCCGGCTAATCTCTGAAATGGCTGGACCGATTTTGACGAGACTTTTTTTGTCAGGTAGCTGATATAACAAGGAGTAACTTAGGCTACATTTATTTTAGAAAAATAAAGTAATGTTGCAATGCCCGCGCGCAGCTCACGCGCCAGCCACTGGGCCGTCTCGTCGGGCGCCTCCCACCACTTCTCCCACCAACGAATCAATATCACATTTACAAAATATTGTATAGTATATAGACATTTTTCAATAAAATTAATACAAAAAACTGAAAATAAATGTGTAACGGGAGTTTACCGCCGATCGTTAAGAGATGGCGCCACCTTAGAATTAGATCGTGGTATGGTTTCGTTACAAAGGTTGATAATTGAAATAAAAATGCAAAAACAAAAAAAAAACTAAATAAACTAATTAACTTTTTTGTTAAATTCCACGCAGACGAAGTCGCGGGCAATCTTTATATGTACATGTATATGGAGAGACGGGATACCGGATATAATAGAGTGGAAGGTACGGGAGAGGGCTGGGATAGCTGACAGATTTGATAGGACGAAATGTAAATGCACGTTATAAGACGGGATGGATAATAAAGAGAAAGGACGGGACCGATCGGGAAGAGAATGAACAGACGGATGAGACGGGATTGAGCCGGACAGTAGGATAGCTACGTCAAGTTTAGGTATACAAGAGTTTATACGAAAAAAAAAACTTGAGAGGTGTCAAGGGACACCCGAATGGAACGAAGTTTCTTTTCCATTAATTAGTGAAGGAATTGTAATAAAATTTTAGTTGTTTTAAGTTATAAAAATAATACCTTTCATTATTAACAAATATAATGTTATATAAACTTAATCAGTAAGCTAAATTTTAGTAATAATTAGCAAAGATACATAGTCAAATGAAGGGTTGATGATTGACAGCAGGATAACAAACTAAAATTGTAAATAATAATAAATTTATTAATGAGGATCGAAAATCAATGTATTACGGTTTTATTATTTTAATTATATGTCACCATCAAAAGAATCATTTGGGTATCACCATTATGTTTTTTTTATCACATATTTATGCAATTTATGTTTCTTTTGTACCAATTTGATTTATGACATTTGATGAAAATTAGAAATTGTCGCAACGTTTTCCACTTAATTTTGGGCTTCAGCGTATTCTTAGTTTTTACTATAGCCTTTACCCGCACTAGGCCAGCGTGGTGGACTATATGGTCTAACCACTCTCAATCGTACTCTCGATTATAAAGTAGGCCCGTGCCCTGCAGTGGGACGTATATGGGCTGATACAATACTATAGCTTTTAACATATTAATATGTATTTGGATATTTTATTGCCTCTATTAGAGTTAAATCAAATGTATGACATCATTTTCAAATAAAGAAATAAAAAACGATTGTCAAATGTTTTAAAGTTTCGTGCCAACTTTTCGTGAGAATTTTGTCCGTCTAGCCCCCTTTCACAACGCGTGATAAGGAACTTCGTTCCAATAACATGTATTTGGTGTGGAGTGGAATCAAAAAATATATGCACCCAGGCGAAGCTGGGTCAGGCTATTTTACTATGCTTAAAAATGAATATAATATTAATCATATATTAACTAAGCCACGGCGGAGCGTGGCCGGGTCAGCTAGTATTACTGTATTTAATAAGTAGTAATAAGGAATCGATCTCTCAACTCGCCTCCTATATTTGACTATTAAGTATTATACAATTTTATTTCCGCAACGTCAGGTTATAACGTTGATGATAAATAAATAACTACTTAATTTTTAAGAGTTAATAATAAAAAGGAGAACAAAATGCTTCATCAACATTAGGTTCCTAGGACTTACTTTAAATATCAGTAGTACAATACATGTATTTTGTTTCAAGTTTACCTATACTGTTTCAAGAGAGCCCACTTGAAAAAGTATTTTTGTAACTTGAATAAACGGCAGACTCTCACGAACTACCTCTTGCTTAAACAACGCAAAATTTCCATAAATGTCTGCTAACTTATATTTTTGTTTCATGAAATAAATTCATATCTTGGTCAATTATAGATTGTCGAATAAATGTGTTTACATGGCATTTTGTAGTAATTTTTGAAAAACAGGTGCTGGCAACACACTCATTCGTGGTACTTAAGCTGTCAGTTGCGCTTCCGCGACGTAAATGTTTTCGAATTTTGCGGTCCCGAATTGATTTAACAATGCCAAAAACTATTAAAGTGGAGAACGTAAACTCGTTGATAGATTGTTGCAATATTGTGAACAGGAGAAGGCCTCAGGGCAATTAACCATCGACATAAACAAAGTGCAAGAACGTGTCGCCGCCATGACTGGTTTGTTGTTCAACTAAACAGATTTTGATACTTACGATTTTTTATATTTTTTAATTACTGTATATTTAATAACAATATAGTTTTAGGCCTGTCTCGTGTAGTCATAAGCAAGATTAAAAAGGAAGGACAGGTGAATCATGGCGGCATCATGCGTATGGCGGATTCTAGGCAAAGTTATTATCATGGATAATGCCCGTTACCACTGCAGTCAAATTAATAAAGCCCCTAATCAAGGTAACAGACAACACGAAATACTGAAGTGACTTTCGTCCAATAATATCAGTTTTCCCACCCATTTCACGAAATCGGAATTATTATTGTTAGTAAAGCAAAATAAACCTCTACCGAAATATGAAATTGAAGTGATGGCTAAAGAGAAAGGCCATGAAGTATCAAGAACTCCACCATATCATTGCTATCTTAACCAGATAAAGTTGATATGGAGTTTAGCCAAATGAAAGATTGCAATGAAAAATGTAAATATTGAAAAGAAGCACCTTCCACGATTAATCGAAGAGGAGTTCTCATCCATTACGGCTGATGATTGGAAAAAAGAATGTGATCATGTCGTTAATATTGAAAACCAATATATAGAAAAAGATCGTATAACAGAAGACTTGCCTCGATTTATAATAAATGTCGGAAATAGCAGTAGCGGCAGTAGCGGAGAATCTAATATAAGCACATTATACATGTCAGGTGTTGAATATTGAGATAGTGATTTTGATTATGATTCCTAATAAATATGGTGGTCTTTGATGTTGTTTTTTTTACATTGTATTATCCTTAAATCACATAAACTTCGTCATCGAGTTTTCATCATCATCTTGGGTTATGGCATGATTTCCCAATATTAGAAATAAGTAATTTTTAGATCAAGTATTAAGATTTGTCAGTGGCACTACACACTTTTGATGGTGTTGCCAAGAGGGTTTTTAAAACTCCTTATTATTCTCCCATATAAACACATTTAATCGACAAACTATGGTAGCTTTTACGGAGTTTGAATAAAGACGTTCAAGATTCAACTCACACTAATCAGCTTTGTATTTAAAAAAAAGTGATAATCTACATCCGAAAACTCGAAGATAAAAGCAAAGCACTTGATTTTTTGTAATGACCGATTCGTTTTTTACTCAAGCAAGTTTTTGATGTTAAACGTTATTTGTATCCGTAGCAGTAGATAAGCAGATAAACTTGACGCGGTTGACGGCCGAGTTTCATAATGTATCTAATGTCAGCTGATCTAGATACGCGTATTGGTATTGCAAGTTGTTCACCTCCGTAATTTGCTTTTAGGTTCATTAAAAGATATAATCTAGAATGCTGACACCAGATTATAAATGTAATATATGATGGATGCTTAGGGCATGATTAGATACCAATATTTTATCGAAAGCCAATATTTTAATCCTGATTCTTCTATAAGATGCTTGTTCCAATTTAGACGTCGTTATCGGAAACTACAACGTTTAGAAACTTTTCAGTCCCAATCTTTTGATTCTCTATACTATTCGCCCTGTCTCATATCGCAGAAATGTTTCCGATCAGAATTCTTATTATTATATAATAGTAAAGCAGCTAATTCTTTTGCAATTCATAGGTAGTAGTAGTAGTTTGATCCCTATGCAAGAAATTACTGCTTTAAGGTCTTCCGTCTTCGAGAGAAAGAAAAGCAGAAAAGACCAGTTCCCTTGTTATATGTACGTCTTTTGTATACCCAATTTGCAATAATCATGGAATGTAATTATCAAATTACATTCCATGATTGTTAACTGTGTAACTGTTGAAGTCAACCAAGCAATCATGCTTGGTTGACTTCAACAGTTACAGACTTCAGATTTGAATTAATATCGTGATTAAAGCGCTTATTCATGAACGGGTGAAGCCTTTAAGAGAATCGAGTTGCAGTATCAAAGCGATATTATTTTGCACGAGAGCAGTGAAATTCTGGGTCACACTGTAGGGCAGTTTGGCTCAATTCCAGAATTTGTACGTTCGTGTTGTGTAATTTTGTGTCAATAAAGTAATTCCTTTACAGCAGTGCTATTCTCTAAAACACAATCTCTCGGCCGTATTCGTCGACGAGCTCGTCGTCGAGACAGCCTTGACATCGACCGAACACGCAGCGCTGTTTTTAATGGTATTCACTAACACGGTTATGCTCGTCGACATTGATTTAAAAACTAAGGATAGGCCCTTCAGTACGTTGGGTACGTCAAAAAGACGCCTGTGAACATCGCGCCATCTGTTAGATTTTCATGTAACTAAGTAGTGTGCTAAAGGATCCGACCGTCGACGTAACTTTGTTACGTCGTAGTTATTTAAACGTTAAATTATAAAAATTTGATTTGATTTCTATGTAAATCCATAAATCAAGAAAAATATTTTTTAACATTAAATATGTTGTATATTAGTTATGTAAAATAATATGTGAAATATAGTGTGCAAATAATAAACAGAAAAAACATCATATTAAAGAATTAAAATAAAATGAATAAAAAATAATAAATCTGAAAATTTGTAACGTCTTAGTAGGCCTTTTTATTAAATGGAACACATTTTTGACAGCCTCCGTGGCGCAGTTGGTTAGACGCCGCCTGTGAAACGAGAGGCCGCGGGTTCGATCCCCGCACCGAGAGAAATGTTTGTGCGGCCCACAAATATTTCTTCCGGGTCTGGGTGTTTGTGAGACCGAAAAGTCTCTCGTAGTTCCTGATACCCACGACACAAGACTCGATCTTAGTGTGGGGTCAGGACTATGTATGTGACTGTTGGGTGTTATTTATTATTTATTATTATTATTATTTTAATTTGCATTATAGGTAGTTTTAGTAGTATAGTTTGCTACGGATTAAAAATATGTAAATCAAGTGGTAAATATGTCAAATAATTACACGGCATCAGTTCTACTATAGCTTAGGTCTACACATTCCTTAATATGCGCCGCTACAAAGTACAAAGTTATGTCGTGCAGAATACATACGCCGAATGATTTGATGGCGGCCATGAAATTGTTTTTCAATAATGCTAAAATAAATGTTATATTGACTTAAAGTAATATAATGTTTACTTATCGGTGATAAGAAATGTTATCTTTATTTTTTGTGAATGTTCGATCATATTTATTGCACCCACGCACGATACAATTGGGCATTTTTACGACGACTTACAGACCGGTGCGCTGTGACGTCACAACCGCTACACTGGTCTGCAGACCACTTTCGTGACAACACTTTTCTCGCTCTCCGCCCCGTCCATATATTTTACGTCAATGCTCGTCGACGAATTCGAGGCTGTAACGTCTGAGCGCTGTTTCGACGACGAGTTAAAGCTTGAACCAAAAATCTTAAAAACACAATCGATGAATCTCGACTTAGTATTTTATGGGTTGAAAGAGGCTTATCGCATGTAATACATGATAGTATTTGAGTAATTGAACGAATAGGGCATATGTAGTCCCGAATTTAAAAATGTAGAGAATTTATTTAATAATGTAACTACACGAAGTGGGACCGAACGGCGATTTCTTTGCCTACTTCAAGACACTTAGAAAGGGCGCTATTTTTTGTAAACAAAACACTTGACTTGACTGCATAGCTTCACTGGATTCTCGTGTAGAATCCAAAGTTATAAAACATTATTTGCTTTTTGAATTTTAAGTGCGAACATAGTTCTGTGATTTGGAAGGATACAATAATACATTGACATGTAAGTATTAACTTAATGTTGTGTAAGCAATTTTAAACTAAGTATTAAATATGTGCATTTTATTAAACTGATTTTATACTGAAGCTGTTTAGGATAATATTTAAATAAGTATGTAGTAACTTTTAATAATTAGATTTAACTGCTATTGTGGTATTCAAACATCAACATTTATAATTTATATCCAGCATGCCAAGAAATGCGGTCCCATCTCATGCGCAAGTAGAAATGTTACTGGAGAGTTTGGAAGAGAGGCGATGGCTTGCGACAGGGCACGCTCGGACATCACATGCCCGAGACTTAACAAGAGCGGCATGGAAGGAAGTAGCCGTCAAGTTAAATAGTGATGGAAGTGGCTGCATTAAAAGTTGGCAGCAATGGGCAAAGGTTTGTGTTCACTTATTGCATTATTAATCTCATGGTGTTGGTCATCTATTGTGCATAGGTGTGCCTGTATATTTGTAATAACAATGCTTAGTATAAATTAGGTGTTGGCATGAAACATAAACAAAAAACCATGCTTTAAGCCACATTGGATGTTTGTTTTAGTATTGGAAGGATAAGAAGTCAGCAGCCAGGAAAAAAGCTAGTCAGATAAGAATGGCTAGGCAACGTACTGGTGGCGGTGAACACGAGGAGCGGGTTCTCTCTGCAATTGAGGAGAGAATCATAGCTATTATGGGTGGTGAAGGCTTTTTCATCGGAGATAGGGAGTTAGAAATTGAGCTTGTACTTATCATTTATTTAATTATGCCTTATTGTATCTTAAGTTGAATTTATCAATTTATTAAATTAACACATTCAGAAATATATTACTAATATACATATTATGTAGTAAAGTATAGTTTACCTAACAATCAATAGCTAGCCATATTATGTAGAGCTACCATAATAATCCAACTTCTTTTATTAATATTATTGTTTTAGCCATTTGAAAATGAACCTGGGCCAAGTGTTACTGCTCATAGGCCTGAAGCGCAGAATGCTATGGTGTTGGTCTGTATTTCTGAAAAATTTACAATTAACTTAATTAAAAAATTAAGTATTTCTAAATTAGATTTTGTTTTCAGAGCATGCAGAATATTATTGAGAATATTAATGAGGGCCCACAGACACCAGAGTCTATAAGTATACTTCAGGTATTTAATTTACATCTAATTATTATGTAAAACTTTACATATACATATATGTATATGCATATAAAATAGATATCATTTTTTTTTATAGAGTCATGTGCAAATAGCTGTAGAAGCCACCACACCTGCTGCAGTGCTGCTCCAAACAGAACAGTCCACCCCTACATTACCAGTAAGTTCAATAAAATATATATTGTAATTGTTTATTATTAATATAAATTTTAATAATAAGTGTTTATATTTGAATTATTATAGGATGTACAGCCGGGCCCATCTTGGTATAGCCATAATATATCTGTGGATAACCCACCTCATGCAGTCTCACCACCAGCAGATGGAGCTCAAAGAAATAATGCCCCAATTGCCACTCCATGTAAGGAGTTATTTATTTTCTTCCACATCTTTTATCCAACTTTATTTGAAGTTATGTACTCTTGGATACCTATAATTTTATATTGTATGAAGATCATTTAATTGGTGGCTACAAAATGGCAATATATTTGTCCCCTATGAAATTAGATTAAATAGTTAATAATCATCTGATTATTAATATTTGGTTTAATCTAATTTAAAGTTGGACAGATGTCCAACTCTGTAAAATAATTTTTGCATTCCATTTATGTTTATAGCACCTCGAAGGCGTCGTTTGGTGACGGCACGACGTCGTTTGCTAAACCGTTCGCCACCTTCACAAAGGCGCTCACATTTGGCGAGTCTAACGGAACGCTTTGTGGCCATCGAGGAAAAACGCCTTGACAATGAAAGATTGCTTATTGACAACCAGCAGAAGATGTTGGAAGTTTTTAAAGATATTAGCGAATCATGGTCAAGGCAAACTCAAGCTTTGCACGACTTGTGTGCATCCATCAGTGAATGCAATGAAATGCCTGGAACATGACAATTGTATAGTTTTATTTCATAAGTTATCTTTTATATTTTTTTGTTATTTTATTGCAACTTTTTATACTAAATTAGCTTAAGAATGGTAAACATATTAAACATGTATATATTTCCTTAAATACATGTAAAATTGTAGTTAAATAAAAGTCAGTTTAGATACTTACATATTTTTATATTCATATTTTAAAATAGTGTAAAAAAAGATATTATGTATTTGTATAATAAATGTAAACCTAAAGAAGTCATTCTTATGTTTTATTTCTATAATAATTAAAATATAATAATATTAACTTAAAATGTAAACAAACTATAATTCAATATTATCATGATAAACAAAAAAGATTAAGAATAATGGCTCCCTCATCTGATGTTGTGTGACTACATTTTAGATATGCCGGGCTCTCCACAATTGATTCACCAGATCCCTCCTACTGGTTTGACCACTTAGCAAATTATGGTGTGTGATAGCCTGCTGATTAAGTGTGCCAAGTAGTCTATATTCTTCATCTATATCATGCTCATCTAAGTTAGCAGCTGGTAGCCCAGCTCTATTACACATGTTATGTAATATGCAGCAAGCTATCACTATTTTCCCCACCATAATAGGGTCGTATTGTAAGACTCTGTGAACTAACAGACACCGGAACCGCCCCTTTAGTATTCCAATGGTCCTTTCCACACTGTTACGTGCACTACTGTGTATATTATTGTAATGACTCTCTGGAGTGCCTGTTTCTGGATTACTGAATGGAGTCATGAGATAACTCCTTTGGGGATATCCTGAGTCACCTGTATTAAAAGAATGAAACTTGAATAAATTACAAATCTGTGAATAAGATAGTTCTATAGTAAAAAACTTACCCAGTAAATATACAATTTCTCCAGAACTATTTAAATTTTCTAAGTGCAGTTTCACACTTGTGTTGGAAAAAACAAAACTATCATGTGTGGCACCCCCAAAAGTTACATCCACATGCAAAATGTTTAAATCAGCATCATTAATCTGCAATAAATAAAATATGTTCAAAGCTTTTGTACTAGATATCTATATTTAAAATAATATAATTTATCCACATGATGTAAAATAATTAAATAACTCACAATTAAAACATTCCTGGCATGATAACCTTTACGGCAATAATATCGCTCCTCATTTTTTTTAGGACGTATCATAGAAACCAGAGTGCCATCAATGCAACCTAACACTCCTGGGATATTGAATTTTTCATAAAACCTGTAATTAGAACGAAAATTTGAAACAATTGCTCTTGTTTTTGTGAGACTACAGCCACTAAATATCTATTTTTTTTATATTTTTACCTTGACTTGAGTGCTTGTCGTTCATTGTGGCTTTGCGGGAATCGAATATATTTTCTAATAATATTTATATTATTTAGAGCATTGACTACTTCATGTATTGCTCTAGAAGCTGACGGTTGAGATACATAAGTGTCTGCATTCTTGCCAATGATTTTCTGATAGCTTCCATTTGCCAAAAATGAGAGAGTGCATAAAATCTGAAACATTATCATATTTTATTAAAAAGCTGTTAAGATGTTACATAACGGTTACTTAAATAATTAGGTATATAATATAAACAATAACAGTTAACAAACCTTTAGCCTATTAGTCAAGCCGCTCGAGCGCACTTGTGGGCGCAAGTAAGGAGTTATATCACTTTCCAATATATTAATTAAATCCTCAGAAAGACGATAAATATGAATAAAGTCTTCGTCACGGGATATAATTCTTAACTCTCTTAGTTGTTTCGCCTGACGAGCTTTATTTAGATCGTCTTTTTTCTTGGCTTCTTCTAATAATTGTAGTTTTATCAATAAACGAGCTGCCATTTTTAATAGGATTAAATATTAGAAACAAAACAGTTGAAATTATTCGAAGAAACACTAAGATTCAATGAGTTACGCGCAAGAAAACGTAGCTTTTAGATTTGACAGATTAAATCGAGGCTGCGAGCGAGGCTGTGAGCGTCTTCGACGCTGTTTTTTCTTAGGGAATACCAAAATCTATGAAGAACTGTCAAACTACTCGTCGTTGATTAGTTCTAACTCACGGCCGTCGCAGCCTTGGGCGCTAGTGTCGCAATTGGTAACTTAGTGAATACCAAAGCATCGTCTCGACGCTGTTACAGCGCTGCGCGCAGCGCTGTATTGCTTAGAGAATAGCACTGCTGATGCTGCCATTGTTGCTTGTTATTATATCGACTTTCTTATGTAATTTTGTGTTAATTTTCGGATTTCGTCTCTATCCTGTGATTCATGGAAAATGAAAATTAAACGCATATCTGTATTCTATTGTTTGGAATATCGCAAGTAATAGCACTCCTTTACGTATCGACGCAAATTGTTTTGATTTGCAGTAACAAGTGTGTTGGAATTTTCAAACCAAAATCCAGAACATTATATTTGACCTCAATCTTGTGCAGTATTCATATCGCGGTATTGCATTCTACCAACAGAGCTATAGCTTGGGAAAAAAGAGTCTGCTTAATGAGAGCGCTAAGATCGAATTTAGTATTCATATGGCAACCCGATATCACTTAGTTTAGTATTCTGTGCCGATATACAGCGGAAATGTTTAGATACTTGTTATTTTTATTTATTGTTGTTAATATCCTCTTTTTTTATTTTAAATCACGAAAAGAAACAAAAACCTTTGGAAGATGTATAGAAATGCCTACGTATAAAATTATTCACCGAACACAATGACATTTTTATTAGTGTTGCCATAATTATTTTTCTTTAATGTCAATTGTTACTGCATCGTACTCTTTTTTGCCACGATAAATAATCCCTTCAAACAAAAAGTATTCCTAAGTAGTTTTATCGGCGAAATACTGCCAGCTGTAAAGTTAATGAACCTTGCAATCTAGTTAATACAATTATGTTGAATCATGTAATATATAGAAGCAGGTCGAGTAATTGTTTGAATAGTTTCTTGTTTACAAAACAAAAGGCTAAAAATCGTTAAATGCGTCATATTGAGTTGTAAACAAATAGACTCGTTGATAATTAATATCGAGAGTAAAAATCAGTTGTGGACAATAATAAAAACAAGTGACAATTTGAAAACGAAAACAAAAAATATATCATCTAACTAATCCAATCCTAGTCGAACACGGCTACGGCGACCTAACGCGTTAACGGTTAAGAGGTGTTATTGATAGGTCCTCATGGCTATGTAAAGTTTTGGTTTAAATATTATTGAACAGAATCAACATGTAAGGACGCCAAAATTGACAAAGTTGAAAATCACACATTGATCATTGACTTGATGTTTATTTCATTCAGAAATTGTTTTCTTACTTAAGAGCGTTTATACCCTGCACGCGCTTTTTGGCTTAAAAATAGGACTTTTCAAATGAGTTAATAGCCACCAATAAACAATTTAAAGGAAAAATAATTATTACTAATTTTAGAAAAGGTTGTCATCTAGGGATTTTGGTGGAAAACATTATAGATCGATGGATAATTTGTGAGTACTATACGGATTACTGAACACAAGTTACGTTATTTAGGCTTTAAATGGCAATTTAGAAGCTTAAGATATCCGAAACCACTAAATATAAGATGAAAATAAAAATATTATCAGACTAATAAGACCCTTATGGAGGGATTTTGCTGAGAAAAATAATCTTTTTGTGTTTAGTTCCTGAAAAATAAAAATTTAAACAATGCCAAATTATTCAGAAACTCTCGTCAAGAACATATTTTTTTTCACCGACTTATCGTACATAATTTTTTATAGCAATTGCATATTACAATAGAAGAACATCTTATCAATAAATTACCATTTTTATATTTCAACAAAATTAGTTTTCATGTTTTCTACAAATATTTTAAAAACCACTATAAAACACGCTGTCCGACGTGGATCAAATCAGACCGCCGCAAGGCCTTCTAGAGGGAGGACGTATCGCTCGTCGCTCCGGCCTGGCTGCAGTCGATTATGCCGCGCGTAGTAAAAATAGCCACGCGCGGAATGCGATTACCACATCTTAGTACTTTGGTAGTAAAATATTTAATTATTTTTATTACCTACAATGATTTTGTAGTGAGTATAAATTATGTTTCAGGCACAGATCACTCCCAATAGATACCTAATGCAAGGCAGCGGTTGCGCCCAACACATATAAGATATCAGATAGATATAAACCGATGCCAAATACATAGTGATGACATAGTGCCCGGATGTCACTAAGGTCCCTCATTGAAAATCAGTGCTGTGGTATTGCTTATGCTGTGCTGCAGTAATAAACTGAATGAGGGTTCCTGTTGTTGGCACAAATAGTAACAGAATGTTATAGTCTTTCTGTTATTCATTATATAGTTAAATAATATATATTTTTTGTAAATCCTTACTAATATTATAAAGGTGAAAGTTTGTATGTATGTATGGATGTTTGTTACTCTTTCATGAAAAAACGGCTCAACAGATTTTGATGAAATTTGGTATAGTGATAGCTGACACCCTGGATTAACACATAGGCTACTTTTTATCCCGAAAAATGTAGTGTTCCCGTGGGATGAGTCAGGAAACCAAATATACATATTTTCTACTCTTTCAAATTCAAATTGTTGGCACGGGATGTCCTCTCCTACGGAAGGGAAATATAGTCGACGGCACGCGGGAAATATAGTTAGTAGACACGCGAAATAATATGTTCTTGATGTGGATTGGACTCAAAAACTATCTGCACCCGGGCGAAGCCGGGCCCGACAGCTAGTACCTAATATTTCTATGTTCTCGAGTTGGAATGTTGTTATTATTATTATTATCTTTGTTTATTTTGCTTTTGTATATTTTGTACCAACAATAAACTTTTCTTTCTTTCTTTCTTTTCTTTCTTTCAAATGTCGCGTCATCAGCGTCGTCCAAGTAGTGGACCCGCACATGGCGTCGCACGTTAGCGAAAATTACATTTTGGGAACTTAATATTACAGTTAATAATGATTTGTTCAATAAAATGGTGTGCAAAAAACTCAAAAAAATAAAGTATCTAAAAAAACGCAATAAGTTTTCATCGATAACTAATATTCTTTAAATTAATTTGGTCCCGAGCGAGCTCAATTTATACTGGTTAATGTATCAATGTTAAACAGTCGAGTTCGGATGGAGAATCAGCCGTCTCTTTTCCGCATAGCAATAACCGTAATAAGCCATCTGTTTTTGGCGAAATCAGATGTTTATAATATAATTCCCAGAAATATCGATATTGTAAAACAATAATGTAAATTAATTTTATTAAATGACAATGTCACAAAATATAAACTCATTTGCAAAACAAACGGGCACCTAAGCAATGAACCATTTCAAATGTTACTATTGGTTTGTTTGATATATTTATAGGTAGTTTTACTTTTACAATTTTGTAAATTAATAAGCAAATAATCGTTTACGTCACTATTATCATAAAATTTTGATAAAATTTATGGGTTTTAATGCTAAAGTTCACTAGTAGTGTATGCTCGCTAGTAGTGCATATGCTCGTGAAGTAAAAGTTAACAAAGATTTTTGTTTGTTTTTTCTTTAATAAAGTAAAAGCAGATAAATGTTTAGTATTGAGTGTGACCCCCTCTAGCTGAAATCACAGCTTGAATTCGTCTGGGTATGCTAGCGAGGATATCCCGGATACTTGCTTGCGGAATACGTTCCCACTCCGCGGTAATCACATTCTTCAGCTCTCTGATTGTCTGCGGAGCCGGTTGTACTGATCTCACGCGTCGTTTCAGAACGTCCCAGACATGCTCTATAGGATTGAGGTCGGGACTTCGAGCTGGCCAATCCAAACGACGAATGCCGACCTCTTGCACATACGCTTCCACATCGCCAGACCGGTGGGCGCGAGCGTTGTCGTCCATAAAAATTGAGTCTTCGCCTAAAGCGGCCAATGCGGGTTGTGCATGAGGAATTAGAACTTCCGTTATGTATCGATGTCCAGTCAGTGAGCCGTTTTCAATGAAGATTAACTCTGTACGATCCATTGAATTTATTCCTGCCCAAAACATAACAGAGCCCCCACCATAAGGTGTGATTTCTTCAAAACAAGCCTCTGCAAAGCGTTCTCCTCGTCTTCGTAGCACTCGCCGACGTCGATCTTCACCAAACAGAGATATCCTGGCTTCATCGGAGAACAATACCCTATTCCAGTCTTCTTGAGTCCATGACTTACAATTTCGAGCAAACCTTAGCCTGGCAACTCTGTGCTCACGAAGTAACTTAGGGCCGCAGGTCGGGCGCTGACTACGTATATTGGCCGCAAGAAGCCTCCTCCTGACCGTCCATAAACTAATATGCACATTTCTTACTTCTTCGAGGTTGTTCTTAAGGTCCACATACGAAGACTTGCGATTTCTCAATGCGCGACTCACAAGAAAACGATCATCCCGTGGTTGGGTACATGGTTTTCTTCCAGAACCAGGCTCAATCCTATAGAGTATGTCTGGGACGTTCTGAAACGACGCGTGAGATCAGTACAACCGGCTCCACAGACCATCAGAGAGCTGAAGAATGTGATTACCGCGGAGTGGGAACGTATTCCGCAAGCAAGTATCCGGGATATCCTCGCTAGCATACCCAGACGAATTCAAGCTGTGATTTCAGCTAGAGGGGGTCACACTCGATACTAAACATTTATCTGCTTTTACTTTATTAAAGAAAAAACAAACAAAAATCTTTGTTAACTTTTACTTCACGAGCATATGCACTACTAGATTTAGTCTGTACATTGTACCTATATAGTTTTAACGCGAGATGTTTTACCTAGCGCTTCTCTTAACATGAATTCTAATTGTTAAACTTAGTACTCATACCTTTGTATATGTCCTGTTCCAAAACTGTAATTGTAACGTCTTGTAGTTGTATAAAGTTGTTGTTAAACTTGGTCACCGTTTAATAGTGCTCAGATGCCTGGGAGCCTTTTTTTCAGTGTGCACTCCACAGACTAACCCGTGCACTCGTCAGCGGGACGCGAGATATTTATATGTACCCACATCTGGGCTAATATTGCTATAAGTTTGTTTTGTTTAATTTGTAAATATTTCTTATACGTATTATGTATTTGGCGTTTGTGACATCATTTACCGGCCTTGCGGAAGACCAGCGTTGGTTTATACCAGCACATGCTGAGCCTGAGCCGTTTCGTTAACAAGCACTGTTATATGTATATTGTTTGTAGAACTTAAAGCTGTATTTCTTGGCTTGTAACGAATAAATGTCTCTTTCTTTCTTTCTTTCTTACTAGCGAGCATACACTATTAATGAACTTTAGCATTAAAACCCATAAATTTTATCAAAATTGTATGATAATACTGACGAAAACGATTATTTGCTTATTAATTTACAAAATTGTGAAAGTAAAACTACCTATAATTATATATCAAACAAACCAATAGTAACATTTGAAATGGTTCATTGCTTAGGTGCCCGTTTTTTTGCAAATGAGTTTATATTGATTTAAATAAAAATTGCAAATTACCATAATTACGTTATTTTATGTAATTTGAAATAGTTAAATTTGTTAACAAGGTACTTTTATAATATTTTTTTATTTATCTTTGGCGTAATTAAATTTCCTTTTTTCCCTCTAGTTGTATACGTTTTCAAATATAATGGGAGGGTATTTATCATAAGTTTTAGTATACTAAGTTTATTGAGAATCAGTAGCACAAGCTATTGTACTAATTTTAACATACGTTGTATATACCGGGTATCTCAAGACTGCTACCGAAAACGAAGCCGGGTGGTAGTTTTAGTAGCTACAAACACAATGCAATTAAAAATTTTGCATAGAAACGCGACAATTATTTTTTATGATTTTTTAAATATCGTCATTTTTGGGTGGTAAATCCATAGTTTTTGCTAGAATAATAATTTAAACTCTTTTATACCTTAGAGTATTTATAAATAGAAGGGTATACACTATTATTTCAAAAAATTTATTTACCACCCAAATAGGGCCCAAGAAAAAAAAAAATAACAAAAAAAAATTGTCGCTTTTTTTTGCAACTTTTTCTGTTGCATTGTGTCTGGAGTCGCTTAAACTACCACCCAGCTTCGTTTTCGGTAGCAGTCTTGATATACCCTGTATTATCGTCTCAAAAACATTCATAGTTCGTCAAGTGGGTTTCATCGTCACTTGTCGATATTACATTTACTACAGCCGCCGTCAGAATTCAAGAATCGGAATAAGTTATTGTAGCCCTTTAGGGCGTGAGGTTTAGTTATTTACTATTTCATATTTTTATCTAATCTTTTATATCAACACTTAATTTGGGTATTTCGCCATTATGGTATACAAAAATACACGGTGAATAATAGAAATAAAACCGTTACATACTAAAGTATAAATCTTAATCCTATTTTATTCGTAGTTAGCGGTTGCCGGTTGGTATAATTTATCAGATCAGGCCGGTGAAAAAATATTATCAAACATTTAACAAGTTGGTAATTAAGTTATAGAAGCGATCATAACACATGAACTTACTGGCAAATCGAACTATCGATACATTTGTTTATTTATCGACTTATGCCTCATCTCTCCAGTGAAGTCCACGTGACCGCGCTGCAACCCGCCCACCCCTCGCGCAGTTCCCTTCGTTGGCGTTTTCGGTTCAAAACAAAACTATCGTAATGCGGTATCTATTGGAAGTGATCTGTGGTTTCAGGTAATATAATGGGATGCAATTCCGAGGCTAAATTATGTTATGTATTGTAATATAAAATTAAATATATTTCGTAATTGTAAGGGGTTGTAAGGCCCCTAACACTATTTATGTGTTCGAACACGAAATGATTAATAAAACGTCCGTAGTGTATACTGATTGAACACTGATTTGAATGCAACTTAACAATGTAATAATAACGAAAATATGATTACTATATAAATTTGTATTATTCTTTGGTTGCACAGTAATATTTGTCTACTTATAATGCAAATAAAATATTTTTATGATATTATATTACAGTTACATTTCAATTGAATATTTGAAGCGCACGGATCAAAGTTGTTTGAGCCGATTGTATAGCGAGCCGACGCGGCAGCTCTACGCACACAGCTTTGGTCGCTTATGTGTGCGTGAAATTAACGAAGAAATACCTATAGTTGACTTTGCGCGCAAGGTGTATACGCTCTTAATCTGTCGGTATTTTTTCTCCGTTTGTGTTAAAACGCGATAAGTCGCGTAGGTCAATGTGGTTTTTTTTTTTTTATAATGGCCTGGCATAGTGGCGGCATTGCACCTGATGGAAAGTGCCAATGCCGCCCAGGCAGAGTATCCATTGGCATCGGACGACAGTCCCATGCCAATGGAAACAATTATGCCGGCCTGCTTAGGTGCCTCTTCACACCACGGCGGAAGGACCCAGGGTTGTAGGAAGGAGGGAACACGTGCGCCGGCAAACAATTCCACAGCCTGACGGTGCGGCACAGAAACGAATTTGAGAACCGTTTGGTTCGCGCCGGGATGGTGTGGACCGTCAAGCTATGGCTTCGCAAGCCAGCACGCGTGGTTCTGGTTAGGAATGGAGAGGAGGGGAGCAAGTTGAACAATTCCTCAGAGCACTCACCGTGATACAGGCGGTAGAACACGCTTAGAGAGGCGACATCTCTCCGGAGTTGTAGCGACTCCAAGTTGCTCGTAACGTCTGCATCATTCACAATGCGGATGGCCCGCCGCTGCAATCCATCCAAGGCATCGAGCAGGTACTGGGCGGATCCATCCCAAAGGTGCGAGCAGTACTCCATACCCGGCCGGACCTGCGCTTTAAGCTGACCGGGCGTGAAAAACCGACGCACCCTGTTCAGGACTCCAACCCTGCGTTATGTGGCAGATATTACGCCCTCGATGTGATTCCTTGGATTGAGATCACAGCGGATATCCACACCAAGGATACACAGGTCATTCCGCACTGAGAGGGGAGTATCCTGAAGAATGGGGAGGGGAGAGAACGGGGATTTTTTGCACGTGAACGCACACACCTGGGTTTTCGTGGCATTGAACTCAACCATATTCCTGGAACCCCATGTAGAAATGAGATCCAAGGTCTGGTTGAGCTCAATGACAAGATCTTCGCGTCCCTTCACAGTTTCGACACGGCAACCTGGAGGCCCGCAGTGGTATCGCCCATGAACCGTGCTGTCATCTGCATAGCAATGAATGTTGCCAAGCGACAACAAGTCATTGATATGCAGAATAAACAAGGTGGGCGACAGCACCGAGCCCTGAGGAACTCCGGCATTTACCGACATGAGCGCCGAAGCGTATCCGTCTACGACTACACGTATTCTACGCCCATGCAGAAAGCCGGAAATCCACGAACACAGGTTGCCGGGTAGACCGTATGCCGGAAGCTTGGACAGAAGACCACGGTGCCAGACCCTATCAAACGCCTTGGCAATCATCCATCATCCATCCATCAGCCAAAGGAAGTCCACTGCTGAACATAGGCCTCCCCCAATGATTTCCACAGAGACCTGTTGGAGGCAGCCTGTGTCCAGCGACGTCCCGCGACCTTTACCAGGTCGTCGGACCATCTTGTTGGTGGACGTCCTACGCTGCGCTTTCCGCTACGCGGCCTCCATTCGAGTACTTTCCGACCCCATCGGTCATCAGATCTCCGCGCTATGTGCCCGGCCCATTGCCACTTCAACTTGCTAATCCGGCAATGTCAATGGCCTTGGCAATGTCGAGGGCAAGAGCCTCGCCACGCCGGTCTATCGCCTCACCCCAGCGATGCAGGACAAACGGTAGAAGATCACCCGTCGATCGATTATGGCGGAATCCGTATTGTCGGTCACTGATCAACGAGTGATCCTCCAGGTAGCGGACCAATTGAGCGTTTATGATCCGCTCCATGACCTTACACATCACTGAGGTGATAGCGATAGGGCGGTAATTGGTAGGGTCCGATCGATCACCCTTTTTGGGGATCGGTTGCACATTGGCCTCCCTCCAAGATTCCGGCACAACACCTGTGCGGTAGGACGCTCGGTAGAGGCGAGTCAGTGCTGGAGACAACTCGGCTGCACAAGCCCTTAAAACCACCGCTGGTATCCCATCCGGACCACTGGCTTTCCGCACATCGAGAGACCGTAACTGACGCCGCACATCACACTGCCTGATGCGAATATCTGCCATTGCGAAACCGCAATCAGGCAGTGTAGGCAGCGACTGGGAACCACGGTCATCGAGGCGGGAATTAGCCGCAAAGAGATTTGCCAGCAAGGCAGCCTTCTCTTGCGGCTTGTGGGCCAGCGACCCTTCTGGGTACCTCAGCGGCGGCAACGCTGGACGGCAGAAGTTAGATTGGACGGCCCTGGCTAACCTCCAATAAGCACGACTGCTAGTTGGGTGATCGGCCAACGCACGCCCAATCCTGCTAACGCGCTGGGCATCCGCCCTAACGTAGGCCTTCTTGCAGGCCTTGGAGGCACGGTTATAGGCTTCTTTGAGGGAACTGATATTGGGATCCTTCATGGCGCGACCCCTGATCCAAGCGCGATACGCCGCCTGTTTGTCAAAGACAGCATCGGCGCATGCACGATTGAACCAGGAGCGTCCACGGCCCTTACTGGCGATCTCAGAGGAAGGAATGTAATATTCCATTCCAAGTCTGATCTCGTCAGCAATAGCGTTGGCACTCGCTGAGGGATCTTTACCCTCAAAGCAGCGCTGCCTCCAAGAGATGGATGCAAAATATTCCCGCATACCATCCCAATCTGCCGACGAGTAATGCCAGACCCTTCGCCTAACCTGCACGGGACGTGGAGGTGATGCGATCGGTACTGACGACCCAACCAGGCAGTGATCGGAAGTGCCCAGAGGCGCACTAACGGTCACATGATACCCGGCTGGGTGACTCGCCAGCAGAAGGTCCAGCAAAGAAGGCGCATGACTCGCCACATCCGGGATCCTGGTGGGCTGGTTCACCAGTTGTGTCAAGTCATGAGTCAGAGCGAATGCATGGGCAGCTCTGCCAGCATGATCAGTCTTGGAGGAGCCCAGCCACAGTTCGTATTGAGCATTGAAATCCCCCAAGACCACCATTTCGGCCGACGGGAACTGCGCCTGCGCGTCATCAGCCGCCTGGCTAAGATACCTGAACAGCCGAGTCGTCTCATCGTCCCCGTTGTGAGACCTGTAAAGGCACACGTAGATGCGGCTCAGGGAACCTAGATCCACGTGCACCCACAGAGCGGAGAAGGAGGGGTCCTCCATGCAGTGCAAACGGCGACAGCAGATGTCCGACCGAACATACAAGCATACCCCGGCTTTAGGCTTGAAGTTTACTTCAAGCGAATAACCGGGATACAACAGGTAAGAATTATCGGTCGGACAACGAATCTGCGTCTCCGTTAGGAAGAGCAAAGCAGGCCGGGCCGTCTCAAGATGGTGGTGGACGGCATTGAGGTTCGTATGGAGTCCACGGATGTTAGTGAACTCCATAGTGAACGCGGTGGTGGGTTTAAGCACCGCTGAAGGACCTGCTCTGTTTAGTTGCACTGTCATGGTAGAAAGGATGGGATTGGTGAAGAGGCAACGAGGATCTTAGGTTCGGGCACTAAGAAGGCCGAATGGGCACCGGCACGAAAGGTGTACACGATGTACTTACAATTGTTTACAATTTATGTAAACAGATAAGGCGACTGAGTAAACTATTACCCCATGCGGCGCCGGCTAACGTCATTATTAAACCATTATTATATTTACTTAACTCGATATTCGGTCTCCTATATAGGCATGGTAAAGTGTATTTGTTTATATATGAGGGGAATACGTGTTAGTGGACTATTCCTTCATTAATTTAACCTACAAGACTCGGTGTTGGGTCAATTTAATGTCGTAAGACTAGATAAACCATTGGGTTGATTGGTCGGCTAGATTTTACAACTAATCGCTTCTTTATTATCAGAATATTAGGGACTATTTTCAGTGCACAAAATGCATAAAGTTAACTTGTCGTTAACTCGCCACGAAACCGGAAAGAAAAAGTTAGGGGGATTGCAAACAAATGTCGTCCGCTTCCTCTTTACTTTCTAGCCTATAGAAATGTGCGAAAGTTAATATTGTGCTTACAGTTTATCCCCTGATATAAATGTAAATATCACCACCAGTTACCAAAGTCGACTGCACTCATAATAATACCAATGACTGTGGTAAAATGTTGATGTATTTGTCCGCAGAACAGACGGTGTACGCGCAGGGCGCGGCGGCGACGCCGGTGCCGCTGCTCAACGCCATGACGGAGGTGGGCAAGGAAGGCTCCATGAAGAATATCAAGGTGGTCCACATGCACACTGAGAAGGAGGCGCCCTACGTCGCACCTGAGTGCAAAGATATCTTCAGGTTTGAGTCGATAAATAATGATATTTCATTTTCCTCGTCATTTTTCCTCCTATAGATATGGTAACGCATCGCAATGCAACGCATAAGATTTGCCGGACATTCTATGTATGATCGTTTTCCTTATGGGGAGCCGCCAGGTCGCGTCGTTGACTTCGATAATTATTGAAAGTAAAGCGTTTCTATCACCTGTATACGAGTATATGTAAAATCTGACTAATTAGTGAGTGATTTCAAATGATTATTATTATCCAAAGAATAAAGACTATTCACGTCAACACAAACACTTCTGAGATATAAGGTTCTCCGCTAAGTTACGTAAGCAAGTTTATACAATGTCAATCACGAAGATCTAATACGGTTTGATAGACTGAAGGATTTAGTTTGATCGATTACTTAGTTATAAAAATATTTCTTTTGATTTTAGATTGATTAGCAAGTAACCATTATTAAAATTGTCCGAAATTCTGTAATCTAAATCTTATCTCATTTTTTCTCGGTGCAGCTGAAGTCTAAACCTATTGTAAATTCAAGCAAATGAAACATAACTCAATTTTAAGATTCCTTATCAACAATTTCGATAGCACAAGTTATCTGATACACTGGTATTATGATAACGTAGTTTGTTACATCCCGCCGTGTCGGCTTTGCGATAAACGTATCAAGAACTGTCGCGTGTTCATGTTATGTACGATTATGTCAACACTTAAGGGTCGGATAGACCATTATGAGGGGAAATATTTTTTTAAATAAAGTATACTTCCATAATTTGTAGTCATTTTCGTTTACTGTAGACGGAGAAGGAGACTATTGGACTTAAAACAAGTCAAATATGTATTAGAGACAACAGCGTTTTGGATGTAATGTATCCAAATATTCTGTGCTAGTGTCATCGTAAAAGTCTACCAATCTCGCCACGCTAAAATCCGATTCAACCGCATTCTCAGGAATCTTAGCCATTCAAGTTATTATTTTATCTCTCAATAGCTTTACGTACGTTAAAAGGCCGTGCATACTTAATTTAGTTTCTGATTAAAGACAAGCTATCACCCAAGAAACGCTGGGAACTTCAATGGTCGGCGTCAATTCATTACGTGCGACTCTTACCCTAGCTTACAGGAATTGTGATGGGTTTATCGGCAAGATAGTTTCTTGATTGTGGAAAAATATACCTAATAACTATTGTTATTTTTACTAAATAGGTCTGTGTCGCTGTTCATGGCGGCCAACGTGAGGAAATCGGTAGCGGAAGGTCGCTCCGACGCGATACCCATCTTCCTACAAGACATCCCCAAGCTGTTCCACAGGAAGATTATCAAGCCCGACATAGCTCTTATCCAGGTAATATATATTTTAATAACAGGATGCCTAATTTTTTTTTTAGGTTTAATGACAAAATATGTTGTACAGGGCATTTTATAATAATTATGAAGTGTCCCTTTGATATTTAATAGACAAATCCTCGTGTGTAAAATCAATACCACGTGGATATGTACATGTATTGCGCATTAGAAATCATTCATAGTGAATACTGAATTTTCCATGTTAACTCTCAGGCAAAATGATTAACATATTAATTTCTAACTTCTTTATACTCATATAATGTCGTTTGCTCGTAATCGAATTTATCGGTTAAATATATTTGTATTCTACTATCCTGTATCAGCCCATGTACGTCCCACTATAGGGCAAGGACCTTCTCTACAATCGAAGATACGTTTGAGCGTGGTTAGGCTAGTCCACCACGCTGGCCTAGTGCGGGTTGGCAAATATATATATGAATATAGTTAAAACTAGCTGTACCCGCGACTTCGTCCGCGTGGAATTTAACAAAAAGGTTATTTTTCTAAAATAAAAGTTTTTTTCTAAAATAAATGTATCCTAAGTTACTCTTTATTATATCAGCTACCTGACAATAAAAGTCCCGTCAAAATCGGTCCAGCCATTTCAGAGATTAGCCGGAACAAACAAACAGACAGACAAAAAAAATATCTAAGGTCATTTTCGTTATACGTATCGTGTATATAACGATTTGTAGTTGGATATATATTTTTTTTTTCTTTACAAACAGACACTTCAATTTTATTTATATGTTTAGATGATATTTGTTGTTGGTTCCAGGTATCGCCCCCCGACCACCACGGGTACTGCAGTCTTGGAACGTCCGTCGACTGTGTGCGGGCCGCGCTAGTCAACTCTAAGATTATTATTGGTAAAATATTAATGTATACAACTTAGTTTATGTATAGTAAGGACTTTAATTGGTGATAATATCAGGAAGATATTTTTTAAATTATAGAGTTTATTAACCTGGAAGCGATTAACCCCGAGAATTAACCCTAATATTACCGGATCCTCTAAACTCTAAAGGCTTTATATGAAGTTGTTCATTCTTATTAGGCCCCCATTTTTTACCCCTTTATTTTTGCAGTTTGGTGCGCATTTGGGATCAGACACCATTCACGAATATAACTACTAACTTACAACTCTGTTCACACTCTTTTTACAGATTCATAAATAGGCGACAGAGTCGTAGCATAATAATCCGAAAGATATCAATTCCACATTTATGTGCATAAAACCTTATATTATATCTTAATCATTAATGAAACACGTATTTAGATTCTAATCGTAATACGATCGCATTCAACAAGCACTTTATCAATAGCCACCGTTTTATCTTTGAAGTATATAATGATCTATTTTAATGCACATCGAGATTATATTATTATTACAATTAATTAATTACTGTATAAACACGTTTCTTAGGGTTAATCGTCCGTAGTAAAGATAACGAGATGGGGAAATACTATGAGATAAATGGACGTGTTGTGTAGAAATTATTTCAAACATTAACTGGTTAAAGCCAAATCAATCAGATATTATCTAAATAGGAATGTGAAAAGGTCTCAATTTAGTTTTACCACTATATACATATTTTCACTGTAGATTTGTCGGGAAAATTTACCGCTACTAGTTATATAATAATGAAACAACTATGTTTTAGCTTACATAGTGCCTACTGCCCGGTGGTCCGAAAATCATAATATACTGTATCAGTCTACAGTGCACGTCTAAGCACGAGACTTCTCACGACACGAAGGTTAGGCCTAGAGTCCGCCACGCACCCCTTATGCGGTTACCCCTTATATGATAATTCTTATTATATTATTATAGCTCAAGGAAATTGACGTTGAGAACGTTCAGACCATGTTATAAATTGTGTTCACAAATATCAATAAAATTATTTCGCTCCAGCGCAAGTGAACAAGCACATGCCGCGTACATTCGGCGACGCGTTGATCCACCAGTCTCACATCGACTACTGCGTGCACGACGACACGCCGCTGCCGGAGCACGGCGCCAAGCCCGCCAGCCCCGAGGAGACCAAGATTGGACAACTCATCGGAGACAACCTCGTCGAAGACGGCGCCACGCTGCAGATGGGTACGTGTAGTCGATGGGTAATCGGAATTAATGCTATTTCAAATTGATTGAAATTGACATCACCACATTGTAATTTTTTAAGACTTAGCATGCTCTATATTTCTGCTATTGCTAATTGCACCCCACAGAATTTGACCATATTTTGGTGGTTATAAGTGTAGGTATTAGAATAAGCACTCACTTCCAGGAACTAACTATTGTATATTTTGTAAATTAACACTTAATACATTCACAAACAGAGTAAAATTATAATTATGCGACTCGGAGCGAGATGTGCTCGTGACGAGAGATGGCAGACTGTCTTTTTTCATCCAAATAAACCGACCCTTTGATAGGACTACCCGAATGAGGATCGGTGGGGATAAATCTTCCAGAAAATATATTTAAGCCATAAAATAGGGTCTATCCTTTCAACTAAATATTAAGGTCGGCCCAAACATCTGGGCTATTGTCCAAACAGAAAGGTTTACCCAAACATGTGTACTATTTTCTAAAAAACATAAATTTGTTGCAAAGGATTACCGCCACTAAAGAACTTAACTATAATAATACAGTTTTATTGCCCCGGCATGAACGGGTCATTACAATTAGGAAACAATAATTTAGAACAGCATCTTTTTAACTAATATTATACAATAAGGTACACAAAAATTCTTACTTAAATAAAACGACTCGCAGATGTTTTATGGTTAAACATCTGCAGTCATATTTTAAAATGAAATGCGTGTTTAAATAATGTTCAAATAACAACTAATAAGCGTGTTATTTTAAAAGCTAAATATAAGTTGGCGTATTGCAACCGCTTTAAAAGCTATATCTAAGTTGGCGTATTGCAACCGCCACAATATTATAACCATTTTTCACATCTAAAATAACACACACACACACACAATTGACTCTACAGTTCTTTCTTTAAATGGGTTCGTAAAAAAAACTCATCCCTTCATTGATTACACGATATCGTATAAAATATTAGCCGATCGGCCTTGTGAATTATAATGGCCAATAACAACATTTTGATTATTTATATAACTGGTGAAATATTATTATTTATTCATATGCTACTTGTGATTGCTATTGTTATTTATTCCAGCACTAGCAATTAGATATTCCTGTTGCTGTCTCTGTCCCTCCTATGCAGTCACGCTATCTCCTCTCTCGTTCTACTGTGTGCCCACATACCCAGTAGGTACAAGCGATGCGCAAAGATTTGGTTCGCGATGTCCCTTTTAATAAAATATCTGAATGATCTGTAAACAGTGACTACTGCATACTTCTATTTTATACCTTTAGAATATTAAGCTAAATTTATCTTAGATTTTTAATATTTTCTTAAAACTGCACAGACTAACAGAATCCCATCAAAAACATCCTGTAAAAAAAATCTAAGTTTCACCGCTCAGTTTTTCTACCGCAAAAAGTTGTGAGATCCATGTAATAACAAGTTGATTAATTTATTTGGTCCTTGCTTAAGGGACCTTCTGTATAAAGTTATTGTCATATCAATATTAAAAATTCTTTACGTTGTAAATAAATAGATCGACTTGGCCATCGCGTGAAAACATAATGTATCGTACAATTTATACATAATGCTACTGGCCAAGTCGATCTATTTATTTACAACGTAAGGAATTTTTAATATTGATATGATAGTAACTTTATACAGAAGGACTAAATAAATTAATCGACTTGGTATTACATGGATCTCACAACTTTTTGCGGTAGAAAAACTGAGCGGCGACACTTGGATTTTTTTACAGGATGTTATTGACGGGATCTCACGTCTTTTTGTAGAGTCCTACTTTTTTCCTTTTCGGTACTTTTTATTTCTAGAATATATATAACGATTTTTCTTAAAGCCTCTGTCTTATGGTTTTTTTCTTATTTTTGTAGGTATCAATTTATCATAAATATAGCGGATTTGATTATTGGTGTTCTTTCTTTCATGGTAATTGATATTTTCGAGCTATTTAGTCTATTTATTTGCAAGTTTATCTTAGTCATGTTTTTCTAGAGGAATGTTGTAGTTTCATGGGCTGAATAAACCCTTTCCCTCTCTATACCCCCCTCCTGTTACGCCTCATATATATAGATACAAATATAACTTTGTAATCCTATACATTTATATGGGATTACAAAGTTATTCAAGCAGTTGGTGTATCTAGAAAACTAGACAGAAATTATGAAATGTTAATATTTTCCCTTAGTTTAGACACGAAATACTAATTATATTCTAAGTTTGAAGGTTCTATGTCTGCTAGAAGTACCTTAGACTTTTGATGATCGGTCAGTCAGTCAGTGAGTGACAAAATTACGAAAGTTTGACAAGCTATAATTCTTAAACTACTGGTTCAAATTGAATGAAATTTTAAATATACCGTGTTTACACAATGCCTGCTTAGTAACTGAAAATTCAGATTTCTTGCTTTAACCACAACTAAGTTATGGGGGGTTGAAAATGGTCTGAATTGCTTCGAGAAAAGGATGGTTCGTCTGTGCCGCTTTTTAGCTCGACTTGGAGGGGGCATTGCCGTGCCCCAGATATAAGTAATTGAAACAGGGGAATAATTCATTCTTCGATCCGAAGATTCGAGTTTCGTGTTACAGAGTAGGTTTTGAAACGAAAAAGTCACGAAGTTTCGAACTTCGTTTCGAATTTATATAGTAGGGCCCCAGAAAAGTTCCTTCCAAAGACGGTGGTCGTCTAGCTCTAAAATGTTTTTAACTACTTTATGCAAATTTGATGGTTCGTGGGAAACGCAATAATACGTTTTTCCTTGTTTTGTGCTCATATTTCGTAATCACCAACAGTACCCCTTTTTTTTGTTGATGCGGAAAAACCGTGTTACCGCTAACGCCCCATCTCGGGGGAAAGTGGAGCGATTATGTTAGGCACACCAACCAAAACCCAATAAAATATTATTAATATGATTTTGATCAATAGGTATCGGTAGTATACCCGACGCAGTGCTGTCGGCGCTGAAAAACCACAAGGACCTGGGCATCCATTCCGAGATGTTCAGCATTGGAGTAATTGACTTGGTGAAAAGAGGATGTGTCACCAACAATATGTACGTATGACCATAGAAACAGTACCAAATCTAAATGTGTAGACGAGCCATAATATGAATATGAATAATTTTATTGAAAAGTTTCTCGCTTCTTTCTGTTAAAAGAAGAACTATTTATTTTTATTCACTGTATAGCACCGTATATGGATTCCTAATGATTTTATAAACATGAACTAAATATTGGTATTTATACAGGGTATATCAAGACTGCTACCGAAAACGAAGCCGGGTGGTAGTTTAAGCGACTTCAGACACAATGCAACAGAAAAAGTTGCAAAAAAAGGCAATAATTTTTTTTTCGTTATTTTTTTCCTATGACCATATTTGGGTGGTAAATACATTTTATCCTAAAATAATAGTGTATGCCCTATTATTTATTAATACTCTAAGATATAAAAGAGTTTAAATTATTATTTTAGCAAAAACTATTTATTTACTACCCAAAAATGACGATATTTAAAAAATCATAAAAAATAATTGTCGCGTTTCTACGCGATTTTTTTTATTGCATTGTGTTTGTAGCCACTAAAACTACCACCCGGCTTCGTTTTCGGTAGCAGTCTTGAGATACCCGGTATGTATGTTAGATTTCTTTTAGTCATGCCTAAGATGAGATGATGTCCGAGTTCAATGGCTTCTACCATAATATAGCTATTTGCTTTATCTTAATATAAACTCATTTGCAAAAAAAACGGGCACCTAAGCAATGAACCATTTCAAATGTTACTATTGGTTTGTTTGATAATTATAGGTAGTTTTACTTTCACAATTTTGTAAATTAATAAGCAAATAATCGTTTTCGTCAGTATTATCATAAAATTTTGATAAAATTTATGGGTTTTAATGCTAAAGTTCACTAGTAGTGTATGCTCGCTAGTAGTGCATATGCTCGTGAAGTTTTTTTTTTTGTTTTTTTTTCTGTTTTTTTTTTTGTTGCCTTGTAGGCAGACGAGCTAGCGGCCCGCCTGATGGTAAGCGGCTACCGCTGCTCATGGACCTCCGTAGTGCCAGGGGACCAGCACAACAAAGTCGCTGCCTACCTCGAGGAGAGTACTCTCCTTAAACCTCGTTTGAAGAAGGACAGGTCATAGTGCTGAGGAAACACCGATGCAGGGAGTTCATTCCAGAGCTTGCACGTACGTGGTAGAAAAGAACGCTGGAAACGTACCGTTCGGGAACGGTACGCCTCCAGGTGGTGGGAATGAACTCTACTGCGGAAACGTGTGGTGCGATGGTACATGGGCGACGGTGGTACCAACTCAAACAACTCCTCGGAGCACTCCCCATGGAACAAACGATAGAACACACAGAGAGATCCGAAGTCTCTCCGCAGTCCTAACGGTTCCAATTTGTCCGTGAGATCGGGATCATTGACTATTCGACAAGCTCGTCGCTGCAAGGAGTCAAGTGGGTCGAGCTGGTATTTTGGGGCACCTGCCCAGAGGTGGGAGCAGTACTCCACGTGGGGCCGGATTTGCGCTTTGTAAAACGTCAATCTATGACCCGACGTAAAGTACCGCTTCGCTCTGTTCAGGATTCCCAACTTCTTGCTCGCCAGTTTGGCTTTGTCCTCCAAATGACTCCTAAACTCGACCTTGCTTGATATTTCGATGCCAAGGATTCCAATACTCTCGGATCCTTGGAGAGTAACTCCTTGGAATTGCGGCGCCATGACAAAGGGGTCCTTCTTCGCAGTGAACACGCAAACTTGTGTCTTCGAAGGGTTAAATTGAACTATACTCGGAAATGGAATCCGAGATCAAAAATGTAAACAAAAGTGTTACCACTACAATAAAATGATTTTTCATGGTAGTTTGTTCACAATCGTTAAAAAAATAGGTTGGAATTATTCTCACTCGTTAAATAAGTATAAAATAAAGCCAAATAATATTCTCTGGTATAATATTTACATAAACTACAACTTCAACTTCTTTTTTAAGTATGTGAAAAAAAATGGTACGAAAATATTTTGTGCTACAGGTATTATGCAGAAATTCGTAACCTTAGGCCACTGAAATAAAACTTTTTTTAAATTTAGTCTCCATATCTACAAATACGTCGCTTTGACGCCTGCGACACCTCCCTTTAGTTCATTTAGTTCGTATTAAGTTGCTTAGCTTGATGAATGTGCATCATGTGATAAAATTACGTCGTCGTGGTGTTGGTTTCACGTTTTCTGTTAAGTTTTTGTTCTATTTTGTTCCTAAGATTTCTGGCGTTCGTGTTCGTAGACGAACGCACTATGGACTTTGAAAATCACTGTGAGTTAAACCCATTAGAGTTTGTTTGGGCCCAAGTCAAGGCTCACATCAACAGGCATAATAGAACAATCAAAATGTTCAAAATTCGAAAATAAACATTAATAAATAAAACATAGTACTCGCAACATTTGAATCTATTCACTAATCAAATTATACCTAATATGTTTTATGATGAAATGTTTCATAACCCTGAAATGTCACTTTTACAATGACATTTGTTTGTTTACATTTTTGATCTCGAATTCGATTTCAGAGTATAGGTTCAATTCACCCCATTCGGTAAAAGTTAACAAAGATTTTTGTTTGTTTTTTCTTTAATAAAGTAAAAGCAGATAAATGTTTAGTATCGAGTGTGACCCCCTCTAGCTGAAATCACAGCTTGAATTCGTCTGGGTATGCTAGCGAGGATATCCCGGATACTTGCTTGCGGAATACGTTCCCACTCCGCGGTAATCACATTCTTCAGCTCTCTGATGGTCTGCGGAGCCAGTTGTACTGATCTCACGCGTCGTTTCAGAACGTCCCAGACATGCTCTATAGGATTGAGCCTGGTTCTGGAAGAAAACCATGTACGATCGTTTTCTTGTAAGTCGCGCATTGAGAAATCGCAAGTCTTCGTATGTTGACCTTAAGAACAACCTCGAAGAAGTAAGAAATGTGCATATTAGTCTATGGACGGTCAGGAGGAGGCTTCTCGCGGTCAATATACGCAGTCACCGCCCGGCCCGCGGCCCTAAGTTACTCCGTGAGCACAGAGTTGCCAGGCTTAGGTTTGCTCGAAATTGTGAATAGGGTATTGTTCTCCGATGAAGCCAGGATATCTCTGTTCGGTGAAGATCGACGTCGGCGAGTGCTACGAAGACGAGGAGAACGCTTTGCAGAGGCTTGTTTTGAAGAAATCACACCTTATGGTGGGGACTCTGTTATGTTTTGGGCAGGATTAAATTCAATGGATCGTACAGAGTTAGTCTTCATTGAAAATGGCTCACTAACTGGACATCGATACATAACATAAAGTTCTTATTCCTTATGCACAACCCGCATTGGCCGCTTTAGGCGAAGACTTTTTATGGACGACAACGCTCGCGCCCACCGGTCTGGCGATGTGGAAGCGTATGTGCAAGAGGTCGGCATTCGTCGTTTGGATTGGCCAGCTCGAAGTCCCGACCTCAATCCTATAGAGCATGTGGGACGTTCTGAAACGACGCGTGAGATCAGTACAACTGGCTCCGCAGACCATCAGAGAGCTGAAGAATGTGATTACCGCGGAGTGGGAACGTATTCCGCAAGCAAGTATCCGGGATATCCTCGCTAGCATACCCAGACGAATTCAAGCTGTGATTTCAGCTAGAGGGGGTCACACTCGATACTAAACATTTATCTGCTTTTACTTTATTAAAGAAAAAACAAACAAAAATCTTTGCTAACTTTTACTTCACGAGCATATTATGCACTACTAGCGAGCATACACTACTAGTGAACTTTAGCATTAAAACCCATAAATTTTATCAAAATTTTATGATAATACTGACGAAAACGATTATTTGCTTATTAATTTACAAAATTGTGAAAGTAACTTACTAACTAACTACCTATAATTATCAAACAAACCAATAGTAACATTTGAAATGGTTCATTGCTTAGGTGCCCGTTTTTTTTTGCAAATGAGTTTATAATGGATTGCTGAAGCTGTTTTTGACTGATGAAATAATGTTTTTTTTTTAGGAAGAAGACCCACAAAGGTCGTATCGTGGGCAGTTTCTTGGTGGGCAACCGGGAATTGTATGACTTCGTCGATAACAACCCTTTCGTTGGTTAGTTAATTTTTTTTTTAACATACATATAGAGCCAAATGTGGAAACAAATACGTCATTTGGAATTGTCAATCTATCTGCCAGTCGCTGACATATCGGCCATTAGTTGTTTACTCAATGTATTTATTTTTCCTGCATTATTTAAAACTAGTGAAAATTGCCGAAAACTTTAAAAAGTGATGCTAGGAATGTTGAACTTCAGGAAGATTAAATTTTACGTAGGAAGAAAAGCGGCTTCAGATACCAATAATACCCTTCGAAAAATTGTATCATCGCGTAGCTGCCGCCACAAGTTTGTGTTGTCAGCTTTTCAAAATAAATTCCACGAAAACAGAACTTTGTACGTACTCATATCATAAACTAAAATTTATCGTTACGTGCGTGGTGGCCTGGTGGTAAATGGACCACCAATGACCACAACCATATTTCACGGTGGCCGCGGGTTCGAATCTCAGGGCACCCCTCTGACTTTTCGGAGTCATGCGTGTATTGATAGTCAATAAACACACACTAAAACGGTGAAGGAAAACATCGTATGGATACCAAAGCGATTTATAAGAATTTCTATGGTACCTGTGTAAGTCCACCTACCCGCATTAGGCCTGCGCGGCGGACTATATGGCCTAACTACCTACAATCGTACTCTCGATTGCAGAGGAGGCCCGTACCCTGCAGTAGGACGTGTATGGGCTGATACAGATGCACTTGTTTAAGGGTTTTGACCTCTTTAATGGGGAGCGATTTGTTAGAAATCTTGTGAAGGAAAAAACATGCAGATGAAACTGGTCCAATCATTTTCCCGACACTATTGATCGGATTGAAAAATCTTACTTTACCCACTTTATTGCCATATCTATTTTTAATGGCAACACCAAATTCGATTACAGCGACTCTCTCACCGGGTCAGATAAGTTTGTGGGACTATACATAATCGTCACGCCTGTATTCCATAGGAACAGGCAAAGACTATAGACTGCTACTTTTTTGCACATTTATAAATCTTTTATGGAATTTAATTATTATCTATGGTTACAAATATTGTAGTTCGATTCCCGGACAACTTTTACTTCTGTCAGTGCTCAAATGTATGTGGTGAAATAAATCACCCACAAACGAATGCTCGTGTCAATAAAAACGGAGTGGAAATAAATAAAATAAAAAACACCTAACACTCACATACATAGTCCTGACTACACTAAGATTGAGTCTTGTATCATGGGCATCAGGAACTACAACAGACTTTGGTCTCACAAACACACAGACTTAAAATAAATATTTGTGGGCCGCCCAAGCATTTGTCTTAGTGCGGGGATCAAACCCACGACCTCTCTCTTGTGAACCGGGTGGTAGTGGAAAAAGTGACATTTTATGGATTCAATAAATCATTTCATTTCATTTTATTTCATCTCGTTTCACAGCCTCTTACCCAGTGCCACGGTGGCTGAGTATGTAGTTATTTATGATGTGGATGTTTTGCAGAGATGTTGGAGATCGACTATGTGAACAACACGCACATCGTGTCGATGCAGCCCACTATGACGGCAATCAACTCCTGCATAGAGGTGGATCTCACGGGACAAGTCTGCGCAGACTCTATTGGTATGTTGACATAATATTTTTTTTCTTTAACATATTTTTAGTCTTAGCCACTGTCTGCAGTGAACTAATTTTTAACCGACTTCAAAAAAAGGAGGAGGTTCTCAATTCGACTGTATGTTGCTTTTTTTATGTTTGTTACCTCGTTTCTCTGTACTGTGTGAACCGATTTCGATCATTCTTTCTTTGATTGAAAGCTGGTGCTTGTCATTTGGTCCCATAAAAATATGGTGAAACCTGGAGAGAGGAACTCCTTAAAATTAAGTAGAATTCCAATGGTTCTTTTTGCATTAGGTTCATTATAAAAGTTAAGTTACAGTGAGAGAGAAAAAAAGAGTGGGGGTGAGGGGGGTGGTTGATAAAATTAAAATACACGTAAATTATAATATCTTCGTCAGCTATTAACCGATTTTAGTGATTTCTTTTTCATTGGAAAGAACTTATTGACTGGTTGATCCCAGGAACACAACATGAAGATCTGATGTGTCATATCATGTTCGGACCTGGAGTGTAGAACTCTTCAAAATTTAGTAGGATTCCAATGGTTCTTTTTGCATTGGGTTCAGTATAAAAGCTAAGCTATAGTGGTGGAGGGAAAAGGGGGTAGGGGCAAATGGGGGTAGAAAAATAATAAACATGTGAATACTCCAATATCTTCGGCAGCTTTTAGCCGATTTTAGCGATTTCATTACCATCGGAAAGAACATATTCCTTGTGGGGACCAAATCTTCTTCATTTAAATTCCTATCAACACTAAAAACATAAAAATAACCTTCAATATGTTATGCATATATTTTGATTTGTTGGCTAGTCAAGTCATTAAGCAAATTAATCAACAAGCATAAGTTCCATGAAATAAACATTATTTTTTTGCTTTGCAGTCGTACTTATTATTTTGTTATTTTTTGGTTTTTAGTGGTTTTTGTTTTGAAGTCGGTTTTAATTTTTTTATTATTCTAGTTTCTTTATGGTACACCCATGTACCTAAATACTAGCCACTGCACTTAACGTATTGAAAAATATATTAGTTCAAACGTTCTTCATGTCGCTATTATGCAGTATCTATTCGGTTACACTCACTGAGGCTCGAAATACATTGAGTATTTAAATAACACGCCAAACGTGTCCTAGAACCAGTGAATAAGTACACGAAAAAAAATCTGCTAATATTCTAATAAAAAATACATTTGGGAATAAAATATCGATCGTAAAATATTAACGACTTAAATCATCATAAAATTATGACCAATAGCCTTATCGTCTATAAACTATACTATTCCAAAATAAATTTGTGCCAAATATAAAGGTTTTATTATATTTCCAGGTACCCGCATGTATTCCGGATTCGGCGGGCAGGTTGACTTCATCCGCGGCGCCGCCGAGTCGATCGACGGTAAAGGCAAACCAATCATCGCTCTCGTCTCTCACACCAAGAAAGGAGAGAGCAAAATTGTACCTACACTTAAAGTCGGTGAGTATCTGGCTAGGACTAATCTTGAAATAATAAATAATTACATAAAATATCCATCTACATAAGTATTTATTTTGATAGACATCATGAATCAAAGAAGTAAATAACTACGTGATTCTAAAAGCTTGGAATGAATTGAAATGTATTCATTCTGTATGAATACCATTGGAGTTCGATATGCAGACAATAATTATGAAAAAATAACACGCTTTTTATACTTTCGCTTGTGTGGATGTAACGGTGTCTATGACTTGTGTTTTAGAGGTCGTACCATAGACTTATGGTTACGATGTACGTTGTACGAATTCGAACATTTACAGAGAAGGTACATTCGTATCGTCATAAACTTCGATCGTCCGAAGATTCGAACTTCGTTTCGGATTTACAGAGTAGGGCCCCTTGCCAGGGCTTTTTTATGTTTGATAAATACCTTACCAGGACTTCCAGAATTCCTTTTTTATTTTCAATAAATATAAGCATTAGTAACGCACGTCTTTCGTTTTAGGTGCGGGCGTGGTGACAACGCGCGCGCACGTTCACTACGTGGTGACGGAGCAGGGCATCGCCAACCTGTTCGGCAAGACGCTGCGCCAGCGCGCCTGGGAGCTCATCAACGTCGCGCACCCCGACCACCGCGAGGCGCTCGAGAAGGCCGCCTTCGTACGACTGCAATGCATGCCCGCACCCTAAACGCGACACTAGCGGCCACAGACTAAAAATACGGGGTGGATAGGAACACGGATGAATAGGACAATCTGCTTACAAACTTGATTAGTGCAATGTGAATATAAACGTACGTATCGGTACCAGTGTCCACGTCCCACTGCAGACCACGCGCCTGCTATACAATCGAGAGTATGGTTAAAAGGGGTTATGAATTCGAAAATGTACACTTCGCCGGTTTTGTCTCTATTCGTTCATAGTTTCCGTTCGCCCCGTTTTACAGTACGAATAACGAATGTTAACACGTCAGTTTATCGTTAAAATTAGTATTACTGTTCAGTAGGTGTTCTCTGTAATTAGTGTAAAATAGGTGGTAGCAGAAGATATTACTAAATTTGGCGCCTAATTTTAAGAAATGTAATCAGTCTCCCACTTACGTACTATGCATTTTTGTAGTTATTTATCTATAAGTTCAAAACGGTCGTTATTTACAATTAATAGTGTTGTGCGTGATTTGTATAGACTATAGAAGCTGTATTATTGAAGATTTTATGTCCCAATCGTGTAAGTTACCGTTTTAATCATCCTTTTTCTACATATTATTTAGTCTTGTGACAGAATCTGTTTTAATGCTGCCTAGGTGAGTTTGATTGCAACTTACTGTATTAGTCTTAAATTGACTTAAAATTGGTGTGAAGTATTTAAGCATATAGCTCAATAAGACAAAATGGCGACACAATCTTGGGCAAGTTATGTTTTTCGTAACGAAAAACTCTCACAATTCTTTGCTCGAGTTAGGAACCCAGATGAGAGAGTATTACTCAATTAGTTTATATCAGAAAATATCAAGCTTCAACAGAATTTGCTTGGGCATAATATCTACTCTCTGCCAAAACATATATAGTTACATAATTTAAGTAGTCTTGCCATTTAAAAGGCATAGTTGGGGGTTTTAAAATACGTTGAGAAGCGATAAAATATTATGCTAAAAAGTAGGCCAGTTAAGACAGATATAAATTGGAAAATAAGGTCTTCACTTCACAAAATCAACACAATAGGTTACCACCTTTAAGTGGTATTTGTATAAGTTAAGTTGTCTTGTAATTTTTTTTGATACATAACATTTACTTATTTTTATTTCTATACATTTCTGCCAGCTGAGTTTATGAAACAGACCCTAAATCAGATATCAATAATATTTATAATTACTTTTAATATTTTATTTCTTATTCTTCCCTTTAATAAATCTTCACGTAATATACGAATTACTTAAATGTACCACTTGTTTTTATTTTCCTTGGTGATTGGAAAGTTTTATAAAGTTTAGGAGTTTTTTTTAAAGGTGTTTTATGAGTATTAATCTGAATTAAAAGTCAGCTTAATAGTTTGTCTGAATAAAAACAAAATAGGTATTTCATATTTTATTTATAGTTGTAAATAGTCTCTTTGTGTCTTTTGAAGCACAAAATAAACAAAAACCGTATAGAAATAACGACATATAAAATTATTCAACACATTTTTTTTATTGTTTCCATTAATGTTTTTCTCTATTGCCATTGTAACCACATTGTTGCACCACTTTTGCAAAGTTATAACGTTAAGCTGGGTCCACGCTAGGCCGAGCTCGAGACACCATCCATACGTAGCCATCATTCATTCTTACCAAATTACCTATAAATTAAAAATGACAAATTAATTTTAAAAAATAAAGATTAATCTTTGCTTAAGACAGGCCATATACGTGCCACTTTCGTATATAACATAGTACTCTGTGGTTCCACTGCAGGGCACGGGTCTCCTCTACAATTTAAAAAACTATTTAAAGGGGTCAGGCATGTAGTTCACAACGCCATGCAACGCGCGGACCTAGTGCGGATTGGTGGACTTTACAAACCGTGGAAACTCTTTAAAAATCGCTACAGTATATAGTATTTCCTTCACCGTTATAGCTCTGAGGTTATAGTGCGTGGTGACTGACTATCAACGACTCCCGAAAATTCAGAAGTGTGTCCTGGAATTTTAATTTTGAACACGCAACCACCATGAACGAGTTGGCAGTCGCGTTTTCAATTACGAACAGAAGACTGCGCACTGCGCACTGAGATATATATACTTTTAACTAAAAACATTTTCGCCCGAATACTGAAACGCAACTTAAATATAAGTTGCGTACATTTAATCGGGATTAACGTAGTTAAGCGCCATTTATATTTAAGTTGCGTTCCAGTATTTGGGCGTAAGTGATCTTTATTGTTTTTACTAAAATGTGTTATAAATATAATTAATAGTATGATTACTTTAAATAAAGAAAAAATATTTTATTTAACCTATTTTGTATAAATGGGGAAAAGTTAAGTTAATAATCTGGAGTAGGCATCCCTAAACACACACACCTTGACAGTTGGATTACAATAATTACACGACCGGTACTCACACATATCAACGAAAGTGAGGACACTTTTAGCGCATCGTTTGTTGACATTGCTCAATTTAGACGAGTATATAATCTAAGTGTGAAACTATGACAAGGACCGCAAATTGTGTTTTGTCACTTTCATTTTTTAAGGTTTATGCATAAGTCTAAGTGAGATGGACTATATATGTCAAATGCATGTCAAGTCTATTGATACTACGTCTATGGGCTGAGATGATGATGATGATGATACAATAAACTGTTAAACGTACGTACTTTTTTTAATTGACACAAAATTGAAAAAATATCTGTAAAAAACTTATTGAGAATAGGATAATTAAACTGTGGGGAATAACAAAGAGTGCTGAAAGGACACATGAGCCTGATATGGATGAAAACAAAAAGTGCATAAATGTATTTTTGAAAAATCAATATTCCAGGAAAAAAAAGCCAGATGATTAAAAAAATGTACAAGCGCTGTATTATTACACATTCGATACTTTGCTATATCATTTTATTTTAATTAAGATATAGAAAAGAAAAAAATATGTAGTAATATTTTTTTCCATTTTGTTACATTTGAGAAATGTTTAAGTCTATATCAATAGGTTTTCTGTACCTTTGTTATTTACGATTCGTTTGTAGAAACTTGTTATTAGGAACTTAATTTATGGAAATATTAAGTATATTGTAAACACTTGTTTCTAAGCTTTCTTAAAATAAATAAATAAAATAAAGTAGGATGTTATTCTATCCTTAGTAGTTACGTTACTATGAATTCTCTGATCTTCTATCATTTATAGAACACTCGGCAGGTTTTGTTTCTATGTATATATTATCATTACTAGCTGTGTATTATTCGAGTTACGTAAATGATATAAGTATTAATAATTATACAAGGCCAACTTTCCTTTTTTGCTTTCTAACCTTTGTGAAAATATTGCAAAACGTCACGTTGTTTAATATTGACGCCCTTCATCCGCATCATTCATCGCAGCTGGTTAGACGCCAGATGTAAAAGTGAGGCCGCGGTTTCGATACCAGCTCAAGAAGATCCAAATATTTGAGTGACTTGATATTTTTTCAAATCGGGGTGTTAGTGAGACCAAAAAGTCTCTCGTAGTTTCTGATACCCACGACACAAGATTATTATTTGTAGGGTCAGGCCTATGAATTTGAATGTTGCGTCTATTTATTTATTTAGTTAAAATATTTATGGGAAAATATATGACCTGGTATCCCTGCTTTTTTCTTTACTTTATGTCTGTCCCTTACCGTGGAACTCGAATGTCGAGTCCATTTGATGCTACGTCCATGTCTCAGCCACAGGAAGTCCACTGCTGAACATAGGCCTCTCCCAAGGATCTCCAGATTACCTGTTGGAAGTGGCCTGCAACCAGAGACTTCCTGCAACTTTAGCCAGGTCGTCCGTCCACCACTACCTTTTATTGTATTCTATATTTGAAATGACATTAAAACGTAATAAGCCTTTGTTAATCAGATTATTAAAATATTTAAAACTCGGACATTAAACAATGGTGGCAAGAAGCCCTCATATCCCAATAACGAACTACCACCAAAAATATATGAATGTTTGACGTTTTATCAAAACTAGGTCCTTACACTATAAAATTCCAAAACTTTTTATCAATCCTTTAATATATGACGATACAAATCCACGTATTTAAAAAAACTCACATATTATTAATTGCGAAATAACTAAGTTATCCGAATTTACTATAGGTACCACAATTCCCATTTTTTGTGGCGTTTTTAATTTATATGAGGCTTGCCACATTAACAGCGCCCTCCGTCGCGCGCACACTTACCTGTGCACTTACTTAACTGGCGAGGTAAGGAGTCTATCGTCAGCACAGATCGTCACTCGTCAGTGCCACAGGTCAGTGCTGTTTCTGAACGGTGAGCTGTCTCGTTGACAACACAATACAGAAACTTGAAGGGATGAGTATATAAAATGTGTATTTATCGATAAACATATCAATGTTTAAAAAAAGAAAAATTGTTGCCTGTAAAGTCGGTTTTACGGGCGAAGATTTTACGTGACAACGTCTTTTTCTCGGTAGAATATTTATTGATATGAATATAATTAAATTGCACAATAGGAACAAGGAATTGAATGAAAATAAGAATTGCACAAATTTTAACTATAGAAATATATTTTGTTTACTAAAACATTGTACATGTAATGACGAATCTAAGCACTCCATATTTTCACTACAGACACAGCTGACGATACTTTAACCACACGTGTGAACTTGTATTGTGACGCTTTCTTGTTTTTCCAACGCCAAGAACGTTCGAGAAAGACAAAGACAGAGACACAAGCATGCGCCGATTCAATGCGCCTAATTCTCTAGTGCTGCGCGCGCACCGTTACGTTACCGGGCGTTACACTTTTTCATAAGTGACTCCCAGCCGCAACCTAATTTAAGACGTTGTCACGTCAATAAGAAAAATCGTATTTTGCCTGCTCTCGATTGTCGAGCTCGTCAAGACGATTCCTCTGACTCCAAACACGGGGGGTTTACTTTAAGAAATGACGGAGTTATGCCTGGACAAATATTTTAGGGGAGAGAGGGAGGAATTTGGGGATTTGGTTGGGGCCAATCTGTAGAGCTCACCGAGCCGGTTCCAAAGATACCAAACTCGGTGGGTCTACGATCTATATTGGCCGAGATAGGATTGGGGGGGGGTGAGGTAAATTTTCGGGGTGGGGGTAAGGGAGGGGGGGGGGGGAGGAAGGTTTCGTGGGGAGGCTAACTTAAATTAATTTTTTGGAGGTAAAATATTTTTTTTTGGGGGGGTAATTTTTTGCGTAATTTGGGATTTCTGGCGGGGTCAATTTGTAGCCCTCACCAAGACGGTTCCGAGGATACCAAACTCGGTGGGTCTACGACCTATGTTGGCCGAGATAGGATTGGGGGGGGTGAGGTAAATTTTCGGGGTGGGGGTAGGGGAGGGGGGGGGGTAGGTTTCGTGGGGAGGCTAATAGGCACTATTTCGGAATAAGGGTGGGGGAAGGCAGGGGGGGGGCTATGGGACAATTTTGGAAAAAGTGGGTGAAACTGAAAAATAATTCTCTAGTGCTGCGCGCGCACCGTTACGTTACCGGGCGTTACACTTTTTCATAAGTGACTCCCAGCCGCAACCTAATTTAAGACGTTGTCACGTCAAAAAAATTGAAATAGCTTAGTAAAGTAGCAAATAAACAAAAAATAACAAGTTCACATAAATATTCAATGTATTCATAATTTTGGTACACAAAAAGCATGGACATTTTAAACGTTGTTTTCAACGTTACATAGGTTAGTAATACCGTGTAACTAAAAAGCTTTGAACTTTGCTATTAAACTAACGCTGGACTAAATATTGATTATGTAAATAACTTTTTAAAATTGATTATGTAATTACTGGTGGTAGGTCTCTCATATGTGAGAGGCTGCCTGGGTGGGTACCACCGCAATGTCTATTTCTCCCGTCAAACAGCAGTTTAAATGCACTGTTGTGTTTCGGATTGAAGGACATTGTAGCCAGAGTAACTACTGGACATATTGAGACTTAACATCTTATGTCTCAGGATGGCGAGCGCAGTGGAATGCCAAGCATTGCTTTATAGTTCAAGATGTTGTTTGGTTTTGCTACTGTTCATGAGCGGTCGCATCGCTTACCATCAGTCGAACGGCATGCTCGTCTCGCCATTCACAGCAATAAAAAAAAAAAAAAAAAAAAAAAATATTCTATAGCCTATATTCATCGGGTATATTGTCGGATTCTAATGGTGAAAGAATTTTCCAAATCAATTCAGTAGTTTCGGATCCTATTCAATGGAAACAAACAAACAATCAAATCTTTCCTCTTTATCATATCGCACATAGACAACATGAAAATTATTTAATTACACTTTATTGTACAGCACAAAATGAGAAAATACACCACAAAAAAACTTAACCTATATTTACAGTACAATTGGCAGTCTTATCGCTATCGGCGATGTCTTCCAGACAAACTTTCTATCTTTCCAAGACTGGAGTGAAAGGAAGTGGCCATTGTCTCCTTTTTAACAAAATACCATGTCAGTTCACTGACACCAAAAAAACCTAATGACCCTCACCCCTATTTGCATTATACTATATAATACTTCTTCTACTACCTGGCGTTATCACGGCCGGTACCAGGCTCTGCCTTTCGGCAAATTCTTCACCATTCCACCCGATCTTCAGCATCCTCGATAGTAAGGCCATTGACCCTCATATCTTCCTAGACGACATGTAGCCAGCGCTTCTTTGGTCTACCCCTCGGTTGAGACCCGGGAATATTGAGGCTCTGGCACACATTTCATTCCTGAAGTTTATCTGCCACATTGCACACCAAAACTGGCACGGATGTGCTCGTTACGGATTCTGTTCAAACGAGTAACGTTGCAACTAGCACATCCATCGCAACATCTTCATCTCCGCGGCGTGGACCTCCTGAACAGGTCGCTTGAGGACAAGCCACGTCTCAGAACCATACAGGAGCACAGGCCGCACGATGCTTTTATAGAGAAGACCCTTGAGCCTCATCGGCACTCTGCGGTCGCAAAACATGCCCGAAGCCTCTCTCCACTTAGACTAAGCAGCACCTATGCCGGCTTTGACGTCAAGGCCGATGTCAGCGGACTCATGCAGTACGGACCCAGGGTACTTAAACTTGTTCGTCTTCAGTTTCAGTTCGGCAAGTTGTAATTGCAATACTATTTAGTGAATAGGTCTCAGATGAGCAGGGTTTGATAAGTTGTATACAAGATGGATCTAATTAATAAAAAAAGTTGTGGGTTTGGATGATAATTGACATGGATCCTAATTGAATTTATTATATGATTGTCAAATTAGTGTTTGCTTCTGAGGATTATTTTGTTTTGGTACTATTTTAAAATGTAATGTTGCCCACTTGCTCCCTATATTATGTGATATAGAAATTAGTAGAGACAAGTCAATTAAACATTCCAACTGAAATACATATAACTGAACGTATTAAAATCCCGATCACTCGTGGGTTTGTATGATGGGTTTATAAAGTTATTTCCTTAGTAAAAACGCACGAGTCCTTCGTAGAAACTTGGTCTATCTTTAAATTCAGTAAAGATGATATGCTTGTCTTCACCAATATATCGAAATTTTTATATCGACACCGGTCAGTTGCTCTTCACTTCACTACACGTATGTAATGACATTTGACAGAAGTCTTGTCAATTGTGGTCACAATTGTGGTCATTAATCAATTGTTTTGTCTGTTTATCCGTAGTGATTACTTTCTCTATGTGTTTATCAAGTTTTTGTGCTCACAGTGTTTATTTGAGTGTTTGTGTTAAAATTTGTACCAAAATTGGATGTTTACTGTATCAATTAACCCAGTAAAAACAAAAAGATAATGACACCATTTAAAAACTTGATCTATACTGAAGAAGAAGTCGGTTTTAAGTACAGGATAGTTAGAAAGATAGGTGGTGGGTCATTTGGCGACATTTATTTGGGTATAAATAGTTATAGTGGAGAAGTGAATAAGTTATTCTTTGTTATTTCTAACATATTTCGCGTCTACTGCACTAACATACGATAAAATTGTTGTGCAATTTCAGTCAGATTGTTGTGAAGTAACCTACTTTCGTAAAGCACACACGAAATTTTATATAACGATTTTCAGCGAGAGGACGACCATAGTAATTAAATAATATAAAATACAATATAAAAGTAATTTGAAGTTTTTGAATGTACTTAAAATCAGTCTATTTAAGTCAAGATCTAACAGAATTGTTATAATAACATTATTTATTATATTGTGGTTTAAAATGATAACATTTAAAGCTCTAAAGTTGGTTACATAAGAATATATATAAATGGAATATAAAGCAGCCGATTCTATATAAATAAATAAAAAATCTACAGAGAAAGAAATAAAACCCAATGTAAGATATGTAAATTAGATATGATTATCCACTTCAGTGCTTCCTTTTTAGTAGTTTGAGTAAGTTGTATAAATATTTACGGCTTTATTCATAGACAGTTTACAAACCTATTTTAGTTATCAAATGTTTCATCCCTGTCAAACAACTTGAATTTAGTTTGTTACTATGCCACCGAAATGTAACATGTAAATATTGATTTTTTATATGAATAGATACTTGACAACAAATTTACTGAATAGGGTTGTTTTATTTCATGGTCTATTATTTTAGTAGCCATTATCCAGCCTTTACCCTCTTTTTTTTCTTAGTATTTTTTTATGTTGGCCTTTACAGTGACTCATTGGTTGGTGATCAAACTGCGGCAACTACAATAGAGGTGGTAACTAGTTTAAAGGGATTAAAATGCTTATATGTCAACTAACCATGTAGTTTATATTTGCATGATATCTATTTATTCAAAAAAGTAGTCAGGCAAATACTTTATATCCAAGATATAATAAAATAAATTATAGGTTTTACACTATGTCTTTCCTGCATCTATGTACTCCAGAAGTTATGAGAAGTTGTGTTTTCTTTTTGAAAGAAAATATTATCTATTCACATAAAATACACAGGCTAATCTAAGAATGCCAAGTGGAGATTTGTGTTACTATGACCCCCTCATTGTAATTATTAGAATAATCTAATGAAAATTAATTGAATTTAAAAATAACTAAACTTTTCAGCCGTTTGATTTGGTAATTGCACCATATTTTAACTAATTTATGAGCTATATGGTAACTATGTAATCATAAAGCATGTAAAGAACTGTGACTACTGAAGCTGAAATTCTATAGAGCAATGGTTTTATTATTACTCAACATTTAATGTATTAAGAAAATGAACACCCTGTATATTTGATCTGCTGCTATAAAAATGTTAAATTAGTCTATGAATGTATTATAGTTTTAAACCCTCAAAAGTCAAATGTCACATCCTGGTACAAAACCACACTGTGGATGGTCAGTATGGGTTACTGAAAGAATGGACTGACTCAATTGGGATAAATCCCTCTAGGTATCCCTTGGAAACAAGCCTATTTGCTGATAAATCTAACTAGTGACAGAATAGGTAAATGGTTACACTTTAGAATCAAAGTGAAGAAATTATTAAGTGTAATAATGAAAATGTCTACAGCCTGAAATAATAGAGTTAAAATAAATCAGAAAAGCCAAAATGCTCTAAGATATAACTTTATTAATGATAAAGAATTAATAAGATTTAGGATTTAGATATCTTTAAAAAACAATGTTAGTTATATCTAAGGATTTAATTAAGGGAACCACAGACCAATAAACAAAAATGGGAACTGAGTTAGTAGTTTCAGGTTCTTTTTTTCAAATCTTCCAGCCCTAATGGACCTAAATTGATTAAATCAAGGATAAAATAAAATTGAAAGAAATAGATGCATAAAATATATTAGCTTGGTTTTGTTTTTTATTATAAGGCATTGCCATAAAAATAAAAACAACAATTCTTATCACAATTGCAATGAAATATTTTAAGTTAATATAACATTTTCTCTTAGAGTATATATATATAGAGAGAGCGCTGGTACTTCAAAAACGTAGATAAAATGGTGGTGCCGGGGCCACCTTTTTCTTCCCTACATCCAGTGTGATTTTTTTTTTTTTTTTTTTTTTTTTTATTTATTGCAATGAATGACGAGACGAGCAAGCCGTTCGCCTGATGGTAAGCGATACGACCGCTCATAAACAATAGCAACATTCCACTGCGCTCGCCATCCTGAGACATGAGATGTTAAGTCTCAATATGTCCAGTAGTTGCTCTGTGATTTGTGATTTGTGACAGCTTGGAATACGCATGACTTACATGAAAAAGAAAAATCAAAAATGTAGTTTAGCGCTATCGAATACCATCCAAATTTATTTTAGGGGTTAATTATTAACTGTGTATTCGTTTATCATCGACAATAAATCCAATCTCTTATTAATTAACAAGAAATAATTTAAATCATTTTACAGAAAAACACTCATATTTTTGAATTTTCGAACGTCTTTTTATTAAATGTTGCAAGGAATTAAATTGTTGAAATTCCGAAAATGTTCCGGAATAATTTAAGGTTAGGTTAGGTTAGATAATACAAAATATTTGAATTTGGAGCGCAATAAATTATAATAAGCCAAGGATGAGTTTTATTTTTCATTTATTATTAATATTTTGTATTATGATAGCTAAAAACAACGTAACGTGAATATGTTAATTTCCGTTTATTTATTTATTTATATATTTTTCGTGGAAAAGTAATTTATTGGTAACATTAATATAGCAGTGCTACCAACATTACGAACAAGAAAATATCTACGTTTTTGAAGTCGCAAATGTATGACAGCGCTCCCTCTATATGTATCAATGATAAAAGAATATAAAGGATCACGCACAAAAGTAGCTATATATGTCAAGTTATAGTTATGTTAAGAATATCGACGCGGAATGTACATTAATGTATCTGTCTCATTTACACAAAGCTGACTTGTCCCTTAATGAAAGAGACAAATAATAATTCCTTTGTTTCGAATATGGCAATATTTTGTTCACTAACCACACTGGGACCGCCCATAGACCAAAATGACGCCATTTTAGTTATGCTTTAGAAACCACAGACTATTAAACCAAAAACTGCATGAAATGTCAAACTGTGGCGTTATCTGTCAATCGGAGTAAACAAATCTGCGCAATCAAAGAAATTCGGATTATTCATTGGTTAATCTCTTTTGTTAAGTTTGTTTAGTTTGCTTATTAGTTTAGTTGTTAAGTTTTTAAAATGCCTCAGTGTTGTGTTAAAGGATTCGAGTCGAGTTCAAGCAAAAAGGACCCTAACATTTCTTTTCATAGGTTAGTAACTGTTTTTACGAAATACTAACAAATATGTGCTAAATTTACATTTTGGGTTAATTTTTATCATTTATAAATGTATTTAGATCTTGTTGATTAAGTTTTAGACTCTTCTAGGCGTTATTTATACAAGTAGTGTAAATAACAACCTCATTGTTTGTTTACACACAAGTTTAGGGATGAGTGGATTCGATACGAAATTATTCATATCGATATTATCATTTTTAAATATTTTGTCTTTATTTTTCAAAAAAAGAAAAAAATAGTTTATATTTAAATATATATTCAGACCGACAAACAAAGTGAAATTAAAAATATTTTTTAGATTCCCTATAAACATACAAACCAGGACAAAATGGATACAAAAATTGGAAGCTATTGGAACCCTGCAATAAATACATTTATTTGTTCATTACATTTTGAAAAAGAAAACAGCTTTCCAACAATATTCCCGGTAAGTGAAATTGTAGTAATTATGATATTTTACCTAATAATCCTATTAATAATACAACTGTTAATCAATAACAAAGATGACATGCAAGATAATTTGGACAATTGGTAGTCTATTGTCTAATGTTCTGGAGAACCTTTTAATGAACAGAAATAGTTTTATATTTTATTATTAATTATTATAATTGTTTATCTTAACCAACACTTTCATATTCATTGATTGAATTCTAAGTGAGACATAATGATTTTCCTCAGTCAAATAATAGCAATAAAAATCTACCTATGTTATTTTATTTTATTTGGTATGTATTAAATATCCTGATAGGTATTTTTGATTTTAGCACAGAATGGTGCAACGTAATAATGAACGAAATGTATTAGATGCAACTGGGTGTTTGTCTCGACAGGTATAACCTTGTAACGGTTGTAACATGTAAATTAGTATTAGTTGGTCATATGTTTACATTATGGCGACTAAAAAAGTAACGATAATTGTAAAGTATAAGTATATTTTTAGGAATATCAAGAAATAATTACCTCCAACCGTCACATACATAGTCTGACCCCACACTAAGATCAAAATGTTTAATACATCATATTACTATTGTTTATGTAGCAGTTGCATTTTTATTAGTTTTGTTACAAATAAATTTATCATAATATTAATATTTATACATACATAAACTCACGCCTTTTTCCCAGAATGGGTAGGCAGAGGTGCAACCAGGACACCCACATTTCAGCCTCCGTGGCACAGGCGGTAAGACGCCGTTTGTGAATCGAGAGGCCGCGGGTTCGATCCCCGCACCGAGAGAAATGTTTGTGCGGCCCACAAATATTTCTCTCGGGTCTGTGTGTTTGTGAGACCGAAAAGTCTCTCGTAGTTCCTGATACCCACGACACAAGACTCGATCTTAATGTGGGGTCAGGACTATGTATGTGACTGTTGGGTGTTATTTATTTATTTATTTATTTCGCCTTGTATGTTCCGTCCTACGATGTTGTGGGTGGCGAGCCTATCGCAATATCGGGCACAAATTCCTGACTGTGCTGATAATGAATAGAAAAATTCGATATCACTTTGCGCGACCCGGGATTCGAACTCGAGACCTCAGCTTTGTAACCGTACCATAATACACTACGCCACTGAGGCAGTCAATATTTATACATAAATTAAAATCTATAGTCCACATTATTCACCGCTTGTATGTTTATGTATGTATGTACCTTATGTTTTTTTTGTTTGATTGAATTATTCGAAAAATATTTTTATTCTAGTGCTGATTTCCTGCCTTCGTTCGCGATGTCCGCTACAATTCCTTTATTCAAAATCAAAATCAAAATATTCTTTATAATTTAAGTTCATTTCATTTGGCGATCTAGTGTTGTTACATAGTTTATTAAGTCTTTTTTTTCGAGTATCTTATTTTTTTTTATATAAAGCAGCTGTTAAATAAATAATTGTCGAAAGAGACTGACTTCTGTTATACAGGGCTTCCTAGTTCAGGAGTCAGGGTGTTATTATGTTGTAAACATGTTGTAATGAAATAAAGATTAATTATTATTATTTATTCAAATAGTCTTTCAAAAGATCTTTTGGATTGTTCATTTCTGCTACCACCGCTTCGGAACGTGTTGTAGCTGTGAAGAAGAAGTGGCGCAAGAAACTTCGTCAGCAACACGAACTGTCTTCTTTTTTCTTTTTTTTATATCGCCATTTAAAATTACAATGGTTCATGTCACAGAACACAATAATGTCAGTTTATTTAGTTAATTGTGTTTATTTAGTTAATTGTTTAATTTCTATTTTTACATTTTAATTGTTAATTTTGTGTAGATATTTTATTTCTATTTATATATTTAAGTTGTTAGTTTAGTGTACATATTTTCATTGTTGTTTGCTAAATGTCTGTTTTTTTTATTTTAGTTATAATTTGGCACAAGAAATATTGACATGGTGAAAATTGGTGCTTTAAGGAAAAAAGTGTGGTATATTCGAAGTCGCAACCAAATTCTAGGTATTAATAAAGTTGTATTTTATCTCACATGTGTATTATTTGACAAATCCAATCCAATCATCAGGTAAAACTTACCCATCAAATAAATCATAGCATGAAAAAAATATCAAAACATTGACCTATTATTATCGGATTTAATTTTTAAAGACTTGACTGTCAAGTCCTAAAATCCCCTGTTTATACTCAATTGACATGTAAAGCAAAAATTAAAAATGTTATATTAATGTTAGTCGTATGCCATAATAATACCAATATTACTTTCTATAGGTAACGTTATTGTTAAACCACTGTTATTTGAAGAAAATATGAACTTTTGATTCCTTATTTTGATGATGAGTTTCGTTGGCCAGGGTTGTCAATTTATTACTAGGAAGATTTGTTGAAACTATGGGAGATAAAACACAAATATCATTACATCATATTTCGATCAGAAGAACAACAAGAAGAATGGCATTATTTATTTAATGAGTAAATAATAACTTACCTACACAATAGGAATGAAACCCATGACGTCATGCCCTTTGTAGTAATTTTGTTAATTCTTTCTAATATTTTTTAGACTTCCTACGGATTCCGTACTAGCAAATTGCTGGAGAGACATTACACAGCGGAAACGAAAAGGACCATTCGTAGTCTCACAAGACTTCAGTCATGTGTTCCGAACATTTTACTTATGATGATTTATATTTTACATAAATACAGAAATCAGATAACAGCCCAGGCAATAAATCCAGAGTTAATTCTATTCGGAAGCAAACACTAGGAGATGGGATTAGATCTTTATTGTTTCTACTAAAATGCGTTATAAATATAATTAATAGTATGATTACTTTAAATAAAGAAAAAATATTTTATTTAGCCCATTTTGTTTATCAAATAATGGGGAAAAGTTAAGTTAATAATCTGGAGTAGGCATCCCTAAACACACACACCTTGACAGTTGGATTACAATAATTACACGATCGGTACTCACACATATCAAAGAAAGTGAGGACAGTTTTACAAGGTTTTAGCGCATCGTTTGTTGGCATAGCTCAAGACGAGTATATAATCTAAGATAATATATATTATAGAACACTTTCCTACCTGGGAATCGAATTTCTTATTGGTCTGTGGAATTGAATGACCTCTTTTTATTATTAACTAGCTGTGCCCGCGACTTCGTCTGCGTGGAATTTAACAAAAAAGTTAATTAGTTTTTTTTTTTGGATTTTGCTTTTTTTTTACCTTTGTAACGAAATCATACTGCGATCTAATTCTACGGTGGCGCCATCTCTTAGCGAGCAGCGGTAAACTCCCGTTACACATTTATTTTCAGTTTTTTGTATTAGCTTTATCGAAAAATTTCTTTATATACAATATTTTGTAAATGTGATATTGATTCGTTGGTGGGAGAAGTGGTGGGAGGCACCCGACGTGACGGCCCAGTGGTGGCATGCGCGTGAGCTGCGCGCGGCACTTAGCATTGCAACGTTACTTTATTCTTCTAAAATAAATGTAGCCTTAGTTACTCCTTGTTATATCAGCTACCTGACAAAAAAAGTCCCGTCAAAATCGGTCCAGCCATTTCAGAGATTAGCCGGAACAAACAGACAGACAGACAAAATTTTTTTAAATATCATTTTCGGCACTTATATCGTGTATATAACGATATGTAGTAGGCCATTTTTTTTTATTTTCACTCTTAAAACCATAGATGTAGTATAGAACATAGCAATGTGTCATTTAGAGCGCGACCAAAACTGATTTACGATTGTGTGCGTGAAGTTTACATGTGTGCTTGACATATAGTGGTGTACCCATAGATGTAGTATAGAACATAGATCGGCAATGTGTCATTGTGAGCGCGACCAAAACTGATTTACGATTGTGTGCGTGAAGTTTACATGTGTGCTTGACATATAATGGTGTACCATGCACTTTCGATATCGTCGTATCGATATCGATATAGCTGTTGGCCTGTAGTAGTGAAATCATAGATGTAGTATAGAACATAGATCGGCAATGTGTCATTTTGAGCGCGACCAAAACTGATTTACGATAGTGTGCGTGAAATTTACATGTGTGCTTGACATATAGTGGTGTACCATGCACTTTCGATACTATCACATCGATATCGATATAGCTGTCGGCCTGTAGTTGTAAAACAAAATGTTATGGATATATGCGACATTTTATTATATATTAACAGAAACTTATTGATGTGTTTATTTAAATAAAGATTGATAAACATACAAATAAATAAAGATAAATTGTCATATTATTTGAAAACATTTTGTTTGAGATGTTTTGTATGGGTCTTTATGTTCACCTGAACAAAATTATTTTTTTCATTGTGACGTATACATAGTACATACGCCTAATTAAACTGACAACAAAAAACACTTTTATAAAATAAGACTATAATTTACAAAGTTTTAGCGTTTTCGGTTTATTTTATTCATTTTTAATTTTCCGTCGCGAAGTTTCGATTACTTTACAGCTTTCGTAGTCACAGGGTGGACTCAGTCTGCAACAAAATCCGTGATGATTACTTTTTTTTAAATGAGTAACATTCGCGTAAGTCTAAGAAACACATTTTTGCTATATATATATCCACTCAAACGTCCCGACCCCCAATTTTGACGTAAGCTGTCATTTTTATAGGAAAATACACTAGTAATGAAAAAGCGTCCTAAATTCAAAATATATTATAAAAAGCGTTATGAAAAAAAAATATATAATGCTTGAATAAAGTACCTTTAATGTAACATTGGCCAAAAAGACATTAGCAATAGGCATATTTAGAAAAAAACGGGCAAACTCGTGTGTTGTTTAAGAACAACGACGAGTGGTGCGCAGGATTTTTTAAAAATGTAAATATTGATTTTTAACTCTCTTATTGTTGTTATATAGTTTATTAAAAGATACCTTTACATTAATAATTATCAATTATCTAAAAATAAGCCATATTCGACGCGTGATTCGAAGTTTTTTAGACACGAAAGTAAATCACGGTCGTTGTTTGTCGGTTTTCATTAAATACAGGGTATCTCAAGACTGCTACCGAAAACGAAGCCGGGTGGTAGTTTTAGTGGCTACAAACACAAAGCAATTTAAATTTCGCATAGAAACGCGACAATTATTTTTTATGATTTTTTAAATATCGTCAATTTTGGGTGGTAAATCCATAGTTATTGCTAAAATAATAATTTAAACTCTTTTATACCTTAGAGTATTTATAAATAAAAGGATATACACTATTATTTTAGGAAAATATGTATTTACCACCCAAATATGGCCATAGAAAAAAAAATAACAAAAAAAATTGTCGCTTTTTCTTTGCAACTTTTTCTGTTGCATTGTGTCTGAAGTCGCTTAAACTATCACCCGGCTTCGTTTTCGGTAGCAGTCTTGATATACCCGGTATTTCTGTGTTAATTCTATGAAAAAATGATAAATAAAGTGTTAGAGAGAGAAAACATATCATAAAGAATAAATAGGTGCCATTTGATAATTGAAAATATATCAAAACAATTCAATATTTTAATTGATTTCCAGTATTCCGTAGAAAGTCGCGCGCCATTTTTTGTAAGATCAGAGTTTGCGTTCCAAAGTTTTTGTTCAAACTAGAATGTGTGGTATGTTTGATGTTGGATGTGATTGTTATAAATTAAGTATGATGAAGCCAATTATATGGTGATTTAAATTTTCAATATCAAAGAATTTATTTATTAATTCAGTTTAAATATTTCAATATTTCCTCTCCAAATATGCATCCAAACCCTGGAAAGACGAGTTGGATACATTCGAGCCAAAATCACAAGAGCTCGCCGAGGACAGGGTCAAATTTTTTTATTTTTTTATTTTTTATTGCCTTGTAGGCAGACGAGCTAGCGGCCCGCCTGATGGTAAGCGGCTACCGCTGCTCATGGACCTCCGTAGTGCCAGGGGACCAGCACAACAAAGTCGCTGCCTACCTCGAGGAAAGTACTCTCCTTAAACCTCGTTTGAAGAAGGACAGGTCATAGCGCTGAGGAAACACCGATGCAGGGAGTTCATTCCAGAGCTTGCACGTACGTGGTAGAAAAGAACGCTGGAAACGTACCGTTCGGGAACGGTACGCCTCCAGGTGGTGGGAATGAACTCTACTGCGGAAACGTGTGGTGCGATGGTACATAGGCGACGGTGGTACCAACTCAAACAACTCCTCGGAGCACTCCCCATGGAACAAACGATAGAACACACAGAGAGATCCGAAGTCTCTCCGCAGTCCTAACGGTTCCAATTTGTCCGTGAGATCGGGATCATTGACTATTCGACAAGCTCGTCGCTGCAAGGAGTCAAGTGGGTCGAGCTGGTATTTTGGGGCACCTGCCCAGAGGTGGGAGCAGTACTCCACGTGGGGCCGGATTTGCGCTTTGTAAAGCGTCAATCTATGACCCGACGTAAAGTACCGCTTGGCTCTGTTCAGGATTCCCAACTTCTTGCTCGCCAGTTTGGCTTTGTCCTCCAAATGACTCCTAAACTCTACCTTGCTTGAGATTTCGATGCCAAGGATTCCAATACTCTCGGATCCTTGGAGAGTAACTCCTTGGAATTGCGGCGCCATGACAAAGGGGTCCTTCTTCGCAGTGAACACGCAAACTTGTGTCTTCGAAGGGTTAAATTGAACTAGGTTCAATTCACCCCATTCGGAGGCCCGCCCCAGAGAGCTCTCGACTTCAGACACAAGTTGACTCCGTCTTTCCATAATGGAATCCCGAGAGTGGCTCCGTTGGCCGATGTACCGCGCGTCACTCGTACTATCATCTGCATAACAATGCATGCTATCAATGGACAACATGTCATTGATATGCAGGATAAAGAGTGTCGGCGATAGCACCGATCCTTGTGGAACACCAGCATTAATGGTCATGGTCTCGGAGCAACAGCCGTCCACTACGACTCTTATGCTCCGACCATCCAAAAAGCTGGCGATCCATTTGCAGAGCCCCTCAGGAATTCCATACGCAGGTAGCTTCGCCAGGAGGGCGCGATGCCACACTCGGTCGAACGCCTTCGCAATGTCAAGGCCGACCGCAATCGCCTCACCCCCACTCTCCAAAGCCTCCGCCCAACGGTGCGTGAGGTACACAAGAAGATCACCAGCCGAGCGACCGTGACGGAAACCGTACTGGCGGTCACTAATTAACTGGCGATCCTCAAGATCCCTCGGGAGCTAAGTGTTTATAACTCGCTCCAAGACCTTGGAGAGTAGGGATGTGACAGCAATCGGCCTGTAATTCGAAGGGTCCGAACGGTCACCCTTTTTGGGGACAGGGTGTACATTGGCGACCTTCCACGAAGCTGGAACCCGGTTGGCTTTATAGGAAAGACGGTAAAGGCGCGTGAGCACGGGTGTCAACTCAGGGGCGCACGTTTTAAGAACCACTGCGGGGATACCATCTGGCCCACTCGACTTATGGACGTCTAGAAGCCTGAGCTCCCGTCTGACAGCACGCTGGGTGATTTTTACGTCAGACAGGAGGCTCCCACAACGCGGGATGTTCGGCGGTGTGGCGCCCCCGTCATCCAAAGTCGAGTTCGAGGCAAAGAATTGGGCCAAGAGATCGGCCTTCTCCTTTGCACTGTGGGCCAAACTGTTATCGGGCTTACGTAGTGGTGGGAGACTGGACAGGCAGAAATTACCCTCCACAGCCTTGGCGAGCGACCAAAAAGCACGACTCCCAGAGGGATAGCTCTGGAGTCGCTCGCCAATTCTGCGGATGTGCTCCGCCTTGGCCTTAGCTAAGGCTCTCTTGTTGGATCTAGAGGCGGCGTTGAATCTCCGTTTCTCCTCCTTTGAGTTTGGATCCCGACGCCTTCTTGCGTTTTGCCACGCCGCGTCAAATTGAATGATAAAGGGGAAGCCTTTGCCCAGCAGTGGGATACAATCTAGACTATTAAAAATATATATATACGGAATGGAAGCCGCCATCAGGGACCGCAAACCGTTACGTACATTACGATAAAGTATAGATGCGCGACTGCGAATAATCCGAACATTGAAATGATCTACTATTAAGCCAAAAACAAATTATAAGACTGCCGGACGCGGCTGAAGAGTGGTACAATATTCAGGGTCTCTTGGACGCGGCGCGGCAGAATCTTCAATTTTCTAAATATCTTCAGCTGCGTTCATCAGCCGCATCTTATAAACTGTACCCGGCTTTACTAACGTAGTTATTCTGATATAAAACTAGTATTACAATTGGACAAATTTATTGTAATAAAAAAGAAAAATAATAAAATACATTTTCAATTTTAGGTCATCAATGGAAAAGCAAGAATGCTCGTGAGTGTTTTATTTTTTTATTTCAGTGATAGGGTGCATGCACAGTTTGTGTCAATTAAACAAATAAAAAACCATCACTAGTGCTAAGAGTTAACTTGAACTTTACATTGAGCGGGCAGTGCGGAAATGGGGGAGACCGAGGCCCGGGCAGAGGCAGAGGCAGAAGCCGAGGCAGAGGCACTGTGCCGGGCTACTATGCCAGGCCAAATAAAAAAAAAAAAACTAAATAAATCGTACAAATCTTTAATTATTAGTTTATAGATTTGAAATTGTCAGTATTTATTCCTAAATATTTATTCATTGATTGAAATAATAATTTATTTTTATTTTGTTTTAATTTTCAACCACCACTTACCTACCCTTATTCGTAATTTTTAAATACTATTACAATTTTTGATTGTAATGGATTACGCTATACCTACCAGTACCTTTACCTATACAAATCTCGTCGTAATTATGGATATTTTCTTAAAAATCTACCATAAACTATAATTTGGTTTCTAAACCAAACACTATAAAAAATGATAACAGCTTTGCATGTCTCGATCGCTAAAATTTCATTAATGCAAAATCAATAAATACATTAAAAAACTAGGTATAACAATGTTAACATTTGATAGGACTAAGTCATTTATATTCCATTCATGTTATTACACGTAGATAAGTAACTTATTTATTGGCCCCCGCGCTGTTTTAAACCGGCTAACATCTGTATCAAATATCGTCCGGACAAGAACTTACATGGGCGGCCATCTTTCAAGCTTTTTTTCACCAGTGTTGCCAACTTAGTGGATTTTCCACAAAATCTGGTAGTTTGGTCCTGGTTGAGAAACATTGCTTTTATTGGATTTTAAATGGTTTGGGGGCTGGCGAAAATTATTGAAAAGCTGCCATTATCAAATCCGACACATCATTGTTTATTGAAAATATGATGTCATATATTGTAATCAAATATCCAAAAATAGACTAGAACGAATTTCCGTGTTTTCCGGCGTTTTTGCCATACCTATTACTGGAATCAAGTATAACAGCTCACACAATAGGTCCCATTTAAATGTAATAATGAATTCCGTGGTGCTTTACAGCTGGCTTCTCCGGCTGTAAAAGTCTTTTTGGGAGGTCATTTACCTCTTTAGTTCAATGTTTTGTCACCCGCTTTGCACGGAGGGAAGTGGACATTATTTATTTCCAACTCCTCCTATTAATTTAACTTTCTGATTCATTTCGTTGCGGGTTAAAGACAAGTTAGACATTCCCGGAGACTCGCCGAGCTTCAATGCTTGGTGTCATTACATTGCGTGCCACTGTTGATCCTGGCTTACAGGAGTTGCAGTGCCGGGTGTGAGGGCGGGAGGAGTCTCCTAAATATCCAAAAATGTAATAAAATAAATAAATAAATACACCCAACAGTCACATTTATAGTCTCGACCCCACACAAAGAACTAGTCTTGTGTCGTGGGTATCAGGAACTACAACAGACTTTTCGGTCTCACTAATAGCCAGACCCGAAACAAATACCTCTACTTCACACAGATATTTGTTTCGGTGCGGGAATCGAACCCGAACAATATTATGTTAATATATTAATTAGGATATTAATTAGGAAATAGGAATATTAAAAATTAGGATTAATGTTTAAAAAATGTTGCAAAAAAAAAAACTGAAATATAAACTGAAAATATGACTTCCTGCTATCTATTGGCGAATAAGGATGTGTTAAGCCATTCTATGCATGCCCAGCATTAATTGTGTAACAGCGCTATCTACCGATAAATATAGAAGTACCCAGCGTTAATTGTGTAACAACTAACAGCGCCTGTCTGCGCCCCGAGCCGCCATGTTGTTTACAACAAATGCGTCGATAGATTTACTTGTATTTTCTTTTAGTAAATTTGCAAATGTAATGACCAGAATGGATTGCTTTGTGGAGTGATTAATGTGCAGTGAATACGTGTATTAAACGTGCAGTGTAAGTGACGTCAAGGAAACAATTGAATATTTGGAAAATAATGCTCGTAACTTATAAGAAATCATTACTCATCAATTCAATAATCAAAAATGTAAATATTCTCTCCAAATATTTGTTTGATTTCTATGAATGTAACAATCACAAACAGTAGACACTTCGTAATTTTATAAATACATGTATTGTTGTTGCATCCTAATTAATTCAATAGAAAATGTTTATTATTATCTAAATTCATGTTTGTTCGATTTCGTTTTTTGTGTTTATTTACCACCCCTTCATATTAGTTTCATATAAATATTTAAATGAATAATGTGTAAAGTCAATGTACCAAATGTCAGAATTTTAATAATATCTAATTTTATTTATGATGAAAGATTTCTATTACTTATAACATAGTACACATGCTTATGTAAATATAATCCAATAAAAGAGGATTTACATTTTTTCGTATCTTTGGTACCTCCCATTCAGGTACGCCCAGTTGGGAACCTTGGTAAAATTGTAGCTACGTAAGGCAAAAGTGTACTTTATTTCAACTTAAAATGTTATATTTGTAATAAACACATTTGTATATTTCGACGAATACTTTTGAATGTATAAATGAAATGAAATAAATAGTTGTTTATATCATTTGAAGGGTTTTATTTCTAATCTACACAAATACTAATATCTGAATTTGAAAAAAGTTACATCAATTGCATTATTTTGCTAATTTTTTTTATATCACACTAAAATGAACCCTATTTCAATGACGGTAGGTTACTTTTTGCTTGAAGCCGCGCCTGGCGTTTCCGACTGTCTAACCGTCTACAGTCATGACAAACGACAGTCTAGGGTAAAGATGAGACGTATTTACGATACCAGGTTTTAAAACCAGGTGTTCACTTCGAATTTACGGCGCCTTGGTACGAGCAGAAAATACTTATAAGTATGAAAGTACGTCGATGCGCGGAGAGATCTGGAAACTACACATGAAAATACTTGCATAGGAAAACGATTCATAATAGAATATTAATAAGAACCACAATCGTATCTGTCAATAACACATACTTTAAACTTTTTTTATTCATACTATTTTGCTCTTTATGTGCCTTCAAATACGGGTTGAATTCCTATGCAAGTATTTTCAAATTTAGGCGCCGCTATACGTCGGTGCGCGAGGAACTTGGAACACTATACATAAAAATACTTCCATAGAAAAACTATCCTTAACTTAGTGTAAATAAGATAATGATTTTGCAAATATATCTCATCCCAAGTCTAGGGGTTAAGCGAGTCGGTCGTCTGTAGTACTACTTGGTCTGTGGATACATTATTTGGCAGCGCCGTTGTCATTAAATTCCTGGCAAACATAATGTTAGTGTGCTTGCAAATACGTGCTATTTATAAAATATTAGGCGTTTTTATATTATGATATTTTGTTTATTCTTTTATTTACTATTAATTAAAGTCATCTAAAACGTACGAATGTTTTATTAAAATATCTGTGTATGGCAAGTAAAGCACTGCATTTCTGCCTACAAGGAGCGCACGCCCCTTACATACATAGTCTATAAAATCATATTTCATCATTTCACCAGTATGTAATTTGTATTTAAATATGATTTCTAAAACAGGTAATTAAAAAAAAAAATACCGATCAAAGTTCATCGATCATCCAGGTGTTATTTTCTTACATCTCGTTCTTACTTGGCAACATTAAATCGTAACCCGGAACTCGGGAGTCACTAAGCAATAATGGCAAAACGCAAACGTAACAAAAATTGGTTATGTGATTATGGGTATATTTTTTTGTTTTTTTTTATAAGATAATAATAACTTTAAGTACTAAAATATGGATATCAAAAGAAAGCTTATAGTATATACTTTATTTACAAATGGATTTTATTGGTATGTAATATGATTTAATGGGTGAAAACATGATTTGAAAATGAAAAACCATTGAAATTCGATCTGTATAGAATTTTTATTATTTGTTTACAACACATTTGAATTATATTTGTAAAATAATTGTCACGTCTAATAATTCTGCATAGTTTTAGATACTTAAAGGTATTTTTTATTTCTCTGTAGCTTGAATAGGTACTAGGATAAAATGCTTTATGTTTATGAATATTGAAAACGCGGGAATCGGAAGATTTCTGTCAAAATAAGTGACAGTGACGTGGACGTGTGAGTGGTTATTAGAGTTAAAAAAAATATGCTTATTTAAGTCAATTATTTGACTTGTAACACATTGGGAAGTGTTGGACGCCTGCTAGGCCGCGTTAGAGGTGTACGGAGGAGCTTGTAGGAAGTCGTTGGATGCAGGCAGCTTACAACAAACTGATGTAGACATTCTTGTGGAAGGCCTATGTTCATTAGTCGCATTCCTGTGGCCGAAGAAAGAGACAGTTTAATAAACAATGAAGCTTTTCTCGATCACTTCACATAAACTTATGTTTTTCCTATGAGAATTATAAATTTTAAACCGATACCAAATGTTATGATAAATGAATAATGTTGCTTCAAGGTTTGGACGATCATACTGTGCATAGAAGTATCGCATATTTTATAATAATATCGAATATGTTCTTGTTTTACTATTATAAATTGACAGCCTCTTGGCAGAGATTGAAACAGGTTCTTAATTCATAAATCACATAAATGAAGTGTTATAATAACTATCCCAACAAATATAAAAAAATGAGAAAAAGTAAAGTAATAAGTAATATTGTAGAATGAATGCTATAATAATGGCCGGGATAACGCCAGGTAGAAGAAGAAAAAGAATGCACACTATCACAACCATAGATTTAGTATAAAACATAGATCGGCAATGTGAAAGAGATAGAATAATTTAACTCTTATGTTAAAGCGAGATGCATGATGCGACCATACGTTTACACAGAAGTAGCCTGCAGTGACCCAGGGTCAAAATATGTCAAACTAAGCGAGCAACAAATATCGCTTATTTTCATAATTTATTTAATTTTACAGTACTTGGTTATATTTATTAAACGTAGTTTATTATAGTGCATTGTGCTGTGCCAAGGTGTGCTTCATGCAGGCGTAAAAATCCGAAATAATTAAAGTTTTCACAGGTACCGGCCACTTTTGCACAATACTTTTTTGTGACGATATTATTGAATTAAATGGAAATCCGTTTATACATATCGGTAGAAAAGAATATAGTATTTCATTGTTTAAATACGCTGAAAGCATCGACTGCGTGTAAAAAATAATATCAAATACGTGAATTTACAATAATTTCAACCAAAAGTTGCTAGGGATTGACTGACAGGTTCGATCAATAAAAGGTTGTCGATAAAATAGTCGATGACAACACGAGTTTCTCTACATTTTTATGGAGCTATAGTTTGTTGTGATAGTGTGCATTTTTCTTCTTCTTCTTCTACCTGGCGTTATCTCGGCCATATGTCCCCGGCCATTGTTATAGTATTCATTCTACAATATTACTTATTACTTTACTTTTTCTCATTTTTTTATATTTGTGGAATAATTATTATAACATTTCATGTGTGTGATTTATGAATTAAGAACCTGTTTCAATCTCTGCCAAGAGGCTGTCAATTTATAATAATAAAACGAGAACATATTCGATATTATTATAAAATATACGATACTTCTATGCACAGTATCATCGTCCAAACCTTGAAGCAAAATTATTCATTTATCATGACATTAGTTATAGGTTTAAAATTTATAATTCTCATGGGAAAAACATTAGTTTAGGTGACGAGATTGAGAAAATCAGTAGTTTTTTAAACTGTCTCTTTCTTCAGTCACAGGAATGCGACTAATGAACATAGGCCTTCCACAAGAATGTCTACATCAGTTTGTTGTAAGCTGCCTGCATCCAACGACTTCCTACAAGCTCCTCCGTACACCTCCAACGCGGCCTAGCAGGCGTCCAACACTTCCCAATGTGTTACAAGTCAATTAATTGACTTAAATAAGCATATTTTTTAAACTCTAGTATAAATACACTTATAATATGCGGAAAGCGCAGCGTAGGACGTCCACCCACAAGATGGTCCGACGACCTGGTAAAGGTCGCGGGACGTTGCGTCGCTGGATGCAGGCTGCCTCCAACAGGTCTCTGTGGAAATCATTGGGGGAGGCCTATGTTCAGCAGTGGACTTCCTTTGGCTGATGGATGGATGATAAATATACTTATGCGAATGTTACTCATTGAAAAAGACTAATAATCATGGATTTTGTTGCAGACTGAGTCCACCCTGTGACTACGAAAGCTGTAAAGTAATCGAAATTTCGCGACGGGAAATTAAAAAAATAAACCGAAAACGCTAAAACTTTGTAAATTATAGTTTTATTTTATAAAAGTGTTTTTTGTTCTCAGTTTAATTAGGTGTATGTACTATATATACATCACAATGAAAAAAATAATTTTGTTCAGGTAAACATAAAGTGTGCCCAACCGAGTTGGATTCGCCGATTGACCTCTCTCTCGAAGTTGGACCTGCCTAACCGGACCACTTGTCCTAAATAGACATATTCGTCTACAACTTCGAGAGTCGAGCTCCCAACTCCAATGGGGGTAGGCACAACATGGATATTCGACATGATCTTCGTTTTATCCATGTTTATTTTAAGACCCACCTGTTGGGAAACTCGATTAAGGTCTTCGAGCATAGTGCTAAGGTCTTCCAGCGATTCTGCCAAGACTATCGAGCGTTCGGGAAACTTCGCGACGTCTTTTCGTCCAAAATACCTCAGTGCCTAAAATCGAAAGTCTTCGATAGTTGTGTGTTACCAGTGATGACATACGGCACCGAGACGTGGCCTCTCACTGTGGGCCTCATTAAAAGGCTCAAAGTCACTCAACGAGCCATGGAGCGGGCTATGCTCGGTGTTTCCCTACGAGATCGAATCAGAAATGAGGAGATCCGTAGGAGAACCAAGGTTACCGACATAGCCCATAGGATTGGCAAGTTGAAGTGGCAGTGGGCCGGGCACATAGCTCGTAGAACCGATGGCCGTTGGGGCCGAAAGGTTCTCGAGTGGAGGCCACGTACAGGCAAGCGAAGTGTTGGACGCCCGCCTACAAGGTGGACGGACGATCTGACTAAGGTCGCAGGAAGTCGCTGGATGCAGGCCGCTTCCAACAGGTCATTGTGGAGATCATTGGGGGAGGCCTATGTTCAGCAGTGGACTTCCTGTGGCTGATATGATGATGATGATGAAACATAAAGACCCATTCAAAACATCTCAAACAAAATGTTTTCAAATAATATGACAATTTATCTTTATTTATTTGTGTGTTTATCAATCTGTATTGAAATAAACACATCAATAAGTTTCTGTTAATATATAATAAAATGTCGCATATATCCATAACATTTTATTTCACAACTACAGGCCGACAGCTATATCGATATCGATATGATACTATCGAAAGTGCATGGTACACCACTATATGTCAAGCACACATGTAAACTTCACGCACACAATCGTAAATCAGTTTTGGTCGCGCTCAAAATGACACATTGCCGATCTATGTTCTATACTACATTTATGATCACAACATACTATAGCTCCATAAAAATGTAGGGAAACATGTGTTGTCATCGACTATTTTATCGACAACCTTTTATTGATCGAACCTGTCAGTCAATCCCTAGCAACTTTTGGTTGAAATTATTGTAAATTCACGTATTTGATATTATTTTTTTCATTTAATTCTTTAATATCGTCACAAAATAGTATTGTGCAAAAGTGGCCGGTACCTGTGAAAACTTTAATTAGGTATTTCGGATTTTTACGCCTGCATGAACCACACCCTAGCACTGCACAATGCACTATAATGAACTACGTTTAATAAATATAACCAAGTATAATTTATGCACTTTTTGTTTTCATCCATATCAGGCTCATGTGTCCTTTCAGCACTCTTTGTTATTCCCCACAGTTTCGGATTCGGTCATCTGTAAAAATTAAATCTAATTAATTAAAAAATAAAATATATGTAATTAATATGTGCAGAACAAAATATAAATCGAAATAACGTAAGGTAACGTGACGCCTCGGGTCAAGGTGTGTGTGGATTGGGTATTTATTGCATAGACTTTAAGTTTTGGCACTCAAAGTCTGTAAGTTGTAAACATAAAATCTTTGTTTTTGTTGATGAACACGACTGTTTGTGTCTAAAATAAAATAAATAAAAAACAAAGAAGTATTAAGCCTAGTGGATTGGGTGCATTTTTGTAATTTTTTCGAATACAGACTTCAAATTTGAAAAATATAACTTAACTGACTTCGAAACTACATTTTATAATTTATAGATTATGCATGTTGTAGCTTCACTTAATACACAGGAGGACAATTTATGAAGACAGGCTGCCGGGAGACTGATTATAGAAGAGGTTTCATTCAGTTTCGTCTCAAGGATGAATACTCTGGATTTTTATTATTTAGATTAAATAGATTATAGTTTACCTTTATTTCGAGTGGCGGGAGAGAAAACGGTTTTAAGAAAGTTATAATATGCTTAGTCTTCTGAATGCAATTTTTGAACGAGTGTGTTTACCCAGCTGTCTAATTTTCCGTCACATCCTATTAATTTGATCCACAAAACACGCGAAGGTAAACCTTTTGAAAAGCTGAAATAAAATGAATGATGGTTTAATTTAGCATAAAATCAGGAAATGCAAATTGTTATAAGCTGGTATCCCGAAACATAATATAATCCAACTAATTTAAAATCATGTACAAAATGGCGTCCTCTTCGAGTAGTATACAGATTGTCATAATAAACAAAGTCAAGATAATTTGGTCGGATAATACTTTTAAAATACGTATTTTTTATGCAAATATAATCCTATTTTTCAATGTATTCTATGAAATACTAATTGCAGATGTTAGTAATAATGAACGTCTACATTTATTTTTACCAATATACTAAATAAAATGCACTTACCAGTGAGAGGTTATATTTTCATATTATCGTTTAGATCGGCTATCACAGCCAATAATAAAGCAGCACACCATACCTTTTGTCTTATAATCAGTTTCAACACTCTTTTACATACATTCTTGACCGCAAATATTCGTAAAATACTCAGTAATTCAAGTTTATAACAAACCGCACCTATCCTATGTGTTTGGGTAACACAAAGTCTTCCCTACAAAATTATGTGAAACTATGACGAGGACCGCAAATTGTGTTTTGTCACTTTCATTTTTTAAAGTATAAGCATAAGTCTTGTTTAATAGTCTGTGTTAATAGTCTGTGAGCATAACCACTCCCACGTCCACGTCACTGTCACTTATTTTGACAGAAATCTTCCGATTCCCGCGCTTTCAATATTCATAAACATAAAGCATTATATCCTAGTACCTGTTCTAGCTACAGGGAAATAAAAAATACCTTTAAGTATCTTAAACTATGCAAAATTATTAGATGTGACAATTATTGTACAAATATAATTCAAATGTGTTGTAAACAAATAATAAAAAATCTATACAGATCGAATTTCAATGGTTTTTCATTTTCAAATCATGTTTTCACCCATTAAATCATATTACATACCAATAAAATCCATTTGTAAATAAAGTATATACTATAAGCTTTCTTTTGATATCCATATTTTACTAATTAAAGTTATTTTTATCTTATAAAAAACCAAAACAATATACCCATAATCACATAACCAATTTTTGTTACGTTTGCGTTAGCGATGTGTCAACCCGGTTTGCCAAACCGAATCAATTCGGGTTGAGGGCAACTCGCATCAAACCAATGATAAAAGAATTATAAAGGATGACGCACAAATGTAGCTATATATGTCAAGTTATAGTTATGTTAAGAATATCGACGCGGAATGTACATTTATGTATCTGTCTCATTTACACAAAGCTGACTTGTCCCTTAATGAAAGAGACAAATAATAATTCCTTTGTTTCGAATATGGCAATATTTTGTTCACTAACCACACTGGGACCGCCCATAGACCAAAATGACGCCATTTTAGTTATGCTTTCGAAACCACAGACTATTAAACCAAAAACTGCATGAAATGTCAAACTGTGGCGTTATCTGTCAATCGGAGTAAACAAATCTGCACAGTCAAAGAATTTCGGATTATTCATTGGTTAATCTCGTTTGTTAAGTTTGTTTAGTTTGCTTATTAGTTTAGTTGTTAAGTTTTTAAAATGCCTCAGTGTTGTGTTAAAGGATTCGAGTCGAGTTCAAGCAAAAAGGACCCTAACATTTCTTTTCATAGGTTAGTAACTGTTTTTACGGAATACTAACAAATATGTGCTAAATTTATTTTTATTATTTATAAATGTATTTGGATCTTGTTGATTAAGTTTTAGACTCTTCTAGGCGTTATTTATACAAGTAGTGTAAATAACAACCTCATTGTTTGTTTACACACAAGTTTAGAGATGAGTGGATTCGATACGAAATTATTCATATCGATATTATCATTTTTAAATATTTTGATCTTTATTTTTCAAAAAAAGAAAAAAATAGTTTATATTTAAATATATATTCAGACCGACAAACAAAGTGAAATTAAAAATATTTTTTAGATTCCCTATAAACATATAAACCAGGACAAAATGGATACAAAAAATTGGAAGCTATTGGAACCCTGCAATAAATACATTTATTTGTTCATTACATTTTGAAAAAGAAAACAGCTTTCCAACAATATTCCCGGTAAGTGAAATTGTAGTAATTATGATATTTTACCTAATAATTCTATTAATAATACAACTGTTAATCAATAACAAAGATGACATGCAAGATAATTTGGACAATTGGTAGTCTATTGTCTAATGTTCTGGAGAACCTTTTAATGAACAGAAATAGTTTTATATTTTATTATTAATTGTTATAATTGTTTATCTTAACCAACACTTTCATATTCATTGATTGAATTCTAAGTGAGACATAATGATTTTCCTCAGTCAAATAATAGCAATAAAAATCTACCTATGTTATTTTATTTTATTTGGTATGTATTAAATATCCTGATAGGTATTTTTGATTTTAGCAAAGAATGGTGCAACGTAATAATGAACGAAATGTATTAGATGCAACTGGGTGTTTGTCTCGACAGGTATAACCTTGTAACGGTTGTGACATGTAAATTAGTATTAGTTGGTCATATGTTTACATTATGGCGACTAAAAAAGTAACGATAATTGTAAAGTATAAGTATATTTTTAGGAATATCAAGAAATAATTACCTCCAACCGTCACATACATAGTCTGACCCCACACTAAGATCAAAATGTTTAATACATCATATTACTATTGTTTATGTAGCAGTTGCATTTTTATTAGTTTTGTTATTTATCATAATATTAATATTTATACATACATAAACTCACGCCTTTTTCCCAGAATGAGTAGGCAGAGGTGCAACCAGGACACCCACATTTCAGCCTCCGTGGCGCAGGCGGTAAGACGCCGTTTGTGAATCGAGAGGCCGCGGGTTCGATCCCCGCACCGAGAGAAATGTTTGTGCGGCCCACAAATATTTCTCTCGGGTCTGTGTGTTTGTGAGACCGAAAAGTCTCTCGTAGTTCCTGATACCCACGACACAAGACTCGATCTTAATGTGGGGTCAGGACTATGTATGTGACTGTTGGGTGTTATTTATTTATTTATTTATTTATTTATTTATTTATTTATTTATTTATTTCGCCTTGTATGTTCCGTCCTACGATGTTGTGGGTGGCGAGCCTATCGCAATATTGGGCACAAATTCCTGACTGTGCTGATAATGAATAGAAAAATCCGATATCACTTTGCGCGACCCGGGATTCGAACTCGAGGCCTCAGCTTTGTAACCGTACCATAATACAACTACGCCACTGAGGCAGTCAATATCCTTACTAATATTATAAAGGTGAACGTTTGTATGTATGTATGGATGTTTGTTACTCTTTCATGAAAAAACGGCTCAACAGATTTTGATGAAATTTGGTATAGTGATAGCTGACACCCTGGATTAACACATAGGCTACTTTTTATCCCGAAAAATGTAGTGTTCCCGTGGGATGAGTCAGGAAACCAAATATACATATTTTCTACTCTTTCAAATTCAAATTGTTGGCACGGGATGTCCTCTCCTACGGAAGGGAAATATAGTCGACGGCACGCGGGAAATATAGTTAGTAGACACGCGAAATAATATGTTCTTGATGTGGATTGGACTCAAAAACTATCTGCACCCGGGCGAAGCCGGGCCCGACAGCTAGTTTATACATAAATTAAAATCTATAGTCCACATTATTCACCGCTTGTATGTTTATGTATGTATGTACCTTATGTTTTTTTTTTGTTTGATTGAATTATTCGAAAAATATTTTTATTCTAGTGCTGATTTCCTGCCTTCGTTCGCGATGTCCGCTACAATTCCTTTATTCAAAATCAAAATCAAAATATTCTTTATAGTTTAAGTTCATTTCATTTGGCGATCTAGTGTTGTTACATAGTTTATTAAGTCTTTTAATTATTTTTATTTTTTTCGAGTTTCATATTTTTTTATATAAAGCAGCTGTTAAATAAATAATTGTCGAAAGAGACTGACTTCTGTTATACAGGGCTTCCTAGTTCAGGAGTCAGGGTGTTATTATGTTGTAAACATGTTGTAATGAAATAAAGATTAATTATTATTATTACTATTTATTCAAATAGTCTTTCAAAAGATCTTTTGGATTGTTCATTTCTGCTACCACTGCTTCGGAACGTGTTGTAGCTGTGAAGAAGAAGTGGCGCAAGAAACTTCGTCAGCAACACGAACTGTCTTCTTTTTTCTTTTTTTATATCGCCATTTAAAATTACAATAGTTCATGTCACAGAACACAATAATGTCAGTTTATTTAGTTAATTGTGTTTATTTAGTTAATTGTTTAATTTCTATTTTTACATTTTAATTGTTAATTTTGTGTAGATATTTTATTTCTATTTATATATTTAAGTTGTTAGTTTAGTGTACATATTTTCATTGTTGTTTGCTAAATGTCTGTTTTTTTTTTAGATTTTAGTTATAATTTGGCAAAAGAAATATTGACATGGTGAAAATTGGTGCTTAAGGAAAAAAGTGTGGTATATTCGAAGTCGCAACCGAATTCTAGCTATTAATAAAGTTGTATTTTATCTCACGTGTGTATTATTTGACAAATCCAATCCAATCATCAGGTAAAACTTACCCATCAAATAAATCATAGCATGAAAAAAATATCAAAACATTGACCTATTATTATCATATTTAATTTTTAAAGACTTGACTGTCAAGTCCTAAAATCCCCTGTTTATACTCAATTGACATGTAAAGCAAAAATTAAAAATGTTATATTAATGTTAGTCGTATGCCACTGTTGATGATCGATATCGATAAAAAAATTTGGTACTAGCGTATCACTATTTTTAGGGGCGGAGCCGCCGCCATGTTTGTGAATCAAAGTGGTACGCGTCACGTGACCTTATGTTTCATCCCCTCTATTCTTTAATCATTGCATCAAACCGAGCTACAGTCTATCCAAACCGGTTTCAGTTTGAAACCGCAATCGCGTCAACTCGTGTCCAGTTCGAGCGAGTACGAATGCGATGCAATGCGAATAAGCTGATGCGGGCTGAACGCTCCGCCCATAGAGTATATTTTTATTACTGAGATAGAGACGTCACTCAATCAATTCAAGGCGCCCTCTGGTGTTAAGTAAGAAAAACAATCCCGATATATGTGTGGCCATGCTTACGTATATCTACGAAATATTTGAGGGGTTTGGATTTGAATTACATCTAACAGCATCGATTTGGATGTTGTCTATTTGAAATACCAAAAACATATTATTCTGTATGGAAATGCGTACTATTCTCATTTCAGTATGCTTATGCACATGATAAATAATAAAAGGTTTAATATCGCAAATCAATGCTGTTAGAAGTAATTCAGGGCCAATATTCTATAAATTATTATAGTTATTGGCAAAATTAAACACTACTCATACATACTACATTTTATTTAAACCTTTTTTTACAGTAATTAAATGCCAGTTCTTGGATTCTGTCACCTCTATCAAAGTCGGTTCTTGAATTGCATAATAACTTATTTGTGTCCTTGCACCAATTATAAATAAATAAACTAACACATATGTCTTCTATTTTTTTAACACCTTTTTTTCCTGGAATAAAAATGAAGTGTTAACTTTTTTCAGATTCACCAAAATATGACATATGGGGCATAGTATAATAGATTGTGTTAGAAACAAAGCTGGAAGATATTTATTCAATCAAAAATTGGTGCATAATTCCATTTTGTCTCAAAGGTTTGTCTCATTTTTTATGAATGGTACTATATGCAGGGATCCAATATTGGGCAATAAAATTAAATACAATACAATTTATTTTTTATCAGTGAAAGTTTTCTTAAAAAAACAAAACAAAAATGATATAACCATAGCCCTTTTAATTTTCTGTTGTACTACATTGAGATAATTAAAATCAATTTTTAGCACCCAATTAAAATTGAATATCATTAACAGATATATCATAATTATAAATGATCAAATATTATACAAATAAATAGTACCTGTTGATGTTGATGGGGCAGGTTGCACAAATGTTGATGGACCTGGTTCATTCAGGAGCATAGGAGCAAGTGGAATTGATTGTTCAGAAGTCTGGCTGGTATAGTTGATTTGTCTTGCTATATTAGTCATATCTTGTAGAGGCAAACTACACAAAATACCTGAAATAGAATTCAATACAAAAGATGAAACTTCAAATATAGAGTGGATATTATAGAGTTACCACCTAAATAATGGACCCTTTATTAAATAAAAATCCAACTGAATCTCAATTGGCCACACATAAAAGTTGTCAGTCATCATGTAACAATCTATGAATATTAAATTGAAAATATATAAAAATATATCGGATTTGATTTCGTACACCAAAGCATTAATCTCCACTTGTACAATAATTATTTTGACATTGATATGTGTGTCATACTGTTTCAGCTTGATAGTAAGTTGCTTTTAGTTTTAATTACACCCAGTAGCAAACTATGTACTTGTGTATATTAGTTTTATTATAGTATACTACATAAATTTAAAAACAATGAAGCCAGGTGGTATAATAGATTTGTTGATAGATTTGAGACACTATGCGCCAAAAAAAAATTAAAGTCACTAAATCTACCACCTCGGTTAGTTGTTGGTTGCCATCTTGTTATACCCCTATATATGTATTACATGGTATGGAAAGTCCACAAATTATTCCTTGATCAACATGAACTGAGTCCCATACGAAGTAGAGGTTAATATAGCTCCTCATATCCCCATAGTACAAACTATGTATAGATCACTTCATTACATATACTCCATTGGTTTATTACTTATTGCAGTGTGGTATTTTGTTTCAAAATGAGAGTGGCAGACTCTTCCATTCTTGAACACAGATTTGGAATCTATGACATAGACATTTCCACCAATTGCATACTTCCAACTATTAAACCTGTTCAATTCCTTTTCAGGATTAGGGAACTTATGTAAAATAACGCCTGGACCTAAAATAGAAGCATAATATATTAATTTCATATTACACTGGTATTGCACAACTAGATAAAAATATATATAGCACACAAATTGATAATGTAGTCCTAACAGACATCTAAGAATAAATCCAAAAAATAAACCAAACAACTAACAAGATACCTACATTAAGGGCGAGTCGTGAAACTTTGGAACAATTGATTTATGTTCGGGATCCATCCATAGAAATCAAGATTGCTTCGGCGTTAAATCAATTGTGTAAAATTCAACCAGTTCGTATACTTACGGGTATTTTTGCAGTTCAGTACACAACACTTAGTCGGGTTCATGTTTTTACACAATCCAGTAACTTGAAATGATAAACCAGTCCAAGATTTAGCGCAAGAGTCAATGAGATAAAGCGATATAGTCGGTATCCAATACTTTTCCAGGTCAACGTGTAATTTAAGCAGAATCTTCGGAGTCCATACAAGCCAAGTCGTTATTAATTAAAAAATAAAAATCCACAAAATATTTTAAGCGCGTCCATTCACTCGAGAAGAGAAAAACAGAATAAAAAATTTTATATGTTTCGAAATTTAAAATACGAAATTAGGAGGGTTGCTAGGTAAAATATTTGGATAAAAATCGGTATCTATGTAAAAACTGATGACTTTGATCAAATATTTTTATTTTACCCTAATTTATTTCCTTTGAACTACTCATATGTTTTTATTTGTTAAAAATTATATATAATTGTATAAAACCAAAATCATGATAATCTGCGTAAAATGGAAAAACACGTTAAACCAAACGATTGAAGCGCCGCCTGGTGATAAGTTGAACTAACTCTGTGTACTAACCGATGATTGGTTCATCGATGGTTCATCGTATTTTGTTCTAAGCTAAACCACCGTGGCTCCGCCCGAATGAATAACGAACGGAACCGAGTTATCCCGAATGAAGTTGCTGACGCCGACCGGTGACGCGACGCGACGAGTTGCATGTCAAATGGTGGCGCCAAATTTTCATTCCGTTTTATATTAGGCATTTGTTTGTTATCGTAATTATATTTTAATTAACATCGTGTTTTCAGTAAGTATTAAATGTTATTATTTTATTATATTAAGTATATAAATACTTGAACTACTAAAAGTAACAAGTGAGTGTTTTAATCATAAAAAGGTAAGAAAATTCTTATACGTTGGTTGAATGTTTATAATTTTTAGAATAAACTACTTGATTACAGTTTTACGGAAAGTCATCTGATTTTGTTCTAGATACATTTCTATTACTATATAATAGGTACTTAAGAGATATTGGTTTCTTTCTTATATCTTATAAATACTCATATGATTAATAATAAATAAACGCCTAATACATTGTTTTTCAGTCATCGATATTTTTTCCCATCCCTATTATTTATTACGATTTTAATTCGGGTAGGAGTACCCGAATTAAAATCGTAAACCGTATCGTAATACGGTTTATAACTTATAACGGGGTTCATGAACGAATGAATGATGTCATACAGTACAGTAGTGCGATTCACGTAATTTAATAAGTTCAGCTGCAGTGCAGTTGCGGTTAAGTTTCGATCAAAACAGCCCTTTTCGTATTCTCGTAATTTTGACAACCGCTGTCAAATACGCTCGCGTGAAGTTCGCGTCACGCAAACGTTTTAGCGTATTCTACTGCTGCGCGTATATGTCAATCTCAAACAAATTTCATACATCTGACGTACAGTTGACGCGCAGCTCACGCGCAGTTCACGCGCAGCTAAACACTTACAAGAATACCATTTTGTACCAAAGCGTAAACTTAATTGTAACCGCACCGCAACTTGATCGGCGCGTCAACAAGTTACGTGAATCGCACTGCTGGATGATTCGGTTGGTTGAATCGGTTTGTAATTCGGTTTGAGCAAAATTATGATTCGGTTTAACCGATTCGAAAAAATTACGGTTTGACCCATCTCTAGTTTGCGTTGCTATTATTGCTTAGTGACTCCCGAGTTCCGGGTTACGATTTAATGTTGCCAAGTAAGAACGAGATGTAAGAAAATAACACCTGGATGATCGATGAACTTTGATCGGTATTTTTTTTGTTTAATTATTTGTTTTAGAAATCATATTTAAATACAAATTACATACTGGTGAAATGATGAAATATGATTTTATAGACTATGTATGTAAGGGGCGTGCGCTCCTTGTAGGCAGAAATGCAGTGCTTTACTTGCCATTCACAGATATTTTAATAAAACATTCCTACGTTTTAGATGACTTTAATTAATAGTAAATAAAAGAATAAATAAAATATCATAATTTAAAAACGCCAAATATTTTATAAATAGCACGTATTTGCAAGGACACAAACATTATGTTTGCCAGGCGTTAAATGACAAGCAAGCGGCGCGGCGCTGCAAAATAATGTATCCACAGACCAAGTAGTACTACAGACGGCCGACTCGCCTATGTCTAAGTGAGATGGACTATGTATGTCAAATGCATGTCAAGTCTATTGATACTACGTCTATATTGCGCAATGATGTACCATGACAATAAATGCTTGAATAAATAAAAAAAATATATTTATTCAATGGGTAATTCATTTGAATAATATTATATCTAAATTCCACTTGTAAGCTCAGCTGACGGAAGAAGTGGTATTTAGAAATATCACAATTGGAGGAAAGTGTCTTAAAAGGCGCGTTTTCGTATCACAGTTTTCGAACGCACCACATCCTCCATTAAGTCAGTATCGTAAAATGTAGACGAGAATTTAAACTTTGTTTTCATTCGAGTAGTGCGTAATTTGTGATTTGTAATTGTATTTTTATATTGTTGTGGACTTGTTTATTTATTTGCAAACATGTCGCCTTTACGGAGGGCGACGTTGATCACTGGAAAATATAAGGTGCTGAAGAAAATTGGTGGCGGTTCTTTCGGGGACATATATTTGGCGATGAATGTCGATAACGGCGAGGTAAAATGTAATTTTATGCGTGTTATACATTTTTGTTGATTTTTATAAATATGCGACGTTTAATATCGTTGTTTAGCCCCCACACAAGGGGTTATTTGAATTTTGTGACGTACGTTTCCTAGTTTATCATCCCAGGGTCGTCAGTGATAGTCTTTTAAAGGTTCAGAGTGTATTTATAATACTGATTAAACTATAACTTTATTTTGCTAGAATGTACATATATAATGATCAGTAATTTGACCAATATTAGTATAGAGGTGATGTAGGTAGATCTTCATTTGTAGTTAACATGAAGGCTGATTAAAAATAAAGATAACTTTGCTAAAATACCTTGAGTTTATTTAATTGCATATATAAAAGTAAACGATTCATTAACAAACACACTTTAATAAGCCATGCTCAGTCTCAAATGCCATTGAACATTTTGTGTTTTCTCTTTTATAAGAAATGTTTCTTATCAGTTATTTGGCAGAATAGGGAATTTTTCCACTCATTACTGTAGCATGATATTTGTTTTTTTTTTTCTATATTATTTAAACATGGACATATTTTTTGCCATTTTCTACATTCAAATATTACCCACAAAATTGTACAGAAAAAAAATTATGAAAGATTAATTAAAATCATGTTTGGAAAGTTGTTGGTTTATAGAAAAGAGAGTTTTGTTACAATGGAGACATGTGAATTGAAAAGAGAAATATAAATTTCGATTGAAAATAAGGCTGTATAAAATCAAGTAAATTAAATATAAGAATAATTTTTATAAATTACCTATATTTTGTTTAACTTCATTAATTGCCTTTGAATTGACTTGTATTAAGTGCTGTTTAATTGCCTACATGACGAATAAACAAATTTTATTTAAATATGACCATTGTAAATAGGTTGCATTCAAATATTGTGCTTGATAAAACTGACATTAGCAGTGAAGATTAACTAATTTTGTTTTCTTTTCAATGGTACAAAAGATTTGTGAAGCTCATCATACCCATCCATGCTTCAATATCACATTAATATAATCATTGTTATTTTTATTTATAGTCTTACAATTAACAATCACAAGTGGGGTATCTTGCCTGTGTTAGTTTCCCTATGAAAAAATTAAAAAATAATCACTTATAATACCACAAGAGCTTTAAAATTACCGGGTATTTCCCGATAGGTTCGTTGCAAACAAATGAAGGAGTCAAAACTTGACGACTTTATTTGTTTGCAGGGAACCTTGAGGAAATGCCAGATAATTTTGAAGCTCGTGTGGTATTCGGGGGATTATTTTTCCGTCCCAAATTTTAATTTCAAACTCATTTTCATGCAAAATCTCCAATTTTCACAATTGAATTCAACCTGTCAGTTTGACGTGTGGTTAATTTGACTGGATCATGTTTTGTTTTTTATATATAGCAACTACCAGAGAAAATTTTCAAAAAATTATCAGTATAATACCATGTAGGTTGTACCACATGACGTCGAATGGTGCAATTCTATTGGTTGATATTTGGGTCGGAAAAATAACCACTTATAATACCACAAGAGCTTCAAAATTATCGGGTATTTCCCGATAGGTTCGTTGCAAACAAATGAAGGAGTCAAAACTTGACGACTTTATTTGTTTGCAGGGAACCTTGAGGGAAATGCCAGATAATTTTGAAGCTCGTGTGGTATTCGGTGGATTATTTTTCCGTCCCAAATTTTAATTTCAAACTCATTTTCATGCAAAATCTCCAATTTTCACAATTGAATTTAACCTGTCAGTTTGACGTGTGGTTAATTTGACTGGATCATGTTTTGTCTTTTATATATAGCAACTACCAGAGAAAATTTTCAAAAAATTATCAGTATAATACCATGTAGGTTGTACCACGTGACGTCGAATGGTGCAATTCTATTGGTCGATATTTGGGTCGGAAAAATAATCATTACAATTATTGTGTTAGTGTACAATAATTAAAAAAAATAAAAATACAAAAAATACAATGATATTGTATGGCAAAATAGTAAACATTAAATTCCAGTCAGTAATTCACTTCAATATCTGCCCATATACATACATCCCAGTGCCTCCTCTACAACTGAAAGTATGATTGAGAGTGGTTAGGCCACCATACTAGCCTTGTGCTGGTTGGCAGACTTTACCTTTCCTTTGCTTTTGATTTAGTATTGGATTTTATCAGGTTATATTTTCTATTTGTTTATATAATTTAACGAAGACAGTACAATAGTTTCAACAAAGTTTTATGTGACGGATTTTGAAGATTAAAATGCTTAATGATGTTAATATTCTACTATAATCCCCTAGACATTGATTTCCTTTAATTCAAAAAACAGTTTTATATGCAGTAGTCTGAAATTAGAACATATGCAATGTTTATATACACGGTAATCTAAATTAGTGCCAAAAGCTGGGCTCATAGGTTTTTTATCTTATAAGTATCACATGATTTTCATTTATCACAATTACATGTCTATTAAACAAATACAGTAAGAAGATTATTGTATGTTATTGTACAATGTCTGAAAATGTGTAGTAATTTAACATGTGGAAGTAGTTATAAGTATAATAAATTGTAATCTTTTGTCACTTGGCATTTGATACAATGGGTGGTGCAAATTAAGATGTATTTTTGTGAGTCAAATTATAATGTAATTCTCATGTCTGTTACATTCTTGAATACATATATATTTTCTCTTGCTAAACTTTTAAATATACATTACCAACCTGTCTCTGCATGCAAATGAGACTATTTCATTTGCGAAACTAGATTGAAATGCTTAAATAATGGTTCCGAAAAATTATTAGGTGGCTCAAAATTTGAAATTTCATGACAGTTCCATATAATTGTCCCTTATAATAAATAATAAATAAATAACACCCAACAGTCACATACATAGTTCTGACCCCACACTAAGATCGAGTCTTGTGTCGTGGGTATCAGGAATTACGAGAGACTTTTGGTCTCACAAACACCCAGACCCGGAAGAAATATTTGTGGGTCGCACAAACATTTCTCTCGGTGCGGGGATCGAACCCGCGGCCTCTCGTTTCACAGGCGGCGTCTAACCAACTGCGCCACGAAGACTGTCAAATTAATGCCTGAATTGTCTACAAATTATAATTTTAATCTTTTTTGAGTTATTTCTACTTAACTAATTAAAATAAATAATACCCGGCGCTGCGCAATAAACACATAACTTAGCTAGCTGAATTAGGTCAGTGCTACTGCTAGCTTTAGTGGTCTAGTTTTATCGTTTATACTAGTATATTCTGTCTAATGAAAGCTGAGAGTGCAAAATAGCGGGAAATTTAAAAAATATAGCGCTTACAACCCCGAGTGTACTAGGAAATACATAGTTGATACTTGATGATTTTTAATTTTAAATATTGTATATACAAAGATTTTTTTTATGCAACGTATTTTTAATTTATGATTTATTTATATTGAGTAAGGACCCCTAAAAATAAGTGTTTAAAATTGATCCTAAAAAGAGAGATATTTTCTTAGGGGCCACTTAAAATAGCTTAATAATTAATATCACAAATATGAGTCAGACTCATGCGTAGAAGGTCTTGTGCTTTACACTATCGTGTTATACTATATACATAAAACTACAAGTGTAACTTTATAATTGCAAAAAAATACATTATAATCGCAATCATTTCATTTAGGTTTATGGTTCTGACAGAAATATACATGTATTATGAAACCTTGCTTCAAATTCATCATTATCATCGTCAACGAGAATTACCTTGCAAGATTTCTCAACAGATATAAGGACAAGGAATTAGGAAGTGATCCTGTAAGAGTGACTTATTTTTGTTTTCAGTACGGAACCCTCAAAATTAATACAGCGGAACTGCTAAAAAGTACATATATTCAAAGTAAATTAATCATCATAATCAAAATCAGATTCTAAAAATTCTACTCCATCTAATGAGTCCCTACTAGTGTCACTTGTATTGTCATCATTCACATTAATAATAAATGATTCTAAATTAGAATCTGTTATTCTATCTTTTTCTTTGTACATATTTTCGATATTTATTACGTGATTTACGCATTTTCGCCAGTCATCAGGAGTAACATGTGAAAATGAATCAATTATCAATTTTTCCATATCTGCCGATTGTAGTCCAACATTTTTGCTAGATATATTGCGTTTCACTAAACTCCATATCATTTCAATTGGGTTTAAGTCACAGTGATATGGCGGCAAATTCAATACTTCATGGCCATGTTTTCTTAAGAGCTCTTCCACTTCATACAGAGGTGCAGGCTTATTTTTGTCGACAAGGCAAAGAAGTTCAGCTTTTGTAAAAAAATCTTCAAATGGAACTTCATTAGCAGTAAGCCAGTTCTGGATATCCACTTTTAAATTTTGTGCCGTGGGAGATTTGTTTATTTGTTTTACATGATAACTAGCATTATCCATCACAACAACACTGTTTTTTGGCAAATTGGGAATTAGTTTTTGTTCCAACCACTTCATGAAATTACATGAATTCATGTCGTGGTGGTAATCCGCTAATTTCGATTTCGTACTGAATGTCAGTAGAGCGCCGGGTATGAAACCTTTTTCATAACCTGCATGCACAATTATATACCTTTTGCCTAAGGATAATTTATCGCTGACACCACTTACAGAGGGGCCCTGCCAGGATTTTTTAACTTTATAATTTTGATGAACATATGTCTCATCTACAAATATTATGGGTTTATTTTCAGTCCTTTTTTGGGCAATAGTTCGAAGATAGCGATGTCTCCAAGCAGCTATGTCATAGCGTTCTATGAGTGTGGATCTCTCACTAGAATTTTTCTTGAATTCGAATCCATTACGCAGTAATATTTGTCGAAGTGTTTCCACACATCCAGTGAAATTAATTGATTCTCGGAGTTCTGCAACTAAAGATCTCAGAGTTGGTACACATCTTCTTACTATGTAGTATTCATTAATTTTATTCCGTATAGCATTTGTGTCGAAGCTATCTAATTCAGAAATAGTTTGTTTGTGCGGACGTTTCTTGCCTGGTGTATCCCACTGTCCATTGTTGACAGAACCTTCTTTTTTATTCGCCACAGTGTACTTAAACTGAAACCTGAAATAACAAATAATAATATGATTAAATAACAAATTATAGAAAATAAATTATTTTTGCACCTGCATACATAATATGTGTGTAATTATAAATTAATAATATAATTAATTAATTTAATTTACCAGTCAACGATGATATTTTCTTTATGTATTGCGTTTCGGAGGACATTTCATCGGATTGTTCCAAGATTTTTAGACTCTCAATAGAGTTATGAAACACCTGCAACTTCTCTTGGTCGTCGCTAATAATTTCGGCTAAAAAATATTGCAATAAATTAAAAACTGAAATGAACAGACAAATTTTATTTTATTTAAACTTAAATAATTTCATTTGAATTATTAAATAAAAAGTATCAAAATGACTACAAGCACTTACATGCAATTTCGGAAATCGTTGACAACAATCGTGATTTTTCACATAAAACGGTCTCTTTTTCGCGTTTCACTTCTTCATACTTATTAATCATGTCGTAAAGTAACTTTCTCACTCCGCTTTTAATTGTTTTAGGCATGGTTTAATGTCGAAAACTACGAAAGTATTCACAAACTGATATTAGAGAGGTTATGTAAACAATCACTAATGTCAATGGCGTTAAATTGTTGCCAGTGTAAGAAAAAATAAATCACTCTCAGCTTTCGTTAGACAGAATATAGTATTTTATTTTAGTAGGTATTGCAGTCTAAAGTTGCAACACTGACTTGCAAAGCTTTGGTAGTATTGACTTCCGGTAGTCTAGCAACACTGCCATTGTGACGTCACACGGAGCAGGCTGACGACGTCTTTTTACAGTTCGAAATTAAATGATTTTAAGTGGTTTATTTTAGTGTTTCTATGTTATATTGTGTTTTAGAACAAAGGTTGACGATAAATTACTTAAGTGTTGTGACATAAACGGACTCGGTGCGATGGGCCATTATTAATTTCGTAGTGACAACGAGTGATGAAGGAAAAAGAAAATGGCTACCTTCGAACGCATGTTGATAGCCAGGAAAAATGTTATATTAGATGAGAAATACAACGTCGTCCGTAAAATTGGCGGTGGGAGCTTCGGTGATATATTTTTAGCAATCAACATTCAAAATGGAGAGGTAATATACTTCTTTGCTTAGAAAACATATTTCATTTTATTCGACAATATCGCGTCGAGGCGCTCGTGTATTTCGGGATTTTTGTTCTCAAAAATGGCGGTTTGGGCGTATACACGGCGAAATAACGTGTTGTAACATGTCTGTGGCATGTTTCAGGATCGATCACTTCTATTTCTCCTGCATGTATATTGATTTACGTAATTAGGGCATGTTATAAAAAATGTTTGTCGCACATATGAAAGGAGTTCGTTGGATTATATTGAGTTTATGCAAATCATACTTGGGTATAGTTACAATAGTTTTACTGGTTTTGCAATGAATAACAATAGAAATGTGTTGTGCAATTCCATTTTGGGTGTCTAACATTAATTGGTGACTAGGCGTCTGTGGATAGGGCTGCCAATAATTAATCAAAATTAATTTTATTCCACACGGGCATTAAAAATGGTCTAACAGTTTAAAAACTCGTAAAAAAAGGAATATAAACTATTATACAGTTACAAAAACTATGAATGCTATTACTATACTTTGTCCCATTATTACCTAGATAGTAATGGGAAAACCCAGATGTATGGGAGTACTATAGGGGTCGCCAACTCATGCCATGTATTTCGGCGGAATCATACGCTAACGGTTTTAGAAATTGAAAGGACGTGATGTCGCGCACGCTCGTCACGGTATCACCTTTTAGTCGTTTTCCAATTTGTTCCCTTGGAAATACACGACATTCGCAAGATTATTAACCTTAGGAGTTGAAAATAAACATCACTAGAAGAAATTACACTTGAGTTATAAAGAACCATTTTCTAATCATTTCCATTCATGGTTTTTTGTTTATATATGCCACCCAATGTGTAAAAAATAATAGTAATAATCATACATTATTGCGTAAAACAGTTGGTTATGAGCAGATTATATGGACTATTGTGGTAGGTTATGGATACATTTATCATACTGAAATACAACACTAAAATATGATGCAACATTGAATTAAACATAATAATCCTTTGTTTAATGTCTAAATAACAATAGAAAGTTGGATATACAGGGCAAAGGCCACCAAATTATATTAATACCACCCATGAGCACATCTCATAAGTGAAAATTGGTGATGTTTACTTTGGATACTGAAGTGCTTGTTTATTGGTACTAGATTATCTTGTGATTTGGGAACTGTTCATTCACAAGATGTTTCTAGTTGAGCTGTCTCAGATTTCATCCATGTCACATAGCTATATATAACACTACTTTCAGGTTCTATGAAGATATTGGAGTTTTTCACATTTTCCTTTGTTTATTATTTATTTATATCGCTTTTATATTTATGTAGAAATATATATACCTAGTCAGGTCATAAATTCTGTCACATGTTTAATATAAAATAATTGAAACAAGTTTATTCATTATGTAACCATTTATATACCAAAATGAACTTAACAAAACATAGATTTTTATGACACTAAAGTTTATTCAAAATGACCTCCGTGATTTTGAATACAGGCCTTCAATCTGCGCGGCCAGTTGTCTATCGCAGCACGAACGAGGTCCATGTCAATATCGGTGGCTGCCTTAATCAAGGATGTCTTGAGTGACTCCAAATTGGGATGAGGCTTTGAGCACGTCTTTTCCTCCAAGTGTTGCCATATCTTGTAATCTAACGGATTCAAATCTGGACTGGAGGAGGGCCAGTCTTCGTGCCGGATTAAGTCGATTTCACGCGCCGCCAGCCAGTCTTGTGTGCTCTTCGCTCTACGAGCTGGCACCGAATCTTGTTGGAATACCCAGTGCCTGTTATTGAACATGGTATGAGAAACAGGTTCCACAAGGTTCGTCAGGACTGTATTTTGATACACAACTGCATTCGTTTTTACACCTTTCTCACAAAAATGTACTTCTGTTAAGCCCCAATAAGAAACTCTCAACCATACCATGAGCGAGGATGGAAAATAACCTCGTTGGACACGTGGAATACGGTTGCTCGCTTTTTCACTACTGTGTGCGTACACTTTATCATTTTGTTTATTGTAGCTCTCTTCTATGGTAAAAAAATTTTCATCTGAAAAAAGAATTTCCCGATATTTTTTTCCCGCGTACCGCTTCTACAAAGCGCGGCATCTCTTCAGTCTCAGGTCCATTAGACGAGCATTCAAACGATGTCCTGTTTTTCTTCGATATGCCCGAAGCGCTACGTCTTCATTTAACACCCTTTTCACCGTGGTTCTGCTTAACCCCATCTGAAGGGCCAACAGTTTCTGCTTACGTTTGGGATTTCTTTGAATTCGCGCCTTCACAGCTTTTATCACTGCTGGAGTCCTAACAGACCGAGGACGACCACTTCTTGACCTGTCATCTACACTAGAGTCTTCATTGTATCGTTTGATGGTACGATAAACGAATCTTTTGGTTATGTTCAAATTTTTCAGTATGTCATAAATTAGAATTGGCGCGTAACCACAACGATGCAACGCAATAACTGCAACACGGTCTTCTTTAAGCGTCCACTCCATATTTAAAAATGAGTAAAATTCTAAAAAGTATACATTTTTATTTTCATGAACAATTCGAAATTCGAATTCAATAAACTTTTTTGTGGCCAGCATTCTAAAAGAAAAGTTTTTACTGTGTGACAATACTTATGACCTGACTGTGTATATTGTATATAAACTCATTTGCAAAAAAAAACGGGCACCTAAGCAATGAACCATTTCAAATGTTACTATTGGTTTGTTTGATAATTATAGGTAGTTTTACTTTCACAATTTTGTAAATTAATAAGCGAATAATCGTTTTCGTCAGTATTATCATAATATTTTGATAAAATTTATGGGTTTTAATGCTAAAGTTCACTAGTAGTGTATGCTCGCTAGTAGTGCATATGCTCGTGAAGTAAAAGTTAACAAAGATTTTTGTTTGTTTTTTCTTTAATAAAGTAAAAGCAGATAAATGTTTAGTATCGAGTGTGACCCCCTCTAGCTGAAATCACAGCTTGAATTCGTCTGGGTATGCTAGCAAGGATATCCCGGATACTTGCTTGCGGAATACGTTCCCACTCCGCGGTAATCACATTCTTCAGCTCTCTGATGGTCTGCGGAGCCGGTTGTACTGATCTCACGCGTCGTTTCAGAACGTCCCAGACATGCTCTATAGGATTGAGGTCGGGACTTCGAGCTGGTCAATCCAAACGACGAATGCCGACCTCTTGCACATACGCTTCCACATCGCCAGACCGGTGGGCGCGAGCGTTGTCGTCCATAAAAATTGAGTCTTCGCCTAAAGAGGCCAATGCGGGTTGTGCATGAGGAATTAGAACTTCCGTTATGTATCGATGTCCAGTCAGTGAGCCGTTTTCAATGAAGACTAACTCTGTACGATCCATTGAATTTATGCCTGCCCAAAACATAACAGAGCCCCCACCATAAGGTGTGATTTCTTCAAAACAAGTCTCTGCAAAGCGTTCTCCTCGTCTTCGTAGCACTCGCCGACGTCGATCTTCACCGAACAGAGATATCCTGGCTTCATCGGAGAACAATACCCTATTCACAATTTCGAGCAAACCTAAGCCTGGCAACTCTGTGCTCACGGAGTAACTTAGGGCCGCGGGCCGGGCGGTGACTGCGTATATTGGCCGCGAGAAGCCTCCTTCTGACCGTCCATAAACTAATATGCACATTTCTTACTTCTTCGAGGTTGTTCTTAAGGTCCACATACGAAGACTTGCGATTTCTCAATGCGCGACTCACAAGAAAACGATCATCCCGTGGTTGGGTACATGGTTTTCTTCCAGAACCAGGCTCAATCCTATAGAGCATGTCTGGGACGTTCTGAAACGACGCGCGAGATCAGTACAACCGGCTCCGCAGACCATCAGAGAGCTGAAGAATGTGATTACCGCGGAGTGGGAACGTATTCCGCAAGCAAGTATCCGGGATATCCTTGCTAGCATACCCAGACGAATTCAAGCTGTGATTTCAGCTAGAGAGGGTCACACTCGATACTAAAAATTTATCTGCTTTTACTTTATTAAAGAAAAAACAAACAAAAATCTTTGTTAACTTTTACTTCACAAGCATATGCACTACTAGCGAGCATACACTACTAGTGAACTTTAGCATTAAAACCCAAAGGTTTTATCAAATTTTATGATAATACTGACGAAAACTATTATTTGCTTATTAATTTACAAAATTGTGAAAGTAACTTACTAACTAACTACCTATAATTATCAAACAAACCAATAGTAACATTTGGAATTGTTCATTGCTTAGGTGCCCGTTTTTTTGCAAATGAGTTTATATAGGTACTAGCTGTCGGGCCCGGCTTCGCCCGGGTGCAGATAGTTTTTGAGTCCAATCCACATCAAGAACATATTATTTCGCGTGTCTACTAACTATATTTCCCGCGTGCCGTCGACTATATTTCCCTTCCGTAGGAGAGGACATCCCGTGCCAACAATTTGAATTTGAAAGAGTAGAAAATATGTATATTTGGTTTCCTGACTCATCCCACGGGAACACTACATTTTTCGGGATAAAAAGTAGCCTATGTGTTAATCCAGGGTGTCAGCTATCACTATACCAAATTTCATCAAAATCTGTTGAGCCGTTTTTTCATGAAAGAGTAACAAACATCCATACATACATACAAACTTTCACCTTTATAATATTAGTAAGGATATATGACAGCCTCCGTGGCACAGGCGGTTAGACGACGCCTGTGAAACGGGAGGCCGCGGGTTCGATCCCCGCACCGAGAGAAATGTTTGTGCGGCCCACAAATATTTCTCTCGGGTCTGGGTGTTTGTGAGACCGAAAAGTCTCTCGTAGTTCCTGATACCCACGACACAAGACTCGATCTTAATGTGGGGTCAGGACTATGTATGTGACTGTTGGGTGTTATTTATTTATATTTATTTATTTATATATTATATGTGTATTTGTATGTTTATTCAACATATATATGTATGTTTATATATAAACTTAATAATATTATATAAATATTAGTAATATTACTATATAAATTGAATTATTCGTACACCTGAAGCCCTAACGTTACGTTCTTATCGTTTATCCATCCCATCTCTGGCAGAGATTGCTTCAAGCAATAAGACCACCACTTGTGCATATTTTTTTGTTTATTTTCATGTTGATTTATCATTTTTATGTATATGGTGTACAATAAAGTGTTAAATAAACAGCTAATGACACATAATTTCCAATATGAGTTTGTTTTTAATGAACAATGAAATAATAGTGTTTATATGCCACAGTAAATTAGTGAGGAATATAAAATAAACAAATTGTTAAAAAATGTAAGGTGTATTTCAGATTTTTACTACTTTTAAAATTGCATAGAAAATATATTTTGTTCATGTATTTTTATTATTTTACTAATCGAACGAAAAGTCTGGGGAAAAAGAAGGCTGATATTAAGTCATTAAAACAGATCACTCTGGGCATGACTGATCATTGCAACAAAAGATCAATCTTAGTTTCAATGGCTGCTTTTGTTGTCAGTATTTTGTTCTGAGTTGATAAAGATAACAGAAACATATCCTACAATAGTTACTGTTGATTCTGTATTGTCTGTCATGTTATCCTTGTTTATTGAAGTGCTACCATATGTACTATATAATGAATGACCAACAAGACAAAAATATTGAGATCAGTTTTTAGCACCATTTGTGTTGCAGGTCTAATATTTGGACTTTGATGTAATACTTATTAGTTTTTAACTTATCTGTTGATATACTATAGCATAAATTTCCTATTCTAGTAAATTGACTCTTTTGAGTTACTCTGACTCTAATGTAAGAAAATGTTATTTTTTCCCATTTATTTATATGCTTTAAATTTATTTTCCTATTGTTATTGAAGCTCAAACAACCATTTACATGTAACAGAAGATTTGTTATTCAGGTTAACTCGTCAAATCATTAATTGAGTATTAATATGTACTCAGTGTAAGATTGTCTTCTGCTAGACATGGACATGTCCATGTATGATTTGCACACTTCAGCCTGCATTTGTTCACTATCCGCCACCATTTTCAAGTTACAGATCTACATTTAGCAGTAAGTCCTTCAGTGTAGGGCCTATACAATGTGTGGCTTACACTTGTAATACATGTCTGCTTAGCCAAACCACCTCCCCATGGGTAGGATGCCACTTCTTACTTTAACCAAATTCTGTATTGTTGTAGGAGGTAGCAGTGAAGGTTGAGTCCATCAAGGCGCGGCACCCACAACTTCTCTATGAGAGCAGAGTGTATAAGATGCTCCAAGGGGGCATTGGAATACCACACATAAGGTGAGTTGATCAACAAAATTTATCTTGTTTGATAATGTTGCGTGAAATGCTTGGTGGCCTGTTGTTAAACGGACTAGACGCGTCTGACAACATGTTCATGGTGGTCGCGGGTTCGAATCCCAGGGCACACCTCTGACTTTTTAAGAGTCATGTGTGTATTGATAGTCAATCACCACACACTAAATCTGTGAAGAAAAACACAGTGAGGAAACCTGCATACCATAGCAATTTATAAGAATTTCTATGGCATGTAAGTCCACCAATCCGCACTAGGCCAGCGTGGTGGTCTATATGGCCTAACCACTCCCAATCATACTCTCAATTGATGAGTATGGTGGTTGGAGTATGGTAGCAGAAAAGAATGATTCAAAAGATCTTGTGAAAGACTATTTGAATAAAGAATATTTTGATTTTTGATTTCGATTTTGAGTAGGCCTGTGCCCTGCAATGGGATGTATATGGGCTGATACAGATACAGATAATGTTATCCTAAAATATTTGATATTAGGTATGTTCTGCAAACACCAATGAAAGTATGATAATTATGACGGCTACTAAATGTACTGATAGTCAAAAATTATAAGTAGTATGTCCATCACATGTCCTTGTAGTAAAGTTAGAATATTTTGTTGTATGTGCAAGTTGATAATTAATACTTACTAGTCACCTGAATAACCTTGATATATACCACAATTCTTTAGCATCATTCAAAAAAGATTTAACAATTTGACATTAACTTTATCTATCATTCTGATAATAATGTTTCCTATACACCTTTTGATTGTATTTTTATTTTGTGCATGTTGTGTTTGTTTATACTTGATTATATAGTTCATCTAATATTATACTTTTGTTGTTCTCTTTTCTGTAATATTTTAACAAAGTCTCACGGAACCTCTGTGGCGTCATCATCATCATCATCATATCAGCCACAGGAAGTCCATTGCTGAACATAGGCCTCCCTCAAGGATCCTCTCTCGAAGTTGGACCTGCCTAACCGGACCACTTGTCCTAAGGGCCGAAACTGCGTTAAGCGGGCACTCGCGCGGTTTCATACAAAAGTGCCCCGTCGCGGGGATCCGCGCGGGCGTCCAGCACGGGGTGGCGCGTCCCGCACCCGCGCCGCGGAGCCCGCCTTCGTGCGTCGTAACCCGTCGCGGGGGCACGCGCGGTAAAGCGCGCGGTGTCCGCCAGCGGTAACATGACGGTGATGGCATAGGGCACCGAGACGTGGCCTCTCACTTTGGGCTTCATTAGAAGGCTCAAAGTCACTCAACAAGCAATCGAGAGGGCTATGCTCGGTATTTCCCTACGAGATCGACTCAGAAATGAGGAGATCCGTAGGAGAATAAAGGTCACCGACATAGCGCAAAGGATTCTATAGATGATTCATAGCGAAAGGTTCTAGAGTGGAGGCCACGTACAGGCAAGCAAAATGTCGGACGCCCGCTTACAAGGTGGACGGATGACCTGGCTACATTTGCAGGAAGTCGCTGGATGCAGGCTGCTTCCAACAGGTCGATGCGGAGACCGTTGGGGGAGGCCGATGTTCAGCAGTGGACTTTCTGTGGCTGAGATGATGATGATGATGAATATACTTGAGCAAAAATAAAAATTTTTTAGCCTTTCCGTTGGTGATATGACTGATACAGATTTTACCCTTAAGTTGTTCACCATCAAATATGGTTCCAGTTTCGAAGATAGGGCCCTACTATATAAATCCGAAACGAAGTTCGAAACTTCGTGACGTTTTTCGTTTCGAAACCTACTCTGTAACACGAAATTCGAAATAATGAATTATTCCAATATATCGGCAATACAAACATTTACAGATTCGTATCGTCACAAACTTCGTTCGTCCGAAGTTTCGAACTTCGTTTCGGATGAATATAGTAAATAAAAATGTAAAAGTTCGGACTGCCGATATATTCGAATCATTCATTCTTCGATCCGAAGATTCGAATTTCGTGTCATAGAGTAGGTTTCGAAACAAAAAACGTCACGAAGATTCGAATTTCGGATTTATATAGTAGGGCCCATAATTCGCCATAGACCGGTATCGAAATTTAAAATATTTGTACAATGAGTTTTCTTTTTCTCTTAATTTACTGAACTTTACAACAAATTCTCCGCCTAGCAACCTAAATTCAATAAACAGCCTTCCTGGCTGTCGTTTTTTTTTTGCTAGTCGTCGTTTTGCTATGTAATAATATATTAAGCTCTCCATCGACACGACTGTACATGCACACCTTTAAAATTGAACCAGCGACACTGCGTAAATCCGGTCTCCGCGACGGGTACCCGCGACGGGGACCGTCGCGTTCTCACGGAGCCCGCCCGCGTGTCCACGCGAGGAGACGCGCGACGGTTGCCCGTCGCGGGCGCCCGCTTAACGCAGTTTCGGCCCTAAATAGACATATTCGTCTACAACTTCGAGAGTCGAGCCCCCAACTCCAATGGGGGTGGGCACAACATGGATATTCGACATGATCGTCGTTTTATCCATGTTCATTTTAAGACCCACCTGTTGGAAGACTCGATTAAGGTCTTCGAGCATAGTGCTAAGGCCTTCCAGCGATTCTGCCAAGACTACAATCGTCGGCAAATTGAAGGTGAGTAATATACTCGCCGTTGATGTTGATGCCGAATCCTTTCCACTGCAAGAGCTTGAAGGCATTTTCCAGCGCGGCAGTGAACAGTTTCGGAGATATGACATCTCTCTGTCTCACGCCTCTCTGTAGTGGAATAGTTTTCGTGCTCTGATCCTGTACTCGGACCGACATGGTGGCGTTGTTGTATATGTTATGGGCCAAGTGATTAATGCGAGCAGTATATTGCCGAGCCATATCGGGCCAAGTGATAAATTACAATCTGAACTCACCTATTTATCACATTGCCCGGGCATTATGAATATGGCTACATGATGATCGGGCAATGTGATTAATAGGTGATTTTTTACGTGGTGCGCTGCCGCATTGTCGCATCTGCTATAGACCCATAAATTAGAAAGGTTGAATTTATCTGCTTATGTTTAGTTGTTTTTTAACGTCCGAAACATTATCTTCAGAAGGAAATTAGTGTACCCACTTTATGGATCAGTTAGGTCGCCTGTGCCCCAAAACCGACTCGGAAAACCTCGACTTCACGTAGTCTTTTGGCTACCGACCCTAGAGTGTATATAAAAAGCCGGAGACGATGCAGAAGCTAATTTGTATTGACAACAAGTGTTTTAAGGGTTAGGTTGCTATAATAGATATTTCTCAGGAATGGTGCGTTACCTTTTCATGTGAGTAGTACCAGGGGAGGTGCGACACTCTCCCCCTCCACTACTCCCAACCCACCTCCTCGTGCTGCCCTATTCTAAATTATACCACTTCTATGGGTGGGTCTATCGCAGATGCGACAATGGGGCAGCACACCACGTAAAAATCACCTATTCATCACATAGCCCGATCATCATGTAGTCATATTCATAATGCCCGGGCAATGTGATAGATAAATAGGCGAGTTTAGATTGTAATTAATCACTTGGCCCGATATGGCTCGGAAATATTCATACTGCCCGGGCATTATGAATACTGCCTGCATTAATCACTTGGCCCATAACATATACACCTCAACACTTCGATGTACTGACAGTCTATGTGGCACCGCTGAAGAGACTGAAGAGGTCTCGATCGAATCAAAGGTTTTCTCATAGTCCACAAACGCTAAACAAAGCGAAAAGTTATACTCCTCGGTTTTTTGTATAACCTGCCGTAGCGTATGAATATGGTCTATGGTACTAAAGCCTTTTCGGAAACCGGCTTGTTCGGGAGGCTGGAAGTCATCAAACCTGCCTTCGAGACGATTTGTGATGACCCTCGAAAACAACTTATAGACATGGCTCAGGAGCGAGATTGGCCTATAGTTCTTCAGCAAAATGTTATCACCTTTTTTGAAGAACAATACCACCACGCTCCTGCTCCATGCCTCCGGCGTTGAGCCCTCGAGGAGAACGGAATTGAAGAGCCTCTGAAGGACTTTCAGCATCGGCGTTCCGCCCGCTTTCAGAAGCTCTGAAATGATTCCATCCTCACCCGGCGCCTTGTTGTTTTTAAGTTGTTTGAGAAGAAAAGTACACCAATTTTATATCGCTACAACTAATATTTTGTTATCGCCCTGTCAACATTTAAAAAAACTAACGTGCTATACTTTCCATAAGCTTCGTGTTCACATTTAACTACAAAAATATGCGTCATATCACCCACTAAAACCTGTTATCCAAAAACAAAGCATGTATCTATTTTGTAGCATTTCCAGAACAATTGTATGAATAAAAAAGTTCAAGATTGTAGTTAAGTACCCATTAAAGGACAATGGGCACAAATGTATGGAACCTGGTACCAGCTCCAATCGGAATGAGTGATACACCGTTGGAAAGGTATTTTAGTGTAGGTTAATGATATCAAGGGCCCTACTATATTCAACGAAACGAAGTTCGAACGAACGAACGAACGAACGAAGTTTGTGACGAAACGAATGTACCTACTCTATAAATGTTCGGATTCGTTTTCGAAACCATAGACTAAGTTCGGAGTGAACGAAGAATGGAACAAATTGAATGACAAGTGTCATAGACAATATTATTTTTAGGGTAAAATCATATATGAACTGTAAAAATATGCTCTTGATTATGACGATGTCTTATATTACCGAACTTTTCTACGGTATTTTTAATGTAAAAATTATATAGCCATTGGAGCCATTTATTTTATTGTGAGAACAGTACGTCAAATACTTTGCGTCGACTTTGCAGGTAGTTAAGTTGAAATTGAAATCGATACTTATATTCTATGCGATAAGAACAATCTGGATCTTTGAAAGCCAACAATTTTGTAAATATTTTGTGTACTCGTTCTATGCGTGTATTGTGTATTTGATATTCAGAGCAATACCAATGATAACAAACAAAGCACATATGCAGCATTTGCAAAATTCAAATATTGAATTAACTTAATTTAATAGATTTAGTTTAAAAGGCCTTAAATACTATTTTTTCTTTTATAAAATTTATGTATTAATACAACAAGCATTTTTAAAATCGTTACGAGGGATGAACAACTTTAGTAAAACCCCACTAGAGATATACTGGAGCGCCCGCACCACTTACTTGGGAACATTTTACGCGATTTCAGCCATGCCCTTTAATTTATGACAATTATTCAAATACATTAGATAGAACATAGTTAATAAGATGTTCCGGTCTTTGAGAATTATAATCATGTTTATTTAAATATTCACAATTTTTTTATAAAATACGAAAATAATTCGTAAGCTTTGGCAACGAAGACCACACACAAGGTCAAAGGAGATGTGCCATCTTGGGCCGTTTTGTGTACGTCTAATACAAATTCTAGAAAAAAATGTGGAATTCAAATAAAATACATTTAGATTTCTTGGACAACAGGGGGCTTTATACAAAAATGTGATTGTTTTAGTACAGAAGCAATATTTTCTTCTATAATCTGTCCTCCATGATGCCTAATTGTCATTTCGTTCAAAAATGCGCGAACCCATTATCTTTAACTTGAATATGTCTTATTTTTAAAACCTCCCTACAAATTATAATTATTGTCTATATTTCTTTTTCTATATTCTTCGCTTTTTAAGAAACGATATATGTTGTTGAAGAAGTCACTTTTATTATTTTATTTATATTACATGATTTTAGTTTAAGAACGAAAATGTTTAACTTGACAGCAATTGCAAAACTCTGTGTTATCTGTCTACGTCTGTGGCCGTAATTCGTATTATTTTTTATTATTCGCATACATTTCGCAAATGTGTATTTGCTTCTCTGTATACCTGGCTTTGTTTTATGGATTCTGATTCTCGCATATGATATATCTTGACGTTTAAACGCAATTACTAGTTCGTATTTTGGTGAGTAAACTTATATATTATTATTTAGAATGCCACATGTAAGTAATACTTTTATGTTTTTCTATGTTCATATTTCTCTTCTAACCCACAATTCTGCTTTTCAGCACATCAAAAGTGGCGCTTTGCTTGAATTGCACTTCTGCAATTGTTGTGAAATGGTTGAATTGCACTTCTGCAATCAAAAATTGAAATGGATTCTATCATTTAAAAAAAACTTAGTAACTACATGGGATGCCAATTCACTCTCGTGTAGAGTATGTCAAAACGTTTTATTGCTGAAATGGCAGAACAAGAAGTAAGTATTCTATTTTCTTCATTAACTTGGGAAATGTATGTTTTATGCCAATTAATCAAGGTCAATACAAAGTATGGAGTATTACAAAAGTATTCATGTTAGAGCTGAATTGCATTGTGTCCACAGGACAAGTCTACTAGTACATAAATATGTAAGAAGTGATATTTTATATATTGTTGTTTAAATTGTTAAATGAATTACATTTTCTTTTATTTCCCTCTGGACACTCAAATGATCTTGTGTTATGTAAAATATATTATATTATTATTATTTCCATAATAACAACACTATGTCTGATGGTAAGCACAAATGCCGTCCAGGTGGAATATCTAATGGCATCAGACGACTGTCCCCAGACATTTCATACAATTATCCGGCTGGCCTGCTAAGATGCTTCTTTAAATCATAGGAAGGAGGGAACACATGTGACTGCAAAGAGTTATTTATCCATAATAATTCTTTGATAACTTCAATATTAAATCTTTTTTATTTTGTTTTAGCTATCAGAACAAGCAATTATCTGTACAAACTGCTGGCTGCAAATAAATCAAGCTGTAGACAATGAGCAAGATTTTATTCCAACTCCGCCGTAAGAAGATTGTATCAATCTCGATTCTTTTGGACATATATAACCCCCACAAGTGCTTTATGTTGAAAGGAATATAGCTGCACACTGGACAGTGGGTTGCTGTAATCATACCATGATCATACTGTGGTATTTAGCCTTTAGGTTTTTATTAGTTACAATTTAGTTTTTAATTCAGACCTTTATTAGTATTATATAACTTTGTTGTTGATTATGTTAAAATGTTTTTTTGAGTATATTTCTGACAATTTAAGACTGAAATCTCATAATGTAAGTATTTAAGGCTAGCATAGAAATGTAGCAAATGAAAAAAATATTTAAAAAAAAAAAAAAATATTTTATATCATATGTTGGTATAGTTAAATTTTATTCCCTTTACTGTTTAATTTATGTTGTTGGTTTTATATTTCAATTGTAATTGTTTTTATGTATTTTTGACGACATTGATAATTTAAGACCAAAATCTCATTAGAAACACTTTACCAAAAATTAAAATACATGTGGCTCAGAAATTTAAATACCTATACAATTTTTTTTTTATTATACTGTTTATTCTTTGTTTATATACCCAATTATGTCACTTTCATAAATGAATATTTTATTCAAGTACTACATATTCTATGAATGTTCAAGTTGTTAATTCCATACATAATATCAATATGTCGTAAATTTCTTGGAGTTTTTTTTAGATATGCAAACTTACATTTTGACTCAAAATATGTTTTTATTTTTTAAAGGGTTTAATATTAACTAGTTAACTACACATATATTTTGACCTAGTCAAGATTTTAAAAAAAATATTTATAATTTTTAATTGGTCTGAAAATATTTTAAGACTGATTTTATAAATAAAAGAAAGGTAAATTTTTAAGTAATTTTATTTATTACATCTAACCAACTGGTCATTAGCGTGCTACTTTACAGGGTCATAATATGGACAGATAATTAACCAATACAAACAACAATATTTATAATCAAATAATATTTACAAACACTATATCACAAGTTAACAAAAAAAAACTGACCATATATGTATTTATATTATTTATCTAAGAATTTTTGTTAGCTGTGTGTATGTCCTTCAGGCTTCTAAAACAAAAGATAAATATGCATTGATTAAAACTATGAAATGTTTATTCTCATATTATGTTGATCAGTTTACATCAGAAACAGTTATAATTAGTGCATAGAGGGTTTAAGATAAATAAAAATAATGTAATTGTATAAAATATGTTACAACATTATTTCAGATTTAAAATAACATCTATGCAGGTGCTTTAAAAGTGCTTCAACTTGCCTTCCAAAGTATTATCTTCATGTATATATAAACACATTACTGTTGTATGTGTAATTTCTCGAACTCCATTTGTAATGTTCTTAGGAAGCATTAGAAGCAGATGAGTATCAACCTTGAATCATAATAAAAATATTCACAATTAATATAATAAAATGGCATTAGGCAAACAAAATTCAAATACCTTAGAATAACATAAAATTAACATCGAGTAAGACATTTCCAACAGTTTCATTAAAGGGAACATAAAATGACAAAGATTACCATAATCAAATTGATAAATGACTACCTGAAAAAAAAAATTGCACTAGAAAAATATGCACATTAATATTAAGTGAGATTACATTTCCAACAGTTTCGCAAAAGAAAAGATAAAATACTATACTATCAAATTACTTACTAAAAAAGTACTGGAAATTATAAGAAAAAATAGCATTATAAAAACATGAGCATCAAATATCAAGCTAGATTAAATTTCTAAACTTTACATGAAATAAATTATATATAATAACAATACCATTTAAATGCTAAAAAAATACCTGAAATAATAAAAAGTAGCATTAAATGAACATGATCATTAACATCAAGTATGATTATATTTCTAACAGTTTCATAAAAGTAAACACAAAAAGACAAAGATTAATAAAAATCAAATTACAAAAAAATACATTAAATAATAAAAATAAAGTTTTAGAAAATAGAAACCAAAACTGAAATATTGAAACATAAAACTAAGCAATCAAGTTCAAGGTAAATTGCCAATGGTAAATACATGATAAACTGATCGAAATTACAGCTATAGGACATGAGGATTGTATAGAAATACTGGTAAACTAAACAAAAGAGGCCAAACAAAGTACTTTGTTTTAAAGAACTACTAAAGTAGAAATAAATTTTAAACATGATCATTTTATTGTACAGAATAAAGAATAAAATAAACTCCTGTATGTTTCTTCATGTCAGTATAATTTTCAAGATCTCTGGACCCTGCAAAAAAAAAAAAGTTAATGTAATCCAAGTTGGTGTACTATACTATTTCTAAAAGATTGCCCTCTCCTAAGTGCTAGTACAGAACCAGTAGTAGGGGGTTCTAATAATAAATTTGGCTGTTGATTTTGATCATTAAGCATTTCAACTTCTGTCAGCTCGGGAAATGAAACTCCATTTTGAATACACAAATTGTGTAAGACACAACAGGCAATTGTGATTTTGCCTGCTGTATCCGGACAATGGTACATTTCCCGAGCTGACAGAAGACAACGAAACCGTCCTTTTAAAATTCCAAAAGTGCGTTCAATTGTGGATCGGGCTCTTTTCTGGATTCTGTTGAAGCGATCTTCTGGGGAATCAGCAGCAGCCTCACCAAACGGTGTTAGAAGATATTCTCTTAAAGGGTATCCAGAGTCTCCTGAAAGTCAAAATATTATAGTTTATACCAAACATATAAAAGGATTTTTATTTAGTAGGTATACTGGCAAACTAGTAATGAAAAGAACACTAGAGTGAACACAACACAAAACAAACTGAATCTTAATGACATTTTACATTTTGATGGATTCAATAAATAATTTTAATTTCATCAAATATATTAGTTCTCACCAAGTAAAAATGCAGTTTCTCCTTGGTGCACAATATTCTCGAAGTGCGTTTTTATATCTGATGCATTCCAAATAAATGCATCATGTGTTGCACCTCCATAAGATGCATCCACATTCAATATATAGTTGTCTGCATCACAAATCTGCAGTAGAAATAAAAAAAAAATATAAGTTTTTTATTACCTATCAGTTTTAAACTAAGAAAAATGAACTAACCATTTGTACATTAATGGAGTGAAATGATTTTCTATTAAGAAATCTTTCTTCATTGGCACTGGGTCGTGTGATTGCCACGTGAGTGCAATCAATGCAGCCAACTACTCCAGGGAACCCATATTGACTATTAAATCTGAGGAAGTAAAATTGCATAAATTACATATCAGCAAGAAATAACAGTGTATATAAGTATAATTTTAAATAGTATATACCTCGATTGAATTCGCGTTCTCTCTTGTCGGTTCTGGGGAAACTTAATATATTTTGCAAATATTCGTGAGGAATTCATTGCTGTGGCTACTTCCCTGATGCACTTGGAGACAGTTTGTTGTGCCATAGGCGCATCAATATTGTTGCCTATTACCCCTTGGTAGCTACCGGTAGCAAAAAAGCTAAGAGCGGTCAAAACCTGCGAAGTAAAACAGTGATTAAAACAATGAGTTAAATGAACAACCTATTTCTAAATTTACAGGGATTTATTACGTACCTTAATAATTGGGTCAATTCCTTTTGCATTTTTCCGTACCGGCAATAGCGGCACAACATCTCTACAAATTTCTTCGAACAGGCTTTTGTTCAACCTATAATTCCTGGTAAATTCTGCGTCTGGTATACTAATATAATTAAATTGGTGTCGCATTTGCTGCCTCTTCCTTTTACGGCTACGCAATTCGCCAGCACTTTCTTCTCTCAGAGCTTCTAAAGCTAAATATATTCTAGCCATATTCAAATTTCAAACAGATTTTTCACCGCAATCAATAACACACGTCTTAACGACGATAGCACCGACGCGGGAAAAGATCTATTTGACAAGTCTATGTTATGACCTTTCGATCGATGTCAAATTCAAATGTTCGTCTCTGACAGTTGCGTTCATTCATTCTTCGTGCGAAGTTGCGAATTTCGTGGTACGTAGTAGGTTACGAAACGAAAAACGTCACGAAGTTTCGAACTTCGTTTCGTTGAATATAGTAGGGCCCCAAGGGCGCTAGACCTGATTCGCTGTCCAATCGAAGAAATCGTACAGATATAGTTAAACATTTTTTGTTACATCATATTAAGTACACATACTTTTATTATTATTTTTTTCAATTTGGCATGGTATTATTATTATACCAGGGCACACTCTTATTTTTCTAAGCCATGTGTAGAGTGATAGTCAATTACCTTGTACGGTGATGGAAACATGAGGGAAACCTGAATATCATAGAGATATTTTAGAATTTCTGTGTAGGTAAAGTTCGTCAACCCGCACTTGCTAGCGTGAATTATGGCCTGATACGTCTTGATCAATATTTCGATTGCTAAAGCGTGCCTTGCAGTGGGACGTTTAATGGGCTGGTATTGTTAAAAATATAATATTACTCTCACATGTCTCACACGCAAAAGTCACACATCTTCAATTTTGTAGTCAGTTATGCCCTCCATAGCAGCTTCTTCATACGTTTCGATGAGATATAAACTCTTATTTAGGTGCTAGTTTTAACTGGTATGTCCCCAATGATAGCAATATCACGTCTTGTTCACTTAATCGTGGAAAATTGGCCATATCATTGGCTTCCAATCTCTGAAACGCAGCTCTTTTGTGTTTTTTATCTTTTTTCTACTTCATCGGTATCAGCCCATATACGTCCCACTGCAGGATTATGCCCGTATCCGGGCATACTCTATAATCGACAGTACGATTGAGAGTGGTTAGGCCATATAGTTGACTACGCTGGCCTAGTGGTAGCAGAAATGAACGATTCAAAAGATCTTGTGAAATACTATTTGAATAAAGAATATTTTGATTTTTGCGTACTGGTTGGCGGACTTACATACCATAGACTTTTCTATAAATCGCTATGGTATGCAGGTTTTCTCACGATGTTTTCCTTCACCGTTTTAGTGCGTAGTGATTGACTATCAATACACATATGACTAAGAAAAGTCAGAGGTGTGCCGTGGGATTCAAACCCACCACCACCACCGTGAACATGTTGGCAGTCGCGTCTAGTCCGTTTATCAACAGGCCACCACGCAGATAATTTTTCTACATTTCATATCACTACATTTCATTACATTTCTTTTACATAATAATTGTAGAATAAGTTTTGGGATTTACATTTTTTCAGTTATTTTTTGTAGAAAAGCTTCTGCGTATTGGCCATCTGCAATTGGATAGTGGAAGTGATTTATTATTGCTGCTGCAATCGGAGAGTTCGCAAACATATTATGAATAGTATCAATTAAAATATATTAGGCCAATAGTTAAAAATATCTTGTAATTCGGCCATTTACCACTTCCACACCCATCGGCATATTGTAACCAGTCGGGGATTATTTTCATGAAGAGAAAATTGTGCATGTCCACAGTTTTTTGTCGGAGAAGCGTGGTATTCGTATCCGTATTCTTTGATATTGCCTAAACTGTCTCTTAGCCCACGGTCAAAAATAAATTGGGATGAAGCAATATGTGCAAGGGGTTTTTCTCATCGTTCATAAAATCAGGCATCAGTGTTAGTGGCAGCGTATGGTTTTTTTACATCTATAATGCGTCCGTCTTTCCTCATTTCCGAATAGTGTTTTAGGAATCCTGAGGTTTCTATCAAGGACATTGTCTTTAGGTACGTGATCGAAACCCTTGTCAAGCACAATATAGTTAATTCTAGGTACCTCTCGCGCAAGGGCCAACTGGCGTTCAACTTTTCTTCCTGACCTATTAAAAAATATTTCAAGTCTTTCATTGCATTCTCCAGTAATCAGCCTTGTCAAAAAAATACCCAAAGTGGTTCTGGGATCTGAACTTGCATTTCGTAGCGAAGTCTTTTGGTCTAAAATTGCATTACACTGTTCTGTAGTGCGTTCAGTCCAGAAATACCAACAATGCTTATAATGACTGCTTCTTCGTTCGACTTTGCTTCACTCAGCCATATTAAATATAACGTAAACAGGCTCGTATTTAAAAAGTTATAACAAATTATTAATGAACTGTTGTGTTTTAAATTGTTGACCAATTGTAAATTGGTTTTTAAAATAACGACACTGCAGAATTTCTTGCCCGTTCTTCTCTAGTGATAACTGCTTTCCAAACCAGGCGATAGTTAAAAAAAATGACAATCTAAATGACGTGGATTATCTCAAATGGATACAAAAAAATATTTTCATTTCATTTCATTTTATGGAATTTTATTAATGGTCACCCTGGAATCAAAACCTGGAATCGTGATTGACCTGGTATAGCACCCTAGCATAGCATAGCTACTAGCATCTGCCTACCCCTTCTGGGAATACGGGGTGAGTTTATATGCATCCATACAAAAAAGAGAAGGAAAGTTATAAAGTTAATTGACAATTAACCTAAAATGTAGCATTTCCTCGAAATAATTCAGTTATATCTGCACGCATTCTCAGTAAGTTGTCCGATGAAATGCGCACTTGATATTAGCCTCGGTATAAACTTCTTCAGCACATTACACAGTTACGGAATCAGTCCGTTATTACATATGTATAATTGTAGGGGTTGATATGATCTCCTACAATGGTAATATGCTGATTTCTAGGCTGATATAATAAAACTTCCCGAAGAGTGTTACTGATGCTATATTCAAATTAACACCGGCTTAGCTTAACTTAGCGGAATTGTAACACGACGCACCGTATGCAATACTGCAGTTTTTACATACTAATGCTATCATACGGCGCGTCCCGTACAATATCCAATATCTTCTGACGACTATATTTCAAAACGGACAATACATACAGGTTTGTTGCAATAATATTATTTTCTTCTCTTGAAAAAAGCTATCCAACGAGTGTAAATTCATTTTGATTGGACATGGGTACCAAAACGCCCATCATCCTTTCGACTATTAATTTAGACTGTTTGAACAAAGAGTACCTTAGATATCACAGAGTTTTGAGACGAATCTGATCAATAATAAAAGAGTTTATAATGGCGGTCACAAATTTCAATTCCTATTCAGAATTTAGATTGTTCAATCCAAGAGAGCCTCATGTATCGATTTGGCGACCAATTGAATCAGTAACAGTAGAATCAAAAATAGCGGGCACAAATTTATTTTTTAAGCCACAATTTAGATGGTTCAAAAAAAGAGTCCCTCACATATCCATTTGGAGAAAGATCGAATCGATAGCTAAAAAGTTCAAAACGGCCACAAATTTCAATTAAGACTCTGAATTTAGATGATTCGAAAAAAAGTGACTCAGATATCGATCTAGAGAAAAATCGATACAGTAACAAAAAGTTTCCATAAATTTCATTTCTGTCCCTTAATTTAGTTTATTGAAACTAAGAGTGCCTCAGATTTCGTATAATTTGCCGTATTATTGTTTTTAAATGAGTAACTAAAGTACAAAGTTTGACGTCTGACTTCCAACAGTTTCGATTTTTCCATACAAACTTTCATCCCTTATTTCAACCGCTCTCATTACAATACAAGGTAACCTATGCCCCAGCGGCGTGCACAGGATTATGACACTGGGTATGCGGCGGAGTACTCGGTCACAAAAACTTTTTCTTTTATAGTTTTTTAGCATAGCCACAGCCACGCGACGGATCTCTAAGTCGGAAACCATGCCAACATAACAAGTCTTAGATGTACTACTATTCATGTCCATCTTCTACGGCAACGCAGACAAAACAGCGATCGATCGTCGCGGCGGAAGAAATTCTAATAAGTAAAATAAAAAAAATCTCACCTAGTCAGCTTTCAATTTTCACATATTCAAGGTTCCGGTTAGTTGAGATTGCTATACCTATCCCGATGTAAATAAACGCAAGATTTCGGCCACCTCATTCATTCATTTGATAAACATACATTTTTAACACAAACCTCGCAATAAAATAACATTTAAAAAAATAAACAAACACACTAGTAAAAGCAAATGACTACAATTAATATCGAAACTTAGTAATAAACTGTTAAATGTACACACTTTCAAATGTTAAAATGAAAAATCCGTTAAGAAATCTATTTTTTTTACAAACATACTAGTATAAAATAGTAAACAATGCAAAAACTCATAAAAAAGGCAAAATGGCCCCCGCGAAACACAAAACATTTCTATTTAAACAAATAAAACCTTACTAACCAAAAATGCATAATGTGTATAGATGATTTATTAGATTCCAGCCTATTAATTTTACTCGGATTATAGGCAACGAACATTTACGATTACTCCCGACAACTGCCGAACTCCCGAGGCTTGCCGCAGGAGTCGCGGCTTTCAATATTCATGGGTGTGTGCGTTTGCGACTGTGCACGGACACCAAAATTACTACACACATGCAAACAAATGTAATGCGGGACGCGGCGGCATGACTTGGTTGATTAGGTACATTAATTTGCTTTACAGCGCCTCTTGCATTTCGCGTGGCAAACATAATGTTTGCGCGATTGCAAATAGGTGCTATTTATAAAATATTAGGCGTTTTGAAGTTATTATATTTTGTTTATTCATTTACTTACTATAAATTAAAGTCATCTAAAACGTACGAACGTTATAGTAAAATATCTGTGAATGGCAAGTAAAGCACTGCATTTCTGCCTACAAGGAGTGCACGCCCCTGCTATGCCCTTTCAAAAGGCTTGATTTAAATCTGTGCCGACTTTCATCAAAATCGGTTCAGTGGTTTAAGTGTGACAAGGTAATAAACAAAGTTACTGTGCCATTATTAGTAAGTATTTCATTTGTGATCAAATCGTTTGAAAAAATAATTTCATAACCTACCTTATATCTGTACAAGTTTTGCATCTTGTGGAACTTAATCTTAATTATAATATATGATAGGTATAGCTACTTCCGCGAAATTAGTGAGGGTTATCGAGCGTACGAAAAGAACATACGTGATTGTCCCCTTATGAAGCGATAACGTATTCAGATAATGCCGATAGCTTATCAGTAACGCGCAAATGAATATAATTTCATGCGAAAGTTGGCCATATCCCAGCTCTGTAACGAAAATGTGAGAAACTGTCAAGACCTGGCTCTTAATTAGAATTGTTGACGTGATGTGTGAATGGACCTTGAATTTATACAGGCGACGATCCCAGTAGAAACTTCACTCGACCTTAATCCGCTATTATAGGGTACAAGGTTGGTTATAGACAAACTAAATATACCAATATACTATAGAAAAATATAATAACACCAAAGTTTTTGTATATTTAAAGGATCATTGATAGGCCTCCTACGGTCTCGTGTCTTCATTCACGCGGTATTCCGTAAAAGTAAGTGAAATTGCAAGACCACTTGATCTAGCTTTCCACATATTTTGTGAAATGAAGTTGTTGTTTAGGGTCAATATTTTGGTTATGTATTAATTGCGCCTTTTGTTATGTGACGATGTTTCTAGTCGTTCGATCTTCACTACCAAAAGGCGAAAATCTATATTCCAAATGTTAGCGTTGCATGACTAATGTGACCCAGTAACGTAGAACGGATGTGAATCCGTATGACATGGTAGTTAAAAAAGAAAGAATTTGGTGAGTTAGTTAAAACTTAAATAAATACACGTTTAACGTAATGATGAGTCTTGGAAATTGAACACTACTGTCATGTTGTACGAATGCTCGGCCTCGAAATATGTTTTTGTGGATTACTAGTCGTACTAAAGTTGGTATTGATGCGGGGATAGAACACAGATTGTTGTGCACTATGCCATGGAGGCAATCAGATGCTGTATTTACAAAAAAATGAGTTTATATGGTATGGTTTCATACTTTTGTTTTTTTTTATTATCTTACATCACAATATCATCATAAGTAACTCATAAAACAATATAATTAGTAAACCAGTCAATAATATTACAATTTACAACGTGTACACGTTTTGTTTGTCCTTGAACCGCTGTTCTATTTCAATATGTATTTTATATTTTTGGCCAAGCGAGTGTACACAGTACACACCGTTAGAAAACCGTTCGCTTCCGTACCAGGAGTAAATGGAACGTAAATAATAATATTTTGAACTCTTTTATGCAAAATATTGGTATAGCAAGTGGACTTTATTGATGTAGCTGCATACAATATATTTGTTCAAATAACTATATTACCTATCCGATTCTCTACAAAGTATATATCCTAAAAATATATCTAAATTGTTCGAAGACAAAAAAAATAATTGGATACATATTGCGTTTGTGGCGTATTTTTAATAGCCTAAAGATCACTTGGTGAGTCGGGTAATGATAAAATTATATGACGTAGTATTTGTTCATAACACTGTTTCCTTTCTAAACATATTGAGACGCGATAGCTCTGTGGGCGAGCCGCAACCTTGAAACCGCGAGGTCGCGGCTTGTAATCCCGACAATGTATGTATATCGATGGGTTTTCTAAATCTGATATCCGCATCTCTATCCATATACAGAGTATTTATAACTTCTATTATTCATACTGCTACGTTATTTTTAGCCATGGATATTCGTGACGATAAATATAGCATTCGAAAAAAAAAAATGTATGAAATACATAGTTTGAGTTTTTCAAATGGCAGGTGGTCTCACAATTAGTCGAGTTTTATATACAAAACACAGTTTCGGTTCTAGTCACAATAAGAAAATCACAGCATAGTAATATAATACGCTTCCGAAGCATTTTTAAACCAAATTCCCTATTAATATGCCAATGCTGTAGAATTGAAATAATACGTAAATAAATTGATAGACTTCAAATTGTCCTAAATATTTACAAATGGAATTATTGATCCTTTCCGTTCTTGCACTAATTATTATTACTTGTTATATTATCAAATATTATATGGATACACATTTATACTAACGTGGACCTTGACACAAGAAATTAAAGAAGTGTTGTATCGTCTATCGGTCCACTTTCCAGACGCATATTGTAGGGATATGTATCTGATGTGAAACAGACTGATACAAATATTTTTTCGATGACGCATTTCTGTCGCACCGGGTACACGCTGCCAGATCGTTACTCGTGTGGTACCTACGTCCGGGAACCGTAATTAAACAAGTTCTAAAGGGGAGATCGGATTTCTGCGAACCTTTACGATGTTTTCCGGCCAGGTGGGACGATGAACTGCGTAAGACAACAAGCAGTTATTGAATTTAACATATGAAATCTGAACAATATATTGTCTATTCGTGTCTTAAAGCATGCTGATAATGGTTTACATAAACGTACTAGGTTTTGCGATATTAGATTTTATGTCGTTGACAAGATTATAATGTATTAGATTCGCAACTTAATTATCTAAGTCACTAATTAATATGGTGTTAAAATCTGCATGAATAGTATACGTTCTGCTATGAATAAGTCTTCTGTCAAGTGGCTCTGCCTCATGGTGATTAGGATCTGCATTCCGTCAAATGTTTTACTCACAGAACAGATGAATATGGTTAGAAGGGAAATACAAGCATTTGACGCGTCGCAAGGTGGTGCATAAAAGCATTGCCACGATACGGATGATTTGTCAAATTAGTCGCTGTCGAAATGCCTTTGAGTGTGGTGCTCCGGTAAAATAGAGTAAAAATGCAGATTTGTACTATTTTATCTCGCAGTTTCTATGCTAAAACGTCGAACATCAATAGAAGATGAATTTCATACCACTATTCAACCCGATATTTTTTTGATATTCACCTTCATTTTCAAAAAACAGACCAAAATAATTGCCAACGAGCAACGCTTATGGAAATACTGCATCATGGGGATGAAATAATAAAATATTGAATGAAAAATCAAAACTACTGAAGCTATTGAAGTAAAAAAAACATAATTTGATTGTAATAATTTCATATAGGTACATATTTGCATTTCCAATAGTAAAAATATTAATATCTCACACACAGCTGAAAATCTTGAAAATCCTGTACATATAGATTTGTAAAATAGTATACAATTAAAATTTACTTTCTATATAAGATATTGTATACTCGGAAATCGAATGCGAGATCAAAAATGTAAACAAACCAATGTCATTGTAAAAGTGACATTTCAGGGTTATGAAACATTTTCTCCAAAACATATTTCGTATAATTGGATTAGTGAATAGATTCAAATGTTGCGAGTACTATGTTTTATTTATTTATATTTATTTTTGAATTTTGAACATTTTGAATGTTTTATTATGCCTGTCGACGTGACCCTTGACTTGGGCCCAAACAAATTCTAATGGGTTTAACTCACAGTGATTTTCAAAGACGATAGTGCGTTCGGCCAGGAACACGAGCGCCAGAAATCTTAGGAACAAAATAGACTAAAAACTTAACAGAAAACGTGAAACAAGTATCAACCAATTAAAATCATATGACGACCGATCGAGAAAACAAATAAAAATAATAATATGACAAATCTTTGTAAGACAAGTCACAAATATTTATTTTGTAAATTGACCAAAACCAAGCCCACTGAGTTTGACTCGCTGGATCTACTCAGAAATGGGTCGCGCCGCGTAGTATCCAGTGGTAAAGTAAAGCCCGCTGAGTTTGTTCGCCGGGTCTTCTCAGTCAGGGCCGCGTTGGATCCGGCAGTAAGCCTAAACATACGGGACGTTTCGGAAATACTTATGGTCGTTGTCTTACATTGGACCCAAAACAAGCCCACTGAGTCTTATTCGCTGGATATACTCAGGACTGGGTCGCGTCGCGTAGTTCCAGTGGTAATGTAAGCCCACTAAGTTTGTTTCGCCGGGTCTTCTCAGGAAGGGCCGCGTTGGATCCGGTGGTAACAATAAACCGCTACGCACCGTTGTAATGATATTCATGGTCCACTAATTAATTTAATTTGACTAACATACATATTGTATTTCTTTGAAAAATAAATTACCATAAAGACATAACTAATACTTTAACCCTTTAACCGCCAAGATTTTGCTACTTTTGACTCACCTCCAGCGCCACTTCACTTTAGGTATAAGTTGGAACAATGTTGGGAATACTTAATATCGATGCATAAATTCTTTATTTATTAACAAAATTAAAAGCCGGAAATAAAATCAATCTTTTATTTACCTACTTAATTAATAATCTAACATTGTCCAGTCTTCAATCGAATACAAAATCGTGTGGTTACAAAATCAGTACTCGGGAGATGGGCACGTAGTTCGTTCTTCAATTGGTGACGATTTTCCACGAGCATGTCGTATTAAATTTAATATTTTCATGTAAACTTCTGAACGGATTTCCGGGCGTACAGCTTCCAGCTCAAAGGCTATTAAAGATGCGAAGTATTCATTTCGTGGATCACTTGGTCTCTGATTAAAAAAAATGCGGAGGCAGGTTTACATACAGGCATTATTATAAAAATATAGGTATATACCTAAACGTAATAACACTACGAACATTTTTATTAAACACAAACAATTTCTTGCCAAATTAAATTATCGAATTAAACAAATTAAACTTACCAAATCAACATCACTATCTGTGTTAGAACTGTCGTCGCTTGGCAATTCATGATTCGATTGCAAAATATTTAATAACTCTTCGTCTTCCAGCATTTCTTTTGCATTTAGAGTTCCACACAATAACATAAAAAAGGGCTACAACACTAGTTGCATTGAGCGATAAATCTTTCCCGTGATTTCACGGCGACGGCGCTGAGGCAACTGACAATACAGCGCGATTTAACCTTGAATCTCCTTGGCCGCACGTAATATTACGGTGAGGGCGACCGGCGACTGTCTGCACTAGTGAGGTTCCGCGTAATGAGATTTCTATATTTTTTGTTGTATAAATGAAATCATTTTAAGAGCGTATACACCTTGCGCGCAAAGTCAACTATAGGTATTTCTTCGTTAATTTCACGCACACATAAGCGACCAAAGCTGTGTGCGTAGAGCTGCCGCGTCGGCTCGCTATACAATCGGCTCAAACAACTTTGATCCGTGCGCTTCAAATATTCAATTGAAATGTAACTGTAATATAATATAAAATTTTTTATTTGCATTATAAGTAGACAAATATTACTGTGCAAGCAAAGAATAATACAAATTTTGGATACTAATCATATTTTCGTTATTATTGCATTGTTAAGTTGCATTCAAATCAGTGTTCAATCAGTATACACTACGGACGTTTTATTAATCATTTCGTGTTCGAACACATAAATAGTGTTAGGGGCCTTACAACCCCTTACAATTACGAAATATATTTAATTTTATATTACAATACATAACATAATTTAGCCTCGGAATTACATCCCATTATATTATCTGAAACATAATTTATACTCACTACAAAATCATTGTAGGTAATAAAAATAATTAAATATTTTACTACCAAAGTACTAAGATGTGGTAATCGCATTCCGCGCGTGGCTATTTTTACTACGCGCGGCATAATCGACTGCAGCCAGGCCGGAGCGACGAGCGAAACGTCCTCCCTCTAGAAGGCCTTGCGGCGGTCTGATTTGATCCACGTCGGACAGCGTGTTTTATAGTGGTTTTTAAAATATTTGTAGAAAACATGAAAACTAATTTTGTTGAAATATAAAAATGGTAATTTATTGATAAGATGTTCTTCTATTGTAATATGCAATTGCTATAAAAAATTATGAACGATAAGTTGGTGAAAAAAAACTTGTTCTTGACGAGAGTTTCTGAATAATTTCGCATTGTTTAAATTTTTATTTTTCAGGAACTAAATACAAAAAGATTATTTTTCTCAGCAAAATCCCTCCATAAGGGTCTTATTAGTCTGATAATATTTTTATTTTCATCTTATATTTAGTGGTTTCGGATATCTTAAGCTTCTAAATTGCCATTTAAAGCCTAAATAACGAAACTTGTGTTCAGTAATCCGTATAGTACTCACAAATTATCCATCAATCTATAATGTTTTCCGCCAAAATCCCTAGATGACAACCTTTTCTAAAATTAGTAATAATTATTTTTCCTTTAAATTGTTTATTGGTGGCTATTAACTCATTTGAAAAGTCCTGTTTTTAAGCCAAAAAGCGCGTGCAGGGTATAAACGCTCTTAAACTTAAATACATTTTATTGTGTATAAATACTTGTATCAAAGTAACAGTATGGTTATTTAGCAATGAAAGTACCCACTTTCATTGCAAATATTGACATTAATTTCTATAGTGCCTTGTTTATTCTTAGACAACCTATTATGTATTTGTCGAATTCGCCCCATCCCTAGTACTCGTAAAATTACGTTATTGGCGATACAGGTAAGGAGACAGTGATCACAATATATTTAATCCTCAAAATTCACAGTATTTATCATTCAGAACATTGAAAAATGTCCATAACAATAAAGATTATACCCTACATCTCAAAATTGACACATTTTATATGGAGTTTGTGCGCTATGAGAACTTTTTAAATAAAATTACGTAATTATACGTGTGCGGCGATTCGGGCACAGATTTCAGAGCTCGTAATATTACGGTGTCGGCGCTTAAAGGGTTAAATAAAAAAAGAATAAAAAGTAAACAAATAAATAAAACTAATTCTGTAATAGTTATTATAATGAAAACTACTATTTAATAGAAAAAACAAATATTTATTCATGGAACTTAATACAACGAACATGAACAATCACAAGAAACACAAAAGTAGAACTAACTAAAAATTACAAAACATGTGAATTGGCGCGAGGCGGAAAGCGGACTGAGGTAGGAGTGTTCGCAACGGCTTTATATTTGTAACGCGTTATAACGATACGTTACTTAAAAAAAATGGTTGCCTGTAAAGTCGTTTTTACGGGCGAAGATTTTACGTGACAACGTCTTTTTCTCGGTAGAATATTTATTGATATGAATATAATTAAATTGCACAATAGGAACAAGGAATTGAATGAAAATAAGAATTGCACAAATTTTAACTATAGAAATATATTTTGTTTACTAAAACATTGTACATGTAATGACGAATCTAAGCACTCCATATTTTCACTACAGACATAGCTGACGATACTTTAACCACACGTGTGAACTTGTATTGTGACGCTTTCTTGTTTTTCCAACGCCAAGAACGTTCGAGAAAGACAAAGACAGAGACACAAGCATGCGCCGATTCAATGCGCCTAATTCTCTAGTGCTGCGCGCGCACCGTTACGTTACCGGGCGTTACACTTTTTCATAAGTGACTCCCAGCCGCAACCTAATTTAAGACGTTGTCACGTCAATAAGAAAAATCGTATTTTGCTTGCTCTCGATTGTCGAGCTCGTCAAGACGATTCCTCTGACTCCAAACACGGGGGGTTTACTTTAAGAAATGACGGAGTTATGCCTGGACAAATATTTTAGGGGAGAGAGGGAGGAATTTGGGGATTTGGTTGGGGCCAATCTGTAGAGCTCACCGAGCCGGTTCCAAAGATACCAAACTCGGTGGGTCTACGATCTATATTGGCCGAGATAGGATTGGGGGGGGGGGTGAGGTAAATTTTCGGGGTGGGGGTAAGGGAGGGGGGGGGGGAGGAAGGTTTCGTGGGGAGGCTAACTTAAATTAATTTTTTGGAGGTAAAATATTTTTTTTTGGGGGGGGGGGGGTAATTTTTTGCGTAATTTGGGATTTCTGGCGGGGTCAATTTGTAGCCCTCACCAAGACGGTTCCGAGGATACCAAACTTGGTGGGTCTACGACCTATGTTGGCCGAGATAGGATTGGGGGGTGAGGTAAATTTTCGGGGTGGGGGTAGGGGAGGGGGGGGGGTAGGTTTCGTGGGGAGGCTAATAGGCACTATTTCGGAATAAGGGTGGGGGAAGGCAGGGGGGGGGCTATGGGACAATTTTGGAAAAAGTGGGTGAAACTGAAAAATAATTCTCTAGTGCTGCGCGCGCACCGTTACGTTACCGGGCGTTACACTTTTTCATAAGTGACTCCCAGCCGCAACCTAATTTAAGACGTTGTCACGTCAAAACGCCTGTTATTTTTTACGCTTTAATATATTACTTCATCGTTTATAGAATAACGTATTATGATTATGCCACAAAGCACACTGCGCCGCTACGTGCGCTGTTACTATACGTTTAATAACATTTAGCAATGGCTATAAGCATATTAATAATTGTGTTTGGGAGATAAACATGGTCAGAGAGTAATTGCCTGCTCCTTAACCCCACCAAGACGAAGTTCATGATCCTAGGCAGTAGAGCGCAGGTGAGTTCTATCCTTTCTGCTAAGCCGGTTATAAGAATTAAAGGGATTGATATTGAAAGGGTGGACTCGGCACGTAACCTGGGCCTTATTTTTGATCCTGAACTTCGTTTTGAAGCGCACATGAGCAATGTGGTCAGGAACTGCTTCTACAGGCTTAAACTTTTATATAGGTTTCGAAAATATCTCAGTGTTCCTATAAGAAAGAGGCTAGTGGACAGTCTGGTTCTTTCTAGACTTAACTACTGTGACACTGTCTACGGCCCCTGCTTACTTTCGCGAACGAATCACCTTATTCAGCGGGTACAGAATGCTTGTGCCAGGTTTTCCTTTAATATTCCACGCCGTAGCCACGTCACACCATATCTTAACGATGCCAACATTTTGAAAATGGAAGCCAGAAGGAAATTGCATTTAGCCACACTACTGTTTGGTATATTTCATAACAATAGACCTAAGTACCTAGTAGATAAACTAACATTCAGACAGGATAACCTCAAGTATGGTACACGTTCTATTTCGAATCCACTATCGATACCGCAACACAGGACTGCTGCTTTTAGAGGATCTTTCAAATATGCCGCCACTCACTGCTGGAACAACATTCCACCGCCATGCAGATCTAAAAAGAGTAAACTTAGTTTTAAATATAATTACAAGAACAATTTATTACAAGTACAGAAACAACAAAACATTACGTACATAGTTTAATTATTTGTTTATTTATTTTTTATCTACATATACTATCCATTATTATTTACTATCATACCTGCAAGTTTTCGATCGAACAAGTGAAGTGGGCCGTTTTCCAGTTTCGTTGAAGGTGGCGGCAAAAAAACACACTTCTTCTTTTACAATAATATCACACTCAATATTTGCGAGCAGTTTCTACATAATTAATACTTGTTAACTATCTACTGGTTTATTTTCTTATTTCCACTGACCGGAGCGATATGCGTTTCGACTGCCCGTGTCGAGGAGAATGATGGCGGATACCAGTCCGAGTGCGCGTGCGCCTCCGCCTACCCAAGGCCATTGCGGTGTTGTCGAGATTTTTTGTTGTTGTAATAATTTAATAATTATTACTTTATCGGTTTTAAATTATTGTGTATTTGCAGATACTCGGTCTTAGTCGCCCTCTGTCGGCGCCGGCGAATTTTTGCCGATTACTTAATACCTTTCTGAATTTGTAATCTTCGTTATATTTTTATTTTTTGTTTCTAAATGTTTTATGTTTCCTGTTTATATTGTATAAATTATCAATGTTTTTCTAAAATACATGTACAAGTACCTATATCTGCACACCGACGTAGTGCCCGGATGTCACTAAGGTCCCTCATTGAAAATCAGCGCTGTGGTACTGCTTATGCTGTACTGCAGTAATAAGCTGAATGAGGGTTCCTGTTGTTGGCACAAGTAGTAATGGAGAATATTATTGTCTTTTGTTATCTTTATATAACTAACACTTCTTTGTTTTATTGTAAATACTTTATATCTTTTAGTTTCTAGGGTTGGATTATTTTTATTATTAATATTAATTTCTTTGTATTTGTACCAACAATAAACTTTTCTTTCTTTCTTTTCTTTCTTTCTTTCTTTGTGAAGATTAATGAATTATATTCTATGGGGCTCATATTAATAATTGGTAATGTAGTAAAAAACATATTAGTTCCATATTTTATCGTTTATTTTAATAATTTGTATAAATGAATAAAAATCGCTTTAAATAAAATTATTGAACTCTCCTTCGTACTTTAACAGGCTTAGGACTGTCTGATTGAAATGATTATACGTATATAATAATTATCATAATCATAAATATATCAAATATCAAACTACTTAAATTCCTAACCTAATTATTTAATTATCACTTATCTAAAATTAACTTTATATTTACACGTAACTAAAACTAACTTTATATTTACATTACAGTACTAAATAAACAAACAATGCTATGATTGTAAACAAATTGTTTTGAGAAACTGCAACCTCTCACGTCCATTAAAACAAATCCGTCACACAACACACAAGGTCAATGCAGTAATCCGCACTGATTCTACTCGAAAAAAATTAAACTATCCTAACGTTTAATACGATCAAATTCAAATGTATCGGCGCGATATGCTTTATTATTATTAAGAGCGTATACACCTTGCGCGCAAAGTCAACTATAGGTATTTCTTCGTTAATTTCACGCACACATAAGCGACCAAAGCTGTGTGCGTAGAGCTGCCGCGTCGGCTCGCTATACAAACGGCTCAAACAACTTTGATCCGTGCGCTTCAAATATTCATTTGAAATGTAACTGTAATATAATATCATAAAAATATTTTATTTGCATTATAAGTAGACAAATATTACTGTGCAAGCAAAGAATAATACAAATTTAGATACTAATCATATTTTCGTTATTATTACATTGTTAAGTTGCATTCAAATCAGTGTTCAATCAGCAGATACTACGGACGTTTTATTAATCATTTCGTGTTCGAACACATAAATAGTGTTAGGGGCCTTACAACCCCTTACAATTACGAAATATATTGAATTTTATATTACAATACATAACATAATTTAGCCTCGGAATTAAATCCCATTATATTACCTGAAACATAATTTATACTCACTACAAAATCATTGTAGGTAATAAAAATAATTAAATATTTTACTACCAAAGTACTAAGATGTGGTAATCGCAGTCCGCGCGTGGCTATTTTCACTACGCGCGGCAATAATCGACTGCAGCCAGGCCGGAGCGACGAGCGATACGTCCTCCCTCTAGAAGGCCTTGCGGCGGTCTGATTTGATCCACGTCGGACAGCGTGTTTTATAGTGGTTTTTAAAATATTTGTAGAAAACATGAAAACTAATTTTGTTGAAATATAAAAATGGTAATTTATTGATAAGATGTTCTTCTATTATAATATGCAATGGCTATAAAAAATTATGTACGATAAGTTGGTGAAAAAAAATATGTTCTTGACGAGAGTTTCTGAATAATTTCGCATTGTATAATTTTTTATTTTTCAGGAACTAAACACAATAAGATTATTTTTCTCAGCAAAATCCCTCCATAAGGGTCTTATTAGTCTTAAGCTTCTAAATTAGTAGGATATCTTAAGCTTCTAAATTGCCATTTAAAGCCTAAATAACGAAACTTGTGTTCAGTAATCCTTATAGTACTCACAAATTATCCATCAATCTATAATGTTTTCCACCAAAATCCCTAGATGACAACCTTTTCTAAAGTTAGTACCAGGGACCGAAACCGGTATCGAAAATACCGGTATTTCTTGGTATCAACCGAAAAAAATAATACCGGTATTTTTAATGGTAACCGGTATCCGCCAATTTTATTCGATTCCTAGAATTTAACCGGTATCATACCGGTAACCGAAATAAGGGTTATGTTTCATGCGAAGTTCCTTATAAGTCAAAGCGGGGGCAGTGCCTGTGTGTAGTTATACCGCCGTTTGTCTTTACTAAACATTATGGCACTATACCACACAATTATCTTTACTCATTTCATGAATTTTTCAACAGAATTACCCACCAAAATTGAAATGAACCGTATCCAGCGATATTGTGTAAACAACACGACAAGTATGATTTTTATTTGTTATGCAACAACAACGCATTTTCTTTTGCATTCAAGGTCTTTTTAGGTTACCGGTATTAAAACGGTTCCCGTATATAAGGGTAACCTTTATATTGCGTCATAGCGGTTACCGAAATCTTAAATGTAACCGAAATTCGTCGATACCGGTACCGTTATGTCGAATGGGTTTCGGTCCCTGGTTAGTACTAATTATTTTTCCTTTAAATTGTTTATTGGTGGCTATTAACTCATTTGAAAAGTCCTGTTTTTAAGCCAAAAAGCACGTGCAGGGTATAAACGCTCTTAAATCTAATACTAATATAAGCGTTTCATTACTGGTCAGTGGAATATAGTTCTTATGCAGTTGGCGTACCGTATAATTTGGCATGTGTCTTGGTTTAAAATATTATAAGCCAAAGATACCGCAAGGTGTGCAGGCAATTATGGTCCATATTACCTACGTTATAGAAATAACGTTTGCCTGAGGTAATAAATAATAAGCGTTTTGGCAATTTTTTATTATTAGCTTATTTTATCCGCTTTACGCTATAACGAACAGTCCTAGACTAGTGTTGAGTAGGACATACATTTGTCCCGTACATGACGTCAAAATGTAAGAGCGGCTCAACTTTTTAATGTGTACTACTTCAAATTTGGTGTACTACTTGGTCTGTAATGTCATTTCATTGGCGTGAGCCGTGAGGCAAAGTTGTGAACCACAAATAAGCGTCAGTACGCTTCACCTCAATTGAAGTGGGACATTGTACTGGCTTAGTACAAAAATGAGGCTACTCTTACAAACTCTTTTTCAAGTCATGTCCTACTCAACACTATCCTAGACTGAGGTGCAGGCGCCGAGCGCCGCCGGCCGGGGTTTGCGCGTCGCGACCTTCGACCGAATGACCATATAATATGGTCCGAACGTTGCACAGCTCGCAAACGGGGCCTCTGATTGGCCGACCCGTATATGGTCCGACATGGCTCAAGGACGGGGGCCCGGCCCGACCGAACGGTTTTGGAGGGAAAAATAAATTTTGACCGCTACAATTCTAAATAAAAATAAAATTAATTTAAAATAAATAAATTACATAAATAAATTAATTAAACCAAGAAATTAAAATAAGTAATACTAAGTATAGGAAATATATTGTTTATAGAGATTAAGTAATATGTGTATTGACTTGTCATAAGAGCTTTTAAATTGCCTACGTGACCAATAAATACATTTCATTTCATTTACGACGTAACTTTATCTCATGATGCACATTCATCAAGTTAAGCAACTAAATGAACTAAAGGGAGGTGTCGCGGGCGTCAAAGCGACAGACGAAATTTAAAAAAAGTTTTATATCAGTGGCCTAAGGTTACGAATTTCTGCATAATACCTATAGCATAAAATATTTTCGTACCATTTTTTTCACATACTTAAAAAAGAAGTTGAAATTGTAGTTTATGTAAATATTATACCAAATAATTTTTATTTGGCTTTGTTTTATACTTATTTAACGAATGAGAATAATTCCAACCTGTTTTTTTAACGGTTGTGAACAAACTACCATGACAAATTATTTTATTCTAGTGGTAACACTTTTGTTTACATTTTTGATCTCGAATTCAATTTCCGAGTATAGTCTCATTTATTTTCCGACTATCGACATAATACTAATGAAATAACTGTATCAGAACAAATCATTAACTATATCGATAAAATAAATTCCGGTGTTATAACAAATACAGATTTTCATAATTTTATCGATACTTTAAATCGACTATTGCAAGCTATCTATATTGGATTTGTAGAGGTTTTGTGTTTCGAAAACGACGACGCTGGTTTTGATACAATTTCTCGGCTATTGCCATTCTAACCATAATCAACTGTTCTGTGGTTTTACTTGTGAGACTTCAACTAATATCATTTTCTTTCATAACTTAATGTGTTGTTATTTTTCCAAATACACAATTTTCAATGATTATACACTGTTATGTCTTTAAACCCATTGTATACCTTGGACATACGGCGTGTTGCTTTATTGTTGTAACCGGTTTCTCAAAACCAATTACATAAAAAATATCGTGTGGAATAAGTGAAATCTTAAACACGGTGCACGTAACATAGTATCGTTAATTTTGCACAGAATTATAACACATTGTGAGCAAATTTCTCTCATTACTTTCAAGTTGAACGTTATTTTACCGAGTCAAACATAAATCTCTAATTTTGGTCGAAAATTTTATTTACGTTGATATTTGTTTTCTTATATATCAATTTTACTAGTTCGACGCGGCATTAAAATTAAAAACAAAATACAAAGTAATTATCTGTATCAGCCCATAAACGTCCCACTGCAGGGCACGGGCTTCCTCTACAATCGACAGTACGAATGAGAGTGGTTAGGCCATATAGTCCACCACGCTGGCCTAGTGCGGGTTGGCAAAGTAATTATGCATAACAATATTTATCGAATACTAATAATTTGTGTGAAATATCTATAGGACTGATTCTTAACCTAGTCACGAGGGTAGTACCAAATTTGGTAGACTCTCTCGCTTCTCACGTAAGTCAGTGTCATTTGAACTACATATGGATAACGTGCTCCCGAAAAATAATTAATTATGCCGGTTTGTGCTGTCGAATTGTATCGCAATTATGTGGGAAAACTGTATAATAATACCAATATCACTTTCTATCGGTAACGTTATTGTTAAACTACTATTATTTGAAGAAAACATGAACTTTTAATTCGTTATTTTGTAGATGAGTTTCATTGGCCAGTGTTGTCAATTTATTACTAGGAAGATTTGTTGAAACTATGGGAGATAAAACACAAATATCATTTCATCATATTTCGATCAGAAGAACAACAAGAAGAATGGCATTATTTATTTAATGAGTAAATAATAACTTACCTACATAATATGAATGAAACCCATGACGTTATGCACTTCATAGTAATTTTGTTAATTCTTTCTAATATTTTTTAGACTTCCTACGGATTCCGTACTAGCAAATTGCTGGAGAGACATAACACAGCGGAAACGAAAAGAAGACCATTCGTAGCCTCACAAGACTTCAACTCATGTGTTCCGAACATTTTACTTATGATGATTTATATTTTACATAAATACAGAAATCAGATAACAGCCCAGGCAATAAATCCAAAGACTAGGAGATGGGTTTAGATCTTTATTGTTTTTACTAAAATGCGTTATAAATATAATTAATAGTATGATTACTTTAAATGAAGAAAAAATATTTTATTTAACCTATTTTGTTTATCAAATAATGGGGAAAAGTTAAGTTAATAATTTGGAGTAGGCATCCCTAAACACACACACACACCTTGACAGTTGGATTACAATAATTACACGACCGATACTCGCACATATCAAAGAAAGTGAGGACAGTTTTAGCGCATCGTTTGTTGGCATTGCTCAATCTAGACGAGTATACAATCTAAGACCCGGATGGTTGTTTGTTAATACAAAGTGAAATGTAAATACATAAAGGGTCTTACTATCTATCCATAAATACATAAAAAATACATGCTAAAATTATTTTAAGGATGACTTTCGCTCCGCGGACCTTTGCTCACTGGTCCTTGGATCACCGGTTAAGATCCACTGATTTATAATACCATCAAGCTGTGTTTCAATTAGGAGTATTTTACACCGTAATATCTAACTGTATGATATTTGTTGCAGATGGTACGGCTACGAGAAGGAGCACAACATCCTGGTGATGGACCTTCTGGGTCCATCACTCGAGGACCTATTCAACTTCTGCTCGCGACAGTTCACCATCAAGACTGTTCTCATGCTAGCAGGTCTGTATTATTCGTTTTTTGTATCTTTACTCAAGCATTTTCGCTACAAAATATTTCAGAGTAACAGGATGCATATATGTAGGAAATCCTTGGCGAATCAACGATTTGTAATTTCAACAATAGTTGTTCAATGTTGCTATTTAACATTTAAATTAATGGCAGTCAGTATTATACCACTATTGGGGCTCTCATGTACCACGTTTGATGTATGATATATGTAATTACAATAATAATATTGTTGTCATTGAATGAAATTTCCACTACAATGTCCTGGCTATTGACTTATACTTCTATTTGGATTGTATTTCAAACGTGCGATTTCGTTATCGTGGTTCAATTAGTCATTGATATTGATCAGATTAAATCTCATTTGCATTATCAATACATCCGTATTCAGTGTTAATGTTCTCTGGGTAAGTAATTTAATATAAGCAATTTAAATAAAACTATGTTTGCGGATTTTACATTGTCATTTCTGCTTTACTTTCTCTGCAACCGTGGGATTATCAAGGTAATGTTTGAAACATTATGTCTGACATAACCTGCTATAATTTTACAAAAAGTATTAAAATAAAATAACACGGAAACTGGTTTCCATAATTTATTAATTAGTTTATTTTATACAAATTTGTCGCTCACTATTTATATAACCTCTTAACCAGAAAGGATAAGATCAAATGCACTTATAACGGTGTTCTTGTATTCTTGCGTAACAGTAAATTATGGACGCTTATCATCCCAAAGTGTTGCGTAGTGGATTTGCGACAGCGCTGGCAGTTATGTATCACTGGGTGCTTTTGAAAATTGGCGTCACGGAGAACGCCTTCGACCTCTAATATTATACTGGCAGTTAACAGGCGGTTGGATAAGTTGTAGGCCTCTACGCAGAAATCTAAGTATCGTGTTGCAATAATAACTTCAGCCATTGTTTACGAAAAATAGCTACCATAGAAATAGATAATATTTTTTTGCAGTCATAAGTGCCCAACTAATATTTTACCGTAACGATAGAAAATGGATGTCTTGCCTCATAAGAACTAATGATGAATGGTCACCTCTACCCAAACATTTTAGCTGTTAAACTGATATATCGTGTTGTAATATGGTGATTTATTCGCAGATCAAATGTTGGGACGTGTGGAGTTCATACACTGCAAGTGCTTCATACACCGCGACATAAAGCCGGACAACTTCTTGATGGGCATCGGCCGCCACTGTAACAAGCTGTACATGATTGATTTTGGCCTCGCCAAGAAGTTTAGGGATCTGCGCACGCGCGCGCACATCGCCTATCGTGAGGACAAGAATCTTACCGGTGAGTAGTTTTTTTTATATTATTGTAAAACAATATTCTTGTTTTGTCGATAAAATTGTCTGTATCATATCATCTGTATATACGTCCCACTGCAGGGCACGGGCCTACTCTACAATCGAGAATACGATTGAGAGTGGTTAGGCCATATAGTCCACCACGCTGGCCTAGTGCGGGTTGGCGGACTTACATACCATAGAAATTCTTATGAATCCCTATGGTATGCAGGTTTCCTCACGATGTTTTCCTTCACCGTTTTAGTGCGTGGTGATTGACTATCAATACACACATGACTCCGAAAAGTCAGAGGTGTGCCCTGGGATTCGAACCCGCGACTACCGTGAACATGCTGGCAGTCGCGTCTAGTCGCGCGATAAAATTATCGCTATCCTATAATTTATGTAAATGTATTGGATATGAGCATACTGAGCACGGATCTTCTATGGTTGATTGGGTAAGTTTAGTTCACCAAAAAGTACGGAACCTTTAGAGTAGGCAAGTTAAATAACGTAATTGAACTTGCCCGTAAGATTGAAGCCCGATCATTTCACTTTCAACCAGGCTATTGTTCATTTGAAAGAATGAGATACGCATATACAATATTCGCGTTTTAAAATGATTTATGGTCTTAATTAAAGTGTAATGGAATGATATTTTAATTTAAATATAGCTATGACGTGTATCAATAAAATACGTCATCGGTATAGCAAGATAAGCCTATCAATGAAGAGGAAAATAAACAAACATTTGGTTTAGTTGAGTCATAAATGTTATGTAAGCCAAACCATTTGAAGTTTTGTTTTAATTCGCAAATTTATTTTCGTGATGCGCAAACTATTTTAAAGAAAATAATGTACTATACGGTCCTTCCATGTACTTCCTCGAACAGTCTGACAGTCTAATTTTGCTAGTACATATTACATTTTAATTCATTGCATACACAATAGTAAAGCCAAACCCAGCAACGTACGGATTAAAAACGAATCCATACCAATTTATGTGCCCCTAATGAGTTAAAAAATTAACAAAGTGGGTAATCCCGACCGGGAAAATCCATCTGAGTATCTACAAATAACAGAGCCACTAGGGCAGAGGATAAATACACCCATTGGTGCACACATGACAAAAGTTATTACAATAAGACTGCAACAAGTCAATAATCAATTTTAATATTACATTGGGTATCGCATGAGACTTGGAATACTTATATTTACAAACTTAATGGGAACATACATGAGATACATCTCATAGTCTACTAAAAAGTATCCAGTGGTTATGTCGATGAGTGTCTTTTTTTTCAAATTTATTGTACTGTTGACCCGAACCCTGTGGGCGTATTTACGTAAACTGTTTCGAACTCTCAATGTACAAAAGCAAAAGTTGTTTTAGAATATACGAGCAACAAAAATTGGTACTTGTTAAGACAATAGATTATGTTAGACACGGTGAGATTTGCACTCGGCCGCTAAACGAAAAGGTCGGCTGGGTCAGGGTTACAATTGACAGCTTCAATAATGTTACAGAAATAAATAAATAAGTTATATACAGTAAATAAAGAAACAGAACCAGCTATTGAAATATCCTGAAATGCCGCGCTCTCGTTTGGCTCTTTTAATAGGATTCACAAAACATATTTTTATTTAAAAGTCATGCTGTCTGCTTATAACTCTCGACAAAATTAATTTTATGTGTCAACTACTGGTATTTTTCGCCCGTGTGTTAGACTCGTAGCAGTTGGAGAACATAATATAATATGTTTCAGAGTATGTAAGTGAGTGTACGCTTGTTCACAGGTACGGCGCGATACGCATCTATCAACGCCCACCTCGGCATCGAACAGTCGCGGCGGGACGACATGGAGTCGCTCGGATACGTGCTTATGTATTTCAACAGGTAATAGACTCATTTGTAAAAAAAACGGGCACCTAAGCAATGAACCATTTCAAATGTTACTATTGGTTTGTTTGATAATTATAGGTAGTTTTACTTTCACAATTTTGTTAATTAATAAGCAAATAATCGTTTTCGTCAGTATTATCATAAAATTTTGATAAAATTTATGGGTTTTAATGCTAAAGTTCACTAGTAGTGTATGCTCGCTAGTAGTGCATATGCTCGTGAAGTAAAAGTTAACAAAGATTTTTGTTTGTTTTTTCTTTAATAAAGTAAAAGCAGATAAATGTTTAGTATCGAGTGTGACCCCCTCTAGCTGAAATCACAGCTTGAATTCGTCTGGGTATGCTAGCGAGGATATCCCGGATACTTGCTTGCGGAATACGTTCCCACTCCGCGGTAATCACATTCTTCAGCTCTCTGATGGTCTGCGGAGCCAGTTGTACTGATCTCACGCGTCGTTTCAGAACGTCCCAGACATGCTCTATAGGATTGAGCCTGGTTCTGGAAGAAAACCATGTACGATCGTTTTCTTGTAAGTCGCGCATTGAGAAATCGCAAGTCTTCGTATGTTGACCTTAAGAACAACCTCGAAGAAGTAAGAAATGTGCATATTAGTCTATGGACGGTCAGGAGGAGGCTTCTCGCGGCCAATATACGCAGTCACCGCCCGGCCCGCGGCCTTAAGTTACTCCGTGAGCACAGAGTTGCCAGGCTTAGGTTTGCTCGAAATTGTGAATAGGGTATTGTTCTCCGATGAAGCCAGGATATCTCTGTTCGGTGAAGATCGACGTCGGCGAGTGCTACGATGACGAGGAGAACGCTTTGCAGAGGCTTGTTATGAAGAAATCACACCTTATGGTGGGGGCTCTGTTATGTTTTGGGCAGGAATAAATTCAATGGATCGTACAGAGTTAGTCTTCATTGAAAACGGCTCACTGACTGGACATCGATACATAACATAAAGTTCTAATTCCTTATGCACAACCCGCATTGGCCGCTTTAGGCGAAGACTCAATTTTTATGGACGACAACGCTCGCGCCCACCGGTCTGGCGATGTGGAAGCGTATGTGCAAGAGGTCGGCATTCGTCGTTTGGATTGGCCAGCTCGAAGTCCCGACCTCAATCCTATAGAGCATGTCTGGGACGTTCTGAAACGACGCGTGAGATCAGTACAACCGGCTCCGCAGACCATCAGAGAGCTGAAGAATGCCATTACCGCGGAGTGGGAACGTATTCCGCAAGCAAGTATCCGGGATATCCTCGCTAGCATACCCAGACGAATTCAAGCTGTGATTTCAGCTAGAGGGGGTCACACTCGATACTAAACATTTATCTGCTTTTACTTTATTAAAGAAAAAACAAACAAAAATCTTTGTTAACTTTTACTTCACGAGCATATGCACTACTAGCGAGCATACACTACTAGTGAACTTTAGCATTAAAACCCATAAATTTTATCAAAATTTTATGATAATACTGACGAAAACGATTATTTGCTTATTAATTTACAAAATTGTGAAAGTAAAACTACCTATAATTATCAAACAAACCAATAGTAAGTAACATTTGAAATGGTTCATTGCTTAGGTGCCCGTTTTTTTTGCAAATGCGTTTATTATTCACTTTTACCATTGTCGGCCTATTTATGTTCGTCGGTTTGAAGATTTTAAGGTCATTGAATACAGTAAGACAGTGAACGTAGTATGATGTAGGAAAAGCCTTTGCCATTTTGGTTTTCCAAGATTTACTCATAAGACATTGTTCTTTAGCAATTCCTCTCTCCAAATATGCAGAAAGTGACAAGGAACTCTCTTGCTGTATATTTTAATACGATTCTGAAAGATATGTTCTAACTTGTGATTTTATTGCTCAACGGTTTGATAAATGCTACGACATCGATATTGGGAATTTGTGAGTCAGTGCGTGAGTCACTGTAGAATTCCTTTTCGTCTACTTGTTATAACGGACTATATTATGCGTTGTAAGAAAGAGTAAATACGCAGGTTTATAGTAGCACGTATTTTTATTTATGATATGATAAACCTTATGGTCTGACATAGTATCTATCTACTGTAGAACATTTTGTCATACATGAGACTTATAAGACCTCATTTGTTTGTGAATGATTTTCCTCGAACCCTGTCCTTTGTGAGAGCATTACTTCTGAATGGCTTTCAAAATTTAATTTAAATTTATTTCGAAATTTATTGGCCTTTGTCATACATACAATAACGTAGGAGTATACCATGATTTCGGGATTGAAACATTTTTATTTTGATTTTCATAGAGGTTCACTGCCGTGGCAAGGTTTGAAGGCAATCACTAAGAAGCAGAAATATGAGCGCATCAGTGAGAAAAAGATGTCGACGCCAGTCGAGGTACTCTGTAAGGTTAGTATCGCATTGTACATGCACATTACACATTACGTTCTTTTAAACTTAGTACCACTAAGTCCCAAAGTTGAAATGAGGACCTATTTAAGTAGCAATTTTTTTTAGATGTTTTTTATGCCTTTATACCGGGTATCTCAAGACTGCTACCGAAAACGAAGCCGGGTGGTAGTTTTAGTGGCTACAAACACAATGCAATTAAAAATTTCGCATAGAAACGCGACAATTATTTTTTATGATTTTTTAAATATCGTCATTTTTGGGTGGTAAATCCATAGTTTTTGCTAAAATAATAATTTAAACTCTTTTATACCTTAGAGTATTTATAAGTAAAAGGGTATACACTATTATTTTAGGAAAAAATGTATTTACCACCCAAATATGGCCATAGGAAAAAAATAACAAAAAAAAAATTGTCGCTTTTTTTTGCAACTTTTTCTGTTGCATTGTGTCTGAAGTCGCTTAGACTACCACCCGGCTTCGTTTTCGGTAGCAGTCTTGATATACCCTGTATATTAAATACAGCAAGCAATTTTATTCATTTTTATTGGTAGTCTGTAATTTTTTTGAGCCATTGCGTTTAATGGACCGGATAATGCATAAGAATTACATATTTAAACAACTTTTTACGGACCGGAAACATAAAAGTTAAATTGAGGTTCATTGTGAAAATAAGGTCGCCTATACAGAACATATGTTTTAATATCTTGGGCACGTAAGCCGCGTCGAGGCCGTACGGAACTCAAACACAGGTTTTAATAAAAAAAAATCAAAGCGAGTCAAGTCATCAGGTCGCGGCGTCAGGTGTGCCGTGTGGCCGACTTCTGTAACATAACAATAAACTTAATAAACTAATTACGTGTGTGAAGTTAACGTTATCGTAGCTAATTAAAGTAGAAGGCTATTTTTTACTGTCACGGTTCTTTAACCCCTGAAGTAGCGATTTTAATTTTCATTGAGTAACATTTGCAATTAATATATTTACTGGATAATGGCCTATTTCCCAGGGTTTCCAATTTCCTCAGCTAACTTCCTTTTTTTGAATGTGGCAAACACTACACCATGCTAATTTCCGCCCAGTGTATTTGGAGTTAAAGTTTTTGCAGGCATGGAGACATTTTAATACAACTTTTATTGTAAATTGTATATATTTTATTTTTTGGCAGGGATTCCCGGCCGAGTTTGCGATGTATTTAAATTACTGCCGCGGGCTGTCCTTCGACGAGGCTCCTGACTACATGTACCTCAGACAGGTGAGCATTTATTATTATAACTATAAACTAGATTCATAAACACAGATAAAAGTGTGAGATAAACGACCCCGTGGTTGGGTGAGTCAAATGAGCAAATTTCGATTCGGAGGAATTTTGTATTACTTAACCCATTCGTGACCACTGTGCCAAAAGAGGGTAGATAAAAAAAGCTTTAACAATAGTAAATATCGTGTTACTTTGTTATGCAGTCGAAGGTGTGTTTATTAGGGAAAAATATCGGATTACACTAATTTGTTTAAAAATCTTTCGTTTTGGATGCATTCAAATTCGTTATCCGAAGAGCACTATAGATAATTGTCATTTTGTTCCTAGTTTTCATGGCAGATGACGAATATCATGAATATTGTTGATATTTTCGTAAAATAAATACCTAATCTAACCTTTAAGGTTATTTTATTACAGTCATTTTAGATGTATATAAAAACATAGAAACATAAATATTGGTGTGCCAATTTGGGTACAACGGCTACAAGTATTCTAAAAATAACCATATTATTTAAAGAATCAATAGGAATCGCAAGCAATATTTTAGTGGTACTAATGACTTCAGGGCTTAGAAGAAGCTATGAGCACAATAGACGAGGATACTGACGACGGCTTGGAGTATGATTGCTGTGGAAAGATTGCTAATCATTCCATCAGAATCAAGCGTTGCGACTGACGAAGAAGAAGGAGATGATGATGGCCACATCATCATGGTACGACCACAATGTCTATTTCTCCCGTGAAACAGCAGTGTAAATGCACTGTTGTGTTTCGGATTGAAGGACATTGTAGCCAGAGCAACTACTGGACATATTGAGATACTTAACATCTTGTGTCTCAGGATGGCGAGCGCAGTGGAATGTTTGCTACTGTTTATGAGCGGTCGTATCGCTTACCATCAGCCGAACGGGTTGCTCGTCTAGCCATTGCCATGCAATAAAAAAAACCATTACTACTGGTACTAATGGGCAGGGTAATAGTTGCCAACCTAGTACCCTACAAAACGATGTCCTAGGTAATATTTGTTCGCAACGTGGGTCGCGACTCTGGAATCAGAAGATAGCAGTAATGATGAACCTTTGGCTACTGAAAGGTCACGACTTCCTTTAGATCGGCCCAACCAAAGCAGCCCACTGTCTCTGCGTGCCGGCAGTCATCCAGTTTTCCGCTTTGCCGAAAGTGTTTATCTTATTACTCGACAAGCGATGAGAAAACTGACGATATAGGTATTAGCTGAACTACAAGGCCCGTTGCAATATTTGAGAAGCTTTTTGACGACGAAGTTTTTACAATGATTGCTGAGTTCAGTATGTTGTATGCCAATCAATATAATCGGAACAACTTCATTGGCACTGCTACAGAGCTGAAAACTTTTTTGGGAATACTGATATAGTCGGGCTATACAAACTCCCTCGTAAACGTATGTACTGGTCATTGGATAAGGATATTGGTGTTGCAGCGGTGTTAAAATCTGTGTCCAGAAATAGATTCCAGAAAAAAAATGCAATTTGCATGTTGTAGATAACAATGACGCACCAAGTAAACTGTTCTGCTTGCCCTTCATCATCCAATATTGAAAGTTTGCAGTTGGATGGGGTTGATCTCCTCCCTGAAAAGCTTCTAAAACGAATGCGATGTGCTGTGTGCCATATCAGAGGTTGCAGGGGTTGCAAGAAGTGCAAGAAAACCCTGTGTATTGAAAAATATGTCTCGCTAATTTTCACCTATAAGGAGCCGTTGTGCCAATTTGGGAACACCACTGAAAATTCATGAAAATTATCGCTTTTGTTTTTTTTTGTGTTACTACTTCCTCTTGTAGCTACTAACTTTCAATTAAAAAAAAGAATTTGGAAAATCCGGTTTGAAGTTTTGATTTGGCCACTAATGGGTTAAATCTTTTTCAATTTGCGTCAAATAAAATTATGCCCTATAGGCTATACCAAAAACTAGTGTTTTAATACGTTAACTGGCCAAGATGATTAGCACCAGTTGGTCTTGGCCGGATTGCGAATGAAAATAACTGGCAGGAATGCACACATATTAACTGATTCATTTAATGTTTTTACAACGTAAACTAAAGAAGGATATTGAGAGTATAACACGTGGCGTTGCAGTTATTCCGCATCCTGTTCCGCACGATGAACTACCAGTACGACTACACGTTCGACTGGACGATCCTGCGCCAGCGCAAGCAGCACATGGAGGGCGGCGCCGCCAACGACCGTCGCTCGCCCTCCGTGCAGCGCCGCGCGCAGCAGCCGCAGCCGCCGCCGCCGCCCAACAACGAGGTGACACCACGCTCCACTACACCCGCCGCATATGCTCACACTCGCATTGGCCGTCACGAGCCGCGTGCGAGTGCCAGTATTTAAAACCTATACAGCAGTACCAAACTCCGCATTTGCTCTCACGCCCTGCGTCCTGCGTCGACTCGTGGGAGTAAATGCGGAGTTTGATACTGCTGTATAGGTTTTAAATACTGTCACTCGCACGCGGTTGTGACGTGACGGCCAATGCGAGTGTGAGCATGTGCGGCGGGGTTTACACATCCTTGCACGGCTCACTTGCCTGTCCTTAACAAGAATCTGTTACGCTAAAGTTCGGTCAAATATACAGGATTCAACACTGCTACCGTAAACGAAGCTGGGTGGTAGTTTTAGTGACTTCAGACACAATACAACTGAATTTTGTGCAAAAATTGTGACGAAATTTTAATTGTTGTTTTTTTTTCTATCGTCGTATTAGGGGGTGGTAAATACATGTTTTTTTCTAAAATAATAGTGTACAGTGTACACCCATGTATTTTTGAAGGCACTATGGTACTCTAGGCTTTAAATTATTATTTTAGCAAACAGTATGGATTTACCACCCCCACACGACGATATTGAAAAAATAAATAAAAACATGTCGTTGCATTGCGAACTTTTAGTTACATTGTGTTTGTAGTCACTAAAACTACCACCCGGCTTCGTTTTCGGTAGCACTCTTGATATAACCGGTATACTAGATACAGGGTCCAGAACAAAATCACACGCCAAGAGTGGCCGTGGTTACTTATACTTATAAATTTGAATTTCGAACTACGTAATGTAGCAAAGAGTCAAATACAATCAACTTCAGGTAACAATGAACCTTATTCGTTTAAATTAAGATTTATTATGGTTTGGACCATACTAAAATCAAATAAGAGCACAGGCTCATTTTTGCTCTTATTTCTATTGCCGATTTTTAGGCCGTTACGTATAATCTAGTGTATATTTGATCGAAGATGCTTAAACTTTATTGTACTCAAACCCTTAGGGATAATGCAGTTGATGTTCCCCAATAGCACTAACAAAATATTGTTATGTAGATTGATGAATTAGTATTTAGAAACAATCAGGTTTTAATCTTCTGCTCCTCTAACATCCTAACATCCCTAAACCTTTTAGGTGAAGTCAGTGCACGCCACAAACGATTCAGTGGCCAACAAGCAGACGGTCAAAGGGCACCAGTCAGTCAGTCAACTGAAGAAAAAACTTACTGCCATATCCTAACATTTAGCATGTTGGAAACATGATGCACCTTGAGTCAAACTTAATGTTCATTTGTGTCAGGCAAATATTAACCAACTTTACGAAATTGTCCACTAATAGTCCACTCATTTTTTGAACATTGTGAGCACAACAAAACGGAAAGAAATAAATAAGTTATTCAAGGTGCATTAAAAAAATCTTAGTGGAACTATTTGTTTTAATAAAAATATTAATGTAGTGCTATTTCCGTGCGTGCAATTGTAACATAAATTATAGTTTTAGTTAAAAACAGACAAACAAAAGGCGTGTGTATGTGTAGAAGTGCGAGTGGTAGAATATTTTACTTGTGTACATTTTTACTTTCTAAGTTTTAAAGATGTTGATTAATGCTTTTTTTCTTATGTACATATAAAATTTAAATAGCATTGAATTGATGTTGCTGAAAATTTTATATTGTTTTGTTTTTGATATTAAGAATGAACGATTTCTCAATGTTTGTAATGCTTCCACAAAAATAATGATTAAATAATGAAAAAAAATGTATTTTAAATATTTTTATCTACTTCAATGTTTCAAATTAGCATAGTTGACACATCTCTATATTTTGTATTTGTGTAAAAATAGAAGAAAAAAATATTAAAAATAGTATAAATTTATAAAATGAGTGAACTAAAAATATGGTAATGTATAAAGTTACATTTCTATGATAGATGTTAACTTTATATGTAATAAATGCTATGTGACATTCAACTAATGAAAGCGTTTTTATAAATCTGCTCAATGGCATGCAGTATACACAAATGGTAATTTCTAATTATATTTTCTGGCAATTGCTAATCAATTGTTATTTAGAAGCCTCATTATCGTTTCATAACAATATCGGTTTTATAAATCACAGCAAGATAAAATTAGTTTATATAGTAGCTGCGGTTAGTTTTCGTCATTAACAATATATAAACGCACATTCAACATCAATTAGTGAATCATGAGCAGGTTGAATATTTTAATGTCAATAAGTGATCAAACGTACAGTTCTAAAACATGTCAGTGTAGTTAAAGATCGTCCATTAGAAGCGAGTTTGAGCCGCATAACCGCGCGCGTGCGTATGGTCGGTTGCGGCTGGATTTTAGCGAATGCTTGTTGCAATGTTCATGTAAATTTTTATTTTGATACCATGTCGCAGCGTTCATGAACACCTTTGTGCAACTGTACAGTGTGCTTGAATATGTGTAATGTTCTGTCCACAGTGAAAGAGATTACGACGTTCGGCAGCTGCGGGTGGTCCGGCGAAGAAGAGGGCGCGATAGCACCAGCACGGGCGCGGAGTGCCGCACCAGAGCTCTCTGCAACGCGCGTCGAACGCGAAGCTCACTTGGACTAGCTTTTTTTTCGATTACAATGAGGCGTCTGGCCTCGATGATGACCGTATGTTAGTGTAGCGCGTGGTTGTCTCTGAGTGGAACGTGGCGTCGGCTCGACACGTGACGGACACTGTGGACGGCGAGCCAGTTTGCACCATCTTGAACTCATCCGTGTTGTTAACGAAACTTCGGTGATTAACTGTGCCGTGTGACGTGCACACGGTTTCTATGGTTTTTTTTTATATTGTATTATAATATTTTGTATTTGTTATTTTCACCACAATAAGTATCCGTGCATTGAATGAAATGTTTACAATAAAGAAAATTAATCATTTTTAGGATTTTTGTAACAAAAATTAAAATATTTAACCTTATGACAGTTAGTTGATATTTACTTAGTTTTCGATGTTAGTTTTTCCTAATTAGCTAGTGTCTATGTTGGGTCGTATTTCAGGCTGTTGTATGTAAATACGCAAACGAATGACATCAGTCGAGGTGCAAATTTCGAATAATTAATAGACGAGTTAATTAAAAGTATCATTTACTGTATGTAAGTAGGTTTCTGTATGAAAAAAATTAAAATGATAAAAAAAAAGAGTATAGAATGGTCTAGTATTAAGAGAATTGATTCCCTCTTCTATAGAGCGCACCGGTTCCGAGCGTATGTACGTAGTTTTAAGGATTCATTCATTTCTTTTGGTTTGGCATCATTATAAATTGTAAATAAGAAGATTTAGTCGGGGCCGGCGCGCTCTAAAGAAACATGGTACGTATTGTATCTTACATTTTAATTAAGTTGTAAATACAGGACAGTGTTCCATTTAAACCGTATTTTTTTAAGAACACGAAACTATAATTTTTCCCGTTTTATCGTTACGAGTTTTGTGATACTCGTGACTCTTCAGTGATCCTTCAAACGAGAGTAATATTTTTATATCAGACGATGACTAACACTAATTCTTCCATAGTAGTTCGAAGGCGGATGTCATGAAACTCTGTTTAATGAAGGTTATGCGATGATAAGAGCTAGGGGTTTGTATGTTGAAATAATTATTTAAATGTATCAAGTGGAGACAAAATAAATCATATTGATAGGTAAATATTCAGTTTACAGTGTTGATGCACAGACTTTCGGCTATATGAATCGTTTCTATGTGATATTATGGATCTCATTCCTTTTCGTAAAAGTATCAGTAATTAGCGACGACTTCCTCTTAATGCCAGGCTTATTTTGTCTCCAACTGAATGTGTATATTCGATGCACTTTCACATACCTAATTATAAATTAATAAATGATATATTAAAACGGATTATATTTGTTTGTTTTTTTAGTACCTTGAAAGGAAGGGAGCCTCTCTAACTTAGACTGTATCAGGTCAGGGTGCCTAATTCCCGGCATAGTTTTTTAAAAACTCGCTGTTGTTTGCCAACAAATTATCAAGGTTTAATTATTTTGCAATGTTATTTTATTATAATTATGATAAACAGTGTAATTAACTTTTAAATGCACAAGTAACACAAGCATTAGCCGTTGGCTAAATAGCTGAGCTAATTAAGTTAACCGGTTAAATTAGCTAAGCCTATCGGTTAGCTAGCTAGTTAATTTAGCTAACTTTTTTAGCCGGCTTAGCCGGTTAAATTGTACAGCCCTAATATAAATAATTATTTGTTTTCAGATGGTTTTCAGGCTACACGTAATGTAAAGCTCAAAACACATTATAGGTTTTCGTCTTACGCATAGAGTAAAGAAGCGGCCATAAATACTAGAGCAACGCGTCTTAGAGCGATCTGAACAATGGATTCTTTTGTTGTGTGCACATTAAAGGTCATACGCTTAAGACGTGACCACAGACTACATAGAAAGAACCTTGTACGTTCCATTGTCCTGATTGGTCAGTTGGCCCCGTACTTACCGCTCTTTACTCTATGCGTATGACGAAAAACTATAATGTGTATTGAGCTTTATTGTTCATTGGTGGAAGAGGATCATTTATAAAGTTGAAAACACATTGTAGGTTTTTGTCTTACGCATAGAGTAAAGAAGCGGCCATAAATACTAGAGCAACGCGTCTTACAGCGATCTGTAGTGCGATTCACGTAACTTTTTGACGCGCCGATCAAGTTGCGGTGCGGTTACAATTAAGTTTACGCTTTGGTACAAAATGGTATTCTTGTAAGTGTTTAGCTGCGCGTGAACTGCGCGTGAGCTGCGCGTCAACTGTACGTCAGACGTATGAAATTTGTTTGAGATTGACTTAAACGCGCAGCAGTAGAATACGCTAAAACGTTTGCGTGACGCGAACTTGACGCGAGCGTAATTGACAGCTGTTGTCAAAATTACGAGAATACGAAAATGGCTGTTTTGATCGAAACTTAACCGCAACTGCACTGCAGCTGAACTTATTATAATACGTGAATTGCCCTACTGAACAATAGATTCTTTTGTTGTGTGCACACTGTTGAGTTTACACAACAATAGGTTTTGTAAATATGGCTACCAGCTTTTTAAGCCAAACTAATATAACATTTCTTAAAACTTACAATTAGAATTTATAAAACACACAAGGTATAATTTTCTTCATTCAATCTGCATACAAATTAAAATTGTTGAATACAATTTGGACATTTTTAATTATTTACATGAGGTGTTGCTGGGAATCTAACTTGACTTTATAGAAATAAACACCGCAGTTCTTTGACCAGTTATTTGTAAATACTAGCCTGGACGTAATTGACAGCCTCCGTGGCGCATTTGGTTAGACGCCGCCTGTGAAACGAGGGGCCGCGGGTTCGATCCCCGCGCCGAGAGAAATGTTTGTGAGCCCCCACAAGTATTTGTCTCGAGTCTGGGTGTTTGTGAGACCGAAAAGTCTCTCGTAGTTCCCGATATCCACGACACAACACTTAATTGATCTTAATGTGGGGTCAGGACTATGTATGTGATTGTAGGGTGTATTTATTTATTTAATTATCAGTAATTTAGCTAAAAGTTCGTCTGTGCATTCCTTTAAAAAATGGAAGTAAAACGATTAGAGTATGTGCGTAAAAGAGAAATTATTTATAATGTTAAATGTAAAGAATACAAATATGCTCACTAAAAGTAAGAAGTATGGGAACAAATAGGTACTGAACTGAAGATAACCGAGTATTTTTTTATACAATCAAATATTAAGTTATTGATGTTAAAATTTCAAAGTACAAGCTCTGTTTTAGGAATTATAATAGGAAAAAAGGTTATCTTGTTATTTGTCTTCAGGTAGTCTCTTTTTTGTTTTCTTTTAAACTGACACTGTTAGCATTAATATCAAGACGATCAATGTGTAATCTATGTTTGCGTACAGAATTTAATCAATCATAGTATTATATAATTGATTGATGTGTGATTTAATATTAATTGAATCATTGATTTTGACAATAAAACAGTTGCAAACTCGAATGTTCTAGTACCACAGGTTATCACAGACTTAGGACTGTTTATAATAAGCGCCAACTAGGATTAATTTCATTTTATAAAATATATTATTTATTTATTTATATAGAGATGAGATAAAGAGTACATTAAAATCGACTCTTTCATCCCTAAAAGCTTAATCATTGGCAGACGAGAAAACCGTCCTTTGTCAATGAAATTAAAAGAAATAAAAATGTACGCGGGCCCTCTGACGACCCGTACGAACCATTTCAGTCGCGCTCTTTACCATGGTTTTGTACTCTTTACTCTATGCGTAAGACAAAAACCTACAATGTGTTTTCAGCTTTAGCTTCGGGATCTTTAAAATTTAGCCGTGTACGCGATTTATTTGTAACTAGCTGTGCCCGCGACTTCGTCTGCGTGGAATTTAACAAAAAAGTTAATTAGTTTATTTAGTTTTTTTTGTTTTTGCATTTACATTTAATTATCAACCTTTGTAACGAAACCATACTGCGATCTCTTAGAGTATATATATATATAGAGGGAGCGCTGGTACTTCAAAAACGTAGAAAAAAATGGTGGTGCCGGGGCCACCTTTTTCTTCTCTACATCCAGTGTGAATTGTGACAGCTTGGAATACGCATGACTTACAAAAAGAAAAATCATAAAATGTAGTTTAGCGCTATCGAATACCATCCAAATTTATTTTAGGGGTTAATTATTAACTGTATATTCGTTTATCACCGACAATAAATCCAATTTCTTATTAATTAACAAGAAATAATTTAATTAATTTTACAGCTAAACATTCATATTTTTGAATTTTCGAACGCCTTTTTATTCAATGTTGCAAGTAATTAAATTGTTGAAATTCCGAAAAAGTTCCGGAATAATTTTTATGTAAAAAATATAAAATATTTGAATTTGGAGCGAAATAAATTATAATAAGCCAAGGGTGAGTTTTATTTTTCATTTTTTATTAATATTTCATATTATGACAGCTTAAAACAATGTAACGTGAATATGTTAATTTCCGTTTATTTATTTATTTATATATTTTTCGTGGAAAAGTCATTTATTGGTAACATTAATATAGCAGTGCTACCAACATAACGAACAAGAAAATATCTACGTTTTTGAAGACACAAATGTATGACAGCGCTCCCTCTATATATAAATACTCTAAGTGCGATCTATGCTGCGATCACAGATCACTCCCAATAGATACCTAATGCAAGGCAGCGGTTGCGCCCAACACATATAAGCTATCAGATAGATATAAACCGATGCAAAATGTCGCGTCATAAGTGTCGTCCAAGTAGTGGACCCGCACATGTCGTCGCACGTTAGCGAAAATTACATTTTGGGAACATAATATTACAGTTAATAATGATTTGTTCAATAAAATGGTGTGCAAAAAACTCAAAAAAATAAAGTATCTAAAAAAACACAATTAGTTTTCATCGATAACTAATATTCTTTAAATTAATTTGGTCCCGAGTGAGCTCAATTTATACTGGTTAATGTATCAATGTCAAACAGTCGAGTTCGGATGGAGAATCAGCCGTCTCTTTTTCGCATAGCAATAACCGTAATAAGCCATCTTTTTGTGACGAAATCACGCGTTCTTCTAGTGTTTGACGCATGTTTATAATATAATTCCCAGAAATATCGATATTGTAAAACAATAATGTAAATTAATTTTATTAAATAACAATGTCACAAAATATATATTGATTTAAATAAAAATTGGAAATTACCATAATTACGTTATTTTATGTAATTTGAAACAGTTAAATTTGTTAACAAGGTAGGTACATTTACAATATTTTTTTATTTACCTTTGGCGTAATTAAATTTCTTTTTTTCCCTCTAGTTGTATACGTTTTCAAATATAAAGGGAGGGTATTTATCATAAGTTTTAGTATACTAAGTTTATTGAGAATCAGTAGCACAAGCTATTGCACTAATTTTAACATAAGTTGTATATATCGTCTCAAAAACATTCATAGTTCGTCAAGTGGGTTTCATCGTCACTAATTGTCGATATTACATTTACTACAGCCACCGTCAGAATTCAAGAAACGGAATAAGTTATTGTGGCCCTTTAGGGCGTGAGGTTTAGTTATTTACTATTTCATATTTTTATCTGATCTTTTATATCAACACTTAATTTGGGTATTTCGCCATTATGGTATACAAAAATACACGGTGTATAATAGAAATAAAACCGTTACATAGTAAAGTATAAATCTTAATCCTATTTTATTCGTAGTTAGCGGTTGCCGGTTGGTATAATTTATCAGATCAGGCCGGTGAAAAAATATTATCAAACATTTGACAAGTTGGTAATTAAGTTATAGAAGCGATCATAACACATGAACTTACTGGCAAATCGAACTATCGATACATTTTTTTATTTATCGACTTATGCCTCATCTCTCCAGTGAAGTCCACGTGACCGCGCTGCAACCCGCCCACCCCCCGCGCAGTTCCCTTCGTTGGCGTTTTCGGTTCAAAACAAAACTATCGTAATGCGGTATCTATTGGAAGTGATCTGTGGCTGCGATCTAATTCTACGGTGGCGCCATCTCTTAGTGAGCGGCGGTAAACTCCCGTAACACATTTATTTTCAGTTTTATTTGTATTAGCTTTATTGAAAAATTTCTTTCTTTACAATATTTTGTAAATGTGATATTGATTCGTTGGTGGGAGAAGTGGTGGGAGGCGCCCGACGTGACGGCCAGTGGTGGCATGCGCGTGAGCTGCGCGCGGGCATTGCAACATTACTTTATTTTTCTAAAATAAATGTACCCTAAGTTACTCCTTGTTATATCAGCTACCTGACAAAAAAAAGTCCCGTCAAAATCGGTCCAGCCATTTCAGATATTAGCCGGAACAAACAGACAGACAAAAAATTTTAAATATCATTTTCGGCACAGGTATCGTGCATATAACGATATGTAGTAGGTCATTTTTTTTTCACTCTTAAAACAGACACTTCAATTTTATTTATGTATGTATAGATAACCTTTTTATGAATTAAAATTTGTACGTACTACTCTGTAGTCGTAAAATATAACCAAGTAAAGTCATCTATGCCATACGATATTGAAAATAATTATTATTTTGGATGATAAGACAATTCGAAATCTCGTGACTGTGTAGCGACTTAAGTTGCTGACCAGGGCCGTCTTTACCTATGATGGGGCCCTGGGCACACAAGAATTTGGGGCCCTTTTGAAAAATAGAGGAAAAAATCTAACATTTATCTACTACGATCATTTCATATCGAAGTTATGTATCAATCTTGTCGGAATTGTCCCTCTCAAAGGAATGTAATGTAAGAAACTGTGTATGATGTCACTAGATCTTTCTAGGTTAGCTCATTACACAGGCTCACTAAAATGTTTTTATTAGTGAGTACTGATTACCACCAAAATGGTTAATAAGTTTTTTCTAAAACGATGTATTATTTGCGATTTTTTTTTATTTATATAGTATTAATCCTTATCAAAATAATTTCGTTTTTAATCGACTTTAAAAAAGGATATTATGTATTCTATGTGTGTGTAGGTATGTAATTTTGTCAGAGTTGCACAGTTTTTGGATATTTTAGTCTATACCAGCGCCTGAACACGAATTTCAAATTAAAAATGTATGCATGATTGTATGTTTGTCCACGCAAATCTCAAAAAGTATAAGTCGGAATTTCAAAAATTATTTTTGCTTTCGATTAGATATAGTCCAACTTAGGAGTTGTATAAGTTTCATCAAAATCGGTTACTTAGTTTTTGAGATAAAGGGGCGGTATTAACGTAACTAATAGAAAATATATATTTTATAAATATGTTGTTGTTTGTCCTCGATGAACTCAGAAACGGGTAATGGATTTCGATAAAAATTGGTATGTGGATAGCTGACACCCTCGATTAAAAGGCTACTTTTGATCCTAAACTAATTGTTTGTATACAATTAATCTAATGTATGGTTTGTGTAAATTAGCGTTCTCACGATTCAATTAATTATTTATTAGTGCGATGAGGAAGGAATTCAGATAAGTATATTTGTTTTTTTATTTATAAAAAATGACATGTGCTAAATGCATTTAAAAGTTTAATACAGTGTTAATAACATTGCCAAAAATAAGCCCTGGGGCCCTACTATATTCATCCGAAACGTAGTTCGAAACTTCGGATGATCGAAGTTTATATACGATAAGAATGTATCTACATATACTTATGGTCGTAACCATAGACTTATAGTTACGATGTACATTATACAAATTCGAACTTTTACAGAGTAGATACATTCGTATCGTATAAAAAACTTCGATCATTAAAGTGAGTTTTTAAAAACGATGCCGTAATTAGGCATCCTGACCTTACCCAAAGGTAATAGTATGGGACTGGATTACATGCCGCGAGCGACAATGAGATGCGACAGGATGGGATATAATGGGACGGGAGGTGATGGGAAACGAGTTAACAAAAAAAAATAACAATAACACCTAACAGTCACACACATAGTCCTGACCTCACACTAAGATCGAGTCTTGTGTCGTGGGTATCAGAAACTACGAGAGACTTGAGAACTGGTGGTAGGTCTCTCATATGTGAGAGGCCATCTGGGTAGGTACCACCGCAATGTCTATTTCTCCCGTGAAACAACACTGCTTAAATGCACTGTTGTGTTTCGGATTGAAGGACATTGTAGCCAGAGCAACTACTGGACATATTGAGACTTAACATCTTATGTCTCAGGATGGCGAGCGCAGTGGAATATTGCTACTGTTCATGAGCGGTCGTATCGCTTACCATCAGGCGAACGGCTTGCTCGTCTCGCCATTCAATGCAATAAAAAAAAAAAAACTTTTCGGTGTCACAAACACCCAGACCCGAAATAAATAATTGTGGGCCGGGTTCGATTCAACCCGCGGCCTCTCGTTTCACAGGCGTCAAAACGTCTAACTGACTGCGCCACGGAGGCTGTCAAAAGTTTTGATATATACATATTTGATATTAAAAATTGTGTTGCTGATTTGGACTGGATTCATTATTCAAAAATGATCTGCACACGGGCAGAGCCAGTTGGGTCCAAGTGTAGAAATAAATAGTTATTGACATTAACTTATCCATAAAGATATCTCCTCTAAATTAATATTGGTACCGTGGTAATTATTTTCACAAATTTTAAAATTTGTTTATACTTATAGTTATTTACTTGTCTTACTGGCTATTTTTGAACTGATCATCGGAAATCTAGTTTACATTTGATCGAACTCCATAGATCATATATTTTAAACATCCATACAATTATAGCATATAATCTCAACATTGAATATTTAAAGAATAAAGATTTTCCACTTCCAAACTACAGCAAACCCAAGGACACGGTAACTGAGAAAATATGGAAATATGGATTAAACGATTGTGAAGCAGTACATCTGGGGGCACGGCAGTGCCCCCTCCAAGTCGAGCTAAAAAGCGGCACTGTCGTACCATACTTTTCTCGAAGCAATTCAGACCATTTTCTAACCCCTATAACTTTGTTGTGGTTAAAGCAAGAAGCCTGAATTTTTAGTTACTAAGCAGGCATTGTGTAAACACGGTATATTTAAAATTTCATTCAATTTGAACCAGTAGTTTAAGAATTGTAACTTGTTAAACTTTCTTAATTTTGTCACTCACTGACTGACTGACCGTTCATCAAAAGTCTAAGGCACTTCTAGCAGACATAGAACCTTTAAATTTAGAATATAATTAGTGCTTAGTGTCTACATCAAGGGAAAATTTAAACATTTCATAATTTCTGTCTAGTTTTCTAGATACACCAACTGCGTGAATAACTTTGTAATCCCATACAAATGTATAGGATTGAATAGATCGACTTGGCTAGCAGCATTATGTATAAATTGTACGATACATTATGTTTCATGCGATAGTCAAGTCGATCTATTTATTCAAAACGTACAGGATGTTTGATATTGATATGATAATAACTTTATACAGAAGGTCCCTTCAGCAAGGACTTAATAAATTAACCGACTTGGTATTACATGGATCTCACAACTTTTTGCAGTAGAAAACCTGAGCTGCGAGACTTGGTATTTTTTACAGGATGTTTTTGATGGGATCTGGTTTACAGAAACCACGCTTTACAGACGTAAAAAATAGATAGTAGTATGTTAGGAATTCTTTCGATTATTTCATATTGAACTGTGTTTTTAAAATGTAATAAATGTCTGTCAGTAGCGTAGTAGTACAGGCAACGAAGCAACGGGTTACTCTTGTCCGCAATGCATAATTTGCCAGGAGTTTTTTTTTTCATGAAGAGGTGCAAATGACTCCACTAAGTTAAAAACCCAAAATACTTACAAAAATGGCATCCGCTAGAGCCGCCATTTTGGAAAACGTGTTTGAAGCCATATCTCCGGAACCGTCCACTTTAGGCCCATTTGTAGATAATTAAAGGAGATGTGCTATGTTGGGCCGTTTTGTGTACGTCTAATACAAATTCTAGAAAAAAATGTGGAATTCAAATAAAATACATTTAGATTTCTTGGACAACAGAGGGCTTTATACAAAAATGTGATTGTTTTAGTACAGAAGCAATATTTTCTTCTATAATCTGTCCTCCATGATGCCTAATTGTCATTTCGTTCAAAAATGCGCGAACCCATTCCCATTATCTTTAACTTGAATATGTCTTATTTTTAAAACCCCCCTACAAATTATAATTATTGTCTATATTTCTTTTTCCATATTCTTCGCTTTTTAAAAGACGATATATGTTGTTAAAGAAGTCACTTTTATTATTTTATTTATGTTACATGATTTTAGTTTAAGAACGAAAATGTTTAACTTGACAGCAATTGCAAAACTCTGTGTTATCTGTCTACGTCTGGGGCCGTAATTCGTATTATTTTTTATTATTCGCATACATTTCGCAAATGTGTATTTGCTTCTCTGTATACCTGGCTTTGTTTTATGGATTCTGATTCTCGCAGATGATATATCTTGACGTTTAAACGCAATTACTAGTTCGTATTTTGGTGAGTAAACATATTATTTATTATTTTGAATGCCACATGTAAGTAATACTGTTATGTTTTTCTATGTTCATATTTCTCTTCTAACCCACAATTCTGCTTTTCAGCACATCAAAAGTGGCGCTTTGCTTGAATTGCACTTCTGCAATTGTTGTGAAATGGTTGAATTGCACTTCTGCAATCAAAAATTGAAATGGATTCTATCATTCAACAGAATCTTAGTAACTACATGGGCTGCCAACTCACTCTCGTGTAGAGTATTTCAAAACGTTTTATTGCTGAAATGGCAGAACAAGAAGTAAGTATTCTATTTTCTTCATTAATTTGGGAAATGTATGTTTTATGCCAATTAATCAAGGTCAATACAAAGTATGGAGTATTACAAAAGTATTCATGTTAGAGCTGAATTGCATTGTGTCCACAGGACAAGTCTACTAGTACATAAATATGTAAGAAGTGATATTTTATATATTGTTGTTTAAATTGTTAAATGAATTACATTTTCTTTTATTTCCCTCTGGACACTCGGATGATCTTGTGTTATGTATAATATATTATATTATTATTATTTCCATAATAACAACACGATGTCTGATGGTAAGCACAAATGCCGTCCAGGCGGAATATCTAATGGCATCAGACGACTGTCCCAAGACATTTCATACAATTATCCGGCCGGACTGCTGCGATGCCTCTTTAAACAATAGCGGAAAGACCTGGGATCATAGGAAGGAGGAAACACATGTGACTGCAAAGAGTTATTTATTCATCATTACTCTTCGATATCTTCAATATTAAATCTTTTTTATTTTGTTTTAGTTATCAGAACAAGCAATTATCTGTACAAACTAAATAAATGGCTGCAAATAAATCAAGCTGAAGACAATGAGCAAGATTTTATTCCAACTCCGCCGTAAGAAGATTGTATGAATCTCGATTCTTTTGGACATATATAACACCCACAAATGCTTCATGTTGAAAGGAACATAGCTGGACACTGGACAGTGGGTTGCTGTACTCATACAATGATCATACTGTGGTATTTAGCCTTTAGGTTGGGCTAGGCAATAGTACAATATGGGAGCACCGGCATTGTTCCTAGATGTTTTGACTGGAGATTATTTTTAGGCAAATATAAATAAAAAATATAAAGCAAGATCTGGTTGTACTTTATTGTCATTAAGTTTTGTTTGATTTTAGTTTTCTTTCATCAATTAATCCTACTTTTTCCTTATGTGTGCTCAGAAATAACCAGTTAGAATTAATGTCAAATACATTATTTGAAAAATAATATCTTAGACCTTAGGATAATATTATTTTTAAGTATGCAGAAGTCTAATATACCAAAGTATATTAGACTTCTAGGGGTAGACCAAATATAATGTTTAAAATGTTAGTTTGTACAGAAATGATTGCTAGTAAGTTCTTTTACTAGACATTAAGGTATAGAAATAAACATGGCTGCTATCAGATTCGATTCCATTTTTATAGCGTATTCATTTGTATGGACTATAATAACTAAGAGCTTATTAAGTGCATATGCCTAATAATAAAATGATTATTTATTCATATGCACATAGGGCACACCTCTGACTTTTCGGAGTCATGTGTGTATTGATAGTCAATCACCACGCACTAAAACGGTTAAGGAAAACATCGTGAGGAAACCTGCATACCATAGCGATTCATAAGAATTTTTTTGCCAACCCGCACTAGGCCAGCGTGGTGGACTATATGGCCTAATCACTCTCAATCGTATTCTTGATTGTAGAGTAGGCCCGTGCCATGCAGTGGGACGTATATGGGCTGATACAGATGCTAGCAGTCGCGACAAGTGATCAGTCTGTGCCGTGCTGTATCTCATGCCTAGCAGATTTTTATTGTGGATTATTTAAATAGGTTGTTTAGCAGGTACTATGCACCGCACTTACGGCCAGATATAGGTACACTTTCTTAATATTAAATAACTATAAACATGACGAGATTCTGACAGACTTGTTGCAATTTATTGTATAGACATTATGTTATATTATATAAGATGATCAATAAAGTATGATACTAATTCCGTTGACGTAAAAACATTTACGAGTTATATAGAGTCTATAGAGTACAGTAATTTATAGCACATACGACTAAAAATAATATTTGATTTATAGTTCAGTTCAGTTCAGTTCTTATTTTTGGCTTTTGCGTTATTACCACCCCGCAATTCTGCCAGTGTCAAGTTATATAAACAGAAAATGAAAATGAAAATTGTGGAGTCTATTTTCCAAGTCGACATAAACCTGCAACACACAGAGACGAACACATTTCTAACTATGGGTAAAAATGATAAATACATAGACAATTTAGTATAATACAAGAATATTATGTATATATATTTAATATTAATATTGTTAAATTAAATTTTGATACTATTAGTGTTAATACATTTATTTAATAAATTTATAAATGGAGTAGAAGTGAGGGTGAGAAGCGTTTTCATGCAGGTGGGACGGGGAATTTCTGGAGGGAGAATTTCATAAAGTGGGAGGCGTAAATTAGGGCAGCTAAAAAATATATGGTCCAGGTCGCCCTCATCCAATCCACATTCGCAGAGGGAATTATCTCGAATTTTGATTTTAGCCAAGTGAACTGGAGTGCAGCAATGGTTTAAGCGCATCCGACATATTATTGAGGAGGAGGATTTGTCTAGATGTGGAAACTTAAAAAACCATGGCTTAGGAGGGATTTCTGGTTGAATAGAGCCATAAAATTTTCCCTTTATGTTTTTAGAAGTTTCCCACTCCTTACTCCATGCTTCCATCATCCTCTCCTTCATGTTTGAACATACGTCAAGAGGGATAATTTGGAAGTGCTCAAGACAGCCAGAAATAACAGCCTGTTTAGCACAAGAGTCCACTGTATCATTACCTAAGATTCCCGAGTGACCAGGTATCCAGGCTAAGACAACTTTTAGGCCAATTTGGTAGCATTTAAAAAGATATTCTTTGATTTTGAGGATTACTGGAAATCTAGATTTTAATTTAAATGAGTTTGACGCAATAGACTGAAGACAGCTTTTGGAGTCTGAAAAGATAATGACATTATTTAACTTATGTGAAATTACAAAATTAATGGCTTCCAAGATTGCAATAGCTTCACCTCCAAAAACAGTGGTTACCGAAGGGCATTTATAGCTCAAAATAGTCCTATATGCAGGAATCCACACTGCAGACCCAACAGGACTGACATTTGATAGCTTGGAAGCATCGGTATATATTGATAGCCAGTTTGGGAATTCTGAAGACAGCCTTTGTTTCAGTAATTTAGCAGCTCCTACAGTGCCTTTCTGTATACCAAAATCTAAAAGTACTTTAGGTTGGAATGCCAGAGCATTGTATGGTAAAGAAAAAAAGAGATTGAAAGGAAATTGGAGAATTGGGTCAGTCAGGCGGGAGAATTTGATGAAGCTACGAAGTAAACAGGGTAAATCAAATATTGAATTGTAGCCTCTACTTTCTACAATATTAAGTAGGGAATTAAGTTTTGCAAGGAGAGGGTGTTGCGAATTTTGAGACAATTTAAATAGAAATTTATCTGCGATAAATTGCCTGCGCAGATATAGAGGAGGTTCCACGCATTCTACCTGCATTGCATTGATAGGGGAGGATTTCATTGCTCCCAAGATTAAGCGAAGGCAACTTGATTGAATTTTTGATAGCCTTTCCAAGGCTCCTTTGTTACCAGGGTCCAATAGAAAACAGCCATAATCTAGATAACTACGAATGATAGCATTATATAAAATTTTTTGGGTGAAGGGGTGGGATCCCCACCAAACACCAGACAAAGATCTAAGAATATTAATATTTTTATTGCATTTAGAAACTAAATATTCACAGTGAGAGGCTCCTGTCATTCTGGACTCCAACCAGATACCCAGAAATTTTACTTTATGTTCTTGGGGAATGGGCTCATTCTTCACAAATACGTTAATTAATGGAGTATTTCTACGCCTAGTGAATACCACTGTACTAGATTTTGAGGGGGAAAGTGAAAGACCATGATTACTCATCCAAGATTCAAGAGAAGACAAAGCGTCGTTAAGAAGGGAAGATGCATGATTCGGATTCTCAGAAGAGATGTAGAGCGCGAGATCATCTGCATATTGAAGGATTGAACAATATTGATTGACGGCTTGATCGAGATCTCGGGTATAAACATTGTATAAAATGGGACTGAGGACAGATCCTTGGGGTAAACCCTTCCACACAATCCTAGGATTTGATAAGGAATCCTGAGTTTTTATTACAATACTACGCTCCATAAGGAGATTGCAGATGAAATATGCCAGCTTGGCAGGAATCCTCAGCTGAACAAGCTTGTTCCTGAGGACTGGAAGCAAAACATTATCATAAGCAGACGTAATATCCAAGAAAACCCCAACTAGAAATTCATTTTTGAGGATAGCAGAGTAAATGTCGGTGGTAAGAATACCAAGACTGTCCATGGTGCTCATATCCTTTCGAAAGCCGAATTGAGAATCCGATAGTAAGTTATTATTTTCGAGATACCACTCCAGGCGATGTTTAATCATGTGTTCTACAATTTTTAATAAAACGGATGATAATGCTATTGGTCTTCGGCTATTGGGGTCAGATGGATTTTTTCCTGGTTTCAAAATAGGAATAATTAATTGGGTTTTCCATGCTTTCGGAATTTCCTGGGAATCATATATCAAGTTTATTAAATTTAAGAAATACTGTTTGTTTTTTTCGGATGATTTTACAAGGAAGGAGTAGGGAACATTATCTAAACCAGGTGAAGAGTCAGAGAGACCCTCTAGAGCTAAATTAAGCTCATTGAGGGTAAAGGAATTATCAAAGAAAGAGGATGATGATGACGGAATTAACAAAGTGGGTAAGGTATCTAAATAAGGAACTGTAGGAGGAGCCAATTTATTAGCAAAGGCATCTAGCCAAGATGAAGGATCATTGGACTGGACACTCTCAATGCCAAATGAACCCCTATAACGTCTAATTTGCTGCCACACTAATGTAGACGGAGTTCTAGGAGACAATGATTCGCAAAAACTGCGCCATCCAAGTTTCTTTTTAGACTTAAACATTTTTTTTGCTTTCGCCACTTTATGGCGAAAGTTAATAAAATTACTAATGGTCATTGCTGAATTATACATGTGTTCAGCCTCTTTTCTCTCTCGAATAGCAGACGAGCAATCTGAATCCCACCAAGGGGTTGAGATTTTAAAATTGTGTTTTTTTTTTTTTGGGAATATGTTTGTTAGCACTAGATATAATAGCATTTAAATAATTTGAATATGATGAAAGGACATTGTTGTTATTAGGCATTTGAAGATTATTTATTGAATCGTCGAGACAAGCAGAGTAGGATTCCCAATCTGCATGGGAGACCCTGTACTTTAGGGTGGGGGTAAAATTAGTAGTAGGAATTACTCTATTTGAAATATTTAGTATAATAGGGAAGTGATCGCTGCCATGGGAAGAGGAAAGAATAGACCAAGACATAAGAGAAGATATGTTAGCAGAGCAGATAGAAAGATCCACTGCACTTTTAGGATTTTGAGAGGGTAGTACCCTACGAGTAGGTGACCCATCATTTAAAATGCACAGGTTCAAGTCATCGCACATGTCAATAAGGGAGCAACCAAAACCATCATTATGACTGCCACCCCAAGTCATGTGATGTGCGTTAAAATCACCCAATAGGATGATAGGAGGAGGAATAGATGAAATAATGTTACGGATGTCTTGGATTAAAGATATATTAGGGTGAGGGATATAAATTGCTATAATGGAAATATTTTCTACTTTAGCTGCAATTATGTTTATGTTAGCGCTAAAAGGAGGAAGAGAGATTTTAGAGAAGGTTAAAGAGCGTTTTATGAGTAATGCACATCCTGCATATCCATCAGATCTGTCATCTCGAAGACAAGCATAACCGGAGACTCTGAATCTCGATCCTGGTACCAGCCATGTCTCGGAGATGGCCAAAACAGAAGGGGAGAATTTCAATATAAGATGAATTATTTCGTGTTTTTTAGAGTGTAGACTTTGACTATTCCACTGAATTATTGTTGTTACTGGGTCCATAATTACTTAAAAGGTTATTTAAAGAAGAAAGTGTACTGGCAACGTGGGACGGTAAAGATGAATTATTTTGTGAGATAAAATTGATTATAATCTGAACAAATAAATTAAGAAGGTTCTCAAATTGATTGATCTGAGGTGAGGAAGAAGAAGAGTTTAAAAGAGCACAACCATTAGGTTGGGAGGAGGGAGGGTCAGAAATGATTGATTGGTGTAAGGAATTGTCAAAAGATTTACTCAGAGGAGCTTTGGGACGGGGATTGGAAAATATGGTTTTATTATAGGATTGAGAGGAAGATATTTGTGGGGGGGAAATGGGGACTGAGATGGGCGATTGGGAAATAATATTAGTAGCAGGGTGTGATAATACCTCAGAAAATCTTTTTTTGGTTAAACGTGGATACTGTTTCTGAGCTTCCTCATACGATATGCTTTTCTCTGCCATTGTTTTTTTGATAGACACTTGCCTGTCATACTCAGGGCAGCATCTATTGTTGGCAAAATGATGCCCCAAGCATGACAAACAAGTGGCTTGATTTTCGGCAACATTACATGTGAGTGCATCGTGGGGTTGGGAACATTTAAAGCAACGGGGAGGGGATCTGCATTGGATTTTAACATGTCCAAAACGGCAGCAGTTCATGCATTGAATAGTTGGGAATTGATATGTTTCAATAGGGATAGAAGTATGGAACGAGTAAATTCTTTCTGGCAGGATCTGCCCCTGAAACGTGAGGACTACAGTTTGAGTAGGTGACCAAGTAGTTTCCTCATTATTAGTTAATTTTTTGCTAAGGCGGCGAGCCTTTAGTACGATGCCACATCCGTAGGGTAGGACAAGGCTCTCTACGAACTCATCCATGGAGAAGTCTACAGGGATATTCTTGGCAATGCCCATACGTGTGATGTTATATGACGGTATGATGGCTGTATAATTGTTTTTAGGGAGAATTTCATTGCCCAAAAAATTATTTGCATCTGTTGCCGAGCAGAACTCGACAGAAATTTTGTTTCTGCCAATGCGTTTAACGCCATCTTGTTTGATATTTTTAATTTTATGTTTAAATAAAAATTGACCAAATTTAATGGGTCGTATAGATAACCCTGATGCGAGTTCCGGTTCGGATCTGGATACTTGCACGATGAAAGGGCCTTTGTCAGTATCGGAGTATGTGTTGATACCAATGACCAACTTAGGGTGTACAAATAGGCGCTGAATAGAGGCTGAGGCCGAGTCAACATCCGTTATTGTTTTTTTAGGATTTACATTGTCATCTGTTACTAAACGGCGTTTAGCAGACGACACTGCGGGAGGGACCAAAGGAACATGAGTATCCGGAGGGTCTGGAGGGTCAGGAGGATCTACCTCCATAATTGTAAAAAAAAGAAAAGTTTAGTAAAACAACAAAAATAGTTAGTAATAAATCTCACCACATATACCAGACAGACACACAACACAAAATTAGACAAATATTTAAAGAATCTACTTGGAAAAATCCAATAATATCAAAAAATAACAATTGTGAAATGACACTGACAGTTATCCCATCAACGTCAAAACGCAAAGTCCTATTTGATTTATAGGAAAACGAATTACGACTTCATATTTCATAAATGTCAAGTTTTGACATCGGTTGTCAAACATGCCGTTTCAGACGCCATATTGTCCCCTTGTAGTGTTGCTGTTCTTGGCTTGGTATTTATTTTTGTATAAAGCTAATATGTAACGTATAATAGTATTTCATACAGAAATCGAATGCCAATTTCACTAAGTAAATTTGGTGTAATGTACTACAAACGGCCCAAGGCCCATACATTTCTGGCCCATCTCCTTTCCCATCTTTTTTGTTCAGTAATTTTTTTTGTACCATTAACCGTTCGCGATTAAACAATTATTAACAAAGATATCGGCAAAAAGGCATGAAACGAATATTAATAACATTGTAAATCGCGAACGGTTAATGGTACAAAAAAATTATTGAACAAAAAAGATGGGACATTAAATTATCTACAAGAAAGGTCCTTAGCATGATGGGCCTAAAGCGGACGGTTCCGGAGATATGGCTTCAAACGCGTTTTCCAATATGGCGGCTCTAGCGGACGCCATTTTTGTAAGTATTTTGGGTTTTGAACTTAGTGGGGTCATATGCCACCTCTTCTAAAAAAAAAAACCTCCTGGCAAATTATGCATTGCGGACAAGAGTAACCCGTTGCTTCGTTGCCTGTACTAATGGCGAGCGCAGTGGAATTTTGCTACAGTTTATGAGCGGTCGTATCGCTTACCATCAGGCGAACGGCGTGCCAGTCACGCCATTCATTGCGATAAAAAAAATGGTGCTTATACTTCTTCACAGGTATCAAACTAAAGAATTGACTGAAGAATATCTTCCGAAGCTGGAGAGTAAAACTCCTCAAAATTAAGTAGTATTACAATGGTTCTTTTTGCATTTTGGCAAAGATTTTGGTAAGATAGAATGCCGAGCTGGGTCACGAACACAAAAACTTTAACGGCGGCATCCCATACATAACCCTAGGGTATCTCTCTTACCGTATATACAAGGGTGTCGCGAAGGGGGGGCAGGTAGGGGCAGCCCCCCCCCTTCGCGATTAAAAAAAATTGCCAAACGTAAAGCAACCAAAATCTTTGACTTGGCTTGCCTACTATACGGTTTTTTTTGCCTATACCAAACTATTGTACAAAAAAATTGACCGTCTGGGGGCCGCCGTCAAATTTGTGTAAGTTACAATCACATTTTTCTCATTCTAAATCATAATATTTGCCCCTCCTTAGGCCATCGGCTGGTGACGCCCCTGCGCACAGTCGGACTCGCGCACGAAGGGTGCCGTACCATCGTCCATAAATGAAACCCTAAAAATTACGGTTGTTGTATGGGAGCCCCCCTCTAGTAAGTAACTTTATTTTTATTAAATTTGAAAGATAATATACAACTGTGTGTGTGAAAATTTTAAGCGTCTATCAATTACCGTTATTAATATTGAGCAAAAAACTACGAAAATAACACGTTTATTGTAAGGGGACCTCCCTTAATATTCCCATATTTTTATTTTTAGTGTGTGTTGTTATAGCGGCAACGAAAATACATAATTTGTCAAAAATTCAGCTTTCTAGCTAGCACGGTTTATGAGATACCGCCTGGTGACAGACAGACAGTCAGCGGCGTCTCAGTAATAGGGTTCCGTTTTTACCTTACCTAAGTACGGAACCCTATAAACAAGACTTCTTTTCTCTTCTTTTCGTAAGTAGTAGGTATTATAGTATATTTTGGAATTATTGCTAGATTCCTCGTATGCTTACTGCCTATCGAGCCAGGTCATTGTCATGCTGTGAGCCCACTTGGGATAGGTATGAGACCTCCCAGGTAAATGCCATCTCGACTCAATGGCTAGCCCGACGTTGCGAAATTCACCGTTTCCATCATTTCAATCATTTCCACCATTCAAAAATAATGATCGTTGGATACCAGTAATAACACATGCATTGAGCAATAATTCATATGTTATTTAATTTGTGGAAAATATTTTATCACAACCATGACTGGTACTGAATACTGACCACTCAGGAATCTAACCCATGTTACAGTAAAGCAGTTTTTTTTTATTTTATTTATTTGGAAAACAAACAAATGTACAATCTGACTTACAAACTAAGAAAAATAATTATATGTATAATTGTACATTCCACGACGTTTTCACAGATTACAATAAAAAAAAAAAGAAAAAGTGGTTTCTGTACCACTTTTTCTTTTTGTATGAAGAAGATATACCCAAATTTTAATAATTTGTGTTTGTCATCAGAGCATGCATTATTTCTTTTTTAAATATGTTTTTTCTAGGATTGAATATATCTATATCAACAAAATATTTATTATAATTTTTAACCATTCTATGGAGGGGCGCTCTCTCACCCGCATTTGTACGACAAGGGGTTGTGGCAAAAAGCGGGTATACGCGTGTCCCTCGCCTAACTACGGTTCTTGGTACAATATAGAAAATATTATTGACTAGGTCGGGACAGTCATACCTATTGTGTAATATGCCATGGAGCATCATGGTTTGGAGAAACAGGCGTCTTGATTGTAATGTCAATAAATTATATTTTTTAAGCGAATCTATGTATGAAATTCGTGCTGTTTATGGAATTTTATATTCGACAGATCTTAAGAATTTGCGTTGTATTTTTTCTATCGCCAGACTATACTTGTCGTAATATGGGTCCCATATCATACATGCATATTCTACTTGTGGGCGTATCAAGGAATTATAAAGATAAAGGCATGTTCCTTGTTGTTTAAATTCCGATGAAGCCCTCATTACTAAATTGTACATTTGGTATGCTTTAACAATTATTTTGTCTATATGTAGGTTCAAGTGCAGTTTACTATCCAAAAGGACATTATATCGCATAGAATGCTTTCTACAAAACTATGACCTCCTCTATTGCTAAATGCAGTGGCAACATAAGACATAAGACTTAGGGCCAGTTTCACCAGTTCCTGATATAATTTCAGATAATTATCTGATCTTTAACACGATCTGTCAGATAAAGGTCACTGATACGATTTTCTATTTTATCTGACAGATGAATGCTGTATAGGCTCACAGGGATATTGTCAGCAACTGGTGAAACTGGCCCATGAAGTCGTGCTAAAGATAAAATGTATGAGAACCTTTTATTGTATATTCTTGCAAAAAAAATATATATATTTGAATGATGGCCAGAAGCTAACTAGCCTTGTTAGTAGCGAACCCTACTGACAATAATCGGTAGTAGGAGGTCAGAACTCAAAGCTCTCACACCTTCGACTTTTCGGAGACGTGCATTGCATTAGATGGTTTCTTAACAACTTATTGTTTTAATCAATTACCAAGCCATACCAAATACATATCTTCTCTAATCACTTAAATATATAGAACACTCATTCAGATATAGAGCATACCCATAACTTGAAATAAATAAGCCAGAATACATTTTTTACACTTTATTCAACATTTTAATATAACTTACAGTAATTAACAATAATTATTTTCACATAATTGTTGGCCCGCACGCGAACCTTTACAGAACACCTAATCGCTAATGTAACATTCGAGAAACACCGACTTAGAACAGCAACAAATAAGATACACTGATTACATACAGGTACGGAGATATTAATAACGTGTACCGAACATTACATAATGGTAAGAATAATTTACATTTCATAAGATTTACATGACATGAGAACTTTAACAGCAATTACTTTATAATTATTTGTTGTCGCATGGGTCATAAGTAAAAGCTCAATTATAATTCTATAACGTTTATTTTGTTGTATGAGACTTTTTCTAAGATCGAAATAGCAGTGATTGATGTTTTGTTTCCTGGACCCATGCGATTTTAAGCGATGTTTATAATATTACTATTAGATACACATAAAATCGATTATAAAATAACACAATACATAAAATACAATTATAAGTTTAGTTTTATAACCATTTGCATTTGACATTTTTCCAGGGTACGGAGAAGTTTAATATGAAAACCTGAGAGGCCATTAAACTTATGAATTATAAAAGATTATTTATCTTTGAATATAATTAGCGATAATACTGTTTTACTGAGTTGACGATAAATGAAAACCCTGAAAAAATGCTATTGTAAAAGATTAAATATAACGATAATAAGAAGGCAATAGGATTCGAGTATACAGGCACAGACACTCATGAATAGAATATTTGAAAAGTTTAACAGGTGACAGGCTATCCCTAAAATATATAAATGACTTGCTTAGATCTACACTACTAGATACAGCCACTCTTCAAGATGCAACAGTCTGATGCAATCGAAACGATCTTCAGCCGTGTGAGTAGAAATAATAAAATAAAATTATAACGACTAGGCCTATTATTTTTCTATGCCACCTAAAAATTGAAATATTAGTGTCTTATCGTAACGCTAATTATTAATTATAATTGAATCTTGTGACTGATTAATGATTTAAGCTAAATTAGGCGGTAGTTCATATAGTTAGAAAATAAATTAATGTATTGTTTTCAAACAATATATATAAATATTTATCTTGAGAAATAAAATAAGGAGGCAAAAGCACAATAGAAATTGAGATAACAGTGGCAAACAGCTATTAAACATACCCATCATAATACTTTGATTCAATTTAAGAGAGAATTTTATTTTGTTTACCTTATTTTGAATGTGTATTTAAACTATAAATATTTACTTACACCAATGTAGTAATTATATTATATGTTAAATTCTACATTATTTTGCCTAAAATTTGCATGAGTTTTAAGTTGCTACACAAAATTGCACATCTATATTGCATAATTTCCAGGTATCAAACAATAAAAAAAGGGAATAGTATAATGAATTATAATACCGCGTTTTATGTCATCAATTTAACTTTCGTGGCTTTAGTCTACGATGTAGTTACTGTATTCAAGCAACATTCAAATTATTGGCATGTTATCTATTTAGTAAATACCTACCTATGTCAAGGAAGCATTCTGAAATAGTAGGTGCGTCAAGACTTAAGCTTCCTTGGTCACTAGGTAGCACTGCTAAAAACATGTAACCCTAGTAAATATTAAAAATATGCATGTAGGTAAATCGTTAATGATGCGTCACATAGGTCTTCAAAGAACATCTTTTATTTTAACGGTAAGTTTAATTCTTGTATAAGTGCCTACTCATAAGCAAACTCCGAAATTTAACATTTTCTATTTAATAATCTTTAGGATCCTACCCTTCGATAAGCTACGTACATTTTCTGGGTCTTAAGACAATTTCGTGCCACTGTGCCTAACATCATATTTATAACTATGTCTGGCATTTCTACAAAGTTGAATGTATACAGTTTAAGCATTTTTAACTCCTTGTGATTATTTTCACAGACACTTATTATGAAATATAAAATATGTTTTCTATTGTGGATTCCTGCATAAGATTACATTTTCTATTATGTCTTATCAGGTGAATATTATTAGTCAATGTTATATGTGACCTAAAGTTGTCTTAAAATTATACCCATATTTTTCAACGTCACATGCTATTATCGATTAAATTGATTACCATCAAATTGACATTATTAATTGATGCGATTATTATATTTTTAGAAACGTTATTTAAAATTGTTGCACCATTTATGTTTATTCTATGCAGACTAGTCCATATTTGGTTAATTTAAATTATCGACTTTAGACGCTTCCAATTGACAAACATTTAAGACAAAACAAGTTTTAAAAGTAATATTATTTATGACATTGAAAATATAAAGTAAAATGAGAGAAAGTATAACATTATTATAACGATTAGGTACTAATGACTAGTTCATGCAATTTATACATTACATTTTTAAATTGAAGACGCTTTTATGTAAGCGGTTACACCTCCCTAACTTTTACGATCGACTAAAATCGATATTGTTGAATACACAATTTGACATACGTTACATTTAAAATGAGCGAAGATATCAGATACGGACTAACGTTTCACTAGTCAAGCCTACGCAGTACATGTAGCATTACTCTACAAAGTTGATAGTAGCTTGCATAACTATGTTTCTAAAAGCCAGTGGCAATAATAAAAAACGTTCCTAGATTCATCGAAAACTAACTATTGTTGGATACAATTTTATCCAATGGTGTAAAAATACAATTCTTACATCAGACCATTCTATTACTAATGGATTCTTAGAAAATCGCTAGCCCGTGTCTGTAAGCAGCTAATTCAATCAATTCATTGACAATTGTTAATTGTATGAATTTCATGTTAATTGACTTCGAAAGTTGTCGGTCACGTATTTTACAATTTATTATGACACATTAAAATTACATTAGATTATGTACTGACAAGTACAGGAAAATAAGAAACCTACCGAGAATGTTTAGAACACTACTTTGATAAGAAATAAAGATATAGTTTCTTTGCAAAGATAAGTGGAATTTAATACTATTTTGCGTTTACATGTGCAGATATATTTATTAGTAACCCATTCGCCGTGACCCGTGTAAAAGGATTTTTCTAAGTCTTTATATCAAATATCAATAAGCGTAAAGTGTACGTTATGGCTATTACTTGATTGAAAGTTGAGTATGATTATACGCACAACTTTCGTCTATAGACACATTTATATAATGAATTATGTTAACCACGGAGACGAAGTATTACATAAGTTTGATGTTGAACTTAGATCGTAATTCCATGTAATTTTCCATGAAAATATTTCCATTTCTCCGGATTAAATATCATAATATGGAATGTCACCTTCCCTAAACATTGCGTTTGCAATGGTGGGATAAATTAGAATTGTGTTACAATAAAATACAATCCAGTGCCTACGGTCAATGTTATGTATTTATGAAACTATTTGAACAGTTTATGAATGTACACAAAGATTAATATCTATATAAAATATCTACTAGAATAGACATATCCAATATTCTACGAGCAAAATGCCTAGTCATCCCGTAACAGCGTATTTTTATTGATATATTCAGCTTAGCCGATATACTTTATCTAACATTAATATCATATATCCAAATATACATACACACGAATCTAATTCTATATAAGTAGATCACAGAATTGGAATGGAATTAAATGAATAGTTTAGACTCAAGTTAGGATTTAACCAAATTTTGGAAGAAACAGGTCAATAGAGGTAGGTATATAGTGTTGTGAAAATATAGATCAGTCGAAGGAAAAGTAATATTAGTTCTCATAGAAACTTCAAATGGAAGATGAAATGCTATTTCGAATAATCCAAATCTAACAAAATAAAGAAAAAATATTTTTCTATCTAGTTTTCACTTATTTCTCCCTATATAGATATTTGGTAGCAAAAATGCAAATATTCTTCTAAAAAAAGCGTTGTCCTCTATTGTAATTCGTAAATTTCTCGATGTTTTGAACGTTTTGAAATAAATTTAAATGCTCCCTGTTAATAAAGGATGTAATACAAAATAATCTATATGAGAAGATTAAGTTTATAGTTATTTCATTTATAACCAAGACATATAATTTTAAAAATAAAATTTATATTTATCCGAATACATTACGTGATTAGAATTTCTATTACTAATTAAATATTCATAAGATGTTTATAATTTGCATAGAATAGATTTTGATTTGCGATAATATCTCATTCATCGCTAAATCTGACTATAGTTTAAAAATGGGTTTACTAGTAAATTCCACGTTATTAATTGTTTTGTTAATTTATTTGTTATTAGAAGTTAAACTATTGCAGGAAATAGAGGAGAAAGTGTGGAATAATAGTAGAGTAAGTTTTAGCTTTTTGTGCGTTAGCTATACAGTAGGCTAAGCTATATACACCACTGCAACATTTAAAGTAAACGCCTTATGAAGCTATTATACATTTACTATTGCCTATCACTATAAAACAAGAGAATACTTATGCACCAAGAATTCCGTGCCAACATAGTCACACAATTAATGCAAACATTTCTATGGACAATGTTAGAGTTAAATATTTATGCCTTGTTTAAGTTTCTAGAGTCTTTCTAGAGTTTTTATGATCTGAGAATGATTGTAACCTCTTATTAAACTGATTAGCAGATACACTACTTTGAAAAGTAGATAATTAATAAACAAGGTCGTGAGAACATTTGGATTTGGAATACGTTATTAATTTAGTAGTGACTATGATAAAACTCCAGTTTTCACACCTAAGCTAGTGAAGTGGCAAATATTTCTTTAAGATTCATACGAAGCTACGAGTAAAATGGGAGGAACACTTTACCAATATACGTTGAAATGAGGCAGAAATGTTTCATTCACAAAAGAATCATTCATTAATTATATTTTTTACATTTCTTGGTTTTATTGAGTTCGAGGAGAGATACAACAAAATACCAATTAATTTAATGCTGAAATAATAATTATATTTGGTGTTGTAGTATTTGAATAAATAATAAATATTTTATGTTAGAAGTACTACGTCATCTGCCTTGTTTGTGCTAAGTTAAAGAGGACTTGGACAAGCAGATTTTAGCAACATTGGGTATATAAAGATGTGGTATGATGAACAATGCATTAGGAATTGCAAAATATTTTAGTACTAAATCACACATACATGCATATATAGATGGAAATGTAATTCATTTTACACAAATTAAATAAATATTCACATATTGATGCACAAAAACGAATAGCTTTGCTACGTTTTGTAACATATAAAAAACTACCTAGGCATTAATTGTACATATCATGTTCAAACTATAGAAGTGTAAATTTTGCTTCAGGCTGAACGATTTGTAAGTGACTACGTATTGTATGTTTTTAACACTACCAGCAAATTGGCTTTCCGTACACTTTATTTTCTGCTATTACCTAAGCTCGAAGGAGTATGTTTGTTATTGTTTTTATATTTAATTAAGGATGAAGGAAGATAGGGCCATTGCTGAGGTTGTAGCAATCAATGTGGCTCTACCAAAAATGTCTACTAAAAATGAATCATATCATTCGTATTTTAAGCCGAGTACGTAAATATTAACACAGCATACCACATCTATATGCAGTTTTTTTTTGTAAAACCGTGACATCAGCAGATTTCAATGATGATATCTTTCATAATATTGTCAACACCAATTTTAGACCATAATTTTTAGTATATTACATTCAAATGTATTTAATAATGATTTTCTAATAAATATAGCAAGGGTGAACATTAGATTTTTTAAATGGCCTGTGATTTGTTTAGATGTTTAATTAATTATATTGTTAGATTTATTTATTTTGTCATGTAGATCTGCGGTTGTATTAAGTCAGTAAATTACAAGGAAAATGTTTATGAACAACAATCTATAGTAATTATTCATAGTTTTGGCGCATATATTTTTAATTTCAACCTTTGATACATTTATTATTGAGAGACAATTTATTACAAGTTTAAAATATCACGCAACTACATTGCCTGAGCTGAGAATCGAGCTTCTTACATACTTTCCGCATGACGCGACGGTGGGCGGTATTACTGTTGATATTATATGATTGCTAATGTTAGGTGTGCCTCTATTTTCTTCATCGTTTATTTTTTACAAACTTCGCAATTTTTTTGATAAATTAAGTGAAAGGTAATAATATTTGCAATTCTATAATGTATTTATAAATAATACATAATAGTGTCTACACACTTAATTGTTTAAATTGGAATGTAGGTACTAGGTAATATTTACTATGATGTTTACGGAAGTCTTGTGATATATTATTTTAAAATTATTTTATTTGGAATTGTTGCCCATCAGTTCTTTATGACTGATAATAGTCTGCTACATTATTATTGGTTAACTATGATTCGTTCTAATAAAAATGGAAAATATATTTCTTCTACCATTACTATGAAGAATCTAAAGTTTCAAATATACTTAGATTTTTAAGTTGAGATTTTTTGAGTAAGCAGAGTAAGAGTAATGTCAAAGCGGCTGTAGTATTACTTATAACTATGTTTTATTTATCTTATTCATAATCGAAACGAGAGGGTGGTATTTTTTTCATTCCACTACAAACGCAGTTTACATAATTAAAGCAGGACGTAATGACTAGCAAAAACCTGAGACTTTCAAACACCAAAAAAACAGCACAGCAGTAGAAAGACACAACAGTTGCCAACGGAATATCCAACAAGAGTAACAACGCTACTTGACGTATTGAAACAGCGCCATCTAGTATAATTATTAATAAGTTAAATGACGTATTGGTACAGCGCCATCTAGTAGCTGGAGATGCAATCTGGCTTGTTGAAGGGGCCGAACACGTTGAGCTCGTAGAGACTAGCGAGGGTGATGAACAAGATGTACCAGACCATCAGTACGGCGCCGTACTTGCGGTCTAGCTTCCAGCCGTTGGCGTGCGTGGCCACCACCAGGAAGATCACAGTCGAGAACAACGACAGGGTCGAGTAGATGAGGCCTAGAGTTTAAACATAGTAACGACAACAACATAACTAGTGTAGATGAGGCCTATTGGGCAATTGATACTTAGTGCAAAAACATCACAAATATTATCACGCTTAGAGGAGAAAAATTTAAGAAATTTTACATTTTATAATTTACAATTTCTTGTATAAATGCAAATCTGATGCAAAATGTGTTAAGCTACTCAATGTTTAAGGTACAAACAAATTATATGGACTATTCATTGCAATAGAAACAATTCGGAAAGACAGGTAGTCTGTAGACTAACAATACCGATATTATTAATAATTATGATTGAATTATTAATAATAATTATATTACCTTTGCTGTAAACGTTGACGTGGCTGCCGGGCTGGATGATGGCGGTCTGGATGAACCACGGCAGGCCGAGGCACACCAGGATGTCGAACACGTTGGAGCCCACAGCGTTCGACACCGCCATGTCGCCGTATCTGTGTCGAATATTATGTAGAGTCTATTTTATTAGTATTAAAGCGCTACACAAGGTAAAGTGATCAAACACATTCCTAATGGGTTTTATTCGCCAGAAAAGTAGAGTTAAGCTTAATGATTACTACACGCTTTAGGGTTATAATCGTCAAAATACAAAATAAATGTAACTTAATGATCGCTTTTTTGTAAAAAGTAAAAATTGTAACCTTAAACCCGTAACCCATAAATAAACCAATCTGTTTATGATAGTTAATTACGATGAGTAAATGATTGGTGTATGATAATGGGAGAGTTCCTCACCCCTCCTTGATGACCGCGAGCGAGGACAGAGCGTCGGGCACGGACACGCCGGCCGCCACGAACGTCAAACCCATCACCGTGTCAGGAATGCCCAGGGTGTAACCTGAACGAAAAAATTGCGTGTCAATCCGCTAGCAAGATATTTTGTTTCTTATTATACTCGCGCTAAAGTGGCGGTATTCTCATAGCAATATTAGGATAAATCTAGGGACCATTATCATCGTAATTTGACTTGGTTCGATTTTTGTTTAAAATAATTTATTTTCGTTAAATGTTAAAGCAATCAAATGAAAATTGTGTCCTACGCGTAGCGTTGATTTGTACGAGTATTACAAGTTTTGAATCTTAAATCCAAATGAAATTACGGTGTCACCTTTGGACCAGGTGATCCGTAAAAATCTGCTACAATACAAACTCACCAATGATGGTGATCATCCAGACCATGAAGTACGAGTAGAAGGAGATCCAGAGCATGGAGATGATGAAGGTGACGGGGTACCAGCGGCCGCGGCAGTCGGGCATCGTGTGCCGACACGACCAGTGGAATCGGGAACGCTACGTACCAACACGCCAGTTGCAAGTTGTCTGCAACACACATATGATGCATTCATTATACGTTTCATCAATAGTTTTTTTATCAAAAATATTCACGTAGAATGTTTGATGGAAGTGAAAATAATGTTAGCTGGGTTCAGGATATAAAACGAAAATTGAAAAATAACAATACAATATAACGTTACGCGTTGAGAAGTTTAAAAAATGTTTTTGGTAAAAATAGTATCAAGTCAACATACTGGCTCCGATGGGCTTGACCAGTGGGTCGACGGCGGTTTCTGGGTTGTACTCCTTAGCCTTGTAATATGCTGGAAGCGGCTGGGGCCTGCAGAAAAAATAAAAAAAAATTGGATAAAAGGACTAAAGTATAACATCTGTTATTCAATTACATGAGATCAAAGATTTACTGAACAATTTTAATTCCAAAACTAGTCAAAATAATATTCGGGAAAACTAACAATTAAGTTAGCCAGCATAATAAACCGAAATATGATAGTATATATAAACCATTTCATCACAATATTTTTGTAAAATTGAAATATATCCATAGATAGATAGATCCATGATAGATTTGGAATAGAATTGGAAAATACCGGAGGTTGCTGCGGTTGTTGTTGTTGTTGTTGTTGTTGTTGTTGTTGTTGCTGTTGTTGTGGTTGCTGCGAGTCCGCTCCCGGGTACTGTTGAGTGCCACTTTGCGTAGTGTTCCAATTGGAAGACTGAGTCTGCGAATGAGTTCCATATAGTACGTTGGTTTGTCATGTATAATAAATATGTGCATGTGCGTAGTAGTGAGTACAATTTAAAAATTTACATTGCTGCTCTTTATAGATTTTAATTATTAAAATTTAATTACTGCAGTTGAAGTGGCGGTGGGCCGGGCACATAGCTCGTAGAATCGATGGCCGTTGGGGCCGAAAGGTTCTTGAGTGGAGGCCACGTACAGGCAAGCGAAATGTCGGACGCCCGCCTACAAGGTGGACGGACGATCTGGCTAAGGTTGCAGGAAGTCGCTGGATGCAAGCCGCTTCCACAGGTCATTGTGGAGATCCCTTGGGGGATGCCTATGTTCAGCAGTGAACTTCCTGTGGCTGATATGATGATGATGATGATGAATTACTGCATCAGACCATTTACGTCCCTTTGCAGGGAACGGGCCTTTACAATTGAGAATACAATTGAGAGTGGTTAAGCCATATAGTCAACCACGCTGGTCTAATGGGGCGGCCTAATAATTTGAATTTAATTATTTTATTTTAATGTTTCTATATCAGTTTATTCCTATTATATTTCACTTTAAATAGAGTTCTGAACTGTATTAGTCCATTTTCGACCCTTTGCAGGGTTACAGGCTACTACAACAATCGAAATTACGATTTAGAGGGATGACGCCATTAGGTTTACTTAGTGTAGGTTTAAAAAACTTCTATGTAAATATTAATATGTAAGTATTACCGATTCATCCCAGGCCTGGTTGGGGTCCCACGTCTGGTGGGATCCCACACGGGGGTGGGGTCCGCGTTGTACGCCGCGTTGTCGTAAGCGCCGGTCGGGTTGTTACGCTAAAAGTGGAAATATTATGGCTTATTTTCAACCAATGCCAATTTATGAAAGCTAAAAATAATGGTCTTCAGATGTTAAAAGCTACTTATAATTATAATAACGCATGTTACATATTATGTTTGTGTATTTATATTACGTTTTTGTTTTTTATATACCGAATTCTTTATTTTCTATACTGCCTTTTCTTTCTCCATTCTATAAATCCATTCTTTGGTTGTCTGTTGGGCATTGCCTTGGGTGATAAGACCGCCATTTGTATTTTTTATTATTTTTGTATATTATGTCTTATTTTAGTGCATAATAAAGACTAATTAACAAAATAAATATATATTTTTTTTCTTTAAATTCTATACTGCCCTCTCTTATCACTTTCTTAGATCCATCCAAAGGTTGTCTGTAAGAAATCGCCTAGAGCGATATGACCGCCAACTGTACTCTTTAATTTATTTGTAAAATATTGTATGCCCTTAGTTCTTTTTGTGTGCAGTAAAGAATAAATGAAATAAATATTGGTTGACAGATATTTTTACTAAAAACTAAAATGAAAAAATCCTAATATGAGCCCCCGTCCAGAATTGACCAACAATATTTAGAGAATATGGAGACTGTCCCGCCCTCACACCCGCCACTGCAACTCCTTTAAGCCCGTATCAACAGTGGCACGCAATGTAATGACACCGAGCATTGAAGCTCGGCGAGTCTCCGGAATGTCTAAGTTGTCTTTACCCCGCAACGAAATTAATCAGAAAGTGAAATTGATAGGAGGAGGTGGAAATAAATAATATCCACTTCCCCCCGTACAGAGCGTATTTAGAGAATACGGTCGGCACTAGCAGTCTAGACCCAAATGTGTTGATAACAAAGGATAATCAATGTGTGACTCACGTGCGTTCTGTATGGGCGTCTCCTTGGTCTGCCCGTCCATCTGCACGGTAGTCGCTGTCGGCGGCCGGCGGCGGCGCGGGCTGACCGCCGCACTCCTACACCACACCGATAACAATTATAGTTTGTTGTTAGTCAGTTATTATAGTTCGTATACAATAAAGCACTATATAATCGCAATTGGGGGGGTGCGAACATTGAGAAAATATACTAGAATGGGTACACTGAACAACAAAATGTTGTCACAAAATGAAGGGTACATTTCTATTTATGTCTCTGTCACGCCTACGAAAGTAACCTATCTTCCCTCTCGCTTCAATGTGTACCCGTGTGCACGCACCACTACGCACAGATTTTGTTCCCCGATGTCACGCTCTAGTATCATACCTCAATGGGTGCGAATGACGTGTTAAGCACAATGCTTTTAGATTAATAGTAAGAAAATTAAGGAAGTCGTGGGCTATTTGCAGTACGTCTATTATAGAAACATCTATCAACAGCTGTCAGCACACACTATGTGGTTAACCATGATCCCTTATGGGTTTGAATAAGAATCAACTTCACGACCTAATGCAAATACACAGGATTTTATCAAAGGCCAACTGACAAAGTTGTTCTAACTAGACAAATATAATACATATCTGATAGTTCTCGCTATGATAGATGCTATGCTAAATACCTGTAAGTGACGAGCGCGGCCTGTTCCTCCCTAGTAGGAAGTTTGAAGGCAACGGCAGCGTCATGGCCCAGCGCTCCAGCGTCGTGTGAACCGCAGCGCCACGCAGTACACGCCGTACATTATCAACATGAATAGAGCTTCCGGCCTAATGGGTAATATAATTTGTAATTATTTACAATCAATGTTCAAAGACCTATGTCCGCAGTAGCCTGCACCTGGCTGATGATCATGGTGATGAATGTGAATTACATAAAAACATACATATATAACATAAACTCACGCCTTTTTTTCAAAAGGGGAAGGCCAGAGGTGTCAGAATACCCACAGTCGCCTTGTATGTTCCGTCCTAAGATGTTGATAGAGGGCAAGCCTATCGATATATCGGGCTCAAATTCTGACTCTGGGCTGATAATGAATACAAAAATCTAATATCACTTTGCCCAATCCGTGATGTCAATATAATGATGTTAAATTATTTGGAAAATATTATATAACCGAGAAAGTATCTTATTGCTTGATGTGCTTAAGATCTCTTAAATTTTTGAATTCAGAATAATTAATGTTAAATTATTAAGTCGCCATGTATTAGCTGTTTTAGAGTCAGCTTTGTAAAAAAAAGGTATAGGTTTAAATGGCCAAAGATCCATAATAAATTTGTTTAAGGTCTGCTTTGTTCTAGACCGTAATACCCACGATACCAGCTTCGTACCTCCGAGTCAGAACTAAGTATGCGTTGTTGGGAATATATAAATCAAGCGGTATTCAGAATGAGGTTAGTCTTTTTTTATATATTTTTTTATTGCAATCAATGGCGAGATGACAACCGTTCGCCTGTTGGTAAGCGATACGACCGCTCATAAACAGTAGCTAACCAAACAACACCTTGAATTACAAGTAATACTTGACATTCCACTGCGCTCGCCATCCTGAGACATAAGATGTTAAGTCTCATATGTCGCATACTTACTCTGACTACAATGTCCTTCATCCGAAACACAACAGTTGCATTACACTGCTGTTTGACGGGAGAAATAGACATTGCGGGGGTACCTAACCATATGGCCTCTTACATATGAAGAATACCACCAGTGACCACAATCAAGGTGTTGATACTTACCAGGAGACGTATTCATTGGCGATGGTACACAGCATGACGAGGATGGAGATGGCGTAGAAGAAAGCAGTCGCGGCACAGCGGCCACCAGGTGAGGTGAGACACGGTGCCGGCGCACAGCGCGCACACGGATATCACGAACATTATGTTGAACACAGCCGAACCTATCACTCCATGATACACCTGTTGAACACCAAGAAGAGATACTTGGTTATGGATTGGTGCTACATATATAGATGTACTGATAGAGCCAACAATAAGGCATTATTTGAGTAAATTATGTGATGTTTCTTATAATATTTGTTAAGTATTTACGTTCAATAGTAGAGTCAAGTGATGTACTGGTGCTATAACACGTAGATGTACAAATACGGCAAAATTTGATTGAAAACGATTTGAGTAAATTATTCGTTGTGTTCTCTTATTTTTGATAATGATTTACCGACAATAGTAGCGCCAAGTGATGTCTCTATATCTATAAAGTCCCAACATTCAAAAAGTAATCTAAATAGCATTCTGATTAGAGGAAGGAGCTCCTGTTATGTGTAGTGTTTTCCGTTGCGAAGCAATTTCATTATAACCAAGTAATGTTCATTACATGATATTTAGGTAAAATACCTATAGATAATATTGAAAAGGCGCCTAACAGAAATAAAGTGAAATTATGTAATAGATAGTGTGTTTTAATACCGATATCGTCCTGGGCACAGAAGACTCCAATGACGACGGTTGCGAGTTCGGGGGCCGAGCTGGCCTGCCGCCATGAACGTAGCGCGGCCACGTCCGGTGCCAACTTCAACTCTGTGAATAATTATTATACAATCTCAACTACATCATACAAACATTTTTTTAAAGTAACCCAATCTCAAATAACACAATGTCTTAACTAGGTACGATTACAAATTTAATTTAGTATTCCTAGAGAGAGAGAGAGAGAGAGAGAAAGAGAGAGAGGAGAGAGAGAGAGAGAGAGAGAGAGGAGAGAGAGAGAGAGAGGTGGGGGGTGGAGTTTAGAAGTACAAAAAGCAAGAGTACATTTACCTTCGCAGATTCCGTCGAGACTCGAGACGAAGTACTCATCACAGACGATAGCCAATCCAATGAAGGTGAACACGGCGACCAGGATGTGAATAATGAGACCGCCGTGTTTGCGCGCGTTCTGACCCATTAGTGGCTTCGGGAACTAACAACAAAAGCGATAACTAAACCAATGGAGTCTGAGAGTTAATTAACTACTTAACCTATGACGCAATCACGTAAATGTAATAGAAAACAGGACGCGTTAAAACCAAGTAACAATGCATAATAGATTACTAGAATATATAATGAATATACTCAATAAAATATATGAATTCTTGTATAGCCATTATCAGAATATTAGGTTTTTGTACAATAACACATTTTTATACGGTACATACTGTTCATCCTAATCATGTTGTATGTGAGTATTCACAGCCATAGCTTCGTCAAGAGTGAACCTGACTGTTCAATAGCGGGTGGAGTGCAGTTTTCTCTGTATGGATGTACAGTCGGTTATCAGCCCACGCAGCTCTCTCCTTCTCCCTTAGCTTTACCATTTCATCCGTCTGTAAGCATACATTCATACATAAATAAAATACCTCAATCGTTGTTGTTAGGTCAGTATTATAAATAAAAATAACAGTACCTAGTACCAGTAACTATCAAAGAAACATTAAAAAATTCAAGTGCGCACTTTAGCCGTTAAATATATAATAAAAGTTACTCTTGCCTTAATAAAAAAAAATCTATTGGCTCATCTAAAAATATAAATAAGTTTAAGAACATTTTAAACACATACATCTGTAACCAGAGTTTTTTTTGTTGTTTCTTCTTTTCATCCATTTCCTCTTCTTCTATGGATTTGTCCATCTTCTTACTTGATTCCGACGTATTTTCATCATCTTCTCCAGTTTCTGGCCCGTTTGCAGGAATCGTACTTCCTGTCGGTAAGATATGTCATTTATAATCTAAATTGAGTATCTAAACAACCAGAGAAGAAATAAGATATAGTACAATTATTTCAATAGGTACACCCGTCTGCCATCTTATAATAACGTGTCTTATTACGTCAATAACGACGTTCTAATTTATTTTCACAGCCCTTGCTATATTCGGTATAGTGATTCGGTATTGTTTATACTTGTATTATCTAATTATTATTTGTACCTGTTGATTGGTTTCAAAGCCTGCATATCTACGTATATCCCAGCGAGAAAAACTACAATGAAATCTGAATACTCTACAGCGAACATACTCAATATGCGGCACGCACGCGGCCCGCTAGGCTTTTATGATTGCGCCCGCCTCTGGTTGCAAACTAATTTAACTGTCGAGTCAATCATAGAAACTATGCTCCTCGAGTAAAAAAATTGGTAACTAGACAATCCTAACGCGATGAGTTGTGTTGAGTCGGCCGGCAACACCATACCTAAAGTGTTTGCGGCCCGGGTAAAAAAAGATTGAGTATCGGTGCTCTACAGGATACATAGTCCACCAGTAGGAACTACAGAGACACGTAGAAAAATAATTAAGATTGATTTATTTTACCTTTCGTTTCTGGTTCCTGTTTTTGCCGCCGCCTTCGCCAACGGGTGCTTTGTCATCAACTGGGCTTTCAGGTGGCGTGGTTTTCTTGTCATCAGCGCTGTCCAGGTTTTGCCGCAGGCTCTGACGCCGTGGACGAGCTGAACACGGCTTGCAGCACCGAGTACGCGATGAAGAATACAGACACCGTCAGCCATCGGTGGCGGCGCGGCCTGGCGCATCCTCTGCAAACATCAATATATGGCTACGATATATTATAATCATTCGTGGATTTCGATCGAACCCATCTCAATGAAGTTCTCAGGTCTAGAGGAATCCTGTGTTTAGCAGCAAGATATTATGAGCTGATACTTAACAGTAATTCTTCTTCCACTAAACAAAAGTAAAATAAAATAAAGACATCCAACTGTAAAGTATAGTCCGGACAAAGTTACTCGTAAAAGAAATGTTTTAAGTCGTGGACATCGGAAACTACAATGCACTTTTTGATATCATAGAAACCACATCCGAAATTAATATTTGTAGAATATATAAATATATGTGCGGGGGGACCGCGGTCTCTATTTTCATAATCCGTTCTCGGTCAACTGCATCAGGTAGTTGTGTTCAAGGTTTTTTATTCCACTATGCCATTTGAGTAAATCCCTACTAGCCTTTTAAGAATTGAATGTCTGGAGCTGAAATTATACCACCATTTATTGTTTTAGACATATAAAAAAACACTGAAACAAATGTATCGAACGTGATCATTAGCAGGCTGACCTTAACCTTATCTACCCTCATTGCTCACGTTAACTTCTAACACATTATGTAAAGCACAGGTCTTACTCTTAAGGATGCTTTTTCTTACTGAATTATTTTTTTTCTTATCTATATCGTTGAACAAAATGCAAACCCCTATATTAATATTTCGACCATATTATGTGAAATCACATAATGTTAATTTTTTACTGTATCGTTAAACTTGTTGGTTATAAAACATTGCCCCCCGACAATAATACAGATTCCACAATTAAACAAATAATTAACTTATTAGTAACAAGGAAAAATCATATTCCAAGTATTTATTGACCTATTATTACATAAAATACGGAAATAAAATTTGGAAATATTACATTGAAGTTCACGTGACATAATTTTTAACATAAACATTAAAGGCAAAGGAAATACCTGCTGAACCTACATAAAACTTCTTTATAGATAATATATACAAACTCCGTCTTTATATCGCGTTTGAGATTTCTCGCTATGAAATCGTGTTTTTATGTTCCCATCATAAAATATAGCCATAAAATGAAATTAGTTGAGCGGCAAATTAGAAGGTTCGGTGCGGACATCGCCAATATGAAGTATAGGATATTTGTAAATGTATGAACAGTTCAGTTTTTTTTAAATAGCTTTATCGCTATGTAAGAGTAACACAAGGTAAAAAATGCGTCAAAATGTGTGATCAGTATTGAAGTATATTCTTGTGATAAAGATAAGTCACTTATTAAATAACGATGCGTTCAGCGCGAACGTATTGGAATCATGTACATACCCATTTAAGTAATATTTAAATAACCGTTTCTTAGAGTTACGGGAATGTTACACATAGCAACAAAATTATTTTTTACGGATTTTATCCTGAATTTGGTTTAATTTTTAACTTTTTTTTTTTTTTTATTGCATTGAATGGCGAGACGAGCAAGCCGTTCGCCTGATGGTAAGCGATACGACCGCTCATAAACAGTAGCAACATTCCACTGCGCTCGCCATCCTGAGACATAAGATGTTAAGTCTCAATATGTCCAGTAGTTGCTCTGGCTACAATGTCCTTCAATCCGAAACACAACAGTGCATTTAAGCAGTGTTGTTTCACGGGAGAAATAGACATTGCGGTGGTACCTACCCAGATGGCCTCTCACATATGAGAGACCTACCACCAGTAAACCTACCCGTAACCGTACCGTAACCTTCCCGTTGTTTCAATTATTTTGTGGCTTTCGTGGTCATGTTGAAATAATAATAATTGATCATACAAAGTGATGAATTGTCAAGTCGTATCACTTAAGGCTTAGATCTGCATATAGCTTAGCAACTATCCTTCAGTCTGATATGTGTGAAACCATAGAAAGTTATTCAAACATATTAATAGACCTACGTCACTGGCGCCTAATTATTTCCTCTGCCCTTAGGATCAGGTGATAGTTCATTTGGTTCGAATCGTCAACCTATGGTGCGCGGAAATCATTCTACAACCGTTCCCGCCCACAGCTCAGTGAACTATGTGCCTTGATTATTGCCAATTCAACGATCTTCCTTATAGAACAGTTAAAAAAAAAATCAAATACTAATATTTGATTTCCACTATTGGAGTTAAAAATTGCGGGTTATTTGTGTCGAGTATAGCACAAATATTTTGTAATATTGGAGCTTGGGCACGAATATACGATTGTGAGTGTGACATGTTTTATCTATTTGGTAATCTAAGAAAAAAAAGGATCCATCGAGTAATCTATATTAAATCATAAGTCTTGTGTGGAAGGTATCAAACACTACGATATACTTTTCAGTCTCATAGCACCAAGACCTGAAACATATATTAGTTCACAAAGACTTGTCTCGATGCGACTTCTAGTTGTATAACCGGTTTTTTAACGAACTGAGCTACGAAGGGTGTATAATAAAAAAGTATCAGCTTTACTAAGTTATCCAACACCTTTCTTTGAAGAATTTCGTCTTAGTCGTTGATACCTTCCAAGTTCCTTTAACAGCAAAATGTTAACTCATTTCACGCTCAGCGTTTTCTTTCATACCTTTAAAAATGATTCCGAGTTGAAAAATTACATCAACCGGCGGTGACACACTTCGTCCACATTTACAAATGAGTCGACATTTTCCGTTGGCGGAGACGCGCCGTTCAATAAATCGTGTGATGACGATGCGAGATCCTAACCAGCTTACACCCGACAAATCCCTCTATAGCTAACTGTCTGTAACACTCTTTGTATCGACGTTGCTTCTTCGGTTTCAGTTTTTTATAGCCGGAATGTGAGAGCCGAGAGAGTTGTATTTAAAGCAGGTATTGGATGTAAATGTAGAATAAGCAAACATATTATTATTTTCCCAATGTATCAAGAGTGGACAGAATACACGAAAACATCGCATCGAGAATTTATGACCAAATTATAATACTTATGCAAACCGCACATATTTATAACACGTACATTACTGTGTAAGCTATCAAATTGAAAAACGGTAAACCCATATAATAATAGTTGAATTGTTGTTGAATTGTTGAATGTGTGAAATTGTGTTTCAATAGAAGGAAAACCCTAAAAACAAACCACTAAATACAATAACAAAATCTGGTGTGTCTCGCTGAAAATTGAGTGTATTATCATAATTGAGTATCGAGTTAGTGTGAGATAAGGATCGGCGGCGTCCCGGGGGAGCGCTTATCGTCCCTCCCCGCCGTGAGGCACGTTACATGGAATCAAAGGGGATCGCGCCTGCCCGCCCGCCGCGCCGTACACTCCCGGACAAATATTATGTTTACTTTTTTTTAATGCAATGAATGGCGAGACTAGCTTGCCGTTCTGATTGTAAGCGATATGACAGCTCATGGACAGCAGCAAAACCAAACTCTCGAATTACATAGCAATGGATACAAGATGTTAACTCTCAATATATCCAGTAGTTGTTCTGGCTACAATGTCGTTGAAACCGAAACACAAGAGTGCATTTACACTGCTGTTTTGCGGGAGAAATAGACATTGTGGTGGTACCTAGCCAGGTGGGCTTTCACATATGACACACGTACTTCCAGGAAATTTACGTGAATTTTGTTTAACGTGCTGTAGTTATTTACCGGTATTTTTAGTCTTTAATTATGGTAGAAAGTAAAACAAAAAACCACCATTTAAAATATAAGTTTTACTTTGACGTTTTTAAACATACAACAGATTGTATGTCCTGGAGATGTTGAGTGTTTTAGGAGAGGGTGTCTTGGCTTCATGCTTTCAACAATGTATTTGTTCCTAAACCAAATTGGAGCCCTAGCACAAGGTTAGTGGATTATAAGTAAAATTACAATTTTGGATTATGATGAAAAAAAATCAAAGAAAAGAAACCGGAAAAATTGGTATTCGATGAAATATTACACATAAACGATAAAATAATTGTTAGCCAGGTCCCAAATAAATATAATAATATAGTAAACTTTTGAAGCAATATTTTGTGTTAACCGGGTAGCATACTTTTTTAATTGCATAGGTCCGGCTAACGAGCAAGCATGTCACCTGATGGTAAGTGATCACTGCCGCCCATAATAATCCAGAACACAATCATGAATGTGTTGTCGTCCCGCCAAATCAGGAGGAGAGCGGGAAGGAAATAAGCTAAGCTCGAATGTTCGTACGTCGTACGCAAAACTATACGAATATGACTTTACTCCACAAAATTGACGAATCTTCTATCGTACGTATAAGAGTCATACGCCCAAATACTGGAACGCAACTTAAATATAAATGGCGCTTAACTACGTTAATCCCGATTAAATGTACTGGGTAAGTGGGCCGTGCGCTGTTAAGAGCAACTTATTATTTGAATGGCGTTCCAGTATTCGGGCGCTAGAGAATAAAATTGATTTTTGAAGTGGAATACTTTTAACTTACTTCGGACGTGAAACGTTTGAATATTCGAACTTTGTTTCGGAACATAGAGTAACCTGCTGAGTCATGACTGATGAAAGCATGGGTCTGCCGCATCTTGACTTCCCACACACATTTGTACTTCCAATGAATTATAATCAGTGTGCCAAATACAGGGTATATCAAGACTGCTACCGAAAACGAAGCCGGGTGGTAGTTTAAACGACTTCAGACACAACGCAATAGAAAATGTTGCAAAAAATGTGTAAATTTTTTTTTGTATTTTTTTTTCTTTTGTCGTATTTGGGTGGTAAATCCATTTTGTCTTAAAATAATAGTGTGTACCCTTTTATTTATAAATACTCTAAGGGATAAAAGAGTTTAAATTATAATTATAGCAAAAACTATGGATAGACCACCCAAAAATGATGATATTTAAAAAATCATTAAAAATAATTATCGCATTTCTCAGCAAAATTTTTAATTGCATTGTGTTTGTAGCCACTAAAACTACCACCCGGCTTCGTTTTCGGTAGCAGTCTTGAGATACCTGGTATAACTCTACTATGTGGGATTAAAAATAAAAGTAATTCATTTGTCCTACAGTGTACGGTATACGCGGATTTTCAACAGCCAATACAACAATGTACGAATACAGAGCGCTTTCGGTGACATTTTCGCGGAATATTTGGCTTCGCGGGGCCTATTCAGCCCACAGACACGTATATTTTATGCGAAATGTTATTGGATCGGTATATTTTCTTGGCCCGAAATGTATTGTGAAAAATACAGTCGAAAACGTGACTTGGAGGGCTAAGATTCGTACAATTCTATTTTGAGAGATTTGTTGACTGTCTCAGTGGCGCTGTTAGTCGCCGGTTAGTCGCCGGCTGTGAAACGAGAAGCCGCGGGTTCGATACCCGCACCGAGACAAATGTTTGTGTGAACCACAAGTATTTGTTGCGGAATTCGTGTCTGGTAGTTCCTCATACCCACGACACATGACTCGATCATAGTATGGTGTCACGACTGAATAACTGTATGAATAAATAATTAGTAAATACATCCAGTATTTACTAATTATTTACTTTATTCATGTTGTATTATCTATTACTTAGTAGTTAGAAATATATGTATTTATCTATTTCCTAGTACATAGGTACTTTATAAACAACGTCCTGACCTAGTTATACCGCCTAATGGGTATTGTATTATAAGTAATGGACGACAAAGAAAATGTTATAATAGAGTTAAAATACTAGCAACTTGGGAGTAAGTATCTGATTTATTTGTATTCTATAATAATACTTTGCCCTAGATCTTTGTCTCTATAAAGCTTTCTTCAAGTCATTGTGATGTTAATGAGAATTGTTTGATTTTGAAACCAAACCTTTGTTTAGCGATCCCGTTCAAAAATATTTAGACCAAATGATTTTAATTAATATAGTGCAGCATATTGAGTCATTTATTAAGTTATGATACGTTTAACAGTTAGGAATCATGGTGACGAAAACTGCATTTCCAAAAAACCGTCTACAAGAACATCAAAGGCAGCAGAGTCAAATCAAATCATACAGGGCTATGAAATCTATACTATAATATTATAAAGCTGAAGAGTTTGTTTGTTTGTTTGAACGCGCTAATCTCAGGAACCGCTGGTCCGATTTGGAAAATTCTTTCAGTGTTGAATAGTACATTTATCAAGGAATGCTATAGGCTATATATCATTACGCTATGACCTATAGGAGGGAAGCAGTAGTGACATTTCTAGAAATACGAAGAAATTTTATTCGTGGTCCGATTGGTCGATATTCTATATCGATAGTCGGAATAAAACATTTTGACCGCCCTTTTGAAACGTGTATCTGCACCCGGGTGGAGCCGGGCCGGACCGCTAGTAAATAATAATATATGTATGTCTATTGCAGAAGAAGTATCTACCGTCCAATTGTAACATGCATAGGCTCATATAAGGTTTTATTTTAATATGACTATGTGAATTATATCATTGTTTACATTGCAGCACACAAACAACTAAAGTCGAACACGAAATGCACAATTCGTATTCGTGTATCAGAGTATATAGATACAGAACAATTTCAATTTGAATAATACCGGCGCTGAACTGTAGAGGGTTCTTCCTACAACCGTCCTACGTCAAAAGAGGCAACCAAGTAAGTTGACCCGTCGCGTCCCGCGCCGCACCATTACTTTATATGACAGGGTGGTAATGCTCAGATCCCCGCGGGTCAAGTTACAGTGGTCTTACCCACACAGACCCGGGCCCGCCGATCGATAGCTGATGTACGTGTTTATTGCAATTGAGTGTTTCATTCCTGTTTACGGTATTAAAATGGAATTTGTATCCGGTCGTATTGGAAGGTGGATGTTTGAATGGAATTGAGATGGCTAACATACTGTGGTTTTGTTTACATGGTATTTGTTGTAAGAATTTGATGAAGTTAGGTGGCAGATATAGAATTTCGATAGACAAAGGGTTCTTGCAATCAAACAGGGACGAATGTGGCGTTCTTCGACGCGTTTGGAGATCGGCCAGTTATTGTATTTTTCACCTACAAAAAATGATAACCCAGTGGTGAAATGACATTTTGTATTCATTTAGATACTACAATAGACATGAGGCAGTATTGGGTGAAATATTTTATGAGTTGTCATAACAATTATGCAAATTCTGTTCATTCACATTTTACTAGGAAATAATATTTGAATACTAGTGTATTTACTTCAGTACTAAACGTTATCAATTTCTTTTGGCATAAGTAGATTTGTCGCGCAACCATAATTCTACCATTAACTATAATACATTTTCTATATGCCCTATCAAAACTGGTATGTACTGACTGTACAAATCACAACTTATATAAACAACAATTTCGACAACAAAGTTGGCACAACCTTTGAAAAGTTCACAACTAAATTTGTCCGCAACTTTTATTACTAGTTTTATATTTTCTACGCTTCGTAGCAACGTAGCATGTGTTGCGTAGACTTATCGTAGCATGTTGCGACAAGCTAGGAAGTAATATTTTCATAAAAGCATGGCACTTGTGGAGTTCATTGTTCTCTTTTGAATATTATACTCGCGCGGTCACGAGACAAGTGCATCTAGTATCTACTTTGAATTGTAAATTTATACGTTTTGAATAGTTCTACTAAACTAATTGACTTTGAATGTAAACTATGATGTTTCACAACCATGTAATCTTTATATGCTACGTAAAGTCCAAAATACCGCACTAATACATTAGTCGACTATGGCCTAAATCTAAACTATGGCCTGAATCGAAAGGAGATTCCAATATTCAACAGCGGACGATAGGCTAATCCAGTACAGTATAGATATATTAAGCTTTAAGCCACCATAGAAATCACTTCCGCACTCTATCACGTCCCGTGTCCCTCAATCCGGGCCTTGATATTATATTGCCCCATAAATAAACGTCATTTAAAGCCGCAGTCTTGAATTCGCGCCTCGCGAGAGTCATGAGTGAGCAAGTTGTCGAGATGTATGATCGTATGGAGCGAATAAAAGCCGCCAGTTAATTTTATTGGCTCCCGCGTGCCAGTGCGAAGTGCCAGTCGGCTTATCTGTCAGCTTTTACGCTTGATTGGATTATCACGCGATACGAACGAGCCTCGATCGACTCAATACTATTTACGTATTAAATCGTAATTATTATTGAGCTCTTTACCTTTTTATACTCCTCTGGCACCACATCTAAATATAAATGGGAGGCTGAGATTATGCGTACGTCATAACAGTATCTTGCATAAACAGCTTAGCTTATTTAAATTATATGACTGTGTTCTTCTTTTTCCTGTCCGAATTCTACAGTTACAAGGGTCTGCCCAATAAGACTTTTCATCCATGATGCAGGATGATTTATGGTTACCAGCCTGTAATTAACCCTTTCGGAAATATTGTTTTTCTTATCAATCTCACAAGTGACCAGATTAATACGATTGATAGGCTTATAAAATTCTCAAGTATGTAGTATTCTTTATTATTTTTTCTTTCGCCGTGAAAGTAGCCGATGAAATTTACTAAGATTTTGTGGTCTGGGTTTAAAATCGAGACCTCAGTTTTAGCAGTCCGCAACAACTACCAATAACCTATCACTCGGTCAACTATACAGATGTATCGCCAATATTTTGCATAGTCGTCAAAATTATTTCTAATAATCACAAAGAGAGGACAAAACAGTTATATAAACCTTTTAATATCTGCCGGCGTTTTTTCCATTCTAATTTGATTCCATCAAAACAGATTTTGCCAAGAGAATGAAATTATATTACACAGCTGTCACAGAGCATAGGGCAAATAGCCAACTGGAAAACGGAAAATTGCAGGAATGAATCCTGTCACTGTCCACCGGGTAATAAGATTATCAGTCGCAACCCGTATACGTGGAAAACTGACTTTACTTGCTTTTTTCCGAAAAATGACTGCTATATTTCGATATTTTTTTGGTTCACAAAACTGGACATACACAAATAGCAATACTAAACAAAAATAATGTTTTGTACCAATAATAAAAGTGTGTACATCCTACTTAATGTGAACACGACTTGCAAAACAATTAGACACGAAAGTGTAAAAACATATTTTATACGATGGTTTTAACGGATGCCAAAGGTTCGTTTTCTTTGTTTACATTATTTATGAACATGAAACAATTTTTTTTATCTTTATTGAACCTGTCCTTTATAAAATAATGTGAACTTAAAGCGATGTTACAGCCATTACACAAAATAAAAGGTGTACTTTGAAGTAACAGACATACCATTAAATGAAATGTACATTCATCAAATGTGGCTAACGTGCGGGTTATCGTACAATCGACTTTAAATTACAACGGTGGAATACGTAGATACGAATTAATACAAAAGCATAACTCGGTTGTAAACTATTATTATCGTTTACTTAATAGTAATGGTCTATTAAATTGTTCTTTATAAAGATTTTTATCGTCAGTATTCTATATAGGTATTTCACGAAGCATTTTCGTTTGTGGTTAATAAAATCTCATGTCCCCGTTGCCGACAGATTAATGTGTCGAATGTGTTCGGCGATGGTGACGTCAAGTCTTGTGCCACCCTGATGACATCATCCACCCTCGGCTAATGTGTTTACTTGAGTGACGTATCGTATAGCTTACTGGGGAATTGGCAATAATGTTTTCGGGAAATCTTCGAAAGAATATACGATACTGTCATTGCTTTGGCGAGGAAAACCATTTTGTTTTGGACCATAGGAATATTTTTGCAAATAAAAGTATATGTGTTTCATTAAAGCGCAGTGATCTGAGAAGCATCGAGAAGCTGGGAAATAGGTTACTACTTTATTACTTTTATGTTTTTAGTATTTTAGTATTTTATAGTAGAAAATTTTCAAAGTCGCCTTCAAAAAGCCACCTTATTTCAATTACGGATTATAACATTTTGTATGTAAAACAGATATTATAAAACTTTATGTACACGTTACATTCATTGTCCGTGAACCAAGTTATTGCTTTTATAAGGGTGAAGGCATGTATGTACAAAGGATCGCTCGCTCTTTACGTCTCTTCTACAAAATGGGCTATAAAAATGAAGTGCAAAGTAAAACAGAAGAATGTAAGAATTCTTGCACCATAATTGTTAAGTTTTATTAATAAATTATTTTGTACAATGGCTTTATGAACGTATTATGATAATAAATTAGTAACTAGAGTCGAGACTAAGATATCAATCTTCACGAACGCGGTATCACATTAAGAACATTAAGAGAAAACTTGAACAGCCCCTATATTGCGCCCAGATATTTCAAGTAATTTTTTAGACTGATTTCGTCCCGAAGACCTAGTAAGCGAGCATGACTGTTGCGCGAGCATGACGTCATAGTATGACAAAACTGAACCAGTGCAAGTCTTTATGCTGGAGCATAAATGGAACTGGGGTATGCGCGAGTGGCTCTCCACAAACATGCGGCGTCTGTCCCACCTGAAAGAACGGCTTAAATCTCTATTATATCACGTTCGTCAGTCGCGCTTAACCTTTTGCTTTTCAATGTTTTTCGTAGATAGCGGTTCAAATGATTCCGTCCTACCAATAGGGGTCGGCTTCACTATTAGCATTCTTCTGAACTACAGCGAATGTTGTAACACATTTGCACAATATGCATGGACGGATCTACCAAAGGGCTTTTGGGCTGCAGCCCAGGGCCCCGTGGATACAAAAGGCCCCGGGTCCTAACTTTTTAATATGTTTTTTTTTTAACGACATTATAAAACAGCGCTAAATCATTAGGAATAAATGAGTAAATTTTATTAAAATATAAAACCAGTTTTATTGCGGCAGAAAAAAAATCCTGGATATGCCTCCAATGCACACATACCATATCCAACGATACTCCAAATGCATCGGTGGTCGAAGAGGTTACTAATGAAGATCCCGTTCCTGCTGATATGCCCCCAGCCACACAATTGTCTGAGTTCTCAGAACTAACAACCGAATTCCGCCTTTTACGTCAAGAAACAGGAACAGAATTGACAGAGGGCGATATTGACGTCGCCTCCCGGACTGGACCCCATCATACAGAACAACAGAATGGCACGCAACTACCAAGACCACTAGTAATTCGGTTCACAAGGTGCGCAAAACGCGACGAGTTCCTCAAAAAGGCAAAGTCTCGCCACAACCTAAACTCAAAGGATGTAGTTCCGACTGGACAACTTCGCAAGTTATATGTGAATGAGAGACTTACAAGGGAGAATATAAAGCTTTTTCGTGACGCTAGAATACAGGCAAAGGAAGCAGGCTTCAAGTACTGCTGGACACGTAACGGCTCTGTGTTTATTCGAAGAAGGGAAGGTTCTGGAGCGATTCACATCCGCAATACCGAAGACCTCTCTCGCCTGTCTTGCAAAGATTACGACAATGAACGCGAAGCGGCGGCGACTGAAAATCCGGTACACACTTAACCCGGCGAACACCATCTCAAGTACAAATTTCTTTACTATTTCTTATTATGGAACAAACATTATGTTGATGATTGCAAAGTTTAAAGTAAACAACTTTAAGATTTGTTTTTGTTTTGAATTGATTGAATTCTTGTACAGGGTTTGTTTCTATTTTAAGTTTTTCTATTTTTTGTATAAATCTAGTATATATTTTTGCTCCGATTATGTGAGGTCTTCTCCATACCAAGTATCGGGTTCCCACTCTGCTCTAAATTCAGACATAATTATAAATCAATTTTACTCAATCTATGCTCACGCCAAAATACATACTTCCTATAATAAACGGATACAAGACAACACTATTTTAAGGACTAACACGCACTTATGGACAATTAGAATCCCATACACTAGTTTCCTAGACCCACACTCTGTAACAAATCACTTTAATTCCTCATATCACACGTATATAATTTGCAAACTTTGTATCTACGACTCATACAGTTTTATCAATGACTAATTTTACCATAATGAATGATCTAGACTCTCTAGATGATAGCTGCAAAGTAGTCAACTCATTAGAAGAGTGCTCAAAATATCTGTCACATAATAGCTCAATAAAAGTCCTTACATTTAATATCAGAAGTTTGCATCGCAACTTTGACCAATTCCTTATATCTCTAAATCGACTACATATAGAAATAGATGTCATAATTCTAACAGAATGTTGGTTAAACCAAGCATCTATTATCAAAAATTTATGGATATAGGCATTACAACACTAAAAAAATTATAAATCAATCTGGAGGTGTAGTAGTGTATATTAAAAATATATGGAGTTCTAACATTACGGAGCCAGATGTCGACGACTGCAATTGTCTTTCTATAAATATTCCAGGTCACTTCACAATTTTTGGTATATACCGTTCTCCCTCTTTCAGAAATACGGACAACTTTCTACGATCTCTTTCTAGTCTTCTACACAAGTTCCGACATTCTCCATGTGTCATTTTAACGGGTGATATTAATATTAACATTAGTTCAGATCATCATGACTCAATATCTTCTGAATATCTCTGCTTGCTAGCGGAGCATGGCCTTAAGCCAGGGTTTACAAAGCCTACTCGGAACACCTCATGCCTCGATCATGTTATTGTCACGAGCACTTTCCGTGTCCACTCGATTATCTGTAAACTAGCGATCACAGATCATGACCTAGTAATTTTTAGTATCATAACTAAAAAAAAAACCTGAATGCACCAACAAACAACGCCACAAGATTGATTATACAGCTGTAGAAAAAGAAATAGCCTCTACTGATTGGTCTACAGTGACAAGCTGCACAGATGTCAACTACTGCGTAACATCATTTACATCCATTATATCTAACGCAGTCGACAAACATACGAAACTACTGAATATAAAGAGGAAAAACATCACTCTTAAACAGTGGATGACTCCTGGTCTCATAAGACGTTCTAAACATCGCGATAAACTCCACATAGAGGCAAAGAAAAATCCGATAGATTCAATGGCGAAAATAATATATAAAAGATATAGATTTTTTTACTATGAATTGTTAAAAAGAGTAAAAAGCAATATTATGAAAACAAACTAATAGAAAATGAACGAAATGCAAAGCAACTATGGGAATCTATAAGAGAAATAACGCATATAAAAACATCAGAAAAATCAAGTACAGAAATACCATCAGTCTATAAAAATGAAAACGCTCTCAACAACTGCAACGACTATTTTAGCACAATTGGTCAAGAACTAGCCAATGAAATATTGAATAAAATTGGAGAGTCGCAAGCTTCTCTAGTATCAAAAGTGTCACTATCAAAAACACCAGCTAGTTCTTTCTTTCTTTACACCACTGATGAAATGGAAATAAAAAACGCAATCGGTGAATTGAAAACACATAGTGCCCCTGGAGAAGATAATATTAACAACCGCGTTCTAAAATTAATTAAAAATCATATTCTGAAACCTCTTAACTCACATCATCAATCTGAGTATATCGGAAGGTGTTTTTCCAGATAGTTGGAAGATAGCTAAAATAACCCCAATTTATAAAGGTGAAGACAAACACATGTTCAGTAACTACAGGCCGATATCACTTTTAAGCAGTTTATCCAAAATTCTGGAAAAAGTAGTGAATAAGAGACTCATTAACTATTTAGAGCGTAATAATATACTGATACATAATCAATTTGGATTTAGACGTGGAAAATCAACGGTACAAGCCATAACGACGGCGGCAGAAAATATTGTAGCTCAGCTAGACAACGGGAAGCCATGCATTGGTGTGTTTCTAGATTTGGCAAAAGCCTTTGACACAGTTTCTATACCAATATTGCTCAAAAAAACTGGAGTTGACAGGTGTCAGAGGCTTAGCTCTAAAGTGGTTTACGAGCTACCTCTCTGGAAGAACACAATTCATTGAAATTAATGGTATTAAAAGCTCTCATACATCAATCCATTTCGGTGTCCCTCAGGGCAGCATACTTGGTCCTACCCTATTCCTCTTGTACCTGAACGACATAACAACCCAAGTTGTATCAAACGCAGAAGTAATTTGCTACGCAGATGATACCGCCATTATCTTTCAAGGAACCAACTGGGAAGATGTTTACAAGAATACTGCACTCGGTTTGAAGAAAATTGCTGATTGGTTAGACAAAAATTTACTCACTCTCAATATTTCGAAGACTAAATTTCTATGCTTCCATAAAACCCAAAAATCAGAGCCCGGATGTCCTCCTACCATCACAATCCATACTTGTGTTAAGTTCCATAATTGCAGTTGTAACTCTATTAACCGAACAGATTCAATCAAGTACCTTGGTGTTATTCTAGACGAAAAGCTTAATTTTCACAACCACATCTTAAAAACAGCAGAAAGACTTCGTAAGCTTGTGAACATATTTATTGAACTCAGAGACGTGGCAAGTAGAATGGTCCTAACAAAGGTTTATACAGCTATTTGTCAATCGGTATTAACTTATTGTATAACCATATGGGGTGGAGCAAACACTACTCGAATGATCCAGTTAGAACGCGCTCAAAGATCCATCATAAAAGTCACTTTTAAAAAGCCTTACAGATATAACACGCACCTATTATATGAAGAAACTAACCTGCTTAGTGTTCGGAAACTTTTTATCTTTACAACTATATTACACGTACACCAAAACATACATTGCTACAAACATAAGAAAACAGGCTCACGCACAAACTACATCACAACACCGCGCCTACAAACTTCATTTGGAAAGCGTTTCAGTAGATTTGTTCACTCTCACATTTATAATACTGCCATTAAATCGTGTAATCTAAATAAAGACATCCATATCAGTGATGTGAAATTAAAGATAAAAACCTGGCTACTGCCCTTAAATTACCAAGAAGTTGAAGACATACTCAGATTTATTTCTTAACATATGTGTTATCTCATAGATAAGTCAATTCTCATTTAAATTACATATACCTACCATTCACAGTTTTCTAGAAAAATATCTTAATACAAACTGGACCAATATAAAATAGGCCAATAAATTATTTATCTATAACATCCTCCTATACACAATAATATAAACCTGTTTTAGCCACATAAGTGCCATACGACTTATTGAATTCTCATTTCCTTATTACCAATAGTATCGTGTATTCACTCATTCCATTTCCATTTCCTTTTAATCACATCAAAAATAAATTATAATCATACTGGAACTAGATCTTCACAAAACAGGTCCCGAACCTAGTGTGGAGATTGTCCTAATTTTTCCTTTACAGTAAACCTAGATCACTAAGCAAAACAGTTTTGTGACAAAATAACAATTAGTTGAATAATAAGTGGGCCTCTGAGTCGTATTAGCCCAGGGCCCCACAATTTCACGGTCCACCCCTGACAGTATGATATTACTATGGATATTCAATATACTCGTAACTCAATATAATATATTGATGAGATATACTAACATAAAGATAGAATATTCGTATACGCTCCGATTGCAGCCGCCGCACACAATGGTGGCAAATCCGTTATTGCAAGATCGACAAACATGAAGAAAAGAATCCGCGAGAATATGTGGTTTCAGTATTAGATTGCATTTGTGGATGCCCGGTTTTGAGCAGTTTGGCACAATGCTGTGGATCGGCGAGAGATAAACTCTCCGATGGATACTTATCTGGATTGCTACACTTCTCTCTCAATTTCATCTCATTGTAGTAGGTATTTTGGCATACCAGTATAAGAACTAAGAAGTGATAATGTCGAAAAGGTTTAAGGGTTTTTTAATGTAGAAAATAATTAAGGATTTTAATTTGCCCTTATCTTTTAATTTGGATTAATGAAGCCTGCTTGTTTTACATAGTATTGTAATATTTACGTATATTAGCTTTGTTTAATGAACATAACGTTAAGTGGCAATTGCGATTCCTTCAATTAACACAGCAACAATTATCTCAAAATAATGATAGACCCTTCTAAAGAATCGAAAGGCATTAAACTATCTACAATGTAGCCTAATAAAATAAAATAATAAAGAAAATTAAATATGTATCCAAATGTAATCTATTAAATAACATTATATAACCTTTACTTGACTTTAGCAGGACGAAATATTTGGCTAAATCGTATAATATACAAACGTTATATTAATACAAGGGTCGTGCGGCCGTCCCTGGCTAGTCTCCAGCAAGTCTGGAGATCTCACACTGTCTGGAGGTTTTCATTGATCGATGTATTTTCGGTAGCAACGTCTCATATACAGCGTATATCAAGACTGCTACCGAAAACGAAGCCGGGTGGTAGTTTAAGCGACTTCAGACACAATGCAACAGAAAAAGTTGCAAAAAAAGTGTCAATTTTTTTTGTTATTTTTTTCGTATGGCCATATTTGGGTGGTAAATACATTTTTTCCTAAAATAATAGTGTATACCCTTTTATTTATAAATACTCTAAGGTATAAAAGAGTTTAAATTATTATTTTAGCAGAAACTATGGATTTACCACCCAAAAATGACGATATCGAAAAAATCATAAAAAATAATTGTCGCGTTTCTATGCAAAATTTTTTAATTGCATTGTGTTTGTAGCCACTAAAACTACCACCCGGCTTCGTTTTCGGTAGCAGTCTTGAGATACCCAGTATAAATAAACGTATTAAGTGCTTGCCTGTCCTTTATATTATTAGTTTAGATTTCGACATAAATATTCAAGATACAATTCATGAAGTGTTAGTAAGTATGGAATATTGTGAACCATCTTTAAACCCTTGTGAGCGCTGTTCGTATTAAATATTGCTTAACTTATTCTTGTAGTTAAATTTATTTTTTACGCCAGTTATAAATAAGTTTAGTACCTAAGTTGAAATCAACCAGAATTTCAATCGGGTTCGAAATTCAAATAAGTTATTGACATAAACTTTCTTCTCAGCCAGTCACATAGAGTTTGACATGTGGTTTCACAATAAGTTTACTACTGTCCATGCAAAATATAATATTTTGTTATAAATCGTTTACGGTCTTTTGGCTTGCGAATGCGTGGTTGTCATTCTGTTTTCAAAATATTATATTTTTTTTTGTATTTAACGCATAGATTTATGTTTTCTATCTATAGTATTAACATATCCAATTAATTTAAATGTGAAAAGAACTGTTTCTAATATATTTGAAACATTATGATGATCTATAAAATATTTGCATCCTGGATAAAGACCAAACACAATTATAGATCCTTGCGCAATATAATTGTAAAAGTTTGTCGCCCGGAGCAGTCCTCTACAATGGAGACGTGAAGTTCACTGGCGCCACCGACTCGACCAGAAGAAGAACGAATAAGATTTCCGCTTTGACGAGGGTACGCCAGTTGCTAATGCGACAATTTTTCAAAACTTGGACGGGGTGTTGCTAGATCCAAAAAATCTGTTCAGGATTACACATACACGATGACCCAATTTGCTAACTTTAAAGTTATCTTTTGTAAGATAAATGGATCCCATCAAAATCATCCTGTAAAAAAATTCCAAGTCTCGCAGCTCAGGTTTTTTTACCGCAAAAAGTTATGAGATGCATGTAATACCAAGTCGATTAATTTATTTAGTCCTTGATTAAGGGACCTTCTGTATAAAGTTATTACGTAAGTTATGATCATATCAATATCAAAAATTCTTTACGTTTTAAACAAATAGATTGACTTGGCCATCGCATGAAAACATAATGTATCGTACAATTTATACATAATGCTACTGGCCAAGTCGATCTATTCATTCGATTCGATTGATCTATTTGCGGCAAAAAACCTGCGCTGCAAGACTTGGAATTTTTTTACAGGATGTTTTTGATGGGATCTCACGTCTTTTTGTAGAGTCCTACTTTTTCCTTTTCGGTACTTTTTACTTCTAGAATATAGGTAACGATTTTTCTTAAAGCCTCTGTCTTATGGTATTTTTCTTATTTTTGTAGGTATCAATTTATCACAAATATAGCGCATTTGATTATTAATGTTCTTTCTTTCATGGTAATTGATATTTTCGAGCTATTTAGTCTATTTATTTGCAAGTATTCCTTCGTCATGTTTTTCTAGAGGAATCTTGTACATTTTCATGGGCTGAATTCACCCTTTCCCTCTCTATACCCCCTTCTTTTATGCCTCATATATATAGATACCTATCTATTTCTATTATTCCATTATATACGGGTACAATGTTTCATTAACTGCAAATGTAACTTTGTAATCCTATATATTTATATGGGATTACATAGTTATTCACGCAGTTGGTGTATCTCGAAAGCTAGACAAAAATTATGAAATGTTTAAAGTTTTCCCTTACTATAGACACTAAACACTAATTATATTCTAAATTTGAAGGTTCTATATCTGCTAGAAGTGCTTTAGACTTTTGATGATTGGTCAGTCAGTCAGTGAGTGACAAAATTAAGAAAGTTTGACAAGTTACAATTCTTAAACTACTGGTTCAAATTGAATGAAATTTTTAATTTACCGTGTTTACACAATGTCTGCTTAGTAACTGAAAATTCAGGCTTCTTGCTTTAACCACAACGAAGTTATGGGGGGTTGAAAATGGTCTGAATTGCTTCAAAGACGACTGTGCCGCTTTTTAGCTCGACTTGGAGGGGGCACTGCCGCGCCCCCAGATATTGCTATTTTAAAATGAAATGAAACATAATTCATTTATTGTATATAGGCAATTAAATATCTCTTATAACAAATCAATAAACATTAGATAAAATGGATAGAATACATATTATATATTTAATTGATTTGGTTTTCTGTAATCTTCTTGTTAATTAATTATATATATATATATATATATATTATATTATTTAGTGTAAGAGAATATTGTGTGCACTTCTGGTGTTCTAATAAATTTGATTTAGATACTGCTACAATAAAATGTATATTGCAGGTGACTATAAACGCGCTGTTATTAAAGAATTGATTGGCGAGAGAAAACTATCAACTTAATTATGCCGGCCAATTCAGACTGATCTACCTAATCCTATCACGTGGTATACTTGCGTGAATCACTATAGCAGGATTAACACTTTGTAGTAAGTAATTACTATGCAGGCGAATACGAATATACTATATACTATTACTAGTAAAATATATGATGTATTGATTAGTAACTGTACTGTACAGTATCAGCCCATATACGTCTACTGCATTTATGTCAGGGGTACTCAGTGCAACTTCTGCCGAATGTTGTATTGTGGTATACAGGTATGCGGCCCCGGCTTCCCGAGCTGCTACTGTCTCTGGCCCCCTCCCGTGGAGACAGTAGTGTCCGTCTCAAAGTCTGTTTCAGCGAGGGTGGCAACCCAATGCAGATATTGCGAAAGGGCTTGGTACACTCGGCGATACAGCAAGGCAAGGTGGATGGCCTAGGGTGATGGTAGAGGGCGTTACCGTCGGCCAGACACATCATCCGACCTCTTTTCCAGTCGTAGCGGTTCACCGTTCCACTGAATCGGGAAGGGGGAGGACGAGTGTGTGCGCCTGCATATGCGCGAACGCTTGCGCACCTTAATATATCCTGCGCAACTGACCGCTTCCGATATATGGACTCCGAGTACGTTGAGTCCTATGGCGATGGGCTGAGGTAGAGAGGTTCGGCGCGATGCAAGCCGGACTTTGTCCGATACCTGTACATAGGCGGCCTCAGGGGCGTGAGTACACGTCGTGGTCGCTTTCGCATTGCATGTTTGGGACGACAATGCGAATTCGGCAGCACCTGGGGTGACAGAGCAGCCCTATTTAGGGAGGCACTGCTCTCCTCGCTCAGCCGAGGAGGGGGCTAGAAAAGGTGTCCTAAAAAAATGCTCGTCCCGACCCGGAGGTGGTAGTAACCGCGGCTGCCACTGCATTAATCTAATTCGTGGTCGACGTATCAGAAACAATAAAACTGTCATGAAACCACCTATCGTGACATTTGGCGCGTGGAACGTAAGAACGTTGATTGACAGAGATGGCAACGCCTGCCCCGAGCGCAAAACCGCTATTGTAGCTCGGGAACTTCATCGCTATAATGTGGATGTGGCTGCACTCAGCGAAACGCATCTCGCTGATGAAGGCGAGCTGGTGGAAGTTGGAGGTGGTTATACTTTCTTTTGGAAAGGTACCCCTTCATCCGAACCTCGTAGGTCTGGAGTAGGATTTGCTATCAAAAATCAATTAACAAAGCGACTTCATGAGTGTCCTGTGCACATCTCAGACCGCGTTACCACACTGCGCCTTCACCTGGACTCGGACAACTACCTTAATGTCATCAGTGTTTATGCCCCAACGCTGGACAAGTCTGATGATATCAAGTACAAATTCTATGAGGAATTATCTCAATGCCTTAACAAAATTAATAGTAAAGAACAGATATTGCTGCTAGGCGATATTAATGCCAGAGTAGGTCGGGACTATGAGGCTTGGCCTGGAGTTCTGGGTAGACACGGAGTCGGCAACATGAATAGCAATGGTCAGTTGCTGCTCAGTCTTTGTGCTCAATACGACCTTGCGATATCGAACACTATGTTCCGGCTTACCGCCAAGTACAAGACAACGTGGATGCACCCGCGGTCTAAACACTGGCATTTGATAGACTACGCTATCATACGACAACAAGACATCAGTCAAGTGCAAGTCACCCGCGTTATGCGCGGTGCGCACTGTTGGACTGACCATCGACTCATTGTCACTAAGTTAAGACTCCGCCTCCGCCGGCCTCGTAGATCCATAGAGAAAAAGCCAGCGTGTGTAAACGTGGATAGGCTAAAGTATTGCGAGGCTAGAAAGAAATATGCTGAAGCCTTATCGGGAAAGCTGTGGCCTACAAATGAGGCGGATGATGTCGGTGCTGCTTTGGGGAACTCTGTCTAGTCACATTATGGAAACCACTTCAGCTACATTGGGTACTAAATATCGGCGTAACGAAGACTGGTTTGATGATAACAATGAGGCTCTCAGAGCAGCATTCGACAAATATCGAGAGCTTTTGCGACAGCACAGTAGAAGAGGCGGAAGCACTGCGTTGGTCAAAGCGAGTGACCAAGAATTGCGCAAGCTGTCTCGTCAGATAAAAGATAAGTGGTGGCAGGACAAAGCTTGTCAAATGCAGTGGCTTGCTGACACTAAACAGCTTGGGGAGTTTTACTGCGAGGTGCGAAAGCTGATTGATATTTCCTACCAAGCAAAAGTACCCCTGAGGTCTTTAGATAATTCACACCTCCTCACTAGCAAGAAGGAAGTACTAACACGTTGGGCTGAACACTTTAACACTTTGCTCATCGTGGATCGATCAGCCGATCTGCAAAACATCAGCCTAATGCCTCAACTCCCTTTATGTATCGAACTGGATGAACCACTGGCGCTTGACGAGGTTGTCACTGCCATCAGACAGCAGGAAAACAAGCGGGCAGTTGGCATTGACCACATACCAAGCGAGCTTTTGAAATACGGCGGTAAGGATTTGCACACATCGGTGTGGAAACTGTTTGTTCGAACGTGGGAGGAGGAGCGAGTACCAGTCGATTTTAAATTATCTCGTATTAGTGCTCTCTACAAGAACAGGGGTAACCGATCCGACTGTAACTCATATCGTGGTATTTCACTTCTATCAGCTCCTGGAAAGGTCTTTGCAAGAGTTTTATTGAACCGCCTAAGGGACCTATCAGAAAGGATCCTGCCTGAAACCCAGTTTGGCTTCCGACCTAACCGAGGCACATATGGAGCTATTTTCTCGGTGCGTCAACTTCAGGAGGAAAAGTAGAGAACCGGGACGTCAGCTGTACCTCTGCTTTGTTGACTTGGAGAAAGCATTCGACAGTGTGCCTCGCGAAGCTCTCTGGATGGTACTGAGGAAGCTAAGATGCACAGAAAAGTTTGTGAGACTTCTGCGACTCCTGCATGACGATATGCAGTGCTGCGTCTCCATAGACGGCGAACAGTCCGACTTTTTCCCCGTTACCTGTGGGGTTAAGCAAGGATGCGTACTAGCACCCACACTGTTCGCTCTATACTTTGCAGTAGCAGTCAAGGACGTCCTACAAACTGTTTCTGAAGGGGTTCGCATTTACTTTTGCACCGATGGCAGTCTTTTCAACTTGGCCAGACTTAAGGCGCGCACCAAAGTCTCGTATGCATTGATCACAGAGATCATGTATGCTGATGACCTGTGTTTCTTGGCAGAATCCCCAGACGGCCTGCAACAGCTAATGTCCACTTTCCACCAAGCATGCTGCAAATTTGGCCTAAAGATCAGTATCAAAAACACGGAAGTGATGTCCCTAGACATCCATGGTCATGAGACACTGACCATTAAGCTTGGTAAGGACGTGCTGAAACAGGTCGATAAATTTCATTATCTGGGGAACACTATAACAGCTAAGTGTGACCTTGATACTGAGATCAACAGCAGAATAAGTGCTTCAGCTGCAGCATTTGGAAAGCTGTGTCCTAAGGTCTTCTGCTCGCACGACCTTAAGCTGGCTACTAAGATCTCGGTTTACATGGCGATTGTGCTGCCAAACCTTCTCTATTCTTCCGAGACCTGGTGTGTGTATCGTCACCATATACGCACTCTCGATCGATTCCACCTAAAATGCCTGCGCTCCATCATGAAGATCAGATGGTCCGATCGGGTGCGTAATACTGAAGTTTTAAGACGCGCCAATGTTGGTGGCATTGAGGCATATTTGATGCGTCGGCAACTACCGTGGTGCGGTCACGTATCACGGATGGCAGAGGAGAGAGTGGCGAAGCGCATTTTTTACTCTGAGTTAGAGAAAGGCAAGCGAAAGCATGGCGGACAACTCCACAGATATAAGGATGTTCAGAGACGTCACATGAAAAGATGCAATATAGAGCCCTCTCGCTGGGAGAGTTTGGCAACACAACGACCGGAGTGGCGCGAGATGGTGAAGAAGCGAATTCGCTAATTTGAGGAACAGCGTTTAGCTGACCTCGATGCCAAGCGCGATGAGCTTAAGAGCGTTTATACCCTGCACGCGCTTTTTGGCTTAAAAACAGGACTTTTCAAATGAGTTAATAGCCACCAATAAAAAATTTAAAGGAAAAATAATTATTACTAATTTTAGAAAAGGTTGTCATCTAAGGATTTTGGTGGAAAACATTATAGATTGATGGTTAATTTGTGAGTACTATAAGGATTACTGAACACAAGTTTCGTTATTTAGGCTTTAAATGGCAATTTAGAAGCTTAAGATATCCGAAACCACTAAATATAAGATGAAAATAAAAATATTATCAGACTAATAAGACCCTTATGGAGGGATTTTGTTGAGAAAAATAATGTTTTTGTGTTTAGTTCCTGAAAAATAAAAATTTAAACAATGCGAAATTATTCAGAAACTCTCGTCAAGAACATATTTTTTTTCACCAACTTATCGTACATAATTTTTTATAGCAATTACATATTATAATAGAAGAACATCTTATCAATAAATTACCATTTTTATATTTAAACAAAATTAGTTTTCATGTTTTCTACAAATATTTTAAAAACCACTATAAAACACGCTGTCCGACGTGGATCAAATCAGACCGCCGCAAGGCCTTCTAGAGGGAGGACGTATCGCTCGTCGCTCCGGCCTAACTGCAGTCGATTTTTGCCGCGCGTAGTAAAAATAGCCACGCGTGGACTGCGATTACCACATCTTAGTACTTTGGTAGTAAAATATTTAATTATTTTTATTACCTACAATGATTTTGTAGTGAGTATAAATTATGTTTCAGGTAATATAATGGGATGTAATTCCGAGGCTAAATTATGTTATGTATTGTAATATAAAATTAAATATATTTCGTAATTGTAAGGGGTTGTAAGGCCCCTAACACTATTTATGTGTTCGAACACGAAATGATTAATAAAACGTCCATAGTGTCTACTGATTGAACACTGATTTGAATGCAACTTAACAATGTAATAATAACGAAAATATGATTAGTATCTAAATTTGTATTATTCTTTGCTTGCACAGTAATATTTGTCTACTTATAATGCAAATAAAATATTTTTATGATAATATATTACAGTTACATTTCAATTGAATATTTGAAGCGCACGGATCAAAGTTGTTTGAGCCGATTGTATAGCGAGCCGACGCGGCAGCTCTACGCACACAGCTTTGGTCGCTTATGTGTGCGTGAAATTAACGAAGAAATACCTATAGTTGACTTTGCGCGCAAGGTGTATACGCTCTTAAAGCCCGTCCACTCGCCGCTATTCACTTTAATTATGAAAGCGGTAAGTTCACATGCCCACTTTGTGCAAGGGAGTTTGCTGCGAAAATCGGCTATACAGGGTATATCAAGACTGCTACCGAAAACGAAGCCGGGTGGTAGTTTAAGCTACTTCAGACACAATGCAACAGAAAAAGTTGCAAAAAAAGCGACAATTTTTATTTTTTTATTTTTTTCCTATGGCCATATTTGGGTGGTAAATACATTTTTTTCCTAAAACAATAGTGTATACCCTTCTATTTATAAATACTCTAAGGTATAAAAGAGTTTAAATTATTATTCTAGCAAAAACTATGGATTTACCACCCAAAAATGACGATATTTAAAAATCATAAAAATAATTGTCGCGTTTCTATGCAAAATTTTTAATTGCATTGTGTTTGTAGCTACTAAAACTACCACCCGGCTTCGTTTTCGGTAGCAGTCTTGAGATACCCAGTGGTATAAAGATTGCCTTATGAATTTTTGACATTAAAAACTTTAGTGTTTTTTACTGTCCATCCAATATTCCTTCCCTTATTTCAGCACCAAAATTATGGTTTTTCAAAAAAATATTGCACGCCATTACTTTTTGTTAGTAATAAAGAGTTAAAATATTTTTTTTATAGACATATCTTCATTTCTTTTTTACCCCCTTTAGGTATAATATAACCTATCCCAGTCCGATACGATGTACATTTCTATCAGTGAATTATAGCGAAGGAAAGGCCACTGTAAAAATTCGTGATAAAATGGCATTCGATCTTGAAAAGGAGTAAGTATAACTTCTTATGCTGCATTTACACGCTTGGCCAACCTCAGCCAGCCTCCACCAACGCCAGCGTGTAAACGGAGTGTTTGGCTCGGCTGGCCTTATGTTTTTCGTAGTTAATAGCTTGGAGTTGGTAGACGTTGACCCAGCCTCAGCCAACATGTAAATGCACCATTACGTGTGAACATTATTTATTTCATTGTCCTATATTAATGTAGCTAGATATATTCTCCTTAGTTTATACAAAATAAATTTCTGAACGCATGCATAAACAATTGAAATCAATTAAAATGTCAATCCATTTTCACTACTGTCAATATTTTACTTCTTTAAAATCTAAAATACGCCATTAATCGAATATTGTGGATATATGTTTTCGATTCGAAACCTTTATTTAAATACGTTCTTTAATTTGAGGGAAGAGTTTACCATATCGACAGGGTGAAAATTAAATGTTTGACAGTTACAAACCCATGAACATATTGTATGGGAAAATCACGCACATTGTTTTGATATATATGATTGAATTTGAATTTTGTATAGCGGTAATAAAGTGCAAATTAATTCTTTGACGTTAGGAACATACCTACATTGTTCAAACAACAGTGAGTGCTTGTAATTTAATATGAACTTTATACAATAGCAATAAAGCTCAAATTGACTTTACGTTTTAGTTAGAAAACGTTTGTATGGGAAAAAGAAAAGCGCTATTTTTAGGGTTTTTCCGGCAATTATTCTATTTTTTCTCGCCGTAAGAACCTGAACCTCCTTGGACTTCCACAAACATTTTAAAAAAAGAATTATCGAAATCGGTTCAGCCGTTCACACGTGATGCCGTGACAACGCGAAACGGGTTTCATTTTTATATATATAGATAGATAATATACTGCGCTATAATGCGTATACACGCGTAAATCGTATTAATCCGCTGTGTAATTAAATACTGGAAGCCCACGAAATAACTTGGAATTTGGAATTGGGAAAGTTACAAGCCGTGGATAACTTACAAGCGAAAGAGTGACGTTGTTCAAGCTTACTTACCAACTCAACAATAATTTAACAAGTTTGAATTATATATTGCCAGTATCGATTATTATTAGCAATGGTTCTTGCGTTTTACGTTTATAACGTTAAGGTCTCGGGATCGAATCCCGGGTCGGGCAAAGTGATATTGGATTTTTCTATTCATCCCAGTCAGAAAAATTTGCCCGATATGGCGATAAACTCGCCATCTGTCATATCACGGGACGGAGCAGACAACGCAAAACATGGGTATTCTGGTAGCACCTTCGCTTACCTACACTTTGTATTTGTATGTGTGTATGTATTAGAAGAGTACATGTGCGTCAGAAATCATAAATTATTAGTAGATTATTTTAGACTCTAGATTGATCCGTATCAGCCCACGAGTGCGTACTACGGAGCACGGGTCTCCACTACAATCGATAGTTTATTGAGAGGACTTAGGTCATAGTCAATTACAATGCGCGGCTACCAGTGTAAATGTTGCTTCAAATCAAAATAAGTTTGACTAGTATACTAAGTCTATATACTAATACTATCCACACCTGATAAAGCGAAAATGGCACGTCAGAATCTCTCTTGTTGGAAGTCCACAGAATCTATTGATTGAATGAAGATGTGACACTACACATATATGAATGTATGTCAAAACAGTAGCTCCAAATAAAGTAGTCCCATTGTATCTTCAAGATGATTTTACGAGAAACAATATAATCTGTAATTTAAATTGAATATTAATAAACAATGTTTATGATAATTTATACATTGAACTCGTAGATAATTAAGGAACTCGCACGAGATAAATAGAATATGTACATTGTACATACAATACAAGATTACAAGATAAATTAAAGTTAAATATAACTGTTATCGTAGTTTCACCCATGTATTCGTAAAGGGTATCTACAGTATAGTCTTCACTATTAACCTATATACTCACTGTACTTACTCTTACTTTAGATCAATATAATTTCTTGATTTTCTTTCTATAAGCTTCGAAATATATTGTAAATTTCTGTTATAGTTATTGCTTATAGATTGAATTCATAATTCTAGATTATTTTTTTCTTACTAGCATTATATATGATTACAATGCCAAGTACATTGAAGTTACGGTAGCTAATTGTAATCACGCTATCTATTGACATAAGATGGCCATCTCTTTAATCATTTCGATAAAACTAGTAGCGGTGGACTGTTACAGGAATTAGTTATTAATCGAATTACAAATAGTAGACATTCCATGTGTAAAAGAACACTTTTAACAATTAGTGGAATGCAAATCATTTATATGACCAGGTCAAATTGTATCAACGTGCGCATCCAACTAATAATTACTATAGCTGCATCCGGCCTACTGCCGCGAGATGAAAGGAAATAATAGAACTGCGCGAAGTACATTGCGCGATTTTTACGAACGTGTATTACGGTAATTTAGTGTACGCTAATGTTGACAGACGCGAATGCGAAACCCAATCGTTGGATCATTAGCGAACACTAATGCGAAAATGAGACAGTATGACTGCAGAAAAATGACATGCCCTTTAAAATGATGAATAGGGAATGGAGCGCTGCCGAAATGTTAGGTAGCGCAAGTATAAAACTCTCTATACTATTCGTGTCATGAAACATTTATAAATGATAGGAGGTCTCACCGTAGGCTGCATGTTGCCTGGCTGCCGGCCAGCTGTTTCAAAACGTAGCTCGCTATTTATACGCCCAGGATATCGATTTTGCCCGGAACTGTTACGTAACTTACACACGACACGGAAGTTGTTCGGCGCCTCTGGCTTTCACCGGCACTCATTAAACACACATCTTTGACAAATTAAAAAATATAATAAACAAAAAAAAAATTAATAGGGACGCTTTACGGTGATTTTCTAGGGGGTACTATAGAATACTTTTGTTTTATTATAAGATATTAAGTTTAAAAATGGAAGGCGGGAATTGACTTCTTATGTTTTTTTTCTCACAAAAATTGCTCCACCGGTGTGGCCAGTATCGCTGTCCGAGTGAGGCTGGAGAGGAGCGACTAAGCCCAGTGGCGCCACCGGCCCGACTGGCGGTCGGCCGCGGCGATTGCGCGGTTTTCAACGCATACAAATAATGTTGGCAACATTGTTTTATTGTACTTGTCTTTATTCCTATAACGATAGAGCTGAAATTTGTATGTCACTGAAATGAAAACCACACAATCCTGTATTGCGGGAAGTATAGCTGTTATTTCAAAACACATAAAGTTCAATATTGATTAATTGAGGTTAGTAGTATGGCGTTATTATGTAAGCGTTGTTTCAGCATCGACGGAAGAATAGACACGGCGGCGCCTGTTATTCATTCATTTGTCATAAGGTTTTTTATTAAACAAATTCAGGACTGAAAATCTTTTTGTTTCACTCTAAAGAATTTTTGCGCAGCTGGAAACTGAAAATCTCATTTAATTTATATGGATGAAAGAATCAATAGTAAGAACAATAAGTATTAAATGACGTCATCTGTTATGTTGACCTAATAAGAAATGGTTAATGTAAGAAATCATAATCTGAGATCAGCTTCTTACGAGACAAATTATTGTTATTATTCTTAAATAATTAAATATCTAAGAAGAGGATTCATTGATCTTGTAGGCGAAACCAATGCAGGTAATGTGCGTTTGATATCTTTATTGATAACGTGAATAGAGAGCTTATTAATTATTTTTTAACAGAAATTGTGTATGTACTTTTAATATAAATACAAAATACAATTGTATTAAAATAAATTATGTAAATGTATTTACGTTACTGAAATACCATGGAAAATTTAACATATATTTTTCACAATACAACGTATTACAAAGATTTCTAAAGTTCTATTCGACAACCATATTGATATATTTTATAGTCCGTAGATGGTCGTAGCAAACGCGTAGCGTCAAATGAAATTGCTACGAAACGTCGTAGTTTTCGTAGCTATTTATATTGTGTTGTTCAAATTCAGCCACCCACGTCCCAATTTGGAGCTTTGATGTTTCTCGTAATAATCTGACGAATGTGCGAGTATATCGTAATTTAGCTTATTTTACGAAGAAGCTAATTGGGCTCGTAAAAATATACATTTATTTCATGTAATAATTTCGTTAGAGTGTTGACAGTGAATAACTGAAGTCTAACTTTCATTGTTGTTATTGAAAGATTTTAACGAAAAATATGTTTTATTGATTCACGCCTACAAATTTTGGCTGATATAAAATCTAATCTAAATTTTCGTGTTATAACTAATCCGTTTTTTTTGGGTGATTACACATAATATTTAGTTTCCTTCAATTCATAATGAAATCGAGACACTGTTGGCTTCCAATTAACTAATCGAATAATTTAAATTGTCTTTATTGTATTACATAAAGTAAAAACTATTGTAAATGTTCTTATAACTAAATCTTTTTTCTGATACCATTGATGCATTGGCAAGTAATATTCGCTACATCTCCAGTTAGGTCTCTTTATGGCGTGTCCTATTTTAGTGCACCATCCTCGTTTTACATCGATATTTGGACCAGTTCCAAGTGTAAGTAGATAATTTTTACCATATCCAATATACAACACGACATGTTTAGATACTGAATCGTAAACTCGGGCCATCTGTTCTCAATATTGGTATGTGTAAATAGATATATAGAACAATAACCAACTGTAATATATAATTAACCCTTTCGTACGCAATTATTATTGTAAATGACTAATACAAAACAAAAAACGTTACATACAGGGTATATCCAAACTGAAACCGAAAACGAAGCCAGGTGGTAATCTTAGTTGATTCAGACATGACGCAACGAAAAATTTTACAAAGAAGCGACTTAGTTTGTTTTTATTTTGTACCGTCGTTTTTGGGTGGTCAATAAAATATTTTTCATAAAATAATAATGTATACATTTCTATTTTTTAAGACGGTAAGGAAGGGTCTGCACCATAGCTTCAACAATACTTATGGATTTACCAAACACGATGATATTTTAAATACCATACTACAATTGTGTAATAAATGTGTGTATAATATACCGGCAACATGCGCGCTTGTCGCAACTGTTTTCTATTTGAGAACTATTTAGTACACCTAATTCAATTAGTATGCGAATTTCAATTGAGCAATACACTAATTATCGATTTAATGCGTTATTTGCATCAACTCAGCATTTCGAATCGAAACATTTCCATCTCCATAACTGTAAAATGTGACGTTGACGAATCCCTCTCGTTTCCCCACGACCCTCCCTCTCCCTCCCACCTCACTCCGTGCGCCCTCCTCGAAGGCTAAGTGAAGCCGTTTAACCTCAGTTAAAGATGTACGTTTAATTGTACCGAGTGCCAGAGATTGACTGCGTGCTTGGAATTTTTATGGATTCCGTAGTTTATAGCATATTTTCGTTAATTTTTTTTGGGGAAATTTATTAGAAATGTTCTTGAAATGTATATTATAATGCTACATGCTTGATAGATTATATTAAATTAAAACTCATGAGGTTAGATAGCCCATCTAACTTAAATAATAAATAAATACACCGAACAGTCACATACATAGTCCTAGCCCCACACTAAGATCAAGTCTTGTGTCGTGGGTATCAGAAGCTACGAGAGACTTTTCGGTCTCACCAACACTCAGACCCGAAACAAATATTTTATGCGAGCCACAGGTATTTGTGTGCGGGGATTGAACCCGCAGCCTCTCGTTTTATAGCCGGCGTCTAAGCATCTAAGCCACAGACGTTGTGAAAAACTCCCTTCAAAGTAGGACAGCGCTTCCACCATTGTCCGGCAAAATATACCGCGAGTAAGTGAAATGGCTAAAGCCCCGCGTTACGTATTTTAATTATACTATGGAACCCTAGAATGATTATAAGGAAAATAGAGACCTTGATGACATTTGTTTGGTATGCTAAGAATTCTTATTAGGTCGGACGATCAATACACACACAGTCAATGTGTGCGTATGTATATGTTGCCACGAACTTTATAACTTCGTCCGGCCAATAGTTTCAAATTCAATAAATACACTATGAACAACGGATGTTGAACGGTTAAACTGACCCGTACGTCATTAGTTTAAAATAAAAAAGTTTTATACTTATTACTTAAGTATATTAGCGATTTATAATGTTTGATAAAGACTCTGATAAGACTATGAATTGGAATTGTTATGTTGGTTTATCAGAAGCTTAATCCTGAAGACTAATAAGAATTTATGAAGATATTTAAAATCATTTTAGAATAATGTATTGTTTTCCAAAAATCTTTTGATTTTGTCATATTTCATACAATAGTGTTATGTTTCGGTAAAATATGCTAAGATTAATATAATACATGGGATTTAGGTTTCCTGATAAGTGCAAAAATATCAACATCATGTTTCTAAAATAGATTTTTAAGGGAGACGTCGAACAATCCGTATAATTTCTTCCTTTTTCAATAAGAGCCCGAATATTTTTGAGTTTAATTGGTATTTTTGTTCTAATAAGATTATTTTCATGTTATCTTATATGTACACCAATATTTGAATGAATCTAACATCAGCGCCATCTCTTATAGGGTAGTGGAAACTATTTACACCCTCTGTATTTTATTTTAACACCTAAAATGTGCCCAAGTGTACCGGCAGATGGCAATCATCAAAATACAAATAAATTGTAAACTTTATATTAAATTTTAAATCAACTCATTACTCTGAAATGATATTTTTCGGGTATGGTATTTATTCTTACAATATAAGCTTGTTAACGAAACTAAAACTTGAATTGTATCAATATAGTTATAAAAAATAACCACTGTAGTTATAAAAAATGATTTTCAGGATAATATTTTTTTCCAAAAATACATATTAACTAGTAACCTTTATTTTCTATGTATTCATATAATTCCAATGTTTAAAATATGGCTTAAAATCCTCTGAACCGATTTCTGCCGCAATAAAATTTCCGCAAGCTATAACTTTGCGACGGGGTGTGGGTAGCTCTTAAAAGGGCGAAAGTTAAAAGAATGGGTGTGGCGGAATAGATGAGAGACCTATACATTGAGACTAAAAATATATCGTTACTGCATCCATATCTTTTTCATGCCGCTTTACAGAAGTCAGACTATATTTTATCGATTTCTATACTTAACAAGACACATAATTTCAATTTTATCACGTAAAATATACAATACTCTAAGGTTTATTGCAAATTTTCGTGTATTAATTGCAGAAGCGAATGTGTCAGAATTTTAGGAAAAATAAAGTTAGTGCCTACAATAATTACTGTCTATTAGGCTCATATCACACTTCACAGAATTAATTTAGACCTTTAGTTTTTCTCCTTAAAAGTAGATATATTTCATGAAATGTATGTATAATAATAATAAATAAAATGTATGTAACAGGTATTAAATACACGATATGTAAATTTGGAAATAGGCAATATTCTGTTCATTCAGACCTTTAAACCATCTCAAGCTGTGATGCCAATTAAAATATCCAACGATTCGCCACACCAACCAAGCCCGTCACACAAATTGTAAAAGTCAAAATTTCAATTACGCACTCACCACTTACATGTTTGTTATGGATTTTTCTCTAAAATCACTGCAACTTCGTCTTTATTTTTGTTGTAATACAGGCTAATCCGTGTTTTGTGGTTGCAAAATAATAAAATTGCCGATAACAGTACTTAGTACAGAATGACAATGCTGCAAAGATCATGAGTGCATTAGCTATTGTGATACATTACAAAAGGGACATGTCAGCGACGTTAAATAAGTTTGCAATATTGCATTGGACAGAATAAAGTGAAAAATAGACTTTATTCCAAAGATATAAGGACTAGTTGTAATGCAATTTTATATTTGGTGGTATGAACAATAAGTGAATGGGGATTTTTTTCTCGCTTCGCTAAATTGGGTTAGGTTGAAAGTGACACTTGAGATATCCAAACAGTCGTGTTTATGGGCTTTATGTTTTTAATCCGTTTAGTTTTGTATTGTTTCGTCTATTAAGATGAGTTTGTCACACAATATTTGTAAGATAAACAGGTGTTTAAGTTTTTGTTGAATCCTAAAAGTAAATTGAAATGCGATGTAAGAGGATATAGACGAAGAATTGTTAAAATTTAAATATAGAATGATGTAAGTTTAGTTAATTGCAATATTTCAGCTTAATTAGATTTTGGTTAATTAATGTGTTATTTTGATTAGATCATACGATCTACAATTTTACTTGATTTAGTTTACAAATTATTGTATTTTTTAAATTCACTGCTTGTACCATGTCATGAGTGAATTTATATTTAAAAAAAATAAGCTTAGTTTCATCTAAGTATATACATCATGATTAATGTTAGTGGTTTCTTTAAACTTAGCATTTCTTGTGATTCAATAAGTATAATACAATAATGAATAGAATCGTCGAATCCAAGCAACCGTTACCTTTGGCCCGTGTCGCGATGCAGCACATATTTTTTCCCTTGTAAGTAGCAGATGTGCGTTGAAAAGGCAATATCTCATATTGCATTGTGTTCTGTGACCACATGTGACACCACGGCGCGATCATTTACATTGAAGCTATTGCTTTTGCCCGCGGCATCGCTTGCCATGCTGTTGTTAGCTATGGGCAATATATGATATACTGCATGGAAGTTATGTATTCATAGTAAATACCACATTTAAGGACTACTAATAAAAGTAGAAAATACGTGCATTAATAGTAGATTTATTGAATTTTAGTTGAATTTAAAGTTATTTTTACGCTCGCAGTTAAACCGTTTTTACAAAGCAAATAAAATCGAATAAAACGAAAGTATTTATGGTATAATCAGATCATTCCTCATCACTGAGTAACTCACTCTATGCTCTCGCCTGGCTAACGTAGTGAATTTTTGGAAAACATTCGCAATTTGAAGGAATTTTGTTTAGTATTTAATATCAAGTGTCTGTAGATAGCAATGACGACAATATAATTTTCTATTATGAAACTGAATTTACATATTTTATGTTTATACTTTACTTGCAGTCATTACCGACCTAGCACGTACATCTAGTAAGCAAAGCATTGACGTCACTACAAAAAATCCTTCCATCTGCTCATCATTGCAAGCAAAAGCGGCGCACAATCAACCACAAAACATGATGTAGGTATAAAATACAGATAACAAATGATTTGTATCCGCCATAAAGGCTGTGAAGTGAGGCGGAAATTCAACGCGTTGGGGCTGACCGCGCTTGGGGACACTTTCTGCGCGGGGTGAAGAAAACTTTATATTTCTACGCAGAACAATTGGTGGTAACGAAACATGGTTTTAAAAGTATTTTATAATTCGGTCTATTATGGAAATCAAAATAAAATTGTAAAGTAAAAGTTAAATGGCCTAGGAAATATCGAAATCCCTCGAACAAAAATATTATCTGATACAATTAGAACATCTTTCTGCAATTAACCATATAATATAAATTAAATGAAAATTACGTAAGTCAATCTGAATTTAAAGTAGTTTGTTAAAATAACATTCGAACACCAAGAAAAACGCCAATATGAGATATTACAATATGTAAGTTATCAACGAAGATACTTATCTATATCTTATTTTAAAATCGAAGATATATTTTGGTAAATTATTTTAGTAGGTTCTCAACAATAAATATACCTAAGTGGACACTTCAGTATTCGCACGTCTAATAAAGTACAATGCAAAGGAGATCATGAATGGATGTCGGCACTTTTTATAACAAATGGTCACACAATTATTTAACAAACCAAGTCAAATATAAAGCCATTGAAGTGTCGCAAAAGCGCCGACGTCTTTGTCGTGCCGCCGCGTGTCAAAGTCACCGCGCACCGCCTACACTCTCACCTATTCAGAGAGTTAGACGTTGACGCCTCGACAATGTTGCAGGGAATATAAATTGCATTAAAACCCGTCGGCGTAACCTTGATGTGGCGAATTTTTGTTTGGTTTGACAATGATGCTTGTACAAAGTCATGTTGGCGATGTCTTGATAGGTTTAAGTAGCCTTTGTAAAAATATTGGCATAACTTTTAGTGAGATCCGTTTAGCACCTGTGACGGTATTATTTTGAACATGGCCGTATAAAGCTTGTAAAATCGTGTATTTTCTGTACAAATATCATTTGCATATAATAATCAATAATCTCTACATAATCAAAATTCTATTTCATATATAAATAAGTATCTTCTTAAAATTTCCTACCATTTGATTCATGGATATTAAGGCTATTTTTATGTATTAGTTACAATATAATTAATGTTGCAATTTTAAATTTTAATACTTTCTTCTTTTAAGTTTTAAAATAATCATTACAACTACTATTAATTATTTTTTTACTTCCCGACGTTTCCATAGTATTATTTCTTATCTCAATACTTACTTTGGTTTCCATAATACTAAAGTAACACGTAACCTTCCTGGTTAGCTAAGGTCAGCATCAGGCGGACCGCGTAAGATCGGACTATCAAATATTGTAATGTATTGTATACCAAGTTTAAATTAATATGCATGGTAATAGGCAGGGTATACAGTAAAAGTAAGAATCTTTTACGGTTTCCGCATTCGTGTTTTCAGTATTAAAAAAAATATTTATTCGCAGATGTAATCTGTAATCAATTTGTTTCTAGACCTCGTACAATTTTTCTCACAGTATCCGGAACCTATCTAAAACTAATTGCTGACCTTTCGCCTAGCAATTCTTATAAACTGGCTATACCTGAGGAATCTTTAGGTATTTTAAGTACTTTTATTATTACATTTTGAACACAGCCGCTATTATATACCACAATGGCAGAACTTTTAAAGCGAGCCGCGCTGCGTAGATGGGCGGGGCGTGTCAGCCGTACTGTTTGTTTGTTTGTCGGCGTTCGAGTTACTATCGCACCTTGCACAGATGTCGGGGTTGTGACGCTGTGGACCGTGATGAAGGCTTGTTAGCTGGCGATTGATTGAATATATTGGCAATTTTATATATTTGAACTTTTATCAGGTAGTAAAGGTTGTAGGAAGTAGCTAAATGCAGGAGGCTTCTAACGGGTTGTTATGGAAATCTTTGGAGAAGGCCTTTAAATCCCATCATAGACACAAGTCTATATCTTTAACAATAAAGCTAGAGAAGAATTAAAAGAATATTTATGACAAGCGTTGGAAATTCTCGAAGTGATGTATAAGTGCATTCACATAAAAATACATTTTTTGATAATATTCATTTAAATCATTCTGTGTAGGTCATCGGTGAAATATAAACTAGATTCTAAGTAACGGCCTAAAAACTGCAAGAGAAATAAGAGCACAAATAAGCGTGTGGTCTTATTTGTGCTTTTATCTTACTAAAACATGATAAATCATAATTTAAAGGAATAAGGTTTACTGTTACCGGAAGTCGATTATAATATATTTGCTACATCTCGTAGTTCGAAATTCAAATGTATGTAAAGTATATGCAAACTCGGCCTCTTTTGGCGTGTGATTTTGTTCCGGACTCTGTATCTAGTAAACTAAGCTAGTAAATATTTGATCGAACTTGTAGATCGCCCAGCTATGAACAAGCTAAGGTTAAATATGGGGGTCTTATTCAAGCCTCAGTCCAACACAGTGTCCAACTGAGTGACGAATGGTGGTATTTTAAAAGACCACTACTTAATGTCAGAACTAGGCCTAAAATATTCAAAATATTTTAATTTTCCGAGAATTAATTTTTGCTGACATTATATAATCGCGACGTATCGATAAGTATGAAAATTTTGTCATAAAACTGTTTAAGAAATAAATGAAATGAAATAATCATTGAAAATAATATACCTAGCACATTTTACGAATAAATTCCCAGCTACTAGTGTAACTTAGTATATTAAGTGATTTTCAACTATTCGCTAGTAAATAGGTTATAAAGTTTTCAATCCGCTTTAACTCTTTTACGTAACAAGTAACAGAACACAACTTATTTTATTTAGAACACATGTAAGGTGTTTTCATAATATTTATAAACGCAGGCAAGATTATCAATCAATCAACGGATTCATAACAAGACATGTTTTAACAACCCTTTATATTTTTTATATCTTAATACTGAATACTGATTGTTAAAACGATCGACATGATGTCAAATTGAGATGTATCTGTGGCGCTTAGTTGTAATCAAAATATTATGTTATTTACAAACTATCTTCATAGCCATCACTACTCATGCACTAAGCTTTAATCAAAGAGCCTAATAAAAGTTTTAAAGTAATAAATATCTCCTGGTAATTAAAACTTCCTTCTCGAAACCGGTAGAATACTGAATATTTCAGAAATATGGGACATGTGCTATAGGGCTGTATTCCACTTTGTAAAGTAAAATTGCAATTATGGTTGGTATGGTATGGCTATATCTTTAAAAGAGACGGGCGAAACTTCATAGAACCTTGGGCTTAGCCTTACAGAGTTGGTTTATGCATTATTTTATAGGGATAAGATAAGTACATCGAATATAAATTAAATTTTTTTGCGCCGAATGGGAGTAAAGTGATAATCGGTATTTATTACAAAATAAAATTACTGTAACTGACATTTATTTTCATGTGCAACCTTTTTAAAGTATATCGGTGGTGCTGGCAGTAAGAAGAAAAATGTAAAGTCAAATGTCAACTGCTGATGACAAGAGTGATTGAGTCAAATTATAAATACAATTTTCTATGAACAAAAACAGCCGAAATGTACGTCGTTGTTGTTCAAGATCATAGGCTATAGAGATTGTACATATTTTTATATTATTATGTAATAAGTAACTGATCGGGATTTAACTTAAAATCTCCTCGCGGCTGTCATTCGTGTGTCTACGCAGAATTCTTTATATTGGAATGTACTCTGTACTCTGTATCAGCCCATATACGTCCCACTGCAGTGCACGGGCCTCCTCTACAATCGACAGTAAGATTGAGAGTGGTTAGGCCATATAGTCCACCACGCTGGCCTAGTGCGGGTTAGCGGACTTATATACCATAGATTTGTTTTTATTTATATTGGAATACTTCGGTCAAATTGCTAGAAAAGACGGTGACAAGCTTGAGAAGCTCATTATGACCATCGAATACTTGGCTCTATACTCTGAAATCGAATCCGAGATCAAAATGTAAACAAACAAATATCATTGTAAAAGTGACATTTCAGGGTTATGAAACATTTTCTCAAAACATATTGTGTATAATTTGATTAGTGGATAGATTCAAATGTTGCGATACTATGTTTTATTTATTTATATTTATTTTTTAATTTTAAATGTTTTATTATGCCTGTTGACGTGACCCTTGACTTGGGCCCAAACTAATGCTAATGGGTTCAACTCACAGTGACTTTCAAAGACCATAGTGAGTTCATCTACGAGCACGAGCGTCAGAAATCTTAGGAACAAAATAGAACAAAAACTTAAAAGAAAACGTCAAACCAACACCACGACGACTTAACTTTATCACATGATGCACATTCATCAGATGTTGCGGGCGTCCAAGCGACGTATTTGTAGTTAAGGAGACTAAATTAAAAAAAGTTTTATTTAAGTGGCCTAAGGTTACGAATTTCTGTATAATACCTGTAGCATAAAACATTTTCATACCATTATTTTCACAAAGTTAAAAAAGAAGTTGAAATTGTAGTTTATGCAAATATTATACCAAAGAATTTTTATTTGGCTTTGTTTTATACTTATTTAACGAATGAGAATAATTCCTACCTATTTTTTTAACAGTTGTGAACAAACTTCCATGACGAATTATTTTATTGTAGTGGCAACACTTTTGTTTACATTTTGATCTCGAATTCCATTTCCGAGTATATAGTTAAGAACGCCCTTCACACTGACGTTCTTCTTCACAGAACCAAACGGAAAATGCTCCTTCTAGACAAAGTTATACATAAGAGCGGTCGCGATCTTCAATACTGAAGAATAAGACGCAAAAAGGAGGAGGAGGATTAGGAGTTAAAGATTGTGATGTATGATTCAGTGAGATAAATAATGTACGATATGGCGTATTTTACTCATTAGATGTTATTGTTTGATATTGTTAAAGACACATAAAGCAATAAGAAAGTATTGTCCGTTTCAATTTCATTTGTCATCTTCATCAATTAATCATTAGAATATCATCTAATCATAAACCGATTTCGGATGATTTATTTTGTTCTGTGTTGAATAAATAAATATATAATAAATGATTATTGCACGGCAACAGCAACCTGTAGTTCGTTTTACGACAAATATAATTATTATAATAATTTTTAATGGCTAGTCTTCCAACCAGAGAACTATCAATCATATATTTTTGCAGTAATATAAGGAGATTTTAGTATACCTTTCAATAACCAGGCTCTATTTTATTTTTATATTCGCAAATAATCGGTACACGGTAAAACATGAGTCGGAAAACGTGATTCGTTCGACAAAATATTTTCAAATAAGCAAATTTATTAAAATAGTAAGTCACAATATCGAAATCCAATCAATGAGTCCAGCAATTATCTGCATTACTATGTGTGCATTCGAGATATTTGACATTTATGTCAGTAATTAGAAGATGGCGTGATGACAGGCCGCTATGAAAATCTATTATGTACTCATTTATGTACTCAATGAATTATTAATTTAATATTCCCATTGTAAAACATCTTATTATATTTCGAGGAGAAACATAAAAAAATTTAAAAGAATATTAGTGAATCTTTCATAAGTGTAAGGTCAGGCCCAATTTCGCCCGTGTCCTTTAAGTCCGTATTGCGCTCATGAGGGATATTATCTACCGCGCTTATTATCAACTCCATACACTATTTGTAGGCTTCAGATTCAGTTATTGAAATGAAATAATTTCTGAACAGCTCTTGCAGGAAAACTTGGATATAAATTACAATAAATGTATCTGGAATAATAATAATTGCGGGTAACCCTTATTTTGGATCCCTCCCGACGGGGCCGAAGCTCCACCCCGCTGACCCCCTCGCGTTGTGCTAGGGGTTCGGTTCCCGGACAACATCAACTTGCGGTTGACTCTTTATTAAACGTTTATGGGGATTAACTAAGTTAGCAGTATATGCTAAAGGAAAATCTCAAAGCAGAAAAAATCAATTTTTTTCGAATAAATAAAAGAAACTGAAATTAATTTTATGACAATAAACTTTTAGCTTTATTTACTTCACCTTTTAACTTTAACTTCTGCCTCGTAGTAGCTTTAGAATTTTATATATGTTCAGAAATGATATCGTATTTTTTATTGCTATTAATGCCGAGACATGCATGCCGTTCGCCTGATGGTAAGCGATACAACTGCTAATGAACGGAAGCAAAACCAAACAATACCTTGAATTACAAAGCAATGCTTGGCATTCCACTGCGCTCGCCATCCAGTAGTTACTCTGGCTACAGTGTCCTTCAAACCAAAACACATTAATGTATTTACACTGCTGTTGACGGGAGAAATAGAAATTGCGGTGGTATCCACCCAAGCGGCCTCTCACATTTGAGAGACCTGCCTATCAGTGAAATTTTAGAAGGGATACTTCGTTTTTGTTAATGTTTAATTTTAATGTCTTATATTTGTATTTATTTATTTGATACTCATCTTATCTGGATGGTTAAACCGGGGCACGGTTTTGTAGGAGCATAATTGTATTTTTTATTGTATCTTTGTGTTCTAAATTAATGAATTAAAAAGAAATAAAACAAAATATTGGACCTAATTCACGATTATTATCGAACTATTTTCACGGTTTTAATTATTAAGTATTAATGTGCAGTTGTTAACTCGTGCTATTCATGTTATGATTTATGTTATTTTTTTTTTATATCCAATAAAGGAATTATATATTCTAGAGCTTACCAAGTACGGCTTGATGGACTTCGCACACTTATTATTGATAGTCATGTACTTACAAATCTCTGGGTTGATACCGAAGGGATTAATAAATATACATAGCTGTCCCGATGGGTTCCTTCACCAATAAATGAGCGATAAATAAATTCGAATACTCACGTAACTTCTAAAGAGTCATTGATGTGATGTGCGCCTTGGGCTCTAACCTTCAAAATCTGATTTATTATTCTGGCCCATTGCCAATTAGGCTGTCACTCACTAATAAAGAAATTAGAAACTATTTAAATAAATAAAGTCTACATAGACCTTTGGCGTCAAATAATTCCATCGCGTCGATTTATCTGACGCAAAACCACATTGATCTATTCGTCCATAAAATTCGTTAAATGATATCATACAAATTCACAACACTTAGACAAAAAAACTTCCTTCCGAACAGGTTATTTGAATAAATAAAATAGGCAGGCTATCACTATCGGACCGTGAATACCGTAAACTCTTCGTATACGGTAAATACATAACAAGAAAAAGGAACTTTTGTAAAATTAAATCTTTTATTTGTATCGCTTAGATTATATACTCGTCTAGATGACACATCACACCTCACCGCACGGCTCAAAAAAAGTCTACCAAATTTGGTAGACTCGCTTCTCACGTACGTCAGTGTCATTTGAACTACATATGGATAACGTGCTCCCGAAAAATAATTAATTATGCCGGTTTGTGCTGTCGAATTGTATCGCAATTGTGTGGGAAAACTGTATAATAATACCAATAACACTTTCTATCGGTAACATTATTGTTAAACCACTATTATTTGAAGAAAACATGAACTTTTAATTCATTATTTTGAAGATGAGTTTCATTGGCCAGTGTTGTCAATTTATTACTAGGAAGATTTGTTGAAACTATGGGAGAAACTATAAAACACAAATATCATTACATAATATTTCGATCAGAATAACAACAAGAAGAATGGCATTATTTATTTAATGAGTAAATAATACTTACCTACACGATATTAATGAAACCCACGACGACATGCGCTTCATAGTAATTTTATTAACTCTTTGCCTTGCATGTGTATTACCATTCAAAATTTCACAAACGGAGTACTGCTATTGTCATCTTTGAAGAAACAGCGAGAACTTATTTAAGGTCCTAATAATATTTTTAGACTTCCTACGGATTCCGTACTAGCAAATTGCTGGAGAGACATTACACAGCGGAAACGAAAAGAAGACCATTCGTAGCCTCACATGACTTCAGTTGTGTGTTCCGAACATTTTACTTATGATGATTTATATTTTACATAAATACAGAAATCAGATAACAGCCCAGGCAATAAATCCAAAGAGTTAATTCTATTCGGAAACAAACACTAGGAGATGGGTTTAGATCTTTATTGTTTTTACTAAAATGCGTTATAAATATAATTAATAGTATGATTACTTTAAATAAAGAAAAAATATTTTATTTAACCTATTTTGTATATCAAATAATGGGGAAAAGTTAAGTTAATAATCTGGAGTAGGCATCCCTAAACACACACACCTTGACAGTTGGATTACAATAATTACACGACCGGTACTCACACATATCAACGAAAGTGAGGACACTTTTAGCGCATCGTTTGTTGACATTGCTCAATCTAGACGAGTATATAATCTAAGTTGTATCGCTTATTTTTATTAATTCAAATTTTTTATTTATTATTATTGTCTATTCCACAAATATTTTTTGACAACCATACATACCACAAACAATTATTACAATTTGTCTAAGGAGTATTACTATTTTTTGCGTATTTGAATTTAGTACGGAATGTTATGCAACTTTTTTCTCATTGAGGCTGAGTTTTCAATGAATAAATACAGCCCTTTAATTTACGATCTTAAATATTATCGTAAACTGGAGAGTTTGTGTTCACAGCGTCGCGTAGTCTACGAAATCATGAATGAAGATGGTGAATGAGCCGCTATCCTGCGGTCTCTCCACAATGCAGATGTCACTTCGGCGGGATTTATAGAGGGTATTGTTCTTCCAGCCACTTACTACCAAATAAACGGACCACACGTGTGTCGCGAAATTTTTGGATATCCACAGGATGGTTCGATGTTTTACAAAATATTTAAGTAATAAATTCAATAAATGTATAATAGTTTAGAGTTATTATTTTAATTATATACGTAATTATAAATAAGAAGATATTACTTATAGCTAATTTTATATTTTTAGTAACTTGTATCGAGCTGAATAAGTTATTTCTTTCTTTCTCTGGCTCTTTGTACATCATGTGTAATACTTTTTTAAACTCATTCCCTTATATTGTGTTATGAAGTTTGATACACTTAATTAGGCAAGCTTATGACAATTCACTATGAAATACAAATTACATAAACGTTAAATCCAAGGTTTTTTATTTTTACTTTATTAGAGTTTGAAATACCTCATATACGTATACTACATTGAGGTATTATACTAGGGCGGACATCGGTAACAAAATCTGTGCATATAGTGCGTGTACACGGGTACACAGTGAAGCGAGAGCGAAGATAATGTTACTTCGTAGGCGTGACAGAGACAGAAATAAAATGTACTTACAAAAATATATATACAGGTGTATAGGTCAGAGCAGCCTGTATATTTCGGTTTCGAAGTTACTCCATTTTACGACAACCGTGGTAATTGACCAACACTGACGTAAAAAAAACGGACACAACTGAAAACGTATGAAGTCGTCACGCTACTCCGCAATCTCAATATTATAAATGAGTCTTTATACTTGAAGATTTATACTTATTTTATAAAGAAATTAAAAGTTTCCTACTATATTAAAGATTTATGAATGGATTGTGGGCGATCTGGCATTGTGGTTTGATGTATTTTTAATTTTGTTCGGATTTCGAGTATTTTGAGGTTGTAACGGTTCAGAGTAGAGAATGTGTTATACAGAAATGTATGAGGCTATTGTTGAAGGCTGTTCTTAAATACAGTCTTATTGAACTAATTTTCTTCTATTTCAGCGTCCACTCTTTCATTTATGCATAAGCTGAATGCTCCATATTTTATTAAAATATTATTGGCTCTATTTTTGAACTTCTTCTATGTCTCTGAGAAGCTTGTGTCTTATTCCACGATGCTGGACTATCACGGATAAGCGGACTTCAAAAATTCATTGAAATATCACTTACTCTGATATATCATTACATTCACCGTTAAGGTTTATTTTTTACAAAAATAACGAAAGCCGAAGTTTTTAAAACGTATTGATATTTAATCATATCTTATATTTCTCAAAGCATCTACGACTTCAATAAGAAATTGCGTGATATTTTTTAGAATAACGGCATATCGATCAATCGCACCCGCGAGTTTGAAGGCGCGAGTTATGGGCACTCAAATAAAACTAAATTTTGTAAGGGAGCACTCTTACAACCTGTCAAGACGTTGATGTATTAGCGTTATTGTGACATCGCTTCCTCGGAGTTAGCTCTTCAAATCAACCGTTATATTTGTACGAGATATCATAAAATATTTTTGATTAGTTTGTAAGACTCATGAGTCATTATGAGTCGGAATCAAGGTTGGAATTGTATTTCTTCTGTTTCAGCCACAAAAAGTGCGGAGCTGAATATAAAACTCTATTTTTTTATATAGAACTATTTGATGTGTCTTGCGTCTATTAAATAAGTGTTAATAAATAGTAGAGGATGCAGGTGGCGAAACAAATTGGAATTGGAAGGCGGAAAGAGAGGCCTTTGCCCGGCAGCGGGACGCTACAGGCTCGTAACAATAATAATAACTAATTAAATTAAAGATAATTCATATTAAAACTAATATTATAAATTTTTAATCGATACATATTTATAATGATGATGTTATTTCTTTATATTGTTATGTTCTTTTGTTTGTGTACAATAAAGATTAAATAAATAAATATTTATTTTATAGAAATCTTACGGCCTTATTCATACAGAGTTTTAAAACCTATTTTAGTTACCGAATATTTTGTCCCTTTCGAACAAGTTTTGAATTCTGTTTGAGCGAAGATGGCTAAACATTCCTGAACTGAAACAAATTTTAGAACTATCTATGAAAAATGCGGTTAGTCTTGAAAAAAAATCATCCGTCTATAGGCCAACGATATACAGGATTTAGACTTAAAACTTTACTCATTAATATTCAAAGAAGAAACATAATATAATTATTTCCTATATCTATTACTCTTACGTGGTATCAGAGAAACATTTAGGAGAAAGAATTTGGAAGATAATATGAATTTGGATTGCGCTACCTATTTTCTTTATTCTAAATTGCCAATTTGCGAAAGAAAGGTTACAGATGATATACCGGGTATCTCAAGACTGCTACCGAAAACGAAGCCGGGTGGTAGTTTTAGTGGCTACAAACACAATGCAATTAAAAATTTCGCCTAGAAACGCGACAATTTTTTTTTATGATTTTTTAAATATCGTCATTTTTGTGTGGTAAATCCATAATTTTTGCTAAAATAATAATTTAAACTCTTTTATACCTTAGAGTATTTATAAATAAAAGGGTATATACTATTATTTTAGGAAAAAATGTATTTACCACCCAAATATGGCCATAGGAAAAAAATAACAAAAAAAAATTGTCGCTTTTTTTTTGCAACTTTTCTGTTGCATTGTGTCTGAAGTCGCTTAAACTACCACCCGGCTTCGTTTTCGGTAGCAGTCTTGAGATACCCGGTATGTATTTATATAGCTATATTGATTAGACATTTTATAAACCCTATTATATTATGTATTGATTAACAAAATAAACACTAAAAGATATATTGTCTGAAAATACTATATCGTGCTCTTTTTCCTGTAGTCTTAATGAAGTAATATTAAATGTGTACATTTGGTAATCATTCTATGATTATTGAAATATGAATTCGGTATGTCAGCATATATCCATTTTTATATTTTTTGTATAAAAAGACGAACAAGTTAATACAATAATCAAAAATTGTCGATCCATCACCCGCGCGCCATTTGTGACAGATCGCGTGGTATCCAAAAATCGTTCAGAAATCGTGCTGCTACATCAAAAGCAACGCAATCAAGACCATTGTTGCCGCGGACATCACTTGATTTGTTTAGATTGATACCATCCATCCATTTTGTAGTCACAGATAATCCAGGAAACTGTATTATGTTTTATTTGCTTTGCTTCGCTTTTAGTTGGATAAATCCACAAAAAAATATTTGACAGGATATTACAGACATAAAATCTGCTAACGCATAAGGGTTTCAAAGATCAAATAAGAATGAGGAATATTGGGCAGTCGCAAAATTCACAACAATTGACAACGATATCTTGATTATGTATAATTAATATTACTTGGTATATCAAGACTGCTACCGAAAACCGGGTGGTAGTTTTAGTGATTACAAATACAATGCAACTAAAATTTCGCAAAGATACGCGACAATTATTTTTTATGGTTATTTAAATATCGTCATTTTTGGGTGGTAAATCCATAGTTTTTGTTAAAATAATATTTAAACTCTTTTATAACTTAGATTATTTATAAATAAAAGGGACTATTATTTTAGGAAAAAATGTATTTACCATCCAAATATGGTCATAGGGAAAAAATAACAAAAAAAAATTGTCGCTTTTTTTTGCGTCTTTTTCTGTTGCATTGTGTCTGAAGTCGCTTAAACTACCACCCGGCTTTGTTTTCGGTAGCAGTCTTGATATACCCTGTATATCGTTTGATCGTAGACAAAATGCCGAACACCTACCGTCAAAAAATTCTATAATTTGAAGGTACTTTGAGACCTCAAAGTGAACACACCAGAATGCCTCCAGACATATTAGTTTAGCCTTAGTTTAAGCTGTTATGGTACTATATTTAATATATTTATAAATAAATAAAATAATTAACATTGTATGAAATAGGATTGACTATACAAAACTTATGCTGGAATGATTTACAATACCAACAATAATAAAAGTATACCTAATAGAGGGACTATTAGGTGTACTTTTATTTACTATAATAATTTAATTCCGAATTAAAAGTTTTGAAGTTGCATATTATCGTAATATAATATGTTATAATATAGTATATTACTACCACAGCGGCGCGAATACACCTCTGTACAGGTTTTTGGAATAATACAGGGATAAATTCAAAACATTTGGTAGGTACTAGTAGATATCTTAGCTATAAAATCGGCGAATGTGAAACTTAAAACAAAACTTTTAAAAATAAAATAATAAGTGAATCGCAAAACCAGTTTGTGTAGGAAATTGATCACATCGACAGTAAAGTAGGTCAAAAGGTTTAAAAATATTGTTTCTGAATAAGGTAAGTACAGTCACTTACTTCAGAACAATATAACATAAATAAACAAGTTGTCAATAACGCATCGTTATAATACCCATCTAATAAATTTTGTTTAAACGGATTTGTCTTCGATAAGCCCATTGAGTCTTTAATGCATTAAAAAGTAAGCGCTTTTTTTTTATTTGCATTAATTATGTGCATTTTTGATTGATGTCGGTATATTATTGTGTAATTAAAATTGATAGAAAAATTTGTACGATATCTGAAATCGGATTTTAAAGAATTGCGACGATTTAGCCTGTTTTAAAATAGACGGAATTATGCTTTTACTAATTCTGGGGGTCATATACATATATTACATATTCATCGCATCGAATATTTTTGCTATTTACTGCGTTTTCTAGCAAAGTAGTATTATTATCACCTAAATGAACACTGAACTTCATACACAAGGAAGTCCTTTAAACTTTCTTTTTTTTACTTAACTTTGGTAAACCAAGGGAACGTTTCACTCGCATTGAATATTAAAAATAAAACTGTTTCAACTCTGGTTTATCTCACCTATTTTGTAATAACTTACTTTCTTATTCCATAAATTGAATTTGAAAAAAGAGATGCTGTTATATCATCCATCTGTTAGAGCTGTAAATTTGATTATACCGGATTATACTGTGTTTAATTGGAAGCAGACGGTTATGCCCCATGGACGGAATTAGGCACCCTGACTTTATAACTACGAGTATGTAGAAGTTTTTTTATTTTTTTATTTTTTATTTTATTAATCTTTGGGAAACAAACAGAAAAATAGTAACTATAAACACGTTTAAAATATTAATACTTAATCCAGCGAAGTTTCCACTAATTACTTAAACATAAACAAAGTAAGTGTACGTATAAGAATTAAAGAAAGACAATTAAATTATGCTAGTGCTGTGCTTCAGTAACAAAAAATCCTTAATACTAATTCAAAAAACTAATTAAGTACAAAAACATATCATACAAACAAAAAAGATTTAAGTAATGTACTACATTATCACAGTAGATAAGAATATTTTTAAGCTCATAGACAAAAATAAAAAAATAAAAAACAATAACAAAAAATACTTCTACAACGTAATAATTCTGGAGACTCACTAATATAAGTATCATTCAAAATTCAATGTGCTTAAAGTAAACGTTTAAATTTATGGCATGATAAATAGAAATGTCGAGTTCGGAAAAACTGAGATTATAAGCATTACAGGCTCTGCGAATGAATGTTTTGTGACCGTACTTAGTGCGAGCCGTGGAAGTTTGGAATACAAATCTACTTCGTGAACTTGTGCGAGGACACTTAAATATTACGCTACTTAATAAATAGGGAGAGTCAATAAGATTATTGATAATTTTAAATAGAAAACTTGGTCACGCATATTTCTTCGGGCCTCTAATGTCAATCTAGAAGATTCTGGGAGAGTAGGGCTATTAAAACGGTAATTCAAATGCTTTAAAAATTTATTTTGTATATACTCAATTTCATCTATATAAACCTTATAGTATGGGCTCCAGATAACAGAGGCATATTCCAAAATGGTACGAACGAAACAATTATACAAAAGTAGCATTGTGGAAGATCTCTTAAAATCTTTACTTACTCTTAGAACAAATCCTAACATGCGATAAGCTTTAGTAACCATATTATTGATATGTGCATTAAACATTAATTTAGAGTCCAAGTAAACACCCAGATCTCTGACTATTGAAACTCTATCGAGCAATATGCCGTCAAGAGTATATCCAAAATTAATATCTACCTTTTTGCGAGAATAAGTTATAACATACACTTACTAATATTAAGGAAAAGTTTATTGACCTCACAATACTCAGATAAATTATTTAGTTCCTTTTGTAAATTAAACAATCTTCAGTGGATTTAATAACCCTGTATATCTTCAAATCGTCGGCATATAATAAGAAAGAACTATAAAAAATATGGGAGATATCATTAACATATATATTAAAAAGTAGGGGACCCAGATGCGAACCTTGTGGGACACCAGAAGGTACAGGTGTAAACGAGGAACTAAACCCCTTAACCGTAACTGCCTGACTGCGTTGCCTTAGGTAAGAATCGAGCCATCGAAGCAAGTCACCATGAATACCGAAATTACACAATTTGGATATCAGAATGTCATGATTGATTTTGTCAAATGCTTTAGAGTAATCCGTATATATTACATCTACTTGGTAACGGTCTTCCATAGCTTTAGTGATATAATCGACAAACTCACAAAGATTGGTTTCAGTAGATTTTTTACTTAGAAACCCATGTTGTTGTTCAATTATGTAAGGTCTTACGAGTGGAGCTATATAGTCATAAATTATACGCTCAAACATTTGGGTATGACACTTAATTTTGATATAGGCCGATAGTTGCGTATGTTACGATTGTCGCCACCCTTAAAAACAGGAACAACATAAGAACGCTTCCAAATTTCTGGCATTATAGCCGATTCTAAAGATTGCTTGAAAAGGAGGAACAATGGGTAACTAAGCTGTTTATAGCACTTACGCAAAAATAATGGTGGAATTCCGTCCGGGCCTAGCCGAAACCTTTACTCACATCAAGAGAAAATAAATATTTCTGTACTGATTCTTTTAAAAAGACGACTTTTGAAATATCTGCACAGTTTTGTCCCTTACAATCCTTAGGTGGCAGTTGAGCAACAATAGAAGAGTAAGAAGAGTTAAAATAATTATTAAACATATCACAAATTACGCTTCCATCCGTTGAAGACACATTATTTAAAAATAAGTTGTCAGGTAAATCGCATGATTTTTTCTTAGATTTAATGAAAGCCCCAAAACATTTTGCTACAACTCAATATTTTACTCTCCGAAAATTCAATATATGCTTCGTAACAACTCACCTCTAAAGACTTTTGGCGGTCACGTAGTGTAACAAAAGTTAAATAATCAGAGTAACGTTTCCACCTTCGATGAAACTTCAATTTTCTTTAACTACTTTGATTAAAGCTGAGGAGTACCAAATTGGATAATTACCGTCGTTACGTAATAATCTAGTCGGAACATGTTCGCTAATTATTTTGTTAAGAATATTATAAAATTAGAAACAGCAGATTCGATGCTAGCACTTCGTAGTGACTCCTGCCAGTTAATTTATCTAAAGCCTGAGTTTATTTCCACATAGTCGCATTTATGAAATATTTGACCAACGAGGCGGAGAACGAAGAGCCTCAAAAACCAAGTCAGGTATAATAATATCAAGGGACGGGTGATGCTCGTCTTCACTAACTAAAGGTTTGGAGGAACGGAATACTTTACATTCGCAATTCGCTATAACTAAATCCAAAAATCTGCGTTGACATTAAAAATTGAATTAAATTGATTAAAATTATTAAAAGTAATAAATTGTGTAAAGACATTAAAAGTGAATCATTATTACATTCAAAACATCATTCAAATAATTGTTGTGATTTAATAACCTAGATGCATTTTTAATGTTAAAATCACCCCCAATAACTATATCACCATCAGGATACTGAGCATAGATTCAGAGACACATTCATAAAAATTAAGAAGGTCATTGACTTGCGATGAGCTTGAGGGAAATACAGCAGTAAAGATGGAATCGTTTTAACTACATTACATTTCTAATAGAAAAACACAGTGAAATATATCAGCGGAGTGGTCTGTGCACGAAGAGGTGGTGGTCACCTTCGTAACGACCAATTCTTTCTTCACTGCTATCAGCACACCGCCCCCCTTAGAATCATTTCTTGTATTATAGGTCCCGATCACATCGATACACAACAAAAGATTCACTAAATAGTTCCGAATTAAAAATACTGTTAGTTAACACAGTTTCACTCAGGCATATTATATCATAATCAACTGATAATACATTTCGATAGAAACAAATTGGTTTTAGTACGTAATCCTCGAACGTTTGTGGTAAAATAGAGAAATATTAGCCATTAAATAATAAATTGAAAACAATAATTCATATAACAAAGAATGCTAAAGAAACTTCCATAGAATATTATATAATTTGATGCGATTATATTGCCACGCCAGGACGACCACAGCTCAGAATCGAAATCAACACTTCGAAAATCCGCACGAATAATAAAAATTGTACCTCAAAGTTGTATATAAATAATACAATTACAAAAAATTCCAACATCAGACATATTCGTAAAAACATAAAAAAATACTGCGCAAAAATTATAATTCAATTTCATGACTTTAAACAGTGAGTCTCCAAAAATACATATTACAATCAAATTACAAATATATACAATAAATTGTCGATATAAAAGGAAAATAAACACATATTACATTTTTTTAAATCATCTTGCATGAAATATGCAGTACTGGGCTATTATCTGATTTACGCACATGATACTACAATTCCTTACCCATACGTATTTGTACAATTTCTCAGAAGCTGTTTTTTTGGTATTATATAAAAGTAATTTATTTGCCTTAGTCAAATGATCATTGCTATTTACTGCGTTTTCTAGCAAAGTAGTATTATTATCACCTAAATGAACACTGAACTTCATACACAAGGAAGTCCTTTAAACTTTCTTTTTTTTACTTAACTTTGGTAAACCAAGGGAACGTTTCACTCGCATTGAATATTAAAAATAAAACTGTTTCAACTCTGGTTTATCTCACCTATTTTGTAATAACTTACTTTCTTATTCCATAAATTGAATTTGAAAAAAGAGATGCTGTTATATCATCCATCTGTTAGAGCTGTAAATTTGATTATACCGGATTATACTGTGTTTAATTGGAAGCAGACGGTTTATGCCCCATGGACGGAATTAGGACCCTGACTTTATAACTACGAGTATGTAGAAGTTTTACTAATGAGGTGATCTTTATAACTAGTGATAAAGGACATAGAATATACTACTCCCGGATTTGTGATACAACTAAAAATAATGTAGCTATATTATAACCACAATAATTTACAGCTTAATAATATAAAATTAATAAGAACTCTCGTAGTAGCAGATATGCTCTGCTTTACTTATTTCAAAGTGTATTTGAACTATGAGGTAAAACATTGAAATGAAATTGCTACTTACATTATTTTTAATGAGAATACAGTAATTGTTAAGTAAGGTGTATTTTTATTTTCCCAAAATTTTAATTATACCAAGTGTTCTTGTTCTTGTTTTTTGTTATACTTTCTTGTTATTTCTACCGCAATATAACTATTCGAATGTATCCAAAAAATTGTAGGAATAAATGAATAATTCCATGAAGAAATGTGAACAATACTATATACCCCCTGCGTGTGTATATACCATCAATATACTCGGGAACCGCAACAATTGCAGAAAACATTAAACAAGCAATGTTGCAGCGGCGAAGTGGCGGCCACTCGAGCGTGCCGACCGGCCCCGGGCCCGCCCCCGGAGCCGCACAGAAATCAACATAAATAACAATACACACCCTATCTCAACACTATGACACCCTATCCAACAAAAAAAGAAATATCTCGACCCCTAACAGCAAACAAAAAGCAATCCTAAATCTCAAAATAAAAGTTGAAAATTGTCGTCGATACCTACGATGCAGACACAAAAAAACTTCACATGCAACAATTGAGAATATTTTGTCTCTCTCTTTCATTGAATGGCTCTATCCCTCTTTTATTAAATTATGTTAAACCAAATGTATATAAAAGTTGTGAAATGAAAAAGGGTGCCAGTCTTGGGTTTCGATCGTGCGTGTCAACCTCTTAGTAAATTAGAATTAGAAAATGCTTGTCCATTGAGCAAAGTTATTCAAGATTATTCAGGCCATGGGGATATTAGTGACGAGAAAAATGAAAAAAGTGAAACAAATATGCAGAAGAACCTAAAAGTAAAAAAAGAGCAAAGTGGACGAGAACAAAAGGGAAAATCGCTTAAGAAAAATTCGTGGAACATACAAGAGGAATCTAACCTTCATCAAGATGCAACCGTCGCTACCACCACCAAAGACGATGAAGAAAACGTTATCCAAATAATACCGGAAATTGAATCACCAGTTGCTAGTTTATCGCTTTGCTGTGATAGACTTCTTCAAGAACCAGAAAAGAAGGACGTGAAGCCAAAAGAATCTTCAAAAAAGCCTGCAAAAAAGCAATACCACTTCCCAACCCACCACAATACAACTCTGGATACATACCGGACTACTTTCCAACAGGACCATTGCGCAAGCGTTAGGAGTACCTCCTACAGACCCATTACTTCTTGAATCCCTCGCTCACGGCTACGCGATGGAACTTGAATATGCAGAATAATGCAGCAAGAGAACGAAGCTAAACATCCTTAATGCAAGAAAACAAAGCGCCGAAGAAATATAAATGTCCGTCATTGCAACGTAGGATTTTACTAATAACGGTCAGCTTAAAGGACACATCAGGATCCACACAGGTGAACGACCGTACAAATGCGACGAGAAGAACTGTGGAAAGACTTTGTACGAGGAATGAAGAGTTAACGAGACACAAAAGGATTCATTCAGGGCTCAGGCCGTTTCCTTGTCCAACATGCGGAAAGAAGTTTGGAAGGAGAGATCACTTGAAGAAGCATACGAGAACGCATTATATCCAAGCTGAAAGGATGATGCCGGTGTTTGTACCACTATCGGCTATTCCACATGTGGGAGGATATCCTTACATTTACGGCTATTGATGAGACTTGATATCTTAGGATGTTGATTGAATCTTTAAAAGGGATTTAAAACCCGAAATCGTGAATTGGTACATATGTACTATACGCTGCCATTCCGCTGCTGCGGATTTGTTAACTGAAAACTGAACTTCTTGAGGTTGATAGTCTTTAGTCACCTGTAAACACTTCAAAGCTAATTAAGATATATGAATTATTTATTAGAGTAATTTTCAGTCAATTGTTGATAAAAATTGAAACGTTTAATTATGTAATATGTTTTAATTAGCCACGAAACTTAAATTACTTTATTGTACCTTGCCTGAAGTTTTATATACATCATTATTGTTTAATACTTTACAGCTAGTTATGGTAACTCACTATAAAGTTCATAATCAATATGTATATCTTAAGTTTCATGCAATGATTACTACATATAATGACATACTATGCATGAAAAGTATTGCTGGAATCACAGAGCAGCAACTGTTCAGTGGTTGGAATATATAGTAAAATTTTCAACTATACTTTGTCGTCATTATTTAGTTTTAATAGAATAACTTTATATTATTGTAATATGAGAGGTAATGTGTTTTTGCAGTAAGATATAAATTGGCAATGGACTTGTATATTTTTTTTACGAAATGTTTTGCAAATAAAAATATATTTAATACATAATTTGTTTTTACTTTCTATGACTTTAACACATACAGATTATGCAAACATTATAAATTCTAATTGGCATATTTTTTCAAGCCCTACGAGACAAGTAAAAACAACCTTGTTCCGTCTTACTGCAATCTTTTTACTCTAGCAGTCTCTGGATCCGGTCTACGCAAGGAGCTTATAACATACTGCGTATCCATATAACAACGCTTTCAGAATGCTGTTGGGGTTGCCTCGTACTGTAGCGCATCAGTGTGTCTGTCAATGCACATGTTGTATTGTTTCACGCAATAATGCGTAAGAAAGCTGCATCAATTCACTTCTAAGACTCGTGGTACGCTCCAACAGAAGTCAGAAAATGATTGCCGTCACGCATAACGGTTGCACCTTTTGCAGAGGCAACTGGGTGGATAGAGCGATAGGCGCTATAAAATAAAAATAATAAATTATAAAGGCTTGATTGACTAACAATGTTTGTAAGTAAATCTTTGTTACTAAACACACATAGGGACATATTTTGCGGAAATAAGGTATGTATTATTTAATATTTAAATATAACTTTTATATCAATTAAATTATCAGAATCCAAGGCCAGAATCATATCTGAGACTATTTATTTGGTCATGTGTAAGCGTGTTCTTACTAATTAACTATGTGCAATGAAATCTACATTATGAAGTGAATGTGATGTTAGATTCTGGCCTAAGTTGCTCCACCGTGAAGACACTTTCCAGGCATTAGGTTTTTTATAGTCACGGCTGTGCTGACTACTGTACGCGGATTTGAGCCATTAACCTCATTAATTCAAATAGCTTGACAACCCCATGTTCGGTACTAAGATACATTCTACTTAAGCTTAAAAACTTCCGTTACATAAGCGTACAAATTGTTGGCAAAAACTAGAAAGTGTGAAAAAATTACAAACGTCAAACCCCATCAATTTTGCCCCCAAAACCCACTGTTATAAAATCAATCCATCTTATACATTTATAGGATTTATAAAAAAATACCTTACGCAAGCAACAGTATAGACGAAACGAGTGTTCACTTCCGGCGCGCCAGTAGGCCATCAATGTATGGTAACAATTTGTTATTGACAATATTTTGACTCCTGTTCTATTGTGCACGCACTTGCAATCAGAATGGACTTTTAAGAAATTGTTTCTAAGTAATATATTATTACGATAAGGAATTAGTATAACGTTCAATGTTCTGGGCTTGACACGTCTCCGAGTTATTTACAACTTTGCTGACATATTTTAATAACTTGCTTCGACAATGATATGCCTTGAAAGTTGTGTCCAACTTTTGGCAATCAGAATAAAATAAAATAATAAACGTCACTTCAAAAGATCGAAATACAATAATTAGGTATAATACAAAGTACCTAGTTGAAAACTGTTTAGCTAAGATAATTAAGGATTTGTTTATTCTATGATGTGTAAAATTTATTTATAATTACAATACCTAACAACGAAATAGTAATGAGTTATTATAATACGTATGTTGAATTGGTTTTATTGACTTTTAAGGACTTAATATAAATAAATAAAACATAAATACATTAGTTCCAGTATGTAAATCGTTAATACATACATTTAAGTACGTATCGTATCGGATAGAATATAATCCACTTAAATCTTCAGGTTTGAATTACATAACCACATATCCACAAAGTACAAACAAGCTAATTATTTATCAATATTGGTCCCTGTTACTAGGCAAAATTACCGTGAAACGGGCGTCGCTTAATAAGTTGAAACGTCTTATTTGGTCTTATTATTCACTTTCCCACGTACCTCTTCGTCGTATACCTTCGGAAGTGAGATTCGCACAAACCCAGCGTGATCCGGACGTATTGTAATGCAAGTTGTCATTGCACGCAGCGTGACGTATTATTTACGAACACGTCGTTAGTAGGTTATTAGGGATATCAGTGGACAGATTTGTTAGGTGTAATGCGAAAAAAAAAACTTGAGAGGGTGTCAGCGGACACTCGGATGGAACGAAGTTCCTTTCGATTAATTAGTGAAGGAATTGTAATAAAATTTTATTTCTTAAGTTATACTCTTTTTTTATTTTTAAACAAATATAATGTAACATAAACTTAATCTGTAGGCTATATTGTAGCCATAATTGGTAAATATACATAGTCAAATCTAGGGTTGATGATTGACAGCAGGGTAACAAAGTAAAATAGTAAACAATAAAAGTTATAAAAATAATACCTTTCATTATTAACAAATATAAGATTATATAAACTTAATCAGTAAGCTAAATTTTAGTAATAATTGGCGAAGATACATAGTCAAATGAAGGGTTGATGATTGACAGCAGGATAACAAACTAAAATTGTAAATAATAATAAATTTATTAAGGAGGACCGAAAATCAATGTATTATACGGTTTTATTATGTAATTTTAATTAAATGTCATCAAAAGAATCGTTTGGGTGCCACCATCATTATTATTTTTTTTCACATATTTATGCTATTTTTGTTTCTTTTGTACCAATTTGATTTATGACATTTGATGAAAATTAGAAATTGTCGCAACGTTTCCCACTTAATTTTGGGCTTCAGCGTATTCTTAGTTTTTACTATAGCCTTTAACATATTAATATGTATTTGGATATTTTATTGCCTCTATTAGAGTTACATAAAATGTATGACATAATTTTCAAATAAAGAAATAAAAAACGATTGTAAAATGTTTTTCGTGCCTACTTTTCGTGAGATTTTTTTCCGTCTAGCCCCCTTTCACACCCGCGCGATAAGGAACTACGTTCTAAAAGGAATCAATGTAACTTGCGTAAATAGGATTTAACCACCAGTTTCTTATCTGACGGCCAATAATGGATTTGAATTTTAAAAATAATATTGGTGTCGCTACAAATATACAAGTATTTAATAAATAAACTCTGGATTTACCATACCTAATGGCTAATTCGAATAGGAACGTGCCAACTTTATAATAAGCAGTCTACTGCACCAAAGCGTTTTGCATTGAAGTGGACAGTTACAAGAATTAGAAGACCGATTCAGTCCATTAATGTATTAGCCTGAATGCTGCTATAGGTTTTTGTTACTCTATTAAATTTATTATATTTCTATATTACTTTTTCCAAAGACTTAAACGTGTAGATATTTTTCACTAAGTATTAAATATAAAAGTTTGATAAACCGTATAACACTTAGGTCAAACAAAAATGTAAGTCATTATATTAGATGTAAAGTTTAAGCTTTAAGTTATTATAGTTTTGGTTAATACATTTTTACATTCAAACCTTTTATTATTGTTAAATTTTGTTCTCACGTCCGAAATCTGTAATAAAAAAGGTCAACACACCACATTAAAGTGTTGAATCGCACAGTTTAACCAAATCAAAAATATACTTTTTTTTACTAAACTATACTAAACCCGCCTACGATACGAACAAATTTGCTCAATAGATAATTTATTGGATTCGTCTGGATCTCGGTAGTTTGCTTTTTTTTTCATAAAAAATATATTCGGAAAGTGAGACTTTACTTCTTAACTAAAGGTTCTGCAGGTGTCAGGCCGAGAAATTTGGTAAAAATACAAATCAGTGCACTTCAATATACACCATTGATTCATGACTCATAATAGTTACAACTTAAAAGTAATTATTAGTATGAATAACCGACTGCCAATAATACTTAGAACAATACGTGAAACAACATAATGCCTAAATTTCAGAGGCATGTTTTTATATCAAGGTTTAGAACGGGTATACTGATCCTGAATCCCATTCATAATAAAAAGGTTTTTTCGTAATTTTTAATCGCAGGTTGGGAGCGGCGACCACTGATGGACAACACATTAATGACCCAATGTAACATTTGTTGTTTGTGAACTTTTGTGAGTATGTTTTTGTATGAGGACGAACTTTGTAGATTTTGTAAATCTTGGATTACGCCCCGAAATTATTCAAAGTTCACTACTCATGGGAACGGTGATATTAGTACCTATCATATCAATTTTATTAGGCGTCCTGCGATCAATTACAAGTAATGTTTTAATAAAAGGTTCGTTACTAATTCGTTCAGTAGCTTTGACTTACTTTTTGATACATTTTAATGTATTTCCGTTTGGGATAGACACTAAACACTAAACTCGTAGAGTGCCAATTTACATTTTCATACGTATTATGCTATTTATTGCTTTATTGAGAATCGACAGCCCTGAATACTAATATAATACAAGTTTATGTTTATCTGACGGCCAATAATGGATTTGCATGTTAAAAATAATATAGTGTCGCTTATACAATTTTGTTCAAACTTATTTTCATATACTGTAATATACTTTAATTATACCTTTTAAGTTATATGTTATTGACCTCCGTAAATGGTAAATTCTTTGATAAATTCTAAAACCTACTAAAACGGTTTAATTTAATTTTACTTACTTATAAAAAATAATAATGTTAAAGGCAAACAACCGAGAAAATTGTCCAAACAGTTGAATAGAATTTTGAGCAAATAAGTTGTAATGTGGCACTGGACGTCTATCCCGTGGGAACTGTAGTCAGGTGTCACGCCTACACTATTCCTTTGTGCAATCGCTACCTGCGACCACTGTTACTTTCGGGTGACCAGCCATACATGGAACACCAGATTATCTCGTACATGATATTATTAGAGAAAGAGAAATAGAAAAAAAAATCAGAAAAAAAAGACAAACATGACATAAACTAATTTTTACATTATATTTTTAAGCCTATAGTTTTAGCATATAAAAGTATGTTAATATACGTTAAATACGTTTTAGATACCATTGAAATGAAAATGAGTTAAGCTGTAAATTATGTTTTTAAATATTTAGTTTTGTTTACGAAATGGAATAAAAAAAATATATAATTTTGGACAAACCATGATCAAACATATTTACCCTACACTCCAAATTGTCCGTTAAAAAGACAGCTTTAACAATAAAATAGGATTATTTACCGTGGTCATTACATTCATTCATGACTTGTAGCAAAAAGTTGACTTTGTTCACACGGTGAGTTGGTACTCGTAGCGATTTTTGCGCAATTCGTTTTGGCAGGTTGCCACACTTGACGTTTGACGCTCTGAATGAAACCTTTCTGGTGGAAGTTGATCGATTTGGTACGATTTTTGTGATTGCTTAATGTTAGTATACGTTTTTACACCTTGCTAAGACTCCCACGCTTATAAATATCCTATATTTACATGCTTTTTAAATGATTGATTAGCGGGAGAAGTAAGGCTTCGAGCGACATACTCAGGAAGGTAACACAAGGTATATCGAAATAATTTAATATAGGTACACGTAGTAGGTAGTAGGTATCTCATATGTGAGGGGCCGCCTGGGTAGGTACCACCGCAATATCTATTTCTCCCGTGAAACAGAAGTGTGAATACACTGTTGTGTTTCGGTTTGAAGGGCATTGTAGCCAGAGTAACTACTGGACGTATTAAGACTTAAAATCTTATGTCTGATAAGGAGCGCCGTGGAATCCCAAGCATTGCTTTGTTTTGCTACTATGTATTCATGAGCGGTCGCTTACTAACAGGCGAACTGAATGCTCGTCTCGCCATTAATTGCAACAAAAACAAAAACTCGTTTAAAGTTCTTAAAAATTTCTTTAATTCTTCCCGTTTGTAATTTTGTGAAACGTTAATATACGCTATAAATAATAATTTTAGCGGCAGAGAACGGAAGGAACCGCGAGGAAATGCAACAAAACCAAAATGGCGGCCACCCATGGCGCGAGATTTGTCGTCGCGCTAATGATGCAACTTACCACATTCATGTTGCATTCAACGCTGGGTATTGTATGTATATTGCGAAAGTGACATTTCTATTACGAAATAATAAATATTAATTTTTACCTTTCTACTGCAAATTGTTCAAGTTTACAAGAGAAAATGATGGCCTTATTTTTTTCGCGTATTAACAATGACAAAAAGATTCATAAATATCTTAAAATTATCTTTACCATATAATTCTAATTCAGTAGATAATCGTTGCATAACTAGCAAATAGCAAGTGCTATTGTGAAAGTCGCGTTTTATAATCATATATAAACTGTACCTACTCATCACATGTTGTCTGCCATTTGTTTTACGAGAAATGTCTCGTAAAACAAATGGCAATTCTTTAGTTAATATTTCTAGGAATGGGTTGAGTCCAGTAAAATTCTTATGTAAATCATTAAGAAACATTCATGCACACATTTTCACATACAAGTAGTAGATATAAATATGTAGAGCCATGGTAGAGATATAATATATGTAGTTAACTGAAACTACAGGAAAAATGCCGGCTCCATTGATGTGGCAGTCGCTAACTCAATGAGCGCAGAAAACCAGAGATAAATATCGCCTATATCCGACTCAGGAATCCTTGTCACTTGCTCTTTTGCATATAAAAAAGTATACATATTATGAAGTGATTGTTCTACTCCTCTCTCTTCCACATCTTGACGATAGCAACTAGATAGATAAAACCCAATAAACAATTTTGAATGACAATGCAAAATAATAAATTAAATTAAAGCTATCAACATATAAAATGGAATGACGACAATAAATCAGTGAGCCACAATCGGCGGAGATGTTCCTCGATGCATTGTTAGTTGCTACCCGTACTCTAATGTTGCAGTCCCCTCGAAATGTTGCACAATAGATTCGCTGGTATTTGCGGTCGATCAGACCACATGTGGGGTCCCCAATTATATATTTATATTGATAGCCACATGGAATAACTAAATTATTTATAAAAAAGCTGAGTCGTAAAAGCTCCTACGTCATCCGATGAACTTCAATAGTTTTATTTTCATAATGGTTAATTAAATAAAAAATATGTACTTAAGTTACACATAAATTCAATATTTATTGAAAAACAAGTGTTCAAAGTCATCCTTCCGAGTTAGAATATTAATTTTGTTAGTGTATTCTTGAATCATTGACCCCAAACTAGTAACGTTCACATCATGTTTTAAAAGATATATGACATTTTCTTCGTTACGAACGTATTTCAACAAAGCATTAAAAAGCTCTATGGCTTTAGCATTGCCACCATATATTTTCATACAAAATGGTTTTATATTTTCTATAATCTCCACAACAGTCAGTAAAATATCATTTTTATTAAAATTCCATGCGGCTTCAAAAATATTCAATAGTCCGTTACACACAGTTGGCGTAGGACATTCTTTCAATTAATCCAATTCTTTGGTATAATCTGAATCTGTCTAAATCTGCTTTAGTCTTGTGTATTTGCACCTTTCTTGCACTTAAATGTTCCTTCAGTATCTTATTGAATAAGTCAAGTAAAATTTTCACTACTGAAATGTCCAACTTTGATACCTGGTGATAAAACGGTTCGAGATCCTTTAATTTTCATCACCCGTGCTTGTATAGCAGGATTGTTAGGTAGCCATAAATAAAGAACGTCCAATGCATGGGCCTTTAAAGCTAAATTTTGTTCATTCTCGAACAAGTCTATAAACCATCAACTATACTTTTCTGGTATAAGTGTAGCTGTCGTGTTAGGAGCTACTTGAAACAGCACTTTGGTAAGGATAAGTAAATTTATTCTAACTTTTCGTGTGGTATCAAGAAATTGTATGCTATGATACGATCAATACCCTTTGCGTTTAGAAAAGTATAAGCCTTGTAACATCTTGATGGACTCTGTCAATGCTTGAAGAATCTGTATCATTGCCTCGTATAGTGTTTCTATATTTTCAATGGGTACAATGCCTCCACGCCTCGATTTCAAAGCACTTTTGCTAAATTTTCTAAACTTACAATATCCTTTAAAATTGCTTCATTGGGTTCTGTTACCTTTTCTGAATCTGGGGTACTAGGATTATCGTTCACTAACGGCCGTTCTCAAATCTAATCTTATCTTTAACAAGAGGTTAAATGGATATCGTTCCTATGTCCATACCACTGTATGCTTCATAAACAAGATTGCAATACAATATTATCTTGCCTAGATATGTATAAATATATGCACCTTATCTAAATATCTCTGTCTTTCATTACTGAAGCAAAAATGTATAGAAATTTCGAGAGAAATCTCTTGTTAAAGATAGATAGATTATAGAAACCCGCCGTAAAACATTAACACGAAATTCAAAACTTTTGTACCATATATCGTTTTTTACTATAAATATGTATATTATATAGAATTCATACATAAACTGACGCCATCTACCCAAATGGCGTAGGCAGAGATTCCGCTGGTAACAACCAGAAAATCCAAGTTTCGCCTTGTGTGTTCCGTCCCACGATGTGATAGAGGGCGAGCCTATCGCCTTATCGAGCACAAATTCGTGACTCCGGTCTGATAATGAATTGAAGAATCCAATAACAGTTTGCCCGATCCAGGATTCGAACCCGAGATCTCGGCTTTGTAATCGTACTATAGTATAAAGTGCGGACAGAGGCAATCTTTAAATTGTCAGCAGGCAATATTTAGAATGTTACAGTGTAAATTATTACCCAACAATAATAATACATATTTGAGTGTAAACACAACTGTGCATAAACCGAATTTTACTATTTATAGCCTCTGACCGTAACTAAGCCCATTACAGCGCATTACAAAAGTGGTTAAGGTAGAGTGGTATTAGAAACATAAAATTACCTTTTGTATTTCTTTAGACATGTGACCTTCGTTATAGTTCATTATCGTAATAATTATATGGTAATACATATACGAAGTCGTAACATATTTAGAAATCGTGGAATTGAAAAACTCTTCAACACGTATGACAGCAGAAATACAAAGAGAATTTGCAGAATATTTCCTTTCTGTCTACTCCAACATCATTTTTATATGTTTTTATTATATAAAAATTGGCTATTCTGAAATAAGGTTTTTATGACAAAATTGACTTAAATATTCATTATGTTGCCTATAATCGTATACTTGTTGACACCATTCCGTATTTATACACTACAATATCACACACGTACCGTGGGTATTTAAATAATTAAGTACCTACATAAGAAATCTTTACAATATTTTTAGGAGTTCCGTTTCAGATTTTAGATTTTCTTATCAGTTGAAAATTGATATAACGCCGTCAAACAGCCGTCAAGATCTATCGAAATTGCTGTGTTTACAGATTGACTATTATTAAATATTTCTTCCGAAGACTGCGAAAATGTTCAACTCGATTTAGTACCGTGTGACGATGGGTCTTGCTGTTGCGTGTCTAATAGAAGTTCAGTCGTGATTATAGCCGCACTTAGCTTGGTATGACTTGCTTTTGAAATACATAAATAATAATTATATATAGGAGTATCTATTCACTGTAGCACTCTAAGACATGCTGTTGAAGTAAGTAGAAGGCATTGGCACACTCAATCAGTAGTGATCTATATTCTTTTGAACATTTCAAGTTGCTCATGACCCAATGGTAGGTACCTGCTGCTCCTTTTGCTATAGGTGCATCGACAGAAAGTTACAAATTCGACATCTTAAGCCCCTAGGGCAAGTACAAATAAGCACCTATCTGTGAACTGTGAATTTACCGGTGGTAACTGGGGAATGTCAATTTCTTGGCTAAAATGCCAAATTGATTAAAAATATGACGTCTTCTTTTTTTCAGACCGTGGGTTTATTGGACATGCTGATGAACGACGATACCTGCCAGGAGTTCAGTGAAATGATGGAATACTTGAACTCCTTCAGACAGCTTCTCGTCACCATGTTTCAGATGGCCAACACATTGCTGCTACTTGCAGCTATGGTTGTGAGTACCTACTATCATTTGATAATTATTTATAATAGCTCTCCTAAGTTTGTGGTTATCACTTGTATTTAATTGCATAATTGAATATTTAAATGATAGTTAAGACGGCAAGACTGTTACCCAATGCACCTGACTGTAAGTGACCATCGATCTAAGTAAATATATGAATATCTAGAACTATATCGGCTTGGTCTTAACGGATATAGGTACATAGGCTTACGGGAATATTACAAGTTTTTCCACTATTAGGTACTGTGGGCGTTATATGGGCGGCTACGAATATTCTATCCACAGGAAATCTCTCCCACCGAATGGAGCAGCTAATTTGCATCTCAGTTTTGGATGAGACAATGTCACCTAGACGATCTGCTCATTTTGTACTGTAACTCTGCCTATATGCCTGTAACTTTCTTTCACAGGAAAACGCTTTCTTAGTACAATTATACATTTGGTATGTTCTTGGCTTCGTCATAATGGGCCTCGTCGTGTCGCTCTTACATTTCTTGTTCAGACTGCGTCTAGAAGTATTGTGGACTTCTATTAATTTCGTTTACGGAAGTAGCCTTTCTGTTTGGTAAGTTATTCAACATTATTTTGAGTAGTTTTTTATTATTATTTTCATAAGCATAGGACTTTCGTACGAAAGATATTTTGTATCGTCTTAGGCCCAGTTGCATAAACTAACTTGGACGATAACTTTAGTTTTAACAATACCATCGCCATACATTTAAGACGTATTTGACATAACTAATGTATGGGATTAACATTTTCAAAGGCTAAGTTAATGGGCAATGTTAGTTTGTGTAATTGGGCCCTAATCTACCACGCTAACCAAGTGTTCATTTACAAATAGACCTAATATAGATAAAATAAGATCAAACAAGTTTTTTTTAACCTCAGTATCAGCCCATATACGTCCCACTGCAGGGCACGGGCCTTACTCTACAATCGAGAATACGATTGAGTGGTTAGTGTTAGTGGTGTTAATTCTTCTACAAAAATATTATCTTATATGGCTAAGATTGCCCTTATAATCATTGTAGGTACTTGCCATATCGGGGTAAACACCTCCATTACTATGCACAATCATTTATGTTTTCAGTATATTTCGGTGTCTGCCGATAGTGGATCTTGTACAGAAAACGTGTCGAAGTAACGTGAAACGTACTATTAATGACGTAATTATTTACTGTAGTAATAAATATCGTAAGCATGGATATGATTGTTTTTATTAAATTACTTCAAAGCATATAATGTGCAAGTGCCTTTAGGTATGCCCATGTTCAGAACACATTATTGTGTAGTGTCGGATCAGTCATTTAGGTAAAATATAAATGTTACAGACAAAATCGTTAGAAATAGAAGTCATGCTCTTTATGTCTACATGCTCAACATACCACATATGACCTTCCGATAGAATTTGCTATAGGCACTAAGTTATATTATCTAACTGCTTCAATCACATGAAATTCTCTGTTGTACATAAACATGCCCAAATTTTTCAATGCGTAGTGTTTGGTATTAGGTATTATTTAAATAAAAAATCTGTAAGTATTTTTTAAATATTGTTTCATTTAATATTTTGTACTATCTACTATATACAAGGTGAATGTTAAAAATCTATATTGAAAAAAAAAAACATTTTCGTACAACAAAACTTAAAACTAACTCAATACTAGACAACACTTCGGACAACTCGCACACAATAATTCTTCATCTATTGAAAAAATATAACTCGTCTATGGTTAAAATCCACCGCTCTCTTCGGTCTACTTTACTTGTAACGAGCCGCAGCTTAAGTCTGTTTTGGTTATTAAATTGTGGTAAAAAATTACCGATTTATTTATTTTTTAATAATCAATGGCCAGAGTAATCCACCTTGAGCACTGTAGAATATGTTTTCTGTTTAAAATGACTCATGCAGTAATGGTTCCTGCTCTGAAGATTTCATGCGTTAATTCCTTGCGGAAAAAAGCTTCTCAGACAATTTTCTTGTAATAAATAATATTTCTTATATTTGTCCAATTGCTCTTTCACTGATATTCAAAGTTGGGCTTAAAATTAAATTAATAATCAAATTGGATAAAATTGTAAGTTTTCCTTTATAAATGTAGAATATTCCCTGGTCATGTGTTTGCATTGTTAATTCAAATATAAGTCATAATGCATCGCATCCATCGCATCTCAATATAATATTAAAATGGAATACTGTGACGAAAAGTCTTCTCAATACATTATTTTAGTAGAATGATCGCAAAAGGATATCAAAAATGTTGTATAATAGAAAAAAAAAAACAAAAATAAGGAATTCCACAAACAAAATAATTTTGCATCGTTAAAGTCAGATCACTTATGATATTTTCTCCTATCACAATGGTCGATATAAACATTCGCAATTATTTTATAACGTTTATCTGGCAAAATTTACAATTTCACGAGAGCTAACTAATTATATATTGATAAGCATAGACATAAATGTTGCATGCCCCATTCACATGTGCATCACTCAACTAATTCCTTGTGGTAATCTACAAAGTATCAAATTGGGACAACTTCCTTGAGTAGTATCAAATATGCGTTTTGCATGCCAAATGATAATTGTAATATCTTAAAATTAATTACGGTGCGTGTTTATGTACATATATTGTACATTTAAAATTCTGTATTACTAATCAAATTGCACGAGGACATTTTGAACATTTATATCTGTGATAAATCAAATAAGTTGCATAAAAAATCTAAATTTTCATATTCCTAAATGTCAATAATTGAATTGTTTTCTCCTTATTCGTGCCTTATATTATTTTCATCTAATATTCAAATGAAGCACTTCGATATATTAAGCTTATACTACGCCACTACAACATTCTTCGTGAAGGCTTCAATTTTCCATGTTGAAACACATTTTGGCACTAGAAAAATTATTGCTTATAAAAATCAAAGGCGGGATATTCTTCACACGAAAATATCGAGTTCAATTGCTATAGTTCGCAAATTATATTTACCAAATAATTTTAATTTATCATTAATGAAACGCAAGTTTTTAAATGCGTATCTTCAATGTTAAATAGGCAAGTTATTCTAACTAATCACGTAAAGCAAAGAAATAAGCTTTATGTTTTTGAAACCTCCCAACTTTGATTTCCATCGACATATTCAATTATAATAAAACCGCCAATTGCATCTACTTGAAACTTTCACGTGAGACCACAAACTTATATGAAAATGTTTATTACTCCACTTAAATCGACAACTTTTACCAATTTTAAATGATATCGATAAAACATTAACGTCACTAGTTACAATGAATAAAACAATACTTCGTCGCAGTATGCGCGTAAAATTAAGATAATTTTTCACACGTTGAGAAAGAAAATCATATGAATAAAAGAGTCCATTTTTTTGTCCTACTCGGTTTCTGATAACAAATAAAGCCTTAATCTAATTGTTGTTTTCAGTTACAATTCTGTGTCAGTTTCGATAAATGCTCGCTTTGAAAACACTATTGTTTGTGACTTTATAAACATTTGTAATCGCGTGCGGACAATTCAACGGCGTACATCCATAAAACAAGCAGTAACATAGTGATGCTCGATAATGTTGTACTTGTCAAAATATAAAGGCATTAAAAGATTGTATATCACACACCACTTTCATCATGGAATTTAAATTATTTTTTAACAGCCTTATTAATAAGTTTTATAACCTATTTCGGTTATCCAATGTTATGACTCTTTTAAACGAGTTTTGAAATCAGTTTTAGCGATGAATTCAAAACATTCTATAACCAAAATAGGTTTTAAAACCGTCTTTTTATAAGGCCGTAAACTTTCAAAAGAAAACCAAAGATTATATTTTCAATTGACCATTTTACAAGTTGCAGGTTATCAGCAATACGTGACAATAGATGTTTAAAGTTTTCTTAAAATTTATATCAAAAGTTAACTTCACCTAATGCTATTGAATGACAACTTTTCATAAAATATTCGATGTTTTAAAATGTCATAGTCTTCTAAAGAAATCGAAGACCTGTAACTTCTATAATTACCATTTCAATTTTATCTGTAGGCAGTAAATATTTCATTGACAAGTTCAATATTATCCAGCACATTAATAAACAATCTTTCGACATGATTACAGACAGAAACAGATTCCCATCTACAATCCGCGTTTATAATATTTTAATAACCTACCAATATTGAATATATTACAAATATAGCGAGTTCTTTTATTGGATATCTTGGTGGAGTTTAGTGTCTGGTACCCAATAAGAAAACCGTGCTCTTCACAGTGCGGGAATGAACAGTGAGTCTTATTTAGAATATTCATTTAGGCACATGTGTATCATAAGTCTCTGGCGTTGGCTACATGGAATCGCCGGTAATCATAAGTCATCAAAATACTTACTTACTTCAATACTGCAACATTTGATGACTTATTTATTTACAATCAACATTCATTAAAATGAATAGAGTATCGATCAATTTATAACAATCGAATCGGTCGCACACTAATGCCGCATATTGGTCATTTATATTAAAACTATTCAATGATTATTTCACACAAACACAAACTTAACCCTTCGTGAAAAAATATTATATCCGAATTGTGTCACGGAAGCATTAAAACATACATAGGGATTATATGGTCAATAAAATATTTATACTATACTAAAATATACATATTGTGACTACCAAAGCATTGATGAGAACGAACAGAAGCCTACATTATACATTGTTCACGTAACGACTCCTCTCGCCACATCTGAGCGTCTACTCACTGTTCACACACACACTAGTATTTACACAAAGTTAACTAACACTCTGGTTGGCTATCGACACGACTGGCTGTTGGTTACCAGCGGGTATGACTGTGGAGCCGGGTGGTATCTTCTGCGGTCTCATGCCGTCTATGTGCCTGTACTTCTTGAGTCGGGTCCACTGGCCGTTGTTGTAGTTCATTTGGAAGTGCATCTCTGAGAGCATGGTGAGGTATGTGTCATCTGACTGTAGGACATTCTCGATGTTCTCTGACAGTTTTATTGTGACTATGTTGCCAAGGTTTGGACATGGGTTGTCTGTAAAAGAGGTTTGCGATTATTTGAAAGCAAATAATAATGCATTAATTGTGTTTAAATATAATACATGGTTTTTTGATGTGTCGAATGTGTGTGTGAAGTAGTTTGTCATTATGAAACAGAACCAGTTTTAGTTTTAATAGTGATATTAATGAAAAGTATATATTTAGTAAACATACCTCTAGACCCAGCCATGAAGCCGAGTATAAGCGCCTTCTCGGGCCTCGTGACCCGGTTCGCGTTTCTGAACATATCTTGTGCTTCCAACATTTGTTCTCGCTGAAAATTAAATACATTGTTAAGAGCGTTTATACCCTTTGCGCGCTTTTTGGCTAAAAAACAGGACTTTTCAAATGAGTTAATAGCCACCAATAAACAATTTCAAGGAAAAATAATTAGTACTAATTTTAGAAAAGGTTATCATCTAGGGATTTTGGTGGAAAACATTATAGATTGATGGATAATTTGTGAGTACTATAAGGATTACTGAACACTAGTTTCGTTATTTAGGCTTTAAATGGCAATTTAGAAGCTTAAGATATCCGAAATCACTAAATATAAGATGAAAATAAAAATATTATCCGACTAATAAGACCCTTATGGAGGGATTTTGCTGGGAAAAATAATCTTTTAATGTTTAGTTCCTGAAAAATAAAAATTTAAACAATGCGAAATTATTCTGAAACTCTCGTCAAGAACATATATTTTTTCACCAACTTATCATACATAATTTTTTATAGCAATTGCATATTATAAGAGAAGAACATCTTATCAATAAATTGCCATTTTTATATTTCAATAAAATTAGTTTTCATGCTTTCTACATATATTTTAAAAACCACTATAAAACACGCTGTCCGCCGTGCATCAAATCAGACCGCCGCAAGGCCTTCTAGAGGGAGGACGTATCGCTCGTCGCTCCGGCCTGGCTGCAGTCGATTTTTGCCGTGCGTCGTAAAAATAGCCACGCGCGGACAGCGATTGCCACATCTTAGTACTTTGGTAGTAAAACATATTTTTTTCTTTTTATTACCTACAATGATTTTGTAGTGAGTATAAATTATGTTTCAGATAATATAATGGGATGTAATTCCGAGGCTAAATTATGTTATGTATTGTAATATAAAATTAAATATATTTCGTAATTGTAAGGGGTTGTAAGGCCCCTAACTCTTTTCATGTGTTCGAACACGAAATGATTAATAAACGTCCGTAATGTCTACTGATTGAACACTGATTTGAATGCAACTTAACAATGTAATAATAACGAAAATATGATTAGTATCTAAATTTGTATTGTTCATTGCTTGCACTGTAATATTTGTCTACTTATAATGCAAATAAAACATTTTTATGATATAATATTACCAATATATAAATCATAAGTTATATTTCAATTCAATATTACAATTTGAAGCGCACGGATCAAAGTTGTTTGAGCCGATTGTATAGCGAGCCGACGCGGCAGCTCTACGCACACAGCTTTGGTCGCTTATGTGTGCGTGAAATTAACGAAGAAATACCTATAGTTGACTTTGCGCGCAAGGTGTAAACGCTTTTAAGAGAAGCCGTAAACTTTGTTCTAATTCGTGTTTGATTAGTTAGAAGTTTAAAATACAACAATTAACTATTTTTTTGGACACTTGTAATTCAACTTATTTATTTTACAAGAGGTTACAGTTATCAACGAATTCAACCATAAAGGATGGAGCGGGAGAGTGTGGGCACATCAATCTTGTCAACCAGTATAACCGATACTTTACACGTGATAGCATTACAAAATCAGAGGAAACGAGGTACGGAGGATAAAGTTGTAGCCTTGATCACGTATATTAAGTCCCTGTAGTGTATAAAGGCAAGGTAGGTACTAGGCATTCAAGAAGGTAGATGTGTTTTATGCATCGATATTCCTGAGTCTATGGTGTTCCTACGTCAAAAATATTACATTCCTCAGCAATATGAGTGTATTAAATAAAGTTGAAATTTTCATAATGTTCTCAGCAAAACGAAGTTGAAATTTTCATTTTCATTTCATTTCATGAGTGGGAACCTCAGCATGAATGTTGTAGCTTTATTTGAGCACAGTAAATCTCCAAGCAGGCTTGATGGCTTTGCTTTTTTGCTTTTGCTTGGCTGTTGATGAGCCGGTTAGTGTGTAGTGTGTAGTGTGTGTGTAGTACTGACCGTGAGCGAGAGTCCCCTGCGCGGCAGTAGCGGCGCCTGCGCGGCGGGTGGCGGCGCGGCCTGCGCGGGCGCCGGGACAGAGCTCGACTGCTGCACCGCCGGGGACATCTGCACCTGCACACACATATACACATACATTTGTCTGTGATTATCATACTTGTTATAGCAATCGATTAATAATAGTCTTCTGCACACATGGACATATTTATCTATCATTCTTCTTATACTTGTAATGATCAATTAATAAGAGAGTTTGGTAACACCAATACCATTTGCTATTCATCCATCAGCCAAAGGAACTCTACTGCTGAACATAGACCTCTCCCAATAAATTCCACAGTGACCTGTTGGTAGCAGCCTGCATTCAGCGACGTCCTGCGATCTTTACCATGTCGTCTGACCACCTTGTGGGTGGACGTCCTAACCTGCGCTTTTCACTATGTGGCCTCCATTGGAGAACATTTTGGCTTTTCAGCTTATTGGCTTTTTTGCTATTTTTTGTAATTAATTAAATGTACTCTTAATTATTTAACAGCATTTCAATTACATATGTACTTTTATATCATACCGAAACTTGCACTTGAAAGCTATTTCTTACAGTAATTATGTAAGAAATACTCAATAATACATGTGTACCATAGGAGAAGCCTATGTCCAACAGTTTACGCGGTAGGGCTGATGATGGTGATGGATGGATATATATCGCACCTTTAGAATTATAGAGACCTAACTAAAAAATCTTATTTTTTGGAAATATTAATTAAAGATTTGTAACATAAGACATTTTGTACTTATGGAAGATACATCGAGAAGACCAAAGTATACATCTTTCTGTCTTTCACGGGTCAATAGGTCCTTCTTTAATAACGGGTCGATGCAGACAGTCATTTTGAGCCAATATGTATATGATTAAACGCCAAAATGTATTTTTTTATTAGGTCACTTTAATTCTAAATGTTCGTTGGGATCGAAAGGTTCTAGAGTGGAGGCCACGTACAGGCAAGCGAAATGTCGGACGCCCGCCAACAAGGTGGACGGACGATCTGGCTAAGGTTGCAGGAAGTTGCTGGATGCAGGCCGCTTCCAACAGGTCATTGTGGAGATCCTTGGGGGAAGCCTATGTTCAGCAATGGACTTGCTGTGGCTGACATGATGATGATGAATTCTAAAGGTGCGATATGTATGTTTAGTGGTAATGCAGATACAATGTAGTGTTACCGTCTGCGGCAGCTGGTGTTGCAGCGGCGGCGCGTGGTGCAGCGCGGGCACCGGCACGGGCGCGCGCGGCGCCGCCTGCTGCACCACCGTCTGAGACATCTGTGCCGATACATTGTAGTGTTACTGATGGCTCTACACTCATTTGTCGCCATTGAGCTATACTAGAGCGGACATCGGGAACAAAATCTCTGCGTATTGTGCATGCACACGTGTACACAGTGAAGCGAGAACGAAGATAATGTTTAGTAGGCGTGACAGAGACAGAAATAGAAGGTACCCTTCGTTTTGTGACAAACATTTTGTTTGCAATGTCCCCTCTAGTATATTATCTCAATGTTTGTCACCCATGCTCTATGACATTTTCCCGCCAATTTGTTAAATTAAAAAGTTAACGCAAGCAAAGCGTAAGCTATGTATCGTAGGCTAAGAGGACTTATGTCTCAAATTATTCTTATTATTTTCAGTAAGGATATTGGGATTAAGAAAAAAAATCATTCTCTAAAGTTATTAAACAATCTTTGCAAAATGTGTCCTAAATATTTTTTTTTTAATCCCGCTAGCTTCGTTATTCGTTCATGATATCCTAGTTCTGAATTTGTTGACATGACGTATTCTTAATAACCTCACTGGGTTCCGTGAGGCCCATTTGTTTAGTGTTCTGATGTCTTCAATAAGGTATGTAAACAAACTCACGGGTTTGATGTTCTGCAGCAACACAGCCTTGCCGCCTGGCCGCAAGATGACCGCCGATGTGTTGATGAGGTTCTGTGCGGAGAGCAGCACAGGCTTGCCGCCCGCCTGACCTGCTATTAGAAGTTGCGGCTGCTGCCCTATTACTATCGGCTTTGCTGCAGAGCCCTGGGAAATACAAAAATAGATTCAGGAAAATCATATTTGTAACACATCTTGTGTAATATATGCGATTGAGAGGTTGATATTTCAACCTAGTTATATATTTGTTGTGTCCCCAAAAATGATCATGATGGTTTTTAAAATGTAAATCGAGCTGCAATGATTGTTTTATGACGTCGAAGTTGGGCCAACTGATTAATTAAATCACATAGATTTGTAAGGACGATTATTTTCAATTTATTATCAATGAGTTGGTGCACGACAGACATCTGGAAGACTCTTGTGTCGGAGGCAAAGATCCACTTTGAATCGCTAAGCCAGTAGAGTGATTTAAATATTTTATTTATTATTTTTAGTTAAAGAGTAGATCATTCTTATAGATATTCCAATATCAACCCATATACCTAGTGTACAAGCCTTTCCTGCAATCAAGAGTACGATTGAGAGGGAAGTAAAGTACCATAAAGAGTGCATTATACACTCGTACCTGTGTGACGAGGATAGGGCTGGTGAGCGGCGGCGGATGCGGCGGGTGCGCGGGCTCGGCGGCCGCCGCGTCGGGCGGCAGCGCGGGACTGGCGCCACCCGGGCTGCTCGCCGCACCCGCCGCGCCCGCCGCACCCGCCGCGCCCGCCGCACCCGCCGCGCCCGCCGCACTCGCCGCACTCGACGCGCCAGGCTCCGACGCACTCGCTGCAACACACACTCATTATAAACAACCACCAATGACAGGTAAACAGGCCATATACAGGGTTATTTTCAATTGAATGCATTAATTTGAACAGGTGGTTCAGAATCATGAATAAAGTCTATTAGCAAAAAAATGGTTTTTTTTTTTTTTTAAATATACCTAAACTGTCATTTTCATAAAAGAAAATACTTGAAAGTACGCACAAACATAATAAACCCATCAATGAAAGACACACACAGGGACCCGCGTGCTTTAGCGCAGTCTTTAAAAATAAAATATATCAAGTGGGGGATATTTAAGGTATGTGAGATATCAATTTTCATTGCTGATATAATTGTTTGTTTTAGAAGCGATCATAAATATAAAATATCTATAAATACCTTCGAATTTCGTGTCTGCCTCCGAAACGTTATCTGTATAAAAAGGAACGTGTTTCATTAGATGATTTAAAAATAGTTGTGTAGACTATTACAGATGTTTTTAAACTGATAATATAGGAAAACTTATGACTATAATTCTCACCGGCAGGCTGTTCCTCTGTCTTGACGGGGAAGTTGTTGATGCCCTTGGGATAGTCGACCGGCGGCGGCGACGGAGGCGCGGCCGCAGCGTTCTTCTTCGCTCCCTCTTCCATTTCTTTAATTTAATATTTATTGTTAAATACATGCTTATAACCTATAAATATTATAAAATACTTTCCATATAAATTAACAATACACAAATAAGTGTGTTTGAGATACAAAAATAACTTACTAAAATTTGTAATGTCCAAACAATATCATTATTCACAAAAATAAATATTATTAAGGGGGGAGCCAGCTTTAGAAGCTTAAAAAATCGATTTTTTCGAGGATTTTTTTGGGAAGGAAAGAAATATTTGATTGAAACGAAAATTTCAGGATTTATTGTTATGTATTTCAAGAGTCTTCTCAAATTTTTTCATCAAAATATACCGGGTATCTCAAGACTGCTACCGAAAACGAAGCCGGGTGGTAGTTTTAGTGGCTACAAACACAATGCAATTAAAAATTTCGCATAGAAACGCGACAATTATTTTTTATGATTTTTTAAATATCGTCATTTTTGGGTGGTAAATCCATAGTTTTTGCTAAAATAATAATTTAAACTCTTTTATACCTTAGAGTATTTATAAATAAAAGGGTATACACTATTATTTTAGGAAAAAATGTATTTACCACCCAAATATGGCCATAGGAAAAAAATAACAAAAAAAATTGTCGCTTTTTTTTGCAACTTTTTCTGTTGCATTGTGTCTGAAGTCGCTTAGACTACCACCCGGCTTCGTTTTCGGTAGCAGTCTTGATATACCCTGTATGTCATATAATGCGTGGTACAAGCATTTCGCCGAGGCGCCTCGAGTATGCATGTGTCGTGCGGCGGGAAAGATGCAGGTCGCAATTTTCATATGAAACTAAAAAACAATTTTTTTTTAAATTTCAATAGTATAGCTTCTAGTTAAACCAAGAAAATTAAAAAAAAAGTGAATAATTCAATTATTTTTTGCAAATTAAAAAAAATCATTTTTTGGAAAAAAAAATCACTTTAGACTGTTTAAAAAAATGGTTAATCATGACTTTTTCGAGTTTTTTTAGGTTCAACTAGAAGCTATACTAATGAAATTTTTTTTTTGTTTTTATTTTTTTAGTTTCGGATGAAAATTGCGACCTGCATCTTTCCCGCCGCACGACACATGCATACTCGAGGCGCCTCGGCGAAATGCTTGTACCACGCATAATATGACATACATATATGTTGATGAAAAAATTTGAGAAAACTCTTGAAATACATAACAATAAAACCTGAAAGTTTCGTTTCAATCAAATATTTCTTTCTATCCCAAAAAAATCCTCGAAAATATCGATTTTTTTAAGCTTCTAAAGCAGGCTCCCCCCTTAAATTAACTGAATGCCAATACATTTTTTCTTTAACAATTAATTATCTTCTTTTTTACTAAACTTCCTATCATTATACAAGCAGGCATTTTCAAAATCGTTGCTAGCGACGACTAATTTCAGTAATGCCTTCACTGGAGCGTCGCACCACTTACGTTGGAACACTTTACGCGGGCTCCACCCTGTCAATAATGTAACATACCTTGTGTACTGTGTAGTGTAGTGTGTAGTGTAGTGTAGTGTAGTGTAGTGTAGTGTAGTGTAGTGTAGTGTAGTGTAGTGTAGTGTAGTGTAGTGTAGTATATAGTGTGTGCGTGGTACAGACCGAGCTTCCTCCTCTTCTTGATCTGCGCGTGCGTGGCGGGCTGCTCGGTGATGTCTAGTAGTTTGATGCCGGGCCGCGTGGCGGGTCGCGGCGCGGGCGCGGGCGGCGGCGGCGGCGCGCGACCCGCCGTACGACCCGCCCAGCGAGACGGCAAGCCTTTCAGTGGAGCTGCACAACCACACATTAAAGTACTTTCCATACTAATGTTAAAAAACCACTACCAAACACCTGATAATGAGACTAATTCAAATGTGGCAAGTATTCAGAAGAGATTTACGGCTTTATTCATAGAATTCTACAAGAGAATGAGATAAATATAGATTTTGAAAAGCGGCTCCAAGAATAGACAAACATTCATAAATAGGATTTAGTCTACGAGAGAATGAGATAAAATATTAGTATAAGTACATAAAATAGTTCCTATGTTGTCCTTGTCTCCTATGTTTTTAAGATTTTGTGACTGATTGGTCAAAAAAAGCTTAAAATGCCGGCCGAAATATTCAATTCCGATTATCAATTTAGAAATTCGGAAGAAATCTCCTTCAAATATCAAATTTGAGAACAAATATAAATTAACAAAAAATATTATTTATATTACTGATAAAGTATTCTATACTTTGATATACATATAACAACTTTTTTCAGCCTATTTTTCACTTTTTCGTGTGATATATCAAATCACAATGATTTTATAAAAGTTTCTCTTCGAAAAATCTAGTACTCACTAGTGTCGGTCATCTTGCGGGGCATGCCGCGGCTGCGCACTGGCACGGTGGGCGCCTGCGCCTTCTTCTGGTTGGCTTGCACCTCCGTGGCCTTGGCCAGTAGCTCACTGCGTAACGCCACAGACTTCGGTTTGCGCTTCAGAGTGAAGTGCTTCACTGGGTTTGGTTGCTGACCAACCTGAATACATAGATGATCTTCATATTTAATCTTATAGATTGGATTTGACATAAATTAATATAAGACTATAGCTATAATGTACTATAAAATATAGAAATGACTTAAAATTAAACATTTATAAATGAGTTAATAGGAATAAAATTAAATTTCATTATTGTATATCCAAACATAGTATGTTACTAGGTGAACTAAATATGTATATTATAAGTTCATAGAGATAGGCTGAATTTATTTTATGTGCTTTTTAAATTGCAAATGGGAACTTAAACAAAACTTTTTTTTTTAACTTTTTTAACTGCTTTACAGATTCATTGGTCACGAGGCAGACGCAACCAAGAAAGCTATAAAAGCAAGCAATAAAAAGAAATCACAATAAAATTAAATTGTAATATAATGTATTACGATGAATTATTTTAATTGATTACAATCAAGGTGCAAATCTAAATGTATTTTCATTGTAGCAATAATTAAATATCATTTTCATGTTATCATGACACAACATTCTGATAACTGTAAAACTTATTTCAGTTTAGGCTGGTTTTCACATTGAAAATATCAGCTTTGGAATTGCAGTCACATTTAATTTTTTAAATGTATTGAATTTGATGAAGTCAGAGTGTGAAATAAATAAATTAGAATGATGTATTTAAAAGTTGATACAGCTAGCCTAATAATGACCATTTTGTTAACTGCATTGCAGAACAACAACATTGTTGAGGATTATGTTAATTATTAATAAAATAATAAGTTTCATAATTTTTACCACTGATGACTCATATGTATTTCATTATATTCACTAAATGTTACAACAAAATAAAATAAGAATTATGACTATAGCTTCAAAACTTGTTCACATTAAAACACTAATTATATTAGAAGGCTGCACTGTTTATAAAAATATAGTTGTAATTTTTTATAAGAATCCCATTCAAAGATTCCAGATATTTTAAATTTACTCACCACTGATACTAAGGCATTCTTATTTAAATATAGGCACTCAAGAGGCAGCAGTCCAAGTTCTGAATGTTTAGCCAAAGCTCGTCGCAATTCACCAATCATGTCACTGAATATTGGCCGGGTCTCGTCAAACTGTGCTATCTCTGTGTTAAGAGTACCGGCAGATGGAAATGTTTTGAGGACTTCAGCAAGCATTGCAACCCACAAGTCTGAGTCCACTGCTGCAACCTCAATGATTTCTTCCAGCTCATTTTTCCACTGAAATATATTTTTCTTATAAATATTGTATATTAATATTTAGATATGATAGATTTCCAAGCAAGGAATAATTTTAAATTATTGCTGATTGCCTTGTTTATTCTGCTTAGGCATTATTCTGGCTGATGCTAGGATCGACCACCATCAATAGTAAGGCCACTGAATCACATATTTTCCTTCCCTACATCATATGTTTGATTTCACTGATATGATTTCATGCCCAATATTACATAGAATTACAAATTAGAGAAGTTTTTTTTCATTATTGCTTGCTTCACGGATGGTGAAAAAACTATAAGAAAACCTGGATGCCTCAGAGTATCTTAGAGTTTTGCCCCAATATTGTATATAAGAAGACTAAACAGTCTACTCCTAACAGTTTCACATCGGGGAAACATAGCTGAAACTTCATTGGAAAAACTGTATATACAATAGTGGGATAAAGGCAGGCAAAGGGGCAGTAGTTACCCATTATTTACTATACATCTGAAATATGCTGTATAATAAATAAAAGCTTGATATTTATTGATTATCTGCATAGTAAGTGTCTGCCTATGAAATGAATAATCCAGGTAAATTCAATACGTTTCACATAAATGCTGTAAGTTTTACTCAGTATTCTAATAACCTAACATTCTAGTCCTATAGACAAACAGAAATACTAGTGCCAGCCAAGTAATCAGTTTTCGTAGAACTTGGGACTTGAACACTGTAGTAAATCTCTACATAAACATTGTAAACATACTGACTAATACGATTCATAACTATACTGCGTATATAATATCTACAGCAATTATTCAATTTTCGACGCCAAAATACCGATAGCAAACCAAAATAATAATATGTAAACACATGCCTTCTGTTTATATTTATGACAATTGGTAACATATGGTATGTTAAATATTTGCTTTGATTAAGCATTGAAATGCTGCAATATTGCATTTACAGTGATTTAACATGAAAATTTAATATTTGACAACAAATAAAACTCCTATATACATGTCTAATCTCTTTTCTCACTTCGGTTTATCAACACAAATAGAGATAGAGGGAGACAAAATACACAATACAGTTACGCAAAACCATAAAACATCAAAGAGAAAAGTTACCTCCTCAACATTTCTGCGCGGGATATGAAAGAAACTTAGCAATAATTTCAACTTCACTTGTGTTTGGAGATCTGGAAAACAATCCTTAATGTTTTTCAAAACTTCTGCGTTTAATTGTGTACAAATTGATCCACTTGTCCACGAATCATTCGATGTTCCGAGTTTATTGTGGAGCCACAAAGATGTGTCACTATCCCGAACGTTCGCCATCTTGCAACTGAGATAGTGACGTAGTCGCCATGTGTCTTCTAAACTGATGGAGCAATAACATGTGGATTAATATTATTTTATAATTTCGTTAATGAATATTAATATAAAAAAAGTAGAATGCAAATAATTATATTGCCAATAATTTTGTAAAGAACCATCGTAACTTAAAATAAACTTATAGGTAATGATCATATATGTATCTAGATATAGGTATGTACGAGTTTATACACAAATTGTATAAAATGATAATGTAAGCTTTAAATATTTAATATTTGCACGTTAACACATTGGAAATTTTGTTTAGTGCAAAGAATATTCTTTTAGAAATGCAGATTCTCGTAATGTTGAGCATTTGATGCAATAATTAACTGCTATATTGTTCAGGTAGGTACGTCACTAAATAGTTGTCTTTTGGTTGACATTCCCAACATATTACCGATATGATTGGTGGTATAGGTCTACCCAAGAAGCTTATACCCAAATGGAGATTGCATTCCGTATTTACTCTAGTAGCTTAGCATCACAGACTAAGAAGAATTTAGCATGTTAATAATCCGCTGTTTCCGTATAAAAAAGCTGCTATTCATGGCATGACATTTCCGCACTAATAACGATTTCTTTTTAAGTGCTAACAAAATAATATTGTGTAATGGCAATAACTTCACGCGCCATATTTAAAATGTTTCTGAATGTTTTGCAGTTTTAGTAGGTATTGTGGTAGGTATTGATCAAACGGGTTTCATAAATTGTTCATCTTTTTACGATGTCAGAGGCATCAGATGTATCTTTGACTTTAAATATTTATGAAGAAGAATTAAATGAAGAGACTACTTTGGACTTATCAAGTAAAAGTTTGGAATTGGTACCTATTGTCGAGAATGCACGATCACTATGTGTAAGACCGTTTTTACTTTATTTTATTTATTTATTTATAAACATTTTATTGTATCATAGCATATGCGAAATTGTAGCCGCAATAAGGTCCCAGCTCAAAAATGTTCTGTATCAGCCCATATACGTCCCACTGCAGGGCACGGGCCTACTCTACAATCGAGAGTCCGATTGAGAGTGGTTAGGCCATATAGTCCACCACGCTGGCCTAGTGCGGGTTGGCGGACTTACATACCATAGAAATTCTTATGAATCGCTATGGTATGCAGGTTTCTTCACGATGTTTTCCTTCACCGTTTTAGTGCGTGGTGATTGACTATCAATACACACAACAATAATTTGAATAAATCTGGGGGCACGGCAGTGCCCCCTCCAAGTCGAGCTAAAAAGCGGCACAGCCGTACTATCCTTTTCTCGAAGCAATTCAGACCATTTTCAACCCCCCATAACTTCGTTGTGGTTAAAGCAAGAAGCCTGAATTTTCAGTTACTAATTATGCATTGTGTAAACACGGTATATTTAAAATTTCATTCAATTTGAACCAGTAGTTTAAGAATTATAACTTGTCAAACTTTCGCAATTTTGTCACTCACTGACTGACTGACCGATCATCAAAAGTCTAAGGCACTTCTAGCAGACATAGAACCTTCAAATTTAGAATATAATTAGTGTTTAGTGTCTAAAGTAAGGAAAAATTCAAACATTTCATAATTTCTGTCTAGTTTTCTAGATACACCAACTGCGTGAATAACTTTGTAATCTCATATAAATGTATAGGATTACAAAGATACATTTGCAGTTAATGATTCGTTGTACCCGTATATGATGGAATTATAGTTGTAAATAGGTATCTATAAATATGAGGTATAACAGGAGGGGGTATAGAGAGGGAAAGGGTGTATTCAGCCTATGAAACTGTTCAACATTCCTCTAGAAAAACATGACAAAGACAACCTTCAAATAAATAAACTAAATAGCTCGAAAACAATCACCATGAAAGATAAAACACTAATAATCAAATCCGCTATATTTGTGATAAATTGATACCTACAAAAATAAGAAAAAACCATAAGACAGAGGCTTTAAGAAAAATCGTTATATATATTCTAGAAATAAAAAGAACCGAAAAGGAATAAAGTAGGACTCTACAAAAAGACGTGAGATCCCATCAAAACATCCTGTAAAAAAATTCCAAGTCTCGCAGCTCAGTTTTTCTACCGCAAAAAGTTGTGAGATCCATGTAATACCAAGTCGATTAATTTATTTAGTCCTTGATTAAGGGACGTTCTGTATAAAGTTATTACGTAAGTTATTATCATATCAATATTAAAAATTCTTTACGTTGTAAATAAATAGATCGACTTGGCCATCGCATGAAAACATAATGTATCGTACAATTTATGCATAATGCTACTGGCCAAGTCGATCTATTTATTTAAAACGTAAAGAATTTTTAATATTCATATGATAATAACTTACGTAATAACTTTATAAAGAACGTCCCTTAATCAAGGACTAAATAAATTAATCGACTTGGTATTACATGGATCTCACAACTTTTTGCGGTAGAAAAACTGAGCTGCGAGACTTGGAATTTTTTTACAGGATGTTTTTGATGGGTACATTATTATTGAGTAATTATATTTTTTATTTAATTCACTATCTATAGGTATATAAACCTACTTACATAATATACATACAGGGTATATCAAGACTGCTACCGAAAACGAAGCCGGGTGGTAGTTTTAGTGGCTACAAACACAATGCAATTAAAAATTTCGCATAGAAACGCGACAATTATTTTTTATGATTTTTTAAATATCGTCATTTTTGGGTGGTAAATCCGTAGTTTTTGCTAAAATAATAATTTAAACTCTTTTATACCTTAGATTATTTATAAATAAAACGGCATACACTATTATTTTAGGAAAAAAATGTATTTACCACCCAAATATGGAAATAGGAAAAAAATAACAAAAAAAAATTGTCGCTTTTTTTTGCAACTTTTTCTGTTCCATTGAGTCTGAAGTCGTTTAAACTACCACCCGGCTCCGTTTTCGGTAGCAGTCTTGATATACCCTGTAGATTACATAAATTAATAAAAATAATCGCAAAATTTATTTTTGTAGTACAATACATGTAATATCCGCCTTTCTATTATTTGGCAAGCGAACTATTATACTTAATTTCTAATTGTTAAGCGACTTTCCACCGATGGAGCAGATAGATATTTATTATATATTTTTGAGGGGTTGCCAAATAACACGTTTCGCACTACATTTACAGAAATACAGTGTAGCATATCCTTTAATTTTGAAAACCTACGTGTATCATATACCTGACAAAAATACATTTATTTCAGGTACTTTATCTTCAAAACAATAAAATAACGACTCTCGCTAAAGATTTTTTCCACTCTCTCCCCAATTTAATGTATTTTGATATGAGAGACAACCAACTGACAGACATACCTGTAGGTATTCAAGGTCATCAATCCCTCACACACTTGTTATTGCAAAATAACAAATTGTCGTCATTACCCAACGAGCTAGGATCTGTGGTTACATTAAAAGTACTCCAACTGGCCGGCAATCCATTGATTTATCCTTTCAAAGAAGTAATAAATAAAGGAACAGCACAAATTATACAATATCTTCACGATAAGTACATAGAAAGTTTATTTATGAGGTCGTTCGACGGTTCCGAATCGGTCGTGAGTAAGACCTTCGATGAAGGCATTAGCTACAATTCAGTAGAACAAGAGAGAATGAAATCCAAAACCTTGTCTGTTCAGTTAAACGAAAAAGAGTTTGACGATTCGGATGAAGAATATTACTCCAAATTGAAAGGGAAATGTCCTAAATTGCCTAAAAGTCGTAAGAAAACATTACCCGGGTACAGTCAAAGCGCGAAGTATCTGAAAACTTTGAAGGCTGATAGTAAACAAGAACTGAGCGAAAAAATCAAGCAGAACTATTTTAAAGAGAAGACTTTGAAGAAACATAGAGACTTGCTGGCCACTCAGGACAAAATATTGCAAGATAGGAGGTGTGTTTGCATATATTTATATATTTCCATTAAGAATGTGTTTCAAATGTTATTATGTTCAGGAGGATCATTCAACAAATTCGAATGCTAATTAATTAATATTTTTTTTTAAGTGTCATAGCGAGATAGCTAAAACACCGCCATTCCGTCATCTGAAACCATGCAAATACATGCTTTAGTATTTTCAGTGCATAAATAGACATTTTTTCTAGGAACATTGAACTCCTCAAAAATTGGCGCCAGATATATAGGCAAAAGCAATTAACCAATCACTCAACTTATAAACTCGACCCTCAGAGCTACCCATACGACACCAGCCCAGAGAATATGACTTTCATGACGAGGCAGGACATAGAGAAAGACTTGCCGGATAAGTATAAGAGGAGACTTATAAGGAAATGCAAGCCCACTGTGCCGAGAAAGACGAACAACGATGTCCATTTGGCGATGAAAATCAAACAGTTGTTTGAAAACCTAGAATCGATTGATTTGAATCGAGAAGGTATGACGCCCAGGACCGAGCAAAAAGTGCTACTTAATGAGATTCAAAAGGTATGTACAATGTGGCTAAAAATTAGACTCTCATGAATTTTTTTTATCGAAGTTGTCATAGAAGGTGATTCAAAACTCAAATTTCTTGAAATATTATTGGTCTTATGACTTGTTGATTTAGTCATTGGCGTTAAGTTTTGAAATTAATTCAACATTCGACTTGAAAATGATTATACATGGGAGTAATTTGCGTCGCCACCGAACTAAAAATTCGAATAAAATTATAATCGGAATGCAGCAACAACCGTATTCCTAACCCTGGATGCCTGTTTAGTGCGTACTGCGTGTCTCAGTTTTCGTCTTACGAGTTTCAACTTCGCGCGCTCGTGTCTACATGATATCTACCGAAAAACGTTGGATATTAGCTATCTAAAAATGGTGCTAGGAACAGACTTTGAATTTTATTTGGTGTCGCTATATGAAAGTGGGGTACAATACAACGAGTTTCCACCTTAATACTCAAAGATAGTTCAAAATTAAAGCTATAAAAAAAAACATACAAAATCCCCAAAAAAAATATAAATTATTATTTAAAAAAACGGTACGGCACGTAAGGGTGCAAATACCTAAGAACTTCAGGTGCAAACACGTACAAACTTCAAAATTACCTTGCCTAGGCCTAGCTGTGTAAAGTCATTTTATGAACAATTGCTCCCCAAAAAAATTAGGATTCCCTGCTCAACACAAGCCTAGAAAAATTATTTCAATTCACCCACCATTAGTAGGTATGCCGTATGGGTTATATCTCAATATCAGACGTGAGTTAACAGTTATAAATGCCACCGTCGATATCCGAGGTTGTTGCTGCTTTTTTAGGATTAAAAAAAATTGCTTATTTCGTTGGACGTGTTTCATGTTCGTTGGACACAAATAATACCATGTAAAATATAGTCTTAAAATGTACTAAATGTAAAGTAGTTAATTACCATGAAACGTCACATAAGGTAAGTTTAAGCCTGATTCCCGAACTGTATATTTAATTGTATTTATCGAAAATCTTATTCTTTAGATATCGGAAATAAAACAAAAGCTGATGGAGCTCTCGACGACTAACAAGAAATCAGTTGTGATTGAATAATGACAATATAATAAAGATAAAATGAAATACTGTATTATGTTTTTGTGTATTATTATCTACCCAACCCAAGTTTTATGGCTTCTAGGTTTACGATGATAATTTTCGAACTTTATTTAATCATTTCGAGTTATAATGTAATTACATTGCATTCATAAAGTTAGCCACAAAGTCACGGATCAACATTTTTTATGGAGGGAATGAAAGTCATTATATTTTCTGAAATCTTTATTGATTATTCGTCGCGACGGCCGGCACCATAAAATGTATAATATATAAATAACATAAGATACAATAACACAATAACCAATCTGTATATTCGCAGCAATATTATACCCTATATAAGCAACATAAAAAGAACACATCTTTGTATCATAATCATGAAATTAATTAATTAATGGCGAACACATATATCCAATAATTACTGGTGATGTGGAGATGCGACCGCTTAATTGTTATTTATTTTCCGTAATCATATCATTCGCCTGATGGTATACGATTGCTCATAGACAGTAGCAAAACCAAACAACGCCATTAATTATAAAGCAATGCTTGGCAATTCATTGCGCTTGCGATCACGAGATATCAAGATTACATTGGGCATTACCTATTGTATGTACATTCATAGCCAGTAAAGAAATATAGTGTGAAAATAAGCTGTAATGCAAGCAATTTTCTTCATAATAGCTTTGGAAAAAATATAACAATGAAATTTTCTAATTACCTTCAGAGTAAGCAATGCTATTAATTATTAAAAAAAAAAACACTTCAGCCTTTTTTACATTAATTATAATATGCAAAGAAAGTTTCCATTTCTGGTTTTATATTTTATCAGATAATTAGCTGCATAAAAGTAAAATAGATCAGGGAGGGGGGGATATAACTGTCTCAAAAAAGCTGATATATCTTCACTTAACCAAACATACACTTAAAACAAACAAACATGTGGACGTAACTTATCACTAACAAAGCATAATCTCCTACATGCGTTATTGTGCAATACAATCTAATAGGATAATACTCTTAAATATAATATTTTATAAAAATAAAAAATATAACACAATGTTAATAAAAAGCTTTAGTGAAACCAGCGCAATCGAAGAGAATGATAGCATCAGTCGTTTCCTTAATTTTTGTTCTTTTGCACTTGCACAAGTGATTTTTTTCGCATCCTGAACGTACAATTATATTGCATTAAAACCTTATATGTATATTCGTGTCTCCAATTGCGCGGATTATATTAGGAGTACAAATAAGTTCCCGCCGTTTTAATGTAAATGGCGCGGCACGGAGTGTCCGTTAGTTTTCGCAGATAATAATCGGCTTAAAAGATAGTTTGGACATTCAAGAACAACATAAGCTGACACGTTGATGTGGATAGCTTTCCTATTTGCATGTCTGGAACTTTATTATATATAATATTTATATATTATGTATATGTATGTATTTTCTGATGTATGTATTCTTATGATCTTATATATGTATGTATATGTTTATATTACATAATATGAGTATTCATGACTTTTATTACTTGTAATTTTTAAAATTATTTTAATTAGTATATTGCATTTTTTTCCCTTTCTAGGTAGGTTCTATCCTTTACACTTTTGACTGCCCTCTGTTTATCCTGTTCTTAAATCCATCGCATGGTTGTCTGTAAGACATTGCCTTTCGGCGATAAGACCGCCAATTGTACTTTTTATACTATATGTAATTTCTCTCTGTATTTGTTGTCTTTTTGTGCAATAAAGTGTAAATAAATAAATAATAAATAACCTATTAATATAATTGATTTCATATTGGTAAACTATACTTTTTATTAGTTGAAAATGTCGAAATTTGAGCCAAGTAAGCGTCATTTGCGGGAAATATTAGTTTACTTCTTCAATTTAAAGAAATCTGCTGCTGAGGCGCATAGATTGCTCGTAGAAGCATATGGTGAGGGTGCTTTGAGTGAGAGAACGTGTCGTGAGTGGTTTCAAAAGTTTAAAAACGGTGATTTCGACGTAGAAGACAAAGATCGCAGTGGAAGGCCAAAAATTTACGAGGATGCAGAATTGGAGGAATTATTGGAGGAAGATTCATCTCAAACACAAAAAGAACTTGCTTTAACATTAGAAGTCACTCAGCAAGCAGTCTCACATCGTTTAAAATCATTAGGAATGATTCATAAACAAGGAAATTGGGTCTCGTACGAATTAAAGCCGAGAGATATTGAACGCCGATTATGCTTAAGTGAAATACTGCTAGCTAGACATAAAAAAAGGGTTTTTTACATCGTATCGTAACTGGTGATGAGAAGTGGATATATTATGACAATCCAAAAAGAAGAAAATCATGGGGATTACCTGGCCACGCGTCAACATCAACACCAAAACCGAGTATTCACGGAAATAAACTTATGCTGTGTATTTGGTGGGATCAGCTAGGTGTAGTGTATTATGAGTTGCTTAATCCGAGCGAAACAATTACTGGAGCCCTCTATCGAACACAATTGATGAGATTGAGCCGAGCTCTGAAGGAAAAACGCCCTCAATACTATTCTAGACACGACAAAATTATTCTCCTGCATGACAATGCTCGTCCACATGTTGCGGCTCCCGTGAAAAAGTATTTGGAAACGCTTGATTAGGAAGTGTTACCCCACCCGCCGTATTCACCAGACATGGCGCCGTCCGATTATCACCTGTTCCGGTCCATGGCACATGCTCTGTCGGCACAGCGGTTCACATCTTATGAGGATACCAAAAATTGGGTTGATTCGTGGATAGCCTCAAAAGACAAGGAGTTCTTCAGACGTGGGATTCGAATGCTGCCTGAGATATGGGAAAAAGTGGTTGCAAGTGATGGGCAATATTTTAAATAAATTTATATTACCGTTCTTCTATAATAAATATTTAATTTTTGATAAAAAACGGCGGAAACTTATTTGTACTCCTAATATTATCTTTCTACCCTCCGGAATAAACAATGCAATTCAAAATGGCGCGTTTGAACACGGTTACAGCACTGAATTAATTGTATTTCTTACAACCCTTTGGAATCAATAATATTTGCAAATAACATCGTCAACGTCAACAACGTCTATAGTCAAATCTTGTCGGTTTTACAGCTTACATTTATTACCTAACGTCAAACTATATTAATTTTACGTAAATAATAAAATATACTGATACCGACCGAAGATTTGATTTATCAAAGGCCGGTCGGATTTGTCGGGATTTATTTAGCAAACAAGCTCAACATAAAAGAACAACTCACAATAAAAAAAAACAATATTGATAAAGACCTAAGGTATCTAATTGAGACAACTTATTGAGAAATTCTACTCTGTATAGTTCAAATTACATCATTTACCGGCTACCGTTACTCTAAAACATGGAAGAAGTGGATAAATGGAGTTTCTACCGACACACACCCGTTTTGCGGGTACCGACTAAATATTTCTGCCCAAGAAACTGAATTATTATTTACAACTATTTAAATTGGTTTCAAATTTAAATGCATTTAATACCTAGTTATTCACATGTTTTGCTGTCTCAAAATAAAACAATTTCAACATGAACAGCTTTTAGTCCTAACGAATAGTGAAGTTATTTAAATTATATATAATTTACAAACTTCATTGGGCCTCGAGTCTTACAGGTTTGGCAGACATTTCATTGTTTTACACAGTTCTTGGAAATTACAGTGAGCAGACTTTCATGAATTACAACACACTGCTTAATATTAAAACCATGTTAATTTCTATAGCTCTCATTAGATTCTTATCCTCTATTATTCAATTAAAAATATGACACAGGCGATTATATAAACGTTTCCTGCTTTTACAACTATTAAACTTAATATTAAATTTGAAATATATGTTTTTTTTTTTCAATTCCGTAATGCACAAATTATGTCAGTCTTTGATTAGCATCGCAATAATTTTCAATGTAAATGTGCCCCATCTATACATATAAATAAAATTGAAGTGTCTGTTTTAAGAGCGAAAATTAAAAAAAAGTCCTACTACATATTGTTATATACACGATACCTGTGCCGAAAATGATATTTAAAAAATTTTTGTCTGTCTGTCTGTTTGTTCCGGCTAATCTCTGAAATGGCTGGACCGATTTTGACGGGACTTTTTTTGTCAGGTAGCTGATATAAGAAGGAGTAACTTAGGCTACATTCATTTTAGAAAAGTTATTTTCTGTCTATTTGTTCCGGCTAATCTCTGAAATGGCTGGACCTATTTTGACGGGACTTTTTTGTCAGGTAGCTGATATAATAAGGAGTAACTTAGGCTAAATTTATTATAGAAAAGTTCTTTTATTTTAGAAAAATAAAGTTTTTTGTTAAATTCCACGCGGACGAAGTCGCGGGCACAGCTAGTCACATAATATAGAGTAAAGCCCAGATTCTTAGTATAATGACAAAAATAGTAACATGCATTGAATAAGAACCGTTAATGAAGTAATTATTATTTAATTACTTTAGAAACAACTTATTCTAGGCAGTCAAATTTGTAAATATTAGAAAAGTACCGCTGATTCATTCAAGAACCAAAAGCATGAAAATATGAATTGTCAAGACACGGTTATTGTTTTCGAGATACAAAAGAGATATTAAAATGTAAATACAAAGCTGCCTCTTTACACAACCTATTCTCTAACAATTTTAACAGAAAGGTTATATTTTAATCGCCTGTGTAACATTCACGTAAATTGTGCGGATGAAATTGTCTCTATTATTCATCGTATTCATATTTTATTTACTTAATATATATATCGATATCAATTAACATTCTAACCTAGTGACATCCAATATTCAACACATTGTAACTACACAATAACATGCTGCCCCTTACATCAATACGTTGCGTTTATCGATATATTAAAATAAATGAATGTAAACAACTGCTCTACACATAGGTACAATAGAAAAAAAAACGTTTGTTTTATTAATACAAGAAAAATAATGTAAGAAGCAGTTACTATGCAAGCACAAATTCACTTTCGACGTTATGTAATTACGCGTATAGACAAAATATACGTTCAGAATTCATTGCAAGATACATTATTATGAATACCCAACATACTAAAACCACTTCGGTTCTTCTTGTCATTTTCGCCATGTATAAAATGCATAAAGGCAAGCGCGAGATTCAACATCAACTCTGTATTTGTAATTATATAACGTCATAAGTACTCAAACCACCGACAACAATCTTCAAATCAGTCTTTACCCAAACATGACTAGGCTCGTTTGTCCATATTAACTCTCCCAATTTCGCTAAAGAGATTTACCGTAATCCCTCAATTAGTATCATGTATTCTACGCACCGGTTTACATGCCGCTTTAGATAATACATTTTGAGTTTGATAGGTATTCACTCTTACCAAATGCTTACCTAAATTATTCCAAATTTGGCTAAAGAGCTAAAGGCGACTTACCGCCTAGCTCGATAGTTATTGTTTCGAAAATACACATTAATTGATTTACACGTTATCTGCAAGCAAATACAACAGTTAAATGTTGTAACTTACATAAAAAATTGTCAAGCGTATTGCGAGCCGTATGGAGAATAGATCAATTTTTGGCCGCAGTTTTTGTATAATCCAGCTATTTTGATTTTTGATTTATTAACATCTTAAAAAAGCACCATAGGCAATTCAGCAGTAAAGCCTGAACCACGCCTATAACAGAGGGATCACCGTAATAAAAGTTACATCTATTACTTAGTATATTAAAAATAGGTGACAAAATGCACTGTTAACGCGATATAATACAAAATAGGGTATTTGATTATTATCGATTTTTTGTATTATTTCGCTTCCAAATACAAATACGTTAAAAATAAAGCCTTGCTGTCAAAAAAGTATTAAAGTAGCTTGTAACATAAGGCAAATATTAACATTTAAAATTAAAGAGTGGGGGTGTAGTGGGGACATCTTGCTGTCTCTTTCACACCCGCACACTGTAATGTATAATAACCCTAGTGACGTCACTATCTTGGTTTTGCATTTCTTTTCTGTTACCCCCACTACAAGATTTAAAACGTTTCTAACTTGTTTAATTCTAAATCATCATCATCATCATCAGCCCATATACATCCCACTGCAGGGCACGGGCCTACTCTACAATCGACAATACGATTGAGAGTGGTTAGGCCATATAGTCCACCACGCTGGCCTAGTGCGGGTGGGTCTAAATGGATTTATAAATTTCTTTGTTTTTTAGACCATAGCTGTGGCAAAGTTTTGATAAATACAATAAAAAAAAATTGAGTCAAATACCCTATTATCATTATGAAATGAAAAATACTCAACACTGCAAATTATCTTACAATATAAAAGCATCTTGAAATGATTTTTTAATAAAATGCAAGCTTTTTAAATTATTATAGTCTTAAAATAGCTATGTAATTATTTTTATTTATTCGTTTTCTATTTATTTATTTTTTGTTATTTTTCTACTTTACCTTCATTACTTTATTAAACTTAAACAGCAGCGAAGCCAAAATGATAATGCATTTATATACGACATGTTTTATTGAGTCGAGTGTTTAATTAAAAAACTGAGCTTACATAAAGAAAATCATTATTTATACAATAGCGGGTATCTATGCGAGTTATTAATATAATCTTATGATTTATTAAAATAAAAATCATGTTTATTGAAAGCTAAGAACGCCAAGGAATTAAATGCCTCATCCATCAAAATGGTTGTGCGTAGATACACGAAATAGGAAGTATAATCAATGTAACTAACTTATTTTATTTAATACTGTGTTAATTTCGGTGAGTGCAGATAGGACTGGTGTCTGGTAATAAAAATGAATTGTAGAATACGTAATATGGTACTGACAAGGTAATAGAATAGTACTACTTCAATTGCAAACTTTCAGTTGTTTTAAATGTTTCTGAAATAGGAAGATTTAAAAAGAAAAATCTTCAATATATAAACTCGACATGATTGTGATGTATCGATGAAAATATCATTGTTATAGGGATTTAGATACGCGCTAGTGTATATTTTTTATATTGCTTCTTATACCATGTATAGTAGCCTTGCTTGATGTAGCAACTAGCCACATTAATTACTTATAAAGACTGGTGCGTCTTAGTGAAGTACCTATCATGATATGGACGTCAGATCGATCGTCAAAGGTATATAATTGTATCACGAAATAAGCAATAGAAAATGTTATTGCTTCACTCTAAAATTATTGCTTTAGTTTGTTATTGCGAAAGACGCTTTAATACATTGAAATTATTGACTGAGCAAATCGATTTGCTTAAATGTAATTGTTAATAGGGCAGCCATTATACGTTTTTGTTGCATTGAAATCGACCCATTATAGTTGATCGAATTTTCTGGAAAATGTTCGAGTGTTAAGAGAATAATATCTGTTGAAAATTGTTTCCGGTTGTATTAAACATCAATTTAAATTACCCGCTACAATAAAAAATACCAGAAAAATATAATTGTTTAAAATCTGATGTAAAAAAATTGTGGTAACGATCTAAATGGCCACCCTGGTCGTGTCGATGTTCTTAAACAAATTGACATTGTCCTGTTAATCTATTATGTCTCGAAATAATTAGCTATAATAGTTGATTCTATAATGGCTTAAATTCGATTATGTTACAAAATGTACACATGACTCGTTGGTTTTTATCAAAAAGAGTGTAGCATGTTAATTTAATGTATTAGAGACCTGAGGATATTTACAATTACAAGAACTGCTTTCACTCGTTATTGCTTTTGTGGTTGAATTATCTCACAGCAGACATAAATAATTAGTTTTGTAAACTGATTAGCTTCCTCAATATGTTGTTTAGTAATTCTGAAGGGCACACTATAACTACGGGAAGAACAATTGTCGATAATATTTAGAATTGTATCGATATAAAACTAAACGAAGTGTACCACGGTAAGCGGCGAGTCGATACCTATAATTCTATTGAAGATATTCTATTTACTGTTTAACTAAATTATATTATGATTTTCTACTCTATAGTTGATTATTGCATTTCGGAGTGACGATTAAGTATATTAAATTGAGAAATACTTTATCAAATACCTTCACTTCTACACGGCGACATCGAATCGATATTCCTGTACAGGGTATCTTATAACATACCTTACGCTTAATTACAAGGACGTGGTTGCACAGACTTAATCAAGGTCTTGATTGGAAGCTAACGTAAGCCGCTTGAGTTGTAGCTGGAAGTATCGTGGGTGTGGGGTGTGGGGGGTAGTGTCAGCGGGGCGGCGGCGGAGTGTGCGGCGGGTGGGGCGGGTGCGGCGGGTGCGGGGGGCGGCGGGGTGCAGCAGCAGCGGGCGCTAGAAGGCGCGCGCGAGGTACACGCGCTCGGCCACGCGCTGCACCTCCACGAAGCCCAGCTTGCTGTAGAACTGGTGCATGTTGGGCTCGTGCGCGCTGATGCACACGTGCGCGCCGCTCGCTCCTACATCACGCATACAAAACATTTTATATTCGAATTGTAATAATTGACGCTGTATTTTGTGTAGTTCGTTTTTCCAAAAAACCAATAATTTCTTCGTGTTTAAAAATGACTCATAAAATTTGACTATTAAACAAAAAAATAGTATAATATTGGATCTGTACATACAGGGTATATCAAGACTGCTACCGAAAACGAAGCCGGGTGGTAGTCTAAGCGACTTCAGACACAATGCAACAGAAAAAGTTGCAAAAAAAAGCGACAATTTTTTTTTGTTATTTTTTTCCTATGGCCATATTTGGGTGGTAAATACATTTTTTCCTAAAATAATAGTGTATACCCTTTTATTTATAAATACTCTAAGGTATAAAAGAGTTTAAATTATTATTTTAGCAAAAACTATGGATTTACCACCCAAAATTGACGATATTTAAAAAATCATAAAAAATAATTGTCGCGTTTCTATGCGAAATTTTTAATTGCATTGTGTTTGTAGCCACTAAAACTACCACCCGGCTTCGTTTTCGGTAGCAGTCTTGAGATACCCGGTATAGAGGCTTGTTAAAAAAAAACGAGTTTATAGAAGTTTTCTATACGATTAATCGACACTAAGTAAATAATTTGATATGGTGAATATTTTTCGAGCACTACTGCAGACAGTAAGAATGATGTAAAGTATGTATCTGTTTATATACCAGCTCGGTCAAAAGTCGAGTTTATAGAGGTTTCTCTATACGAATCAATCAATACACAATAAATATATTTTTTGAGCGAATATTTTCTTAGTAATACTGCAGACAGTATAAATGATGTAAACAGTATTGCGTGTTACCGTGCGCGCGCAGTGCCGCCAGCAGACAGGTGAGCAGGCGCGCGGGCGCGAGCGGGTCGCGCGGCTGCAGCACGGCGCACGCCACCAGCGCGCCCTGCGAGCGGGACACGCTGTCCGGCACGCGCGACACACCGTACCCGCCGCCGCTCCACGCGTGCATCTCGCTGATGTACTCCTGCACACATCACGCTCGATAATAGTACTGGATTCATGTATGCTACAGGTGTCAAAGCTCTACAATACATGTACTCTATGCATGTACGCAACTTGTGTCAACGCTCTACTATATTAGTACTGTACGCTACTGATGTCACCGTTCTACAATACTTGTACTGAACGCATGCATAGCGCTGTGTACGCAACTTGTGTCAAATAACGTTTGGAGTTACGTACGCACCGTAAAAAATTAAAAACGATACGATTTTAAATTTTTTGTTATAACCTATACTGAAAACAATCTATTATCTGTCTTCAACAACAGGAACTCCACTGCTATATATGGCGACATGGTACTACTTTCTACGTACAAAAACCAATATAAAAAACAATTGTAGTTTTTAAACACAAGTATCAGCCTCCGTGATGCAAACGTTTAGACGCGGCCTGTAAAACGAGAGGCCGTGAGTCTGATTTGTACAGCCCACAAGTATTTGTCTTGACTCTGGGTGTTTGTGAGAACGAAAAGTCTCTCGTAGTTCCTGGTACCCACGACACAAGACTAAGATCTTGCTATGGGGTCAGGATTATGTGTGTGACGGTTGGGTGTTATTTATTAAGGTGACGTACCTTAGCAGCGGGACTGACGTCTTCCCTCTCGAGCATGGATTCAGGATACTTGGCGCACATCTCAGGGATCCACGCCAGCTCCTGCCGCCTGTAGAACTCCTTGGCGTTGAGCGCCGCGCACGCGTACCCCACTATCTCGGGCTTCATACCTGCACAAAATATAATTTAAATTAATCGATTTTCATTAAATTAAATTTCAATTGACAGCCTTCGTGGTGCAGCTGGTCAAAGGTTTACTGCAAAACAAAAGGTCACGATATCGATACCCGTATCGAAAAAATTTTTGAAAGACCCTCACAATATTTGTCTCGGATCTGGATGTTTGAAAGATCGAAAGATATCTCGTCGTTTCTGATAGCCATAATACAAAACCGTATTTATCTTAATATGTGAAATGAGAATTACGTACGTTACTGTAGGAGTTATTTATTTTAATATTTAAAATGTGTTTAAAGGAAGTATCAATTACACGCATGACTCCGAAAAGGTCTCCGACAAGTTAGAGTTTGAGATCCCCGACCACCGAATCGATAACAAATGAAATACCCCATACCATTAATCCTAGGCTCTGGCGGTAGTTCCTTGTCGTCGTCTCCTTCGGGCGTGCTGGTATCGTTGAGCGGGCAGTCCTCGTCGTCCTCAATCACCATGCAGAACTCCGGCGATAGTGTTAAGAACGGCTGGACCAGTCTGAAGGAATAATGTGGCATTATCAGGTACTGAAAGTTCACTGTTGAAGCTGGGCCAAAAGTGGCTGAGCAAGCAGCCTGTATTCAGTACTTAATTTCTAATTTCATTTAGTCTTCTGTTCAATAAATGAATAAATTGGAAATAGAAAATCTAAATGGAAATATAAAATATTTACAATATTCAGAAGTTAAAATAGTAACTTACCTGTCTGAAGGAAGAGATTGAAGGTCGCCAGGGAATAAATCTGTGCCATCGGAGCCGTCGCGACATGTTTTGCGACAGATCATGCAAATCTGTAGGAGAGATAAAAATACATTAACTTTAGGACGAGCCCAATGACATGATCTGTAAGCCACTAGGTTTATTATTTATTTTGCTGAATTTCCGTCTTCAAATTTCGACTCCTATAAATGTACTTCCTACAAGGATTCTCATCGGACCTACGATCGATTGTTTGCTTTGGAAGAAAAAACCAGGCGCGCATGTTTATGTGTCTATGCATGTGTACAGCGCGCTCCACATTCTCGCCAAAACTATACTACTATCTATACTATAACTTATTTTTCACGAATTAACAAATAATTGTAATAAGGTAAAGCATATAATGCTACAGCGACAGATATTTCTAACACGTCCATCTTCTACGACTACCAAACACACAAATGCGCAAACAAGAATGTGGAGAACTGTTCTTGATTTCGTCCTTCCCGACTTTTAAGATGCCTCGACGACAATGTGTAGCGTGATTTAGTATGTGTATGTGCGTGTACGTGAGTGCGTGTGTGTGTGTGTGTGCACGTGTCCGTGTGGGGTGTGTGCTTGTGAGTATATGTGTGTGTTGACGTAGTTGCGTGCATGTGCGTGTGTGCGTGTACGTGCGTGTGTGCTTGTACGTGCGTGTGTGCGTGTACGTGCAGACGTGCGTGTACGTGCAGACGCGCGTGTGTGCGTGCACGTGTGCGTGTGGGTTGTGTGCTTGTGAGTATATGTGCGTGTACGTGTGCGTGTGCGTGCGCACTGACCGCGTCCTCGTCGCGGTGCGCGTAGGGTCGGACGCGCAGGGGCAGCGCGGTGGGCGCGACGCCGGGGCGCAGCGCGTCGGCGCCGCAGTCGAGCGGCAGCAGGCGGCGCAGGTCGGCGCTCAGCCCGCCGCGGAACACCCACGGCTCCTGCGCGCCGCTCTCGAACGCCTCGCGCCAGCCGCGGGAGAACCCTGCAACAACATTATACAATATGTCAAAGCGCACCTTTACAATTAAAGTGACCTAATAAAATAGATTTTGTCTTTTAATCATATTTTTTCTCAAAATTACCTATCGACTAGCTATTAAAGAAGGACCCAGACGCATGAAAGGCAAAATATGTATAAATCGGTCTTTTGGATGTACATATCTTACATAAGTATAAAATTTATTTTATAAAGCTTTAATGAACGTTTTCCAAAAAATAAGATTTTTTAGTTAGGTCTCAATTCTAAAGGTGCGAAATGCTAACTATAATCGAAATAAAATATGATTGAATTAAACTAGTGACTTACAAGTATAGCTGCCTTGAATATTCGCTGCAATGTTCGAGGGGAACTTTCCCAACTCTGAAAATGAAGTTTATTATTACAGAATTGTCTATATAGTTGGAGGGTAGAGTGATGTAGATGAGTAATAAGTACCTATCCAAGACAGGAACGCGTCTAACAGCGCGAGTACCGCGCACAGGTCCCACACGTAGGGCAGCAGCTCGGCGGCGAGCTCCTGGTTGGCGGCGCGCGCGAGGCGCCGGCACGCGCGCCGCGCCCGCCCCGTCCACCACGAGAACCGACCGCGACGACGACGCCACTCGCTGCTCTGCACACGCACACAATCTTACTGTATATTATATTTAATACACTTATTTATATTATATACAGGGTATATCAAGACTGCTACCGAAAACGAAGCCGGGTGGCAGTTTAAGCGACTTCAGACACAATGCAACAGAAAAAGTTGAAAAAAAAAAGCGTCAATTTTTTTTCTGTTATTTTTTTCCTATGGCCATATTTGGGTGGTAAATACATTTTTTTTCCTAAAATAATAGTTTATACCCTTTTATTTATAAATACTCTAAGGTATAAAAGAGTTTAAATTATTATTTTAGCAAAAACTATGGATTTACCACCCAAAAATGACGATATTTAAAAAATCATAAAAAATAATTGTCGCGTTTCTTTGCGAAATTTTGATTGCATTGTGTTTGTAGTCACTAAAACTACCACCCGGCTTCGTTTTCGGTAGCAGTCTTGAGATACCCGGGATAGTATCACCCACTATATTCCGTATCAGCCCATATACATCTCACTGCAGGGCACGGGCTTCCTCTACAATCTAGAGTACGATTTAGTGCTAAGGGCCTCTTCAGTGCGACGAGGACGACCTACGCGGATGTCCGCGACGGATGGTAAAATGTATCAATCCTATATAACGCGTTCAGAGCGACGCGGAGCACCCGCGCCGCGGAGAGCTATCCGCGCGCGGATCGAAATCACTCCGCGTCGCTCGTCCGCGGCGCGGGCGTCCGCGCGCGGACCGTAATGCACTTGGACAGACTTGTTCAGTGCGCGACGGACGGTCGTGCGACGCGGACGTAAAGTACTATCGTCGTCATAGAAGACTTTAGTTTCGCATGTAACTCCTCAAATGTCTTAATGGACATTTTAAAATACGTGAAAAAATTCATTTCGTCTTCTTGCAATTCCGAAAATAAAGTTACAAATTCTCCTTTTAACCCCTTACCGCATACGAAGCCATTAATGGCTCCTACAGTTTGTATTTTTTTTTTACAGTATAACTAATCATTAAATTAATGTTAAATAAGTGTTATAATATAAAGTGGTCTTTCGTAAGACGACGAGTATATTTTTTTCGTTCATTATGCAATTGTTGTCAAAAGTATTTGAGTTTATTTCAAAACGCGGCCAGCGAGTGTGGTGCACGATTTTAGTGAAACTTTTATTATTTGGTAAATCATTGACTGAGATCCTCAATAAAAATTGTACTTACTCTTAAAACCATCGAATACAATAAGAGTACGTTGTTTTTGACTTTCTTTTTATTTTTGTTTGGTTTTTGATGTTTTTGCAAACTCCATATATGGCTTCGTATGCAATCCCGTCAACATTGAGTCTGCCAAATATGGCTTCCTATGCATTATGATACTTTTCAGAAATTTATCCTGCAGGTTTTTATTATTCTTTCAAACAAGTAAATCTAGTATTGGGTGATGATTCTTTGAGTAAAGATGAGCTTGCTTTGGATCCTGGACTTACAATACGAATGTTTCTCTTCCCGTTCACCAAAAAAAGCATGTTATCATACCCGAGTTTGTCTCGAAGAGTTCGGAATTCGGACAATGATAAACCCTTTACATTAATTGCATGCTGCAAAACCCAGGGTTAAAAATGTAAAAATAACTCGATTGTATGGAAGAAAGGAATAATGGAGCCTTATGTCAAAGAAAAATTCAAGTTTACAGGCAACGAAGATTTGCCGTAAAAAATAAAACAGTAAAGCGCACTACACATAAAAGCCGCCGACCATCCGACTTATGCCAGTAACTTTTTGTCGGCGGGGTAGTTGCACGACGGAAAATTTTGTTGGCAGCATGTCGGGAGCTCGAAATGAAGATCGTTTTAGTGAACTTATTGCATGTTGCTGATCAAAATAGATAAGCAAATGTGTAGGCGACATACCGCCTATGTGTCAGCGGGCAACACATGCGGGTACCTACTTGTTGCCGACATTATTCTTTTGTTATAAGCCGCTGTGTTGTGTCGGCTGGTCGGCAGCTTTGGTATGTAGTACAGTGATGTGTAGTTCTATAACTACACATCACTGTACTACATACCAAAGCTGCCGACCAGCCGACACATCTATATTCACCAGTCCAATTTTCAAAGTTTTGTTCCATAGTTTGAAGATTTTGATTGCAAATTTGTCAAAAGAATCGTCAAATGTATCAAAATTCCTCTAAGTTAGGTAGTTACACAAAATATAAAAATGCGAGGTGTTTACAAGCTATAATGATGTAATATACAAACGGAATCTAATATGTAATAATTCACAAAATGTAATTGCAATGCATACAAAGCCAGATATGACTATACTTGTTTTTCACTAGAATGCATACGAATCCATATATGGCTCTTATGGGTAACTTCATAAATAATTAATGATATTTTTTTTTTTTGAGTTGATTTATGTTCAATACACACAAATAAACCCGTTTTTGCCAAAAAATATTTTTTATCCGCATCCTTCATAATTCATGTAGTAAGGGGTTAAAAGCCTTTTCGCAACGATTGGATGCCCATTAAATCTTCTTATACTATGGCGACAATTTCTGCTATTTAATATATAGGCAGCAACCACCAAATTCAACTTTATATCCATAGGCTTACTGTTGTCACAGTATCACTCTCAATCGCGCTCCGCGTCGAACTGAACGATGATGTGATCCGCGACCGACGGACGCAAGCACTACTCCGTGCGCGGACCGTCCGCGTTGCACTGAATAGGGCCTAAGGCTATATAGTCCACCACACTGGCCTAGTGCGGGTTGGCGGACTTACAAACCGTAGAAATTATTTGTAGAAATGATTGGTATGACCTACATGTTTATAAAAACTAAACATGTTTTTTTACTCAAGTATATTATACGCAGATATTAAGATCACGACGCAAAACACACGATGGGCCTTTTAAGCGACGCTCATACACTCCCTTTCCTTTATCTATTATAGCTGCCGCTGCTTTACTCCGAACGCTGACAACAACACTCTTATATAATTTGTATTAAAGGCTTAAAACCATCAACAGCATGTAATAGCCAGATAAGTGTTCAGTATGTGAGTGGTGTGTGTACCTCCGGCCTGGTGGTCCTCGGCAGCAGCGTGGCAGCGTGCGCGGCGAGCCAGTTGAAGTCGTGCAGCAGACGCAGGCCGCGCGAGCCGTGCTCGAAGGGCAGGTAGAACAGGTCGCACAGCAGCACCACGTCCTCCGCCACCAGCGCGCCGGTACCACTGCACACGTATATAAGGTGATATTGACACATGTTACTTAATTCAACCCACATGTTTCTCATTACTCCAGGTGATATTGCACATAATTAAAAAAAATATGAGACGATTTTGTTTAAAAAATCGTGATTTTAGTTTTTACCATTTTTGGGTATCCTGTATAGATATGAGTATTTTTACCGCTTAGCTGAGCTTGAGTTCGGTTCGGGAACTTACATGAACCGAAAAATACTCCGATCGTTAGGGGTTGATCAAAAGCCTTGAAACCTAAAATCGCGATTTCTGATAAAAATATCCGACAGTTTTTGTTCATACTTGGTACAGTGTTACTTGGGGTGGTGGGGTGGTGGAATATGTGGTTCAAATTAAATACCACATGTCAATATCACTCTGTATATCGCAACTTTACTATAGAGTATTTGACTCCAATGTAAACTCCAACACGTATCCATAACTATGGTCTAACAAACAAAGAAATTTATAAATACATTCAGAATGAAACAAGTTTGAAAAATTTTAAATCTTGTAGTGGGACTAACAGAAAAGAAATGCAAAACAAAGCTAATGATGTCACTAGGGTTAATATACAGGGTATATCAAGACTGCTACCGAAAACGAAGCCGGGTGGTAGTTTAAGCGACTTCAGACACAATGCAACAGAAAAAGTTGCAAAAAAAAGGGACAATTTTTTTTTGTTATTTTTCTTGCTATGGCCATATTTGGGTGGTAAATACATTTTTTCCTAAAATAATAGTATATACCCTTTTATTTATAAATACTTTAAGGTATAAAAGAGTTTAAATTATTATTTTAGCAAAAACTATGGATTTACCACCCAAAAATGATGATATTTAAAAAATCATAAAAAAAAATTGTTGCGTTTCTAGGCGAAACTTTTAATTGCATTGTGTTTGTAGCCACTAAAACTACCACCCGGCTTCGTTTTCGGTAGCAGTCTTGAGATACCCGGTATATTACATGTGCGCGTGTGAAAGAGACAGCAAGATGTTCCCACTACACCCCTACTCTTTAATTGTAAATTGTAAGCGAAATAATACAAAAAATCGATAAAAGTCAAATACCCTATTACAGAGATCTAATAAAAAAAAAATAGATTTTGGCTTTTAATCATATTTTGGCTCATAATGACCTTTCGATCCGTTATTAAAGGACCTATTGACGAATGAAAGACAGAGAGATGTATAAATCGGTCTTCTAAATGTATCTTCCATAAGTACAAAATTTCTTATGTTACAAATCTTTAATGAATATTTCGCAAAAAGAAAAGTCGAAGTTTTGAAAAGTAGTTTTGATACCCAAGACACAAGACTTAATTGATCTTAATAGGGGGTTAGAACTGTGTATCTGACTGTTGAGTATATTTATTATCTACAATCTATCAGCCACGAGCTAAAAACGTAGTGAGACATAATATCGAATCCGATTTTTCATTGACTGTCGGTCCCAATCAGTACCGATAGATCGATTCGCATAACAGCTATATGTACATTTTATCGAATCCAGCGTCCTATATGTGGGACAATAGAACTATTGCATATTAATTGAATTGATATTCCTAAAATAGATAGATAGTAGGTGCAGTCGATAGGTCTGTCTACAATATACATATTTTATGTCGATAAATAAGTTAGTTTTTGGTACATTCTCCTCATCCTCACTATTTTTCGGCCATGGAATTTTAAGATATGCGTTTCATCCGGCAAATGTCTATTAGATGAGCTAATCCTAACAAAATTGTATTTGTTTTAAAAGGAAATACTCACTCGTCAAGTGTTTCAGTCGGCTCCACCATCATGTCAGTGCTTAGAGGACTGTTGCTTGGCTCCACTTGCATAGACCCATTCTGAAACAATATTACTTTTAATAATCCACATAATAAAATATAACGAAAAGCAGCACTCAAAATTCTGACCACTTAATAAATAAACCATTTGGTTTGGTTAAAACTAAATATACAGGAGAAATTAAAACTGACTTTAGCGTTTACAACGGTTTTCCCGTTATAATGAGCTTCACCATCCAGGCGGATATGATAACAACTGCTTTACGGCCGGGTGCAATACTCTGTCTGTCTTTTTCTACCCGTTAAAATCGCTAACTCTAGTATGAGTTCTGTCATTTTTCGGTTTCAATAATCGTAGACAGATGATTAAACATATCTATGATTTGTATCTATCAATGGGAGGGCTCTCGCTAACCATAGTTAGAAAATTCCATACAAATTAAAATATACGCGTTTCGATAACGATTCGAACTACTGTAGTTATTTGTGTTTAACTAGCTGTCAACGTTTTCTAATATCGCTGCAATATGGTGGATAATACATCGATTAACCAAGATATGTAGTATTTTTATGGAAAAAATCAGCAAAATAAACTGACATTAATATATTCAGTGATGAAAGTGATAACGAAATGTTTAAAGCTGGAGTGTTTGACGCCGATTATAATTTATGAGAACCAAAAAAAACTATGCGAATATTCTAGTTCAGAATTTATTTACAGATTTACTTTTTAGATGAAATAATACATCAGCTATTATGTTTATTTCTACATTTAAACCCAGCCTGCAAGGAACCTTCCTCCTGGTAAGCATACATATCAAATATTTCATTAAGTTTTATAAGTGTATTGAATTATTCCAAAATCATATATTCTATAATAAATGTAACAGCTCGGGAACAATAATGTGTCACTGTTCCATTAATTGCTGCTATCATTGTGGTTTTATGTACTGGGGAGAATGCATGTTCAGTAGGTTACTATTTTGGGTATCAAAAGCTACAGTCAGCCGAATCATTACTGATGTGCCTCGGGCTATAACTGAGCTATATTAGCAATATGTAAAAATATAAGACAACACACAGCATGAGTTTCATAAAATTGCAGTTTTCCCAAGAATCTTTGGTGCAATTCATTGCACATATTATATTCCCATAGAGCCACCTGGTTAGTAATGACTACCTTTAGATATATTAGGATTAATTAATAATTATGTATTAATATTGTCTATGATTTTAACATAAATCTTGGTATTATGTATCAGTTATCTGATCACAATGTATTAATCTTAATATTTTTATTTTTAGATTCAAATATAGGAGAAGAATTTAGGAAAATAAAGGCATTATTGTTCAAGAAATGTGTATTGCACAGTTACTTTTTATGAATGTATTGGAACGCTAGCCTGGGCCTCATGAAACTACTATATTTAACAACTCTGCTAAAAGGTATTTATCTCATACTTTATATTTTGAAAGAATTCAAATTCAAAATACTTTATTGTGGTACATAGGTGAAAGTGGTGTTATATTCAATTGTTTTGTGCAGCTATGACCCGCCATATTGGCAAATAATAATTTAAGATGCAACAAATATGACAATTAAGTTGGAAGAATGGTTAAGAGAATATATTAAGATTAATACATATTTTTGTGAGTAGTTTCCTAATAGTTCCCTAGTTTCAAAAGGGTACAGCCTGATGGAAATCATCAAAACATATTTTCACTTTAAATCTTTTATTTTTTGTAAATAACATATTTATTTTCAGTACAATGTGAAGAAGTTATATAATAAAATAGTAATAGATATCTAATTGGAGATAGTGCATATCCACATACTACTTTATTAATAACACTGCTCAATGTCTGCCATAGAGTATTGCAAGAATGTGGCTCATATAAAAACAGAAATACTACTGAAAGTTACTATAGTTAATATTTTGCTCTTCCATCTTTTACATCTTTCTTTCATCTTTATTTCAGGTCTTATGATGTTTGGAAAAGAATATTTCCACACCGTTCACTAAAATAAGTCTTTTGGGATTGCACACAACTTTAAACATTATGAGTGCCACTGCGGTGTCAGATAATATTTGAAGAATGAAAAGCATTGCTGATGTGGAACATTAAATTGACATACCAAACACTGCTAGGCTAGACATAAATATTAATTACTTATTTTAAATTAAAATAAAGTTTCAGAACTTTGTCAATAATAAAGATTAAATATTTTTCACAAATTATCTTTGATATTTTATTTACCCATAATACAATCTGCGGAAAAGGGGGTTCTTACATTTTATTTGTAAATACATTTTCATGTGATATATAAAATGTCTAACAGTTGTTTTCTCTATAACTAGTCATTACAATTACGAAAACTTCTAGCATAGTAAGATCACCTGAATCAATTATTATTCTTAATTTGATTTATATTGTTTTAATTATAATAATATTCCTCAGTATTTATTTGTAGATTAGCACTGAAATGATTTCAGGTCTTTAAAGTCAGATTGATTACAAAACTAAAGTAATGCAACTATGCAATGTTTTATTTTCACACTTTTCTTCGTATTTATAAATATTATGGTCTCTTATTCAATTTAAATTTGTAACTCTATCGCAGAAATAAGGCCGTAAAATTCATTTTTGAATTCATTCTTGTTGGTAAACATCGTGTAAACATTGATATTTGTAAACGTCTTTTTTACATTTGACATATCATAAATCAGTCATACGATGCGTTTTGTTGTTCTATGTAAGCTTTGTATGAATTTTTAATTTGCCATTATTTGTCACAATACTTACATTATTAATATATTTTAACGTTTTATTCTTCTAATTATACATTAATGATGATTTATGATAATTCCAAAATAAAGTTAATAATTAACCTAATAAATATTGACCTCAATTAAAAGTGCAAAAATTAAACGTTTGGGAGGAACGGTTCTTACCAGAGATATATGCAATATCTACGTTCAGCGGTGTTAACCTAGTTTAGTTTTTGTTATCGAAACATCGGTTAAACCACAGTTAAACAAAGATAGAAGACACGTATTATCGGGGATATTTTTTACCGCTTAACTGTCAATATATTATTGAAACCGGCCGTTAGAGGTATCCATATTAGGTTGTACCACTTTTTACTGGTGGTCTCTCATATGCAAGAGACCACCTTAGTAGGCACCACCTCAATGACTAATTCTCCCGCAAACAGCAGTGTATCTATGCAGTTGTGTTCTGGTTTGAACGACATTGGGGCCAGTGTGACTACCGGACATTTTGAGGCTTAACATCTTATGTCTCAGGTTAGATATTGCTGTGGAATGCAAGCATTTCTTTGTAATTAAGACGTTGTTTGATTTTGCTACAGGCATATAGCATGCTCGTCTCGCTATTCATAACAATAAACAACAATACTCAGTAGCCTTAGCAGGCGGGTTGTAAACGGCTATACTGAGTTATTATAATCTTACCTCACTGAGTCCGTCGTTCATGACGACGTCGGGGTCAGTAACCGCTGTGGAGGGCGGGTCCACATCTAGAGGTTCAATACCCGGCTCTGGAATGGACGGTCGACTCGGACTTAGCGTTTGAGGTGTGTCTGCAATATATTTATAAGTTAACTGTGTCTGTGGCGCTAAAATAACAAACTATGCACCAGGTACAATTATGTATGGAAAAATACGTCAGTGTGTAAAGTCGGATAATTTTTGACAGTCCAGTAAAAACCCAAGTTGGATTTACAATTCTATTCAAACCCTAGCTATGGTATTTAATATCGCTATTTTCTCGCTTATTTCTTTGCTTATATGTCTATACTATTAAAGAGAAAATGTTCTCACCCCCGACACTCATCTCTCCATTCTGCTGAGTATCAACCGTCGGTTCCAAATCATCGACCACAATCGTGTCCTCATCGTCTTTCTTCTTCATTTCCTCCACAAAGCTCGACGTCTCCAACACACTGTCGCTCAACACCGGCTCACTAACTTCACTTTTATCCACGTCTTTCTCCCCATTCTCCTCTATCGCCTTCATGCCGAGTATCGGGACTGGTAGGGTCGACACGGGTATCTCTGACGGAAGCGACACGTTGGAACTAACTATGGGTATAATCGGGTTAGGTATAGAGTCATTGAGGATAACTTTAGTAGGGGAGACGAGGGAGTTCATGACCGGGTTTGATACTGGATTGAATGTCTCTATTGGCGATACCTGGAACATAGAGCAAATGCATGTAGATAGCGTTTTGATACTATGATGTGGCAGTGTGGTTAGATATGAATGAGAAAGTCGAGGTGTCAATAGCCTTAAAAATTTTGATTGATTTTCCAAAATATTTTCTTGTGTGTTATGGTGTCGAACCAAAGTGATGGCTGTAGTGTGATTCTATTGGCTATGTTAGAAGAGGTGACTCGCTATTGGATAGTGCCACCCACCCCAGTGGATAGTATGGGCCTGTCAGTGGAGGAGCAGACCTCGGCGAGTGCCTGCAGCTGGCTCGTGTTGACGGTGGGGATGGCGGGGCTCATGTCCGCCGTGCTCGTGGTGGACGTGTTGCTCGTCGACGTCACCAGCGACATGCACGTGTTCACCGAGGGGAGGATGGGGATTATCGGCACTGGCGGCGCTGAAAAAAATTAAATTTATTAAGATTCCATATTGTGTGTATTGGTTAATTTAAATAAGGTTGGCTGTACCTGCAACAGCTGGTTGTGGTTTGATGACTGGTCCTTGTGCAGTCTTCGGTATCGAGAACTCCGGTAGCCATTCATTTATTGCCTGTCTGTAATGGTACCGAAATAATATTGAGTCCATTAAAATAAATATCAATATTTTAAACACATCAAACAAAAGTAAAAAAAGTATGATACCTGAGTGCTTGCCGATGATGATAAACGTGCTTTCCTAAAGTCACCGGCGTGTCGTCTTCACACACGCCCTGCTCGCTTTCTCTTTCAAGTTTTATATCCCACGATACTGCCTCCACTGTTACAATAGTCATCACATTAATTCCAAATTATATTATTATTATTATATGAGGGTTGTCTGACTGAGATTTCGTGATACAGAGAAAATGGGGGAGAGAGGTGGTCAGATTTTAATCATTTTTTTTTATATTAATGAGTTATTTTTGTTTAGCTTCACATATCAGAGTAAAAAAAACAACATATATTCGAATCGAGAACCTCCTCCTTTTTTGAAGTCGGTTAAAAAGAAGGTACTCACTGTGTGCGGGAGCGTCGAGGCTACAGCTGGCCCAGTGGGCTAGCGTCCATATCGGGATCATGTTGGCATTGTACTCGCAGTTTGGGTTTGTTAGTACGCCACGCAGCAACGGAATTAGTTCTGGAGACCTTCCGCAATACGGACCTACAATAAATTATAAATTGTATTATTATGCTGTGATATTTATAGTTATCTAAATCTCTGCGTAGCAACAGAAGCAATGGTTAGTAAAAGTGGTTTTTATATGGATTTATTGGATATAAGAGTTTATCGATATATGAATTTGATTTTTAGAAAGAAAAGTATATTTTTAGAAAACAACAGTCATGTGACAACAGAAGATAGCCAAAGTCCTTGTCAAATACTATTAGATAGAACTATGTCCAACAGTGATCCATTACAGATTGATGGTAATAAAGATAAAAAGGAAATAAATCCATCCAAAGGTAATCGCCTAGAGCGATAAGACCGCCATCAGCTGTCCTTTTTGTTTATTGTACATTTTTTTAATAGTTCTTTTTTTTCGTTTTTTCTGACTACTTAAGAATAAATAAGCAACATAGTGTTACCTAGAAAGATTCTCTTCTGATCGTAGTCGTTGGCATGCAAATTGTCCCATATGACTGGCGGCCGCCGCAGCACCTGAGTTATCTCCTCTATGCACTCTGTAGTCAGCGTCTTCGATATCACTTTTGGACCTGAAATAATTGCGCAAATTAGTAAGAAGTCTTGAAAAGTAATTATATTTGTTGGGGAACTAGTTTATTAAAATCTACTTATCTCCCAACCAATATTAGAGTGAAAGCTTATCGATGAATTTCAAACGTTCAACAAAATGTGATAAGGATTGATTTGCCAAGTTGTGGAAATAAGATGATTTAAAATTATGTCGTTTTGATCTGTACTACCTTATCGAGAAAAGCTTTAATTTCAGTAATATTAGTGTTGACTTAAAATTTACTGCCATGGTGTTGCAGTTGTACTACGGTACGATTACAACGCTGAGGTCTTTGGTTGGGATACCGGGTCCAATAAAATGATAGTAGATTTTTCCAATATCAGCCCAATGCCAGGAATTTGTACCCGGTATGTTGATAGACTTGCCTCCTAGGGCATCGTGGGACGAAACACACAAAGCGAAATGTGGGTGGCCTGGTTTCTACGAGATGAACCTTTGCCCATTAACCTATCTGGGAAAAAGGCGTGACTTTTTACTTATTGACTTTATACTTTTTTACATACATGTATAAATTTAAAGTAAAAATTTTCTATACAGTTTCTAACATATAGTTTAACTGGCCACTCTAGCTCATTAGCACACCAACGCTTATTTGTCGTCGCTCAATTTATACTCGTTACCTACTGGTTTCGTATATTTATGTGCAGCTTTTTTATAATAGATATTACAGTTCATGTAAATTTTCATTGATGTACATCACGTGATTTTTGGAAGATTTTTTTAATCTATTGGCGTAAAATAACATATTCTCATCAAATAGCATCTTTTAACAGGATTGTTTCTCAGAGAATATATTTGTAATTTTTATTGTGCCTCATTGTCTAAAATAGCAAACATTTATTTTTCTTGTAACATAGCACTACGTTGATCCGAAATTATCTCCAACAATATCGAGATTGACATTGTGTTATGATCCTTATCAACACGTTTTTCCCTTGCCGGTTACATTTAATGTATATTGTATAGTTACCGGTCCACATGATGTCTATCTGCTGCGACAGCTTGGTGCCGAGCGTGTTGAGGTACTCGGAGCTGTTGACGGTGGGCACGGCGCGCGTGCTGCAGTACTGCGTGGGGCACAGCAGGAAACGACAGCAGCCCAGGTGCTGGTGGATCTCGTTGGTTATTGACACCTATGGAACAACATCACTATACATATAGCATTCCCTTCATCAGAAATATGGTATTGCATGGTTATAATGTTAATAAATTAAGCCCAAAAATTGATTTTAATAGAAATAAGCTAAGAAGCCAGTAAGTGATCTGATACATAAATTACTAAATCTAGCTCTTGAAAATATTAGGCAAAATTGATATTTAAAATGTTACACTTAAATTTTTCCTGTAACTATGTGTAATTAAAGTGTCATTTCTACTTACTTGAGCATGAGCAAAGCTTTGGAACGTCTGTTTGTCCGCTTCACTCATTTCTGGTTCAATGTCGTCGAATAGCAGCGCAAAACACGTGCACCCGAATTGTGACACCTGTAGACAAAGCATAGCTAATTTACAGATTACAAGCGGAAAATTTGTGATGTGTTTTGAGCACTTCTGATTTCGGTAAAGATAGAAACACCAAACCCAACACGTTTTCCAAAGTATTAGGGCTGTACAATTTAAGCGGCCAAGCCGGCTAAAAAAGTTAGCTAAATCACCTAGCTAGCTAACCGATAGGCTTAGCTAATTTAACCGGTTTTAGGTAGCTGAGCTAACTAAGTTAACCGGTTAAATTAGCTAAGCCTATAGGTTAGCTAGCTAATAAACTTAGCTAACTTTTTTAGCCGGCTTGGCCGGTTAAATTGTACAACCCTACAAAGTATGTTTAATCTCCAACTTGATTTTCATTTTAAATGACTCAAATATTGTAGCACACCTATTAATTAAATTCTTTAAGGAACTCTCTTAAAGTAAAACTGATATATTAAGATGAAGCAAAGTGGTGAACTAAAGTCTCTGCCTACCCATATGGTACGCAGGAGTGACATAGGAAAGGTTGTCTGGATGCGATTGCTTTAGGCTATAAGGCCATCCATTGTAATACCATAAGTCTTATATTTAATTGTCTGATTTTGTGTTTGTTCTTGTATTTGGTTTACAATAAAGAGTATTGTGTTGTATTGTATTGTAGGATGAATGTAATCAACCCACCTGTTCCAACTTGCGTTTCAGCGTTGTGATCTCCTTCTGACTGCTGTAGGTGATGTCCAAGCCAGGAGACAGGGCGTAACAGAAGATGATGCCCTGCGCCTTCGCCGCGGATATAAGAGATGTCAGGTGTTCCGCCTCCTCCACAGTGTATAGCTCGCGCCAGTATGCGCGGTGCTTGTAGTCGTCTTTTGGAGCATATACATACATATCCATGCCCCATTTTTTTAGTCTGCAAGTGGTTACAAGACCTCAATTCATATTTGATAATTACTCTTGCTGTTTACAGCTATTCAATATTTATAATAGACCAAATCCAATAACAAATCATCTTGTAACATTTCTAAAGAAACTAAGTGCAAAGGAGAATTCCCATTCAAAGTTTAAAAAATATTGTTGATCCCAATAATGATACTGGTTAAAAGTAATTATAGCATTTTTTATGATTTGTCTTTAAACATTTTCCTGTTTTAGCTTAAGTGACAGATTTTTATAAAAGAATCACATTTTACATTTGGTTAACAGAGCCGAAGACAAAAAAATTTTTTTTTGTTCTTCAAGATAATTTCTGTAAGAACTCCAGGCCTAGGTCTCATTTATACTTATTGAAAATATGTATCTTACCCAACACAAAAAGTTAGTTTCATCCAGGCATCAAAATCTTTACAACTATACTAAGTTTCATAGTAAAATGAGCATCATCATTTAATAATTCTTACAAGGAATTGAGGATTGGCAAGTTGAAGTGGCAGTGGGCCGGGCACATAGCTCGTAGAACCGAGGGCCGTTGGGGCTGAAAGGTTCTTGAGTGGAGGCCACGTACAGGCAAGCGAAATGTCGGACGCCCACCTACAAGGTGGACGGACGATCTGGCTAAGGTTGCAGGAAGTCGCTGGATGCAGGCCGCTTCCAACAGGTCATTGTGGAGATCCTTGGGGGAGGCCTATGTTCAGCAGTGGACTTCCTGTGGCTGATATGATGATGATGATGATGAGTTCCAAGTTCAACAAATGTCCCGTACTGGACAGCAACTGGAGGAGGCAGACCATTCACTCCAGATGCAACCCTGATACTGACCATGATATATTATGTCAAGTCAGATTTATAAAAATAATTTAATGTATCTTTAAGAAAATGGAGTAAAATACATACATTTTACTGTTACAAAGCGTGGGGTGTTTACAACAATTACTTATCCTACAGCACCCCACGCTTTATAGCAAGAAAATGTATGTATTTTACTTCATTTTCTTTCCAATCTTAAATTCATTATCAATCATTTTTAGTTTTTAGTTGGATTATTTATGCAAGTGTTTTTTTTTTTAGTTTTTTAAACTATAATTTAATTGCTTGCATTAAAAATTATAGTTTATAGATTTAGAACTATATTGCAGAAATGTCTTGCATGGAAATAGTCCAGCGACTATTCCATTAATGTATAATATTGCATATTGTAGGCATCATAAGAGGTCTTGCAGAGCTTTTCTTTTCAATCGATGGAAAGTGCAGGTGGTTATGTCCATCAGATTACAAGCGAGTATATTTGGATGAGTCTTAATACGCTTAGCATAAGATTTGAGTTTATCCTTTATGACCTGAGTCACCATTATATCATCAGGTATCATCAGGTCATGGTGTAGTTGTTTATTTGTTATATACCATGGTGCGTCAGTTATTATGCGCAGCATTTTCGACTGGAAACGCTGAAGTATTTCAAGATTTGAGTTTGCAGCAGTTCCCCACAACTCAACACCGTATGACCATATGGGCTTCATTATACATTTGTAAGTAAGAAGTTATTCTCCAGCGAAAGAGAAGATTTTCGAGACATAAGCCAATACATTTTCCTGAGTTGTAAACTTAGTGCTTTTCTTTTAGTAAAAATATGTTTTTTCCAAGTAAGTCTTCTGTCTAGGTAAATTCCCAGATACCGCACTTCGTTTTGATGAGGTATTTGGATTCCATTTAATTCGACTGGAGGGCATGTGCCGTGCCTAAGTGTAAAGGTTACGTGTACTGATTTGGCCTCATTTGCTCTGATGCGCCAATCGCGCAGCCAGTTGGATATTTGGTTCAGGTTTTCTTGTAGCATTGCCGAGGCGGATTCTAAGGTTTCATGGATACCTATTACAGCTGTATCGTATGCAAAAGTGCCAATGAGAACGTTTTCTGTTATTGGGAGATCATATGTAAATAAGAGGTACAATACTGGTCCCAAAACACTTCCTTGGGGGACTCCTGCTTTTATATCTTGTAAAGCGGATCTTTCATTACCATGTTTCACATAGAAGTGGCGCTGATTCAAATAGGATCTAATTAGTAAGTGATAACACGGAGGAAGAGTTTTGAATATTTTATATAGTAGACCTTCATGTCAAACCCTTTCAAAGGCTTGTGATATATTGAGAAAAGCAGCTGAGCAATATTTTTTGTGTTCAAATGCATTGTTGATTGCACTAACAATTCGATGTACCTGTTCAATGGTCCCATGCGCTTCACGAAAGCCAAATTGGTGCGAAGGCAAAATTTGTGCCTTTGAGATATCTGGTAATAGTTTTTTTAATATGAGGATTTCTAGTACTTTAGATGGTATAGGCAGTAAACTTATAGGTTGGTAAGAGGATACCTTATCAGGCTCTTTTCTGGGCTTGAGAATCAGAATTATTTCAGCCGTTTTCCACTGTTCGGGAATTAAATTGCGTCTCAAGATAGCATTGTAGAGTTGAGTTAGGAATACGAGACAAATTTCAGGAAGTTCTTTCAGTAGTTTTGCAGTTATGAGGTCGTATCCTGGTGCTTTCTTAATATTTAATTTTTGTATCGCCTGGCGAACTTCGTTTTTGGTGAACAACATGAGTTGGGGTGATAGCTGTAGATTTCCAGAGATATTCTCCATTACTTCATTTATTTTTGAAGATCCTAAGTCTGGATTTGGTGTAAAGATCCGAGCCAGGTGTTCTGCGAAAAGTTTAGCTTTGACGGCATCGCTTTTAGCCCAACTCCCGTCGTCTTTGCGTAGCGGTGATTGAAATGCTATTGGTGTTTTAATACGTTTTGTGACTTTCCACAGGGAGTAATCAGTGGCAGGGGTGGCATCTAGATTTTTGATGTAGTTTCCTAAGTTTTTCATCGCTGATTTTCACCAAAATGTATTTTAATTTCTTGACCAACCTGTTGGCACATTTGTGCAAAGGATATTTGGTTTCTTGCCATTTTTTCCTGGCTTGTCTCTTTTCTTGTACGAGGTCCTTGACGATTTGTGCGTAAGTAGGTATAAACTCAGTTCTATGTAGGGAACCTGCCGGAGTAGCGGTCCAAGCTGCTGACTGAACACAGTTATTAAATGTTTCTACTGCTTCCATTATATCATTGTCAGTCTTAAAAAAATAATTAAAAATCTTTATGTTTCTGGATAATATAATGTCATATACTTTTTAAATTATTGCATTGTCATCGGTCCTGGATAAGTATGCAAAGTTTGAATTTTATCTGATTGTTCTAAGTAGGGCAAAATCGAGCTCAAAGGAGTTGGTTACATACATACATACAAACATACAGGTGAAGCTAATAAACCGTGTTAAAAAAGGTTTCCATTAAGTACTAAACTTTGCATTGCTCTTGTTATTGCAACCCTAATTAACTTACAAATGAATAAAATTAACATACTATATAAACATTCAGCTGTCGGCATCAAAATAATCAACCTTATGTAATGTAAGGAATGCATGGATTTATGTAAATATTTTCGTTATACAAATATCTCGTATTGATAATAAAAAGAAAGTACTCACTTTTGAAATAGATCTTTTCTTTGTTCCGTGGTCCACGGCCGACCGTAAAACCCTGTAATAGTGAAGCTTAGGTCATTCACTCTAATACAAACTTACTTTTATATATAGATATACGAAATCTATCATAGATCACATTTCACAAGCTCCCCCAAAAAATAAAAGATTTTCACCTTCAACTACGCCACAGATGAAGTCTTTGCGCTTTGAGCTAGGCTCATCAGGCGAACTTTCGGTCATATTTACAAGGAAAATAAGAAATAATACAGTAAACGTGAAACGGTCGCACGCTTAGTAACTTTCCACGGGATTATCACAGTATGTACGCTGTGTGAGATGACTCACTGATGGCCAATTGCAATATAAGTATTTTAACAATGCTTTAACTATAAAAGCACCGTTTGAACCAACAACAGGCGATAATTATTGAATTACTATGTTCTCGACATCGAGTTATTACGAGGAAATCATGATGTGTCAAACAATTAGGTTTTTTATACTGGACACTTTGGAATGTTGTGTTTAATGGCTATTTACAAAAATTGCAGTTTTTATGTTTTATTTTAACTAACTTATACCAAATACATCAAACGCTCGTAATACTAAGAAAAAATAAAAATCTGTATTTTATTTTCTCTAAAATACTATGAATTGTGGTAAATAGATATTATAAAGTACTTGACATGTAGACATTATAAAAGACCTGCCGCGACATTTTTTACGATGCGTTCTTAATTATTTTTAGTATTAGTAGCGATTGGTAGGAACTCTATAAATATTTGTAACCAATTTTTTTTTCTTTTTTTTAAATGAGGGTTTCAAATATAAATATAGGGTGGTTAGGCCATATAGTCCACCATGCTGGCTTAATGTGGGCTGGTGGACTTGCATACCATAGATATTCTTATAAATCGCTATGTTATGCAGGTTTCCTCACTATGTATTCCTCCACCGTTTTAGTTCGTATTTATTGACTATCAATACACACATGACTCCGAAAAGTCAGATTTGTGACCTGGGATTCGAGCCCACGACCACTGTGAATATGTTGGCAGCCGCGTTAGGTCCATTTACCGACAGGCCACCACGCACGTAAAGATACATTTTAGTTTATGATATGTGCTTACACCAATTTTACTAGTACGTACAAAATTCTGTTTACGTGGAATTTATTTTGAAAAGCTGACAACACAAGGCTGTGGTGGCAGCTACGCGTTGATACAATTTTTCGAAGGGTATTATTGGTGTCTGAAGACGCTTATCTTCCTTTATAAAATTGAATACCTGGAGTCTAACGTTCCTAGCGTCACTTTTTAAAGTTTTCAGCATTTTTCACAAATTTTTAATAATGCAGGAAACATAAATACATTGAGTAAACAACCAATGGCGGTTATGTCAGTGAGTGGCAGGTAAATTGTCAATTTCAAATGACGTCTTTGTTTCCACTTTTGGCCACCGGGCCAGATACTTTGTGGCTCTATATTTATATCACTCATGGACGTAGTATCAAATGGACTCGACATTCGAGTTCCACCGTAAGGGACAGACATAAAGTAAAAAAAAAAGCATTTTTATTTTTTATGCAAATATAATCCTATTTTTCAATGTATTCTATGAAATACTAATTGCAGATGTTAGTAATAATGAACGTCTACATTTATTTTTACCAATATACTAAATAAAATGCACTTATCAGTGAGAGGTTATATTTTCATATTATCGTTTAGATCGGCTATCACAGCCAATAATAAAGCAGCACACCATACCTTTTGTCTTATAATCAGTTTCAACACTCTTTACATACATTAGACATGTGTAACTCAGGAGTGATTTACTCAAAAGATATATATCCGACGTAGGGAGTGATTATATCTTTATCTCCCTTGCACTCAAACTAACTCATTATATCCGTACGCGTAAAGATCATTATTGGTTCAATTTCACTGCAAAGATTAGAAAGAAATAGACTTTTACATTTGTGTGAGCGGAAAAGAGAATATTTATGTTCACAATGTAATGCATGGGGCATGCGTACGATCGTGGAATACCATCACAGTAGTAAATAGAGTGTAAGCGAAAACAAAGCTATTGACAATGATTTTAGGCCTAATTTCAAATTAGCAAAGATATAATGTATTCATTTTTTTTTATCGGTTTTGTATTGTGTTTCCGTGAAATATCTTGTACCAGTGGTGACCATAGCACAAAAGTTTTAATTACAAAAATATCCAGTTTATGCAATGTTTAAATGTCCATGAATATTTACATAACTCACTACTCCTTATTTATATTTCTAAACACAATTTATTTCTCTTGATAGATATCAGCAGAAAATAATTTATCTCTTTATCTCACTGTAACAATACTATATCGTAACCACAAAGCAATTTTTACTTGAATATAGCCACTTGAACGTTCACCCAAATGGTAATTTTAGATATAGATATTGTGGAAGACTCATAACAAAATTTCTAACCAACTAATTTAAACTCATCTTTTAGCTCATGAATCATTAAGAGATAGAGATATAAAGATATAGTCCACCAAAATGTCAATCTTAGATATAGATTGATATAGATATAAAGAAAGACTCATAACTCAATTTTAATCAACTCATTCTTTAGCTCATTGATCATGTGAGATAGAGATATAAAGATATAAAAGAATGATATATATCTTTTGATTCAAAAGATATATATCTTTCTTTTCTTTACAGTGATTCATTTTGCGCATGACTAACATACATTTTTGACCGCAAATATTCGTAAAATACTCAGTAATTCAAGTTTATAACAAACCGCACGTCTTATTTGTTTGAGTACACGCAGTGTTGCCCTACAAAATTATGTGAAACTATGACAAGGACCGCAAATTGTGTTTTGTCACTTTCATTTTTAAGGTTTATGCATAAGTCTAAGTGAGATGGACTATATATGTCAAATGCATGTCAAGTCTATTGATACTACGTCTATGATATCACTCCATTGGGGCACGTCACATAAAACTAGTCACCGTTGCGGTAACTGTGGCAGTAACCATACTTGTAACTCACATATTAACATTCAATCATTTTATAATTATTTTGTTACAGTTAGTTTAGAAGGATATATTCATATAAAATTTATTTATCTACATCTTGTAGGATCATTTCGAAATTTACAGGGTAGGTATCCCTATTTAGAGGCGCCATATTTGAACTACTACCTTACCATAGTTGAACTATGAGTTGAACACATTTAATATTATTTATTTATATAGGAATAAAACAACATCAATAATCAAATAAACATATGTACCCCTACCTCTGTAATCTCAGGTAGACTGGTAGAGAATGCCTCTGGCATTAAGTCCGCCTATGTACATATTTGTATATAAAGTTAAATAAAATAAAATAAATATTCTCAAACGTTTTAAGGGTTTCTGATAGAAGCGGTGTATGTCCTTTAAGCTCCAGTTCCGGTTGGCTGCTGTCTAACCACCTCTCAACTTCACTATGCGTCTTTTCATATTGATGTTCACTAGTTTGTTCTTGAAAATCAGCTATTTCTATTGCCAATTTTTTGTCGACCAGCTCCATTTGTATTCTTGCCTTTTCTTCTGCGGCACGTAATTTCAGCATGGCTATCTGAGATCGTGTGGATGAAGATGTTTTCTTGGATACAAAACTTTTAGCATTAGTTGTTCTGCGTACCTGAAGTGGCTGTTGTTCGGCCTTTACGCTTCCGGTTTCGTCCATTTTTGCTTGCGAAGTTGGCTTCTGTGGTGAGTTCTGCTGGCTGGTCGATGCTTCGTCTTTGCAGTTATTTTCGCGTTCCTTACGCGCGCTATTTCGCGTAATAACCATTAACGTTGCTGGTGGTATGCAGCGTATTCGATCCGGCTCGAAGGACCAATTTGTAAGGGTTGAATATAAATGCAAGACTTTTTCTTGGTTTTATTAGCAATAGTGATTACAAAAAATTATAAGTAACGTGTTAACACTCTGGGAGAACGGTGTGGACTGTTTGTAGTAGTTCGGCGTGCGGCTGGCTCGGCGTAACGGACCCCGCACGGTTCCTCCGCGGCGCTCCCGGTGTCAAGTGGCGCTGGTCCCCGACGCGGCACCCCCTTAGTCATCCATATGGGTTCTTATGATTCTGTCGCTAACAAACAGTTTAAATGCACTGTTGTATTTCGGATTGAAGGACAGTGTAGCCAGAGTAACTACTGGCGTATTAAGGCTTAACATCTTATGTCTCAGCATTGCTTTGTAATTCAAGGTGTTGTTTGGTTTTGTTGTTGTTTGGTTCTGTTCATGAGCGGTCGCATCGCTTACCATCACCTCGGTGGCGTAGTTGTACTAGAGTAAGGTTACAAAGCTGAGGTCTCGGGTTCGAATCCCGGGTTGGGCAAACTGATATTGGATTTTTCTATTCATTATCAGCCCAGAGTCAGAAATTTGTGCCCGATATGGCGATAGGCTCACCACCTATCACATCGTGGGACGGAACATACAAGGCGAAATGTGGGTGTCCTGCCACCTCTGCCTACGCCTTCTGGGAAAAAGGCGTGAGTTTATGTATGTAAGTATGTAAAAAAAAGACCTCAGTCTACGAGTACCAAATATTTAATAAGTCAAAAGATGGAGTAAAGGATTAAATAAGGTTTAAATAAACATTTATGCTCATTCTTTTATAATTGCATTTTAATCTTTATTATTTAATAATATAAATGAGTTATTGACAGTTACAATTCTTATAATACTGGTTTTTAAACTACGAAGTTTGTAGCTTGGCCTTTGTTGATATTTATTTTCCTAGACGAGTACCTATAGTTTGCTAAACATATTGCTATTACTTCGAGTAATGACTAGATGGTTTTATTGGATTTATATATAATACTGAAATGGTTGTTCTTATCCTACATTAACTTTTAAAACACTGACCATATTTGAGCCTACATTAACACATTTTAATCTTATACATATTTATTTACAAACTCCATATTTACAATCATTTTAATGACATTAGATCTTTGATCTGGTTTTCTAATTGAGATATTACATAAAATGACCAGAAAAAGTATCGTAAAAAATTGTGTTTAAGAAATTACACCAAGATGTACTAAACAAAATATATTGGCAATTTTATTTAGCCAGTAAGTAGTGCCTATTACCCACTATTTTTATATTCAAAAATAGGTACTTGAATACTTTGCAATTTTTTATGATACTTCAGAACATGATAAAAATTATGCACACTATAGAATTATTCTCTAAAATTCACTAAGTCAATTTCACAAAGTAAAACCTAAGTTTTCAGGTCATAATCCAAAAGGACTAATACTGTTATTTTACTGTTATTTTCGTTTCTTTTTTTATTTTGTATATAAATTTGAGTAATTGGTTTGACGTCCGTACGTCACTTAAGGTGGCCACTGAAAATCAGCGTTGTGATGTGGTTTGCACCACTTCATAACATAAAGCTGAGTGGCCACCTATCGGTCACAGACGCGATCAGCCATTTTTTATTATTAAGTTTTATAATACTGTGTGTTTTATGTACGTTGCGTCTGTGTATCAATAAATAGTTTTTCTTTCTTTCTTTCTTTCTTTCTAATAATTTTTAAAACATCAAGTCCGTTTTATTAATTGAAGCACAACAGTCTTCAATAAAGTTCATTGTTTTGTATTCTTGGCACTATTTTGGTATAATACCATGTATATTTGGTAATGTTCGTAGTTTAGGTGTACACGACGGAGATGCCGCATCTTTGCAAATGTCAGCCGAGCATGCCTCCTGACATGTTGCCGTGTACACGCATGTGTCGATTCAGATTTCCCGATTGAGAAAACCTGTTGGAATGAAAATAGTATTTATGAATTAATGTTATTATATTTGCGTGGTGGGTTTTTGGGAACGAAAAGGACAGGATTCCTAAGACGGCGATCACGGGTTCGAAACCCAAACCATGGTTTTGATTTCGGAGTCATGTGGGTAGTGAAAATCAATTATAAGCCCTATAATGCTGACTGCCTCGGTGGCGTAGTTGTACTAGGTTACGATTACAAGGCTAAGGTCTCGGGTTCTAATCCCGGGTTGGGCTAAATATTGGAATTTTCTATTCATTATCAGCCCAGAGTCAGGAATTTGTGGCTGATATGGCTATAGGCTTGCCACCTATCAAAACGTGGGACGGAACATACGAAGCAAAATGTGGGTGTCCTGGCACCTGTGCTTACTCCTTCTGGGAAAAAGGCGTGAGTTTATGTGTGTATGTATGTATGTATAATGCTGATGAAAACAGTGTACCAGCTATGGTGGCTTTAGCCCTCTAAATTGAACTCTTTAATGAAGAGGTGTCCTGCAACCATAAGTGGACTTCAAAACACATTTATTTATAGGTATGTAACGTGGGACAGTTGGTCTTGTCGTTATATTTACTATTACTAGTAGTACTTATAGTGAACAAGGGACAACAGGTTTAATAGGTCGATGTGGAGATCCTTGGAGGAGACCGGTGTTTAGCAGTGGACTTCCTGTGGTTTAAGAGATAGAAAGCGAGAGAGGGAGTTAGTGAATACTTAGAGGGAACATTACGGGGATGCTAATGGATACACCGTCAGAAATTCCAGAGCGACCTGTTGCAAACAGCCTATATTCAGCATCATTATATGCAGGCACAAATTGTGATCATATTTTTTGGGTTGCTTACGTATATCACTATCATGGTTTTCCACCATTTTTTACGGTATCCATAGGAATATATACGAATATTCTACCACTAAAAATATATTTTAAGTATTAATGAATACAAACCTAAGCAAGCATAGTTTGCATTGATATGGTTTTTCGCCCGAGTGTATTCGAAGATGTTTCGTCAACGTCGAGCTGTCGGAGAAGGCCTTTTTGCATGACCTGCATCTGTCAAGGATAATGTTAGTTATGTAGTATGTATGTATGACTTCAGACGCATTGCAACTGAACATTTTACAAAAAAGCGACCAAGTTTTTTTTGTATTGTTTTTCCTCTCGTCTTATTTGGGTGGTAAATGCATAGTTTTTCTAAAATAATAGTGTAGACCAGTGATTCTCAACCACTGTGCCGCGGCACTTTTGTGTGCCGCCAAATTTCAAAAGTGTGCCGCCAAATTTTGCAAATATAATATAATAATGTTAATATTATTAAATTATATCATTTAAAAAGAAAAATATTTTTAACTTGAATATAAATTAAAATCCACAAAAAAATATATATTATTTTATTATTTGCTTTGCAACGCGTTTTTTTCTTAGTGCCGAATTGTGATGAAGCGGCGTACATAGCAATAGGAATATGTCTCAAGTCGGCCCACACTTGCCACTTCTGCGTACAAAACGTGTTGTTTTAGTGATAGTTGGGATTCACAAGGTGTTGCATAGTAGTTACTGCACCTTTTATTTCGTTATTCTTTATAATAATTTAGATTATTATAAATAAATTCAAAGGTGATATTTGAACCATTTTTTTTAATGTTTTGACAATATTATTTTTATTTTATCAGATCCTTCTGAAAATGGATAAATGGTTAAAAAGAAGAAAGTTTAATGATGATAATAGTGATAATTATAACGTTAGGGACCAAGTTAATGAGCCTATCCCCGGCACAAGTAAAAATACTTCTTGCTCAAAAAAATACGTTGTCCATCGGAAATATAATGATATCTTTTTGAAATTTGGATTTACCTCTACAATGGAAAATTACATAGTTGTTCCCGAGTGTGTGATATGTGGTTTTAAATTATCCTAGCAAACTCCAACGTCACTTGGTGACTAATCATCCTTCGCTTTCAACTAAAGATAAAAGCTACTTTGAAAGGTCTTTATCTTCAAAAATTAAGCTAGTAAAAGTTTTTGTAAAACAAGTACGTGTGTCTGAAAAGGCTCAAGTAGCATCGTACGAAATAGCTGAATTGATTGCTGTTAACTTAAACCTCACAATTTGGCTAAAGAAATTATATTACCTGCTTGACGCAAAATTGTAAAAACAATGATTGGTGGATCAGCTGATATTGATATTTGCAAAATACCACTTTCAAATGATACAATCCATCGCAAAATTAAAGATACTTCAGAAAATATTGAGCAAAATACTGCAAAAACTCTTGCAAATTCGAATTTTGCTCTACAAGTCGACGAAACAACAGATATTACAGGAAATGCTCAATTAATTTCATTCGTTAGATTTATTAATGATATAATTAATCAATTTATATGTTGTCGGGAGTTACCTGATTTTACAACTGGTAAACATATTTTTCAAGGAATTAGTTCATAATTAGAAGAAATTAAAGTTTTTTTGGAAGTCATACATTGGCATTTGCACAGATGGTGCTCCAGCTATGACTGGACATCTAAAAGGATTTGTAGCACATGTTAAAGAACTGAATGAGGATATATTAGTTACCCATTGTTTTTTGCATCGAGAAGCACTTGTTACAAAATTATTGCTTGTAATTAATCCCTTAATAAACATTTAGTTATTATTGTAGTATATATTAATTTATTTTGTATATTTAAAATTTTAGTCATAAACTATTTATGCTGTGTGTTGTAGTAAGTAAATAATTTTTATCTTTTTCTTTGTGTGCCGCCAAATTTTGTAATCGTTAAATATGTGCCGCAACAAAAAAAAGGTTGAGAATCACTGGTGTAGACTGTAGGTACATCCTTTTTTTTAAAGACTCGCTTTTACGCTAGGGCTTAAATTATTCTTTTGGCAAAAGCTATAGCTTTATTACCCAAAAACGATTATATTTTATACGTCACAAAAATATTGTCGCGGCTATTTGCAAAATTTTTGGATGCATTGTGTTTGTAGTGACTAAAACTACCACTCGGCTTCGTTTTCGGTCGCTGCCTAGATACACTCTGTATAGTTCACATATTTTAATCTTCTGAGTGGGATCACTCCTGATATATTTCTATGGGGATCACACAATCGACCAATTGGGACAATAAGTAGTACTTTCTGGTCTGTGGAAAATAACTGAACGCAGAAAATTGTGTTCTGCAAAACAGACACCTTACAAAAATATTATTTAATAATTAAAAATATACGACACTTTACGTTATTACGTACGAAATATGAAACAAAATACTTACTGGTATGGCCTTTCACCGGAATGCGTCCTCATGTGAGTGGTCACGCTGGAACTTTGGCTAAATCTTCTGTCGCAAATTGGGCATCTGTTACAAAATAAATTCAATGAATTTCATTATTTCATACATTGCGTTGATTGATGTATAGTTAATTATAGAAAATGTAATTCAGGTAATCTTTTATATTTTCCGTTATCACAATTCACGTCCTTGGGGGCACCCACAAAAGGCATGTTGCTATAACAATTGATTTGCTAAATTTAACGCATGACTTTTAACTTCCAACAGATCGATTTTTTTTATGATAATTTAAGGTATAGTTTTTTTTTATTGCAGTGTATGGCGAGACGAGCCTGTCATTCACTTGATGGTAAGCGATACGACCGCTCATGGACAGTAGCAAAACCAAACAACACCTTGAATAACAAACCAATGCTTGGCATTCCACTGCGCTCGCGATCCTAAGACATAAGATGTTGTCTTAATATGTTCAGTAGTTACTCTGGCTACAATGTCCTTCAATTCGAAACACAACAATGCATTTAAACTGCTGTTTTGCAGGCGAAATAGACATTGCGAAGGTACTTACCCAGGTGGCCTCTCACATATAAAGGCTAGTGCCAAGTGCCTAAATTTACTTTAAGTTGTAATTTGTAAATAATATAAAAATTTTACCTTCCATTAAAATTTGTATTATGTTTCCTAAGACGTCCGAAGTCCTTTATGAGAAAGTCACAGAGAAAGTACATCGTATTTCCGCACGCATCCTTCAGATGTCGCTAACTAAATCCGGTCAATCTGTCGCTTTTAATAATTTTATCTGAAAACAACTTGTATAAATCTGAGCAAGCCACCCATTTTTAGTCATTGTTCTGCTCATAATATAATGATTTTATGCACCTGGAATAAATTATTTGGACTTCAGACGTCTTAGGAAATATAATACAAATAGAAGGTATTTTTTTTATATTATGTGTTCCGTTTGACGTCCGAAGTCCTATAAGGCTACAGGCTAAGTATCTAGCTACAAAGCTAGAATCAGGATATCTAAAATCTTATTTGTTTTCACGACACCACTGCGACCATTTGTTCCAAATAGGTGCGTATGTTTTAATTGTAGATGCTCTCCAACATGTGGCCAATAACTGTTTCTCTTCGTTTGATCAACCTTCCGTTAGTGTGTCCCAGCCGAAATAAGCCAAGCTTCCATCTTTAGGCGGTGAACTTGCGGTGGTGGACGGCCCGTCGTTGTATCTATCAAAGATGTCTCTAGATTCCGTAATTCTATAGGAGGTGCTAGGGCGCGACTCTTCAGATCTGGGCGCCAAAAAGGTTTCTTCCACTTGGGTGCCACTATGATGTATTTTCCTTTCGCTGTATTCAGATGGTGCAATACACGTGGCAGTAGAGCTGGTGGAGGGAACACCCATGCGAGATTGTAAGTCCAGTATGCGCTGAATGCGTCGTGAAAGCCAGCCTTCGAGTCGGATAAGTCTAGCGTAGCATATGCCGATACGACATGAGCATTTTTTGAAGCGAACAAGTCAACTTCTGGAGTTCCCCACTGTTTGAAGATTTCTGTCGTTACTGTGTTCAGCAAATGCCATTCGGAACCCGCGCGATTGCGAGACAGTTGGTCGGCGTCCGTGTTGTTAAGTCCCGGAAGGTAGTGAGGGATCAATACAATGTTTAGGCTGCCCGTCAGTGCTAGGAGTTGTTCCGCCATATTTAGAAGTTGTAGCGACTTTGTGCCGCCTTCGTTCTTAATGTATAACACTACAGTCCTGTTGTCGCTTTGCAGTACTACTTTTGAATTTTTTAGACGTCTTGCTTCCAATGAAATGACGGCAATTACTGCAAACATTTCCTTCATGTTGCAATGCCAATCTTGTTGATGATAACTCCAATAGCCTTTCAGACGTTGGTTGTTTACTAAGGCACCCTATTGGACGTCCGAAGCATCTGTGATAACATAATTTACAGGTAACTTCTTGGGGTGAATTGGAGTCTCTTGGCATATGTTGTTGAGCCACCATTTTAAATCCCTCGTCAGTTCGGTCGCAAGCGGAATAGGTTTGTGAAAATTTCGTAATAGACGACTGTGGCGCTGCAGCGTACGGCAATGCAACCTTCCCCGGAGGGTGACGAAGGTTGCAAAGTTGAGATACCCTAAGAGGCGCTGGGCTTGCTTGAGGGTCCAACTCCCGGCTGTCAAGCGAGAGGATATGCACTGACGGATTTTGGAAATGTTGTCTGGCGGATGGTATTTGGAATTTAGTTTTGTGTCCCAAATAATTCCAAGGAAATCTATTAGCTTTGTCAGGGTAAGTACAGATTTCTCCATGTTGATATTCCACCTGAGGCTTGTCAAAAAATTCATTGCTATGCAAAGATGAACCTCTAATGTCTTTCTGTATTGGTGGGCAATCAAAAAAATCGTCCAAGTATACTATCAACCGTAGACCTTTGCTGCGTAATACCTCGGCCAACCAGTTTGTGACGGCTGCTAGCCCGAATGGTAGACATGTCATTTGCAGTAAATGGCCCTCGTAACTGATCCGTAAAAAAACTACGATGCTCTTCCGCTATCGGCAGGTGATAATATGATTGACTCAGATCCATTTTTTACCATCCAATCGCCGACTTGTAAAAAAATTGGGTATTTGGTGGCGGTGAAACAGGTGAAAATGTTTTGGCTTCATGAACCCGTTTAATGCTTTCAGATTGAAAATAACCCGATGTTTGTCGTTTTTTGTGATAATGAAAAGCGGGCTTATGAAAGAAGGTGTTAAGGGCGCGGGCTCTAGAATTTGATTTTTATCATCCATTTTATCTCTGATGACATTATCGTTGAACTTGGTATTTGAAATTAGAAGATCACCCGTCGATCGATTATGACGGAATCCGACGGAATATCGGTCACTGATCAACGAGTGATCCTCCAGGTAGCGGACCAACTGGGCGTTTATGATCCGCTCCATGACCTTACACATCACTGAGGTGATAGCGATAGGGCGGTAATTGGTAGGGTCCGATCGATCACCCTTTTTGGGGATCGGTTGCACATTGGCCTCCCTCCAAGATTCCGGCACAACACCTGTGCGGTAGGACGTTCGGTAGAGGCGAGTCAGTGATGGAGACAACTCGGCTGCACAAGCCCTTAAAACCACCGCTGGTATCCCATCCGGACCACTGGCTTTCCGCACAACGAGAGACCGTAATTCACGCCGCACATCACACTGCCTGATGCGAATATCTGCCATTGAGAAACCGCAATCAGGCAGTGTAGGCAGCGACTGGGAACCACGGTCTTCGAGGCGGGAATTAGCCGCAAAGAGATTTGCCAGCAAGGCAGCCTTCTCTTGCGGCTTGTGGGCCAGCGAACCTTCTGGGTACCTCAGCGACGGCAACGCTGGACGGCAGAAGTTAGATTGGACGGCCCTGGCCAACCTCCAATAAGCACGACTGCTAGTTGGGTGATCAGCCAACGCACGCCCAATCCTGCTAACGCGCTGGGCATCCGCCCTAACGTAGGCCTTCTTGCAGGCCTTGGAGGCACGGTTGTAGGCTTCTTTGAGAGAACTGATATTGGGATCCTTCATGGCGAGACCCCTGATCCAAGCGCGATACGCCGCCTGTTTGTCACCAACAGCATCGGCGTATGCACGATTGAACCAGGAGCGTCCACGGCCCTTACTGGCGATCTCAGAGGAAGGAATGTAATATTCCATTCCAAGTCTGATCTCGTCAGCAATAGCGTTGGCACTCGCTGAGGGATCTTTACCCTCAAAGCAGCGCTGCCTCCAAGAGATGGATGCGAAATATTCCCGCATACCATCCCAATCTGCCGACGAGTAATGCCAGACCCTTCGCCTAACCTGCACGGGACGTGGAGGTGATGCGATCGGTACTGACGACCCAACCAGGCAGTGATCGGAAATGCCCAGAGGCGCACTAACGGTCACACGATACCCGGCATGGGTGACTCGCCAGCAGAAGGTCCAGCAGCGAAGGCGCATGACTCGCCACATCCGGGATCCTGGTGGGCTGGTTCACCAGTTGTGTCAAGTCATGAGTCAGAGCGAATGCATGGGCAGCTCTGCCAGCATGATCAGTCTTGGAGGAGCCCAGCCACAGTTCGTGATGAGCATTGAAATCCCCCAAGACCACCATTTCAGCCGACGGGAACTGCGCCTGCGCGTCATCAGCCGCCTGGCTAAGATACCTGAACAGCCGAGTCATCTCATCGTCCCCGTTGTGAGACCTGTAAAGGCACACGTAGATGCGGCTCAAGGAACCTAGATCCACGTGCACCCACAGAGCGGAGAAGGAGGGGACCTCCATGCAGTGCAAACGGCGACAGCAGATGTCTGACCGAACATACAAGCATACCCCGGCTTTAGGCTTGAAATTTACTTCAAGCGAATAACCGGGATACAACAGGTAAGAATTGTCGGTCGGACAAATAAATCTGCGTCTCCGTTAGGAAGAGCAAAGCAGGCCGGGCCGTCTCGAGATGGTGGTGGACGGCATTGAGGTTCGTATGGAGTCCGCGGATGTTAGTGAACTCCATAGTGAACGCGGTGGTGGGGTTAAGCACCGCTGAAGGACCTGCTCTGTTTGGTTGCACTGTCATGGTAGAAAGGATGGGATTGGTGAAGAGGCAACGAGGAGCTTAAGTTCGGGCACTAAGAAGGCCGAATGGGTACCGGCACGAAAGGGTCGGCAGGAAGCGAATTGATCCGCCGGATGGAAGGGTCCCCGGACGGACTTCATGGTAAATTGAATTTTATTGTTGAGGAGTTGAGGTGATTTAAAAATGCAGTCACTTGGTCACACTTCTGTTAAGATCTTTAAAAAAGACGGGAGGCATCATACTAGTGAAACACTTTTGCAACTGCTCAATTATTTATTTGGAAATTATAGTTAAATGTTTAAAATTACTCACTCACTCGACCGCCGACCGATTCTAATAACAAGTCAGCGTTTGTTATACCTACAGGAGCTATTTTAAATTTCGTTTATTGTTATAATCTCAGGGACTCGTAAGTTTTTTTAGTTCACAGTTTAGGTTAAGTGTTTTGTCTGGGTCTAGTTAAAATATGTAGGGTAGATGCAATGACGCTAGATTAATAGTGCATGCGAAGATAAGATTTCAGTTCAGCGCGCCCCCCCGATCCTCGCGCCCTAGGCTGCAGCCTAATTAGCCTAAGGGTTAATCAGGCCCTGTGTACGATGCAGATTTGAAACCTTATTTCAACTGTCGTTTTCAATTAGCTTTGGAAAATGGAGTTTTAATGCGTGGGCACAAGGTCATAATTCCCTCCTCACTCACGGATAGAATTTGTAAGGAATTACACGAGTCTCATTTTGGAATTGTAAAAATGAAAGCAAATGCTAGGGCGCGACTTTGATTTCCCGGTATAGACGCAGCGTTAGAGCATCTTGCAGGTGCTTGCACCATATGCGCCCAGCTTCGACCGTCGCCGCCGCGTGCCCCCCCTTCACCTTGGCCTTACCCACCAAATCCTTTTTATAGGATTCATTTAGACTTTTTGGGACCATTTAATAATCAAATGTATTTAATTATAGTGGATGCTTTCTCTAAGTGGGTCGAATGCTATATATTAAATTCGTGTTACGACACAAAAGCGGTAATTAATAGAATGTATGATTTGATGTCTAGGGTAGGTATACCTCATACGTTGGTGACCGATAATGGAACATCTTTTACATCCCGTGAATTTGAAGCGTTTTGTTCACTAAACGGAATTAAGCACATTTTAGCGCCGGCTTATCATCCTTCTAGTAATGGGCAAGCTGAAAGCTTTGTTAAAATAGTTAAAAAAGGTCTTAAAAGTATATTATTACAAAGTAATGGTTCTCCGGTACAAGAGAAAATCGCAAAGTTTCTTTTCGACTATAGGAATTAGGAACTCCAAAAATAGTACGACTGGCAAATCACCCGCGGAGCTGCTATACGGCCGAACTTTGAGGTCGCGGCTTGATATCCTTAAACCGCCAATCGTCTCTTCGTCGTCATTGGATGTTTCTCATACGGTGCGAAAAAATCAGGCTTCACAGATTAAATACAGTGCTGGAAAACAAAGGACTGACTTTAAAATCAACGACCGAGTTTGGGTAAAGAGATTTTTCGGAAACAATAAATATTGCTGGATAGAAGGTGTAATAAAAGGAAAATATGGAAAAGTCATGTATTCAGTTTGGATCCCAGAACTGCATTGCGAGATTACACGACACATCAATCAGATTCGATGTTTTAAAGAAGATGTACATAAAACTCATCAACCCCATGAGTGGGAACTCGAAACGGTGCCCAAAGCAATACATCCCAAGAATACGGAAGAGGAGAGCGGAGTTGTGACCCAGGATACTCAAGCAGATCCGCCATTACCACTTCGAGAAAATAGTAGTCAGGAAGGCGATCATACAGCGAGCACCGAATCTGCGATGTCCTCATCTGATCCAGGATTCATGGCAAACAGTCCAGGGCCATCGACCCCGCAGACTTCCGAGATCGAAGTCACGAGAAACGTATCGCCTCAGATCAATTCAAGATCTAAGCGTCGCATTGTGCCAGTTAATTATAAACAGTTCTTTTAGAGATAGTGTGTAACAAGGGGGAGGAAGTGTAACATATCTGTATGGGGGTACTTGTAAATAGGTTGACAGTTATACAGTTATTTGATTAAAGCAGTTTGAAACGTGCTAGCTGTGTGATTCAACGTCTCGACACTAACCGAACCCTCTAATACATAACAGAAAGGAATGCGAGCTGATGAAATTAGTTTGAGAATTGCTTGCGGTGGCATGTATTGCATCCACACTTCTCGATAATGCATTAGACAACCGCCTAAAATCATTTCGAGTCACTTTTGTTTATTTCGTTGTATCTGGTCTTTCCGCCCCCCCCCCCCCCCCCCCCACCTTTTCTATTTTGTTCAATGAAATTTCGTTTTTTACTATTTTCTTGCTTCGGCTTTTGTTGAAAACGAAATAAATTATCACGGGAAGTAGAAGCCTCCGCAGACTTGTTCCGCACAGGTGATCTCGATTTAACCGTAGATGTTTGTGGTTTAGAACTCTTTGCCCATTTATCGATACCCCCAATTTTACGTAAATAATCTGATAAGTTTTGTGCATTGAACATGAACTCTGTGCTTGGGTACCCCCAATTTTACCAATATCTTCGCGTATAAATTTACTTTTTAATCCTTTGAGAAGCGCTTTACGTCTTAACTCTAGTACCTGCGCACGTTTTCCGCAAATAATTTGTAAAAAATCATGAGAAACGGATTTGTAACTGGAATCGTCACCAAATAATTCTTTTAATTTTCCATATATCGACGATTGGGATAATATCGTACCGGGTTGTGCTGACCATTCTATAATGCTGCGTAAGGCTATATTGACAAATTCATTTTGTGTCAAAAATGCATTAGATAAGGCAGTAAAGCTACGTTCCATTTGAAACCAACGTAAGGAACCATAACGATCGTCAAAATGTGTTAATTCTTCATTTCATTTTAGCTGGAAATGCTCTATACTTTTTCTGTACGTCTGTGTATCTCACAGAGTTCCACTCGGGGGAATTGAATTTGACTCACCAGTTGTTGGGCAAGTAAGTCAAACCTGTGATCCAAATCCCGCGTTGAGTCGCGTGAACAGCTGCGAGGGCTCCGCTGCCGACTCCTTTTCCGCGGCGGTTCATCATCGTCGCAAACACTGGAACCCGAACTCGACGAACACCCTGACGAAACCGACCGCGTGGCAGCTTCTTGAACGCGATTCGATTCCGAAGGCGTGACAATTTTATCACTGCATTTTGACTACGCCGGATTTTTTAAAAACGTTTTAATTTAAATTTACTAGTAAATAAAACACTTTAAAGGGACATGCCCACTCCCCATACAGATGTCGGCCCCAGCTTCCCACGTTTCAAAATACACTCAAATTATTATATACAATGTAGTAAATAACTTTTTAAAGGATAGGATGCAATAAAACTTGGGGGTTCGAAGGAAAAACACTTTTTATTTTCTCCTTACTCTAGTTTTTACAACGTTGTTGTCATAGTTTTCTTTATACCATATTATGTATTCACATTTGGGATACTTATTTTATTATACAATAATATAATATGTTAGGCGAAATTATACATATTTGATACACAAAATACCTCTATGTACAGAGGTAGCATCGATGTCGAACTCTTACTATGGCGTTTTATTTTATGAGCAGATTTGTTCCATGAAAATATTGACATTATTTGTGTTAATATTATTCCATGTCATAGCTGATGTTGTTGATGTCTGAGAAGAGCTTTGTCCAATTTTAATGCCAGGGTCGTCAAAAGTAGCAGGTACGGAGTCCAGGTTCGAGTGGAGGTCGTCATGAGAAGCGGGAACGGTATCCATATTAAGACCGTGGTCGCCAGGTTTGGGGGAATTATCGGGGTCCATATCAAAAGGTAGTCGTTAAAAAAAGCAAAATTCAAAAGAACACAAACACAATGATGCTAACACAAGGAAAGCAAAACAATGTTTGACTTGTAAAAATGGCAGAGAATTGTGGTCACAGACCAAGTAGTACTAATTGTGGTTGTAACAAATGTTGCGAACTGCCAAACCCAAGAAACAAAATAACAATAGCTCACCATTAAAAAAAAAGACTTAAATTAACTGAATGTGGGATCAAGTCGGTTATACGACTGTTGGAAGCATTTATTTATTTCAGTGAAGATTGAATGATTAGGTACTAGGTGTCTTTTAGGACAAGATTCTCTCTTCTATTTCTGAAAATCATTATTTTGTTGGTTTGAATGCATATTATAGAAGCATCACAAAATATGATCAGCTTTTAGAGAGTTATAAAAACATTATGAACTAAAATAATATATAACAACTACACCCAAATCCTCAATTTTTAAGAGAAAATTAAAAATTTGCAACACTTTCATGGCGTTTGATCTGGGAATGTATAAAACTGTTTTTCCAGTAGCTACTTTTTATTATAAAAAAAAAATATTCCCGGAGTATTTCAATAAACAAATGATACTATCATTGTGGATAAATTGAAGTAAGATTTTGTAATAAAACGGTAAAGTGGGCAGGTGTAGGGCCAATTTTGGGCATTCTCCTTTAAACAAAAACGGTTTGAAAAACGACGCAACAATGACTAAAAACGGGTGGCTTGCTCAGATTTATACAAGTTGTTTTCAGATAAAATTATTAAAAGCGACAAATTGACCAGATTTTGTTAGCGACATCTGACGGATGCGTGCGGAAATACGATGTACTCTCTCATAAAGAACTTCGGACGTCAAACGGAACACATAATATAAGTAGCTGGCGCTTTGGATATATTGTAAGGTGACTATTCTTTTAAAGGTGATAAACAAAATAAATAAAAGTGTCTGGTTGATGGTTGATGTGAGTATGGGCGGAATATTCTCTTCATCTCATAGTGTGAATCATTGAATGATACGGAACTTGAAGTGCCCGCGTTCGGCTCGCACTTAACAACGCTTTTATTAATATTGCAGAAAGATTAAATTGATTTAAATTCCCGATCAGTTTGCAGACCTTTATGAAATTATATTCAGTAGTTTCTGTATGAAATAACAACATAAATCCATAAATATTCTCCTTTGCCAAATGCCAATTGTCATTTTATTATCATCATAACTACTGGTTACGCACTAGGCCAGCGTGGTGGACTATATGGCCTAACCACTCTCAATCGTACTCTTGATTGTGGAGGAGGCCCGTGCCCTGCAGTGGGACGTATATGGGCTGATACAGATAAATACTGGTTCATACAAGAATTACCGAAAAAAGGGTTCTGGAATGGATTGCGCTATAACTTACCTAAAAGGCTTCTGTCCCGTATGTGTACGGACGTGCGCCGTAAGGTTTGCCGCCTGAGAAAAGCTCTTATTGCAGTCCCCGCAGCGGTAGGGTCTTTCGCCAGAGTGAGTCCGGAGATGGGTCTTGAGAGTGCTGGGTCGAGCGTAAGTCTTCCCGCAGATACGACACAAGTTAGGCTTCTGTTCATCATCTTCAGAACAGCCGCTTAATGCACCCACCTGTAGTTTCCAAAACGATTTATAGAAACTATGCAATAAAATTATCAAAAACGCTTGATTTACGACCGCCCACTATAGAGAGGGGCTCCCTAATATATAGCTCCCCTAGATGGCTCCCACTGACGACTATTTTAGACGCCCATTTAAGGTTTTATGAGGGTTCATGATAGAGATCAGGCTCTTTCGCGAATCGCGGAGTCGTTATAAGAGCGCACCGCCCTTAAAGTATGCCTAGCTACTCTGATGACCTTTTTAGGTCGCCACTTACAATAGGCAGGGGATATCACGGCTGAATTTTTGCAACCCGGACCACAGGGCAAATGTAAGGACTCCTACGGCGTGTAAATCAAATTTAATGTTATTAAATGAAATAAAATACTCTTGAAAAAGTTTGTATACAGTTTTCTTGTTCTGCAATGTAGTTTTATATCGCAATAACATAGAGTCAGAAGGCAGAACAAGATGATTTTCCAGTCCTGTCGCAAAGAAGTGTAAAGTGAACCTATCGCTCATTAACCCTTTCGGGACTATATCTAAAAATGCGCATTGTATGGGACTTAATACTCGAATTGAAATCTACACAAATGAAAGAACGCCTTTACCTGGACTTTCCCCGACGCATTGACGCAAGTTGTATACCCGTACTCTTGCGGGTGCATTTGAGCCTGATGATTGAGCAGATAACCGCTGCCGATATTTTGTTCTTTCTGACTCTCCTGCACGCACATCTTTGGCCTCTTCATCGGCACCGTCTTTTGATTACTAAAATTTGGTTTCTGTTGGAATATGTAGTTGGGGTTTGGTTTTGGAGGGCTTTGGAGTAAAGGCTTGAATGTGGATGTGGCGGTGATCAAGGGATCGGATTGGTTTGGTGTTCTGAAATCTGCTGTAAAGGAGTAGGTTGCTGAAGGATATGAGGTTGGACTAATCACGTTTTGGGATTGAGGATACACGACGTTTACTGAAGGTGATGACGCGTTTTGGTTCCACTGCACCTGTTCAGGCAAAAATATTTTAAGAGTTACGACTACCTATTAACGTATGAGGTTTTAATTTCACTAGACTAACCAGACTAACATACAATAAAAACATAAATTCCCTTTTTTAGTTTAGTAATACTCGTAATATACTATATATTATATTTTAGTTATTCTTCTGTGTAAAGTCACATCTAGTAATGGAGATGTAGTTAGAACGTACCTGGGAGCAGAGCTGGTCAGGAGGGCATCCGTGCATGGTCATGTTCATTGAGACATTGACACTCATGGTGGGGAAGAGCGGTGCCGTACTATAATGCTCGTAGTACGGGTAACCACTACCACTGTTCACCATCACCTGTTCAAACGCATAGACAATAGAATATACATGGATTATTGTAATAGAAGGATTGACATTTTGAACCACTTCATGACCACTGTAAGGTGCGAAGATATTGTTGACAAATGGTTTAGTCAATATGAGTTAATCACCTAATAAATTTGTCATTTAAGTTATATATACCATAATTTCATAATTACTCCGTTAAGAATATGATTATTATAGTACCTACAAGCCTTAAAATGCATTTTCTTTACGAAAGATTTTTACATACAAGCTTTGATCAGGTTTACTGAACAAAACATACAAATGCTGTCGCTTCGCTTTTAGCAATGGCGAGTTTGTTCTTTTACGGACTACATTTATGTTTAATCTTTTTCTTGGTGGTCGGGTCAGACATGACAGACTGTCGAGTTCTGACCACCTCCTAGGCAATATAATGATAAGCGTAATACAGGTAACATGTCGTTGTAACATTCTTAAATACCGCTGACACATATCGAGCGTAAACGATGTAGGTTCCAAACTTTAATTTTATACCGTGACTTATTTCAATTAAAAATTCCTGGCGTTGTTGGAGATATTTGTATAAGTACGGAATGCAATTCCTATACAGGGTATATCAAGACTGCTACCGAAAACGAAGCCGGGTGGTAGTTAAAGCGACTTCAGACACAATGCAACAGAAAAAGTTGCAAAAAAAAGCGATATTTTTTTTTGTTATTTTTTTCCTATGACCATATTTGAGTGGTAAATTAATTTTATCCTAAAATAATAGTGTATACCCTTTTATTTATAAATAATCTAAGGTATAAAAGTGTTTAAATTATTATTTTAGCAAAAACTATGGATTTACCACCCAAAAATGACGATATTTAAAAAATCATAAAAAATCATTGTCGCGTTTCTTTGCGAAATTTTTAGTTGCATTATGTTTGTAGTCACTAAAACTACCACCCGGCTTCGTTTTCGGTAGCAGTCTTGAGATACCCGGTATACTGGGAACAACGCGTAATAATGGCCCAAGGAATAAAAAAATTTGTTAAGATCCGCGACTAAGAAGCAGGCCGATATTATTATGATTTATGATTAAACTGTTCATTTTAGACTTTGGAACTATAGAATGATAGCGTAAAAGGATGCTGGAGAACGCTGTAGTATGAGGTTAATAATACATGTACCTATAAAAAGTAGTGTAACTAGATACTGCTCTAATACACAAATAAAGTAATATTTTCTAACTTCAGGTGTTGTAACACCTGAAGTTAGTATTTTTCCTTTAATATTTTTGTGATAATAACTAATCAAAATATACTCAATGTGTACCAAATGTCGAGAAAAATATCTATAAAATAGAGCTACTCAGTCTAAACAATGCCCTTTTAAATCTCATTGAAATAAATTCTTACAAATGAGATGTATTTAACAATACGGAAGCCTTACACTGATTCCATATTAATTACAATAATTTCATATAGAAACCCAATCACGGACCCCGGCTTTTCACAGATTTCCCCCGCAAACCATCATCATCACACCCCTATTTTGCTAGACAAGAACGGAAGTATTAAAAACTTAATGCGGGAGAGAGACAAATGCGCAATAGGAGAATCAAGTGGTCTCTTTTTGGCATATGAAATAGTGTATAAGTAAGAAAGGGAGACATACCTGAGGGTGTACGTTGTCGGAGGAGCAGTCGCCGTGGACGACGGCGTGTTTGAGGGAAAGGAGGACGTCTGCCGCCTCGCCCCCGCCCCGCTCACGGCATTCCCCCGCGTTGTTTCTGTATGAAATTAAATTGTAAAGGGTATGGACATAACAGAGGCTCACACATAATATAATACTGGGTATCTCAAGACTGCTACCGAAAACGAAGCCGGGTGGTAGTTTTAGTGACTACAAACACAATTCAACTAAAAATGTCGTAAAGAAACGCGACAATATTTTTTTATGATTTTTTAAATATCGTCATTTTTGGGTGGTAAATCCATAGTTTGTGCTAAAATAATAATTTAATCTCTTTTATACCTTAGATTATTTATAAATATAAGGATATACACTATTATTTTAGGAAAAAATGCATTTACCACCCAAATATGGTAATAGGAAAAAAAAAATTGTAGCTTTTTTTTTGCAACTTTTTTTGTTGCATTGTGTCTGAAGTCGCTTAAACTACCACCCGGCTTCGTTTTCGGTAGCAGTCTTGATATACCCTGTGGCCTGTATATAATGCACATTATTAGAAAAATGTACACGATGTAAGTCAAAATGGAAATACTTTTTATACCTTTTTCTGCAATATAACTAATAAAGAAACTATACCCAACATTATAATATTTATTGTGTGATAATATGACTATTTCCACATGTATAGTTAGATAGTTACCCTAAAATATTTTTCAATACTGATCTTAGCCCGGCAGAATCATGGATATCAAAATATATCTATTACTTAAGTATGCATTTAAAATACACCCACTATTCCCCAATTCAATTCAAAGGATCAAATTCAAATACAATTCAAAGGCTCTGCCGTTAATGCAAGTATGTGTAAGTCAACTTTTTAAAATATAAAACCAAAGTGAGCTCATAACTTCAAAGCCGTTGTAGAAGAAAAAAGCCGTTTGCGCACGGGAGACTCTAACATTCAGATGCCGAAATGATAGAGCTTTTGATCATTTCGCTCCTTTTATTAAAGTTATACTTCTTTAAGGACAGTTTGTAAATATATGATAATAAAATTGTACGTTGCCCGTGCACACTGCCCCCCAAAAAAACTACATGATAAAGTTAGCTGTTAACTGTCTATCAAACCTAGGCTAATACGAGTATCCACCGCAATGTCAATTTCTCCCGTCAAACAGCAGTTTAAATGCACTGTTGTGTTTCGGATTGAAGGACATTGTAGCCAGAGTAACTACTGGACATACTGAGACTTAACATCTTATGCCTCAGGATGGCGAGCGCAGTGGAATGCCAAGCATTGCTTTGTAATTCAAGGTGTTGTTTGGTTGTGCTACTGTTCATGAGCGGTCGTATCGCTTACCATCAGGCGAACGGCATGCATGCTCGTCTCGCCATTCACTGCAATTCAACGTTATCAAATGTTACTAAAATTTAAAATTACTAAAGGATTTGATTTACGAGTATACGAAATCGATAACTACATCTACATAGTTACTATGTATATGACTACAACACTTCGTCACATGTGACAAATTTCACTGTTAACATAACAAAAATGAGTCGTATGCATCGCGTAGGAACTTGGCATTCGCGTGCATTGTACTCGTATATACGCGTAATCAGCAAAGTATATTTTTCATTTGTCGTCTATCATATTATCGAATTCTTCCAAATGTCGTAATTAATAACCGCAATTTTCGAAATAAAGGTGAAATTAAAATTGGTTTAATAGTGATATGAAATTCCTCCTGTATTGATATTCGACGCTTTAGTATTGAAACTTCAAGATAAAATAGCACAAATCTGCATTTTTACTCTATTTCACCGGAGCACATCGCTCCAAAGCATTTCGACAACGACTGATTTGACAAATCATCCGTTCCGAGGCAGTGATGCTTTTTATGCACCACCTTGCGACGCGTCAAACGCTTGTTTTTCCCTTCTAACCATATTCAACTGTTCTGTGGTGCGATCAGTCACAGTGGTGACACTTGGCGGCATGGGCGTATGCCGTAATTACCCTAGGGCCTAAAGGGCCATGGCCCGGGGCGCCAGGCTGCCATTGGGGCGCCGCCAGCCGCCCCTCGATCAGGTTTTTATTTATATTTTAGGATTGTTAGGCATATACCGGAAAAGCTAAAAAAGAATCTTACTTAATAAAATAATAATTAACAATTAATAATAAATAAAAAAATATCATTAAAAAAATATATGATATTAACAAATAACTAATTTGGTTCTCTAATCAAGACGCGGAGCAATCATATTAATGAGCCGGTGTGTCCGTCGGGCTCCGGTCCTCGTCGCGAGTCGGGAATTTGGGGTTAGTCGTTTTTGGCTCTTAGTATAAGGGGCCGCTTAGGCGCTCTGGTTAACCTTATTCAAACGTTCTCCTCGATATCACTTTTCGCGAATGAAAATTTTAGTTATTTGTATCTTTTTAGTGTTGATAGGCATTTCAATGAAGAAGAGTTGGTCCCACACTGAATATTTTCTTTCGGATGACAATGAAATCGCTAAAATCCCCTAAAAGCTGTTGAAGATATTGGAGAATGAAATATTCACGTGTTTATTAAATTTTTTTCCACACCCTTCCCTTCGCCCTCACCCCTTTTTCCCTCAATCACTGTAGCTAAGCCTTAATACTGTACTGTACCAAATGCAAAAAGAACCATTGGAAAATGGAATCTTACTGAATTTTGAGGAGTTCTACTCTCCAGATCCGAACATGATCATCAGATCTTCATGTTGTATTCCTGGGATCAATCTGTCAATACGTTCTTTCCAATTAAAAAGAAATCACTAAAATCGATTAAAAGCTGTGGAAGTTATTAGTATTTACGTGTATTTTAATTTTATCAACCACCCCCCCCCCCTTTCTCCCTCTTTCACTGTAACTTAACTTTTATAATGAACCTAATGCAAAAAGAACCATTAGAATCCTACTTAATTTTGAGGAGTTCCCCTCTCTAGGTCCGAAGATATTCATCAGATCTTCGCCATATTTTTATGGGACCAAATGACCAGCACCAGCTTTCAATCAAAGAAAGAATGGTCGAAATCGGTTCACACAGTATAGAGAAATGAGGTAACAAAGATAAAAAAAGCAACATGCAGTCGAATTGAGAACCTACTCCTTTTTTGAAGTCAAGGTTAAAAACAAAGTCTTCTTATTACCTTAAGAAGTTTTAATTTTCTCTTCTCCTATTAATTTAGGGGGCGGCAAGTACTACCGGATAAGGGTCGATCTTCAGAGGCAATTTTTTTCGTGTCGGGCTGAATAAATCCATTTTAAAATCGAAAATCGGTTACAAAATATTTTTTTATATACAGTTCGGTGTCTAATCTACGTGGTACAAGGCTAATATTATGAATAAGCTTATTATAAATATTTAAAAAAAATCTTAAACTCTAAAATCCTGATCGCTCTGGGTTGACCCGACTGCCGATTGAATGAAAAAAATATTTTTTATTTTTTAATAAGAAGGTTTATACGAAACAACTTATTTAGATTATATAACAGATAGTTAATCTTCATAGTAATGAATTTTTAGCTATATTAACAATAACAATACTTTTGCCACAATTTGAATTTAAAGTCGTGACCGGGTATTTTGTCTGATCGCTCTGCGCTAAGGTAAAACATCGCGTTCATCCCTGGTTACGCGTTTTAGACATTCTATTCTCTTCCCACGGGGTAAGAAGACTCTTAACACTGGTAGTGGACTAACCGCCGAGGAGGATACCTGTGTACCAGGTTCCCACGCTCCAACATTACGATGGTAAGTCTATGATTGCTCTGGATTTGGTTCTCGAATTTTATGATTGCTATGACACGTTATTTAAATTAAATAATAAGCTTATGAATTTGATTGTTATGTGAATTATTTGATCGTTATAATGTTTTTAATGAGACGTAATCACAACTTTCTACTGCTTTTAAATTCGGCTTTATTTATGATTTTGTGACATTTTCTGATCGCTATGGCTGTGATTGCTCTGTCCAAAAATACCAGAGCAATGATATTTTGGCTTAATTGTACGTTACAAATCTATTTTAAGTAGTAGTATCGGACTGTAACAATGACAAACAATGATTAGGGTAACCTATACTCGTTAACAGATTTTGACGTCTTTTTCCTCGATTATATTATTACATTGGCATTTAGCTACTGCAACCCCTTCTTCTCTACAATTTAAAGGCAACTATTATTGAATATTGAAATTATGCCTCGAAATAAATTATCTATTGAACTAAATCGTCTTAGGAAGAAATTGGCTGAGCCTCGTAGAATGGCCAAGATGAAAAATGATCCAGATCTATACGCGCAATGGCTTGTAAAGTCAAGAGAGAGTTACCAAGGAAAAAAACTCGTGACACAGTACTACCAATAAGTGATTTGACTCCAAGCCAGCAAAAGGTTCGTGGGAAGAAAAGTGGACAGAGCTCTCAACGATATCATTTAAAGAAAAATTGGATAAGTTATCAGCAACCGATGAGCTCCCAATAAATTTTAATGTCTAAGTCATTTTATAACTATAAAAGCCGGTAGGCATTAATAATTTCAAAAGGTTTTTAATTTTGTCTCATTCACCTAGAAGTGATTTAATTAAATCCAAATAAATGAAATTAAGCCAAAAGTTATTAATTTAATTTTTTAATTTTTAATTATGTAAATTTTTTAGTTTAGAATTTATTTTATATAAAATATTCCGTATTTTTTATTTGTATGACGGAATAAATAAAACGCCTAAATAAATAATATTTTATCAATATTATATTTTTTTTGTTTCAATGATTTCACCTACGATTTCACCAATTATTATCTCTCTGGCACCAATTATGATTGCTCTGGTCGCGAATTTTTTGAACTTAAATATTTCCGTGACTGTTTGTGTAAACTGAAGGCCAATAGTAAAAATGTGCTATTTGAATATCATTCTTTTTAATGAGATACATAATTACCATTAAATATCAATATCTGAAAAGAACCAGAGCGATCACACGAATACGCCCAATTTGGAGATTGACCCATAAGTGCAATGCAATCCAAATTTACTTTAATTCACTGGTGGTAGGTCTCTCATATGTGAGAGGCCATCTGGGTAGGTACCACCGCAATGTCTATTTCTTCCGTGAAACAACACTGCTTAAATGCACTGTTGTGTTTCGGATTGAAGGACATTGTAGCCAGAGCAACTACTGGACATATTGAGACTTAACATCTTATGTCTCACGATGGCGAGCGCAGTGGAATATTGCTACTGTTCATGAGCGGTCGTATCGCTTACCATCAGGCGAACGGCTTGCTCGTCTCGACATTCAATGCAATAAAAAAAATAAAAAAAAAAAATAAGTAACCGTTGGTGAGATGATTGACTTTTGGCCGATTGATACAATTTAGTCGGTTTTTATACGGTTTTTATATACTGGTACGGCAAAGTAGTCACCGACATCTGGTGGCAAGTATACGAGTATGACGATCGAGAGTGCACGTTACGTCGGCGCTCGATATCGGTTAAGTGGAAGTAGCTTACAAGTAACTATTCTAAGTTTTGACTATCTCCAAATTTTCTACGTTTATTCAGCTTAATTTAGTTGTAATTAAAAGGTAATATTTATTTAATGTATGATTTTGTACTCGTACGACTGTCTCATTCTAGATGATTGCAAAAAAACTAACCAAGGCATAATATACAACCAAAACAGCATAGCAAACATATTATGTTGTTATCCGGCATCAGGAAAAGCCATCAATGAAGAGCCGGTTTTAGGCAGGCAAGTATAGTTAGGCGCTAGTAGCCAATGATGATCTCTGGCTCTATCTTTTCAGACAAAGAAAAATCCACCCGAACATGCAAATGCTCTTTCTTTGTCTCTGTATAAATATGAATAACTAGCTTTTTCCCGTGACTTCGTCTGTGTGTTTATGTTATCATAATACGGACGTAAAAGCAATACATTATATGAAAATGTCATCCCTTATTTCACCACCTTAGTGCTATTTTTCTAAAAGTAGTTCACGCCATTATTTTTCGTTTAAAATAAGTGAAATACGAATTTTGATATCAATAACTTCAGTGTTTCGATTTTGCATACAACACTTCAATCCCTATTTTAACTTATTTAGGGTTAATTATAGGAAAAAAAATATGCAGTTACTCTTGTTCCTAGATGAGTAACCTAAGTGTCAAGTTTAATATTTGAAATTTCAACGGTTACAATTTAGTTCCGGCTGTGCGTTGATCCGATAGTTCGGTTCTACAAAATTTCAACCCTTATTTTAACCTTTGTAGGGTTAATTTTAGAAAAATAAAGTATGCAGCTATTTTTGTTTTTGATTGATTAACTATAGTGCAAAGTTTGCCATTTGTAGCTTTAACGCTTTCGATTTTCCATAAAACCGTTTTTTACCCTTATCACCCCTTTCGGGATTGAATTTCCAAAAATCCTTCCTTAGTGCTACCCTAAGGTATAATAAAAACCCTTGTGTAAAATTTCACGTTTCTAGCTCCAGTAGTTTCGGCTGTGCGTTGATTAGACAGTAATTGAATGACCCTAATCTCGCAACACTTCAACCCTTATTTTAACCCCTTTAGGGTTAATTTAAGAAAAACAAAGTATGCTGTTATATTTGTCTTTGATTGGCTAACTAAACTACAAAGTTTGACAATTGTAACTCAAACGGTTTCGATTTTCCATACAACAGGTTTTAACCATTTTCACCCCCTTGGGGGTTGAATTTTCAAAAATCCCTTCTTAGTACTACCCTACGTCATAAAAGGAACCTCTGTGCAAAATTTCACGTTCCTAGCTCCAGTAGTTTCAGCTGTGCGTTGAAACGTCAGTCAGTCAGTCAGTCAGTCAGGTTCCTCTTTTATATAATAAATATAGTCCCACAAACTTATCTGACCCGGTGAGAGAGTCGCTGTTGTCGAATTTGGTGTTGCCATTAAAAATAGAAATAGCAATAAAGTGGGTGAAGTAAGATTTTTCAATCTGATCAATAGTGTCAGGAAAATGAGTGGACCAGTTTTATTTGCATGTTATTTTTCTTTCACAAGATTTGAAACAAATCGCTCCCCATATCCTTAAACAAGTGTATATGTATCCTCTTCTGCAATCGAGAGTACGATTGAGGGTGGTTAGGCCATATCACAGGCCATATAGTCCACCATGCTGGCCTAATGCGGGTTGATGGACTTACATACCATAGATATTCTTATAAATCGCTATGGTATACTGGTTTCGTCACTATGTTTTCCTCCACCGTTTTAGTGCGTGTTTATTGACTACCAATACACACATGACTCGGAAAAGTCGGATTTGTGCCCTGGGATTCGAGCCCGCGACCACCGTGAACATGTTGGCAGCCGCGTCAGATCCATTTACCAACAGGTATGTACCAGTGCGTGGTGGACGCACGTAACGATAAATTTTAGTTTATGATATGTACTTACACCTATTCTACTAGTACGTACAAAATTCTGTTTACGTGGAATTTATTTTGAAAAGCTGACAACACAAGCGTTTGGCGCCAGCTACGCGTTGATACAATTTTTAGAAGGGTATTTTTAGTGTCTGAAGACGCTTTTTTCCTTCGTAAATTTAATACCTGGAGTCTAACTTTCCTAGCGTCACTTTTTAAAGTTTTCGACATTTTTCACTAATTTTTAACAATGCAGGAAAAATAAATACATTGAGTAAACAACCTATGGTGGTTATGTCAATGAATGGCAGGTAAATTGTCAATTCCAAATGACGTCGTTGTTTCCACTTTTGGCCACCGGGTCAGATAAGTTTGTGGCTCTATAGATAATCTAAATAAAACAAAAAACAAATCACTTACAATGTCAATTCGCAATGCTGAAGTGCTGAATGCATTGTATGTGACATGTATAATGACATTGTAGGCAGAGTAACTACTGAACATCTTGAGACTCAACATCTTATATCTCAGGATGGCAAACGCAGTGGAATGCCAAGCATTGTTATTCAAGTTGTTTGGTTTTGCACCTGTTTATCAGCGGTCATATCGTTTACTGTCAGGCGAACGGCATGCTCGTCTCCCCCTTTATTGCAATAAAATAATAACAATATCGATAGATAGATTATAGAGAACTGCAGTAAGACTACTCACTTGTACCCCGGGCAGGGTGAGAAGGGGAACAGCGACGGCAACGGGTCGAGCTCGAGCGAGGGCAGGGAGAAGGAGCCCATGTCTTCCGTGGGCCAGCCCTCGCCGCCGCTCACCTCGCCCAGCACATCGCACGGCGTGATACTCTCGCCGAGAGCGTTCAGCTCCGAACCATTCTCCGGACAGCAGGTCTCCGTTTCTTGCTGCTGGAATTTAAGGGGGTTAGTATGGGTCGTAGAGTTGACCTTACCAGAAAAAATACGTAGATATGGGGTTTAGTATGGTTTGAAAGTAAGATTTAGATGAATACTGATGTCAAGTTTTACTGTAAATTTATTATACAATAGAATGTTATGTAACTTCGCATGTAAATCGACTCGGTTTCGTACAGTTTAAAGATCTTTTTAAAACACTTAGTGCTCGAAAAGATATATTTAACTGCGAAAAGATAACGGGAAGATCTAGATGGCTAGAATAAAAAATATTTATTATCCAAGTCCTCCAATATATGTAAAATAGCACACTTTTCGGGTGTACCAGTTGAAGCTAAGCTAGTTTTAATAAAAAAAATGTGGTATTTTATTGAAACTAGGGTAAACAACATGTAAAAGCAAGAACAGTATATAATTATACATGGTTATAAAACAGTTTGTTATAGATGATGGACTGGGCAAATTGGCTATATGGATATTTATAATTGATACATATCCATAAATAATATATATTATTGACACACTAGATGGCAAAACATTTTTTTTTTCACAGAAAAGATCCACGCAGTTTTTCTAGTACGCGTAATAGAAAAACTGCTAGCAAAACAGCTAGCAAACATTAATCTATATTCTAGTATTTATTAGCTGTTTGCAATATAATTATTCAGTGTCAAATTGGACACTGAATAATGTAATTACATTGTCCATAGTACCATATTAACAGCCATTTTTTAAGCAAACCATTTTTTAAGCCAAACAACAATATTTAACGTACCTACTGCAACTTTCCAGGCACTTGTAAAGATCTTGTATGATGTATCACAACAGTTTTTTGACTATCAACTGATAAATCACACAATAACAAAATTTATATAACACAACCACTAGTATCACTAAACTATCTTGAGTGAACACAAATATAGAGCAAGAAGTAACCAAAATCACTTCATAACAGTGTTATACCAACTTACTCGTTTTAAATGCATAAATCACACAATAGCAAACTGAATGCTGTGTAATGACGGGTAGGACTGGTAGTGGATTCCACTTGACAACACTAAATCTGTCTATCCACTGTTATTGTATCTCATCTGAGAACCACAATAGCAAACTGAATACTTTGTAGTCACTATAGAATCCCACCTGACAGCACTGTTCGGGAAAGTCTCTGACGAGGCAGGAGCACTGCAGCGGGTCGCAGCACAGGCCGTGGCAGCCGCCCTGGCAGCACTCGCCGCCGCCATACTGCGGGTTGTTGGGTACGTAGCACTCCATGGCCCCGCCTCTCGCGAGCGCGCATCTTCACAGCGCAAGGGAGGATCCCATCGCGGATGCTGCCCCTCAGTGTTTCCGACGCTTGTAGTCGCGCAGCATGGCTGGAATGTCAATATGATGTTTCACAAATTAATGTTAATGCGAGTTGTTCATTATGTGTAGGCAATGTGCTTATGAACTTGGTTGTTGAAGGTATAAATATTTTGATTACCGTAAATAAATATATATTGGATGAGATTAGTCATAAAAGTCGTATATTTAGTTATAACTTTATAATAATATAATTCTTAACATTCTCAAATACCTCAAACTGTAAGTAACTTATTTTTTTACATGGATTTCTGAAGTGTTAATTTTTTCATCTCTTTCTGTGTATATGATTCTCGAAATACATAAGTAATCTTTGAAAGTAAATAAAAGTTTAAAAAATGTTCACGAAATATTGCCAAGATCATATGATTCACGCTGTCAAAAAATTATCAGATTGAATGTAGAGCCAGGCTTCTTTTTTGTCACGCCCTAATACTACAAGGTTAGGCCATGATAAACTCTATACCTTAGTCAAAATATGTGGCCTAGCCATTTCGTTACGGTCACAGGCGTAAGGGAAAAAAATAGCACTGTTCTCTTATACAGTTATTACTTTTCTCTTATACAGTTCTGGGATACAGAGTTTTTTTTTTATTGTGAAGGTTCTAGAAACGAGTCAACAGGCGATCTGATAATAAGCCACAAACATCACTGCCACATATAAACATCCACAGAGACGCAATCATGGATACGTTGCAAGCCTATCAAACCGGGAGGAAAAAGGATGGGGAGAGAAAAACTATAATGGTCATCCGGCAATTTTCTGTGAGACAGTGGTACCGCCCCGGACGAGTCTGCCCATTCACAGTACTAAGTCCTGACTGACAACAGTGTGGCTCTACCACTTCCAAACGTGGCTTTTTTAATGCAATTAATTGCGAGACGAGTATGCCATTCGCCTGATAGTAATAATACGAACATTTATGGACAGTAGCAAAATCAAACAACACCATTAATTACATTCTACTGCGCTCGCTATCCTGAGACATAAGATACTAAGTCTCATTACATCCAGTAGTTAGTGGCTACAATGTCTTTCAAACCGGAAACACAACAGTGCATTTACACTACTGTTTGATGAGAGAAATTGACATTGCGGTGGTATCTACCCAAGCGGCCTCTCACATATGAGAGACGTACCATCAATGAAACTGGAAGTTAGACCTTGTGAAGTTAGGGCGTGAAGAGTAAGAAGCTTGACTCTACATGAGATCTGATATTTTGTTTCCCCACCATCAAATCGCAAACAAATTTTACATTTTATACTTAAGGCAGTCGTCTAAACACTCTTGCAACTCTTTAGTCTTCTACTTCCGGAACTGGCCTTAATTTTTATTTCTAAAAATATTTGCTTTCTCTATTACGGTACAAAATTTGAAGCAGCGGTATAAGTCTTCTAAGGTATCACCAGCTGCGTGTGGATATTAACATATTTATCGCATCTTTTACGAGTCATAAAGTCTACAATAAGGGGCAATCTTGATCTATCTACCCAATAATGGGGAAACACAGGCATCTGCACTATACCCACCATGATCTGAATGGCTAAGAAGTTATTTATTTCATCTCCTTTTGTCTATGTTGATCTCCTAGCTTTTGCACTACATATCTAGATTTGTGTTATGGGTAATATTTGTAATTAAGTATGTTGAAATCTGTAATATAATTAATAATCCAGTACTGTATTTATGTCAGTTTGATAAAACTCATATTAGATTTCTTCAAACAAGCTGTATGCAATATTTTGGCTTTGGATGAATGATATTACGCATCTCCCAAAGTTGACTGGTCAATGGCATTAAATCCGCCTGCACAATTTTATTGTATAAAGTTTAATACTCGTAAATAAATAAAATATAATCTTGAACAAATATCTGAACGCTAACTTTTTGGATACATTATTCTAAGCTGTCTTGTTGTGGATTAGACACGGTTAGTGACTATTATTGTAGACTGATAGTGCTGGGCTAAGTACTTCATTATTCAGTGGAAGAAATTTATAAAAATGTATGAGTTAAAAATGTAGATATCATGTCATAGCTTCTCATGTATGTACGGCGATAGGTGATTAGTGATTACTGATTAGTGAGAGATTAGAGAGAAGACATCACTATATTTTTTATTAAAGCCTGTCAATCTAAATATTTAGTAAATTAAATAATATAAGTAAAGATGCCTATGAAGAATGAAAGATAGAAATATACGTGATTCTCTACCGCAGGGTTTCGTAAAGTGGGGTCCACGGACCCAGGGGATCCGCAACATGTGTATCAGGGGTCCACAGCAGCTCAGTAAACGTAAAGTATATATATATGTAAATATATATATATACATAAACTTTAAATATATGTATGTAAAGTATATGAATTTATATATATGTTTATCAGAAAATTATCATTTAAATGCCAATATTAAAAAGAAACAAATATTATTAACTACCAATAAAAGTCTATATTCAATAAAAATGACTATTCAATAGAAGGTTTGTTTTTCGACCTAAAAAATTTTTTGTCAGCGTCCGTGAAATATTTTGAATTTAGTTTGTGGTCCATGACTGCAAAAAGTATAAGAAACCCTGCTCTACCGGATGTAGAATTATCCTGAGAATATGTATTTTTCCCAATTTTCAATCCCAGCATCTTGTTAACATAAATAGAACATAAAAAGAACAATAAAATGGTAAAACAAACACAACGTTGAAATGAAACACACTAATAGTTACAAACAAATACCGGCGAATTTACCAAAATGAAAAGTATAATTTTCTATGAATCTGGCAATTTACAGCGTGATGGTTACCTTGGTGTACAATTGGTACTTTACCGCGTTATTGACAATGTACAGTGTACTGAAGATATACTTATTTCATTCAAATACAGGACCTTTTTTATAATTAGCGACCTACAAAAGCATTTATTGAATAATATTAACTCTATAGGAATGCTTCGGTGATTTGGCCACCTTGAAAGGATGGATGAAAGGAGACTGACGAAAGAGATTTATCATGCGAAAATGTCTGTGGACTCAGTGGAGGACATCCCAGGTGACCCTATAAAAAATCAAATAGAAGTATTAAAGAAAGAAAATATTCTGAAAATCATAGAAAATATAATGCCAAAAACTTTTTAAATTATTGTATTGTCTAATAAATCACCAGCGTAGGTGTACTTTCAAACTCTAACATCTCCAACAAACGCTATTTTATCATCTCACGTGGATGTTAATTGCCAAATGCCAATTATATTGATGGCATTGTAATCGGTCCTTGATAAGTGTGCTTTCAAATCAATCCAACGCTTCGAAGTAATCGAAAATTGATTTTAAATATTCCGTTACGTACATATAGGCGAAGTTAAAAAAACGTGTTAATAAAAGCAATAATTAAAATGTAGTAAGTAGTAGGTAGGTCATATCGGGATCAAGATAATTCTTGCATTTCAAAATTAGTTCGGCAGTTTCACTTGCATAGTTAACATCGTAGGCGTTTAAAGCTCTCTAACCATTTTCTGCACATTTTAAAGGTCAGCAATAGCACTAAGACTCACCGGCTTGTTGGTGTTGGTACCCATTTCCTTTTAGTTTTATTTTATTGACATCCAATGGTACTCACATTGTTTCTTATCACTACATAGTATAAAACAAAGTCGGTTTCTCTGTCCCTATGTCCCTTTGTATGCTTAAATCTTTAAAACTACGCAACGGATTTTGATGCGGCTTTTTTTAATAGATAGAGTGATTCAAGAGAAAGGTTCATATGTATAATAAGTATATATTATTGTACAGAAATCTTCTTGTACCTGGGCGAAGCTGGGCCGGGCCGCTAGTATCTAATAAAAATAAAAAAACTTGAGAGGTGTCAAGGGACACCCGGATGGAACGAAGTTCCTTTCGATTAATTAGTGAAGGAATTGTAATAAAATTTTATTTCTTTTATGTTATAAAAATAATATTTTTTTATTGTTAGCAAATATAATGTAATATAAACTTAATTAGTAGGCTCAAATTTAGTAATAATTGGCAAAGATACATAGTCAAATGAAGGGTTGATGATTGACAGCAGGGTAACAAACTAAAATTGTAAAAAACGATTGTCAAATGTTTTAAAGTGTCGTTTCAACTTTTGGTCTTAATTTTTTCCGTCTATATAGTCCCCTTTCGCAACGCGCGATAAGGAACTTCGTTCCAATAATTTTACTTAGCAGTTATATATAATTCAATGCATGTTGAGACACCTAGTAGTGCATTTATCATGTTACCAAATTGTAAGAGTATTGGAACGAAGTTTTGGAACGAAGTTCCATCGCGCGTTGCGCGTTTTGTCAATTATTACTAAAATTGAGCCTACTGATTAAGTTACACTAGCGGCCCGGCCCAGCTTCGCCTGGGTGGAGATATTCTTTCACTCCACTCCACACCTGAAGGCAGCCTTTGTGATATTGATTGTGGTGGGAGGCGCCCGACGTGACGGCCCAGTGGTGGCATGCGCTTGAGCTGCGCGCGGTACTGGCCAGTACTTGGGCATTGCAACATTACTTTATTTTTCTAAAATGAAAGATTTTTTCTAAAATAAATGTAGTCTAAGTTACTCCTTATTATATCCGCTACCTGACAATAAAAGTCCTGTCCAAATCGGTCCAGCCATTTCAGAGATAAGCTGGAATAAACAGACAAACAAAAACAAATTAAAATCATTTTCGTTATAGTTATCGTGTGTATAACGATATGTAGTTGGACATTTTTTTTGTCACTTTACAAACAGACAATTCAATTTTATTTTTATTTCTTGGGACTGGAATAAGCGCTTTCAAGAAATGTATTTTGTAATGTTATTATAATAGCCACACAGAAATACGCTTAATTCGCATATTTTTGTGTAATGCATATTTTAAAATTGTCTATGCGAAAATTAAAACAATTCGCTACTTGGTCCGCAGACATGATTAAGAATAAAATTGTACTCGATACACCCATGCTATTTCTATAAAAATATCTATCGATCCGTTGCTGTTTAAAGGAAACAAACTTTTGCAATCATAAAATTGGTATGATGATTATAATACGATCATGTAAATTAGAGAGGAACGTTAGTGAAAAAGTCTCTTGTAATTAAATTGTAAGAGATTCCTCATGTAACTCTGGTCGGCTGAGTAATATCTGTACACCTTATGGTAGGTGCGATTCTCCAGATAGAATATCAAGTGGCAACAGCGAATTATCCTTTGTCATTCGATACTTTTATAGCAGCATACTAAAAAAAAGTACATCAAGTTGTTTTCTATATACTTCTTTCCAGCCTTACTTCCTTAAGAGTGCACAATGCGCTACCTAGATGTTTGATAGCCCCTTAGAGTTATACAGACTATATCAAGACTACTACCTAAAACGAAGCCGGTTGGTAGTTTTAGTGACTTCAAACACGATGCAACTAAAAAATTAGCAATGAAACCCGCCAATTATTTTTTGTGTTTTTTTATTAAATATCTTTTTGTTTGGATGGTAAATCCATAGTTTTTGCTAAAATGATAAATTAAGACCTTGCGTACCACAGTGTCTTCAAAAATAAAAGGGTGTACAAGATTATTAAAAAAAAAAGCTATGGATTTTGTACTCAATACAACGATAGGAAAAAACAACAAATAATAATCGTCGCTTTTTTTGCTAAACTTTTAGTGGCATTGTGCCTGAAGCATAGTGTTAGTATTTCAAACGAAGTAAGCACTCCAGTTATAATTAAGTGGAGTGCTTACTTCGTTTGAAATGAAAACTAAAAATATACCTTATATCTGTGAGTTAAAGTTTATTTTTAAGTATCAATAGATGTAAGGAAAAGCCGGTCTCGAAAGAGAATGACATTTCAGTGGTGGTGTCGCTCTCGCACATAGTACAATTAAAAAGCAGTGTAGCTAACTTAGTCGATTTTCCACAAAATCTGGTGATATGGATCCGTGTATTAGTTGTCAATAATGGCTTTTAGTGGTTAGCTGATTTTCTAGTAGGTTGGAAATTGTTGAAAATTACCGAAAATATTAAAATCAATCCACTTTTTTTTAGTTTAAAAGGATTTCATAAATTTTATGACAATAATATACCTATATACATAATATTATGTATATAGGTAATACATAATATTATTTCAACGGCGATCTTAAGAATACGATGTGACTTAAAGTTAACTTGAAAATGCTGCGACAATTTCGAATTTCCATCATAACTGTAACTGTAACTGTATCAGCCCATATACGTCCCACTGCAGGGCACAGGCCTACTCTACAATCGAGGATACGATTGAGAGTGGTTAGGCCATATAGTCCACCACGCTGGCCTAGTGCGGGTTGGCGGACTTACATACCATAGGAATTCTTATAAATCGCTATGGTATGCAGGTTTCCTCACGATGTTTTCCTTCACCGTTTTAGTTCCATCATAGGTCAAAAATAAATTTTGGTATGAAAAAAACGTACATCTAGTGAAAATATGATGGTGAAATGATATTTATGATGATAACATTTTATTAAAATAAATTATATAAGAAATATAAATATATTGATTTTTAATAGAACATCATAATATATCAATAAAGCTCTTCAACAAAAAATATTTTATTCTATAATAATAAGAATTCTGTTTAGTGGAACATTTAATGGTACGTCTACGTAGATTTATAATGGTTTTCATGTTGAATCTGGTGGGAAGCTAGATTAATTGCTGGCAGCACCGAAAAAAAAATGAATGAATGGTTATGAACAAAATGGCGTCTATTTACGATTGTAGTTCGAAGTTAAAAGGACGCTGTTACAGTTAGTGGCTTGTTTTTTTTCTCGAAAAGCGTGAAAGTTTCCATGTAATCATGGTGAACACCTGTATTGTAAATGGTTGTAAGCGAGAATCCTCTCTAGGCTGTGGAATATCCTTCCATAGGTAAGATTCATTGATTAAGTTTTACTAGTGTGAGCATATATTTTTGTAATGTGAGATATTCTTTATAATAATAAAATTATATAAGACGACTACCAAAAACTAAAATTAAATAAATATTTTTTTAATGATAATAATATCATCAATTATCTATACATATTTAAAATTGGAGTGTCTGTTTGTAATATTGAAATAACCGTTTTTTACTACATGTATATTGTAAAGTATGTAGGTTTGATGCGGTTCTGTATCTGACATATTAAAAATAATAATTTTTAAGTGTTGGTACTCAAAGTCTGTAAGTTGTAAACATATAATAATTATTTTTTGTTGATGTAAACGACTGTTTGTTGTCCAAAATAAAATAAATAAAAATAAATAAATAAAATAAAATAAATCCGTCTGTCATTACCCGCGTTTGATTGTGCACCACAAATTTACATATATGAATACGGTACATACACCAAAATTTTTTTTTTATTTTTGTCTGTCTGTCTATTTGTTCCGGCTTATCTCTGAAATGGCTGGGCCGATTTTGACAGGACTCTTATTGTCAGGTAGCTGAAATAATAAGGAGTAACTTAGGCTATATTTATTTTAGAAAAATAAAGTAATGTTGCAATGCCCAAGTACTGGACAGTACCACGCCCAAGCGACCACTGGACCGTCACGTCGGGTGCCTCCTACCACTTCTCTCATCAATGAATCAATATCACAAAGGCTGCCTTCAGGTATGGAGTGGAGTGAAAGAATATCTCCACCCAGACGAAGCTGGGCCGGGCCGCTAGTATGGAATAAGTACCATGTATTGACTTGTCATAAGAACACTTTAATTGCCTACATAATCAATAAACCAATTACATTTCACCAAAGTAATTTAATTTCATTCATTCCCACTTATATTGCGCTCCGTTTTACTTGTCATTTAAGAGTTCTTTCATTATCTACATAATATAACTAATAAACAAATTTCAGTTCATTTCATTTTATTACCCATTGTGTTTTATTTCCTAAAATGTATCTAGTAGAACTAATATACACGTGTCATGAAAATACCACAGAAGTAACAATACAACCAATTTTATATTAATTGAACATAGGAATTGAGCGCCCAATACGCGCAGACCATGTGTGTTGCAGTGTTTCACGGCCGAATACTCAACCGTCATTCATATATTAATTTGCTCTTAACCTAGTGGTGTTTTCTTTGCTCTAACTGTGTAAGGCCCAATTATGCAGTACATTTAAGCGGGATTTACTTAGTTAAGTGCAATATAATATTGAAGTCGCGTTTGAGCATTCGGGCGTTAGACACGAGTTTGAGAAAGTTTAAGTAATAGAACTGAGGCAATACCGTTTGTAACAAAACTCAATGCTAGATTTTCAACAACGAAGTAATTCCCAAAAAAACCGTCTCACCTACGAAAATATTAGACGGAGCAATGTTTGGAACTGACTGAACACGTGTTCTGTGTTGTAGTAACATAGGGCTACACAGAAATACTTGAAGTAAAATATAAAATTGATGTACATCTGTATAATTTTGTCCTAAAAATAAATTTTATGTGGTCACCGCATTAGACAAGGACACCGCGACCAAAATGTTTTCTCTTTCGAGACCGGTTTTTCGGCATTAGTCAGCACTCCAGTTGTACTTAATGACTCCATGGCCTGAAGTCACTAAATTTATCACCCGGCTTCGTTTTCGGTAGCAGTCTTGATATACCCTTAACCCTGTATTTGGTAGGTATCATAATGTGCAATGTTGAAACTCTAACAACCCGTTTACTAAAGCTCTAGGACTAGTCGTATCTGGATCAGCCCATATACGTCCCACTGCAGGGCACGGGCCTACTCTACAATCGACAGTACGATTGAGAGTGGTTAGGCCATATAGTCCACCACGCTGGCCTAGTGCGGGTTGGCGGACTTACATACCATATAAATTCTTATGAATCGCTATGGTATGCAGGTTTCCTCACGATGTTTTCCTTCACCGTTTTAGTGCGTGGTGATTGACTATCAATACACACATGACTCCGAAAAGTCAGAGGTGTGCCCTGGGATTTGAACCCGCGACCACCGTCTACCGGCTAGTCGTATAGCTTTGTTGTAAATCATCAAAGTATCATAGGTATGAGAACCAGAACTGGTGGTAAGTCTCTTTTATGAGGCCGCCGGGTATGTACCACCGCAATGTCTACTTCTTCCGCCAAACAATAGTGTAAACGCACTGTTCTTTTACGGTTTGAACGACATTGTAGCCAGAGTAACTGCTAGACATATTCAGACTTAACATTTTATGTCTTAGGTAAGCAAGCGCAGTGGAACGGTAGCAATGTTTACCATACTGTCTATGGCCAGCAGCATTATGTATAAATTGTTTGACTTGGCCATCGCATGAAAACATAATGTATCGTACATTATGTTTTCATGCGATGGCCAAGTCGATCCATTTATTTAACACGTAAAGAATGTTTAATATTGATATGATAATAACTTACGTAATAACTTTATACAGAAGGCCCCTAAAGCAAGGACTAAATAAATTAATCGACTTGGTATTACATGCATCTCACAACTTTTTGCGGTAGAAAACCTGAGCTGCGAGACTTGGAATTTTTTACAGGATGTTTTTGATGGGATTTAACTAACGAAATGAACAGAACAATCATACATAAAAGATCTATAGTAAATATCTACATGAAACAAAATATGGCACTTTTCTCCATTAGTCAGCTTCTTTTTTCCATAAGTCAGCCACTACATACCCTCTAGTCAGCCTCTCACCTATTCTTGAAAATTTTATGTAAATTCTTTATTTTATAAATATTTTTAATCGGCTATAAATAAAAAATAATTATCAGACTTCAAAATTGTAATAAAAGCGAGAAATAAAACTAATATTTTAATAAATCTAAATTATAGTACTTAATATATTTTTTGAAGTTGGTGCCAGCTGGATTAATATAAGCTTTATAACATCACGCTGCAAGCTATGCGGGAAACAACGCGCGGGATACCTAGGCCCAAAAATTATGGCTAGCAACGGACTCAAAAAAATTGCGTTGTTTGGGTATTTTTGATTTATTTCAATATTAACTTTTTCTCACTCTTATTGTGCTGGAGAAAGTGAAGGAGAGCGCTGCGAGGTGCGAAATAATAGTACTCTCTTTTATTTTTATCTTTTGTCCGCCGAACTACTATAATTATACTTCTATATTACGACCAACTAGATCGGTGCGAACGCCGTGACAAAATAGTCAAATGAAAAAGGTTGGAAGCCCCTACAGTTTTCTAAAACTAATGAACCGATTTTGATGAAATTTATTAACTCTTAGGACTCTACCTAATCCAATGAAAATATTTTTTGAAATCCGACTTATACTTTTTGAGATATGCGAGGATAGGTTGGGTGTTATTTATTTTTATTTTATTTATTTATACATCCACTGATGAAATTTCGCAGACGTGTTTAGAAGCTGGTATAGACTAACATATCCTAAATCTGTGCAATCCTGACTACATACATACACATCGAATTGACTATCTTTTTTTTTATTGCACTGAATGGCAAGACGAGCGTGCAGTTAGCCTGATAGAGATAGTTAGCGATACGACTAATCATGATCAGTAGCAAAACCTTGGCACTCCACTGCGCTCGCCATTCTGGGACATAAGCTGTAAGTGTGTGTGCTCAATATGTCCAGTAGTTACTCTGGCTACAATATCCTTCAAACCAAAACACAACAGTGCATTTACACTGCTGTTTGGCGGGATTGTCTCCTTTTTTAAAGTTGATTAAAAAGGAACTTTACTGATATTTAGCTGTGCAACCCGTGTATAAGAGCGGGTAATTTGCCTGTTGGGTAGAAATGGGTTGCATGCGGGATTATTTTAATTTTGGTATGGTAAAATAACTATCATGCATTTGATGGTAATAAAATACATCGCCATGAGTATCGCCAGGCAAATATGAACAAGTTGTCAGTCCAATAGAAAACGAAAATGCACCGGCAGAACTCAATTACTAAACCAGAGTAGACATATTTTTAATTTATATTATTTCATGTATTATTTCCATCGTGATGACGGCAAAACTGTTCACAGCAGTTTTTGGAAGGCAGTTTTCGAGCCAATACATATGCATAATACTTTGTTAATTTACAATAAAGCACTACGACGTACGACTGGGTGGTAGAGTTTCAACATGGTGCATTATGACCCCTACCAAATAAGGGACCTACCTACCTACTCTAAGGGACGATTACACATCTAGTTGTGCAATAATTGTCGTAGATATTTCTATATATATGGGAATGGCGGTTCTATGCCAAATTGCGTAGAAACATTGTTACTAAAATTACACCATTCATCATCATGAGTTCATGAGCACTCGTATCACTTACCATCAGGCGAATGGCTTGTTTGCCGCATCATGGCAATAAAAAAATAGGATAAAATGGATAGAAAGATTGAACTGCAAAGAATATAGAAAACAACTTGATGTAGTTTTTTGGCGTTGCTGGTATAAAGTGTCGAATGACAAGGGATAATTCGCTGTTGCCAGTTGATATTTTATCCGGAGAATCACACCTACCATAAGGTGCACAGATATTACTCAGCCGACCAGAGTTACATGAGGAATCCCTTACAAATTTATAAATAGAGAGTTCTTCTCTAACGTTCCTCTCTATTTCGCATGATCATATTATAATCATCATACCAATTTTATGATTGCATAAGTTTGTTACTTTTAAAATATTAAGTTAAATAAGAAATTCTCTTTATAGCCATTATTTAATTATATTAAGGTGTGTTACGTTTTCAAAAACTTATTCCAGTCCCAAGGTATATTATAAGGGGCAAGTCTATGTCCAAGTATAAATCTGAGTCTCGGATAAATTAAATTACATTTAATGAAAACTCTTAATGAGTTATTCTATTGTATAAGTATTGATATGAAGTCTTTTTGCACTATGGCTTTCTCGCAAGATACTGTGATGGTTCAGTTTTTAAGTTAGAGATTCGGGAAATACTTACCAGTCAAAAGAAAAACTAAAGGAATGAAAGGAAAATGAGTAAGTACCAACACCAACAAGCCGGTGAGTCTTACTTGCTATTGCTGACCTTTAGAACGTACACAAAGTGGTTAGAGAGCTTTAAACGCCTACGATGTAAGCTATGCAAGTGAAACTGCTGAACTAATTTTGAAATACAAGAATTATCTTGAACCCGGTATGACTTACCTATGTACTACATTATACTGGGTATAACAAGAGTGCTACCGAAAATGAAGCTGGGTGGTAGTTTTAGTGAATACAAACACAATGTAACTTAAATTTGGCAAAGAAACGCGACAATTTTTTTTATTATTTTTTAAATGTCGTCGAGTTTAGGGAGTAAATGTAAATCCATAGTTTTTGCTAAAATATTAATTTAAAGCCTTGCGTAACATAGCGTCTTTAAAAATAAAAGGGTGTACACTATTAATTAAGAAAATGCTATGTATTTACCACCTTAAAACGACAATAGAAAAAAGTAACAAATAAATTCTTCACAATTTTTTGGATAAAATTTAGTTGCATTGTGTCTGAAGTCACTAAAATTACCACCCAGCTGCGTTTTCGGTAGCACTCTTAATATACCCTGGTAATAGCGTTTATTAACAACTTTTTATTAGCTTGGCCAGTATATATGTAACGATATCAATTTTTTAGCACCTCAAAGCGTCGCGTCGGTTATATTTAAAACTTTGCATACTTATCAACGACCGATAACAATAAATTAATTATTATCATCATTATTATAACCAGAACCTTCTTGGTTTGCATTTTCTTTGTTAAGTGTGTAATTTTGTAAACTTAATTATAGGTTTTTTTTTATTGCAGTGAATGGCGAGACGAGCAAGCCGTTCGCCTGATGGTAAGCGATACGACGGCTCATAAACAGTAGCAACATTCCACTGCGCTCGTCATCCTGAGACATAAGATGTTAAGTCTCAATATGTCCAGTAGTTGCTCTTTTTAGTTAGTTTGGTTATTTTTTTTCTTTGGTTAGTTTATGCCATCTTCCATGAATAGATAAATAGGACATAGTAGAGAAAGGGATGTTATATAAGGTATTTTAGATGATACTTTTTTATATTAAAGAGGGCAAACGAGTTTACGGTACTGCCGTCCATAAATATCTGGAATGGCCTTTAATGTGAGAATTCGCTCGTTTTTTTAAGTTCGCTAACTCGTATATGTCCAGAAATGCCGCCGCTGGCAATTGGTTGCACAGATTTGTAGGACATGGAAGAAAGTGTCTGAAAAAACGTACTGTGGGGGAAATCCGACCTCCGAGGTGATGTGCGTATTTGGAGGTATGCCGTGTTTTTTTTGTGTTGTGAGCGTTTTTACATTTAGAACAATAAGATCATTCGAAATAATATAAAAAAAAAGATTAATAGAAGTTGAGAACCTTCTTCTTTTTTGAAGCCGATTAAAAATGAGATATGTTGCGATTTTCTATACTTATTGAAACTTAGAAAATGTTACGTAAGAAATTACAGCACCCTACTATATATTTTATTTGCTAAAAGTAAGTTAATCGTATGAATTCAAAATTTAACATTTTTTTAAATAGTTTTATCTTGTTAGTATATAATATAAATGTTGTCATCTATGGGATAGTTCTGTTTTCTTGCAACGTGACTGGCGCCAGATTATCTGAAGTTCGTCATAAAAATACATAGCTATCATGAGGATGAACTACTCAAAAGATATTATATAACTTCCTTTACACAAGGACCGATGCGCAATACGTAAACTTTATGTATTTAAAACTTTCTACACAATATGTTATATAAAGGCTGACGTAATGCCTTAGGCATTCTTTACCAGTCATCCTTTGAGTGATGCAGAGATTGTACAAAGAAGGTGCTATTAATGTAATTTATTAATTAAAATTAGTATAAAAAAGAAAAGATCTTGAATAGTATGACAGATTGCAAATAAGAGCGATACTTATCCAGTTTATAATTTAGGTATCGTCGTCAATTAATTGTTCTTTCAGATTTATATCATAAATCTGTTGTTAGTCGGTAACGGATTTGGACGCGAACCGTCGAAACTATTGTCGCGACTTCGAATGCCGGGACATACAGCCCGGAAATTTCAAAGATACGAAATAATACTTATTGAATTACCAGCAACCACGTACTTTAATGTGAATCAAAACATTGTCAGGAAACCTGCATACCATACGAATTAACAAAATTTTATGGAGTATGCAAAAGCTGCCAGTCCGCACTAGGCCAGTGAAAGACATTGTGACTTAAGCTCTGCCAAACGAAGAGGAAGCCGGCAAACCACCAAGATATTAGTAGGTATTTTAACCTAATTATGATTATTAATCTCTTTATTTTTTTTAAACATATTTTTTATATTTTTACATATATAAATTACAAAAAATATACATATAAAAATATAAAAAATAATTTATCTACCCTCCGGTAGTGAGGCTCAAGACCCAAGCCACCGGCGGTTAGGGAGACAAAGTGAGGAACCGCCTCACAATGCGTGCCGTGTCCAGTAATACTGCCTTCTGTATTTGACCCTTGACCCAACAGCCAATTGAGAGCCTCTGTAGGTGTTGGTCGAGGCTCTTTGGTATCAACCCATGAGCAGAAACGACAATCGGGACAATAATTGTTGAATCGACATCCCACATGTTGGTAACCTCGTGAGCCAAATCTAAATATTTAGACATTTTGTCTTTTTCAGCTTTGACGAGGTTATCGTCATGGGGAATGGTGACGTCAACAAGTATAGCCCGGCGCGCCAATCGATCTATTATCACAATATCCGGCTTATTGGCGACAATAGTCCTGTCTGTGATAACAGATCGATCCCAGTACAGCGTTGCATGACCATTCTCAAGAACTGGTTGGGGAACGTACTGGTAATATGGCACTTCAGAAGTCACCAGTCCATATCGAAGAGCAATTTGCTGATTGAATTGATCTTGGCTACTAGGTTGTGTCTATGCAAATACTCGCCGTTAGCAAGATACGAACAACCGGAGATAACATGCCTGATGGACTCGCCAGGACGGTGGCATGCCCGACAGATGTCGACCGTACCGTCCTTCAGGATGTATTTCCTATAGTTGTTCGTCTTAATAACTTCGTCCATAATTGCAAAGACAAAACCCTCGGTTTCCCAAAAGAGGTTACCGAAGCGCAGCCAAGACACAGCCGCTAGTCGGTCCACATCAGGCCCATGAAGGGCTCGATAGAACCGACCGTGCAGCTCCTTGCTCTTCCATATGTCCTCGCGATCCCTAATGCCTACCACCAGAGGTTTCCGCCAATTCTCAATCGCCAAAGACAGAGGGGTAAATGCTATGGTAGATAAAGGATTTACTCTGTTAACTACAACCCTATGCATATCCACGTCACTGTGAAGGAAATAATCCCTGAGATTGCACACCTCGCGATCATGTAGGTCCTTAGCATTAAGAATGCCTCGGCCGCCACATCTACGCAGGATGTATAATCTCATCACTGACGAACGTGGATGATGCATACGATGTGCAGTTAGGAGAGTTCGGACTTTACGATCCAGGATGTCCAATTCGGTCTGAGTCCATTTGAGTATGCCGAAAGAGTACATGAGTACAGGCATAATCCAACCGTTGAATGGAATGCAAAACCACAGTGGACTCAGACTGTCGCCCTGGAATATATCCCGCTTGATTTTAATCGGCTCATCACTCATCGAAGGATTCGTAGCGCCTGGATATTTGAGGATAGTAGTCCACTGTCCCATACACGCCCCAAGAAAGGTGCTCAACTTTGTATCAACTTTATACAAATTAAGCACCCTCATGAGCCATGTATGGGGCACCGAATCATATGCCTTTTTATAATCAATCCAGGCCGCTGATAAATTCCTTCGGTTCTGACGAGCCTGTTGGCAAATGGCCATGTCTATGAGTAGGAGTTCCTTGGTACCACGGGACCCACTTTTGCAACCTGTTTGACCGGAATAAAGAATTTTGTTAGTTGTGATATGGCATGAAATTTTGGATCTGATTATGGAAGAAAGTAGTTTATAAATTGTGGGTAGGCATGTGATAGGTCTATAATTTTTTGGTTCCGTGGCACCACCGGATTTAAAGAGCAGGTGCGTGATACATGTTGTCATAAATGTTGGGAGCGATCCCCTCTCAAGCGCATCCTGGAACTGTGTTGCTAATCGAGCATGCGAACTTGGAAACCATTTTAACCAGAAGTTGTGCAGACCGTCCAGACCCGGGGACTTCCAGTTCTGAGTAGGAAGAATTGCTGCCAAAACATCCTCTGGACTAATTAGAATGCTTTCCATAGCCGGTATTGCCTCGCAAGCTCGATCGAGAACACTAAACCAGGGGGCTTCAGTGTGAGAGACAGACATCGACCAGATATTTGACCAATACTCACGCATTTCGTAAGCACTTGGCAGCCGCTCATCTCCCACACCTTGTCGAGAATTCTCCCAACATCTATAAACCAGGGATGTTGCAAATATTTTCTAGTGAAAATGAGAGTCGAGAAATACCAGAAAATGGTAGCACTGAAGCTGTACTCCAACAAGAATTTCTTTCTTACCCCATTAAAGAAAGAGTCTTTGTGGATGAAAATCCTCTTAAGTGGTGTTTATCGAGAGGAATTAAAGATATTATTGCCGATAGCACAAAGATTTTTATCCACTCCACTAAGTAGTGATCCTAGCGATCAATTATTTGCAGCGTGGGTTTAATTTACGAACTTCGTCCTAACCAGTCAAGACACAGTGAGCTTCTTCTGCGTAGACCGAAATGCAAAAACAGATTAACGTTTAAATTAACTTTTTAATTTAATAATTGTAAATTACGGTTAGTTAAATTCCGCCCCGTGACCATGAATCCTTTAAAGTAATCGAAATATCGGGAAGTTGAAAATATAAAAAATGTACATAGATAAATCGATAAATAGTAAGCGATAAAATCCGTAAATAATAGTTTAATTTCAATATTCATTAATATACTATATTTATATAAGATCTGAAACATCCGCATCCGCATTCGCATCCGCGGATGTGAAAATATCGACATCCGCAACATCCCTACTATAAACCCTCTTTTGGTCACTTTGGAACATACGATCTTGCTGGAAACGATCCCATCGCCTCCTATAGCGGCGAATGCGGTTCGCCCACGCATAGACTTTCTGTTTATAGAAGTCTATGCGTTCTGTGACGCAAAGCCTATAATTCCGAGAACTTATGTTGGTCCCCGAAAAAGCCTGCGTCACAAAACGCATAATCTTCGGTCTGCTGTTTTCTTTCCTAAAGGAAATAAGCTTGCCGATGAGAGTTCGGGTCCTGTTGATACGGTCCTCGATCCTACGCTGCCAGGCAGGCACAGTCGTAACATCTCGAGTGGCTTTATAATTAGTTGGAAATTTTACATTAGCCAACCGACATGCTGCGACGGCCGCGCAGTAAAGGATCGAATGCGTATCAACAAGATCCCGACTGGACTCCAAGTACGTAGGTAACATGGAGTCCAAAGCTCTCACCAGCGCCAAATTACGCCTATGCGTCGGCAAACGCGGCAAGCGCGGTCTACAAGAGGCTGACAAAGATACAAATTCCGAGATCGCACATTCCAAAGCTCCTCTCAAACGCTGTTCATCTTGGTAACTGACATTACCGTCCATATTATCCGTCAAATCGATATCAGCAACAGATGTGGGTGTTGTCTCTGTTGCTAGATCTGCGCTGACTGGCGGAACATTGACGACGTGGATAACACATAAGTCTGTGCGCAACCGCTCAAGTACTTAATCATCCAACAACTTACGCCGCTGAATAAATCGTGCTTGATCCGACAGTCGTTGGGATGACACATCAATCGTTGGTTCCATTAGATTTAATTCTCTAGCCCAATGCCTAAAGTTAATCCTTCGCTCATCCGAGTTTATTAATGAGGCCGAATAGGTTTATTACATTTTGAGCTTACTAGACATAACTATCTAAATACATAATTGATTAAACGCAAGTATGGCCTGTCGGCGACCATTTAAAAAAATCCGGTGCAGTTAAACAGGATGGTTTGCATTATATATTTTAAGTCTTTTTGGGGAAAATTCTTCTTCACTCTTTTTTATCAAAGCGTATATTATTCACAGTTTTATTTCAAATATCTTATTACAAAATTATTAAGTATTGGGGTAAGTAAATAAAATTTAATATAAGGAATATCAAATAATTAAGTAATTTAATTATTATATTTGTTAACGGAAATGTACATATGTAATCCGTCCGTACGAAATCTGTACATTTACTTACGAATAGGTACTTAGCTTAGGTTAGGATTGAGTTAAATCACAGAAGAACAAAAGTGAAAAAGTTTTTTAATTATACATATTTTTATATATATTAAAAAGCTTATTAAGAAATGGAAATAAACTAATCTAACCTAACCTTACGATTGTTTCGTTACGGTTGGGTATTTTGATACTCAGTTTTAAACCCATATCTGCTAGGAATTGTATACAAATCCTAGTTTTAATACATTTCTGACAACTTACATTTTGCAACTATACTTACTCGTATATCCCGTTTACAATATTGGCATTATGTACATATGCATGACATATATCTATCTACCTTTTGGTTTTGTCCTTTGTGCTAATGGAGAAAAAAATGATTATATAACTAATGGTATTAAGACGTTTTACATCATATATTGTGTAATAATTAACCCTGTTAATATATTTCCGCAAAATAAATAGCATGGAATATGTTTCACATCGATTTCGATTTATATTTTAGCTATTATACCCATGATAGGTATTTTTCACTTTTTATTTTATTTTATTTATGGCTTTCTTTAGTATTAAATACATCATGACGTTTTTAAAATGTAAGCCACATTTCACATTGAAGTTAACGTTCATAGTTTGTAACTCACTAGTCCATTTTTCATGATTTTTTATTTCTCGAATAGGCAGAATTATGTATCTTCTTTAAAACGTTTGCTTACTGTAATATTGCTAAATGCGGTGCCTATTTACAACAACTATAAGTAATCTTTTAGTTATTAAAGACTAACCAAAACCATATATCAATAATAATTTAATTACCGAATACACTTAACATAATTCACATTAAAATAAAAAATTGTCACACTGACCTTTTTAAACAAATCCAATAAATATTTTTGAACAATTTATCCACGTAGAACAACACTAAAAAAACATTTAAAAACACATCACAATTCACACTTTCACAGTGTATTCACTAATTGAATTAAACATAATTGGGCATGCGCCATCGTATGTAGCGTAGGATTTTTGAAAATAGCTTAGAAATATAATTATTTATTTTTAATTAATCACTTTGCGGAGAAGATGAGCCTTTAACGCTTTATCGATGGTGACTGGCTATCTTGCTAAGTGTTCACCCCGCCCCTGTAATTGGCTGTTTGTATCCAACCCCTCAGTCTCGTTAAAAAAAACATGACATATTGTGCGCGGGAAAGTCGCCTGTCACCGGGTATCAAGTGAACATGGCCGCTCGGAAGCTTTGTTATTGTGGTGAGAATCGTTTTTGCGGTCCGATACCGTTGAGATCGTTAAACTGAATGATTAATTAATCAGATTTTATCGTCTTAGTATCATTTACAAATTACCTACTATCATAAAATTTCGTTTAATTGCAATAAAATAGATTCAAATCCGTACTTAAATTATTTTGAAGAAAATAGGTGGAATTCGTAACATTTTCCTTTTTTAACTTTTACAATATTGTATACATAATCAAGGTGTACAGCAATAAAATGATGAATTGCATGTATATTTACTGTAACGTTGAAAGGGTAATTGACTAACCTGATTTGCCGTCGGCAGAGTCTAGAGGGAAATTTTCAAAAGCTTAATTATCAGACTAGATTACATTTATTTAAGAAACTTTTTGAAATTTTTTTTGGCTGATTCCTGTGCAAAAATCAGTTACTATGTTTAAATTCTGTTCTGTTCTGTATCAGCCCATATACGTCCCACTGCAGGGCACGGGCCTCCTCTACCACCGTGGTTAGGCCATATAGTCCACCACGCTGGCCTAGTGCGGGTTGGCGGACTTACATTGTTTAAATACTTTAGAGATAATCGATAAGACATAAAGAAATAAAATACAATATTTGGAAAACTTTTAAACCAATCAATCAGTGCGTGGTGCCTGTTGGTAACGGACCCGACACGGCTCATGTTCGTAGTGGTCGCGGGTCCAAATCCCTCACACCCTTTCAGAGTTCCTGTACCTTTTTGGAGTAATGTGTATAGTGAGGAAACCTACATACCATGGTGATTTGTAAGTATTTCTATAGTATTGTACAGTCCACCAAACTGCACTAAGCCAACGTGGTTGACTATATGGCCTAGACCATCTTAATCGTGCTCTCCATTGTAGATGCGGCTTGCGCTCTGCAGTGGGACGTATATAGGCTAATACAGAATGATTCCGATTAATTTTAGACTTCAATCGCAAAGTAAACGCTTTGTTAGTAAGTGTTATTGAAGTAATATTTACAAAAAGTACCCATCTCTTTTGCTGTTAAAAGTTTCAGGACTAGTTTTCTAGATGACACAGAAGAATCAAATACTCAGTTTATTCATGTTATACAGTGTTATTCTATAGAGGAAATATAATTTTCGCCACAATGGACATTATTTTAATTCTATTTGGAGTGTTTTTTCATCAATCTTGTTTATCTGAAGTTAATTTATACTTATGCTGCTTTGGTGCGGAACTTATTGTTTTCATATTTAAATGTAACATAGGTAGGTAGTTAAAACATTTCGGTAGATGTTTTTAACTTTTTGTAATCAGTATTGCTCAGAAAAGCATAATGATTTCATGACTATTTCATAATAATACATCTTGCACTCACAACGAATAGGCTTTTGCGGTTAAAAGATTATTTAAGGCACTATGTGACTCGGCATGCTAACCAAAAAAATATATGCACCTATATGTTCATGGCAAGTAATGGCAAGTATACATATTTATATATTACCTATGTAATGACTAATTTCACAATTTTTCGTCTGCAAAATACAAAAATTGAAAAAAAACATATTTTCAAAGATCTACTCACCTTAAACCTGGTGTCATCCATCCCCGTGGAGTATAACATGATACAACATCAATATGGATTAATTTGGAAACGGTGATCGCGCTGGCCCACCCAGGTAGCGCGCGCGCTCATGTGTGAGCCCGTCCTGCCGTGGAGCCAGCCTGTTGCCATGGGAATACTGTGTATACCTAGTGATCAAATTATATTAAACGAGCTATATTTAACAAATAAATATACCCACACTTATATCGAGTCTTGTGTCGTGGGTATCAGCAACTACGAGAACTGTTTCGGTCTCACATACACCTAGATCCGAAACAAATACCGGTGGAAAACACATACATTTGTTTCGGTGCGGGGATCGAAACCGCTGACTCTTGTTTTACAACCGGCGTCTAACCAACTGCGCTGTGGTGTCTGTCAAAATTAGATGCGCAAGATAAAATTCGTCTGATTTCTATTGCCGTAGCGAAATTCTTTTTAAAGCGCTCCTTTAGATATGTTTTTTTTATAATATAAACTAGAAGCATTTATACGCGTACTTAACCTAATATTATAAACATATCCACGGTCATAAAATGTGAAGAGAGAAAAACTAATCTTTTTTTTTACAACAACGGATGTTTAATATATTGCTAAAAGTGATACCTCCAAAAAAGGCTCGATTGATTTTTAAGAAGAGGAACAGGTCAAATGTCTCTTCAATGTTTTTAATGTAAAACTTATGGATAGATTTAAAGGTTTGAAGGATTGCAATTTTAAGGTTAGACAGAATTGATTAAAATAGTTCATTATTATTGAAATGAAATGAAATTAAATGAAAATATTTATTGAATCCATAAAATGTCATACATTGTTTAGATTCAGTCACTTTTTTTTTCACTACCACCCGCTTCACAAGGCTGTTTTCGCCAGAGAAGAGTCAGCTATTAGATAATAACCTGTTAATAATAATACTTACTTCTTAATAATTACTTCTAATACTAGCGCATAAATGTACATGCCGTTAGTGGATAGTAGAGAGGTAATTAGCACCACATTTTTATATGAAAGAATCATTCAATAATTTTCCAGAAAAATAAATGTTTTCGAATAAAAAGGTGAACTACTCAAGAAGTTTACCCGACCAACATTTAAAGGCATAATTTTCATTGGCCTCCTTCATAATATAGATATTCATAATATAAATAAATATTACTATCTATTTAGATTACTCTAATTATCGTTATACCTGAGTGTTAACTTAAAAGCCTAGCGAAACAAATACTGAATTAAGTATTCTTTACTTGACGTTGTTAACTTGAAGTCAGTTCCAAGTAAATTAATCTTAAAATATCAAATTATAATTTATAAATATATGTGATTCGGACAGTGGCGTAACAATAGGGTGGCAGAGTGCGCAAAATGCCACAGGCCCCCGGCCTAAGGGGCCCCCGGCCCGGCAGGGCCCTGGTCCGACAGGTTCACAGGTCCGACAGGGCCCTAGCCCAATAAGACCCCGGACTCAAGTCCGACAAGGTGTAAGCTTAGAACAATTTGTATTATTAACGAAATTAAAAAGAATAAACAATTGGCTACATTTTAAACAGGAGAAATACATATTTGGTTATTTTTTTTTTTTGTTTTTTTATAATCTTAATAAGATGCCAATAAATTACAATTTAATTAATATTACGGCAATATTTTCTAGACATTATTAAAGGGAAAACGAAAATCGAAGGAGAAAGAAGAAGTCTGAAGAAACAAATAAAAAAGTTATCTGAAATAAGTCAGTACTTCCGAAATGAGTAATTTATTAATGAATATGCGAGTTAACAGAATATCGGAAAAGAAAAAATGGGCAAAAGAAAAAAAAACTAGCAAATCCTACCCAAAACAACCATAATCAAGTACGAATAAACATGAAATTGAATCATATTTAGGAGTGGAAAATATTAAATACCCATAATTATCTGACAGATAAGTGTAATATAAAAAAATCGAATTAAAGTGGATTTGTGATTGAGAAGGGTCACTAAAAGCCCAATGGTCACTTCTTAAGAGGCTGTATCAGCCCATATACGTCCCACTGCAGGGCACGGGCCTCCTCTACAATCGAGAGTACGATTGAGAGTGGTTAGGCCATATAGTCCATCACGCTAGCCTAGTGCGGGTTGGCGAACTTACATACCATAGAAATTTTTATAAATCGCTACGGTATGCAGGTTTCCTCACGATGTTTTCCTTCACCGTGCGTGGTGATTGACTATCAATACACACATGACTCCGAAAAGTCAGAGGTGTGCCCTGGGATTCGAACCCGCGACCACCGTGAACATGTTGGCAGTCGCGTCTAGTCCGTTTACCAACAGGCCACCACGCACTTAAGAGGCAGTGGCAATAAAATAATAAAGAAACGCACCTACGTTTCGCTGACAATATAGTCATAATGGAGGAATCGCTGGAGGAACTGCAACAGATGCTGGACAGTCTGGCTTCAGCCTCACAGTGAATAGGTCTTAAAATTGATTTCGACAAAACTAAAGTAATGATCAACCAGCACCTTGATCCAAGACTTGTCGCTGTATGTGAGGTATTGGTCGTACGCTCTGTGACTGTTACAATTCAACTACCCTTATTTTACAATTATTAAATTAAAAAGTTAATTTAAATAGTTAATCTGTATTTGCGATCCGATCTACGCAGAAGGAGCTCACAGTGTCCTGAGGTCTGGCAGTTGGTCTTTTGGGTTCCGATGTAATTAAATGTAGTATTGGATCCCATGCTTGTGCAAGCTTCAAGCCATCTTCTCTATTGAAATTTGGATGTTTTTTAATTTCAATAGCCTCGCGAAACATCCTGGGCAGGAAACGGTGTTCTTTAGCGAGGACTTGGGGCTGGTCAAAGCGGAGGTAATGCTTGGAGCCTTCTTCTATATGTTCAGCAACTGCAGACTTCGTTGAGAGTCGAGTTGCCGAACATATCGGGAAGTCAAAAATGTAAAAAATTAAACTAAATTCGCGATAAAATCCGTAAATAATAGTTTTATTTCAAAACAAAAGGCTAATGATGAAGAAACAAAATATTTGAGTTGCTTATGACTACTGAAAAATTGTAAAGGCGATATAGAAAATTAGAGACACGAAACATCGAAAATTCACTTGGAATAATGTCTTTTGTATGAACAATGGCGGTTACAATGGACTTTAGACTCTTCTAACTGGGGCAACAATCCATAAAACATTTTTTTGTCAGAGATAGCTGCAATAAAGGAACTTTTCTATATATTGCTGAGTTCCTAAGAAAATGTGATCCTAATTTAGAGAAATTCTTAAATAAGTCAAAGGGCCAAATAAAATACTTATGTCCGAAAATATTTTTGATAGACACAGTATTTAACACTGGAATATATTAAAGATTTTTATATTTATAATTAAGAAAACGGCTTTTTCAATTTCTGTAACATAAAAAGCACTATATCCAAATAGATGAGCAGGACGTTATGATGACATTTTTGCGTTAAGTGACGTTTCTTGAAGTCCGAAAAGCACATACAAGCCTCACTATAGAGCACGGGCCTACCCTACAGTCAAAAGTACGATTGAGAGTGGTTAGACCATATAGTCCACCATGCTGGACTAGTGCGGGCTGGCGGACTTAACGTTCCATAGAAATTCTTACAAATCACTATGGTATTTAAGTTCCCTCACGATGTATTTCCTTCACTGTCATAGTGCGTCGTGAATGACTGTCAATAGTAGAAAAGTCAGATGTATCCCCTGGGATTCAAACCTGCGACCACTATGAACAATGTTGGCCGCCGTGTTTGGCCCGATTACCATTAGGCCACCGTGTGCCTTACGGCCGATGCCAATAATCAATCGAAAAAATTAGATTGAAGTCAATCTGGATTGTTTTCTACTTTTCGATTGGTCTCTTGTCATGTTGCCATAGTTTTTTCACTACTGAGATTGATTATTGGCAATATAGTATCAGAAAAAAGATTGAGCTGTCAATTTAAAACGGCAAATTTTGGATTGGGATAGTTTATTGGCAGCGGCTGTTAGAAAAGATCCATATTAACGAAATTACAATGTTATTTTTTTTTACATTTACGAAGGGCCCCATTTCATGAATTTTGCCACGGGCCCCCGATGGGGTAGTTGCGCCACTGGATTCGGAGCTACGAAACCGCGGTTCATCGATCGCAGACCTTGCAAGTTGGCAACTAATAACAACACCGTCAGTGGGCGGAGCGCTTAACAATGGGCGGTAACCGTTACTTAACAGCACCGAGCTCAAAATAACGCAGTAAATTACCACACAGTAGTTAATATTGAGAATCGATGTGGAGATCATTGTGGGCGGCATATGTTCAGTAGTCGACTTCCTTTGGTTGAAGAGAGAGAGCGAGAGATAGATAGAGAGAAAAAAATAATATTGTCGAAAGTTAGTTCATAGCTGTAGTTACACTATAGTTGCCTTAGACAAGAAATGGGCCGGCTCGACAGTGATAATTTTATCATCTCACAAAAGCTGATAGGTTGGCTGTCATGTTTCGTGCGATGAGTGAGCGCCGGAGGCCCAATACCTTTAACTCCTCTGTCCTTTTTCGTCCTTTCATTTTTATTCTTAAAAGGTAGATGTTCACGGGCGGTGCTGATGACTTACTATTAGGTGCACTGTTTGCTTATGTATGTCTCTGGAGTCCTATTCTAGTTAAACCAGTGTCACATAAGTTACAAGCCTTAAGAAACAGACTGATTAACGCTTTACATGTCTAATAAAACATGAATGGCAAGGAGCTTTGCTGTAAGAAGCTATACTGATGCGCCTCGTTCTAAGATCATGTGCACTAACGATAAGTTAGCGTTCGGAGAATGGGTTTCTTGTCAGCCCATACTGTATGTAGTTGTGAATGAAATAAATGCGATGTAGACAGTAGAGATAAATTAAATTTATTGAGATTTTTATACATTAGATTATAATCTAGATTATATATACCCATGTATATAATGTTTTTCTTCAAATATGTATCAATGTTGTGACAAAATCTTTTAAATAATGTAGGAATATATACTAAAGATAGAGTCATTATATCTATCGTATTTTTAAGTCGTTGCTTGAAGTTATAAGGAAATAAAAAAACGTTCAATGAATAGTAAAAGTAAACAGAATGTCTACTCGTAGTACATTAACAATTAACTTTTACTTTGGGAAAACAAGCGAAATAATTCAAAGTTCAATAAACAAAAGACCAATATTTCCAATAAAGCCAATTTTAAAACTTCTATCAAAATAATCCGCAAGCCGGTCAAACGCAAACTTTTTTATCCGAAGTCCGAAGCCTAATAAGAAGCGGATACCGCTACAAAAACTGTGAATTCACGCGAAATTTATTTAATGTCAGAAAGTAGCACCGTGTGAATGGCAGCCTCGCGGATGCCTCGCGCCCACTCGACTCACTGGGCAGATACAGCCTGTAGGTGGTCCTACCCCACACGTAGATAGGAGATACTCACGACGAATACAACCACTTTCCACCATGCTATTCGAGTATATTTGGGTTCTTTTTAAAACATAAATTTCAATTTCATGAGTTGAATGGTAGAGACGTTAGAAGCTCTTGTTTTTCCTACAAGCTAAAATAAAGGATTAACGGAGACTATAATATTGACGCAGATAAACTATCTGCGTATAGAATTCAAATGTATCACAGTTTACGGCTATGTCCCCAAAAAGATAAGCAGAAGTGCATTTAATTTAACATAGTCTCATTCTTCATAAAACGGGTCACCTTACGTCATGGATTTTGTATGAACGCGTCATTTATACTTAACTAATTTTCAGGTGAAACACACCTGAAAACTCGCCCCAAAAAATGTTCACTGCATCAGCCAATGCACGATGCAATTCCTTACTATACATGTAGTACCTCTCCCCATCCCACTCCCGTGACGTCATGTCACAGAGGATCATCCTCCGTGTCCGGTTGCAGGCCGGATAGGACACGACACCCGACACTTCCGTTTCCGAACGATCGGCTTTCCGACAGGTGAACGCAGCACGATCGATTTTATACTCAACAGGGTGTTGTAGCGACAGTATGGGCCTATTTTCACATTTTTACACATCCTTTTTAAGTGACGGTATGTCCGGTTTGTGTGTTGCAATGTGACGTGAAGAAAGAGGATGTATAGGTGGCATAAATTATTTTAATTCTAATTTAAATAGATTCGTGACGGATATAGTCTTTCATAGTCCCTCTAGGTATTTCTACATCATGAAATGAAGTTCAGAGTAAAAACCACCGCGAGCGCCCAGTATACTAGGCATAAAAACAAGTTAGTTTTGTTAAACTAATGGCTAACATCTAAACATTGTGTCATAATTGTTTAATCAATTACAGAATTACTTACGCAACTTAAACACTGGTAGCAGACTGTAGAGACACAAAGACAGACTCTCTCATGGGCTCTACGACGTTCTCAAACAACGTCGGTATCAAACAAGTTGCTCTCCACAGCACTGTATAATCCTTTTTCCAGTTCCAAGCCCCTGGTGGTACTGGTGGTAGGTCTCTCACATGTGAGAGGTCATCTGGGTAGGTACCACCACAATGTCTATTTCTCCCGTAAACCGCAGTGTAAATGCACTGTTGTGTTTCGGATTGAAGGACATTATAGCCAGAGTAACTACTGGACATGATGAGACTTAACATCTTATGTCTCAGGATGGCGAGCGCAGTGGAATTTTGCTACTGTTTATGAGCGGTCGTATCGCTTACCATCAGGCTAACGGCTTGCTCATCTCGCCATTCATTGAAATAAAAAAAAAACACCAATAGTATTTAGATTATTATAAATATATGTAATCATACAATAATGTTATCTATTAGGTTATTCTTTCTCCATAGTATCGCTTTTAAATTCTCTATCATAACCTGAAAACGACTCTTCCCTATAATTCTGAAATTATTTATTTGAATCCTTTTACTGGTTTCAAAGACAATAACCCATAAAAGTACAGATTTATCTTCATGTGAATTTTTCGTCCTATACAACGATAGCAATCAGAAATTTGTACAGCACGCGTAATACCATTGCTGCAAGTCTCGCAACCCACTGGTCCATTGTTACACACCTGTGTTTGCCCCGAGGCTCAGAGGCAAGTGTTATTGCGATTGTAACAGGTAATAGTGTTTGCTCATGGGGTTGGCGATATGGGGTACCACTTCAAACGGAACATTATTTGTGTGTTTTTTATTGTATCAAATTGTAAGCGTAAATTGTGTATTTTAGAGATCTTGTTTTCTTTATGTGTTGTGTCAATATTTGTTATAACAGGGGTGTAATATCCTGTAATGTTTTAGTTTATTTTTGTTTCTAAAAGGGATGTACACGCACATTCTGAACATAATATGACTTCTCACATGGAAGTACATTTAATTGTGTACTATTTATATAAAGTACAAATTATTCATGGCCTAACCACTCTCAATCGTACTGTCAATTGTAGAGGAGGCCCGTGCCCTGCAGTGGGACGTATATGGGCTGATACATACATACATACAAATTAATCCTGCTTAATCCAAAATAATACCTAAGGGCTTAGATCAACCGTAGAACTAAAGAAGATACAAGTAGCTATATACCTACATAATTCATTTATACCCATCTATAAATGTCTAAACGAATAGCCTGAAGTAAAATACAAAATTTCAATGTAATTCTACCTTTATTTAATAATGAGGTTTTTACAATTAACGAATAAATCTAAAGTCCTAGAATAACACACCTCATTAAGTTGTTGACAATATTAAACAGCCATTTAAATAAATCGATTTTCACACAATTAATATTTACGTATTCAGGATATATTTATACAAAATACAATAAGTACTACTCACACTACTTACTTAGGCAATCCTAGCAGATTACTATACTTTTCGCTCCCGTAAAACCATAAACACATATTAAAGCAATGATTAAATAAAATTACAATAATCATCCGGCTATTTTCTACAGTTCCCGCCAAAAAAGCCATCGGCAATATGTCGACGGCACGCGACCGCCACGCGCGCCTCCCCTCGTAGCGATTAAATGTAAATGAATCGAGAATATCTTTTAAAGATAAATTGTGAATCCGCAAAGGTATTGAATTACACACATTTCTATCTTATATTTACGTTTCAGATTGACTGGTATCAGTTTACGCTTGGACGATTAGTGAAATTGTTTTTATTGCCTGCCTGGGAAGCACTGTTGTTTTTGCAAATGCGTTTAATTTTAGTTGGCTAAAGTGTTGTCTTTATAATTAGTTATCCTGTGAAAGAGGTAATGAGAATATAAGCATAATAAATACTTACATCCAAAGTCACATACCTACATGGTCCTAACCCCCACATTAATATCAATTATTTTTTGTATCGTGGGTATCAGGAACTACAACAGACTTTAGGGTCTCACAAAAACCCAGAACAAAACAAATATCTGGATCGTACAAACATTTTTCTAAGTTCGGGGATAGAGCCCGCGGCCTCTCGTTTCACAATGGGCGTCTAACCAACTGCTCCAAAAGGCTGTCTAAAATTAAATCGTTATGATTTTCTAATATATGTAGAATTTCCAATTTCTATTGTTAACACTGATAACATCATAAACATAAAAAAACTTGCATCTGCAGAAAGCCGTAAATACACATACTACATTATGCATGTATACTATACATGTATTATTTATTAAAGTTATATCGTACCGTAGCATCGTACCTAAAAATAATGTAGCTCTTGATTTTATTAACCAACTTGTAGGTATATTAAAAATAAGATCAAATAGATACTTGTAGTGCCAAAACATTAGTTTATGTTACTGACCGTAGGAATTATTTTGTGACGAAATATCTAAAGTATTAAATCGCAACTCTATCAAGGCCCAACATTAGCCGCGTTGTAATTTTGAGAGTTAAATCTATTACTTATAAATATCTACGCACTACCTAGTTCTCACTTCTTACACACGCGCATAAGGCGTGCTTAGAAAGATACAAGGACAAAAAAATTATAGCACCTCCAAAGGCTATATTACTGTGTGTTATTTTATAGTGCAAATTATCCTGTTTTAAGTAAATTCAAACGAATTTGTTTGTAAAATATGACAATAGTCCGTTACAAAAATATGATTGATGTTGTATGCGATACATATTAAAAAATATTTACTTAATTTGCAAATAATATTTGCAACTGGTCTCATGTGAAAATCACGAGGTCACGAAACTTGTTTGGCTTACAAGGCAGGCCAGCTGTCGCTAAGGTCAAAAACATATAAAACTCATTTAACCCAGGCGATCGCACAGTTGGGTCTATAGTACCCACGCCTTTTGAAAATGCACGCATTTCTATAAAATATTTTTGCGACGTTGCTACACTTCTCACTAGCTGGAGCTAATGGTCTTCTCTTCCTTTCAAATATCGCCTTACAGTGGTATCGTGTATACAGCGGTGGATAGACGCGGATAAACACAAGAAAGGTAAATAAGACCCAACTATACACCTGGTGTCGTAATTTCGCGCCGTCTTTTTTTAAATGTATTATTGTCTTATTGTATTGTTTTCAGAACCTTTGTAATTATGGATCGCGAAAAACTCGAACAGCAGCGAATTTTAGCTATTATGCAAGAATCCGACCCCGAATATGAAAATTCTACATCAGAAAATGAAGAGGAAGATCATCTGAGTGTTCGCAACCAGGAAAGTGACACCGATCAAGATGTATCTGACACGGACAGTGACGATGTGCCCCTTGTTGAACTATGCCATCAGCTACATTCTTCAACGTCTGAAATACAGCACAGTTTTGATACTTATTTGACTACCACCACCTCTGAAAGTCAGATATGAACATCTTATTTTTTTGGAATAGACGGGACCAAGTGGCAGCAGAGGCCTACCCGCCAAAATGTCCGAACTAGGGCGGAAAATATCATAACACAAGTGCCAGGTGTTCAACCAGTAGCTCAAAATGTCTGGAATAAACGCATACATAATACATAAGAAGAACAACAATACCACGACAAAGCGTAGTAAAAGCGGCGCAAAAGGGTAAGAGATTTTTAGGAGAACCTGATGAGGAACCACCTGTGAAGATATCTAATGCAAAAAGGTGTCAGGATTGTCCTGCCAAAAAACACAGGAAATCTAGAAATACTTGTCGGTGCTGTAAAAAATACATCTGCATTGAGCATGCTGTGTTGTACTGCAAGGATTGCGCAGATGAAAGAGAAACTATGACTGAATAATTATAAGACTATTATAGAAAATAGTTGTTATTCCTGCTATAAATTTCATGGTTATACTTACTATTACGTCAAAATTGTGAAAAAAGTTTGTTTTCTATTTTTTCTTAGTTTAAGACAGAGGTTACCTATTTTGTTAAAGTTTTTTCATACTTTTATAAAAATGTCATTAAAAACTTATATCTCGTACCAGGTTGTTTTTGTTTATCCAAAAAGTCATAAACAATAGGTTTTTCATCCAATTATTATGATATGTCAGTAAATTTATTTTAATTATTGATGTTATGGCGTTTTTTTATACGGGTCCATTAGATCCAACCCTACTACCGTTGTGACATATTTCCACTGTGCTGACGCCGGGTTAAAAAACATACACTGCACTTATTTTTTCGATAATTTTTAAACTTTGCCATTTATATAATTTTTTTACTCTAATGTATAGGTGGGCAAAAACAAATTATTAGATAATTATGAGTAATACTTAAATTATAAAACAACGCCATTTAGCACTAAAACAAATTATTAAAGTGAGTTAATATTTGATTTATTATCAGCAAACGGAATAGATTACATTTTTTCCTCTTCTATTTTAATTCCTCCCACATTTACGTAAGATCAGTACATAAATATCATGTTTTATGCTGCACGATGCAAAAAGCTTTGGTTCACCGCCAGTCTTAATTATTAAACAAAAGTTTGTCAAGTTAGTATGTATTCAAACGAAATTGTTTCATAAATTAGTTTATTCTGTATCCATCTTATGTCTTAATTTGTGTCTACAGTTTTAAAATCTTCAAAACATTTATTAGCTTTTGCATTCTAATGAATCTATAACGTATCCATTTTAAAGAATAAATTTAAAAAAATCGGTAAAGAATACAATATATCCATAAAAACGAAATAATTAGGGACTCAATTTAAACCAATGATAAGCTAAGAATCAGGATACGCTTGAAAGTGAACGAGCGTGTGTTAAATTAGAAATTTATCTTAGATTTCGTATACACTTAATTCAGCTATCAAAATATTTTAACTAAATTATGACCAAATGCTATAAGTATATTGAGAATTGAGAGAAAAAAAGTAAGAAGAACATTACCGAAAGTAAATGCGGGTATTGACACCGACGTATATACAAGTATAAGAGTCCAAATTATTAGTAGGTACTAAATCGTTACGGCACGGGCCTCCTGTACACGAGAGTACGATGCCTTATAGTCCACCACGCTGGCCTATTGCTATATATATTTACATACCACAATTCTCACAAATCGTTCGTATGCAGGTTTTCTAACAATATTTTCATTCACAGTTATAATGCGTGGTGGTAGACTTTCAATACACTCATGACTCCTAAAGATAACAATATAATAAATGATATTATGTATACAAAATGCCCTGGTGCTCCAAACGTCTCGAGAAATTAATTTCGGCAAATGTAAGTAGTAATTTAGGTAAAATAAGTACGTGCCAGCTTAATATTGATTACGAGGGATTCATTTGCGGTTACATAGTTTAAATGAAACACATCCACCCTCGAAAGCTCGCCGCAGAGCCCACACTCGCACAATAACGGCACATCGGGACTTTTTAATTTACCTATGAAACGCTGAAGCCATATCTCGGAAACCTTACAAATTTTCCATCGATCCCTAGCGGACGGGTAGCTTTTTCAAAGTTTATGAGATAGCTTTCTTCAAAAGTTCGTAATAAATCAAACGCACTAATTGAATGGAATACATATGTACAGTAAAATAGGAATTATTTATCTAAAATGTTGTTTATTACTATATATTTGTATATATAAGAAAATTATAGTTTATAAAAACTAAAAACGTTTATATAAAAGATCCAACTAAAAAGCAAAAAATAATTGATAATGAGTTTAACATAATATTCCTATTATTATTATAAAGATAAGATTCCGTTACATCCTAACATATGTCTGAAGCTAATGAAAGCGTATTAAAACGGAGTGTAAGGCTTACGTTTTTATGAGAGTCTTAAAAAACTTATGGTCCGAAGATTAACTTCTTTTTAGATAAATCAAATATAATAATCGCATAGGTGGCGCAGTTGTACTACGGTACGACTACAACGTTGAGGTCTCGGGTTCATATTCCGGGTTGATCAAAATCGAGCAAGATCGAGTAAAAGCCTGGAGTATGGAATTTCGGCCTATATAGCGATATGCTCGTCCCCGTTTTATATCGTGGGACGGAACATTCTATTTTTTTGTTTAAATATGAATTTCATCAACAATGCAACTTTATACAGGGTATATCAAGACTGCTACCGAAAACGAAGCCGGGTGGTAGTTTAAGCGACTTCAGACACAATGCAACAGAAAATGTGGGAAAAAAAGCGTCAATTTTTTTTTTGTTATTTTTTTTTATATGGTCGTATTTGGGTGGTAAATACATTTTTTCGTAAAATAATAGTGTATACCCTTTAATTTATAAAGACTCTAAGGTATAAAAGAGTTTAAATTATTATTTTAGCAAAAACTATGGATTTACCACCCAAAAATGACGATATTTAAAAAATGATAAAAAAAATTGTCGCGTTCCTTAGCAAAATTTTTAGTTGCATTGTGTTTGTAGTCACTAAAACTACCACCCGGCTTCGTTTTCGGTAGCAGTCTTGATATACCCGGTATTTGCGGTTCACATCAGACTGTTTAGCGGATATCGTAACGTGCAGAAATTCCGTCTCTCTCGTAACTAGATACGACCAGCTAGATAGGTCAGGGGGTAAAATAAAATATTAAACAAGTACATACATACCTATGTACGCCACGGTTTGAAAATATAATATAACTATGTGGCATATAAGCGGGTACGTAGCTGCTGCCGTATCAGCCGTATTAAAGATAAGGGGCTCCCCAACTTCATAGCTAGAAAACGGTGATGTAATGTTGCTAAGGATAATATGAGTGCCAAAACTGCTAAAAACGAAATAAGCAAGGAAGCGCACTCGAACATTTGTTGAATTAACCTATGTTGTACGTGAAACACGATAACTAATACCTGCATAACAAGAAGAGAGTTTTACAAGAATTTCTACAGATTGTGACGTTTTCCAACAGGCAGTAAACCAGCGGGCTGAACTGTGGTGTAGGGTTCGAATCGGAGATTCAAATCCTGGGTCCGGTAAAATTATATGTATTTAATTATTCTATTCATTACCAGCACGTTGTAGTCCACTGCTGGATATAGACCTCTCCTAAGGTACACCACAGAGCCCGATCTGCTGCTTTATGCATCCAGTCGGCTATCTTCCGTATCACTTAAGTGTCCTGGTTGCACCTCTGACTACTCTTCTGAAAACAAGGCGTGAGTTGATGAATGTTGAAATTTTAAAAAAGTATTTAAAATACATTTATTTTTTATGAAGATGCTATTATATTACCTTTTACGTCTGTCTAATAGGACGTCGGAGTTTTGTTTGGTGAGTGAGATTTTGCCCAATACCTCTTTGACATTCCCATCCTTTTTCCTTGTCTCTCTCCTCCCGATTTGATGGGCCGGCAACATATCCTTGATCCAAGCGTTGAAGATGTTCATGGGCGGAAGTGATCACTTACCGTCAGAGACCAACTTGCTCGTTTGACGCAGCTATGCATTTAAAAAACCTCACTCATTATTTTGTTCAATGAGTTTACCAAGATTATTAATACTTCATTTTAGGAGTGAACTATATCTCTAGCTAAAATTATACAATAAAAAAGTATAAATCCTGAACGTCGCGTCGCGTCGTATTGTTGTATTGAAAGACGGTCCGGCCCGGGCTCGGTTCGCAGAAAAACTTTTCAAAATGGCGGGCAAAATGTTCAATTCCGACTATCAATTTATAATATCGACCAATTGGACAACGAAAACCGAATAAAAATTCTTAGTATTTGCTAGATTGTTCACTACTGCTTCCCATAAGTAATAGCGTGATGATAAATATACCTATAATATAAACCATTTCTCAATAAGTGGCCTATACAACAACAAAAACATTTTTTCAATTCGAACTTATGTATGTGACTGTTGGGTGTATTTATTTATTATTATTAACTAATAAGTCTTGAGATTAAAGGTAACAAACAAACGAACTCTTCATATATATTAAAAAGTATAGATAAAGTTACCCCGGTCGCTTGTATTCCTACTAGAACAATTTGAATTTCTACCATAGCGATCATTTCAAAATCGTACGGTACACAGCAACACTGGTCACGGTTTATTCAGTCAGGCAACATCTACATTTGAAATGTCAAATTTTTATTATGGCAAAAATTTCAGTCATTATTTTCGTATTATTATAACGTGACATCAAATATTGGAAAAAAAATCAACATCCACAGAACAAATTAGGAATTTATCTGCTCGTATGTGACAGTGCGTGTGCTTAGTTGGGACTGTTGTTAAATTGTGTGTGATAGGTGCTTGAAGTTTTTGCATAAATGAATAATGTCGTTGAGGTCGAAGGCTCTGGCACTCGTGGAGGTGCTGCTGAGGGTGCCGCCTCTGTTTGTGGTGGATGAGTTCCTCAAGATTAGCCTTGGACTGCCGGTATCCAATGGCGATGATGTGGTGGTTCTGAACCTCATGGACAACGGCGACACCACTGACGCCAATTACTACGATGCCAATTTCTACAATGCGTTTATATTCACGCTGCTGAAGTTCCTCTTGTGTTGTTTAGGTAAGTTTGCACCTTTGTGTTGGGAATACAGGCCGGGTAAGCGGCCAAACGCCTTTCATTTTAGTTGTGTCGAAATTACTTAGCGCGGCTGGCTAGTGACACGCTGTAGTTTTTTTTTCCAGTTGTTGCACTGATTGCAGAATTCATATCGCAAAGCTACTCAAATATTTTACTCATGGTGGATTAAATTTTTATATTTCATTATATTTTAATTTCAACAGTGCTATATTGTAATAATATATTAAAAAATTTAGAAAACAATTTGAACTCTTATGATTGACTATTACATATAGGTGCTAAACTGTAAATTCAATAGAAGCACATAATTTTTGACACAAACCACAGTCATGTGGTAATTTTTCTTTCTCTCTGTACTATACAATCTGTTACAGACAGCTTTTACATGCATTTAATATTACTTCTACACACTCATTTTATCTTCACTTAATCTATTTATTGAGTTACTCAATTAATTGTGCACCTTTTTCATCACTTATGTCATTAAATAGATAACATGTTTTCAATTCATTTTACTGCTCATTATATTTAACACCAATATTATGTATGATTGACAGTGCATAAATATCAACAATATAGTTGTTTGTTTTTTTTTTAAACAGTACTGTGTTAGTTACTGTTACTAATCATCATGACTTACATATATAGCTAAAAAACTACATGTCTAACAAGTTAATAATAACTAGATCTTGATACTTGTTTCTATATTACTGACTGATATATCTACACATAATAACTGACTCCATTTACTTATTGCTTTATATTTTTATGAAAAAGAAAGTAGGAAATGAGAAGTTTTATATAATGACTAATTAAAAAACTAAAAAATAATAGTATAGAGCATTTAGATTTTTCTAAGTATAATGCCCATTTTTCTATGAAACTTAGTATCATGCGAAAATAGTTATGCCAAAATAAAACCTACTTTTTTATGTAAGGAAAAAAAAACAATAAATATAAACAAAATTCAGACCCAGGCCTGGAGTTCTTGGAAAAATGAACTTGAAGACCAATAAAAAAGTTTTTTTTTTGTCATGAGCCCCTACTATATTAATCCGAAACGTAGTTCGAAACTTCAGATGATAGAAGTTTATATACGATACGAATGTACCTACATCCACTTATGGTCGTAACGATAAACTCACGACGGTTACGAAGTACGTTATACAAATTCGAACTAGTACAGAGTAGATACATTCGTATCGTATATGTATAAACTTCGATCGTCCGAAGTATCGAACTTCGTTTCGGATTAATATAGTAGTGCCCATGGGCTCTGTAAACAAAATGTAAAATTGTATGATAATTTACTTATATTATAAAAAAAATCACTCAGAATAAAAGAGAAAAGTGTTTAAGGACAAACCATAAAAAATGATATACATGACTATATTTAATTTTAAGCAGTATTGCTATATCAATGTCATTTTGTTTACCGATACTATGAATAATTCTTCTTTACAATAAATATGTTCTAAATTTTACCTGGATAAGGTTGCATTAACATTAACAACTTTATTCATTGTCAGTTTATAAACTCATTTTAGTTATCAAATGTTGTTCCCCTTTCTACTTACTTTTGAATTCAATTGAAGTGTAAAAACAAAGCATTTGATAACTATAATAGGTTTTTAGAGTAACTATGATTAAGGCCATAAATATTTAAAACAGTCAATAAACTATTATAATGCACAATTAGCAGAGTTAATATTAACAATCAAAACAAGTAATTTCTAGTATATTAAGACAGAAAATGTCAAATAATATTTCTCCTAAAATTACAAACATACTTTCTTCAAACCACAAGTATGAATTCAATCTCATTTAAACTCAACTTTATACAGTATTTCTTTATTGTTTATTTATTTATTCATAAATGGCTGCTGTGGCCGAAGACCTAACAATCAGCACATGTAAAACAAAATGTCTATTTTAAAGGTAACTTACTAATTACTTTTGTATTTGCATACAATATGATTTCAATATACACTTATTTATACAATGAGCCAAATTTAATTTATTTTTTTATTTGTTATGACAAAAAACATGTATTACTCATTCATATTAAACTTATGGATAAGAGAAGGCGCTGGCTGACCTTACGTTTGAAGAAGACTTTGTTTCCCTATTGCAATGCCTACATAGTAGGTAACCAACATAGTAGGTTAATGAACTACTGGATTAATTTGCTTGATTTGTAGTTTATTAAGATGTCCTAGTTTAAAATATACATAACACATCCCTACAATATATTTTTTTCCAGTTATCTGTATCAGCCCATATACGTCCCACTGCAGGACACGGGCCTCCTCTACAATCGACTACCGATTGAGAGTGGTTAGGCCATATAGTCCACCACGCTGGCCTAGTGGGGGTTGGTGGACTTACATACCATAGAATTTTTATAAATCGCTATGGTATGCAGGTTTCCTCACGATGTTTTCCTTCACCGTTTTAGTGCGTGGTGATTGACTATCAATACACACATGACTCCGAAAAGTCAGAGGTGTGCCCTGGGATTCGAACCCGCGACCACCGTGAATATGTTGGCAGTCGCGTCTAGTCCGTTTACCAACAGGCCACCACGCACTTACCAACAGGCCACCACGCACTTTTTTCCAGTTAACTTACCGGCTATTCTATAGGTATTTGGCCCCCTGATTCTAAAAATGAAAACCATTTTTTCCTATCAGCTTTAGATTTTGTGAAATGATGTTATGTATATTTTGGTGTAAAAAAACACGAAAAATTGCCACAAATATAACTTTAAATCTTTAAAAGCGGCTTAAAATGATCTTTTCGATGATTTTATTGAATGAGAAGCTTGAGGTAAGTCTCCTTTCAAGCTCCAGCAGTAATCTGCCATGACTTGCCCTTTTCATTTACCTTTACCTCTTTCCTCCACGGTACAAATTTCATGGTGAGACCTTTCTCCTTGTTCATTACTAAAGTGGCCGAGATTTTCAGAAAATGGTCTAGATGAGACTTTAAATTTGGAGGCTTGACGCTCATGTTACAACCAAGATTTTTAAGGCAAGATAACATATGTTGAACTTAGTCTCGATGGTTTAGAGCTTTGGTATTACCAAGAAAATGTCCTCACAGACAGAATGCTTTTCATGCACTGGACTCGGTTTCACTAATAGTTTTAATAAAATTTTCACAGTTTACTGAGAGTCTTATTTGGGGGCCATCAAATATCCCAGCTTTTAACATCTCTGTACTGAGACCAGGGAACTTCTTTGCAATATACTCAAAACAGTTACCATTGGTATGGAGCGCCTTAACAAATTGCTTCACAATGCCAAGTTTTATGTGTAATGGTGGCAAAATGCGATCTTTATTGACAATAGGAGGATGTATAACATTTTGCATTCCAGGAACTAAATTTTCTCTCATAGGCCAGTCTTTCCGGGTCTAATGGTGGTTTCTGTCTCACTACGGTATATCGTAATTTAGTATGGGTTGCAAGTAGTTTTGTTCTTGTAATCTAGAAGCTAGCAATTCAGATTGGTCTTTTGTCAAATTAAGGTCTTCTTGGCAAACAAAATTTTGGCAAACAGGTTTAGGCACCCATGGTTTATATAATTTACGTACTTGCACTTTAAAGTAGTCAAAAAAGGTAGTTTTCACAAAGTCTAATCGATTTTCTAATTTTTTTTATAATATATTCATTCCGAATAAAATAAAAACACTGGATTGTTCAGACAACTTCTGTGTGACGTGGATATGGCGTTAAATTTAACATAACTGATAACAATAACTAAGTGCGTGGTGGCCTGTTGGTAAACGGACTAGACGCGGCTGCCCACATGTTCACGGTGGTCGCGGGTTCGAATCCCAGGGCACACCTCTGACTTTTCGGAGTCATGTGTGTATTGATAATCAATCACCACGCACTAAAACGGTGAAGGAAAACATCGTGAGGAAACCTGCATACCATAGCGATTTATAAGAATTCCTATGGTATGTAAGTCCGCCAACCCGCACTAGGCCAGCGTGGTGGACTATATGGCCTAACCACTCTCAATCGTATTCTCGATTGTAGAGTAGGCCCGTGCCCTGCAGTGGGACGTATATGGGCTGATACAGATAACAATATAACACTCAACTTGTAAATATGCGGCTATTCTCAAAAAATAAATAAAAAAGCTGCCTACTCGAAACTAAAGCTGATTGGTGAACACGGGTGGTAGATTTAAAATTAGGGTATCGAAATATATCGGAAAAGCCAAAAAAAACCTCCGGAAAATTTCAATTAGTAAAATTTTGTAGGTATGTGTGTTTTATGAACTGTGAATGTTCGCCCATTATGCTTGTGACTGTCACCGAAAGATTTTTATTTAGTTTGCTGGAATGGATTTTAGTTAGGGACCCAGCCCGGCCACAATCCATAATGTACCGGCCGGAAAGCGACAGATACTGACATGCCCTTATAGGGATGGCTATGGGGTACCGAAAAAAGAAACGATGTTTTATCCGGATACATTATTGTTAAAATTCGATTGTAGGTATCATTTTATTTTTCTTGGAGATCTTAATTGTTTCGAGAATTGTTTTCGTGTTCCAGACGTAAATATCACACCACTGCATTACTTGAGAAGAGGCATGTAAAGCTAGCACGTATCAGTGAATAATCATCTCTTTTTTATACTGACGGTGTAGTCAGCAGTCAGCAGTATACTTGATGGTAAGTGCAGTATTGTCCTTCTAAAATATGAACCAGCGAGAAGTCAATATCGTTAGCATCAATTTCATTTGGCGTAAATTGTAAACGAACAGTTACCGTGGAAACGCAACCAACTCTACCCCTGAAAAGGACTTGAACCAAAAATCAAACGTTCCTATACCAACATTAACGCGCTAAGCTAATTTGAGGCCTCGACAAACATAACTATCACAACTGGTTTGATGAAAGCTGTATTAAACACACAATGACCTTAAAACGTTTTGAAAAGGCACCAACAGACGTATTTATTATTATTATTACTTTCCAAGTCGAAACAATTTATACAGGCGTAATATTTTAGACCAGAAAATCTGCAAGTTCATTATTACGAGTATATAGCATAATTAAAAAAGGCAACAAGGCTTGACGAGGTTTTATTTCGCAATTTGTTAATAATTGTGGGAAAATAAAGTGTATAAAACTATTACTTAAAACATATGAAATTCATCGTCGTGATTTTGCATTAAATAAAGTTAACAATTTTTAAAGAGTGAGTTATGGCCTCGGAGCCATTTCATTGTCATGCAGATAACCATTGTAAAGTAACAGGGTTGTGTTTGTCGGTATCGGCAAATAACCAAAAACTCTATCACTCTTTTCTCCAACCCCTTATTACCTGCAAAGGTAGTTTTCGCGCCTGAAAATTCTTAGGTAAAAGTTATAAAAATGTACACATCAATGTCACACATTGTCTTGACCCCAAATTAACATATGCCTCTTTTGTCTTTGGTATCCACAACTACGAAAGACTTTACATTCCAAAAATTCTACCCTAGCAAAGAAAAACTTGGTTGGATAACGCAGACACTTCGAAAATCGAACCCGCGTTCTGCTACTGTACAACCGGAGTCAAAATCAACTGCATCGCAGAGTCCCTCTGTTGTAAACGTTTATGGATCTGCGGACGGCCGTTATCACTTTCATCAAGCGAGCTGCATACTTGTTGTTCGTACTTAAACAGTATTAAAATAAGCCTAAATTGTCAGAATACGAGCAGTTAAAGTTTTCGATACCCTTGACGCGTGCAAATTAGTCGGCTTTCTATTGTCCCTCGATTTTATTTAGTTCAAGTCAAATATAATGAAATCTTGTGTTACTACGAAAGATCTTCAATAGAGGTCCACGTACCGCAGTTTCTTTTTGTTTAACATCGTTTTAAAATGTTATATATTGTTAGTACTTGTTGGCTACGTTAGTTTATATAAGTAACGTTGCCTAAAATAAGGAACAAATGATAACATTTTTATTATATTATTATTTTTATTTTCTGTTATTGACGGTAAGTTAGAAACATTTCATAAAAAGTAACAACAAAAGTCACTCCACATGACCCTGTCCTCGGCGAACTCTTGGAGGCCTTTGCCCAGCAGTGGGACACAGTGTAGGCTATAAGAAAACAAACAAAACAACAACAAAAGTTGTAGATTGTTACCTAATGTTAAAGTGTTGCACAAAGGTATTCCACAACAGATGCCAGCAGTGTAGAGTGTACCCATAATATGCAAAAACACAAGGTTTCGATCCTAAATAAAAAATAAAAAGTCAAGAGCAGGCCAAATAGCGTAATATTTAAAATATTCACTTGCCGTTGCCACTTTACTTTAGCATTCCTTTGTTGACTAGACATTTAGTTCACTTATTTTTTATTAATATAATCATATAACTGATTAAAATAGTCTAATCTACGTATTAACACATTTCAAATTTGAATAATTCATAAGCAATTTGTGCGAGCGTATTTTTTTTAGCTGAATACCTAAATTATTTTTTAAGATCTTGATAGTTCTTCATAGCTAGAGTGGCGTCGTTAAAAGAAATAACATATGCCTCCGCATAACGTAAAAAGGAAAGACCCAAGACAGTAAAAATATACATATCATCTGAGATCAGGAGTGCTGAAAATATTGGCCTATCATGGTTATGACGTCCGTACCGATGGACGATTCGATAAACGAACATGCTACAAGAAGGTTCCTTTTTATGAACCTTAAAAAATATATGAACCCTGTGGATCGTCGTCAGGAAATTTTTAAGAGACTAATACTAAGATTGTGCCTTTAATGGGCGATTGATATAAACTTGCTCTTTATATGCACTTAAATTTTCGTTTTCGGTAGCAGTCTTGAGATAGCAGTCTTGATAGAGTATTATAACGTCAGTGGTTGCGTTTAGAATTAAACATTATATTAATTATTTAATTCATACATACATACATAAACTCACGCCTTTTTCCCAGAAGGGGCAGGCAGAGGTGCCAGGACACCCACATTTCGCCTTGTATGTCCCGTCCCACGATGTGATAGGTGGCGAGCCTATCGCCATATCGGGCACAAATTCCTGACTCTGGGCTGATAATGAATAGAAAAATCCAATATCACTTTGCCCAACCCGGGATTCGAACCCGAGACCTCAGCATTGTAAGCCGTATCGTAGTATAACTACGCCACCGAGGCAGTCGTAATTATTTAATTATCTAATAAATTATTTTCAATGTGCTTGTCCATGACGTGCGTACCTTGCGTGGTGATACATATATTTCTAGTATATTGTGTCAAGAGGAAAAGCTATAAAGTTCCCCTTTCGCTATCCTCGGGGAGGCCGAAAGGGGTATGTCAGTTTTACCAACCTTCCAGTCCGTAACGCTACGGATTTTGCGGCCAAATCAGGTCCCTTGCAAAAACCTACGCCGGCATACTGACTAATGACCCTTCAGTAGCCGTCGCGCGCATGTCGGTCGGCACTGGATATCTCAAGACGAGAAGCGCCCCGATTCCTTCCCTGTGATCACCTGGGCGGCGCAGCACTAGGACGTAGACTGGTTTCTCTCAATGGAGAACAAAGTTACTCTCCACTTACGTCTAGATCTGGAGGCCCCTTTAAGATGTTATGGGCGTCCGCGACAGATGAGAGGCCACGAACTTTGTTGTCTGTCTCCGAATGGGGCCGCAGTGTGCACCACCTCCGAAATATGCACAGCAACTCCGATGACCAGTTATGGCCGCCTCCTACGACGGGCAGGGGATACCGTGGCGAAATTGTGACGCCCCCTGACTAAGGGGTGAAATACCAGTCATATATTACTGAAAAACTAAAACCAACTTTTGCCCGCGACTTCTAGTGCTACAATAGAAATTATTTGGACGTTGAAACAAAGCAACGTTTTATCGCTACAACTATCATCTAGTAACCGACTCTTTATTCATACCATAAACTTGCAGCGAAAAAAAAATGCATTCCAAATGTATGCCACCTTCCAATGCATTAGGTATTTTATTAATCTGGGATTACTTTTAAAAGGAATAATTAAAGAATGGCGACTAACCGACCTGCATATCTGATACATCGGAACCAACAGGTCATGATACTTCTAGGTACTTTGCCACCCAACCGAGCTGGCTACAATAGTAACGGCATTAAAGAAAACAATGTTATTACATTAAATAATTGACCAATTAGTTAATGTCACAAACGGAAAAAAACAACAGCGGAGTTAATTATGTTTATCATCACACTAATCATGTACATACTACAAAAATAAATACATTAATAGCATTTTCTATTAATCTCTTCTATTACCAGATCTTCTCGCTTAATACTAGCCAATAGCCATCACAAGCAAAGCAATATGTCCCACCGTGAATCACTTAACATTTGTCTATTATTTTCTCTTAACTTATAAGCAAAGTTTAAACCAAACTGTTCACCTCGTTTTAGGATAACAGATAAGAACTATAAGATTCAAAGGCTTAGTTTCCATTAATGTAATGTGTGTATGTATTAGGATGGATGGATCATCGTGAAATGTTGTAATAGGCATACTGCGGCCTGCATGCTCGGATTCCGATAGCTCACATCAAACTGCATTGTGACTACTCACAGCCAAGTAAATAAAAGATGTTCTTGAATAATTTGGACACAACCGTTTGCAAAACAGAAACAGCAGATTCTTTCATGATGTTTAATCAGTTTGAATTGATATTTTCCGAGTAAAATAACAGTTTAGTCTCATATTCTTCTCCGGGTTTACTCCAGAGGACGATCCCACACCGGGGCACAGTTCAAGATATTATCAGTGACCAGTGACGATTTACGTCCATTAGTATTAACTATTAACAGACCTTATTTCTCCCACGCACCTGCAAACTCTAGACTAACTCCCACCGAGCGTTATGACGTGTCCTTCTTCGATCGATGTCGATAAGCCCCAGACAAAGCCGACATCTAAGGTCGCCCAAAATGAATACAAAAGAAACAATCCACGTAATTGAAGTCGGTCACATTACGTGCATCACGTAGCGCCACCGATCACCGGTTGCGGTTGGTTTAAATCAAGGATCCACTTAATTCGCACATCCTGGTTGCCATCATTTTCCCGCCGCGCTTGTATAAAGTATGTAATGTTAAATATTGTTTTGTAAGGTCTTTTGATTTGTTCTTTGAGATTGATGCCGTATTTTATGAGTCACCTCCGACAAATGTCCAATGTTTAAAAAAAACAAAATATATTATTTCAAATTAACCATCAAAACGTACCTAAGTAAATATGATGGTTAACCAAATGGTAAATCCAGATTGCATATTCTGAATCCTGAAGTCAAGGATTCAATCATTTGATGTTACGTATAAGTGTTTCGATTTGATTCTAACAAATATGATTGGTACTCTGCGACTGTCTCGGTGGCGTAGTTGGGCTACAGTACGACTACAAAGCTGAGCTGTCCTGGTTTCGAATCCCGCGTCGAGCAAAGTGGATTTTTCTATTCATTATCAGCTTGGAGTCGGAATTTGTGCCCGATATGGCGATAGACTCGCTCCCTATCATATTGTGGGGCGGATCATAAAAAGCGAAATTTGGGTGCCCTGGAATCTTTGCCTACCCCTTCTGGGAGAAAGGCGTTTGTTCATATATGAATGTATGTAATATGATTAGTTGATATCCATTTTCTACACATCTTCGCCCTGCTTCGCGCATCTCTACTTCAGTTCAAACACAGCCTAATCAACAGGAATATATCAAAATTTGTGAAAATCTAGAAGCACACATTGGAAAATGTATGTGGTTGAGGTCCATCTCTACCACATTGAGAAATGTTGCATCCAATTTCATATCACTTAGCGTATTTATATATTTCATTGTTATAGGTAAAATAAACAGGACTCGCTGATTCAGTAATAACTGACGATTCAAATACATGACTAACTCCACAAAAACAGGTTCACGGTCGTTCAAACACCTCGTTTCACGGTTTGTAAACCATACTTCATACTTATTCCTTTAACGTTTAAAAATGATCTGGGATTTTAGAATTAAGATTTTCTTTCCACATCTAGTTAATATTCAAGGGTTCTCTCATGATCCCTGAAGGTTTGCATTTGCATCTCCGTAAAGAAGAATGACCATTCACAGTATTGTCAAAAAAATATCGTTGATCCCGATACAAATACTGAGCAAACTTCATTATAGCATTTTTTGTAAGTGCGTGGTGGCCTGTTGGTAAACGGACTAGGGGCCCTACTATATAAATCCGAAATTCGAAACTTCGGATCGAAGAATGAATGATTCGAATATATCGGCAATCCGAACATTTACATTTTTATTTACTATATTCATCCGAAACGAAGTTCGAAAATTCGGACGAACGAAGCTTGTGACGATACGTATGTACCTACTCTGCAAATGTTCGTATTGCCGATATATTGGAATAATTCATTCTTCGATCCGAAGATTCGAACTTCGTGTTACAGAATAGGTTTCGAAACGAAAAACGTCACGAAGTTTCGAACTTCGTTTCGGATTTATATAGTAGGGCCCTAGACGCGACTGCCAACATGTTCACGGTGGTCGCGGGTTCGAATCCCAGGGCACACCTCTGACTTTTCGGAGTCATGTGTGTATTGATAGTCAATCACCACGCACTAAAACGGTGAAGGAAAACATCATGAGGATACCTGCATACCATAGCGATTTATAAAAATTTCTATGGTATGTAAGTCCGCCAACCCGCACCAGGCCAGTGTGGTGGACTATATGGCCTAACCACTCTCAATCGTACTCTCGATTGTAGAGGAGGCCCGTGCTCTGCAGTGGGACGTATATGGGCTGATACAGAATAGCATTTTTTATATTTGTCCTGAAAAGTTTTCTTGTTTTATCCCGGACGACAGATTTTTATAAATTAAAGTAATTATCATCATAATATATAAAATTTGTTTACAGAGCCGAAGACAAAAAAAATAGTATTGGACTTCAAATTCATTTCTCCAAAAACCCCGTGCCTGGATCGCAATTATGTTTATATTTCTTGAAATATACACATTTTTCGTCACACAAAAAGTACTTTTCATCGAGGCACAATCATCTTCGCACCGATACTCAGTTTCATAGAAAAATGGGTATTCTCCTTTGCCGTGTATGTAATCCCCGTGCACCAGTAAAAGATGATTAATGAAGTCGTTGTAAATACTAGTCGAAAATTAATAAGTAAAATATTGATACCGTTTTATACAGGGTGTGCCCAGTGGTCGAAATTCGACCAAATCAAGAAGAGAAAAAGTTTTTACCTGTATGATGATGTTGTTATTCTGATAATTCGTGCACATTTAAATGTACGTATCTCTCAAAGAAGTATATGCAATTACTGAAATCGTAAACTACAATAATTGCTTTGAACCAGCAATAGCAAATATTTTTTTTTTCCTGAATGTTGTTATTGCAGTTTGCTGCTACAGAACTTTCTTTATGCATATAATGATAGTCCGTGTACATTTAAATGTATCTTACTGCTACACAATTTGTATAAGCGCTCAGTATTTCACGTAGTATTCGTCAAATAAAACTTTTCTGTTTCACATTCAATAAAACCACAGTAAACAAACTTTTCTGTTCGACATTCAACTATGTCTATAATAAACAAAAGAAACAATTTGACCAAAGAGTATGTATACGTGTACAAATACTTGTGTATGCGTGTGTCAAATGCATGCTGGTTTGTGTAATGTTTTATTTATTGATTTAATGTACTTTTTATGGCGCGTTCACACTATCGTCGATGTTCGCCGATGATTGGCAATGACACGTTTGCGCATCATTGCCACAAATTTTGCGCACCTCGCCACGTATTCGAGCAAGTTGTCAATAGATAAGTCGTCAAAAATGGACGTCGACCGACGTCGATGCATTAACGGTTCCACGACATATTTAAAAACCGCGTATAGATACGAGTTTTTTGAATATATATAAAAACCAAATAATACCGAGCAACCACATAAGTAGAAGATGGTGGATGTTAAGTATTGACCGCAACAGAACTAAGTATTTGTAATCGTAAAAACCAAACTTACGTCACAGTAAAAACAGCGTTTTTTCTAGGGATATATTTTACACTACATAAGAAAACAATATTTTCTTATTATCGCCCTTGAGTTGTTGTTGTTTTGAATCACCATCAACATTTCCGATTCCTTCCCGTTACACCCCGTCTTGTCGCGTTTCATTCGATGCCATACCTCAAAGCAATCCTGTCCTATTTCATTCGCCTCATACTTTCTAGCATACCATCCACTTACATGCAAATAGAGCGTCGTAGATAGCCAGAACAACCCTTAAAGTAACTTATTTATTTGGAATACGATTAATATCATGGTTATAAACACGAAATAGAAAATAATACATGGTTTAAAAAGTAATTGAAACGGTTATATTGAAGAAGAAGAATATAGACTTATACAAACAACGACGGATATTTTTTGAGATTTTCTAGGATTACAAATTTTACGGTCGGGGTCTAGTTTATTATAGCACGATTTGAGGGGTAAAAATTATTAGATGTGGTAGGGATTGGGTCCCAGATTATATGTTTATCACTCTTATTAAAAGAGAATGCATAGTTTTCGAAAAAATAATTATAATAGTTACTAAACTCAAATCACATATTAGGCAAAACGGAACGTTATTATGAGCGATTGACAAACAATCGTTAGTAATATTTCAAATAAATAGTCTATGGTGTAAAATGTCGAGAGAAATCGGTGAAATGGAACGTAAAAACTACGCGTTTCAGTCATGTGTTAGTGTCAACAAAAAAAATTAGGAATGTTTTGTTGATGTTTTTGTTGTTTTTTGGTGGAGTTGTCGCATGCGATAGACCCATAAATTACGAAGATTGAATTGATTTTGCTTGTTTTGTTGTTTTATAACGTCCTAGATGTTCAGAAGGAAGTTAGTGTACCCACTTTATGGACCAGTTAGGTCGACTGTACCCCAAAACCGACAAGGGCCACCCCGACTTCACGTAGACTTTTGGCTACCACCCCTAGAGTGTATATAAAAAGCCGGAGGCGCGGAGGGAGAGCAGCCCCCGCCCGCTGTAACGAAGGATAGGTAACCGTGCGAGCCGTAGCGGCTGAGGCTGGTCGCCGGAGGCGACCAGTAAGCCGAAGCTGCGGAGGCGAGCGTGGGTGCCTATCCTTTGTTACGCAAGGGCGAAGGGGCTGTACTTCCCGCAGCGCCGGAGACGTTGCAGAAGCAACTTTTGTTTTGACATTTTGAGGTTAGGTTACTTTAATTAGGTTCTCAGAATCATGCCTTATCTTTTCATGGGAGTGGTACCAGGGGACAGGGTACACCCTCCCCCTCCTCCCCCTACCCCCAACCCCCATTTCGTGCTATAATATTCTAAACCTGACCCTAATGAATTTTGATGCTCCGCTCCTATAAGTCATAACATGATGTTAAACAGCCTACAGCCATCTTCGATAAAGGAGTTATTTGACACTAAAATATTTTTTTATATTTATGCCTGTAGGTAGTTTCGGAGATCAGCGTATTGAAGTAAACAAACTGATAAACTTTATAAGATACGTAATGATGATTGATGATAGATTGTTATTTATTTATGAGATATGTAATATATTTATATGTAAAAATTTGTATCAAATTTCATAAAAATTGGTTCAGTGGTTTAGGCGTTAAAATATAACAGACAGACACTAGACAGTCAAACAAACAGATACTCGTAGAACTCGTAGTAGAATTTCATAAAATAACGAAGTTAGTAATAACAGACATATTAATTGGATTAAAAACTTGAATTGGTAATGGACGATGAAGGTTTTTGGTCGTATAGATTCACAGATGTCAATTGTGTCATCTTTGTCAAAAATATACGTAAAATAAATGGAAAAATATGGTTATTTTATTTAGTATGGGCTGTAATTAAATAGTCATGTACTAACAGTTTATTTAGGATTATTTCAATTAGTAATTGTGCTTTTTACTTACACTATATTGCTTGTAGTGAAAATTGAACAATGGTGTGGAATTTTATAATAAAAAAAAGAAGCCGAAGAAGTTGCACTAGGAAACTAGGTGCCGATACAGTTGAAACGCACGCGCACCCTGTCCTATAATTCGACTTATTTCTTTTAAAGTATATATTGTATATTCTTGTTTGAAATAAACGTTTTCTGTACATCTATAATTTTATTTATTGTTGCTTAATTTAATTTTCGGCGCAAATCAATCGCAGTTGCCCCTGGTCCATTACCAAGTCACCTCTAGTCTACCCCTTTAATCATACTCTTGATTGTAGTGGAAGCTCATGCCCTACCGTTACCGTAACGTCCTAACGTTTATGGGCTGATACAGATAAATATTTAATGTTTTATTTTCTTTTGGTATATAATGTAGACATATCAACCTGCAATAGCAAGCTAAAGTGGAAGTAGGCGGGCCTCATAACAATAAATGAACAAATATTCTGAGAAGACCGCGTTTCAGTAAACGCAATGCACGTCATCGGCATAAGCAGAGTGATATTCGTACAGATATAAATTCAAATATATAGTTTTAATCATGTACAAATATTTACAAACTATGGTACTTATTTCTGAATAGATTGCGTATTCTGACCAAACTGAACCAATTATTATACGGATGTAACTGATAGCTCCAGAAAATGCATGAAGTTTGATAATTTTATTTCTTTCTGTTGTTGCTGAAACTTGTATTTCGATATATTTTTATGAAAAATGAAATTTCTATAACAATACACTTTCACATACCCACGGAGCATGTGGCTAGAAATCCATAACTAGCGGATCGTCGACGATGACAGGCAAACATGGGTATTCTCACTTTACTCTCACTCGGATTACCGACAGTTGGCGAAAAACCCCGAATACGAATGTTGTAAAATTTTACCAGGGTTATAAGTTTTGGAACAAATCGCTGAATTGCGGGAAATCTTAATAATGTATAATTTAATTTGTTCATTTTATAATAACGAGTTAAATGATGAGAGTCATTACACTGTAATGTAAGTTAGTTAGTATTATAATAAAGAAAGACTAACAATAAAAATATATACAATCATTACAAAAAACACTACATGAGTCGACATTATAAATAATTTGTTACTTATTTACTCTTAACATAAATAAGATTTTATTTAGTATACTTCGCGGTACCGCTACATTGTCCAGATTTAGGAATGAAAAATATTTCGTTAGCAACACTGTTTATATGTGTCGTGATGTACACGAATATCGGCAATGAAAGGCAATAAGCCGTCCACATTACCGTCATCGCCTATAGTTGCCGATGTTGGGCGAATGTGTGAACGGAGCATTATGCATTATTATTAAAATATTTTTTTATATTAAGTGAGGCAAATAAAACTTTTTTTTTGATATGTCTATGTCAGTACTCTATGTCTATAGACAAAATGAAAAACAAAAGAAACAATTTGACACCAGAGTATGTATGCGTGTACCAAAACTGTGTATGTATGTATGTGTGAAATGCATGGTAGTGTGTGTAATGTTTTATTTATTGATTTAATGTACTTTATAAGCATTATTATTGAAAAATATTGGCGTTCTGCACTTCTACACATAAACTATAAGTGTGCCAAATTTTATGCTCCTGCGTCCGCGCAATTTTCGTAAAAAGGGGTCCAAAGTTTTTGCATCACGTATTAATATATAGATGTTGCAATGCACATCTTTGGCTAAATACGTATTTTGCTATTGTTTCCGTGATGTATTACATTTTACAACTACATTTCCTTTATTATATTCATCCATCCATCCATCCATCAGCCAAAGGAAGTCCACTGCTGAACATAGGCCTCCCCCAATGATTTCCACAGAGACCTGTTGGAGACAGCCTGCATCCAGCGACGTCCCGCGACCTTTACCAGGTCGTCGGACCATCTTGTGGGTGGACGTCCTACGCTGCGCTTTCCGATACGCGGCCTCCATTCGAGCACTTTCCGACCCCATCGGTCATCAGATCTCCGCGCTATGTGCCCTGCCCATTGCCACTTCAACTTGCTAATCCGGTGGGCTACGTCGGTTATTTTTGTTCTCCAACGGATCTCCTCATTTCTGATTCGATCTCGTAGGGAAACCCCGAGCATAGCCCTCTCCATAGCTGGTTGAGTGACTTTGAGCTTCCTAATAAGGCCCATAGTGAGAAGCCACGTCTCGGTGCCGTAAGTCATCACTGGCAACACACAACTATCGAAGACTTTCGATTTAAGGCACTGAGGTATTTTGGACGAGAAGACGTCGTGTAGTTTCCCGAACGCTACCCAACCGAGTTGGATTCGACGATTGACCTCTCTCTCGAAGTTGGACCTGCCTAACCGGACCACTTGTCCTAAATAGACATATTCGTCAACAACTTAAAGAGTCGAGCCCCCAACACCGATGGGGGTGGGCACAACATGGACATTCGACATGATCTTCGTTTTGTCCATGTTCATTTTAAGACCCACCTGTTGGGAGACTCGATTGAGGTCTTCGAGCATAGTGCTAAGGTCTTCCAGCGATTCTGCCAAAACTACAATATCGTCGGCAAACCGAAGGTGAGTGATATACTCGCCGTTGATGTTGATGCCGAATCCTTTCCACTGCAAGAGCTTGAAGGCATTTTCCAGCGCGGCAGTGAACAGTTTCGGAGATATGACATCTCTCTGTCTCACGCCTCTATGTAGTGGAATAGCGTTCGTACTCTGATCTTGTACTCGGACCGACATGGTGGCGTTGTTGTATATACACTTCAACACTTCGATGTACCGATAGTCGATATGGCACCGCTGGAGAGACTGTAGCACAGCCCAAGTCTCGATCGAATCAAAGGCTTTCTCATAGTCCACAAACGCTAAACAAAGCGGCAAGTTATATTCCTCGGTTTTTTGTATAACTTGCCGAAGCGTATGGATGTGGTCTATGGTACTAAAGCCTTTTCGGAATTCGGCTTGTTCGGGAGGCTGGAAGTCATCAAACCTGCGTTCGAGAGGATTTGTGATGACCCTCGAAAACAACTTATAGACATGGCTCAGGAGCGACATGGGCCTATAATTCTTCAGCAAAGTGTTATCACCTTTTTTGAAGAACAGTACCACCACGCTCCCGCTCCATGCCTCTGGCGTTGAGCCCTCGAGGAGAACGGAATTGAATAGCCTCTGAAGGACTTTCAGTATCGGCGTTCCGCCCGCTTTCAGAAGCTCTGAAGTTATTCCGTCCTCGCCCGGCGCCTTGTTGTTTTTAAGTTGCTTCAGGGCCATCTCAATCTCACACAGGCTGATGTCCGGCATATCATCGCTAAAGTGTCGGATCAACTCAGCTCTCGGATCTTCGGCCGAGCTAACAGCAGGTTTGGCAACCGAGGTGTAAAGCTGTCCGTAGAACCTCTCGATCTCCCTTAATACCTCTGCCCTCGTCGATACCACGCGGCCGTCTTCCGTCTTCAGCCTAGACAACTGGCTTTGCCCAATAGACAAGTCTCTTGCTAACACTTTGGAGCCTCCGTTCCGCTCAATTGTCTCCTTAATGCTCACAGTATTGTGAGCACGGAAATCGTGTCGCAAGGACTTCCAGATCCGTCTATTGAGCCGCCGATATGCTTCGGCGTCAATGGAAGACTGCAGCGCTAAAGATCGACGTTCGGCCATGAGGTCAAGAGTGTGGATCGAGAGTTTTTGTGGTCTATCTCTACGGCGAGGTCTAAAATACTTAGATCCCACCGTATTGACAGCTTCTACCAAACCGCTGTTTAGCTCGTCCACTGCAAGGTTTTCTCCTAGACAATCAAAGCGATTTGCCAACTCGAGTTGAAAGCTCTCATTATTATATTAATTTATCATTATGTTTTGTATAGAAGTGAACTGTGAATAAAGTATTTTCTGGACTCATCTATTTCATACATACACGGTTTGAATCAACATAAGTATGTAATACGGTACCAAGACTCAATAAAGCTGATTTAAATAACAGGATAGTTTGAACAAAAAATAATCAAATTTTTATACCGATATTGGCAGTAGAAAAAGTAGCCTGTTAGAAGATTCAATGAAATTAAATATAGCTTTTTATTAAATCAATTCTAAAATACCTCTAATGTAGGCAAAAAGTACACACTTGAAGTCATGAATGTGTTAACGACCGTAAAATTTTAAATGTGAGTAAACTTTGAACGGTTTGTATGATTACGGTGCTGTAATTGGTAATTTTAATTTAAAAAATACCATTAATGTCACGACTGAGAAATCTATATTAATTATTATATAAATAGCTTCAAAATCGTTTTTCTTACTATTCTATATTTTGCGAGTATATAAGGACAACATTCCTAATAGTACATTTATAATATTTTTATTCACATATTGTCCTTTTATATGATGTAATAGGTGGCTGTGTGTTGACATAAGAAAGTATATACATTAAATATTTAATTCATATTGTTATGACAAAGTGACTTCAATGCTAAAGTGCAGCGCAATATAAATATTGTATCTAAACAGGATGATATCGGTCTAAATGATTTGAACACTAAATTTGATACCTACGCTTACATGGATTTACTTTGGTGGATATCCTGCCTGATATGAATATCCTACGATCAGCAAATTATATGGGACTTATACTGTATATATGTGTTCTATATCATACAAGCGTTTTTCAAACCAAATTTTAAACCTATTTAGGTATCGAATGTTCTGTATTCTTCGCTCAAATTGAATTCAAAAGTAAGTAGAATAAATAAATAAATCGGGTGCCTTTTGACTTCCATTACATTTCGATAATATCACTATATTATCGAATGCTCGGTAATTAGTACTCTACGAATCTATATATTAATACGTGATGCAAAAACTTTGGACCCCTTTTTACGAAAATTGCGCGGACGCAGGAGCATAAAATTTAGCACACGTATAGTTTATATGTAGGAGAAGTGCAGAACGCCAATATTTTTCAATAATAATGCTTATACATTAAATCAAAAAATAAAACATTACACACACTACCATGCATTTCACACACACATACATACACAAGTATTTGTACACGCATACATACTCTGGTGTCAAATAGTTTTTTTTTCTTTTTCATTTCGTTCTTCTAACATAGACATATCAAAAAAACAGTTTTATTAGCCTCATTTAATATAAAAAAAGATTTTAATAATAATGCATAAAAAGTACATTAAATCAATAAATAAAACATTACACAAACCAGCATGCATTTGACACACCTTAGACTAAATACTCTCTAGACGTAGCCATGACTGGAACGTGAGAAATAAGTGAGACCGCAAGTTAAAAATTAGTGTGCGTAAAAGAGACAGAGAGTTTTTTTCTTTGTCCTTGTCACCGTGGCCGGTTTTTTTATTTGTCAAACTGTGCAGTTTGTCAAACAAATATACGTCAATCAGTTTTTCCGATATTTTAATAGTTTTGGATAGTGTAAAGCAGCAATTTATACAAATACTAGCTGTGCCCGCGACTTCGCCTGCGTGGAATTTAACAAAAAAGTTAATTAGTTTATTTAGTTTTTTTTTTGTGTTTGCATTTTTATTTACCTTTGTAACGAAACCATACCGCGATCTAATTCTACGGTGGCGCCATCTCTTAGCGAGCCACGGTAAACTCCCGTTACACATTTATTTTCAGTTTTTTGTATTAGCTTTATTGAAAAATTTCTTTATATACAATATTTTGTAAATGTGATATTGATTCGTTGGTGGGAGAAGTGGTGGGAGGCGCCCGACGTGACGGCCCAGGCCATGGCATGCGCGTGAGCTGCGCGCGGGCATTGCAACATTACTTTATTTTTCTAAAATAAATGTAGCCTAAGTTACTCCTTGTTATATCAGCTACCTGACAAAAAAGTCCCGTCAAAATCGGTCCAGCCATTTCAGAGATTAGCTGGAACAAACAGACAGACAGACAGACAGACAAAAAAAATTTTAAAGATCATTTTCGGCACAGGTACCTATCGTGTATATAATGATATGCAGTTGGACATTTTTTTTTTATTTTCATATTTAAAACAGACACTTAAATTTTATTTATATGTATAGATTAGTGACTATAGTGTATATGCAATGGTGGGTTGTAGTATTTTAGGCTGCAAAAGCCGCAGTGAACGAAAAATTTGTGAAATAACATTTCACTCGTAAGTTACTCATTTATTTTTTATTTATTTATTTATTTAAATCTTTATTGTACACAAACTTAACAACAACATAGCTAAACAGAAATAATAATAACAAAGAGTACAAATGGCGGTCTTATCGCTCAACAGCAATATCTTACAGACAACCATGGGATGGATTTAAATGAAGGAAAGGGAGAGAGGGCAGTGTAACAAATAATTACTTAAAGCTAAATAATACTAATTAAACATAACTACTTATATACATATACATATCCGTATATTGTATATATATATATATATATATATATATATATACATATAAACATATATACATATAAAATAAATAATACAAAATCATACATAAATTATAATATACTACAATTTCCAAATGATTAAATCAAGGGAAGTAATAGTGAAGTCTGCTTTAAAGGGAAAGGTAGTGCTCTTTAATAAGTTTTTTGAATGACGATAGCCTTTGCGCCTGTCTCACCACAACAGCGTTCCACAATCGAACTGCTTTGACAGTAAAAGAATTATCCATCGCTGTCGTGGTATGCACAGGCATTCTCAGCTTAAGATTCTCAGACGACCTCAAGGATCTCGAATGGGCGTCATGCAGAAAAATGAATCGTTCTTTAAGATAAGATGGGGTGTTTTATGTTACATTATAATTATTTTGTCGTTTATTGATAAATAATGTTGTATATTTTAATATCAATTCAAATTGTTTTACTTGGAGAAATATCGATTACATTTTAATTTCTACAAATAATATTAAATTACCTTAATTTCTTAAAAGTTTAGTGTTGCCTTGTTATGAAAATTGGTTTACCCTAGATAATACTTGCATATTATTCCTTGCATACGTAGCGTTATTCATTCATTCATATTCAATAATTTTAAAATTTGCTCAATACATTTCGAGATAGATTCCTTTCATTATAAAAAAAAAGAATGTTATAGTAAAACCAAAAGCAGTCCCAATAAAATATGTTAATGTAAGTAGTTGATCATTAATTATTTTTAACACGGTTTTGTTAACTTCGCCTATATGTATGTATGTATGTAACAGAATCTGTGAAGCCGATTTTCGAGCACTTCAAAACGTCGGATTCACTTGAAATTTTGCATATTTATCCAGGACCGATGACGACGCAATAATTTAAAAAGTATATGATATTATTTTATATTTTATCCAGAATAATAAACAAAATATTATTGTTGAAAAAATATTATAATTAGTAATTTGCGAGCAGTTGTCTTTCTTTGATAAGACAGCCATAGATGTTTTAGTGCAAGCAATTAAATTATAGTTTAAAAACTAAAAAAAACAAGCTTTCATATAAGATCGAACTAAAAAGTAAAAAATGATCATAAACTCATTATCATTTAAAAAAGAAATACCCACCAAAAGTAGGAATTTTTCCCAACATGGCCACACTGAAGAATTATATATCTGTCTCTTGTGCGGCCACGGCATGGCTATGTCTAGAGAGTATTTAGTCTGAGTGACACACGCATACACAAGTATTTGTACACGTATACATACTCTTTGGTCAAATTGTTTCTATTGTTTATTATAGACATAGTTGAATGTCAAACAGAAAAGTTTGTTTACTGTGGTTTTATTGAATGTGAAACAGAAAAGTTTTATTTGACGAATACTACGTGAAATACTGAGCGCTTATACAAATTGTGTAGTAGTAAGATACATTTAAATGTACACGGACTATCATTACATGCATAAAGAAAGTTCTGTAGCAGCAAACTGCAATAACAACATTCAGGTACAAAAAAAATATATTTGCTATTGCTGGTTCAAAGCAATTATTGTAGTTTACGATTTCAGTAATTGCATATACTTCAGAATAAATAAGTGATTTTTGAGAGATGCGTACATTTAAATGTAATAATGATAATAATAAATAACATAGAACCCTATTATAAATATAAACCAAAAAGTGTTTTAGAGAATCATCAAGCTAAATTATACTGGGATAGAGAAATAATTACAGATAGGACCACTAATAACAACAGACCCGACATAACATTGATAAAGAAAGACGACAAGACCACATATTTAATTGATATCTCCGTTCCTAATATCGAAAATTTACGCCAAAAACATATAGATAAAATCCAGAAGTACCTACCATTAGCTGAAGAAATACAGCAGATGTGGCACCAAAATAGAGTTAGAATAATCCCTATTATAATATCCTCAATAGGAGTTGTCCCGAAATCACTACATAATAGTTTATCCGAATTAGGCCTACATAAACTTAGCTACATTTCCCCCCAAAAATCAATAATCTTAGACTTATGTGCAATAGTACGGCGATTCCTTAATAATACTATGAGTTTCAGCGAACCGAACAATACAATACAATCCAATATACAACAATAATTTTATTAATGTGAAGTAGGTTCCTAGGCAATATGCCCGTTCCTATAACACAAAAAAAAAACAGGCTAGCCTGAGAAAACCAAATGGTTGTATAAATAATAATAATAAAAACTTTATTTCACATTATTACAGATATTTACAAACTCGTATACATGTAAAACAGTAAGCGCTTACAAACTAATTATAGGATAAATGTGCACGAATTATCAGAATAACAACATCATCATACAGGTAAAAACTTTTTCTCTTCTTGATTTGGTCGAATTTCGACCACTGGGCGAACACTAGTATAAATAAAAACAAATGAATAAATACCTATCAGTTATAAACACAGTCCTGTATCCACATTAAGATCAGTTAGTCTTGTGTCGTGGGTATCAGAAACTACGAGAGTCTTCGGTCTCACAAACACCCCGACTCAAAACAAATATTTATGGCCCGCACAAACATTTGCCTCGGAGCGGGGATCGCACCCGCGGCCTCTCGTTTCACAGCCAGCGTCTAACCATCTGCGCCATGTGTTACGGTATGTTCTGAATCCAAAAGAGACTCTCTGCCATTTGTCAGGAACGTGTCCTGAGCTGCTTAGGATAAATCATGCCGTCTCCCAGACATTAATTAAAGAAGCTCATAATATTGGGATGCATCGAGGCCAAGCGCCCCAGAATAAGAGCACCTTGCTAATGGTCGGATATTATAAAGAGGATGATTGGTTGGCCTATACCAAGCGGTCCATGCCACAAAACATAGAACATTATAGTGGAACATCACGTGTGGTCGCGATCCTCAGTAGTGAGGGAACGATGATGTTCTTAAAACCATGCAAATAAATTCTAAAAAATCTCATTATTATGAACATCTTGATTCGAACTCCCAGTCACTAATACGTGTTTGGAATTAGTTGTGTTCTCTTCACGCACATAAAATCTTTGCTTTTGGCATTTGTTTGTACAAATTCTCAAATAACATTGAATATTTTTTAAATATCAGAATATTGTTTACTATTGCAATATTTTGTAACTCTAAAAAATAAAAATTCGTTTAACTGAGTCAACGCGAAAAATAACTATTTTATTCCACACTGGATTAAGATTAATTCAATTTTGAAAAGCAAGATTGACACCGATTTTACTTTTTGTTTGGTTTCCCATCTGAGTAATCACGTTCATTTATCAAAACTCAAGATAAATCATACACAGCACGTTGTTAAACACATTCTTATATCGCTACTATAACTCACCATTTTTCTAAATAATAATTTGTTAGATGATCTCTTAAAATTGACATTCTTTTTGTGAAAAAAAAATCAAGTAATTCAGTGCCCCATGCAATCGTATCCTATGTCGCCACTACTTTGAACGCAGAATTTCTTGGAATAAAATCAAATTGTAAATTCCAACAAATTAGGTCAGTGTGAATCCAAATCTACAAAATGTGTCACATGTAATGTATCGACCTAGTTTAAAGACTTCAAATCGATTTTCTCGAAATAATATTTTCGATCTACGACATAATGGCATCTTCTGCTTGTAAATCGTCCGACGTTGCCTTTTAATCTTAATTCTACACATTAAAAATAAGCTTGTAGTGTCGAGATATCGGTTGAAGCATTAACTGTATTGTTATACGTCTGGTTGTTAATTACAAATTAATCTCAGCATGAATCAAACGAACTAATATTAGTAATGTTGCGAAGGTCAGGAAGTAGATAAACGTTTCACTTGGTAGTGGGTGGAAAAACGTGTCTGAGTTGTTGATTGTCGGTAAAGTTTCATATTTATAAGACTTTGTGCTCTATTGCTACGATGAGTTATACTTATAAGATAGAGACGAAATGCTATTGGTACCGATTGAATGAAATCAGTCTTGTAACCAAAACAATATTTTGTTCAATTAAACTATTAACTCTGTTCAATTAATACTGTAATATGAATTAGGACATAATATGAGAAAATTATACAAGGGAATAATAAGTAACTAAAAGGAACTGGATACAATAAAATCTGGATTTTTCGGACGTTATACGAGTTCTTTTGACGTTTTCTAAATACATATTGATTTTTACAATTAATATCTGATTTTTTTTATTGCAATAATGGTGAGACACACATGCCATTCGCCTGATTGCAAGCGATACAACCGCTCATGGACGGTAGCAAAACCAAACAACACAATGGATTACAAAGCAATGCTTGGCATTCTACTGCGCTCGCCAACCTGAGTTAAGGTGTTAAGTCTCAATATATCCAATAGTTACACTGGCTAGTATATAACCAAAAAGATTACCACAACTTAAGGGGAAAAACCACACCAAAATACTACTACCTTAAATAAACCCCGCAAGACTTAGACTTTCGGAGACAGCCCCGTACAATAGAGTAGAATAAGTGTACGTAACTGTATCGATGTCAGCCCATGCACTTCCCACTGTAGAGATCTCCTTTGCAATCGAGAGTTCAATTAAGAGGGCTAAGGCTATGAGTTTATTTGTCAGTAAATAAATACCTCGCAAGTGAGTTTAGATTTTAGCACAACGAAATCCTACAAAATATCTATCTAATGGCCTATGGCGCCATTGATCGGAAAGTTTATCAATAAACATTAGCGTTGGTTGGTTAATGCCACAATCCACACACACACACACATCACAATTCCACTGCTTATTACTCCTAGACTAAATCAATCAATACTCAAACAATTCCAGAAATTATCTTTGTAACACGTTTTATAAACAGCCTCTTGTACGAAGAGGTAGTAATTTTAGCGCATTTTTATAACGAATTGAGGTGAGGATTGTTTCAGCTTGCGATGAGATTTCCGCATATCTTTTATAGGTCAAGTGGTCTCTTTTCCCTCTAGCTGAAGAAAAGTTGTTGAACTTTACAAAAGCAAAAAAGACACAAAGGTGCGGTGAAGGTTAAGTTTTTGTTTTATTGCGAAGATATTAGTGTTCTAGAGGAAAAAACTACTATACTGATTTCTATTAGGCCGTTTGTCCACCGCCGCCGTCACCGAACCGTGACCGAGAACGAGATTATTTCTTGCCGAGTTTAAGATGACGTGACGGCGATCGTGTGTCCACCGCGCCGATAAATCGGTGGCTCAGTTCTAGAGCTTTGTCATACGTGGTAGTCGCGTTTTCCTTTTTAATAGAAATAAAACCAACTAGGAGGATGGCTAGTTTTACTGGCAACAATTGCTTCTTCTGCTTTTGTACGATTTTGAAGGCGTAGGCGATGCAAATAATTTTGGACTCTGCTACTCCAATTAATGTACAAAAATATCGAATTTGAATTTCATTAGCCCTTTTGTTTACAAATTTTATGATAGACATAACAAAAACCGGGCGAACGGCCCGGTGCGACGGTATTGTGTGGACAAGCACAAACGTATTTTGTATTGCCGGCATATCGGCCCGTCATAAAACCGTGCCGAGTTCTAGCGGTCACGCCGAACTACTGGAAACATCGGCGGCCGGGATGACGGTTCTCGGTTGACGGGCGTGCGGTGGACACATGGCCATAGTAAATGTATGCATCGCTCATGGACGTAACATCAAATGGACTCGACATTCGAGTTCCACCGTAAGGGACAGACATAAAGTAAATAAAAAAGCAGGGATACCAGGTCATATATTTTCCCATAAATATTTTAACTAAATAAATAAATAGACGCAACATTCAAATTCATAGTCCTGACCCTACAAATGATAATCTTATGTCGTGGGTATCAGAAACTACGAGAAACTTTTTGGTCTCACTAACACCCCGATTTGAAAAAAATATCAAGTCACTCAAATATTTGTCTCTTCTTGAGCTGGTATCGAAACCGCGGCCTCACTGTTACATCTGGCGTCTAACCAGCTGCGATGAATGATGCGGATGAAGGGCGTCAGTATTAAACAACGTGACGTTTTGCAATATTTTCACAAAGGTTAGAAAGCAAAAAAGGAAAGTTGGCCTTGTATAATTATTAATACTTATATCATTTACGTAACTCGAATAATACACAGCTAGTAATGATAATATATACATAGAAACAAACCTGCCGAGTGTTCTATAAATTATAGAAGATCAGAGAATTCATAGTAACGTAACTACTAAGGATAGAATAACATCCTACTTTATTTTATTTATTTATTTTAAGAAAGCTTACAAACAAGTGTTTACAATATACTTAATATTTCCATAAATTAAGTTCCTAATAACAAGTTTCTACAAACGAATCGTAAATAACAAAGGTACAGAAAACCTATTGATATAGACCTAAACATTTCTCAAATGTAACAAAATGGAAAAAAATATACCTACATATTTTTCTCTTTTCTATATCTTAATTAAAATAAAATGATATAGCAAAGTATCGAATGTGTAATAATACAGCGCTTGTACATTTTTTTAATCATCTGGCTTTTTTTCCTGGTGTGGCGGTTGCAATACGCCAACTTAGATATAGCTTTTAAAGCGGTTGCAATACGCCAACTTATATTTAGCTTTTAAAATAACACGCTTATTAGTTGTAATTTGAACATTATTTAAACACGCATATCATTTTAAAATATGACTGCAGATGTTTAACCATAAAACATCTGCGAGTCGTTTTATTTAAGTAAGAATTTTTTGTGTACCTTATTGTATAATATTAGTTTAAAAAATGCTGTTCTAAATTATTGTTTCCTAATTGTAATGACCCGTTCATGCCGGGGCAATAAAACTGTATTATTATAGTTAAGTTCTTTAGTGGCGGTAATCCTTTGCAACAAATTTATGTTTTTTAGACAATAGTACACATGTTTGGGTAAACCTTTCTGTTTGGACAATAGCCCAGATGTTTGGGCCGATCTTAATTTTTAGTTGAAAGGATAGACCCTATTTTATGGCTTAAATATATTTTCTGGAAGATTTATCCCCACCGATCCTCATTCGGGTAGTCCTATAAAAGGGTCGGTTTATTTGGATGAAAGAAGACAGTCTGCCATCTCTCGTCACGAGCACATCTCGCTCCGAGTCGCATAATTATAATTATACTCTGTCTGTGAATGTATTAAGTGTTAATTTACAAAATATACAATAGTTAGTTCCTGGAAGTGAGTGCTTATTCTAATACCTACACTTATAACCACCAAAGTGGTGACCCCGAATCAAAAAGAGTGATTTGAGTGTAATGTATTAAAGTTAAATTGTAGTACGCGACTTTTCCGTGGAAGAGACATTGTTTTTGAATAACACATCAGAAAAAGTGAGCAGTATAATGAACACCGGAAGCGTTAGCGAACAATCTGCTCTGGAGGTTGCGTCGTGTTCTCCATTTATACCAGAGTGCAAATCGAATGACTTAGAAGTTTGGTTCGCCATAGCAGAAGCTGCGTTTGCTGCCGCCCGCATCAACTCGGAGAAATCAAAATACGCAATGATAATACAGAAGATACCAACTAAAATCATAGACACAATGCGTGATGTCATTTTAAGCCCGCCCGAAGACGCTCCGTATACAACGTTCAAGGCGATTTTGATATAGCATTGTGGTACATCGGAGAGTCAGCGAACACGTCAGCTGCTGGAACGCGAGGACCTGGGAGATGATAAGCCGTCACAGTTTCTTCGACGTCTACGAAACCTAGCTGGTGAGAATATGTCGGAATCTACTGTCCGTACACTTTGGCAAGGACGATTGCCAACGGTCTTACAGCCCATCCTAGCAACTGTTAAGGACCAACCGTTGGAGAAAGCTGCGGAAGTTGCAGATGCAGCTTTAGAATACTTGCCAATGCGTTCAGCTATTGCAGAGGCCGGAATTCTTCCTACTTCCACCAAACAAGAGGAGTCGGTATCGGAAGACATGAAAAAGATGTACGTCAGTTTAAAGGACGAGATTGCTTTGCTACGTCGAGAAATCAACGATCCAACTTCACGTGTGCGAGTGCGAGATAGAAACAGATCACGATCTCGCTCACGTTCCAGAAGCCGTGGTCCACGTCCACGTGATTTGTGTTGGTATCACTGGCGGTTTGATACGAAGGCAACAAAATGTGTTCCACCATGCAGCAAGGCTACGGGAAACGCTCCGGGCAGTCGTTAATGACGGCAAACGACTCCTGCCCTAAGAAATCACGCCGTTTATTCGTCTGTGATCGAGCCAGCAAAATCCAATTCCTCGTGGACACCGGAGCTGACATCTGCGTGTTTCCTCGTCATCGTATCCAAGGCCCGCATAAAAAGTCCAACTACGAGCTTTCTGCGGCCAACGGGACAGTGATCGCTACATATGGAATTGCTAATTTAACGTTGGACCTTGGCCTAAGACGAGATTTTACTTGGAGGTTCATAATAGCCGATGTCTCCAAGCCAATCTTAGCTGCTGATTTTTTGGCATATTATGGACTCCTACCAGATCTGCAACGTAGACGTTTGATAGACTCCTCCACCCTGCTTACCTACAAAGCGGAGATAACAGAGTGTCAGGAACCAAGCATCAAAGTCATTAAGGGCTCATCACCATACCATGAGCTTCTGCAGGAGTTCCCAGATATTATTCGTCCGGATGGCGCACCCAAAACAGTAAGCCACAGCACAAGACATCACATCATTACGACTCCAGGCCCACCAGTTGCGCACAAACCCCGTCGTCTTGCTCGAGACAAGTTGGCCGCCGCTAAAAGAGAATTTGAGGCGATGTTGCGACTAGGATTGTGTCGGCACACTATACATGGTTACACATGGTTCCCAAGAAAGAAGATGAGTGGAGACCATGTGGAGACTATCGGGCACTCAATAGTCGGACAGAACCCGATAAATACCCAGTACGACACATCCAGGACTTTGCACAAAGACTGTACGGGAAGAACATTTTCTCCACTCTTGACTTAGTAAGAGCATTCCATCAAATACCAGTCGCAGAGGAAGACATACCTAAGACAGCCATCATTACTCCATTCGGACTCTTCGAGTTTATGTACATGACTTTCGGATTACGTAACGCAGCCCAAACCTTCCAGCGCTTCATGGACGAAGTGCTACTGGGATTGGACTTTTGTTACGTGTACATTGATGATATTTTAATTGCATCATCATCACATGAAGAGCACCTCAAGCATTTGAAAATTGTTTTTAATCGTCTTAAGAAATATGGCGTCGTCATCAACCCCAGCAAGTGCATCTTTGGTCAGAAAGAAGTTCGTTTCCTGGGTGGCTGGTAACTGCAACTGGTACTCAACCATTTCCAGACAGAGTTGTCGATATACAACGGTTTAAATTACCAGACACAGTCAAAAAGCTACGTGGATTTCTCGGTATGATTAATTTCTACCGCAGGTTCATACCAGGTGCAGCCGCAACTCAAGCACCGCTTAACGACCTACTCCAGGGTAACCCTAAAGGAAATGCTCCTGTGCCCTGGACACCAGCTACTACAAAGGCTTTCGAGGCGTGCAAGGAGAGTCTCGCGGAGGCTACCTTGCTTGCTCATCCTCAACCCGACGCACAGTTAGCATTAATGTGTGATGCATCGGACTACGCCGTCGGCGCAGCGCTGCAGCAGTTTGTGGATAATCATTGGCAACCGCTGGGCTTCTTCTCGAAGAAATTGAGCCCCACCGAGCAGAAATATGCAGCTTATGACCGCGAACTCCTAGCAAAATATCTTGCTGTTAAATACTTCAGACACATGATAGAAGCGAGAAAGTTCACTATTTATACTGATCATAAGCCCATTACCTTCGCATTTCGGAAGAAATCAGACCAATGCTCACCACGCCATTTTCGACACTTAGATTTTATCAGCCAGTTTTCAACGGATATTCGTCACATTGCTGGAAAAGATAACCCTGTCGCTGATGCATTGTCTCGCGTAGAAGAGCTCGAAACAACTCTAGACTTCAAGGCACTCGCTGACTCGCAGGCGGACGACGAAGAACTTCGAAAATTGCTAAAAGAAAATACGTCTTTGCAATTGAAACGTATACTGATTCCAGGCACGGATATCCCCGTAACCTGTGACGTATCTACACAAGCTGTTCGACCATTCATCACCACGCCGTTTAGGAGAATTGCATTTAACACCGTCCATCGACTTTCGCATCCCGGAATCAATGCTACGGTCAAACTTATGACCCAGCGTTATATTTGGCCGTCAATAAACTCCGATTGCAGAAAATGGGCTCGCAGCTGCATCGATTGTCAACGTGCGAAGATCTCAAGACATGTATCTGCTCCTGTTGGATCATTTTCTCCACCGACATCCAGATTTGAGCATATCCATATAGACATAATCGTAATGTCTATATCTGAAGGTTACAGGTACTGTCTCACAATGATAGATCGTTTCACTCGTTGGCCAGAAGCAATACCACTCCAAGACCAGGAAGCAACAACAGTGGCTAAAGCATTCTACAACCATTGGATCTCACGCTTTGGCACACCATTAAGGATCACATCTGACCGTGGTAGACAGTTCGAGTCGCACCTGTTCAGGCACCTCAATCAACTGGCAGGCACGACGCATTTCAAGACTACGGCTTATCATCCGGCATCCAACGGTATGGTGGAACGTTTTCATCGTCAGCTGAAGGCGGCTATAAAATGTCATCAGGATACACGGTGGACTGAAATTCTCCCTACCGTGCTGCTGGGCATCCGAGCTGCTTGGAAGGAAGATTTAGAGGCTACGGTCGCCGAGATGGTATATGGTCAGCCACTGCGGATTCCAGGAGAGTTTTTGGTGCAACAGACGACAATCACCGACAGTAACAGTGCAACGGACTTTGTGAAACAGCTACGGCAACACTTCCAAGAGCTACGACCGACTTCAGTATCTCGGCATGGCGAGAAAAGAATGTTCATTTTTAAAGACCTCAGCACCACTGACCAAGTCTTCGTGCGCCGCGAGGGTCCAAAAGCGCCCCTGCAGAGTCCTTACGAGGGCCCTTTCAAGGTTGTCATGCGCGGGGAGAAGACGTTTGTTGTTAACGTCCGCGGTCATGACGTTACAATTTCCATTGACCGTCTTAACCAGCCTATGTGTTAGCTGACCCTGAAAACACTTCAGGTGACGTAGAACATCAAGCACCAAGGCAACGGACAACTCAAGACACTGAAGATGTACATCACGAAACAGATGCACACCAGCGAACAAGGTCCGGAAGGCGCGTCCGCTTCCCGGACTATTTCCAAAGTGGATTTTCGTGAACTGTCATTCACTGGTAGGGGGTAGCTGTGGCGGTTGCAATACGCCAACTTAGATATAGCTTTTAAAGCGGTTGCAATACGCCAACTTATATTTAGCTTTTAAAATAACACGCTTATTAGTTGTAATTTGAACATTATTTAAACACGCATATCATTTTAAAATATGACTGCAGATGTTTAACCATAAAACATCTGCGAGTCGTTTTATTTAAGTAAGAATTTTTTGTGTACCTTATTGTATAATATTAGTTTAAAAAATGTTGTTCTAAATTATTGTTTCCTAATTGTAATGACCCGTTCATGCCGGGGCAATAAAACTGTATTATTATAGTTAAGTTCTTTAGTGGCGGTAATCCTTTGCAACAAATTTATGTTTTTTAGACAATAGTACACATGTTTGGGTAAACCTTTCTGTTTGGACAATAGCCCAGATGTTTGGGCCGACCTTAATTTTCAGTTGAAAGGATAGACCCTATTTTATGGCTTAAATACATATATTTTCTGGAAGATTTATCCCCACCGATCCTCATTCGGGTAGTCCTATAAAAGGGTCGGTTTATTTGGATGAAAGAAGACAGTCTGCCATCTCTCGTCACGAGCACATCTCGCTCCGAGTCGCATAATTATAATTATACTCTGTCGGTGAATGTATTAAGTGTTAATTTACAAAATATACAATAGTTAGTTCCTGGAAGTGAGTGCTTATTCTAATACCTACACTTATAACCACCAAACTGGAATATTGATTTTTCAAAAATACATTTATGCACTTTTTGTTTTCATCCATATCAGGCTCATGTGTCCTTTCAGCACTCTTTGTTATTCCCCACAGTTTCGGATTCGGTCATCTGTAAAAATTAAATCTAATTAATTAAAGAATAAAATATATGTAATTAATATGTGCAGAACAAAATGTAAATTGAAATAACGTAAGGTAACGTGACGCCTCGGGTCAAGGCGTGTATGGATTGGGTATTTATTGCATTGATTTTAAGTTTTGGCACTCAAAGTCTGTAAGTTGTAAACATAACATCTTTGTTTTTGTTGATGAACGCGACTGTTTGTGTCTAAAATAAAGTAAATAAAAATAAAGAAGTATTAAGCTTGGTGGATTGGGTGCATTTTTGTAATTTTTTCGAATACAGACTTCAAATTTGAAAAATACAACTTAACTGACTTCGAAACTACATTTTATAATTTATAGATTATGCATGTTGTAGCTTCACTTAATACACAGGAGGACAATTTATGAAGACAGGCTGCCGGGAGACTGATTATAGAAGAGGTTTCATTCATTTTCGTCTCAAGGATGGATCTCTGGATTTTTATTATTTAGATTAAATAGATTATAGTTTACCTTTATTTCGAGTGGCGGGAGAGAAAACGGTTTTAAGAAAGTTATAATATGCTTAGTCTTCTGAATGCAATTTTTGAACGAGTGTGTTTACCTGCTGTACCTAGCTGTCTAATTTTCCGTCACATCCTGTTAATTTGATCCACAAAACACGCGAAGGTAAACCTTTTGAAAAGCTGAAATAAAATGAATGATGGTTTAATTTACCATAAAACCAGGAAATGCAAATTGTTATAAGCTGGTATCCCGAAACATAATATAATCCAACTAATTTAAAATCATGTACAAAATGGCGTCCTCTTCGAGTAGTATACAGATTGTCATAATAAACAAAGTCAAGATAATTTGGTCGGATAATACTTTTAAAATACGTATTTGTTTATGCATTTATGCAAATATAATCCTATTTTTCAATGTATTCTATGAAATACTAATTGCAGATGTTAGTAATAATGAACGTCTACATTTATTTTTACCAATATAGGTACTAAATAAAATGCACTTATCAGTGAGAGGTTATATTTTCATATTATCGTTTAGATCGGCTATCACAGCCAATAATAAAGCAGCACATCATACCTTTTGTCTTATAATCAGTTTCAACACTCTTTTACATACATTTTTGACCGCAAATATTCGTAAAAATCTCAGTAATTCAAGTTTATAACAAACCGCACGTCTTATTTGTTTGGTTACACTCAGTGTTCCCTTACAAAATTATGTGAAACTATGACAAGGACCGCAAATTGTGTTTTGTCACTTTCATTTTTTAAGGTTTATGCATAAGTCTAAGTGAGATGGACTATATATGACAAATGTATGTCAAGTCTATTGATACTACGTCTATGGCATCGCTAAATCGGCGCCGTCATCTCGTTCTCGGTGACGGTCTGGTGACGGCGGCGGTGGAAAAAACGGCCTTATACTTATTGCATCGTCTAGTTTAGTTATTGAAATGTGGTAAGTGTTTTATAACCTAGATGTTTGGCGAACATAAAAATCTTATTATGAATATATCATAGATTTTCCCATATAATAATTTTATATAGCGTCCTTTCTGGATTTTTCTTCAGGAGTAGGAAGTCCATTGCTGAGTATAGAGATTCAAAGGTCTTTTATTTTAATTAGGAAGAGTAGATAAAATTACTATAAGGCTATTAAAATCACACTGACATCATTTAAGAAAATGGTGGATGACTCACTATATTTCTTAATGTTCTTAAAAATAATTAATTAATAAACGAATACAGAGCGACGCCATAGCCTCTGGTCTTGTTCAAATTAATTAACACTTTTTTTTTTAATGTTACGAGTAAATAGATCTTGTAACCTTTATATTTCTAGCTGTCAATTCTGTTTCTGTCTGTAAGAAATCGCCTAGAGCGATAAGACCCCCCGTTCGTCCTTTTTGTTGTTATGATATCTATATTATAAATATTTCCTATGTATGTGCAGTAAAGTATACATAAATAAATAAAATGATAATAGTTTTAGCAAAATTGTTATTGTTACACCTGATGTTAATTACTCAGACTTTTAACATTCATTTTCGCCTCCTCCATTCAATACTAACACAGTTACTCAATACAAGTAAATTATGCGAGAACACAGCTCAACTAAGATTCTGCGTGAATAGTAATTGTCAAATTAAATTTACAATAAGATTATTTCATAGAAAGCATAGATATGCATTCTATGTTAATACCAATGTAAGCGATAAAGTATTGTTTAATAATCTGCAGGCATTACGCATATTGTGAAAATATTACACGTGGGAAAAGCGATATCATATCAATCCACACGTCACTTTTAGATTACGGAATTACCACATCCTTTAAATAAGTTCATAACAAACAGTGAAAACCACACATATTTTATTTTTATACTTATTATACTAATTTATTTCACATACACGAATCATCAAAAAATTACCACCTACAATTATCCGAGATTTCTTCGCCAAGAAACAATATAAGGATTAAGGGGCATCTATCGCCATCCCGAGCACATATTCTCGATCCAAGCAAGTCATGTGTCTCTTTTTTTATATTGGGTACAAAATTTCCAAATCAATTTAACAGTCCAATAATACTGATGACGTCGATTTCATTTTAAATGATGTACACCAGGAGTTTGATATCAGTCCCTACTTTCCTGCTAATATTATAAAAAAATATTTGTTTCGCTTTCACGCTAAAAAGGCTGAACCGACTTTGATGTTTAACATAAATATATATTGGGCCATGGAGACGGACATAGGCTACATTTTATCCCGAAAAATCTAGTGCTCCCGTGGGATAAGGTAGGAATTCAGAAATGCTACTCTTTCAAATTAGAATGGATGGACATGGGACAGGAGAGGACAGGATTGCATGCTTTTTGTCATGGGGCATAATGGGATAGAACAGGATCAAACGGGAAAGCAAAACGAATGTGGTTGATGGCGATCACATGGAATCACTACATAGTATAAAACAAAGTCGCTTTCTTTGTCCCTATGTCCCTTTGTATGCTTAAATCTTTAAAACTACGTAACGGATTTTGATGCGGTTTTTTTAATAGGTAGAGTGATTCAAGAGGAAGGTTTATATGTATAATACGTACATATTATTGTACAGAAATCTATTTGTACCTGGGCGAAGCTAGGCCGGGCCGCTAGTTTAAATATAAAGCACTAATTGTTCGCGAAACTACAAAACAATAAAAACAAATGTATTTCCACATTAAAGGCTGGCAAGGCATCTCCATGTCCTATAGTGTTGCAAATGTTCATGGGCGGCGTTCATACTCGTTTGCCCACTATAATATAAAAATGTATAATATGTTGCTGATGTGGACTGGACTTCAAAAGTATCTGCAGCCGGGCCCGAACGCTATTAATCTATAAAAGGTAATTTCTTAGGTGGCTGGTTTCTTTTAACTTGTAGCTATAGCTTTGTATACTGGCTGTATTACCTCGCTCGTTAAAAAAACGATTTTCACCTGTCATTACTGATATCCTACTAATGCAATAGCGGTGTTCAAGGTCATTTCAGTGTGTTCAATTGTTGATTCACACTTAAAGCTATTACAGTAGTGGACGGGACAGGCTCTGCCAAGATGCCTAAAGATAGGTTTGCTTTGAAGCAATGTGTTTTGACAGCAGGACCAATTCTTCACATAATTAATAAGTGAAGCATGGCACGAGGGGAATAGGCATGACGAATTATTTTAAAATCATTTTTTATAATATATATATACATTTATTATATACGAAATAATGTATATTTCAAGAATTAACAAAGGTTTAACACAGTTTTAAGCCATTTTTCTAATAATCTTTCAATAGTGCACAGAAAAAGCTAGTAGGTGTCATGGCATCCGTTATAACGTCACCACTAGGTAAATATGTCATTGTGTCTATGCGCAGCGAAGAAAGTTATCGAAACAAAACATATTTCGTTTGATAAAAATGAATTCTAAAGTCTATAAGTAGTTCCGGTAAAGTTCACATTCCACATTTCTAAAGAAATTGGTAATGTTTACGGCAGGGTTACATAGGCGTGATGTCGTGCGTCGTGGCTAGCGTTTCTGTCAAAATGGCTGATTGCTATAATATGTACTTTTATTTTATTGAAAATCTTATTAATCTCCAATTCTGGATTAAAACTAAAACATCGTTTTAAACCCTTCTAATATGTTTTTCCCCCTAACATCATAAAATATTTGATATTTTGATACTGTCGTCACGCCTATTCTTGAATAAGAATTACTAATACATTCATAAATATGAACGCATTGAAACATCTGCACATTATAAAAGAGTCGAGAAACTAGCGGATGACCTTTAGAGATCATTACCAAGGGCTGTATCCGATTGACCGGCTTTCGGCCCCGAGCGCCGCTTGATAAATATTCGAGATATTTAATGTGTTGAGCAATCGTACGTTAGCGATTGGTCAATGCAGCGCATTCACTGCTTCGTTTACGCGAATCACTTTTACGAAGTAAATTGATTATTTTATATGATTTTGTGTAAATAATATTTTATCGGGCTTGTGGTAAACACTGAATTTCTCTTTAGTTGTCAATTCGAATGAAACTATTTTCTCGGGCTGAGGTAACCCCTCTCACTCGCACCCTCGATTGTAAAAGATCCTGCAGTGGGACGTATATGGGCTAATCCAGAGGTAATTCCTCAAAAATCGAATTTAGTCAGATTTACCAAATTGAATAGAGCATGCAATCGTGAAACGTACATGTATTTGTACTTGATAAATCAATAGTTTTGTCATATCTAGTAATATATTAGTTAAACATTGCTTATGAGCTGTTGGTTAACTTATACGAAACTGTTAAAGTTATCGCTTTTGAAATGTTCACCGCGTATTTAAATATACAGTGGAGTGTTATTTACAATTTTAAATATATATCTTAGTCACTTTTTTCCGTCCATCTAAAATGTTCCTCCTAGGTCTGTTTACAAATTCTTTGATAATTTATCAGCGAATACTGCGTACGAATATTTTAGTTTGTACACATTCGTGTTTTTCTATTTATAAGGTGCGTTGGGTAAATAAGTCCGTAATAGTAGTGCGTAAGGGGTGAGAACGTAAACTTGTATAAAATTTAAGAGCGTACGTAAGAACGTACGTAAGGGTAAGATACCCTTTCCAATCTTTCCATCCTTATATTATGGTGTTACCCCAACACACCTAAATGAACTATCCATTGGATTAAGATGATTTCCGGGATAGTTCAGAAAATTTGTATTTTCAGTATGGGTCCTTTTATAGGAGTGGACATAAATATAATATGAAACCAGGTATCACATGCGTAATATGAACATTACCGACAAGGCGACAACAACGTTAGGCCGCTGTTCAAACAATTAACATAACTTTTATGTAAAATAAAAAACCATTTCACAAGTGTATTCTAAGTGACTTTGAAACTATTAGTATGAATTATTTATTGTGATTGTATGCAGATTGAGTAGAACATCGACATATAACATCGGCTCTCGAAAAATTGTACTGGATTTAAACGTATTGTTTTTGTGGTCCATATGGCAACAAATTAATTTAAGCACTTATTATGAAACTATTATTTCTACAATTAATTTTATAATATTAATTTAGTTTTTAAAACAGTAAAACTGTAAACAAATGTTAGTTTTTCTGTTTTCTTTAATTATTAAAAAAATATGGAAAAAGCATTGAAAACATTAGATGGCAATCAACGTCGCAATTTTATGATTGCTAACAAAAGAAAGAAGTTTAAAAATTACCTTATAACGCTTAAAGAAACATCGATCCATTCTTGCCTTGAAACCTCGTTTGCAATACGCTGCAAGTTAGGAAATGTTGGAAATAAAACTATGTACGTCAATGTGAGTCATAGTGTCAGGGAATAGTGATAAAAGTAAATAAAATTCATGTATCTAAATTCATACTATTCTCAATTGCCTTCCTACATGTCTTTGTCGGAATACTTGTGTCCTTTCACCATTGTGTTTTATTTTATCTTACTCCAAGTACGTTACTATTATGGTAACTTATAAATCGTTTTAACTTCTTAGGCGATACTGATCCTCTTAAGTCATCAGAGAATCTTATTTAGAAAGAAAGAAAGCTGGAGCACAGCAGATTATTTTTTACAAATCTTTCAGTGTGCATGGTGCTCGCTTGTGGAACGAGCTATCATTGTCAATAAAAAAACCTTATTCACAGGCTATTTTAAAAAGGCTGCTTCGAGCTATTTTTTTGTTGAAAAGACCGGCAAGCTGGCAAACAGGCACACATTTGGATTATAAATGTTTTACCGGTCCATCAAATTACGGGGGGGGGGGGGAAGGAAAAGTGATGGGAAGAGGAAAGGTATATTGGCCATGGAAACATTTCGAAAAGAAATGAAAAGAAAAAATTCCAATATTTTTCCAATTTTTCCAAATATTTTTCAAATATTTTTCCAAATCAGAGAGTGAACCAATATCTACAAGATAACTACAGGATAACATTAAGGTTTTACTATTATAGTTATAGGATAACATTAAGGTTTTAACATTTATTCTTTTTCTTGAAAACTTCTATGATTTGTTGCATACAATTATAGCGTTCATCACCAGTATATCGGTCAAGTTCATGCGAGATAAACTTAAAAAACATTAAATTTGAAATTCTAATATTCTCATTTATTTCTTTCGCATTGTTCTTTGGTTCTGTCATCACTGCCGCATCGCACAACTGTTTTTCTGGATTTGTGGTAACTTTCTGGGTTTCTTTAATTGTATAATCCTGACTGGACCGAGATGAAGACATCGATAAATTGATCGCCTTAGCTTAAAAAAAAATTCTGCTTTAGCGCCATCCTACACATTATCAACACGAAAACTTTTAACAACATACGTGGATAACATTTATGATGAAATGAAAAAGAGTCAAGATATTAATTTGAAATCTCTTTCGACACTGCATCTTCAGCTAGATGGCTGGTCCAATATAAAAAATGAAGGTATTATACATTTTTTAATCTCCACACCCTGTCCCTTTACTCGTAGACTTTGTAAATACGCTTGATAATCGTCATACATCAGAGTACTTGACCACAGAGATTTTCAGAGTGATGAATCATATTGGCCCCGAAAAGTTCTTTGTGTTAATAGGTGATAACGCAAATAATGTTCAGAGCCCTGTTGAATGTGAAAGACTTACATCCACACTAGCTGTTCCCGCGACTTCGACCGCGTGGAATTTAACAAAAGCCTGACAAAAAAAGTCCCGTCAAATCGGTACAGCTATTTCAGAGATTAGCCGGAACAAACAGACAGACAAAAATTTTTTAAAGATCATTTTCGGCACATGTATCGTGTATATAACGATATGTAGTAGGACATTTTTTTTATTTTCATTCTTAAAACAGACACTTCAATTTTATTTATATGTATAGACTAGCTGTGCCCGCGACTTCGTCCGCGTGGAATTTAACAAAAACTTTAATTTTCTAAAATAAATGTAGCCTAAGTTACTCCTTATTATATCAGTTACCTGACAAAAAAGTCCCGTCAAAATTGGTTCAGCCATTTCAGAGATTAGCCGGAACAAACAAACAGACAGACAGACAAAAAAATCTAAGGTCATTTTCGTTATAGGTATCGTGTATATAACGATATGTAGTTGGACATTTTTTTTATTTTCACTTTACAAACAGACACTTCAATTTTATTTATATGTATAGATATAATAACATTACGTTGCACAGCACATACATTGATTTTATTGGCAGATGACGTTCTAAAGATTAATGTAATTAAGACTATCATGAAAATGGTAGTCGATGTAGTGAAAGAAATAAAATATAGTCAAGTTCTCTCGTCACTTTTTACGAAAATTTCAATTGAAAAGAACTGCAACCAAAAATTAAAACTTCCAATCAAAACTAGATGGAGCAGTGTACACGACACGCTGCAAGTGATGAAATTTGTCAAACCAGCAATGCAAACGTTGGCGGTGCATGAACGAGTACAATTATCGTCAGAAAACCAATCACATTTGTTAGATGAAAGATTTTGGACAATGATAAACGAAGTTGCTGCAATTGTAGAACCAATCGCTGTTAGCATCTCCCAACTAGAAGGTAACGATTGTTTAATTCAGAAAACAGTTCCTGTGTGGAATACCTTAAAATTAAAACTAACAGAAATTTTGGCACAATATTCTCAATGAAGAAGAAAAGCAAAGTCTGCTTGAAAAAGTAGAATCCAGAAAAGGAACAGTCGTAAAACCTATACTATATTTTGCTGCATGTTTGCTAGATCCCAAGAACTGTGGTGATAATTTAAATCGTGAAGAAGATGCTGCTGCAATGAATTTTATCGATGAACTAGCAACTTACTTAAATATTGAAAATATAATGGCGGAAGTATCCGATTTTAAGTCAAAATCGAACTTTTGGAGCAATCGGTTTGTGTGGTCGCCAATAAATAATGTCACCCCACTTTCTTGGTGGCAAGGCATATGTAAATGCACGAAATTAAGAAAAGTGGCTGAAGTTATTTTCACAGCTCCTGTAACGTCTGCCGCGTGTGGACGTTCTTTTAGTACGATAAATGGAATTCACACAAAGAAGCGTAATAGACTGCTGACGGAGTGAGCTACGAGAAAATGGCTTTTATTGCATATAATTGGAATATCGAAAATAGAAATAAGGATGATTTGTACAATGTTAATATTCAAGAGGATGATATCAGCCCACCAACTGAAAATTTACTGTTTGTAGATGCAGATAATGTAAAAAATATTGATGACGATTTGTTTTATGATGATAATGATTCAGATTTAGATTCAAATTAATCATAAAAGTTACGTTATTATTTCTAAATTAATTCACATTGTAATTTCAATACATGTATCCGTAGTATAACCTTGCTTTTTTCTTTTTTTTCTTTAAACAGCATGTAAAACCATTCAAGCTTTTTAATTTCAACTTAATAAGAACCATATTTTATGTTTACTATTTCAATTAAACTAATAATTTCAAAATAATATATTTTTCCCTTATTTTCCCAATTTTTCAATTTTTCAGAAAAATAAATTGAAAAATTTCCGAGCTTTGAAATTTTTCGGAAAATTACCCATCACTATACCCAGTACAAAATCCTGACCCGGATTCGAACCTGAGTCCAACAGTTTTGCAATTATACTGTAGTACAACGTATCACCGAGGCTCGAGTATCGATAAATATTAAGATTTATTAATATACAGCATACTGTGTAGTTGACGTATTTATACTTTTATGTATAGCATACAGGCATATGAATTGTAACTTACTGTATTATTTTCCTATTTAACCTTTGTTTCAATGCAAGATCTTTTGGATCATAAATTGAGATCCTAATTTATACTAGAAAGATAGCATATCAAAGAGCTATTTGGACTGTTTTAAAAAAAGTAAAATGATTACGGTCCGCCCTGTGACCACGAAAGCAGTGCCCCAAGCAGGAACATTTGGCTCTATAGATAGTAATCGTAATAGTAAAATTTTGTAAGGGATTTTGAACAGCGCCATTGTGAGCGTATTTGGAACTAAATTATGGCAGCGGGAAACGTTTACGACACTATAGTATGGTAATCGTATAGTCTAGCGATAGTTTTACTATACAAATGTATGAAAAGTGGTAGCACGAATAATTTTTGACGTATAGTATCGTTGTAGTAATAGTATAGTATTTCAAAATGTTCCTGCTAAATAAAAATGTTCCTGGGGTACTGTAAAGTAATCGAAACGTCAGGAAGTCAAAAATGTAAAAAATTAAACTAAATTCGCGATAAAATCCGTAAATAATAGTTTTATTTCAAGTAAAATGAAATAATCAGTTAAGTCTGTACCACCCATTAAATTTATTTTGCTACGACCAATAGCAAATAAAAAGCGGTCATTCCCGAAAAAACAAAACATTAAATATTTTTGCGTAAATTACGCGCAATATAACGGATAATAGGAAACTTGGTTTCAAAAAAAGACGGGTTGCACTCCGGGAGTGCCGGCAGAAGTGAAAACTTGATTATTAACGTTGAGCATGTTTGATATTTTGGAATGGTTAGGGAATAATTTTGCACCAATTGCTTTATCAGTATAAAAGTACTATCATTTATGTGGTAGAATACAATATTCATTTATTGCGCTATCGTACACAAACATGACAATTTATATTACATTAAAAATTTAACACTTTAAAACTATTACAATTATTTTACATTAAAAAGTTTATCTCTCCGAAAAATCAACTTTCATCCATAATTTCAACGACTTTTTCACCATCATCATTACCAGAACTATCATCGCCAATCTCTAAAACTGATACGATAGGTTTATGGTAGCTGAAGTAAGAAACGAACAGTTTTGATTCGAACCTATTTAAATGTCCAATAAAGACCGCATCAATAGTAGTTTTGTATTTCGTTGTGCTAAGATTGCGATCATTCGACATAGTTAAACCAAATTCATTATTTAAAAATTCAATTAATAGTTGATTTTTATCGTCTGCGAAGTTTATGTTGAAATCTCCACTCAAAATCATTGGCAATTCATCAAAGCTTTATAAACTGACAGCTAACTGACAGCTGTCTACTCTCCATCCGTCTTACGCTTTTCGTCTTACGATCAGGTCACGTGTCCTGACGCGAGTTTAAGATTTTATACCCATTACAGAAAAAGTGCTCAGCGCCGCTAAAGAAGTTTTCACTTCAATAAACAGGAAATTAATATTTCTCTAAAGTTACAGTTGTCGATGGTTGATACTTTGTACTGATTCCTTGAAAGTAAGAGTTACTCCAGCTGGGAAACTGTAAAAATACAAACTTTAATATTGTAAGTGATACTCGCGATTGTGTATTCAGAAAACTTTGTTGCTCTTGGGACCAATGACGTTTTACAAATAGACACGTCATACACTAACATATTGGCACAAAAAAATGGCGAGATGCGTATTGTAATTTCATATTGGTTCGAAGAAAGAGTAAAAAAGCAAGATACATAAGTTAGAAGAAGATGAATAGACATCGCTAGTTACGTAACAATAAGTGCCGCACGATTATTGGGCAAAGCGCGTGTGACGTAGCACCAGTACGGGATGACGTGGCGAGAGCTGTCAAACGTCGCCATGAGAGCGGATTAATTAATTTTATTTAATAAAAAATTAAATTAGTGTGTATTTTTTATGTTTCACAGTTTCAAAATCATTTTTACAATATCTTAAATCTATTTTTCCGCATTTGGTTTTGAGAATACAAATAATCAGAGAAACGTGTATCCGCGACACTGGTTGAAGCTTGACTGATTGCAAGTGAGGCAATTACCTTCCAAACGTCTTGCCATTATAAAGCTCGGACAACGCATCTATGCTTTATAAACATCTTAGCTTGGGACACTGTTCTTTCCTTATTTCTATGACTCGATACTTGGGAGTGGGTTTTAAAAGAGAATTTTCAATTTTTATTTTATGGATTGTGGAAATTATGTAACTATTATGATTCAGCAAAAATAGGCTATTTGACTGTATAAAAAATTTTGACTTATTTGTTTCCATCCGTGTAGATAATTTAATTTTAAAACATATTTCATTATCATACATTAAAAATATTGTATATTTTGGCTAAAAACCATAATTATAATTTAATTACACACACACTGCTTGTTTTTTTTTATTCCTACATTTTTATCTTATGGCAATAACTTTAAATTAAATAAATGAATTTAATTTAATAATAACATCAGAAGCTGCCTGCCCATAAAATTTTAAAATAGTGTACTGCATTTTAATATTTTTACTGTCGAATTTGTTTTATTTCTTTTAAATTCTTGTTTGTTTTAGATAGTGTTAATTAATTTTGTTATTACATTCATTTTAGTTCTTAAAAAATCTCATTTGTTTTGTTTCCTACTTGTTATTGATTATGTTAGTTTAAAATAAAAGTATATTTAATATGTAACTTAGTGTAACATTATAAACTGTCGCATACACAGATTTATTTATCTACTTCTAATGTATTTACCGAGCTGCAAGCAACATGTAACCACATGGCGTGAAGATCCTGATGATCTGAAACACAGGCCCTGCCTATATCAGACACCAGTCTCAACTCTTACATCCAATTTGTAATTTTAACATGTTGTACCCTTTGTTCTGTATGAGAGAATAAATAATTATTATTATTATTAATAATTTATTTTGAGTTCGCGCCACGTGATCGTAAACGATTTTGATTGGCTATGACATCATGCATTAGTATGAACTACTCACGTACAGGAAATGAATGGGATTGGAAACGGCATAGATGCAAATTAAATATTAAAAATACCTTTAAAACGCGTTATGTGTCATTTATGCCCGTGAATTAATAATATTATCATGTCCAATGTAATAAAATGTGAAGAAAGAAAAATAATACTATTTTTTTTGACAAAACTCATTCGGACTATTGATTGATTGATTGATCTATGGTTGATTAGAGAATGAGTGACATAAGCGAACGAATCTGTGGAACGGATGTTTACTAACTGAACGCCACATTGTCAGACAGAGCGTTTTGACAATGTAATTATTCAGTGTATTTTGTAAATTTTTTTTTAAATAATATAGATATAGTAATTAAAAATAACCTTTATTTGTAAGGTCTATAGACCCCACTTCATAATGTGGTATATTTCCAGAAACTAGTCAAATAGCCTATTGTGAAAATTAAAATAAAACATTAGCCGCCGCCCCGCGCCGTTACCGCATCGTGTGGCTTCCATTGGGCTTCGACCTAATTGTGGATAAATAAAATAACGTGTTGTTGAATTGATAAATAAACAATTAGTCGAACGTTAGTCTAACCAACGAGATGGCATGCCAAGCCAAACATGATATATTCCAAAAGTATATAAATAATTTGAATTTCAAGGGCATAACTTATACTAATGATTTATACGACTAATATAAGGATGACATGTGTTATTTTCTGAAAATGTTAAAGTCGAACAGACAATCAGTCTCAAAATGATAAGCCAAATCTTTCTGAAACATGCATAAATAACACATTACCCTCATAGCTCACACCTATGAGGGTGGAAAAATTACGATAGACCTGTGCGTCACCTTCGCTTATCACAAAAAATAATCAATAAATAAATACACTCATTAATCGCATACATAGTTCCAACCCCACATTAAGATACGAGTCTTGTGCTGTGAGTATAATTTGGATCTTCTCACGAACTATACTTACATGACTTTTAATTCAGCCGTTCGTGCAAACTGGAAACATGAACAGTTAAGTTCGCCTAGCAACACTACACGGAGCGTTAATCACTGCAGTGCTGGTCAAAGGCCCCATTCAGAAGGATTATGCTTGTTTTTTTTCGGTACACATTCCAACGGCCTTTTATACTACCCGTTGCATCACCGCAATACAATTTTAAAATCTTTGTCTGATATTTTTCGCAATTTTTTTTTTGCTTCGATTGACTTTTGACAATCATCACAATAGTTGAACACTATTGACTGATCATTTAAAATCTCTTCACACACCCACCGCTGGGCTTCCTGTGAGCTAGAATAGAAAGTACGCGCAGAATCCACACAAAGCAATGAGTACCGAAACTCAACAAGTTTCATACGGTCTTTAGCTAGTCTAATCTGAAGTTATAAAAAAGTTAACAGTTATAAACTAATAATTGCTCATTTTGAGTCAGTGAAACGGAAGTTTAAATATCAGATTGAGGTGGATCTTTTGTATAAAATTTTGCTTTGACTTCAGAAGTTGCGTAATGTCTGCGAAGAGTTCGTCGTGTTTTTGTACTATTGCTCAACACGTTACAATAGGCTATTTGACTAGTTTCTGGAAACTATACCACATAATGAAGTTGGGTCTATAGACTTTACAAATAAAGGTTATTTTTAATTACTATATCTACATCATTTAAAAATAAATTTACAAAATACACTGAATAATTACACTGTCAAAACGCTCTGTCGGACAATGTGGCGTCTAGTTCGTAAACATCCGCCCCACAGATTCGTTCGCATATGTCAAAGAGAATTTAAAACACTACGTTAAGAGACGGGACTCCATACATATTTTTTTTATCCATTTACATGGCATTCTGTTACAAACATTAGGCCAGCAACGTCTGTCATTACGTCAAAAGTGCCAAACGAACGGAGCAAATAGTGCTGGTCTGCTCGTGCGTGCAATGCGCCTGACTTTATCGATATCGATAAAATTTACGGAATCTAATGAAGCCTATTTTTAAACATTTTTTTTATGAATTACTGAATTCCACAAATTTGTACATTGGAGAGTCCTAATACAATATTATGCTTAATAGTTCCCGAAACAAAATAAAAACGACCTTTATGAAATGTTTATTTTTATTTAATATTTTTTTATTAGTCTTTGGAAAACAAACATAACAATAGTAACTATCAACACGTTTAAAATATTAATACTAAATCCAACGAAGTTTCGGGCGGACGGAGTCCGAGGTCCGAAGTCCGAATCCGCGATATCCGTAAATAATAGTTTTGTTTCAGTAATTGAAACAAAGCGATTTCTTACAGAAGTGGAATGAATGAACAAAGGAAGTGGATCAGCTTTTAAGTTTTGTAATGGTACTGCAGATTTCTTAAGGCGATTTTATTTCCAATCAAAAGATGTCCTCTCAAAGTAGTTTCCACATATTTCAAAGTACGAATTATGAAGTAAAGTATTTTCAATAAACACTTCTTCTTCTTGTTCTTTTAACACAAATTTAACCCACTGCTTGCATCTGTAAAACAAAGAACAAAAACGACCGAGTTCGATAATACAGTGATTATACAAGAGTCGAAGCTTGGTTTAATTCAGAGCAGTTCATAAATGATTTATAATTTCGACATATTATGCAAAAACCTGTGCAGAAATGAGTTGGCAAGGAATTAACTTAAAAATATGGGATTTATTTAAATTAATTATGTTTTTAAAGTTATCGATAATAACAGTATGTAACATCCCTAGTTTATAGTAAACAACATAAAATTTTGGTTGAATACAGCCTGGTGTCCCTACCTAACAGTAAATATTATCATGTAATTTGCTTACCAAGCCTCATTCAAAGGGAATGTAGTCATAAACTTCCTATTTTCTTGTTTTTTTGCTACTAGTACGATCTCCACAAATTTCACATGTTATAAACCGTTTTTTCGGTGACATTTTAAGAAAATCTATCTAAGAACTGTATTAAGCACTTCACACTTCTTTTATTTTATAAATGACAAATAATGCGTTTTAAAGGTATTTTTAATATATTTAATTTGCATCTATGCCGTTATCAATCCCATTCATTTCCGGTACGTGAGTAGTTCATACTAATGCATGACGTCATCGCCAATCAAAATCGTTTACGATCACGTGGCGCGAACTCAAAATAAATTAAATTGTAATTGTGGTTTTTAGCTAAAATATACAATATTTTTAATGTATGATAATAAAATATGTTTTAAAATTAAATTATCTACACGGATGGAAACAAATAAGTCAATATTTTTTATACAGTCAAATAGCCTATTGTTACCCAAAACCATTGTCAATTCGAGTAAAATCAAACATGGAGTATTTTTCATTGTGTTGCTGTGTAACACATTCATTTTTTGTGTCTGTATGTTTATTTTCTTTACCAGCTACCACTACAATAATAGTATTTTTTTTATTTGTTATGTCCATAATTACAGGGTATATCAAGACTGCTACCGAAAACGAAGCCGGGTGGTAGTTTAAGCGACTTCAGACACAATGCAACAGAAAAAGTTGCAAAAAAAAAGCGACAATTTTTTTTTTGTAATTTTTTCCTATTGCCCTATTTTGGTGGTAAATACATTTTTTTCCTAAAATCATAGTGTATACCCTTTAATTTATAAATACTCTAAGATATAAGAGAGTTAAAATTATTATTTTAGCAAAAACTATGGATTTACCACCCAAAAATGACGATATTTAAAAAATCATAAAAAATAATTGTCGCGTTTCTATGCGAAATTTTTAATTGCATTGTGTTTGTAGCCACTAAAACTACCACCCGGCTTCGTTTTCGGTAGCAGTCTTGAGATACCCGGTATATAAGCTAGCGGCCTACCTACAACCTTCGTTTTCAAAACTTAGGAATATCAGAAGCAACAGCAGATCTAGCCTGTTTGAATGCACTCTGGAATTTGGTCGCGCATCATGCATTTTGAAACTGATAATGTAGGCGTTTAAATTCGAATCTTCCAGAGCGTTTTGCTACATATATTTGTGCGCAAAATAACGACCTGAACTTGGACTCGTTTTTCAAAACATAATTTTTGTTAATACAAAGATCGAAATTATAAATCCATTGCTACACATAATATAGCATTCGATTTGTACTATACATAATTTTCTTTAAAAAATATGACAAATGTATAATCATAAATTATTTTACATTATTTAAATGATAACATATGCATGTTAACATGTACGATAAATATTTATATTTATTTCAAGGAATACAATTATTAGTCTATAAATTTATTATTCACGATTGCATGTTTAAAACTTCTAAAACGCTTCTGCCAAACGAATTTATAAAAAAAACCTTCATAATCTTGCCTTGCTTGTTGAATGGGTCGTATTGATTTGACTAATTAAAATGTCTAACTATACGACTTTCTTTGAAATATTTAGACACAATTTAGTTTAGTTAACCCATTGTTTGCAGTGAACGAATACATACGTATAATTGCATTATACGATGACAATTCTAAATACCTAGTATTTTAAGTAACACAAGCATTTTAAGTATTAGTAAAAATCAGGATATCTGGGGGCGCGGCCGAGCCCCCTCCAAGTCGAGCTATAGGCCGTAACATCCTTTTCTCGAAGCAATTCAGACCATTTTCAACCCCCCATAACTTCGTTGTGGCTAAAGCAAGAAGCCTGAATTTTCAGTTACTAAGTAGGCATTGTGTAAACACGGTATATTTAAAATTTCATTCAATTTGAACCAGTAGTTTAAGAATTATAACTTATCAAACTTTCGTAATTTTGTCACTCACTGACTGACTGACCGATCATCAAAAGTCTAAGGCACTTCTAGCAGACATAGAACCTTCAAATTTAGAATATAATTAGTGTTTAGTGTCTAAAGTAAGGGAAAATTCAAACATTTCATAATTTGTGTCTAGTTTTCTAGATAGACCAACTGCGTGAATAACTTTGTAATCCCATATAAATGTATAGGATTACAAAGTTACATTTGCAGTTAATGAATCATTGTACCCGTATATAATGGAATAATAGTTGTAGATAGATATCTATATACATGAGGCATAATAGGAGAGGATATAGAGAGGGAAATGGTGTATTCAGCCCATGAAACTGTACAACATTTCTCTAGAAAAACATGACGAAGAAAAACTTGCAAATAAATAGATTAAATAACTCGAAAATATCAATTACAATGAAAGAAAGAACATTAATAATCAAATCCGCTATATTTGTGATAAATTGATACCTACAAAAATAAGAAAAATCCATAAGACAGAGGCTTTAAGAAAAATCGTTAGTGATATTCTAGAAGTAAGAAGTACCGAAAAGGAAAAAAAGTAGGATTCTACAAAAAGACGTGAGATCCCATCAAAAACATCCTGTAAAAAAATTCCAAGTCTCGCAGCTCAGGTTTTCTACCGCAAAAAGTTGTGAGATGCATGTAATACCAAGTCGATTAATTTATTTAGTCCTTAAGGGACCTTCTATAGAAAGTTATTAAGTTTGTTATTACCATATCAATATTAAAAATTCTTTACGTTTTAAATAAATAGATCGACTTGGCCAGTAGCATTATGTATAAATTGTACGATACATTATGTTTTCATGCGATGGCCAAGTCGATCCATTTATTTAAAACGTAAAGAATTTTTAATATTGATATGGTAATAACAAACTTAATAACTTTCTATAGAAGGTCCCTTAAGGACTAAATAAATTAATCGACTTGGTATTACATGCATCTCACAACTTTTTGCGGTAGAAAACCTGAGCTGCGAGACTTGGAATTTTTTACAGGATGTTTTTGATGGGATTAATTATTTCTATATTCAGTAGTTTTTTAATGTATGAAGATATTAACTTGCGTTTTTTCTGTTTTTCCAGGATGTATGTCAGCGCTGTGCATATTCGTGTTATACACGAAACACCTGATCATAGTTTATCTTTACCTCACGTCGCTGGGCATCGTGTTCGTCTCGTACTGGACCAACGTATCCGCCATCAAGGAGATCCAGGAGCTCACACTAGTCGCCACCTCACCCCACTTCTCCACAAGCATCCTCGAGGACTTGCTCAATTTAAACGTAAAAAACCTCCTTGATCTCGATGGCCCGGGAATATTAGTCTTACAGAACATCGCCATACAATTTATGCTAGCAGTCATATTCAGGAACGTGCACTTGGGCCCGCGGCACCCTACGATACAAAAATTCCTGCCAATAAGCTTCATGGCGCCGTCATTTCTAGCTATGCTGCCGGTACCGCCAAATTTACTGCATCATTCACCGGTATTCTCGGCCCTAGTGCCCCTAATCCTAGTTAAGTACGTTCTGTGGTCGTCGGCATACAGCGTATTACATGTAATCTACGCGGGCTATCAACACGGAAGGTTGTTCGTCAGTAACTACGGGCTGTCAGCCCTGGTGGAGACGGAGTGGATGCGACTGAACGTGCCCTGCGTTTTGCGAGTGTTCTGGGTGCTTAGGGTTGCAGAACACGCGATTCTACTTCTCATGGACAACTATGATGACGATTCTGAAGAAGGCTTAAAGGTCTCTACTCTACTTGCAGTACAATCGCTAGCTTCGATGGCTAAATCACTGCTTGTAACAGGATGCGAGACAATAACAGCCGTTCTCGGAATGACATCTGTGATCTCATTTTTCTGCCATTATATTGGCAATTTCTTCCAATGGATACTTTTGACAGACGAAGAGGAAGACAAGAGTATAGGCACCGTGTCCGCAATCCTCTTTTACATATTAGCACTTCAAACTGGCTTGACTTCACTGAACCCAGAGAAGAGGTTTATTAGATTGTGCAGAAACTTTTGCTTACTATTCACAGCTCTATTACATTTTCTTCACAATATTGTGAACCCAATGCTAATGTCACTGAGTGCATCACACAATCCAAGCATGCATCGACATCTCAGAGCACTAGGCGTCTGCGCCTTTCTGATTATATTTCCAATATCTCTACTAGGATATTTATGGTCGCAGCATTCGATATCTACATGGCTACTTGCTGTCAGCGCCTTCAGCATAGAAGTCATTGTAAAAGTGGTCGTGAGCCTTATGATATACTCCCTATTTCTAATTGATGCGTACCGAAGTACTTTCTGGGAGCAACTTGACGATTATGTATACTACATCCGTGCCTTCGGGAACACCATAGAATTCTGCTTTGGCATATTCCTGTTCTTCAACGGCGCGTGGATACTCCTCTTCGAGTCGGGAGGAGCAATACGAGCCGTGATGATGTGCATACACGCGTACTTCAATATTTGGTGCGAAGCAAGGGCCGGCTGGTCCGTGTTTATGAAGCGACGGACGGCTGTCAACAAGATAAACTCGCTGAAGGAGGCGTCGGCGGACCAGCTCAATAGGTTAGACGACGTTTGCGCAATTTGCTACCAAGAGATGCACTCGGCAAAGATAACTCGCTGCAACCACTACTTCCACGGCGTGTGCCTCAGGAAGTGGCTGTACGTGCAGGACCGGTGTCCGCTCTGCCACGACATACTCTACAAGATTGACAGTGACGTGAATAAAGACAACAACTCCGACGCTGGCAACGAGGAGAACAGTAACAACCAGAACCTACTCCTCGAGGAGGAACCTGACTTGCTACTGGGTGAAGGGGTCAGATGACTGATCGACGAAGACCCCGACCACTTAGATTAAAAACATTAGTTAGCAATCGACTAATTTGAGTGGTACACTTTCAACTTGTATAGTAAGTTATTGTTTTTTTTTTATGATGATCATGTTCGGTATACCTGTGATTTTACGATTTAAAATTTGTCTTGTGATGAAATGTTTTATTTCAATCGCTGAGTGGACTTTTTAGTGTAAGCTTAGTGATCCGTTTGGACGCTTAGTTTTGTGGTTTTCCCTGTTTGGTGGTATCTACGTTCCGTACTGTACACGTTATAAAATTTTCAAGTTCGTTTATATGTATTTGAAAACAAAGTGGTTTTCGCAAAACATGAGTCGGAAACGATTTGAAGCTATTTGTAAATAGTTAAGTTGATTAGAAATAGCTTTTAATATTTGGAAATAACTTAATTGAAAATATAAAAAAGGATATAAAAATAGTATTTTTTCTCATAATAAACTGTAAATAAACTGTTATTTTAGTAGTAATTGTCGTTTCTTCTTTTGATTATTATTTATTATCTTATGCAAAATTCCTCGCTACATAAAACGACGTCACATGGTTCAAATTTTTATAAGCATTTGTCCTATATTATTGTTTAATAAACTGACTACTGTATAACAATTCAATAATTTGTGAAACAATTGTATAAAGTGCATACAATTTTATAATGCAATTAACTTGATAATATGCAATAAAAAAATTAACGTTTTGTATATTCTCAAGAATATGTTCACACGGAATACTTATATATGAGTATAATTGCTCCTTTGTTTTTAGTTATAGTTCTTCATTTCTAGTTATATTTTCTTAAGTTTTGTATCAGTAATGTTCCTTTTGTCAGTAAGCCACTAGAGATCCTGTTTCAAAATAGTACGCTGCGTCTACACCTCACAAATATTTTCAAAGGTGTATGAGGTAGTTGGGAAGTAAAATTATAAAATAAACATAGTGAAATAAACAAATTATAGGTCCGGACACATAGGTCCTGGCCACCTCGAAAAAAGCGTATTTCCACTTTATTGGCCAGCAACGTACAAATCTCTATGGCCAGTGTTCTATGCCAATTTTGCACGTGCTTATGAGCGGCACTTACCATCAGGTGAACGGTATGCTCTTTTACCCCCTATTACATAAAAAGGCATTACAATGAAGCCACTTTATGTTTAACTAAATTTACCATAATATTATAAATTAAATAAAATGATTAAAAAAAAACAAGATAGATTTTGAGAAATATTATGGGCATTACCGTCTTTAAAATAGGGGCACACGAGGCCCGTGCCCATGGCCTCCATCCTCAGGGGGCCCCCAACAACTGAAAATTTTGCTCACGTGTTTCCCTATCACCTATGTATATTTGCGAAGTTGTAATACTTGTAAGAAATAATCATCATCTATTTCCTAAGACTAGTATAGATATAACTTCATATTCTTAAAGAGATCCCTCCAAACTATAAGTGAAATGCCACGAGTATAAAAGCGCTCTGCGTCATATAAATAGTTATACTATGTAGGTAGAATATATGCATCATAAAATATTTTTAGGCATATGCATATGCATCATAAAATATTTTTAGTAGGGGAACTGGTCTGAGGGAGCCCCGGGCTTGAAAGGTCTCAGGCCTGAAGGGGGCCCCTTTGGCTCGAGATGGCGTAAGCAGAGAAGGAATGTAACCACAGAAATACAATATCGAGAAATGTAGAATTTATTTACAAAATGAGTAAGATTCAATTAACAAATTGCTGGATTGTTTACATATTCTTGAGTTATTTATTAATTGAATTTGTGGCCCCATCTGACACGGGCCTCAGATAATTTTTCAGTATTAAATAATTGTCATTTTTCCATGTTTGGTACTAAGTACCAAAGACTGCCTCGGTGGCCTAGTTGTACTAGAGTGTGGTTACAAAGCTGAGGTCTCGGGTTCGAGTCCCGGGTTGGGCAAAGTGATATTGGATTTTTCTATTCATTATCAGCCCAGAGTCAGGAATTTGTGCCCGATATGGTGATAGGCTCGCCACCTATCATATCGTGGGACGGAACATACAAGGCGAAATGTGGGTGTCCTGGCACCTCTGGCTACCCCTTCTGGGAAAAAGGCGTGAGTTTATGTATGTATGTATGTATGTTGTACTAAATATTTTTTAGGGCCGTAAAATGCAAGCGTAAAGTGTGGTTTTTGTTTCATCTGATTCCATCGATCCATCCCTCCATAAGCCAAAGAAGCCCACTGCTGAACATAGGCCTCTCCCCCAATGGTCTCCACAGTGACCTATTGCAGGCAGCCTGCATCCATCCAGCGACGTCCTGCTACCTTTGCCAGGTCGCCTGACCTTGTGGGTGGACTTCCTACGATGCGGTTTCCACTCGCCATTGATGTTGATGCCGAATCCTTTTCACTGCAAGAGCTTGAAGGCTTTTTCCAGCGCGGCAGTGAACAGTTATGGAGATATGACATTTCCCTGTCTCACGCCTCTCTGAGGTGGAATAGCCTTCGTGCTATGATCTTGTACACGGTCCGACTTGGTGCCGTTGTTGTAATATACACTTGAACACTTCGATGTACCAATAATCGATGTGGCACCGCTGGAAAGATTGTAGCACAGCCCAGGTCTCGATCGAATCAAAGGCTTTCTCATAGTCCACAAACGCTAAACAAAGCGGCAAGTTATATTCCTCGTTTTGTACAACTTGACGAAGCGTATTGATGTGGTGTATGGTACTAAAACGTTTTCGGAAATCGGCTTTTTCGGGAAACTGGAAGACATTAAACCTGCGTTCGAGACGATTTGTGATGACCCTCGAATACAGCTCATAGACATGGCTCAGAAACGAGATGGGCCTGTAATTCTTTAGTAAAGTGTTATCACCTTTTTTGAAGAACATTACCATTACGCTCTATGCCTCTGGCGTTCAGACCGCGAGGAGTACCGAATTGAAGAGCTATTTACTTTGCGGCGGGTTAGAGGTTAGCAAATATTAGAGGTGACACTCTCACAACGTCACAACTTCATCAACAAAAGAGTAAAGGACTTTCAGTATAGGCGTTCCGCTCGCTTTCATAAGCTCTGAACTGATTCCTTCCTCACCCGGCGCCTTGTTGTTCTTAAGCTGCATCAGGGCTATCTCAATCTCACTTAGGATTTCGAGTCTTCAGTCGAGCTAACAGTAGATTTGGCAATCGAGGTGTAAAGCTGTCCGTAGAACCTCTCGATCTCCTTTAATACCACCGTCCTCGTCGAAACTACGCGACCGTCGTCCATCTTCAGCCTAGACAACTGGCTTTGCCCAATAAACCAGTCTGTTCCAAACACTTTGAAGCCTCCATTCCGCTCAGTTGTCTCTTCATTCTAACTACACACACTTCATGTGCAAGGACTTCCAGATCCGTCTATGGAGCCACCGATATGCTTCGGCGTCATCGGAAGACTGCAGCGCCATAAATCAACATTCACCCATGAGGTCAAGAGTGTGGATCGAGAGATTTTGTAGTCTATCTCCACGGCGAGTTCGTATTTTATAGTTACTAGATCCCACCGTATGGACAGCCTATCAAACCGCTGCACTGTTTAGTTCGCCAACTGCAAGGTTTTGTTTTAGACACTAAAAGCTATTTACCAGTACAAGTTGAAAGCTCTCGGGTGTTTGGATATGGATGCGAGTAGGTCGGAGCGTAGATTTCATCAAGCGAAGCCTTTCTAATTGGACATTGATATACTATGAACCTCCAACCAAGCGGTTACTGTCTGACTGCCGTTTTTCACCCTATTGATCACAGAGACATCACTGAACATCCGTCTATTTGTCGTCAAAATGAAATCTATATCGTTTCTCGTAGAACCGTCAGGACTCAGCCAGGTTGTTTTCCTGTGAAGCGACTACTGGAAAAAAGAGTTTATCGCAAAAAGTCCGTTTGTCGGCCAGCCTCTGATCCCTAGGGTTCCGTTGCCCATATCCAAATTGCCACACTTTCAACTCTGCATCGCTTCTCATGCCCAACTTTGCGTTGAAGTCCCCTATAACAATATTGAAGTAGCTTTTGGAAGTATGTATGACTCGACTTATGTCCTCATTCATCTCCTCTACTTTTTATCTGGATGTGTCGAGGTCGGTGCGTACACTTGTATGACGTTTAACAAATACAATCATTTGCAAAAAAACGGGCGGTTTTGTTTTAATTCTTCTTTAAAAAATACGGTACCAAAATGATTTCAATCATTTGTACATGTTACTGGCCGGTTTTAAAAATGCCGTGGTGTTTAAAACAGTACGTTCTAAATTCAAATTTCCGTTTGATGCTCGTTTTTACAGAAAACCACTTTTTATCCTACATTTTTGGTGCGAAGTTACAAAAGATAATATCGGTTTTCATAACTTATAGTCAATTTTTATGAATTATTTCATATTCTTAATTGTCAAAGCTTCATTTATTGCTGTTTAGCTGTCTCAATAATGTTAGAGAAAGTGGTAAAAGCTACCAAAATTATTGCGCTGCTCGAAGAGGGTTGCAGCCAATGCTTCGTGGCTCAGAGGCTAAGTGTGAGTCGCTCGACGGTTCAAAGGACCTGGCAGCGGTATCAAGACACCGGTTCCGTCGAGAGAAGGCCTGGTTCTGGAAGAAAACCATGGCCAGGCCATGATCACTACATAGGAGCATTCCTAACCCTATCTCATATCAGCTTCGATCGTTTAATCCATATTTGTATATTTTCTCAATGACTACGCCTTTGGGTTTGCTGTCCTTTGAAATTGAATCTTTAATCGTTATATATTCAATGTTAGATTATGTACTGATACATGATGAGTGAAAATATTATTTTGGGTTCCGTAAAGTTAATATAGTCTCCCTTTATTAGATTTTTTCACTCTCTTCCATGTACAGACATTTGAGAGGGACAATTCCGACAAGATTGACACATAACTTCGATATGAAATTATCACAATAGATAAATGTTAGGATAAATCGCTTTATTTACTTTTCAAAAGAGCCTGAAATTCTTTTGTGCCCAGGGCCCCATCATAAGACGGCCCTGATTATGGGTAATTTGGTAACTGATGCCTTTTTGGCCCTTATAAGTTTACCTGTCATGCAAACATGACGAGAAAAATATTCGAATTGAAATACTTAATTATATTTTTCTAACTGAATTTAGTTTTATTTTGATGGTCAGTAAAAACGTCATTGGTAGGAAAAAAATGGTTAAAAATATTTTCAATTGACATTAACATCGACTATATTTTCCAGGAAAATCAATACTGTTGTAGTCTTTGCCAATATTTTAAATTTATTTCCCGCTATAAGCTCGTTTGTATTTTTATGGTAACAAACATTTTTTCTACCTCTACAAATATGTAGATTATTTACAGCATTGGGTGTGTGATTGGGTACATTGACCGCTATGCAAACAATACAATAGCGTTACTTGCTTTTTGTTGAATATTGGTAGCTATAAGTGTTCTGCGGTATATTTTGTTAGACATCTTAGGAAAATTCACCGTTGCGTACAAACACCCACTCAAAGAGGGTTTCCTCATCTTTAAAAAGATGAATACTGTTGAAAAGAAATTATGAAAACTTTTTTGAAGTCACGTGTCCGTATCAGTCTATTTATAGTAAAGATAAGATCCCATCAAAAACATCCTGTAAAAAAATTCCAAGTCTCGCAGTTCAGGTTTTCTACCGCAAAAAGTTGTGAGATGCATGTAATACCAAGTCGATTTATTAATTTAGTCCTTAAGGGACCTTCTATATAAAGTTATTACCATATCAATATTAAAAATTCTTTACGTTTTAAATAAATAGATCGACTTGGCCATCGCATGAAATAATGTATCGTACAATTTATACATAATGCTGCTGGCTCCTGCCCTGCCCCCTTTTTATACGTCCAACTTTGACACAACAGATTAATATGGTTAGAAGGGAAATAGAAGCATTTGACGCTTTGCAAGGTGGTGCATAAAAAGCATCACTGCCGCGGAACAGATGATTTGTCAAATCAGTCGTTGTCGAAATGCCTTGGAGCGTGGTGCTCCGGCAAAATAGAGTAAAAATGCAGATATGCGCTATTTTATCTTGCAGTTCTAATACTAAAGCGTCGAATATCAATAGAGGAAGAATTTTATACCCCTATTAAACACGATTTTATTGATTTTCACCTTAATTTCCTAAAATTGCCATTTATAATTACGACATTTTGAAGAATTCGATAATGTGATAGACGACATATCCAAAATATACACTGCTGATTACGCGCACATACAATACACGCGAATGCCAAGTTCCTACGCAATGCATACGACTCATATTTGTTTGTCAACTTCGAAATTTGTCACATGTCACACAGTAGCTAGTAGTAGCTGTAGTCATGTACATAGTAACTGTATCGATGTAGTTATAGATTTCGTAAACTCATAAATCAATTTTCATAGGCATTAAAGGCAAAAGATCAGAAGAGAAAGACAAAATCCAGTACGATTTGTTCTAAGTATTCATTTTCGTGAAACAGAAGACTATAAAAAAATATGTATCATGGGGGTGAAATTATTGTATGAAAAATCAAAACCACTGAAACAATTGACGTAAAGAAATCATAATTTTATTATAATAATTGCATATTTATGTGCTTTTCCAATAATAAAAATGTTAATATCTTATTTAGATTATAGATATTGTAGTCTCATTTATTTTCCGTCTATCAACATAATACTAATCAAATAACTGTATCAGGAAAAACCATTAAGCATATCGAAAAAATAAATTCCGGTCTTATGACAAAAACATATTTCTATAATTTTATCGATACTTTAAATCGACTATTGCAAGTTTTCTACATTGGATTTGTAGAGGTTTTGTGTTTCGAAAACGACGACGCTGGTTTTCATACAATTTGACGGCTATTGCCTTTCTAACCATATTCAATTGTGTGATGGTGAGTTTATAGCGTTTCATCATTATGGATAATGAGCAGTAGCTTCAAGATTCAAGGTCCTCAATAGTGTATGTATATGATTAATTAATGTATAAAATAGTTACAAAAAAGTTTGTACAACATTTATTCAAAAATCAACGCAAACTTAAGGGTTCTTAATATCTCAAATTCCTATTTTCACTCATTGCTTTTTAGCAAATAAAATGATCTCATATGAAATACCCATATAGCATTTACCTTGGACGTATTAATAGCGGATACAAGAACGCTAAAAACTTTCTCAAAATATAAAAAACTGAAATTGAAATATGGATGAAAAGTATCCTCATAATTAAATCATACTTATAATGAAATAAAAAATGCTCATAGCATCCAATTTCACTCAATTTCAACGGACTCGTTTTTCACAACTATGAATACCAATCAAGCGGTGCTCGTGCAAAAATACAATCTGAGATAGTAAAGGCTCCTAAAGTGAACAGTAAAAATGTGGATTAATTAGTTGAATATGAGGTCCTTGTAATTGGAGAGCAGGTAGTAGTTGGACACGCGGCAGTTGGTGGAGGTGCGCACCACCGTGGTGCGGTCCGCGCGCTCGAAGTTAGCCTTCACGATCTCATAGTAGCGGCCGTCGCTGGAAAGTAAATTACACGTATTTAACATCACGAAACATCTTACATGAATAGATTATTTTAATACTGTTCCTTTGTAGGTTATACCAAGATCGAGAAAAATTGCTCAAAATGTAATGTGTCACTGACTGCAAGCAATAGTATATATGTACTATGAATTTAGGTAAAGCAAAACTGATGACTTACCTGAGCACCAAGCACTTGAGTTTAAGGCACTTCACACGCAAGATATCAATGGCTTTTTGACTCTTGTCACTAAAACGGAGATTTTCAGGATCCCAACGAAGCTCCAACCGTTCTAGGTTGGGGCAATTATTGGCGATGCCGTCCATGAGCTGTTGAGGAGAATAAAATGGTTGTTACCTTATCACTTCTAATAATATTCATTCATATGTTATTATTAATAAGGGGTGTAGCGTATGACTGAAAGTAAGGAAAGAGTTCATTAACTTACCTGATCAACGTGAATATTAACACCAAGACGCTCCTGTGTTCCCATTATGAGTATCCTGGAATAACACAAACATGTGATTAAAATCTACAGTGAACTATCATATCATTTTAGCTCTAAGAAAATAGAACACTTCCCACTCATGCAATTACAAGAAAATATCCAATCACTAATTGTCTGGTGAGACCAGAATAGATGAAGTCGTTATGCAACGAAATTGAACCTCCATTATGCCTAAGTCGTGAATTAAGCGTGAATATAACATTACGAGGAATGAAAAAGACACTGAGAACAAAGTGAATCGCACTTGGTATTGGTGAGTAGCTGCATGACGCTCTGCCACAGCTGGTCGGTGATGTGCGGCATGCCGCTGAGCACCAGCCCGTGCAGCTGGCTGCCGTGCCGCGACAGGAAGCGGTGCAGCGCCTCGTCCGTCAGGTTGTCCGATGAATCCACGTCCAGGGCCACCAAGTTCCTGGAATTATGCGGGTAATAACAGTTTAAGCTTGGATAGTAAAAACCGAATTACATCTGTTTATTATGGTGCTTTCATTCCCTATCTTGTATTACATCTACTATTATTAAAAAGAGAAAAGATTTGATTGTTTCTTTTCATTGAATAGGCTCTGAAACTACTGGACCAATTTGAAAAATTATTTCATCATTAGAATCCCACACTATTCCTTACGAACATAGGATGAAAAAATATCTGCATCCAGGCGAAGCTGGAATGGGCGACTAGTTGAAAATAATCTTAAAACAGAGTGCAAAAACTAGATGAGAAACAGAAAGCTGTGTGAAAAGTGGCTGCTGCGCTGGGTAGGTTTTTTCAGGGGCCAAAAACGCAAATTATTTTTGTGGTTTATGTTATTCTTTATGGTTTTTACGTGATTATCACTATAAAATCGTGTGAATGATTAGCAAACTATATAAGGCAAAAACTTTTTAAGCATATTTATGAGTACAGTACATTTTTGTAAGAATTATTTACGGATTGTATTGTTTTAGTCCTTCAAGCCGGATCGATTAAAGTCAAAAACCAACGTCTAAACTGTCTAGCGTGTAAAATTAAACCATAAACATATCTATAAACTTGTTATCAACGTTTGCCTAGCAATCAATTTATTTATCCCTTACCTGGCAGTACCGGCTTCTATCCACGCCTTCAACACAGAATCATTAAACCCGTTTATCTGTCCAGCGCTTAGGAACCTTAGATTCGGTATCCTAGATAGCATGTCGATGAGGCATTCAGTAGAAAGATCTGTTGCTGTTACATCCAACTCCTGTATAGATGACTTCTCCCACTCCACTTGCATCACGTAGTCTGAATGCAGACCTGCAAGTAAATATAACTAGATAAGATTCAAGTGATTGTAACGGAGATAATGAGCCGCCCTGTTGCGTGGCGTAAGAATTTCACCCTGCCCGTCGTAGGAGGCGACCTAATAAAGGTCACCGGAATTATTGGGTGTACTGTAAAGACGATGCACAATCAATAGTTGGATTCCGGTCCGAGATGGACAACATAGTGCATATGCGTCCTCGCATATGTCTATGACTCTCATAACAACATAAACTGGTGTCCAAACCGAGATGTAAATGGAAAACAACTATGTTCCATGTATGGACATGGTTCGGCGCTGGGCTGGCGTGACAGACAAGGAATAAAAGGAAATGTAAAGTAACCATTAGCAACTTACTACATCCGTTCATAAGTAGGCAGGTGAGGCGCCGGGAGCGTTGGAACAAAGTCTTCATCGTGGAGCCCGTCACCTTGTTGCAGTAGTTCACTGCTAGGCATTCCAACTGGAAATCATTATAATATAGTCATTGCATTAGGTACAATTATTTTGAGACGGAAATATTATGAATTTATGGCATATATTATGTACCTCACATATCATTGATCAGCAATAGCACGCACGCATTTGAATGACACCGAGAATTGAAGCTCAGCGAGTTTTCGAGAATTTCTCGTTTTTGACCCGCAACGAAATCAGTCATAAGGGGTTTGAAATATTGGTATAAGCGGTATAGCGACAGCCAGCTTTTTTAAAAACAACTTGATTAGTGATTTTAGCACGATCGAGAATTAATTTGGTTATCCTATTGCCTTATCCAACGGAACATCTACTCTCAGGTACGTAGGTTCCTTACATTGCTTTCTTTCACAACATTTTAGCCTGTAACTAAGGTATATAATAAAAAAATATCTTCCCTACCTGAATACAGTTAGAGCTGAACGCGTCTATGTGCGAGTCGTCTACGAAGTTGATGCCGTACAAGTTGATGACGCGCAAGTTCGGAGTCGCTGACTTTAGTTTATGCACGTTTATCACTTCGTATATCTCCTCTTCTTCTTCTTCCACCTTCTCATAAGTACCTGGTAACACAATCTTATTTTTATAAAGCAGATATATTATCCGATTCTATGAAACCCGGTTTCTATTACTTTCATAACAAAGGTATGTTCTCCCTAACAAAGTTGCACCTTTTAGTAGGATATTTTATTACAAGGTGGTTCAAGGTAAAATGTTGATAGTTTTTGTCAGAATGCACATGGTTTTTAATTTACTTACTTTATTCATTATTCGATGATGGCAGAAAAAGTGCTTACGATAATGAATTTTTCATCTTCTGTAAAAAAAATCATATTTAACGACTTACCAATAAGATGTAAGATCTCCAGGCCATTAATAAAATTGTAAATTTTCCTCATGAAACCCTCCATGAAGATGACCTCGGAAAGGCAAATACACAAGTATCGCAGTTTGGTTGGGAATGCTTGCATTTCAGAGAAATCGTGCAGTTGCATGGCTGTAAAACAATATGATTTTGTTAATTGAAATATGCGTGTGATAAAATTTACATGCTAATTTTCTCATCATTATAAAATATAAATAAATCAATAGACTGGTGGTAGGTCTCTCATATGTGAGAGGCCATCTGGGTGGGTACCACCGCAATGTCTATTTCTCCCGTGAAAACAACACTGCGTAAATGCACTGTTGTGTTTCGGATTGAAGGACATTGTAGCCAGAGTAACTACTAGACATATTGAGACTTAACATCTTATGTCTCAGGATGGCGAGCGCAGTGGAATTTTGCTACTGTTTATGAGCGGTTGTATCGCTTACCATCAGGCGAGCGGCTTGCTCGTCTCGTCATTCATTGCAATAAAAAAAAAAGACTTATTTAATTATTTGTACTATACTTTCTGCAAATTATTAATTTTAATATTTTACCTACTTACCAGTACTAAAATCCAGTAACATATGTGTTAAATTGGGACATTTAGCAGCCAGTTCATGCAATACAGTGTGTGTGATCAACTCTATAGGCAACTCAATGTATCGCAGGGAGGGTCCAAATCTTATTGAAATTAGCGCCAGTAAGGATTCAAGTGAACCTGGAAGAAATCATAATGTTATAGCGACATCTATTGTGAATCCAGCAAAACGCTGGAAATGTAAATAGCGCACTCTTGCGCCATAATATTGCCATTAAAATGAACATGCTTTAAAATAATTTAGATTTACAAAAACTGGATATTATATGAGCTGTCTGTTATACCAACCTACATGCAATCCAGATATTTCAGGTCTTAAACTGACGTGGGTCCAAAGGCGAGTGTCGTATGCTACCATACGCCATCTCTTGCAAACTGTAGCCATGCGACATATTTCTCTATGTGATAAATACGAAAATATATTCAGTAGCACTTTGTCTGGAAGCTTTTCTATAGTCTGAAAGTATACATTTTTAGATATTAATATGATTTGTGGCTATAATTTCTTCTCATGTTTACGTGGCTAGAGTAACACCGAAAAGTCACAATAAATAACAGTTATCCCTGTAAATCAAATTTGAACGCGCGCATGTATAAATGAAACCAGCCTAGATTCAATTTATACTGCCTGAGATCGATGAAATTGTGAAAAATATTTACATAATAAATCACACTTCACATTACCGTACTAGCAAACGGACTCCTGATTTGCCCGCCCTCAGTCAAATACACTTGACTGGCCTCTAAAGCCAGCTGCCCCCACACATCCGTGGCTATATCCATGATTAATTTCTACACAGTTTTTAACCACTAGAATGCATTAGAAATGCTATATAGTCGATATTTCACTGTTTTGTCTAATCCATACACGCTAAAAGTGGACCGCGGGCAAAGAATAAATGGAACGCTGAGGATAATTTTGGAATCATCTGGGAGTGTTCAGTGTACGCCGAGCGTGAGCGCGACGAAATATTTTAAGAATCCGTCAATTATTTACTTTTTATTACTGTACTTTACTAAATCGACATGTAACATTATTTTCGCGTAATTTAAAAACATTCAACAATTAAATAATTATAAACGGCTTATAATGTAACAATTTACCTTTTAATAATTTAATTTAGGTGCAAATAGCGGGAAACACGAATTTTCGTCCAGTTATCTGATTCATAAAAGGACGTGTACGCTTTTATAGATTGCGTGTACTAAACATTATAATTGCTTGTATAATAACAGCATAATTTCATTATGTACGCAATAAATTGTTAAAAAAGTATGCCTAGGTTTTTTATTATGAAATAGATAATTAAACAATTGAAAGTAACATTTCTTATAAAAAGCAATGAAAAATTAGGGTACGCATAAATGAAATCATTTCAACATTATTGATTTGAAGCGATCATCACTGCCTGTGAATTTTTACCTGACCAGGAGAATTTTGGGTAGTTACGTATGAATTGTATAGCCGAATGAGTATGGGCGTACTTATCTTAGTTTACATGAATTTATGTATTTATAATTTGAAAAGTGTTACACGCTGAGTAATACTACAATATTTTGCTTTTATGAAATTCAGACACAAGACAGGTAGCATAACCGACGTAACAAACATTCATTAAATGTCCAGAATACATTAGTAACAGGAAAATGGAAAACAAATGAATAGTTCAAGAATTGGCACATTTGTATGTTGTAATAATTGTTTTACATTTACATGTATTTATATTAGGGATCGAACCCGCACGCTCTCTTATTTATAGTCAGGATCTCTACAATTGCGCTACGATGTCTGTCAAAAACTAGCCGCGTTTTAAGACGCGTCTGATAATATCATAGGTTTCAAAAAAATCCTAATTGACCGACTTCAAAAGAGGAGGTAATCAATTCGACTGAATTTTTTTTTTTTTTTTGTATGTTTGTTACGCGATTACGCCCGCAATTGTGAACCGATTTTGAAAATTTCTTTTTTGTTGGAAAGCATGATATACAGGCTTGGTCCCATATAAAATTGGTGAAGACCTGATGAATATCTTAAGATCTGCCGACCAGAACTCCTCAAAATTAAACGGTCCAGCATTAATTCTTTTTGCGTTAGATTAAGTATAAGTATATTATTACAAAGGGTGGGTAAAAATGGAAAAAGGGTGGGGGTGGGGGGTGAGGGGGGTAGAAAATAGGTACAATTGTTAATACTCAATATCTCCGGCAGTTCTTAACCGACTTAAAAATAACTTTTTTGTCAGAGTATTATATGATAGGTTAGACCAAAAAAATATTGTGAAGACCTGATGAATATCTTTGGACCTGAAGGGCAGAACTCCTCAAAATTTTTTTTTTTTTTTTTTTTTTTTTATTGCATTGAATGGCGAGACGAGCATGCCGTTCGCCTGATGGTAAGCGATGCGACCGCTCATGAACAGAAGCAGAACCAAACAACACCTTGAATTACAAAGCAATGCTTGGCATTCCACTGCGCTCGCCATCCTGAGACATAAGATGTCAAGTCTCAATATGAATACTCCTCAAAATTGAACAGTACAGCAATAATTCTTTTTACATTAGGTTCAGTATACGTTTATTACTACTACAAGGGGGGAGGGGATGGAAAGGGGCGTGGGAAGGGGGGGGGGCGAATATATACAAAGATAAATACTAAATATCTGCGACAATAAATAAATGATTTTAAATAACTTTTCTTCGGAACGAATTATACAATCGAAACGAATTATATAATTAACATAATGTTGGTCACATAAAATATGGTGATGATCTGATGAATAGGTACATATCTGGAGAGCAGACCTCCACAAAACTTTGCAGAAACGCAATGATTTTTCGTCCATTAGGTTAAGTATACAGGGTATATCAAGACTGCTACCGAAAACGAAGCTGGGTGGTAGTTTAAGCGACTTCAGACACAATGCAACAGAAAAAGATGCAAAAAAAAGAGACAATTTTTTTTTTGTTATTTTTTTCCTATGGCCATATTTGGGTGGTAAATACATTTTTTCCTAAAATAATAGTATATACCCTTTTATTTATAAATACTCTAAGGTATAAAAGAGTTTAAATTATTATTTTAGCAAAAACTATGGATTTACCACCCAAAAATGACGATATTTAAAAAATCATAAAATATAATTGTCGCGTTTCTAGGCGAAATTTTTAATTGCATTGTGTTTGTAGCCACTAAAACTACCACCCGGCTTCGTTTTCGGTAGCAGTCTTGAGATACCCGGTATGTGTTTTATAACGGGTAACGAATGATTACCACGCATAAGTGTACTCAATATCTCTAGCAGGTTGAGCCGATTTTAGTATTTTCTTTATCATAAAAACGAAATGACAGTGTAGCTTCCTTAAAAATCATAAAATATTAATTTTCGTTTTTGAAATCATAAAGGATCACAGTGGTTCATTTTTTGTATACATTGATTCCAGTTTTTCATTATATGATTACCTTTGGCATTATTGCAATGCTTATGAAAACTAAAAAGTAATAAATAAAATAATTTAATTAAAAATTAAAAGACCGACTTCAATGTGCACTACAAAGTAATAAATAATATATATTTCATTGTGCTAGCACACATTGATTAATTTTCATATTGACTAGACTAGCCAACAAATCTTAAATACGTAATATTTTGAAGGCGGGTCGCCAAATGACGAACACGACGTCCTACACTTAAATTTAATTTGTGTAAAACATCCTAGCGAAAAATACGCAATTTTACACGCAATATTAATTTACCTTAATCTATATAAACTCACGCCATTTTCCCAGAAGGGGTATGCAGAGATTCTCCTGGTATCAACCAGGACACCCACGTTACGCCTTGCGTGTTTTGTCCCTCGGTGTGATTGGGGGCGAGAGTCTATAGTCATATCTGGTGCAAATTCCAGTCCCTGTCCTGATAACTACATAATAGAAAAATCGCCCGTCCTAATATATCAGCTCTTAATTAACATTGTTGAGCATCGGACTTATCTACAATCGAGCGAAACATACAAACTTAACAACCCTTCCCTTTTTTATACATTCCTCACTATGATTCCTATCACTGTTAAAGTAATTGTATACACATATAAATATGCAAGTGACTCCAATAAGTCAATGGTGTACCCTGGAGTTGAAACCCTTGACCACTATATCTTTGATCATATGCAATAAATTAAAATTAGACCACACATATGACACATATTAATTCTATTAAAATTTCAACAAATGTATACGTAGGATCAATATGTTAAATTAATTTGTTTCTAGTATACATATGGACCTAACTGAGCGCCAACGATACATCTACAAGTAGGTAATATTCAACTGTGTTACATTACTTAAATTTGTTCTCGATTGGCACTTGGCGACCCGCCTTCAAAATATTACGTATTTAAGATTTGTTGGCTAGTCTAGTCAATATGAAAATTAATCAATGTGTGCTAGCAAAATGAAATATATATTATTTATTACTTTGTAGTGCACATTGAAGTCGGTCTTTTAATTTTTAATTAAATTATTTTATTTAACTATGGAATACGTTAACAATGTCACAAGTATCTCTATCTATATTCTAATTTCTACGAGTGAATCCCTTTTCATTCCTTAGCTATATGTACCTACAAAAAACTAGATATGTTTTAGGAGAGTCAGGATTACATCTGGAGACATTGCTATTATACGTGAAATTCTTGAAATAATGTAAAAAATAATCCTAACAAAATTCACATGTGAAAAATCGTGAAATTAAGTGGTTGACTGCAAACAGTATAACTACAAGTTGTTATTTGAGCATTGTCATTATACATAGGTAATAAACAAGATACGATTTATTCCACATTCTATGATAACTAAATAACATTTCATGATGATAATGTTTATAAAATATTAAATTATTTATTAGACAACAACTATATTACTTAGATATTGATTGGCCAAGTTTGTGTCAAAAGAACTTATGAGAACTAAATCAAACAACTACTTGCATACATTTAGGAACAGATGCCGCTTAAAAGCAATCTGGAATTCTTATTGAATGAGCTCTTCTAAATATCTGAACATTTTTGGCACTGTTTAATCCCTAATTCAAGAAATTACGCATGTTCACAGATGATACCAATACGTAGGTAAAAGATACACACAGTATACAAATATGAATATGGCTTCTCATCCCACATAATATACTTATTACTAGATATAACATAAATATATAAATATGTGGCACATCCCTCATAAGTAGGTATGAACCTTGAAATATACCTACAAACATGCAAACATACATTTCAAAATGCGCATAAAAATCTAATAATGTGACATAAATCATAATAAGAAAAAAGAAGATAATATATGTATGTATGTATGCAGTGAAATATCTTAATTATTCACATATACTAGACACAAATAATCTAATTTATCGTAATATACAAATGTAATCTCTAGTTGTAATTGATCAGTATTAAATACATATAGCTACACTATATATTAGTACTTTGATAAATATCTCGGGTGCACGACAATAAGAAAAGCACACGCATCGTCTGCGAGCTTTTACCAACAAGTATTGTTGGCAGCCGTCGAGGTATTTCCTGGACCGGTGACTCATATATTTTGTCGTCTGGCAATTGTTTATTACAATTACAACTGTTTTTGTACATAAGGCCAAACTCGCACAGGCGCTTCAAAAACGTCGACATGACGGTTTTTTAAATTCCCCAATATTTATGTTCATATGAAACGAAAATTTAACGTCCAACACTCAACGTCGAAAATCCGACAAAGGTCGATAAAAGACTGAACAAATTATCTAATGGATTACATTTGTTTCATTAAAACGTTTTTTTAACGCGCGTTGAAATAGCGCCCGTGCGAATGGGGCCTAGCAGTAGAAGATAATTTATACAATTAGGACATAGTTCTTTTGTTGTTTTCAAAAACTGTTGTTTGAGTTACTATAATCTAATTAAGGGCTTGTCATCTCATTAGTTTATTATGATAAGTCTGCTACGGTTACGACGGCTTTCTGAATTTCTTTCGTGACAACAGTCAGTCCCTGTTGTCGCAATGTAATAATTTGGTCATAGCAACAATATTCAAACCAACAATAGATGGATTACCATTATAATTAATTTACATACATACATACACGCAACAGTCACATACATAGTTCTGACCCCATAATCAATTAAGTCTTGTTTTGTGGGTATCAGATACTACGAGAAACTTTGCGGTCTCACAAACACCCAGATCCAACACTAATATTTGTGTGTCTCACAAATATTTGTATCAGTGCGGGTATCGAACCCGCAACCTCCCGTTTCACAGTCGGCGTCTAACCAATTGCGCCACGGAGACTGTCATATTTATCTCCCACCCTGCTTGCTATCAGAGAATGGGTTAATGATCGAGTATTTATAATACACAGCTAATATTATTGTCGCACTTCATAAACGCCTGAATAAGTTTATAAATATTTCTGTGATGTCTATGTTTATAAATTTTCAACAATACAAACCCAGAATATTTGATACCAGTAAACCGCCAAGTCAATATAAGCTACGGGTTCGTATACACGAAAACGAATATGTATGAATAACGGTGAACACTATCCACTAGACCAGAGATTCTTAACCCGTCGTCCAGGGACCAGTGGTGGTCCGTGGAAGCATTCCAACTGGTCCGCTGAGCTATCCTAAGGCCATCCTTAAAATATGTTTTATTTATGGATAGATATGAAAATCTCTCATTTATTTACATTTCGGGACTGTATACAATCAAAACAGGCGATCAACTCAATGGTTTGCAATGGCTAGATTTTTTTGTCGAGTGGTTCCTCATAAGTCATGAGTGAAAGCTTCAAGCACCACATCCTTTTGTCACCGGCTGGTAACCTTCCACAGTAATTTATACGAAAAGTAACTTTTAGCCTGATGAATTCATAGCGGTATTCACGGTTACAGCAAGCTTGCGAGCAGATATTACTTAGGTACATTTATTAAATGCTGTCAAAGGAAATATGAGGGCAAGACGTGATTTGTGTCACTGTGCTAAACTTTACGTTTCTATTAAAAGGTAAGCTTGTTGCTCTAAGTAAATAAAGTGTTTACTGCAAAAAGCTTTAATTAAGATGTATTAAGTTAAGCTTTTCGATAAAATAAAAGACGAAAAATTATAGGTGATAGAATAACCAACAAAATTAAGCATTTCATTAAAATTTATTTTCGTTAGCGATTCTTTGTAAATAAAGACGTTTTAATGGATCGTTGATGAGTCAGTCTGTGGCACGGGATTAGTTAGCGACGGATAATGGGGAAAATATTTGAGGAATGTTAGTAACACAACAAAATAAAGCTAATATTACTGTAAGCCCTGTATACTGTACACCCTAAGGCTATTGGAGCTATGGCTTGAAGCGTCAGTAATAAAACCATTTTCTTTTTTTCGTAATAAGGAAATTCAAAGACCCTTATGGCCATTCCACACATAAAAAAGGTAATTTTCATGGTTTCTTTATGCAATTATGTTATACACCTAGTTATGTACACAAATAAATATAGGTACTGCGACTTGGTACTTAATATGTGCAAGCTAGGTTACTAGGTAGAATACAGTAGGGCTCCGCGCTGTTTAATCCGCCTTTACAAGTGATCGATGCTTTTATCGAGAACGAAGGCTGCGTATAATTATGAAAGGACACGCATATTCTACAACACGTTAGTTTATTAAGTCATAAATATAACAAATACCTATACGATTAAATAAAATAAGTCTAATATAATAAAATAGAAACAAAACAAGAATGCACAAATTAAATTTACCAGTAGATTCAGACCAACATGATTTGTTTTGGTCTAAGTCCTAAATGCAACTGCTTTCACAACAAAGCCATTAGTAAAATCTTATTGCAGAACAAATTCCAATGATGATGAAGGTGATGCGCTGTGTGATCTTCATAAATTACGTCAAGGAATAATCTTAAAAGCATCATGCATCAAACGGTTTGATACAAATCGAGTGGGCAAATTAGATTGGCTCCCACCGACGAATGAGCTAGGGTCAAGCTGACCCACTTAGCAGAACAATCAATAAAATAAAACAATTTAAATCGAGAAGATTTGTTTGAATTTCTAGGGTTTGTACAGGAGACTCGAAGTTCAGCGTAGTTGATTATTATGTAACAACCCCTCTAAATCGTTTTATATAGTCTCAAAATAAATTATCTATCTACTAAATTTATTGGTGTTTTGGTTAAATTAATTAAAAAGCAATTAAAGTCTTAATACAGGTTTAATTGCGTCAAAACTATGTGATGGATTACCATTACATTATTGTAACAATTCGTTGTAAACAAAGTTGTCACCAATAACATTGAACGCTGCACAGTAAACTTATTTTCAGTTTTACTATGTGTGATTATAATTTATTATGAGGTGCTTATGGCCACGTAAATGTAAACAGTTTTAACTTTTTCTGTATATGTAATAGCTCTGTAATAAAACTTCTGGAAAGTAGAGGGACAATTATTTTCATATAAATACGATTGACAAGTGAGACTTTGATCCATCTATGCTATAAAAGAGTTTTTGGACTCACATGCTTTCCCACGAAAATCTTCCGCAGAACACTCAGGTGGCTACGTTTCCTAACAAGGTATTCCGTCACTCTTTAAATTATTCACGTTAATTAACGAATGTATAATGAATGTATAATATCTAATTGCGAATAAAACGCAAGTTTTTTGCACAGCTAATAATTATTTCTTCCGCAAGGATTTTTATACCGCGAACCATCTTTTCATTGACAGCTTATCCCCGGTCACATTAGAAAGATGTTTATAATCTAGTTTAATACTGTAATATAAATTGAGCATTTATTATTTTACGGCCAACCAATACGGACAATATTTTACGTTATAATACAACTAAACAAAATTCCCTAATTTTATTTTGTTCCCAAGGACTCTCACTACAAATATCGAGATAGCTAAAAATTGACACAAATTATTAACTATCTTACCTTTTTTGATGGCATTTTACTTCACAATTGTAAACAAAAAAAAAAAAAACTGGAGAGAACACAGTCCGAACAGCTATTGATATATTAATGCGAAATGCAGACCTCCACCTCGGCTGCTCGCTATGTGGCAGTAAAACTATTTCCCGTGTGCTACGTGTACCACGTTTCCTGCTTATTGACTGATCCAGATATTTATACAAGGGGATATATTTAAAAAGATTTGTTGTACTATTGACAAGCAGGCTTTTACATGAGTCGTATCATTATTATGGCCATATGCGGCCATATTTGGCATCAAATCTTCAATTTATCCCTATTGACCTCGTCTTTAAATCCTAGTTACTTAGCATAATAAATGAGCGATTTTCACTATGATGGACGTTGTTTAGTGAGGAGAAATCAATTTAATGGCTCCGTTAAGGTCTTTGGAAGTATATTAAAATTGTGTATGGGAGTCACCAGCCTTTCAGCTCAAGTGGTGCTTTAGTGGGTCCGTAACATGAATTTCAGTAACATGCTTACCAACGGAAGCATTGGTAGTTATTTACTCGCAATTGAGCAATTGTGAATTTACCAGGGATAATATTTTTCTAGATTTGTTACCTTAACGGTTGTGCCCAGCGTTTCGACTTTGAGTTAAAGTTTTCCCAAGAAACAAGTTAAATGAGTTGTTATTGGTGGTCACGACAGGTACGGAACTAGGGACGCTGCAGAATATACCATCCCCACGGTCAGCTCTACAACCTAATATTCCTCAATTAATCAACTCTTCAGATAAGCAATTGGATGGCTTATATGGAATGATATATCATATAAGCTTCCTCCCTTACATTTTTAGATTCACATCTGGGGCACGGTGTAAGCTCACCTACATACAGCAAGGACTAGTACAGATTGATGACAATGTTGAAAAATATACCTATTAGTGAGATATGTTCTGAGGCAAACGTGTTTTATATAAGCAACACCACCATTCAGTTCCCATTATTGACAGAACATGTGGAGAATGTCGGTATTAAAATATATTATGATGCATCTTTGCAAATATACCATTTAATTTCCAAGAAAATATCGTAAAGTTGTTTTTTTTATCACTTCTCAACCGAACACAAAATATTTTAAAAAGTCTAAGATGTATTTATTTTATCTCTACGCAGAGTGAGCAACGGTTGGTATATACATACAAAAGTCTGATGTCGCTGAAAAATATGTAATTTTTTGGTTGGTTAATGTGTAAATTCATTTTCTAGCGTGATACCTACATAGTATTTAAAATGTGGTTATTTATGTGCTAATAGTTCTTATGGCCATAAGAACGGGATTTGTATCTGTAAAAAAGAATAAATATGTATTATGTCCCTATATTAATTATTTTATAGTTTCCCGTCCTTGTAATCGTAGTATTTAATAAGAACACGGTGAAATGAAAAATCAAAACAACTGTAATAAATTTCGTTCTAAAAATTCATAACTAAATATTGTTGAAAGCACCTAGTACCGAATAGTAACGTAAGGTGGCGCTTTACCATTAAGAACCAAACGATAGAAATATTGATTGTTACCTCATAGTTCTGTCTTACACTACTCACTACAACATTCCCATGCGGATTTCGTATGTAGGTTTATGATTTTGAAATTTTCCACCCACTTTAATGACTTTTCCCGACCACTGTTCAACGTTCTGTGTTTTAGCTAAATGGTAACAACTGTAACCGACAAATAACCTACAAATATTTTAAAAATCGCATCTGTTAAATTTCTTAGCGCCTTTTTAACTTATTTGTAGTGCATTGCATATCATTTTTTACAGGCGTCTACTGGATATTGCATTTAAGTCGATCTCCAGGATTCCAGCGCATAGTTCAAAATGTATATGATGGCTATTCACACGACAGTGCTGTTTACGATGAAGGGTACTTGTATACTGATATAAATTAGTGTGTATACAGACGGACTAAACTACTTTCGTTAGCTGCACAGTACATTCATAAATCCTGTCAAATACGTTGGCCCTACGAGCCAACAATCACTGTTTTGACATATTTATGAATTGATATTTTAGTCCCATTTCCTTCAATCATTTCAAAGTACTTAAAATGTAACAAATATTTAGTAATATCACTGGACAATGTTAGATTCTTCAGTCAACATTCTGAGACTGTAATTTATTATATTTTTTACTCAACTAATGTTTTTCAATGCTATCATAAAACTAGGTGTAATTAAAATATCGGTGGCAAAACTTTATTATCAACTCGAAAACCTCGTAATTAAAAGGAATTAAAAATATATATTTTGTTATATTTACCATCATTTGCTTCCGACGAAAACTGGATGACATTTCATCTCTGGTTATAGCTATTGTGGCGGAGTCCACATTTATCATGCCCCACGAATCCATGGTTGATAATGCTGTTCAAGTTACCCACAACTTATCACTTATCACTCAATCACAATTTTGCGCCGGTTAACTACACGATAGTCGCTTGTCCGTCGGTCCACATGGACAAATGTGTTCGTTTAACACATATACTATATTGTATATTCAATTTGGCAGGCCAAAATAAGTCCGGCATTTTGCTTGAACTGGGCGAGTGTGCGTAAGCGCTGCCAACAGGGCTCGCGTTGCATTCGTCTCGGGGACGACGGCCGAGAGACCACTTCAATCAATTCATGTTTCACAAAGTATATATAGCTGTGAGTATGTGACTGGCAATTCATGAGGATCTTTAGGCTTGCAATATAGAACAACAGCAAAACTATGCAATGGGTTCGATACGCTGAGTTAGCAACTATGCTGGAAAATTTCTGGAAATCCTATCATTAGCTTACGTCAAAAATCCATAACGAACTTTTGTAAAGCTTCACTACAAAATTATGATAGTGTTCAGTTAAGCAGAGTCCTGTAGGTACTAAACGCAACCTTCTGATATATAGCCATTAAACAAACACTGAGACTTAAAGAAAAAAAAATCCCTTTTGAATACCTACCCGTTTGAGGTTATCATTCCTACGACGACCTTCCTTCAAATATTTTCAATCAGTATTGATGTCATAACTGTGTCCTTTTTGGCTCTCACTACGTTTATGGCTAAAAGATTCTCGCAATTTTTCCAAAATCTCGTTCGTCAATGGGTTCGTGACTTCTGTAACGGGCTAACATACCGAATATTTTTGGAGTCATGGACTCTTTCCTTCATACCGGTAGCGGAAATACCGCCTAGCCTTAGACGCTATTCATTTTCTTTGATACCATAAATCTAACCTTTGCAATAATTGATACAAACGGCAGCGATCTAATAAAGTCCATCTGAACTAGACCAAATCACGCCGTCAAAATGATCTCAGTCTGAATGGATACGACAGACAAATGGCTTCAACCATAACACGATTACGTAACATCGATGTCAATTAATCACATCATAATGGATCATGGAATATGTATTGGTAATAATTTTTCCATCGTCATGAGAGTGACAAGATGTGATGATGATAATATCACACCCAACGTGTATTTACGAACCAGCATGTTGAGTGATACGCGAGATCGTACCAAATGTTCTTAATTAATCAAAATGTCACTCGGTACTTATAATTAGATCAGTGACAATTGACCGTAAAGACGTCGCTTTATTAATTGCCGGGATTACCGTCTGATATTTTCTTATCTGTTACTTTATTGACAGAATGATCAGATTTATCAAACTTTGATTTGTTTTCCTGATATAAAGATTTTATAAATCTATAAGATTCATTTCGAGCGCTATGTCTTACGCACAAATCATATAATAAAGAAACTCATGTGTAATTCAAGAGATGAATCAGTGACATCCTTGTACCATGCCTACTGTTGAGATCCCGATTTGATAGGCCAGCATCACATGAACCAAGCGTTATGGATATTCATGAGCGGCAGTGGTCACTTATCATCAGGTGATCTGTTTGCCCGATTGTCAGACCTATGCAATAAAAAAAAACATGCTATTGCCGGTAAATAGATTTAACTACTAATGTTATAAAGGGGATAGTTTAAGTTTGTAACTCCTTAACGCTCAAACGGCTGGAACATATTTATGAAATTTAATTTGGAGTTATCTGATACCCTGGTACACACATAGGCTATTTTTTAACATGTTTTTAACCCGCAAAATTTAGTGTTGCCAAGCGTTGTGGGCAGTGGCGTAACAATAGGGTGGCAAAGTGCGCAAAATGCCACGGGTCCCTGGCCTAAGGGGCCCCAGGTCCGGCAGGACCCTGGCCTAACAGGGCCTCGGCCTGATAGGGTCTTGGTTCGACAGGCCCTCGTTCTTAAGTTCGACAAGGCGTAAGCAGAGGAGAATTCAACATAAATTACAATATTCATAATAATGAACAATTTGCAAGATAAATAATCTGAATTCATCATGTTGTTAATCTCTGAAGTATTTACGAGGACCCTAACAATACTTGAACATGGGCTATGTAAGCGAAACACTGCGAGAACTGTTAGTGTATCTCTTTCTACAATTCAGCGAGTAATACAGCTTTTTCATGAAAATTGTTCCAATCTTCGAAAACCAGAAACAGGCTGAACAAGGCGCATTGCAGTGCGAGTAGAGGAGGAGAAATCTCTTTCTTACAACTGTTGGACTAACATGTCACCATTTATGAACTGGAGGAAAAAATGTGCGTACGGACACAGTACGGCGGCATCTAGCTGAAGCAAATTAAAAACCGCAAATGCCTCAAATTTAGAAAGACACCACAGAAACTCAAGGTTGAGTTATGGTAGAGAACACGAGAATTGGACTGTGAAGGACTGGTTAAGAGTTATATAGTCAAGTGGACATCAATTTATTTCCAACTCCTCCTATTAATTTAACTTTCTGATTGATTTCGTTGCAGGTTAAAGACAAGTTAAACATTCCCGGAGACTCGCCGAGCTTCAATGCTCGGTGTCATTACATTGCGTGCCACTGATGATCCTGGCTTTCAAGAATTATAGTCGGACTTTACTAACTCAGATTTAAATAATTTTGGATTTTCCATATTATTTTCAGACAATTTCAGCTTTAAGAAGCTGTGCTAAGAAGTAAAACTGCAGATTGGAAAAACTGCACAGGATAAAGTAGGGCGATTCACGTAGTTAAATAAGTTCACTTGCGGCGCAGTTACAGTTACGTTTCAATCAAAACAGCCCTTTTCGTATTCTCGTAATTCGCTCGCGTCAAGTTCGCGTCACGCGAGCGCTTTCTTATAACTACCGGCACGAATCTTGAGCGCTGACGATGGGGAAAAAGTACGACGACCTGTGAACGAATAGACGGTCGACGAACATTAAATCGACTAGTCGAATCCGTAAACGGCAAATTACGTTGATACGTTCATTTCGACTTAAAGCAATGAACGCCATGCACCGCGACGATCGACGCCGCCGCGACGAGCGAACGTGGCGGGTAATGTAGTTTCATACTTCGTTCAAAGAACACAACTTCGTAAGCAAAATTGAACTCTAAATGTATGAGTTTAAGGTTATAAATGGCCATTTGTTATTGAGTCAGAAGAAGAAAAGGATGCAGTCATATTAACATGGCGTGTGCAAAAGAGATGTGTGTTTTCGTTCGGGTTGTCGAGCGATAGTTTGTTTAGAAAATGATTTTATTATTGTTTTGAGACTTGAGTTTTGCAATTGATTTGAATGCAAAAGTTCAGTGCTCATTACAATAATTATTGTGCGTTACGAACTTAATGATTAACTGATTTTGTATGCTTTTAATGTAAAATTATAAGAAGTGTAAATACTTTTTTTTAAATAGTTAGTGTGTGTGTAATAATTGTTATATTTAAATATAGTGTTTACGGTTTCAATGTAGATTAGTAATAAATAATAACTTTAAACCAGTCTACGGTCTGTTTAAGTAATAGGTGACGTCATAATATCGGTTAAGCGATGACGGATTATCATGGATGTAGTATATAAACACTACGTCCATGCGGATTATCGACGTTTGCAAAACCGTTGACCTCGTCAACTAGTCGACAAATTTAACTAGTTTATCAACTAGTCGATGAACGAAAATGGACGGTCTAGTTTCGTCGACGTCAAATACGTCGACGACCCATCGCTAGCGCTGACCGTTACTTGCGCAGTAGTCGATTTTTGGGTCTCTTTAGTGGTATGATGAAGTAAGCGGGCGGGGGCATTATCGCATCGGCCAGTGATTGGTTCACTACGCGACGCCATATTGTTGTTATGCCTAATTCATTCATTGTGTTTGCTGCACGTGCTGTAAAATATAGCTTGATAATTTTGACAGATCGCAGTAGGGATGAGGGTAGTGTATAAACGTTAATGAAACTATTCGATTATTATTTTTCTATCTTGTTATCGATAATTGCGTGATTAATGTATGGATTTTATAAAACAGTTTTTTATTTTTATTTATTTATTATTATTACTTTAAAAATAAGTTATTACTAATACTACTAGAAGTAACATATCTTCCCTCTCGCTTCAATGTGTACCCGTGTGCACGCACCATACGCAGAGATTTTGTTCCCGATGTCCGCTCTAGTTTAATACCTCAATGGATGTTGACAATATTTTTTCCGACCTTGCGTTGATGACGGCTCGCCATACTTTTCCTGCATTATTCGAGACACAGTCGCTCGGCCAATGCCAAGTGCATCCGCAACTCTGTTACCAACTTGGGTAGGGTAACAAGGTAACAATGGTCCGCCAGTTTGACACTCACGTTCAAAATATTCTTGCAAGCGAACCACAAACTCGTGACATTCGCTATTCAAAACAGTCTTTTTCGTACTTTAGGCAATTTTTTCCAAAAAATAACCAACAGAACAGTAGAAAGCTGTTCTGGATTGTTATTTTACTATTTTACTGGACACAATACTTTGCACTTTCTCCTGACTGAAATGTTTTGCTGATAAACCAATCTGAACTACAATCAATTACACTAACACTAACTACAATTACTTAGAATCTACGATATTATCAAGTAAAATACAGCTCGCAGCATATAGCGGGTGAACCATACAATTATCCATGTACTGCGCTGTGATTGGCCGCGTCAATTTCTGGATACTTCTGGTTGCCGTGCGCCGCTCACCCTCGATGACTCATACGCCGACACCTTGCCATTTCACAACAACCGTCCGGTACCGGACGGACCGGACTGGAAATATTTTTGTTACAGTCGTGCAGTCATTAGATACTATTTTTTATTTCCATTCTTTAGAATAACATCTGACAATATACTAACTATATTATCGGTAACTTTTATTCAATGCACATTTTTTTAATGTAATCAGTAAATGGAACATATTTCGCCAATTAAGAAACAAGTTACGTTTATATTAACATTTTTGTTGTGTTGTTTTCATTTCAAATCCATTTATTGATAGTCTGTGGTTAATCGTTATGCGTGGCACATCTCTAAGTGGGCGGTACCTGTCCATGAAGTACAATCTTTATTTGTATGACATTTTAACAAAAAAAAAAAACGTAACTTTATAGGCGTGAGCTGTCATAATTATCAAGCTATATTTTACAATCCATACGACTAAATTATACTTGCTTGCATTTTAATTAGCCATTTCACTTTTCTATAAATAAATTTTTTTTGGTAAGTGTAAAATTCTTATTTGAATTTTATTATACCTTCCTAAATATGTTTGTAATATGTTGGATTTATTTCATACTATATTTAATTTAATTCTTTTGTAGTACAAAATGCCACGAAAAAATACAGTGTCAAATAGACAGGCCAAAAAAATGGTTTACCTTGTAAACTATTTCATGAAAAAAGAGGCAGAATATGGCATCAAAAATGTAAAACAAGTCCAAAAAAGAACAGCAGAAGCCACAAACGTGAATCCCATCGAAATGGCATAGGTTGCTATTAAAAGTTACGTAGCCAGCAAGAATGTAACATGGAGCGTCAAAGGTGTGGTCAACCCGCTTTAGTAAAAGAAAAAATCGATCTAATGGGTCCTCTATCGACTGGAGTAAACTATGTGTAAAGTAAAAGATATAATATATCTCTTAATATATTCATAATTCTAATAAAATATTCCTTTCATCCCATAAAATAAAATAATAATATATATTATATAAGTAACTAAGAATAAATTAATCTACCGGGTATCTCAAGACTGCTACCGAAAACGAAGCCGGGTAGTAGTTTTAGTGGCTACAAACACAATGCAACTAAAATTTTCGCATAGAAACGTGACAATTATTTTTTATGATTTTTTAAATATCGTCATTTTTGGGTGGTAAATCCATAGTTTTTGCTAAAATAATAATTTAAACTCTCTTATATCTTAGAGTATTTATAAATTAAAGGGTATACACTATTATTTTAGGAAAAAAAATATTAACCACCAAAATATGGCAATAGGAAAAAAATTTCAAAAAAAAAATTGTCGCTTATTTTTGCAACTTTTTCTGTTGCATTGTGTCTGAAGTCGCTTAAACTACCACCCGGCTTCGTTTTCGGTAGCAGTCTTGATATACCCTGTATGTATTAATACGTGATGCAAAAACTTTGGATCCCTTTTTACGAAAATTGCGCGGACGCAGGAGCATAAAATTTGGCACCCTTATAGTTTATGTGTAGGAGAAGTGGAGAATGCTAATATTTTTCAATAATAATGCTTATAAAGTACATTAAATCAAAAAATAAAACATTACACACACTGCCATGCATTTCACACACACATCCATACACAAGTATACATACTATGGTGTCAAATTGTTTCTTTTCTTTTTCATTTTGCTCTTCTGACATAGACATATAAAAAAAAGGTTTTATTTGCCAAATGAGGTAATAATATTAATATTAAGAGAGAATATTAATTTTAAATGAGGCAATAATATTAATATTAAGCCTAATATTAAATGTAATATAAAACAAGATTTTAATAATAATGCATAAAAAGTACATTAAATCAATAAATAAACCAGCATGCATTTGACACACGCATACACAAGTATTTGTACACGTATACATACTCTTTGGTCAAATTGTTTCTTTGCTTTATTATATTTTTTTCTGATTGACATTCAACTACATATGTCTATATGTAGTTGTATGGTGAATGTCAATCAGAAAAAATTGTTTACTGTGGTTTTGTTGAATATCAAACAGAAAAGATTTACCTATTTGACGAATACTACGTGAAATACTGAGCGCTATCATTCATTATATGCATAAAGAAAGTTTTGTAGCAGCAATCTGCAATAACAACATTCAGGTACAAAAAAAAATATATAATTTACTATTGCTGGTTCAAAGAAATTATTGTAGTTTACGATTTTAGTAATTGCATATACTTCAGGGGAAATAAGTGATTTTGAGAGATACGTACATTTAAATGTGCACGATTTATCAGAATAACAACATCATCATACAGGTAAAAACTTTTTCTCTTCTTGATTTGGTCGAATTTCGACCGCTAGTAATAATAAATCGGTATACATTTATTTTGTCCTAAGGTTCACGATGCGCAATGCAATCCCCACTCTGTCGCCGAGCGCTCAAGATTCGTGCCGGCAGATATACCAATGATTATAGATTATCTAATCTACTGCTGCGCGTATATGTCAATGTCAAACAAATTTCATACGTCTGACGTACAGTTGACGCGCAGCTAAACATTTACAAGAATACCATTTTATACCAAAACGTAAACTTAATTGTAACCGCACCGCAACTTGATCGGCGCGTCAAGAAATTACGTGAATCGCCCTAGTCTGTGCAGAGGTCTCTTCATCTGACATCTCTCCGCCAACGCGCGCTCATTGATTAAATCGAATAGCGCGCGCTTCCCAGTTTCCTACAACAAACCCTTTTCACGAAATCAATCCCACAAAATATATCCAACAATTAAGAAAAAAGATGTTACACATCAAAAATGATATGCGAATAAAATACAGATTTGTATTGAGGGCAGTTTTAAATCACGAATGTTGAGGTTACTATGTACCACTTTGAAAGTACAAAAACAACATTTAAATATTTGTAAATTTGTTTATTATAGAAACAGCAATGCACAGCTTTTTGAGAGTATAATAAAACCTTAGATTAATGAGGAAATAAATATGTTACAATATCCACTGTAACCGTTCAGAAACGTATATTTATATTAAGACATTCATTTCGGTTACATTTTTAAAGCGAAGCTAACGCCTTATCTGCTGCGAACAATACTAATCGTCAAGTAAATAAGTATTGTAGGACGACCAAGAAGTATGTAAGTAATCTAAAGTTTTTCATAAATAATTTCGGAAAACATACGTTTTATTTTTCAAAACTTATACCAACTGGCTTAAATAGCTAGTATCCAAAATGTAAAAGTTGTTTACCCTTTGACTGTCGTAAGCGCCGCCTACTGACCTTGATTCAAAAATAGCCCCTATTTCAATAACGTTAGGTTGCTTTTTTGCTTGAAATCGATGAGCCGTATTAATAATAGATGAAAATGACTTTTTGTTCATTCATTGTCACTCGAAAGAAAAGGATAGCAAGCAGTAGCAACGTCATTCAAGGTCAAATTTTTGTGCTTCACTTTTATATACGGAATGCAATCTCCATTTGAGTATAAGCTTCTTGGTTGAGGGGTTAACGTTTAGCCATGCGTTTAGCTCGTTCCCTCGTTCACTCCTTTGACAGTCTTTGACAGTGTTGCCAACGTAGTGGATTTTCCACTTAATTTGGTGGATTGGACCCCCCTCCTGGTGGGCAAAAATGGCTTTTAGTGGTTAGGGAGTTGCCGAATATTATTCAAAATCTATCAGTCCACTATTAATTCCGATACATATGTACTTGTTATTTTAAATAGATGTCATACATTTTATTATAATATAGGATTTTATTATTTTATTATAATATAGGCAATAAAATATACAAATACATAATATTATGTTAAAAGCAATGTTTCAACAACAACGAAACGGTACAAAATAAACATAATTTAGTGAAAAAATTGAAACAACACATACGTATTTTTTCGTTTCATCGTTAATTGAACGGTTAATGAAATATACCACGAAAACCATTATTAACAGCATCAAAACTTTCTTAGACTTCGCCTTAACCGTTATTTACAAATGGGCAACTCTTAGCTGTATAATTTATCCTTCTCTAACTTCAATAAAGGATATTTTTTGTTTCATTTCAAATAACTAATCAGTTAAACAGAGACGTACTTAGATTTTAGCGTCAATAAATTAACATAATAACTTTAGGTGCAGTTGCATCGTGTATGAATTGACTATTTTGTCATTATTTTCCTTAGTGTCACAAATCCAAACTGTAAGAGACCAAGAAATCACACTGGTCATTGCTTGATGACCGCTTGATGCAAAATTGCGAATTTAATTATAATTAGAAAAGTTTTGTTAATACCTACATAACATTTAAATTATCTAAATAATTAATATTAATTGAAAAAAAATCTGATGACACTGATTAATAAAAAATAAGATTCTTAAAATGATGGTCCAATTCGGCCCTATTAGTTAAAGGAAGCCGCCGGTCATAGTTTGCTTATTATTGTATTTAACATTACTTTAATGCATTTTGAAAATAATGTTACGTTAAAGTGATAAAAGTTCTTCTAAATTCTTATACCTAGAGAAATGTCGTCTACCATTATAGCATAGAATTTGCATATGAGACTTCTGTGAGATAAAAATAGTGAAATCAATAAACACTAACTAATAATTTACTACACTGCAGACCCGTGCCCTGTAGTGACACGTATGTATATTGGCTGATACAGTACTAATACTAATTTTTAAGATGAATTATTATGAACTCAAATAGGTAAGAAAGCTTTGTATCTAATGTGAAAAGGCCTTTATCTTTAAAAAACAAAAATAACAATTTATTTTTAATTAGTTGAATTCGGATTGCGATCGTGTGTGCATGTATTAGTTGTGTGCATATTATTTCAATTCGTTTTCAGTTATTTTGAGTCAATTTTATTAATTTCACTATTACTGTATCAGCCCATATACGTCCCACTGCAGGGCACAGGCCTCCTCTACAATCGAGAGTACGATTGAGAGTGGTTAGGCCATATAGTCCACCACGCTGGCCTAGTGCGGGTTGGCGGACTTACATACCATAGAAATTTTATAAATCGCTATGGTATGCAGATTTCCTCGCGATGTATTCCTTCACCGTTTTAGTGCGTGGTGATTGACTATCAATACACACATGACTCCGAAAAGTCAGAGGTGTGCCCTGGGATTCGAACCCGCGGCCACCGTGAACATGTTGGCAGCCGCGTCTAGTCCGTTTACCAACAGGCCACCACGCACTCTAATTTAACTATGCTTTGAACATTATCCAATTTGATAGCACTTGATACATCAAGAGACTTGTGTTATGTGAAATGTAAAAGAAAAAGTGATTTGTGCTACCAAATTGTGACAGTGTTTTCGTGCAAGTTTTTTGGCGGATCCTGCGCTTCCATCCTTGCCTATCAAGGACATTACGGTTTACATTACAAGGTCAGTTAATTATTTTTGTGGTCATTAATGACAACTAGCCAGCCCATATGAGTAACCAACGACCTCCGTGGCACAGTTGGTAAGAACTGCCTGTGAAATAAGAGACCGCGGGTTTGGTTCCTGCCCCGAGACAAATATTTGCGGTGAACCATAATTATTTTTCTAATACCCGCGACACAAGATTTGTATCTTAGTGTGGGTTAGTACCCATGTATGTGACTGTTGACTGTATTAATTTAATATCTTTTTTATGTATCCTGAGTGTGATGTAAACAATCGCACGACTTATAAGTAAATAATGAGCTCTGTTTATTTATTGTTGAGTGTCTACCGTTCAGTTGTAAGGTTCAATCACTTTAGCGTAATATGTTAAGGGGTAGCATGTGTAACGTTAGTTTTCTTTTTCTCTGCATATTTCTTAATATTCGCTAGCGCCATGCAAATCCGTCTTAATTATGATGCCTTCACGATATACTATAATGTATATTGGCAGATGCGCTTTGTACACCCTGTATATATTGATTTTCCATCCTCTTTGACAAATGTATTCTTATTATTTGAATTTAGAATTAAATTTTAATGGTTTTGTGATGCCTGTACATTTTGTTAGTGGATTTCTGGTGGTTTTGTATGTTGAATCTGGTGGAAAGCCAGCTTAACTGTTGGCAACACTAGTCTTTGACGGTACTTGTTGTGGTACTTGTTCACTCATTCACCTGTGCTCATTCACTCATTTGTTCACATTCATTCACATTTGTTTTGCTTCTTTCTTTGGCGGGTGTCCTTTGTTTTTTATTACATTATTATAACTAATTGCGCATAAACCATGAAATAATAAAGAAAAAAACTCACTGTATGTATTTAATGGCCATTAAATATTAGAAAAAGTTTTCAAGCGTATCGGACTGGCGTTCTCAATCTCAGTGTAGATTAGTTCGTCTGGACGGCATTTTTTTTATCTCGTAAATACGAACATCTCCAGCAGTGCTGGGTTGCCGATTCAGTTTGTCGCGCGTTTTGATACACTGCGGTTGTTAGAATGTGCTGCTAAATTATTTAGCAAAGAACCAGAAACGAGGTTGATTTTGTGAATAAAAAGAACTCTAAGGAATAACAATGGCGGGATATGTGCCGGAATATTTTCACAATTTTGTGAACGAATTAGATGAACATCCGTGGCTTTTCGCTTCCCTGGGCTCAATGTTGGTTGGTCTGAGTGGGATTCTGCCGCTACTGATTATTCCTTTGGACTCTACAGCTTCATTTGAAGATGGCCGTGAGTACATTTCGATACCATGTGCTTAGACTATTTTTAGTTTACACAAATCATCTCTCATGCAAGCCGACGCATGCGCTCTGTATACGAACAAATATTACAAAGAAATTATTTCTAATAAAAATTGTGCAGCATGGTTTCTATATTATCGAATAATAGAGAATATTACAAACTTATTTCTTTATATTTATTCAATTGTATATTTTTTACTATCGTCAGAAAATAGCGTGCTCAATTTCGCATTAGTATTCCGTGCCTGCGCTAACTAAATTAATAATGAAATTACAAACATAATATATCATAGTGACTACTGCTAGAATTTATTTTCTTTATTATAAAACAATAGTTTAACTGTGCATTTGCTCATTTTTAGAATATATATTCCCGTTCTAAATCATTGTCTTTATATTTTTCTCTTCTAATAACCCTTAACCTTAACCCTTCAAGTTTCAACCTTGTTATAAAACAGGCAGTATTATGCTATGAAATCTTATTTTTAAATTATGCTAGTCTCTAGAATTCCATGGAATCAGTCGTTGCAACTGTTTATACTTATTCTTATTATAATAATTTACTTTCTTATTATTAACTGTATAATTATTAATTTTTAATAAAGAATTTCATTAGAATTTCATTTCATTCAACATACCCATTACTGGATTTGTTTTTGGTAACACAAGGCATGGAGACATTTATATAGACTCATCTTATTTTTGTACATATTTTGACTTAGCTAATAGTTTTTACTTCTAAATATAAATCTATAACAATTATTCACATTCAAATGTAAACAAAATGTTATAAAACATCTTCATGTCATTACTATATTAATTAAGGGTATAAATTAAATAAAACTTATACATACAGATATACATACAGGCAGAGTGTTTAAAATATTTTGAATTTTATTTACAAATTTAAAATCTTATTTTGCACAGTTGTATTTTTGATATTTACAGATTAAATATTATTAAGCATATTAATTTCAATATCATCATTTTTATTTAATTGAGATGTTTTTTAAATTTAATTTACTTAGTTCTGTTGGATAAAATGCTGATTAAATTGTTTTAAAAATATTGCTATGATAACCATGACTAGTATTTTGTAAAATATTTTTAGTGCAGAGCTCATCATTGGCCACAACATCTTGACAGATGATTGTTGCAGTGTTTGTGGTGTACAAAATTTATTGCGTAAGATAATAAGCAATTAGGATGCCTGTACTCTGGTGCTGACACATTTTCTTCTGTGGCTTACAAGGCCAATGGCAGCACGGCATCTCTTGCCGCATATGTCGCAAGTGAAGCGCGAATCGGGAACAGGGACAGCTGCTCTAGTACGAAGCTTTTTCCGCTTTATCATATCGAACCAGACTTCGTCATGCCTCCGCATCCCATCAGCAACCATTTTGCGCCACTCAGGTCTCTTGATGGCCAGATTTTCCCAAGTCCTGAATTCCAAACCAAAGCTTTCCATGTCCCGCTTACAGGAGTCCTTGAATCTCAAAATAGGACGCCCAACAGGCCTCTTAGCATTGGCAATCTGTCCAAGCATGACTTCACGAGGTAATCTATCATGATCCATTCGGTGAACGTGACCAAGCCAGCGGAGTCGTCTCTGTTTCAGAAGTGCCATAATGCTGTTACTGCTGGTGCGTGACAGAACTTCTTCATTGGTTATCCTGTCCCTCCAAGTAACTCTTAAGATTGTACGCAGACAGCGCATATGAAAGGCATTGAGCCGTCTTTCCTGTTTAGAATAGGTAGTCCATGTTTCTGACGCGTACAGCAGGATACTAAGGACGCAAGTTTGGTAAACAAGGATCTTAGTTGACAAGGTCAGTTTGTTGTTATTCCAGACCCTAGATGAGAGATGACCAAAGGTCGATGAAGCTCTTCCAATACGAGTATCTATCTCTCTATTATTGCAAAGATGCGATGTTGTGGTAGAGCCGAGGTAGCAGAAGCTGTCCACAACTTGCAGCGGCGCACCATCCAGGGTAATGTCGGGTAACGAGTGAGTGCCTTGAACCATGACAACGGTCTTCTTGGTGTTAATGCTCATTGAGAATAGTTTGCAAGCTCGACCAAATCTCCATACCAAATCCTGCAGATCCTGCTCATAGTTGGCAACGAGTGCAGCGTCGTCAGCGTAGAGAAGTTCACGGGCCAGTACTTCGTGGCGTTTCTTATGAGATTTTAATAAATTTATATTAAATAGTCTTCCGTCCCTTCTTGTGTGTAGTAGTACACCAATATTGCAATCGTTAAATGCCGCATTAAGCAAAGCTGAGAAAAAGATCCCAAAGAGAGTTGGCGCGAGCACGCATCCCTGTCTTACTCCACGTTTCATATAGAAATCAGATGAAGAATCGCCATCATAGAGAACCGAGCCCCGCATACCTTCATGAAAAGCACGCACCATGGCCAGTAGGTTAGGTGGGCACCCAATTTTAGTCAAGATCTTATAAAGGCCATTTCTGCTTACTGTATCGAAGGCCTTGTTTAAGTCCACGAAGGCCATGTATAGCGGCATCTGATGTTCCCGGCATTTCTCCTGAAGCTGGCGTAGTGTGAATATCATGTCGATTGTAGAACGACCGGCTCTAAATCCACATTGCGATTCGGGATAAACTCTTGTCGCAAGAGTCTCAAGTTTTTTCAGAACCACTCTTGCGAATGCTTTGCCGGCGATGCTTAATAGTGATATTCCTCTATAGTTGTTACAATCGCCCCTATCGCCCTTGCCTTTGTATAGTGTTATAATGTCCGCATCACGCATGTCCTGAGGTATTGTGCCTTTATCCCAACAGCGTAGAAGGAGCTCAAACAAAGGATGAAAAACACACTCCAGCTTGATAATTTCAGCAGGTAAGTTATCGCGCCCCGTGCTTTTGCCCAACTTTAGACCATTAAGCGCATTTCCGAACTCCTCAAGAGTGGGAGGCTCGTCTAGTTCTATTAAAACTGGACAACTTGGTAGCTGGTCCAAGGCTTCAGGATTGATGTCTATTGGTTCCGAGTAAAGATTCGAATAATGTTCCGCTCATCTATCGAGTTGTTGACGTTTATCTGTTATGAGTTCGCCATTTATGTCTTTAATTGCTGCACGTTTTCTTATAGTTGGTCCAATTGCGGTCTTGATGCCCTGATACATGCTACGCATGTCACCAATGTCCCTAAATTGCTGAATATCCTCACAAAGTTTGGACCAGTACCGATTTGCGCAGCGCCGAGAAATCTGCTGTACGTCGGCCTTGGCAGTGTTATAGGAGAGTTGGAGCAGTTTGTCGTTTGGGCAATTCAGAAGTTGCAACCGAGCGCATCTTTTCCTCTCAATATAAGGGCGCAACACATCTTCACTCGCAGCAAACCAGTCCGACTGGATTTTGCATTGTTTCCCAAATGTTTGAACAGCTGATTCTAAAAGAGTCTCTTTAGTGAGGTGCCATAAAGATTCAACGTCTTGTAAACGATCAAGACATTCCAGATTCAATTTATTCCCGATGTCCAAGGCAAATTTTTTATGTAGTTCTTCGTCAAGTGTGGCTCTGATGTTAATCCTCGTTTTACCACAAGCCTTTCTGGATGAATGAATCTTTTTTGCTGTGAGACGTGTTTTAGCCGCAATCATAGAGTGGTCGGTGTCACAGTTCGCGCTATGATACGAGCGGGAGTTTAAGATATCTCGGAGATCTCGCCTTCTAGTTATAATAAAATCGATTTGGTGCCAGTGACCGGAACGAGGGTGCTTCCAAGACACTTTATGGGCCTGTTTGTTCCGGAAAAAGGTGTTAGTTACACATAAAGAGAAAGAGGCGCAGAGTTCCAAGAGCCGCTGTCCGTTTTCATTCATATTTCCGGTACCATGCACACCGATGCAACCGGGCCAGTTGTGCCAATTATTTCCAATTCTTGCATTAAAGTCTCCAAGTAGTAGTATTTTATCCGAACTACGCACTTTAAGCAAACACTCTCGCAGTTCCTCATAAAACTTGTCTTTGGCTTCAGCAGATGCTTTCAAGGTTGGAGCGTATGCAGAGATTAGTGTAACGGGACCAGAGGTTGACATAAGATGAAGATACATTAGCCGCTCAGATATAGCTATCGGTTGGTCAATACAATTAACTAAATTATTGTGCACTGCGAAACCAACTCCATGGTCACGCCTTTCTCCCGGATCCTTTCCTTTCCAGAAAAACGTGTAATTGCTCTCACGTATGCTACCCTGTTCCTGGAGGCGAGTCTCCTGTAATGCAGCAATGTCGATACGGAGACGCAGCAGCTCTCTGTCAATTATGGCAGTTTTCCTTATTGCAGGGCCATCGTTTGCCAAGTTTCCGTACTCTGGTAACATGGTGCGCACATTCCAGGTGGCGAAGCGCAACACCGCACTCCTACCCTTAAGTCTTGGTTTCCTTTGACTTGTGTCTATTTTTGTCTTGATGTTGTTGTTAGGTGCATTATATTCCCATCTTGTGATAGTCATTGACATGCCTACTGCTCCACACACCCATAGGAGCGCAAGATGGAGGACGGACTAGTACCTTATTGGCTGAGGGCTGCCCAGCTTAAGGCGGGCGTTAACTAGTCAATTAGCCGCGATGAGCTATCCCACCGACAGGGGCCACCCCTGGCGCCTGCGCACACGTCCATTAGCGCGAGACCTATCACCGGTAACTGCGGCTCCCCGTGTTGTTGTCTGTACCCATGCAGGCACAGGCGGAGTGTCCTCTCCACAAGCACTGCATCGCCTGGGACGCAAATTTGAAGCCATGAACTTGCCCAGCATCCATGGTTTCCTCTCGGCCTTACCGACTGGACCCACAGGAGCGACAAGCCGCTACGTGTGGAGGCGGGTTGGCTGCAGGAGTTGCCGACTTCCTTAGGTGTGCCTAATCGTCGCCTACGGTACTCCGAATCCGGTGCCACTTCCGCCAGAACAAGCGCCGTACCGAAGTCCACCTTCTCCGCCGCTGTCGCCGTTGTGGTCTTCACCCGTAACCCTGGGCAAGGGGTCCGCGTTATACCCCGCAGATCTAGGTCCCTATTCGAACTTCGCCACTCGTACACCTCGGCCTACTGAGGTGCAGAGCTAAAGTAATATAATACTAATATTTTTCATTATACTAAATTATCCTTTATTATAATTACAAAAAATACCTACTCTGTTTTAAAATATCACTATTAGTTGTCACTTGTCACTGACTGTTATCTCGCAATTATGCATCTGTATGCATTAAGTTTATTAGTTTATCTCTATAATAAACTTCAATACTTGTTTACAAATATAAAGGATACAGTCATGCAACTGTAAAATGTTTCCTGCAAGCTCCACACAAAGGTTATTGACATTATTAGCTATTCCGTGAGAACCATTGTTCACATCACACTGGATTCAACTTTACACATTCATAACACAATCATAAATATACAAAATGTATTTTCAAAATTATTGTATCTAACAATTATCTTTTTTAGTATGTCAAAATTGGAGTTGTGAAGACATGCAACATTTCTGATTCTCATTCAATGACCTTATAAACAGATGGAGATCATACCTATTATTCAATCTGGTCTTAATTATTTTTTATGTGCAATATGCTAGTGGTAGGATATTAATATTGGCCTGGTAGTACAGGCAACGAAGCAACGGGTTACTCTTGTCCGCAATGCATAATTTGCCAGGAGTTTTTTTTTTTTCATGGAGAGGTGGCATATGACCCCACTAAGTTAAAAACCCAAAATACTTACAAAAATGGCGTCCGCTAGAGCCGCCATTTTGGAAAACGCGTTTGAAGCCATATCTCCGGAACCGTCCACTTTAGGCCCATCATGCTATGGACCTTTCTTGTAGATAATTAAATTTCCCATCTTTTTTGTTCAATATTTTTTTTAACCGTTCGCGATTTACAATGTTATTAATATTCGTTTCATGCCTTTTTGCCGATATATTTGTTAATAAAGGTATATAATAATATTGTAAAAATAATAATATAATATTGTAAAAAAGGTATATAATGAAAATTAATAACATTGTAAATCGCGAACGGTTAAAAAAAATATTGAACAAAAAAGATGGGAAATTTAATTATCTACAAGAAAGGTCCTTAGCATGATGGGCCTAAAGTGGACGGTTCCGGAGATATAGCTTCAAACGCGTTTTCCAAAATGGCGGCTCTAGCGGAGGCCATTTTTGTAAGTATTTTGGGTTTTTAACTTAGTGGGGTCATATGCCACCTCTTCATGAAAACAAAAAACTCCTGGCAAATTATGCAGGAAAAAATGCTTCGTTACCAAACACCACTATAGAAATCTTGGCATAGTGATCAACATGTGTTGTGTTATAGGATCAACCTGTATGTTCCCACTGCCCAGTTTTTTACATTATTATGTTAAAAGCCTCATACCTTTAATCATAAGTTCTTTGGTTATTAGTCTTTAAGTGAATATTTTAGTGCTAGTAATAAGTACTAATCATTCTTGTTGTTTAAGATTTATTGCTAAATATTTTTTCGCCTTTGAAGTATTTAGATGTTGGCAATGAATTATAAATCTCGCAAACCAGCAGTACATTGGAGATATTATGTTATAGTTTAGAAATAAATCTGAACTACTATTTATCTAACCCTTATGTCCTTACATCATTATGTTTTATGAAAGTCGCGCTAACGGCCGACCTTGTCCGACATCAACTATCGACGACAAAGTTCCCGAGGATTTTATATAAAATCGATGTACTGACAAGAAATATTTTTCTTATAGAGATAATTCGGATATCTAGCCTTTTTACAACCGCCAAACTAACGACGCGCCTTATAATGGATATTAAATTGCTAGTACATTATAATGTGCGTCAATAATCAATTAATAATCCTTAGTGAATTTACAGAGTACATAACTTATTAAAATATAAGTCATTTATCTAAATTCTAAAGGTGTGGATCAATTCGTCTACTCGTAGCCTTACGAAACCTGTTACCAAATCGTTTTGCAATTGTTTGACAGGCGACTGATTTCAATCAAGATAAAAGATTAGCTATCACTGCACTATGATTTCGTCAAATACATTTTTACACTTTAAGGTCTTCTCTTTCTCCATTTTTATTCTTAGGTCTGAAAACAGAGTATTTTATTTTTATTTTTGCAATGCTCGGCGAGACGAGCTTGCCGTTCCCTGATGGTAAGCGATACGACAGCTCATGGACAGTAGCAAAACCAAACAACACCTTAAATTATAAAGCAATGCTTGGTACTCCACAGTGCTCGCCACCCTGAGACATAAAATGTTAAGTCTCAATATGACCAGTAGTTACTCTGGCTACAGTGTCCTTCAATCCAAAATACAACAGTACATTTACACTGCTGTTTGGCGGGAGAAATAGACATTGCGGTGGTACCTACCCAAGCGGCCTCTCACACATGAGACACCTACCACCAGTAAAATTATAATTTGCCGTGTTAATGCCTAAAAATATTATACATAGATAATAAAGCATATTATTATTAAAGGGTTCCTCAACTTTACATTTCTTAATTTTATCAGACACAAAACAGGTTATAGCCTCGGTTTATATCAATATACATAGGAAAGTTGTTTGTTGATATTCTTATACGGTTATAAAATCCATTATCCAATAATTTAATCACACTAAGCGCATCTAATCGCGACGGCAATGACCGCAGTTTTCTCATGACCATGCTTTTGGATCCTAACAGTAATTACCGAAAACACCAGCCTTTAACCATGCCTTATGCAAGAAAAAATTAAACTGTATTAGACTCACTATTTAGTGTTGAAGAATAGTAGCAGCATGTAGTAGTAACCTGCGTACAAAAGCTGTGGTCTCAATTATCTTAATAGTAGAGCAGGCCTATTTCCTACCTTGGAGAAATTTATACTACTTTGAGAAGTCTGATTGTCTGTATCTGACCATATTCGTCCCACTGCATGCACTTTGACAAGTAAATGAACTTAATTATCTACAGATGAAATTACCCTTTTAAATCGTATAATAACTTTATTTACATACAAAACCACGAAGCTAGCGAGGTGACATGCAATAAACAATTTAACGGCTGCTTACATCTCCGCGAGCAGCAACGGTTACGAGATAATGGTAAATTCCCTCCACAGCTATTTATTATCAGGAACTGGAGCGGGCGAATACCTACAAAGTGTGATATGAGCCATAAAATGTCCTAATAGTGTTTTGTAATTTCGCACCCGGTTGGTTTTCGTAGTAAGTAGTATTCACAATAATTTAAAGATTTTTTTGGAATGAATATTATTGCTCGCACAGATGGATGCGACAGAATCTCACTGAGATGACATATAACAACCAAACACATCGATGTATTTAAAAGTTTGTACCTGTATAATCATCCGGAATAATATACTGTGCTACTTTTTTTAATAGTTCTACAGTTTTAAATAATAATAATAATAACTCTTTATTTAAAACACCACAAAAAAAAAATATTACAAGAATAAAAATAAAAAAATATTTAAACAGAGAAAACAAAGTGTTTTAAAACGGCGGTCTTATCGCTAAAAGCGATCTCTTCCAGACAACCATGCAAAAAGAGGAGAAAGTGGTTACCTTGGACGGTGCTTTTTTAATACTATAAGATAAACATACATAAATACATATTCTACAAAAAAAAGAAAAAAAAAACGATGCATTATTAACATACAGAATACATATAATATAGTAAAAATAAATATATAAATACATATTAATAGTAAACTATGGACACAGTTTTAGCTTGCCAGAAAGTGTGCTTTCACCCTCGTTTTAAAAGTTTCCAAGGAGGGCGACCGTTTTATACTGAGAGGCAACGCATTCCACAAACGCACTGCCTCCACGGTAAAGAAGCGATCGTAGAACGATGTCTTGTGTGCCGGAAACTTCAACATCAGATTCTCCGACGACCTAAGGGAATGAGAATTTGCAGTATAGAGGAAATTAAAACGTTCCTGAAGATAGCGCGGAGCCGAGGGATTAAACAGAATACTGTAAAGAAGAGACAGAATATGAACATTTCGGCGATGTCGTATAGGAAGCCACTTGAGCTTAGTACGGAATTCGGAAACATGGTCATATTTACGAAGTCCAAATATAAACCTAATGCAAAAATTTTGAAGGCGCTCAAGTATGTCTAGCTGGGCCTCGGTAAGATCGAGATAGCTGATGTCGGCATAATCGAGGATAGGAAGCAAGAGAGACTGTGTAAGCTCAATTTAAAATTTTCATTAATAAAATTTTAAATTTTCATCAATAAAATTTCAAATAACATATTGAGAATGCGTTCATGTGCTCTGATAATATTTTAGAGGCTCTTCCTATAGCGTTTTTGAAATTGTTATGTGCATAAAGTATTATCGAGTATTTTGCAGTTGAAGCGCTCGGTCGCGAAGGAATGTTTGTTCACACTGGAACCGTTAATAAAAAGAACAGATGGCCATTGCATCAATAATATCAATTAGAACGATGATGCAAACCGTTGTCAAGTAATTGCTCAATATTTAACCGTATTTACTATGAATGATTCAAGGAAAAATAAAGATCTTACTTCTACGCTTTAGGAGTTCTAGTTAGTAATTAATGTTGTTTTCCTATTTAATTATGTTTAATCTGCGATAACGTGGAGATCAAAAAGTACTTGAATTTAAAACTTGTCAAGGTTTTCAGTGCAACCCATAAAGCAGAACGACCGATTCGTATTAAGTAGGACTGTTCGAATTGCACGTTTACTTTTCCTTACTTTGAAATTTCTTTGATATAATTTAAAAAATTAACATTTTCTTGACTATTTCGCAAAAATTATAACAACATGTTTTAGTCCTCAAGGGTTAAGGTTATATAAGACAAGTATGTATGTAAATTAGACGAACATACATTTGAAGTGAAAGAATAAAATAGTACAGGTACAAAAGACGTCATTGTAATGCCAATACAATTAAACAGTTTACCCCATATTCAGTGTACTTATGCATTTATTGAATGCATATTAAACTGAAAACTGATAATAGCGCACACAACTCATCAATGTGGATAGTCGATACTGTGAAATACAGAGAATACAATGGTTCCACTGAATATATTGTTACAGACACTTGGCATGCACTCAACTGCGCAAAATTACCGATTGCCTCGCTTTGTTCATGTTAAACTTTGTCATAACCATGAGAAAAATATTTTATGGATTTAAATGAAGACTCCTCAAAATGTTTGCTTATCTTAGATATATTTTAAAAAAAAAGGGCGCCCACGTAAATGCTTTAGGCTTAAATATAAACTACATATGTATAACGTACAAATTAAATATCTTTTTTAATATTCGGATTTGCATATTAATATTATGCCACTTTGCTGGGTAAAATCCGTTAAATAAAAGTTAACCAATAACCTACGAAGTTTTTTTGTAATTAGACTCCTGAGACGGTAAAGCTCTGTTGTTTGTCTTATATGTCTTAGAATGATAATATGTTTCCTAGATTCTTTTTATTCCATTGGTCAGGCAAACGAAAAAACAGGTCACCTGATGTAAGTGATTACTGCTGCTCATGAACATTCACAACGCTTGGGTCATTAATGTATAGCCGGACTTTCAAAACGGCAGGATAGCGGGAAGCGAAAAGCGGCTATTAGTAATTCAGTATTTCAGGCTAGATAGGCTGTGGTATTCAAAATCCTATGTCGATTATTTAAACATATACATTGCTAATTTATGAGTGATGATCCTTCGAGCCGGAATAATTATAGAATATTTGAATAAAACAATTTCTTTACAACACAGATATATAAAAGCAATTATAAATAGTCGTGACTGATAAAAATACTTTGAAGTAGCGTTTTTATTGCTTAACGTAAATAAAGACTCATAAAGATGTATAATATGGATATAGATAAAGGAAATACAAAGTAAACTAAAAATATATTTTAATTACCAACATTGTGGCACATATGATAGTTGAATGAATGTCAATATGGAACCAGAAATAAAGTCTTAGTGACTAATAAACAGATGTTCATAAGCTAGCCGTAATGGCACGATGAACGGAGATGCTAAGAACTGGCTACTGCAAAGCGATGTTTTTGATTTAATTATACAATAATATCATTTATATTAACGTAGTTATTAATGTAAGTTTGAAAAATCTCTTGTTGATATACCGGGTATCTCAAGACTGCTACCGAAAACGAAGCCGGGTGGTAGTTTTAGTGGCTACAAACACAATGCAATTAAAAATTTCGCCTAGAAACGCGACATTTTTATCTTATGATTTTTTAAATATCGTCATTTTTGGGTGGTAAATCCATAGTTTTTGCTAAAATAATAATTTAAACTCTTTTATACCTTAGAGTATTTATAAATAAAAGGGTATATACTATTATTTTAGGAAAAAATGTATTTACCACCCAAATATGGCCATAGGAAAAAAATTTAAAAAAAAAATTGACGCTTTTTTTTGCAACTTTTTCTGTTGCATTGTGTCTGAAGTCGCTTAAACTACCACCCGGCTTCGTTTTCGGTAGCAGTCTTGATATACCCTGTATACTCAAAACAAAACACATCTAAAGAACAGGCGAACGTTCACGGAAAACTAGAATCAGGCATGTGGTTTACTCACAGAATAAATTGCTTATTACTTGCTATCGTGCTCAGTAAACATCATGTTGGGTGTTGGGTGTTATTTATCAATAAAATCATATCTGAATACCATGGATCCTGAGGTAACATTTCGGAGAATCGCCTTTTTTATTTTTATTTTTCCCCATGTGAAGACAACGGGCGAATATCATCTCTTAATGATATAAAAATAAAATCATGGTAACAAGAAACAGCAGGAGCAAGACATGACAAATAATTCAGTGTATCACATCAGTTATAAACGTCAGTCTACGTTCAAAATATTCCGGATAAGGAATATCAAATATTTAGGATAGACTATAGCCACATGTATTAAAGAATTATGTGCACGAGCTCTCCGTTTAATTCAATATCAAATGTTATTTAAAACAATAAAAATATAATTGTATGTAATGTATTAGATGTCGAAATATGTCATCCCCTTTGTTCCCAGAGTTTATCAGCCACTATCAGTCGCGCGCGATTTATCAGAATACGTGAGCGTCGAACAATACTCAGATACCGAGATGATTATACTGAACTCTAACCACGACTCCCTGCACTGACAGTTGACCGATTGCCTCCAATGATATCTTCATAAACAATGTATTTAAACGACTCAGAAATGTATGTCGAGAGTCAATAAACTATTTATACATTTAAAAATAAAAATACTTCACGCACCACTGTTTTATCTTGGGTATATGTAATAGACATCTTGGTATACCAGTTTTTAAGCAAAATTTAAGACAACAACTCTGGTGGTCTCCAGAATCCAACTCTCTACAATTTTTGTAAGCTAACGGTTTAACTGGTGTAAAAATGTTTCGTACTCATATAAAGACAAAGGTAACAAGCAGACGTTTGTTAGTTTCAAAAAATACACAAGTTCTCTTTTTTCGACTTATCATTCTATTCCTACATGCTTATAGATAACGATCAACAAATTCTTATTTAATTTTTATCTTATTCCTACAACTTAAACATGAATGCTTCTTCCAAGTAATCTATTTTTTACAACGAGCGTTTTTTGTTTTGTTTTTGTTAAATGGATCCCATCAAAAACATCCTGTAAAAAAATTCCAAGTCTCGCAGCTCAGTTTATCTACCGCAAAAAGTTGTGAGATCCATGTAATACCAAGTTGATTAATTTATTTAGTCCTTGATTAAGGGACGTTCTATATAAAGTTATTACGTAAGTTATTATCATATCCATATTAAAAATTCTTTACGTTTTAAATAAATAGATCGACTTGGCCATCGCATGAAAACATAATGTATCGTACAATTTATGCATAATGCTACTGGCCAAGTCGATCTATTTATTTAAAACGTAAAGAATTCTTAATATTGATATGATAATAACTTACGTAATAACTTTATACAGAACGTCCCTTAATCAAGGACTAAATAAATTAATCAACTTGGTATTACATGGATCTCACAACTTTTTGCGGTAGATAAACTGAGCTGCGAGACTTGGAATTTTTTTACAGGATGTTTTTGATGGTATCTCACGACTTTTTGTAGAGTCCTACTTTATTCCTTTTCGCTATTTTTATTTCTAGAATATATACAGGGTATATCAAGACTGCTACCGAAAACGAAGCCGGGTGGTAGTTTAAGCGACTTCAGACACAATGCAACAGAAAAAGATGCAAAAAAGCGACAATATTTTTTTTGTTATTTTTTTCGTATGGCCATATTTGGGTGGTAAATAAATTTTTTTCCTAAAATAATAGTGTATACCCTTTTATTTATAAATACTCTAAGGTATAAAATAGTTTAAATTATTATTTTAGCAAAAACTATGAATTTACCACCCAAAAATGACGATATTTAAAAAATCATAAAAATAATTGTCGCGTTTCTTTGCGAAATTTTGAGTTGCATTGTGTTTGTAGTCACTGAAAGTACCACCCGGCTTCGTTTTCGGTAGCAGTCTTGAGATACCCGGTATAATGATATTTCTTAAAGCCTCTGTCTTATGGTTTTTTCTTATTTTTGTAGGTATCAATTTATCACAAATATAGCGGATTTGATTATTAGTGTTCTTTCTTTCATGGTGATTGTTTTCGAGCTATTTAGTCTATTTATTTGCAAGGTTATCTTTCTCATGTTTTTCTAGAGGAATGTTGTACAGTTTAATGGGTTGAATACACCCTTTCCACCCCCCTCCTGTTATTCCTCATATATAATATATATAGATACCAATCTACAACTATTATTCCATTATATACGGGTACAACGAATCATTAACTGCAAATGTATCTTTGTAATCCTATACATTTATATGAGATTACAAAGTTATTCACGCAGTTGGTGTATCTAGAAAACTAGACAGACATTATGAAATGTTTGAATTTTTCCTTACTTTAGACACTAATTATATTCTAAATTTGAAGGTTCTATGTCTGGTAGAAGTGCCTTAGACTTTTGATGATCGGTCAGTCAGTCAGTGAGTGACAAAATTGCGAAAGTTTGACAAGTTATAATTCTTAAACTACTGGTTCAATTTGAATGAAATTTTAAATATATCGTGTTTATACAATGCCTAATTAGTAACTGAAGATTCAGGCTTCTTGCTTTAACCACAACGAAGTTATTGGGGGTTGAAAATGGTCCGAATTGCTTCGAGAAAAGGATAGTACGGCTGTGCCGCTTTTTAGCTCGACTTGGAGGGGGCACTGCCGTGCCCCCAGATAACCACACTGTTGCAACAACCGAAGCAGAAATTGAAGAAATTTCACCCTCCGCTGCGATTAAATACATACTATGTTTCTGTTTGTTAATGTTCTGGTTGGGAAAATCGTCCGCTAAATGTAACAAAAGTGTAAAAACAAATATGCGGACTGGAAGCTCTGCGATTAATATTCTATTATTTCGTATACAACTTCACTTTAGATGCAGTTACACTTTTTTGAAAATATTCTGTCGCCTTTGTTCACCAGGGATAATGTAGGATTCAAATGATGAAAGTCCAGTAGTTTCAGAGCCTATTCAATGCAAACAATCAAATCTTTCCTCTTTATAATATTAGTATCGATTTCGCAATAACACTATGAGTAATACTTCCCGTTGACTATCAAGTAAATGAGGCGCAACATTCTACATGAGTAACCCCCCAATATTCTGCAGTTTAAGAGCGTTTATACCCTGCACGCGCTTTTTGGCTTTAAAACAAGACTTTTCAAATGAGTTAATAGCCACCAATAAACAATTTAAAGGAAAAATAATTATTACTAATTTTAGAAAAGGTTGTCATCTAGGGATTTTGGTGAAAAACATTATAGATTGATGGATAATTTGTGAGTACTATACGGATTACTGAACACAAGTTTCGTTATTTAGGCTTTAAATGGCAATTTAGAAGCTTAAGATATCCGAAACCACTAAATATAAGATGAAAATAAAAATATCATTAGACTAATAAGACCCTTATGGAGGGATTTTGCTGAGAAAAATAATCTTTTTGTGTTTAGTTCCTGAAAAATAAAAATTTAAACAATGCGAAATTATTCAGAAACCCTCGTCAAGAACATTTTTTTTTTTCACCAACTTATCGTACATAATTTTTTATAGCAATTGCATATTACAATAGAAGAACATCTTATCAATAAATTACCATTTTTATATTTCAACAAAATTAGTTTTCATGTTTTCTACAAATATTTTAAAAAACACTATAAAACACGCTGTCCGACGTGGATCAAATCAGACCGCCGCAAGGCCTTCTAGAGGGAGGACGTATCGCTCGTCGCTCCGGCCTGGCTGCAGTCGATTATGCCGCGCGTAGTAAAAATAACCACGCGCGGAATGCGATTACCACATCTTAGTACTTTGGTAGTAAAATATTTAATTATTTTTATTACCTACAATGATTTTGTAGTGAGTATAAATTATGTTTCAGGTAAAGGTCATAATTTTAATGGGATGTAATTCCGAGGCTAAATTATATTATGTATTGTAATATAAAATTAAATATATTTTGTAATTGTAAGGGGTTGTAAGGCCCCTAACACTATTTATGTGTTCGAACACGAAATGATTAATAAAACGTCCGTAGTGTATACTGATTGAACACTGATTTGAATGCAACTTAACAATGTAATAATAACGAAAATATGATTAGTATCCAAAATTTGTATTATTCTTTGCTTGCACAGTAATATTTGTCTACTTATAATGCAAATAAAATATTTTTATGATATTATATTACAGTTACATTTCAATTGAATATTTGAAGCGCACGGATCAAAGTTGTTGAGCCGATTGTATAGCGAGCCGACGCGGCAGCTCTACGCACACAGCTTTGGTCGCTTATGTGTGCGTGAAATTAACGAAGAAATACCTATAGTTGACTTTGCGCGCAAGGTGTATACGCTCTTAACCCGTGGTTATAGAGAGCAGACGTGTACGGTGAAACCGTACCATTTTTGCTAACGCATAATTTTAATGTTGACCACGCAAATAATTTAATAAAATTAGTGTGTTCACGGCAAGCAGTTACACCGCGCGTGCTCAGCTATCAATCAGTCTAAATCATTTTATCATTTTAGTTTTAATTTTACCTAATATATACATTTTGACTTGGACTCTAGACTATCATTTAATAGCAGTATCACCACGATTCTAACTATTTCATTTTCTGTTCTCCCTAAACTGATTTCAACTGAGAAGTGCTTTTAATTTTGCTCTCATAAAAATACAACATAGACCCATATAACCAATACACACATACTATAGAAAGAAGAACCCCTAGCAGCATCAACAATTAGGTTTACTTATAAATCATTAATAGAATGTCATGATAAGTTTAAGCATGTTGTTAAACATAATCCACCGATAAGGGCAATAGATGTTATCGTACAGCAATCAGTACAATGATTCAGTAATCAGTGCACGTAATTAAAACGACGCCTTGTTTAATGATAATAATTCGACTATCAACTGAACGATAGCCTTTGAAATACGTTTCCAATATTTTTTATACCATTCAATCAATTAAAATTAAACATCTACATATAATTTTCATGTGACGAAATTTTAATACAAATATACTTACCTAGTTGGTTATATTATTAACGGCAAACGTTGATAATGTAAAGGTACTGGTTCCAATTTTTATTCGGTCTGCGCATCATGATTTGCTTCTAGTTTTTTCCAGTCTGCCATCATATTTTCTTCCACACTCAGTACAATACATATCCTCCCTCCCTCTCTTACATAATTTATCTATTTTTCGTAACTTTTGATTAAAAAATTTAGAATAAAGTAATTTATAGAAGATTGAAATCTTCCTTAAAGTCACAATTTGTATTTGTATCCGATTGTGAATGAGTAAAAACCCGTAAGCAAAATGTTACGCGAATTATCGTTAACAGCGAACATAATCAGTTCACTTTATTAATTGCAATTAATAACGCAGAAAAGATTAAATGTCAATTATCACAGCAACGTAAGTACGTTGATATCTATCCGAACGTCGAATAATAGATACCTTTTTGAATTCTAACCATTCCATTCTCCATAGAATTTTTAAGATTCCTTCAACACTTGTCGGTTAGTTCAGTTTAGTGTCTAATGGCCGTTTTCTAATTCGTATCTACTTTTAACAAGAGGTTAAAATTACTATCTACCATTCCTATGTCGGTATACTACGCTTCATTAAACAACAATAGACAAATACTTATCTAGCCTAGCTATCTTTAAATATATGAACCATATCTATATGTCCAAATCTTTGTTAACTGAAACATAAAATGGATCTAAATATCTAATGAAATCTCTAGTTAAAGATAGATTATAGAGAACGGCTGTAAGTTGTATCGATTAGGTTAGTAAAAAATACACAGAGAGTATCAGGTGTCCAATATTGTATTTTTTTGTGCAATGAATGGCGAGACGAGCATGCCGTTCGCCTGATAGTAAGCGATACGACCGCTTATGAAATTAAATCCGAAACACAACAGTGCATTTACACTGCTGTTCGACGGGAGAAATAGACAATGCGGTGGTGGTACCTACCCAGGCGGCCTCTCACATATGACAGACTGAGTAAAACTCAATTCAACCTCAAGTGACCTCTAACATGACATTCATCACTCTGATAACAGATGACATGATTGTAATAACGCGATACGATTATTGCCGTCCAATAGATGTCATGCCATACCATCGAAATGATAACGGAGATATTTAGGAATATTTTATTCGATTACGAACCGATATTCAGGTTGAATACTTACTGTATAATTCAGGACGAATCAGGAGCCCTACTATATTCATCCGAAACGAAGTTCGAAACTTCGGATGATCAAAGTTTATATACGATACGAATGTACCTACATATACTTATGGTCGTTATTGACATATGGTCGTAACCATAGACTTATAGTTACGATGTACGTTATACAAATTCGAACTTTTACAGAGTAGATACATTCGTATCGTATAAAAAACTTCGATCGTCCGAAGTTTCGAACTTCGTTTCGGATGAATATAGTAGGGCACCTGATATGTTTTGTCTTACGGCTTTTTCATAGACATTTTTAAATCTTATTTTAGTTAACGAATATTTTTTTCTTAACTCAAACTGAATTCAAAAGTCTTTGATAGGAATGAAATACTCGATAACTATAATAGGTTTAAAAACTGTCTATGAATAAATCCGTTAATGTACTTACCTATAAAGTTATTGGCTTGAACCAAGATTACTCTTGTACCCTAGGTGCTACGTGGAATGCGTTTTATAAAACGAGAATCATTTACTCGAACAATGAACTAGGTTATCAACTATGACAATATATTTTATTAATGTAAAGATCAAACCCGCAACATTCATCATCATTTCATTAAATTATCATCTGTATCTATCAGCCCAAGTACGTCCCACTGCAGGGCACGGGCCTCCTCTACAATCGAGAGTACCATTGAGAGTGGTTAGGCCATATAGTCCCCCATGCTGGCCTAGTGCGGGTTGGCGGACATACATACCATAGAAATTTTATAAATTGCTATGGTTTGCAGGTTTCCTTACGATGTTTTCCATCACCGTTTTAGTGCGTGGTGATTGACTATCAATACACACATGACTCCGAAAAGTCAGAGGCCTGGTATTTGAACCCGCGACCACCGTGAACATGCTGGCAGTCGCGTCTAGTCCGTTTACCAACAGCCCACCACGCACTTAAATTATCATAAACCCAGGGAAATATTAAATAAATAAGGATAAACAAGATGCACTTGTTTCCTGTTATCGTATTAATTCACAGATTTACATAACAAACGTGTGTGCTAACGGGTAATATGTTTGTTTCAGCGGGTGCCGACACACTGCGGATGTTGCTTAGTTTCGCTGTGGGAGGCTTATTGGGCGATGTGTTCCTGCATTTATTACCGGAGGCATGGGAGCACGACCTAGCTGGTGCAAAAGGTATGTTGTTGAAACTGCTTACATCCTACTACCTACAAGACCATGTAGGTGTACAGTAGTGGCGGTACTTCCATAGAAGCCTAAAAGCCCGGCTAGCCTTACTTGAATACGCATATACTCAACCCTAAAGGCAAATTAGTACCTTAAATAAAAATACATTCGTTTAATGCAAAATGTCTATCATTTTTAAATTTCCCGCGTCGCGGCGTGCCATAAGTCATAATATATAGTCGCCCCGCGCCTGCGACGGAGCACCCGCGCCACAGATTACATTGCTATGACCCGCGCCGCTGCGCCGCGCCCGTCAACTCGCCTGAGGCTTGTTTTCCACGTCACGGTTGTTCGACCGTACGGCGTGTTAGCCGTACGTTTGAAAAAACGTACGGCTAACACGCCGCACAATTTTTTTCCTATGGCCATATTTGGGTGGTAAATACATTTTTTCCTAAAATAATAGTATATACCCTTTTATTTATAAATACTCTAAGGTATAAAAGAGTTTAAATTATTATTTAGCAAAAACTATGGATTTACCACCCAAAAATGACGACATTTAAAAAATCATAAAAAAAATTGTCGCGTTTCTAGGCGAAATTTTTAATTGCATTGTATTTGTAGCCACTAAAACTACCACCCGGCTTCGTTTTCGGTAGCAGTCTTGAGATACCCGGTATAGGAAACGGAAAATAGAAAAAAAAAGGGAAAGACGATTTGGATACATCCGATTTATATAATGAAATTAATAATAATAATGAAAAAATGATAAAAATAATGATAATGAAATTAATACATACATACATAAACTCACGCCTATATCCCAGAAGGGGTAGGCAGAGGTGCCAGGACACGCACATGCTGCCTTGTATGTTCCTTCCCACAATGTGATAGGTTGCGAGCCTATTGCCATATATCGGCCACAAATTCCTGACTCTGGGCTGATAATGAATAGAAAAGAATATAAACTAGAACAATCCAATATCACTTTGCCCAGCCCGGGATTCGAACCCGGGACCTCAACTTTATAACCGTACCTTAGTACAACTACGCCACCGAGGCAATCAATGAAATTAATAATTCTTGATTTATGCTCATTTTATAACAAAATCGGGAATCAGCGTATGTAAACCGTCACGAAACCGTGCATACGTCCGGCGCCGTCGACACACTCCCATAGAATGCCATACAACACTGATGAAAATCACGCCGTGCGTAGACGCGGCGCGCCGAGGGGCAGTCACGGCGCACACGGCTGCGTCGCCGTGCCGTGGCACCACCGTGCACGTCTACAAGCTCTCATAGTAATCCATACAACACTGACGACCGTGCCTACACACGGCGAATTAACCGTAGATTTTCACGGCGAAAAACCGTGTGTGTACAAGAGGCCTAAGCGAGCGCCGTGGTCAAAACTAATATAAAATCATTTCATACAAAATCGACGCTGGTCCTTCTGAGGCTGGTCCACGCGTGACGCAATATCTTAAAAGACGGAACACACCAAAGTATTATCTATCTTTTTCTCTCTCGTGCTTTTACCTGGCTTTTGGCGTATATTGCCCTCTCAGTCGCACCTATGGGTGAATTGCTACTACCATGACACTACGTACCTATAGCTATTCTTTAATGCAATTTGTATCAAGCAAAATGCCCGGCTTTGCGAAGTGAAGTTGTGCACTTGACGCGTCATATTATGATCCAAATTTATCGAGAAATATTTATGTTTTGCTATAAGTTATATTGGATAATATATAAAATAGATTGATATTTTTTGAGACCGTATTATGATGTTTTAAATATTTTTTATTAATATATACATAATTAGAATACTTAATTTGGAATTGTCCATAATTTAGGACCTGTGGATAGCTTCACGCTTATTATTATGTCTTTCGAGCGAACGATTAACCAGTAATCACTGAACATCTACGTTTAGTTTCCGTTTAAAGTATTTTACGTTTATTACGTATAATAATGGGTGAAAATGTGCCTTGTGATGGTTTGAAGTGTGTGCAAGTGTTGATCGGCGAGGAAAAGGTTAATTCATTACATTTCGTAGACAAACAACTACTCGTAGATCTGGTCCAAAACCTACGCCTGATTTGTTGTGTATTTCTCAAAGTAGTGAAAACTATAGAATACAATTTCATAGATCAGTGTACATAACTACATGGATTGCTGGATGTTCTCATACTAATAAGTTATACTGTTGGTGTTGCATATTTTTTTCGAACGATGTACTTATATTTTTGGAATTGTTCCGGCTATAGTGATTTAAATAATTTAACTGGTACTTTTGTAGTTATTGACAAAAACATATGAATGCATTAATATATTTTTATAATTCCGGTAAACAGCGTATAGAAACCTCTTTATGCGTCAGATACATTGACGTAAAATATATGGACGGGGCGGAGAGCGGGAAAAGTGTTATCACGAAAGTGGTCTGCAGCACCAGTGCAGCGGTTGCGACGTCACAACGCACCGGTCTGTAAGTCGTCGTAAAAATGCCCAATTGTATCGTGCGTGGGTGCAATAAACATGATCGAAAATTCACAAAAAATAAAGATAACATTTCTTATCACCGATAAGTAAAAATTATATTACTCTAAGTCAATATAACATTTATTTTAGTATTATTGAAAAACAATTTCATGGCCGCCATCATGTCATTCGGCGTATGTATTCTGCACGACATAACTTTGTACTTTGCAGCGGCGCATATTTAGGAATGCGTAGACCTAAGCTGTAGTCGAACTGATGCGGTGTAATTATTTGACATAATATTTACCACTTGATTTACATATTTTTAATCTGTAGCAAATTATACTACTAAAACTACCTATAATGCAAATTAAAATGTGTTCCATTTAATAAAATAGGCTTACTAAGACGTTACAAATTTTCAGATTTATTATTTTTTATTCTTTTTATTTTCATTCTTCACTGTGATGTTTTTTCTGTTATTAATTTGCACACTATATTTCACATATTATTTTAATACATAACTAATATACAACATATTTAATGTTAAAAAATCATTTTTCCTGATTTATGGATATACACAGAAATCAAATCAAATTTTTATAATTTAACGTTTAAATAACTACGACGTAACAAAGTTACGTCGACGGTCGGATCCTTTAGCACACTACGTAGTTACATGAAAATCTAACAGATGGCGCGATCTTCACAGGCGTCTTTTTGACGTACCCAATGTACTGAAGGGCCTATCCTTAGTTTTTAAATCAATGGTCAGATGCATATGTGATGAGATTTCAAAACATGCTCGCGTAGACAGTAATCGTAGTGTTTTTCAGATATTAGTTGACATTGTTTGCCATTGAGCTCATCAAGAGCTTCCTATCAGAACTCATGATGAATCAAAAAATCACTTGCATACACTAAAACATAACATGAATGTATTAATAATAATTTCTGGCCGCGAAGTTAAACGCGGCGCCGTACTTGTGCCGTTTATTAATTTACAAAATAATTACAATATAAAGTTACGTATGCATGCCCAAAAGTAATTTAACTTACACATTTGTTTTATTCGTCTATTTAAAACTAATGATAGGCCCTTCAGTATTTGGCAATATTAAATAGATGGCCGTGAAAATCGCGCCATCCATTTTTCACGCCATTAGATTTTTTCGAAACAACTTATTGTAATAGATTTTTTCATAACGCTGATAAAGATAGTTATTATTTTATTGGTTTTTATCCTAATCTTATATAGATCGTCTGGTAGGTCTAGGACTGCCTCGATGGCGCAAAGTTGAGGTCTCGGATTCGAATCTCGGGTCGTTTTTCTATATAATTTCATTCTTAATACCAGCTCCTGACCCAATACATATTCTTACTAAAAAAATATTGGGCTTGCCCTAGTCCACAACCCTTGGCACGCCACTGTTGTACAGAGACATAATATTTATTTATTACATTAATTGAATACAGCCAAGATGAGATTTTTTTAATTTCTTTTTTAGGACAGGTTTTATGGGTTTATTTTCTGAAGAGCGCAGAGGATATCTTTCATTACCATCCTAGAGTAATACCACAGGTAATACAGTTCCCATGGATATCTCCAAATATCGCCCTTGAGGACTATCACCGACCTCTACACTTAACCACTAGTTTCATAAACTTGCAATATAAGCTAATCTTAGCATAAGTAATTGTTAGACACCCACCCTTTGTTATTATAAACAAGATTTCGATAAAAGTATTTATGTTTTTGATCGACAAAGGAAGGGTATAAAGCTTAAACTTGAACTAATAGGTGCCGGCCTCGTTGAGCGTTCACAACGGATGTAGACGAGCAGGGAAAATGTACACGCGACATTGTACCTCGCGACCTGTATCAATTAAAATATTAATTATTTAATATTTACTTTAAACGGTGTTTAATTAGTAAACTTTAGGCAAAAAATTAGAAGTCTGTTATCAAGTTATAAGCTGAAATGGCTAACACTTGTACGTATGAATAGTAGATACAATTTTATTTTATTAGCGAATAGACTCAAACCGTGTGTATTGCTTAGTATTCATCGTAGAAGCAATGAATAAAAAGGAACAAGTCAGACAAAACCACAAATACATGAATTAAAATCGGATGAAATACTTCCTGTCCGTTAAAGCCTTGTTGACGCATCTGTCGATTCCACTACCGGTACAAAAACCTCGCGAGAACAATGCCTACCGACTTACTATTGTTTATGTATAGTACACAACAGAGCCTTGACACTGCCGTGGAATGTAACAGATCTTTTCCTCGTGGATACAGTGACTAATCCGAGAATACCCCCGGGAAACTTGACACTAGGTGTGATTGTTTACTCTAGATCGATTAAAAGCCATCTTGCGGTGGAAATTCTGTCGGACGGTTATTCCTGTGTTTTAATACGATTGAGCTACCAACATAGTTCTCTTTAGCACGAAAACTTTCTTGAGAAGACATCTCCTCCGCTATGATAAATGACGATATATGTTTATTGATACTAGCTTCCATGAAATGCCGTTTGAATTTTGGAACACAAAACATGATGATATCTCATTAATGTGCGAGGTTGAGAAAATTACCATTCATGTCAAAACAAAAAGAACTAAAAGAAATAGGTAGAGACCAATTACGTAATCATAAATGGCATCCAAAGATACAAGTTGTATTTCGATCAAGTTCATTTACACACGCCGTCCTTGATGCGCGATCGTCGAACAAGTTGTGGTTTTTTCATTGGTCTTTGTTTTGATGGTAATGTAAAGTGTGCACATGTTTTTATTACAATTATGACCTGTATAACTTATATTTCATGTCGCAATTCATGTAAATATTATAGCTCTTTTTTCTTTTTCACTGATGCGTGCTATCTTTAAACCGGGAACATTGATAGTAATAAACTCAATGACCGGTAATCACTATTTTTAGAGACTTTAAAATTAGTTCATTTCGTATTTCATAATTCCATTTGATATGGTCTACAGTTGTTGCAAAATCTCCACAATGCTAATTGACTAAGAAAAATCGATGTTTAATTTCCTAATGACCATAATATACACCGTAACATAAAACACTGCACTCATTGACGATCGAAACAATGCAATTAGTTAGGCATATAAAATTCTAAACACATTGATAAATATTGAATAAAGAGTTATTATTATTATTATTATTGTTTTCCTCATAACTACGCACACTGACCTGTTTGTAAATATATACTGTTGAGGTTTTGTGTTATCATTAGCACTCATATAACACGACTATGACATAGCATTTTGTACGTTATCATCTTGGTGATTAAGTTCCATTTGCCGCAATAAATGTTTACGTTGAGGTTTAGCGTTGTGAGGAGGGTGTTGTAAATCGGCGAAAATGGTAAACAATGATTCATTGCTGTGTGAAGTATGTGCCTAATCAAATAAACTTGACTGATGTCATGTGAGGAGGACATGCACCCTGTGCATGCCAATGAAAACATAGCTATTTCCTCACTTCCCCTAATCTACCGGTGTATGTAGTTGCAACATGTTTTAGTATTTTTATTACGATTTTTATACATTTTCATATAGTATTGGTACAAACAGCCAGTGTCCTAACCTCAAAGAATATACGGCATTCAGACGATCGACCTTTGCCCGATACAAGGAGCACTGAAATTACACGTTAATGTATATTAGAGCATCTTAAAAAAAATCAACTCAATCATTTCAGAAGATATTTGTGTTAAGTTTCGAGATAAAATTAAATGCACAACGGGAAACTATAAATAGTGTTGTGTAATAAATCATAGTCGAGTTGTCTGGCAATTATGACATTGCTAAGAGTCATAGGATAGGCCAAATAGGCGTTTTTGAAGTATGATATTGAAGAATTATTTTTCACCTTTAAAAAACAGTTTTACTGCTATTAAAAAAAAATTGCTTACTCGTACTTCCAAAATATCAAACTTGTCTTTCACAATTTTTTGTAAATTTAATTTAACATTTGTTACAGATGGTCAACCCATGCCGTTAAGAACTGGTCTATGGTGTCTGTGCGGGATATTAATATTCATAATAGTGGAAAAACTGTTCGCAACGACAGAGGAAGAGGAAGAAGAGAAAGAGGGAGAAAGCGACAAAAAGAAGCAGAACGGCTCGGCCGGTATGCAGCAGATAGAGATCGAGGAGATTGAGAAGTTGCTCGCCATCGCAAGGAACCAGCGCGGGCTGCCCAAGGGCGAGGGGATATGCGGGAGCAACGGCACCGTCACCGCTAAACAACTGTATGACTCCTGTGTGTTCAATAATAATACCAAAGGTGAGTCCTTTGAAATTCTCTAAGCTGGAATTTTACATTTTACACCTACAATATAGATCGTCCTGCGCTGTTGTGTCTACGATGCATTAGTGTGTCATTTGACCAAGCAGAATCCTCGTAAGAAAGTCGATACCACGCTGATCGGATCACTTGCAACGCACGCAGTAAGGAAAACGTATTGCTCGGGTTTATACATAAAACTCAAGAGCAAACCAACTTGGTAGAGTTCATGTCGTTACTGTCTTTGTCACTCCTACAGCCTACTTTACGTTCTAACAATATGTTTCGTCTCGAACCACTGGTATCTCGTGGTCCTTGTCGGAACATGCTTATTGGATAGTATAATATGATCCGAAACAAAGTTCGAATGTTCGAACGTTGTACGTAAAACTGTATAAATACGAGTAGGTACTACACATCATGTTCTACTGATCCACTACTGATCGTCGTAATGTAACATCAATATTTTTTTACTTATGGAAGATACATCTAGAAGACCGATTTATACGAGTACATCTTTCTGCTTTTCATGCGTCAATAGGTCCCCATTTAATATGTCGATAGGTCATTTTGAGCCAAAATATGATTAAAAGCCAAAATCATGTTTTTTTGGATTAGGTCACTTCAATTGTAAAGGTGCGATATGTTGTGTGTGGCAGGCGAGGGCGCGTGCTGCAGCGCGGGCGGCGCGGGCGGCGCGGGCGGCGCGGCGCGCTGCAAGGGCACGCGCTGGATGGGACGCTGCCTGCTGCGCGAGGCCCGGGAGAAGGCGCTGCAGCACACCAAGAGGAGCGACAAGAAGGACGTACGTGCACACACGCACACACACACACATACACACACACACACACGCACGCACGCATGCACGCACGCACGCACGCACGCACTGTTTTTTACTGGCTTTCTTAGGCACATTAGTTAGAAATTTAAAAGCAGATATTACATAATGTAGATAGAAAATAACTAATTGAAAATCTATTTTTCACTTGGCAAAAAATAGTATGATGCGGTGACAGTTGGAATTATAGAAAAACAATTACGGCAACAGTATTATAAATGTTCTTGTGTTCATTAAATAATTTCTTATGTAGGTATTTCTATACATTTTCGTACGGTTTTCTGTGTGTTTGAGATTTAAAATAAACAAAGAGACTATTAACAACAATAAATAAGAATAAATTAATAAATATACATTTGATCCAAGCGCCCATTCAATTCATTGAAATCATTAAAACAGACTCTTTTTGCCAAGCTATTTATTTTAAATATAGTTTTAAACTTCTCTATAAAATATACATTACAACAGCACCTGTTAGGGCTACCTAAAAATAAACATCATCTTCATAAAGTATTTTTCTAAACATAGCCCTCCCACGTCAAATCCTACAACTAGGCGTAAGGACCCATTTAAAAACTTTTAGTTTTAATAATAAAAACAATAATTTCACTTCAGGTGGCAGGATACTTGAACCTGATGGCGAACTCCATCGACAACTTCACGCACGGGCTCGCCGTGGGCGGCTCATTCTTGGTCGGCTTCCGAGTGGGAGTACTCACCACCTTCGCCATATTGGGTATGTTTCATCAAATACCTAGTCAGGTCATAAATTCTGTCACATGTTTAATATAAAATAATTGAAACAAGTTTATGCATTATGTAACCATTTATATACCAAACTGAACTTAACAAAACATAGTTTCTTATGACACTAAAGTTTATTCAAAATGACCTCCGTGATTTTGAATACAGGCCTTCAATCTGCGCGGCCAGTTGTCTATCGCAGCACGAACGAGGTCCATGTCAATATCGGCGGCTGCCTTAATCAAGGATGTCTTGAGTGACTCCAAATTGGGATGAGGCTTTGAGCACGCCTTTTCCTCCAAGTGTTGCCATATCTTGTAATCTAACGGATTCAAATCTGGACTGGAGGAGGGCCAGTCTTCGTGACGGATGAAGTCGATTTCACGCGCCGCCAGCCAGTCTTATGTGCTCTTCGCTCTATGAGCTGGCGCCGAATCTTGTTGGAATACCCAGTGCCTGTTATTGAACATGGTATGAGAAACAGGTTCCACAAGGTTCGTCAGGACTGTATTTTGATAGACAACTGCATTCGTTTTTACACCTTTCTCACAAAAATGTACCTCTGTTAAGCCCCAATAAGAAACTCCCAACCATACCATGAGCGAGGATGGTAAATGATCTCGTTGGACACGCGGAATACGGTTGCTCGCTTCTTCACTACAGTGTGCGTACACTTTTTCATTTTGTTTGTTGTAGCTCTCTTCTACGGTAAAAATTTTTTCATCTGAAAAAAGAATTTCCCGATATTTTTTTCCCGCGTAACCGCTTCAACAAAGCGCGGCATCTCTTCAGTCTCAGGTCCATTAGACGAGCATTCAAACGATGTCCTGTTTTTCTTCGATATGCCCGAAGCCCTAAGTCTTCATTTAACACCCTTTTCACCGTGGTTCTGCTTAACCCCATCTGAAGGGCCAACGGTTTCTGCTTACGTTTGGGATTTCTTTGAATTCACGCCTTCACAGCTTTTATCACTGCAGGAGTCCTAACAGACCGAGGGCGACCACTTCTTGACCTGTCATCTACACTAGAGTCTTTATTGTATCGTTTGATGGTATGATAAACGAATCTTTTGGTTATATTCAAATTTTTCAGTATGTCAAAAATTTGAATTGGCGCGTAACCGCAACGATGCAACGCAATAACTGCAACACGGTCTTCTTTAAGCGTCCACTCCATATTTAAAAATGAGTAAAATTCTAAAAAGTATACATTTTTATTTTCATGAACAATTCGAAATTCGAATTCAATAAACTTTTTTGTGGCCAGCGTTCTAAAAGAAATGTTTTTACTGTGTGGCAATACTTATGACCTGACTGTGTATTAATTAGCTTAGTAATCACAGTATATGTAACGAGAAATTCACAAAAAGTAATTGTACTTACATGACAGCAGGTCAAAAGGAGATAAAAGTTGTTTAAATTGTAGAAACAAAATTATAGTCATTCATCTCAGCCACAAGGAGTCCACTGCTGAACATAGGCCTGCCCCAAGGATCTCACATCGACCTGTTGGAAGGGGCCTGCATCCAGCGACTTCCTGCAACCTTAGCCAGGTCTTCCGTCCACCTTGTAGGCGGGCGTCCCATATATTTTATTATAGTGATAGAAACATAGAATACTTCTAAAAAATATAAGTTTTTTTAACCAATTATTAAAACATTTCAGTGCATGAAATCCCACACGAGGTGGGAGACTTCGCCATACTTCTAAAGAGTGGCTTCTCGAGGTGGGAGGCAGCTAAAGCTCAATTAGTGAGTATTTCAGTATTCTATATCTAATCTAAGAGTTAAATTTTATTCAAGTGATATAATTAACACTATTTAAATTACATACTCGTGTACATAAGATAAGATTGTAAAAGTAAACGTATGTTGCAGGCGACGGCGTCAGCTGGTCTGATAGGTGCACTAACTGCTGTTATATTCAGTGGAGCGAAAAATGCTATTGGTGAGTTTAATTATATTTATTATATTTGCTTGTTTTATTAATGTGACATTTTACATTCGTTACAAACAAATGCAGTTCAATTGAAAGTATAGTGTTTGTAATAACTAAGCTAAATAATTTTCTTACAAAGTAATGTCGTGGAGTACTTATTAATTGCATCATATTAATTTGCATAGACACATGCACAATGGTGATCTATGGGCTGATCAACGACAAATCTATACTGTAGAAAAGATGTAAAATGTTGTTTGAATAATATGGTGCAGGGGTTCCCCTGTCTTTCCCTTTGACGGCGAGGAAGTCACGGGAAGCGGCATGAAGCATTTTTTTCCATTCCAATTTTTTTTTGTCATCATCGTACCTATTTCGAGCCACTATTTAAGACGCCGAGATAAAATAGTAAATATGTATATGCGTCTGAACTGAAATATAAAAACCCTTGGTATAGTAATTTATACTATTATATGTATAGCTGAAGAGTTTGTTTGTTACCCCTAATCTCACGAACTATTGATTCGAATTGAAAAAATATTTTAGTGTTGGATAAGTCATTTATCGAGGAATGCTATAAGCTATACCAACTATGACCAATAGGAGGGAAGCAGTAATGATAAATGTAACAATAACGAGGAATATTGTTTTTCGTGGACCGATTGGTCGATATTTTAAATTGATAATCGGAATTGAACATTTTGGCCGTCATCTTGAAAAGTGTTGTTCGGGCCACTGCTAGCCCTCGTACTATGTTGGTTTATAGATCTGTATCTGTATCAGCCCATATACGTCCCACCGCAGGGCACGGGCCTACTCTACAATCGAGAGTACGATTGAGAGTGGTTAGGCCATATAGTCCACCACGCTGGCCTAGTGCGGGTTGGCGGACTTACATACCATAGAAATTCTTATAAATCGCTATGGTATGCAGGTTTCCTCACGATGTTTTCCTTCACCGTTTTAGTGCGTGGTGATTGACTATCAATACACACATGACTCCGAAAAGTCAGAGGTGTGCCCTGGGATTCGAACCCGCGACCACCGTGAACATGTTGGCAGCCGCGTCTAGTCCGTTTACCAACAGGCCACCACGCACTTTGGTTTAGGGATGTTGCGGATGTCGATTTTTTCACATCCGCGGAAGCGGATGCAGATGCGGATTTTCAAAGGCTCACATCCGCGGATGCGGATGTTTATCTTATATAAATATAGTATATGAATGAATATTGAAATTAAACTATTATTTACAGATTTTATCGCTTACTAATATTTACCGATATATCTATGTTAATTTTTTATATTTTTTAAATTCCCGATATTTCGATTACTTCAAAGAATTCATGGTTTGGTGACATTCGGGGCGGAATTTAACTACCCGTAATTTATAATTATTACATTAAAAGGTTAATTACAAACGTTAATCTGTTTTTTTTTTTCATTTCGGTCTACGCAGAAGAAGCTCACTGTGCCTTGATGTCGGGCAGTTGTTCTTTTGGGTTCCGATATAATTAAATGTAGAATTCGATCCCATGCTTGTGCACGGTTCTAGCCATCTTCTCTATTGATAATTAAATGCATTACCTTCGTTTTGAGTAGCCCCAAGAGCTCGCAAAAGAACACCGTTTCATTTATTAAGTATAACGCCGCGCCGCATTTTCTGATAACAAGGCGGTTAGGAAGAGGTTCGTAAAGTAAATCATCCATCCATCCATCAGCCAAAGGAAGTCCACTGCTGAACATAGGCCTCCCCCAATGATTTCCACAGAGACCTGTTGGAGGCAGCCTGTGTCCAGCGACGTCCCGCGACCTTTACCAGGTCGTCGGACCATCTTGTTGGTGGACGTCCTACGCTGCGCTTTCCGCTACGCGGCGCTTCGTAAAGTAAACCCACGTTGCAAATAATTGTTCGCTAGGATCACTACTTAGTAGAGTGGATAAAAATCTTTGTGCTATCGGAAATAATATCTTTAATTCCTCTCGATAAATACCACTTAAGAGGATTTTCAAATTTTTTAATGGGGTAAGAAAGAAATGCTACCATTTTCTGGTATTTCTCGACTCGACTCGACATTTTGTATAACATCCGCATCCGCATAAATATCCGCATCAATTATTGCGGATGCGGATGCGGATGCAGATGTCCAAATCTATGCGGAAGCTCCGCATTTGCGGATGCGGATGCGAATATCCGCAACATCCCTGCTTTAGTTTATAGATGTTGATTTTAAATGATAGTCCGTGATAATGATAAAACTGATATATTATAGAAACTTATTTATTAAATCGAGCCCTTACTGCCAAATTATCGTAAGCGACACTTTTGTCGAAAATGCGTTTTTTATCGAAAGTAGTATTTTAAGCCACAACGGACCCAAACCTGTGGAAGTTTTCCTCCAAAAAAAAAACCGTTATAAAGTTATAGCAACTGCTAAAATTATCGTGAATACATATATTTTTAAAGCCATAACGTAAGCGACAAAAAGGTACTGGGCGGATCCATCCCAGAGTTGCGATCAGTATTCCGTACCCTGCCGGACCTGCGCTTTATACAAGCGATAAAGTTGACCGGGCGTGAAAAACCGTCGCACCATGTTCAGGACTCCCAACCCTGCGTAATGTGGCAGTTATCCCTCGATGTGATTCCTTGGATTGAGATCACAGCGGATATCCACACCAAGGATAGTTAGGTCATTCCGCACTGAGAGGGGAGCACCCTGAAGAATGGGGAGGGGAGAGAACGGGGATTTTTTGCACGTGAACGCATACACATGGGTTTTCTTGGCATTGAACTCAACCATATTCCTGGAACCCCATGTAGAAATGAGATCTAAGGTCCGGTTGAGCTCAATCACAAGATCTTTGCATCCCCTCACAGTGTCGACTTGGCAAGCCGAAGGCCCATGCATAGCAATGAATGTTGCCAAGCGACAACATGTCATTGATATGCAGAATAAACAAGGTGGGCGACCACACCGAGCCCTGAGGAACTCCGGCATTTATCGACATGAGCGCCGAAGCGTGTCCGTCAATGACGACACGCATTCCTCGCCCATGCAGAAAGCCGGAAATCCACGAACACAGGTTGTCGGGCAGTCTGTATGCCTAAAGTTTGGAAAGAACACCACGGTGCCAGACCCTGTCAAACGCCTTGGCTATGTCGAGGCTCACAGCAAGAGTCTCGCCACGCTGGTCAATCACCTCACCCCGCGATGCAGGGCAAACGCTAGCAGATCATCCGTTGATCAATTTTGACGGAATCCGTATTATCTATCACTGATCAACGAGTGATCCTCCAGGTAGCGGATAATTTGCTCGTTTATAATCCGCACCATGACCTTACACATCACTGAGGTGATAGCGACAGGACGGGTATTGGTAGGGTCTGACCGATCACCCTTTTTGGGGATCGGTTGCACATTGGCTTCCCTCCAAGATTCAGGCACAACTCCTGTGCGGCAGGACGCTCGATAGAGGCGCGTCAGTGCAGGAGACTATTCCGCTTCACAAGCTCTTAAAACCATCGCTGGTATCCCATCCGGACAACTGGCTTTCCGCACATCGAGAGACCGTAGCTCACGCCGCACGTCATACTGCCTGATGCGAATAACCGCCGTTGACAAACCGCAATCAGACAGTGTAGGCGGCGTCTGGGAACCAGGGTCCGGGGAGGCGGGAATAAGCTGCAAAGAGATTTGCCAGTAAGGCAGCTTTTTCATGCGGCTTCTTAGCCAGCTTTATTAAATTATGTGATTATTTTTAAGTTCATCATCATCATAATCTCAGCTACTGGAAGTGCACTGCTGAATATAGGCCTCCCCCAAAGATCTCCACATCAACCTGTTGGAAGCGGCCTGCATCCAGCGACTTCCTGCAACTTTAGCCAGGTCGTCCGTCCACCTTATAGGCAGGCGTCCGACATTTCACTTGCCTGTACGTGGCCTCCACTCTAGAACCTTTTGGCCCAAATTGCCATTAGTTCTTCGCGCCATCTGCCCAGCCCACTGCCACTTCAACTTGCTAATCGTATGGGCTGTGTTGGTAACCTTTGTTCTCCTGCGGATCTCCTCATTTCTGATTCCATCTCTTAGGGAAATACCTAGCATAGCCCGCTCTATAACGCGTTGAGTGACTTTGAGCCGCCTCGTTAGCGGCTACGTCTCGGTGCCGTAGATCATCACTGGTAACACACAACTGTTGAAGACTTTCATCTTTAGTCACTGAGGAACGTTTGACGAGAAGACGTGATGTAGTTTCCTGAAAGCTACCCATCCGAGTTGTATTCGACGGACCTCTTTGTAAGTTATTATTTGTTAATTATAGTCACGAATGAACAAAATTATACAGGTGATATCACCACTCCACATACCAGAAGAGAATCAACCTGAAACAGTTTTTTCCCAGAACAAGAACAAGAAGATACAGAGCGTTAGTTTTAGATCCATTCATATTAACAGACAGCAACATAATGTAATTGGTCTCTTGTTTAATATTTTTATTACTTAATTTTAGCATTTTGTTTTAAAACCTAGATGGAACAATATCTGGTCTTAAGTGAAAACTGACGAAGATAATTGGTACCAGTAGAAAAACTTTATTTCATTTTATATACCTCGTTTAAGTTTAACTAAGCTGATTAATCTCATTACTTCAAATATTAATACGAAAAAAATATAAATTGGTAATAATTTTTAAATATAATACGACTATTTAATTTATAAATCTTCGAAAATATTTTTTTACTTATCAAATATCGTTTCTTAGTTAAGGTAATTTTAAGATATATTTTTATCGTAAACGCCAAAATAACCGTAGATTATGATAGCAAAATTAATGTAAGCGACATAAAAGGAAGAAATACTTAATATTTTTGATTTTTAATAAATTTGATATTTAAATGTATAAAAATTTATTTATTTATTTATTTATACACTTTATTGCACACAAAAAAAATACAAATAAAACGAAAATCACAATCATAAAAGTACAATTGGCGGTCTTATCGCTCAAAGGCAATGTCTTCCAGACAACCATGGGATGGATTTTATAAACGGATAAATAGAGGGCAGTCTTAAAGTGTAAAGAATAGGAGTTAAGAAGGAAAAATATAAGAAATACAAATAATTACTAATTAATAATAAAAATATACATACATCAATACATCTATATAACAAATATACATAAATATATATATATAATATATAAGAGCATCAGTACATATATACACATAGGAAAGTTATCCACGTCAATTTGTAAATGTAAGAGAAAGGTAGTGATCCTTAACCATTTTTTTGAACGACGGCAGTGATTGTGCCCGTCTTACCACAACCGGTAGGGCGTTCCACAATCGGACTGCTCTGACGGTGAACGACCCATCCATAAAAGTTGTGGAGTGCACAGGCATTCTCAACTCCAGTCTCTCTGACGACCTTAGGGATCTTGTATGGGAGTCATCGAGAAATACAAAACGATCTTTAAGATAAGATGGGGTGACAGGATTAAACAATATATTATACAGAAGAGAAAGAATGTGAGCATTCCGACGAAGCCGTATGGGCAACCACTTGAGCTTAGTACGAAACTCAGAAACATGGTCATATTTGCGTAATCCAAATATGAATCTAATAATAAAGTTTTGAAGGCGCTCAAGTTTATTTAGTTGGTCCTCGGTGAGATCAGGATAGCTGACATCGGCATAATCAAGGATAGGGAGAAGGAGGGTTTGCGCTAGTGAAAAATAATTAATGTATATAAATTTCAATTTAATTACACATTTCTTTCTAAAAATATTTAACAAAAACCTTCTCCTGTAAAATTTGTTTTTTGTCGGTTGCGCTAAAATGGCGGTAAAGGCTCGAAATGATAGATATGATACGGAGCACGCGCGACCTAACACAGTCTACTCGATTTCCGAACTGTATAATACAGGGTATATCAAGACTGCTACCGAAAACGAAGCCGGGTGGTAGTTTAAGCGACTTCAGACACAATGCAACAGAAAAAGTTGCAAAAAAAAGCGTCAATTTTTTTTTTTTATTTTTTTCCAATGGCCATTTTTGGGTGGTAAATACATTTTTTCCTAAAATAATAGTATATACCCTTTTATTTTTAAATACTCTAAGGTATAAAATAGTTTAAATTATTATTTTAGCAAAAACTATGGATTTACCACCCAAAAATGACGATATTTAAAAAATCATAAAAAAAAATTGTCGCGTTTCTAGGCGAAATTTTTAATTGCATTGTGTTTGTAGTCACTAAAACTACCACCCGGCTTCGTTTTCGGTAGCAGTCTTGAGATACCCGGTATAAGTACTGGGTGGAATCGCTTAGCGTCACGAAAAAAATTGTGCATGGCAAGTACATGACTTAGAACCCTTTGGCATACTTATTTTAATTTTTTTTGTAAAATTAATTTACCACTACTAGTTACTAATTTCGAATAAGTTATTCATAAAAAACGTTGTTTAGAGAAGATGATATAAATGAAAAAAAAAACTTCATAAATACACATAATAACAACAACCACTAATTTTATTATTTTTAACATTGATTGTTGTTAATGATTTTATATATTTCTAAGTTGCCTGGACTAAAGTTTTAATTTAACTGTTGCGTATTTTTCTTCGTTTTATTTTATCTTTCATCTCATAGATCTCAATGTATTAAGAATAAGGTTAAAGTTTTTAAATAGTTTTTTTTTATTGTTTTGTTTTTACTACTTTTAATTTTTGTTGTGTTATAGGTATAGTTAATCTTTTGTCATGTGCTTTATTGTTTACTGTTAATATGTAACACAGAACCGGCAGATGGATGATTAGAGTTTTAATTTAATACTATTATTATATATAATATTATTGTTATTATTATTTATTTATTTTTTTACTAGTCATATAATTATTGTTGTATTTTTAGTTTAGTTTTTACCAATATTATTCTACAAAGCTTTATATTATAAAAATGTCTGTGCACGACGACAGTAATAGCGATGAGTTCTTTTCAGCGTGTAGTGATGACAGCTTTGCTAGTATTCCTTCAATTAATGATACTCTCTCTTTTCAGTTCTCTGACGTTCCCAAGAACTTCAATGTAGTCCACTTGAATTCCCAGAGTATTCCGGCTCATTTTACAGATATGCTAGCCAGTTTTGACTGTACCAATATCCATGCTATCCTTGTTTCTGAATCCTGGTTAAAACCTTCTCTCTCTTCTACCACTTTCTCACTCCCGGGGTTCCACCTCATCAGAAATGATCGCACGGCTCGTGGTGGAGGCGGTGTGGCCATATATCTCCGTACACATCTACCTTATACTGTAGTTAGTGTGTCACCCCAACCTCCACCGCCAAATGCTGGCGAACATCTTTTCTTGGAGGTGGAATTCTCCCATAAGAAAGTATTACTCGGTGTCTATTATTGCCCCTCGCTTCGAATTGATTTCTTTCCTTCTCTTGAGGTTATTCTTGAAAATCTAGTCCCTTTGTACAGTCAAACCATAATCATGGGTGACTTCAATACCTGTCTCCTCAAGAACGACCGACGTTCTTCTTCCTTTCTGAACTCTGTCCGATCCTGTAATCTTTCTGTTCTTCCTCTCAGTGCCACTCACCATCCTCCCCACTGTACACCCTCGCTTCTTGACCTTGTCCTTGTGTCCTCCTTAAACCATGTTGCAAAACATGGACAATGTCCCGCTGATGCCTTTTCTTTTCACGACCTTCTATTCCTGTCCTATCGCATCCATCCGCCCAAATCTTCTCCTAAAATCTTGTTGCAACGGAACTTTCGGGGTATGAACCTTGTTGATCTTCGCAAGGATGCCGACACCATGGACTGGAGTTCCATGTTTCTCACTGACGACATTAACAAAAAAGTTGAAATATTTACACATAACATATTGAATATTTACGACATCCACGCACCAGTTCGGCCAGTCAAGGTTAAACATCTTCCAGCACCCTGGCTCACAGCCGAAATAAAGGAACTACTAACTAGGAAAGCTTCAGCCAAATCTAGGTACAATCGCCGTCCTAGCGAATTAAATTGGCGTAAGTACATAAACATTCGGAATCACTGCAGTAAGGTGTGTAGGAATGCTCAACGCCGACATATTCACAGCTCAGTTGATGATGGTGACCCGGCTAAAGTCTGGAAATTCCTTAAGACTCTAGGAGTGGGTAAATCTCGTCAAAATTGTATTCCCGGATCTTCAGACCTAAATTCCTTGAACCATCATTTCTCGTCACCAACGTATTTCAATACGATGGTCAAAGATAACACAATTAAAAATCTTTCAACCCTCAAAACTCCTGATTGTCCTGTTTTTGTCTTCAAACATTTTGCTAGTTGTGATGTTAGGAGAGCCATTGCACTCATTTCTTCCAATGCCGTGGGGAGTGACCATGTCAGCCGTAATATGATTCTCCCTATCCTAGACGAAATCCTTCCCGTCATTACCCACATCCTAAACCATTCCTTGTCCACGGGCATATTTCCTACCGCTTGGAAAGAAGCACATATCATCCCTATTCCTAAAAAACCTAACGCCTCCGTACCTTCTGAATTTCGTCCCATTTCAATTCTCCCATTCCTTTGCAAAGTTCTTGAACGTTTGATCCATTCCCAACTTAATGATTTCCTTTCCAAGAGTAATCTCCTTAATCCTTTCCAATCGGGATTTCGAGCTGGGCATAGCACAACCACCACTCTAACTCATATTACGGATGGCATTAGGTCGGGCATGGAAGAAGGTAAGCTGACAGTCCTGGCATTACTAGACCTCAGTAATGCTTTCAACACGGTCGATTTCGACGTCCTGCTGAGTGTAATGTGTTCTCTTAACATATCTCCAACGGCACTTGACTGGTTTCAAAGTTACTTGTATGGGCGCCGGCAACGCATCTGTGTTGAGGATAAGCTTTCCTCCTGGTGTTCCGTGTCTGCTGGCGTACCACAAGGCGGCGTGCTTTCTCCTCTACTTTTCGCTATTTTCATTAATTCCATTACTAATAATCTTCATTCCTCCTACCACCTCTACGCTGATGATCTCCAAATCTACACACAGGCAACTCTGGACGGAATGGCCGAAGCTATTTCAAAGATTAACCTCGATATCCAACACATATGCGATTGGAGCAAAGCCCATGGTTTGACGGTTAATCCTAGTAAAACCCAAAACATTATTGTCGGCAGCTCCAGGTTGATCTCCAAACTTGACTGGGCCCTACTGCCAAGCGTTGTTTGTGAAGGTATTACCATCCCATACAGCGATGTTGTGAAAAATTTAGGTCTGCACATAGATAAATGCCTCACATGGGGTCCGCAGATTCGAGAAGTCAGTCGAAAACTCTTTACCTCGGCTAAGTCCTTGCGAAGGTTACACAACTTCCTACCCGTTGCCACGAAGGTTTCGCTTGCGCAAACGCTCCTACTCCCCATCCTTGATTATGCCGATGTTAGCTATCTAGATCTCACCGAGGACCAACTAAATAAACTTGAGCGCCTTCAAAATTTCTGCATAAGATTCATATTTGGTCTACGCAAATATGATCATGTTTCTGAGTTTCGTGCTAAGCTCAAGTGGTTACCTATACGACTTCGCCGGAATACCCATATACTGTCACTTCTATACAATATTTTATTCAATCCTATCACTCCTTCTTATCTGAAACAACGATTTCTTTTTCTTCATGAATCACATACGAGGTCCTTGAGGTCGTCTGAGAACCTAAAGCTGAGAATGCCCGTCCACACCACGACATTTATGGATAAATCATTCAGTGTTCAAGCTGTTCGTTTGTGGAATGAACTTCCTGTTGTGGTGAGGCAGGCTCAAACACTGTCATCATTTAAAAAGCTATTAAAAGAACACTACCTATCTCTATAAACTGATCAGGATTATTTCCTCTTATTGATTATATTGGTAATATATATATATATATATATATATATATATATATATATATATATATATATATATATATATATATATATATATATATATATGTGTGTGTGTATATATATGTATGTTTATTCGTCTATAAATGTATATAAGTATGTATATACAATATGTATTTATATGTTTTCATTTCATTTGTCTTTATTTTACACTGCCCTTTCTTTTTTCCTACTCATATATCCATCCCATGGTTGTCTGGTAGAAATTGCCTTAGAGCGATAAGACCGCCATTTGTACTTTGTTGTTTTATACTGTCTCTAAACTGTTATTTCTTTTTACTGTGTACAATAAAGAATTAAATAAATAAATAAATAAATAATTGTTACCCTACTTTATACAATACTAGCGGCCCGGCCCAGCTTCGCCCGGGTACAAATAGATTTTTGTACAATAATATGTACGTATTATTATTATACATATAAACAGATATAAACATTCCTATATAGGCACGCTGCCGCCGCCCCGGCTGGCCAGTACCGCCGCAAGCGCTACGTCCCGCAATTTTAAATCTGTAATATCTTCGAAACTATTCATTAAAATCTTGTGCTGTGAATGACCACATAGATCTATATTAAATCAACAATGTATTTAAGCTATTTAATTGGATAAGGATTAATGCTGTATTGTTTAAAATCGCTTCGAAAATTAGCCATTATTTGTCGTAAAAAGTAAATGACAAAAAAAAATATTGTGGGATATCCATAAGAGATAGACATATACCATCGCGGAGTTTTCTGTAGACCTTTTCAATGTGTACAAATATGTTGTACATTATTTTGATAAATCTCGTAGGGTTCAGCCTGCGTTGGCAATGTAAGCGGAAAAATATTGATAATTAACGACATCACATTAGAAACCTCAAAAATAACAATATTTCTCCACTATTTAATGGATGTTATTATACATATAAACCTTTCTATTGAATCACTCTATCTATTAAAAAAAACCGCATCAAAATCCGTTGCGTAGTTTTAAAGATTTAAGCAAACAAGGGGAAATAGGGACAGAAAAAGCGACTTTGTTTTATACTATGTAGTAGTGATGTAACGAATGTTCGCATTCGCGAATCGCGAATATTCGCATATTTTTTGGCATTCGCATTCGTATTCGCAAGAAACGAAGCGAATGTTAGGCGAATGTTTTAGACAAATAAAAAGGAAATTTATACAAATTTGATGGTTCTGGAAAAATAATACAACTATTATAATTAGCGTATTTTTTAATTATTTATAATATTGTTTATATCTACGTCTCGTAAGTCTTCTGACTGCACTTTGCTGTATAAATTTTCGCAAATAAAGGAAGTAAAATATTGCCGACTTTTCAAATTATATGAGGGACATAGTTGCTTGATCAATCTTACAAATCCGACGCATTCAACAAAACTAAACGGTAAATCTTCTAGTGCGATCATTTCCCCTATTAAATTCTCCAACAACAAAGACTTGGCGTTGTTTTTATCCCATTTTTAATTTTTTCGATGCAGTCATTTAAAGATATCTGTTTTAGGTCAGTTTTGGTACACTGTCGTGAAGAAGACGGCAAAGAATTAATCTTAGCAGCGTCTTGCTTTTCATTTTCTCTTTTTTTTTTAATTCGTTGTAGTCAGTAATATGTTTAGCTTGTAAGTGATTGCGCATAGCACTAGTGGTCCTTCCTTCCCGAGAGTATTTTTTGTCACACAACTTACAATTTAACATTTGTCACAAATTGTGAAATAAGTCCAAACTTCACTTACATGGGCTTTACTCATGTCTATAAACCACTTTAATCTGACAAACACAGTAATACTAAATTAACTTCAAACAAAATAAACAAATAATTTCTAACGACTAAATTTGTTCATTCAACCTGTCAAAGCACGGGCCGGCTCGACATGCTCGACTATGTTCGTTTTAAACATGGCTGGCCCGAAATGTTGCACGCCAAATTTGAAAATCAACATTCGCATTCGTATTCGCGAATGTTAGGTATGAATATTCGCATCCGCATTCGCATTCGCGAATGTGAGAAAACTAACATTCGTTACAACACTACTATGTAGTGATGAATTCGAGTAGACACTTCTAAATTTAGGTAATAAAATCCTTTGATAAAGCCGCCCCAAGCGCAAGTACAAAGCGTGCCGCCGCGCCGCGCCACCCCCTCCCGCGCCGCCGACGCCTTCCAGTGACGTTTTTACTTTCTCAGTCGTGCGAAATGCGGTACCGAGTGACATTGTACGAAATTATTTTGGTTATTGGTTAGTTTCTTGCGGTCAAAATGAGTAATTACACGAACAGTGAGAATGTGGCAATGATGACATGCTATGTCCGATCCAATAAAAACTTGGGTCATGCAAGAAGGATGTATGCAGATCCAGAACATCTGCAGGTTTTGCGTAGGAATGGTATCATGAATGATGAATCCACGAGTTCCCAGCACAAGAACTATTTTAAAGACTTATCCGAGGCTACTCGATCATGGTAAGTTCAGACTTCCTAATCATGCAAGAATCCGTGACCTTCCACAGCGAAGTCGTCTATTCTCGACTTTCATAAAAGGTTTAAATAAAAACATATGCAGCTTTTTCTAAGATAGTAGGTACGTTATGAAAATAATATGTTCAATTAAAATGTAAAACAAATTACCAACAACTACATTTACTTTAATGATCCTAACACACTAAAATTCTAAATAAATTAAAATGTTATATGGTAATATTTAGAGTAATAACTCCGATAAATAGGCGCAAAGTAAGTTCGCCGTCGCGGTTCGATAGTCAGCTGTGGCGTGGTGTGACTCATACACCCGCGTGTCTGTGTATTGACATGTCGTTGCACTTTTAAGTGTAGGGTAATTTAGATAATACGTGTTTTGGGAATATCTTGTACTGATATTGTTTATGGGATTGTTTGTAGTTTTAATGATAAATATTGTATATAACGTTAATTTCACATACACAATACACTATGAAATTTTCCGGGAGATAAGCGATTCCATCCAGTATATGATTGTAGTAATATTTGCGGAAACTGCAGCCCCAGCAAATATGCTAATTGTACGTGTTAGCTCGTAAAAGTTTGCATTATACAATGCCGTTGTGTTGTGACAGAGGCGCGCACGTCGTGGATCGCGCCGTTCACGGCGGGCGGGTTCCTGCACATCGCGCTGGTGACGGTGCTGCCGGCGCTGGCGCACGAGCCGCGCGCGCCCCACGCCGCCGCGCACGCCGCCGCGCTCGCCGCCGGGCTGGCGCTCATGCACGCGCTCAACTCCTACTGCTGAACACTCACGCTCACTCACAGGGACATAGTAAAAAATATTATTTACGGATTTTAGCGGATACCCCCCAGCTTTGTGATCACGGAAGCTGTAAAATAGTCGAAAGTCAAATCCACGATAAAATCCGTAAATAATAGTTTTATTTTAATATGTAACATTCGTGTAAATCAATAGGCGCAGATATTTTTTTTTTTATCTAGTGCAGCTTAGTAGTGGCTGCACTGCACCCAGTAGTAAACGCAAATGCTGTCCTGTATGATGAGTGAGACGAGTATGATGCCGCTCTTCTGTATTGCCAACATTTTGTTACCAGTATCCTCTCTAATATAACCCAATTCATGTTAATGTATATTCCTTGGCAGTTTATCATACACACCCATGTCCCAAACAATGGTAAACATGTCATGTTTTCCACCCAGTAGTCTGCCATCGTGGCTAAAAATAATAATAATTTTACAAATCCATAATTGCTCCGTTATTGAAGCTCATCACAAAAAAAGCTATTTTAATTTTATTAAAAATCATAGTAAACAAAAAATTACTTAAACTACAAACATATTATTCCGTTGTGGCATGGACACTACGGATTCGAATCGTATCAATTCATTTGTCTGTACATAATCACTTGTTAATTATGAAATATATATTTTTTTACGTTTAAGTTAGGCGTCCGCGCTGCGCCGTAATAAAGTATTATTACCTAATATAAATCTTAGACTGAAACGTTAAAAATACAAAAAAAAATTAGGTTAAGAAATCATTTGGTGCGTTTTGATACTCCATATACATACTTTAGTGTTTATGTATATTTTAGGTTCATACAGTAATTATGTATTTACATTTTTCTATAATATAAATATGGAAATTATTTTATGCATATCCACATCTACCTATATATATTATATAAAGCGATGTACCACAGCCCTTTTTGAGGGTAGTAACTTAGTTCAATAGTCCATTGTGGTCTGCCAAGTATGTTCGGTACTACTGTATTTCCAAATATTAAAGAAACATTACATTCTAATGGTTAAAATTTTGTAACAGTAACACACATGTTACACATTATTTATTTCTTGAATTTTTAAATGTTCTCATTATTCCTTGCATCTTTATTTGCATACACACCCAGTGTTGATACATAGTATGTATATAGTATGTATATAGAATGGTTTATGTATGTATTACATACATAAACCATTATGAAAAAAAATAAACAAGATAATTATATGTACAAACTTGTGTCTATATACAATCGATACTGACCTGTGGCAAATACATTTTACTATTTCAACAGAAAATCGTTATAATCAATTTTCATGTCATTTATTTTATTCAGTGTTATTTTTTTATCATATATTCATATTTACTGTAATCACATATGTTAGATATGTTTACCTGTAATAACTTACAATGTTAATTAAAAGTTACCACAGAACCAAGTTAGTCGCTTGAATAACTATGTATTTAGATATGCAGAATTTTGGTTGGTAACTGTAGAAACAACACAAATTAGTTGTAGATATTCCTATTATTTTATTTGTGATAATATTCATCAAAGCAATATACGCATTTTATGTTATTTTAGTAATTTATTCTAATGTTTCTACATGAATATTTCCTATTGTATTTAATAATAATAGTAAATACACCCAACAGTCACATACATAGTCCTAACCCTCCACTAATATCGAGTCTTGTGTCGTCGATATCAGAAACTACGAGAAACTTTTCGATTTTGCAAACACCCAGACCCGAAATGAATACTTATGGGCCATACAACCATTTGACTCGGTGCAAGGATCGAAACCGCGGCCTCTTGTTTTACAGGCGGCATCTCACCAACTGCACCACGGAGCCTGTCATATAGAAAATGTTCTGCCAAATGATCCCACCTTTAGCAATATTGATTATCATTAAAGTTATTCATATTTTAAAGATAAAAGAAATATTTTACCGATAGTCGTACAGTAATGAAAAATACTTATTGTTTTGTTAGAATAAAATTAGTCTATTACAAAATTTGTAACATTTTTGATGATTTGGTATCAATAGTTTTAGCGAGTTCGAGGGTTGGATGTAAATGGCACTACATAGTCGATGTTTAGCAGTTCTTTGTCCCTTACTTTTAAATCTTGTGATCATGCTTGACTTTATATTTTTTCCGTTGCATTTCGCTTATACCTAATATTATCTTTTTATAAAATATCAAAGTTATTTTGTATACCAATTAGTAATATTTTATCTTCTTCATGATTGCTGCTACCACTCGAATACTAATAATTATCATGACCTAATAAAGAAGAATCTAGATTCTTTGCTGGGCTTTTAAACTCAACTGTGGATTTCATCAATCAGCAACACTGCTGCAATTCTATATAAATGTCTCAAAGACAATCTTATGAGAACTAAAAGTCATTAGTGCGAGCGCTACATTCGGCCATTATTTTATGGCATTGAGATTCAGTTAGAATAGCAACAAAGTGCATTAAACTGTACATTTTTGTATATATCATAGAAATAACATAGTATAAGTAGTAATAGCGACCTGTACAACCACACTTTTATGAATGTGATAGTTTTTATAGATTATATTTCTTTCATCACTGTGTCTATGTATACATTTATCCTTCCATTTACAACTGTACTGAGAAATAAAAACATAATATTAACCCTTTATACTAAAGATGTACGAAAGAAATCACTACTATATAAGTTCTTTAAATTGTAAATATAACTAAATAAATTAATATAATTGCTGTATTCTTTTAAACTTGTTGCTCCGTATTTCTTAATACTGTTGCAATCTTATTATGATTTCTTATGGATGAGAATTTGTAATAAATTACAAGAAAACACACATTTTTACTAATGAAACTGTATAGTGTATAATGTATTGAATAGTGATTATACATAGACACTTGTTATTTTTTGTCACTTGTTTTTGTTATATTTTTGTCTACTGTACATTGTAAGGAATTATTCGACTCGACAGCATGCAAGTACTGCATCTACGGACGAATAAGCTCCTGGTGAATACGTATGAGTCATGTAGCCATAGAATAATAAATGTGATAAATGAATGCCATTTATGAGTATTTACGTCGTTTATAACGGCAATATTGTAACTGTAAGTCGTTAATAAAAATAAATAAAAAATAAACAGAAAGGTCGTTTCGTTTACCATTTTTTTTTAACTTTAATAGAACATCAGTTTTTGAAGGTACAAGGTTATTACATTTGTTGTATTTGGATTTGGATTGCCGGCTCGTGAATTGTGTCCGGTTATGTGTTGTAGATTTGTAATTCCTGTTCGTAAGTTTTTTAACAATTCACGTTGGATTAGCGAATCTTTTCTGGGCGAGTGCTTGTATTTTTAGTGGAGGGTAGAATGAGAAGGATGAGAAGTAAATCCTGAGAATATGAAGAGATAAGTTATTCTAAATTTTGACGAAAACATATTCGAGCGGTAAGAAGATCGTAGATTACCTTCGCTTGGACTACCTCATACCGCGGCTTGTCACAGCGTTCTTCGGCAGGCCGTAGCATACCTCAGAGCGCCGAGGCATCTCGCCCCAAGAAAGATTATAATTTATTTCGTATTTCTACCAGAAAAGATTGAATATTCTTTGTTAAAATAATTCCTTACTATTATGCGGCTAGGTATTCAATAAAATATCGACGTTCCATCATACTCTTATGAATGTCTTATTTCTCATTGGAAGCCTAAAGCATCGGGGCCTGGCGGTAACTCTAATGATTCACCTACATCTATCAATAGTGGCTAACGGCCTATGCCAATAATCAATAGAAAAAAATAGATTGTAGTCAATCTGGATTGTTGTCTACTTTTCGATTTGTCATTTACCATGTTGGCATAGTTTTTTCACTACTGAGATTGATTATTGGCAATATAGTATCAGAAAAAGATTGAGCTGTCAATCTCAAACGGCAAATTTTGGATTGGGATTGTTTATTGGCAGCGGCTGTAACTCGACAGCCTTGTGTGCATGCGTTTGATGCGTCATGACAGTTAAATGAAACATACGAATTTGAACATTTAATTATCTTTAACAAATCGGTAATCACGGACTTCCATACATACGTACATACATAATTGACACGTCTGCATCTCATAGCGGTAGGCAGAGACTATAGACCGCCACTTTACTCCTCTTGACTATTAGTATTTTTGTGGGAAAGTATTACTTTCGCTTCATCTACTTTCATCAACCTCTTAATGCTTTCTAGTTGATTCAGCGTACTTTTACCCAACCCAGGTTAAGCGTATCACTCATTTGGATGGTATAGGGTCGGTGAGACAACCCCTACCGACTCTTCCATACATACTCGCATTGTATATTTGCTTGGTTATGTTAGATTAGGTCTTGGGGCCCTACTATATTCATCCGAACGAACGAACGAAGTTCGAAACTTCGGACAAACGAAGTTTTTTATACGATACGAATGTACCTACATAAAACTTATGGTCGTAACCATAGACTTATAGTTACGGTGTACGTTATACAAACTCGAACTTTTACAGAATAGATACATTCGTATCGTATAAAAAACTTCGTTTGTCCGAAGTTTCGAACTTCGTTCGTTCGTTCGGATGAATATACAGGGTATATCAAGACTGCTACCGAAACGAAGCCGGGTGGTAGTTTAAGCGACTTCAGACACAATGCAACAGAAAAAGTGGCAATAAAAGCGACAATTTTTTTTTTGTTATTTTTTTTCTGTGGCCATATTTGGCTGGTAAATACGTTTTTTTCCTAAAATAATAGTGTATACCCTTTTATTTATAAATACTCTAAGGTATAAAAGAGTTTAAATTATTATTTTAGCAAAAACTAAGGATTTACCACCCAAAAATGACGATATTTAAAAAATCATAAAAATAATTGTCGCGTTTCTATGCGAAATTTTTAATTGCATTGTGTTTGTAGCCACTAAAACTACCACCCGGCTTCGTTTTCGGTAGCAGTCTTGAGATACCCGGTAGTAGGGCCCTTTTAACGAAACAAATGAGCACGTATATTATTTTAAATAAACTGCACAGTCGAAAGTAATTTGTTGAAAATCGGTAGCATTCGTGTTTAACATAATGTGTATATTTAACCCAAAAATTTTACATGGTGTGTGGTCGGGCAGGTTTCTATAATAAGAAGCCATTTTGAAAAACATAATAAAACAGCAAAATTATGATTTGCCTTTATTTCTCAGTGAAACGAGTTATGGTTATGATACAGTGAGATTATTTTATATAATTTACACGTAGCTAATAGCTATAGGTATATTTCAAATCTTACTTAAAAATAACACAGTCCATAGAAATAGTACTGCCCATAAGTGACTTTAAACATATCCAAAAAACTACTACATACATTTTTCTCAGTTTTAAATCTTTTCTGGAACATCTACATCGAAAAATATATATTTAATATGGCAATAATAGCTAATAAAACTTTATAGCTAGCAAACAAACTAAAACTGACAATACAAGGTTTAAAATATCGATAAGTTTACATTTCACAACATACATAGGGAATATTCGTTTATTGTAAGCGACGTAATTTCTCCCAAGCTTACCAATGAGAAACTTATAAAATATTTAATAAAATGATTCGACATTGAGAGGAAGTTTCAACAGTGGTTGTAGAGGATATCCACTTGGAGACAAAGGTGACAAAATTTTAAGTATATACTTATCGATAATTCTTACCGCTATTACAATATCGAGGAGTACACTCAATAGTCACATCAATTTTATTATAATCCTACACGAGTATTATGCGTGCTTGACTTGGAAACAAAGAGAAGCCCGTTTAGTTCTCGAGATTTCAAACTTCAGTTAACCACCGAATGTATTGAGATTAAAGCATGGTTTTATAAAACAAACTCTATTAGTAAACTGGTGAATTGACTAACCGGAGTTTTCTAATGCATGCTTAGATAGACTTATATTCTTTACGATAAAACACATGGACTGTTGGCATGAAGAAATAATAAAAATATTCAAATCCCAAACAGTACACCCCCTTACTGACAAAATTATATCTATATAAAAGATCCATGTAAGAGAGTACAATAAAAATAAGGTTAATTAAATGCCTACGATGTCTTTTAATTTATGACGAAGATTTTCACAGAGAGAATTTCTTACCGAATGATATGGACTTTTCAATTTCAAACAAATAGTACGGATAAAAAATAAGGCCATGTTAAAATTATTTAGAGACTTTACAGTCTTTAAAAATATAAATTACAGCCTAATAGATTCGGTTTATACCGACTCATATAAATTTAATATCATATAATATTTGTAACAATATGAATACAACAGTAAGAGGGCACCCGATACAAACCTTAACGCTAACAAACATTCATTATACATATGAGTGTTGTTTACATGACGTAAACCTTCTCGACGCGTTTCATGCAGAACACTTCCTTCGTCTTCGGACAGATGATGGAGCCGTGTTCCTTCATCATTTCCTTAAGTGCCTGTAAATACATTGAATATTATGGTCACCAGCAGTAAAAAAAGTGAGAGCTATAATAGGGTTATTTTCACGAGATTATTAATTTATGAATATAGTCCATGAATAAATATTATTTTGTTTTTCAAATATACAGTAATTGTTGTTTTCACAAAACAAAATATTACTTAAGATCATAAAAAACCCTTTCTTAAATTACACAAACACACATGCGCATGCGCACTCGCGTCTGTGTATAAAAATGAACCATGTTCGCAGTAGACATTGAGTATAATTTCAACATTGATTAGCATATTGGAAATATAAATAAATTACTTAGTATGTGTAAATTCGAATATTTTGCACTATGCGTTGATCATTATTATTTTCTTGAATCAATTAAAAATTATGTAATATCAAACAACCCTGTAATTATTCTCATTTTGCTCATATGAATATAGAACATACAAGAGAGCCTACCTTTTCCCCGTAGACCTGTCCGTTGGGCAGCACCATGGGGTGGTTGTGTTCGTCGAGCGGCGCGCGCGAGATGCGGCACACGAGGCGCGAGTGCGACACGTGCGCGTGCGGCAGCGAGCGCGCCAGCTGGTTGAGCGGCGGCTGGCACGCGGGGCAGCCGGACGACTTCGTGCTCTCCTTGTAGCACTGAGTGCGGCGGCGTTAAGGAACTCATGTCATAATACTTGCGCATTTTACTAATTTGTGAGGTTAATGACCTTTTCAAAAATATTTATTTTATAGTTCACGTTACGTATTTATCCTGTATATGTCTATTGTATCCGGATGAAAATGAAAATAATTTGTTGAATCCATTAAGATGTTCTACAACATTTAAATTCATATTTTTTTTATCTACCACCCGGTTCGGAAGCGGTTTTTATTAGAGAAGAACAGGCAATAAACTCTGTAAATAAAGTGTAGCTCTTTTCAAAACCAGTTTACAATTTTGGGGATTTTGAAAAGTTACAAGTGGTTTAAATCAGATCAGGTCATTAATCTTATATATAAAAATGAATCGCAAAATGTGTTGGTAACCGCATAATTCAACAACGCCTGGACCAATTTGGCTGATTTTGGTCTTGAAATATTCGTGGAAGTCCTGGGAAGGTTTTAGGGGTGAGAAAAATAGGAAAATTTCTGAGGAAGATACTAAAAACCTTTTTTTTTGGTATCGTTTTAGCGTGATGCGTCCAGCCAATATAGGATGATCTTTGTTTATTTGACGGGAGACGTAAAAGACGGTCCAGCTTCAACTACCACCCAACGTAAAATGATCTATCTTTCCATTGTCTTTCATTGACGGCTGACGAAATAGAACAAATTCAAAAAATGTGTACATCGTGTATATCGTGTACCTATACCGGGTATCTCAAGACTGCTACCGAAAACGAAGCCGGATGGTAGTTTTAGTGACTAAAAACACAATACAACTAAAAATTTCACAAAGAAACGCGACAGTTATTTTTTATGATTTTTTAAATATCGTCATTTTTGGGTGGTAAATCCATAGTTTTTGCTAAAATAATATTATAAACACTTATCTACCTAGATTATTTATAAATAAAAGGGTATACACTATTATTTTAGGAAAAAATGTATTTACCACTCAAATATGATCAAAAGAAAAAAATAACAAAAAAATTTGTCTCTTTTTTCTGCAACTTTTTTCTGTTGCATTGTGTCTGAAGTCGCTTAAACTACCACCCGGCTTCGTTTTCGGTAGCAGTCTTGATATACCCTGTATAATATTATCTAGATACGGCGTCTTCTTGCGCATAATTTTGTGAAATGTAAATTGAAATCATGTCCATATCTACCAAAATCGTCCATTGTTTTTTGAGATTATTGCAACAGTTTTAAACAAGGTATACTCTATCGAAGCGTTTTGCCGGAGTACACCAAAATATATCTAATTATAATTTTTCGATTTCATAACGACATTGTTTTTGAATTGATACTTTTAGATGCGCTGGGGGACATATTTAAATTTCGCATTAGTATTGTTTTCAGGCTCAAGAATAAAAAAAATATTGGTACGTTGATGCCGTATCTAGACATTATAATGAAACGATATGCAGTTTATATTTTTAAATATTTGTTCTATTACTTACGTCACCTGGTAAGGCAGTATGAAGGTTTTATAATTTGTATATGGTAACGTAATAGACGCGACTGCCAACAAGTTAACGATGGTCACGGGTTCAAATCCCAGGCACACCTCTGACTTTTCGGATTAATTTCTACGTGAAATAAAATCCGCCAACTCGCACTAAGCAAGCAGGGTGGACTATAATATCTTCTTCTATAATATAAAAATGAATCACAAAAAGTGTTGGTAAGCGCATAACTCAACAACGCCTGGACCAATTTGGCCAATTCTTTTTTTAAATGGTTATTATTACTTTATTACTAACAAAAAGTAATGGCGTGCAATATTATTAGAAAAAACAGCATTTTGGTGCTGAAATAAGGGACGTAATATTGGATGGACAATAAAAAACGCTAAAGTTTTTAATGTCAAAATTTCATAAGGCAATCTTTATATGTACATGTATATGGAGAGACGGGATATAATAGAGTGGAAGGTACGGGAGAGGGCTGGGATAGCTGACAGATTTGATAGGACGAAATGTAAATGCACGTTATAAGACGGGATGGATAATAAAAGAGAAAGGACGGGACGGATCGGGAAGAGACTGAACAGACGGATGAGACGGATTGAGCCAGACAGTAGGATAGCTATGTCAAGTTTAGGTATACAAGAGATTAATACGAAAAATAACATGTATTTGGTGTGGAGTGGAATCAAAAAATATATGCACCCAGGCGAAGCTGGGTCGGGCCGCTAGTAATTAGATATAACATTTAAAAAATACGAAAATGTTTAAGTTATAGTCCCACAAACTTATCTGACCCGGTGAGAGAGTCGCTGTTGTCGAATTTAGTGTTGCGATTAAAAATAGATATAGCAATAAAGTGGGTGAAGTAAGACCTAACCTTTGCATGTTATTTTTCCTTCCCAAGATTTCTAACAAATCGCTCTCCATACCCTTAAACAAGTGTATCTGTATCAGCCCATATACTATATGTCCCACTGTTGGGAACTGCCCAATTCTACAATCGAGAGTGCCACTGAGGGTGGTTAGGCCATATCATAGGCCATATAGTCCACCATGCTGGCCTAATGCGGGTTGGTGGACTTACATACCATAGATATTCTTATAAATCGCTATGTTATGTAGATTTCCTCACTATGTGTTCCTCCACCGTTTTAGTGCGTGTTTATTGACTATCAATACCCACATGACTCCGAAAAGTCAGATTTGTGACCTGGGATTCGAGCCTACGACCACCGTGAACATGTTGGCAGTCGCGTCTGGTCCATTCATCAACAGGCCCCCACGAAAGTAACGATAAATTCTAGTTTATTATATGTACTTACATGTATTGTACTAGTACGTAAAAATTTTGTTTATGTGGTATTTATTTTGAAAAGCCGACAACACAGACCTGCGGCGGCAACTACGTGTTGATACAATTTTTCTAAGGGTATTATTGGTGCTTGAGATGCTTTTCTTCCTTCATAAAATGTAATACCTGAAGTCTAACGTTCCTAGCGTCACTTTATCAAGTTCTCGGCATATTTCACTAGTTTTAAATAATGCACGAAAAATAAATACATTGAGTAAACAACCAATGGCAGATATGTCAGCGACTGGCAGATAGACTGACATACTAAATGACGTTGTTGTTTCCACTTTTGGTCACCGGGCCAGATAACTTTGTGGCTCTATATATTTAATATGGCTGAGTGAAGGGAAGTCGAACAAACGAAGATCAAATCAAATATCCTCTGCATCTTATGAAAGCCTAAAGCAACAGGCCGGCATAATTTTTTCGACCAGCGTTAACATCTCATACCGATTGATACTCTTTCTGAACTGCACCGTGCTTACCATCAGGCGCATTGTAATATAAATATGTTTTCATTCGCGACATGTGTACGCACACGCGTACGTTGGCACGTGCGTGCGTGCGTGTGCGTGTGCGTGCGTGTGTGAGCATGCAGTTCGCAAAGGATATGGCGTGTGAGCGCGGCGAGGCCGAGCTGCAGCGCGGCGGGCAGCAGCGGCGCGCGCGCGGGGTGCAGCAGGCGCGCGTGCTCCCAGCGGAACTGCCGCACCAGCGCCGCCCAGCGGGACTCGCACTGCAGCGAGCGGTACGGCTCCACGTCTGCGACACACGCACACTACTACTCTCGGGTACCGCATATATTGATACAACTATCGAAAGAAAAGACCCTCACAATCAAAAATCACAAAGGGTCACGACCCTCAGCAATGAGGAAATCGACCCAAGGAGGAGGATCCAACAGAAATCGATTAAACATCATGGACGACATGACTAGTCGACTTTCAACCACACCCATGCGTAACAAACTGTACTAGTAAGACTCCTTCGATATCGACGTTAAATTTATGGAAGAGAGTATGTATGAATTTTATTTTAAAAAGTATTTGGCCTTATTTTAGTTACTTACAGGAAAACATTTTATTGAAGAATATTATTGAAAAATTAAGATAATAACATGATAGCATAGTATGTATAATTATATTTTAAGTAAATACGAAATACAGTACCGGTATCCTTGGGGAAGGCGAGCATGCCCATGCAATGCTGGATGTCCTGCAACTGACCCTCCTCGAACGTGGAGAAGTGCTTCTTGGCGTAGCGCAACCGCCTCCAGCCGCTTGTCCTCACGCACTAGCTCTATGAACTCCTGGAATAATTACATCATACTGTTTTAAATATTTTGTTCCGTTTTAAATAGTAATCGTGATGCATGAACAGGGCTAAACAATGTATGTATGTGTATACATGTTTTTATAGATATTGGCACTTTTGATATTAATTTTGTTATTAATATCAAAAGTGCCAGTTTTGGCATTTAATTTTGTTTTATTAATATTTTATTTTTATATTGTTTAACTTTAACTGTTTCACGTTCTGTCCACTTTTTGTTTATGGGTATTACTGATTTTTGTTATTTTTATTTGTGTAAGCAGAGAAAATTTTGTTTTATATATATTTTATTTTTATATCGTTTAACTTCAATTGTTTCACGTTCTGTCCACTTTTTGTTTATGGGTATTACTGATTTTTGTTATTTTTATTATTATAGTATAGCATATATTAGCTGTGATAATTTTTTGTATTGATTTTAAGTAATTCAGTAGATATGGTATTCCGTCATAACACAACTCACACAGAAATCATTTTATTTAAATATTATTGTTATTTACTGTGATGGCGAATAAGTATTTGAATGTTGGTCTTTATAACCCTGGCTCACTTGGAAAATTTCATGATGAACTTGTTTTGGCGGCGATTAATCATTCTATTGATATTTTGGCAATCAATGAAACTTGGTTAAGACCAAATGAGGAAGCGAAAGCCCCATCAATACCCGGTTATTCTCTACGTAGTGTACCTAGACCACAAGACGTTCGGGGAGGCCGCGGAGGTGGAGTTGCTTTTTATACGAAGAAGGGCCTAAGAGTTAAGGTGTGTGAATACCCTATTTGTCCGTCTGTAGAACAGATGTGGATATCTCTTAGCATAAATAGCAACAAAATAATTCTAGGGACGGCTTATAGACCTCCGTGGCTCAGTGTTGATATATTTTTTAATGCCTTAACTGATTCGGTAAATGCTTTAGGACATCGTGACAATTTGATAATATTAGGGGATTTTAACATTGATTTATTGTGTACAGAGAACTCAAATTCCAAAGCGTTCCATAATTTTGTTAATATCTTTAGCTTAAAGCAACAAGTTTCATCACCTACACATTATACAAGCCATAGCGAAACGCTTATAGACGTTACACTTCTCGGACGACAGCAGTGTCAACTAGTGCGCAAGTTGGTTTAAAACTAATACTTTATCAAGAGATAAATATTATAAATTCACGCAAAGTACTAGGCGCACATGAAGTGATACAACCTGCTCCTACGCACGCACAGTACAGAAAGGGATAGCAACAGCGGCGAAGACGATATTTACGTGAGTTGTTGTTTATTACTTTGTGACTCACTGCATACGCACTCACTACGGTGACGCTTACTTGTTGTATGGCCCAAGTCACAAGCTATAGCGACTAATAGAAGCAAGAGAGATATTACAAATTATTATTTTAGTATTTTTTTCCCGCAAGAACTTAACTGAATTGATATATAAATTAAATATTATGCTGCGAGTACAACGCTCTCCACCACAAAATCGTGCTTCTTCTGACTGATTTGTCTACAATGATGCCATCCAACTGTGAAGATAATTCAAACGTCATTCAACGTGACAAGCGACGCCGCCTCACGGATAATAGTCATGACAATCTAACGTCTTTAGGTTGGAAATTAAAGATCTGTTTGATAAATTTACTAGTGAGCACAAAGCTCAAACGAACTCACTGATACAACTCATAAACGATCTAAAGAAATCATCAACAGACATATCTGTCAAAAACGCAGAAATTGATAAAAACATCCAATTCGTATCTGAACAAATTAAAGGAATCGAAGGAAAAATCAATAAGCTAGAATATGAGCGCAAAAAATAGCTTCGGATTTATCTGTCATGGCTGAGAAATGTGAGGAGATTGAGCGCAACTCGTTGAAAACTACTTTAGAAATCAGAAATATTCCAAAATCACTAATGAAAGTAAACAGAAACTATTTAAAATGGTTCAAAACTTAACCCGAGTTTTTAATCTAATGTTAGAAGTCAAGGACATACGAGACATCTACTCATTACCAGCAAAAAAGATAAAAACATCGGAACACTTTTTATTGAACTCTGTAGTACTATTCAAAAAACATGAGATATTAAATGCAGCAAGATTGTTCAACAAAGAGAAGCCTACCGCTCAAAAACTAAACTCGTCACATCTAGGGGTTGATGGACCTACTAAACCAATTTTTCTATCTGAAGGACTAACTCCGATAGGAAGGCGCCTATTTTTCCTGGCAAGAGACTACGCACATTCTGAAAAGTACCAGTTCTGCTGGACCACCAATGGACGCATATTTCTTCGCGAAAAGGAAGGACAACCCCAGATTTGGATTAAAAATGAAGAACAACTCAGTTCCTTAAGGACAAAAAAATGACTAATTGTTGAATTAACGGTAAAAGAAAGGATCTTATTACTACATGTACACCTTCTCAGTTATTTACAAAATATCCACATTATTATAAAAAACACATTCCCTTATACTCAACTTTACTACTGTGAACCATCCATTTACAACAGCTCCAGTCCTCATACTAGATACGACATAACTACCTCAAATTTATATTACCATCATTCTACTCAGCATAACTTGTACCACACACCAACAGACACAATTAATAATATATGGTTACCCTCTTTTAAGCTTTATAAAATCCGCTTCACATCTAAAAATATTCCTATTTCTGAGTCTTTGTAAGATGATACATATAATATAACTGTCCCCAATGGCTAACATCACCAACATATTCTGCGATATCGATAATATTACATTGAGTCAATTCTTTAATAGCGGTACCAGAAAATGCCCTTAAAAATCAACCTAACTTTAATTTCACGGTGCTTCACACTAATATACGAAGTCTTAGCTGCAATTTCAACTCACTAATTACACTGCTACATAGAATTGACGCACAGTGCCGATGTCATTGTTCTTACGGAATGTTGGCTTAAAAAACTATTGACCACCCCAATAATTGATGGATACGTCTCCTATCGCTCAAAGTATACCAACCAGAATGACGGAGTTGCCTTGTATATAAGATCAAGTATGCATCATGTTGTAGATGAACCTGTATTCCAGGATGGAAACTGTCTCGTAATAAAATGTAGCCCGGAATTTGTAATAGTTGCAATCTACCGTTCTCCATCCTACAAAAACATTAGTAAGTTTATTGACAGCTTAGACCAAATCTTAATCTCACTTTCTACTTTTAACACAGTTGCCCTAATTGTGATATAAATATCAACATTTTGGACTCCGCACATGACCCTAATACTGACATGTATCTGAATGTTCTAGCATCCCATGGACTATTACCAACACATAGTTATCCTACAAGATTGTCAACCTGCCTGGACCATGTTATGCTAAGAAGTAACAAACGGTCAACTACAATGATACTAGATTCTTTTATAACTGATCATGCCCCCAATATTGTTTTGCTCTGAGGTTAAAACTACATATCGCAAGATAACAGTTACACTACCAAAATTGATATTCCCAGTGTTATTAAGGAGCTGACTACAACAGATTTCTCCTCGATTCAAACTGCGTCTGATGCTAATGTTGCTGCAAATGAACTTGTTGACAAAATTAAATCTGCAAGTCTCGCACATAGCAAACACGTTAAAATTTCTTGTAGGAAAAGATGTATCAACCATGGCTAACTCCCGGACTACTAAGATGTATTAAACACAGAGACAAATTACATAAAAAAGCAAAGCTCAATCCAAACAATGACATTGCAACAACAAATATACAGCAGATATCGTAACTTTGTAACAACTTGTTAAAAAAAATAAAAATAGAATATGACGTCAAATGAATTACAAAGAAATAAGTAACCCGAAAGCTATATGGAAACCTTAACAAAATAGGTGCACACCCAAATGTACAATCGTATCCTCTT